>CM071836.1:8495901-13295901 GCA_036507285.1 Trichosanthes cucumerina | reverse complement strand
GATTATATGGCTTTAGTCCTTTTTATAAGAACTTGGCTTGAAACTGGAAAATGGGATTTTGCATTGTGACAGTTAGAGTGCTATTCATTTAGCAAATAATCTAGTGTTTCATTCAAAGAAGCACATACATGTGAGGTACCATTTTATCAGATCAATTTTAGAAGATGGAGTGCTGGTGCTTGAAAAGATTCAAGGAAGTCAGAATCCAACCGATATGTTTACCAAGATCGTTCATGTTAACAAACTAAAGTTGTGTGCAACCTCAGTTGGACTTCTCTACGAGTAGAGAGGAGTCGCTACCGTTGGAGGGGAGACATGTTGCTTGTTTTGGTCTCCAAGTGGGAGATTATTGGAAACTGGACCCCAAATTTAAAAAAGGCTCATGACCCACCATTCTTAAACCTAAATATATATGTTTGCGGCAATGCCCTTTTTTGTTACTATATCTTCTTTGTTGTGGCTGGGTTTACAAAAAAGTAAAAAGAGTTGCGACAGTGTTAAAGAAAAAAAATTATTTTTCCTTGGTGTTCTTTGAAAGAGTGTTTTTATCCATTGTAGAGTTTTTTGAGGGCTTAGTTGTAGAGTGATTTGTGAGACTTTTGTTAGAGAGGAAAGTAAGAGAAATCATTATTGAGCGTTGTAAACTCTTAACTTTCTCCCTGAAGATTATAGTGGAACCTGCATCGGTAGCAGAGAATTGAATGTAGTCATATTGGGTGAACCAATATAAATTTGGTGAATTTTTCTTTTCCAAAACTTGATTTATTTATGGCTCTTGTTGCTTAAAGGCTTAGGTTGGTTTATCTAGTCTTTTAGCTTGCTAATTCCAAATTGTTTAATTTATTTGCAAAATATTTGGAATTATAACCTGATCTTGAAATTTTAGATAAAATATATATTGCCTAAATTTGGTATAATTTAATTTGATTATATTTTGTCCTCACACTCATTCTAACAACTTGTTCAAATCTACTCGATTCAAAAATCGTTTAATCTCTAGCAAGAGACGCCAATGCGCGTGGATGATGGTTCTGATTGTTGTGAAATTGTTGATGTTTGTTTTGGTGATGACAAATCGTGAGATGCGAGACCGTGAGAGCGAACCCTATCTTTGTGATGGTTTGTGTGTGAGATTGCAATTTTAACTCCTTTTATTTTTTTTAACTTCAAGGACGTTCACTGATAATCTTACATACCTCATTGAAGGTATGATTTGTCGTAGTGATTCAACTAAAAAATATGTATTTATAAACAGGATAGACTTTCCAATTACAGACACTGCTTAAAGCTGTAGAGCAAACACCCCATTTGCTTTTATTTTAACAAAATTATTGCATTTATTATCTATATTTCCATACTCAGTCTTGTAATCCGACCAAAGCTGATCCACCGGCTTCCCCAGCAGCTGCACGAAGTAATCGGCAGTGTAGCCATTTCTGAGCCTCCGGTTCAGCTCCGCCACGAACCCACTCCTCAGCCCCTCTAAATTTTCCAAAAATCTCGCCGTCACGTCGTACCCTTGGAACCACCTACTCCCGCCGCCGGGCCCCACCCAGTGCCCCGGTATATACCCAGACCTCATCCGTACGTAATCGGCGATCCCTTCAATCAGCCCCTCCGGCGCCGATGGGTTCCCGTTCCACTGCCAGATATGGGTCATTTCGCGGTACAGCACCCCTGAAATCTCGCTCTTCAAATCACCGCCGTAGCCGGCGATATACTTTGCGCCGACGTGAATTTCGCCGTTCATGGCGAACGCCACTCTATCGCAGTCTCTGTCGATGAACAGGCTGATCTTCTGCACGTCTTTCCGGTCGGCGGCGGTGGTTTGCTCGAAAATGTTCCAGATAAAATCAGTGGCAGCTACCAGCATCTGCTGGCTATAATTCGCTCCGACTTCGTTGTCGAAGCGGATGCCGCCGGGAGTTCTGCCGGCGCCGTTGGTGACGGAATACTCGACGGCGGAAACGGTTTGCAGGAGAGCGAGACAGGCGAAGAGGAAGAAGATTAAGTTGTTGTTGGAAGCCATGGCCGTGTGAATTTCGCTGTTGAATCCTCGCTGCTTTTATTAAGGATGATGAAAATTTTGTCAATTCAACCCTCGTAAAATCTACTCTATCGATCTTTTTTCAAGCGTTTTTAGAATATTTAAAATTCTACGCTAATACTTTTAAGTTGATATCATTAATGCTCCGTTTGTGAATGGGTAAGAAATGATTTCAAATATGGAAATGATTTTATATTCGTATTTGTGTTATGTTTAAATATGGAAAAACCTCATACCAATAAAGATACTATCCCTCACTTATATATCCATGATCTTCTCCTTCTCTAGTCGCACTTTGGTTGCACTCCCAACATTAATTAATTCTTTGTTTGATTATGTTTATTTTCTTTGTTTGATTAATTAATTCTTTGTTTTATATGTATAGATAGACATTCGAGGCTAACAAGAATATAACATAACTGACATAAAATACATGCTTATGACTAAGATATCATAGGTTCGTCCCCTATCCGTTGAATTCAAAAAAAGATAGACATTTAAGATTTGAACCTTCAACTCAAAGTGAGATGTTTAAATTTGAGGCCTCTGGCTACAACTTTTAGATTTTTATTCGAAATATATATACTCCTTAGCAGTCATTTATATATAAAAAATTACTAGTCACATTACGATAGTTCTCTCTAAAAATTATTCTATTTGTGTGTAAGAGAGTGGGAATACAAAATAGACATTGTTGAAAATGTTAGCGAGGGAGATTTGAACTCGTGAAAGGAAGTACTTTTATTTGTTTTGGAGCACAACTTGAGTGCAGCTATGCAACTCACTATACCACCACATTTTTTTTAAAAAAAAACAAATTAATTTTTTTTCTCTCGAGGTAAAGTGGACTACACCCAATTTTTTTTTCTTTATTTCTGTTCATAACATCATCAATAAGTTTGATAGGTTAAAAGGAAAAAAATTACAAAAACTACTTCTCAATTTGATCGATCATACTCCTAAACTTAGGAAATTGTTCAATTTATACCCTTAAATATTTGAAAATGCATAAACTACTCTTGAGCTATAAGGATGGTTATATAATCAGATTCTTGAACCTAATATTTTTTAACTTCATACAATTTGAAAAGTATAATATTAATAAAAAAAAATTAGTTTTTAGATTGAAATCGAGCTATCATTTCGATTTAGAAGATAAAAATATCCTTACATATTTCAAAATCATGCATAAACTACCCTGAGCTATACGGATTGTTATAATCCCATCCTCTAAATATGGAATTATTACCATTTAACTTAATATTTTTTTAACTCCATAAAATTTGAAAAGTATAATACTAGTTATTAAGTGGTAGATTTTGAGTAACTCTTGAACTTTGGGACATGTCTCAATTATACCCTTAACATTTCCAAATTTTCATTTTAACCTTTAATCATTGAAATCATTTCAAAACAATCCTTCCATTAGTTTTCTTGCTTAAAATGAAGATGAAAATATGACATAGTGTTATATATATATATATCTTAATATCATACATTTGAAATAAAGTAATATGATATGGGTAAGGCCGTTTAAAGGAAATATCGAGATCTCAGTTTCATAGAAATGTTGATGGAAATATCGATAAAATGTCGATATCGATGGAAATTTCTAGAAAAATTTTAAATATAAAAAATTTTAAAATATATTTAAATTAGAAAATAAACTTTCAACTCATTTTAAATGAGTTAAAATACTTGTTATAATATTGTATTCACATCATATTACATTTTTGTTAATATTTTCTTTAATATTTCATCAATTTTTACGATATAATGGAAATGTCGATTCACCTTTGATGTCGATATCGAATCCATGAACATGTAGAAATATCGATGGAAATATTGACAGGTCGACAAAATTTAATACCATGGATATAAGGGAAGGAAAGACAAATTTTTCTAGGAATAGATAGGTGACAAAGGGCGAACAAGACTTGGAGCCTTTGCTAGATCAATTGACGAAAAGAATTAGTGTTAGGACATGAATGGATCGAAGAGCAAGAGACAAACTAAGAATCAAAGATATAATGGGAACTAAGTACCATTTTTTCTTTGATAGATATTCATAAGCATGAAAACTACTTCATTTATTAATTAATATTTTTCTTTGTTATTCTCTTAGACTAAGCTTTCAATTGACATCTGACTCTTCCACAATTTTTCTCTCACGAAGTTTTTTTTTTTTTCTTTTTCTTTTTTTTTTCTCTTTCAATTTCCAAGTGTCTGATTTTCCATTGTACTCAAAGAGGTTGTTGATTGTTTACCAGTGCATGACCTTCCCTTGCAAGATGTGGCTTCCTTATATTTCAACTAACACTCTATCTCCAAAATTTGTTTACTTGTCTAATTCAAATTATCTTATTTTAAATATAATTAAAACCATTCAATTTTTCATAGCTCACGGCCAAATTTATGCTCATGTGAAACCCTTTTTTTTGGACTAATTGCCACACTATTTTCGTCTTTATTTTAACAGAAAGACTAATAAAATGATTATTTTGAAACGATTTAAATGTTAAGATTTTTTTGTAACGCTCTAGGCTTAGGAATCAGATCAGGATTTAGAATCTAGATTTGGCCCCTGGTGGCCCCGACATTCCCCTGCATCCTTTGTGACCTGGCCACGTCACCATACTACCCATACCATCCTCGAGCCACTTGTGAGAGTAAAGACTTTTCCGACAAACAAACACATGTCCTTTTAGCTAGGATTGCTCCAAGCTAAACACGCTTAACTTTAGAGTTTCTATGATTGAGCCACTGAAAAGGAAATGGTATAAGTAGTAACTATCAATTCTTTTTCAGCTTTTCTCAATCATACTTTCATCTTTCTCAATCATACTTTCAAATCTTGAGGATCCCTCTCATTTGGATGTGGACTCGGTTTCTTCATGTACTCCTCTTTCTTGGGCGTCACATTTTTGTACTTCAAAAAGTTCAGAGTTAAAGTTAAAATTTTTGAAATAATAAGGACATGGCATAATTGCAACCTACTACTATTTACATGTGATTGTCACATTAGTTTTTGTCTTCATATTAATAGAACTTTTATTTTGAAATACACTTGAAGTTGAAAGGTAAAAATAAAACTTTTCAAGGTTAGAAAAATTATTGAAATCTACCCTAAAATTCAGGAATATTTTGTAAAATTTAACTATAAAAAATTTTACATTGTATTCAATAAAACTTTGTTGCTTTATAGGAGGTCATATGTATAAAAGAATTTGAATTTGGAAATAAAATTCAAAACATGACTTTTTAAAAGTAAAATATTAAAATAAAATGAATGTTATCATAAAAAAAATAAAGTTAAATTATAAGTTTATTGTGAAATTCTAAGTTGTCTATTTATTTCTTAAATTTTAAAAAGTGTTTAATGGGTCCCTGAATTTTCATTAATAGGTCTCTAAATTTTAAAAAGTGTCTAATAGATATTTAAGCTTTCAAGTTTGTGTCCAATAACTTGAATTTTTAATTTTATGTCTAACAAGTCTTTGACCTACTCGTCATTTTTTAAAATTCATAGATCTATTAGACATAAAATTAAAAGTTTAGGGTCGTTATTAGACTTACAATTCAATTTTGTATCTAATAGATCAGTTATATTTTTAAAAATATTAAATATCTTTGAAACTTATTAGACACAAGAATGAAAGTTTAAATACCTATTAAACATTTTAAAAGTTTAGAGATCCATTAATGTGAAATTAAAAGTCAAAGGTCTATTAGATATTTTTAAAATTTTAAAAATTTTAAGGACTTTTTAGTATAAACTTAAAATTTTAAAGACCAAATTGGTAATTTAACTAAAAATTAAACTTAAAAAAAATACCTAAAACAATGATTTGGGCGACTAGTTCGTTTTTTCTTTTTTTTTTTTCTTTTTTTTTTTTTTCTGAAACAGAGTTCGTTGTTGACTGTGCGTCCGCAGACCAGGCAATTACCGAGCTCCAAAATATTTGGTTTGAAAAGTCTCAACTCAAGGGCTTCGTTTCCATCCATTTAATACGCTAAATTACGTCTTTCCCGAACTTTTCAAGTTAAAAAGAGAAAGAAAAAAAAATCTTAATAATGTCTAAAAATAATTCCTAATTTTCATTAATGGTCCTCGTTTTAAAATTTTTAATTTTGGCAACATGTGATATGCACGGAATTTTTTTTATTAATATTGTAATTTTTTTAACTTATTAGGAAAATATAACACTTTTGAAACTATTTAGAAAAATAATGCGGTTTTAAATAGTTAGATGAAGGTGGTGAGCGTGGATGACGACTTACAGGAAGTGGTTTTTACCAAGAGAAGACCTATTAAACGTTTCAAGAAGGTCGTCTCTTTTCGTTTCATGCAAGTGTCAGGTGCATAAATTTAAATGAACAAGAGACGACTTTCATAGAAGCAAACCAACCCCTTTCCCTTTTCCTTTCCCTTTCTCCTTTTCCTTTTCCCTTCTCTTTTCATCTTCTATAGTCGTAAATATTAAAGAAAATTCACTGGTTTTCATTTTCTTGATTGTAACTTGCTTATTTTTTAGATTCAAATGTCTTTTCACTATGGTTGATGATCCAATTCTTCCTAACAATGTCAAGCGTCCTGTTGGTCAACTTAGAAAAAATAAGATATTATCGAGATTTGAGAAAAATGGTGACTATGAAGTGTGCCACTGTGGTCAACATGGACATAATGTCGTAGAACATGTAAGAATCTAATATTGGATTATTTTTAATCGTTTCTTTCTTAAACACTTTCATTATTTGTAAATATATTTATTTTTAATTTATTTTTGTTGGGATTCGAAGTTTAATGATTAAAAA
Source organism: Trichosanthes cucumerina (assembly GCA_036507285.1). NCBI lineage: Eukaryota > Viridiplantae > Streptophyta > Magnoliopsida > Cucurbitales > Cucurbitaceae > Trichosanthes > Trichosanthes cucumerina. The sequence goes on along the minus strand of CM071836.1, from coordinate 13,289,039 downwards.
TATTTTCAACAATCGATCTAGAATTACCGTATATTTTTCAATCATTTGCAGTTAATTATCTTTAAATATAATATACTTATTCTTACTAAAATTCTCTATCTATCTTTCCCCAATACATAACATTATTACTCCATTATGTGTTTTTCAATTCATTTCATTTCGTAGTTATCCATTTGTCCATGTTTTAATTATGGTGTAGTTTTTATTCATATGCTTATATTTAACATTTGTATTGTGCATGTTGGAACCTATAATCTTTCAAATTCAGAATATTTATATATTTTTTTAAATCGATTGATCTTTTGTCATTGTTTATTCAATTTAGTTTATAGTTTTATGTAATACACGTACAATGTATTTTTATTTAATATTTGCAACCATTTGTTTTTAGGTACAATATACAGATTCCTATAACATTCTCTATCTATATTTCACAATTATATATTATCTATTCATTGTTAGATTCTCAACTCATTTTATATCTTAGTGCATGCTCTAATTATAGTGTAGTTTATACGTTCTATGTGTCCTTTATTCACATGCTTAAATTTAATAGTTGTAGGATGTACATTGGAATTGTTATCCAAGTTACACCGTGTATTTCTATATTTTGTTGACATAGTCTATTCAATTTATTTTTTTAAGTTGGTATAAAATTGTATCTTCAACTATCGAAATCATAAGTTGTTCTTAATTTTTTTGTAATTCACATACGCTGTATTTTTATTTATTTTAGTTAAGAATTAGTTCTACTATTTTTTACTCCACATGTATATATAAGTTACATTTTATAGGGGTATTCGTATGGATAACCCATTTTTCAATGCATTAATGGCATTTGACCTGACATTTCAAAATAATGAAATATGACCTATTCTGACGTGGCAATGCGCGCAAAATGACTCATAAGGGTAATATGAAGCGGTCTTTCTTATTCACGCTCCCGCACGCTGTTCACGCTCTCGCTCCCGTTGTCTCGCTCTCGTTGTCTCGCTCTCGCTCAAATGAATGGAAAAAAATATAAAGAAAAAATGACAAAAAAAGACAAAGAAGAGCTGGAGTAGCAGAGAGAGCGAGTCAGCGAGAGCGAGCCAGCGAGAGCGAGAGCGAGAGCGAGAACGAGACTTGAACGAAATGCACAGTACAAAAAAGGAGAGCGAGAGCGAGAGCGAGAACGAGACTTGAACGAAATGCACAGTACAAAGAGGGAGAGCGAGAGCGAGAGCGAGAACGAGACTTGAACGAGAACGAGAACGTGACTTGAGCGAGAGCGAGAGAACTAGAGTCAGTATGATGCCCTTACGGTAATTTGGACGGAATGCACAGTATAAAAAGGGTCAAATGTCATTAATTTCAGAACATGGGTCAAATCACATTAATGCATGTGAAAAGGGGTTTTCCATGCAAATTTCTCCATTTTATACACGGTATTTTTTGCATTGTGTACTTTTTTTACATGTTGAATTTCTAAATTTAAGGATGTATGGTATAATTTGTGTATAACTCATTTTGATAAGCGCTTTGTATTCAGTAATTTTTTTGTACACTAGGTTGACATATTTCACATATTTAGGGTTCATATTTGTCAAGTTAAATATGCACTAACTAGCAAAATATTAAATACATGTTGCATGATTTTATTTTTCAGACGTATATATTATTTCAAAACACTAAATAACAAAACAAGTTAAATATGAAAACCTAATGATGTTCAAATCACTTTATAAACTAGAAAAAGTAGGGTCATATGTCTATAAAATTAACAAAACTATAATTAAAGTAGTTTAGTCTAAAACAAAAGTCTATTAAATTTGTTCATACTAGTGAACAAAAGTCTAACAAAAAGAAGTCCTTAAATAGGTATGAGTTCATTAGGATAAATGTTTCAATTCTTTGTCTAGCTGAGATGAAGGTCTAATGTAGGACCATATTACTTGATATCCTACCTTTAACCATACCTTCAAATGTTTGTTAAGATTTCAAAAATCTTAGTTAAGTATATCTAGTTATATTTTAACATTTTCTTACCTTTATATCCCCAGATTGTCGGGATCGTATAAAAAAAATCTCTGTAATTACCTTAATATGCGGGTCAAACTTCATATTGCTTTCCCTTTTTTCTTTATTCTTCTTTTGTGCAATTTTATGCCGTTGAAAGTAACTAGAATTGATTTTCATCTTTATATATATATATATATCTAGAATACACTATTTTACCAATAGAAGCAAGAAAAATTAGTATTTCTAACTTTTTTTGCCAAAGTATTGCTAACATTTTCTACCGTTGGAAGTAACGTTTTACCTTTTTCGAAAGAGACGAAGGTTAACACTGTTTTTATATAGGTAAAACATAAAAATGTTTAAAATTTCTTTTTTCAATTACTTTTACTCTTTTACAAGGCAGAGTTAAATTTGCATGGTATATTCTTGGTTGCATAATTATTTTCTTTTTATTTTTTTGTCATATAATCGGATTTAATTCATGTATATTTCTTATCAGATTAGGAAGGTGGTGTTTTTAAAATTTTTAAAATTTGTTTGTTTGCGCTTGAAATTTGATTTTTAGATTCTATTATATTTATTTGCTTCGATTACGTAAGTTGTTACTTTAAGTTAAATTTTGAAATCAAATCAAACATAACTACCCAAAATCAAGAAATCTTAACTAATAAAGTTGTTAGGGTTAGTTTGGTCTTTTAATAATTACTCATTATAATTCTAAAAAATGATTTGACCATTTTTAAAAAGATAAATCAGTTGACCATTTTTTTAAGCGCGATTTTAATATTGTTATTTGTGTGTAGTCAGGAAAAAAATTACTTATTTCAATTTAACCTCTTTTGTTGTGCTGAAGTATTTTTTAGGGTTTTTAGAATAATTTATGTAAAAATGTTTTAAAAAATTGATTTTTCTCTAAACACATTTTAAAAAATAAATAATTTAGGGTGGGTTGAGTATAGCATATTTGAGTGATTTTATGTGATCAAAAATTATAATTATTAGAGTCACTTTTGAATGTGGTGAAATCAAACAAAATTGTAATTTAAAATACTTTTGAAACAAATCTAAAGTATAATAACATTTTTATTGAAAATGTCTTTTTTTGCACTACTTAAACAAGAAGGTAAATGAAATGGACCCTTACTGCATTTGTAAATATGAGATGATTTTTCTGCCAACAAGAGCATAGTTCAACTTGAAGTGAATCGTGAGCAGCGGAAACGTGTAATTGAGATCGAATTACTTGTTTGTTTCGGTTTATTCCAAAAACACAGCAAATTATCAAAGATAAGCAAATTAAACTAAATAAGCATGGATTAAATAATTGATAAACATGTTGTAATTTCCTAAACTAAAAGCTTTGTAGTTTCAATAAACCACAGCAACTCCTTGCTTCTCCAAATGTACAACACAACAACACAGTTCCTCTGTTCTTCCAACAGGACACAACCACTGTGTAAACCTTCTATGACTCTGAGTTCTACTCAAATCAATCCTTGGTGGGAAGGATTCCAACTTTTGGAAGAGGAAAGGGATTTTAGGTTGAGAGAATTTTCTTCAGCAATTCATCAATTGCCTTCTCTCAATCGTGAAGAAGAAGAACATCCAGAGGGCAATTCCCCACTCCCAATCGATAGGGAGTTGAGAGAGTTGTGGGAACATGTCAGTGTGACACGTCCCTATTATTAAATAATAAATAATTAAACGTTTTAATTATTTATCAATTAATTAATTCAATTAGTATATAAATAATTAAATATTATTTAACTATATATATATGTTAATTAAATCAAATTTAATCAAAATCATATTAAATGTCTTATATTTAAATATGGTTAAATCATATTTAATCATTTTCCCTTTTACCTATAGTTTTAATGCACATCTTATGTACATTAAATTTTAACCTATAGTTTTTAAATATGAAACTCATTGACATTTAAAATAATATTTGAACTCTTTCAAATATTTAATTCTCTCATGTAATTTAATATGAATCATATTCAAATTAAATTTATAATATAAGTTCTAAAACTTTATATTATAATGTATCTTTATACATTAATGTTTATTCCCTAGTTGAATTTTAACATTTCAAATTCAAATGATCTAAGAACCCTTTATGAGTTAGAAGGTGGACCTAATGGACCTACAGATCAGAAGCTCTAACGATACGAGATTATTTGATTAATCTCATTAACCTCCTAATCAACATTCGTTAACTGCGGGACCACTCCACTAAAATCTCGCAGTTGCACTCTTCTCACTGCAGATATGTATCTGTGTCCACGGATATTGACCAATAACAACAAGTCAATCCTTCACGAATGTTCGTAACACCATCTGGGTCAAATTACCATTTTCCCCCTAGGGTACATCTTTTACCTTAAGTCTCAGTGCTTCTCTAATGAACAATTTGTTTGTGGCCCTACCAACAAACAGAAATCCTCGGGTCAATGAGAATGTCGGCCCTTTGTTCAAGTCTCGGAGACACCACTTAAGGGAACATTCATCTACTTACCAAAATAGGCAGGAATGAGTGAATTCCATCTTGCTGGGTTAAGTCTCCAGCTGCCTGCTCGGTTTTGTCCCCCCAAGAAGGTAGGCTTATTGAGTCGGCGACTCGGGCCACTCTCACCCATACTAGTCAAAGGACAATTCCTCGCAAACAAGAGTTCGTAACCTACTCAGGATTGAGATCAAGTTGCGCCTAGGTCATCCTAATGAAATAGAAATCTAACTAGTCAACGGAGTTACACCTAGTGGTTACTATTACGGGGTTTGGTCTTATGCAATCTCATCACATAGGATATCCCCACTCACATATCGTCTACACGAACACGTTAGGATCACTGTGTTTGTATCACATGCAAAATGGGTCATATCCACAGTATTACTAGGGCAAGGTACCCAAGCCTTATCCCCTTACTATAGACCCTTAGGTTGTATCTCGAACTGAGATCCTTATATGTACACTACATTCAGTTCAAGAAACATATTACAACCTTGGATGTTAGTTCATTGGATTTAGAGTTAATAAAAGGGCAATATAGTAAATAATAAACAATAACTCTTTATTGATAATAATAACTCTTTATTAAAATAATTAGAACATTAATTACAAACTATGAGTTTTAGGGCACAAATTCCTACACAACTGACATCAAATATGACTCATGGCCAATTGTCGATGAGTTCATGAGGTCATGAGTTCGAATCCCCCAACCCCCAATTGTTGATGTACGAAAAAAAATATGAGATGATTTTTCACTTCAATTAGAAGTGGAAAAATCCATAAATAAGAACAATATCTGTATGGACAAAATATATTTTTGAGGTTTAGAGTTGGTATCTATTTGGTCCATGAAGTTTCAAATGAATATTAGTCCCTGAGTTTGGAAAATAGTTTTAATGATCCATGGAGTTAGTTGACCGTTAGTTGACTAACATAAAAATGATGTGTCAAAATTTATATTATTTTAAGACTATGTAGCTTTTTTAAAATCTATTTTTCCTTTTCCTTTCATCTTCTCTCTCTTGACTTCTTCTTCTCCCTCTCTATATTTCTTGTACAGTTGTACTCTTCCGACCGGTCTACTCTCATCTCCACCTGATCATCCTCTTCTCCTTTTTCATTCTCATTTGTTACACAACTTCTCACAAAGAATCCTCATTCTTCCCTCTGTTCACAAACAACACAGTGAGTTTTTTTTCTACAATTACCGCATGAAAATTCCCACCACCAGAATCAACTCGATCAAACTCAAATTCTCGGCTCTGTCTCTCATTTTCCTAACTCAAACTCAATTTTTTTTGTTGAATTTCCAAAAATTCTAAACCAAATCCCACCACATTGTTAATCGAATTGTTTCTAAATTCTATAAAAATGTAATGACTCTAAAACTTGGCATTCACTCTACAAAGACCCATAAGAATATCCAACTCCTTGATAAATTATATAAAAAAACAAGGATGTTAAGCTCTTCAATTGTTTCATTTTCTTTTTAACCAACCACACCACTCCATAAAATAAAAAGATAGAACCACCAGAAAATCAGAAACCCATCACAAAAATTGAATCAATTAAAAAAAATCAACCGAGGGATACTTTAGATTTGTGGACATAACACGTACTTTCTGAGGTTCAAGAAGGTTGGACTGACTAAGGTGTTGCATCAATGCAGCGAGAAAGTCTTTCAAGTCATTGGTCCTTTTCAGTGGTGGTGTTAGAGGCAAGGAGATAAAAAGAAAATAAAAAATAAACTCCGCTGGACCAAGAAGGAATAACATAGAGGAAGAAGAAAAAAAAGAAGAAAAAGAAGAGAAGATAAAAGAAAATTAAAAATAAATCTAAAAACATAACTACGTATAATGTTGAAATAATATAAATTTTAACACCTCATCTAAAAATTGTCACTTCAACATGCCAGATCATTTTTTCATTAGTCAACTCTAGGGACCATTTAAAACTATTTTCCAAACCCCAAGGACTAAAGTGTTTATTTCGAAACTTTGGGGACCAAACAAACACCAACTTCAAACCTTAAGGACTAAAAGTGTATATACCCATTATCGCTTAGTAACACGTTTACAATGCAAATATTATATAATGAGTATGAATATTAAATATCGAGAATTAGACACTTAGGATTTAAATGTCGAACATAAATGTTTGAATACGCAGAATAATTAAAATCTGGGAGTTAAATGTTTTTTTTTATATATAAATTTTTCTTGGAAAAAATAATTTAAATTATTAGATTTAATTAAAAATATGTTAATTAATTAAATATTAAATTATGGGGCAATTGGGATGGTAGCAAAGAGGCTCAATATAATTACCCATATAGCAAATGACTCAATCTATTTGCAAAAATAGCAAAAATTTGAAAAGATGAATTGAAATTACTAAAACACCCCACGCCAGCCACTGATAGAAGTTTGTTTATTTAATAACTAATTTTTTTGTTTGTTTATTTAATAACTAATTTTTTTTATAATTTTGATAACTACTATAGTGATAGATATCTATCACTGATAGAAGTGATAGACTTCTATCAGTGATAGTTGTCTGATAGACTTCTACCACAGGTGTCTATCTATTACCTATTACTCACAACTTTTCTATTATCTATTAGACTTCTTATTCCTATTCGACTTCTATCACTGTCTATCACTGATAGAAGTGATAGACTACTATCACTATTAATGATTGATAAAAGTTAATGAAAAAGAAGTGATAGACTACTATCACTGATACAAGTGATAGACTTCTATCAGTGATAGTTGTCTGATATACTTCTACCTATCTCTTACTTATTATTCATAATTTTTCTATTAGACTTCTTGTTCTTCACGATTATTAACTTCTTTCTTCTATCCGACTTCTATCAGTGATAGATGTCTATCACTGATAGTTGTCTATCAATCATTAACTTCTTTTCAGTGATAGACTTCTATAAGTGATAGATGTCTATCACTGATAGAAGTGATAGACTTCTATCAGTGGTAGTTGTCTATCACTATCACTGATAGTTGTCTATCTATTAGCTATTACTGTTTGTTGTGTGGTCTTCAAATTTTCTCATCAGATGCCAAAGTTCTTGTGTTCATAGTATTTATATTAAACTTTTGAAACAATCACAAACCTTATATTGATAGTATGAATAGTATGATAACAACAATATTGAGTTCTATCTTGAAAAAATATATCTAAAATCAATTGTCAAAAATTACATCATGGTAAAAATGGTGGAAATTTACATGTCCTACGATTGTGACCAACACGATGACAATGACTATATTTTGTGTGACTTCTTGCTTCACCAATCGACGGAATCCTTTACTTTCGGGGTCTTCCTGCTTGACGTTTAACAATTGGAGGTAATGCATTCATGCCAACATCTATCGAACTCCATTAGAATGATTCCCAACTGGGGGGATTACACCTCCATATATAAGTTGTCACTCTCATCACTAATTGCACAAGATGAGTCATCAAAACAAGCATCAGTAATATGAGCAACTAAAGGATATCTTGTATTTTGATCTTTCACTAAAGTTAAAAACCAAACAACATTTTTATCTTCTTGAATTTTAACCACATCCTGAGCATTATTCATCCCATAACCTAATAACATCGACAATTCTATAGAAGAAATAGAACTATCCATTCGAACTTATTTCGCAACCAGATTAATAAAATCATCAAAACACATCATCTCATCAACCAAAATTCCAATGGTCTTGTAATTCTCTTAGAAATTTTTCTCATTCCATTGTCCACTATAAAAAATAACTATTGGAAGCTTCATCATAGTTCCTGCGAAAATTAATAGCAACATTAACAACATTAAGTAATATAGAAACCGATCACCACAATAGTCACTCGTATATCATTGATCAATGATATCACTGATAGTATTGATATCTATTGATCACTAATATCAATGATATCATATCTATTGATCATTGATATCTAGAAAATAGTGATAGATATCACTGATATCACTGAACTGATATCACTGATATCATTGATATCTACTGATCACTGATATCACTATCATATACATTGATCAATAATATCATTGATATTATTGATATCTAGAAAACAATGATAGATATCACTGATGTCATGTGTATATGTCACTGATGTCATGTGCATATCGCTGATGACCACTAGCATATCTAGAAAATAAAACAATTAACAAAATCGGACTTGCGACTCCAAAACATTGCAGAAAAACAGTAATATAACAAAATGAACAGAAGACATACCCACGAAAAAAGCTTCGGTTGATTGAAAAACTCAAATACCCACGAAAAGAGCTCCAACAGAAGATCGAATTGGAAGATACTCCAGAGGCTTGCGACTCCTATCACTAATAGACTTCTATCATTGATAGATATCGATCACCAAACACAAAATCTCTTTCATTTTGTAATTCATAACATAATAGGAGCGTAAACTTCACAGAAAAACAGAGCATAAACTTTTATCACAAAATAAAAAACTCGAATGTCGTAATTCTCAGGAAACCAAAAAACATAACCAAAATGTATAAAAAAAAAATGAAGAACCAAAGAAACCAAAGCCCTAAAATGAAAGATCATATCCAACCAATCTAAATAAGGATTTCTGGCGATTGAAATTTATCACTATCACCAATAGACTTCTATTTGTGGTGTTCATCCCTTTTGATTTAAGTCAATCATTATCACTAATTGACTTCTACTTGTGTTGTTTATCTGTTCTGATTGGAGTCTTTTAGTGATAGAAGTCTATCACTATCACCGATAGACTTCCATTTATGTTGTTTATTTGTTCCGATTGGAGCCTATCACTATCATCGATAGACTTCTATTTGTATTGCTTATCTCTTCTTATTAAAGTTATAAGTGATAGAAGTCCATCACTATCACTAATAGACTTTCTATACTCAAGTTATAAGTGATAGAACTCTAAAACTGGAAGGCTTGCGACAATTTCTAGAATTGTTGAAAGATTTTTTCTAGTGAACGAATTCAAAAAATCTTCTGCTAAACAAATTGAAAACCTAAACGAATGCCTAAGCATGGGATTAATGGAGACCAAATAGGAAACTACTCTAGCAATTTAATGGAGAGGAAGAAAGTTCTAATTGAGAGAGCTGGAAGACGAAAATCAGAGAAAACCTGAAGCGTGAAGAAGAAAACCAATTAAAATTCGTGAGGGAGGAGAGGAAAAAACACACATATATAAAAGGGTAAAATGGGAATTAAAAGTGATTTTTTAAATATTTGCCATAGTTGCAATTTTTTTTAAAACTTGTTATATCTGCAAATAATAAGACTTATTTTAGTACCCATTACAAATTCGCAATAAATAATAAATTAAAACAATTGATATTAATTTACACATTAACTAGAAAGTAATTAATAAGTAATTTCTCATTCATTTTCCAAGAAAAAAAATCCCATCTCAGGAAGTATAATAAAATTCTATAGTTTATGGGATATTTTTATCTTTCAATAATAATTATTTATATTTTAAAAAGTAACCCTCCCTAATAAATGAGTTTTTTTTTCTTTTTTATATCGGGTTAAAACTCATATAAAAAACTTAACAATAGAATAACTCAACTGGCATCCGTCAAGACTCATGATCAAGAGGTCATGAGTTTGAATCCCTCCACTCCCATTTATTGATGTACTAAAAAAAATAAAAAAACTCATATTGAACTTATGAAATAAAGAGGGCTCAAGTAAGGTAAAAGTTTAAAGAGCAAAATAAAATAAGTATATATACAAATTAAGTATATAGTTGAGCTATGCACTTGTTGGCCTCTAAAATTTTTTATTATTTTTAATATGATATGACAATATATTAATTTTAAGAAAAACATTGGCCACATTCTCTCTCATCCCTCCACTCTCCCTTTGCTCCCTCTACCGATCGGCAGTCGGCCATCAGTATCACCACCGGAAGAACATGGGGTTGCAGCTCTGTTTTGGTTCAAGAGAAATTGGTTGCTAGTGAATCTTTGTTTCTTCTTTTCAAGCCTTGGGTGGACATCCCAATTTCAAATTCAAATTCTAAAGACATACCAATTTACAACCTCCAATTCAATCCACTTATCATTGCAACTGTCCACCAGTTGGCCATCAGCGGTGCATCATATGCACCAAATTGAAACCCAACAAAATGATTATGAATTTTCTTCCAATTTTTTACTGGTGTGGTGCAGGGAGATTTGTGTAGTTTGCCACAATTTCTTCAATGGGCTGATTTCACATTCTAACAATTTCTTCAATGGCGAGATGGATAGGTGTGTGCCGCAGAATAGAAAGGATATTCTGGTGGATGATTGATGAGACCTAAAAAGCCACTATTATTTCATGTTTAAGTCATGTTTCTTCTATTGATTTTATGAGTATATTGCATATTTTATAGGTAAATTAAGTGCAAGATACATTTTGAAGATATTACATTAAATTGGAATTTTTATGTGATTAATTGATAATTTTGTAGGAATTTAGGCATAAAGCATGTTTCGGAGATTTTACATCGGATCATGATTCCAATGTATCAAAATGTAGGTCATTTGGACACCCAAGAGAAGAGTTATAACAAAAATTGTCAGCGTTGTCCGCAGGGGCAACGTCTAGATGCTCTCCATCAATTTCTATAAAAGTGATTTTTTGCAATTTATGTCAAGGGGAGTCTTGGTTGTCATCCATCTTTGAAGCAATTTTCCAGTTTCTCTCTATTTTTCAGTAGTTTAGGATAGATTAATTAGATATTTTTTTTATCAATCCATGAGTTCGTTGGTCGAGATTTTTGTCTCCGGCTGAGTGGAAACTTCGATTCGGAGGAGATCGTTGGGATTTTTAATGTAATGCCATGAGGTTCTGTACTTAATGCATTTAATTTTTTGTAATGAATGTTTTTTACTCTTTTACTTTAATTCCTAAACATATTCGTAGATAGGCCTGACAACCCTTTACGCTCTAGCATGTTTAGTTTAACTATGTGCAATCTTGAGTTCGTTTGAACATATTTGAGAGAGCGCTTAATTAGAGTAGCAATAGGACTTAGGTTCGATGAGTTTGTGAGCTTAATGCGGTCATGAACGACTTAATGAATCTGCTTCTAAAGAAGTAAAAAATTTAAGGGATAATTTAAATTTGCCACTTAGATTAGTTTGAGCATCTCACTAGTTTTAGTAATTCCTATGGCTTAAACGACTAGTTTTGAGCATGGCAACTACAACTTGTCGCTCGGTTGGGTTAGTATCGTCCTTAGCTTACGATTAGTTTGAAGTTTAATTAGCATTTTGTTTAATTAAACTGCGCTAGAAATTTATAAAAGCTCTCTCGGGTTTCCATTGAGCTTGTGAGTGCATTAAAAGTAAGAACTTCTTATTAAGATAACTTATTATTGACATTATTACATTGAACTCCGACATGTCCCCTTTCGAATCAGTACCTAGGTAAAATCCTATCTTTTCTGCTTTCAGTCTGTCTCTAATCTTTCATGTTTAAACACACCCTTCCCCATGTGTTTCGCTAGTGTTGCTTGGATAGAACTTTAGAAGTATTTTAATAAGAGCATGGGAAAATCTTTAGATATTTGGTTATCTCATTTGCTTGTTGTGTAGCTAGGTTCTTTTGGTAAATTTAAATTTAGAAGTAATGAAGTAAATTTAGAAATCTACTTATTGTTTTTGTTGTCGTTTAAATTAATAGCGTGTTAGTTTGATGACGTTCTGATAATTTTAGAAGTGTTAGGTTGAACTGTAGCTAGGAGGTGAAGTTGTTGTGCCTTGTTGGTTATCTGGATCAAAAGTGTGTTTTCTTGCTTAATAGGTGTAAGGAAAACTTTTGGGAACGTCCTAGTTAATTACGTCGTTATGTTGCCGAAATTTTCGGAGCACATAAGGTGTAGGTTTAGTAATGTCAAGTTAGATTAAAAAATTTGGGGGTGTTACACTTTTGAATATTATTTATTATTTAAATATGATTTTCACATCGCATGTTAACACACATTTCATGCATGCAGACATTCTCCATTTCAGGAAATTTTCAACGTGTTCAAAAAAACTTTGCTCTTTTGTATTTGATATTGGCAACAAAGTAATTTTGAAATAAAAATCGTTGTCTTTTGATGCAAATTTCTGACATGTGGAATTATTGCTTTGTGTTTGACTTTGGCAAAAAAGTTCTGCAATAAAAATCATTGTATTTTGAAGCAAATTTATGAAATATGAAATCTATGTTTTATATTTTATTTTAGCAATAAAATTTTGAAATAAAAATTATTGTCATTTGAAGCAAATTTTTGAAATACAGAATTCTTGCTTCGTGTTTGACTTTGACAACAAAATTTTGCAATGAAAACCGTTGTCGTTTGAAACAAATTTCTAAAATATGAAATCACTACTTTGTATTTAATTTTGATAATAAGGGTTTAAATAAAATTGTAGTCCATTTTCAAACAAATTTCTAAAATAAGAAAATTTTGTTTTATATTTGATTTTAGTACCAAAGAAAATCTGAAATAAGAAAAATTTATTTTATATTTGATTTTGGCCACAAAGATTTGAAACAAAAATCATTGTCTTTGAAGCAAGTTTCTGATATACGAATCTATTGTTTTGTATTTGGTTTTGACAACAAAATTTTGAATAAAATCTATTGTCTTTTGAAATAAAATTTCTGAAATAAGAAATTCTTGTTTTATGTTTAATTTTGACACCAAAGTTTTTTGAAATCAAACTCAGGATCCTTTTAAAACAAATTTTTGAAATAAAAAATCTTTGCTTTATCTTTAATTTTAGTATCAAAGTTTTGAAATAAAAACCGTTATCTTTTTTAAAACAAATTTCTGAAATAAGAAATTATTATTTTAAGTTTGAATTTAGCACCAAAGATTTGAAATAAAAATTGTTGTTGTTTATAAAACAAATTTCTGAAATAAGGAATTTTTGTTTTATGTTTATTGTTTTGAAACAAAGTTTTGAAATGAAAATTGTTGTCAATTTTAAAATAGAGCTCTGTTTTATTTTGGTTGAACCTTATTGTTTAGTCGAGGTCGATGTCTTTGTCAGGTCAATTTCATCACTCTCAAAATAAAAATTTACCATCCAAATACTGTATCTTTATTATAGATACTGTATCTGACCTGGTAAATGAAAGTTTTTTTTTTATTAAATCAAACAGTATTTTATTTAAAAAAATTATGTTAAAAAGAATTTGGGTTTTGGCCATTGCATATTGATTTGGCCTACTTTGATTTGGTCTTTGATTTGACATCTATATATTTTGTTGCATGTGTTAATGACCACTATGCATTGAGATTGATTACTCCCTATCGAGACTTGGTCATTACGTATTGAAATTTACAAATTTGGCCTCTTATATTTACTAATTGTATATAATGTGCGTCTAGTTTATCAAGTTGAACTATTCAATCATATATTTTCTTCTTTTCTTTCTTCTAACTCAACTATATAAACTACTATCAGAAATAAATTGTGACACCCGAGGTAAGGAGGGTACATGTATGAACCGTGATCACATCCGAATTAGAGGGATCGATATGAAAATATGGTTGAGAAGGATGAAAGTATGGTTGAGAAAGGCTTAAAAGAATTGATAGCTACTACTTATACCAACATGGTGCACCTTTCTTTTCGATGGCTCAATCATAGGTACTCCAAAGTTAAGCGTGCTTGGCTTGGAGGACCCGTGTTGGTTTGTGGGAAAAGTCTTCACTCTTGCAAGTGGCTCAAAGATGGTATGGATGATATGGTGGCATAGGCAGGTCGCAGGAGATGCGAGTGAATGTTAAGGCAATAGAGGTTGAATCCAGATTCCAAATCTTGATCTAAATCCTGGGCGTGGAGCATTACAAATGGTATCAGAGAAAAACCACTCCCTATAAGATGTGGTTCCGGGACGAACCAAGGCAAAAGTTGGTAGCCATGTGACACCCGAGGTAAGGAGGAGTACATGAATGAACCGTGATCACATCCGAATGAGAGGGATCCTGAGGATATGAAAGTATAGTTGAGAAACACTTATAAAAATTGATAGCGCTATTACCTATACCAACAAGGTGCACCTTCCTTTTCGGTGCCTCGATCGTATGGATGATGTGGTGACGTGGCGCAGGGGATGCGGGGGAATACTGGAGCCAATATGGGTCGAATCCTGATCCGAATCTAGGACCTGAGGCGTTACATTAATTTTCATATTTTAAAAAATACATTCTTTTTAAATAATATAATACATATTAAAAAATTTAAAAATGAAGAAGAAGAGTTACGAGGGGAAAAATATGATTGTAAGAGAATAAACTCTTCAAATAATTTATAATATAAAAATTAATAGAACAATTAATGTTCGTTTCTAATTTTATTTATTAAAATAGTAATTATTTAAAAGAGAAAATTAATAGTAAAAAATTAAACCGTAACAAAAAGATTTAGAAAGAATCAAGTGAGATTTTAATACATAAAAACAAAAATGTTGAAAATGGGCATCGAAAAATCATTCATTTCAATATATTTTTAATAATATTTTATCTTCAATTTTTTATGTGACGCCTAGTAATTTTCTGGTATCTTTCTAAAACTTTTTCAGTTTTTAATTCGGGGTTTGGTACGTAAGTAAGAGAAGAGATAAGTTTTTAGGAAGGGAATAAAGAAAAGAACAGGAAAGTTTTCAATTAAGGGAAAGTCTTTTTAATTTAGAAAAGAGTTAAAAAAAAAGAAGAGAAGGAGTTTAAAAAAAAAAACTCGATCGCAATCCCCCCCCCCCACTTTCTTCTTCCTCTTCGTGAAGTACAGCCTCCCGCCGGCAACCTCTTCTTTTTTGTGCAACACTCGTCGGTGATGTCAGCAACACTACAACGCGTCTCACCTTCCGACCAACATGCCGACAACACCCAATGTCAACTATTTCCTCGCGTTTCTTCCTTTGAGTCGACGCAAAAAAAAATCGCGAGGTTCCGCACGATTTGGTTCAACACTCGAACGCCGACTCCACTCACCGGTTTCCTTCTCTTTCCAGCTGTCGTCCCCTCCCTAATCGCCGTTACTCATCGCCGGTGAGTTTTTTTCTAAAAAACCCATTAGTTTGGTTTGTTTGGTTCGTGTCTTTTGAGTCCAGTTCTCATAAAATAGAGTTTGGTTTTGAATAGATCAGGTCACGGGCATCTCGGAACTGTGCTCCACTCGCCGCCACTCGCTGGAAGCTGCCGCCGCTCGCCGGAAACTGCCATTGGAGCCGCCGACGGTTAGGTCAACTCGCCAGTCTTCGTTTCTCGATCCTGTTTTAAGCCTCCATGTGTTAGGTTTGTTATTTAAGTCAAGTTAATTCAATGATGGATGTTATGAGCGTGTTTTAAGTCGTTGTTTGTTAATTAGGGCCTCGAACCTGTTAAGAAAGTGCGTGGAACTCGGGATCAAAACCTTCGTTATCCAAGTGAGTAGTCATTTGGATTAAGCCCCTTAAAGTTATTATTCGATTTTTTTTTAGCGTGGTAATCCATGAATTGTGTTTAATACAGAAATTACGTTATGATGTTTGTGGTTGAGATCGGGTTTGTGTTGGTGTTGCTTGTACCACTAATATACTAAGAAAGTAGTTAATATGATAATAAGGGCTTAAGGCTTTGAGTTAAGGGTGAGACTTGAAGCCGTTAGTCGTAATAAGCTCAGAACGAACATTGTGGGTCCGAGACTGATGTGGTTGAAGAGTGGCACTTTGTTCGGATTCCATCTCGAGGTTTGTAGTTGTAGTTTGTGAGTCTTGAGTAAACTCTTGTTGGACAGGTGCCCAAGGTCTTGGAATGACATTGACGTTTGGGATTCAGAAAGGTTTGGTGAACCATCAAGCTCAAAATAATCACACGTTCGAAGGGTCAGGAGAAGTTTAGCTCTTTAGGCACGTGTTCGTAGGCAGGGTTGTCTTTGGTTAGAAAGGGAGAGTTGAGTTGATGGGGCACCGACCCGAGGTAAGTAGTTATTTGGTTTAACGCCAAATCCCTAAGCGAAGGAGTACGACGTCCGTCATTACTTGATATGAGTTCTTGAGATGATGCTACTATTGAACCTTAGGATAGTTTTTCTAGAGGTCTTTGGAGTCTGAAAACATGCCTTTATGAGTTATCTTTGACTTGATTGTTTGGATTTTTGTCTCGAGTGGGTGAGTCATGATTGATCTTGTTTTACCAGGTTTACATAGATTATGTACCCTGTTACGTGGGATTGTGTGAGGTTGGGGTCAATTGTTCAGGTTATGCTTAACATTCCTAATAGGTGTATAGTTTGAGTTAAAACTCAGTTAGGTTGAAAACCTAGTTGGAATTGGGACCCTTGGAATGGGTCGAGGACATTAGGAATGCCTAGATGGGACCCCTAGCCACCTTATGGTTAAAGCTCGAGAACCGACACTTACTGAACCCTGAGTTGCACCTGAGCGGGTCAGAACCTCTAGGTTGACGGTATATGATAGACTCATGAGATTGGGGTGCGTCTCCGTTGAGATCGGGAGTGATTGCTTTCCATTATCCCGTACTAGCTTAGGTGTGGTTCCCCAATGGGCGTGTTGGTTACGTACCTCACTGCACCATGCTAGAGTGTATGTTAAGAAAGCCTGGGGTACGTCCCCGTCAGGGAGTGATTGCTTTCCTTTATCCCGTACTGGCTTAGGGGTGATTCCCCATAGGGCGTGTGGGATACGTAGCTATTCTGCTCTATGCTAGTGTGTAGTGGCGTGAGAGTTGCTTTCTCTCATTGCATCGTCAATCAAAGTCCTAAGACCGAAGGTAGAGCTCAAGTTAATTACTACAGGGGGCTCAGGGTGAAGTGTGATAAATGTGAGACCTGTTTGGGGTTGAGCGAGTTTAGAAGCTGAGTGTTGTTGTTTTTGCTGAGTTAAGTTTGGACGTAAGTGGGCTACTTACTGAGTATTTTATACTCACCCGTCTACTTTGTTGTTTTGTTGCAGGAAGAAACCCTTAGGCGGTTGATGACGACGGCGACCCGACGAGGCTGTGGGACCCTGTTTCCTTTCTGTTTCTTTTGGCTTAGAGTTCTCGCTTGAAACTGTCATATTTTAGTTTCTGTTTTATTTGCCTGGTCGCACGACACTTTGTTGTCTCTTGTACTTCTTAGTTAGTGAATTGTCATTCTGGTTGAGTTCTTTTTCCGTTGCGTGTTCATTTGTCTAAGAGATTGTGTTTTGGAACTCTGGTTGTAGCCTAACTCATTCTCTGATTGCAGTTTGGTGAGGGTTGGACATTTTTTGAAACTCTTTGAAATGTTTTCTGCTTGTTAAGTTCCAAGGAAAATTTTGGTTTTCTCCTTGTTATGTCGTTATACTGCCGAAATTTCAGCATGAATGGTGTGGCAGAGTAACTTCTCTAACGTAGGTTCGTCTCGTTTTTTTAGGGTCATTACATTTTACTTGATTTTAAAAATAATTCTTCTAATTCTAGGTTTTGATTTTTTAAAATTATTATTGACATATTTTAAATTCAAAATAATTAACTTGATCTCATATGAGAATTCAATTATTAAATTAAATTCAAATAAAGTAATTACATAAATAGAAAAAAAAATTGTGAATATAACTACAAATTATAATGAAAGCACATATATGACATACAAAATTCTAATCAATTTACAAAATTAAACATCAACTTGATAAATACAAAATAAATTCTTATTTAAGTATGAAACTTAACACTAATTAAACATAAAATCTTATTCTTTCCATCACAATCAACAACACGTAAAAGATATATGAAAAATTTAGAAAATTAGAGACGCTTTCCCATTTTCAAACTTTTTTCCTTCATATATACTTTGATTGAATACTTCCATGGGCTATAGAAAAAAGAGAAAAAAATATGTGCATTGGCATAAAAAAAATATATTTGCACTGGCGTAATTTCTATTATAGAAAAAAAATAAAATGAAAACATTTATTATTATCTCCAACAAAACCTTGTATAAGTAGGGTGGATAAAATAAATATACATTAATGAATAATAACAAAAAAAAAAACTACAATTTTTTCAAACTAATCTTCATACTCTTGGCCTTCCCTTCACCTTGCGTGGGTGTAGCTTTCCTTCAAACAATGTGTATATTTTATAGATTACAAACGCAATCTATGATACAATAAATTGTTTTTAAAACGCACATTAAGAAATCTTTAATATTAGTTTATTTTAAGAAAAATCTTTCATATAATTTTATAGATTCTCAAAAATACATATATTAAAAAATATTTGTTCTTAAATTTTTAAACATATATTAAAAAACTTTAAATATTAGTTTACTTTCACATAATAATTTGATATTTTCTCAAAAATACATATATTAAAAAATATTTGTTCTTTAAATTTTTATGCATACATTAAAAATTTGTAAATATTAGTTTATTTTAAGAAAAATCTTTCATAATAATTTTATTGATTCTATATGTATAGTCAAAAATATTTGTTCTTAAATTTTTAAATATATATTAAAAATATATTAGTTTACTTTCATAATAATTCACTAGATTCTCGAAAATGCATATATTCAAACATATTTATTCTTAAATTTTTAAATATGTATTAAGAATATTTAAAAGTTAATTTATTTTATGAAAAATATTTCACAATAAATTTATAGGTTCTCGAAAATACATATATTTAAAAATATTCTTTTTTTTATTTTTATTATTAATTTTTAAATTATCATAAAAAAAAAATAAATATTAGCTACTTAGAAGATTTGTCTAAAAAAAGTTAGAAGATTGGAGATAGTAAGATTTTAAAATCTTTATTCAAATTAAAAATTATATGTTTAAAAATTGTAGGGCTTTATTCAAATTAAGGATGAAAAAGAAAATATTTCCATTAAGAAGGTTATAATGGGAAGTTTTCAAATTATGAATGAACAAAAAAGAAAATCAAAAGTTCCTCCCCCATTTATATAATATTTATCAGGCCACTATTTATTTTTATTTCCAATTTGATCGTGGTGTATTTTAATTTGACATTTTGAGATTTGACCACTATTTATATTATCATTTATATTATCAGGCCTGTTTATCAAATTTTGATTGACCAATTAATTTGATCATTGCATTATTTTAATGACTTGGGCACGATGAGATTTAAGTCCATTTTTTTTATAGGATGTGTTTGATTCTCAAATTTGACCACTAATATGTGGTATGGAGTAATTTAATTTCAATTTGACTCCTGACATATTTGCAATTTAACCCATGACTTGTTGATTCAATTTAAAATTGGATTTTTGAAATAAGAACCCTTCAATTTCTTAAAATTGCATTTTGGCAACAAAATTTGAAATCAAACAAAATTTGCCTTTTAAAATTGGAATTTTGAAATAAGAACCCTTTAATTTCTCAAAATTATATTTTGGCAACAAGTTCGGAATAAACAAGTTTTCCCTTTTAAAATTGGATTTTTTAAATAAGAACCCTCCAATTTCTCAAAAATTGCATTTTGGCAACAAATTTGATATAAAACAAGTTTGCTCTATTAAAATTGGATTTCTGAAATAAGAACCCTCCAATTTTTCAAAATTACATTTTGACAAAAAATTTGAAATAAAACAAGTTTGCCATTTTAAAATTAAATTTTCGAAATAAGAACCCCCAACTATTCTAAATTAAATTTTGGCAATGAAGTTTAAAATAAAACAAATTGTCCCTTTCAAAATTGGATTTCCGAAATAAGAACTTCCCAATTGTTTTCAAAATCTAAATCTTGGTAATGAAGTTTGAAATAAAATAAAGTGTCTCTTTTTAAAAATAACACCATCCATTTTTAAAATTCTTTTAATAAGTAATTTGTTTTTATAAACTAAGGAATTTGTTTTGAAATATCAAAATGAGTTTCAAGTTTTTCTAATAGTCTTTAGCCATCATAGTTATTAATTCATATTTACTTTTGAAATATGGATTAATAAATTTTGGGTCATTCAAAATAAAACATAAAAATATTTTTCTTTGAACCAATAAATAAAAAGATAATTTTAAAATAATTGTGGTAACCGTTTTTTTAAAACGGGTGTTGTAGGGGTGTTCATACCTTCCTTACATTCAATCGACTCTCGAGCCTAATTTATTGTTTCATAGACTAACCCTTTTCTCTCTAAAATAGTTGACTAATCACACTATAAAATGATTGGTGATGACTCCAAACTTTTTACCTCGAAAAAGACCTTGGGAGAGGACGTCGGTTGCTCTGCATTGCGATGACGTTGCGACACTAATAAGTTAAAATATCATTTTCATCCATGTACTTTGTAGTGTGTTCTATTTTAGTCTATACACTTTCAAAGTTCAATTTTATTTAAAAAATCTAATAAGTCATGTTTCTTCACTTTTGGTACATTATTTAAAATCTATCTATAAAATAATTAAAAAAATATACACCTTTTGTTTTAATATATTCTTAAATTATTTATTTTTTTTTAGAATATATTTTTTCTTTGGTATCAAATATAAATAAAAATGAATGGAAATATTTTTAATTTTTAGAAAATTATTTTTAAAGGTTAATTACATGTAAAGAAAATGTGATTCTATGAATTCTTATGAAGGAAAAAAATCTTATTATTTGCAATTTATTTTTAGGATACACTTACATAAAGAATTTATTCATGTCAATTACCATTGAGTTAGGCTCATTTTAACGTAACTAAACTAATATTAATGTGTTCACAATAATTTGTATACAAATTCAAGTCCCCCAACTTAAAGTTTTGAATCTGTCACTAACTATGGGAATACAATGCTCGCTTTGTTCACACTATGTTCTTGGTTTTATAAATAGTTTTTAAATGTTAGTAGACCTCACATAATTTTCAAAAGGATGCTGACATCACTACAAGAAATAATCGTTTTAGCGACGAAATGCTAGCGACGAAAAACTATATGTCGCAGAGCTTGCGACGAAACAACAAAAACGTCGCAAGCCTTGCGACGAAACAACTAAAACGTTGCAAAACTTGCGACGAACAAACTTAAACGTTGCATGACGTACGACGAAAAGACAAATCGTCGCACATATTGCGACGATCGGGGCCTAGCGTCGCATCTTATGTTGCGACAAAATTGACGCTTTAAATGCAATCATCATCGCGATTTAACCCGATTTTTCGTTGCAAGGCCTCGAATACCCAAATCGCACGTATTTGTAATAATAACGCTTATGCGAAAAATACGATTACGTCGCAATAGGCTTTGCAACAAAAGAGTTTTTTACAACACTTTTTAGATTTCATTTTCGTTTTCCATTTTGCATTCCCCTCCATTTTATTTCACTTTACTCAGGGGAGACCTTCGGGGAGGGGGGAGGGCTTGATAATACACACCAGAAAAGTCGCCGGAAAGTCGCCAAAAAGTCGTCGGAGTGTCCCCGTTTTCGTTCATCCTCTTCATAGGCTTGATTTAGAAAGATTTGTATGTATTTTTGCTTTATTTTCTTCTCATTTTCAATCTCTTTTGGTTGGGATTAGAATGTCATTTACTAAAGCTATTAGTCCTTTGTTTATTTTGTGTAGAAACTTCGTTGATAAAGTTTGATTTTGTTCTTTGTCAAGCGTTTTGAGGTAAGTAAATTTAGATATTAGTCTCTTTTGATAAAGTTTGATTTTGTTCTTAGTCTCTTTTGGTTGGATTGTATGTTTTTGGAGATGTTTTATGTATTTAAAATATAAAAATTTAGATATTATTTTCTTAGTTTTATATGAATAAAAATAGTCTATTGAACCTATTGAATTTATGTTTGTGTTTTTTCTAGAGAATGTAGTTGGAGTATTAGGTGTTTAGATTTTTTTTTTTGTTATGAAAGTAGTAGATTAGTTTCGAGAAGGTTTGCGTGCACTTTTTTGATAGATTACTTTCGTGTTTTCTTCTAATTTTCAAGATTACTTTCGAGTTTTCTTCTAATTTTCAATATAATTTTGTTTGGGGTTTAGAATGTAATTTGACTAAGACTTTCTTTTTGTTTTCTTCCAATTTTCAATATCTTTTGTTTGTTTTGTATAGAAATTTGGTTGATAAAGGTTGCATTTATTCGTGGTCAAGTACTTGGAGGTAAGTAAAATAGTTGTGTATTTTTTTAAATGTCTTATGTGTTTAAAATAATAAATGGATTAAAGTGTTATTAAATTGGAAATGCCTTATGTATTTGATATGTCTTAAGGAAAGTAACAAATTGTGATTGAAAGACTATTCATGTGATTTAGTATGTTGGGTTTAATTAAAGTTTGAATTTAGATGTTATTTTCTTAGTTTTATGATTAAAAAGAGTATATTGAATGTATTGAGTTTATGCTTGAGTTTTTTTAATTAGAGAATGTGGTTGGAGTAGTGGATTGTGATTGTATAGATATATTATGATTTCTTTTAGTAAATATAATTAGATGCAATACAGAGTATGAAAGACGATTTATAGAGCAGTGAGTAATGAAAGAAGATTTCAAATCCGTAACTTAATAAGGTATGTTTTTATAACTTTGAAATTATTTACATATTGATTTTAAAATATTTTTGAATTTTCCTTATCCATTTAGTGATTATGATTTTTTTTTAAATTTTGGATTGAGTATATGATTATATAGTAGTTGGGATTCTGATTATGTTTGAGACTTTGATAGAGAAAGTATATGTTTATGTTGTTTGTGGTAGTAATTTTTTTTTAATCATTAGACATACTGTGGAAAAATTATGTTGAGTATGATTTAAAGGGAGAGGGGATGGGAGAGAAAGACTTATGTATATTGAAAAAAATGAAAATGGTTTAGAGGGAGAGGGGAGAGGGTGAGAAGTAGAGGGAGTGGGGGAGGGGAGAAGAGGGGGAAGAGTTATGTATGTTGACAAGGAAAGTGACTTTTAAGCTTTTTGAAAGGAGGGAGTGAGAGTACATGTTTGTGTTGGTGATGGTAGTAGGTTGTTTCTTTATTATTAGACATATTGTGGATTTGCAAAATTATAGTATGATTTATAGAAGAATTGAGGTGTTATATTAGTTAAAATCATATTGTAATTTCTTTGCTTTATTGGATAGGGGAGAGAGGGAGTGGGATAGAGTGTTTAAGAATGATTTGTAACTTATGTCTTTGAAAAGGAGAGTGACTTTTGTAGTTTCAAGTTGTTTGTTTTAATTTGTGAATATTATACATGTGCTTTTCTTTAGTGAATTTAGTGGAAATTGCTTTAATCTTGTTGAATGATAATGATTTGGGGAGAGAGGAAGAGGGAGAGGGTTAATATTAAGAGAATAGTTTATTGTTCATCGTTACTTATGTATATTTCTTGTTTATGTGCATGATTAAAAACTTATCTTTGGTGAAGTTTAGTTGGTAATTAATGAATTTAAATCCACTTTAAAACTTTTCTATGTTTTGTAATAGTTTAGATTTGTTGTTTTGTGATAAAGCACAATGAATTATAATAACAATATTTGTTCGCACTTATTTGGATACTTTGTAACTTTATATTGTCTAATAAAAATCTTGGTAAATGTTATCGTTAATTATAACTATGTTATATCTTATTTTATTTGATTATTTATATATATGTTTTTTGTTAGAATGTGTCTATATTGAGAGAAAATAATTTTTTTTATCAACAATAAAAATTTGCGACGAAATTAGTATTATGTCGCATGTATATGCGACGAAATAACATTTATGTCGCATGAGACATTGCGACGCAATTAGAATTATGTCGCAGGAGTTTGCGACGAAAGTGCATTTATGTCGCAGGACTCAGTGCGACGAAATCAATTTTCCGTCGCATATTTGTTTGCGACAAAATATGGATTTCGTCGTAACTTGCGACGCATGGGCTATTACGTCGCAAATCTGCGACGTTTTAAAAAAAACGTCGCTAAAAAGCTTCTGAGACTAGGCTTCAGCGACGATGTTTGCGACGCATATATTTTCGTCCCTGAAATGTTTTTGTGTCGATTTTTTAGTTTTAGCGACGTTTTTTTTTTCGTCGCTAAAGCTTGTATTTCTTGCAGTGCATGGCAAGCAATCAAGGGAGGTAGTATGAAAAAATTTTCATACTAAAAAATTTAGTACTACTTACCCTTTTGTTCCTACTACACATGGCCATACCTATTTGGTGACTAGAGGGGGCCATGGCCCCCAAAAAGTTTTAATTTAATAACATGTAGTATATATTATTTTATTAAAATAATAATACCATGCACATTATTAATCATTCGAGATAAGCAGGGGTACATGAATGAACCGAAACCACATCTAAATGAGAGGGATCCTGAGGATATGAAAGTATGATTGAGAAAAATGAAAGTATGGATGAGAAAAACTTAAAAGAATTGGGCTTAAAAGAATTGATATCTACTACCTATACCAACAAGGCGCACCTTCCTTTTCGGTGGCTCAATCATAGAAACTCCAAAGCTAAGCGTGCTTGGCTTGGAGCAATTCTATGTTGGGTCACCTCTTGAAAATTTTCCTAGGGAGCATGTGAGTGAGGACAAAACATGTTGAAATGACCCGTGTTGGTTTATGGGCAAAGTCTTCACTCTCGCAAGCGACTTAATGATTGTATGAATGATATGGTGACGTGGCCAGGTCGCAGGGGGTCCTGGGCCTGGAGCGATACAAATGGTATCAAAGCGGAACCAACACTCGAGATAAGGAATGGTACATGAATGACCGAGACCACATCTGAATGAGAGGGATCCTGAGGATATGAAAGTATGGATGAGAAAGGCTTAAAAGAACTGATATCTACTACCTATACCAACAAGGTGCACATTCCTTTTCGGTGACTCAATCATAGGAACTCCAAAGTAAAATCTTGGGAATTTTCTAGTGTGAGTTTAACAGCATGGCGGAGATTTGAACTTCTAGTGGATCTTGTCATAGGTTATCAACATGAAGTGAACTTAATTATGAACTTTAGAGGAATTTTGGTAGGAAGTAAATTCTTTTAAGCAACACAATGGAAAAAAAGATCGCTTTTTCTAAAAATTCATTTTAATTTGTAGTAATTAGTCGAGATGCATGTAAATTGAGTGAAAACGAGTGTTCGTGTGTGTAAAACACTCGTTTTAGTTTGCAAATATTGAATCATAGGCTTGAGTCATTACAAATCATCAACTTTATAAATATCAATATTGTTATTTACTCGAAATCATAGTTTCTCAAAAGTGAAATTCATGGCAAAGTGAGCATAGCGCAACAACAATTGACATTTACCTTCGACCAAAAAGTCAGAGGTTCGAATCCCTCACCCCAAATGTTGTTATTTGAACTAAAAAAAATGAAATCCCCAAATAAGGTCACGTCTCATTCTATGGCTCAATTGATGATAAATCCAAATTTGGTCCATTAAAGGAATTATTCGAGGATTGCATCCTAAGCTATATGGGAGAAATTGCAAAAGTAGTTCGATTTTGTATCTAGAACCATCTGAGGGCGTGAGGATTTTTTAATCAAATCCTATAGTTATTAAAAAGTGGTTACATTGTGGAGGCCTCATTGAATAATTTTTCCCTCTTACCACTTGATTTTCTTTATACAAGCAATACTTTGCATCCAAATGTGTAGTAGTTAAAATCTCAACTGAGTAATTATATCAATTTAAATTCTTCACTTTCAAAAGGGAATTAATTTCGATTCTTCATGAATGATTTTCACTTAGTTTCATTTAAAATTAACTCAAAATCACCTGAACAAAATTATTTATTCTCTCAAAATTCTATTAAAGTAGTAAGAAAAATTATCATGTATTTGTCGAAATAAATAGAGAAAAATAGAGTAAGGCAAGAGATGAAAAACTACTGATATTATTAAAAATTTGGGACTATATCCATTTCATTCTTGTCTAGTATGAGATTAATCTATGCATTTAGAAAAGATTAAATTGATTTAAATTTGGGTTTAAATTAATACAATAAAGAAAAATACAAATTTGAATCCAACACCACCGCCAGAATCAAGCCCTACGAAACCCAACAACCAACAAGAAGCAGGATAATTTTTTTTCCCTCGGTCTGGGGGTTTTCTCTCTTGTGTGAGATTAGAGTTAGGGTTTCTTCTATTCGTTTACAGGGAGCTACTGCTATTCAATTTTCGATCCTAAAACTCAGAGACAGATCTGTGTTACTTCATGGATGACCTTACGAACAAGTAGAAAACCCTATCTCTTTCGGAAAGAGAGGAAAAGGTGTTTGTTGTTGGTTGTTGGGTTTCGTAAGGCTTGAGCATGATGAGGATGATAAACTAACAATCACTCATAAAAACTCCCCTGAATTGAAGAATCCAGAGATGAATGACAAAATTATTATAAAGGATGACTTTAAAGACACTCCTATGAAGATGATGAGTATAGATAAAGAAGTTGAATGTCCTGTTTCAACTACAAATCTGCCTGCCCCTATTGAACGATATAAGGAGAATAATGATGAACTAATGGAACTCTGTTTTACTCAGCACACCAATTCTCAGCCAGATTTTGGGGTGGGGAATCGTTTTGAGCAAGTTTTGCCTAAGGGAAGAAGAAAATTTATAGCTAAACCAAAGCAGAACACACAAAAAGGTTTTTTGCAACCTGATTCAGAAGAAAACAGTGTAGACGAGACCAAAGGAAAGCGCAAAGTAGAGGAAAAAGTTATTGAGCTGACTTTTCTTAAAAAACAAAAAATGAATGAGCTTCCGCCAATCATTGTGAAAATCCTAAGCTGGAATGTTCGAGGTGGGGGAAATCTGAGAACATTCAATCATTTAAGAGACGTAGTACGTCGACAAAATTCTCAAGTTGTCTTTCTAATGGAAACTAAATGCAATAAAAAAATAATGGAAACTATTAGTAGGAACCTGAGATTTGATGGTTGTTTTGTGGTTGAAAGCCAAGGATGCAGTGGTGGTCTTGCACTCATATGGAAGAATGATTGTGATGTTACAATTAAATCTTATTCCAACCATCATATTGATAGCCAACTACAGTGAAATGAGTGTGTTTGGAGATTCTCTGGTACATATGGAGAACCTGATAATAACAAAAAGAAACTTGTGAACTTATCAGACGCCTAGCTCTTGTTGATGATTTGCCTTAGTTGATTGGACGTGATCTTAATGAGTGCTTATGGACCAAGGAGAAAAAAAGAGGATCTATGAAAACTTCTCCCCAGTTGAAGATGTTTCGAAGACTAGTGGATGAAGTTCAGCTAAAAGATTTGGGGTTTAATGGAATCATTTACACATGGTCAAACAAAAGACAGAAAGGGGAGCCTATTTTCAAAAGGCTTGATCGTTTCTTAGCTAATGATCCTTTTTGTAATATGTTTGGATTATGTAATGTAACTCATCTTGATTGGTATGGGTCGGATCATAGACCTATTTGCCTTGAAGTCCTGAAATCTAATTTGTTGGTGGCTCATAAGGATAAAAGGCTAACCTTTCGGTTGGAAGAAATGTGGATGAATGATGAAGAATGTGGGAATTTGTTCCAAGGGCTATGGACAAATGAGTATACTAATAGATCACCTAATGTCTCTCCCTTGAGTCAATTTACAGAGGTGATTGGTCAAACTAGAAATACCTTAAGACCATGGGGGCAGAAAAAGAGAAGAGACTTGTTTAAAGACATGCAGACATATAGAGAAAAGATCCAAACAACTTATAATGAAGTTGAAGTAGTCGATTTCGGGAAAATTCATGATTTGGAGGCTAAACTGGATAAATCTCTTCTCCTTGAAGAGATTTATTGGAAACAATGCTCAAGAGAAGACTGACTCAGATGGGGGAGGATAGAAATACAAAGTGGTTTCATAAGAATGCCACTATGAGAAAGGGAAAAAATTCAATTCATAATTTAAAGGATGAGGCTAAGGGGTGGTTGACTACTGATGAGGATATAGAGGAAGCTTTAGTGAGTCATTTTGAATTGATGTTTAAATCAATCTGTCCGAGGGAAGTTGATATAAATGCAACTACTGAATTTGTGCAACCCTTAGTCACAAAAGAGATGAACTCTTTACTAACAACCCCTTTCACTGAGGAGGAACTTACTAAGGCTTTATTCCAAATGTCTCCTACTAAAGCCCCAGGTCCGGATGGTTTCCCTGCATTGTTCTATCAGAAGTATTGGAAAATCACTAAGGATAAGACTCTAGCTGCTTGTCTTAATATCCATAATAATCAAGCTCCAATTGATGGTCTTAATCATACACACATAACCTTAATTCCTAAGAAGAAGAACCCTCAGCTCGCATCAGACTTTCGTCCAATTAGCTTATGTAATGTATCTTACAAGATAGTTACTAAAGCTATAACTAATAGACTGAAAATTATACTGCCTGAGTTGATTTCAGATACACAAAGTACCTTTGTCCCAGGAAGGTCGATTACTGATAATTTTCTGATAAGTTATGAGTGTATCCATCACATTCTGAACAGGAGAGGGAATAATGCAAAGCTGGCAACAATTAAGCTCGATATGTCTAACGCTTATGATCGAATTGAATGGTTATTCCTGGAAAGTATAATGAGACAAATGGGTTTTCAGGATTCTTTGATCCATCTGATTATGAAATGTGTTTCCACGACTACCTTCTCAATTATGTTAAATGGAAACCCTAGAGGGTTGATTGTTCCTCAAAGAGGTTTACGACAAGGTGATCCTCTATCCCCCTATTTATTTATACTTTTTGTTGAAAGTGTCTCTAGTTTACTATTTCAGGCTCAAAGGGAGAAACACATTTCGGGTTGCCAAATAGCTAAAAGAAGTCCAAGTATTTCTCATCTTTTCTTTGCAGATGATAGCCTATTGTTTTGCAATGCTAAAAGATCTGAATTTGAATCAGTTTGAAGAATTTTGCATATATATAAGAAGGCCTCGGGTCAGTACATCAATGAATCCAAATCGGCCATGTTATTTAGTCCAAATGTCAGTATCACACATAGGAGGGAACTAGGTAATCTTATGAAAATGAAAATTGTAGATAATTTGGGCAAGTATCTAGGCATTCCATCTCACTTCTCTCATAACAAGTGTCGGGATTTGGATTTCATCAAGGAAAGGATATTCAAGACGGTTGCTCACTGGAAAGGAAACTTATTCTCAAGTAGGGGAAAAGAGGTTCTTATCAAAGTTGTTGCACAAGCCATCGCTACCTATGTGATGTCCTGTGTCAAGCTTCCCAAGTCTTTCTGTGAGGATATCTCGAGACATATCTCACGTTTTTGGTGGGCTAGTTCACCAAAGAAGCGAAAAATACACTGGCTGAAATGGGAAACACTATGTTTACCAAAGGAAAAGGGAGGACTAGGGTATAAAGATCTTGAGGGTTTTAATAAAGCTCTTATTGCAAAACAGGTTTGGCGTTGATAGCACACAAAATGTGTTATCCTTAGACTTATACATTGCTAGTTTTTATGAAAATTTTAGAGCATTTACGTGTTTAAATCATCCAATTTCAGGTTAAGAGCTTAAACAAATTATTTAGAGATATTATGGATTACTCGGGTTTAATTCGAGGCTTTTTGGAGCTAAAAATAACATTAAGTGGAAGAAGAAAGAACAAATCAAGCAATTGGACCCGAGGTGATGGCGTTGCAACACTCTGCAGGGCGTTGCTGTAACAACCCTACTTTTCAAACTGACTTTAACTAGGATCAATACTAAACATGCATGCATTTGAGGCCATAAATAACATTAAATAATTAAAACTTGATAATTAGAAATCACTTTAATTTGGGATCCCATAAAAAAAAAACAAAACATTTAAAACATAAATGTATTGACCTCAGTTTATAAATCTCTATGCTACTAAGGCGAAAAACAAAATCACTTGAAATACTTTCTAAAACATGTATGCGGAAATCATGACTTGGTTCCCATTGCTTTCGTAGCGCGTCCCCGTCACTCGCCTGGTAGGCCCTCACCTTTATCTGAAAAACATTTTAAAAGGAAGCAACACAATAAAGATAAAAGGGTGAGTATTATAATAATACCCAGTAAGTGGGGGTCGGGAGATGCAAACACATGCAACATGACTTTCTTTTAAACATGACTTTTAATCGTGACTTTTAAAATCATAAAACTTTCTGTAGTGGGACCTAAAACTTCCTTTCATAAAATCATGACTTTCCTCTTCGGCTATACATGGTCAATTGAATCTACCTGAGTCTTTTCATGTTTAGTCCCTCACAGACCCCTATAAGATTTGAGTCCCTCACAGACCCCTAAAGTTTGAGTCCCTCACAGACTCCTATAAGTTTGACCTATAGGGTCTCTTATGCATGTTTGATCATGCATAAATCCTCAGGAGACCAATTGCCACAACCTTCATAAACATGTTCATATACATACAATATGCATGAGGTCCCAACGTCAATCACATGTACATATGCAATCACGATGATGCAACAATCATATAATCATGGCATAACCTTCATAACTGTAAACTTGAGTCAATCAATCATAAATCATAAATACATTTACAATTTAAAACACATATTCAACACAGGCACAAGTGAAAGTCTCATTCTATGAAAATCTGAATAACTGTGTTAAAACTCTTTTTCAAATACTTCAAAGTCATTTCTATTCGGGTCCTCTCAAACCCTTAAATCATTTGGAATCCTCTAAAATTCCAAGATAAAGTTCCTTTCTAAATCTTTTGAAAATCATTTACTCAGGGTTCTCTCAAACCCTTTAAGATATTCCCTTTCTAAATTCAAGCCTTAAGCATAAATCCTGGAAAATCACTCTTTGAAATAAATCATTGAATTTCATCTTTTAAAATAAATCTTCCAAAAGCCATATTTACTCCCCTTTTCAAAATTATTTGTAGAAAATCCCTTACCTTATCTTAGCTTGAACTCCTTAAGTTCCACTCCTAACTCTAGGCTCCTGTCAAACGTGCTTGATACTCGAATCCCCTAAAACAATTTCATCAATTCCTTAATTAAATCACATAATCATAAACTTCTTTTCGAGTGCAATCATAGTTAGGCTAAATTACCACAAACAGACGCTTAAAACGAACTCGGGGGTCGAAACTGATCGGGTTGGGCTGACTCCGGCGAGCGGCGGCGCGTGCGGTGGCCGATAGCGACGCGTGAAGTGGCGGCGGCGGCGCGTCTCAACGCGTGGAGTACATCGTTGGGAAGCTTGTGGCCCGATCTATCCAAAACTACTCAAAATATCTTAAATCCAAATATTCAGCCTCCTTTATGCTCAAAGCTAAAATTCTGACTTTACTCTTTCACTTCATGCTCGTCTTTATTATGGTCATTTTACCTTATGGTGCCACCCTTAAACTTCATACAAAACTGATCCTCATCGATATCTTAATTGTCTCTACTCACATTACTCGCCTTCGCTAAGATCTAAGTCTTTCAGAGTGCCTTGAGAACTTAACTTCGAACTGAAAACCACCTTTATTTTTCGTTTAAACCTCAAGCTCTTATTTCCAACTACTCTGGTTTCCTTCATCATGTATTAAATAGAATGAACCTTTTAAACCAAGTTCTTCGTGATACAACTTATACTCTATTTTTAACCTTTCTTCAGCCTATGGCACGACACAACAGTCATTCATATCACTCCCTCTTTAAAAATAACCCAACAGATAACAACTTCGATACTAAGCGACCTCACAAAACGAACTTAGTCTTTTAAAACTCATTCTCCCTGTACCTTTCAACTCCTTAAATATCTTGTCCAAGTGATCAATTTAATGTGAATGAGCTTCCTTTAACATTAACACAGTTGGGTACCTCAGAATAACATCTACTACATCTCATACTTTTTCCATCTCTTTGGTCATGAAACCATAGCATTCGGATTTTGAACACTAAGAGCATTCTTTGGGAGCTAAAGCATTTGTGGAGGTTCGAGATCGTGACGGGAGCTCGGGATCGAGGGATCGACATCGACACATAAGTTTATTTCTCTTTCTTTTAGTTTGTAACGTAGTTTAAAGACTATTCTATGACTTTAGTTTGTTTTTGTAGTGATTTTGAGTAGCTAATTGTCGTAGTTAGGGATTGAATAGCATGTTTTAAATTTATTTGATTATGTATTGAACTTTGTTGTGTTATTTATTTTGGCAATTCGTTCTTAAATTCATTGATCTTGTTGGTTTAAGTGGACTCGAGAGAAAGAATCTTAGATTAGAGCAAAGTTGTCAAAACTCTTAGAAATTTGGTACGAGAGTAACTTAGAATTCTCTGGGAAACATTTAAGAAGTTGCTTAATGTCGTGCATGCTTTTTTAAAATTCATAAGGAAACTTTAGGATTTATCGTTGAGGTTCACCATGGGTCGAGAGATTCTTTTGAGTATTTTTACTTCTTCTTTATAAATTCGCAACCATAGTTCATTGCATGTATTAAATAAAGAATTAACTTGTGAAATCAATTTCCTACAGATCTATCATATTCATGTCTCCACTTGTATATTTACTTTTCTTTATTTTTGTTTCCATCTTTATCAAAGTTTTGTTGCTTTAGATAAAATTAAGAATAAGTATCTTAGTAATTAATCAATCTAGAAACTCATTCCTGAGGATAATACTCTGTACTCAAATCACTATATTAAAACTTGACCCGTATACCTGCGGTATTACAATATCATTTTATGCAACAAGTTTTTGGTGTTGTTGTCGGAGATTGACGATTATTTAGATTGATTAAACATGCATTTCAATTCGGCACCACAATCCCCAATTTTAGAAGAAATTCAGGAATGCATGATTGTGAATAGGTTCATTGGACTTAGCTTTAGTCCTAGGCCCACTAATAATGTTGCCCATAATCTTGCTAAATCAGCTAATTGGGCTAGATCTGAAAGAGTAGAGTAGATTGAAATCTAAATTAAGTTGCAATTCTCATTCATCAATAGTTTTGATTTGTAGGTAGTGACCAAACAAACAAAACTATTCTTTGGTTGAATTTTAATAATAAAGTTACTTTTTCCTTTCAAAAAAAAAGAAGAAGAAGAAACCCAACAACAAGCAAATGAATAGATTTCAAAACGCCAAGGATTTGATTTCGTTAATCAAAGCATCGAGATCGGAGTTTGAAGATCCATTTTCTGAAACAGCTCTCTTCGCCATCTCTGCCAATTCTTTAGCTCTGTTTCTCATCTCCTCTGCTTCTTCCCCCTCCATAACTCTCCTAATCGCCTTCTCCACAGCTTCACTTTTGATGAAATCCCCCACAACGCTCACCCATTTCTGAACCCCAACAGCAACTCCAATTTTCAACACCTCCGTCACCAGCTTCTCGTTGTAAAACTGCTCGGCGTCCACTGGCCATGTCACCATCGGAACGCCGGCCGCCACCCCTTCCAGCGTCGAGTTCCACCCGCAATGCGTCACAAATCCACCCACTGCTGGATGATCCAATATCAAAACCTGTGGTGCCCATCCTCTTATGATCAACCCTTTCCCTTCCATCCTCTGTTCGAAGCCTTCCGGTAACCAATTTTGATCCTCTTTTTCTTCCTCCTTATTCAATTTCCTCACAACCCATATGAAATTCTGCCCACAAGCTTCAAGCCCAATTGCGATCTCCTTCAGCTGATCAGAGTTGAATTTGGACAAAGTTCCAAAACATACATACACAACCGAAATGGGTTTCTGTGAATCGAGCCATTTCAAGCACTCGTGCTCGTCACTCACGGACTGTCTTCCTCTGTGAGCTTTTTCTTGCGTTTCCTTATTGCACAACGAAAGTGGGCCAATATGCCAGGCCCTTCCCCCCAAGACATTTCTGAAGCAATCTGCATACTCTGGCTCCAACTCGTAAAAACTGTTCACAACAACCCCATAACATTTTAATATCGACTCTTCAACCCTTTTGATAAGTTCGCTGAAATCATTTTTGACATTCTCCCGTATAGTTTCAGGAAGTTTCAATTTCGTGAAAGTAATCTCTCCGGGGAGATAAGGTATGACAAAGTGGTCTGTATCGGAGGAAACAAGGTTGTAAGGCTCGTGAATTCTCACGAACTCCATAGCACAGAGCGAGAAGAAACAAGTGACAGGGAAATTGAGCATGGGAATCCCAAATTTGGCAGCCACATCGGTGGCCCAAGGGAAGAACAAATCGGCGAGGATGCAATGAGGACGGTGTTGGAAGACAGCTTCATGAAATGGGGTTTGAAGAAAATTCAAAGCAGAGATGAATTTGGAGACCATGACAGGGCCGAAAATGGAGTCGGCACTTTCACAACCATCTGGTAGGCCGACTTCTGCAGAGGGGAATTTGATGATAAGAAGGTGAATTCGTGAAGCAAAAGAGAGGGATTTGGAATTTTGAATTGAATTAGAGATGAAGATGGAATTGAGAGGTGTTGTGACGATGGTGATTTTGACGCCGCGAGATGCTAGCAACTTAGCTATGTCAACCATCGGGATTATGTGGCCTCGAGCCATGAAAGGGAACAAGAACATGTGAAGCTCACGCCCATTTTCGCTGCACATTACTACTATAATATATAGGATATACCCCAAATAAATTAAACTAAAGTGTGGTGAGAGTTGAAGGAAGAAAATGGAGATGAAGAACAAAGAGTAGATTACAAAGTTTATATAGATCAAGAACCAACTTTTTCCCCATACATGATGATTGACAATGACTTTTCACCTTATAGATATAGACCTATAAGCCGGTTGGGTTACATGTTTTTTAAAACAATCTAATGAATGATAAAACTAATGGATGGTACCAATCTCCCATCCATTTGCTTTTTTAGTACAATTGAGGCATTTGAATTAATTTACAAGTAACTTAGAATTTCCTAATAATAAAACTCTTTTTCTTGTACGTTTTTCTATATAAATTAGGGTTAATTGCATAAATAGCCAAATATAATATGCAATTTGCAACCGTGTCTTTCAGGTATCTAGTTTGTAAAAATAGTAAAATCTATAGGCCCAACCCAATTGCACATAGCAAGAAGTCAAAAATGCCCGTCCAAGACTTTTTTTTTTTTTGGAGTATATCAAGAGTCTCATCGAGAATAGTTACGATACACTAACGATATATCTAACCAAAAAGTAAATATGTGATATACTATTGATATTCTTATCTGGAGTTGATAAAGAGTATATCAGTAACTAACATATGATATATACATGGTGTACTACTGATATACTTTATTTATCACGGGTGTTATTCAATAAGATCAGTAGTCTATCAATAGTGTACTATTGATAGAGCAACGATATACCTAACATAGATTATACCATTGATACTTATACTAATTTTTGATTTTATTAACTTATTATCATATATTTAGTTATATAAATATATCGATGCTTGTTTTAAAATTAGTATTTTAGTTATTTTCAAAATAGGATTTATGCTTGTTTTATGGAACTCATTTCATATCATGGTTCAAACGTTAAAGATGGGGTTTGCTAATTCTTTTCGAAACGAAATCCGAAGAAAAAAAGTTCCCACGGAACCGAACCCCCGGATCATCTGTTAACTGCTCAATCAATTACTTCTTTCGAATGCTAAAAAAGGATTAGTGGCCTTTCGATTATTTCATTTCAGATTCATTGGAATCAACATGAATTATGAAGCAAAGAAATAGAATTGGGCCACTATGTATATTATATTAACATTACATATATGTAATTGATATGATATTTATATATAAATAGAAAGATATATATTGTAGATTCATCTATATTCAAATTGATCTATATTCAACCTCTATTTTTATACATTGTATACTTTATTTAGATTTTATACACTATCAATAATGATTTATGCTTGAATATTTATGTTGATATATTAGGTAGATTTGATATATCAAGAGTATAAGAGCGATTTATTCTTAATAAATCAAAGAAATGGAAATTCAATAATGAAAATTCAACCATGGAAATTCATTCTTAATAAAATTCAATATATCAATAGTATATAAAACCAACTAATACAAATGATATCAAAAGTACAATAATGATATCAAATATACTCACCGATATACTATTGATATATTAAATATAAAGTATATCAGTTATATGACTTATATACACAATTAGAGTAATGATATCATACACAATTAGGATATACTTTCAAATCCCTTGGATATTCTGTTAGAATTTCGAAATCAATATAGTAGTACTCATTATTGTAATAGTAAGTGAATAGTAGAATGCATTATTGTAAAAAATCGAATCTTTTACTTTTCGTACATTTTGTTTTTTGTAATCATTTTATCTTTTGTCATATCAATCCAAATGTGTCTTGTCCTCGCTTGGATTGAGTCTTATCTTTAGTTTTTTGCATTGTATTGTAATTTCAAATCCGGAGTCTATAAAAGACTTCAATCTTGTAATCAAAGGGCATCGGAAAACTTTCGAGCTTTCTTCTAAAGTTTGAAATACTTCCACGCTCTCTTAAGCCTTGTAAACGATCCTAATTCTCTTCGTGGTATATCGAGGAGCAATTGGTATCAGAGCTATTATTCAATAAAATTACCTTTTTTTACTCATCCTTTGTTAGAAAAGAAAAAATTTTCAATCTATTTTCCAAACTTTGGAAACTCATCAATTATATCTTGCGTCCGCTAGTATGGTTGGTAAAGGTTGTGTTCCCAGCAGAAGAAGTGTAAGTCCGTTGGTAAGCTCTCTGCCTCAAAGAACTAGTACTTGATATAATTGTTGTATTTTCTACAAGTTTTGAAAAAGAAAGAAAATTATTTCTAATCTATTTTAAGTTATGCATAAAAGAAGTTAATTATGTCTAAAATTTTGAAAAATAATGAGTCCTGAGTCAAAGGAAAAGCTATATCATGAAGATTACAAAGGTGATTCAAATACAATACTTTCTAAATTAACTAATCAAGAGCTATCAATAGCAAAAATAGAAGACAAACTTCATCAATGGAGTATCCCAAAGATAGATCCAAAAATGGTCTATTACCATGGTACTTTCAATCTCACTCAGAGAAATTGTGTAAAAATTTCTGAGAAAAACATTCCCATAAACAATGACCATGAATCAATAAATCTTTTTTCAAAAAAGCTTATTCTACAACACCGTGAAGAATTTAATTATCTTCACATAGGATTAGTTCAAATTGTCATCAAGTCTTTATTCAGATTAGGCTTAGATATACCTGTCTTAGTCTCTTTAAGAGATAAAAGACACTTTAATTTCTCGAACTCTCTTCTCGGGGTGGTTCAGTCTAACCTCGAAAAAGGACCAATTTTCTTCAATTGTTACCCAAATTTTACTCTTTCCTTACAAGATCCAAACATCCTATCTTCCTTGATAGCCGATGTTTCTACAAAAAATCTTAATATTCAAGAAGAATCTCACTCCGCAGTGGTGATTTTTAGAATTTGTTACAAATTAATGAATACAAACATTTCTCCAAGACCTTTAAGGTCTTCCCCAAAGGGATCAACAATCCTTATAGAAGCAAATCTAGATAAGTCCTCAATTACTGTCCCAAAAACTTTATCTTGGGAACAAATCACTAGAAATCCAACGTGGAAGCTTACGGAAGCTTTCACTCCACCAAAAAGAAATTCAAATTTAGCCCAAATTATCGAACATACAGATGGGGTCGTTGAAATACAATTCTTAGAAGAAACAGAGGTTACTAAAGTCAAGGAATTCATGTCCTCAAAACCAAGTACCTCTCGAACTTCTGCAGCCTCAGAAGCCGACTCAAAATTCTATTTTGATCGATCTAACTCAATTCTGAGTAAAATCACCAATATAGAACAAAATGTAGCAAATGTTCATTATGAAGCACAACCACAATCTCTAACCCAAACAGACATGGATAATCGATCTATGTTCTCTAGTCAATTAAATGTTCTTATTGAAGGATTTTCAATTAACAAAGAAGCACTAAAAAAGGATTTCCTTTCAATAAAAAAACAAAACAAAGAGGAATGCCTTTTTCAAAAAATATGATGAAAACCAAAGATCTAAAATCAGGTCAAAATGATATTTATTTATGGAAGAAATAGAGCAAAATATTTCATTTTTTACATGGATGAAATAATCTGAAAACAAAATCAATATGTTGTTGGAAACATGGAAAACAAGCCAAAGGGGAAATATTCACTCAACTCATCCTCCCCTAGAAGAGATAGAATTTGAAACAATTTATGGAGAAAAGGTCAAAGCTAGTCCATTTAAAAATATTAGTGAGAAGGAAGAGAAAAATGTTCCTACCCTCAAAGATATAAAAAATATTCAACTTCAAAATAATTTTTCCAATAAAATTCTTTCCACAATAGCAAATCAAGTAGAAAAGATTGAGGAAAAAATATCAAAATCTTCCATTGCTTCGTCTTCAAATGGAGGAATATTAATACCTCCAATAGATGAATCAATTCCTTTATTTAAACCTACAATCATTGATAGCAAAATTAAAATAAGAACTAAAGAAGAAGAAACTTTAGCTTTAATAGAAGAAAAGCTAAACAACCTTCATATTTGAAAAACAACTCCCACAATAAACGTTATAAAGGATTCCATCATTGACCAAATTATCCAAAAGACTAAGGATCTTTCTCTAAATGAAGAAAGAATCGAGTCTCCAAATGAAGTCTTAAAAATTGGTACAAAATCAAAAATATCAAAATATTCAACAATGAGAAATTGGTATCCTCAACCATCATTCCTAGATATTCAATTTGAAGAAAAAACACAAATGACTCAAGCCGTTTATGATGGATTAGCCATCCACGAATGGAATGTGGACAGAATATCTGATTATCTAATCATAAACGTAATAAACGAGATGTTGATCACCTCCAATGCCTATAGACAAAGAGGCAAAAGAGATCATGAGATAGCACAACTTCTCGTTGCCGGATTCACAGGACAATTAAAACAATGGTGGGATCCATACCTAAAAGAAGGTGATCGCCACTATATCTTAAATCATTCTAGTACTGAAAAAAGAGTACAAACACTCAAGGTAGAAGGTCAATTACCTCAAACAGTTGAAATAGAAGAAAAAATAGACGATGCAGTAAACACTCTCGTCTATACTATAACAAACGCCTTCATAGGAGATCCAACTCAATATCAAGCCAGATCGGCTGAAATCCTTCTAAATCTCAAATGTCCAACATTAGGAGACTTTAGATGGTACAAAGATATGTTCCTAAGCAAAGTCTTAATTAGAGCCGATTGCTCTTCCTCAATTTGGAAGGAACAATTCATCAAAAGACTTCCCAACTACTTTGCTGAAAGAGTCAAAATCGATTTAAATGCCAAATATGACGAAAAAATTCCTTGGGATAGTCTAACCTATGGAAATTTAACTTCATTCATAATAAGTGAAGGTATCCGTCTATGCAATGAATCCAAAGTTCAAACAAAACTTAACAAAACCTTTGGTTCAAAAAAGGCAGAATTAGGAATTTTTTGTGATCAATATGGATGTGGAAAAGTCCATCCACCCTCTGCAGTCCGAAAAACTGTTGTAAAAAGATACAGAAAACATCAAGAAAGACAAAATTATCGTCCTTATAGATCATTCCAAAGAAAGAATTATAGAAAGCCCTATAATTCTTAACCTAAAAAACGACCCACTTATAAAGGTGGACATTCAAAAGAAAAGATTCAATGCTATAAATGTCGATCACATGGACACTATGCAAATAAGTGTCCTATGAAAAAGAAGATCAATGAATTAGAAATTGATGATGAATTTAAACATTAACTTCTAAACATCATCCAATCTGATTCTGAAGAGTCAATCTATAGTTCTGATGAAGGTCAAATACTTGAATTACAAGTAGAAACCATTCATATTCGACAAATGAATATGATGAAGAAGAAAAAGAAGGCAAAAGAGTTTGTTCAGGATGCATATGTGTCCTAACCAAAGATCAAGAAACTCTACTTAACGTTGTTGATGAAATAGACAACGTAGTACTCAAAAAATCAATTCTTCATAGCCTAAAAAGTTCAATACTCGAAAAGAAAGATCAAGGAGAAACTAGTGATTTCAAACCCTATGACTGGAAAAACGTTATCAAAAAATTCGAGGAACCAAAACCAATCACTATTTAAGATCTTCAAGCAGAAATTAATAACCTAAAAAGAGAAGTCAATAAAATAAAAAATGACACTGATCGTGAGATATTTCATCTCCGACTAGAAATGTCTCAAATGAAATCCCAAGCTGAAGAAACTCCAAATGAAGAAGAAGAATCTTTCGTTGGAGCTATCTCAAGCATTCGATTTCAAAAATGGTACTCTTCAGTGACCCTCAAAATTCATGACTTCAAAATCATTATACGTGCCTTAATTGATTCAGGTGCAGTGATCAAAACGCATTCAAGAAGGATTAATACCCTCAATTTACTTTGAAAAGACATCGAAAACGCGCTCGAGGTGCAAATAATCAACAATTAATGATTAATTACAAATTGTCAAAAGTCGATGTTTTCAACAAGGGAGTCTGTTTTGTAAACTCTTTCTTGTTAGTCAAAGACCTAGGTCAAGAGTTGATTTTAGGGACGCCATTTCTTACTCAATTATACCCAATATCAATATCGAAAGAATGAATAATATCCAATATATTGGGACAAGAAATAATAATCAAGTTTACGAGTCCAATAATGTAAACCCAAGATCTTTCTTTGGAAGTTCCTTATTAAAACAAAAACAACAAAAGGAAAGAAGAAATGAAGTGAAAGACAAAAGGAAAACAAGGAAGGAAAGTTTAAACCGTTTTGGTTTGGTTTGTTTTAAAGGATAAAAGAAGAAAAGAAAATGAAAGAAAAGTTAAATATATTAAGTTTTGTTTTGTTTTGTAAAGAAAAGAAATGAAAGAAAGGGATAAAGGAGAAATTAAGAAAAAGAAAAAGGAAAAGAAAAAGCAAAAGGGAAAAAGACAAGATTTGCCTCCACCATTTGCTTTTTCAAAAGGCTTTATCTTCTCAATTTTCTTCTTCATTTACCAAAAGGAAGCTGTAAGCTTCGTGAGTTGAAGTTCAAGGGAGTAGAAGAAGGAGAAAACCTCTCGATTTTGGAGCCGGAATTGCGTAAGAAAAGAGAAGATCTCAAGGGAATTATTATAGCAAAGAAGGTGAATCATTCTGCCATTGTCTGATGTTTTGATCTTCTCGAGCTCTACAAGAAGAGGTAAGTGTTTACGTTTACTTTTCCTGAAAGCTAACTCATTTTTAAGCAAAGTTCATGAAGGAAGCTCGAGCAAATTCTTATGTTAAGTTACTGTTTTGTTAAGAGGAAGGCAGAAGACAGAAGTTTGCTGTCAAATCCAGGAAGTCTCTGGTGTTTTGGTTGTTATGATCTGTATACTTGGAGTTAGAAGCTCTAATTGGTATGGTTCGAAGGCTTATTGAATTTCCTACAACTTTCATGAAGAAATCGTGAGTAGAAAATGTCTAGAAGATGTTTTAAATATCAGGTTAAATTTGTTGTGCAAAGAGAAATCCGAATCTGGAAACAAAGCAGAAGTCCTGCTTTTGAGGAAAGTAGCTTTCGAGGTATTTCTGAACAGATCCGTTTAGAATTGCAATTTCATGTCTTCATATGAGTTTTAGATGGTTCAAAAAGGAAGAGTTTGGTATAAATTACATTATTTTTGGATAAGTAATGAAGAAGTTATGGTTGTCTGAAAACAGGGCAGAAAATGCTGGAAATGCTGGAAAATTTGAAAGTGTGTTTTCTTGCAAGTTTTAAGGTAAAAAATCATGAGCTCGAGGTTCTAATGGTTGAGTTGGTTTGTTTGACAGGCCAAGAGCAATAGGTCAAGTTTACAAGCCAAGGTTCTAATTCTAATACTGTGAGTGACTCTATTTTAGAATTATGCTTGACCTATGTTTTTCTTCAAAAACATAATGGTTGATCATTGAATCTTGTTTGAACTAATTATGTATAGCTTCATGGAGTATCTAACATAAAGTTCATGATGGAACCTAAGCATGCTTTGAATTAGTTGTAACTATAAATCCAAGTATGGAAACTAAATTATGAAAGTATGCTTTCCTTTAGATAATGTTTTGTGTAAATCCACTTGGGAACATGTTTAGATGATAATGTGAAAATGTCAAGAAATTGTTGTATGTATTATAAAGACATGATTTCCATGGTAAACAAATTATGTTCTTGTTTGTGGTTAACCCCTAATACTGAAGAACATTCGAGAAGGTACTTAGGGGGAAAATGAACCATGATATCCCGATACTGAAGGACAATGAGAAGGTATTCGGGTAGTAAATGGTTTTACCTTAATACTGAAGGACAATGAGAATGTATTCGGGTAGTAAATGGTTTTACCTTAATACTGAAGGACATAGAGAAGGTATTAGGGAAAACCAAACGACCAAAGGTATTCCACGTGCACGTGAGAGAGAGAGGTATGAACCTTATTGGTATAAATGTAACTCTACCACCTCTATGGTTTGATGTGGTATCATGTCATGTGTTTTATTGTTATGAGCTTCTATATTATTGATCTATCTACCCTCGATATGATTGTACATATCGAGTTGTGCTATGCATAAGTGGTGACTTAAACCTGTAAATTGGAAGCATAGTTTGTTATGTTTACAAACAGATGTTAAGCTATTTTCTACTTATAATCTGCCATTATTATGATTCACCTGTGAGCTTATAATGTTTTAAAGATAGACACTCACTGAGCTTTTTAGCTCATTCTTTCAATGTTTTCAAACCTTTTCAGGTAGAGATCAAGCTCCTGGTACCTAACATCCTGCCATAGCATGCTGGAAGTTTCATAAGTTGATAGTTTATACGTGGCTGGCGTTGTATAGCAAGTCGTTATGTAGTTATAGTTGTTTGTACATAAGAGGTTGTATGAGCAGTGGGTTGGCATGTACTGAGTTGTGATGCTATTGCTCGTTTACGTTTTCAAATGAGAGACTTAAGAAATGTTTCTCCCTATGTACGTTTAGTAGTTATCAAGTTTCCGCTGTGTTATGTTAAAATTTACCATATACGAACATAGTATGTTTATCAGGTAGAATAGGGTCATCAGGTATTGTTAAGAGGTGAGCAATGTCTGTTGGCTTCATGCCTCTTTCCAGGCTAAGTTAGCAGGTGGTTCGGGAGGGGGTGTGACAACTTGGTATCAGAGCAGTTAGCTCCATGGGAATGAGACAGGGCAAGTTAGCTCTGAGAATAAAGTAAAAGTCATAGCAAGTTATTGAGTTAGTTCAGATCAAACTAGTAGAGTATGGTCCAAGACAGGATAAGACTAAGTCCAGTTAGGGCTAAAATGTGAATAGATGTTTAGTATTGTGCCTTAGAGTTAAGTATCCATAGCATGTCTAATATGTTGATATGTTATAGGAGTCATGCCACCACGTACTAGCAGACGACGCAGGCAGGTCAGGGCAGGACGCAGGATCCTACCCAAGGCCAATCTGAGAGGGGATCTAGTGCCCTGAGAGTTCAAAGTGAGGCCAGAGATGAGCAATATATTAGCTCCTCACAGGAGGCAGGCAGGCCAGAGAAAGCAGGGCCAAGTGACCCAGAGAAGACGTATGGAATAG
The DNA here is from genome assembly GCA_036507285.1 of Trichosanthes cucumerina. NCBI lineage: Eukaryota > Viridiplantae > Streptophyta > Magnoliopsida > Cucurbitales > Cucurbitaceae > Trichosanthes > Trichosanthes cucumerina. The sequence goes on along the minus strand of CM071836.1, from coordinate 13,244,993 downwards.
AACGTCTAAAGAAATTAAGAGTCACAGTATTTGAGGGTTCCATAGATTCGGCCGATGCCGAGGTTTGGCTGAATATGCTACAAAATGTTTTGATGTAATGAGTTGCTCTGAGGAGCAAAGTCAAGCTAGCCACATTCCTACTAGAGAAAGAAGTAGAGGGATGGTGGAAGTCAATACCAGCTAGGCGCAGTGATGCACATACTCTAAATTGGCAAACTTTCATAAGCATCTTCGAAGATAAATATTACCCTAGCACGTATTGTGAGGCAAAGATGGATGAATTTTTATAACTGAAGCAAGGGCCACTTTCAGTGGCTGAGTATGAGAGAAGGTATACCGAGCTGTCACGGTATGGTGATGTGATTGTGGCATCTGAGAGTGACGGGTGTTGGAGATTTGAAAGAGGGTTACGTCCTGAGATACGAACCCCAGGCACAGGCAGTGCAAAGTGGGCTTATTTTTCCCTGCTGGTAGAGACTGCTCTACGTGTTGAGCAAAGTATAACAGAGGTACAACCAGTAGTGGAGCCTATTCGAGGGCCTTCAACGGCGAAAGCGCTGGGGTCGTGAGCAGAAGATTCACACCGAGTAAATGTTTCAAGTCGTCAGGACTTTAAGAGTCGAGCTGGCGGCCAGACATCGAGGCAAACGCATGTTAGTGGTGCCTATCAGAGGCATAACCAAAGAGCACCTAGTCAATCAATCAGATCCACAGTAAGACCACCGACAATACGGAGTCTGTTGCAAGTGTAGCAAGGAGAACTCCATGTACAAATTGTGGTAAGAATCATCGAGGCCAATGTCTTGTGGGTGTCGATGTGTGTTACCAGTGTGTGGACAAACAGGGGCATTTCAAGAGGATTGTCCACACCGAGAGCGACCACACACAGGGGACCAGGAGTTGGGTCCCGGATGGTTGAGCGCGACCAAGAGTTCCAGTGAGCGCAGAGAGGGCACCATCGGTGCTAAATAGAAAGGAAGATTATCCCTACAAGCTTGATTTCGCATTAAAAAAGTCAAAAGTTGTTGAGAAAGGTTGCATGGCATTTCTTGCACACGTAGTGGAGGTGCAGAAGAAAAGCTAAAACCGTAAGATGTTCTTGTGGTGAACGAGTTTCTTGATGTTTTTCCAAAGCAGATCCGCTGTGGTTGCCACTTGATAGGAAAGTTGAGTTCACTATTGAATTGCTACCGGGAATAGCACCTATTTCATCGCGTCGTATGGAATGGCTCCAAGCGAGCTCAAAGAGTCAAGATGCGATTACAAGAACTAGTTGATAAAGGATACATCGGACCTAGTGTATCACCCCGGGAGCTCCAAAGTTTATTTGTATAGAAGAAAGATGGTACTCTTAGATTATGCATTGATTATAGATACGATTAAACAAGTCACGATACGTAATAAGTATCCTTTACTCCGTATAGATGACTTGTTTGACCGATTCACGAGGAGCATCAATGTTTTCTAAGATTGATTTGAGATCGAGATATCATCGCTTAAAGGTAAGGAATCGAGACATTCCTAAAACAACATTCGAACGAGGTATGGGCATTATGAGTATTTAGTAATGTCGTTCGGTTTGACGAATGCACCAACAGTTTTCATGGACCTCATGAACATGATATTTCACCAAAGATTTGGATCAGTTCGTGATAGTATTTATTGATGATATACTAGTTTACTCAATTGATAGGAAAGCTCATGAGGAACATTTGAGGATTATTCTACAAACACTACGAGATAAGCGATTTGTATGCTAAATTCACCAAATGTGAGTTTTAGTTGACTCGTAGTAGTGTTTAGGGGCATGTTGTTTCAAAGAAATGGAGTTAGTGTGGATCCGCATAAAGTGAAAGTTGTGGTCAACTGGGAGAGACCAGCCTAGTAGGAAAGAGGTACGTAGTTTCCTAGGTTTGGCGGATACTACAGATGGTTTGTTGAGGATTTCTCACGATTAGCATTACCATAACAATTTTGACAAGGAAGAGTGTTAAGTTTGAATGGTTAGATAAGTGTGAACAGAGTTTTCAAGAGTTGAAAAAGAGGTTAGTTACAACACCTACTCTGACACTTCCGTGAACTGAATAGAGTATGTAATTTATTGTGATGCCTCGAGGCAAGGTTTAGGGTTTGTGCTCATGCAAGAAGGAAAAGTAATAGCTTATGCGTCAAGACAATTGAAAAAGCACGAATGTAATTACCCTACCCATGATCTCGAGCTAGTATCAGTTGTTTAGCAATCAAGATCCGAGACATTACTTGTTTGGTGAAAGGTGTCACATTTACACAGATCATAAGAGTCCAAATATATCTTTGATCAGAGGGAGTTGAATATGAGACAGCGAAGATGGTTAGAACTGATTAAAGATTATGGTTGTACTATAGAATACCATCCAGGTAAGACAAATGTGGTAGCAGATGCATTGAGTAGGAAGTCAAGACTACCTAAGGACGCCTTGTGTGGTATTCGAGCAACATTTTTAAGTACTCTAAGGGATTCTAAGGCAGTTGGGAATGCAGAAAGTTCAAGGAGTCTTTTAGCTCTGTTCCAGGTCAGGTCTTCACTCGTAGTAGAGGTTGTGAGAAGACAACCAAAGGATAGTAACTTGCAGAAAATGTTTGGGAAGTCCAAATAAGGTCCAGAAGTAGAATTTAAAATGAGATCAGACGGAGCAATTGAGAGGCAGGGAAGACTGTGTGTTCCATGTTTTAGTGATCTTAAAGATGCTATTCTAGAAGAAGCTCACAGTTCAGCTTACGCTATACATCCAGAAGCACCAAGATGTATAAGACATTGAAAGGAAACGTATTGGTGGCTTGAGATGAAACGGGAGGTAGCTGAATATGTTAATAATGTTTGATCTGCCAACAGGTTAAACCAGTTAGACAGAGACCAGGAGGACTCCTTTATCCATTGCCAGTGCCGGAATGGAGATGGAGCATATCACTATGGATTTTCTTTTTGGATTACCACGTACTTCATGTGGACATGATGGCATTTGAGTTATGGTGGATAGACTCACTAAGACAACACAGTTTATACCGATTAAAGCAACATCTACATTTGATCAGCTTGTTGAGCTATACGTTGAAAGAATTTTGAGTCAATACGGAGTGCCAGTGTCCATAGTTTCAGATAGGGATCCAAGATTTACTTCTAAGTTTTGGCCTAGTTTACAGAAGGCTATGGGGACAAAGTTGAATTTTAGTACAAATGCTCCATCCTCGAGACAGATGGTCAGTCAGAGAGGACCATCCAGACCCTAGAGGATATGTTGAGAGCACGTGTCCTTCAACTTAAGGGTAGTTGTGATACACACCTATCACTTATGGAATTCGCTTATAATAGCAGCTATAGTCAAGTATTGGCATGGCACCACTTGAGCCTCTATATGGAAGGTCGTATAGAACACCCATATGTTGGAACGAAGTAGGAGAGCGAAAGCTTATCAGTCCTGAGTTTGTACAAGTTACGACGGATAATATTAAGGTAATCAGGGAGAATTTGAAGGTTGCTCAAGACCGTCAGAAGAGTAACGCAGTTAAGAGACGAAAGGACTTAGAATTCCAAGTCGGAGATCAAGTTTTCTTGAAGTTATCTCCGTGGAGAGGTGTCCTTCATTTTGACAAGAAAGATAAACTAAGCCCTAGATATATTGGTCCTTATCCAGTAACGGGACGAGTTGGGCTAGCAACCTACAGACTGGAGCTGCCAGCAGAACTATCTCGAGTACATGATGTTTTTCATGTGTCCATGTTGAGGAAGTATATTCCAGATCCAACACATGTGTTGCAAGCACAACCAGTTGAGTTGAAAGAAGACATGAGTTACATAGAGGATGCAGTTCAAATCCTCGACAGGAAAGAATAAGTTTTGAGAAACAAGACGATCTCACTCGTGAAGGTTCGTTGGAGACATCACGGGGTGGAGGAGGCAACCTGGGAATTAGAGGACCAAATGAGGAGGAAGTACCCGATGATTTTCACTTGAAGACTACACAATTTCGAGGACGAAATTTCTTAAGGGGAGGTAAGTTGTAAACCCAAGATCTTTCTTTGGAAGTTCCTTATTAAACCAAAAACAACAAAAGGAAAGAAGAAATGAAGTGAAAGACAAAAGGAAAACAAGGAAGGAAAGTTTAAACCGTTTTGGTTTGGTTTGCTTTAAAGGATAAAAGAAGAAAAGAAAATGAAAGAAAAGTTAAATATATTAAGTTTTATTTTGTTTTGTAAAGAAAAGAAATGAAAGAAAGGGATAAAGGAGAAATTAAGAAAAAGAAAAAGGAAAAGAAAAGGCAAAAGGGAAAAAGACAAGATTTGCCTCCACCGTTTGCTTTTTCAAAAGGCTTTATCTTCTCAATTTTCTTCTTCATTTACCAAAAGGAAGCTGTAAGCTTCGTGAGTTGAAGTTCAAGGGAGAAGAAGAAGGAGAAAACCTCAGATTTTGGAGCTGAAATTGCAGAAGAAAAGAGAAGATCTCAAGGGAATTATTATAGCAGCAAGGTGAATCATTCTGCCATTGTCTGATGTTTTGATCTTCTCGAGCTCTACACGAAGAGGTAAGTGTTAAAGTTTACTTTTCCTAAAAGCTAACTCATTTTTAAGCAAAGTTCATGAAGGAAGCTCGAGCAAATTCTTATGTTAAGTTACTGTTTTGTTAAGAGGAAGGCGTAAGACGTGTTTCTTTGTCAAATCCGGAAGTCTCTCGTGTTTTGGTTGTTATGATCTGTATACTTGGAGTTAGAAGCTCTAATTGGTATGGTTCGAAAGCTTATTGAATTTCCTACAACTTTCATGAAAAATCGTGAGTAGAAAATGTCTAGAAGATGTTTTACATATCAGGTTAAATTTGTTGTGCAAAACAGAAATCCGAATCTGGAAACAAATGTGTCTGCTTTTTGAGGAAAGTAGCTTTCGAGGTAATTCTGAACAGATCCGTTTGGAATTTCAATTTCATGTCTTCATATGAGTTTTATATGGTTCAAAAAGGAAGAGTTAGGTATAAATTACATTATTTTTGGATAAGTAATGAAGAAGTTATGGCTGTCTCAAAAACAGGCGAAAAAATCTGAAAATGCCGGAAAATTTGAAAGTGTGTTTTCTTGCAAGTTTTAAGGTCAAAAATCATGAGCTCGAGGTTCTAATGGTTGAGTTGGTTTGTTTGACAGGCCAAGAGCAATAGGTCAAGTTTACAAGCCAAGGTTCTAATTCTAATACTGTGAGTGACTCTATTTTAGAATTATGCTTGACTTATGTTTTTCTTCAAAAACATAATTGTTGATCATTGAATCTTGTTTGAACTAATTATGTATAGCTTCATGGAGTATCTAACATAAAGTTCATGATGGAACCTAAGCATGCTTTGAATTAGTTGTAACTATAAATCCAAGTATGGAAACTAAATTATGAAAGTATGCTTTCCTTTAGATAATGTTTTGTGTAAATTCACTTGGGAACATGTTTAGATGATAATGTGAAAATGTCAAGAAATTGTTGTATGTATTATAAAGACATGATTTCCATGGTAAACAAATTATGCTCTTGTTTGTGGTTAACCCCTAATACTGAAGGACATTCGAGAAGGTACTTAGGGGGGAAAATAAACCATGATATCCCGATACTGAAGGACAATGAAAAGGTATTCGGGTAGTAAATGGTTTTACCTTAATACTGAAGGACAATGAGAAGGTATTCAGGTAGTAAATGGTTTTACCTTAATACTGAAGGACATAGAGAAGGTATTAGGGAAAACCAAACGACCAAAGGTATTCCACGTGCACGTGAGAGAGAGAGGTATGAACCTTATTGGTATAAATGTAACTCTACCACCTCTATGGTTTGATGTGGTATCATGTCATGTGTTTTATTGTTATGAGCTTCTATATTATTGATCTATCTACCCTCGATATGATTGTACATATCGAGTTGTGTGTTATGCATAAGTGGTGACTTAAACCTGTAAATTGGAAGCATGTTTTGTTATGTTTACAAACAGATGTTAAGCTATTTTCTACTTATAATATGCCATTATTATGATTCACCTGTGAGCTTATAATGTTTTAAAGATAGACACTCACTGAGCTTTTTAGCTCATTCTTTCAATGTTTTCAAACCTTTTCAGGTAGAGATCAAGCTCCTGCACTGACATCCCGCCATAGCTTCTTTGGAAGTTTCATAAGTTGATAGTTTGTATACGTGGTTGGCGTTGTATAGCAAGTCGTTATGTAGTTATAGTTGTTTGTACATAAGAGGTCAGATGAGCGATGGGTTGGCATGTACCGAGTTGTGATGCTATTGCTCGTTTACGTTTTCAAATGAGAGACTTAAGAAATGTTTCTCCCTATGTACGTTTAGTAGTTATCAAGTTTCCGTTGTGTTATGTTAAAGTTTACCATATACGAGCATAGTATGTTTATCAGGTAGAATAGGGTCATCAGGTATTGTTAAGAGGTGAGCAATGTTTGTTGGCTTCATGCCTCTTTCCGGGCTAAGTTAGCAGGTGGTTCGGGAGGGAGTGTGACAAATAACCCGCCATGAAATCCATAATTTACAACAAACAACGGTCCAAAAATCCATAAATATTATAGAGAGCAAACAAAAACAAATTCAATTCTTAAAGGAAGAAATCTCATACAAGAAAATAGATGAAGAATTAAAAAGAAAATCAATACAAGACAAAATATCTAATTTCAAAACAAAATTAGAGAATGAGGTTTGTTCAAATCTTCCAAATGCCTTTTGGAAAAGAAAACAACATATAGTTAATCTCCCTTATACCAAAGATTTCAATGAAGAAAAAATTCTAACAAAAGCTAGGCCAATTCAAATGAATTCTGAATTATTAACCCTATTGCAAGAAGGAAATAGATGATCTTTTATAGAAAGGACTCATCAGACCGTCCAAAAGCGGGGTCTTGCGCCGCCTTCTATGTCAATAATCAAGCAGAAAAGGAACGAAGAGTTCCAAGGTTGGTTATTAATTACAAACCACTCAATAAAATCTTAGAATGGATAAGATATCCAATTCCAAATAAACAAGATTTACTTAAAATAATTTCAAACTAAAATTTTTTCTCAAAATTTGATATGAAATCGGGATTCTGGCAAATACAAATTTCTGAAAAGGATCGATACAAAATCGCCTTCAATGTCCCTTTTGGCCAATATGAATAGAATGTTATGTCATTCAGATTAAAAAATGCTCCATCAGAATTTCAAAAAATTATGAACGATATATTCAACCATTTTCAAGAATTTTCAATTGTTTACATCGACGATGTCCTAATATTTTCTCAAAATATAGACCAACATTTTAAACACCTCAATATATTTTTTGATATTATTAAACGAAATGGTTTAGTAGTATCACTCCCAAAAATTAAAGTTTTTCAAACCCAAATCCGATTTTTAGGATTTGATATTCATTTGGGTTTAGTAAAACCGATACAAAGATCAATTGAATTCGCTTCAAATTTCCCTAATCAAATTTTAGATAAAACTCAATTGCAAAGATTTCTAGGATGTCTCAATTATGTTTCTGACTTTATTCAAAACCTAAGGCCTATATGTAAGCCACTTTTTCAAAGGCTAAAAAAGAATCCAGAGCCATGGTCGGATAAGCATACAAATGATGTCAAATCAATTAAAGCTTTAGTCAAATCAATTCCCTGTTTAAGTCTGATAAATCCAAAAGCAAATTTAATAGTGGAATTCGACGCATCCGACATAGGATATGGAGGAATCCTAAAACAGTGTATAGATAAGAACGAAACAATTATTCTATTTCATTCTGGAATATGGAATAGTACTCAAAAAAATTATTCAACAGTAAAAAAGGAGATTTTAGCAATAGTTTTGTGTGTTCAAAAATTTCAAGGAGATTTAATTAATAAACATTTTACAATTAAAACGGATTCAAGAGCTTCTAAATTCATTTTAGAAAAGGATGTTAAAAATCTTGTTTCAAAACAAATTTTTGCAAGATGGCAAGTTATCTTATCATGCTTTGATTTCCAAATCTTGCCTATAAAAGGAGTTCAAAAACCCCTTGCAGATTATCTCTCAAGGGAATTTCTCACAAAGAAAACTTCTTCTCTCTATTTCGAAACATGAGTGATCAGCGAGGCAAAGCCTCATCTTCAAAGGGCAAAAGCCCAACCTCTTCTTCAAACATTCCAGCTCCCATGAGCGCCAATCAATACGCCTCTGCGACCTGGCTGCGTTACTATATCATCCATGACTGCTTGTAAGAGTGAAGACACTATCCCCACAAACTAACACGCGGTCTTTTCAGCATGTTTTGTCCTCACTCACATGCTCCCTAGGAAAATTCTCAGGAGGTCACCCAACATAGAATTGCTCCAAGCTAAGCACACTTAACTGTGGAGTTCCTATGACTGAGCCACCGAAAAGGAAGGTGCACCTTGTTAGTATAGGTAGTACCTATCAATTCTTTTAAGCCTTTCTCAACTATACTTTCATATTCTCATGGTCATTCTCATGTACCCCTTTTCCTCAAGCACCATACTTTCATATCCTCAGGATCACTCTCATTCAGATGTGGACTCGGTTCATTCATGTACCCCTCTTTCTCGGGCGTCACACAGAAGCGCATGGATTCAAATAAGAGATTCAATGGAGTCATTAACTCCACCACCGAGGCCATCAGCCTCCCTCATACGACCTACTGTCGTTACACCAATGAGACCTTCCGTCTCACCTACTACTCCGTCTTCATCTCAACAGGGATCTTCAATCCCTACAACCTTTGCTGAAGTCGTCAATCCTCCCAAAAGGTTTATCCCTAAACCTGAAATCAAAAATTATTTTGAAAAACCACTTCAAATTTCTGAGCCAATTGTCGAAGTTGAATTCGATGGTAGTTCAATTGTTGAAATTATTCAAAATATGTATCCTCAAGGATTCTATTTCCTACCGGAATCCTTGATCAAAACAAGGAAATATTATGAATTCATCTTTGTAGATTCAAAATCTGTCCAGATAACTCATATCCTGGACATAAATGATTCTTCAAAAATTGCTTACTCAAAACTAAAAATTTTTAAAGTCTTAAACCCTATCAATTGGAATCAAAGTATCTTCACAGAAAGAACACTTTCAAAACCATTCAATCCCGGACATACTGCGTCACAGAGATTATGTTGAAGCTTGGTACAAAGTAATGTGGTACAAAAATTATGAGCATTCTTGGTTTATTCAATTCTGTCAAAATGCTTACAAAATATATTACCCATTCTGGTTTATCAAATGGTGGAAGACTTTCGGCCTATCAGAAGAAATCTTCCCAGTTCCTATTCAAGAATCATTCCATTATTTTTCACAAACAATACATAAAAATGCATTCCCACTCACAATGCGTTTTGTTTATACTTTCAAACCCCTTGGATATTCTGTTGGAATTTCCAAATCAATACATACACCTATTACAAACAAATCTTAAAAGTTTTACAAATCAAATGGTGGGACAAGTACAACTTTTCTCACGCCGGAATCACATAAGTGAAGCAATGGTTTGCCGATAATGGCTACCTCAAAGACCTGTCAAAGAAGAAAAATGCAAAGTTCCTCAATTCCAAATCAAAGTTGCTAGCTGCCTTAGCACAAACAACAACAGAGGCAGATTTACAAAAAATTTTGAATCAAGTTACTTCAATAGCATCTTCGTCTTCTCCACAAAACTCTGAAGTGGAAGAAGATGATGAATATGATATCAATGATCCGTTTTTAGATTCCCAACTAATGTAAAAAAAAAAACTGTTGTATAATAAAATGTACATTATAATAAATTGTAAATTATAAACTCCACATCAGAACATAAGGAAAATGCTTGAATCTTGTAGCGGAAGAAAATTATGAAGAATCACCATAAAGGACCGATGCGAAGGACTGTTGCGGTGTGTGTGTCCCAGAATAAATCTCGAGATGAGTAATGAATCATTGGTCAAAGATACCTTGCCTTCACGCTGAAAAGTGATTTGACATGATATTCGAACCTATCAGATAAGGACAACAAATATCATCTTTATTAAAGTCACTTTAATAAAGGGATACGACAAAAGATGGTGGAGAAATAGTAGTACTCATTATTGTAATAGTAAGTGAATAGTAGTATGCATTATTGTAAAAAATTGAATCTTTTACTTTTCGTACATTTTGTTTTTTGTAATCATTTTTCTTTTGTCATATCAATCCAATCAGGGTCTTGTCTCGCTTGATTGAGTCTTATCTTTTAGTTTTTGCATTGTATTGTAATTTCAAATCCGGAGTCTATAAAAGACTTCGATCTTGTAATCAAAGGGCATCGAAAAACTTTCGAGCTTTCTTCTAAAGTTTGAAATACTTCCACGCTCTCTTAAGTCTTGTAAACGATCCTAATTCTCAAATATAATATGCAATTTGCAACCGTGTCTTTCAGGTATCTAGTTTGTAAAAATAGTAAAATCTATAAGCCCAACCCAATTGCACATAGCAAGAAGTCAAAAATACCCGTCCCGCACTTTTTTTTTTTTTTTCAATTGAAGTATATCAGTAGTCTATCAGTAATAGTTCTAATACACTAACGATATATCTAACCAAAAAGTAAATATGTGATATACTATTGATATTCTTATCTGGAGTTGATAAAGAGTATATCAGTAACTAACATATGATATATACATGGTGTACTACTGATATACTTTATTTATCACGGGTGTTATTCAATAAGATCAGTAGTCTATTAATAGTGTACTATTGATAGAGCAACGATATACCTAACATAGATTATACCATTGATACACGACTGATATACTAATTTAAAGTTGATCGAGAATAAATTAGTAACTTGCATATATCATTGTGATATACTACTGATATATATATATATATCAGTGCTTGTTTTATTTATTATTATTAGTATTTTAGTTATTTTCAAAATAGGATTTATGCTTGTTTTATGGAACTCATTTCATATCATGGTTCAAACGTTAAAGATGGGGTTTGCTAATTCTTTTCGAAACGAAATCCGAAGAAAAAAAGTTCCTCACTTTAACCGAACCCTGGATCATCTCATTAATCGCTCAATCAATTACTTCTTTCGAATGCTAAAAAAGGATTAGTGGCCTTTCGATTATTTCATTTCAGATTCATTGGAATCAACATGAATTATGAAGCAAAGAAATAGAATTGGGCCACTATGTATATTATATTAACATTACATATATGTAATTGATATGATATTTATATATAAATAGAAAGATATATATTGTAGATTCATCTATATTCAAATTGATCTATATTCAACCTCTATTTTTATACAGTACAATTTTATACACTTCAATAACAATAATACTTATACTATTGATATACTTTATTTAGACGTATAAATGAAATGAAAATGCTAATATTCAGTATATCAACTGGATATTACAAGTAATGATTTATGCTTGATACTGATTTATGTTGATATATTAGGTAGATTTGATATATCAAGAGTATAAGAGCGATTTATTCTTAATAAATCAAAGAAATGGAAATTCAATAATGAAAATTCAACCATGGAAATTCATTCTTAATAAAATTCAATATATCAATAGTCTATAAAGACCAACTAATACAAATGATATCAAAAGTACAATAATGATATCAAATATACTACCGATATACTATTGATATATTAAATATAAAGTATATCAGTTATATGACTTATATACACAATTAGAGTAATGATATCATACACAATTAGGATAAAATTGGAATAATAAAAATCGAAAATCAGATTTCAATTTTCTTGCTATATTTGCAAATTTTCAAAAATCATGGCTAAATTTATAAATTTACTAATATTCTTACTACCCATTATAATACTCCTAAAATTAGGTATGTTGATGACAAATTATGGAAGACTTTTCAAAATAATTTTCTTCTTTTTTAAATATAAATTTGGATTCTTGAGTACAGGGATGAGTATAAAATACATCGTGAATTTCTCAATTTTGATCTATATATATATATATTTGAATAATCTCAATTTTGATACTTGAGAATAAGATGACTGAAAATAATGAAAGATTATTGTTTTTTATTGTGTATGGAAATGTTGTAAGGATTTTCTGAGAATTAATTATGTTGTATTTAATTTTATGGAATTAATCATGAAAACCTTATGTAATTTTAATAGATTAATCAATAAAATAATATGAATTAATTCAAAGTATTAATAAAAATCAATTAATGAATAATCAAAGAATAATTTTAATTGAATCAACTCAGTTAATTTAACTAATTGAAATTATCTAATTAATAATGTTGATGAATAACCTAAATACATCGACTTAATATATATATGTATCCATTATAATTAATTAAATAATTATTTTAATAAATATATAGATTATTTCTTTATTATAATGAGAACTGTATAGTTATTTTTAATTAATTATAGTTCATTATTATTAATAATAGTTTTGATTTTAATTAAATAATATAAAAATATGTATTTTAATAAAAAAATATATATAAAAAGCAAGAAAAAGAGAGAAAAAAATGTTATTTCAATAATGAAGGTTATAAGAAATATTTTTGCGAAAGTGTGAACTAACGATAGTTGATAGTTGATATTTGATATGTACTATCGACTAAAAAGTCAGAAGTAAGAGTGTTTTATAAGTATGGTATACTGTCAATAAATAATTAATATGTAATTGATTTTATTATTGAAAAATGAATTTTTGAGACTTAAGTTAATTTAAATAATTCTAGTTCGCTAATTAAATATACTTTAGATATTGTTAACTGATAAATTATAATTTTAGTAAATACGTACATAATTGCATTCATTTAATAAACTTGGACTAAGTATATATTTTAGTGGTTAAATTATAAATTTAGTCCCTAAACTTTGAGGTTTGTGTGTATTTGATCTCTGAACTTTTAAAATTATAAATGTAGTCCCTGAATTTTAAAGTTTGTACCTATTTGGTCTCTAAACTTTCAAAATTATAAATTTTGTCCTTGAGCTTTTGATTTTATTACAATTCATAGACTACTAGACACAAAATTGAAAGTCTAGGATTCGATTAGACAAAAAATTCAAATTGATATCTAATAGATTATTTAATTTTTTTAAAAAAATAAATTTTTCAGGGACCTATTAGACATAAAGTAGAAAATTTGGGGATTTATTAGACACAAAATTAAAAGTTTAGGGACCTATTAAACATTTTAAAAAATTTAGGAATCAAATAGACACATATCTTAAGGTTTAGGGACTAAATTTATAATTTAACCTTAAATTATTATTTATTTAATCTAATTAAATAATTTATTATATTAATTTTGGTAATTTAATATCAATTAATTAATTAACTATATTCAAAATAAAATTACATATAAAAATAAAAAATGTTAAAATACCATTTTGGTCCTTATACTTCGGATTTTGTTCCATTTTGGTCCTTGTACTTTCAAACGTCCAATTTTAATCTTTTGTATTTTCAATAAAACTTGAAATTTGTCTCTTAGTTTATTGTGAATTTTTTCTAAAAAAATTAGTCTGTATTTGATTTCTTTCTATAAATTTAAAAAATGTGTTTTTACTATCTTTTCACTTCTTAAAATTATTATTGCTATTTAACTAATTTTGATAAAAATTAATTTCAAACTTATGATTATTATTTAACTAATTTTGATACAAATTAATTTCAAACTTATGGATATGTTATGGGTAAATTTAGACAACTGGATAAAACCCAACAACAGAAGACAATTGGGCCAAATACAGGTTAGATCCGGAGATCCATAATGAATCGGGTCAAAGGAGTCTATGGAGCAGACGAGCTAGATCAGACGAATGGCTCAACTCGAGTTGGGTCGACTCGATCGACCTGAACTGAACCAGTTCTATTCGGTTAATCCTTTCTTCCTTCCACACACACTCATGATAGATCCGACTCATTATTCCATAAAACCTTAATCCAACTAGAGTTGAGAAAATGTCTCTCCTATAAATACCTCAGTATAACTTCATTAGAAGTAACCTAATTCATCCCATGTCTTCTAACTAGCTTGTTACATTTAAACCTCCTTGACTTAAGCATTAGAGTGGTTGTGGCAAGCACTACACTGATGTGCAGTTTTCTTTTCTTTGTTTTGGAGGCCATTTTTTTTCTCAAAGAACACAAATTCATTGTTGGTTCCATGAAATTAGGTGTGTACCCTCTGCCCGGATTTATGCATCAACAGTTGGCGCTCTCTGTAGGGAACGAGAAGGTTTGATCAAGAAACTTGCATACCTGCATTGAGGAAGAATCCAAAATCCAGAAACCAAGGTCATACCATTGAAGATGATTTTTTTTTATGAAGATCGGCATCCAAGGAGAACGAGAGAGGGGACCTTCCTGGTAGGGACATCACAACAACCGAGGGAAGAGCTCGCCTCGGCCTCAACTCGAGATGAGCCCACCTCAACCTCAATCCGAGAGAAGTCAACCTGACAAGATAGAAACACTAAAGCGAAAGAAGAAATGGGACCTGGTCAAACCGTCAAGTCAAGATCCAGATATTGCACGTAGGCTGGGAGCCACAGTCAGGGGAGTTACAGCCGATGTCGAGGCTGAGGCTGGCCCCACCATGGTCGAGCCCAAGCCATAGTCCGAGCGAGCTTAGTCAAGGACGAGTCGAGCTGAAATTCAAAGACGAGTCAAGGTTGATCCAAGACGAGCTACCCCTAATTGAGTCATCTTCCAATAGGTTTGAACTTATCTCATCTAACAGGTTTGAGCTCACCTCATCTAACATGTTTGAGTTCACTTCATCAAATAGGTATGAGCTCGCTTCATCCTTCAACAGGTTTGAGCTCACCTCATCCCTCAACAAGTTTGAGCTCACCTCTTTTAACAGGTCTGAACTTACCTCATCCAGTAGGTTTGAGCTCACCTCATCCAACAGGTTTTAGCTCATTTCATCTTCAAAGAGGTTTGAGCTCACCTCATCCTTCAATAGGTATGAGCTTGCCTCATCCTCGAAGAGGTTTGAGCTGATCGCCTCATCTAGTAGGTTGAGCTCATCTCATTCAACAGGTCTGAGCTCCCGTCATCTAACAGATATGAGCTCGTTTCATCCTTTAACAAGTTTTAGATCACCCCATCCCTTGACAGGTTTGGGCTCGTCTCATCCTTCAAGAGGTTTGAGCTTGCCTTATCCTCCAAGGGGTTTAAGCTCGCCTCATCCTTCAATAGGTTTGAGCCCACCTCATTCTCGAATAAGATATAACTCGCCTTGCCCTCAGGCAAGAAAAAGATGTCTAGTAGGTCTCACGTCACACACCAACAAACCTCAAACAGCTTTAGAGTCTTAATGGCGAGATATCAACACTAAACAATTCATTCAAGGAGATGAATTTCTGCTTTATTTAGCAATCTCTGATACTACAATAAGCTCAAATTTATCAAAGAAGAATGATTATCAACAACCAGTTTATTACACCAGCAAAATTATGGTCGGGGCAGAGACCAGATATCTACAACTGGAAAAGGTAGTTCTTGCCCTAGTTACTTCAGTCAGGAGGTTACGCCCTTACTTTCAAGCACATAAAATTATTGTTTTTACTAACTTTCTTTTGAGACAGGTGTCGCAGAAACCAGAAGCATCAGGACGTCTCATGAAGTGGGTAGTAGAGCTGAGTGAGCACGACATTCATTATAGGTCGAGGATGACTATAAAAGGTCAGGTTGTGGCCGACTTCATTGCAGAGTTAACCCCAACTGAAGCCAAGCATGTGCAGGCTGAGCTGACTCAGGGTCGGATCGAGGCCAAGTCGAGCCTCTGTAAAGTTTTTTCCTTGTGCTCAATAAGACCATCCTTGGATGTTTTTCACTGATGGATCGTCAAACCTGAAAGGGTGCGAAGCAGAATTGTTATTTGAATCTCCTGGTGGAGGGAGATGCGAATATGCAATCAAATTTATCTTCCAAGCTTCCAACAATGAAGTTGAGTACGGAGTACTTATTGCAGGACTAATGATTGACAGAGAAATAGGTATACCTAATCTGTTAATCTTAAGTGATTCTTAGTTAATTGTGAAATAGATAACAGGTAAATATCAAGTTAAGGAACAACGCATGATAACATATTTATCTAAGGTCAGGGAATTGCTCGTCTCCTTCCCAAAACATGAAGCTAAGAAAATCCCAGATCCCAAAATGTTAATGCTAATTTCTAAGGTCAAGGAATTGCTCGTCTCCTTCCCAAAACATGAAGCTAAGAAAATCCTAGATCCCAAAATGTTAATGTTAATTCCTTAGCACGATTAACAACATCATATGAAATAGAATTCAAGAGGATTTTCCCCAGTAGAGGTTCTATCTGAGCTAAGCATACCCAAAGAAAATATTCTTAATGCTCGTAAAATAAAGACAGTGGAGGTCGAGCCAACGTTCGAGACAGATTAAGTCGAGGCCAACCCTCGAATAGGGGAGGCCAAGGCTGAACTCGAGGAAAATGAAGACAAAGTCGACCCCTAGACAATGGAAGTCGAGGCCGAGACTGACCCCCAGGCAACCGAGCCCAAGGCAGTTGATAATAGGATTGAATCCCACAACAGAAGCGAGTTTAATCGCGTGTTCTTGAAATTCGTTACATAGATCCAATCAAAACAATAAACTACATAGATTAAGCTGTTGAGATGTATGTCCTAAACTCGTGTAAGTTTGTAATATTCCAATTTGAAATAAATAAGAGTTATTTTTCCAATGCTTTGTGTCTTGCATATTTCATAAACTTAATCCAATAAACTAAGCTTCAGGGTCATTGTATTATGAGAGAACTAGAACTTGAATAGTGTGTAGTGGACACACGGGGAGGATCACGTTCCCGTTAATGACCCGAACGATCTACAGTATACGGATAGGGTTGGAGACCTAATCCTGTATACGTTGTGGATCCACTTTGTATTAGATACAAACGAGGTGATCCAGCTCGTTCATGTGGTTGACATGCGAGTGGAGTCATCTTGTGCAATGAGATTGTACAAGACCGGACCGTGAATTATTAGACTTACTGATGTAACACCGTTAACAGTATAGAGCTAATAAATTCGTAGATGAACATTAGTAACTCGACCTTAATCCTGAGCGTGTTACGGACTCCTGTTATCGGGGGTCTGTCCTTTGACTAGTACGAGTGAGGGTGGTCACAGTTACTCGCCCAATATGCCTATCTTCTCAAGGTCAGGACCACGTGGGGAGCTGGGAACTTGACTACGCAAGAAGGAATTCACTCGTTCCCGATTTAGGGAAACTAGAGGGATTGTTCCCTTAAGTGTTGTCTTCATGGCTTGAACAACGGGGCACCACCTTCTCACTGACCCGAGAGGGTTGTTGTTTATGGTTGGACCATGCAACGTAGTTGTTCATTAGAGGAGCAGTGAGACTTAAGGAGTAAGAGGTAGACTCATGGGTAAAATGGTAATTTGACCCAGCTGTGACTACGAATAACCTGTGAAGGGTCGACTTACGGGCATTGGTTATATCGACGAACACAACTTGTCCTACAGTGATGAGAGTGCAACTACGAGTTTTAGTGGAGTGTTACCGTAGCTAATGAATGTTGAATAACCGGGTCAAAGAGTTTGACAGGTTAGTCTTGGATCATTGGAGCTCGTCATCTGTAGGTCTATTAGGTCCCTCGATTGGCTCAAATTGGACAAATTGAGGGTTTATAGTTTGGTGTGAATTTGAAGTGTTCAAATTCATTATTTAGGTATTTATGTCATTTATATGTTATATAGATGACATAATATATAGTTTGATGTGAATGAAATTCATAATAAACTATAGTATAGTAATTGATTAATTAGTGCTAATAGGAGAAATTAAATTGAGAGAAATTAAATTGAATGTGATTCAATTTAAAATTCCACAATTGTGTAAATGAGATTTGTATAATAAGGTATGAGATACCTTATAATATGTGATATGCAAATATGATTTACATATTGTTGCGTAAAATTAATATTATGCAATACCGCAAGTGTACGGGTCAAATTTTAGTATAATGATTTAGAGTTCCAAGTATCGTCCTTGGGAATGGGTTTCTAGATTAATTAATTATCAAGATACTTATTCTCAATTTTATTTAAAGGAACAAAACTTTGATTGATAGTGAAAACAAAGATAGAAAATAAATGTACAATTGGAGATACGAATATTATAGAATTGAAGGAAGATGATTTCACAAGATAATTCCTTATTTAACACATGCAATGAACTAATATTATGAATTTATAAACAAGAAGTGAAAATACTCAAGAGAATCTCTCGATCCGTAGTGAGCCTCGCACACACGATAAATTCTAAAGTTTTCTTATGAATTTTAAAAGCATACACGACATTAAGCAACTTCTTTATGTGTTTCCCAAAGAACTCTAGGTCATTCTCATGCCAGATTTCTAAGGATTTTGACAACTTTGCTCTAATCTAAGTTTCTTTCTCTCGAGTCCACTTAAACCAACAAGATTTATGAATTAAGAACGAATTGCCAAAAATAAATAACATAACAAAGTTCAATACATAATCAAATAAATCTAAAACATGCTAATCAAATTCCAACTACAACGTTTAGCTACTCAAAATCACCATAAAAATAAGCTAAAGTCATAGGAAAAGTCTTTAAACTCAATTACAAACTAAAAGAAAGAGAAATAAACTTATGTGTCGAAGTCGGTCTCTCGTTCCCGAGCTCCCGTCACGATCTCGAGCCTCCACAAACGCTTTGGCTCCCAAGGAATGCTCTTTTTTCTCCCCTTAGAGTGTGTATTTCGAAACTAGGGCTAAAAACTACCAAATTCGGCTCCCTTTGCAATGAAAACAACATGTTGTATTTATAGGGCTTTTAAGATGCAGCGTTACAACGCTGCGTGCCTATTGCCACCAAAATTTCTCGCGATCATTTTTGTCATATCTTTTCGTTCGGGTGTCCAAATGACCTCCGGTTTGATGCGTTGGAATCGTGATTCGATGTAGAATCTCTCAGTATATTTTTTATACTCAAAATACATCTTGCGTTTTCTTGGGTCTTCAATTAATCCAAATTGCACCAAAATAGTCTCAAAACACTCAATTCTTGCTTCTCAAGCTCAGTTTCCTGAAATTAACCATAAAATACCATGAAAGCTTATGTTTTAAGTATAAAAACTAGCTAAATTATAGAAATAAGATAGCATATTTGCATGCTATCACATATCATATGGTTGTGGTAAAATTGTGATTTGGTGGAGGTTTTATCTCCATCACACACTAATATTTAAAGGTCTTGCAAGAAGCGTTTGTGATGCCATTTGCCATTTTTTGGATTTTCATCTAAAGAGAGCAAGGCAAATTCTCTCATTCTCTCTCAATTCTCTACACCTCTTCTCCTCACCCAAAACCAAAGGGAGTCCCACAACTCTCCCCCAACCTCTCGAGAAGACCCTTTGGAGGTGTCTTGTCGTTCGGTTCGAGGATCGAGTTCGTAGAGATCGCTAGTTCGAGAGGGATCGTGACCGGAGGAGGAAAAGCTTTGAAAAAGAGTTCTTCAACAAGTAAGTAACAAATTACTCACTGTTTTTCTTCTTTATATGCATGTTTAGCCTAGAATTAAAGTAGTTTAATTCAATTTTAAGATACGTATTACACAACGAAACAACGACGTTTCACAACGTCTTTCGCTGCGGAAATTTCAAATCCCTTCAATTGGTATCAGAGCCAAGTTGTTGCTTCTCGTTGTGTATTCTGTAATTTCTTAAAATTAGGTGGGTAGCATTAATTTTTCATGAGATGAATATTAATGGTTTGCATTTTTTTACGTTTTTCGATTTTTGGCACTTACTTTAGATTTACATTAAAGTTGATGAGATCAATGTAAGGGCTCGGTGTTTTGGGCATTTTTTAATGTAAATCGAGTCTGTAAGTCTGTGTCGTTCGTGGCAAGGGTTGCTGTGAAGAAAAACGGAGCAGAAACAGGCGAAAAATGATGAAGAACAACAAAGGAGTTTGTTGTTCTGTCGACGACGTTGAGGCGCTGTTCTTCGGCATCTCAACGTTGTCCGTGCGGATCTAGGTGGTGTTGCAGGTCAGCGTTGCAACGCCCCAACACTGAGGCGTTGGGCGCACGAGGTGCAACGCTGGCCACGACGTTGGTAGTGGCCAGTTCCAGCGAGGAGTTCGTGAGTGTAGTGGCAAGTGGGGGCGTGCAATGGTTCGAGCCAGGCTTGACGCAACTGTCTTTTTTTAATTTATTTTTATTTTTATTTCTTTGTAAAATGAATTTTAATTAATATTAATATATTTTTATATTAATATTAATTAATTAAATTAATGTCCCTAAAGTGCTAAAAATCGGTCCAATTATGTTATTTATTAAATTATGCAATTGTTATATGATTTATTTTTCCTATGTGCATAATGTATGTCAGATAGATTAAAATGCCACCTTAGGTTAAACAATTCATGCATCATTTTATATTATAAGAGTTATAATATATAGTATGCATGATAGGATTATATTATAAGTGTCATAATACAATGTATCTTTTTTAATTTAATTAATATAAGAGTTATATTTCTTAGATTAAAAGCATAGACATGCATTTTATACATGAGATGTATGTATGTTATATAGTTTAATTATTCATGTGATGAATGATCAAACACAATAACATAGAAATGGATGTAACATAAGTTAATTATTAGTTTTAAATTGTTTAGAACTTGGATAATTAGACTTAGGTTTTCTAGTTCTAATAAGATTAGAATTAGAAAATCAATATGACTTATGAGTGGTGACTAATTAGTAATCTGTCTACAGAAGGTTCTAAGGCTGGGGTATTTAAGATGACCCTTTGCGGAACACCCCTGCTTGATGGCCTTGATCCAGAAACACTAGCCAAAATGTAGACCTTGGCCTTATCATTGGCCTTGACCCAATGGTCATATGCGTCCTTAACAGATTGAGGGGTGTTTCGAGCAGGGACCTGAGGACATTCATCAGTTAGTACGAACGAAGGTCGTCCACAATCAGGATCATATTCCGGTTGGACTTCCACGTAGTGTGATAGCACACAAAATGTGCTATCCTTAGGCTTAATTATTGCTAGTTTTATGATAATTTCAGGGCTTTCACGTGTTTAATTCATTCAATTTCAGGATAAGAGCTCAAACAGAACTATTAGAGACAAATTGGATCACTCGAGATCGAAACGAGGCTATTTGGAGCTAAAAATAATACCAATTGGAAGAGAAAAGATCAATCCAAGCATGATGGCCCGAAGTGATGGCGTTGCAACGCTCTCCATAGCGTTGCAACGCTGAGCGTGCTGTTTAAAGGAATTGAAGATCACTACCGATAGCGTTGCAACGCTGCCTTATAGCGTCGCAACGCTATCTTGATAAGGAAGCATATATGAAGGACCGCACAGAGGGCGTTGCAACGCTGCCTTGCAGCGTCGCAACGCTAGATCGATAAGGAGGCGCGCGCGTTAGGGAAGTAGCGTTGCAACGCTGTCCCTAGCGTTGCAACGTTGCCGACTGTTTTCTTATTTACCAACCGCCTAGGGTACAGCATTGCAACGTTGTTCCTACCGTTGCAACGCTGCACCGATTCCATCTATAAATCTATCCTTATGGTTTCATTACAAGGGGAGCCGAATTTGGTAGATTTTTCACCCTAATTTCGAAATACACTTTGTAAGAAGAGAGAAAATAGCGTTTTGGGGAGCCAAAGCATCCGTGGAGGTTCGAGATCGAAGATGGGAGCTCGGAGACGAAAGACCGGCATCGACACATAAGTTTAATTTCCTTTTCTTTGAGATTGTAATAGCGTTCTAAGACGTTTTCTACATGTTTAGTTTGATTTTCATGTGATTTAGAGTAGTTAAACATTGTAGTTAGGATTTGATTCACTTGTTAAGACTTTCATACCATGAATTGAAACATGTTTTTTTCTTATTTTTGGCAATTCGTTCTTTACTTCTTAATTTGTTGGTTTAAGTGGACTCGAGAGATAAAGCTTGAATTAGAGCAAAATTGTCAAAACCCTTAGAAATCTAGCATGAGAATGACCTAGAAATCTTAGGGAAACACATAAAGAAGTTGCTTAATGCCATGCATGTCGTAGGTTCATATGGAGACTATGGAGTTTATTGCATGTGTGAGGCTCACTAAGAATCGAGAGGTTTTCTTGAGTATTTTACTTCTTGTTTATAATTTCATCTCTTTGGTTTATTGCATGTGTTAATTGAGTCATTAACTTGTATAATCACTTCCCTCAATTCTATCAATTCGTGTCTCCACATGTTTGTTTGTTTGCTTGTCTTTACTTTCAATCAACTATCCATGTTATGTTCCTTTAGCTAAAATTGAGAATTAGTATCTTAGTACTTAATTAATCTAGAAACCCATTCCCGAGGACGATACTTGGACTCATAAATCACTATACTAAAACTTGATCCGTACACTGCAGTATTGCGCATTATTTAGATTAATTAATATTAGGAGAAAATTTGAGGTTTTAGACTAAAGCTGGTTTGTTTTTCCTTTTTTTTGTGTGTGTTTGTTTGTTTCCTTATTTGTTTTATTTTAGTTTTGTGTGTTGTTGAGTCTTTGTCCCCTGTTTTGGTTGTGTTGCTATTGTGTAAAAGTCTTGATTTAAATTATTAATTTTTCAAGCATGACTTTGCATGATTTTGAGTTTCCACCATTCTATTGTCTCTCTCAGGACCCTAGGTATGTGCATCATGATTTATCTGAACACCATGTGTCTAATTTTCACTATTTTGTACCTAAATTTGATGAAAATGCTTATGATGGTAGTTATTTAGGCACTTGGAACCATAATTTTCCGTACCTTGACCAACCTAATGAAAAATCTTCTCTTGTGGACCAATTGATGGAATATACCTTAGAATTGAAAATTAAAAATTTGATTCATAATGAATTCGAAATGTTGAATAAGTTAGAAGCTGAGATGGTAAGACTTTGGGAAGTAGTGCAGGATAGAGCCCAGTATCTTAATCAACTAGTAATTTTCCTTAAGGACTTACAGGAACAATTTCTTATCCTTACCACTCAGGAGATGCCCCCTAGGAGTATTTGTTCTTATGATAATGAGGATAGTTTGGGAGAGACTGAGGCACACCATAACCAGGTTAGTGAGGTAGACATTGGTGATATAGTCACTTCCACAGAGGAATCCCAGGTGATAGAGTTAGAGGCTGAGAAGTCTTCTTTCCTTTTATCCCTAGAAAATTCCTTTATTTTTTATAACCATTTGTCCTACACTCACGAGTCTTGTTTTGATTTCTGTTCTTTTGTGTTATTAAACAAAAATACCAAAAATAATTTTCTCATGCAGGGCTTAAGAAAAAGCAGATAGCCTTTTAGACTTAGAAGGCTATATCGATTCAAGCAAAAATGGCCCAAAGAAATATGAGCAGTTTTATGTGCCCTGATAAGTCACCGTCTAGCTAAAGACGTTAAAGAAAGCGCTTCTTGGGAGGTAACCCAAGTTTTATGTTTCATGTCTTTATTTTTGTATTTTTCTTTCTTTTATGTTCTATTTTATTTTCTAGTTTTGTTGTTTTTATCTAATTTCTTTCTTTTTGTACCTCCAGGTGTATGCCCAAGGGGTGAGCAGCAGACTTTCACCGTTTTAATCCTGAAATCGAGAGGACCTGTAGGAGACTCCTAAGGGAAGGTAGAGCAGAGCCTCAGGCAATGGTTGATCAGGAGCTCATCAATAACCCTAAACCTATCAGGGAGTATTTCCAACTGTAACGCCCCTACTTTTCTATGACCAAATCCCTAGGGACATTACTACACATGCATGCATTTATAGGCCGAGAAATAAAAGAACTTAAAAGAAATTTCCATTTATCGTAAACAGTTCCAGGGATCCCAAAACCAATAAAACCTTCAAATCATTTAAAAACATCAAATCAACTTGGCCTATTAAAACTGTAACAAGTTCAACTTCAATTAAAAACATAGAGACAAAAATAGTTCAAACTAAGAATATGCGGAAAACATGCTGGTTCCCATGGTCCTAATAACGCTCTCCCGTCACACGCCCTGCACGTCCTTCCCTTTACCTGAAAAACATTTTTAAAAGAAAGGGTGAGTATTGCAAAAACAATACCCAGTAAGTAACCTCGCTACCGAGGTTTGGGATATGCATACACATACAATCATGATCTCTAAACTCATTCATAACATACATAGATGGGATTTAAAACTTTCTAGAGTTGCCAGGTCTTTAATCCATGGCTGCATATTTAAATGTCAGGCCTTTAATCCATGACTGCTTATTCAGTTGCCAGGTCTTTAATCCGTGGCTGTTCATTTAATTGCCAGGTCTTTAATCCATGGCTGTTCATATAATTGCCGTGTCTTTAATCCATGGTCGTTCATATAATTGTGAGGCCGATCGGTCATCCCCGAAGTCATTTCATTTCGGGTCCTCACGGACCCACATGCTTTGACCCATAGGTCTCTATTGCATGTTTGACCATGCACACAAAGAATCTCGGATATAACCAATGTCCACACTATACGTTAATTCGCTTCGTGGCATACAAAACATGCATGAGGTCCCATCACCACATACTCATGGTGTATATATCACAAACATCATCATCAATATATCATTCATACTTTCTCATGGGATGGTTTGCAAATCATACTTTTGTAAGAAACATGAAACATTCTCATACGAACTATCATCCCTATTCTCACATGAAATAATGGGATCCTTATACATAACATACGAGAATACTTTCACATAAAATAATGGTTCATATTCACATAATACATCAAGTATTTGCACATATAATATCACGTATTCTCAAAATAATAACTGTGTATTTTCATGTGAAAAATATAAACTATTTCGCATAAAATCATAAAAATCATTTTCATTTACTCCCATTAAAAGTTCGGCACAAGGTCCCTTACCTCGAGCTTCGATTTTTATTCCAAAACCTAATCGAACTCCCCGCTATTCTCCTTTTAGCGAAACCTGATTCACATCATAAATTCCGAATTCAAACTCCGAGTATTCACTAAACCCTAATCATGTGATACCCTAAATACTGCATTAAAATGTCGTGTCCCGCTTACCTCGGTTTCAACGCGAGAACTCAATATTCCTTAGTTTGCCTGGCAATCGACCTCCAATTTCGTTCCAAGTTCGGTTCCTACAAAGACGTGTCCGAACCCATAACTTAAATTCTCAATCGAACGCTTAATCCAATCGATAGGTCGCAATATTACTAATTAGGTACGAAACTCGAATTAAACGCTCACCGAAGGAATCTCCGCTGCTGTGAACGTGCTGGCCGGAATTCAACGGAGAGAGGTGCTGCTCTATAGATCCTCACGTCGGCGGCTGGAGTGCTGATCAACCGAACCCTCGTCGACGGCTGAACTCCGTGAAACTCGGCGCTGCAGGCGTAGGCGTCGGAGTGGCTGTTCGCGAGGTCGAGTTCCCGACTTGCAGACGGTGGCTGAATCGCGACCGTGAGGGGACTGATATTTTGTTATTTCTTCAGGCGGCGGCGGCGGCTCAAGGATGGAGGCTCACGGACGGCTGAGCTCGCGAGAGGGCCGGCGCTGCAGGACTTCGACGGCGACGCGGACACAGGTAGCAGCTGCGACTGGCGTTTCGACGGGAGGTTCCTTCGCTCGCGATCTCCGGCGTGTCGGCTATCGAGCGAACCGGCCGCCGAGGTACTTCGAGCTTAGGTTTCGCGCACTGCGATGCGTGGGTGCTTTGGAGTGGCCGGCCATGAGGTTGAGGCTTCCGGCGGGAACGGCAGTGCGAGGGAGATGGTCCGTGGGTGAACCCGTGCGGTGGTGGTGGCGTGCAATCTCCACTCCGTGCAGACCGGCGGAAGGCAACGTGAAGAGGCGCCGGCTAGGGTTGAGTGAAAGAGGAGGAGATTGTACCTTTAGGGTTAGGGTTTGCACATCAAGGAGAAGGAGAGGTGATGAGGATTAGGGTTAGGGTTTTGGTTCCATCCTTCTTCTCTTGCAAATATATATATATATATATGAATATAGGGTTGAACAATGAGGTCTAGGTTATAGTTAAAAGTCCCAATTAACCCCTACCTAGGCATTATTTACTAAGTGTCCTTGTCATTTCCTTTCCCTTTAATTTCATAAGTAATCTTATTCTATAAGGAGCCATTCATTTAAACTAAACCAAAATTAAGGTTTCACTCTCACCGAGCTTGATTACCACACCAATCCAACTAAATACAGCGGCTAGTAGAGTGTTAATTAAAATAACTAATAGTACCTGAGATGGCGGTCGTCACAATCTTCCTCCTTAAGAACTTTCGTCCTCGAAAGTTCCTATTCTGGAATAGTTCGGGATATTTAGCGCGCACTTCCTCTTCTCGCTCCCAGGGAGCCTCCCGTGCGGTGGTTCTCGCCATAACACCTTAACTAAAGTGATCTCACGGTTTACGGAGGGTCTTTCGATCTCTTGCAATAATTGCGTCACTGGGTCGCTCGCCATAACTCGGATCTTCTCGCCAACCGCAATGGTTCAAGTCTATGACGTGAGTCGGATCTGAACGTGCTTTCTCAACATGGAGACATGGAATACGTTATGAACCATCCGAAAGAGAAGGCGGCGAAGCTGCTAATCAGAGGCCACTTTGCACCAATCCTCTCTAAAATCTCAAATGGTCCGATGAATCGCGACTCAACTTCCCTTTACGGCCAAACCTTAGAATTCCCTTCATTGGAGCCACCTTAAGAAACACGTGGTCCCCAACCTCGAATTCTAGGTCCTTCGCCTCGTGTCAAGATAATTCTTTTGTCCGACTTGGGCGGTCTGCATTCGTGCCCTCGATCTTTTGCATTGCCTCATTAGTGATCTGTACTACTTACGGACCCAACAACCGACGCTTCACCAACCTCCTCCCGCAAAACCGGAGTTCTCGCAACGTTTTCCATAGAGAGCTTCAAATGGAGCCATTCCGATGGTCGATCGATAATCGTTGTTATAAGTAAACTCCATCGATGTAAATGAGTGTCCCAACCGCACGGGAAGTCTAAAGTGCAAGCTCGCAACATATCCTCTAATATCTGGTTTAAACGCTCCCGCTCTGTCCCATCCGCTCGTGGATGAAAAGTCATCTTCAAGTTCAATCACAACCTAACGCTCTCTGTAAACTCCTCGTAAGTTGGAGGTGAAACGTGGATCCTCGCTCGATATAATCCTCGATTGGAATTCCATGCAAACGGACTATCTCTTCCAGTAAAGCCGCGCCCACTTATCTCAGAGAATAGGTGGGTTTCCACAGTATGAAATGTGCCGACTTTGTTAACTCCGCCCACTATGACCCAAATCACCGTGTAACCTCGTAAAGTTCTAGGCGGTCCCAACTATGAAATCCATAGAGATCTCCTCCCATTTCCACCGAGGCACATGTAATGGTTGCAGCAATCCTCATGGCCTCTGTCTAGGTGCCTTCACTGCCGACAAGTCAAACACTTGCCGACAAACTCGCCACGTCGCGCTTCATGTTGCACCACCAAAACGATCGCTTTCGCATCTCTGGTACATCTTGGTACCGCCAGATGCATAGAAAATGGTGAGTTATGGGCTTCGTTCAAGATCTCGCCTCGCCATTTCGTCATTGTCGCACACACAATCGTCCCCGAAATAGCAATCCTCCATCTGTGGATAGGGAAAACTCGCCGACTCACCAGTAGTTACCGCAGTAAGTTTTCCCACTAATCGAGGTCCACCGAGCCTCTATAATACGCCGCCTCAAGGTCGGTTGCAGACTGTTAATCGGGCTAATCGAGCCGTGGTCTTTCCTACTAGCATCGCAATTTCACCTCGAGCAAACTCGCTCAGTAACTCTGCGATGTCTGCTGTCTACTCGCGCAGTAAGTATGCAATCGCTTTCTCTTGAGGGCATCGGCCACTACATTAGCCTTACCGGGATGGTACTGTATGTCAATATCATAATCTTTCACCAATTCCAACCATCTGCGTTGCCTCATGTTCAATTCTTTCGGGTGAACAGATACTTCAGGCTTTTATGATCTGTGAAAATCTGAATTTTTTCGCCATATAGGTAGTGTCTCCAGATCTTTAATGCAAATACCACTGCTGCTAGTTCCAGGTCATGAGTTGGGTAGTTCCTCTCGTGCGTCTTCAATTGTCGGGATGCATAAGCTATTACTTTACCGTCTTTGCATCGATACACACCCACCCTTTCTTGGAAGCATCATCAGAAACCACAAAGCTCCTGTTCCTCGGAATCGTAAGAATCGGGGCCGACACTAATGCGTGCTTGAGTTCCTGGAAACTCGCTTCACAAGCATCATCCCAAACAAAAGAGTTTCCTTTACGCGTCAGCTGAGTCATAGGCATGGCTATCTTGGCAAAATCCTGCACGAAGCGCCTATAGTATCCTGCAAGACCCGAAAACTACGCACCTGAATCGGTGGTCGGACGAGGCCACCGTGTGACGGCCTCCACTTTCGCCGATCAACAGAGACTCCACTTTCCTGACACAACATGCCCTAGAAAAGATACATGCTCGAGCCAAAATTCACACTTGGAGAATTTTGCATACAAACTTATTCTCTCTCGGTGTGAGTAAGACTTTCCTCGTGTGCATTTCATGCTCTTCATCACATCCGAGTAAATCAATATATCATCGATGAACACAATCACGAACGTATCAAGAAACTCCTTGAACAAACGGTTCATCAAGTCCATGAAAGCGGCGGGAGCATTGGTCGGACCAAACGGCATCACTTTGAACTCGTAATGCCCATAACGTGATCTCAATCTTTGCTTTTAGGGATATCCCCTTAATCGATCCTCAATCGATGGTAGCTCGATCTCGGATCGATCTTAGAGAACACCGCCGCTCCTTGCAAATCGATGGAACAAATCATCTATTCTCGGGAGAGGATATTTATTCTTGATTGTAACTTTATTCAACTCCTCAGAGTCTATGCACAAAGCGCATGGATCCGTCTTTCTTTTCACGAACAATACCGGTGCTCCCGGGTGAAACGCTGGGCGTATAAACCCTTTGTCTAGCAAGTCTTGTAATCAGATTTTTTTAGTTCTTTCAACTCTCTTGGTGCCATTCTGCACGGGCCTTGATATCGGGGTCGCCCCCAACTCCAATCCGAGATGTTAAAATCTACCTCCCGATCGAGGTATTCCGGAGATCCTCGGGAAGACGTCAGAAACTCATTCACTACTCGCACCGATGTCACCGAGATCTCTGTGCACCTTGCATCTAGTATGCGAGCTAAGACGCCCCAAGCTCCCGATGCAATAACTTTCGCCTTAAGGCGCGTGAATTACCTTAGGCCTACTTCCTGCTATAGTGCCTCTGAACTCAGTAGCTGAGTTGGTTAGGAGGAGTGAACACTACCTCCTTCCCAAAAACAATCAATACAAGCATGGTTCGCGCTAACCACCCATGCCCAATATTACATCAAAATCAAACATATCTAAGACCACTAGGTTCACTCGCTAACTCATGGTCTCGATGGTCACACTACCATCCTTGACTTTCATATTGGCTAACAAATTTATTCCCGCAGGAGTGGAGACAGCATAGGCATCTCAGAATCGTCTCTGTTCTAACTCACTTGACTTACAAAGGATGCGAGAAATAAAAGAGTCGTAGAACTGAGAATCAAATAGTACAAAGGCGAGGTGCCCAAGTAATGGAAGTGTACCAGTAACCACCGAAGTCCGAGCCATAGATGTCTCTCCGGTGCTTGCATAGGCTCTCTCTCGATGTATGGCCGGCTTTCACAGCGAGCCCACTACTCATAACTCGTGGTGGCTAGTGCTTTGGCTTGATTCGGCAACTA
The DNA here is from genome assembly GCA_036507285.1 of Trichosanthes cucumerina. Lineage (NCBI taxonomy): Eukaryota > Viridiplantae > Streptophyta > Magnoliopsida > Cucurbitales > Cucurbitaceae > Trichosanthes > Trichosanthes cucumerina. The sequence continues at coordinate 13,215,093 of CM071836.1, read as the reverse complement.
TTAGCTCTGTGCCCTTCCTTTCCACACTTGAAACACGCCCGGGCCAAGCCATACACTTACCCCAAAGTCGCTACCACATTCTTTGCACCGTGGCCTATCTCCGCCGCTATTCCCGATCCGTTGGATCGGTGGTTTCGGCCGGGACTCGCACGAAATGCCCCAGTCTATGCGGTGTCTGTTGGGGCGCTGTGAGTTGGAATGGGGTGGTCCCACTTCCTCTTATGATTCGCCATGGTCGCCCCAGTTAACTACCACTGGCATGCGATCCGAGCTCGCACCCAAATCGCCCCGCCACTCTCACGCGCGGGCGTAATCGGGAGGTGCTAATGCTTGAATAAAGCCTCGAACATTCTCATCTAGCCCCATGATAAAGCGCTCCGTCTTCTTTGCTTCAGATCCACCACTCTGGGGCAAAAGCGGGACAAACGGGTAAATTCCCTCTCATATATCTCCACCGCCCCTCCGGTTCGACACACCAGTAAGAATTTCGCCGCTTCTGAACGAGCTGCAGCAGGATAGAATTTCCCGCTGAATGCTTCTTTGAATAGGTTCCAAGTAATCGTTTCTCTGCTTGGCAACAATGGTTCCTCAGCGGACTCCCACCACAAGTACGCGTCATCCTCAAAGATGAAGGTCGCACAGACACCCTCTCGGTCCTCGGGCGCTTCATCGATCCGAAGATGGTCTCAATGGAGGACACCACAACTCTCGCCACAGGCGTGGGGTCACCGGAAGACCCATTGAAAGATCTCGGATCATACTTCACGAAGTCCTTCGTAACGAGACTCGAGTTGCATCGTTTCGCCCCGACGGTTTTTGGGCGGTGGGGTGGCTACTGTGGCTCGCACTAGGCTCTGCATGGCCTCCACCATCATAGTCATAACATTGGCGTTCCTCGGTGCCCCGCCACAGGGGCAATCTGCAGTACATTCTCCGACGGTCAAAGTGGGTCCTGGGGAGGTCTCGAACGGGTGGAGTAATCTCTTCCCGATCCAGGTAATTCCGATTGGGCCAACGCTTTACCCTGCGCCTCCTCCCCTACCACGTCCCTACCTCTTCCTCGGCCTCTAGGTGGCATTATGTCAAAACTACAATATAGAGAGTTTCTAACTCGGTTTCCTTTACTTTCAAATCATAAGATAGGATCACCCTTGGGGCTTTTAAGGTTATGTATATGCATAAAATCGTATCATATCATAATCATTTACTTTCTTAATAAAATATCGTAACGTGCACAGCGTGGATCGGAAGCGTTGTTAAACCATGGGAACTACTCTGCGCTTACTCTGTAAGCAAGTCTACAGAACCCTTAAACCTAGGGCTCTGATACCAACTGTAACGCCCCTACTTTTCTATGACCAAATCCTAGGGACATTACTACACATGCATGCATTTATAGGCCGAGAAATAAAAGAACTTAAAAGAAATTTCCATTTATCGTAAAATAGCCTGTCGAGGATCCCAAAACCAATAAAACCTTCAAATCATTTAAAAACATCAAATCAACTTGGCCTATTAAAATCGTAATAAGTTCAACTTCAATTAAAAACATAGAGACAAAAATAGTTCAAACTAAGAATATGCGGAAAACATGCTCGGTTCCCATGGTCCTAATAACGCTCTCCCGTCACACGCCCGCACGCCCTTCCCTTTACACAAAAAAACATTTTTAAAAGAAAGGGTGAGTATTGCAAAAACAATACCAGTAAGTAACCTCGCTACTGAGGTTTGGGATATGCATACACATACAATCATGATCTCTAAACTCATTCATAACATATATAGATGGGATTTAAAACTTTCTAGAGTTGCAAGGTCTTTAATCCATGGCTGCATATTTAAATGTCGCCTTTAATCCATGATCGCTATTCAGCTGCCGTGTCTTTAATCCGTGGTCGTTTCATTTAATTGCCGTGTCTTTAATCCATGGTCGTTCATATAATTGCCGTGTCTTTAATCCATGGTCGTTCATATAATTGTGAGGCCGATCGGTCATCCCGAAGTCATTTCATTTCGGGTCCTCACGGCACTTCAGACTTTTGACCCATAGGTCTCTATTGCATGTTTGACCATGCACATAGCAATCTCGGGATAACCAATGTCCACACTATACGTTAATTCGCTTCGTGGCATACAAAACATGCATGAGGTCCCATCACCACATACTCATGGTGTATATATCACAAACATCATCATCAATATATCATTCATACTTTCTCATGGACAGTTTGCAAATCATACTTTTGTAAGAAACATGAAACATTCTCATACGAACTACTGTCCTATTCTCACATGAAATAATGGGATCCTTATACATAACATACGAGAATACTTTCACATAAAATAATGGTTCATATTCACATAATACATCGAAGTATTTGCACATATAATATCACGTATTCTCAAAATAATAACTGTGTATTTTCATGTGAAAAATATAAACTATTTCGCATAAAATCATAAAAATCATTTTCATTTACTCCCATTAAAAGTTCGGCACAAGGTCCCTTACCTCGAGCTTCGATTTTTATTCCAAAACCTAATCGAACTCCCTGCCTATTCTCCTTTTAGCGAAACCTGATTCACATCATAAATTCCGAATTCAAACTCCGAGTATTCACTAAACCCTAATCATGCGATACCCTAAATACTGCATTAAAATGTCGTGTCCCGCTTACCTCGGTTTCAACGCGAGAACTCAATATTCCTTAGTTTGCCTGGCAATCGACCTCCAATTCCGTTCCAAGTTCGGTTCCTACAAAGACGTGTCCGAACCCATAACTTAAATTCTCAATCGAACGCTTAATCCAATCGATAGGTCGCAATATTACTAATTAGGTACGAAACTCGAATTAAACGCCACCGGCGAATCTCATTCTTTGTGAACGTGCGGCGGAATTCAACGGAGAGAGGTGCTGCTCTATAGATCCTCACGTCGGCGGCTGGAGTGCTGATCAACCGAACCCTCGTCGACGGCTGAACTCCGTGAAACTCGACGCTGCAGGCGTAGGCGCCGAGTGGTCGTTCGCGAGGTCGAGTTCCCGACTTGCGCACGGTGGTCGAATCGCGACCGTGAGGGGACCGATATTTTGTTATTTCTTCAGCGCGCGCGCGCGCGCTCAAGGATGGAGGCTCACGGACGGTGAGCTCGCGAGAGGCCGGCCGCGGCAGACTTCGACGGCGACGCGACACGTGTAGCGCCGCGATCGCGCGTTCGACGGAGGTTCCTTCGCTCGCGATCTCCGACGTGTCGGCTATCGAGCGAACCGGCCGCCGAGGTACTTCGAGCTTAGGTTTCGGCGCTGCAGCTGTGTGGGTGCTTTGGAGTGGCGGCATGAGGTTGAGGCTTCCGGCGCAGAGGAACGGTGACGAGGAGATGGTCCGCCGGTGAACTTCGTGCGGCTGGCTGGGCGTGCACTCCACTCCGTGCAGACCGGCGGAAGGCAACGTGAAGAGGCGCCGGCTAGGGTTGAGTGAAAGAGGAGGAGATTGTACCTTTAGGGTTAGGGTTTGCACATCAAGGAGAAGGAGAGGTGATGAGGATTAGGGTTAGGGTTTTGGTTCCATCCTTCTTCTCTTGCAAATATATATATATATATATGAATATAGGGTTGAACAATGAGGTCTAGGTTATAGTTAAAAGTCCCAATTAACCCCTACCTAGGCATTATTTACTAAGTGTCCTTGTCATTTCCTTTCCCTTTAATTTCATAAGTAATCTTATTCTATAAGGAGCCATTCATTTAAACTAAACCAAAATTAAGGTTTCACTCTCACCGAGCTTGATTACCACACCAATCCAACTAAATACAGCGGCTAATAGAGTGTTAATTAAAATAACTAATAGTACCTGAGATGGCGGTCGTCACATCCAACCTGTGTTTTAATTCTGAGCAGGCTGGAATAGTCCATGCCCCTATAAATACTAATAATTTTGAACTTAAGACAGGACTAATACAAATGGTTAGGGAAGGTGCTTTCAGAGGCTTAGCCACAAAAGATCCTAACTCTCATCTTCAAAATTTTTTAGAATCTGTGGTACATTTAAAATGAATGGTATCTCTGCCGATAGTATTCGCTTATGTCTCTTTCCTTTCTCTTTGCAGGATAGAGCAAAAGAATGGTTAGGGTATCTTCCCTCAAGTAGTATCACTTCCTGAGAGGAGTTGGCCCAAGCCTTCATGACCAAATTCTTTCCACCTGTGAAGGCTGCAAAGTTAAGGACTGAGATTGGAACATTCAGGCAACTGGAGGGAGAGCAACTATTTGAGGCACTGGGAACAGGTGCAAGGACATGCTCGGGAGGTGCCCACGGCATGGCTACCTGTGATTGGCTCCAGTACAATCGCTTTATAATGGACTGAAGGTAAGACCAGACCATTCTCGATGCCATCTGCTGGAGGGCTTTCATGGCGAAGAAGATCGTGCTGTAAGCACGTGCCTCTCCTCGAGGAAGTGTTAATCGCCGCCTACTAGTGGCCTACAGACAATGACAGATCTAAGCCAGTAGCTGGACTATACCAACTAGATGAGGTAACCTCCCTTAATTCTCATATGGCATCTCCCACTCATGCTCTGAATAATTTTGCAGGATCACCACAAAAAGGGATGTCCTCTCAATGCTCACAACCCAATGGAGAATCCACTATGGAGCAAGTGCACTACCTGAACAACAGAAGCAACGATTATGGAGGAAATCAGACTCAGAATAACCTCCCAACACATTACAATCCAGGTTTGAGGTATCATGAGAATTTCTCTTATGCTAACAACGAAAATGTGGTGAATCCTCCTACAGGGCATGCTTCTACATCAGAGAGGAAACCATCTCTGGAAGACACATTGCACTTCTTCATAGCTGAATCCAGAAGTCGGTCCAACCAGCTGGAGATTGCAGTACTAGTCTATCTAGTATTGTTACTAGTCATGGAGCTACGATAAAGAATATAGAGACCCAGATTAGCCAAATGAACACATCACTCCAGGCACTGCAAGCAAGGAAGGAAACATCTTGAAGGAGTACAGTCTAGCTAAAGACGTTAAACAAAGCGCTTCTTGGGAGGCAACCTAAGCTTTTTCATTTTTCTATTTTCTGTCTTTAGTTTGTTGTTTTTCAATTCTTAGTTTATTTACTAGTTGTTGTATTGGTTTGTAGGTTGTGATGATGTTGTTCTTCGTTGAAATCCATGCTCTCATTCTGAGGAACTCCAACACACATGCTTTGGCTATCCAAGGAGCTCAGAAAGATCTCCATAACTCAGGACAGTATTGTTCACTCTTACCCTTATACTTAATTCGTGCTTATTTCTGCAAACATTGGGGACAATGTTTAGTTTAAGTTTGGGGGTGGGATGTTGTTTAATTGTTGTGACTGTCCTGAGCATGTGCTAGAATTGTTGATTGATCTTTTACATAAGTATGATCATGATAACCTAGGATGAGATTTAATTGGAAATTATTGTGATTCTGCTGAAACTTGAGAGCATGACATGAATTTGAGTTAATTTAAAATTTTTCTTAAGTTTCTCCTGCATTATTATGCACATAGCTTGTGTTCCTATAGTTTTGAAATGCTTAGAACAAAGTTATTAGGTTCAGAAGTTTGATGTCACCTCGATAGGTCTAAGAACTAATTTGAGAGTTAAACTGCAGGATAGGGTGAATAACAATATGAAGTGCATGACCTGTATAGTATGTGAATTAGTTAGTTTTTGTTGTTTATTGGCTAAAGAAACAAAAAAAAATTTGTGAGGGCTAAAAGAGCTACCTTCATTGTGATCAGTTAGGCCATTCATTGAACGAGTGCTCTGGGTAAGGGTCCCTGCAGTGGATGTGTGAAAGCTAGTGTCCTTGCACAAAAAAAAAAAGAAGAAAATAGAAAATTTGATAAAATAAAATGAGTAAGTACTAAGTAGAGTTATTTAATTCTTGAATGTGGGGAGACTCAAAATTTAGTAATTAAGACCAGTGTAGGGGGAAGTTAAATGGACAACCTAATAAAGTTGATCCGGGCTTAGTAAAAATAAATGGAACATAGGCTAATCACACACACACGTAGGAACACTTAGGAAAAGTTTTAAATTACTTGTTGAAGTGTTATGTTTGAATGTTTCCTGTGATTACTAGATTTCCTCTTAAATTTTTTAGACTTGAATCAAATTTATGTTTAATAACAATCTAATGTCTAACTCTGTTTTTTGCTCGGGACTAGCACAAGTTTAAGTTTGGGGGTGTTTAATAGCACACAAAATGTGTTATCCTTAGGCTTAATTATTGCTAGTTTTATGATGATTTCAGGGCTTTTACGTGTTTAATTCATTCAATTTCAGGATAAGAGCTCAAACAGAACTATTGGAGAAAAATTGGATCACTCGGGATCGAAACGAGGCTATTTGGAACTAAAAATAATACCAATTAGAAGAGAAATGATCAATCCAAGCATGATGACCCGAAGTGATGGCGTTGCAACGCTCTCCATAGCGCGTTAAACGCCGAGCGTGTCTTGCTTTTAAGGCGTTGATGACCATTGTCGATAGCGTTGCAACGCTGCCTTATAGCGTTGCAACGCTGCCTTATAGCGTCGCAACGCTATCTCGATAAGGAAGCATATATGAAGGGCCGCACAGAGGGCGTTGCAACGCCAGATCGATAAGGAGGTGTGCGCATTAGAGAAGCAGCGTTGCAACGCTGTCCCTAGCGTTGTAAGGTTGCCGACTGTTTCCTTATTTACCAGCCGCCTAGGGTACAGCGTTGCAACGCTGCACCGATTCCATCTATAAATATAACCTTATGATTTCATTACAAGGGGAGCCGAATTTGGTAGATTTTCCACCCTAATTTCGAAATACACTTTGTAAGAAGAGAGAAAAGAGCGTTTTTGGGAGCCAAAGCATCCGTGGAGGTTCGAGATCGAAGATGGGAGCTCGGAGACGAAGGACCGGCATCGACACATAAGTTTAATTTCCTTTTCTTTCAGATTGTAATAGCGTTTTAAGACGTTTTCTACATGTTTAGTTTGATTTTCATGTGATTTAGAGTAGCTAAACATTGTAGTTAGGATTTGATTCACTTGTTAAGACTTTCTTACCATGAATTGAAGCATGTTTTGTTCTTATTTTTGGCAATTCGTTCTTTACTTCTTAATTTGTTGGTTTAAGTGGACTCGAGAGATAAAGCTTGAATTAGAGCAAAATTGTCAAAACCCTTAGAAATCTAGCATGAGAATGACCTAGAAATCTTAGGGAAACACATAAAGAAGTTGCTTAATGCCATGCATGTCGTAGGTTCATATGGAGACTATGGAGTTTATTGCATGTGTGAGGCTCACTAAGAATCGAGAGGTTTTCTTGAGTATTTTACTTCTTGTTTATAATTTCATCTCTTTGGTTTATTGCATGTGTTAATTGAGTCATTAACTTGTATAATCACTTCCCTCAATTCTATCAATTCGTGTCTCCACATGTTTGTTTGTTTGCTTGTCTTTACTTTCAATCAACTATCCATGTTATGTTCCTTTAGCTAAAATTGAGAATTAGTATCTTAGTACTTAATTAATCTAGAAACCCATTCCCGAGGACGATACTTGGACTCATAAATCACTATACTAAAACTTGATCTGTACACTGCGGTATTGCACATCTATAATTATACGGAACATAGTGTAATTTTTCCCAGTTAATCTTCCGCATTTTAATAAGGCTATAATTGAGGACGACATGCTGAAATGGAAAAATAGTTCTAATTAAGTACGTCTTTTAACCCATTACTAAAATCAATCTTATGTAGAAAAATCATTAAGAACCCTAGTGTTTAAACTTAAACCTTTTAATTTTGCAACGATACTTCAAGGGTTTAGAATAAAAGTCACCGTTGCGTGGTCAGTCACTCCTCCTCTTAATTGAGACTATCTTAGTTAACCATCACTACCAGAACATCTCATGTCCCAATGATTTTTAGCTACCGTTCATTTGGTGAAGGACTCGTTAACTAACTTAACTTATCTCGTAAATATGACCATACCATTTTCAGATCCAATAGGTCCGAGCCAACAGGCTACTATTAAGAAAGACAACTGTTGGCAAATTACCTATCGGAGACCCTATCCATTTCTGGAGTTCGCGGTGTTCCGATCCCTATAGTCAGGTCGTCCATAGGGTTGGTTGCTCCTAGAGCAACACGTAGGATACGTTGACACACGTCCTGCTCCCATTTACTATGGATATTTCCCTCATTTACCTTGGTATTGAACCATGCAAACACCATCCGTAGGGGGACACTCTATTGACGCCACGAGGCCGATCATGGAACTCACGGTGTGAACTCTTGAGGACATGAGAGTAAACTCGATATGAACATCTCATTTTCTCCCACTAAAGTTCCTAAAAGTTAGGGTTTAGTTTTAACTTAGGTGGATTCTGGTTAAATGAATCTATCTAAGTCTATGCCTATTATAACTTTTATAACTAGGTCTTTAGCTTAACGTCTAGGTGAATAAACATTTTAATTGCTTAGACATATTGCATGCTAACAGGACTATGGTTAATTCAACTCAAGTTTCGGGTCAGTTTTCAGGTAGGAGATGTTTCGTTAACCGTCAACTTAAGTACCCCCAACCTTAGATGGACTATCACCTAGAGAGTTCCCTTATAACCAAAGTCCTATTTAATCCTATTATACTTTAAACTATTTAAAATACTATGTAAGATTAATTTCTAATCTTATTAGAGATTAAACATAGGTCTAATTAATTTTAAACAATTTAAAATTAATTTCATCCTATCCAAGTTCCTATGTTTGCATGCAACTCTTTGTTATAGGTTAAGGTTTCTAAAACCATTTATAACTTTTATAAATTTTAATAATTAACCTATCACAAGTAACTATAGTGTATTTCCAACAATCAAATTCAAATTGGAAAATTGTTGTTCAACTAATGAATAATGCAAATTACTTAAATAATATAACATATTATATTAAACAAAGTAATTTCATGCTCCATGCTTTTCATTTTTCATATAATTAAATTATAACAATTATAATCAATTACTCATGAAAAATATCATGCACTTTCATCCTCTAATATAACACTTATATATATATAAATGCATGAACATGTTTATCCTAAGGTGAGAATTCATCTAAATGACATTCATAAAACATAAATAGCTATTAAACTAGAATTTTTGGCCCCTAATTGTGCAAAAAATATAAAATTACAATAATTCTATATCTAAACTGGTCCAAAACGCCTTGAACCGAAGCCGAACCACTCGAACCGAACCAGAAACAAATCGAACCGCTTGAACTATTACTGTATCGACCACCTTGCTTCTGCCAATGGCATGACGTTGCAACGCCGAGGATAACATTGCAACGTTGTGATGCCTCGTGATCGTGAACAACATTGCAGTGGCGTTGCAACGCCATGAAACGACGTTGCAACGCCGATGACCTTTGGATTCCTTATTGATAGGGAAGGACAGGGTTGCGATGTCGTCCTTTAGCGTTGCAACACCACCGATGGGGTTGTAACGCTGTCGTGTCTGGCTTCCCCTGTTTCCTCCGAAAAACAGCAGTAAACAACAACATCAAGCACCAAAAGTCATCTGAATTACTCCGAAAAGGTCACAAACGACTCAAAAACTATTTTACAAACTCGATTTGCACAATGATTCCCGAAAAACACAGGGACCCTTACATAATTTTATCAAAATCAAAAATACAAAACTAAGGCCCAAAACTCCTAAATAGTTTAACATCAAACCAAATGCAAAAATTCCCACCAACCAATGCAATTTTGTTTTAACCAAAACAAAAACAAGCATGCTCTGATACCATTTGAAGGAATCTGAATTCCCCTGAGTAGAGAAAACGTGTAATGATCGTAAAACTTGTTTTGCTTTTGGTTAAACACAAAAAGTCAATGCATTACCAATTAAACACAGATAAGCAATTTGGCATGGATTAATTAACTAAGCATGCTGTGAGAAACCTAAACTAAAAGGGAAATTCAAAATTTTACCTTTGTAGTTTCAAACTTGAGCAATTCCTTGCAAATCATCGTTCTGCACAACACAACGAACAATAACTCTAACTCCTCTTTCTACAAGACACCACCACAAGTGAGCACCTCCTATGTCTCTTATTCCTTAGACCTTGTCTTGTGGGAGACAATCAACAATTGGGTGGAATTACTTGGAGGGAGGTTGAGAGAGTTTGAGTGATTTCCAAAAATCAATTGATTAATACCCCCTTCACTGATCTCATCGATCAAGAAATTTTGAAGGGAAAAACTTCCCACTCCCTATCAAAGAGGGAGTTGAGGGAGACATGGAGAATGTGTCATGATGACACGTTTCCATTTTTAATTAATTAATTAATATAAATAAATCTAATTTAATTATATTAATTTTAATTTTAATTAAATCATATTTAATTAAAATCAAATTAAATATCATATATTTAATTATGATTAAATCACATTTAATCATTTCCCCTCTAACTTATAGTTTTAATGTACATCTTATGCACATTAAATTTTAACCTATAGTTTTAAATATAAATCTCATTCACATTTAAATAATATTTAAACTCTTTCAAATATTTATTTCTCTCAATTAATTTACTTTGAATCATATTCAAATTAAATTATACTATAAAGTTTTAATGCACATAAAAACTTTATATTATAATATATCTCCATACATTATGCTTATTCCCTAATATAATTTGAACATTTCAAATTCTAATTATCTAAACACTCTTTACGAGCTAGGAAGTGGACTTAATGGACCTACAGATTAGAAGCTCCAACGATATAAGATTATTCAGTTAATCTCATTAACCTCCTAATCAACATTCGTTAACTTCGGGAAACACTCCACTATAGTCCCGCAGTTGCACTCTTCTCACTGTAGGTATATTTCTGTGTCCACGGATATCGACCAATAACAACAAGTCAATCCTTCACGAATGTTCGTAACACCAGTTGGGTCAAATTACTGTTTTACCCATGGGTTACATCTTTTACCTTAAGTCCTAGTACTCCTCTATGAACAACCTGTTTATGGTCCTACCAATAAACAGAAGTCACTCTCGGGCCAATGAGAGGGTCAAGCCCTTTTTTCAAGTCCTAGAGACACCACTTAAGGGAACATTCATCTACTTACCCTAAAAGCGGAAATGAGTGAATTCTTTCTTGCTAGGTTAAGTCCCCAGTCGCATGCTCCGTCTTGTCCCAAAGAAGGTAGACTTATTGAGTCGGCGACTCAGGCCACTCTCACCTATACTAGTCAAAGGACAATCTCTCGCAAATAGAAGTTCGTAACCTGCTCAGGATTGAGATCAAGTTGCCTAGATCATCCTATTGAAATAGAAACCTAACTAGTCAACGAAGTTACATCTAGTGATTACTGTTTCGTGGTCCGGTCTTATGCGATCTCATCACATAGGATATCCCCCCTCACATGTCGTCTACACGAACACGTTAGGATCACTGTGTTTGTATCAAATACAAAGTGGGTCATATTCATAGTATTACTAGGATGAGGTACCCAACCTTATCCCCTTACTATAGACCCTTTAGGTTGTATCTCGAACTAAGATTTTTATATGTCCACTACATTTAGTTCAAGAGACATACAACAACCTCAGATGTTAATTTCTTGGATTTAGGGTTAATTTAAGGCAATATAGAAAATAATGAATTAAACAATAACACTTTATTGATAACAATAACGCTTTATTGATTTAATTAGAACGATATTACAAACTACGAGTTTTAAGGCATAAAACCCAACAACCATATCATCCATACCATCCTTGAACTGCTTGCAACACAAATCCTTTCAACATGCTTTGTTCTCACTCACATGCTCCCTGGAAAAATTTCCAGGAGGTTACCCAACATAGGATTGCTCAAAGCCAAGCATGCTTAATGATGAGTAGAAATTAATTATACTTATTATATCTAATTTCCTTACATTCTAAGTGAATAAAATGTTTAATTGTCGAAATTGTGTCCAATTTAGTTTAGGTGATAAATTATCATTATTTAGTGAAACTAGTCTAAAAAGTACTTTTTAGTTCAAATTCGTAAATTGAAATAAAAGTTAAAAAATTAGAAAACAAAATAATGAGAGAATTGAAAATAAAAAAAGAATTAAAGAAATTGAGAAAAAATAACATAAAAAAGGAAAAGGAAAAAGATGAACGTTTATTATCTAATTTTTTCTTTTGTTTCTTTTTTCTTTGTGTAGGTGGCATGCATGCATGAAGTCTTCCATGAGAAATGTAAGGGAGAAATAATCTTGTGGCTTGGCACACATTGTGGAGCAAGAAATGGCATATTTAAGGACCTATTTTTGGTCATTTTCAAGTTTAAAAGGAGGGCAATGCATTGAGCAAAGAGAGTGCAGAGTTTTAGTGTTCTCTACAAAAACAAAAGTTTAGAGAGTGTTCTATATCTTTTTTTTTAATCCTATTTTATGTTTCATCCCCTTTACAGTTATTCTTGCTTTTCCACCATGTGTGGCTAAGCTTTAATTTCTGATTCAAGAGTCATTTAATTTCCAATTGTAATTCTGTGAGGCTTTAGACCTAATTGAAATTTTGTTTCTAATTTAAGAATTCTTTGTTTGTTGTTTTATTTTTATGATTGATCGTTACTAATTAAATTGACGCCTTAATTTAGTTTCAATCAATTTATTGCTATCCATGATTTTGTGATCCGTAATTGTCACAAATGATTGAAAAAAAATGTAGCAAGGGGTTGACTTATGTGTGTGTAATTAATGGCTTTTCCATTTTACATAGCTTGCATAATAGACTCTAGGGAAACAAAAAAACAAAATTAATTAATTTGTAGTTATCTCAATTAGTTAATTTTGGTTTAGTCCTCTCATTGTTTTTAATACTATTATTTAATCCATATGGAACGCTATCGTACCCAATGGATTAAATTATAAGTTTTGATTTTGATGCTTGGTTAAGATCAATTAAATTATGAGAGTTTATATTTATTTCGCTTTTCCGAGTAAATTGATCGAGTTCTTGAATTAGCAAAATTAAAATTGATTTATTTTTTTCCTTTTGAAGCCTATGATCAAGATTACAATTGGATGAAATTTACATCCTTGAATTGGAAGTTGCATAAAATTATCTTTTTACCTTTTGTTTTTAATTTCATTTTTTTGTTCGACAATTCAAAACCCCCTTTATTTTTGTTATTATTATTTTTTTTAACTTTGAGAAATTAATTCGATTGGTTCCTTTGGGATTCGACCTGGTCCACTATTTCTACAAGTTAGATCTAGAAAACCAGTAAATATTTTGGAGGGCTTCGACAACCCGACCACTTAACTTTGGAGTTCTTATGATTGAGCCACCAAAAAGGAAGGTGTACCTTGTTAGTATAGGTAGTAGCTATCAATTCTTTTAATCATTTCTCAATTATACTTTCATATCCTCATGTTCACTCTCATTCAAATGTGGATTTAGTTCATTCATGTACCCCTTTTCCTCGGGCACCATACTTTCATTATAATGCTCGTCAACTCCAGGTAGTTGTTTTGTTTTATTTTATTTTATTATTTTCTTCTTTATTTTTATATTAAGAGTGAGATTGAGACCTAAGTATAGAATATATAATGAGTTCAATTCTTGAATTTAGAAACAATGACACTATTGTAGTTTTATATAAAGTAAGAGGCATTTTTTGAAAAACAAATAGACCTAAGATTTTCAAATGAGTACTCCTAGTCTTTTTAGACCAGTGGTTCGGACACCAGAATATGTTAAACTTGTGGGATATAAATGGGTATTTATAAGAAAAATAAATGAAAAGATTGAGGTTACAAGATATAAAGTAAGACTTGTAACACAAAGATTCTTACAAATGACTGGTATTGATTATATGATGAGACATATTCTCTTGTGATAGATGTAATAGCATTGAGATATCTAATTGGCATGATTGTATATGAAAAGGTTGACACACATCTAATGAATATAGTCACGACATAGTTATATGAATCTCTAGATAATAACATTTATATGAGAATCCCATAAGGATTTAAGATACCAGAAACATATAAAACAAGTTCTCCAGAACTATCTTCAATAAAGTTACAGAGATCACTATATGGATTAAAACAATCAGGACGAATGTGGTATAATCGCCTGAGTAGATATTTGCTGAAAGATGGATATCAAAATAATCTAAGATGTCTGTGTGTTTATAAAGAAATCATAGTAAAGATTTATTATTATACTAGGATTTACTATTATACTATATATGTTGATGACTTAAATATAATTGGAACTCCTAAAGAGCTATAAAAGACAATGAAATATCTTAACAAATAATTTGAGATGAAAGATCATGGAAAAACAAGATTTTTTCTTAGTTTGCAAATTGAACATTTAACATATGAGATATTTGTTCATTAGTCAACTTATCCAGAGAAAAACTTTAAAAGATTCTATATGGACAAAACACACCCATTAAACATTCCAATAGAAGTTCATTCATTGGATATAAAGAAAGATATATTTCGACATCGAAATGAAAACGAAAAACTTATTTGATCCTAAAGTACCATGTCTTAGTGCAATTGGTGCACTTATGTATCGTACTAATAACACAAGACCAGATAGTGCATTTTCAGTAAATTTATTAGCTAGATATAGTTCCTGTCCAAAAAAAACATTGGAATGAAATTAAACATATTCTTCGTTATCTCCGAGGAACGATTGATATGATTTTATTTTATTTAAATAAATCAAATTTTGATCTAGTTGGTTATGCATATTCGGGATGTTTATCTAATCCACACAAAACTAGATCTCAAATAGATTATTTGTTCACATATGAAGGTACTGCTATATCATGATGATCAGTGAAACGGACCATAATAGCCACTTCTTCAAATCATGTTGAAATCCTTGCAATTTACGAAGCAAGTCGAGAATGTGTATGACTAAGATCAATGCCTCAACACATTCATGAAACATGTGGCTTGTCTTCTAGTAAACATCGTCCAACAATATATACGAGATATAACATAAATCAACGGAGGATATATTAAAGGAGATAAAACAAAACATATCTCATTAAAGCTTTTCTACACTCATAATCTTGAAGAAAATGGCGACATCACCGTCCAACAAGTTTGTTCGAAGAATAACATGACAAACTTATTTAGAAAGGTATTAGCAACGACAATCTTCAAAAGATTGGTGCACAACATTAGAATGCAACGACTCAGAGATCTCAAATAATGTCTCCATGAGGGGGAACAAATATATCATATTAAACTATATAAAATATGTACTCTTTTTCCTTCACTAGGATTTTTTTTTTCATTGGATTTTCCCCTAGTAAAGTTTTAACGAGATATATTTGATATAAATGAGTATCCAAGGGGGAGCATTATGGATATTACAAAATAGATGTCCATGCCAAGGTTTTTCATTTGTCAATTTTTCCCATTGCCAAGTGGCATATTCCTCATTAACCGTGTGTGTTCCATGTGGCTAGCCACCTATGCTTATTATCCAACTGTACCACATTACTACATGCCAAACAAGTATAAATAGTGGCTTTTAGTGGATGATGAGAAATACAATTGGTAATACATTCTCCAATCCTATTTTCTCTATTCCACTATTTCTTTCAATTTTATATTCTTTATGTTTTATATTCTTTTATTATATTTTTTTATCCTACATATAAAATTGATTTTTTTTTATTATAACATATATATTTTGATAAAATTTTGGTACCATAAAAAAAGTTTATTTCTTAAAAAAATGAGAAAGAGAAACCAGAAACATTAAAGTTGTAAAATGAAACAGTTTGGGCCAATGGTCCACTGATTATTATAACACATGTTATAATAATCTGTGAAATACTCTCCACCGCAAACACAGATTACTATTTTAATTTTAAATAATATTATATATTTCACACCCCAATTAGTCTAACAGCTGACCCAGCGCCGAAAAAACCCAATTTATCTCTTCGTAACCAATTTCGCTCACTGTCGCTTGAAGGTCAATCTTTGTTTCGAAGATGGGGAAGCCATCTCTGGCTCTGATGTTTCTTCTTTACTTCTTCGCTCTCCACTCCGCCGATGATTCTTCCGATTGTCCCGTCGAGTACTCGATTCTTCCTCACTCTTTGTCTAACCAGAAGACCTTGTGCTCTCAACTCGTTCTACCTGCTGGCTATCCTTGCGCGGAGCATAAAGTACTGTGTTTCTCTCTTATCACTGCTGATTGTTTGGTTGATTAGGTTGTGGATAGGGAAGCGGATTAGGAATTGTTTGTGAAATGAGCAGGTATTAGTGTTCTTTGCTCTGTTTCGAGTGGAGAAACTGAAATGGATTTAGTCAACTAATTGGCTGTAATGCTGCTTTTTTGAGTGTTCTTCTCAGTTTCTTGTTTATTTTCTCTCCTGAGGGGAGAATGATTGATTATCTTTGTATCCTCAGATTCCTTGTCCGTTTGTTTCTCTGTCGAGTTTCTGGATAAACCGATGCATTTATGTCGTTCTTTGTGTAAATGAATGGAAGTATAGGCGTAGAGATAATGCTCGAACGAGAATGATCGAATTTGACTCATATGTGGGATCTCTAATGTTCATAGAGAGAGCTTTGATTTGATCAATTTCTCGTTAGCTATTCGGAGCTCAACGCTTTCTTCCGTATAATTTTTTTTAAAAAATAAATGATGTTTTATTTTATGATACTCGTGAATTCTGAGGAATGCTATCCATTATTGCAGAGCGGGGTGATGAATTGTGCTTATAGTGGTATACTAGAGTACGGTTGTGCAGTACTGACGGACATGATTTCCTTATAAATTTCTTAGATTCAAACGAAGGATGGCTTTTTACTGGGTCTTCAACGTGTATCTTCATGCGATGGAGATTTGAAAAGGCAACAGGGCCCTCCAATTTTGCTTCTCCATGGACTGTTCATGGTGGGTCTTCTTAATGTTTTGCAATACTGTAACTGTATTTGTAAAATCACTTTATTATGGTATGTCCCTAGCAGCAATAGCTAGAAAATCCAAAGACTGTCGAGTTTTGAGATCTTTATTTTAGTTTATTTTATTTTGTTGGGATTGTTGGAGTGCAACCAAAGTCCCACATTGACTAGATAAGGAGAAAATCATGAGTTTATAAGGGGGAAACACTATCTCCATTGGTATGAGGCCTTTTGGTGGGAACAAAAAACAAAGCCACGAAGGTAGAGATCTGTCAGAGTCGGTTGTCCCTAACATATTTATTTCTCGTAGTAATCTCAAACTTCTCTTTAAAAGAAAAGAATGAAGATAGCTGATATTTATTATGCCATCAAGACTTGACTGTATCTCCTTTCATTGTAATTTTCAACTGTACTTTCTCTTAGAACTCCAATCACGAAGGTTTATTCGAAGAAGGGTAAAAAGGGGAATTTAGTTACAAATGTTGATTAGGAGGTTTAGTTTTAGTTGGTCAACTGCATTTGAACGTCTTAACTGGGAGTTAGAAGGAAATTACAACTTCCTTAGTTGGTTCTGGAGTTGGAAGGAAGTTACAACTTAGTCGGTAATGTGTTTCTCCTTTTATGTTGCTTCGTGTTCTGATTTTTGGGCATCATGTTGTCTTGTGTTAAGTTAGTTTGTAAAGGTGTGGAGAGAAAGTTGACCCTCTCAAATTGGTCACAAAGACGACAGGTTGTAATTCCAACAGTGTTATCTATTAGTAAATAAAGGGTACCTATCACACTCATCTCTTGATATTCAAGTGAAATGATTATTTTCCAAGAAAAAGTTAAAGTCGAAAAAGTTATGGGGGTTCTCTATTAGGTCGATATTAAACTTAACTTCTACAGTTCAATTTTCTCTTGAAGAATTTTTCTTGTAATATGAATGCCATAAAGCCTCAAGGCAGATTGTAGCCAAAGACCTATCTTAAATTTCTGTCTCTCTCTTTTCCCCCCCTAATCTTCTGCCCTCTTTTTCCTTTTCTCTCCAAGTGAGATTTTTTTCAAATTCTTGCTGCACAGCTCAAAGTATTTCAAATAATCATTCTGAGTTTCATTCACTGGTGCAACCTTTTTATGCTTAACAGATTCAATTATCCTTAAAATTTCTTTCTTCTAGGACATTAATAGCAGGATATCTTGAACACATGGATTGTAAGATGTAAATAATTTTGTAGACTAGGATCATGCTCACAGATAAGGGAAATGGTTCCTACCACTGACTTTTCAAACCTTTCATTGTCTGAATTGGTGCACGTGCAGGCAGGGGATGGATGGTTTTTGAATTCTGCAAGACAATCTTTAGGCTTTATTCTTGCAGATAATGGATTTGATGTGTGGATAGGAAATGTACGTGGAACACGGTGGAGTCATGGGCATATATCCCTATCAGAGGATGAGAAGGTATTCGTAGATTACTTTATTATAAAATGCCTTGGGTAGGTTGCTAATTAAATGCAAAGAAAGAACATATTATAGAAAAGATTTCTTCATTGTGTTGTGGGTGCATGGCATGTGTGATGTGTCTAGAATGTTTAATAATGATGCAAGCATCCTGCTGCTCATCCATGCTCAATGCTTTGAGGCGGAGAGTATCATGCAGCCAATTATAGAGGTTCAAGCAAATTAGAGTGAAGTTTTGTGGAGTTCAGCAATTACATGACAGATTATCTTAAATCTCTGCACTATATTGTTTGGTGGATTACTGGTTCAAAGGCATCTTAGGGCTGTTGAGGATCCCACAGTGAAAAAATATAGAGTGACCTCACAATTTATAAGATACATGGGCTACTCCTCTCATTTCCAATTAGTTTTGAGATGAAATCCTATGTAATATGATAAGGACAATCTTGAAAGTAATGTTAACATAAATTGCATATGTTTAGTCTGTTTTTTTGTATTTGACTCTAGTATGTTCTGATTGTAGGAATTTTGGAATTGGAGTTGGGAAGATTTGGCTCTGTATGATTTTGCAGAAATGATTGACTACATAAATTCATTGACAAACAGAAAAGTTTATGTTGTTGGACATTCACAGGTCTCATATCTCTTCCTTTTATAAGGTTTTTTGTCTCAATTTTTTTTCTTGTTGCTTATGTCATCTTTTGCCTTTGTTCACAGGGAACAATCATGTCTTTTGCTGCTCTTACCCAACCAGACATAGCCAAGAAAGTTGAAGCAGCTGCTCTTCTAAGTCCCATATCGTACTTGGACCATATCACTGCTCCATTAGTACGCCTAATGGTCGACACACATCTTGATACGGTATTCCTTGCTTGTTATTTTGTAATTAGCATTGATTGTATTACCAACAGCAATAAGCTTATTTCATATATGTTTCTTGGCAGATAATTCTTGCCACGGGATTTCATGAACTTAACTTTAAAAGGTTGCCCATGCTATGCCCAATTTTTGTTTTGTAATTGGTTTCATTTTAAGCTTCAGCATAGTTCATAATGCTAATGTCTATGTTTTTATATGCTGCTTCAGCAATTGGGGAACAGTCCTTTTAGATAATCTTTGTGATCGGCTCGTTAACTGCATCAATATTCTAAGTTCAATTACAGGTTCTCTCGCTGCAAATCGCTTCATGTTTCTTTTCTCTTTCTTATTTCCCTTTTCTTTTCATTCCAAGCCATAGGAAATTGTTGCTAAAATGCTCTGTTAATGATTCTTTCTCCCTATTTAATTGAAGTGAAATGATTAATTTTTTTTAAAATATATATATTTTTGCAATTCTTGAATTTTGAATCCAATGTTGCTATTTTTTTCAATTACTCTAATGTATACTGATGTCAGTCATTACTAAATCATAATTTAATTTGTTTAGTGGGTGCATCTTCTCTTAAAACTGAAAGACTTAGGATGGAAAATATTACTAATATTTATTACCATGTGCTCCATTTTTGATATGATATTGCTGCCAGGAAGCTTCTATTAGTGCAATTTATGTAATGGGCTACGAACTTGCTAAACTCCATTTGTTATTCGGTTGCGTATCTGCATTTTCATCCATTTGTTTAACCCTAATTTTATATGATACACTCTATATCATTTTCAAGATTTAAGTGCCCTAGGATGGTAAATTTTCTATTTTGGTACTCAATAAAATGTCGTGATCAAATATTGATCGATGTCAGGATTTATACTATCATGTTTCTTCTATTACTCGGGAAAAAATTGAGTATAACTAGAAAAGAAAATCGATAATGAGTCGTTGATTGGAATGACAGGATGAAGTTTTGCTTTCTTCTTTATAGGGAAGTTTCAAGTTTGAATGTTCAATCTATTCAAATGCAGGCAGTTAAATTTCCTAACAAGGCCTTCTTATTACGATGCAGGGGAGAATTGTTGCCTTAATGGCTCACGTTTTGACTTATTTTTCGAATATGAACCACATCCATCATCAGCAAAAAACCTGCACCATCTCTTCCAGAGTACGCTCACGCAATATTCTCTCAGCTTCATGTTCTATTATATTATGACTGTGATGGATCTATAAATTTTTACCTGCACTTATGTGTTGGGAAGCTAATTTTAGTGTTCCCTTGTGAAGCTAATATAAATCCTTGAACATTCGGTCGTGAAACTTCGCATCATACATTCCAAAATTTTTTCAAGAAATCTCCTAGAAACTCGCTAATTGATCTTCTTCCTCACATAAATTTTTCAAGATACCTCCGAGAGATTAAAAAAACCGAGAATACTCAACTTCCCACATAGACCTTTTTTGTCTTTTACAATTTGCTTCAGACGCCAAGTTTGCTAACTCTCTGCAACCTATAGCAGTTTTTCTTCATCTGGCTTCTTTTTCTTGCCATCTAATTTCTTTAAATAATCTAGAACGCTACTCCGTAAAGATTCATATGCACTTTAATTTATTTCGTTCAAGCCCTTTCTCGAGTGACTTTTCATCTCGAATCGAATGCCTCACTTTCCATCAACTTTATAAAGCCACCCCTCTACTTCCGAAGCAACTTTATCAATCACCGAACTCACTTGTCTTTTGTACTTCTCCATCCATAAATTCTTTTAAGTAACTCCCCACCTAATGTCTCTTTAGTGCCTAAGAAATTCCACCACTTTTCCCTTGAAAAAACTATGAGAGTTCTTATAGGGATATCTTGGGAATAGTAAGGACATGAGTGGTAACTAGCTAGAGGAAGTTCGGTTATAAATAGAGGAGCTGGGATGGAAGAAAGGGGAGAATGTTTTGGTGGGAGAATTAGCGCTTGAGAGAGATCTCAAGAGGGGAGAGTCCAAGTGCCTCGAAAGACTTGTTTATCGTGTAGTTCTTTACCATTTATATTGCAATACATTGTGTTTCGATATTCTTGTTAGGGATATCCTAAATTGATATCAGAGCACGTTTATCTTGGGCATCGTTTCTAGTAATGGATCAATATCGTGTGCTAGAGACCATGTTGAAGGTACAAGGAATAATCGAGGAAATGCAACAAACATTGGAAAGAATGCAAGGATATTGACAAAACATAGAGAGAGAGAACAGAAGCGAAAGAAGTAGGGAAGGAAGGAGAGAGTAAGGAAAATTTGATTAGATCAAAGAAGAGTAGTTGCAAGCTTAGTCGAAAAGTGGCAAGAAGACGTCAATCTTACAGGAAGGCACTCAAAAAAAGAAGGCACCTTGAGGAATTTTAAAGGAGCAAAAGGGAGGAGAATCTTCATTGATCTTGAATATTGAATACAAGAGTCTTTTATAAGCAGAATACATGCATAACAGAAAGCCAAAACCGAAAAAACAAAATAACAGATTTGTTTTTTAAAAAAATAATTAATTAAAAACAAATAGAATATATCAGATAATACCTTCCATCCTTGATTGAATTTCTAGGACCTTTTCTTTCCTTTCCACCCTTCCCCTATTCCTTTCGGTCAAAGCTTCAATTACTGCTTGATTTTTCAGGAGCTTCTTGTTTTTTTTTCACAAATGCTAGGTACAAACTGCATTCACAAAGCTTTGCTTATTATTCACAAGCTGTTTTTCTTTCGCATTTCAACTTTCAATATTGTACTTAAGTAAGCACATTAGTGATGGCTTAGGATCAATCTTTCTGTTAAATCTGCTGATGTTCTAGTCAAAGTCATTGCATAAACATTTGAGGATCGCCCAAGTCGTTAGACATAAGCTCATAAAAATGTAACTAAAGGGAGAAGACTTATGCAAGAATCTATTCTGATATTCATATCAAAGTTTTGAGAGGCAGTAGTATTTGTAATCACTCTATCTGTCATATAAACAGAACAAACTTTTCCTTTTAACAACAGAAAAACTGATCTTAAACCATAACTAATGTCCTGACTTCAACACAAGACAACAATTTACTACACTGGAAATGAATAGGGTTTACAATTTACAAATCAATAACTTGGTTGGAAGTTTGTTTTTCTCTTTCCTCCTGCTGGTGGGGAGGCTGTCAGAGACAACTGATTTAACTACTGCCTATGTTTTCTTTTTCCAGTGATCCGCAAGGGCACTTTTTCCAGGTATGACTATGGGTTTTTAAAGAATCTAAGAGTCTATGGTCAAAGGATGCCTCCTGCATTCGATCTCAGCCGTATTCCTAAGTCGTTGCCAGTATGGATGGCGTATGGGGGCAACGACGAGTTGTCAGATTGGACAGATCTGCAGCACACCATCAAGGGGTTGAAGTCGGTACCAGAGTTGGTTTACCTTGAAAATTATGGTCATGTCGACTTCATTTTGAGCATGAAAGCGAAGGAAGATGTGTATGATCCTATGATCAAATTCTTTAAATCCTCCGGAAAGTCGAGTAATTTGTAAACGAAATGCTGAATGACAAGTGTCATTCATAGTAAATATGTGTGGAGAGCCCCGAGGGGGTAGCTCTATTGTTAAGGACTTGAGGCCTCTTGGTGATATCAGCTCAGAGCTCTCAGCTTTGAGCCTTCGGGTGAGCTTAATAAATAAAAATATTTGATATCTCCTAGGTTAGAACCTTAGGGAGGGTGTGGGTGTCCCCGAATATAGGGAAGAAAAGCTCTGACACCCGGTTATAAAAAAAAGTGTGGATATAACTTTGTATGTATTTATAGCCGATCCTTCTAGTCATGGATGTACCTTATGGAAAGTAAAATGTTCTATATGTTTTGTATTAATTCCTAAACTTTACCCAGATGAACAAGAAAATGAATAGGAAAGAAAGAAAGAAGAGATTTTTTTACTTGATAAAATTCAATTTGTCAAACAAGTTTTTTTTAGTACAAGGGTAACGGATACGAACCTTCAACCTTTAAAGAGTAAGTCATGTTTGGATCAATTGAGCTATGTTTACATTGACAAATTTGTGTGTTAAATGTAATAAATTGTAAAGTTAGGAAGAAGATTTATGACTAGCTATGATATAATTTCAATTGGATGAGTTTTTTTTTTTGAAGGGTACTTTTTAGTTGGACTTACAATTTATAGCTAAGTTTGAAAATTTATTTTTTATTTTTGAGGGTTCATTTGATAACCATTTTATTATTTTTTGTTTTTTTTTTAAAAAGAGTCGTTTAGGCCTTGTTTGATTATCATTTGATTTTTAATTTTGGACTTTGAAAATTAAGTTTGTTTTCTATCGATTTCTCTACCATGGGTTTCATTTTTCTTAGAAAAACATTTGAATGCTTACTCAAATTCTAAAAACAAAAATAAGTTATCAAAAATCACGTTTTCAAAGTACATGTGAAAAGTACATAACAAAGCAAAGCATCCCATAGGTTGAAGTAGTACTAATTGGATTTTCAAAAATAGGAAACCAAATGGTTGACGTAGAAACCTTAGGCTTTCTTTTTCTTTTTTTCTTTTTTTAAAACATTTTTAAAATTACATGTAATTATGTAAATTTCAAAAACCAAAAAAGTAGTTTGTAAAAACAGATTTGTGTCTTTTAAAAATTCATGTTAATTCAATGCTCATTTTTTCCCTCATTGACATCTCTTTCCAACAAAACTTTATTTTCTAACTCTTTTCCATCTAAAAATTTCTCCATTCTACATTTCTCTAAAATCTCTCTTCCTCTAAAATTTTTTCTCTCTATTATACTTTTTATTTCTCTCTCTCAAATTTTCATCTCTTCATACTTTTTATTTCTCTCTCTAAAACTTTCATCTCTACATAATTTTTTTATTTATCTAAAATAATTATCTTTATTTAATTTTCGTTTAACTTATCTAGTTTTTACATTTCTCTCTAACTTTTCTTCCTCTCTAATAAATATATCTTTAACTTTTCTCTTACAAAATTTATCTCTGAATATTTTCTTGCTAACTTTTATTTATTTTTCCCATTTACTCTTAATTTTACTCTCTCACTCAAATTTCTCTTTATATTTAACTCTTTTTCTTTCTAAAATTTATCTCTTTCTCTCTAATTTTTCTTTATTTTTCTCTAACTAATATTTTAGGGAGTCAAGTAATATTATCTCTATAACATATCTCTCTCTAATTTCTCTCTCTAAATACTTTTATTTCATTTCTCTAAATTTAGCATATTTAACTTTTTTTCTCTAAAACATTTATATTTATGTCTCTAAATTTTTATTTCCATGTCTCCACTCATTTTTCTCTCTCTAAAACATCTCTTCATCTCTAATATTTAAAAAACTTAAACTTTCAAACAAGTTTTGTTTTCTGTTTTTTAAAAATAGAAAATAAAAAACATTTATTGAATATATATGGTTTTTGTTTTAAAAAAACCAAAAAACCAAAAAAGAAAACAGAAAATAAAAAAATAAAAAACTAAAAGCTAAAATGATTATCAAGGCCTAAATAATTTGATTTTTGTGATTAGGTCGGAGCATTCTCCCCATATTAATATATTATTAAGTGGAGGTTTATATACGTCATGTACTACATAAATTTGTAATGTTATTTCCCATTGTGAACTTTTTATTTGAGTTAAAGCTATTGTCATTAAAAAAAAAAGGGTTAAAATACCATTTCGGTGTATGTAGTTCGAGCTTTATTTTATTTTGGTCCCTATACTTTTAAATGCCGAATTTTAGTCCTTATACTTTCAATGAAGCGTAAAATCGGTCCCCATGATATCTCATTAGTGTATCACTAATATATCCACTCAATCAAAATACAATTTCAAGAAGTCAAGAAGTCTTATATCATCATGAATGACTATTTCCAAGACAAGTACTTCTCATGCAATATTATAAAACTGATATCTCTGTTTAGCTTTTAATAATATGCATGACATTAAGATCCTTCTCTTAACAACCTCTAAAGGGTCCTAATCGAGACACTATTGTTCAATATAATTTTGGAAAATACATGTTAAGGAAATGCAACATCTAGACGCTCCCAGCAACAGCATCTCGACACTTCGACAAAATTCTTTAGAATGGAGCAAGCGAGTTTCCTTAACAGAAGGTTAATATTTGTAGCATCTTGATGCTCTTTAGGGCATTGAGATACTCTCTATGCGAGTCTCTTGGCTTGTTTGCTGCAATTTAGGGTGTCTTGATGCTCTAATAGTGTCTTGATGTCCTTGCGAAATTTGACTTGATTCCTTCATTCTCTCAACTTGGTTACTTCAAATGATGTCCAAGTAAATTCTTTTTCATCATAAACCTTCTAAAATCTCTGTTTTGCTCTAAATGCACACTTTCTACAAAACAATCAAATATGAGCATTAGAATAATTGATTAAACCCCAAAACTCTAGCATATAAAATAGGGCTTAAAGATAACACATTTTGTGTGCTATTAAGCACTTATTCAAAATTCATTTAAAATATAAAATTGGTGTATCAATAGTGTTAGAGACAACCGAGTCCGACAGATCTCCACAATGGTATGATATTGTCCACTTTGGGCATAAGCCCTCATGACTTTGTTTTTGGTTCCCACCAAAAAACCTCATACCAATGGAGATAGTGCCCCACATATAAACCCATGATTTTCCCCTTATCTAGCCAATGTGGCACTTTGGTTGTACTCCAACAATCCCAACAAATAGTAATATCAATCCTCATTAAAAATTCATGATTTCAAGTATATAATTAGTGTATCAGTAGTATATCAATACTCATTCTAAATGAAATTTCAAGTATAACACTTGTGTATCAGTAGTATATCATTACTCATTCAAAATTCATTTCGAATATAATATTGGTGTATCAATAGTACATCAGTACTCATTCAAAATACATTTCAAGTATATTAGTAGTATATCAACACTCATTCAAAAATGCAATTTCAAGTAAATCATTAGTTGGTGCAATGCAAGACACGTGAAGATTATTAAGCGCTAGGGCAGGAATGCACAGTTGCGAAATGCTTAATGAAATGCACAAAGGAAATGATGCTAAACTACACAAGATCGTGCTCTAATTTTTATCTTGTAGCACTACTATGGTGACCGTCACCTAGCGTGGTAGTGCAAGTGTCACACCCCCTCCCGAACTACTCACTGCTTTGCCTGGAAGAGGGCGTGAAGCCAGTAGACATCGTTTACCTCTTAACAATACCTGTTGACCCTATTTTACCTGAGAAACATACTATACTTGCATATGAAATACTTTAAACACCACACAGTGGAACTTTAAAGATTACCAGACATACGTAAGGAACAATTCTATTTAATGCTCACTCGAAAACTAAACCAATAGGGAGTACTACAACCAAAAGCATATCCAACCATTATTTATACAACTGCAACCTCTAGAATATACACAAAACTAACTATATAGTAATTTTTTAAATATCTACAAAATATACATGGACTAGCTATACAACTCCACCCACGTACTAAATATCAACCTCGTGGAGCTTTCAGCAGACTATGGCAGGATATCAGGCACCAGGAGCTCGATCTCTACCTGAAAAGTTTGAAAACACTGAAATAATGAGCTATGAAGCTCAGTGAGTCACTGAGTTTAAAATCTAATAACTCGTAAATCATATCATCTGACAACCTATGAGCATATGCATCTGTAATCAAGCGTTAAAAGTAAACGTGTAATCATAATAGGTTTTTCAGAAATCCAGCAAATATGTCATTAAAATCTCGCAAGGCATATCGACAATATTAACAATTATAAAACATATGCCAATCTACGTTGTGAAGGGCACACCAAGTACAACCAAACTTTATTCTACGATATAGTGGGCCCCCCAACACTCCCATCGTCTTTGTCGTAGTGGGGTCTTCCCAACACTCACGACAACATTTTTGTCACGGAGTACACTCAACGTCGACAACAGAAAATGACCTGTGTGCACACGGTACTATACAACCTCAGGCTAAATATCTCAGTCTGTAGGGATTAGGAATTTCCGCAGCGGAAGAAGTTGTGAAACGTCGTTGTTTCGTTGTGTAATTCGTATCTTAAAATCGAACATAACACTTACGTTCTAGGCTAAACATGCTTAAAAGTAGAGAAAACAATAAGTAATAGATACTAACCTCTTGAAGAACTCTTCTTCAACGTTTTCTCCTTCTCGATCATGATATCTCTCGAACCAATGATCTGTTGGGATGTATGCCCTAAAACTTGTGTAATTTTGATTAAATAAATAAATAGTTATTTGTTTTGATAAAATTACAGTCTTGCTTTATAAATCCAATAAACTAAGCTCCAAGGTTATAATATATTGTTGGGATTTATGCCCTAAACTTGTGTAATTTCGATCAATTAAATAAAGAGTTATTTGTTTTGATAGAATTACAGTCTTGCTTTATAAATCCAATAAACTAAGCTCCAAGGTTATAACTATTATCTTGAACATCAGTGTAGTGGACACTATTTGGGTTGAGTTCAAGAATATAACCTAAATAGTCTATGGTATAAGAATAAGGTTGGAATCCTCATTCTGGTAACACCATGGATGCGACCCACTTTGTAATTAGTACAAATGAGGTAATCCAACTCATTCATGTAGTTGACATGCGAGTGAGGGCATCCCGTATGAAGAGTTCATACAAGACTGGATCACAAATTATTAGTCTAACCAGTGTAACACCGTTAACAGGATAAGACTAGTAATTTATAGATGGTCATTAGTGACTCGACCTGAATCCTGAGCAAGTTAAGAACTCTTGCTTATAGGGGTTTGTTCTTAGACTAGTATGGGTGAGAGTGACCTGTAGCCGACTCAATAAGCCTACCTTCTCAGGGACAGAACCTCGTAGGTAGCTGGGAACATAACTGTGCAAGATGAAATTCACTCATTCCTACACTAAGGAATTAGATAGGTTGTTCCCTTAAGAACTAATTCCAGGTCTTGAATAACGGGGCTCCACCCTCTATGAGGGTATTGTTGGGATTTATCCCTAAAACTTGTGTAATTTTGATAAAAAAAAATAAAGAGTTATTTGTTTTGATAAAATTTCAGTCTTGCTTTATAAATCCAATAAACTAAGCTCCAAGGTTATAATATATATCTTGAACATCAGTGTAGTTGGACACTATTTGGATTGAGTTTAAGAATATAACCTAAATGGTCTATGGTATAAGAATAAGGTTGGAAACCTCACCATGGATGCGACCCACTTTGTAATTAGTACAAATGAGATAATCCAACTCATTCATGTAGTTGACATGCGAGTGGGGGCATTCTGTATGAAGAGTTCATACAAGACCAAACCGCAAATTATTAGTCTAACCAGTGTAACATCGTTAACAGGATAAGACTAGTAATTTATAGATGCTCATTAGTGACTCGACCTGAATCTTGGGCGAGTTAAGAACTCCTGCTTATAGGGGTTTGTCCTTAAACTAGTATGGGTGAGAGTGGCCTGTAGCCGACTCAATAAGCCTACCTTCTCAGGGACATAACCTTGTAGGTAGCTGAGAACTTAACTGTGCAAGATGAAATTCACTCATTCCTACACTAAGGAATTAGATAGGTTGTTCCCTTAAGAACTGACTCCAGGTCTTGAACAACGGGGCCCCATCCTCTATGAGGGTATTGTTGGGATTTATGCCCTAAAACTTATGTAATTTTGATAAAAAAATAAAGAGTTATTTGTTTTGATAAAATTACAGTGTTGCTTTATAAATCCAATAAACTAAGCTCCAAGGTTATAATATATATCTTGAACATCAGTGTAGTGGACACTATTTGGATTGAGTTCAAGAATATAACCTAAATGGTCTATGGTATAAGAATAAGGTTGGAAACCTCATTCTGGTAACAACATGGATGCGACCCATTTTGTAATTAGTACAAATGAGGTAATCCAACTCATTCATATAGTTGACATGCGAGTGGGGGCATCCTGTATGAAGAGTTCATACAAGATCGAATCATGAAATTATTAGTCTAACCAAAGGTAACAATCGTTAACAAGATAAGACTAGTAATTTATAGATGGTAATTAGTGACTCGACCTGAATCCTGAACGAGTTAAAAACTCCTGCTTATAGGGGTTTGTCCTTAGACTAGTATGAGTGAGAGTGGCCTGTAGCCGACTCAATAAGCCTACCTCTCAGGAACAGAACCTCGTAGGTAGCTAGGAACTTAACTGTGCAAGATGGAATTCACTCATTCCTACACTAAGGAATTAGATAGGTTGTTCCCTTAAGAACTGACTCCAGGTATTGAATAACGGGGCCTCACCCTCTATGAGGGTATGAGTCTATGGTAGGACCTTAGACTTGTTGTTCATTAGAGGATCAGTGGTGCTTAAGGAACAAAGAAATAATCATAGGGGTAAAACGGTAATTTGACCTAGCTGTGATCACGAACACTCTGTGAAGGGTCGACTCATGGGTAATGACTATATCAGTGGAAACAATATTATCTACAGTGAGGAGAGTGCAGCTACAGGTCTATAGTGGAGTGACTTGTAGTTAATGAATATTGATTAACTGGATCAAAGAGTTTGATCAGTTAATCTCACATCATTGGAGCTCATGAACTGTAGGTCCATTAGGTCCCTCCGTTGGCTCAACGTGGTAATATTGAGGGTATAAAGTTATGAATGAAATTGAAGTGTTCAATTTCATATATGTGATATCATATCAATTATATGTGATATAATATAATATATAGTTTTAATGTGAATTAGATTCACATATTAACTATATACTAAAGAGAAAATGAAAAAGGGATAAAATGGTAATTTCTATCCCTATCTCGTTATATATATAGTTGCATAAGATGCAACTAGGTCAATGAGAAGCAACCTAAGCTTTTGCAAACCTAAGTGTGCCATTTGGTTGTGTTGTTGGAAAGGTTCCAAAACACAATCTCTCTCTCACAAAATATCTCATCTCACCTAAAGGGAACCCACTTTCCTCCCTCACCTAGAGAACAACGGAGAAGATCCGATAATAGTGTCCGTGATCGCTTGGGTTCGTGTTGCTGAGATTGTAGTAGTGGGAGAAGGAGCACTCGAAGAAAGGTTCTTCAAAAGTAATATTTCTTACTGTCCATATTCTGTTTTTATGCTTAATCTAGATTATTTAGTTCTTGAATGTAATCGTTGTAACGAAATTAAGAACGCGCGATTCAGAATCGATTTCGCTGTGGGATTCGATTCCCTTCAATTGGTATCAGAGTCCAATTGCGTTCTTGATTTACGCTTCGGATTTTCAAGAACGAGGTGGGATTTATCTTGCTTTGCATGAGATGTATGAACGGTTTGCAAATTAGATGTTTTCGATTTTGGCACTTAGATTTACAATTTTTTCATTGAATCGTTCAATGTAAGGACCCGGCGTTTTGAGAAAATTTAATTGTAAATCGAGTCTGTAAGTCCGTGTCGATCGAGACAAAGTGGTTGTTGAGAAAATCGGAGCGAAAACGAGCAAGAATTGGAGAATTCATGTTGTTGTCCGTGTGAAGCGTTGCAACACTGTTCATTGGCGTTGCAACGCTGCGCTTGCGGAAGGAGCGCGCAGGAGACGACAGCGTTGCAACGCTGCTGCTAAGGCGCGTTTCAACCGGCAGAAAAGGACAAACTGCAGCGTTGCAACGCCACAGGCGTTTTCACGCGAAGGAGCAACGGGCAGAATTTTGTATTTATTATTTATAATAAATATAAAAACGTTTTATATTTATTTATATTTAATTTTAATTAATATAATTAGATTATATTAATTAAAATTAATTTTAGAGTGCCAAAATTGGTTGAATTTTGCTTTTTAAATTATGCAATTGTTGTGTAATTATTGCCATGCATAATGTATGCTTTTATTTTAGAAATCCCACCTTAGTTTAAGCATTTTCATGCATCATTTATAATATAAAGAGTTATATTATATAGTTTGCATGATTAATTAATATAACAACTTTATATTAACATGCATTATATATCAAGAGATGATTATGCTATGAATGTCTTATTATTCATGTGATGAATGATCAAGCACTATGACATAGTATGCATGTCACCTAAGGTTAATTATTAGTTTTAAAATGTTTAGAACTTGGAAATAATAGACCTTAGGTTATCTAGTTCTAATTAGATTAGAATTAGGAACCAAGTAATTTATAAGTTATGATTAAAAGAGGAACTCTGTCTAATGAAGGTTATGTCTAGGCTGGGGTATTTAAGCTGACGGAAACGGAACACCCCTACCTGAGAACTGACATGGGAGTGAAATTTAATCAGAGAGTTTATAAATTACAGTAGCGTCAGCGGGTTATTAAGGGGTTAATAAACTAGAAATCCTAGGTTTAATATAAAAAGTTATATTAACAAACTTAGGATAAAATCAATATAAGAGTTATATTGATTATCGATATAAGAGTTATATCGATAGAGTTAGGTAAAACCATTAGTCGTGTTTTAGCCTAAGTAAGATTCTTATAACTTTAAAGTATCTAGTGAGAGGAAAAGTGTATGTGATACATATTTTTCCACCTATGTTATCTCCGAGAAATTCACACCGTGAGACTCATACTTGGCCTCGTGGTGCAAACGGGTGCGTCCACCTTCGGATGGTGTTTGTATGAGTTGATGGAGATCAGATCTCCTTGAGCAGCGGAAACGTGTTTGGGATCGTAATTTTCTTGATTGTTTTAATTGAAACAATAACCAGTACATTGACAAAACCATACAGAACAAGCATGCTAATTCTAATCTAATTAAACATGGAGTAGTACATGCAAACATGATAGAAGTTTAACGATTAAACTAATAAAAGAGAGGGATACCTTTGTAGACTTTCTCCAGCAACTTGTCGCTCCAAAGGTTGTACAACAAATCAATTGTATAGGGACTTCTCTGTTTTTTTCCAGCAAGAACACAGCCACAAGAGATCACCTTCTATATCTCTGAGTGCTTAGATCCTCCTTGGTGGGAAGGATTCCAACTTTTGGAATAATTGGGATTTTAAGAGTGAAAGAATTCTAGAGCAACAGCAAAAATCAAAATTGCTTGAATGATCAATCAATTACCTGCTTCTTCCAACTCCCCACACTTAACGATAAGGAGTGGAGAAGAAACGGGTGAGTGGGAAACGTGTCATCTACACGTTTCCCTCTTTTAATTAATTAAATAATTAATTAAAAAACATATATAACCTATTTAAATAATTAATTAATTCTTAATTAATTAATTTGAATATCTTATATTTCAAATAGATTATATGTATGTGATTAAATCACATTTAATCATTAACCTATAGTTTTAATGTACATCCAGTACACATTAAATTTTAACCTATAGTTTTTAAATATGAATCACATTCATATTTAATATTTGAACTCTTTCAAATATTTAACTCTCTCATACTATTCAATATGAATCATATTCACATTAAATTTATAATATATAGTTCCAAAACTATATATTATATCGTATCATTATACATTAAATATATTCCCTAATGAATTTGAACTTTTCAAATTCAAATGATCTAAGAACCCTTTACGAGCTAGAAGGTGGACCTAATGGACCTAAAAATCAGAAGCTCCAACGATACGAGATTGCTCGGTTAATCTCATTAACCTCCCAATCAACATTCGTTAATCGCAGAACACTCCACTAAAGTCGCATACCGCACTCTTCTCACTTTGAAGATATATTTACGTGTCCATGGATATTGACCAATAACAAAAGCAAGTCAATCCTTCACGAATGTTCGTAACACCACCGGGTCAAATTACCGCTTTACCCTCAGGTTACATCTTGTACCTTAAGTACCAGTGCTCCTTTAATGAACAATTTATTTGTGGTCCTACCAACAAACAGAGTCCCTCTCGGGCCAATGAGAGGGTCGGGTCCTTTGTTCAAGTCCAGGAGACACCACTTAAGGGAACATTCCTCTACTTACCCTAGTAGGCGGGAAGGAGTGAATTCCATCTTGCTAAGTTAAGTTCCCAGCCGCTCGCTCGGTCTTGTCCCCAAGAAGGTAGGCATATTGAGTCGGCGAATCTGGCCACTCTCACCCATACTCAGGATTGAGATCAAGTTGCCTAGATCATCCTAGTGAAATAGAAACCTAACTAGTCAACGAAGTTACAACTAGAGGTTACTATTTCGTGGTCCGGTCTTATGTAATCTCATTACATAGGATATCCCCACTCAGATGTCATCTACACGAACACGTTAGGATCACTGTGTTTGCATCAAATACAAAGTGGGCCACATCCATAGTTTAACCAGGGTAAGGTACCCAAACCTTATCCCCTAACTATAGATCCTTTAGACTGTATCTCGAACCGAGATCCTTTTTATGTAAATTACATTCAGTTAGAGATTCATTTAACAACCTTGGATGTTTAGTTTATTGGATTTAGGGTTTGAATGAAGGCAAACTCGTAGATAACGAACAATAACACTTTATTGAAATAATAACACTTTATTACATTAATTAGAACATAATTACAAACTACGAGTTTTAGGGCACAAATCCCAACATGAGTCAATATCAAGGTGAATGGAGAGGATACTTATAGTGAGTGGGAGCAGGTTTAGTGAAAAACAAAACCTACGGTCTCTTTTGTCGGTTTACACTGTTAGACCACTATGGTTAGCCTGCTAGTTTGACCTGGACCAGACAATCCATTCAGAGGGCTTGATCATAGGGGATCGAACATAGTAGACACCCGAAAGGGATAAAGATTTCCTTAGTCTATTTTTTAATCTAGTCCTCCATTCGACTGATTTTATTGGATGGAGACTTTGGGATCTAAAGACAGAGGGTTACACTCACGGGGTACATAAGTTGTGTATGTATCCTGATCGAAAAATGGTAACTAAAGCTTATAGGAATAAGAGTTATTCTGGCATGAGGTTTTGGTCAAGAGTGTTTTGATCCAGAGGAGGAGTGTTTTTTATTACCCTTCGGTGTCATACATTCTAAACCTTTGGAGTATCTTTGCATATTATAAATGACCTAAGAATCATTTGATAATTAGCTAAAACATGATTGGATTAGAGTTATAGCGATTGGATTAGAGTTATAGCAAGAAACTCAAAGAAGTTCGTTTGTAAATTTTTCAGCAAAAAATGTCTAACTCTATTATTTTCTTATTGGGTGCGGAAAAGTTAACCGGAGAGAATATGATGACCTGGAATAACAAACTAACACTATATTGGCAGTGGATGATCTGAAGTTTGTGCTCACTGAGGAGTGTTCTCAGGTGCCAAGCTTGAATGCGCCACGAAGTGTTCATGATCCATATGATCGATGGATCAAGGCCAATGATAAGACCAAGGTCTACATGCTGGCAAGTATGTCTGACATATTAGCCAAGAAGCATGAGGGCATGATAACCTCCAAGGAAATCATGGATTCTGTGCCGAGTATGTTTGGACAACAGTCCAGACAGGCCCGACACAATGCCCTAAAGTACATATTTAACTCAAGGATGCCAGAGGGTACATCTGTTCGGGATCATGTCCTGGATATGATGGACACTTCAACATCGCAGAGTCGAATGGTGCTTCCATCGATGAATCGAGCCAAGTCAGCTTCATTCTGGAAACCCTTCCAGATAGTTTCCTACAGTTTAGAAGTAATGATGTTATGAACAAGCTTACTTTTAATCTTACCTCCCTTCTGAATGAACTCCAGACCTTTTAATCTTTGATGAAAATTCAGGGATCGAAAGGTGAGGAAAATATTGCCAGTAGGAGTTATCACAGAGGTTCGACCTCTGGGACAAAAATAGTGGCTTCATCTTTTTCTTACCTGAAAGGGAAAAAGAAGAACATGAAGAAGGTTGGTAAAGGGAAACGAGCTGACAAAGCTGCCACCCAGAAGGACAAGAAAGTCAAAGAACTTGCTGACAAAGGAAAGTGTTTCCACGACAACGAAGACAAGCATTGGAAACGAAACTGCTCGATGTACATTGCAGAAAAGAAGAAGGAAGGTAAATATGATTTACTTTGCCTAGAAGGTTGTTTAGTGGATAATGATAAAACTGCTTGGATACTTGATTCAGGCGCTACTAATCATGTTTGCTCTTCTTTTCAGGGAATTGATTCTTGGCAGCGACTACAAAAATGAGAGATAACGCTCCAGGTTGGAAATGGAGAAGTCGTCTCAACTGTAGCAGTAGTGATACCAGGGTTTACTAGAAACCTTATTTCAATTTTTTTGTTGGACAATATATTAGTGATACCAGGGTTTACTAGAAACCTTATTTCAATTTTTTTGCCTCATAGAATAATGTATTTCTGTTTCCTTCTCTATGAATAAAGTGTTTATTTTGAAGAAAGGTATAGAAATATGTTCAGCTTCATTAGAAAATGGGTTGTATGTTTTAAAGCCTAATTAAGTCAAAATGGTTTTGAACACTGAATTATTTAAAACTGCAAACACACAAACTAAGAAACGTAAAATTTCTCCTAAAGAAAATGCTCATCTTTGACATCTAAGATTGGGCCACATTAATCTCAATAGGATTGAGAGATTGGTAAAGAATGGACTTCTAAATCAGTTAGAAGAAAATACTTTACCTATATGTGAATCCTGCCTATAAGGCAAAATGACTAAAAGTCCTTTTAGTGGAAAAGGTTATAGAGCCAAAAATTCTCTTGAGCTTATACATTCAGACCTTTGTGGTCCGATGAATGTTAAAGCCAGGGGAAGATATGAATATTTCATCTATTTTATAGATGATTATTCTAGATTTGGGCATATTTACCTAATGCACCACAAGTCTGCAGCACTTGAAAAGTTCAAGGAATTCAAGACTGAGGTTGAAAATCAATTAGGTAAAACTATTAAAACACTTCGATCGGATCAAAGTGGAGAGTACATGAATTTAAAATTCTAGAACTATATGATAGAACATGGAATTACATCCCAACTCTCAGCTCCCGGTACACCACAGCAAAACGGTGTATCGGAAAGGAGAAATAGAACCTTGTTAGACATGGTTCGATCAATGATGAGTTATGCTCATCTCCCTAGTTCCTTTTGGGGTTAAGCAGTGGAGACTGCAGTATATATTTTGAACAATGTGCCCTCAAAAAGTTTTTCTGAAACACGTTTTGCACTCTGAAAAGGACGTAAAGATAGTTTATGTCATTTCAGAATTTGGGGTTGTCCATCACATGTGCTTGTGACAAATCCATAGAAGTTGGATTCATGTTCAAAGATATACCTATTTGTAGGATACCCATAAGAAACAAGAGGTGGTTTATTCTATGATCCTAAGGAAGATAAGGTTTTGTGTCGACAAATGCCAATTTCTTAGAGGAGGACCACATAAGGGACCACAAGCCAAGAAGTAAAATTGTGTTGAGTGAGTTAGACGGAACAATAGCAAAGGTTGCTAATAAAACTAGTACGTCAACAAGAGTTGTTGATACTAGTTTGTCTAGTCAAGAGAGTCCATCTCAAGAGTTGAGTATGCCTCGACGTAGTGGGAGGGTTATAACACAACCTGACCGTTACATGGGTTTATCTGAAACCCAAGTTGTTATATCAGATGACGACTGTGAGGACCCATCGACTTATAATCAAGCGATGGTTGACAAAGACAAAGACAAATGAGTCATAGCCATGGACCAAGAAATGCAACCTATGTACTTCAATTCTGCTTGGGATCTTGTATATAAGCCTGATGGGGTAAAACCTATAGGTTGTAAGTTGATCTACAAGAGAAAGCGTGGTGTAGATGGGAAGTTGCAAACCTTCAAAGCTAGACTAGTAGCAAAGGGTTATACCCAGGTTGAAGTGGTTGACTATGAGAAGACCTTTTCACCTGTTGCTATGGTAAAGTCTATTTGTATCCTACTTACCATTGCCGCATATTATGACTATGAGGTATGGAAAATGGATGTCAAGACAACCTTTTTGAATGACAATCTTGAAGAAAACATTTACATGGAACAACCCAAAGGGTTCATTAAACCAGGACAAGAGCAAAAAGTTTGCAGGCTTAAAAGGTCAATTTATGGACTGAAACAAGTCTCTAGGTTCGGGAATATAAGATTTGATGAGGCAATCAAATCTTATGGTTTTGACCAGAATGATGATGAACCTTGTGTCAACAAGAAAATCATCAATAGTTCTATCGCATTCCTAATTCTCTATGTGGATGATATCATACTCATTGAGAATGATGTAGGTTATCTTACTGACATTAAGGATTGGCTAGCTACACAATTCCAAATGAAAGATTTGGGTGATGCACAGTTTGTTCTTGGGATCCAGATTATCCGGAACCGCAAGAATAAAACACTAGCCTAGTCTCAAACATCTTACATAGACAAAGTGTTGTCAAGGTTTAAGATGCAAGACTCCAAAAAGGGCTTGTTTCCTTTTATACATGGAATCCATTTGTCTAAGGAACAGTGTCCTAAGACACCTCAAGAAGTTGAGGATATGAAACGAATTTCTTATGCATCATCTGTTGGAAGCCTGATGTACGCCATGTTGTGTACTAGGCCTGACATCTGTTTTGCAGTTAGAATGGTCAGTAGGTATCAATCCAATCCAAGACTTGAACACTTGACACCGGTTAAAACAATCTTTAAGTATCTTCGGAGAATAAGGAACTACATGCTTGTGTATGGGGCTAAGGATTTGATCCTTTCAGGATACATAGGGTCAGTATTTACTCTTAACGAAGGAGCTGTAGTATGGCGAAGCGTCAAGCAAGGATGCATCGCAGATTCCACCATGGAGGCCGAATATGTTGCAGCTTGTGAAGCAGCTAAAAATGTCGTTTGGTTAAGGAAATTCATGCTAAATTTGGAAGTTGTTCCAAATATGACTTTGCCCATCACGCTGTATTGCGATAACAGTGGTGCAGTGGCAAATTCGAGAGAACCCCGAAGTCACATGAGGGGAAAGCACATTGAGCGGAAGTATTATCTCATCCAGGAGGTCGTGCATAGAGGAGACGTGATTGTCACGAAGATAGCCTCAGAGCACAACGTTACTGATCCTTTTACAAAGGCTCTCACGGCTAAAGTATTTGGGAGTCACCTAGAAGGTCTAGGTTTACAAGTCTTCCCCAACTAGGGCAAGTGGGAGCATTTTGTTCAAAGGGTTTAAATGCCCTAGTTTATTGTATTTACATCACTGTAATAGCACTCCACAAGCTTTAGGTCAAGTGGGAGATTGTTGGGATGTATGCCCTAAAATTTGTGTAATTTTGATCAAATAAATAAAAAGTTATTTGTTTTGATAAAATTACAGTCTTGCTTTATAAATCCAATAAACTAAGCTCCTAGGTTATAATATATATCTTGAACATCAGTGTAGTGGTCACTATTTGGATTGTGTTCAAGAATATAACCTAAATGGTCTATGGTATAAGAATAAGGTTGGAAACCTCATTCTGGTTACGCCATGGATGCGACCCACTTTGTAATTAGTACAAATGAGGTAATCCAACTCATTCATGTAGTTGACATGCGAGTGGGGGCATCCTGCATGAAGAGTTCATACAAGACCGAACCGCAAATTATTAGTTTAACTAGTGTAACACCTTTAACAGGGTAAGACTAATAATTTATAGATGGTCATTAGTGACTCGACCTGAATCTTGAGGGAGTTAAGAACTCCTGCTTATAGGGGTTTGTCCTTAGACTAGTTGTGAGAGAGTGGCCTGTAGCCGACTCAATAAGCCTACCTTCTCAGAGACAGAACCTCGTAGGTAGCTGAGAACTTAACTGTGAAAGATGAAATTCACTCATTCCTACACTAATGAATTAGATAGGTTGTTCCCTTAAGAACTGAGTCCAGGTCTTGAACAACGGGGCCCTGCCCTCTATGAGGGTATGAGTCTATGGTAGAATCTTAGACTAGTTGTTCATTAGAGAATCAGTGGTGTTTAAGGAACAAAGAGGTAATCATAGGGGTAAAACGGTAATTTGACCCAACTGTGATCACGAACAACCTGTGAAGGGTCGACTCATGGGTAATGACTATATCAGTGGACACAATATAATCTACAGTGAGGAGAGTGCAGCTACAAGTCAATAGTGGAGTGACTTGTAGTTAATGAATATTAATTAACTGGATCAAAGAGTTTGATCAGTTAATGAATATTAATTAACTGGATCAAAGAGTTTGATCAGTTAATTTCACATCATTGAAGCTCATGAACTGTAGGTCCATTAGGTCCCTCCGTTGGCTCAACATGGTAATATTTAGGGTATAAAGTTAGGAATGAAATTGAAGTGTTCAATTTCATACATGAGGTGTTATATCAATTATATATGATATCATTGATATAATATATAGTTTTAACGTGAATTAGATTCACATATAAACCATATACTAACGAGAGAATAAAGAAAGGGTAGGATGGTCATTTCCATCCTATTTCCCTATATATATGGTTGCATGAGATGCAATTAGATTAAGGAATTTTAGGCATTTGTTGTGTTGTTGGAAAAGTTCCAAAACACAAACCTATCTCTCTCACAACATCTTATCTCACCTAAAGGGAACTCACATTCCTCCCTCACCTAGAGAACAACGGAGAAGATCCAGTGGTCGTGTCTTCATCCGTTTGTGTTCCAGTTGCTTAAATCGTGATCGTGGGGGAAAGGAGCACTTGAAGAAAAGTTCTTCAAAGGTATATTTCTTTCTGTCCATATTCTGTTTTTATGCTTATTCTATTTATTTTAGTTCTTGAATGTAATCGTTGTAACGAAATTAAGAACGCGCGATTAACAACCGCTTCCGCTGCAGGATTCGATTCCCTTCACGATCTCCATGAGCTCGATCCTCGAACCGAACTGCAAGACACTTCCAAAATGTCTTCTCGGTTGTTCTCGGGAGGTTGAGGGAGAGTATGTGGGACTCCCTTTGGATTTTGGGTGAGGAGAGCTTGAGAGAGAATTGAGAGAGTTTGAGAGATAATCCTTTTGCTCTCTTTGGATGAAAATCCAAAAAATGGCAATCGGTTCACCAAAAGCTTCTTGCAAAGCCTTTAAATACTATTGTGTGATGGATTTACAATCTCCACCAAATCACAATTTTACCACAACCATATGATATGCAAATCATATTTGCATATCACATAATATAAGGTATCTCATACCTTATTACAAATCTCATTTGCATAATTGTGGAATTTTAAATTGAATCACATTGAATTTAATTTCTCTCAATTCAATTTCTCCAATTAGCACTAATTAATCAATTAGGCTATACTATAGTTTATTATGAATCTCATTCACATCAACCTATATATTATGTCATCTATATCACATATAAATGACATAAATTTCCAAAAAATGAATTTGAACACTTCAAATTCACACCAAACTGTAAAACCCTCACAATTTGTCCAATTTGAGCCAACTGAGGGACCTAATGGACCTACAGATGACGAGCTCCAATGATCCGAGACTAACCTGTCAAACTCTTTGACTCGGTTATTCAACATTTATTAGCTACGATAACACTCTACTAAAGCCCGTAGTTGCACTCTCATCACTGTAGGACAAGTTGTGTCCATCGATCTAACCAATGACGTGAGTCGACCCTTCACAGGTTGTTCGTAGACACTACTGGGTCAAATTACCGTTTTACCCTTGTGTCTACCTCTTGCTCCTTAAGTCCCACTGCTCCTCTAATGAACAACAACGTTGTATGATCCAACCATAAACAACAACCCTCTCGGGCCAGTGAGAGGGTGGGGCCCCGTTGTTCAAGCCCTGGAACAACACTTAAGGGAACAACCCCTCTAGTTTTCCTAAATTGGGAACGAGTGAATTCCATCTTGCGTAGTCAAGTTCCCAGCTCCCCACGTTATCCTGTCCCTGAGAAGATAGGCATATTGGGCGAGCAACTGTGGCGACCCTCACCCGTACTAGTCGAAGGACAGGCCCCCGCAAATAGGAGTTCGTAACACGCTCAGGTTTAAGGTCGAGTCACTAATGGTCATCTACGAATTTATTAGTCTTATACTGTCAACGGTGTTACATCAGTAAGTCTAATAATTTACGGTCCAGTCTTGTATAATCTCATTGCACAGGATGCCCCCACTCGCATGTCAACCACATGAACGAGCTGGATCACCTCGTTTGTATCTAATACAAAGCGGGTCGCATCCACAGCGTATCCAAGATTAGGTCTCCAACCCCATCCATATACTGTAGACCGTTCGGGTCATTAACTCGAACGTGATCCTCCCTGTGTGTCCACTACACACCGTTCAAGTTCTAGTTCTCTCATAATTCAATGACCCTGAAGCTCATTGAATTAAGTTTACGAAATATGCGAGACACAAAGCATTGAAAAAATAACTCTTATTTCTTTCAACTTGAAATATTACAAACTTAAAGGAGAATAGGACATACATCCCAACACAGTCATCTACTCATTCGAGTCTCAGAAAAATACATGAAAATACTTGAACATGTCTGCTTATCTTTTTCTTTCGTAAAACTCAAGCTTACTCAGCTTGTTCATGAAAACTGGAAATGTTTAAATAATACTTGTTAGTACATGCTTTCTTGAAATCATAACATTTCCACTAAATTTCGGTAATCAATAAACATATGCTCACATATAAATTTCATTGAGAAACCTAGGCTCACCACGAGCACTTGAAATCATTTCTAGGAAATCATGTATGCTCATTGATGGAGATCCGATCTCCTTGAGCAGCGGAAACGTGATGGTAATTGCAAGTTTAGTTTTGGTTGAAAAACAAATACCCATACATTGGTAAATGATACAGAACAAGCATACATTTCTATTCTATGGAGATAAATCATGCAAACATGCTTTGTTTAACAGTTAAACTAAAGGGAAGATACACTACCTTTGTAGATTCGCAGCAACTCCTTGCTTCAAGTTTTGCAGCAACACAGCAACCCAAGAATACTTCTCTGTTTTCTCCAACAGGACAAAACCAGTAGAGAGAACCCTCTATCCTCTAAGTGCTTAGATCACCCTAGGTGGGAAGGGATCCAACTTTTGGAAGAATTTAGGAAATGAGAGAGAGTGAGAGAATTTTTCTGTGAGAGCAATTCCAAATTGCAAAAAACAGCATCGATCACCTTGTCCTCCTCTCACCAGGAGAAGAAGACCCTTTAGAGGGCATCTCCCACTCCCTATCGATTAGGGAGTTGGGAGAGATAGGGAACGTGCCCTCGTGACACGTTCCCTATTTTTTATTTTTAAATAATAATTAATCGTATTAATTAATAAATCAATTAAATCTTATTTAATTAAATTAAATTAAATATCATATATTTAATTTAGATTAAATCACATTTAATCAATTTTTCCTCTAACCCATAGTTTTAATGCACATCTTATGCACATTAAATTATAATCTATAGTTTTCAAATATGAATCACATTCACATTTGAATTTAATAGTTGAACTATTTCAAATATTTAATTCTCTCATATAATTTAATATGAATCATATTCACAATTAACTTATAATATATAGTTCCAAAACTATATATTATTTCGTATCTATATACATTAAAGTTATTCCCTAATCAATTTGAACATTTCAAATTCAAACGATCTAAGAACCCTTTACGAGCTAGAAGGTGGACCTAATGGACCTACAGATCAGAAGCTCCAACGATACGAGATTGCTCGATTAATCTCATTAACCTCCCAATCAACATTCGTTAACTGTGGGAACACTTCACTAAAGTCCCGCAGCTGCACTCTTCTCACTGCAGATATATTTCTGTGTCTATGGATATTGACTAATAACAACAAGTCAATCATTCACGAATGTTCGTAACACCAGCTGGGTCAAATTACCGTTTTACCCCTGGGTTACATCTTGTACCTTAAGTACCAGTGCTCCTCTAATGAACAATTTGTTTGTGGTCCTACCAACAAACAGAGTCCCTCTCGGGCCAATGAGAGGGTCAGATCCTTTGTTTAAGTCCCGAAGACACCACTTAAGGGAACATTTCTCTACTTACCCTAGTAGGCGGGAAGGAGTGAATTTCATCTTGCTAAGTTAAGTTCCCAGCTGCTCACTCGGTCTTGTCCCCAAGAAGGTAGGCATATTGAGTCAGCGAATCTGGCCATTCTCACCCATACTAGTCAAAGGATAATCCCTCGTGAACATGAGTTCGTAACTTGCTCAAGATTGAGATCAAGTTGCCTAGGTCATCCTAGTGAAATAGAAACCTATCCAGTCAACAAAGTTACATCTAGAGGTTACTATTTCGTGGCCCAGTCTTATGTAATCTCATTATATAGGATATCCCCACTCACATGTCATCTACACGAACACGTTAGGATCACAGTGTTTGTATCATATACAAAAGGGGCCACATCCATAGTTTTACCAGGGCAAGGTACCCCAACCTTATCCCCTTACTATAAACCCTTTAGGCTATATATCGAACTGAGATCCTTTATGTGTACACTACATTCAGTTAAAGATACATTCTACAACCTTGGATGTTTAGTTTATTGGATTTAGAGTTAAAACAAAGGCAATATCATAGATAATAAACAATAACTTTTTATTGAAATAATAACACTTTATTACAATAATTAGAACATAATTACAAACTACGAGTTTTAGGGCACAAACCCCAACACTCATAAGTATGC
The DNA here is from genome assembly GCA_036507285.1 of Trichosanthes cucumerina. Classification (NCBI taxonomy): domain Eukaryota; kingdom Viridiplantae; phylum Streptophyta; class Magnoliopsida; order Cucurbitales; family Cucurbitaceae; genus Trichosanthes; species Trichosanthes cucumerina. The sequence continues at coordinate 13,171,111 of CM071836.1, read as the reverse complement.
GTTCAAAAGAAAACATAAAGCATTTAAGCCATTTCATTCTAGGGAAATCATGTGTTGCCTTAAGCATAATTCAAGCATATAATTCGTTTTCGAAGTTCGTTTTGTCACTCACAGCGTTAGAACTAGAATCTTGGCCTGTATACTCAACCTATTTCCTCTTGGCCTGCCAAACAAACCAAAACCAAGCATTAGAACCTTGAGCTCATGAATTTCAACCTTAAGATTTCAAAAATCATTCTATTTATTTTCCTGCATTCTACAGATTTCATACCCTGACTTCATACACTCATTACTTCTTTATTATTTAGCCAAACAGGACGTACTTTATATCAATCTCTTCCGTTTTGAACCCTCTAAAACTCATCTGAAGAAATGAAATTGAAATTCCAAAAGAATGTGTCCGTAAATACCTCAAAATCTGCTTCCTTAACAATAAGCTTCTGCTATTTCCAGATTCGGTTTCCTGCTGAACCCTTAAATTAACCTGAATTTTAAGGCACCTTACAATCATTTTCTACTCACGATTTCTTCACGAGAGTTTTAGAAAATTAAATAAGCTTTCCAAACATACCTATTACAACTTCTGATTTGAAAATTCTACAGATCAACACGACACAAAAACTAGAGGTTTCTCAGATTTGACAACAAATTCTCTCCTCTGCCTTCCTCTTCACAAATCAGTAACTTAAAGTAAGAATTTACTCGAGCTTGCTTCACAAAATTTATTAAAAAATGAGTTAACTTTCAAAAAAATAAAACTTCACCTCTTACCTCTTCTTGTGGAGCTCAAAACGATCCAAATATCAGAACTGGGCAGAATTGCTCACAAAACATGCCATGCAACCTTGAATTGAACTTTCCCCTTTCTTCTTCAACCTCAACACCAGAAACCTCTTTCTTCTTCTTCCTTAAACCCTCTCCCATGAAGCTCTCTGATTTCCTATGATAAAATGAGAGCAAATGAGGTGAAATGGGTTAAAAAAGGTACTTGTCAGTGGTGGAGTTCCACCCACCTCCTTTTTCTTTTTTTCTTTTATTTTTCCTTTCTTCCTTTCTTTTCCTTTTCTTTTTTTTTTTAAAACAAAACATATCAATTTTCCCTTTCATTTTCCTACTTTATCTCTTTGTTTTTATTTATTTTTTTTTTTAAGAAAATCCAAGGAGAGATCTCGGATTTATAGCAAGTATACACTAATGTGCTGACAAGTAATACCTAGTTTGTATTCCAAGGTTGAGATCCTCAAGGAAGACAAAATATTCTTTTAAATGCAATGCTAAAGATTCAGAGTAAGCCCTACTTAAGTAGTTAAGATATTGCATACCCAAAGTAATGATTGATGTTGGTGCAATGAAAGTAAATGCGAAAAACAATAAAGATAAAACAACAACCTAGAAATAATAGTTTATAAGAAAGAACTAAGATGTGTAAAACTCAAGACTTAGCCTTGGCGCCTTGTGTTAACATAACCAACTATGTAAAATGCTAATGCGATCGGGGCTCATTCTTAACCTAGGCTTGAGAACCTATGATCGCCTCCCTCTCGGTATCACGTTCATACGCAATAGAGATTGGATTCCTCTTTGCAACTATTGCTCAATAGCTACCGCCCCAATATAATGCCTATAAGATATTGACATATCCCTAAATCAATATGACAACTATTCGTTACCCTTGCTCTACTTAAATTCTTTCCACATGTTTTGACCATCCTAGTGTCTAAAACATGCTTCTACCCAAACTCGATTGGCTAAATGGAATTTTCATTTAAGCAATTACAACAAGCACACTTAAAAAGAAGGTTAGATTTAAACCCTATAATACGTAAGCACGTGTAAGCACAAGAGAGTGTTATGTGAGTCATTTTATTAATCTATTCTCATCAATATATAATACACAATAACAAAAGGCTTAACCATATAACAATATACAACTGTCTAACAGACTAAACTACTCTAATACTCCCCCTCAAGATGGGCTAAAAATATTCAAGACTCCCATCTTGGACAATGATAACTCACCATAAAGGAGTTATTTTACTAGAATTTTAGTATTTAATCCACTTGAATTGCATTTAATTTAGTGATCCTCATGTTATTTTATCCCTAAATAACGTGTGTTAGCTTTGAATCTTGAATTTAAGCATTAGGTGCAAAAAGAATTAATTTTGATGTTTTTGTGCTTTAATTCAAGAAATTTAAGGAAACAAGCTAACGGTTGATTAATGACCGAAATTTGAGATTTTTCTTAACTCCAAAAATCCTTGCATATTTAGTTTGATTTATAATTGACTTCATTAATTTATTTGGGATTTTTCTGTGTGCAGGAGATGTTTAAAAATTACAAAAGTCCCTAAGGGCATTTTAGACATTTTACCCGAAGGGTAATATGGTCTTTTTACTCTTAAGGGTATTTTTGTAATTTGTGGAGTTAGGGCAACACCATCTTGCATAAGAAGGCTAGGGTTTACAAGTGTGGGGGAGAGAAGGAGTAGTCGCAAAAAAAAGGAAGAGACCGAGAGAGAACGGGCGATTGCTACAGCAAAAGTGTGCATTGGAGAGGAAAATCGTGAAGGTTCCATTGCTGTAGCAATCGTACGAGTGAGGAAAAATTGAAGATTCAGGGTGTTATTGCTGTAGCAAAACCGAGAGGCCATTGTTGTAACAAAATTGAGAGTGCAGTTCGATTTTCACAGATGTCATTCACGAAATTTGTGATTACCGGCGATCCAACCGTTGGATTTTACTAAAACTTTGTCAGCCTGTTCAAGACTCATAGGGATTTAATTTTAACGGTTGGATCGTGGTTTCGAGCTTTCCTGTGTCAGATATCGCAGTCACATTGGGCGACAACAGCAGTTCGGTTTTTCACAGACGATGCTCACAAAGTTGTCGTTTGCCGAAGTTTCAACCGTTGGATCGTGCTGAAATTTTGCCGGATTATTCAGGACTCATAGGGCTTTACTTTGAACGGTTGGATCGTCGTTCTGAGCTTCGGTGGATGAGATATCGCTGTCGCACAGAACCTGCAAAACTAAAATCTGCTACTATGGTCTGCTGTCTTTGGTGGTATCTTTTGCTTCGTGTCATTACCTCTCCTAATCTCTAATTGTTAATGTTGTTTTTCCGCTATTGGACACATAATTAAGACTATTTTTGTTCACTATTTTAGACCGAATTCGTGACTGTTTTTAGGCTAGAATTGTGACTGATTTATGATAAATTTGTGAACATCATTGGGTTGTTTTCTTGAATTCTTTGATGGATAAAAATATGCATCAGTTAGAAGTTTGTGAGTTGATTTTTGTCATGAACTAAATTATCTTAGGCAAGGGTTAGGTTGTTTTAATGTAATTTTGGATTAAATTTATGGTTGATGCTATTAATTGAATTTATGAAATTTTATTAAATTTAACGGTGCATGAGAATTAAAATTGGCCTTTTTAACTTCTCTATAATTCATAAACTTGGGAAAGCTAATGAATTAGAAAACTAAAATTTCATTCTAGGATTATTGAGTTGATTAGGGATAATTAACCCACCTAGAACCTAAAATCATGGGCATAATTTAGATCACAATTGGGAAATTGTAGGTTTTAAAACTTAGTGATTTTGAAAAGAATCATTTGAATGCATGTGTAGGTAAATTCAAGGCATCACTCAAAATTTATTCCAATTGAACATTAGAACTCTAACCCGAGCCTATTTTTCATTAAAAATCTCATCTCTTGTATCTCCCCTCTTGTTTGCATTCTCCTCTCCCCTCATTTAAATTTAGTTATTTTCTTGAGTCTAGTCTTGTCTTTGCACACTTATCACATCAATTTATTTATTTACAATAGTAATTTGCACACTCATACATTGCACTAAAATAAGGAAAAATTGCTAGGACACTCATTCATTTAGGTTTAGCTAGTCCTCGTGGGATCGATACTTTAACTTATCACTTGCTGCTCTCGACCGTGTATACTTGCACGTCGTAGAAGTGTCGGAGTCTTATTCTAATTTACATTAGTTTAGGGCACTCGATATTTTCGCATCAGACAATAAGGAGAATAAAACAGAGGCAAGGAGCGGCTTAGTGAAGACATCTGCAAGTTGGGAATGTGACCGAATAGGAAATAGTTTCAAAGAGCCATCTATTATGCGATCTCGAACAAAATGACAGTCTAACTCTATATGTTTTGTGCGCTCATGAAAAGAAGGATTATGAGTTGTATGTAATGTTGCTTCATTGTCACAAAATAATAAGGCTGGAGATAGAGAAGAAACCTACAAATCAGTCAATAGGTATGATAACCAAAGGAACTCACAAGAAACAAAGACCAATGTTCTATACTCAGCTTCGGCAAACGACCGTGAAGTAGTGGACTGTTTCATTGACTTCCAAGACACCAGCGAGTCCCCCAGAAAGACACAATCGCAAGTGGTTGAACGTCGTGTGTCAAGACAAGAAGCCCAATCTGAATCGACAAAAGCACGAATTTGAAAAGAGGTTGTTTCCTTGAGAAGGATCCCTTGACCAGGAGTAGACTTCAAGTAGCGCAACAAGAAATAAGCTGCAACAAGATGAGATTTAGAAGGTTTGGAGACAAACTGACTTAGTTTGTGAACAACAAATGTGATATCTGGTCTAGAGGCAGTCAAATACAACAACTTGCCAATCAACCGCCTATAAGAAGAAGGATCAGTTAGGCATTCATCATCAGAACTTCACAACTTTAGCCTAGGATCTATTGGAACACTCAGAGGCTTGGCGCCAAGGAGCCCTGCATCTTCGAGAAGTTGTAAGACATAATTTCTCTGTGAAATGAAAATCCCTTCGGACGAACGAGCAAGTTCAAGGCCAAGAAAAAACTTTAAATCCCCCAAGTCCTTGAGCTTAAAATACTTATTCAGAACAACCTTCAATTGAGTAATCAGGGAAAGATTAACACTTGTGATGATGATATCATCAACATACACCAATAATACAACAAAATCAGGTCTAGAGCCACGCACGAACATGGAGGCATCAACCTTTGACTGTTGAAAACAAAGAGATAGTAAGGCTGCTAAGAACTTAGCAAACCATTGACGGGACGCTTGGCGTAGACCATATATGGACTTGTGTAGTTTACACACAAGCTATCCCCCTTTCGTGAAGCCTGGTCCTTCGGTAAGTAGCCTAGAGGCATGTCCATGTATACTTCTTCAAATAGGTCAGCATGAAGGAAACCGTTATTTACGTTGAGCTGGACCAAGGACCAATTGAGAGAAATAAAAATTGTAATAGGACTCTCACCGTAACTAATTTGGCAACTGGCGAGAACGTCTCAAGGAAGTCTAACCCTTCCTGTTGTGTGTAGCCCTTGACAACTAAACGAGCTTTGTAACGCTCAATGGATCCATCGGCCTAATGTTTGACCTTGTACACCCACTTGCAACCAACTGTGTGTTTTCCAGACGACAAGGAGACAATACTCCAAGTGTTATTGGCTTCCATGGCAGCAAGCTCATCTTTCATTGCCATCCTCCAGTGTTCATAGGGTACGACCTAATGGTTAAATTGGGGTTCAAATGTAGAAGAAATGGTGAGAGAAAAGGATCGAAAAGAGGGAGAAAGCTTGGCGTAAGACAAATGATGGTGTATGACATATTTGGTAGAGACAAAAGGTGGCTGCGAGAGATTTAATAGGCTACAGTGATAGTTTTGGAGGTAGGAAGGTGCCTTGTGTTGTCTAGAGGACCGACGGGTAATAGTAGGGACTGAGGATGGTTGGTTGATAAGAGAAGAGTCAGGTGGTTGGTCAGTGATGGGATGAGTGGGTTGTTGGCAGGTATGTTCCAACAATGAGGGGTCTGTCTCAAAAGGACAAGTCATGGTAGTAGAGGATAAAGGATCATAGGGAAGACTAATGTGGACAGGTTGCGATAGTACTAAGTCATCAAAAAAATTAGGGAAGGCTTTATCAGAGGAGACTATATGAAAGGGGAAAATGGTCTCATGGAAGGTCACATCTCGTGAAACAAAGACCTTACGATTTTGGATGTCATATAACTTGTATGCCTTCAATCCCAGGAGGATATCTTATCATCACAACCGGCGTGGCCTTGGGAGCAAATTTTGACCTGCCAGCAAGTAATGTGGACGCAAACCCCAGGCATCCAAAGACCCAAAGCAAAGAATAATCTGGAAGAGATCCTTGTAATAGAAAATAAGGAGCTTTCCATTGCAAAACATGGGACAGTGTTCTATTTATCAAATATACAACGGTTAGAACACATTCATTCCAAAAATGTAAGGTATGCGAGACTGAAAATATAATGTCCATGTAACATTTAAGATATGTTGATGTTTACGTTCCACGACAGAATTCTGCTCTGGCCTAGCAACGTAGGAAAAATTGATGTATGACACCTTTCTCATGAAAAAACTTTTCAAACTTTAACTCTGGGGCATTATCTGAATGAAAAACTTTGATGCATTTGCCAAACTGAGTTTGGATTAATTGAAAAAACTTAGGAATGATATCCAACACATCAGACTTATGTTTGAGCATGTATACCCAAGTATAGCGTGTGCAATCATCTACTAAAGTGAGAAAACCACTATGACCAGCATGAGAAGAGGTGGCAAAGAGACCCCAAATATCAGCATGAACCAAATCAAAAGGACAAGTAGATAATCGGTTGTTAGAAGTGAGAAAAAGTCTTCTTTGTTTGGCTAAAGGACAAATGTCACATGGCACAACATGACTATGCTTAACAGAATCTAGATGCAATATATCTTTTAAAGTATGTAAAAAAGAAGGAGATAAGTGTCCAAGCCTGGAATGCCAAATATCAAAGGATGGACGTTGCTCTGGTCAGACACACAGAGGAATGGATTCCAACATCCACAATATACAATCCATCACGCATATCACCCCTGCCAATCATCTTCAAAGTGGACTTGTCCTGAATGATGCAACCATCAGTGAAGAATTGAACTAAAAGAGAGTTGTTGGATGTTAAAGCACTGACAGAGACTAAATTGTACTAAAATTAAGGCACATAAAGAACATTTTGTAGGGTTAGACAACCAAAAAGAACTACAGTCCAAGCTTGTTCCACATGAATATGAGTATCATTAGGTAGCACAACAAAGGTCGATATTGGCATAAGCGATGTAAAGAACAACTTATTGTAGCAGATATGAGCCGAGGCTCCAGAATCCAATATCCAAAAAGACTGAGGCAGAGAGACAGGATTTCGGACGAGTACCTGCTACGTGCACCTTTTCATCTGACTCATTCTTGATAGCAGCAAGTTTGGTTTGAAGCATTGTGAAAATGCTATGGCATTGAGCAATGGCATCGGAGGTTCCATCCAGATCAAAGGGATGAGAATCAGAACTCTTTACAACCGAATTAACTGAACTCTGAGTTTGCTCAGGCTACCTTGCTTTGAGCGATACCAAGGGGGATATTCATGAATCTTGTAGCATTGATCTAAAGTATGCCCTTGAATGTTGCAATGGATACAAACCGGACGATCTTTGCGCTGCCTTGAATTACCCTGACCTCCAGATGGTGCTAGATTCGAAGGCTCTACCTGTTGAGCTGCAAGACCAACAACATGCGGTAAAGAAAGAATAGGCAACGACTGTTGGTGTTTTTCTTGAATTATAAGGGGAAAAGCCTTGTTGATAGGAGGCGGTGGATCCATTAGTAGAATTTGTGAACGATTGGGACCAAACGACTCATCAATCCCATGAGAACATTGATGAGATATTCAAATTGAAAAAATGCCTCAATTTGTTGAATACCGCCACACTCACACTTGCCGCAAGAACACCCTGGCCGATAAATCATGTACTCATCCCATAAACTCTTCAATTGCGAAAAGTAAGACGAAACAGAATGTTGATCTTGATTGAGAGTAGCCATGCACCTCTTAAGTTCAAAGATTCGAGGCCCATTTTTGCGTTGAAACCGATCTTTGAGGTCAAGCCAGATTGCCCTCGCTGAGTCGGAGAAGATGATGCTCGAGGAGCTGCTTTTAGAAACTGAATTTAGAATCCAGGCTATAACAACATTGTTGTTACAAATCCACGCAGACAAGAGATCACCAACTGGTTTCGGAGAGAACCATCAACGAAACAAATTTTGTTCCGAATTGATAAGGCGAGCAACATAGATCGACTCCATATGATGTAGTTGTCATCCGTGAGAGGTTCAGAGACCAGAACAAGATTGGTCGTATCATTGTGATGAAGAAAGTAAGGGTTCTGAGAGTCTGTATTTGCGAAAGAAATTTGAGGAGAAGAAGATGGAAACTGAGAAGATTTAGACACCATTGAAAGAGAAACGCTGAGGAAACGCGTTTTCTTATGATACCATAATACGTGTAAACACGTGTAAGCACAAGAGAGTGATACGTGAATCATTTTATTAATCTATTCTCATCAATATATAATACACAATAACAGAAGGCTTAACCATATAACAATATACAACTGTCTAATAGACTAAACTACTCTAATACCCTACTATAATTACATTAAAACATTGTCGAATTAAGAATAACACAGGGCCCTTCAGCCTAAGTTTTGATATGAAAATTAGCTCTTACTAGACATGATGAGTACAAAATTACAGAAATTAAGCATGAACTGAAACTAGTCTACACCAAGAAAGAAGGGAAGAAGACAAAGGAGGAGAGACTATTGCGTCACTCTGAGAGGGTTGTCTCTTCCTTCTCCTTGAGCTTGAGAGTTGCTATGGTGGATTTTTTTGATGATGATTATGATTCCAGTCTTCTCCCCTTGATTTTCATGTATCTCTTCCTCCTCTTCTTTTTTCTCTCTTTTTGTAATTCTCTTTATTGCTCCTCTCTTATTTTTCTTTTCGAGAAAAGATGACTTCCTTAAATAGATAGAAATGGGTGATTCCAACTTCACACCCTTCTTTGGCTTCTAAGCGGTACAACATACACGTTTGTGGTCTCCTCCTGACACTCTTCTCTTTTGTCAGCCTTGTGCCTGCATATCGTACTATCTTCTACTCCACAACTCGTTCTTTCTGACGCAAGTAGTGCGTGAAAATCCCATTTGTCTCCTCCAACGACTGACGCCTTGATGCCTCGCAAATTCATCATGCTGCAGCATATCAACCCTTGTCTTGCAAAAGACAGTAATTGCTATGATAAGCACGGTAAAACACATAATTCATTCTAATTTTTACTTAAGTGATTCTAAACGATACCAGCTTCTAACTTAATGTGCTACACAGTTCCTTATTGCTTTACTATTTGATGTGTTAGGTCAAGAAATAACTAAATTTAGTGGTCATATTACTCGTTTTTCAACAAGTAATCATTAGTGTATTAGTAGTTTATCAATACTTATTTAAAATTAATTTAAAGCATAGCATAATACTAGTAGAAATTCAGGATTTTATGACATTGAAAAAGTGTCATGAACACATTTTATGACACTTTTTATCCGTCCTAGAAGCCACTATCAAGGAAACTCCATACATGACACATTTAAAATATTGTCATAATTAACAATTCTATGACAATTTTATCTTGTCGAGAAAGCCGTATACACGACATTTTTTAAGTGTCATGGTAAACTTTTGTATGACAATTAAACATTGTCAAGAAATAACCCGTCCATCCTAATTTTCTGTCAAGATATATCAAACAATGACAGATTTTAAATGTCATAGAAATTATGTCTATGACAGAAAATTAGTGTCAAGCATGTTGTTTAGATGACACTTTTTCAATGTCATAATATTGCTTACTTCGATAGATTTTAATTTATTTCATGACATCTTCCATTCGTCAACAAAAGTATTATGATAGATTCGTTCTGTCAAAGATTTATTTTCTTTGATGGTTTTTATTAGTCAACAAACAATGTATTATGACATATTTCACGTGTCAAAGATTTATTTTCCTTTTTCGTAGTTGTCAACAACTGTCATGAAAGTGATTATAATGAAACGAAAGAGTTATCACTTATTAATTAAAAAATAATTCTGTTTACAATCAAACTATAATAAAATGTATCTATTACATTCATGTGTTTACATGTCATATGCTTCTTCCACTATGTAGTGCTCGACTCTACTTGATCCTGCAATGGACAAAAAAATATTCATTTAAATATACCATTTAAAGAATACTAGACTCTCTTAAGGGGAAGAAATGATATCTAATTTGAGGTTGCTTCACACAACAACATGCTCAATATCACAAAGGAACCAATCCACACCTTCAATGGGATCGATGCGAGGGTCATACATAGAAATGAAAAAGAAAGGTTGAAATGTAGTTCATAACAAACAACTAACAATAAACTAATAATCTCAACTATTTCTCTTAGTTAGTTACAAGCATTAAGCCTCACACTACACCACTAACAACCATAATGCCCCAAAAATTTCAGCAACACAACGACATAACTATGAATTAACCAAAATTTTTCCTATCACATGTTAGATAAAAAATAACACTTCAAAGTTTCAGAATAACCCAATGCTCACTCCAAACTCCAATCCAAGAACCATTATGACTGAGAACCACCAACCAACATACAAGGCAAACATCATGTTATACATAACAATTTTGAAGTTAAGCATGCTCAACAATTTTAAAGTAGCTTGAAAGCTAACAAAATGTAACAAAAGTACTTCAAATTTGTATATTGAAGTAAGAATTTACTTGCCTTCCATTCCTTGTAGTTTTCCGAACAACAAACCAAGGTGCTTACACTTGATTGAATCTGAAAATTTATAAAAAAAAAAAATCGAATAAGTTATAGAGCTTCATACCAAGTAGTATTTGCTAGTGGAATGTGAACCAATAATTAATCTAGAAAAAAAAAACTTTCAAAATAGCAGATAAATCACAAAGTTAGAGTCATGTTAGTGTGAGAACCTTAAATAAACTAACGATCAAGCTTTTAGATTTGTTTACTCAACTCGTAAAGGCAAACAAAAAAGGGATCCACCTCGAATCAAAACTCTTTCTCCTTAGCACAAGCACTAAGTAAGCAAGCTACCTTTCTTTTCTACGTGTGGTGAAGCCGGATGCTCGAAGCCATTTTAGATACGACAAGATTGCTCAGGAGGTGCGCCTAAGTGCGAAAAGACAGTGCAAACTTTGTTATGTCGAAACCTAAATGTTAAGTCAGCAACACTTCCAAATGCCACTTCTTCCCCCAAAAGATCAACCTTAGTTGCACAAGCAAACACCAAACAATCCAAGCCAAAAAACCAATACTAAGCAATCCTTGTTTACAATACTAAAAAACAAGAAAAGTACAAGACACAACCGAGGGGCATTACAGAAGGATTGAAATACAAAAATATTACCATATAAAGAAACCAAATAATAAACCCAACAAAGGAATAAACAAACTACAAGAACCAAAACTTTATAACCATAACATCAAATTTGCAAGACACAACCAACTTTAACCTTCTCAAGCAAACTAAGACTACACACTTATACAAGTTAAAACATAATAGATTTACTTAAACTAAGCAAACACATCTCAAAGATTATTAACATACCATCTATAAACTCAACAACTACTAAGAAACACTCAAATAATCCAACCTCAACGAGACACGTGTTTATCACAAGAATACAACGCAACACGTTCCACATCTACACAACTCAACAACAACGTAGCACAAGAGTTACTCAAAATATATATATATGGATTCAAGAAAAGTCACAAACATAATATAACAAAGTTAAACATACAACGTGTTAGCACACAAACAAACAGACCCCACAAGTAAAATTTTACTAACAGACTTCCTGAAATGCTCCTAAAGCAAGCTGATAAGGTTCCCTAAGGAAGTTTTGAAGAGATAGATGATAGAGTTCAATAACCTGGAGGAGATCATGAAGAACCTGCTGTCAAACAAGATGTTCTTCACAAGGTAAATATCTTCACTCAACTTTTTTTTTTTTTTTAATTTTCTTTTGAATAGTAAACAATTTTTCCCTTTTATATCAATCCAAGCTCTTTGGATTATAAGATCAAGAAAAGTTTGAATATGAAACGATGCTATATCTCGACAACATTGAAACTTCCAAGAAACTTTATATGTACATAAATGGCCAAGGTGGAGACGTGAGTTCAATTTTTTTTTATTTGGGATAAAGTCCATAGTTATCTATTATATTGGAAGTTTTTCCTTTCCAAACTTCTCTAATTTGTTCACCTGCACAACAGAAGGGAATATGTGGTTGATATTGACAATCCTGGATCAACTTGCACACTAAGGACCAAAGGATCCCTTTGAAACCCTAAACATATCTTGTATTTCTCTTTATTCCAAACATGCCCCTCCCTTTTCAATTAACTACCATCATGCCCTTAACTTCAAATAAGACAACTCAAACTCTCAAAGCACAAAGTTTTGTTTAGTGTGCACAAAATCTAAGTCAAAGTATGAAATTCAAGGCTAAAATACAAAAATTTTCCATTATAACAACTAAAATACAACTATTATAAAAAGCGGTGGTTTGAGTTTACTATTGTTTATAAACCTTATAGTCTTGACTACTAATGTCGATGCTTGTGAATAGATTGTATTCGTTGCAAAATTTTTAGCCTCGAGTTATAAATTGTAAGAACCAAATGTGAACGAGCAATTGGGAAAATTAGTAGAGAGCGTTTCATGTATACATAGGAAGATAAGAACGTTGACGAAATATTTGAAAAAAAAAATTAGGACTCATTGTTGTTTTTTAATTTCTTATGACACTAAAAAATTACAAATCTTGAAAAATTTCTTGACTTTTTTCGCTAAAAAACACGTCTTTTCCCGCCCAAAACACGTATTTTCCCACCAAAAACTGAACCTCTAGTCATCTATGACATATCTAAGTCATTAAAAAATGACATTGAAAAAAGGTCAAAAATTTATGATATTAAAAAAGTGTCATAAATTTATGATATTAAAAAAATGTCAATAAATTTAAGAAATCCGAGAATCTCCGTCGTTTCCCGCCAAAAACGCGCCTCCAACCATTTTATGACACTTTTTTGCTCCCTTCCACATTTTTGGTTTATATGAGGTGTCATAGAAAGCCTAAATTGTTGTAGTGTAAGTATATTAGTACTCATTCAAATGCATTTCAAGTATATTGTTAGTATATCAATAGTATATCAACATTCATTCAAAAATGTAATTTTAAGTAATCGTTAGTGTATCAGTAGTTTATGGTAAACACTCATTCAAAATTCATTTTAAGTATAACATTGGTGTTTCGATAGTATATCAATATTCATTGAAAATGCAGTAATTCACGTATATCATTAGTGTTTCAGTCGACTGATATATCAAATTAAACATAATTGATATATTTAAAATTTGCTAGAAAGGGTAAAATTAGAATATTAGAAAAAATGGAATTCAACTTTTGAAAATTTTGCTATAGCTGCAAATTGCAAAAACTTTAGCATGATTTATAAATACCTTAATCTTTTTTTACCTATTATAATGACCCTATTAATAATATATGATTTGTTTTTGGACCATAGAAAATACTTGAGAAATTATTTGAGAAGCTGCAAAATTACTTCGAATTCATACTAGTGATTATTAAGAGCATATGAATATTCGAACCTATATTCATAAATTGTTATTGAGAGTCAACCTCATTTTTTCCAAACCATAGTGTTGATGCACAAATCCGGATAGAGGGTACACACCTGATTTATGTGTGAGACCAACAGTGAATTTATATTCTTAAGGGAAAGAGATGGCCTACAAAACAAAGACAAGAAAACTGCACACTGGTGTGGTGTTTGCCACAACCACTATGATGCTTAAGTCAGAGAGCTTTCTAGAGTGCTACAAGCTAGTCAGAAGACTAGGATGAATTGTGATAATTCTCATTTATGAGAATTATTTAGTCTTTAAACTTAGTTTAGACTTGTATGTTTTCCTCATTTCTTTAGGTAAAAAGTGGATAAAGTGGAGTCAACTGCATATATTTAAGGAAGAGAAAAAGATTCTTGAAGTATGAGGAAAAATAAGCAAACATGAAAACAAAATCTCATATTTTTCAGTTTTGAATGCAGAATGCAAATGAAACGCAATTGCTACGTAGCAGACATATCTAGAAAAATGCAGAAAATTGCAGAAAAATCGTGATTTCCATGATTTTGGGAGATTTTATGCCGATTTTCTCCAAAAATACAGCAAGGCAAGTTGACCCATGAAGAAGGAAACCCTAGAATGTCATCCCTATATATTTTGGAGGAAGAAGCCGTCAAAGGGGAGCTCGACTTCGGGGGAGATTCCATTTTTCAGTTTTGGGTTTTTATTTTCTAATTCTGTAGTTTTTTCGTTTTAGTTTATGTTGTAGTTTCTTCTACTTCTTAGCTCAATTCTCTTCTCCAATTCCATCACAACGAAAGTTGTTGGTGAAGTTGAACTAACAACTCGATTTTAGAAGTTTCGTTGAATTTAGTTTATGAGTTTTCTTTCATTTATGAAGACAACAACATTTTTTTTCTTTTTCTTTTTATTTTCTATGTTCTTGTTCATTCCTAAATCCTCTAATCCTCTTTCAATCCAACTTCGATGAAGATTGTAAGTTGTAAAGAACAAACTTGTTCGATTGACATGAGGTCGAGGAGTTTCTCCATGTAGTTTCGTATAGTTCAATTTTAGCAAGGAGTTAATTAAGATTTTTATCTGTCATTAGATTTTGTTTTTTCATTTAATTTTGGCAATGGAATAATATCACTGAGTTATCTTTAGATTTTGAATTCATTAAGTTGTTGTTCATTTCTCTTATTTTATTTCCTATATTGCACATTTAACTTCATAGTTTCATTTTTCTTCTTGAATACAGAATAAAGTTTGAGAAATTGAGAAATATATGTTATGGAGACAAGTTGAAGTTTACTATTATTTTTTTGTTTTGTGTCAATGGTTTCTCTTGAATTAATTTCTTTTAATTTTATTCATTTTCTCATGAGGAGCTAATTTTTCTTAGGGATTCAAGATGTGAATGCCCTATAGGAAAGACATAAAGCTCCAAAGCAAAAACAATTCAACGAACTTTTAAATGGAGTTTGCTTTTGGTGAATTTAATGTGGGCAACTTTAGCCGACCATCTAAAGTTGTTTGTTGAGCTTAAGCGTAATACTGAAAGGGTTAAGTGAAGCAGATGCCACAAAAGCAATGGAGGAAAAGGCTTAGACATAAGTCTTGAAATTTCGACCCTAGACATAAGGTGAGACTCCAAAACCTTAGAGTTGTATGTCAATTCACCTGAGTTAGATTAGCCATAGACATATAGGTTTAATCACTCAGTCTCCTAAAGATACTTCAAAAAAGGTCGAATAGGAGTAGAACTCGGTTTACTCAGTTTGAAGTTGGTGAGAATCACAAATGTACTGCAATTGTGTTGCAGTTGCAGTTTATGCAATTACATTGTAGTTACAGTCTTCCCAGATGCGTTGGAGTTGCACCGTCTTTCCAAAAGGGGCATGAGCATTCTTGAATCCCTTACTTTCCCACTATTTTCATTTCTTTTTACTTTAGTTAAAATCACCCAAAAATCATCTTTTTACACCCACAGTTACCTTTCAATTGCAATTTGTCAACAATTTGTGACATCTCAATAAGTTTTATAAAAATCGTTCCCTTGGGTACGATACTTTGGAATACTTCCAGTTTTATATTACTTTGATCACGTGCGCTTGCATGTAGCATTTATCAAATTGAGTTACCTCTAATAGAGTCATACTAAGGTATTTATAGGTGGGACCTTTTTCAAACCCTAATTGGATTAGGGTTTTAGGGATCAGCGGGCCAGATCTATCATCAATGCACATGGAAGGAAGAGAAGATGATGTGAACCGGTGATAGCACACAAAATGTGCTATCCTTAGGCTTATACATTGCTAGTTTTTATGATAATTTCAAGACTTTTACGTGTTTTAATTATCTAATTTCAGATTTAGAGCTTAAACAGGCAATTTGGAGATATTATGGATCACTTGGGTTCAAATCGATGCTTTTTGGAGCTAAAAATAACATTAAGTGGAAGAAGAATGACCATTCCAAGCAAGTTGACCCGAGGTGAAGGCGTTGCAACGCATTGTAGGGCGTCACAACGCCGTTGTTGCAGACAATTGTATTAGAAGACCCGTGAAGGTAACATTGCAATGTTGCTTTGCAGCGTCACAATGCTATATTGATAAGGAACACGCGTGTTAAGATAGCAGCGTTGCAACGCCGCAGACTTATTTCCATATTTGCTCCTGCAACGTTGTGTTGATTTTCATTATAAATAGAACACTTTGTTGCATTTGCAAATGGAGTCGAATTTGATAATTTTTAGCCCTAATTTCGAAATACACACTCTAAGGGGAGAAAGAAGAGCATTCCTTGGGAGCCAACGCGTTTGTGGAGGCTCGAGATCGTGACGGGAACTCGGGATCGAGGGACCAACATCGACACATAGAGTTTTATTTCTCTTTCTTTTAGTTTGTAACTTGGTTTAAAGACTATCCTATGACTTTAGCTTGTTTTAATGGTGATTTTGAGTAGCTAAATGTTGTAGTTAGGGATTGATTAGTATGTTTTTTGATTTATTTGATTATGTATTGAACTTTGTTGTGTTATTTATTTTTTGGCAATTCGTTCTTAAATTCATTGATCTTGTTGGTTTAAGTGGACTCGAGAGAAATAAGTTTAGATTAGACAAAGTTGCCAAAACTTTTAGAAATCTGGCACAAGAGTAACTTAGAATTCTTTGGGAAACATTTAAGAAGTTGTTTAATGTCGTACATGCTTTTAAAATTCATAAGGAAACTTTAGGATTTATCGCTGTGCACGAGGCTCACCATGGGTCGAGAGATTCTTTTGAGTATTTATACTTCTTGTTTATAAATTCACAATCACTGTTCATTGCATGCTTTAAATAAGAAATTAACTTGTGAAATCAATTTCCCTACAAATCTATCATATTTGCGTCTCCACTTGTATATTTACTTTTCTTTATCTTTGTTTCCACCTTTATCAAAGTTTTGTTGCTTTAGCTAAAATTTAGAATAAGTATCTTGGTAATTAATCAATCTAGAAACTCATTCCTGAGGACGATACTTTGTACTCAAATCATTATATTAAAACTTGACCCGTACATTTGCGGTATTGTAATATCAAATTTACGCAACAACCGGTCAGACCGAGGGTCGGATCGGGTCGGTTTGGCCTGACTCGAGTTGAGCCAGTCGTCTAGTCTTGGCTCGTCTGCTCCATGAACTCTCTTGGGTTGTCTTCATTATGGATCTTTAGATCTAGTATTCGACCTAATTGTCTTTTGTAGTTAGGTTTTATCTGGTTGTCCAAATTTACCCATAACATTAAACCCTCACTCCCATGTTAGGATTTGTGGTTTAGCTTAGTTTTAGGTTGGACGTTCAAAACCCAATTTGGGAGTAATAAGCTTGTAAAGGTTTTCTCGAGGAATAATATTTAACTCAAGGACAAGGTGTCCCCTGTATTTTCTTGAGTTTTAGTTTTGGAAACACCTATCAAACCCTTCGGGTTGATTTTCTAACTTTCCAATATTTAAAGGTAAAGTTAGGGTGGTCTCCATACCTTATTTTGGAAATGACCTATCAAGCCCATTGGGTTGATTTTATGGCTTTTCAATATTTAAATGTAAGGTTGGGGTGGTCCCAATACCTGATTTTAGGAATGACCTATCAAGCCTATTGGGTTGATTTTATGGTTTTTCAATATTTAAAGGCAAAGTTGGGGTGGTTCCCATACTTGATTTTGGGAATGACCTATCAAGCCCATTGGGCTGATTTTATGGCTTTCCAATATTTCAAGGCAAGGTTGGAGTGGTCCCTATACCTATGAAATGACCTACCAAGTCCATTGGACTGATTTTGTGACATAAGTTTTGAGGGACTTTTAACAACATTTTAAGTAAATCCATAAAGCTTCTTGCTTTCTTTTGTTATAAGTTGTCCTAAAATTAAATGAAACTACGTTACAAAAACTTGGATTCATTTACCGTCTTAGAGTATAGGTAGTAATTTTAAGCTTTGCAAGATGGTAGTAGATTTGACAAGACATCACAACCATGAGTATTTTCTTTAGATTTTAACAAACTCATTGTGTATATCCTATAGGTGTTAACATCTCAAGAACAAGGAGGTGAGTTAAAAGTGTATAAATAAGGATCAAGATGAACAGAGATTGGATTAAACTTAGAGACAAGTTATTGACCGTGTATATGGAAGGAGTAATCTAATTTTTAGAAATGGCAAAGATCCATGTTAATGACTCGAAAAAAACAAGATGCCCATGTAAAAATTGTATGAATGCAATGTGACAATCTTTAGACGGAGTAGAGCGACATCTAATCACTTATGGAATATCCCCCTCGTATAGTCAATGGGTATATCATGGAGAACCAGTTACCAACTTACCTAGGGTTCAAAAATACACAATTAGATCAGTACACGATGACAGATCAAATACTGTAGACGAAAATGATCTCGATGGAGAGAATGAGATGTTCAACCTATTAAGTGACCTTCAAGTCCCGATGATCGAAGCAGAGGTTGATGAAGACAATAATTTTGCAAATAAGATGCCCCCTAATTTTGAAGAAAATGATACATTAACCTTATTCGAAGATTTAATGACCCAAGCACGTAATCCGTCGTACGTTTCAGATTGCCAGTTTAATCAATGAAGGGAAGCCTCTTTTGGAAGAAATAGTTTTCACACTATTATCAATGAGGCTACAAGAAGGCTAATGCAATGGTGAATCATGCTTCAAGGATTCAAGCAGTATGTCTCCTTTCTTTGAGATGAATTTGGTTTTTATTTTTCATTTCAATAATACCTTAGACTATAATCAATTTGGCAATTTTATTTTAAATTTTTTATGGTTCTTCTTAAGTTTATTTGTATATATGATATACTTTTGAATTCAAGATTTGATTGTTTAAGTTAGTCATAATTAATTTTTTTGATTTTGTTCATAAGTTTCGATTAGGTTAATATTCTTGAATAAGTTCCAAGTAAGTTTGGGTTAATATTCTTGAATAATATTATTAGTCGTTACTTTTGAAATGTTAGTTTAAATATTTTGTTGCATGTGTTTTTCTTATATTAGTTTGGTAGCTTTTGAAATTTTGTTTTTCTTTATTTCGTAGGATAGGTTGACACCAGCTTTTGAAAAATTTCGAACAAAAAAATGTAATCAAATTTGTGCTTAATTACTTATGTAAAGTGATGAATACTTATAATTTAGTTTTTTTTTGTGTGTGTGAAACTAATTGTTATATTTTATTTTGTTTAAAGTTACCATATGAACCGTGTAATTTTATTTGATAGAAATGATTATATTTGATGTTTATATTTAACTTTTTTTAGGTGGTACAACAAATTCTAATTTGTAATTAAATTCTAGATAAATAAATATTGAATTTTATAAAAGCACTCACTTGTATTTTTACTAACCAATATAAGATTGAATTTATGGGAAAGGTCGGCGCTTTAAAACTAGCCTATTAAAGAAACGTCGGCGTTTTTTCGTTGGTCGACCATTCCTTAGAAAGGCCGACGCTTTTCAATTTAGTCGGCCTTTCTAAGGAATGGCTGACGCTTTATTCGGTCGTCTTTTCTAAGGAATGGTTGATGCTTTTAGGTTTGGTCGGCCTATACTTTGAGAGGCCAACCAACCTAAAAGCATCGGCCTTTATAAGGAAAGGTCGACCAAACAGCAAATCGTCGATCATACCTTAGAAAGGTCGACCGACACAAAAGCATTGACCTATCTCTTAATGGCCGACCAATTTAAATGTCGTCGGGGGCTTGCCAAAAAGGCCGCTCGATTGCAAAATACCGTCGACATAAGCTACCCCGACGGGGTTTTTCGACACTCAAATTTTGGTTGGGAAATCAATTGCCGATGCGTTTCGTTGCTTTTTCCGACGATTTTTAGGGTCGGGAAAAACCAAAGTTCTTGTAGTGGACTTTCCAAAATTTACAAGGAGAGAATTAGGGGTGGTCCCCTAATCTAATTTTAGGAATGACCTATCAAACCCTGTGGACTGATTTTATGGCTTTTCCAAATTTATCAACATCCTAGGGTGGACCCCATAATTAATTATGACCATTAAGACTTGTCCCAGCGTTTGTGTCATGCTTGAACCAATTAACCTAACCCCTTTTGAGGGCCCAATTAACCACCTCCAAGATCTACTTTTCTCCGTAATTAAGTAGAGTTCTACACATTTAACCCATCACGAGGCGTACCTCAAATTTTTGGGCCACCTAGTGTAACACCCCTACTTTTGACAATAAAATTCTTAGGGACATTACTACTCATGCATGCATTCGAGGCCCTAATTGTCTTTAAATAAGTAAAAGTTGATAATTAAAAATCAATTTAATTTGGGATCCCATAGAAATACAAAACATTTACAAGAAACATAACTAAGTGCGGCCTCTAGTTTCAAAACTCTATATTACATAAGCGGAAGACAATAATCATTTAAAAGAATTCTTTCTAAATCATGGATGCGGAATTCATGACTCGGTTCCCATGGTTTCTGTAGCGCATCCCTGCCACTCGCCTGGTATTCTCTCGCCTTTACCTGAAAACATTTTAAAACAGAGAAGATACAACAAAGGTAAAGGGGTGAGTATTATAAAATACCCAGTAAGTGGGGGTCGGGGAAATGCAAACACATGCATATGACTTTCCTTCAAACTTGACTTTTAAACATGACTATTAATCGTGACTTCTAAAATCATAAATCTTTCTGTAGTGGGACCTAAAACTTTCTTTCATAAAATCATGACTTTTTCTCTTTGGCTATGCGTGGTCAATTGAGTCTACCTGAGTCTTTTCATTTTGAGTCCCTCATATATAATGATGCAACAATCATTGTATCAAAATTTATTCCAAATACTTTGAAATCATTTCAGTTTGGGCCCTCTCAAACCCTTAAATCTTTTGGATTCATCTCCAGTTAAAGAGTGAAATACTTTTCTAAATTCTGTCTTTAGATAAATCTTGAAATTCGTTCTTTTTTTTAAACTAATACTTTCGGAAACATATTTACTTCCCTTTTAAAATAATTTATAGAAAAATCTCTTACCATAGCCTTAGCTCCGAGATATCCTATATTTAAATCTCTGACTCAGCAATCCATTCAACCGTGTTCAAAACTCGAGTCTCCTAAATCAACATCATTAATTTCTTAGTTAAATCACATGGATAAACTCATATCTTGAAATTTGACCATAACTAGATCGGATTACCACTAAAGGAAGCTTGAAACAGACTCGGGGAACGAAACGGATGAAATTTGCAAGGGCTGGAGTGCGGCGGCGCGTGAGATACAGTGGCAACGTGCTGGCGGCGCGTGGAGGTCAGATTCAGAAAGCCCACTTGTCGATCTACACGGAACCGGTGTCAAGCCTTTGAAAACCAACCTAGAAAGCAACGAACCAACCAAACCAAATTTATGAGTCGATCGACGTCGGCGTGACTGCAGGTCCGGCGAGTTTCGTGCGTGGCGAGTCTCTGGACGTAGAGATCAGATCTGAGAAGCCCACCTGTTGATCTATCGGGAACCGGCGACGCCTTGGTGAAAACCGATGGAAGACGCAGAAATCGATCAACCCACGCCGGCGGTTCGTGTTCGCGAGTGAGGCGCGCATCGGGCGACGATGCGTCTCGGCCGACCGGCGGCAGCGACGACGAGTCGATCACGAGGGTTGTAACGCTGCCGTGTGAGACGCTATATCCATGGTGGTTGGCAAAACGGAGGTTGCGCGCGACGGGAGAGTGGCTAACGGAGCTTCAACGTTGAGGCAACTTTCGACGCCAGCGAAGAAGCGGCTGCTTCTCTGATCCTACCGATGGAGGACAACTCGACCGCAACCTCGCATCGGAAGGTCCGACGAGGATGGTTGAAGGGTCGCTTGTGGCGGTAGTCAAGGGAGTGGTGGCGTCTTGGTGAGGAAAGAATGAGAAGAAGATGAAGATCTCGATTTGCGTGCTTCAAAGACTAAAACCCTACTTTGACTTTCTTTGAAAATTACGAAAATACCCTTCTATCTTCCTTTTAACCACAAGCATGCCCTTAACCAAATTAAATGTTCTCAAAATGTCTTTAATGACATAAAATCCTTAATTTACAAAACCTTCCAATAAAATACAAAACCCCAAGGCTCAATAAATTAAATTTCCATTAAATTAACACAAAATACAACCTAAAATGTATTTGGAAATTTCGGGACGTTACACCTAGAGTC
This sequence comes from Trichosanthes cucumerina, assembly GCA_036507285.1. Taxonomy (NCBI): domain Eukaryota; kingdom Viridiplantae; phylum Streptophyta; class Magnoliopsida; order Cucurbitales; family Cucurbitaceae; genus Trichosanthes; species Trichosanthes cucumerina. The sequence continues at coordinate 13,148,804 of CM071836.1, read as the reverse complement.
GTCAATAAACTATTATGGGGATCAACCAACTCTCCCGACGTCTCCACACTGTAGTGAGGACTTTCGGTATGTCATGCTTCTATTGCATGGTTTAATTAACCCTACCTCAGACTCAACTCTTCGGTATTTAGCTTAGAATTTACCGTATTTAGAATTAATTCCAGATTTGAAATTTTACATAATCAATTATTCATAGTTTAATCAAGAAAAAAGTGAATAGGGAAGAGAAACTTCTTCCATAAAACTTCAGGGACACATGGCAGGTAGAGAAAGGATGAGAGCATGTGCCAGTGTGTGTTCAACACAAGATGGCTTGTGCCATACACATCACCACGTGGTGACCGACCATTGGTCGACTTGGTCAAAGGTGGCAGGTCTGCCACTTACCATTGTTGATGTTATTGCCAAGTCTACCGTACGGCTCAACTCGGCTTGGCTCGACTCGCCTAATCATTGTTTTTTAATCAAAAATTTGAATTTTGAATTTTTATTTTTCCCTCCTATTTTTTTTTTCCTATAAATTGGAGGTTTGAGGTGGAGTTTTATTTACACCTCTTCATTCCTCTTCTCCCAAATCTCTCATAGGTAAGAGTTGGTTTTATTATTTTTTTCTTTTTCTTATAATGTGTAGTGAGGGAGATATTAGCTTGTATAGGAATTCATTTGAGGAAGATGAATTTTCTTCAAATGAAGAGAGTTCCTCAACTTCCTTCTATGAGCCACATTCTTCTTTAAATAATTTTGGAACAGAACCTAGTATTTCCAGTAGGCGTTTTCCATCCTCGGTGACCTTAGCTCAACTTAATAAGCTTTAGTACGAGTATGGCATCCCTGTGAGTGTTCAGATGAGGGTGCCCCGTTCTGGCGAAAGAATGGGCAATCCTTCTCTTGGCGAAGTCGTTTTTATTTAAGCATGTTTCGTTTTGGCGTTCGCCTTCCTCTTCCTCTTTCTCTTCAAGATTTTTTAACCTTAGTCTAACTAACTCTGATCCAAATTCTTTCAAATGGATGAAGTCATCTCATTGGTTGCTACTCCTTTTGGAGAGAATATGAGGATGGTTCTTTTATGGACATTCAAACTTTTTTTTGTCTCCTCACAAAATAACTCATAGTCCTTCAAATGAAAACTATTTTTATTATAGTATGGCTAGATATCAAACACTTATTGGAGGCCATTTCTCAGTCAAACAATGAAAAACAATGGTTTTTTATCAGTAGGGACTGACTAGCTCTTAACACTACTGGGCATTATTATGTGGTCCCACCGAGTTTTAGGGAATATGGTTAGTGTTATTTTCCCCTTTTTTTCGCCTGGGATCGCTTCTGCCTTATATCTCTGTTAAATTTTATTTTTTATTGCAATTCTTCTTCATTTCGAGCGAAGTAGAGCTGCCACTAGGTTTGCTAGAGTTGTTTGGAGGTTAGATCCTGAACTTCGTTTTGGTTTGAATTTTTTCGCTTAGGATAATTTAATCTCCCTCGATCTCGCAACTCTGAATTCTCCCTCAGGTAAATTGTCGAAGCAATGGGTCGCCTCAGGCTCAGTTTTTTTTTAACATTCTTCTCTTTTGCATTCTCAGGAATGGTTGGTCGCACTCCTTCGATTTTTGAACTAAGAAGAAAAAGAAGTGCCAGACTCGCTAGTGAGTCCTCCTAGGGTTCCTCTCTTTTAACATTCTTCTCTTTTAAGGTCGAGCCAGACTTAACTGATTTGACTGATGATGAGGCGATCCCTATGAGACCTCCTAGGGTTCCTCGGGGTAATCATCGAGGTTCACAATTTCAAAATGATCCATCCTCTAACTGGAGTAGAGGGGGTGAACCTTCAAATCCCCATACTAGAGTTCGTGCCTTCGTTCTTTCTGAAGACTATCTAGAGTCAACCAATGAGGTTGGCTTATTAAGTCAAAGCTTTTGTTTGTGGCAGAGGGTTGCAGATAGCCTTTTGAGTGGTCAATTTGGTGCTTCTAATCCTTTAGAGGGCATTATTCAAGCTCTTTACCATATTCATGAGGTAACTGACCCTTTTATTTCAAGGTATGAGGTAAGACTTAGAACTGTGTCTTACTTAATTTTATTTTTTATTTTAGGCTTTTAGGAAGATTTTTGTTTCCTCTCTTAGTATGGCCAACTATATTTCTTACCTCCAACAGAATTTTGTTCCTCGCACGAACTGGTCCAAGCCTAAAACAATTTGAACCATGTGAACTAACTTTCGACTGGGGTTCGAGTGGAGCTTGCAACAGTGAAGTCTAGCTCTAAGATTCAAATTTCTTAAGTACAAGGTTGGTTAGCTACTACTGAGGGACACTTAAGGGATTCTCAATATTGGGCAAGGGCATTCAAGTACACACAAGAATACTATGACATGCAAAATGAGGTAATGGAGGATGGAGTTACTTGGTCAGCTGATGAAGCATTTAGCCACTATCCTGACCTCGATTTTGGCTTCCTAAAAAGTTATTTTGCATTTATTCGAGACAACCCAAATGTATATCTAGGGAGTCCCAATGTTGGGTCCTCAGGTATCGAAGGTCAAGATATGGAGACGGATCAACCTGATGAGGGTGATGAGTGATATAACTTTCCAACTCCTATGCACCTTTCTATTTTCCTCGTGTCATGTCTATTTTGTATTCCAACAAAGAGCCTCATGTAATTTTGAAAATTAATGAAGTTAAGGACATTTGAGGAATACCTGGTTTGCATAATTGATGTGTTCTTTCCTTCAAATAAGTTTGAAAGAAGCCTTCAGTTGTCTATCCAAGGTGGCCTTGGGTCGACCATGATGATCTCGACCTAGCTTGGTGAAGGGATCGAATCCCGCAGCGGAAGCGATATCATGATTTTGTTACATAGATCTAAAATGCAAGAACTAAATCTAAGATTACGCATGCTTTTAAAGATAGGACAACAAGAAATATACCTTTGAAGAATACTTTCTTCACGAGCTCCTTCTCCCACGATTAGGATCTCAGCAACACGGACCCGAACGTATGAAGATTCACCACTAGATCTTCTCCGTTGTTCTCTAGGTGAGGGAGGAAGGTGGGTTCCTTTAGGATGAGATGTGAAGGTTTGAGAGAAGTTTTTGTTTGGAACTCTTTCCAACACAAAATGGAACTCTAGGGTTGTGAATCCAAAACATAGTCTCAAAGTTGCATCTTATGCAACTATTTATAGAGAAATAGGATGGAAATTATCATCCTATCCCTCCTACATTCTCTCATTAGTATATAGTTAATATGTGAATCTAATTCACATTAAAACTATATATTATATCAATTATATCACATATAATTGATATAACACCTCATATATGAATTGAACATTTCAATCTCATTCCTAACTTTATACCCTCAATATTACCGTGTTGACCAAACGGAGGGACCTAATGGATCTACAGTTAATGAGCTCCAATGATGTGAGATTAACTGATCAAACTCTTTGATCCAGTTAATCAATATTCATTAACTACAAGTCACTCCACTATAGACTTGTAGTTGCACTCTCCTCACTCTAGATTATTGTGTCTATTGATATAATCATTACCCATGAGTCAACCATTCGCAGGTTGTTCGTAATAACAGTTGGGTTAAATTACCGTTTTACCCCTGTGATTATCTCTTTGTTCCTTAAGCACCACTGATCCTCTAATGAAAAATAAGTCTATGGTCCCACCATAAATTCATACCCTCTTAAGCCAGTTTAGAGGGCGGGGCCCCATTGTTCAAGACCTGGACTCAGTTCTTAAGGGAACTAAAAGGAATTGAAGTCTCGCAGTGGAAGCAATTGCGAATCGCGCGCTCTTGATTTAGTTACAACGATTAATTCAAAAACAAATATAACTAGATTAAGTATATGAATATAATGGACAACATAAAAGTTACCTTTGAAGAACCTTTCTTCAAGTGCTCCTCTCTCCCACGATCACGATCTCAGCAACAGGAACACGAACGTACGAAGACACGACCACCAGATCTTCTCCGTTGTTCTCTAGGTGAGAGAGGAATGTGGGTTCTCTTTAGGAGAGGTGAGGTATTTTGTGAGAGAGATGTGTATTTTGGAACCCTTCCAACAACACAACAAATAGCTTGAAATTCCTTAACCTAGTTGCATCTCATGCAACCATATATATAGGGAAATAGGATGGAAATGACCATCCTACCCCTCCTTTATTCTCTCTTTAGTATATAGTTTATATATGAATCTAATTCACATTAAAACTATATATTATATCAATTATATCATATATAATTGATATAACACCTCATGTATGAAATTGAACACTTCAATTTCATTCCTAACTTTATACCCTCAATATTACCATATTGAGCCAACGGAGGGACCTAATGGACCTACAGTTCATGAGCTTCAATGATGTGAGATTAACTGATCAAACTCTTTGATCTAGTTAATCAATATTCATTAACTACAAGTCACTCCACTATAGACTTGTAGCTACACTATCCTCACTGTAGATAATATTGTGTCAACTGATATAGTCATTACCCATGAGTCGACTCTTCACAGGTTATTCGTAATCACGGTTGGGTTAAATTATTGTTTTACCCCTGTGATTACCTCATTGCTCCTTAAGCACCACTGATCCTCTAATGAACAACAAGTCTAAGGTCCTACCTTAGACTCATACCCTCATAGAGGGCGGGGCCCCGTTGTTCAAGACACGAGTCGATTCTTGAGGGAACAACCTATCTAATTCCTTAGTGTAGGAATGAGTTAATTTCATCCTGCACAGCTTAAGTTCCCACTACCTACGAGGTTCTCGTCACCCGAGAAGGTAGGCTTATTGAGTCGGCTCACAGTGCCACTCTCACCCATACTAGTCTAAGGACAAACCCCTATAAGCGTGGAGTTCTTAACTTGCTCGAGATTCAGTCGAGTCACTAATGACCATCTATAAATTACTAGTCTTATCCTCATTAACGGTGTTACAATCGGTTAGACTAATAATTTCCGATCCATCTTGTATGAACTCTTCATACAGATGCCCCCACTCGCATGTGAACTACATGAATGAGTTGGATTACCTCATTTGTACTAATTACAAAGTGGGTCGCATCCATGGTGTTACCAGAATGAGGTTTCCAACCTTATTCTTATACCATAGACCATTTAGGTTATATTCTTGAACTCAACCCAAATAGTGTCCACTACACTGATGTTCAAGATAAATGTTATAACCTTAGAGCTTAGTTTATTGGATTTATAAAGCAAGACTGTAATTCTATAAAAACAAATAACACTTTATTTAATTAATCAAAATTACACAAGCTTAGGGCATAAATCCCAACAGGAACAACCTATCTAATTCCTTAGTGTAGGAATGAGTGAATTCCGTCTTGCATAGTTCAGTCCTCAGCTACCTACGAGGTTCCTTCCCTGAGAAGGTAGACTTATTGAGTCGGCTACAGGCCACTCTCACCCATACTAGTCTAAGGATAAACCCCTATAAGCAGGAGTTCTTAACTTGCTCAAGATTCAGGTCGAGTCACTAATGACCATCTATAAATTATCAGTCTTATTCTGTTTACCGCGTTATACTGGCTAGACTAATAATTTGCAGTCCGATCTTGTATGAACTCTTCATACAAGATGCCCCCACTCGCATGTCATCCACATGAATGAGTTGGATTACCTCATTTGTACTAATTACAAAGTGGGTCACATCCATGGTGTTACTAGATGGGTCGCATCCATGGTCCAACCTTATTCTTCTACCATAGACCATTTAGGTTATACTCTTGAACACAATCCAAATAGTGTCTACTACATTGATGTTCAAGATATATTATAACCTTGGAGCTTTAATTTATTGGATTTATAGAGCGAGGATATAATTTAATCAAAACAGATAACTTTTTATTTATTTGACCAAAATTACATAAGTTTTAGGGCACATATCCCAACAATCTCCCACTTGACCCAAAGCTTGTGGAGTACATAATTTAAACATTACAATAATGTAAAATACAATAAACTAGGGCATTTAAACTTTGTGTACAATATACTCTCACTTGCCCTAGTTGGGGAAGACTTGTAAACCTAGACCTTCTAGGCGACTCTCAAATTCTTTAGCCGTGAGAGCATTTGTAAAAGGATCGGCAATGTTGTGTTCTCAGGCTATCTTCGTGACGATCACGTCTCCTCGATGCACAATCTCCCAGATGAGATGATATTTCCGCTCAATATGCTTACCCCTCTTGTGACTTCGGGGTTCCCTTGAATTTGCCATGGCACCACTGTTATCACAATACAGCGTGATAGGCAAACTCATATTTGGAACAACTTCCAAATCTAATGTGAATTTCCTTAACCAAACGACCTCTTTAGTTGTTTCACAAGCTGCTACATATTCGACCTCCATGGTGGAATCAGCTATGCATCCCTGCTTGACGCTTTGCCATACTAAAGCTCCTTCGTTAAGAGTAAATACTGACCCTGATGTAGATTTTCGAGAATCTTTATCAGTTTGAAAGTCAGAATCCGTGTATCTTGTAAGGATCAAATCCTTAGCCCCATACACAAGCATGTAGTTCTTTGTTCTCCGAAGATACTTAAGGATAGTTTTAACCGTTGTCCAATGTCGTGTCCTCGGATTGATTGATACCTCACCGCCATTCCAACGCAAAAATGGATGTGTCCGCCTAGTTCACAACATGGCGTACATCAGGCTCCCAATAGCTGATGCATAAGGAATCCGTCTCATGTCCTCAACTCCTTGAGGTGTCTTAGGACACTGTTCCTTGGACAAGTGAACTTCATATCTAAAAGGAAGTAAAGCCTTTTTGGAGTTTCACATTTAAACCTCAACAACACTTTGTCGATGGAAGATGTTTGAGACAAGGCTAGTATTTTATTCTTGCGGTTTTGGACAATCTGGATCCCAAGAACAAACTGCGCTTCACCCAAATTTTTCATTTGGAATTGCGTAGCTAGCCAATTCTTAATGTCAGTAAGATAACCTACATCATTCCCAATGAGTAGGATATCATCCACATATAGAACTAGGAATGCGACAGAACTATTGATGATTTTCTTGTAGACACAAGGTTCATCATCATTCTGATCAAAGCCAAAAGATTTGATTGTCTCATCAAATCTTATATTCCAGGACCTATAGGCTTGTTTCAGTCCATAGATTGACCGTTTAAGCCTGCAAACCTTTTGCTCTTGTCCATGTTTAATGAACCCTTTGGGTTGGTCCATGTAGATGTTCTCGTCAAGGTTGTCATTCAAGAATGTTGTCTTGACATCCATTTGTCATACCTCATAGTCATAATATGCGGATATGACAAGTAGGATACGGATAGACTTTACTATAGCAACAGGCGAAAAGGTTTCCTCATAGTCAACCCCTTCAACCTGGGTATAACCCTTTGCTACTAGTCTAGCTTTAAAGGGTTGCACATTTCCATCTACACCACGCTTTCTCTTGTAGATCCACTTACAACCTATAGGTTTTACCCCATCAGGTTTATCTACAAGATCCCAAAAAGAATTGAAGTGCATAGACTCCATTTCTTGGTGAATGGCTATGACCCATTTGTCTTTGTCTTTGTCAACCATCGCTTGATTATAAGTCAATGGATCTTCACAGTCGTCATCTAGCATAACAACTTGGGTTTCAGATAAACCCATGTAACGGTCAGATTGTGTTATAACTCTCCCACTACGTCGAGACATACTCAACTCTTGAGATGGACTCTCATGACTAGACAAGCTAGTATCAACAACTTTTGTTGACGTACTAGCTTTATTAGCAACCTTTGCTACTGTTCCGTCTAACTCACTTAACACAACTTTACTTCTTGGTTTGTGGTCCCTGATGTGGTCATCCTCTAGGAAAGTAGCATTTGTCGATACAAGTACCTTATCTTCCTTAGGATCATAGAATAATCAACCTCTTGTTTCTTTTGGGTAGCCTACAACTTGGCACAATTTTGAACGTGAATCCAACTTCTTTGGACAAGCACATGTGCTGGATAACTCCAAATTCTGAAATGACATAAACTACCTTTACGCCCTTTCCAGAGTTCAAAAGGTGTTTCAGAAACACTCTTTGAAGGCACATTGTTCAAAATGTATCAGCCTCTACTGCGTAACCCCAAAAGGAATTAAGGAGATGAGCATAACTCATCATTGATCGAACAATGTCCAACAATGTTCTATTTCTCCTTTCCAATACACCATTTTGCTGGGGTGTACCGGGTGCTGAGAGTTGGGATGTAATTCCATGTTCTATCATATAGTTCTGGAATTTTAAATTCATGTACTCTCCACCTCGATCTGATCGAAGTGTTTTAATTGTTTTACCTAATTGATTTTCAACTTCAGTCTTGAATTCCTTGAACTTTTCAAGTGCTTGAGACTTATGATGCATTAGGTAAATATGCCCAAATCTGGAATAATCATCTATGAAAGAGATGAAATATTCATAACCTCCTCTGGCTTTAACATTCATCGGACCATAAAGGTCTGAATGTATAAGCTCAAAAAGTTCTTTGGCTCTATAACCTTTTCCACTAAAAGGCCTTTTAGTCATTTTGCCTTCTAGGCAGGATTCACATACAGGTAAAGTATTTTCTTCTAACTCATTTAGAAGTCCATTCTTTACCAATCTCTCAATCCTATTGAGATTAATGTGACCCAATCTAAGATGCCAAAGATGAGCATTTTCTTTAGGAGAAATTTTACGTTTCTTAGTTTGTGTGTTTGCTGTTTTAAATAATTCAGTGTTCAAAACAGTTTTGACTGAATTTGGTCTTAAAACATACAAGCCATTTTCTAATGAAGCTGAACATATTTCCACACCTTTCTTTAAAATAAACACTTTATTTAAAGAAAATGAAACAAAAATACATGTTTTATAAGGCAAGAAATTGAAATAAGATTTCTAGTAAACCCTGGTATCACTAATATTTTGTCTAACAACAAATATTTCTTGCAAAAAATAAGTTTCATTATGCCAATTGCTACAGCTGAGATGACTTCTTCATTTCCAACCCGGAGCGTTATCTCTCCTTTCTGTAGCTGCTGCCAGAAATCAATTCCCTAAAAAGAAGAGTAAACATGATTAGTGGCGCCTGAATCAAGTATCCAAGCAGTTTTATCATTATCCACTAAACAAGCTTCTAAGCAAAGTAAATCATATTTACCTTCATTCTTCTTTTCTGCAATGTACTTCGGGCAGTTCCGTTTCCAATGCCCGTCTTCATTGCAATGGAAACTTTTTCCATTGTTTGCAACTTCTTTGACCTTCTTGCCCTTCTAGGCGGCTGCTTTGTCAGCTCATTTCCCTTTACCAACCTTCTTCATGTTCTTCTTCTTCCCTTTAAGGTTAGAAGAAGATGAAGCCACTGGTTTTGATCTAGAAGTCGAACATCTATGATAACTCCTACTGGCAACATTTTCCTCACCTTTCGATCCCTGAATTTTCATCAAATATTGAAAGGTCTAGAGTTCATTTAGAAGAGAGGTAAGATTAAAAGTAAACTTGTTCATAACAACATTACTTATAAACTTTAAGAAACTATCTGGAAGAGTTTCCAGAATGAAGCTGACTTCGCTTAATTCATCGATAGAAGCACCATTCAACTCCGCGATGTTAAAATGTACCATCATATCCAGGACATGATCCTGAACAGATGAACCCTCTAGCATCCTCGAGTTGAATATATACTTGAGGCGTTACATCCTGAACTACATGTTGTTGTCCAAACATATACCCTGCACTGAATCCATGATTTCCTTAGCGGTCATCATGCCCTCGTGATTCTTGGCCAATATGTCAGACATACTTGCCAGCATATAGACCTTGGCCTTATTATTGGCCTTGATCCATTGATCATATGCATCATGAACATTTCGTGTAGCATTCGAGCCTTGCACCTGAGAACACTTCTCAGTTAGCACAAACTTTAGATCATCCACTACCAAAATAGTGTTAAGTTTGTTTTTCCAAGTCATCATGTTCTCTCCGGTTAATTTTTCCGCACCCAGTAAGGAAATAATAGAGCTAGACATTTTGCTGAAATTTACAAAAAATAACTTGTATAAGTTTTTCGCTATAACTGTCTAATCCAATCATATTTTAGATAATTATCTAATGATTCCTAAGTCATTAATAATTTGCAATGATACTCCAAAGGTTTAGAATGTATGACACCGAAGGGTAATAAAAAACACCTTTTCTCGAGATCAAGACATTCTTGACCAAAGCCTAATGCCAGAATAACTCTTATTCCTATAGGCTTTAGTTACCATTATTTGGTCAGGATACATACACTTCTTATGTACCTTGTGAGTGTAACCCTCTGTCTTTGGACCCTAAAGTCCCCATCCAACAAAATCCGCCGAAGGAAGGACTAGGTTGAAAAACAAACTAAGGAAATCTTTATCCCTTCCGGGTGTCCACTGTGTTCGATCCCCTATGATCAAGCCCTCCGAAGGGATTGTTTGGTCCAGGTCAAACTAGCAGGTTGACCATAGTGATCTTACGGTGTGAGCCGACAGAAGAGATCATAGGTTTTGTTTTCACTAAACCTGCTCTCACTCACTATAAGTACCCTCTCCATTCATCTTGATATTGACTCATACAAACACCATCGGAAGGGGGACGCTCCCGTTTGCGCCACGAGGCAAAGTATGAGTCTCATGGTGTTAACTTTTTGGAGAAACATAGGTGGAAATATATGTATCATATACACTTTTTCTCCCACTGGATACTTTTACTCTATAGGAAAATCACGTAGGCTAAACCTTGCTAATGGTTTTACCTAAGATTATCAATATAACTCTTATATTGATTTTATCCTAAGTTTGCTAATAAAACTCTTTATATTAAACCTAGGATTTCTAGTTTATTAACCCTTTAATAAACTCGTTGACGCTACTATAATTTATAAACCTTCTGATTAAAGTTCACTCCTAGGTCAATTCCCAGGTAGGGGTATTCTGTTTCCGTCAGCTTAAATACCCCAACCTAGACAAAACCTTCCTTAGACAGAGTTCCTCTTTTAATCATTGTTTATAAATTACATGATTCCTAATTTTAATCTAATTAGAACTAGATAACCTAAGGTCTATTAATTTCATGTTCTAAACATTTTAAAACTAATGAATTTAACCTTAGGTGACATGTAATTCTATGTTATTGTGCTTGATCATTCATCATATGAATAATAAAACATACATAACACATTCATCTCATGAAAAATATGCATGTCAATGCTGTCCAAAAATTAATATAACTCCTTATATTAATTATACGTGCAAATTATATAATATAACACTTTATATTATAAATGATGCATGTAAATGCTTAACCTAAGGTGGGATATCTAAATAAAAGCATACATTATGCATGGTAATAATTATACAACATTTGCATAAATTAAATAGCAAAATTAGACCAATTTTGGCACCCATAAATTAATTTAATTAATATGATCTAATTATATTAATTAAAATTAATAAAATTAAATATAAAACATTTTTTATATTTAATATATAAAAAAAACTATTTTTTCACCCGTTTGGAAACCTCCTGAAACGCCTTCGGCGTTGCAACGTTGCATTTTGTCCGTTTCTGACCGCTGGAGCGCGTTGCAAAAGGCCTTCGGCGTTGCAACGCTGCCTCTGTTGCACACCTTCATCCGCAAGCGTGGCGTTGCAATGCTGATGAACAGCATTGCAACGTTGCACGCAGACAACAAGCATTCCTCCATTGTTTTTGCTCATTTTTGCTTTGTTCTTCTCAACAACAACTTTGCCTCGATCGACACGGACTTACAGACTCGATTTACATAATAAAATGCCCAAAACAATAGGCCCTTTACATTGAACAAATCAACATAAAATATGTAAATCTATGGTGCCAAAAATGAAAACATCTAATTCGCAAACCGATCATACATCTCATGAAATCAGTAAATCCCACCTTTGTTCTTGATAAATCCAGAAAAAAATCAAGAACACAATTGGGCTCTGATACCAATTGAAGGGATCAAATCCCGCAGCGGAAGTGATAGTGAATCACGTGTTCATGATTTTGTTACATAGATCTAAAATACAAGAACTAAATCTAAGATTAACCATGCTTTTAAAGATAGGACAACAAGAAATATACCTTTGAAGAATACTTTCTTCATGAGCTCATTCTCCCACGATCACGATCTCAGCAACACGAACTCGAACGTGTGAAGATTCACCACTAAATCTTCTCCATTGTTCTTTAGGTAGGGGAGGAAGGTGGGTTCCTTTAGGATGAGATGTGGAGGTTTGAGAGAAGTTTTTGTGTAACGACCCAGATTATTCAAGTACCCTTTAGGTTGTACTTTGGATTAATTTATTGAAAAATATTCAAGTGGGCCTTAGAATATATAGTTTGATTTAGTTCTTTGTGTAAACTAAGAGAATTAAAGGATTGGAGGTTTTAATTAAGCTTTAGGGCAAAGTTGTGTTTTAGAGAAGATGAAGGGCATTTTGGTAAATCTTGCTTGGAGAGATAGAATTAGGGTTTCAACCCTGAAAGTGAGGCACGTCGATCGAGGGGCTTCTTTCTCTTCCCCACTTTAGCTGATCGGTGCTTCAGTCGCACGCCAACCATACGTCTGCCATTGCTTTCGCGGAGTCGCACGTTGAAGCTTAGCTAGAGGTCACACGTGTTCGCCGGAACCCCCATCCAGTCTCGCCGTGAACAAGACGAGCCGCCGGCCACACCACTGTTTCTTCTTTGTGGTTCATGCCGTCGACAACCCAGCTCCAATCCCCAAAACACGCCACACCGGACGCTGACTGGAGTTGCAGCAGTGTTCGCGCTTCGTTCGGTCGCCTCCGTCGGCTGCAAAGTCCTCCGCCCAACCTAAGTCGATACTCAAGTTGCTCGTCACGCTCAGTCACCGGTCGATGTGCACACAGAGGTTACGAACAAGAGGTCTTTTGTTGGTCGGTTCAGCATTTTGGTTCGAGGTTTTGACGGACCATTTGACCGGTTTTTGGATTGTAGAGATCGGTTCTGTATAGATCGACAAGTGGGCATCCTGGATCTGACCTCCACGCGCCGCCAGCACGCTGCCACCGTATCCCACGCGCTCGTCGCTCGCCGGAGTTAGTCCGATTCGACCAGTTTTGTTTACCAAGTCCTTTTTAAGCATCCGTTTGTGGTAATTTAGCCTAACTATGATTGGATTCAAAATAAGTTTCTAATTATGTGATTTAATTAAGGAATTGATGAAATTGATTTAGGGGATTCGACTATCAAGCATGACTGAGCAAAACCTTGGGTTAGGAACGGAACTTAAGGAGTTTCAAGCTAAAGTAAGATAAGGGATTTTCTATAAATGATTTGTAAAGGGGAATAAGCATGTTTTTATGAAAGATCTATTTCAAAAGATGAAATTCAAAAGTCTATTCCAAAAACAGGAATCTCAAGGATTTATTGCAAAGAATGATTTTCCAGGATTTATGCTTAAGACTTGAATAAAAAAAAAAAGAATATTTCAAAGGATCTGAAAGGACCCTGAGTAAATAATTTTCAGAAGATTTAGAAAGAAACTTCACCTTGGAATTTGAGAGGATTCCAGATGATTTAAGGGTTTGAGAGGACCCGAATAGAAATGACTTTGAAGTATTTGAAAAAGAGTTTTAACACCGTTATTCCGATTTTCACTTGTGCTTGTGCTGAATATGTGTTTCAAATTGTAAATGTATTTATGATTTATGATTGATTGACTCAAGTTTAAAGTTATGAAAGTTATGTTATGATTATATGATTTATATGATTGTTGCATCATTATAACTGCATATGTATATGTGATTGAAGAACGGGACCTCATGCATATTGTATGTATATGAACATGTTTATGAAGGTTGTGGCAATTGTTCTCTTGGGGATTTATGCATGGTCAAACATGCATCAGAGACCCTATGGGTCAAACTCATAGGAGTCTGTGAGTGACTCAAACTTATAGGGGTCTATGAGGGACTCAAACTTATAGGGGTCTGTGAGGAACTCAAACCTATAGGGGTCTGTGAGGGACTCAACATGAAAATACTTAGGTAGATTCAATTGACCACGTAAACCCGAAGAGAAAAGTCATGATTTTGTGAAAGGAAGTTTTAGGTCTCACTACAGAAAGTTTTATGATTTTAAAAGTCATGTTTACCAGTCAGGTTTAAAAGTCATGTTGCATGTGATTGCATTTCCCGACCTCTACTTAAATGGGTGTAATTATAATACTCACCCCTTTACTTTGTTTTGTCTTCTCTATTTTTTAAAATGTTTTTGGGTAATGTCGAGGGCATTCCAGGCGAGTGACGGTGACGCGCTACGAAAGCCATAGGGACCAAGTTATAGTTTCCTGCACACATGTTTTAGAAAGTAAATTTAAAAGATTACCGTTTTCCGCTCATGTATTACAGAGATTTGAAACCAGAGGCCGAACTTCTTTATGTTTTTAAATGTTTTGTATTGTTATGGGATCCCAAATTAAAGTGAATTTAATTATTAAGTTTTATCTATTTAAAGTCATTTAAGGCCTCAAATGCATGCATGTTAGTAATGTCCCTAGGAAATGAGTCTTAGAAAAGTAGGGGTGTTACATTTTGTTTCCAACACAAAATGGAACTCTAGGGTTGTGAATCCAAAACTTAGTCTCAAAGTTGCATCTTATGCAACTATTTATAGAGAAATATGATAGAAATTACCACCCTATCCCTCCTATATTCTTTCATTAGTATATAGTTAATATGTGAATCTAATTCACGTTAAAACTATATATTATATCAATTATATGTGCAATTATATGACATATAATTGATATAACATCTCATATATGAAATTTAACACTTCAATCTCATTCTTAACTTTATACCCTCAATATTACCATGTCGAGCCAACAGAGGGACCTAATGTACCTACAGTTAATGAGCTCCAATGATGTGAGATTAACTGATCAAACTCTTTGATCCCGTTAATCAATATTCATTAACTACAAGTTACTCCACTATAGACTTGTAGCTGCACTCTCTGTAGATTATATTGTGTCCATTGATATAATCATTACCCATGAGTCGATGTTGCGTAAAATTATATTGCAATACCGCAAGTGTACGGGTCAAGTTTTAGTATAGTGATTTATGAGTCCAAGTATCGTCTTCGGGAATGGGTTTTTAGATTAATTAAGTACTAAGATACTAATTCTCAAATTTAGCTAAAGCAACAAAACATGGATAGGTGTTTGACAAATAAGAAAAACCAAACAAACAAACATGTGGAGACACAAATTGATAGAATTAAAGGAAGTGATTTCACAAGTTAATAACCTAACTACACATGCATTGACCTCATGAGATGAATTTATAAACAAGAAGTAAATTACTCAAGAAAACCTCTCGGTTCTTAGTGAGCCTCACACATGCAATAAACTCATAGTCTCCATATGAACCTACAACATGCATGGCATTAAGCAACTTCTTTATGTATTTCCCTAAGATTTCTAGGTCACTCTCGTGCATGGACTTCTAAGGTCTCTTGACAATTTTGCTCTAATTCAAGCTTTATCTCTCGAGTCCACTTAAACCAACATTTTAAGAAGTAAAGAACGAATTGCCAAAAATAAGGACAAAACATGCTTCAAAACATAGCAATAAAGTCATAACAAGTAAATCAAATCCAACTACACTGTTTAGCTACTCTAAATCACATGAAAAACAAACTAAACGAGTAGAAACCGTCTTAGAACGCTATTACAAACTGAAAGAAAGAGAAATAAACTTAGATGTCGATGTCGGTCCTTCGTCTCCGAGCTCCCGTCTTCGATCTCGAGCCTCCACGAATGCTTTGGCTCTCAAAATCACTCTTGTCTCTCTTCTTACAAGGTGTATTTCGAAATTAGGGCAAAACTCTACCAAATTCGGCTCCCCTTTTTCAATTGCATAATGTTGTATTTATAGGCCTCAATGGGACAGCGTTGCAACGCTATACCCTAAACGCGTGGTAAATAAGGAATCTATCGGCAGCGTTGCAATGCTAAGGACAGCGTTCCAACGCTGCTACCTTAACGCGCGTGCGCCTATCGATCTAGCGTTGCGACGCTACATACAAGGCGCGCGTTACAACGCCACGTGTGCGCGCTTTCTTGCGCGCGGCGCGCTTGATTGATATAGCGTTGCGACGCTGCAAAGCAGCGTTGCAACACTATCGGCAGTGATCTTCAGAGTTGTTTGGCTGCACGTTCGGCGTTGCAACGCTCTGTATGGCGTTGCAACGCCATCACCTCGGGTCTTTAGCTTGGTTTGGTATTTTCTCTTCTATTTGATGTTATTTTTAGCTTCAAATAGCCTCGTTCTGATCCCGAGTGATCCAATTTTTCTCCAATAGTTCCGTTTAAGCTCTTAACCTGAAATTGAATGAATTAAACACGTAAAAGCCTTGAAATCATTATAAAACTAGCAATTATTAAGCCTAAGGATAACACATTTTGTGTGCTATCAAACACCCTCAAACTTAAACTTTTGCTAGTCCCAAGCAAAAACAGAATTAAACATCAGATTGTTCTTAAACATACATTTGATTCAAGGCTCAAAGATTTAAGAGAAAATCTTGCAATCACAGGAAACACTTAAACATAACACTTCAACAAGCAATTTAAAATTTTTCCTAAGTGTTCCTACGTGTGTGTGATTAGCCTATGTTCCCTTCATTTTTACTAAGCCCGGATCAACTTTATAGGCCCTCCATTCAACTTCCCCCTACACTGGTCATAATTACTAATCCTTGAGTC
Source organism: Trichosanthes cucumerina (assembly GCA_036507285.1). Classification (NCBI taxonomy): domain Eukaryota; kingdom Viridiplantae; phylum Streptophyta; class Magnoliopsida; order Cucurbitales; family Cucurbitaceae; genus Trichosanthes; species Trichosanthes cucumerina. The sequence continues at coordinate 13,131,996 of CM071836.1, read as the reverse complement.
TTCCACATTCAAGAAATAAATAACTCTATTTAGCACTTAATCACTATTTTTTTTATGCAAGAACACTAGCTTTCACACATCCACTGCAGGGACCCTTACCCAGAGCACTCGCTCAATGAGTGGCCTAACTGATCACAGTTGAGGTAGCTCTTTTTGCCCTCACGATTTTTTTTTTCTTTAGCAAACAAACAACAAAAACAAAAAAATTCACATATTATACAGATCATGCGCTTCATATTGTCATTCACCCTATCCTGCAGTTTTAACTCTCAAATCAGTTCTTAGACCTATCGAGGTGACATCAAACTTCTAAGCCTAATAACTTTGTTCTAAGCATTTCAAAACTACAGGAACACATGCTATGTGCATAATGGTGCAGGAAAAACTCAAGAAATATTTAAATTAACTCAAATTCATGTCATGCTCTCAAGTTTCAGCAGAATCACAATGATTTCCAATTAAATCTCATCCTAGGCTATCATACTCATACTTATGTAAGAGATCAACAAACGATTCAGCACATACTCAGGACAATCACAACACAAATAAACACATCCCACCCCCAAACTTAAACTAAACATTGTCCCCAATGTTTGCAGGATTAAGCATAAATGACGTATAAGGGTAAGAGTGAACAATATATTGTCCTGGGTAATGGAGATCTTTCTGAGATTCTTGGATAGCCAAGGCATGTGTGTTGGAGTTCCTCAGAACGGGAGCATGGATTTCAACGAAGAAGGGCGTCTCCACAACCTACAAAGCAAAACAACAATTAACTAAGAATTGAAAAACAACAAAAAAAAAAAAACAACTAAAGCAAGCTAAAGACAGGAAAACAAAAATAAGTAAAACTTGGGTTGCCTCCCAAGAAGCGCTTTGTTTAACGTCTTTAGCTAGACTGTACTCCCTCAAGGTGTTTCTTTCCTTGCTTGCAGTGCCTGGAGTGATGTGTTCATTGTTAGATCGGTATGGCAACCCTAGAGGGGGGGTGAATAGGGTTTAATTAAACTTTTTACTAAATATGTCCAAATTATCTAATTAACAAACTTTTTAAGAAACAATTAAAAAAATAATTAAGAGAAATTAATACAATATGCAAGATAGATAAAAAGTATAATAAAAATGAGTTTTATCCAATACTTAGCAATTAATTAAGAAACAAATTAAAGCATGCATAAACTACTACAAGTAATTGCAAAAATAAATAGGAAAGAGTTAGAGAAGATGACACCGTAATTTTATAGTGGTTCGGTCAAACTCGACCTACTCCACTCCCCAAGCGCCTCTTGGGAATTTGAATAAAAAAATTTGCACCGACTCTTTCCACGGATTAGAGCCCAACCGCTACACCACTCTTTTTACGGGTACAAGAGCAAACCCGATCCTTTCCACGGCTTAGGATCAAACCGTTACAAAGTTTGGTAAAGATTTGAATAACACACTAATACACTCTCTTGATAGAGTAGATTCACAAATTTTAACTCCCACAAAATAATCCTCACAAAACAACAAAACTCTCTCAAGAAAGAGATGAAAAGAAAAAAAAATTGAGAGCTTGGAGAGAGCAACAATGGAGGCTTTTGATCTTTGGAGGATTGTAAAATGTCAAAACTTGTTGTAAAAATTTGGAGAAGAAGATGGTATAAAAAGAGAGGGAAATGGGGTAAAAATCAAATTTTAATTTGGACCAATGGATTGTAGTAAAAGAGAAATTGATGGTGGAGATTAAAAGTAAAAGGAAAATAATTATTAAAAGAATTAATAATAATAACAATAATATATATATATATTTATGTGAGTAACGGAAACATAAAAAAATTTTGATTTTTTTTTTTAAACTTCCAACGGTCAGAATTTGCATTTAATGCAATTTTTTTTTTTTAACCTCCAACGGTTATACATCTATATATATAATATTTTTATTTTCTTTTCTTTTTATTTTAAAACAAATAAAATCCCACCAAATGTTACTCTTCCATAGGTCCACATGGCACACTTTAATTGGTCTACAATGGTGACTTGGCCGCCACGTCATCGCATCGGGAAAATTCCGTTCAAACTTGTTTTGGTCATAACTTCTTCGTTTTAGCTCCGATTTGAGTGATTCAAGAGGCGTTGGAATCGTTATTCCGAGCTCTATGCAATAGACACTTCAAAATAATTAAACTATTAGTAATTAATAGCAGGTTTGTTATCATCAAAATATTAATTAATTAATAATTAAAATTAATTAATTTTAGATTAAGGGCCAAAAAGCCAACATTCATTTGGCCAATCTGGGTCTCTATATTCTTTATTGCAGCTCCATGACTGGTCACTATACCAGATAAACTGGTGACTGCATTCTCCAACTGGTTGAACCGATTTCTGGATTCAGCTATGAAGGAGTGCAATGTGTCTTCCAGAGATGGTTTCCTCTCTGATGTAGAAGCATGCCCTGTAGGAGGATTCAACACATTCTTGTTGTTAGCATAAGAGAAATTCTCATAATACCTCAAACCTGGATTGTAATGTGTTGGTAGGTTATTCTGAGTCTGATTTCCTCTATAGTGGTTGCTTCTATTGTTCAGGTGGTGCAATTGCTCCATAGTGGATTTTCCATTGGGTTGGGAGCATTGAGAGGACATCCCTGTCTGTGGTGATCCTGCAAAATTATTCAAGGCATGAGTGAGAGATGCCATATGAGATCTAAGAGAGGTTACCTCGTCCAGTTGATATAATCCAACCATCGCTTAGATCTCATTTTTTGTGAGCCACCATCGTAGTGGCAGCTGACACTTCCTCCGTGAGGGCACGTGCTTACGCACGATCTTCGCCATGAAAGCCCCTCCAAAGAAGGTGGCATTCGAGAATGGTCCTGGTCTTACCTTCCACCCATTATAAAACAGCTTGTACTGGAGCGATCCGATAGCCATGCTGTGGGCACCTCCTGATCATGTCCTTGTACCTTTCCCATGCTTCAAATAGTTGCTCTCCCTCTTGCTGCCTGAATGTTCCAATCTCAGTCCTTAACTTTGCAGCTTTCACAGGTGGAAAGAATTTGGTCATGAAGGCTTGGCCAACTCCTCCCAGGAAGTGATACTCCCTGAGGGAAGGGACCCTAGCCATTCTTTGGCTCCACCCTGCAAAGAAAAAGGAAAAAGACGTAAGTGAATACTATCAGCAGAGATACCATTCATTTTAAATGTACCACAGATTTCCAAAAAGTTTTGAAGATGAGAGTTAGGATCTTTTGTGGCTAGGCCTCTGAAAGCACCTTCCCTAACCATTTGTATCAGCCCTGTTTTCAGTTCAAAGTTATTAGCATTTATAGGGGCATGGACTATTCCAGCCTGCTCAGAATTAAACACAGGTTGGAAATACTCCCTGATAGGTTTAGGGTTGTTGATGAGCTCTTGATCAGCCATCTCCTGAGGTTCTCGCTCTTCCTTCCTTAGGAGTCTCCTCACAGTCCTTTCAATCTCGTGGATCAAAAGGGTGCAAGTCTGCAGTTCTCCCCTTGGGCATACACCTGGAGGAACAAAAAGAAAGAAATTAGATAAGAAATAAAAGCACAAACAACTAGAAAATAAAATAGAAAATAAAGACTTAAAGCATAAAACTTGGGTTGCCTCCCAAGAAGCGCTTTCTTTAACGTCTTTAGCTAGACGGTGACTTATCAAGGCACATAAAACTGCTCATACTTCTCTGGGCCCTTCTTGCTTGAATCAATGTAGCCCTCTAAGTCTAAAAGGCTATCTTGCTTTTCATGGGCACCAGAGACATAATTATTTTTGGTATTTTTGTTTAATAAAATGAAAGAACTGAAATCAAAACAAGACTCGTGAGTGAAAGACCAATGGTTATCAAAAATCAAGGAAATTTATGGGGATAAAGGGAAAGAAGACTTCTCAGCCTCTAACTCTATCATCTGGATCTCTCCTGTGGAACTAAGTGTATCACCAGTGTCCTCCTCACTAACTTGATCATGGTGTGTCTCAGTTTCCCCCAAACTATCCTCATTGTCTTCTGAACAAATCCTCCTAGGTGGCACCTCCTGAGTGGTAAGGATAAGAAATTGTTCCTGTAAGGCCTTAAGGGAAACTACTAAGGTCAAGGTATTGAGCTCTATCTTGCACTATTTCCCAAAGTCTTACCACCTCAGCTTCTAACCTATCCAACCTTTCTAATTCACTATGAACCAAATTTTTAAATTTCAACTCCAAGGTATATTCTGCCAATTGGTCCATAAGAGAAGATTTTTCTAAGGGTTGGTTGAGGTACGAAAAACTATGGTCCCAAGTGCCTAAATATCTACCCTCATGGGAGTTTTCATACATGTTAGGTACAAAATGGTAAAAATTAGACACATGGTATTCAGAAAAATCATGATGCACAAAACTAGGGTCCTGAGAGGGATAATAGAATGGTGGAAACTCAAAATTATGCAAAGTCATACTAGAAAAATCAGTACTTTCACAACAAGACTTCACACAATGTCAACACAACCAAAAAAGGAAACAAAGACTCAAAACACACAAAACTAAAAATAAAACAACTAAGGAAACAAACAAACACACAAAATAATTAAGGAAAGACAAAAAAAACAAGCTTTAGTCTAAAATTCCAATTTTCTCCTAATATCAATTAATCTAAATAATCGTCATTCCCCGACAACGGCGCCAAAAACTTGTTGCATAAAATTATATTGCAATACCGCAAGTGTACGGGTCAAGTTTTAGTATAGTGATTTATGAGTCCAAGTATCGTCCTCGGGAATGGGTTTCTAGATTAATTAAGTACTAAGATACTAATTCTCAAATTTAGCTAAAGCAACAAAACATGGATAGGTGTTTGACAAATAAGAAAAACCAAACAAACAAACATGTGGAGACACGAATTGATAGAATTAAAGGAAGTGATTTCACAAGTTAATGACCTAACTACACATGCATTGACCTCATGAGATGAATTTATAAACAAGAAGTAAATTACTCAAGAAAACCTCTCGGTTCTTAGTGAGCCTCACACATGCAATAAACTCATAGTCTCCATATGAACCTACAACATGCATGGCATTAAGCAACTTCTTTATGTGTTTCCCTAAGATTTCTAGGTCACTCTCGTGCCAGACTTCTAAGGGTCTTGACAATTTTGCTCTAATTCAAACTTTATCTCTCGAGTCCACTTAAACCAACATTTTAAGAAGTAAAGAACGAATTGCCAAAAATAAGGACAAAACATGCTTCAAAACATAGCAATAAAGTCATAACAAGTAAATCAAATCCAACTACACTGTTTAGCTACTCTAAATCACATGAAAAACAAACTAAACGAGTAGAAAACGTCTTAGAACGCTATTACAAACTGAAAGAAAGAGAAATAAACTTAGATGTCGATGCCGGTCCTTCGTCTCCGAGCTCCCGTCTTCGATCTCGAGCCTCCACGAATGCTTTGGCTCCCAAAATCACTCTTTTCTCTCTTTCTTACAAGGTGTATTTCAAATTAGGGCAAAACTCTACCAAATTCGCCTCCTTTTCAATTGCATAATGTTGTATTTATAGGCCTCAATGGGACAGCGTTGCAACGCTAGGGACAGCGTTGCAACGCTATACCCTAAACGCGTGGTAAATAAGGAATCTATCGGCAGCGTTGCAACGCTGCTACCTTAACGCGCGTGCGCCTATCGATTTGGCGTTGCGACGCTACAACGCAGCGTTGTGCGTGCGGCCTTATTGATATAGCGTTGCGACGCTGCAAAGCAGCGTTGCAACGCTATCGGCAGTGATCTTCAGAGTTGTTTGGCTGCACGTTCGGCGTTGCAACGCTCTGTATGGCGTTGCAACGCCATCACCTCGGGTCTTCAGCTTGGTTTGGTCTTTTCTCTTCCATTTGATGTTATTTTTAGCTCCAAATAGCCTCGTTCTGATCCTGAGTGATCCAAATTGTCTCTAATAGTTCCGTTTAAGCTCTTAACCTGAAATTGAATGAATTAAACACGTAAAAGCCTTGAAATCATTATAAAACTAGCAATTATTAAGCCTAAGGATAGCACATTTTTTGTGCTATCAGTCGACCCTTCACAGGTTGTTCATAATCACAGTTGGGTCAAATTACCGTTTTACCCATGTGATTACCTCTTTGTTTCTTAAGCACCACTGATCCTCTAATGAACAATAAGTCTATGGCCCTACCATAAACTCATACCCTCTTAAGCAAGTTTAGAGGGTGGGGCCCCATTGTTCAAGATCTGGACTCAGTTCTTAAGAGAACAACCTATCTAATTCCTTAGTGTAGGAATGAGTGAATTCCGTCTTGTATAGTTAAGTCCACAGCTACCTACGAGGTTCTGTCCCTGAGAAGGTTGGCTTATTGAGTCGGCTACAGGCCACTCTCACCCATACTAGTCTAAGGACAAACCCTATAAGAAAAAGTTCTTAACTTGCTCAGGATTCAGGTCGAGTCACTAATGATCATCTATAAATTATCAGTCTTATCCTGTTAATGACATTATACTGGTCAGACTAATAATTTAAAGTTCAGTGTTGTATGAACTCTTCATACAGGATGCCCCCACTCGCATGTCATCCACATGAATGAGTTGGATTACCTCATTTGTACAAATTACAAAGTGGGTCGCATCCATGGTGTTACTAGAATAAGGCTTCCAATCTTATTCTTATACCATAGATCATTTAGGTTATACTCTTGAACACAATCCAAATAGTGTATACTACACTGAAGTTCAAGATATATTATAACCTTGGAGCTTTAGTTTATTGGATTTATAATGCGAGAATATAATTTTATCAAAACAAATAACTCTTTATTTATTTGACCAAAATTACATAAGCTTTAGGGCACATATCCCAACACTTGGTAGCATTGGGCTCGGCTCGACCCAAGTGGTCTTTTTGCTTAATAGGGAGGCATATCCCCTTCTGAGCCTCCTACTCAAGAAAAATTGTTACATTGGTAGAAATTTTACTTGAGTATAAGGATGTGCCAAAGATTATAATTCTAGTTATACTTTTAAAATAAGGAAATTTTCTCTAGGGCCAAGCTTGTCTAACAAATTTTTCACAAGCTTCATATACATGAATAAAAAAATGGAATATCTACAACATAAAAGAAAAGTGACAAATAGAGGTTTGAGCTCGGGTTCAGGCCCAGCTTGGGCTCAACCATAGCTCGACCTCGACCATCTTGTAGTGGACATCTCTGCTCATCTGATCTCTCGGGGTGATAGATAAATTTTGAATTCCTTGTCATTGTTTCCTCGGGCCAGCCTCGGCTTTCCTCTGGTAGTGTCTTCTTTGTATTCCTTCAAATATTCGTTCTTGATAAGAGCTTCTATGTCGTTTTTTAACTGATAACAGCCTCTAGTTAGGTGCCCATGGTCTTCATGTTAGAGGCAATATTTTTGTTGATCTCTCTTGTCTGGTCTAGCTTTCATCTTCTCGGTCCACTTAAAGCAGATTCAGATGACACACCTCCATTAAGATTTCATCAGGCGGAATGGTAGTCGTAGTATACTTCTAGAATTTTCCAGCTGTGGAATTTGGTCGAGGTTGAGCCGACCTTGCGTCATCTCTCTTCTATCTTTTGAAATCTCGATCTAATCCATCTGTGGCTTTCTCCTTGTAGGTTAGTTCCATTTCATTCTTGAACTCTTATGCTACTCCTTTCGAATCAGATGTTCTTTTACACTCATGTACTTTTGTGCACGAGTGATGAGTTCCACATATGAAGTTGGCTTCTTCTTTCTCAAAGATCGTATGAATCCTTGATCCCTAAGCTCATTAACAACAACCATCAGTGCAACTCCATCAGTATAGCCTTCAGCTTGTAGGGTTTCACTATTAAAACGAGTTATGTACTCATGCAAGGTTTCCATCGATCCTTGTTTAATAGTAAGAGATGAGTTGTAGGCTTCGTCTGGTTTCAACCCCCCCAGGAATTGACTCACAAAGGCCTGAGCCAATTCCTTGAAAGTCTTTATTGATTTCCTTTTCATCTTTAAATACTAGTTCATGGCCATTCCATTGAGGGTAAAAGAGAAAGCCTTGAACCTAATAGTGTTTTGAACTCCATGGAGCTCCAACCATGATTGATATGTGTATTCAGATGTTCCGGGGGATCTCCTTTACCATCATAGGACTTGATTGACAAAACTTTAAACATTGGAGGCAGTGAGACCTTCATTATTCCATCGGTGAATGGATAGTCGACATGTTCCAACAAAACATGAAAATCAAAATCATTATCTTTTACCTTTTGCATGTTTCGACCTATCTCACTTTGTAGCTTCACTAGATCTGCCTTCCAAGAAGAACATTCTGCCTCAGCCTCGGCTAAAGCAATGTATTACTTTTTCTTCTCGATTATGCTTCGCAGATCGGAGCCTCCAACATGGTAGCTAATTGCAAGTGTGTTCTCATTGCCTCGACCATGGTGGGGTCGGCCTCGACCTCGACCTTGGCTCTGACTCCCTAGGTCCTGGCTCCTAGCTACCGTGCGGGTTGTAGATCCTGATTCAATTCTGCTCTGCTTCTTCTTTCTCTTTTTAGGTCGTTACCGCCTAGATCATTTTGTATGTTGCTTTTGGATGATTATGAGTTTGGGTGTCAATATCGCCTGTTCCCTCATCTATTGGTGTTTTTCTTTGGTTGGGTTTCGAGTGAAGCCAAGTTGTTCTATCTCCATTTGAGGAATTCGAGGATCTGGATGATCCAAGATTTGCAAGATTTGAAGAAGATTCTGATCGATCCCTTATACTTTATTCCTCAGGGTTTCAAACTCCTCAAGTTGGCTCCTCTCCGATTAAGGCCAAGGGTGGGCTCTTACCTTGCCGAGGCCAAGGCAGACTCTTTCCTTGCCGAGGTTGAGGCGAGGTTTTCCTCTGTTTTTGTGATGTCTCTATCCTAAAAGTCACTTCTCTCGTTCTCCTTGGATGTTGTTCTTCGTCCAAGAACTCTTCCTCCATGGCCTGACTCAGATCTTTTGATTTTGGATTCATCCCAACGTTAGTTTGCATATTTTTGTGATAAACCCTCCCATTCCCCACAAACGACGCCAACTATTGATGCACAAATCCTGACAGAGGGTATGCACCTGATTTGCACTTGAGGCCAACAACGAATTTGTGTTCTTGAGAGAAAAAGATGATCTACAAAACAAAGATAAGAAAAATGCACACCAGTGTGGTGCTTGATACATCCACTTTGATGCTTAAATAAGAGAGGTTTTTTAGAGTGTAGGAAGCTAGTCAGAAGACTGGAATGAATTGAGTTACCTCTAATAGAGTCATACTGAGGTATTTATAGGTGGAATATTTTACCAACCCTAGTTGGATTAGGGTTTTAAGGATCATTGGGTCGGATCTTTCATCGATGCGTGTGGAAGGAAGAGAAGATGAGGCGAACCGGTCGGACTGGGGGTCGAATCAGGTCGGGTCGACCCTGCTCGGGTTGAGCCGATCGTCTACTCTTGGCTCATCTGCTCTATTGACTCCCTTGGCTCGTCTTCATTATAGATCTCCAGATCTGGCCCGTATTCGACCCAATTATCTTCTGTAGTTGGGTTTTACCCGGTTGTCAAAATTTACCCATAACACATAGAAAGGAAAAAAGAAGTTTAGGGTTGAAAGATGGAAACGCCATCTTCATGGAAGGGCTTCAATTTAAACTTCATAGAGCCTACATTTGCAAGCGTCGATCGATAATTGATGTGCAATGACATTTCCACTTCAAGAAGTAAGCTCTACTGATTAGATCACATGTTTTCTTCTCCAAATCTCTCTAATTTAATCTCATCCAGACATCCGCCCAATTTGTATAGTTTTCCTTCCGTGAATCAGATCCCAAACGATTTTGAATCAATTTTTGCAATTAGTTGTGGCTAGTCATTCGTCTTATCTACACTGTGATCACTCTGTAATTTGATGAAATTGAAAGTTTATAGATTGATATAATGTCATATGTTTAGGGTAAAAATAGAATTATTATGTATATTTTCATACCAGATGTAGAGATTGTTAGTGGAAAAACAAGTATGTTAATATTTGGAACTTGAAAGTTTAGAAATTTAAATGAAATAATTAAAAAAAATGAAATAAGTACCATCATTGAATCATCGATGAGTAAAAGTACAAGGAACGAATCCTTACAAAGAAAAATTATTCAATGAGGCCGTAGAAAGAGAAAAAAGAAATTTCTTCACCCTAATTACTAGGAGTTTTTGTATTCCTTCCATCATAAGAAAAACAGAAAAAACAAAAACAAAAACTTAAGGCCCCGTTTGATAACCAATTTATTTTTGGTATTTAGTTTTTGAAATTTAAACCTAAAAATACTACTTCTACCAATGAGTTTATATGTATTATTATCTATTTTGTACCTATGTTTTCAAAAACTAAGTCAACTTTTGAAAACTAAAAAAAATAGCTTTCAAAAACTTGACTTTGTTTTTAGAATTTGGCTAAGAGTTCAAATGCTTACTTAAGCGAGATGATCTCTATTGTAGAGAACTTAGGTGAAAATAAGTTTAACTTTCAAAAACTAAAAATAAAAAACAAAATGGTTATCAAACGGGCCCTAATATGGTACATTTTTATGAATAATAATTACCTAGCAGATGAACAGGAATATATTTACTGAATATCATTCTGAATTTGACAACTATTTATTTTTATTCAAAGAAGAAGAGAACCCCTCTTCTTTTTTGCATTCTTCTCTGGGCTCAATTGTCAAATTCTTAATGGTGGTTTAGAAGGAAATTCTTATTGATTAGTGAGAGATAAGTATTATCCTACTTTTGTTAGCTCTACTTGTCCTTAAAAATATTAGAAATTAACTTAAGTGTAGTTCAACAAGTTAGGACATATACTTTCGACCAAGAGATTAGAGGTTTAAATCACTCCATTCTCACATGTTATTAAACTCAAATACCATTTTAGTATATGTACTTTAGATTTCATTCTATTTTATAGTCCCTACACTTTCAAATATTCAAATTTAGTACTCATACTCTTAATAAATCTTAAAATAAATTTTTTGAAGTTATTTTTTTTTTTATCAAAGTTGGTTAAATAATAATAATAATTTCTATGCCAGAAAGTACATAATGTGAATAAGCTTCGAAAATAAGACTATATAGACTATTTTTTTATATAGAAAAGTTAACAATGAAGTAACCTTAGGACCCTTTTAAAGATTTATTGAAAGTTAACAATAAGCTATGCGAATACGTTTAGACATTTGAAAGTACAAAAACTAAAATAGAACATGTTCCAAAGTATAGGGACCAAAAAAATATATATTTTAACAAAAAAGAAAAAAGAAAATTTATTAGAAGTAGACCAATATAATACATCACCTCCTCTTAGTATAAGTCTTACTTGATACCAGTTAGCTATGTTCTTGTTGGCAGTCGAGAATAAATTATTCGAGAGTTAATAGTTTTATACCATTAAATTTAGGGAGAGAAATTAAAAATTATAATTTTACCATATATCATGCATCTCATGACTTAGAAAGGTAGCAACCACGATATTACAGCCCACATTGAATAATTTTTTCATAAAATCATAAGAACTCCGACTACTAATGGAAGAAAGTTGTAGTTTTCTAGGTATTGGAAGGATGACAACCTTGGAAACTGCCATCACCACAACCAACGGATCGTTTCTTAATCTCAACAATAAAGTCGTTAATATTTCGGTCGGAAGAGCCACCATCAGCCACCGCCTTCTCCGCTGCGTTTTGCCACTCCAAAGCGTTCTGTCTTATCTCCACCGCCTTGGGCCCTTCCATGGCTTCTCTCAGGCACTTCTCAATCTCATCTCTTTGGATTAGCCTCCCGTCTCTGGCGCCACGGGAGAGGCGGAGGCCGACGCCGAAGACGTCGACGAGAAACTTGGCGTTGGTGACCTGATCCCCCCATTGCGGAAATGCCACCACCGGCACGCCGGAGCTCATCGTCTCTACCGACGAGTTCCACCCGCAGTGCGTCACGAAACATGCTAATGATGGGTGTGAGAGCACTTGTTCTTGTGGACTCCATTGAACTACCTTCCCTCTCTCCCCAACCTCTTCCACGACCTATTCAAGAAGAAGGAATGTGAATTGAAAGGTTGTATTTATTATTGGTTTAATTGTTTCTTTGGTTTGGTTGGGTTTAGTATAGTTCTATATAATCTCCATCAAGAAGGTAGAAGTTCGAAATTTTGAATTCTTTCACCTCACATGTCATTCAACTAAGAAACGACCAGGGAGCACTTTATTGTCATTTACTTTTCGATGAATATCGATAATCACTTGCTATATTTTGATAAGATAATATGTTTTTTAATAAAAAAAAGTTAAATTACAAGTTTAGTTCTTCAACTTTTAAATTTGTATCTATTTGATCCTTGAACTTATATAATGAATCTTGAACTTTCAACTCTGTGTCTAATATGTTTTTGACATATTTGAATTCTTTAAAAACTAACTGCATTGTTATACATAAAATTGAAATTTATATCTAATAGAATCCTAAACTTTCTATTTTTTATGCCGTGGGGTTCATGAATTTTAAAAAATATTCGATGAGTCAAGAATTTATTAGACACAAAATTGAAAAATTCAAGAATCTATTGAACACGACACAAAATTGAAAGTTTATGAACATATTAGACATTTAAAGTTCAAGGACCAATTGATAGACACAAATTTGAAAGTTGAAAGACTTGTTGGACACCTTTTAAAGTTCAGGGACTAAATAGACACCAAGTTGAAAGTTTATGGATTAAACTTGTAATTTAACCTAAAAAATTAATAACTTTATCTAGAGTAACTAACCAAATTTAGTGGTGGTTAGTATGAAGATTCTAGTTAAGAAGTAAGTAAAGAAGAGGTAAAAATGAATAGATAGAAACAACAAGAAGGGAAAGATAAAGAATGAGTTATAGCTTAAGCTCTTATATGAGCTAATATATAAATTGTAACAATTTGGATATTCATTGTCCTACGTAAAAATGGATAAGAAACGAGTGCAAAAGATAGGTAGAAGGAACAAAGAGAAAAAGGATATACCTCAAATTCAGAATTTCGAGTCGGCCGGTTTACGACTAAAAGTTATATATAATAATTCCAAATTTCTCCTCTGTACATTTCAAGGAATCGAAAAAAAGAACAAAGATACAAAAGGACATACGGTAGACTTCCAAGTTTTGACACTAATAATCATTTAATAATCATTTTTTTTCTTCTCTAGTTATAAAAACTATTTTCACAGACACATACATTGATTAAAACAAGATGAACTAAGTGAACTTAAGACTTTGTTTTACCTTTTAAATGTTGAATTTTAATTATTGTATTTATTAGTTAAAATTGATTATAGCTTGAAATTAATTTGGATCAAATTTTGTTAAATAATAATAATAATAATTTTAATACAAAGAAATATACCAGGTAAACATATTTCTAAAATTTATAAAAACAAGTTTAATAAAAATTTTGTTTTTTAAATTAAAAATTAACAATGAACTAAATGTAATAATCAATCTGAAATTATTTTTTTTTTTATCAAAATTGGTTAAATATTAATACTAAATTTAATATAAAGTAATATATAAAATTTATTAAAAAAAAGTTCAATAAAAATATATTTTTTTTATTAAAAATTAACAATCAACTCAGTGCAATAATCAATATTAAGATTTATTAAAAGTAGAAAGATTCGAAATTTAACATTTAAAATACTAAAATAGAACCAAGTCCAAAGTATAAGTTTAGATTAATATTTTAACTTTTTTTTTACTTGATCACTTATTTCTTTCAAAACTTCTTCAATAATCAAGGAAAATTTTAAAAGTAAAAAAAGAAATAATAAAACTTGAATTTATTTTTAAAATTAGAAATGAAATGTATTTTGAAGTAATGCGATTTTTTTTTCCTTTTAAACAGAAGAAGCATAATTTTTTTAGAAAAAAAAATTAAAAACAAAATAGTCATCAGGACCCAAATGTCATGAACTCCAAACTTTCTGAGTTAGTTTAGAGACAAGAGGCTTAAAAATTAATCCTAAGCTAATTTGAGAGAGTATGAAGAAACAAAATCATTAAAATTTGCAAACCTCAAGGGGAAGGACATGGCGGTCGGCTCCAAAACTTCTGGAAGGCGGTTTCAAAACCCACAAGAAAAAAAACCCAGAATTTTTCAGCGCATAAGCAATCTCATCAATCTGTTCTTGTTTCAAATGCACAACACTCCCAAATGACACGTAAACCACCGACCCCTTCGGCTTCGAGTCGAGCCACTCCATACAATCATCAGCTTTCAAGCAATCTCCTGAAATGCTTGTTTTTATTTCACAACAATTCTTGAACAACGGCCCCACCGCCTTAATTGGAAAAAATTTCGACATGTTTTCAATGATCTCAGCCTCCAGCTCTTCAAAAGTATCCATTAATATACAGAAGGGCTTCGAGAGATTCGAAAACTGCCTCAAAATGTCATTCCCAATAGAATGAAGATAGTCATTTGGAATCAAGAAGCTGGGGATTTCATCGAACTTTAAAAGTGGCAAAAAAGGCAACTGAACGTCGAGGTTTGGATGGATTTCGGAAGGGAAAGGGACAGAGCCACGAAAATGGTGATAATAAACAGAAAAGACAGTGCATGATTGGACCCAAAAGACGGCGGAGGAGATTCCTAGGTTGTCGGCCACGTCACAAACCCAAGGCATAAAAGGGTTGCCAATAACGCAACAGACAGGGCCGTTTTCTTTGATTTGATTTTCAAGGATTTGGCGGAGGGAAATGGCGCCAAGGCGCTGGAGCTGCAGCATGTATTTGTCGTAGGAGAGGGGCGGGGTGGAGTCGGTGCGGCCGTCGTCGTAGAATTCGAAGCGGAGGAAGCCGCGGCCGAGTGGGGTTGGGTGGTTGGAGATGCTGCCGGCGTTCTTCATTTCCCGCCCGAGATGGGCAGAGGTGGAGAAGGTGACGAGGAGGCCGGAGGCGGCGAGTTTTTTGCCGAGGCGGAGCATGGGGTTGATGTGGCCTTGGCCGGGGAAGCTGACGAGGAAGACATGGAGGAGAGAATCCATGGAAGTCATTTTGTTGTGTGTTTGAGAAGATGATGATAATGATGATTGCACCATTAGGCTGTGCGTGGGATGGGATGATTGATTGAATCTATAAATTTTTATATTGGGAGTAAGACAATTTTTTTTCATTTTTTTTTTGTAGTAGCTTTGCCATGATCTCAATTTTTTTTTTCTTTGAGGCGAAGTTGAGACATTGATCTAATTTAGAAAGATAAAAGTATTTTATCTACTAAGTTATGTTTAGATCGATGAAAATTCAAATATTTATTTCATGCAAATGTATTGAATTTTTTTTTCATGTGGCTCATTAACAAAAAGAAAAAGAAAAAGTATTGGGAAAAATGAACTTCTAAAATGAATGATGCAATTGGATTATGTCAATCCAAAATTTCACTAGAAGAAAAAAGGGTTCTGATGACCGGTGTGCGTCCGTCATCTATGCGAGTGTCATTGTATGTTATAATGACAGGCGGTTGCGATCGTCATTGTAACATATAATGACAAACATTTTTAATGACGGGCAATGCCCGTCATTAAAGGTCTTTGACCGTCATTAAAAGTGTCTGTCATTATAGCCTATAATGACAGACACGTTTAATAACGGGCATTGCCCGTCATTGTTTTGTTCGTAATTTAAGAAAAAGAATTGTTGTTTGCCTTAATAGTTTTAACAAAAAATATTAATATTTCGCAAATTTTGTACAAAAAAAACTCAATACTAATATATTTTTACACAAGTAATCTTACCAACTTAACTTTAATTAATAAAATATTAAGTATGTATTAAAAGAAGTGTATTACATATCAAAAAAATATATATACAAACTACATTTACTTTACAAAGATAAGAAAAATTGCTAAACAAAATAAAGAACCCAACTTCTACTTCATGCTCTTCTTCCTCTTATCATCAACCGATTGATCTTCATGCCTGAAACTTTCCATATCGCAATAGTTACGATATTAACATAAAAATCAATTAAGATTGTCACCATTAACCTTAAATGGTAGAAGTTTGTAAATAGCAAAAATGTAAACTAGTTTTCAATTTTTCCCTCCAGGACTTTCAAATAAAATTAATTTGCAACAAAGTTCTTCCACAATCTAACCTTTTGGTACAGTTCAGTAACAAAAGACTTAAGAACAGTGATCATGAATCTTTCAAACCCCTAGACTCCAAATGAACCACAAATATACTAGTGGATAAACAATTCAAATGAAATCTAGAAAATTAAGAACAAAAACACGAAACTAGAGACATACCTGATTCATGAACAACACAAAGACAAGGAAAAGAGAAACTGAAATTTGGAAGAATACAATGAATTAAACAGAAGTAACTTGAGGGTGATTAACTTAAAACACATGAATGGAAACAGGGAAAGGAAATTGAAAGAAAAGAGAGTTGAAACCATTACCTCTCTAAGAGATCTATTTTATAGAACTTTGATTTCATAGTAGTGAACAAATTGTAACAAATTAATTGATTTATATCTATCTTCCACTTGATTTGATCATAACAATATGCAAGACAATGTCAAAGTGTTAGAAATCTTTAAATGCAATTCATGTAAATGCTTTCTAAGAAAACAAAATCCAACCATTCAGGTAGATTAAACATTACATAATAGTAATCTTGTATAGAGATATATGTGTTCTACATAGAAAAGAAAGGCCACTGGGATAGATTAAACTCCAAGGTATTCATTTTTTACTTCTACTTCAATTTTAAAGGGTCGTATAAGTGATATAGCTAATGTCATAAAGTTGTCCATGTAGGAACAAATAAATCAACCCAGTTTTAGGCAATTGGGTACTCATAGACAACAACAAAAAAAAAAACGTACAAACCTAGCCACAGAAATACTCAATCCCATATTATCAAACCATTAAAAAGTCGCCTAGGCTCCAGAGAAAAAAGATCAAACTCTAGCCAAAACAAACTTCCAATAAAAAACAATAACATTGTCAACACCCAACTAGACATCCTCAAAAGGCTGTCATCTTTAATGATTTTAATTTTACTTATTTCAAGTTTATGGTTCAATTTAATCAACCTAAAACTTACAGCTTGACAACCCTATAAACAATGAAGTTTTTTTTTAAAAAAAAAAATCCTATAATTTTGAAGGCTTAAATTTGTTTCCTCGTTATCCTATAAACATGCACCAACACCTCCAAATGGAAGCTATAAACGAAACTTCAACATTCATAATCATTATTCATATTTTATAACAAGAAAATAAACAAAATTCTCATTTTGAGCAAAAAAAAATATCAAATCCCTTCTAAACAAAGAAAGAGAAACGATTCCAAATTTCCATCTATGGAGATTAGAAGATCATTGGAAAGCTCAATTGCTCGACTATACTAAAACAACCCATTTGATAATTATAACCATATCAATCAACAAACCAAAAACATATAATTGCATTTCTAGAAAGAGAAATCATTTAATTACGTCCATAATTCCTCCACAACCAAGCTAAAAGTCAATTAATCAAACAAGAATAAAACAAATTGGAAGAGAGAAATTACTAAAATCTTGTCAGCAAGATGAGTAAGATCAGAAACACAAGAATCGCTGCTACACTAAGACTTAGCCCCATAACTCCCATTTTCCAAGAAATCGCTCACCATAAGAGCCAAATTATGCTTGCTCTCATGGCTAAAATCTCTCATCTGACCTACACCTCCGATTCTGCCTCTACTGCGACCGCCTACCTTGACCCATAAATCTCCACCCACAACACAAACCTGACAGTCCATTTCAACGCCAAAGAAACCTTCTGTTTCGCCTCTAGGCCTCTCCACCTCCCCGCTGCCCACCGATTACGACAAATGTGCAACCCCATCTTCTCAATTAGCGAAAATCATCAGCGTTGATGAGGGTAAATGCAAATTTGGGTGGTTTCGATTTCGCAGAATTTGATTGTAGGTATTGAAAATTTTGAAATAGGATTCAAATGGGTAGATAAGAAACAAAGAGTTGGAAAAGGAGAGAAAGGAAAAATGATATAGCCTTTTCTTTTTTCCTGCAAAATCGAGAAGGACCAAAGATGATGATTTTAAAATAGAAAAATAAATACAATCATCGCGCAATTGAATCTTGTCATACCAATTTTGGTCAAGGGCCTCATCGACGTAGTATCTGGTGAAGACCTTGAAGACTTTGTTGACATAGATGATGGAGAAATCGGGCTCGAGAGCATCAAAGACCAGAACGAAAGTTTGAATCATTGGGTAGAAGAACAAGTCAGGGCTTTAATGGAAGCTCGCTCACCTATTCCTCTTCTTCTTCATTTTTTGAGTTGGTCATCATCGTTCTTGGAGCACTTAAGCCTCTTGACGAAACTCACCTTCATTTCTTAACTTAGCAAAGGGGGGAATGGCGACACAAAACTTCGTAATACAAAAGATGGGAAGAGTGAAGGGATCGAAATATGATGGCGCCATCCTACCATTGTTTGTATCAAGGTGAAACGCTCTAGCAGAGGAATGCCCATATTTCGTTTTCTAACGACAGATGAATGCCCGACAGAGAGAGGTTGTGATTTTGGCTCCTGCTACAAACCCTAGAACTTTAAAGGAGGAAGCGGCGTGGATGTAGTTTTAACAATTTAAAAATTAGGAATAAAAAACTTTTTTTTTAATTTTCATCTAACATGACGGGTTGTAGCGCTTTTTTTCTTCCAATGCTAACAACGCGCTTTCTTTTGGGTGTTCGTCATCTTTTTCTAAGTGTAAAATTTAAAGACTGTTATTATAAGTCTAATTTGTTATAGTGCTTTTTATTTTAAATTACAAATTTGGTTCTCGGAGAAAGTTAAAATTTGGTCTCTATAATTGGATAAAATATAATAAATGGTCTCTACTATTAAAAGCCAAATAATTGATTGAGTATGTGACAGTTAGTCATCTCCATCACATATTCAATTCATCATGAGTAACTACTAATGGCCACCTATTCACATCTGTTTAGGTATGTGGGTTTATCAAACAATAGGAACAAAATTTTAACTTTAACTCGCATAGACTAATATCTAACTTTATCTAAATCATATATAGGAATCAAAATGGCAATTTAACCACTTTTTGCCTTGAGATTTGCATCCACAACTTTTTATTTCTTTACAAAATACCCACATGCCAAATTTGGATGTAAATACTATTGTATATCTATTTACAATTCAAATAAATGGACATAAATTTTTAATTCATATGACCCGTTTTGGGTCTAAATACATCCAATTTAGATATTATTCTCATTTGTTATCAATCCTCTAACCTTCTAATTGATATAAGACTTGATAGCTCACAAAATGTGCTATCTTTAAACTTATATTTTGTTAGTTTTTACAATCAATTAAGAGGTTTCAGGAGTTTATATTGATTAATTTTAGGTATTGAGCGAAAAGTAGAAAAATCAGACATTTTGGATTCATCATATTTAAATTGGAGCTAATGGAGCATAAAATATGGAGTTAAGTGAAGAAGAGAGGCCAAAAGAACAAGAAAACCTGAGGCTATAACACCTCAACACTCAAAATAGCGTCTCAATTCTATGCAATGAGAATCCTGAAGTTGAGAGATCCTGTACAGACAACGTCTAGATGCTACTTTATAACGTTGAGATGTTGTAAATTCCTGCCCACTTCGCCCTCCAAGTTCATAGCGTTGAGACGCTGCGTGTAGCGTCTTGAATTTCTAGAAAATAAGCGCATGTTAGGGTACAACGTCTCAACGCTATCCCGATTCACTATATAAGCATCTTTTATGTGTCATTCAAATGGGGAACCAATTTGGAGACCTAAAATACCCTAAAAAGGGTTTCTACACTGATTTTGAGGCTAAGAGGAAAAGTTTGGAGGCAAGGAACGTGAGTTCGGGAACGAAGATCGATATGGGTCATTGGAAATTTTCTATCCCTTTGTCAATTGCAATTATTTTTATGGATTTTAGTGATAAGTTTAGTAGTTTTATTATTCAAATCATGTGGAACTAAACTTAGTTTAGAGATTGATATACCCACTGAATTAATTGTCATAGTTTTATTTTCTTTATTTAAATTTACAATATCTTTGTGTGCTTTTGATGTTCTTAATTCTTGTATGCTTTTGGTCAAAGTTTACATATTTCATTGGCTTTAATTGTTGCTTGTAAAAGAACCAATTAGGCTAGAATAATCAATTGCACATCTATTTGTAAATCCTTGCATGATAATGACGAGTTCTCTTAGAAGCATCATAAGAAGCAATTATATCCATGTTATTTTATTAAAATTTAGACAGACATGTTAGGCTTATATAATTGCATATAATTGCATTAGTTCTAATTGGGTTAAAAGAGTCTTTTTAGTCTTTTAAACTTTCTGCTAAAAAAGTTGCATGTTTTGTAACGCTCCTAACTTTTGTGACTCATATCCTAGGGACATTACTAATCATGCATGCATTTTTAGGCCATTAAAAGTGATGAAAATAATTTACTTCAAAACAAAGTTGAAAATTTACTTTTAGGGATCTCAAAACCTAAAATCAAAACTTTTACAATATGTAGTTAACGTTTGGCCTCAGTTCAAAACATAAAATCACTACATAAGCGGAAATAAATGTTAAATGTCATTTAATCAAATGCGGAAATATGACTTATAAACTTTCCATGGCTTTTGTAACTCGTCCCGTCACTCGCCCTGTATGTCTTTGCCTTTATCTGAAAATATTTTTTTAAAAAAAATGTGAAGTGACCTTGTTATCGAGATTTGGGATATGCATACACATACAATCATGACTTTAAACTTTCATGTGTGTGACCTACCTTTCTTATAAATTATCTTCACTGTTTCTTTTGGCTTTTAGTGGTCAATTAAATTCTCTTGAGAGCACGTTGAGTCCGAAGACTTCTGTCATATGGAGTCCTCCCTAACCCTGAGAGCATGTTGAGTCCGAAGACTCCTGATCATGTTGAATGCGAAGACTCTTGTCATATGGGGTCCTCTCAAAACCCTGGGGACATGTTAGGTCTGAATACCACTATCATATGTAGGTCCTCTCAAACCCCTATAGTCATATGGAGAATAATTTCCACAACCACTCAAACTATATCATGTACATACAATCGTGCATGAGGTCCCATCATCCTTTCATATACCATGATGCACATGTCATAGAATCATAGTAAATCACATATCATGACATACTTTTCATAAAATTTAAGCTTAATTCAATCAATCAGAAATCATAACATACTTTCATAACTTTCATTTTCAAACACTTTAAGACATTGTACTTTCGAAATATAAATTATTAAAACATAATGAAATCTATGACTTTTATCCCATTTTAAAAGAGATCGACATAAGATCCCTTACCTTAGCTTTCGCTCTCAAAATTTCCTATAACTAAATCTCTGACTCAACAATCCTTTCAATTGTGTTCAATACTTGAGCCCCACAAACGGAGGGTCAAATCACGCTCGGAGGATCGAACTAATCGAATTGGACAACTTCAAAAGGTGGCGTTGCCCATTGACCGACACGCGTTGACCGACGAGCGTGATAGGATCGAATCCCACAGCGGAAGCGAGTTTAATCGCGTGTTCTTGAAATTTGTTACATAGATCCAATCAAAACAATAAACACTACATAGATTAAGTATAGATTAAGAGAATGGACATCATATAAATTACCTTTGTAGAACGAAATCTCTGTGCTCCTTTCTCCTCACGATCTCACATTCTCAACGATCTCGAGCACACCACTAGATCTTCTCTGTTGTATCTCTTGGAGAGGAAAGATGGTGGGAATCCTATTGGAACTAGGAGAATATGAGAGAAGAAGTGTGAAACCACTTTTCACAATGTAAGAGCACTAGGGTTTCTTTTTGGAATGCCTCGTAGAATGCTTGGTGCAAAATGTGCATCTTATGCACATATTTATAGGAAAATATGATGAAAATTATCATCCTATCCCTATAGTGCTCTTAGTATGTATTTACAAATCATATTTGCATATTTACATAATTATATTGTATCTCTCATTTTAGTATATAGTTTATTGTGAATCAAATTCTCATTAAACTATATTATATCAATTATATCAGATATATAATTGATATATCTCTTCAAATGTGAAATTCAACACTTCAACTTCACTCTTAACTTTATACCCTCAATATTTCCATGTTGAGCCAACGGAGGGACCTAATGGGTCTATAGATCATGAGCTCCAATGATACGAGATTATCTAATCAAACTCTTTGATCTAATTAACCAACTTTCATTAACTACGAGTCACTCCACTATATATTCGTAGTTGCACTCTCCTCACTGTAGACTGTGTTGTGTCCATTGATATAATAAATACCTGTGAGTTAACTCTTCACAGGTTGTTCGTAATCACAAGTGGGTCAAATTACCATTTTACCCCTATGATTACCTTTTGCTCCTTAAGCACTACTGATCCTCTAATGAACAACAAGTCTATGGTCCTACAATAAACTTAATCCCTCTTAGGCCAGTAGTAAGAGGGTGGAGCCCTGTTGTTCAAGACCTGGATTCAGTTCTTAAGAGAACAACCTATCTGATTCTCTGATTTAGGAATGAGTGAATTCCATCTTGTAGAGTTAAGTTCCCAGCTACCTACAAGGTTCCTTCCCTAAGAAGGTACACATATTGAGTCGGCTACAAGTCACTCTCACCCATACTAGTCTAAGGACAAACCCCTATAAGCAGGAGTTCGTAACTTGCTCAGGATTCAGGTCAAGTCACTAATGAATATCATGTATAAATTATTAGACATATCTTGTTAATGGTGTTATACTAGTAGGTTAATAATTTGCGGTCTGGTCTTGTATAATCTCATTGATGGGGATCCGATCCCCTTGAGCAGCGGAAACGTGATTAAGGGATCGATTTTTCTCGTTTGTTTTTTGTTGAAAATAAATACCAGTACATTGACAATAATGCAGAGATAAGCATAATCGCAAGATTAAATATGGAGCTAATCATGCAAACACATGCGGTAAAAACTAAACTAAAACTAAGAAATCTAAATATACCTTTGTAGTTTTTCCAACAGCAACTTCTTGCTCCAATTGATTCTACAGCAACACAGCAACAAGTTTCTTCTCTGTTCTAACAGAACACTACCACTAGTGAGAACCTCCTATTCTCTGAGAAACTTAGATCTACCCTTTGGTGGGAAGGGATCCAACTTTTGGAAGAACAAAGGGAAAGGTTTGAGAGAGAATTTCTTGTTACAACAATTCACTAATTTGCTCAATTGATCATATAATCTTTCTATTCCATTGGAGAAGAATTAAACAAGAGATAACTTCCCTCACTCCTTATTGATAGGGAGTTGGAGGGAAGTGGGGAACGTGTCAGATTTAATATTAAAATTAAATAATAATAATTAATCTAATTAATTATATTAATTAAATCATATTTAATTAATCAAATTGAATATCTTATATTTAATTAAGATTAAATCATATTTAATCATATTTTTCTCTCTAACCTATAGTTTTAATGTACATCTTATGCACATTAAATTAGAACCTATAGTTTTTTAAATATAAATCACATTCATATTTAAATTAATATTTGAACTCTTTCTAATATTTAATTCTCTCATAAAATTTAATATGAATCATATTCACATTAAATTTATAATATAAAGTTCCAAAACTTTATATTATAACGTCTCTATATACATTGAATTTATTCCCTAATGAACTTGAACATTTCAAATTCAAACGATCTAAGAACCCTTTATGAGCTAGAAGGTGGACCTAATGGACCTACAGATCAGAAGCTCCAACGATACGAGATTACTCGGTTAATCTCATTAACCTCCTAATCACCATTCGTTAACTGCGGGAACACTCCACCAAAGTCCCGCAGTTGTACTCTTCTCACTGCAGATATATTTCTATGTCCACGGATATTGACTAATAACAGCAAGTCAATCCTTCACGAATGTTCGTAACACCATCTGGGTCAAATTACCATTTTACCCCTGGGTTACATCTTGTACCTTAAGTACCAGTACTCCTCTAATGAACAATTTGTTTGTGGTCCTACCAACAAACAGAAGTCCCTCTCGGGCCAATGGGAGGGTCGGACCCTTTGTTCAAGTCATGGAGACACCACTTAAGGGAACATTCATTTACTTACCCTCGTAGTCGGGAAGGAGTGAATTCCATCTTACTAGCCTAAGTTCTCAGTTGCTCACTCGGTCTTGTCACCAAGAAGGTAGGCATATTGAGTCGACGAATTTGACCACTCTCACCCATACTAGTCAAAGGACAATCCCTCGCAAATAGAAGTTCGTAACCTACTCAGGATTGAGATCAAGTTGCTTAGGTCATCCTAGTGAAATAGAAACCTAGCTAGGTCAACGGAGTTACATCTAGTGGTTACTATCTCGCTGTCTGGTCTTATATAATCTCATTACATAGGATATCCCCACTCACATGTCATCTACACGAACACGTTAGGATCACAGTGTTTGCATCATATAAAAAGTGGCCCACATCCATAATGTTACCAGGGTAAAGTACCCAAACCTTATCCCCTTACTATAGACCCTTTAGGCTGTATCTCGAACCGAGATCCTTTTTATGTACACTACATTCAGTTCAAGAGACATTTTACAACCTTGGATGTTTGGTTTATTGGATTTAGAGTTAAAACAAGGGCAATATCGTAAATAACGAACAATAACTCTTTATTGAAATAATAACAGTTTATTACAATAATTAGAACAAAAATTACAAACTACGAGTTTTAGGGCATAAACCCCAACACTCATTATACAGGATGCCCCCACTCACATGTCTGCCACATGAACGAGTTGGATTACCTCGTTTGTACTAAATACAAAGCGGGCCGCATCCATGGTGTTACCAGTATAAAGTTCCCAAACTTATGCATATACCATAGACCATTTAGGTTATATTTGAACAACTTTATCCAACTTGTGTCCACTATACATTTGTTCAAGAATATATTATAACCTTGGAACTTAGTTTATTGGATTTTAGGTTTATGCGCGAGAATATAATAAATAACTCTTTATTTATTTGAATGTCATTTTTGCAAAACTACACTTGTTAGGGCATAAACCCCAACAATCTCTCACTTGACCTATAGCTAGTGGAGTACATAATAAACATTGTACAAAATGAACATAAATACAATAAACTAAGGCACTTGAATACCCTTTTACAATGGAGCGACGACGTGCTGGCGACGCGTGGAGGTCAGATCTGAGATGTTCACTTGTTGATCTACTCGGAACCGGTCACGATTAGCCGATAGTGTTGCGGTGGAAAACGAGGCGAACTGCTCGAACCAAGGCGGCGGTTTGACCCAAGCTTGCGTGAACCTATAGTGTTGTTGACTGAATGTTCAACTTGAGATCGAACTCCGGTGATGGTTCGTGCGTTGGGTCGTGGCAGCATGCGGCAGTCGGCTTCACTCACAGCGTAACAAAACTCGCGGCGCAGTTCCAACGAGCAATCATGTAGACGAGTAACCAAATCGAAGCGACACTCAGTTTGCAGGTGGCCTCGATCGGCTGCTTAAGCTCGAGCGGTTGTCGACCGATGACAGAAGCTATAGGTGACGTGGGGTTGTTGTTTGCTGAAGTGTTGGCTGACCGAAAGTTGTAGGAAGGAGGTGTCGGCTGCTTTGACGTGGAGGAGAGGGTTGAGAGGAAGAAGATACATTGATTTGTGTGTCCCTAAAAGACAAAAGTGTCTCTATCCAACCCTAATTCAATTTAATTTACTAAAATGCCCTCCAACTTCCTCTAAACCACAAACATGCCCTTGGACTTAATTAAAAACCCCCATTTATCTAACTTTCTTTAATTTTCTTTAATTAAACAAGAATACTTCAAATTACCCATTTTAAAGGCTCAACTTAAATATTTTCCATTAAATTATACCCAAAGCACAACCTAAAGGTATTTGGAAATTCAGGGTTGTTACATGTTTAATCTTGAATTAATTGGATAAGACATTAGTTTAGTTGGTAAAATCAATTTCCTTAATTCTCCTAAATTTTGTCTCTCGTTATCTTTTACTTTTTAGTTTAATTTTTAGGTTTTATACTATTTTCATTTGATTCGGTCTCTAAATAAAGTTAAGAGAAAGTACTCATAGTAATTAAATGAATTAAGAAACGCAATCTCTGGGATCAACCCTGGTCACTTTTACAACAAATTTAAGAGGTGTAGAAAATAAATTAATATTTGATAGAGATTTCAACAAACATTTTATCAAGACTATGTTCACATCTCCTAAATTTATATTTATTAACTTTTTTTTTTAATTAAGTTGATTGAAGAATACGCAAGTGGTCAAATAATAGTTTCTTGTTCGTAAGAATGTTTTTCCTCGTTTAATTTTAGAGATGGAAATGAAAAATGTACTCTCATCCCCAAATTTTTTAATTGCTTTTTTTTTATAAAAAAAAAACTAATAATTAAGAGGGAAATTTTTTTTCGCAAGAATCACCAAACCCACCCTAAATTCCTTGAGAGTGGTGATGAAGATTGAAACTCCCCATGGGGATAGGGATGAGGAAGGCATCTCAAACTTGACCACATATTAGTTATGTCTATAATCTCGTCAAAATTGACGCTGCATCTCTAACCTTATTCCACCTATTTGTCGTGATCTCTAATTTTTTTTTAAAAAAAGAATTAACTTAATAAATATAGAGTTAATTAGGTTGACTACAACCACTAGCTCTTGCCATCATAAAATGAAAAAAAAAAATATTAAAGGAAGGTGACCAAATGTCAAATGTAAAGCTAGTTGATAATTATTTGCTTTTTAAAATTAAATATATAAATACTATTTTCATACCTGGGTTTGTTTTGTTACCTGTTTCTTAGGTGATTTTTATTAATATCGTATATTTTAAAACTTATTATAAAAATATTATAATTTTAAAACTATTTATATTAATATTGTTGTTTTTTTACAAGTGGCAGGAGGTCAAAAAAGCGGGGGATGGTCGTCTCTTGAAGAGACGACCATGTCCAATCTGGCAGATGGTCGTCTCTTCAAGAGACGACCATCTCACAAGTTTAACGGAAAGTCATGTTTGGCATAGCGGTTGGACAAGTTTTTAATATACCCACGTTCCTGGGTTCGAGTCCAACCAAATGCAAGTTTTAACATTTTTTTTTTCTCTTTCTTGTTTCTTTAGTTTTTTCATTTATAGTACAAAAACAATAAATTACAATTTACTTAAGATATTAAAAAAAAATAAAGTCAACCTAAAATGACGTAAATTAAAATGTTCTTCTTCTAAAACATTATCATAGTAATAAGACAAATTATCAATTTACTATTTTATTTGATTTAAATGATAATTCTTTACTATCTTATTTGAAAAGAAAAAGAAAATATGTCTTATTCATTATCCGATTTAAATGATAATTCTTTTCCTTTTTCTTTATTCTATTTAAATATCTTAATATTTTTTAATAATTTAAGTAAAATGAATATTATATTACAATTTATTTTTTAAAAGTAAATTAATAATTTGTCTTATTGCTCCGGTAATACTTTAGAAGAAGAACATTTTCAAATAAGATAATAAATTACAATATAATCTATATTTTAAAAATTAAAAATATTTTATTTGATTTAAATAAAAGAAAATATAAAAATAGAGAAAAACGGAATAAAGAAAAAACTAAAGAAACAAGAAAGAGAAAAAAATGTTAAAACTTGAATTTGATAAGACTTGAACTCAAGAACCTAGATATATTAACTAATCAACCAACCACTATACCAAACGTGGATTTTTGTAATATTTGTGAGATGGTCGTCTCTTGAAGAGACGACCATCTACTGTGATTGGACATGGTCGTCTCTTCTTGAGAGAGACGATCATGCCCCGCTTTTTTGACCTTCCACACCAGTGTAAAAAACAACAATATTAATATAAATAGTTTTAAAATTACAATATTTTTATAATAAATTTTAAAAATACAATATTAATAAAAATCACCCCCTGTTTCTTAGATATCTTTTCAAAAATCAAATCAAGTTTTGAAAACTAAAAAAACAATATTCATAAACTTGTTTTTTTCTAGAATTTGGCTAAAAATTTAAATGTAAAAACAATTTGTTCTCAATAAGATCAGTAACTTAGTGACTTAGTGAGAAAGTAAAAAGCAACGTAATTAACTATTTTCAAATCAAGTTTTTTTAGTACATCAACAATTTGGGGGTGGGGGGATTTGAACCCATGAACTCTTAGTCACGAGTCATACTTAATGTCAGTTGAGCTATACTTTTATTGGTTTTCAATCAAGTTTTTGTTCTGTTGCGTTAAATAATATTTGCAATATCGCAAGTGTACGAGTCAAGTTTTAATATAGTGATTTAAGTTATAAGTATCGTCCTCAAGAATGGTTTTCTAGATTGATAAACTACCAAGATACTTATTCTAAATTTTATCTAAAGCAACAAAATTGGAAATAAGGTGAAAATAAAGATAAAAATATAGATATACAAGTGGAGACACGAATATGATAGAATTGTTAGGGGGATTGATTTCACAAGTTAATTCTTTATTTAGCACATGCAATGAACTATGGTTGCGAATTTATAAACAAGAAGTAAAGATATTCAAAAGAATCTCTCGATCTCTAATGATTCTCATGCATAGCAATAAATCCTAAAGTTACCTTATGAATTTGAAAAGCATGCATGACATTAAGCAACTTCTTAAAACGTTTCCCAGAGAACCTATGTCACTGTCGTGCCTAGATTTACTGATGGTTTTGGCAACTTTGCTCTAATCTAAATCTTTTATCTCGAATCAACTTAAACCAACAAAACATGCTAGACTTGGTCAAACAAAAGCAAGTAACTTAAGAGCGAACTACCAAAAATAAAACAACACAATCAAAGTTTAATACATACTTAAATAAGTTCATAACAAGCTACATCAATCCCCTAACTACGACAATTAGCTACTCATAATCACCATAAAAACACGCTAAAGCCATAGAAGAGTCTATAAACTAGGCTACAAAGTAAAAGAAAGAGAAATAAAACTCGTATGTGTTAATGTTGGTCCCTCGTTCCCGAGCTCCCGTCACGATCTCGAGCCTCCACTCACGTCTTGACCCCCAAGGAATGCTCTTCTTCTTCTCTTAGAGTGTGTATTTCGAAATTAGCTAGGTCCAAAAATCTATCAAATTCGGCTCCATTTGCAAATGGTACATCATATTTTATTTATACACAAAATCGACACGACGTTGCAACGTTGGGCATGACGTTGCAACGTCGTGCCCTAGGTGACAAATAAAAAAGGGAAAATCCTGTGGCGTTGCAACACTGAGGGCAATATTGCAACGTTGCTACCCTAATGCGCGCGTGCCTTATCGATTCGGCGTTGCGACGCTGCAAAGCAACATTGCAACTCCGTCACCACGACTCCTCTAAGCCAAAAATTTGCAACATCGACGTTGCGCCGCCCTGCATGGCGTTGCAACGCCGTCACCTCGGGTCAAAAAGCTTGGATTGATCCTTCTCCTTCCACTTGATATTATTTTTAGCTCCAAAAGCCATGAAATTAACCCGAGCACTCCAAAATATCTCCAAATGGTCTGTACAACCTGAAATTAGAAAAATCGAATACGTGAAAGCCGTGAAATTATCATAAAAACTAGCAAATTATAAGTTTAAGGATAACACATTTTGTATGTTATCATGTTCTCACTAACATCAGTAACTTAGTGAGAAAGTAAAAACAACATAATTATTAATTTAAATATTTTTTTAAAAAAAATTATATACAAAATATTATACCTATAAAATTAAAATATAGTAATATTGATGTGGACATCGATTTCATCCTTGGGTGAGATGGCATTTAAAAATTACGACAGAAAAATTAGGCTTTGTTTGCATCGAAAAATATGGTGGGGAAACCAAAAGGCATCAGGGTAACGAGAAAAATCAAATGGAAAGGACAAACAGCAAGACAATGACATGTCCGAAGTTTCCTTCCCACAAATAGTGTATATATTATATGTATATATAGGATAAATTTTATTAAAACAAATACTCTTGAATTTTGCCATTTATTTTTAAAAATATCCCTATTTTATAAATGTTGCAATACTAGGTATCTTTCAACCTTTTATAAATGTTTCAAAATTACCCTCGACTAAAAAAATTGTTAGAAGGTTGGATTAAAAGTTAACATGCTTGCATGACATTTATTCATCAGATAAAAATGATATTCTATTTTAAAACTAATTGATAATGAGAGAAGTAATTCACGTACTTTATAGAGATTGTGTGTCATTATTTTTGTAATGTGGAAATCCTCAAAAGACTTAACTCAAGAAAGCATTATTGATCGAAAATTTTTGGTCAATCTCTAATTGTCACGTCATTATTCTTAATTAATGATAAAACTATAAATGATTAAATTTGAGACCAATTATAAATTGACATGTGTCCCAAATTTAATTTGAAGACAAAACATAGAAAATTCTAAAAAAATTAAAAAGCTACATGTCTTTATTTTGACCAAACAATTAAATTTAATTTGTTCAGATTGGGTTATATGGAGTTTAGGTCAAAGTTAAATAAAACTCAAATCCAAATAGTTAGACCCAAAGCTAACTAAAGCCCAAGTCCATGGTTGGGCCCAAAAACCACTAAAACCCAAGCTCACATACTTATAGAGCTCTATAAATAGAGGAGCTCTCCTCCATTTAAAAGGGTCAGAAATTTTATTCCCCAGAAAATTAAGGGAGAATTGAGAGTAAAGAATGCTAAAGTTCGAATGTTCCCTGAAGTCCTCAGGTACTGAATGATTCAAGACAAGTCCTTAGGTGTTGAATGCTCGATAAAGTCATCAGATATTGAACAATTCAAGACAAGACCTAGGGTGTTGAACCCTCTTTTAAGACTAAAGACTCTTCAAGTCCAACTCTTACGTGTTCGAACACTCCTTGAAGTGTTGAACACTCTTAGAAGACTAAATACACTCGAAGACAAGGCCCTAGGTGTTGAACACTCTTGAAAGACCAAAAACCCTCTAAGACAAAGCCCTTGAGTGCTAAACATTCCTTGAAAACTAAAAACACATTGAAGACTGGAAGACTTGAGGACTTTAAAGACTAAAATATCTTTGAAGACAAGTCAAAAGCATTTGAACCGTTCAAGATTCCAAAACTTCGATTGTATCTTCAAGACGATCAATGAGTAACAAGCCAAAGACCGATCCAACAAGATCAACAAGTCAAAGGTCGATGAGAAAAGACCAACAAGCACGCTCAAGAACAAGCTTTAGCCCTCAAAACATTTGTGTATGAAAGCGAAAGAATCGAAAGAAAATTAGAGATTGTACCATACCCAAAAAATTAATAAAAATACAAGTTATTTACATGTATCTCATTTATTTCTCTTTGGTGAAATCAGGTGTGAACACGCGTTCTAATCATTATCACGTTGTTTCACATCATTGCCATGTTGACTTTTCGTTTAACATTCTAAAGGATTTCTACTCCAATGATAATTTTGAAATACTTGAATAAAACATTAGCATCCAATTTTCACAAATTGGTGATTGCCTTTTAGCAGGGAAGCTTTTCAAATTTCACCATTGTCAATTTTGTTGTTCTTCTTTCTTATGTGCTTAAGAATCTCGTTGAGTTATTTCAGATGATCTTTTTCTAGATTTATTGGTTGAGTTTTTACTTGGTTATTCAACTAAACATATAAATTTAATTAGTTGCAAGTAATATGAATCATGATGCTCTAACTTTACCTTCAAGACTAATCACATTGCTCAAGGGCCAAACAACTACAATTGTCTTTTGATTTCGACATACAAACAATAGGGAGTTCATTTAATAGAGGTCAAGGTAGGGAAAAAGGATAAAAGCTCTATACGCTTTGTCAGATGATGCTACAAGAAGGAATTAGAGTTTTATGTTAAGAAGATATATTTTTCGGTATTTATGTTTGGCTTAAGTTATAGGTTTAATTAGGATTTTATTTTATTATTTAATTTATTTGATGGAAAAATTGTGTTGAGGGGCAGTTTGGTCTTTTAACCAGTTAGCTAAATGACTTGGTTAAAAATTTGAAGGCATTTTGTGTGAAAGACTAAGTTTTTTTTGGGAATGAAGTTTTTTGCATTTGACGTTTGAGCCACATCATCATATCTTTGTAATTCTTGAATCCAAAGTTGCAAGTCAGGAACATTCAGATAGATTTGATCGGCTTGTTTGTGGAGTGTTCAAACATTAAGAGATGAACTACTTTTCTCATCTCTTGGTCTTAAATCAAAAGATAATGTACCTCTAATTCTTTCACCTAGGGATTGAAATTAATTGATTTGAAGATTTTAGTATGGGTTAATTAGGTGTTTAAATAATGAAAGGTTCCTAATTATAATTATTAGAGGGTTTGTGTCTAAACTGCAACATGATAACTTGAACAACTATAGAGTAAGAATAATGGAGTATTTCCCTCAAGAAGAGTACTGAAAAAAAAAAGTACTCTAACTTAGTTATTCTTTACCTGTCTAAATACTTGAATTCTTGTAGTGGTTAATTTTTGTTTTATTTTATTTTTATGTTTCGTAAATGCATCTTTGAAAGTATTACATCCTCTTCAACTACTTGTATAAGACATACATGTTTGATTTGGAGGATCTTAATTGTATCGTTGGATTCTTGAGGTTTGGAAATTCTAGAACTAATATGCTTTAAATTTAAGTTTTTGGAGGGAGGGAGAGTGGGGAGATTAGTTATCAATTTATTTTAAGATACTTTTATCACTTTTTTTTTTCTTCCTAATTGGCGTAATGCTACGAGGGACAAATACTTCAACTAATGTTATCAATCACATTGAGTAAGATTCTTGGTCGTTGATCATTTCTTATTCACTTAAATTTTTTATTTGAGTATTTATATTCATTCTTATTTCTTTTTTGATAACTTTTTGTAGGTTGATGAAAGAATTACTTCGATAATAATGGAATATCTTGGCCACAACACACTAACTTGAGTTATTTAAATTTTTGATAACAACATATTTTGTAATTAATAAATGATAAATTGATAAAGCTTACATTTTGTATCATCTCCTAAGTTGAGAGGTTGATATTAGTATATGATCTATTTTTGTGGAGCAATGTGGATCTTGTATAAATGATTATTTAGATAATGATACATTTATGTAACAAGTGAAACAGGAAGAATAACCTTATGAATATATTAGAAAAGTTATAAAAGATCCAACAACATCCACCAAATGCTATGAAATGTTTATAAATGCTATAAATAGAAACACCATGACCATACAAGCCTCCTCCTATATAGGTTTCATTTCATTGTATAAATAAATATTTATAGTTGTAAATAAATGTCATCATTGATTGGTACATGCAAGTGCACGTGATCGAAGTAATATTAAACTGAAGTATTCTAAAGTATTGTACCAAAAGGAATAAAGTTTAATAAAATTGATTGAGAAAACACAAATTGTTGATAAATTGCAATTGAAATGTAACCATAAGTAACACAAATTATTGTTGGATTATTTTTAGTTAAAATAAAAATGATTGAAAACAATGGAAAAGTAAGGGATTTAAGAATGTTTATACCATTTTGGAAAGAAATGCAACTAGAATGCAATTTCAAGTCTAACTTGTACCAGAACTAAGTAAACCGAGTTCAACTCTCATTCGACCTTGTACGAAGTATCTTTAGGAGGTTGAGTGATTAAACCTATTTATTTATGACTAATCTAATACAGGTAAATTGGCACACAACTATAGTAGTTTTGGAGTCTCGCCCTCTATCTAGGATCAAAGTTTCAGGATTTATGTCTAAGCCTTTTCCTTCATTGATTTTGTGACATCTGTTTTACTTAACTCTTTCGGTATTAAGCTTAAGCTTGACAAGAAACACTAGCTGGTCAATTAGGGTTTACCCAACATTTCATTCACAAAAAGCAAACTTGGTTCAAGCGTTAGTTGTTTTTGCTATCGAGTTTTACATCTTTCCTCTAGGGCATTCACAAACTTGAATTTATTAAGAAATTTAGCTCTTCATAATGAAAATAATAAAATACAATAAGATTAAAGTGAAAGAAGTCATTGAAATAAGAAACGAAAAGAACAAACAACTTGGGAGATGTTTCACATTTTTTTTTCAAGAAAAGTGGGGATAATTGTGATTAATGTCAAAATTAAACAGTTTTATCACATATTTTGAGCCCATCAAAGAAAATTTCAATATTGGAGAATTCAAAACTGGGAAGGCGAAAGTAAGGTAGTTGAGAGAAAAAAATTGGAATCTCAATGAAAATTTCACCCTATTTTTTTCCTTCTCTTAATATTTAATTTCTCAGTAATTTCAAATAAATAAAATGGACAAATATGTAGTGTGAATGTAAGTTTTGGCTTCTATTGGCTCGGGTCGTGACAAAATGAAAATTTTGACAAATTAAGCTATTTGTGTATAAATTGGGATTTCATACTTAAAACGTTTTTGCTTTCGTGTGTGTCATAAGATCCAATGCAGATTTGATTGATGTATATTTTTCTGACCTTTTGCTTTCCTACGCATCACAAGGTCCACCCTTTATGTAGCTAGTAACTAGTATTTATTGTTATTTTCTAGGTTTTCTTTGGCTAGTTTTTTAATAAACATCTTTTGTTAATAGTTTAACTTGATTTATTCATAGAGAAATATATAAATTTCTTATGCCAAAAATAGCAATTTAAATGTGGGAAAATGTAATCTAAGCAAAATTTAACTGATTAAAGTAGCGTAAATTGACTATAGATTAGAAGTTCAAAATTCTCTACCACATGTTTGTTATTTATTTTTTCAGAAAGGAAATATATTAGATGCCAACTACCTAGGGGTGTGCATGGTTCGGTCGGATCCAATTTTGGACAAAACCAGTGACTGAACCGAACTACTCGGTTCTTACCATGTCTAAATCGAAAAAATCGAAGGTTCCTTCGGTTTCGGTTGAAATCGTAGAAGATTGGTTCCGGTTCAAACTGATTCGATTTGGTTTTAATCGAATGTGAAATGTTTTTTAGAGGGATGAATGCCAACACTTTCTTTTTTTAGATCTATCGATCGGGCCTTTCAAGAAGGTGATGAGAGAGAGATTGTGGAGTAGGTGAAAAACTACAGATGATCATGATATATAACGTGGAAGGGTGACACTCGTTTTTGCAGATCGAGATCCAGTGACGAAGAGAAGTGTAGATTTGGCGGCGAAAGGGTGAGGCATAAATTCAACGACGAAAAAGCGAGGTATAGATCAAGTGGCGAAGGAGAAGAGAAAAATTGATGAAAAAACTAAGAGGAATAGGGAAAGAAGAAAACGATAGGGGAGGGAGAGAAGAAAAGGATGGGGTGGTGGGTTTGGAAAGTGAAAGAGAGAGGAGTAGATGTGTGGTTGCTGGAATATGAGAGAGAATTAGGGTTATGTTTTGTGAGAAATATAATAAAATTTGGGATAGGCTCTATGGCTTTGCTCTCTTCACTCGTATTCTAGTATTTCACTTTCTTTTCATTGTTTCGATGCTAATGAGGTACTAACTTTTCCACGGATAGGATAGTAAGAAATTTATATTATCCACCATTCAAATTTGAATAATACTTATTTAATAATTGGTCCAGAATGATTACTATTAAAAACTTTACAACTTGTATCCAAACAAAAAAAATTACAACTATTTTTTTTCGAACAATTTCATAAACCACTCTTAAAGTATAGAGTTTGTTACAATCACACCCATGAATTTTTAATTCGATCAATTAGTCCCCTGCACATTGGTAAGTATTGCAATCAACCTTATTTGTTAGTTGATGTGTTAAATTACCGTTTAATTGGGCTTTGTATGTGTAACTCACACATTGTTAGGAAACAACAAACTTGTTCATAGAGCTTGTCGAAGG
The DNA here is from genome assembly GCA_036507285.1 of Trichosanthes cucumerina. Taxonomy (NCBI): domain Eukaryota; kingdom Viridiplantae; phylum Streptophyta; class Magnoliopsida; order Cucurbitales; family Cucurbitaceae; genus Trichosanthes; species Trichosanthes cucumerina. The sequence goes on along the minus strand of CM071836.1, from coordinate 13,095,941 downwards.
CTCGCCAAATATAATTTAGAATTCTAGATCCACAAATACTATGTATAAAAGGTCACTACTACAATTTTGGCTTTCTATGACACCATATATAAACTAAAAATGTGAGAGGGAGTAAAAAAAATGGTTGGGGGCGCGTTTTTGGCAGGAAACGGCAGAGATTTTTGGATTTCCGAAATTTATGAATTTTTTAATATTATAAATTTATGACATTTTTTCAATGTCATATTTTAATGACTTAGATATGTCATGACTGGAGGTTCAGTTTTGGTGGGAAAAGACGTGTTTTTTGGCGAAAAAAGTCAAGGAATTTTTCAAAATTTACAATTTTAGTGTCATAAATTTATGACATCGTTTAAATGTCATTGTTATTTGGTTCTATTAGTACTTTTCATTTAAAAATGAAAGGCAAAAAAAAAAAAAATTAAAAAACAACAATGAGTCCTAATTTTTTTAAAAATATTTCGTCAACGTTCCTATCTTCCTATGTATACATGAAATACTCTCTACTAATTCCCCCAATTGCTCGTTCACATTTGTTTTTTAAAATTTATAACTCGAGGCTAAAAATTTTGCAACGAGTGCAATCTATTCACAAGCATCAACATTATGTAGTCAAGATTATACAAGTTTATAAACAATAGTAAACTCAAGCCCACCGCTTTTTATAATAGTATTTTAATTCCACATGTTCTAAAATTAACTCATTTTAGGGTAATTACATTCATTTGTCTGTGTAAAAAATGCCTTGAATTTGTTATCTGCCGGTTCGAATAACAAGTAGTACGGAGGTCTCGTTGATGTGGTGCTAAGTCACCTGCACTCTGACATTCAAGTTAGTATAAACTCAAGAAAGTCTAGAAAACAGTTGTTGTGTGTTTTAAAACTTATCATTTCTGGATGATTTCATCGAATATATAACAATCAGTTTCGTAACCAACGATAACTCACATAAATTCATTTAATTCATGATGAATTAAAAACAAAAAAATAATTGAATAAGATAGAAATGAACTCTTAAATAATATTTAATAACTTTTTAGTTTTTAAACAAGCCCATAAAAATTACTTTTATCCCTCTATTTTTCTTAGTTTGTTAGTTATATTTTTTTACCTATAATTTAAAAAATCAAGTCAATTATTAAAAAAATTTTAAAAAAATAGTTTTTAAAACATAGACAAACAAAGAAAACGACGAAGACTCCTTTTCTCCTCTCGAACCCTATGTGACACTCGACAATTTCAAGTAAATTATAAATTATTTTTTTAGAACTTGAGTTTTGGGCTCGTTTCTTGGTTTTTGGAATTTTTGGGCCAAATAATTAATTATTGGACCTTTCAGGAGTCCAAATAATTAACCATTGCATTTAAATGTGGGTGGTCAATTCCTATGACTTCATATCTAGCGTTTTGGAGAAAGAATCAAGGTACTTTCTCTCCTCTCTCTTATTCATTCTTTTGGGTTTGGTTTTAATAAATTAAAAAAATAAAAAGAAAGCTTTTCAAAGGCAGCCGTCACACACCCTTCTTCTTCTTCTTTTAATTTCATTTACTATTTAGTTGCATTATATTTAAAGACGTTGACAGTAAGTTTTGGATGTTATGTTCATTATCTTCGAAAAGATAGTTTAATTTAGATATTATGTTTATAAGTCCGAAAAATATGATGGACTCTCGATATATTGTATTTGTGTTGTTGAATGTATGCTATGCTAGTGGCATAGAATCGTTATGATGGCTTGAGGGTGTTAGGATTTGTGCCCTAAACTTATGTAATTTTGATCAAATAAATAAAGAGTTATTTGTTTTGATAAAATTATGTTCTTGCTTTATAAATCCAATAAACTAAGCTCCAAGGTTATAATATATCTTGAACATCAGTGTAGTAGACACTATTTGGATTATGTTCAAGAGTATAACCTAAATGGTTTATGGTATAAGAATAAGGTTGGAAACCTTATTCTGGTAACACCATGGATGCGGCCCACTTTGTAATTAGTACAAATGAGGTAATCCAACTCATTCATCTGGTTGACATGCGAGTGGGGGCATCCTGTATGAAGAGTTCATACAAGACCGGACTGCAAATTATTAGTCTAACCAGTATAACGTCGTTAATATGATAAGATTGATAATTATAGATGGTCATTAGTGACTCGACCTGAATCCTAAGCAAGTTAAGAACTCTTGCTAATAGGGGTTTGTCCTTAGACTAGTATGGGTGAGAGTGACCTGTAACCGACTCAATAAACCTACCTTCCCAGGGACAGAATGTAACGCCCCTACTTTTCTATGACTAAACTCTTAGGGACATTACTACACATGCATGCATTTATAGGCCAAGAGATAAAAGATCTTTAAAACCTCCAATGAAAATAATTTGTCTTTAGGGATCCCAAATAAAACATTCAAAATAGATAAAAGGAGCAGTTTAACATGGCCTATTTAAAATCTGTAAAGTAAATTTAAACTTCAAAAACATAAAGGAAACAACATCAGTTATAAAAGAAATGTGCGGAAAACATGTCCATTCCCATGGTTCTAGTAACGCGCCTCCGTCACTCGCCCTGCACGTCCTTGGCCTTACCTGAAAAACATTTTTTAAAAGAAAAGGTGAGTATTGCAAAACAATACCCAGTAAGTGACCTCGCTACCGAGGTTTGGGATATGCATACACATACAATCATGACTTTTAAACTTGTTCAAAACGTATATATCACGGGACCTAAAACTTTCTCATATTGTCGTGTCTTTAATCCATGACTTCCTTTTTATTTATGTGGCCGATCGGGTCATCCCGAGTCATTTCATTTTGAGTCCCTCACGGACCCTCTGTAATAATTTGAGTCCTCACGGACCCTGTATGGTTTGAGTCCTCACACTGCACTCTAATAATTTGAGTCCCTCACAGACCCCTGTAATTTGACCCATAGGGTCTCTATTGCATGTTTGACCATGCACATAATGCACTCAGGAGACCAATGTCCACACTTTTCATCAAATCATTTCATGACATACATAACATGCATGAGGTCCCATCATTCACATAACAATAGTGTACATGTCACAAACATCATCACAATATGCAAATCATACTTTTCTCATAGATAGTTTGAAATCATACTTTTGTAGGAAATCATGAAATATTCTTATGCAAATTCATCATCATATCCTCACATGAAATCTTTGGAATACTCTTACATAGAATACAAGAATATTCTCACATAAAATACTAGTTTATTTCCACATGAAGCATTGAAATATTTGCACATAAAATATTAAGTATTCTCACGAAAAATATCTCAGTATATTGTCATATGAAAATATAAACTAATTTCGCATGAAATCGTGAAAATCAATTTCTTCAACCCCAATAAAAGTTCGGCACAAGGTCCCTTACCTTAGTTCGAATTCTACTCCAAAATCTAACCCGAGCTCCCGGACTACTCTTCTTTTAGTGAAACCTGATTCACACCATAGTTCCCAAGTTCAATCTCCAAGTATTCACTAAATCCATAATCATAAGGTACTTAAATTACGTTATTAAGATGTCATGCCTCGCTTACCTCGAGTTCAATGCGAAAACCTAATATCCCTTAGTCCGTTTTGACGATCGACCCTCAATTTCGCTCCAAGCTTGGTCCTACAATTAGTGTTCAAACAAAGAGCTTAGGCTCTCAATTATACGCTTAGATGATCAATATGTCACGAATAATTCTCATTCAAAATCCATACTTAACAAGATCGCTCACCGGGTTAACCTCAGCGGCTGTAAAATAGCGTTGGCCGGCGTTGCAAAGCTCGACGGCAGCAGGGGACAGTGTGCGTACGGGTCTCGGCGACGGCGCAGATCAAACAGCGGCGGCGGCTGGGAAAAATTGCGTGAACTCCGGCGAGAACCTGCGGCTGGATTGGGCGTGGCTGGCGGTCCGGCGCTGCAAAGCTTCGACGGCAGCTCCACGTTCGGTCTCGGCGCACTCGATCTGAGCACTTCCAGAGACGGCTTCAAAGGCGTGACTTCCACGCACGGATCGATCGGCTCTTGGACGGTGAGTCTCGATCGTGGGTTGTCGGCGCTTCTAACGCGTTCGTGAGCTGCGGACGAGGTGGTGGGGACTTCTCGAGCGGTGGGTGGGACGCGGGCGCAAGCTTTGCAAGCGCGGCTTCACGAGTGGCTTTGTGGCGGGACCCACGCGCAGGCGTGGGCCTAACGGGAAGTGCGTGCTCGGAGCTTCAAAATGCGAGGTGCTCAACACTCGTTGACGGCGAGTTCTTTTTTTTTCGTGGTGGCGGCGGAGAAGCGTAATGCGAGGAGAAGGTGGTCGGCTAGGTTAAATTGTGGAGGAAGAAGAAAATGAGTTTAGGGTTAGGGCTTGTCTCAATGAGTTTAGGGTTAGGGTTTTCTTTAATTTGAAATTTAAGGAGCTTAAATACTACAAAATTAGGCCAATAATCAAAAGTCCTATGTAACCCTCATTTAGTGATTAATAACCAAAGTGTCATCGCTCCTTCTTTTTCCTTTAATTTTACAAATCATTATCTAGGAGAATATTTCGCTTTAAGCTAAGTAAAATCAAAGACTCACTAACACCGAGCTTGATGAGATTCACTAATCCAACTCGACACACACAGGTTGATAGAACGCTAAATAAAATAAATAATTAGTACTGTGGTCGTGGTCGTCCACAATCTTCCCTCCTTAAGAACTTTCGTCCTCGAAAGTTCCTATTCTGAAATAATTACGGGTATTTAGCTCGCACCTCTTCTTCTCGCCTCCCGGTGGCTTCTTCCGTGCGGTGATTTTGCCACAATACTTTAACTAAGTTGATCTCACGGTTACGGAGGGTCTTTCGATCTCTGACAATAATCTGTATAAGTCGTTCGCCATAACTCAAATCTTCACGCTGTTGTAATTGGTTCAAAGTCTCGACGTGAGTCGAGTCCGAACGTATTTCCTCAACATGGAGACATGAAATACGTTATGAACCGCCGATAGGATAGGGAAAGGCGGCGATGCGATCAGTGAGGCCACCGCACCAACCTCTCTCTAAAATCTCGAATGGTCCGATGAAGCGCGGACTCAACTTCCCTTTTCGGCCAAACCTTAGAATTCCTTTCATTGGGGCAACTTTAAGAAATACGTGGTCCCCAATTTCGAATTCTAGGTCCCTTCGTCTTGTGTCGGCATAGCTCTTTTGTCTGTCTTGGGCGGTCTGCATTCGCGCCCTAATCTTTTGTATTGCCTCATTAGTGACCTGTACTAATTCTGGACCCAACAACTGGCGTTCGCCAACCTCCTCCCAGAAAACGGGAGTTCTGCAACGTTTTCCATAGAGAGCTTCAAATGGAGCCATTCCGATGGTCGACTGATAACTGTTATTGTAAGCAAACTCCATTAAATGCAAATGAGTGTCCCAACTACCGGGGAAGTCTAAGGTGCAAGCTCGCAACATATCTTCTAATATCTGGTTTAAACGTTCTGTCTGCCCATCCGTCTGTGGATGAAAAGCTGTACTAAAGTTCAACTGCGAACCTAACGCTTTCTGTAAACTCCTCCAGAAGTTGGAGGTGAAACGTGGATCCCTGTCTGAAATAATCTTGACTGGAATCCCATGTAAACGGACTATCTCTTCCATGTAAAGCTGCGCCCACTTATCTGTAGAATAGGTGGGTTTCCCTGGTATGAAATGTGCTGACTTGGTTAATCTGTCCACTATGACCCAAATTACTGAGTAATCTCGTAAGGTTCTAGGCAGTCCGACTATGAAATCCATAGAGATCTCCTCCCATTTCCACTGGGGCACATGTAAAGGCTGCAGAGTCCTCCGGGCGCCTCTGCATGCAGGTGCCTTCACCTGCTGACAAGTCAGGCACTTGCTAACAAATTCTGCCACGTCGCGCTTCATGTTACACCACCAGAACGACTGTTTCAGATCTCGATACATCTTGGTGCTACCAGGGTGCATAGAGAATGGTGAGTTATGGGCTTCGCTCAAGATTTCTGCCTTCAGTTTGTCATCGTCTGGCACACATAATCGTCCCTGAAATAGTAATCCTCCATCTGTGGATAGGGAAAACTCTGCCAACTCACCGCCGTTATCTTTGCGGTAAGTTTTTCCACTAATCGAGGGTCTCCTGCTGAGACTCAACGATGCGTTGTCTCAAGGTTGGTTGTACCGATTAATCCAGAGCTAAGCGAGCCGTGGTCTTTCCTACTAGTCTTGCAATTTCGGCTCGAGCAAACTCTGCTGTAACTCTGCTCATCGGAACTTTCGTCTTTGAAGTATGCACCGCTTCCTATCGAGGGCATCGACCACGACATTAGCCTTACCGGGTGGTATTGTATGTCAATATCGTAATCCTTCACTAATTCCAACCATCTGCGTTGCCTCATGTTCAATTCCTTCGGGTGAATGATACTTGAACTTTTATGATCTGTAAAAATCAATTTTCTCGCCATACTGTGTAGTGTCTCCGGATCTTTAATGCAAAGACCACTGCTTTGCTAGTTCCAAGTCATGAGTTGGATAATTCCTCTCATGCGTCTTTAATTGCTCGGGATGCATAGGCTATTACTTTACCGTCTTTGCATTAGAACACAACCCAAACCTTTCTTAGAAGCATCACTTTGTAAACCACGAAGCTCCTGTTCGCTCTCGGGATCGTAAGAATCGGGTGACACTAATCAGCACTTGAGTTCCTGGAAACTCGCCTCACAAGCATCATCCCAAACAAATGAGTTTCCCTTGCGCGTCAGCTGAGTCATGGGCATGGCTATCTTGGCGAAGTCCTGCACGAAACGTCTATAATAACCTGCAAGACCCAGAAAACTACGTACCTGCGGCGGTGGTGGGACGAGGCCAGCGTGTGGCGGCCTCCACTTTCACTGGTCAACAGAGACTCCAGCTTCGGACACCACATGCCCTAAGAAGGATACCTGTCTGAGCCAGAATTCACACTTAGAGAATTTTGCATACAACTTATTCTCTCTCAGCGTGTTTAAAACTTCTCTCAAGTGCCTTTCATGATCTTCATCACATCTGGAGTATATCAGAATATCGTCAATAAACACAATCACGAACGTATCTAGAAACTCTTTGAATAAACGGTTCATCAAGTCCATGAAAGCGGCGGGAGCGTTGGTCAAACCAAACGGCATCACTTTGTGAACTCGTAATGCCCATAACGTGATCTCGAATCTTTGTCTTAGGAATATCTTCTTCACTAATTCTCAACTGATGGTAGCCTGATCTCAGATCAATCTTGGAGAACACTGTTGCTCCCTGCAACTGGTCGAACAAATCATCTATTCTAGGAAGAGGGTATTTATTCTTGATCGTAACTTTATTCAACTCCTCGTAATCTATACACAAAGCATGGACCCGTCTTTCTTTTTTCACGAACAACACGGTGCTCCCAAGGCGAAACGCTAGGGCGTATAAACCCTTGTCCGATAAGTCCTCGCAATCGTAGTTTCGATTCTTTCAACTCTGCTTGCCATTCATGCAGTGCCTTGGATATCGGAGTCGTCCCTAATTCCAATCCGATGTTAAAATCTACCTCTCTGATCGGAGGTATTCCGGGGAGGTCCTCGGTGAAGACGTCTGTAAATTCATTCACCACTGGTACCAATGACACTGAGATCTCCGTGCACCTTGCATCTAGTATGCAAGCTAAGACGCCCCAAGCTCCCCGATGTAATAACTTCCTGGCCTTAAGGGCAGTAATTACCTTAGGCCTACTTCCTGCTATCGTGCCTCTGAACCTGTAGCCAGGTTGGTCAGGAGGAGTGAACACTACCTCCTTCCTGAAACAATCAATGCAAGCATGGTTCTGCGCTAACCAGTCCATGCCCAATATCACATCAAAGTCAAACATGTCTAAGACTACTAGATTTACTGTTAACTCATGGTCTGCGATGGTCACCCTACCATCCTTGACTTTCATAGTGGCTAACAAATTTATCCCCGCAGGAGTGGAGACAAACAGAGCATACTGTAACTGTTCTAGTTCTAACTCAGCTTGACTTACGAAGGATGCAGAAATAAAAGAGTGTGTAGAACTGAGAATCAAATAATACAAAGGCAAGGTGCCCAAGTAATGGAAGTGTACCAGAACCACCGAGTCCGAGCCATAGATGTTTTTACTGGTGCTTGCATAAGCTCTTCCTTGATGTATTACAGTGCTTCACAACAAATCCCACTATTGATAACTGAGGTTGGCTACGCGCCGGCTTGACTCGGGGCGGCTAAAAGCTCTGTGCCCTTCTTTCCCACATCCGAAGCACACTCGGACCAAGACCAAACACTTACCCCAATCTCGCTTACCACGATCTTTTGCATTGTGGCTTATCTCCACCGTTATTTCCCGCTCTGTTGACTCGTGGTTTCGACTGAACACGCACGAAAATTTCTGCGTCTATGCGGTGTGCGTTGGGGACGCCGTGAGCTTGAATTTGGTGGTCCCACTTCCTCTTATGATTTGTCATGGTCGCCCAGGTTAACCACTACCTGCTGCAGTGTGCGATCTGCGCTGCACCCAAATCAATTCTGCCACTCTCACTGCGGAGGCATAATCAGGGGGTGCTAGTGCTTGAATGAAGCCTCGAACATTCTCATCCAGTCCCATAATGAAGCGCTATGTTTTCTTTGCCTCTGTGTCTACCACCGGGGCAAAGCGAGACAAACGGTGAATTCCTCTCATATACCTCCACCGCCCTCCCGTTACGGCCAAGTCAGTGTAATTGCTGCTTCCTATAACGAGTGCAGCGGGTAAAATTTCCGCCGTAACGCTTCCCTCAAATGCATTCCGTAATTGTTTCTCCGCTAGCGACAATGGTTCCCTGGGCGGACTCCCACCATAAATAAGCGTCGTCTCTTAGCATAAAGGTAGCACAGGACACCCTCTGGTCCTCAGGGCAATTCATCAGCCTGAAAATGGTCTCAATAGAGGACAGCCACAACTCAGCCACAGTGGGGTCACTGGAAGACCCATCGAAAGATCTGGGATCATACTTCCTGAAGTCCTTCAGATATCGAGACTCCAGAGTTGCATCGTTTCGCCCCTGATTTGCTTGGGCGGTTGAGTGGCTCATCGTGGCTCGCACTAGAGTCTGCATAGCCTCTACCATCATAGTCATAACGTTAGTGTTCCCTTGATCCGCCACTGGAGCAACTGCAGGTGCATTCTCCTGGCGGCCAGGCTGGTCCTGGGGGAGGTCTGGTACGGGTGGAGCAATCCCTTCCTGTTCCAGTGGTAATTCTGGTTGGGTGTCAACGTTTTCTCTTGCCCTCCGGCCCCTACCACGTCCCCTACCTCTCCCTCGACCTCTAGGTGGCATTTTGTCGGTACTACAATACAGAGAGTTTCTAACTCAGTTTCATTACTTTCTAACTATAAGATAGGATCACCCCTTAGGGTTTTAAATTCATTTACATTTATAATACAGGATCACATCATAATCATTTGCTTAATTTGTAAAATACCGTAACGCACTGGCGATGGCCTAACGCGTTGTTCAACCATGGGAACTACTCTGTGCTTACTCAAGCAAGTCTCTGAGAACCCTTAAACCTAGGGCTCGATACCAACTGTAATGCCCCTACTTTTCTATGACTAAACTCTTAGGGACATTACTACACATGCATGCATTTATAGGCCAAGAGATAAAAGATCTTTAAAACCTCCAATGAAAATAATTTGTCTTTAGGGATCCCAAATAAAACATTCAAAATAGATAAAAGGAGCAGTTTAACATGGCCTATTTAAAATCAGAAAGTAAATTTAAACTTCAAAAACATAAAGGAAACAACATCAGTTATAAAAGAAATGTGCGGAAAACATGTCCATTCCCATGGTTCTAGTAACGCGCCTCCAGTCACTCGCCCCGCACGTCCTTGGCCTTACACAAAAACATTTTTTTAAAGAAAGGGTGAGTATTGCAAAACAATACCAGTAAGTGACCTCGCTACCGAGGTTTGGGATATGCATACACATACAATCATGACTTTTAAACTTGTTCAAACGTACATATCACGGGACCTAAAACTTTCTCATATTGTCGTCTTTAATCCATGACTTCCTTTTTATTTATGTGGCCGATCGGTCATCCCGAGTCATTTCATTTTGAGTCCCTCACGGACCACTGTAATAATTTGAGTCCTCATGCACCCTGTATGGTTTGAGTCCTCACGCACCCTGTAATAATTTGAGTCCCTCACGGACCCACTCGTAATTTGACCCATAGGGTCTCTATTGCATGTTTGACCATGCACATAATGCACTCAGGAGACCAATGTCCACACTTTTCATCAAATCATTTCATGACATACATAACATGCATGAGGTCCCATCATTCACATAACAATAGTGTACATGTCACAAACATCATCGTCAATATGCAAATCATACTTTTCTCATAGACAGTTTGAAATCATACTTTTGTAGGAAATCATGAAATATTCTTATGCAAATTACTGTCATATCCTCACATGAAATACTGGAATACTCTTACATAGAATACAAGAATATTCTCACATAAAATACTAGTTTATTTCCACATGAAGCATTGAAATATTTGCACATAAAATATTAAGTATTCTCACGAAAATATCTGTATATTGTCATATGAAAATATAAACTAATTTCGCATGAAATCGTGAAAATCAATTTCTTCAACCCCAATAAAAAGTTCGGCACAAGGTCCCTTACCTTAGTTCGAATTCTACTCCAAAATCTAACCCGAGCTCCCGGACTACTCTTCTTTTAGTGAAACCTGATTCACACCATAGTTCCCAAGTTCAATCTCCAAGTATTCACTAAATCCATAATCATAAGGTACTTAAATTACGTTATTAAGATGTCATGCCTCGCTTACCTCGAGTTCAATGCAAAAACCTAATATCCCTTAGTCCGTTTTGACGATCGACCCTCAATTTCGCTCCAAGCTTGGTCCCTACAATTAGTGTTCGAAACAGTAGCTTAGGCTCTCAATTATACGCTTAGATGATCAATATGTCACGAATAATTCTCATTCAAAATCCATACTTAACAAGATCGCTCACCGGGTTAACCTCAGCGGCTGTAAAATAGCGTTGGCCGGCGTTGCAAAGCTCGACGGCAGCGGGGGCACGGCGTCGCGTCACGGGTCTCGCGCGGCGCGCAGATCAAACAGCGGCGGCGGCTGGGAAAAATTGCGTGAACTCCGGCGAGAACCTGCGGCTGGATTGGGCGTGGCTGGCGGTCCGGCGCTGCAAAGCTTCGACGGCAGCTCCACGTTCGGTCTCCGGCGCACTCAGATGCGAGCACTTCCAAGAGACGGCTTCAAAGGCGTGACTTCCACGTACGGATGCGGCTCTTCGGACGGCTGGAGTCTCTGATCGTGGGTTGTCGGCGCTTCTTCGTTCGTGAGCTGCAGACGAGGTGGCTGGGGGACTTCTCGAACGGCTGGCTGGACGAGGGCGCAAGCTTTGCAAGCGGCGGCTTCACGAGTGGCTTTGTGGCCGGACGCGCAAGACGTGGGCCTAACGGGAAGTGCGTGCTCGGAGCTTCAGCGGCGAGGTGCTCAACACTCGTTGACGGCGAGTTCTTTTTTTTTCGTGGTGGCCGGCGGGAGAGCAGTAGTAACGAGGAGAAGGTGGTCGGCTAGGTTAAATTGTGGAGGAAGAAGAAAATGAGTTTAGGGTTAGGGCTTGTCTCAATGAGTTTAGGGTTAGGGTTTTCTTTAATTTGAAATTTAAGGAGCTTAAATACTACAAAATTAGGCCAATAATCAAAAGTCCTATGTAACCCTCATTTAGTGATTAATAACCAAAGTGCCATCGCTCCTTCTTTTTCCTTTAATTTTACAAATCATTATCTAGGAGAATATTTCGCTTTAAGCTAAGTAAAATCAAAGACTCACTAACACCGAGCTTGATGAGATTCACTAATCCAACTCGACACACACAGGTTGATAGAACGCTAAATAAAATAAATAATTAGTACCTGTGGTCGTGGTCGTCACACAGAACCTCATAGGTAGCTGGGGACTTAACTATGTAAGATGAAATTCACTCATTCCTACACTAAGGAATTAGATAGGTTGTTCCCTTAAGAACTGACTCCAGGTCTTGAACAACGGGGCCCCACCCTCTAAGAGGGTATGAGTCTATGGTAGGACCATAGGCTTGTTGTTCATTAGAGGATCAGTAGTGCTTAAGGAACAAAGAGGAAATCACAAGGGTAAAACGGTAATTTGACTCAGCCGTGATTACGAACAACCTGTGAAGGGTTGACTCATTGGTAATGATTATATCAGTAGACACAATATAATCTACAGTGAGGAGAGTGCAACTACAAGTCTATAGTGGAGTGACTTGTAGTTAATGAATATTGATTAACTGGATCAAAGAGTTTGATCAGTTAATCTCACATCATTGGAGCTCATGAACTGTAGGTCCATTAGATCCCTTCGTTGGCTCAACATGGTACTATTGAGGGTATAAAGTTATGAATAAAATTGAAGTGTTCAATTTCATACCTGAGGTGTTATATCAATTATATATGATATAATTGATATAATATATGGTTTTAATGTTGATATCTCATTCACTTCATTCATGATGATATAAAATTAAATAACATTAATAAAAACATGTATTTTAAATAATTAATATGTAAAGAGAAAAATGAGATTTTTGGAGTAAAGGAAATCCATAATGCAAATGAAGGTATGAAGTTCACAATATCATAAGACACAGTTGAAAGGAATGAAAAAGAAATAGCAGTAGTTGTCCAAGACACAAACTGAATTAAAGCTAAATAGTAGCTGAAGGTGATCAATGCATCAGTTGTTCTCGAGGGGGATCAGGCTCCAGATGCTCTTCCTTACACTTCCACACAATAATAATACTTCCAATATGAAGAGAATACAAAGAAGGAATTCAATATCATACTAGAGAATTTAAAACTTTATATTTCACAAAATATTCAGAAACTTATTTTTGGAACTCTATTGTAGGAATTAAAAAATTGAAACTCTATCAAAGGAAGTAGGAAACTTAAAAATCTATTTCATAAAGTATTCAAAAAAATTATTTTCAGAACACTTTTTTAGAAATTAAAAAATTAGAAGTCTATTTAATAAATTAAGGAATCTAAGACTCTACTCCCCAAAGTATTTAGAAACATACTTTTTGGAGCTTTATTTAGAAATTAAAAAAAATAAGAAGTCTATCTATGAAATTAGGAAATTTAAAACTCTACAAAGTATTTAGAAATCCTATTTTTGGAACTTTATTTTAGTAGTTAAAATATTAGAGATCTATTTAAAAAAGGAGATAGTTTAAATAAAATTTTGTATCGTAATTTGAAATTTATTTCAAGAATAAATGAGTTATAAAATTTAAATTCTATTTTAGATATTAAAATATTAGAAACTATATTTTGCAAAGTATTTCGAAACCTATTTCAAATATATAATGGGTCAAAAAATTTGTTCAATAACCATTTTTATTTTATTTTAATTTTTAAAATTCTAGACTAGGTGGTTGGGTGGTTAGAGTGATCATTGGAGTGATCAATGGGATGGTTAGGTCATCGGGGTGGTTATTAGTGGTGGTTGCAGGATGGTCAAGTTACTAGAGTGATTGCTAGGTGGTTGTTGGTAGGGGGTGTTGGGTCGCCAGAGTGGTCACTAGATGTCGTCAATAGTGGTCGTCAGAATGATCATTATAGTAATCATTGGAGTGATTGGGTTGCTAGGGTGGTTGGACACTATAATGGTCGAGTCATTAGAGTGGTCACTAGGTGATCAGGTTTTTTGGAGTGATTGTCAATGGTGTTTGTTGGGTGGTTGGGTCGTCAAATGGTCGTTAGCGTTGGTTGGGGCAAGTTGTGTTGTCGGGATGGTTAGGTCATTAAAGTGGTCAGGTGTAGGGGTAATCATTAGACCGATCTGTAGAGTTGTCATCGAAGTGGTCGCTATAGGTTATCGTTGTCGGTGATTGGGTCATCGTGTAGTCGCCAGAGTTGTCGTCGACAGTCGTTAGTTGGTCATCGGAATTGTCATTGAAGTTTTTGTTGACGTGGGTGCTAGAATGGAAGATGACAAATTGAAGAAGAAAGCCTAGCATAGACCTCATGGGATTGCACTGTTGTAACTTATGAGGTTGTATTTCAAAACTAAGGGTTTTGAACACCTTGGGGCAAAATATAATTTATGAGTATTGCTATGAGTTTGCAACGTGGAGCGACTCACTTTGTTTCCAAGAGGAGGAAAATGGAGTCGTCACCAACCTTTTATTTAGAGGGTGTGAGTGGGCACCCAATATGTGCTAAAATGGTCTGCGAATAAAAGATTTAAGGTTCGAGGGTCTTTTGTGCATAGGGAAGTTATTAGAACCCCACAACACTTGGAACAAAGTTTTACTTTCTTGTGTTATTTTAGAAAAATGGCCTTCGTAAAAAAATATTTTCATTATTATTTTTAAATGTCTCATGTTTTATTGATCACTATTTTTTTAAATATAATAACGAGCAATAATAATGGGCGACCTGAAGCCATTAAAAATTTATTTGAATTTAATTTGGCATCTTCAAATAAATTCGTTACCTCAAAAATATTAAGAAAATCAATATCTTGATTTTCTAATCACTGTCATTAGAAAGTTTTTTGTTATTTAATTAAAGAAAACATTTTTTTTTAATTTGAAAACATTTGTGAAAATTCTTTTCAAGGAAAACTCTTCTTTATTTTTTATTTTTAAAGAAGTGAATTTTTTATGGAAAATAATTTCTAAATTTTTATTTAGTGCTTTAAAAAGTAAGTCAATGAAATGATTTCACAAAATCAATGTTTCCTTTAAAAATAAAATTCGTTTTATGAAGACGCACTTTATATACTTCTTTTAATATATATATATATATGTATGTATGGGGAAGGAAAATCTCAATTTTTGGAAAGAAAACAAAGTTTCCTTTTAAAAGAACTTCTCTTATTTAAAAATGCTTTTTATGAAAATAGGAAAAAGGAAAAAAAAAAAAGGAAAACATTTTTTTTAATGTTTTAAATCTATTTATCTTTTTTTAAAAAAAAAAAAATATAAAAAATCAAATCTTTTCATCCTAAAATTTTATTTTATTTTTACCTCAAGAATCTTAAAATATTGGTATTCCAAAAAATTAAAAGTTCTATCATTAAAAAAGTGTTTTTTAGAGCTATTGAATTAAAGACTAAAATATTTAGGGGGTGTTTGGTTTATGAGGTTGAGTTGAGTTGGGTTAATATAACCCAACTCCTTGTTTGTTTCACCAACCATTATAATCGGTGACTTAATAACCCAACCCCATGGAGTTGAGTTATTAACTCAATCGTACGGTACTTTCCGGCGGCGGTCCGACAACTTTCCGACGACAGTCCAGCGACTCTCCGACGACTCTCCGACGACGGTCCGACGAGATGAAGAAAGTGGAGAAAAGAAAAATATGAGGAGAGTTTTGAAGTGTGTCTTTAAGTTGCTAATACTCTAGTTTAAATAAACACCAAAAAGTCCTAATCCTTTTAGAACAAGGAATTATAATCCTTTTAGAAAAAGAAATCCTAAACAAACAGAAATCTTAATCATTTTTTAAACTTTGAAACATCATTTCCTAATCCTGTTCTGATTATCCAAAGATTCAAATTTAAAACAAATACAATTAAAACACCTAATTTTACAGGGCCCCACAATATACCCATCTAAGAAAAACTTTCGTCCTCGAAAGTTGCTAGAACTTTACAACGGTCACATCTTCGAGTCATAATCTAAACTTAAACTCTAAACTACCTTTGCACAAGAACAAAGAAGTCAAAAGCATAACATAACAAGTGTCAACACACAAGCAACTCAAATAACTTTAACTAGACTTCCTGCGATAGGCTATAAGGATCGTTGCCTACGATGTAGGCGAGTATGCAGAATCTAAAACTCATGCTCTGATACCAACTGTAACAACCCTAATTTTTCAAACTCAAAATTTCCTAGGGACGTTACTAAGCAACATTTCCTACACCGAAAATTTCGGTAGTATAACGACGCTAATAGGATCTTGATGACATATCTAATATTTTGTAGATATGCAACTTCAATATGACATAAAATATTTAAGTATGTTGGCATATTTTTAACATCTTCACAAGGTAAACTATTTATTTCATTCTAAATATGTCCATAGACAATGCATGTGTTTAGACAAATTTAAATAAACACTCTTCATATGCAAAGTATTAATACTAAATTAATACCTACCTAAATTAAAATAAAAAAGTAGTGGTGAACATGTGCATAAAAAAGGGAATAAAGTTCATATTGAAGAGTAAAAGTTCTAAATAATGAATTTTATTGGAAAAGAAATATTGATATCAAACCCAATATCCATTACTTTTGCAAATACCCCTAACATACATTTGGCAAATGGTAATACATATTGTAATTTTATAATTGATCACATAATTGAGTTTTGAAATTGTAGACAAATGTGTTTGTATTTGATTTGTTGTGAAAACAAAGTAAGGAAAAAAAGTCACAAAAAAATCAGATCTTTCACTTTACATAAGATAAAAATGTTTTTTAGGGGAGAAGAGAAATTGATATCAATCTCAATATCCAGTACTGTTCTAAATATCCCATATATCTTGCAAATGGTAATATATATTGTAAATTTGTAATTGATCTCATAATAAAGTTTTGAAATTGTAGACAAATATGTTTGCAATTGATTTGGTGGAAACAAAAAAAGTAAAGAAAAAAGTCACAAAAAATCAGACTTATTCACTTTACAAAAAAACTGCACCAGATACTCTTGACATAATAACTCAACTCTGCAAACCAAACACTGACTTCTTGACTCAACTCAACTCAACTCTACAAACCAAACACTGATTTCTAGAACTCACTGACAAAACAACTCAACCCAACTCAGCGATCCAAACGCCCCCTTAGTGAGTAAACACATATACTGAAATATCATAGTTTACGGGTTTTTTTTTATTAAACCAATTTTTTAAAAAGGAATAATAAAAAAAGAAAAAAATATAGAAAAGAAAAGAATTTTATTGAACACTTTTGTTTAAATGAAAAACATATTAAAATCAAAATTTGACATCGAAAGATATTGATTTCTCTTAAGAACTCAAAATGTTAGCCTCCCAATTATTTTGGTTTCCATCTTTAGAAAGTATTCACAAATTTACTAAAAAATGCATAATACAATTATTAGAGATACAAACAATACATCATTAATGAAATTTAACATAATATAATTAACCATTTATTAAATTAAAATGTAATTAGTAAAATCAATTAACCAAATAAGGGTTTAAGCCATGATTGATGAAATTTCAACATTATGTATAATATACCTAATGCATGAATGAAATTAGTTTTGAATAAACCTAACTAATAATATGCAAACACATACATATAAAGTCCTATTTGGGATAAGACAAACTCACTATGAATGTCTTGTTTTCCTTGCCTGCTTTTGTTGAAAATGAAAGAACAAAAAAGTGTTGGAGGAGAAAAAAAAAAAAAGAAATTGTGAGATGGGAGAGAGTAAGAGAAATTATTGGGATGAAAGGAGAAAGATGCGTGAGGAAAAAAAAATGTAGACAGTTGGGCAGAGAGGAGAGAAAACTGAGGAGAGATAAAAGAAAAATACTTGGCTCCATCCATGCAGCCGACTGGAGAGAAAAAAAAAAAAAAGATTTTTTTAATTTTTTATAAAATAAATTTTTATAGATGGAAAATGGATTGCACCTTGGTGTGCAACCACTCAAGTACTGTACAACTCTTACAAAAATGACATATTTTCTTGTTCTCGTGGGAGAGTCCTTTTTATATAGTAAAATTTCAACTTAAAATTAAAAAAGAATAAAATAAAATAATATAATATAATATCAAATAACATCCTAAAATATATCTGTTAAAACTCTAATTAAGTAAAGGAATATATTTGACTTAATTAAAAACACAAAATTTATAAATGTTTAATTTTTGTCAATTAATTAGTTTACCCTAATTAATTTTATGAAAATTTACGTATTTGAATTAGGTAATTAATTTTATGAAGATATCCTCTTTTTCTTTTGTTTTCTTCTTTTTTGTTTTACAAAACTGCAAAAAAAAGAAATATCAAACAAATTATTTAGGAGTGTACAATGGAGATTCTTGGGAGCATAATATAAAAGTATTTCTTATTAAAATAAAAGTATGAGGATGAAAGAAAATTTGTAATTTTCTAGGCATACACCTTCTAATAATTTGGTCATAACATACCTTAAACAACAATTGGTCATCCCACAAGTAAGACCAGACTGACATATTTACTATTGTGATGTGACAGAATGCCATTATGATAACTTCATTAATTAATTTGTCCCGGCTCATGGCGTGCGCCACTACCGCGAATAGATCCTTTCCTAATTTGATTTATGAAGTCTTTGATATTTCTGTTAGAGGACCCACCGTCGGCTACGGCCATCTCCGCTGCCTTTTGCTGCTCCAAAGCATTCTGTCTTATCTCCACCGCCTTGGGCCCTTCCATGGCTTCTCTCAGGCACTTCTCGATCTCGTCTCTTTTGATTAGCCTGCCTTCTCCTTCGCCGCGGGACAGGCGGAGGCCGACGCCAAGGACGTCAACGAGAAACTTAGCGTTGGTGACCTGATCCCCCCACTGCGGAAACGCCACCACTGGCACGCCGGAGCTCATCGCCTCCACCGACGAATTCCACCCACAGTGCGTCACGAAACATGCCACCGATGGGTGTGACAGTACTTGTTCTTGTGGACTCCATTGAACCACCTTCCCTCTCTCCCCCTCGCCGGCCTCTTCCATGACCTATACTAAATGAAATTGAACCAAAATTTAATCATAATCCAAAGTGAACAAAATCAAATTAAATTAAATTAAATTTACAAACCTCATTAGGAAGGGCATGGCGCTCGACTCCGAGAATATTTCCTGCAGGCGGTTTCAAAACCCACAAGAAAAAAAACCCAGAATTTATGAGTCCATAAGCAATCTCATCAACCTGTTCTTGTTTCAAATGCACAACACTCCCAAACGACACGTAAACAACCGACCCCTTTGGCTTTGAGTCGAGCCACTCCATACAATCATCAGCTTTCAAGCAATCTCCCGAAATGCTCGTTTTAATTTCACTACAATTCTTGAACAACGGCCCCACCGCCTTAATTGGAAAAATTTTCGACATGTAGTCAATGATTTGAGGCTCCAGGTCTTCGAATGTATCGATCAATATACAGAAGGGTTTCGAGAGGTTATAAAACTGCGACAAAATGGCATTCCCAATAGAATTATAGATATTATTGGGAAGCAAGAAGCTGGGGATTTCATCGAACTTCAAAAGTGGCAAACAAGGCAACTGAACGTCGAGATTTGGTTGGATTTCGGAAGGGAAAGGAACAGAGCCACGAAAGTGGTGGTAATAAATGGAGAAGACAGAGCAGGATTGGACCCAAAGGACGGCGGAGGAGATTCCGAGGTTGTCGGCCACGTCACAAACCCAAGGAACAAAAGGGTTGCCAATAACACAACAGACCGGTCGGTTTTCTTTGATTTGGTTTTCCAAGATTTGGCTGAGCGAAATGGCGCCTAGGCGTTGGAGCTGCGGCATGTATTGATCGAAGGAGAGGACGGGGTTGGAGTCATTGCAGCCGTCGTCGAAGAATTCGAAACGGAGAAAGCCGTGGCCGAGGGGGGTTGGGTGGTCGGAGATGCTGCCGGCTTTCTTCATGACGCTGCCGAAACGGGCGGTGGTGGAGAAGGTGACGAGGAGGCCGGAGGCTGCGAGTTTTTTGCCAAGGCGGAGCATAGGGTTGACGTGGCCTTGGCCGGGGAAGCTGACGAGGAAGACATGGGGGAGAGAGTCTTTGGAAGTCATTTTGTTGTGTGTTTTGGGATTTTGGTGCAGAGGTTTGAAGAAGATAAGGATAGTGTGGTATTCATTGAACAATGAGGCGGAGTGTATTTATGAAGGACTTTTGAATCGAAGAGTTGAGTTGAGTTGTGCTTGTTAGTGAATTCAACAAATCAGTGTTTAGGGAGCAAATTTGAGTTGAATTGAGTCACGAAGTCATGTTTGGGGTGCAGAGTTGAATTATTATGTCATGGTATCTGATACAGTTTTTTCGTAAAGTGCTAAGTCTGGTTTTCTGTGACTTTTTTTTCATACTTTTTTTCCACCAAATATGAGATCAACTACAAATTTACAATATATATTACCATTTGCCAGATTTATGTTAGGGATATTACAAAAGTAATAGATATTGGGATTGATATCAATTTTTCTTTTCCAATAAAATTCATTTTTATCTTATGTTATTGAGAACTAATATTCTTCAATATGAAAAGTTGTCTTCTTTCTAAGCACATGTTCATCATACTCTTTTGTTTTAATGTAGTTAGGTATTAGTATTAATACTTTACAAGAAAAACATGTTCACCACCCTTTTATTTTTATTTGTGGGCCAAAAACCCAACTCAACCAACCTAACACCATCAAACAAACACCTCCTTAGAACAATGCAAAACTTATTTTTTTAATTATATTTTTTTATTTATTGATGGGTAAGTATCCTTTTGTACGCTTTCACAATATTCGTTAGGTTAAGATATATGACTCTAATACCCAATACATTGTTTAGAGTGCTCACAATATCTCACATTGGCTAGGAAAGGGAAATATTATATAAGTGAGGACAACTGTCTTCATTGGTATGAGACCTTTTGGTGGGAACAAAAATAAAGCCATGAGGGTTTGTGTCCAAAGTGGACAATATCATATCATTGTGGAGATTTGTCGAAGTTCGTTGTCCTTATCAATTGGTATTAGAGTTATGGTGTAAAAACATAGTTATGTGGTAGAGAAATCCTCAAAGTGGAACAAAAGTTAGTGAGCTTCGGTTGTGCTCTATCTGGGTGTTTTTCCACTGGCCTTGATCCTCAAAGTGTAATCTGTTCGAGGGGAGACTTAAATGTGGTACTTTGTTCGAGGGGAGGGTTGTTAAGAGTGCTCACAATGTCCCACATTGGATATCATACCATTGTGGAGATTTGTTGGAATTCGTTGTCCTTATCATACATATCCTTACAATGGAATGATATATTGCCCACACTTTGAGTTTTAAACCCATATGACTTTACTTTTGATTTCCTGAAAAGGCTACATACCTATGAAGATAATTGTGTTCACTTATATTCTATTGATTTTTCTCTTACCTAACCAATATATTGGACATTTTTGCACTTCTAATATATCTAAGTCTATGATTCAATTTGATAACATTAAAAATTTTAAGTCAAAATAAACACATCTTGCCATAGAGACAAAAATTTAATTTTTCACTTATTAATAAACTAACATATCACTTTTTTTTTTACTACAATAAGTGTTAGGGGTTTCGAACCATATATCTCGTAGTTGTTAATACTTTTAATATATTACTTTCATTGAGTCATATTTATTTGATTAATTAAATTGTACTTAATAGTTATTACATATATATTATAAAAAATAGAAGTAATATAAATAAAGATAACTTAATTTTCATTATTTTGAACTTTGGCATAATTCTATTAAAAGTAATAAAAATATCTTAATGTTATATTACCAATATTATATATTAATATTTTTTAAAAATAAAATTAATTATAACTAAAATTTTAAATATGGTAATTAAGATAGTTAATAAACCTTTTTTTTTCATAAAAACATAATTGTTTATAAATTAGCAATTTATATTTATACAATACCTTAAATATACCTACATTGGTCATAAAATGTTGCCATTGTTTTGAATTTCAGTGTTCTTAAAAAATGTTGTTGAATAAGCATTGCAATTGTATAAAAACTTGCAATGAATTTATAAGCGTTACAGATTAAAGGTTGAAAAAAAGGTTGTGAGTGTGACGTGATGAGTAGTTCATCAATTTTGGTTAATCTAATTGCATCACATCACACCTACAACCTTTTTCTTTTCAAAGTGCCTACAACTCTCTTATTATGGTCAATTTTAATTCAAGTAAATGGGATCTAAATTAAAATTCATGTGGTCTATTTTCAACTTAAATTCATCTACCAATTTATAGATTATATTGACACACAAGTGAGATAGGTAAAAGTAATTCTTAAAAACATAAATATAAGATAGTAAAATCCATTACCAAATCTGTAGCTAGATTTCTAGTTATACTAGCGTAGAATAATCTTAATATGAATCACAAAACAATATTTTGCATATATTGAGTATAGAATACCTTCCATACTTAGTCAATCACTAATCCTATATACTATGCATCAAAATTCAAGTAGTCTCATGATACATAGCACAACAAACCTCTCTCATACGTGCACGCAAAGAGACTTCTAAAGAGTTAATTAAGCACCCTAATGCACAACCCAAATTTGATGTATGTACTAGAGTGGGTCCCAAAGACGTCTTTCTCTAGTATACTACAAAAACACATTTACATAGTATATAGATGACACTAATATGGGTACATATATAGATCTAGTGGCTTGAAAATAACTTTAAACATAAAACTCATAATTCTCAAACTATTCTAAAATATCGTGCTCTTTCTCTAAATGAATATTTTATAAACTTGAGAGTTTTCTAAAACAATGACACATCCAAAATTGTAAGACAAAGGGCACGAATTTGTTTTTAACTATAATCTTAAACGTATTGATGTGACATTATAAGTTTAGTCATTGAGCTATCATATTTGTATCTATTTGGTTTCCAAACTTTTCGAGTGTCTAATAGGTCATTGAACTTTTACTTTTTAATCTAATAGGTCCTTGAACTTTAGAATTTATGGTCCTACTAGACATGAAATTGAAAGTTTAGGGTCCATTGGACATAAAATTCAATTTTATTTCTAATATATAAGCTCATTTTTTTTAAAAAAAAAATCAATTATATTAGAGACCTATTGGAAATAAAATTGAAAGTTCAATGATCTATTAGACATTTTTAAAGTTCAAAGACTTATTAGACTCAAAGTTGAAAGTTCAAGATCGAATGGAAACTTTTTAAGCTGAGAAACGGTAGA
Organism: Trichosanthes cucumerina; assembly: GCA_036507285.1. NCBI lineage: Eukaryota > Viridiplantae > Streptophyta > Magnoliopsida > Cucurbitales > Cucurbitaceae > Trichosanthes > Trichosanthes cucumerina. The sequence continues at coordinate 13,072,844 of CM071836.1, read as the reverse complement.
GAAACAAAGTTAAAAGGCCAGTGACTAAACTTATTATCCATTCAAATTAAGTAAAATATTAATTAGCAAACTATAAGAAACAAAACCAAACTATGAAAATTGTAATAGGTTTCAAAATTGCTTGCCATATTTTTAAATGTGTCAAACAAATAAATAATTTACAAATATAGAAACTTTTTTTTCGAATTTTCGTGCTCTTTTGAAATATTTTTCCAAAATTTCTTTCTATCTCGTCTACCATTTATAGATGGGAATCACTAATAGTAGTCTATCGATATCATTCCTTCATAGGTCCATTTTATAGTTATTTGTTTTATCTTGTTTAGGTTGTTTTTATTTAGTTTTCTTATAATTTTTGGATTTAATTCATATTTTCCTTTATTTTTGTAGGTGTTCAAAGATTTCATTTTGAAAGTTGTCTTTTAAGGATTTCAAGTTGATAAAAGCTAAAAAAATAAATAAAAAATATTTACGGCGCCTAGGCACCACAGCGGAAGCGAGAATATCAATTCGAAGCGCCTAGGGTTGACGTGGCCTTGGCCGGGGAAGTTGACGAGGAAGACATGGGGGAGAGAGTCTTTGGAAGTCATTTTGATGTGTGTTTTGGGATTTTGGTTGCAGAGGTTTGAAGAAGATAATGATAGTGTGGTGTTCATTGCACAATGAGGCTTGAAGTTATACGTCGAGTGTATTTTAGAACCATGCTAAACTTAATTTTTAATTATTTTTTTATTTATTGATGGACGTATATTAAGAGGATCTACATTGCCAACTATTAATTACATTTTTTATCTCCTCATTCTTCTACAATTTCATTAGGTTAAAGATCACATGACTCTGATACCCACTACATATCCTTACAATTGTATGATATATTGTCCACACTTTGAGTTTAAACTCAAATGACTTTGCTTTTAACTTCCCAAAAAGCTACACACCTACGAAGATAATTGTGTTCACTTATATTCTATTGATTTCTCTCTTACATAGTCAATATATGAGACATTTTTACGCTTCTAACATATCTAATTCTGATTCTTTATGCTTCGAATATCCTTTTTTTGACTCTTGATATTCATAATTGGCTTCACAACCGTAACTCCAATGACAAAAATAACAAAATAAAATGATAAATACTTAATATAAAAGTTGTATAAATAATTTAATGTTATTTATTAAAAAAGAAATACCTATTTCTTCTTTTTATCCAAAACATCGATCAATTACTTAAAATCAACAAAATTGTGAATAAATTTTTCAATTAAAATTATATCACTAGTTTCTCGAACCTTAGTATTAGGTGATACAGTTATTTCAATATCTTCGCTGACATTGAGAAATCTATTGTCACCCGGTTTTACATTTTCATTGCTAAAAAAATAAAATATATTTTTCTTCAAACTATGCTCCAATCTTAAAATAGTTTCATTGTATATCACCGTTTGGATTTGAGTTCCCTGCCAAATTCAAGTATTAGAATGTTACATTTTTATATGTGAAAAAACAATTATGAACAAAGAACTACCTCTTAATTGAGATCTACATGGAAAAAGAATTACCTCTTCATTATCGTAATCAATCTCATGAGAGAACAAAACTGGGATACGATGACAGACAAAAAAAATTGGGGGCGGGAAACAATGACGGACAATCGAAATATGCGGAGGGAAAGTTGAAATGGAGATACAATGACGGGCATTGCCCGTCATTGTAAGTTCTTTTTAATGACGGGCTTTGCCCGTCATTATAGGATATATTAATTAAAAAAAAAATATTTTCGGACACCTCACCCGACCCATCGAACGAAACTAATTCACATCTCTCACACTCTCTCTTCACATCTCTCACTCTCTCTCCACCCTCGATCTCAATCTCACTCTCTCTCACCCTTGATCTCACTCTCTCTCACCCTCTTCATGACCCATCTCCGACCATCACCGCTGTTCGTTTGGGGGAGTCGCCACCGACCGCCGCCATCTTCACCCTCGATCTCACTCTCTCTCACTGTCTGACGACCGCCGACCGATTGTTTGGGGAGTCGCCCGCCAACCGATCGTTTAAAGAGCGCCGCCAACCATCACTCTGTCTCACTCTCTTCTTCACAACCCATCCACGAAGCACCAAATCGCCATCCACGGAGCACCAAATCGCCGTCGTCCATTTGGGAGTCGTCGCCGTCTTTCTTCTCTGGCATCCATCGCCGCCGACCAGATCTGAAGCGTGAGGTCCAGATCTACACCCTTCGTTTGTAGATCTGCTTTATTGAGGTCCAAATCTGCCCTTTTAATTTGTTTTTATGTCAGTTATCTTGAAATGCTCTTGAAATGCTGAAACTCTTGAAATGTTGAAGGGCACAAGTTGAAATGGAAGTCACATGTTATGTATTATGCAATTTTTATGTAGTCTTAAAAACTTAAAAATATATATAATATGGTTGACGTTGTAAGAAAATGCGTTCAAAGCTACATGTTGTGCATGATTTTTTCTTTCAAGTGAAAATGGGTTCAATTTCTACCTAATTTAAGCCTAGTTTAATTAATGACATTAGAAACATTTTTTAAGGATTGATGGTAATTGACATTAAAAACATTAAAAATGTGATGCAAGGGTTGCATCCAAAATTGGAGCTGACCCCATCTTTAGGTAGTTGAAGAAGTCTCAAAATCCTCAATATTGTAAAAGCTACACAAGAAACATATGAAGGAACTTCTCTCCTGATATTAAAAGTCCATTCTTGATTACTACTATCAAGTTCAAATTTTCATTTTTCTACCCAATTTAAAATTTGAATCTCAAACTTAACTCAATATTAAGTTTGAGATTCAAATTAGTTTCTACAAAATAATCACTCTAACTTAATGAAAATTTACCTACGATCAAACTTACCTCAATATTAGTTCAAAGAAGAAATTGAACCATTTGAAACTATATTAGTTAAAACTTATGGCATTGATTTTTGGTTTTCATAATCGGATTTCTCATTTTAATTTAGGTACCATGTTAACTAATCCCACCTTCAAGATACCTAAGTTTTTACTACTATTTTCTTTGATTATGCTATAATTTTTTATGAGTTTAAAATAGATAAGTTTACTTTTATATTGGGGATGGATGGAAGGAGGTTAATAACTTGTATTACATTATTGAGGAAAAAGTGAGAATTTCCTAAATTTTTCTTAATTCTAATTCTTTGTTTGTGTTAAGTTTTATGAGTTTAAATTTTATATGTTTAATTTTCTTAATATTAATAGTGATTGAGGAATGATTGAAAACTTTTGTTTAGCATGTTTGGTTAGGATCATATGTTTAATTTTCTTAATATTAGTAGTGGGTTTGTGGATGAGAGGAAATGATATTAGTCCAAAATATCATGATGTTGGTTTTTGAATCAACATCATGAAATTGAGTAAGTAGTGAACTCCTTGATAGTTTTATTTTTTCTTCGGCGACTTCCTAAGGACATAGTAAGTACATAAGTTTAAGTAACTATTATTCTTCTTGTAGATTGAACTTTCAAGACACCAGATTTATAGTTATAGATAAGTCGTGGATGTCAAAGAATAGAATGTCATCAGAATATCGTTTAGGAGTTGAGACGTTTATCCAAAATGGTATACGACATTCAAATAGGTCAGATGTCATTTGTTGTCCATGCTTGAAATGTGTGAATGCAAAGTCTCAAAATGCGAATGTCGTAAGAGACCATTTATATATTAATGACATTGATGAAAGTTATAGAACATGGATTTGGCATGGGGAGTCACTATCGAATGAGAGAAAAGAGGAAGCTGAAGTTGAGGACGAAGATGTTGACGACACAATATGAATGTTTGAGGCTGCACATAACTATTTTAATGACAAGTCTCCAATATTTGAAGAAGTGTTAGATGATGCCAAGAAATCATTGTACTTAAATTGTAACAATTTAACCAAAATATCTACATTGATAAAGTTATATAATTTGAAAGCAAAGTTTGGATGGAGTGATAAGAGTTTCACTGAGTTGTTAGCATTGGTTCGTGACGTCTTACCAAGTCCAAATGAACTTCCTAACTCTACATATCAAGCCAAAAAAATCTTGTGTACTCTTGGAATGAAGTATGAAAAGATTCATGCATGTAGTAATGATTGTTGTTTGTTTAGAAAAGAGCTTGAAGATGTAGAAGTATGCCCTACATGCGGAACATCAAGATGGAAGATTTGTAAAAATTCGAAGGATGTGATGAAGAACATTCCGGCGAAAGTCATGTGGTATTTCTCTCCTATCGATTATTTTGATCAACGTTGGAACGATATTTAACTCAAACATGCTATTTTTTAAATTATTTTGCATGTAGTGCCCCCGTCAATCGGGTTCTGTAAAGTGCGGGTACTATGTACAGAAGTATATACGAGAAATCGTATATAATTCTAGTATCCCTATAATGAACCTTGTAAGTACTTTTATTTTATCTGGTTTGTGATTCAAAATATAATTTAGTCTAATGTTATTATATATTATTTCTCTTTGTAGTTTAACACAAAAACTGCATATAAACAAGAAAAAATCGACGAGATTCGAGTACAATGGGCGGATTTTGTTGGCAGATTTGTGTAAGCCATTTGTGGATTTCTGAATTTTGTGAAAAAGTACTAGATTTGTATGAAGTTAGGTAAGTTAATATGTTGGTTAGGTGTACAATATACTTGTTTATAATGTATATAGTAGAATTGTATATAATATTTAGTAGTTTATGGAGAGGCGGGTGACCTCATTCTTCTGAATCTGGGATTGGAGTTTGTTGGATGTTGTCTATGAATGAATGTGTTTTTTATTTAGTAGTTTGTGGAGAGACATGTGGCCTCATGTCCTACACCGTTTTTTTTTTATAAAAGTGTTCTGCAATGTTTCAGTTTATGGTTAGCTGATGTTCTGTAGAGGTCATGCCAAAATTTTTACTTATTGACTTGATTTCGTGTTAGTTTTAGAGTTTATTGTTTTTGTGATATAGGTGTTAAGGTTTGTGATATAGAAGTTTATGGTTTTAGAGTTATGGTTAAGGTTTGTGATATACTAGTTTATGGTTTTTGTGATATAGGCGATAAGGTTATGTAGAGGTCGTCTTATGTGTATTCTTTATAATGAAGTTATGCTCTTCTTGTAAAAGGAATGATTGTTGGATGTTTGTGGATGAATTAGCGATTTCATGTTTTTGTTGGATATATAGAAGTGTTCTGCAATGTTTCAGGTTATGGTTAACTGATGTTCTGTAGAGGTCATGCCGAAATTTTTACTTATTGGCTTGATTTCGTGTTAGTTTTAGAGTTTATTATTTTTGTGATATAGGTGTTAAGGTTTGTGATATAGGAGTTTATGGTTTTAGAGTTATGGTTAAGGTTTGTGATATACTAGTTTATGATTTTTGTGATATAGGCGATAAGGTTATGTAGAGATCGTCTCATGTATATTCTTTATAATGAAGTTATGCTCTTCTCGTAAAAGGAATGATTGTTGGATGTTTGTTGATAAATTAGTGATTTCATGTTTTTGTTGGATATATAGAAGTGTTCTGCAATGTTTCAGATTATGGTTAGCTGATGTTCTGTAGAGGTCATGCCGAAATTTTTACTTATTGGCTTGATTTCGTGTTAGTTTTAGAGTTTATTGTTTTTGTGATATAGGTGTTAAGGTTTGTGATATAGGAGTTTATGGTTTTAGAGTTATGGTTAAGGTTTGTGATATAGGAGTTTATGGTTTTAGAGTTATGGTTAAGGTTTGTGATATAGGAGTTTATGGTTTGTAATATAGTAGTTTATGGTTTTGGATATAAAAGTTTTCTATGTGCATTGTTTTGGTTAAAAAATAATTTTGTTGGATATTGTTTAGTGATTTCATGTATGTTTTGGATATAAAAGTGTTTTTGTTGCAGGTTTGTAAATTTGTATAGTAATTTCATGTGTGGGTTTCAATATAGAAGTTAATATATTTGCAATATTTCAGATAATTAGTTATTAAATATTGTTGGTTAGCCATCGGACTATTAACTTTTTTTTTTTATTAAATTATGCTAAAAACGATGACGGGCATTGCCTGCCATTAAATAAAAAATTATGAACTAAAATAATGACGGACATATAATGACGGACAATGGGTTTTTTTTTTTAAAAAAATTTCAAATATAAATGACGCGTAATGCCCGTCATAAAAAGTGACCGAGTTTTAATGATGGGCATGCCCGTCATTAAACATCAATGCCCGTCATTAAAAATCACCTTTTCATGACGGGCAATGCCCGTCATTAAAAACTGGGTTCCAACCCACTTTTAATGACGGACAACACTTTTAATGACGGGCATTGCCCATCATTAAAAATCGCCCATCATTGTAACATACAATGACACTCGCATAGATGACAGGCACGCGCCCGTCATCAAAACCTTTTTTCTACTAGTGTCAAGACTTTGGACCCCTATGGTTAATATAGGTCTTTATTATTACTCTTTGAATTACACTTTTACTGTACATGACGACAGTTGAACTATGCTACATTATTATTATATTATTATTCTAAACGTTGACAATGACAGGTAAAAATAAAAAATAAAAAAAATAATAACAACAAAACTCATCTCTATTTCTTCATTCACGTAGGCCTCACCCTTCTCATCCTCTCTCTCCTCTAACTCACAAGAAATTATTGGAGGAGACCGTTGCATTGAGCCTCTCCTCCAATTTGATGCCTCAACTACCGTGTTTCTCTCTCATCCTCCTTTACCTCTCTAAAATTCCATCCTCTCATAGTCTCGCCTGCCATGGCCACCCAAAATCAACTCGAACAACCCAACTTAATTAGCCTTTCCTCCGACCCTTTCTCTCACACTACCACCAGAGGTACCTCAATTTCTCAATTTCACTCTCTTTTAAAAATTCGTGAATATTCTCTTTGAATTAATTTAGGAAAATTTTGTTTCACAAAAACAGAGTGAGTAAATCAGCCATTACGAAGCAAATCGAATCTACTACTACGATGATATATCCCCCATCTTTCACAACTCTCCTAGATGTCATGAAGTAAACATGCCAACTTCTCTTCGTCGAAAACAACTACATAAAGCCTGATTCCAACGCGCCACCGAAGCATAGCCGTAGCCGTGTTGGGTTTTGACAATATATTAGAAGGAAAATTGTCCTACATCTGAAAGGTTTAGGAAAGTGATGAATTGTCCTACACCTGAAAGGTTTAGGAAAGTGATGAATTGTCCTACATCTAAAAGGTTTAGGAAAGTGATGGGCTCCTGGCACTATAAAAGGAGTCTATGGCTTTGGTTTCAAGGCATCCCAATTAGAAATACTTTAAGCTTGGAGTACTAGCTCTGGTTAAATTCCCTCTTTATATTCTCTGGTCTGAGAGTGAGGAAAAGGGTGTGAGTGGTATAAGCTTTGGGAGAGTGTTTTTGTAATTGGGGTCGGGGAGAGAATTCTATGTGATTGTAACAATTTCTTATTTTGTTGGTATCTTTTAATTTCTCAGTTTATTTCTGCTTATTCCTTTTATGGTGGGAGGTTGTTTTTTTTCCCAACAAGTGGTATCAGAGCTTTAGGTTTGTAGTTTCTTGAGTTTCTGAGTATGCTCTGTGGTTGCAACATTGTCTGAGCTTTCACATCAGAAAAGATTTCTTGAAACGGGCTATAGTTGTTCACTATTTGCAGATTCACTAGGAGGGAAGCAGATAAGTCAAGTTTTATGAGTCAAGTAAAAATTGATGTTGAGAAATTTGACGGAAAGAAGAACTTTGGCTTGTGGCAAGTGCAAGTCAAAGATGTGCTGATACAATCTGAGTTACACAAGGCTTTGAAGGGAAGACCAAGTTGTGGTGTTCCTGAAAGGTTAAGCGGTGATGGTGGTCCAACGGAGTCCCATGGTGCAATCTGGAATTGGAAGAAGAAGAAGAAAGACTTCGTGCAAAAGAAAGGTTGCTGGGAAGGCGGGCGGTCTGGACACATGAAAAAGAATTGTCCTAACAGAGCAAGTTCGTCAAAAGGCTCTGGGTCGGATGCTAACATGCATGGTCTCTCTCGTCAGGGGAGATGGTGACATCTTACGAAGAAAGACAGAAATTCATCCTTATGGTATGTCCGCTTTTGCCATGATAGAGGATGTGATGTTAGCGGTTCCACAAGTTTGCACACACGGCATTGACTTGGCGGTTATGCAAGGTGTGTGGTGGAAGTTATGTCGATGGCTGAAAAACTTCCGGGTGAGCCAAGTAGGTGGAAGTTGCACCATAAATTTCAGCTGGGTATATCGACATGTGACGAAAAAGAAAAGTCTTGGGAGGTGGCATTCCAAGTGGTCTACTTTTATGGTGGAGTAGGTTATAGTTCTCTGTGTTGAGAATTATGATTGTCGGTAAAGACAATGATGCAGCAAGAGATGTGGATTCTTCAAATATCTTGTCAAGGTGGAAATTGTTGGGTTTTGACAATATATTAGAAGGAAAATTGTCCTACATCTGAAAGGTTTAGGAAAGTGATGAATTGTCCTACACCTGAAAGGTTTAGGAAAGTGATGAATTGTCCTACATCTAAAAGGTTTAGGAAAGTGATGGGCTCCTGGCACTATAAAAGGAGTCTATGGCTTTGGTTTCAAGGCATCCCAATTAGAAATACTTTAAGCTTGGAGTACTAGCTCTGGTTAAATTCCCTCTTTATATTCTCTGGTCTGAGAGTGAGGAAAAGGGTGTGAGTGGTATAAGCTTTGGGAGAGTGTTTTTGTAATTGGGGTCGGGGAGAGAATTCTATGTGATTGTAACAATTTTTCACATAGTGGAATTTCTTTCTGCTCGTGGTTTTTTCTCCCGGGTTTGGAGTTTTTCCACGTAAATTCTTGTGTCTCTTATTTTGTTGGTATCTTTTAATTTCTCAGTTTATTTCTGCTTATTCCTAGTGGTGGGAGGTGGTTTTTTTCCTAACAATGGTATCAGAGCCATGCCCTTGAGCCGTGATCGATAAAATCCTCGGGTGCTGAATAAAGGAGGCGAGCCTTGAAGTGTAGTCATGGTGGAGATCCGTGGTAGAAGAGCTCTATCGGATAGGCGGTGTGCTCCGGGTAAAAGGAGTTGGCCTAGGTCGGCAAAGTGTCCCCTCGGGTATAGGAGTTGGCGGTGATAAGAGCAAGCGCGATAGATGACTATTTGAGGAGGCTCGGTTGGTACTTTGTTCGAGGGGAGGATTGTTGGGAGTGCGACCAAAGTCCCACATCGGCTAGAGAAGGGGAAGATATGGGTATATAAGTGAGGGATAGTATCTCCATTGGTATGAGGCCTTTTGGGTGAAACCAAAAGCAAAGCCATGAGGGTTTATGCCCAAAGTGGACAATATCATACCAATGTGGAGATATGTGGAGGGTCGTTATCCCTAACAAGCCGCACTCCCAAGCCCAAAGTCCCCCGAAGTATCTAAAGCTAGTGCCCACGTTGACTCCGGTTGCAAGAGAAAACGAAGATGGGTTAGGCATGGTTGAGAGGGGAGAGAAGAGATGGGGAAGTGGGGGCAGTGAAAACTAAAGAGAGTTGAGTTTGTGGGATTATTATTATTTTTTATTTTTATTTGCTAGCATTTAGAATAATAAAAATAAATAATAAAAATTATGCTGTTACTGTAGAAAAAGAAAAAACTAATGGAGGGACCATTTAAACCTATTTCTACAAACTTAGGGACCAAAATGGTCTCTATTTTGAAACTTGGGAACTAAAAGCACCTATAGTCGGAAACTCAGGACAAAAAAGTATTTTTCCCTTTTTTCTAACACTAATTTTTTATGTTCTTTTTAGATTTAACAAAATTTAAGATTTAATTCGATATCTATATTTATATGTCTCTATAATAATTGGATTAAAATAAGAAGATATTTTAACTATAATAATTATAGGAATTTACGATGGTTAGAATTATGTGTAATTATATAATTTATATGATCCCTAGATGGACCACATGAATTTATATGATCCCTATAGGAATTTACAATACTAATATTTATATAGGTAAGATAAACATTAGTATTGTGTTATTTGAAATATATATATTAGAGATTTACTATAATAATTATAGTGATCCATTTTATATTGTGTGTTGATATTTAAAAATTATTTGATAATGATATGTTGAATGAGAAATTTCAGCCAATCACAAATTGTCACATCATTAATTTAAATTAATGATAAAATAAAATGGGGACCAATTATAAATTTACATGTGTCCTAAAATTAAATTAAAAGACATACAAAATTGGTAAATTAAATAATGCATATTTAATATTAAAAATGGATTGGGCTCAATTTAAATAATCCAAGCCTATTAAAAAAAATGGATTGGATTAAACCCAAATAAGGCTAAGCCCAAAAGTTGGGCCCAAAATCCACCAGACCCAAACTCATACAAGGTCCATCAAACTCTATAAATAGAGGAGACCACCCTCAATTTGGGGGTATTCAGAAGTGTCAGAATCCGGAGTTTTCCAAACTCGGAATTCAGAAACGTCAGCTTAGCCAGAGAATTCAGAGTCTTCCAGATTCAGAATTCAGAAACTTTAGCTCAACCAAAGAATTCAGAGTCTTCCAGAGTCAGAATTCAGAAACTTCTCAACCAGAGAATTCAGAGTTTGTCAGAATCAGAATTCAGAAGCATCAAATTCAGTCTGAGAATCTAGAGAATTCGGAAGATCCAAAGATTCAGAATTCAGAAGATTCAACGACTTAAAAGCTTCAACAAATCGACCGTCTCTTCATCAACTACAGATCGAAGATTCAATCTACCTTCGTTTGAGAAGAAGCTCACCAAACCCTCAGATCAAAGTTCATATTCCGAGAGAATGCATCAGAGGATTAGATATTAGAGACTTTAACACCACTTCAACATTTAATAAAATTAAGTTCATTCCATGAATTAAATTTCTCCATAAATTCTCGTGTGAACAAATTGGCACACCTAGTGGGATCGTCTCTACCTCTCATCTCTTTCTCTCTCCAAGAAATCATGACATTCAAAGAAGCTTCTTCAAAGTCAGTCACTTCAAGTAACTCCTACATCGGGCCAATCACGCGCAACTCCTCTAGAGAAATCAAACATGAAGAATGTCAAACACCAGCCATCGCATACAAAATACTTAGACGAATGAAAGAATCTGTTCAAACTGATGATTTTTGGCAAATTTACTTTTCCTTCTCATCAACCAAGTGAAACATCAAGCCCTGACGTGATACCCGTAATGATGACTGATGCAGGCACCAGTGAAGAAAGGATCGTTGAATTTGAAAATTAAGATCAACATGTTATTGAAAGCAATTGAAGAAAGAGATTATGAACTCGTTTCTCTCAAGAATCAGATTGAAAGTAGGGATGTTGCTGAATCGAGTCAAATCCCTGTTGTCAGAAATAAGGGAAAGACATCTATACAAGAAGATCAGACACAACATTCCGCCTCAATTGCTTCACTTTCTGTCCAACAACTCCAAGATATGATTATGAACTCCATTAGAGCACATGGTGGGTCTACTCAAAACTCTCTCATATATTCCAAGTCGTATACTAGGAGGATTGACAACCTGAGAATGCCTAGTGGATACCAACCACCAAAGTTTCAGTAATTCGACGGGAAGGGCAATCCCAAGCAACACATTGCTCATTTCGTTGAGACATGTGAAAATGCTAGTACAAGAGGAGATTTGCTAGTCAAACAATTCGTTCGAGCCCTAAAGGGAAGTACTTTCGACCGGTATACTGACCTCGAGCCAAAAACTATTGACAGTTGGGAACAATTGGAAAAGGAGTTCCTCAACTGCTTCTATTGTGCGAGGCAAACTGTCAACATGATAGAGCTTACAAATGCTAAGCAACGAAAAGATGAACCAGTCACTGCCTACATCAATCGTTGGAGAGCTTTAAGCCTCAACTGCAAAGATAGACTCACTGAAATATTTGCAGTTGAAATGTGCATCCAAGCATGCATTGGGGACTTCTCTACATTTTGCATGGGATAAAGCCTAGAACTTTTGAAGAACTAGAAACTCATGCTCATGACATGGAATTAAGCATAGCTAACAAAGGAAATAAAGATCTTCTTGCTCCTGATGTCAAGAAAAAGAAGAAAGTGATGGAGATATGATCTCCTTGAGCAGCGGAAACGTGTTTGGGATCTTAATTACTTGATTGTTTTTCTTAAAAACAAAAACCAGTACATTGACAAAAAGAACAGAACAAGCATGAAATCAAATCTAATCGAATTAGGCATGGATTAATTGCATACAAACATACATAGAGTTTAACAATTAAACTAAGAATGGAAAGGAAATTATTACCTTTGTAGACTCATAGCAACTCCTTGCTGTAAGCAAATTCCAGTAACTCAGCAAGCTTTTGTTTCTCTGTTTTACAGAACACCACCAAAAGAGTAAACCCTCTATCCTCTGAGTGCTTAGATCTTTCCTTTGTGGGAAGGATTCCAACAGTTGGAAGAACTTTTGGGAATTCTAGAATTGAGAGTGAGAGAGAATTTTTCCTTCTGTCTAAATGAAAAATGATCAATCGATCAAAAAATGACCAACTCCCTTCTCCCTGTTAAACTGTCGATAGGGAGAAGGAGAGGGGTAGTGGGGAACGTGTCTGGATGACACATTCCCTTATTTTATTATTATTATAATAATAATAATAATAATTGAATAATAATTAAATCTAATTTAATTATTAATTTAAATCATATTTAAATAATACAAATTAAATATCATATATTTAATTTGGATTAAATCTCATTTAATCATATTACACATTTAACCTATAGTTTTAATGTACATCTAGTGCACATTAAATTTTAACCTATAGTTTTCAAATGTGAATCACATTCACATTTAATATAATATTTGAACTCTTTCAAATATTCAATTCTCTCATAAAATTTAATATGCATTCACATTAAATTTATAATATATAGTTCCAAAACTATATATTATATTGTATCAAAATACATTAAGTTTATTCCTTAATGAATTTGAACATTTCAAATTCAAATGATCTAAGAACCCTTTACGAGCTAGAAGGTGGACCTAATCGACCTACAGATCAGAAGCTCCAACAATACGAGATTGCTCGGTTAATCTCATTAACCTCCCAATCAACATTCGTTAAATGCGGGAACTTTCCACTAAAGTCCCACAGCTGCACTTTTCTCACTGCAGATATATTTATGTGTCCATGGATATTGACCAATAACAACAAGTCAATCCTTCACAAATGTTCGTAACACCAGCTGGGTAAAATTACCGTTTTACCCCTGGGTTACATCTTGTGCCTTAAGTACCAGTGCTCCTCTAATGAACAATTTGTTTGTGGTCCTACCAACAAACAGAGTCCCTCTCGGGCCAATGAGAGGGTCGGACCCTTTGTTCAAGTCCCGGAGGCACCACTTAAGGGAACATTCCTCTACTTACCCTAGTAGGTGGGAATGAGTGAATTCCGTCTTGCTAAGTTAAGTTCCCAGCCGCTCACTCGGTCTTGTCTCCAAGAAGGTAGGCATATTGAGTCGCGAATCGCCACTCTCACCCATACTAGTCAAAGGAAAATCCCTCAAAAACAAGAGTTCGTAACACGCTTTCGATTGAGATCAAGTCGCCTAGGTCATCCTAGTGAAATAGAAACTGACTAGTCAACTGAGTCACGACTAGAGGTTACTATTTCGTGGTCCTGGTCTTATGTAATCTCATTACATAGGATATCCCCACTCACATGTCATCTACACGAACACTTTAGGATCACAGTGTTTGTATCAAATACAAAGTGGTCCACATCTATAGTTTAACCAGGGTAAGGTACCCAAACTTTATCCCTAACTATAAACCCTTTAGGATGTATCTCGAACCGAGATCCTTTTTATGTACATTACATTCAGTTAAAGATTCATTTAACAGCCTTGGATGTTTAGTTTATTGGATTTAGGGTTTAAATAAAGGCAAACTCGTAGATAACAAACAATAACACTTTATTGAAATAATAACATTTTATTACATTAATTAGAACATAATTACAAACTACGAGTTTTAGGGCACAAATCCCAACAGAAAGAAGCTAAGAACGTTGAGAAAACTTCCAAAGGCACTACCAAGGAATCGATGGTCATTAACATAACTCCTCTTAAGTTTGTTGCCAAAGAAAAAGAAAAGAAGATGGAAAAAGCACAAGAGGGAGGCGAGAGACGCCAACTAACCCTAAAACAAAGACAAGAGAAAATTTATCCATTTCCAGATTTAGACATCGCAGATATGTTAGAACAACTCCTAGAAAAGCAACTCATTGAGCTACAAGAATATAAGCGACCGAAAGAGATGAGAAAAGTCAATGATCTTAACTACTGCAAGTATCACCGAGTCATTAGTCACCCGGTGGAGAAATGTTTGGTTCTGAAAGAGATAATTTTAAAGTTAGCTAAAGAGAAGAAAATTGATCTGAATTTAGATGAAGTAGTCTAATCAAAGCATGCTGCAATAACAACAAATCTCAACAACCAAATATCTTAAAGCCCACGACATGACCTAGAAGCGAGTTTGGTCTAGTTTGGGACTTTAGAGTCTATAGAAATTTGGTTGCAACAAGAATTTCCAAATACCTCCTATGACCAACCTAAGCATACTGAAAACCAAGATGAAGGACTTTAGTAACACGACGAAAGAAGCAAAAAACAACGATGCATCCAGAAAGAGTTGCACATGTTTCGAAACTACAAGAGGAAGAATGTGCCACATAAGAAGAATAAAAAGATCAAAAGTTGGGGGGAATACAAGCTAGTTAAGGAAGAGAACGAACACTTTGTTTGACCTCGACAACCAATCACGTTGAAAGATTTCTTGCCAAGAGGCTTCCTTAATAACTACAACAAAGATATTCCTGAAATTACCACGTGCCACGTTGTTAATGCATCTGAAGAAGGGGCTTCATCCTCTGATCTATCTCAAATGACAACAAAGGCAGAAAGCCTGTCTTTATTCAATGCAAATGATATGTTGTCACTTCCTCAAACGACTAATGATACTGCTATTGAAGCATCAAAAGACTCTATTATTTCAAAGATTTCAGGTCCTCAAGTACACTTGTGTACCTCATGTTGTATGCCCATTAGCTTCACAGATGAAGATCTGATGTTGGGATCAAAACCTCACAATAGACCCTTATTTATTTCAGGTTACATCCGAGAACAAAAGTAGGCTGATTCTTATCGACGATGGGTCTGCTGACAACATCATGCCTACATCAACTGTAACGCCCCTACTTTTCTATGACTATAACTCTTAGGGACATTACTACACATGCATGCATTCTTAGGCCAAAAGACATAAAACGATCTTTAAATCTCCACCTAAAACGAATTATCTTTAGGGATCCCATTAAAACATTCAAAACATGTAAGAGAAGCAGTTTAAACTTGGCCTACTTAAAAATCCGGAAATTTAAACTTAAACTTTGAAATCAGAAAACGACAACATCAGTTATTTAAGGAAAATATGCGGAAAATATGACTATTCCCATGGTTCTGACAACGCGTCTCCACTCACTCGCCCCGCACGCCCCTTGGCCTTACACTCAAAAACATTTTAAAACGAAAGGGTGAGTATTGCAATACAATACCAGTAAGTGACCTGCCAACGAGGTTTGGGATATGCAAACACATACAATCATGACTTTTAAACTTGTTCGAAATGTACATATGTGGGACCTAAACTTTCTCATATCAACATGACTATAATACATGACTTCCTTTTTCTTTAAGTGGTCAATTGGTCATCCTGAGTCATTTCATTTTGAGTCCCTCACAGACCCCTGTAATTATTTGAGTCCCTCACAGACCCCTGTATGGTTTGAGTCCCTCACAGACCCCTGTATAGATTGAGTCCCTCACGCACCCTGTAAACTTGACCCATAGGGTCTCTAATGCATGTTTGACCATGCATACAATGCCCTCGTGAGACCAATTTCCACATTTTTCATCAAATCATTTTATGGCATACATAACATGCATGAGGTCCCTCATTCAACATGACTATAGTGCACATGTCACAAAACATTATCATCGATATGCAAGTCATGACTTTTCACAACAGTTTGGAAATAACACTCATGTATGTAATCATGAAATATCCTCATATATAGTAATCAGTAATAACTACACACAAAATCTTCGGAATATTCTTACTTAAAATACAAAGATATTCTCACATAAAATACTTTGAATTATACTCACATAAAATATTGAGATATCTTCACATAGAATATTTAAGTATTCTTACATAAAATATTGAATTATTCTCACAGTAAAATCATTAAATCTTTTAAGTAAAATGACGAACTAATTTCACATAAAATAATGAAATTCGTTTTCTTTAATCCCATTTAAAAAGATTCGGCACAAGATCCCTTACATCAAGCTTTGATCTCACACTTTTCTTCTAATCCTTAGTTACCGGTCCCTTCCCAGATAACCTGTAAACCAAGAATCCTTCTAATTCGTCATCCTACTACACAACACATCCAATATAAAGAGTCTAAGTATAAAAGTGTCTATGATCCTTACTTTGCTCTAATTACCTCGACTCCGAAGAATAAACCGAACGTTAATTTGTTTGCTCCAAAACTTGGAAGTCTTGATACCGAAAATTTGGCTCGTTCCTACAATATTTCCACGCGAATCAGATCTAAATAATCTTATACTCCAAAATCGAAGAGGGTTTCGCGTGGCTCACCTAATCCACAGCCTTGGCCTCGAATAATTAATGATTGCAGCGTAACAACGAAACCAAAGGTCGCTGATCGGATGGTGGGGCGGCGAGGAGTAGGCGAGCTCGAAGATTGGGCTGAGCAACAGGGACGAATTCCGGCGCTGCAACTGGTTGGATGCCCTCGACGGCGGACGTGTGAAGAACGCTGGTGGCTCGTGGTTGTCGTCGACGTTCAACGGCGGCCGCTGCAGTGATGGAATACGTCCCACGAGCTCGGGCGTTGCAGCAGCAGCCGCAACAGTAGGCGTCGGACGGCTGGAATGTGCGTGCTAGGCTCCGGCGGTGAAGACTCAACGACCAGGGGACGGCGGCAGCAGCAGACTTGGACACGGTTGGGAGCGGCTTGCACGGCGCCTCTTCGTACGTGGGCTGCAGACGAGGCGGCTGGAGCAGCCTCTGCTTGTGGACTTGCCGGCGTGAGCAAACAAATACGTCTTGCACCGGGCGCCTCCGTTCGTGGCTCGCCGTCGGCAGCAACAAAACAAGGAGGGACGACTATGGCGAATAGCTAATGAAAGAGAAGAGGTGGTGATTGTAGGGTTTCAGCTAGGGCACAAAAAAGGAGTAATATGAGAGGTGGCTAGGGTTTCTCTTGTCCAATTATCCTCACAATAATATAGGTCTTAAACCCTAGGTCTTTTTCTTTTCACAAGCCCAACTAGCCCTTGCTTTGAGCATAAAATCTCTAAAATGCCATTGCCACTTTCTCATCTTTCATTAAATTATGAGTCTAAATAACTAAAGGAGAACATTTCGCTTTAACTAAATAAAATCAAAGACTCACTCTCACCGAGCCTGATGAAAATTTACTAATCCGACTTGACACACAGGCTGATAGAACGTTAAATAAAATAAATAATTAGTACCTGTGGTTGTGGTCGTCACAATCTTCCCTCCTTAAGAACTTTCGTCCTCGAAAGTTCCTATTCTTGGAATAGTTCTGGATAATTAGCTCGCACTTCTTCTTCTCGCTCCCAGGTAGCCTCTTCCATGCGATGATTTTGCCACAGCACTTTAACTAAGTTGATCTCACGGTTCACGGAGGGTCTTTTGATCTCTTGCAATAATGCATGCACTTGGTGCGTTCGCCATAACTCAAATCTTACGCTAATCGCAATGGTTCAAGTCTACGACATGAGTCGGTCCGAACATATTTTCTCAACATGGAGACATGGAATACGTTATGAATCGGCGATAGAGAAGGCGCAATGCTAGTCTCAGAGCCACCATACTCGACCACTTTCTAAGATCTCAAATGGCCCTATAAAGCGCGGACTCAACTTCCCTTTTCGACCAAACCTTAGAATCCCTTTCATTGGGGCCACCTTAAGGAATACGTGGTCCCCAACTTCGAATTCTAGGTCCCTTCGCCTCGAATCGGCATAACTCTTTTGTCTGCTTTGGGCGGTCTGCATTCGCACCCTAGTCTTCTGTATCGCACTATTAGTGATCTGTACTAATTCTGGACCCAAGAGCTGGCGTTCACCAACCTCCTCCCAGAAAACGGGAGTTCTGCAACGCTTTCCATAAAGGGCTTCAAATGGAGCCATTCCGATGGTCGACTGATAACTGTTATTGTACGCAAACTCCATCAAATGCAAATGAGTGTCCCAACTACCTGGAAAGTCTAAGGTGCAAGCTCGCAACATGTCCTCCAAGATCTGATTCAAACGTTCTGTCTGCCCATCCGTCTGTGGATGAAAAGTCATCTCAAGTTTAATCTGCGAACCTAACGCTCTCTGTAAACTTTTCCAAAAATTGGAGGTGAAACGTGGATCTCGCATCAAAATAATCTGGCCGGGATCCCATGCAAACGATTATATCTCTTCCGTAAAGCTGCGCCCACTTATCCGTAGAGTAGGTGGGTTTCCACACAGTATGAAATGTGCCGACTTGGTTAATCTGTCCACAATGACCCAAATTACTGAGTAACCTCGTAAGGTTCTAGGCAGTCCGACTATGAAATCCATAGAGATACTAATCCCTTCTTAGAGGCAAAGCCTCACTTTGCGAACGAAAAATTCTATATGCAGAATGATAAAGGAGGAGAGCTCGTGCCAACTATGGGTGTTCATTATGAGATCGAAAACCGAGCCGACAGACCGAAACCGACCAAACCGACGTCGGTTGGTCAGAGATTAACATCTTAGGTAGTTGGTTCGATTTTTCTTAATAGTGGGAGGTCGGTTGGTTCCACGTATTTTTAAAAACCGACCGACCGAATGATATTAATTTTCAAGAACTCCATCAATTTTTTTTAGCTCCAAGTCCATTATCCCAGCCTTTCATTTCTTTTTTTTTTTTAAAAATTAAAATTTTATAATTATTAAAAGTTGAAAAAACAAAAAAAAAAAAAGAAAAGGGAAAGTGAGAAACCCTCGTTCGTTGGTCTTCGTGTTCTTCATCTTCATCCCTTCGTCTCCGTCTTCTCTTCAGTCGTTCTGCTTCCGTCCTTCCAGTTCCAGCTTCCTTTTCGGCGTTCGTTCTCAATTTCCCAACGTTCGTTCCCGACTTCCCTTCCACCTTCCCTTTAGGCTTCCTACCCATGATCGTGAGGCGTGAGGTCTGCTCCAGCTCCACGATTTTTCTAGCTCCGTAACCCGTGACCGTGAAGTGAGGTCTGTTCGTGTTCGATTCACTTAGTTCTTTCAGTCTTCAGTCCGACCTCTTAGTCCTCATTTGATATGGATTCTTCAGATGCTGAAGGGTATTTTTCAAGACCTAAATATTGTATTTGAAAATGTATGAAATTTTGATTTGTTTTTTCATAATAAGATCTAGTATTAGACTTTACTAAATTGAATTTGTGGTTGTACAGAGAAAATTTTCCATATGATTCATTTGTTATCGAGAAAACAATGGAAGTCACTAACACTAAAAACAAGGGCAAGAGTAAGGCTAAGGTTGGTTGTTCGAGTCCAACCAAAAAGCGTAACAATACTAAAACCTCTATAGTTTTGGATTATTTTATAAAAGTTAAAGATTGTGATCCTGATGATCCATATGCAAAGTGTATGTATTGTGGAGCGAAGTATGCATGTCATTCTAAGCGCAATGGTACCGAAACTTTGAAACACCACTTAGAAAATTGTAAGAAATACCCCTACTAAAGGAAGATAGATCCAAAAGAACAACAATTAGTTTTCAAACCTAAAGAAGCTATTTGTGTTGAGGATTCTAAACTTGGTTGTTAATCATTTAATTTGGAGAGTTGTCGAAGAGCTCTTGCTGAGATGATTATTTTAGATGAATTTCCTTTTAGGTTTGTGGAAGGTATAGGCTTTAGAAGATTCATCAACAAATCAATAGCTTTGTATGAGCCTAAGTTTCTCATTCCATCTCGAATAACTATGGCTAGAGATATGCTTCAAATATATATTAGTGAGAAAACGCGTTTGAGAGACATGTTTAAGACAAAGCAATATAGAGTTTCTCTCACTACAGATTGTTGGACTTCTGAACAACAAAATTTGAATTATATGGTATTAACGACACATTTCATTGATTCTGATTGGAATTTATATAAGAGGATTCTTAGTTTTTCTACCATTGAGAATCATAAGGGAGAAACTATTGGTAGGACCATTGAAAGGAATTTAAAGGATTGGGGTATTGATAAAGTTATGACTTTGACTGTTGATAATGCAAGTTCGAATGATACTGTTGTTGCTTTTTTTTATTAGGAGATTTGGTAGTGGGTTGTTGTTGGATGGAGAATTTTTGCATGTTAGATGTTGTGCCCACATATTAAATCTGATTGTATGCGATGTTTTCAAGGAGCATTATAAATGCATTAGTAGGATTCAGAATGTTGTGAGATTTGTGAGATCTTCTCCTACACGTTCTAAAAATTTGAAGAGGTGTATTGAAAGTCAAAGGATCTCTTGTAAGAGTTCAGTGTATCTTGATATTGCCATTAGATGAAATTCTACCTATCTTATGCTTGACATATTAGAGGATGAAGAACCTGCTTATGCAAATAAAGAATGACCTACTAAAGATGATTGGGAAAATGCAAGAATGTTGTTTAGGTTCTTGGAAGTGTTTTATGATGTCACTTTAAAAATTTCAGGATCTCTTTATACCACTTCTGATAGGATCTTCCACCAAATTAACATTGTTCAAAATTGCATACAAAAGAATTCTGAGCAAACTGAAAATCAAATTCTTTATGATGTGGCTAAGAGCATGAAGACTAAATTTGATAAGTATTAGGGAAATAATGAGAAGACTAATTTGTTGTTATATATTGTTGTTGTGTTAGATCCACTGTACAAATTGAAGTTTTTGCCATTTTGTTTCAACAACTTGTTAGGTCCAATTGAGGCTAAAAAATGGCTGATAAAGTTGAACATCTTTTGAGGCTTTTCTTCCATGCATATAGTTCATCTTCTTCCAGTGGGAGTGACATTGGTAGTGCCACTAGTATGAATTTGGATAAAGTTCAAAATATGGAACAAATGGATGTTAATGTGGGTGATAAATATGGATTTGTATGTTCATTTAAAAATGTAGAGACTACTGTTTTTGATAAAGAGTTAGAGATTGATGTGTATCTGCTAGAAACTCTTGTTAAGGTGAAAGATGAAAGTAGTTTTGATATACTAGCTTGGTGGAAGCAAAATGGTTATCAATTTAAGGTTCTTAGTGCAATAAGTAAAGATATTTTGGCAATTCTAATATCAATTGTAGCATCTGAGTCAGCTTTTAGTACTGGAGGATGTATAGTTTACTCTTCTCGTTCTTCATTGGCTCCAAAAACGGCTGAGGCTCTTATATGCACTCAGAATTGGCCCATTTCTAACCCAATAGATTTGCAATTTTGCAAAGAATTGGAAGAAGATGCAACAATTGAAGAAGGTATGAGTTTAGTTGTGCTTTAAATCTTTTGTTTTACTTTTCTACTAAAATACTTTTTGCTCTCAACCAATTTTGTAGGATTCAGAGCAATCATGAACGAAGAAAAAAACATTGAAGACTTTTCGAGCTTGACATCTACCTCTATCGATCAGATGATTGCCATTTGAATCTTAACTTAGGTTATTTTTCAATGAAACTCTTATTGTAATACACTAACTTAGAGACTTGTCTTATGTACTATTTATAAACTTCAAAGGTGAAACTCTATTGGAAATTTGGAACAAAGATATTAGTAATTAGTATTAATATTTTGATTATCATTTAAAGCCCTAACATATATTTGGTTTTGCAAATTGAAGGCTTCTAAAAAATAAGGAGAAAAGACAATGAGAAAATACATATCATTTGTTATAAGTAAAATTATTGGACAAAAAAAAAAAAAAAAGACCATCCCTAACGGTACAACATGTCGGTTTCCTTTTAGTGGAAACCAATCGATCGGTTTTTAGGGTAAGTTTAGGCCCAAAACTGACCGACGGACATTCCAAGTGCCAACTGAAATTCCTTTGATTGGAAATCGCAATGTGGAGAACCAAAAGCACATGAAAAAAGAGTCGATTGGAGAGGTAGATGCTTGTGAAGTTAAGACAAGTGAGCCATCTACCAATTCTTTAAAGGTAAAGGTTCCAAAGGAAGAAAAATCATCAAATTTTCTAGTATTGCATTACTTCCTTTTATCACGACGTAACAAGGGAGAATCACCATTCACAAAATGCTTATAAAATTTGAAATTCGGCAATGTGGAGATCCTAAAAGAAAGTTTCATCACACTTCTCACAACAATCACCAAGCAAGAGATTCGAAATTTGAAAGTTGATTATGCAAAAATGGTCTTGCCCGAAAGAAGAACGAATGATGGATTTGACCCTAAGGCATACAAACTTCAATTAAATGCAGGTTACGACTTCACAACTCACACTGAGTTCAAAAGTTTAAAAATCTTTGATGAGAGACCTAAATATCTTCAACACAAAAGAAACTTTTAAAGGAAGGTTATATGATACCCACGTCAAGAAAAGGACTTGGAAACAAGTCTCCTAAGCCAATCTGTATAAAGAGAAAAGGAAAGGAGAAGCTGACAGACACAAACCACATAACAGTCGAGGAAGTAGATGATTCGAATGAAAAAAGAATTGTCATCCAAAGGACTTCTGTTTTTAGGCGCATTGGGCCATTGGCAGCACGACCCTCAAACCTCCAAAGAATAGGGACGACTGTTGAAGAAAGTGTTTTACCAGCTCCTACTTCTGACTCCACTCGATCTTCGGTTCGTCAGAGGTTAAGTATGCCCATTGATGAAGAAAAAGAACGACAATGACTCCAGCTTTGGTGCGACCATCAACGTTGCAACGATTAGGCACCTACGAAAGAGAGGAAAAATATACCTTCGACTTCAAACGTGACACGCCCTTCAGCTTTTCAAAGGTTAAGTGTAGCCACGTCAAAAAGTGGTGATCCTTCAGTCTCAGTCTTGACCGACTTCAATACGATTGCTCGGTGGAATCCTCGAAGGATAAATCCTCTGTTGAAACAAAGGATGAGTGAGAAATTCGCAGTGCCTTTCCTTCCCGTATGAAGAGAAAAACCTTCATTATAATCAATACAGAGGGTGTGTTGAAGGTAAAGTGACATGATGCCGTCTTCACCAATCCCTCAAGAAGGGATTCTAAACAGGAAGAAGACGATACCTCATGTCACCATATTATGGTTGAAGATGAAATAGAGGTTGAAATATCTAACGAAGATACAAAAGAGGCATCATTATCACTTGAAGATGAGAATGAATCAATAGTGGATGAGCGTAAAGAGGTGAACCTCAGTACACTGGAAGAGCCACACCCAACCTTCATGAGCGCATCACTCACTTGTGAAGAGGAAGGCGAATATATAAGTTTGCTCACTTCGTATAGAAATGTGTTTTCTTGGTCCTGTAAAGAGATGTCAGGACTTGATCTAAAAGTAGTTGCCCATCATCTCGCCATCAAACAAGAGTATAGACCAGTCAACCAAGCTTAACGCCGTTTTCGACCAGAGCTTATTCCTCAAATTAAGATGGAGGTCAACAAGTTGATTGAGGTAGGATTCAACTATGAGGTGAAATATCCGATAGGGATAACTAACATCTTTCCTGTTAGAAAAAAGAATGGACAGTTTCACATCTGTATGGACTTTCGCGACCTGAATAATGCATGTCCAAAAGACGACTTTCCATTGCCCATCACCGAGATCATGGTCGACGTCGCTACAGAACATGAATCTTTGTCATTTATGAAAGGATCATCAGGATATAATCAAATTCAGATGGCCCTTGACGAAGAAGAAATGACAGCATTCAGAACTTCAAAAGGAATATATTGTTACAAAGTGATGCCTTTCATATTAAAGAATGTTGGAGCGACTTATTAGTGTGCTATGAAGAATATCTTCGATGACATGCTCTATAAACATGTTGAATGTTATGTTGATGATCTGGTGGTCAAATCTACAAAGCGAAAATATTGCATGCAAGATCTAAGAATAGTTTTTGATCGTTTGAGAAAATACCAGTTGAAGATGAACTTTCCTAAATGTACCTTTGGCGTGACATCAGGAAAATTTCTTAGTTTCATAGTAACACATCGAGGGATCGAAATTGACCAACCCAAGATTGATGTCATTCAGAGAATGCAAGAGCCACGAAACTTGCGTGAGCTAAGAATTCTTCAAGGACATTTAGGTTATATCAGAAGGTTCATCTCCAACCTGGCAGGCCAATGCCAACCATTCCAAAGGTTGATGAAGAAAGATACTGTTGGGATTTATGCCCTAAACTTGTGTAATTTTGATCAAATAAATAAAGAGTTATTTGTTTTTGATAAAATTATATTCTTACTTTATAAATCCAATAAACTAAGCTCCAAGGTTATAATATATCTTGAACATCAATGTAGTGGTCACTATTTGGATTGTGTTCAAGAATATAACCTAAATGGTCTATGGTATAAGAATAAGGTTGGAAACCTCATTCTGGTAACACCATGGATGCGACCTACTTTGTAATTAGTACAAATGAGGTAATCCAACTCACTCATGTGGTTGACATGCGAGTGGGGGGCATCTCGTATGAAGAGTTCATACAAGACCAGGATCAAGAAATTATTAGTCTAACCAAAGTAACACCGTAATGTGATAAGACCGATAATTTATAGATGGTCATTAGTGACTCGACACAATCTCGAGTAAGTTAAGAACTCCTCGCTTATAGGGGTTTGTCCTTAGACTAGTATGGGTGAGAGTGGCTGTGGCCGACTCAATAAGCCTACCTTCTCGGGACGTAACCTCGTAGGTAGTGGGGGACTTAACTATACAAGATGGAATTCACTCATTCCTACACTGAGAAATTAGATAGGTTGTTCCCTTAAGAACCGACTCGTGTTTTGAACAACGAGGCCCCGCCTCTCTGAGGGTATGAGTCTATGGTAGGACCTTAGACTTGTTGTTCATTAGAGGATCAGTGGTGCTTAACGAATAAAGAGGTAAGCACAGGGGTAAAACGGTAATTTGACCCAGCTGTGATTACGAACAACCTGTGAATGGTCGATTCATGGATAATGATTATATCAGTGGACACAATATAATCTACAGTGAGGAGAGTGCAACTACAAGTCTATAGTGGAGTGACTTGTAGTTAATGAATATTGATTAACTTGATCAAAGAGTTTGATCAGTTAACCTCACATCATTAGAGCTCATGAACTGTAGGTCCATTAGGTCCCTCCGTTGGCTCAACATGGTTATATTGAAGGTATAAAGTTAGGAATGAAATTGAAGTGTTCAATTTCATATATGAGATGTCATATCAGTTATATGTGATATAATTGTTATAATATATAGTTTTATTGTGAATTAGATTCACATATTAACTATATACTAAATAGAGAATGAAAGAAGGATATGATGGTAATTTCTACCTTATTTCCCTGTATATATAGTTGCATGAGATGCAACTTAGTAGTTAAGCCTTAGAAAAACCCTAGTGTGTCATTTTGTTGTGTTGTTGGAAAGGTTCCAAAACACAATCTCTCTCACAAACATTTCATCTCACCTAAAGGGAACCCACCTTCTTCCCTCATCTAGAGAACAACGGAGAAGATCCGGTGGTAGTGTCCGTGATCGCTTGGGTTCGTGTTGCTGAGATCGTGATCGTGGGAGAAGGAGCACTTGAAGAAAAGTTCTTCAAAGGTATTATTCTTACTGTCCATCTTGTTATTGTATGCTTAATCTAGTTAGATTTGTTCTTGAATGTAATCCATGTAATGAAATTAAGAACGTGCGATTCACAATCGCTTCCACTGCAGGATTCGATTCCCTTCAATTGGTATCCGAGCCCAATTGCGTTCTTAATTTACGTTCTGGATTTATCAAGAACGAGGTGAGATTTATTGTTTTGCATGTGATGTATGAACGGTTTGCAATTTAGACGTTTTCAATTTTGGCACTTAGATTTACAATTTTTCATTGAATCGTTTAATGTAAGGGCCCTGTGTTTTGGGCAATTTTAATTGTAAATCGAGTCTGTAAGTCCGTGTCGATCGAGGCAAGGTGGTTGCTGAGAAAATCGGAGCAAAAACAAGCAAGAAATTGATCATGGGGTTGTTGTTCTGTGAATAGCGTTGCAATGCTGTTCTATAGCGTTGCAATGCCACTGCGGCAGACACACGGCTGGGAAGACGACAGCGTTACAACGCTGCCCTCAGCATTGCAACGCTGAGGCGTAGTTCAACAGGCAGAAACAGACAACATGCAGCGTTGCAACGCCGAAGGCGTTTCAACAAGCTGTCTAATGGGCGAAAAATGTTTTTTTTATTATATATTGAATATAAAAAAATTTTAATTTTAATTTAATTTATTTAATTTTAATTAATATAATTAGATTATATTAATTAAAATTGAATTTAGGGTGCCAAAATTGGTCTAATTTTGCTATTTAAATTATGCAATTGTTGTGTAATTATTGCCATGCATAATGTATGCTTTTTTAATTTAGAAATCCCACCTTAGGTTAAGCATTTCCATGCATCATTTATAATATAAAGAGTTATATTATATAGTTTGCATGATTAATTAATATAAGGTGTTATATTAATTTATGGACAACATTGACATGCATTATTTTTCATGAGATGATTATGCTATGTATGTCTTATTATTCATGAGATGAATGATCAAGCAATATAACATAGTATGCATGTCACCTAAGGTTAATTATTAGTTTTAAAATGTTTAGAACTTGAAAATAATATACCTTAGGTTATCTAGTTCTAATAAGATTAGAATTAGGAACCAAGTGATTTATAAACAATGATTAAAAAAGGAACTCTGTCTAAGGAAAGTTACATCTCTAGGTCAGTTATTTAACTTTGTGAAACGGAACACCCCTACCTGGAAACTGACCTGAGAGTGAAATTTAATCGAGAGTTTATAAATCATAGTAGCGTCAGCGGAATTATTAAGAAGTTAATAAACTAGAAATCCTAGGCTAAATATAAAAGTAATATTAACAAACTTAGGATAAAATCAATATAAGAGTTATATTAATTATCGATATAAGAGTTATATTGATATGTTTAGGTAAAACCATTAGCCAGGTTTTAGCCTAAGTAAGATTCCTATAGATTTAAAGTATTCAGTGGGAGGAAACGTGTATATGATACATATTTTTTCACCTACGTATCTCCGGAAAGTTCACACTGTGAGACTCATACTTGGCCTCGTGGCGCAAACGGGAGCGTCCCCCTTTGGATGGTGTTTGTATGGGTCAATATCAAGGTGAATGGAGAGGGTACTTATAGTGAGTGGGAGCAAGTTTAATGAAAACAAAACCTATGGTCTCTTCTGTCGATTTACACCGTAAGATCACTATGGTTAGCCTGCTAGTTTGGCCTGAACCAGACAATCCCTTCGGAGAGCTTGATTATAGGGGATTGAACACAGTAGACACCCGAAAAGGATAAAGATTTCCTTAGTCTGTTTTTCAATCTAGTCCTCCCTTCGGCAAATTTTATTGGATGGGGACTCTGGGATCTAAAGACAGAGGGTTACACTCACAAGATACATAAGATGTGTATGTATCCTGACCGAAAAAATGGTAACTAAAGCCTATAGGAATAAGAGTTATTCTGGCATTAGGTTTTGGTTAAGAATGTCTCGATCAAGAGGAGGAGTGTTTTTTATTACCCTTCGGTGTCATACATTCTAAACCTTTGGAGTATCATTTCAAATTATAAATGACCTAGGAATCATTTGATAATTAGCTAAAACATGATTGGATTAGACAATTATAACAATAAGCTTATACAAGTTATTTTGTAAATTTTCAGCAAAATGTCTAGCTCAATTATTTCCTTACTGGGTGTGGAAAAATTAACCAGGGAGAACATAATGACTTGGAAGAATAAACTCAACATAATCTTGGTTGCACATGATCTTAAGTTCGTTCTAAAGGAGGAGTGTCCTCAATTCCCTGCTCAAAACACATCTCAATCTGTTGAGGATGCGTATGACCGCTGGATCAATGCCAATGAAAAGGAAAAAGCCCATATCCTGGCTAGCATACCTGATGTTTTAGCCAGGAGGCTGGAGGGCAAGGTCTCAACTCGCGAGATTGTGGATTTTGTATTAAATTTGTCGAGACAACCGTCCAAACAAATTTGGCAAGAAGCCCTAAAGTACGTTTACACCGCGCACATGAAGGAGGGAACGTCAGTAATGAAGGGAATCGAAGTCCCCGCAGCGGAAGCGATTGCGAATCGCGCGCTCTTGATTTAGTTACAACGATTTATTCAAGAACACAAATAACAAGATTAAGTATAAAATAGAATGGACAACAAGAATGTTACCTTTGAAGAACGTTTCTTCAAGTGCTCCTCCTCTCTCACGATCAAGATCACTACAACACGAACTCGTACGAACACCGACACTACCACCGGATCTTCTCCGTTGTTCTCTAGGTGAGGGAGGAAGGTGGGTTCCCTTTAGGAAAATGTGGTGTTTTTGTGAGAGAGATGTTTGTTGTCTTGGAACCTTTCCAACAACAACAAAAGGCTAGGAATCACTTAGAATGACCTAGAATGGCTTTTTTTAGTTGCATCTCATGCAACCATATATATAGGGAAATGAGGTGGAAATGACCATCCTACTCCTCCTTTATTCTCTCTTTAGTATATAGTTTACATATGAATCTAATTCACATTAAAACTATATATTATATTAATTATATCATATATAATAGATATAACACCTCATGTATGAAATTGAACACTTCAATTTCACTCCTAACATTATACCCTCAATCTTACCATATTGAGCCAACGGAGGGATCTAATGGACCTACAGATCATGAGCTCCAATGATGTGAGATTAACTGATCAAACTCTTTGATCTAGTTAATAAATATTCATTAACTACAAGTCACTCCACTATAGACTTGTAGCTGCACTCTCCCCACTGTAGATACTATTGTGTCCACTGATATAGTCATTACCCATGAGTCGACCCTGCAC
Organism: Trichosanthes cucumerina; assembly: GCA_036507285.1. Classification (NCBI taxonomy): domain Eukaryota; kingdom Viridiplantae; phylum Streptophyta; class Magnoliopsida; order Cucurbitales; family Cucurbitaceae; genus Trichosanthes; species Trichosanthes cucumerina. The sequence continues at coordinate 13,043,586 of CM071836.1, read as the reverse complement.
AGGTTGTTCGTAATCACAGCTGGGTCAAATTACCGTTTTACTCCTGTGATTACCTCTTTGTTCCTTAAGTACCACTGATCCTCTAATGAACAACAAGTCTAATGTCCTACCTTAGACTAATACATTACAAGAACACGCGATTCAAATCGCTTCCGCAGTGGGATTCAATCCCATCATGATCTCCATAGAGCGTGTTGATGACACGACTCTATGCTAGTGGTGAGGTGAGTCTAGGGTGTGTCCCCGTAGAGATTGATCATAGGCTGTGAACTTGGAGTGTGTCCCCGTTCGGGAGTAGTGGATTCCATTGTCCCATGCTAGCTTAGAGGTTAATCTCCATAGAGCATGTTGATGACACGACTTTATGCTAGCGGTGAGGTGAGCCTGGGGTGTGTCCCCACAGAGTTTGTGGATAGGTTGTGAGCCTGGGTGTGTCTCCATAGAGATTGAGCACATGTCGTGAGCCTGGGGTGTGACCCCATTCGGGAGTGGTGGATTCCATTATCCCATGCTAGCTTAGGGGTTGATCTCCATAAAGTATGTTGATGACACGACTCTATGCTAGCAGTGAGGTGAGCATGGGGTGTGTATTGTAGCGTGAGAGGTGGCTTCTCTCATTGCATGGTCAATCTATGTTCCAGGACCGAAGGTAGAACTCGAGATATTACCATTGGTGGCTCAGGGTGAGAAGTTCAAGTTATGAGACCTGCTTTGGGTTTAAGTGAGTCTAGAAGATGAGTTTCCTTGTTTCTTTATGATGAAATAGGTTTGGACGTTAGTGGGCTACTTACTGGGTATTTTTATACTCACTCTTTTCCTTTGTTGTTTTTGTTTGTAGATAAAAGCTAAACTATGGGATGGATGACGACGATGGCGACCTGGTGAGGCTATGAGGATGTTCTTTGGTGTCTTTTAGTTCTTAGTAGCTATTCTAGTACTTTATATTTCCCTGATATCTTCTTGATAGATTGTGACTTTATTTATGTTATAAAGTTTCCTGGTTGGTTGACTCATAGGGTGTTTTAGGGGTTTGTTCTTCTTAATTGTGAAGCTAGTCACTTATTCATTTCCTTCATGTTGTGGCATGACTGTTGTAAACTTTCTGATTTGTTGAGAACCCAACCTATTGTTGAATGTAATTTGGAAGAGGTTGGGTGTGTTGTAAACCTTTTGAAGTGTTGTTATGATTAGAACAGGTCAGGAAAAATATTAGTTTTGTCTTAGTAACGTCATTATGCTGCCAAAGTTTCGGCGCAAGCGGTGCTGCTTAGTAACATCCCTATGAGTTTTGGGCTTGAAAAATTAGGGTCGTTACACTCACATATCCCTAGTGATGAATGCATGTAAACTCACAATGAATAAAACACAATAATAATAGAGTGATGGGAAGAGCTTGTTAAGTTTTGGGACTATCCATACTATAATACTCGTCTAATTAATATGTTGAGCAATTAGTTTTGTCTTAGTAACGTCGTTATGCTGCCAAAGTTTCGGCGCAAGCGGTGCTGCTTAGTAACGTCCCTACGAGTTTTGGGCTTGAAAAATTAGGGTCGTTACACTCACATATCCCTAGTGATGAATGCATGTAAACTCACAATGAATAAAACACAATAATAATAGAGTGATGGGAAGAGCTTGTTAAGTTTTGGGACTATCCATACTATAATACTCGTCTAGTTAATATGTTGAGCAATCCATTGAATCATAAATATATGTAGAAAGAAATTAGTTTACATGTGGGGGGAGAGGGCAGATATGTTGCAAACTTGAGATGAAAAAGAAATGTACCGAAAGTAACAACCTACTTCAAGGAGAGTTTTGTAAAGGTCTGGCTTCTCGCTCTCTTCAATCCTATGTCTCCCACTTGCCTCTTGAAAACATTCAGCTTGACAGAAGCTCAAAGTTCATCCTCTCAAGTCTAAGTCAACTCAACTCAGCGATAATTGGCATGTATCTTCGATTAAAAGCTTAGAAGTTAGAATCTTCCATCACCTAATATTATTGAACTAAAAAAATTTGCCATCTAAAAAATAATGATTTTCAAGACTTATTATTAAAATATGTCAGTTGAATCAACTTATGTCATAATATTTGTATCAATTAAAGCTTTAAAATTTAATAAGTGAATCAATTTAGACATTTTATTAGTAAATTCATAACTATTTACAATTAATTCTATTTAAAATTAACTCAAAATTTTACTATTCAATTATTCTACAAAGATCCTATAAAGTAACAAAAAATTATCACGCAACTTTTTCAAAATAAATAGAAAAAAAGTAGAGAAAAAAAAAAGAAATGAAAATTATCCATATTAGTGTAATTCCCCATGTTGGGATTTTTGTCCTAATCTCGTGTTTGTAATATATTGTTTGAAATTAATAAGAGTTATTCATTTCATCACTTTGTGTCTCATAATATTTATAAACTTTTCCAATAAACTAAGCTCCGAGTTCTTGAATTTATGAGAGAACTAGAACTTGAACGGTGTGTAGTGGACACACAGGGAGGATCACGTTCGAGTTAATGACCCGAACGGTCTAAAGTATATGGATAGGGTTGGAGACCTAATCCTGGATACATTGTGGATGCGACCCGCTTTGTATTAGATACAAACGAGGTGATCTGACTCGTTCATGTGACATGCGAGTGGGGGCATCCTGTGCAATGAGATTGTACAAGACCGGACCGTGAATTATTAGACCTACTGATGTAACAACATTGACAGTAAGGACTAATAACTTCGTAGATGACCATTAGTGACTCGACCTGAATCCTGAGCGTGTTACGGACTTCAGTCTGCGAGGGTGTGACGCCTGGTAATTTCAAGTAAGTTTTATTTTTTTTCTTTCCAAGTTAGTTTGGGGCTCATGTCATAGCTTTTAAAAGGTTTGGGCTAGATTATTAATTTGTGGATCCTGCAGGGGCCCAGATAGTTAAATCTCGCCTTTAAATTTGGGTTGACGGCTCTTAAGTATCTTATCGAGCAGTTTGGAGAAAAAATCGAGGTAACCCCCAGATCCTTTGTTTTCTTGTGTAGTTAAAAAAAAAAAAGGAGAGGAAAGCGAGAAGCCTTGTTCGCGCGAGACCCCCCCAGAACGCCGTCTCCTTCCTCGCGCAGGGGGGGCCGGCGCTGCTCTGTCTCCGCCACCGCCTCATCTCTCCGCCACCGCCTCCTCTCTCCGCCACCGCCTCCCTCTCCGCCGTCGTCTCTCTCTCTCTCTCTCTCTCTTTGTCTCAAATCCGGCCGAGTCTCCCTCCCTCTCAGATCCGGCCGAGTCTCTCTCCCTCTCAGATCCAGTCGAGTCTCTCTGTCTCAGATCCGACCGAGTCTCTCTCTCTCTTGTCGCAGATCCGGACGAGCCGCCCTCTTAGATCCGACCGAAATCTCTCTCTGCGCTCTCCCTCTTTGTCTCTCTCGTAGATCCGAATCAATGGTAACCTTTCGCACTGACTAATGTTGGTTTTGTGACAGGAACAAATCGTTTTGGCTAAAAGGATAGACGTGTGAAGGAACCCCGAGGCTAGGACCGGGCAGAGAGCGTCTTCATCCCGCGTCCATGGGTAAACCTCGACTTTGTGCTACTGTTTTGTTTTGGTAGTTAGAAGAGTTGGATTGGTTGTGTCTCCCTTGAGGGGTTACCAAAGAACGTTCGAGTTAGTTTGGTTCTTATCTCGAGAACAATTAGCCGCTTCGCCGGTGTTTGTAGGTGCACTAGGCAGCTAGCAGGAGCAAGGACTTTCCGCGCGACACTCCCGTTTGATGTAAGTAGTCAGTTGGAGTAAACGCCGAGCTCCTGAGCGAAGGAGCAAGGTGTATGTGCCTTGTTGTGATTTTGAGTTTTGCCGTTGAACCATAGGACAACTAGTCAAGAAATTTTAAAGCTCGTAGCATGTTTTTCTGAGTTTTAAGTCTGAGATGATTGCATGATTGTTACATCAGGTTTGCAAGTATGTTTGAATCTGTTTACTATGTTGCATTGTTTACGTGATTCATTGTGTGAAACTATGAGCGGTAGGGGTCGTGCCTGTGGTAAAATCTGACATTCCAAACGAGCGTGTGGTACATGTTGAGTTTGATAGGTTTGAGAGCCTAGTTGGGAGTTTGGACCCTTGGAGTGGGTCGAGGATGTTAGAAATGTTTAGATGAGACCCTAGATACCTTATGAACAGAACCCATGAGTTAGTCTTCACCAACACCGGATTGCACTTGAGAAAGGTCGAACCTCTAGGTTGACGGTATATGATAGGCTCGTGAGGCTGGGGTGCGTCCCCGTTGTGATCGGGAGTGGTTGCTTTCCATGATCCCGGGCTAGCTTAGGGGCGATTCCCCAATGGGCGTGTTGGTTACGCACCGCACGGTACCATGCTAGTGTGTTATGAGAGCACAGGGTGCGCCCCCGTCGAGATCGGGAGTGGTTGCTTTCCATAATCCGTCTTTGGCTTAGGGGCGATTCCCATGTAGGCGTGTGGGACACGTGCACTGCTCTCGCCCTATCTTTGGCGTGTTGTGGCGTGAGGGTTGCTTTCTCTCATTGCATCGTCAACCAAAGTTCCAGGACCTAAGGTGAAGTTCGAGTAGCCATCACAGGGGCCAGGGTGAAAAAAGTTAAGGGGGAGACTGGTTCAAGGGTTGAGCGAGTTTGGGACATGGTTCTAGTTGTCTTGCTGAGTTAAGTTTGGACGTAAGTGGGCTACTTCTCGGGTATTTTTATACTCATTTGTTTTCTTTCGTGTTTTGTTCGCAGTGAAAGTTGAATCGGATGGACGGCGATGGAGACAACTCCGCGAGGCTATAAGACTTTTCTCAGAGTGCCCCTGGCTCTTAGGATGTTGCTATTGTCGTACGTCATGTAGACTCGCTGCATATTTTCTTTTTCCTTTTTGGTTGAACTCCTATTTAAACTTTATTTGTTGATTGATTTATTGATGTGGCATGGGAGCGTTTGCAAGTTTTAAAACTTCTTTTCTTCTGGACTATCTTACCCTAGTTGCCTGTTGTGATCTGCTGCTTGAACCCGACCTATCGTACATGTAGTTTGGTGGAGGTTGGGTGAGTCGAAATGCTTATTGGAGTGTTTTGTGCCCTTAACAGGTTATGAAAAATTTTCTGGTTGCCCTAGTAGCGCCGTTATGCTGCCGAATTTTTTCCAGCATTAGCGGCGTTGCTTAGTAACTCCCTTAGTTGTGTAGTTTTAAACTTTAGGGTCGTTACAGTTGGTATCAGAGCCCAGGTTCTAGATTTTGTAGACTCGCCTACATCGTAGGCACTGGTTCTTATAGCCTCTCGCATGAAGTCACCTCGCCGTCACTAAGTTTGCTTTTATCCTTTTTAGACTAAGATGTATTGCGTGACCCTTATCGTGTGAGTGGCCTTGTTTGAGTACTTTTTTCGCTCTTTAAAGTTTTTGTTGTGTTATGGCTCGAGGTCGTTCGCGTGGTAGGAGGGGTAGGGGAGCATCCCTACCAAGAGGTCGTGGAGGTCGAGGAGGCAGGGGCCGAGGGGCTCGTAACCAGGAGCCTGTGTTGGAGCCCTTAGTCGACGAACAGTCTGAATATCAAGAGGAGGTCCACCCTGACCCTCCAGCCGTTGAGGAGTCGTTGAGCCAAAACCTGGAGAACCAGGGGGACCAGAGGAACGAGAATGCTCCACCACCTACCACGATGCTCATGACTCCCGAAAGCCTCCAGGGAATCATTCAAGCCGCCTTAGCAAGTCAAGCATCGATGTTCACACAAAATTTCGGAGTGGTGAACCAGAATGCCGGATCGACCACAGAAGAGGCCAGGTATTTGAAAGACTTCAAGAAGTATGACCCGCCTAACTTCGAAGGTCAGGAGGTGGATCCCATGGCCGCTGAGGCGTGGCTTGCTGCCATGGAGTCAGTTTTCCGTCGGATGCGCTGCCCGGAGAACCAAATGGTCCAGTGTGCCGTCTACACACTCAGGGGACGAGCTCTCCTCTGGTGGGAGGCTATAGAATGATCCATTGGTGCAGGCGAAGGACCAATATCGTGTGCAAAGTTCAGAGAGGAGTTCTATGAGAAGTACTACCCGACCACCACAAGAACGAGGAAGTTGGCCGAGTTCATTCAGCTGAAGCAAGGGTCGTTTGCAGTCGATTGGGTAGACACAGAAAAGAAGAAGGTAGACAAGTTCGTGGGCGGACTGTGTGATGCCTTGTATGGCGGTGTGTGGTCACACGAACCACAAACTTATCTCTGCACCGTTAATGCGCGTGTCGTTGCTGATGCTCGTACCTCGAGGTGCGGAGAGTCGATGCAGTCGAGTTCGGATGTAACCCAAAGCACGAGACAAGCGGCTCGAGGGCGAACCAGGGCCCATCGGTAGGCCAGAAGAGGAGGTTTGACCAGGTGTCAGGCAGACCTAATAGACATGTAGCCCAAGGGCAGAGGCCGATCCAAGGGGTGGCGAAGATTCCCTGCGCTAGTTGTGGCAGACAGCATAGTGGGGCGTGTTTTGCGGCCACCATGACCTGTTACAACTGTGGAAAAGTAGGTCATTTGTCTTCGGTGTGCAGGCAACAAAAGAGAGCGGATCCCAGAACTTGTTTCAGATGCAAGAAAGTTGGTCATGTGGCGTCGGCTTGTCCAGAAAACCCTGAGCAAGGGGCTCAGGGAGGGCGCCAGCGAGGCAGAGTCTACGCAGCCGCCACCAGAGCTGCAGGAGGCTCAGGCGCCGTGGTGACAGGTACACTACCTATACTTGGTCATCTTGCTCTTGTGCTTTTTGATTCCGGGTGTACACACTCTTTTGTTTCTGCTTTGTTTGTGGGGCAAGCCCAGTTAGAGGTAGAGCCTCTAGGTTTCAGTCTGTTAGGGGCGGAACTCACGACCCGAGAAAAAGTGAAGACTGGTCAGGTACTAGTGGAAGGTCGCTCGTTGGAAGTGACCCTAATCGTTCTTGAAATGGGAGATTTCGACGTTATCCTTGGCATGGATTGGCTAGCTGCAAACCATGCCAACATCGATTGCCATCGTCGGGAGGTAGTCTTTAAGCCTCCATCGGAACCGAGTTTCAAGGTGAAAGGGACCGAGCATGGAGTTGTACCAAGGGTGATTTCGGCACTAAAGGCAAGTAAGCTGGTTAGCCAAGGGGCTTGGGCCTTTTTGGCAAGTGTGACAGACTCGAGAAGCGAGAAAGGGGACGTGTCGTCAGTCCCAATAGTCAGGGAGTTCGTTGATGTGTTCCCTGAGGATTTGCCCGGTTTACCTCCGGCCAGAGAGGTGGATTTCTGTATTGAGTTGGAACCGAGCCTTTGCCGCACCGCTGTCGAAAGCTCCGTATAGAATGGCCCCAAATGAGCCGAAAAGAACTCAAGACTCAGTTGCAGGAGTTACTAGACAAGGGCTTTATCCACCCTAGTGTCTCACCTTGGGGTGCGCCCGTGCTTTTTGTGAAAAAGAAGGATGGGTCGATGCGCTTGTGCATCGACTACCGGGAGTTGAACAAGGCAACGATAAAGAACAAGTATCCGCTCCCCAGGATTGATGACTTGTTTGACCAACTGCAGGGGGCCACCGTGTTCTCTAAGATTGACTTACGCTCGGGTTATCACCAGTTACGAATAAGGGAGGAAGACATCCCGAAGACGGCTTTCAGAACCAAATATGGGCATTACGAGTTTACCGTGATGTCATTCGGACTGACGAACGCCCCAGCAGTGTTCATGGACCTGATGAATAGGGTATTCAAGAGATTCTTGGACACTTCTGTGATCGTGTTCATAGATGACATCCTGATATACTCGAGGTCGAGTGAAGAGCATGAGAACCACTTGAGGGAAGTCTTGACTACTTTGAGGGAGAACCAGTTATATGCCAAGTTCTCCAAGTGTGAGTTCTGGCTGTCGCAGGTATCCTTTGTCGGGCACGTGGTATCTAAAGAGGTGTCTCAAAGGGACCCAGCCGAAGGTGGGCGCGGTCTCGAATGGCCCCGACCCAAAACGCCACACTAAGTCCGTAGTTTCTTGGGCTTGGCGGTTATTACCGAAGCGGTTCGTGGAGGATTTCTCCAAGATTGCAACGCCCCTCACCCGATTAACACGGAAGGAAATGCCTTCGTGTGGAGTGAGGCGTGTGAGGCCGATTTCAAGACTTGAAGCGAGAGTTGATCTCGGCTCCGGTGCTTACGATGCTTGATGGATCCGGAAATTTCGTAGTTTACATGATGATGCCCCAAGAAGGGTTTGGGTTGTGTCTTAATGCAAAATGGGAAAGTGATTGCCTACGCCTCCGGCGAGTTGAAGGACTACGAGAGAAACTACCCGACTCACGACTTGGAGTTAGCCGCGGTGGTCTTTACCTTGAAAATCTGGAGACACTACTTGTATGGAGAGAAGATCCAGATGTATACCGACCACAAGAGTTTGAAATATTTGTTTACTCAGAAAGAGTTGAATATGAGACAACGGAGATGGTTGGAGCTGGTGAAAGATTATGAAATCGAGATCTTGTATCATCCGGGTAAGGCAAACGTGGTTGCCGACGCCCTTAGTCGAAAGGCAACTCACACTTCAACCCTGGTCACGAAGGAGTTTAAGCTGCGTGCTGATATGGAGCGTGCTGGTATAGCTGTGATGGTGGGTCAAGTCATGGCTCAGTTAAACCAGTTATCGGTGCGAACGACACTGAGACATCGAATTTTAGACTCCCAACGGGGAAATCCCAACCTTGAGGATTGGTGGAATCAGGCTAAGTCAGGCCAAGAAAGTGAGTTCACAGTGTCGTCAGATGGGGGTTTGTTGTTTAAGGGGCGGTTGTGCGTCCCGGACGCGGATGGTCTCAAGGAAGAAGTCTTAATCGAGGCTCACAACTCTCCTTTCTCCGTGCACCCTGGTAGCACTAAGATGTATCAGGACATGAAACAGTTCTATTGGTGGAAGGGGATGAAAAAGGACATAGCAGAGTTCGTTAGCAGATGCTTAGTTTGTCAGCAAGTTAAAGCCCGAGGCGGGTTGGCGGGGGTTGTTGCAACCCTTAGAGGTACCGCAATGGAAATGGGAAGAAGTTTCGATGGACTTCATTTATGGTTTACCTCGGACGATTAAAGGATTCACTGTAGTTTGGGTGCTCGTTGATAGGCTGACTAAGTCGGCACATTTCATTCCTGGGAAACTGACTTATACCGTGGAGAAGTGGGCAAAGTTGTTCATGGAGGAAGTGGTCAGATTACATGGAGTCCCGGCGAAGATCGTCTCTGATAGGGACCCTCGTTTCACATCTAATTTCTGGACGGGTTTCCAGAAGGCTCTAGGAGCAGAATGTAGTTTTAGCACACCTTTCACCCTCGTACAGACGGGCCCAGTCGGGCCAAGAGAGGTTAAACCAGATACTGGAAGACATGCTCCGAGCTTGTGCCTTGGATTTTGCAGGAAGTTGGGATACACACCTTCATTTGATGGAGTTTGCTTATAACAACAGTTATCAGACAACATTGGGATGGCGCCCTTTGAGGCCTTGTATGGGAAGAGGTGCAGGTCCCCAGTGTATTGGGGAGAGGTTGGTGAGCGTAAACTTCTAGGGGCCCGAATCGGTCCAGGAGTTCTGAACGAACGGCGGTACAAAAAGATAAGAGCGCGGATGCTAACGGCTCAAAAACAGCATGCAAGAAGAAATTCTGGCGATGTGAGGCGTAGGGACTTGGAGTTTGCAGCTGGAGAGCATGCGTTCCTAAAGGTTGCGCTATATGAAAGGCGTGTTGAGATTTGGCAAGAAAGGAAAGTTGAGCCCTAGGTTCATCGGGTCGTTCGAGATATTGGAGCGCATTGGCCCGGTAGCGTACCGTTTAGCCTTGCCACCATCCCTGGCAGCCGTGCACGATGTGTTCCATGTGTCGATGCTGCGGGGTTATGTACCAGATGCGTCCCACGTGATTGATTTCGAGCCACTGAAGGTTGAGCAGGATTTGAGCTACGAGGAGAGACCCGTGGAAATCCTAGCCGAGAGAAGAAGGTGTTGCGGAATAGAGAGTTTGACCTCGTGAAGGTCTTGTGGCAAAACCAAAGCACTCAAGAAGCTACTTGGGAGCGCGAGGACGAGATGAGAACAAACTACCCGGAGTTGTTTGAGAACTAGCCCTTTCGAGGACGAAAGTTCTTAAGGTGGGAAAGATGTGACGCCTGGTAATTTCAAGTAAGTTTTATTTTTTTTCTTTCCAAGTTAGTTTGGGGCTCATGTCATTGCTTTTAAAAGGTTTGGGCTAGATTATTAATTTGTGGATCCTGCAGGGGCCCAGATAGTTAAATCTCGCCTTTAAATTTGGGTTGACGGCTCTTAAGTATCTTATCGAGCAGTTTGGAGAACAAATCGAGGTAACCCCCAGATCCTCTATTTTCTTGTGTAGTTAAAAAAAAAAAAACGAGAGGAAAGCGAGAAGCCTCGCTCGCGCGAGACCCCCCCCAGAACGCCGTCTCCTTCCTCGCGCAGGGGGGCCGGCGCTGCTCTCTCTCCGCCACCGCCTCCTCTCTCCGCCACCGCCTCCCTCTCCGCCGTCGTCTCTCTCTCTCTCTCTCTCTCTCTGTCTCAAATCCGGCCGAGTCTCCCTCCCTCTCCGATCCGGCCGAGTCTCTCTCCCTATCAGATCTAGCCGAGTCTCTCTGTCTCAGATCCAGCCGAGTCTCTCTCTCTCTTGTCGCAGATCCGGAAGAGCCGCCCTCTCAGATCAGACCGAAATCTCTCTCTGCGCTCTCCCTCTTTGTCTCTCTCGTAGATCCGAATCAATGGTAACCTTTCGCACTGACTAATGTTGGTTTTGTGATAGGAACAAATCGTTTTGGCTAAAAGGATAGACGTGTGAAGAAACCCCGAGGCTAGGACCAGGCAGAGAGCGTCTTCATCCCGCGTCCGTGGGTAAACCTCGACCTTGTGCTACTGTTTTGTTTTGGTAGTTAGAAGAGTTGGATTGGTTGTGTCTCCCTTGAGCGGTTAGCAAAGAACGTTCGAGTTAGTTTGGTTCTTATCTGAGAACAGTGCTTCGCTCGTGGTGTTTGTAGGTGCACTAGGCAGCTAGCAGGAGCAAGGACTTTCCCGCGACACTCCCGCTTGATGTAAGTAGTCGGTTGGAGTAAACGCCGAGCTCCTGAGCGAAGGAGCAAGGTGTATGTGCCTTGTTGTGATTTTGAGTTTTGCTGTTGAACCATAGGACAACTAGTCAAGAAATTTTAAAGCTCGTAGCATGTTTTTATGAGTTTTAAGTCTGAGATGATTGCATGATTGTTACATCAGGTTTGCAAGTATGTTTGAATCCTGTTTTACTATGTTGCATTGTTTACGTATTCTGTTGTGTGAAACTATGAGCGGTAGGGGTCGTACCTGTTGTAAAATCTGACATTCCAAATGAGCGTGTGGTACGCGTTGAGTTTGATAGGTTTGAGAGCCTAGTTGGGAGTTTGGACCCTTGGAGTGGGTCGAGGATGTTAGAAATGTTTAGATGAGACCCTAGATACCTTATGAACAGAACCCATGAGTTAGTCTTCACCGAACACTGGATTGCACTTGAGAAGGTCAGAACCTCTAGGTTGACGGTATATGATAGGCTCGTGAGGCTGTGCGTCCCCGTTGTGATCGGGAGTGGTTGCTTTCCATGATCCCGGGCTAGCTTAGGGGCGATTCCCCAATGGGCGTGTTGGTTACGCACCGCACGGTACCATGCTAGTGTGTTATGAGAGCCTGGGGTGCGTCCCCGTCGAGATCGGGAGTGGTTGCTTTCCATAATCCCGTGCTGGCTTAGGGGCGATTCCCTATAGGGCGTGTGGGACACGTACCTGCTCTGCCCTATGCTGGCGTGTTGTGGCGTGAGGGTTGCTTTCTCTCATTGCATCGTCAACCAAAGTTCCAGGACCTAAGGTGAAGTTCGAGTAGCCACCATAGGGGCCAGGGTGAAAAAAGTTAAGGGGGAGACTGGTTCAGGGGTTGAGCGAGTTTGGGACATGGTTCTAGTTGTCTTGCTGAGTTAAGTTTGGACGTAAGTGGGCTACTTACTGGGTATTTTTATACTCATTTGTTATCTTTCTGTGTTTTGTTCGCAGGTGAAAGTTGAACTGGGATGGACGGCGATGGAGACAACCTGGCGAGGCTATAAGACTTTTCTGTAGTGCCCCTGGCTATTAGGATGTTACTATTGTCGTACGTCATGTAGACTCGCTGCATATTTTCTTTTTCCTTTTTGGTTGAACTCCTATTTAAACTTTATTTGTTGGTTGATTTATTGATGTGGCATGGGAGCGTTTGCAAGTTTTAAAACTTCTTTTCTTCTGGACTATCTTACCCTAGTTGCCTGTTGTGATCTGCTGCTTGAACCTGGCCTATCGTACATGTAGTTTGGTGGAGGCTGGGTGAGTCGAAATGCTTATTGGAGTGTTTTGTGCCCTTAACAGGTTATGAAAAATTTTCTGGTTGCCCTAGTAGCGCAAGTTATGTCTTTGCTAATTTTTCCCAGCATTAGCGGCGTTGCTTAGTAACTCCCTTAGTTGTGTAGTTTTAAACTTTAGGGTCGTTACAGAGGGTCTGTTCTTTGACTAGTACGGGTGAGGGTGGTCATAGTTACTCGCCCAATATGCCTATCTTCTCAGGGACAGAACCAAGTAGGGAGCTGGGAACTTAACTACGCGAGATGGAATTCACTGCTTCCGCCTTTAGGAAACTAGAGGGGTTGTTCCCTTAAGTCGCCTCTCGTGGCTTGGACAACGGCGCCCACCTTCTCACCGCCCCGAGAAGGGTGTTGTGTATGGTTGGACCATCACAATATGTTGTTCATTAGAGGAGCAGTGGGGACTTAAGGAACAAGAGGTAGACACAGGGGTAAAACGGTAATTTTTCCCAGCCGTGTCTACGAACAACCTGTGAAGGGTCGACTCATGGGTATTGGTTATATCATCGACACGTAATATTCTCGTGACGACGGAGTGCGGCTACGGGCTATAGTGGAGTGTTACCGTAGCTAATGAATGTTGGTTAACCGGGTCAAAGAGTTTGACAGGTTAATCTCGGATCATTGGAGCCCATCACTGTAGGTCCATTAGGTTTCTCGGTTGGCTCCACCTGGATTAAAAGAAGGGTTAATGTTTTGGTAAGAAATTGAAATGTTCAATTTCACATTAAGGGCATTTATGTCATTTATATGAGATATGAATGATATAATATATAGTTTAATGTGAATGAGATTCATAATAAACTATAGGTTAGCCTAATTGTTGAATTAGGGCTAATTGGAGAATTTGATTGAGAGAAATTAAATTGGATGTGATTCAATTTAATTAATCCACAATTATTGCAAATGAGATTTGCAATATAAGATATGAGATATCTTATATTATGTGGTTATGCAAATGAGATTTGCATAACCTATGATTGTGGTAAAGTGGTAATAATGAGGAGATATTAACTCCCTCATTCCACTATTTAAACCCTTTGCAAGAAAGGAATTGGAAGCTAACTTCTCTTTTTTTTTATTTTGATCAAAGAGAAGAAACTAAAAATTCTCTCTACTCTCTCATTTCTACTCCCTCTCCAAAACACAAACAAGTTCCCACTAACTTCCCTTCTCCAAAAGAGAACAACCGAGAAGACTATTTGGTGGTGTTCGGGATCCATTTGTGGGAAGAATTTGTAGAGATTGAGTAGCACGAAGAGTTCTTGATCTGAGGAAGAAATTGCTGAGTTTGTCTACAACAAGTAAGTAAAACCTCTACTTGCTGTAAATTTCTTCTTCTTTAAGCATGTTTAGCCTAGATCTAAGTGTTAGATAAATTTTAATAAACACAAGTTGCATAATGATACTTCGACGATTCAATCGTCTTCCGCTGCGCGGGGATTCTCATTCCCTTCAAGTGGTATCAGAGCCATCTCGATGGTTCTTCATTTATGCACTGTTTTGTTAAAATTAGGTGGGTATTTTGACATAATTTCATGAGATGATTGCTTGGTTTGCATAATGGATGTTTTCGGTTTTTGGCACTAGATTAGATTTACAATTATGTTGATGAGATCAATGTAAAGACCCGTTGTTTTTTGGGCATTTTTGTTGTAAATCGAGTCTGTAAGTCCAGGTCGTTCGTGGCAAGAGTTGCTGTGAAGAAATCAGAGCGAAAACAGGCGGAAATCGATGGAAGAACAACAAAGTGTTTGCTATTCTGTCGATGGCGTTGAGACGCCGCCCAACGGCGTCTCAGCAACGCTGTTTCGCGGCGAAGACATTGCTTGAGAGCGCGTTACAACGCTGGCGTAGCGCTTACAAACGCCCCGGGCGTTGAGAACGCGCCAACGCGCTTTGAGGTCGCGTTGCAACGCCGCCACGGCGTTACAACGCCGCACGCGCTGAGGCGATTCTTTGGCGGCGCTTTAGCGAGAAGTGGGAAGTTTTTCACATCATGGACGGTTTATTTTAGTAATTAACTTATTTTTGATTTATAAAATCTATTTATTTAATTTATTTAATTATTTTATTAAATAATATTAATATAAATGTTATATTAATGTTATTTAATTAAATAATTGTCCCTAGGTGCCAAAAGTTGGTCCATTTTTGTTGTTTAATTATTTTATGCATGAGATGTATATTTTAATTAATTTCTATGTGCATAAAGTATGTCATATAGATTTAAAATCCCACCTTAGGTTAAACATTTCATGCATCATTTATATTATAAGAGTTATAATATATAGTATGCATGATAGGATTATATTATAAGAGTTATATTATAATGTATGCATGTTTTAATTTATTTTAATATAAGTGTTATATATTTAAATTAAAAGCATGCTCATGCATTTAATTCATGTGATGAATGTATGTTATAGTATAGTATTATTCATGTGATGGATGATCAAACACTATAACATAGAAATGCATGCAACCTAAGTTAATTATTAGTTTTAAAGAGTTTAGAACTTGAATAATTAGACTTAGGTTTTCTAATTTTCTATTAAGATTAGAAATTAGGAAATCAAATATAATCCTTGAATGGAGACTGATAAGTAACTCTGTCTAAGGAAGGTTTTGTCTAAGGCTGGGGTATTTAAGTTGACGTTTGCGGAACACCCCTACCTGGAAATCGACCTGGGAGTGAATTCGGTCCGGAGATTCTTAGGTTATATTCTCGTGAGTGCTGTTAATTAAGTGTTAATTAAATTACTCACATAGACCTAAGTTAATAATGTGATTATAAACTTAGGTTAATACCATATAAGAGTTATATTGGTAGACTTAGGTAAATTTTAGCCGGTTTATCTAGGTCAATCCCTAATAAAATTAAAGTGCTGAGTGGGAGGAAATATAGTGTATGAGATACATTTTGAATTTCCAACCACAAATCTCCTTAAAGTCCGCACCGTGAGATCTATACTCGGCCTCGTTGCACAAATGGGAGCGTCCCCCTTCGGGTGACATTTGTATAGGTCAATATCATCGTGGATGGAGAGAGTACTTACAGTGAGTGGGACCGGGACTTGTAAAAACGAGACCCACGGTCTCTTCTTTCGATTCACACCGTGAGACGCCTATGATTGCCTGCTAGTTTGGCCTGGACCAGACAATCCCTTCGGAGGGCTTGATCATGGGAGTCGGAACACCGTGAATTCCCGAAAGGGATACACTTTCCTGGTTGGTTTTCCTTCTTGGTTCACCCTTCGGTGGCTATTGTTTGGATGGATACTTGGAAACTTAAAGATTGAGGGTGACACTCACGCTGCACTGTTAAGTGTTAATGAATTCGACCGAACAATGGTAATTGGACGCCTAATGGAATAAGAGTTATTCTGGGATTAGGGTCTGATCGAGAAAGTCTCGTCTTAGAGGAGGAGTGTTCTGTTCACCCTTAGGTGGCGGTCATTCTAAACCTTTAGGGTATCATTGCAAAATTTTGAATGACCTAGGGATCATGAAACAATTTTTGCTAAAACTTGATTGGATTTCAAAAAGTTTTTTGCGAGACTAATACAAAGTTTTTTCCTTATTTTTCAGCTAAAAATGTCTAGCGCTATAATAGCTTTACTCGCTTCCGATAAGTTAGTGGGAGATAATTACCAGAGTTGGAAAAACAACATTAATACAATTTTGGTAACTGACGACATAAAGTTCGTGCTATCTGAAGAGTGTCCTTAGATGTCGGGCTCGACCGCGTCGCGAAGTGTTCGCGATGCGTACGATCGGTGGATCAGAGCCAATGAAAAGGCCAAGGTCTACATAATTGCCAGCATGTCTGATGTCTTGGCAAAGAAGCATGAGCTGATGGTTTTCGCCAAGGAGATCATGGAGTCCTTGCAGGAAATGTTTGGACAACAGTCCTTTCAGGTCCGGCATGACTCGCTCAAATACGTTTTCAACGCACGGATGAAAGAGGGGTCGTCTGTCCGTGAACTTGTTCTAGACATGATGACCCACTTTAATCTGGCCGAGATGAACGGGGCTTCGATCGATGAGTCGAGCCAGTCGATTTATTTTGGAGACTCTTCCAAGAGTTTCTTTCGGTTTAGAGCAATCTCATGTTATGAACAAAATTAGCTACACTCGACTACCCTCCTCAATGAGCTCTGAATTTCCAATCCTTGAACAGGTCAGAGGAATGCGAGAGCAAATGTTGCCTCACGTGTCTTATCACGGGAGTTCGACCTGCAAACGAAACCTGTTGTTCCTTCACGCCCGAAAGGGAAGAAGAGGATGAAGAGGGGGTAAAACTGACCGAGTTGCCGTCCAGAAGGGCAAGAAGGTCAAGGAGGTTGCAGGAAAAGGAAAGTGTTTTCATTGCAATGGGGGCGGACACTGGAAAAGAAACTGTCCCAAATTCCTGGCCGAGAGGAAGAATCAAGGTAAATGTGATTTACTTGTGACTGAAACATGTTTAGTGGAGAGTAGTGACTTTGCTTGGATATTGATTCAGCGCTACTAACCACGCTTGTTCTTCTTTTTCGTGGGATTGATTCTCGCGCACCACTGCGAAAGGGTGAGGTGACTCTCTACAGTTGGATCCGGGAGCTTGTCTCTCTGCAATGATCAAGATTTGGTGAAGCCGCACTTTGGCGGGAAGTACTTATGGTTGGACAATTTGTACATAGTTCCAGGGTTTACTAGAAACCTTGTTTCAATTTCCTGCTTAATTGAACATTGTATTTCAGTTTCTTTTGAATTTAATAAAGCGTTTATTTCTTTCAAAGGGAATGTTATTTGTTCAGCTTCTCTCGAAAATAATTTATATGTTTTGAAACCCAATTCGATCAAAAGTGTTTGGAATACTGAATTGTTTAAAACTGCAGAAACACAAACTAAGAAAGCAAAAGTTTATTCTAAAGAAAATGCCCATCTTTGGCATCTTCGGTTAAGCCACTTTAATCTCAATAGGATTGAGAAACTAGTGAAGAGTGGACTTCTAAACGAGTTGGAAGAAAACTCTTTGCCAGTGTGCGAGTCATGCCTTGAGGGCAAGATGACCAAACGTCCTTTTAGTGGAAAAGGATATAGAGCCAAAGAGCCTCTTGAGTTAGTACATTCTGACCTCTGTGGTCCGATGAATGTTACATGTGACGACCATCATCACAGGTATTATTATTTATTTTATTTAACGCTCTAGTAAACGCCGTGTTTAGCTGGATTGGTGATTTTAATCAAGCTCGGCGAGAGGGAGGCCGTAATTTTGTTTAGCTTATGTGAATTATTTCTTTTAAGATGAGATTAACTATGAAAATTAAAGGGAAAGGTAAGTTTAAGGGCGTTTTGGTGATTTAGGTCTGAATTAGGGTGATTATTAGCACATGACTTGACCTAGATAAATGGTATATAAACTCATGATCATGAGAAACCCTAGTCTTCACATCTACTCCTCATTGTATCAAAACCCAAACCCTAACCCTAAAACAACACACACTTTCTCCTTCTCCTTCATGTGCAAACCCTAACCCTAAAGTCTCAACCTCTTCCCCTTTCACTCAAACCTAGCCGGCGCCCCTTCACGTTGCTCTTCCGTCGGCCTGCACGAAGAGGAGTCGCACGTCCAGCCAACAGCTCGAAATCCTCCAACCACCGCCGACAGCCTCACGAAGCAGGCTTGATCATCGTCCGCGCCGTGCTGCCTTCGAACCGAGGTAGGTGCAGCGACTCCGGCAGGCTGATCAGCGAGTACCCCAGCCGCCGATCGCGTTTGCCCTCGTCAACGTCCTGCCGCCGCTCGCATCTACCGCACCGGAGCCATACCAGTCGCGCGCGCGCCCCGTCTCCGGTTCACCTACTGCTTTTGCTAGCCTCGAGTTGCAGCCGCCGACGAGGAGGGTGATCGGGTAGCAGGTCCTCGCCGGAATCCAACACGCCCGATCGAAGAGGTCGCCGATTGAATTAGATCGTCTTCGGCTGCTCCTCCGATCGCTTACGATCGCGCAAAGACCGAAATCCACGGGAGCAACCACTCGCGAACTCATCTCCTCGGCCGCCGCGCGAGTTCGGGCCCACGGTAGTCGCCGAGCGTGCGATCCACGCCGCGCCATGCATGCGAAAGGAGTTGCGGCCCTAGTCCCGTCATGCAGCGCACCCGGCCACCTCCACCACCCTAGTCTGAAACCCTCGAGACAGGCGATTACCGAGCCGCCGCCGATCAGCACGTCTTCGCAGCCGTCGAGATTGTGGACCGGTGAACGTTCGGGTTAAGTTTCGAAGTAGAGAAAGGTTTATTCGCGCCCTATTGATTTCTTATGTCTTAACTGAGGGCCTAAGCTATATGTTCAACGCAAATTGTAGGGTTTAAACTTGGAGCGGAGTTTGGAGGTCAAGCATCAAAACCAACTAAGGAATATTGAGTCCTTGCGTTGAATCCGAGGTAAGCGGGACACGACATCTTAATGCAGTATTTCGAGTTTCGCATGATTAGGGTTTAAGTGTGAATACTTGGAGTTTGATTTCTGAAATTATGGTGTGAAGCGTTTCACTAAAAGGAGAGTAGCGCAGGAGTTCGATTAGGTTTTGGAGAAAAAAATCGAAGCTCGAGGTAAGGGACCTTGTGCTAGAACTTTTATGGGAGTAAATGAAAATGATTTTCATGATTTTATGCGAAATAGTTTATATTTTTCATATGAAAATACATGATATTATTGTGAGAATACGTGATATTTTATGTGCAAATACTTCGATGTATCATATGAAAATGAACCATTATTTTATGTGAAAGTATTCTCGTATGTTATGTATAAGGGTTCCATTATTTCATGTGAGAATAGGACAGTAGTTTGTATGAGAATGTTTCATGTTTCTTACAAAAGTATGATCTTCAAACTGTCCATGAGAAAGTATGACTGATATACTGATGATGATATTTGTGATATGTACTCTATTATTATGTGACTGATGGGACCTCATGCATGTTTTGTATGCCACGAAATGAATTAGCGAATAGTGTGGACATTGGTTATCCTGAGATCGCTATGTGCATGGTCAAACATGCAATGGAGACCTATGGGTCAAAGTACAGGGGTCTGTGAGGGACTCGAAATGAAATGACTCAGGATGACCAGTCGGCCTCACAATTAAATGAACAGCCATGGATTAAAGACCTGGCAATTAAATAAACAGTCATGGATTAAAGACCTGACAAATGAATGAGCAGCCATGGATTAAAGACCTGGCAACTGAATAAGCAGTCATGGATTAAAGGCCTGACAATTAAATATGCAGCCATGGATTAAAGACCTGGCAACTATAGGAAGTTTTAGGTCCCATCTATGTATGTTACGAATGAGTTTAGAGATCATGATTGTATGTGTATGCATATCCCAAACCTCGGTAGCGAGGTTACTTACTGGTATTGTTTTGCAATACTCACCCTTTCTTTAAAAATGTTTTTCGTAAAGGAAGGACGTGCGGGCGTGTGTGTGACGGGGAGCGTACGGGACCATGGGAACCAGCATGATTTCCGCATTATCCTTGTTTCGAACTGTTGTTGTCTTAATGTTTTAATTGAAGTTAAAATTATTTACGATTGTAATAGGCCAAGCTGAATTGATGTTTCTAACTGATTTTAATGTTTTGTTTTTCTTTTGGGATCCCTGGAACTATTTACGTTAATTGGAAATTGCTCTTAAGTTCTTTTATCTCTCTACCTATAAATGCATGCATGTGTAGTAATGTCCCTAGGAATTTGGTCATAGAAAAGTAGGGCGTTATAGCTTGGTATCGAGCCCTAGGTTTAAGGGTTTACAGAGACTTGCTTACTGAGTAAGCACGCAGTAGTTCCCATGGTCTTACAACGCTTTCCGACCACCGCCAGTGCGTTCGATATTTTATTAAGAAAGTAAATAATTATGATATGATACTGTTTTATGCATGTACATAACCTTAAAAGCCCCAAGGGGTGATCCTATCTTATGATTTGAAAGTAAAGGAAACCGAGTTAGAAACTCTCTATATTGTAGTTTTGACATAATGCCACCTAGAGGCCGAGGAGAGGTAGGGGCGTGGTAGGGGCTGAGGAGGCGAGGGAAAACGTTGACGCCTTGGCCTAATTACCCTAGATCGGGAAGAGGTTACTCCACCCGCTCGAGACCTTCCCAGACCACCGACCGTCGGAGAATGTACTGCAGCTTGCCGGTGGCGGATCGAGGGAACGCCAATGTTATGACTATGATGGTGGAGGCTATGCAGAGTCTAGTGCGAGCTCTGATAGCCACCCACCGCCCAAGCAAATCGGGGCGAAAACGATGCAACTCTGAGTCCCGTTACCGAAGGACTTGAAAAGTATGATCCTAGGTCGTTCAATGGGTCTTCCAGCTGACCCCACATGGTGAGTTGTGGTCGCCCTCCATTGAGACCATCTTGGTGATGAACCGCCTCGAGGACCGAGAGGGTGTCCTGTGCTACCTTCATGCTGAGAGATGACGCATATTTATGGTGGGAGTCCGCCCAGGGAACCATTGTCGCCAGCGGGGAAACGATTACCTGGAATATGTTTAAAGAAGCATTCTGGCGGAAATTTTATCCTGCTGCAGCTCGTTACAGGAAGCAGGCAGAATTCTTACAGCTTTGCCAGAACAGGAGGGCAGTGGAGGTGTATGAGAGGGAATTTACCCGTTTGTCCCGTTTTGCCCCCGAGCTGGTGGATACAGAGGCAAAGAAGACCGAGCGCTTCATTATGGG
Organism: Trichosanthes cucumerina; assembly: GCA_036507285.1. Classification (NCBI taxonomy): domain Eukaryota; kingdom Viridiplantae; phylum Streptophyta; class Magnoliopsida; order Cucurbitales; family Cucurbitaceae; genus Trichosanthes; species Trichosanthes cucumerina. The sequence goes on along the minus strand of CM071836.1, from coordinate 13,022,457 downwards.
GCTGGATGAGAATGTTCGAGGCTTTATTCAAGCATTAGCACCTCCTGATTACGCCTCCGCAGTGAGAGTGGCGAATCGATTTGGGTGCGAGCACAGATCGCACAAAGGTAGTAGTTAACCTGGGCGGCCCACAAAGAAATCACAAGAGGAAGTGGGACCACCCAATTCCAGCTCACACAGCCCCAACAGACACCGCATAGACCGGGGCATTTCCGTGCGAGTCCCGATCGAAACCACCACCAACGGATCGGGAATAGCGGCGGAGATAGGCCACGGTGCAAAGAATGTGGTAGCGAAGACTGGGTAAGTGTTTGGCCGGTCCGGTGTGTTTTCAAGTGTGGAAAGGAAGGGCACAGAGCTAATAGTCGCCGAGTCAAGCCAAAGACTAGCCACCACACGAGGTTATGAATAGTGGGCTCTTTGTGGTAGCCGCCATACATCGAGGAGAGCTGCCTATGCAAGCACCAGTAGAGACATCTATGGCTCGGACTCGGTGGTTCTGGTACACTTCCATTACTTGGGCACCTTGCCTTTGTATTGTTTGATTACGGTTCTCACGCACTCTTTTATTTCTCGCATCCTTTGTAAGTCAAGTCGAGTTAGAACTAGAACGATTCTGATGATGCCCCGTCCGCTCTCCACTCTGCGGGAATAAATTTGTTAGCCAATATGAAAGTCAAGGATGGTAGTGTGACCATCGCAGACCATGAGTTAACAAAGTGAATCTAGTGGTCTTAGACATGTTTGACTTTGATGTAATATTGGGCATGGATCGTTAGCGCAGAACCATGCGTGCATTGATTGTTTCAGGAAGGAGGTAGTGTTCACCTCTCGACCAGCCAACCCGCTCACGAGTTCGAGGCACGATAACGAGAAGTAGGCCTAAGGTGATTCACGCCTTAAGGCCGGAAGTTATTGCATCGGGGAGCTTGGGCGCTCTAGCTTGCATATTAGATGCAAGGTGCGCGAGATCTCAATGACATCGCATCATGATAGTGAATGAGTTTACGACGTCTTCCACGAGGGTCTCCCTAATACCTCCATCGGAGAGGTAGATTTTAACATTGATTGGAATTGGGGACGACCAGATATCCAAGGCCCCGCATCTGAGAATAAGCGCGCGGCAGAGTTGAAAGAACTAAAAATACGATTACAAGACTTGCTAGACAAAGGGTTTATACGCCCAAGCGTTTATACCGGGAGCACTGTATTGTTCGTGAAAAAGAAGAAGCGGATCCATGCGCTTTGTGTATAGATTACAGGGGTTGAATAAAGTTACAATCAAGAATAAATATCCTCTCCCGCAATAGATGATGACTGTTCGATCGATTGCAAGGAGCAACAATATTCTCTAAGATTGATCCGAGATCGAGCTACCATCGATTGAGGATCGGTGAAGAGGATATTACTAAAACGGCGATTCGAGATCACGTTATGGGCATTACGAGTTCACGCGTGATGCCGCTTTGGTTTGACCAACGCCCTGCCGCTTTCATGGACTTGATGAACCGCTTTATTCAAGGAGTTTCTTGATACGTTCGTGATTGTGTTCATCGATGATATATTGATATACTCCGATGTGATGAAGAGCACGAGATGCACCGAGGAAAGTCTTACTCACACCGAGGAGAATAAGTTGTATGCAAAATTCTCCAAGTGTGAATTTTGGCTCGATGGCAGTATCTTTCCTAGGGCATGTTGTGTCCGGCCGAGTCTCTCTGTTGATCCAGTAAAGTGGAGGCCGTCACCACACGCTGGCCTCGTCCGACCACCGCTACAGCAGGTACGTAGCTTTGCGGGTCTTGCAGATATACTATAGGCGCCTTAGTGCGGATTTTGCCAAGATAGCCATGCCTATGACTCACCGACGCGTAAAGGAAACTCATTTGTTTGGGATGATGCTTGTGAGGCGAGTTTCCGGGAACTCAAGCACGCATTAGTGTCGGCCCGATTCTTACAGCCTCCGAGGGAACAGGAGCTTTGTGGTTTACAACCGATGCTTCTAAGAAAGGATTGGGCACGTGTATCGATGCAAAGACACGGTAAAGTAATAGCTTATGCATCCCGACAATTGAAGACGCACGAGAGGAACTATCCAACTCATGATCTGGAACTAGCAGCAGTGGTATTTGCACTAAAGATCTGGAGACACTACCTGTATGGCGAGAAAATTCAGATTTTTACAGATCATAAAAGTCTCAAGTATCTGCTCACCCGTAAGGAATTGAACATGAGGCAACACAGATGGTTGGAATTAGTGAAAGATTATGATATTGACATACAGCACCATCCCTGTAAGGCTAATGTAGTGGCCGATGCCTCAAAGAGAAGCTTGCGTGCATACTGCTGCGAGAGTGACATACAGCAGAGAGTTACAGAGCGTTTGTTTGCTCGAGCCGAAATTGCAGATACTAGTAGGAAAGACCACGGCTCGATTAGCCCGATTAATAGTCAACCGACCTTGAGACAACGTATCATTGAGGCTCACCGTGGTGGACCCCGCTTAGTAGAAAAGCGTCTCGCAGGTAACTCACAGTGAGTTGACGAGTTTGCCCTATCCTCGGATGGAGGATTACTATTTCAGGGTCGATTATGTGTGCCAGGCGACGACAAACTGACAACTGAGATCTTGAACGAAGCCCATAACTCACCATTTTCTATGCATCCTGGCAGTACCAAGATGTACCGAGATCTCAAAATAGTCATTTTGGTGGTGTAACATGAAGCGCGACATAGCGAGTTTGTCGCCAAGTGTTTGACTTGTCGCAGGTAAAGGCACCTAGGTAGAGACCCGCAGGATTACTGCAACCGTTGCATGTACCTCAGTGGAAATGGGAGGAGATCTCTATGGATTTTATAGTCGGACTGCCTAGAACTTTACGAGAGTTACACGGTGATTTGGGTCATAGTGGATGATTAACAAAGTCGGCACATTTCATACGTGAAACCCACCTATTCTACGAGATAAGTGGGCGCAGCTTTACCGGAAGAGATAGTCGGTTGCATGGAATTCCAAATCAAGATTATTTCGAGGATGAGGATCCACGTTTCACCTCCAACTTCCGGAGGAGTTTACAGAGAGCGTTGGTTCGCGAGTTGAACTTCAAGATGCCTTTTCATCCACGCATCGGATGGGCGATGAAACAGTTAAACCCGATATTAGAGGATATGTTGCGAGCTTGCACTTTAGACTTCCCAGGCAGTTGGGACTCTCATTTACATCTGATGGAGTTTGCTTATAACAACGATTATCGATGCGACCATCGGAATGGCTCCATTTGAAGCTCTCTATGGGAAACGTTGCGAACTCTCGGTTTTACGGGAGGAGGTTGGTGAACGCCAATTGTTAGGTCCGACTTAGTGCGGAGTCACTAATGAGGCAATCAAAAAGATTAGGGCGCGGATGCGACCGCCCCCAGAGCGACATGTAAGAGAGTTATGCCGACACGAGACGAAGAGACCTAGAATTCGATGTTGGGGACCACGTATTTCTTAAGGTGGCCCCAATGAAGGGAATTCTAAGGTTTGGCCGTAAAGGAAGTTAGTCCGCGATTCATCTGGACCATTTGAGATTTTAGAGAGGATTGGTGCAATGGCCTCTGATTAGCACCGCCGCCTTCCCTTGCGCGCCAGTTCATAACGTGTTTCATATCTCCATGTTGAGAAAGTACGTTCCAGACCCGACTCATGTCGTAGACTTCGAACCGTTGCAGTTAGCAGAAGATCTGAGTTATGGCGAACGACCGGTACAAATTATTGCAAGAGATCGAAAGACCCTCCGTAACCGTGAGATCAGCTTGGTTAAAGTATTGTGGCGTAAACCACCGCACGGAAGAAGCTACCCGGGAGCGAGAAGAGGAAGTGCGAGCTAAATACCCAGAGTGTTTGAGAATAGGAACTTTCGAGGACGAAAAGTTCTTAAGGAGGGAAGATTGTGACGACCATCATCACAGTATTATTATTTATTTTATTTAACGCTCTAAGAAACGCCGTGTTTAGCTGGATTGGTGATTTTAATCAAGCTCGACGAGAGGGAGGCCGTAATTTTGTTTAGCTTATGTGAATTATTTCTTTTAAGATGAGATTAACTATGAAAATTAAAGGGAAAGGTAAGTTTAAGGGCGTTTTGGTGATTTAGGTCTGAATTAGGGTGATTATTAGCACATGACTTGACCTAGATAAATGGTATATAAACTCATGATCATGAGAAACCCTAGTCTTCACATATACTCCTCATTGTATCAAAACCCAAACCCTAACCCTAAAACAACACACACTTTCTCCTTCTCCTTCATGTGCAAACCCTAACCCTAAAGTCTCAACCTCTTCCCCTTTCACTCAAACCTAGCCGGCGCCCCTTCACGTTGCTCTTCCGTCGGCCTGCACGAAGAGGAGTCGCACGTCCAGCCAACAGCTCGAAATCCTCCAACCACCGCCGACAGCCTCACGAAGCAGGCTTGATCATCGTCCGCGCCGTGCTGCCTTCGAACCGAGGTAGGTGCAGCGACTCCGGCAGGCTGATCAGCGAGTACCCCAGCCGCCGATCGCGTTTGCCCTCGTCAACGTCCTGCCGCCGCTCGCATCTACCGCACCGGAGCCATACCAGTCGCGCGCGCGCCCCGTCTCCGGTTCACCTACTGCTTTTGCTAGCCTCGAGTTGCAGCCGCCGACGAGGAGGGTGATCGGGTAGCAGGTCCTCGCCGGAATCCAACACGCCCAGTCGAAGAGGTCGCCGATTGAATCGTCTTCGCTGCTCCTCCTCTGATCGTTTGCGACCGCAGCACCGAGAATCCACGGGAGCAACCACTCGCGAACTCATCTCCTCGGCGCGCGCGAAGTTCGGTCCACGGTAGTCGCCGAGCGTGCGATCCGCGCACGCCGCTCGCCGCCGCCGGAAAGAGTTGCGGCCTAGTCCCGCGTCGCAAGCCGGCCCGCCACCTCCACCCACCCTAGCCTGAAACCCTCGCATGCAGGGCGACACGAGCCGCCGCCGATCAAAGACGCTTTTTAGCGGCCGTCGAGATTGTGGACCGGTGAACGTTCGGGTTATGTTTCGAAGTAGAGAAAGGTTTATTCGCGCCCTATTGATTTCTTATGTCTTAACTGAGGGCCTAAGCTATATGTTCGAACGCAAATTGTAGGGTTTAAACTTGGAGCGGAGTTTAGAGGTCAAGCATCAAAACCAACTAAGGAATATTGAGTCCTTGCGTTGAATCCGAGGTAAGCGGGACACGACATCTTAATGCAGTATTTCGAGTTTCGCATGATTAGGGTTTAAGTGTGAATACTTGGAGTTTGATTTCGGAAATTATGGTGTGAAACAGGTTTCACTAAAAGGAGAGTAAGCAGGGAGTTCGATTAGGTTTTGGAGAAAAAAAAATCGAAGCTCGAGGTAAGGGACCTTGTGCCGAACTTTTATGGGAGTAAATGAAAATGATTTTCATGATTTTATGCGAAATAGTTTATATTTTTCATATGAAAATACACAGATATTATTGTGAGAATACGTGATATTTTATGTGCAAATACTTCGATGTATCATATGAAAATGAACCATTATTTTATGTGAAAGTATTCTCGTATGTTATGTATAAGGGTTCCATTATTTCATGTGAGAATAGGACAGTAGTTTGTATGAGAATGTTTCATGTTTCTTACAAAAGTATGATCTTCAAACTGTCCATGAGAAAGTATGACTGATATACTGATGATGATATTTGTGATATGTACTCTATTATTATGTGACTGATGGGACCTCATGCATGTTTTGTATGCCACGAAATGAATTAGCGAATAGTGTGGACATTGGTTATCCTGAGATCGCTATGTGCATGGTCAAACATGCAATGGAGACCTATGGGTCAAAGTACAGGGGTCTGTGAGGGACTCGAAATGAAATGACTCAGGATGACCAGTCGGCCTCACAATTAAATGAACAGCCATGGATTAAAGACCTGGCAATTAAATAAATGATCATGGATTAAAGACTGACAAATGAATGAGCGACCATGGATTAAAGACACGCAACCGATATAAGATCATGGATTAAAGGCGACATAATTAAATATGCGACCATGGATTAAAGACACGCAACTATAGGAAGTTTTAGGTCCCATCTATGTATGTTACGAATGAGTTTAGAGATCATGATTGTATGTGTATGCATATCCCAAACCTCTGTGAGCGAGGTTACTTACTCGGGTATTGTTTTGCAATACTCACCCTTTCTTTTAAAAATGTTTTTCGTAAAGGGAAGGGCGTGCGGGCGTGTGTGACGGGGAGCGTTACGGGACCATGGGAACCAAAGCATGATTTCTGCATTATTCTTGTTTCGAACTGTTGTTGTCTTAATGTTTTAATTGAAGTTAAAATTATTTACGATTGTAATAGGCCAAGCTGAATTGATGTTTCTAACTGATTTTAATGTTTTGTTTTTCTTTTGGGATCCCTGGAACTATTTACGTTAATTGGAAATTGCTTTTAAGTTCTTTTATCTCTCGGCCTATAAATGCATGCATGTGTAGTAATGTCCCTAGGAATTTGGTCATAGAAAAGTAGGGGCGTTACATTACAGCTCGGGGCGGTTATGAGTATTTCGTATCTTTCATAGACGATTACTCCAAATATGGGTATATTTACCTAATGCACGTCTGAAACTCTTGAAAAGTTCAAGGAGTACAAAACTGAGGTTGAGAACCTCTTAGGTAAATCGCTTAAAACACTTCGATCAGATCGAGGTGGAGAGTACATGGACACTGAATTCCAGGACTATATGATAGAACACGGAATTATATCCAAACTCTCAGAGCCTGGTATGCCACAACAGAATGGTGTATCGGAGAGGAGAAACAGAACCTTGTTGGGCATGCACTACAACAAAACTAACTTTTAATGACAGTCTTAAGAAATCCACGCTAAGGAATAATGACGGACAAAGGAAAAAACTATTCCAGCGGGAAAAAAAAAGAAAATTGAAGCTATAACGTCGGTCTTCGTTATTAAAAATGAGCGCGCGTCAATCTAAAAAAAAGGCGTAATAAAAAAATTGAAAACCTCTCGCATATCCTTTTAACCCTCGATTTTCCCCTCACCGTACGATATTCTCAACCCTAGCCTCCAATGTCTCTTTTCCACAATCCTGCAAATCTCTCTCAATTTCTCCAGCTCTCCAATCTCTCTTTCATATATCTTCTCTCTTCTTCCACCTCTTTTGGGATCAACTGAAGGGGAGAATGAAAAATGAAGATTTAGGTTTCGATTGATGTCTGATTCCATTTGGATTTGATTTAGGTAAGAAGCAAACAAAGGGATCCTGAATCAAGAAGAGATGATGTCTGACTCACCTCAGAGGAAGATGGGAAAAGGAAAGATTGAGATTAAGAGGATCGAAAAGACAACGAATCGTCAAGTCACTTTCTAATACGAGACGAAATGGGTTTCTCAAAAATACTTATGAGCTTTCTGTTCTGTGCGATGCTGAAGTTGCTCTCATCGTTTTTTCAAGTCGTGGTGGCCTCTATGAGAATGCTCAATAGGTAAACCAGAACACTATTACAACTCTTTCATTTTTCACTATCTACTTTTTTACATAGTTTTGTTCAAATATTCTTTTCTGTGATTGATTTTTTTTCCTCATCGAGGTTGTTACTGATTTAGGTCTTAGAAGTATTTAACTGAGTTTTTAGGAAGGTAAGATTTTGGGAATCTGGGTTGTGTTAAGAATATGGTCATTCTTTTTAAAGATTTGAGTTCTATGAAATCAAACTTACCAAATTTATTTTTTCTTTTCTTCTTCTCTGGGATGTTTTTTACCTGTATGAGTTTGTGGGGATTTTTCTGATTTTTTTTTGCTATAAGTGATCAGTTTGATGTTTTTTGGTCTGGTGAATACATAGATCTGGTATAACAGATAAAAGAGAGTGCATATTATGGAATGGTCAATGGAAGGTTGAAAGGAGTAAAGATTTTGGTAAACTTATGGTGGTGTCTGAGATCAACTCTTTACCTTCCTCGATTGTTTAAAGTTTTTGTTTCTTTCCTTTTTTACTTCCATGGCTTCTCTCTTTTCCTGTTGTTTATGTATTGAGATTCTTGTGCTTACTCATGGTTCCGACTATCAAGGTAAAGGTAGTTGTTCAATCAACTTCCAATTAAAATGTTGTAGGAGTTTTACCAGGTAGCTCTTTCAAGGACACCTTCGATATCAACAATAGCTATGTAGGTCCTTATTCTTCTCTCTTACCAATTTATCTCTCGTCTCCTATAACAAAATCTTGTTGTATTGTGTTTGGATTTGATTTTTTGGTCGTTTGATTTGATATAATATAGTTAAAAGTGGAAGTTGATTGATATTTATGATATGATACAAGGAATCTGGACATTTTGTTGAGTATTTGTTTTGGGTTGATTCTTTTTTCTACGTTTACTATCAATTATATATGTCAAATAACTATTCTATTGGAGCATTTTTGGTGCAACTTAATTTCTCTATTTTTTTTTCTTTTGTGATGTGGTTACTTTCATTGTGAAGTTAAACTTTTGACATATGGAAATTTTGGATAATGATAAATATATAGGAACACACATTTGTTTGATCTTTTTCCTCATGCTAATTTGATACTCTATTTTTTGCACGAACAATTGGAATGAGAATTTGTACAGCTTAGTTTATTTGACCATGATTTAGTTACGAACACTGAGTTGTGTTTTATCCTATAGTAGTTATCTAAATTCAGTTGTTGTCCTATCCTGTTAATTATTTTGAGTTCTTAACATGTCATGCATGTTTTTTTTAAGTGATGTGATCTTAGATAAAATAAAATCTTTCTTCCTCCCTAGGATGTTTTTTACCTGTATGAGTTTGTGGGGGGGTTTCTGATTTTTTTCTATAATTGATCAGTTTGATGGTTTTGATCTGGTATAACAGATTGAAGATAGTGCATATTATGGAATAGGTAATGGAAGGTTGAAAGGAGTAAGGGTTGTAGGTGTATGAGAGGGTTGTAGGTGTATGAGATTAGCTATTTACCTTCCTCCATTATTTATAGTTTTTGTTTCTTTCCTTTCTACTTCCATTGTTTCTCTCTCTTTTTGTTGTTCATGTATTGAGATTTTTGTGCTTACTCATGGTTCTGATTATAAAAAAAAAAAGTGCATAGAAATGATGATGAACATGAGATTTTCCATGTTTTTTTATTGTTGGAAAAGTTTTATGATTTTTTAGTATTGTTGTAGTCATTCTTGAAGGATTTAATACCAATAAAGGTATGTTTTGCTCAAATAGAATTCAATCTGATTTATGTTTCAAAGAAAATTATAAAATACTTGAAGAAAACGATTCTCGATTAGAAGAATATCTTCTGAGTTGGATATATTTGAACCTCAGGAATACGAGCATGAAAAATTGGTGAGAAAAGGAAAGTTGGATTGAAAAATGAGAAAAGTTGAGGTAGTTTCTTAAAATGGTGCAACAAAGAATGGATTATATGTGTGTATGATTATCAATGTGCATTTGTTTGCTTATCAATGAGGCATGTCTTTTAGTTTGTTAAGTTTTGAAACTTGTTATGCCTCATTTTAATTTGTTAAGTTTTGAAACTTGTTTGACAAGTCTAAGTTAAGTTTTGAAAAAATAGTTTTAAGTGTAGATTGGTGTTTAGAGATTGATTTGGGGATTGAGGTTAAGGATATGGGTAGGTTGGTGCTTAGAGATCATTCATAAATTTGGTTAAGTTTAGTTCTAATTTGTTTAAGTTAGGTTAAGTTTATTTTGACTTAACTTTTGAGCTCAGAGATCATTCATATATTAGGTTAAGTTTCATGTGTAAGATCTTACTGCTGAAAATTTGTTGCATGATTTTAAGTTTCATGACGGGTATATTCGGTCCATAGATTTTCATCCACTTGAGTTTCTCCTTGCGATAGGTGAGTGAAAGAAAAATGAACAATAATCAATGCTTAATTGGAAGTTTGTTGAATACAAAAGAACAATTAATTTCTCATGTTACCTGTCAAAGTAGTTAAATTGCATTTTTCCTTTTTGTCCCTCTCTTCCCCTCACACCCCAAAGTATCAAAGAAAGGGAAAATACAAATCTCATATAACAAATTTATTTAGTAGCATCATGGAATAAATTTATTTTTGCTTTGATATCTGCATATGTAGTTAACTGGTTACTATATTTCAATGCATGGGTAGGAATACATATTTGTTTGAGAAGAGGAAAGAACTAAACTTTTTTTGTGAGGTTGATTCTTATTAACATGTTTGCAGTTTCTTTTAAACTTTTTGATTATTATTTTATAATATTGATACTTTATAATATGTTTGGAGATTATTGGATATGGTTCTATGACTATCCTACAGTTATGGTGGCCAATGAATGGTTTTAAGTGGAGGTTGGTGTTTAGAGATTGATTTGGGAATTGAGGTTGAGGATAGGGGTAGGGTTGTTTTCTTATTAATTATTTACATGTTTATTTTGTTTGAATTTTATAGAGTTTGAGTACTCTGTACAAAGGAAATTACAATGTCATGTTTTACTTTGAAACTTGAACTTATGGTATTTCAAATATAAATAAACTGTGAATATTTCAAATATAAATGTAATTTGGATTGTTTGATGCTATAGCAAGAAGTAAACTTCTTTGAGCTACATGTTAGACAGAAAACAAAGAGGAAATAAACTAAATCATGAATTTTATCGGAAAATACTAAAAACTGGAGCCTTTGAAATAAACTAAATCTAATTTACATTTGTAGTTCTCTTTTCAATTATACTTGATAGGTTTGTTATTATACTCGTAGAATTTTCTCTCTTCCACTCATGTGAGATGTTGCAGTGTACTATTGTTATTAATATTTTAAGTTTTGAACTTCAAAATGAAGATTTTACTCTTCCCTTCCACTCCTTCTGTTTAGAGGCACAAGTAAGAATAAATTGATTTTCTTAGAGTTATTCTCTCGATCCACTTATGGTTATGTTTGGTTCTGTTCTGGTGGTGTTACTATATATAGTTGTTAATACTTTGTTATGCAATATTTTGAAATTTTCTTGGATGCTTTGTTTGTTTGTTTTTTATGAAATTTTCATTTGGATATTAGTTTTTAGGAGACTGTGTAATGTTGCTTTATGTAACGCCCCTACTTTTATATCATAAGTTCCTAGGGACATTACTACTCATGCATGCATTCGAGGCCCTAAATAACTTTAAATAAGTAAAAATTGATCATTAAAATCGATTTAATTTGGGATCCCATAAATACAAAACATTTACAACCTAACTTTGGCCTCAATTTAAAAATCGTTATACTACATAAGCGGAACTAAAACCATTTAAAAATACTTTCTAAATCATGTATGCGGAAAATCTTCACTTGGTTCCCATGGCTTCTGTAGCGTATCCCCGTCACTCGCCTGATATGCCCTCGCATTTACCTGAAAACATTTTAAAAAAAAACGGAGAAAAGCAAAACAAAGGTAAAGGGGTGAGTATTATGAAATACCCAGTAAGTGGGGATCGGAAAATGCAAATACATGTAACATGACTTTCCTTTAAACATGACTTTTATACATGACTATTATTCGTGACTTTTAAAATCATAAAACTTTCTGTTGTGGGACCTAAACCTCTTTTCATAAAATCATGACTTTCTCCTTTGGCTATAAGTGGTCAATTGAGTCTACCTGAGCCTTTTCATATTGAGTCCCTCACAGCCCCTATAGGTTTGAGTCCTCACAGGACACTTATAAGATTTGAGTCCCTCACAGACTTCTATAAGTTTTGAGTCCCTCACAGACTCCTGTAAATTTGACCCATAGGGTCTCTGATGCATGTTTTACCATGCATAAATTCTCAGGAGACCAATTGCCACAGCCCACATAACATGTTCATATTCACGTAATATGCATGAGGTCCCATATGTCAATCACACATATATAGTGTAAACCCGAGATCTTTCTTTGGAACCTCCTTAATATCAAACAACAAAAGAAAGGAAGAAATGAATGCTTAAAACTTGGTTTTCCTTGTTTTAAAAAGAAAAGTAATGAAGTGAAAGGCAAAAGGAAAACAAGGAAAGAAAGTTTAAACCATTTTGGTTTGGTTTGCTTTTAAAGACAAAAGAAGAAAAGAAATGAAACAAATGTTTTATTTGTTAAGTTATTTTGGTTTTGCTAAGAAAAGAAAAGAAAAGAAAAGAAAAGAAAGAAAGAAGATAAAGGAAAGAAAAGAAAAGGAAAAGAAATGGAAAATGAAAAGAAAACAAAAAGTGCAAAAAGACAAAACATTATCTTCCACCGATTGTTTTGTTTTAAAAGTGTTTTCTCTTCAATTTCTTCTCTTTCATCACAAACCAAGCTGAAATTTCGTGGGAGAAGGAGAAAGGAAGAAGAAGGAAGCCATTTTCCATAAATTTGGAGTCAGTAGTTGCGGAAGAAAGGAGAAGAACTCAAGAGGATTCTTTATTGCAAAGAAGGAAATCAACTCGCACAAGCTCCGATTTTACTGCTCATCTCGAGCTCCACAAGAAGAGGTAAGAGTTGAGCTTTTGTTTCATGAAAGTTAACTCATATTGGAACAAACTTCGTGAAGGAAGCTCGAGCCAATTCGATGTTAAGTTCTTTGTTTTGTTAAGAGGAAGGCGGAAAGATGAGAATTTTCTTTGTCAAATCAGAAGTCTCTCGATGTTTTGGTTGTTACGATCCAGATACTTGGAGTTATAAGCTCTAATTGGTATGGTTCGAAAGCTTATTCTATTTCCTACAAGTTTTGTGAAGGAATCGTGAGAAGAAAATGATTGGAAGATGTTGTAATCTTCAGTTAAGTTTCGGGTTCTGCGTGGAAGTGAAATCTGAACAATGAGAGAATCATTTTAGGGGTTAAGCTACCGAGGTAATTTCTAACCAATACGTTAGGAATCTCATTTTCATGTCTTCATAAGGGTTTTAGAGGTTCAAAAAGTAAGAGTTTGGTATAAAGTACATTCTTTTTGGATAAGTAATGAAGAAGTTATGGTCTGTCTCAAAAACAGGCGAGAAAATCTGAAAATCTTTGGAATTTTGAAAGTGTGTTTTCTTGCAAGTTTTAAGGTCAAAAATCATGAGCTCGAGGTTCTAATGATTGATTTGGCTTGTTTGACGTGCCAAGAGCAAATAGGTCAAGTTTACAAGCCAAGGTTCCAATTCTAATACGGTGAGTGACTCTATCTTAGAACTATGTTTGACCTATGTTTTTCTTCATGAACATAAGTGTTGATAATTACATCTTGATTGAACTAGTTGTGAATGGCTTCATAGAGTTTTCTAACATAAAGTCATGATGGAACCTAAGCATGCTTTGAATTAGTTGTAACTATAAATCCAGGTATGGAAACTAAATTATGAAAGTATGCTTTCCTTTAAAGAATGTTTTGTGTAAATCCACTCGGGAACATGTATAAATGACAATGTGAAAATGTCAAGAAACTGTTGTATGTGTTATAAAGACATGATTTCCATGGTACACAAATTATGCCCTTGTTTGGGGTTCACCCCTAATACTGAAGGACATTCGAGAAGGTACTTAGGGGGGGGAATGAATCATGATATCCCGATACTGAAGGACAATGAGAATGTATCCGGGAAGTAAATGGTTTTACCTAAATACTGAAGGACAATGAGAAGGTATTCGGGTAGTAAATGGTTTTACCTTAATACTGAAGGACATAGAGAAGGTATTAGGGAAAACCAAACGACCAAAGGTAATCCACGTGCACGTGAGAGAGAGAGAGAGAGGTATGAACCTTATTGGTATAAATGTAACTCTACCACCTCTATGGTTTGATGTGGTGTCATGTCATGTGTTTTATTGTTATGAGCTTCTATATTATTGATCTATCTACCCTCGATATGTTAGTACATTTCGAGTTGTGTGTTATGCACAAGTGGTGACTTAAACCTGTAAATTGGAAGCATGGTATGTTTATGTTTACAAACAGATGTTAAGCTATTTTCTACTTATAATCTGCCATTATTATGTTTCACCTGTGAGTTTATAATGTTTGAAAGATAGACACTCACTGAGCTTTTTAGCTCATTCTTCCAATGTTTTCAAACCTTTTCAGGTAGAGATCGAGCTCCTTGTACCGACATCCCGCCATAGTCCGTTGGGAAGTTTCATAAGTTGTTAGTTTGTGCGTGGTTTGGTGATGTATAGCAAGTCGTTAAATAGTTATAGAAGTTTTGTACATTAGTGGTTGTATAAGCAATGAGTTGTCTTGTGTTGTTTTGATGCACTTGACTTTTAGTTTCCAAGAGAGACTTATGAAGGGTTTTCTCCTTGTGTATGTTTAATAGTTGTCAGGTTTCATTTGTGTTATGTTAAAATGTTCTATATCACGAACATAGTATGTTTATCGAGAATAGGATCGTGAGATATTGTTAAGAGGTAAACAATGTCTGTTGGTTTCACGCCGCCTTTCGGGCTAAGTAGCAGGTAGTTCGGGAGGGGGTGTGACATATAGGCAGTCATAATGATGCACAATCACACAATTATGGCATAGCTTTCACAAATTTAAAACCTAAGTCAATCAATCATAAAGCATAAATACATTTACATTTTCAAATGCGTATTCATCACAATAGCGTAACTGAACATCTCACTATATGTAAATATACATAACTGTGTAAAAGAAACTCATTTTCAAATACTTTAAAATTATTTCTATTCGGGTCCCCTCAGACTCTTAAATCACTTGGAACCCTCTCAAATTCTAAGATTAAGTTCTTTTCTAAATCTTTTGGAAATCATTTACTTATGATCCTTTAAGACCCTTTGAAATATCACTTTTCTAAATTCATGAGCGTAAGTATTGGAAATTCACCCTTTTGAACTAAGTCCTCGAAATTCACCTTTTAAAATAAATCTTTCAAGAAACCATATTTACTCCCCTTTTTAAGATCATTTGTATAAAATCCCTTACCTTAGCATAACTTGAACTCCTCAAGCTTCGTTCCTAATTTAAGGTTCCTCTCAAACTTGCTCGGTACTCGAATTCCTTCAAACCAACCCATTTTCCTAATCAAACACATAATGAGTGAACTTATTTTTCAATCGGATAAAAGATAAGTCGAATTACCATTAATGGAGGCTGAAAACGAACTCGAGGATCAAAACAGTGGGGCCGAAAGCAGACTCGTGACGGCGGCGTGGCCGGCTGGCGGCGGCGTGTGACGGCGCGTGTGGTGGCGGAGACGGCGCGTGGAGCATACCATTAGAGAGCTTGTTGCCTGATCTATCCAAAATCGATCATAACTCAGTCCAAACCGGTCAGAATCATGTCAAACACTTGAACCAACTTCGTTCGGCCATGGCCCTCTATCGACGCAACTCGGCGGCCACGACGATCGCTCGCAATAGAAATCCTCGATCCGGTGCGTCTGCTGCGATCGGGCGATCAACATCGCCTCTACTCGGAGTTGGCTTCTCGACGGCGATGGCAGACGTACTTGTTAGCGGTGAAAGGCTCGGCCTTCGGTGGTCAACGTGTGGCACTCTTTCGGCGTTCGACTGGAGGTTGTTGGCGGCGCGAGCAGGTCGACTTGGCTTCAAGGACACCGGGTAGATGAAGGCTCGACTTCGGTTACGGCGGGGCGTTGCGGCAAGGTGAGTGAGTCGTCCGCCGCGCCACCATTTCTAAGAAAAAACGTAAGAACGGTGTGGGTGGGCAGTCGGCTGGGAAGGAGAAGGATGAGGTGCTACATAACCTTGAAATGCGTGCCTAAAAAAAACAAAACCCTAAATTAATTAACAAAAATTACAAATATGCCCATTTCTCTTTCTTTTAATCACAACAAGCCCTTATTCCTATTTAATTGCTTCAAAAGGTCCTTTGCTTATACAAATCCTTAATTTACATAACCTTTCAATAATTTACAAAGCCCCAAGGCCCAATTGATTTAATCTCCAATAAATTAATCCTAGTCACAAATTAAAAGGTACTTGAAGTTCTGGGGCGTTACACTTTAAATCTTCCTTCATGCTAGGAAGATCCTAGTCACAAATTAAAAGGTACTTGGATCTTCAACTATGTAATTTTCCTCGAATTTTTGTGAAGTTATTTGTTGTATAAAAATGTAATAACTATTAGAATTTTATTTTGTACGTAAAGAAAGAGAATATTGTTGGTTAGACACATTTGTAACAATTTTTTTTTATTCAATTATGACAAACGATGACGGGCATTGCCCGTCATTAAAAGTTGACTTTCCATGACGGGCAAAATCCGTCATTAAAAGCGGATGCCAACACAAAATTTTACACCTTTTAATGACGGTCAAAGACCTTTAATGACGGGCAATGCCCGTCATTAAAAATCGCCCGTCATTGTAACATACAATGACACTCGCATAGATGACGGGCGCGCGCCCGTCATCAAAACCCTTTAATGACGAGCAATGCCCGTCATTAAAACCCTTTTTTCTTCTAGTGATGGTTCGGTCGATGATGAGCTATGCTCGTCTCCTTGATTCTTTTTGGGGGTACGCAGTAGAAACCGGTTTATATTTTGAACAATGTTCCGTCGAAGAGTGTTTGTGAAACACCTTTCGAGCTCTTGAGTGGACGTAAAGGCAGTTTACATCACTTCGATTTGGGGATGCCCTACCACGTGTTGGTATCAAACCCAAAAAGTTGGAACCCCATTCGAAATTGTGCCTATTCGTAGGTTACCCTAAAGAGACTTGGGGTGGTCTGCTTTTACGATCCTAAGGAAAATAGGTGCTTGTGTGTCGACAAACGCCACTTTCCTGAGAAGACCACGTCGTGGATCATTTCCCAAGGAGTAAAATTGTGTTGAATGAAATGGACAAAGACATCAACAAGAGTTCTTGATGGGGCTAGTACGTCAACAAGTGTTGTTGATCCTAGCACGTATAGTCAAATCCGTTCCCAAGAGTTGGGAATGCCTCGACGTAGTGGGAGGGTTGTGAGACAGCATGATCGCTACATGGGTTTAGCCAAACCTCGGTTGTCGCCTCCCGATGATGATTGTGAGGATCCATTGACCTGACCCGGCAATGGTGGATGTTGACAAAGATGAGTGGATTAAAGCTATGGACCAGGAAATGGAGTCTATGTACTTCAATTCTGTATGGGAGCTTGTGACCGGATGGGGTAACACCTATTGTTGCAAATGGATCTACAAGCGTAAACGTGACGTAGATGGGATGGTGCAGACCTCAAAGCCCGACTAGTGGCAAAGGGTTTTACCCAGGTTGAAGGGGGTTGACTATGAGGAGACCTTTTCACCGCTGCCATGGTAAAGTCGATCGAGATCCTTCCGCCATTGCCGCGTATTATGACTACGAGGTATGGCAGATGGACGTCAAGACAGCCTTTCTGAATGGCAAACTTGATGAGATCATCTACATGGATCAGCCCAAAGGGTTCATTGCCCAAGGCCAAGAGCAAAAGGTTTGTCGGCTTCATAGGTCCATTTATGGGTCAAACAAGCTTCGAGGTCTTGGAATATAAGGTTTGATGAGGCGATCAAATCTTATGGCTTTGATCAAAATGTCGATTTGCCTTGTGTCTACAAGAAAATCATTGACAAAACTGTCGCATTTTTGGTGTTGTACGTGGATCGATATTCTTCTCATTGGGAATGAGGTAGAATTTCTTACTGACATTAAGAAATGGCTAGCTTCGCAATTCCAAATGAAAGATTTGGGAGAAGCTCAGTATGTTCTAGGTATCCAGTTGTCCTAACCGAAGAATAGAACGCCACCACTCTCTCAGCGTCTTATATTGACAAAATGTTGTCTAGATATAAGATGCGAGAACTCTAAGAAGGGGCTTCTTTGCCTTTCGTAGCATGGGGTTCACTTGTCTAAGGATTAATGTCCTAAGACTCCTCAAGATGTTGAGGATATGAGATGCAGATTCCATATGTTTCAAATTGTAGGGAGCTTTGATGTATGTCATGCGCGTGTACTAGGCCCGACATCTCATTATGCAAGAGGAATTGTCGGTGAGATATCACCCAATCCGAGATTAGATCACCGGGGCGACCATAAAGGCAATCCTCAATTATCTTCTGAGAACGAGGAACTACGACTTAGTGTATGGTAGTGGGGATTTGATCCTTACGGGATACACGACTTACGATTTTCGGACCATAAGGATTCTAGGAAATCCACATCGGTCGACCTTCATTCGAATGGAGGAGTCAGTAGTATGGCGAAGCATCAAGAAGGGATGCATCGCCGATTCCACTATGGAAGCGGGTATGTTGCGCGCTTGTGAAGGCGCAGCCGGAGCGAAGCTGTTTGGCTTAGGAAGTTCATGACAGATTTGGAAGTTGTTCCAAATATGAACTTGTCGATCACAATCGCTCGTGATAACAAATGGTGCGATGCCAACTCACGTGAGCCTCGGAGCCATAAGAGAGCAAACACATTGAGCGCAAGTATCATCGACACGAGAGATTGTGCACCGCGAGACGCGTGGCGGTCACACGCAGATAGCGTCGAGCACAACGTAGTCGATCCATTAACAAAGCCCCTCACGGCTAAGGTGTTTGAGGGTCACCTAGAGGTCTCCTGACTAGGGCAAGTGGGAAATGTGTAAACGGGTATTCAATGCCCTAGTTTATTGTATTACTTTATTGTAATTTATGTACATTTCAGAAATGTATTTTCTCCACTATTTTAGTCCAAGTGGGAGTTTGTTGGGATTTTTGTCCTAATCTCGTGTTTGCAATATATTGTTTGAAATTAATAAGAGTTATTCATTTCATCACGTTGTGTCTCGCAATATTTATAAACTTTTCCAATAAACTAAGCTCTAGGGTCATTGAATTTATGAGAGAACTAGAACTTGAACGGTGTGTAGTGGACACACGGGGAGGATCACGTTCGGGTTAATGACTGAATCGGTCTACGATATATGGATAGGGTTGGAGACCTAATCCTGGATACATCATGGATGCGACCCGCTTTGTATTAGATACAAACGAGGTGATCCGACTCATTCATGTGGTTGACATGCGAGTGGGGGCATCACGTGCAATGAGATTGTACAAGACCGATCCGTGAATTATTAGACCTCACCGATGTAACACCGCTGTGATGAGACTAATAACTTCGTGATGACCATTAGTGACTCGACACGAATCACGAGCGTGTTACGGACTCGCATCTGCGAGTGCATTCTTTGACTAGTGCGGGTGAGGGTGGTCACGATTACTCGCCCAATATGCCTATCTTCTCGTGGCGAACCAAGTAGGGAGCTAGGAACTTAACTACGTGAGATGGAATTCACTGCTCCCGCCTTTAGGAAACTAGAGGGGTTGTTCCCTTAAGTCTTTGTCTCGGGGCTTGGACAACGGCGCCCACCTTCTCACCGCCCGAGAAGGGTGTTGTGTATGGTTGGACCATCACAATATGTTGTTCATTAGAGGAGCGGTGGGGACTTAAGGAACAAGAGGTAGACACAGGGTAAAGCGGTAATTTGACCAGTGTTGCGTCTCACGAACAACCCGTGAAGGAAGGGTTGACTCATGGGTATTGGTTATATCGGTGGACACGTAATATTCTCGCACTAACGGGAGTGCAACACGGGCTATAGTGGAGTGTTACCGTAGCTAATGAATGTTGGTTAACGAGTCAAAGAGTTTGACAGTTAATCTCGGATCATTGGGCCCGCCACCAGTAGGTCCATTAGGTCCCTCGGTTGGCTCCACCAGGTTAAAAGAAGGGTTAATGTTTTGGTAAGAAATTGAAATGTTCAATTTCACATTAAGGGCATTTATGTCATTTATATGAGATATGAATGATATAATATATAGTTTAATGTGAATGAAATTCATAATAAACTATAGGTCAGCCTAATTGTTGAATTAGGGCTAATTGGAGAATTTGATTGAGAGAAATTAAATTGAATGTGATTCAATTTAATTAATCCACAATTATTGCAAATGAGATTTGCAATATGAGATATGAGATATCTTATATTATGTGGTTATGCAAATGAGATTTGCATAACCTATGATTGTGGTAAAGTGGTAATAATGAGGAGATATTAACTCCCTCATTCCACTATTTAAACCTTTGCAAGAAGGGAATTGGAAGCTAACTTCTCATTTTTTTGATTTTGATTAAAGAGAAGAAACTAAAAATTCTCTCTACTCTCTCATTTCTCCTCCCTCTCCAAAACACAAACAAGTTCCCACTAACTTCCCTTCTCCAAAAGAGAACAACCGAGAAGACCATTTGGTCGTGTTCGGGATCCATTTGTGGGAAGAATTTGTAGAGATTGAATAGCACGAAGAGTTCGTGATATGAGGAAGAAATTGCTGAGTTTGTCTACAACAAGTAAGTAAAACCTCTACTCGCTGTAAATTTCTTCTTCTTTAAGCATGTTTAGCCTAGGTCTAAGTGTAAGATAAATTTTAATAAACACAAGTTGCATAATGATACTTCGAGGATTCAATCATCTTCCGCTGCGCGGGGATTCTCATTCCCTTCACCCCACTATTTAGTGCAAACATATATATATATCAGATGAGTTAATATGGTCTACATTACCCCTGTAACGCCTCTAACTTTATAAACTCGACTGCTAGGGGCACTACTAACCATGACTGAATTTTTAGGACCACAAACTGAAGGGAATCGAATCCCGCAGCGGAAGTGATTGTGAATCGCGCGTTCTTAATTTCATTACATGGATTACATTCAAGAACAAATTAACTAGATTAAGCATATAAAGACAATGTGGACAGCGAGATATTACCTTTGAAGTACCTTTCTTCGAGTGCTCCTTCTCCCGCTATCACGATCTCAACAACTGGAACGCGAACGGATAAAGACACTACCACCAGATCTTCTCTGTTGTTCTCTAGGTGAGGGAGGAATGTGGGTTCCCTTTAGGTGAGATGAGATGTTTTGTAAGAGAGTGTGTTTTGGAACCTTTCCAACAACACAACCAAAATGGCACACTGGGATTTTTCCCCAGCTTAACCTAGTTGCATCTTATGCAACCATATATAAGGAGATAAGGATGGAAATTACCATCCTATCCCTCTTTCATTCTCTCTTTAGCATATAGTTAATATGTGAATCTAATTCACATTAAAACTATATATTATATCAATTATATCACATATAACTGATATGACATCTCATACATGAAATTGAACACTTCAATTTCATTCCTAACTTTATACCCTCAATATAACCATGTTGAGCCAACGGAGGGACCTAATGGACCTACAGTTCATGAGCTCCAATGATGTGAGATTAACTGATCAAACTCTTTGATCCAGTTAATCAATATTCATTAACTACAAGTCACTCCATTATAGACTTGTAGCTGCACTCTCCTCACTGTATATTATATTGTGTCCACTGATATAATCATTACCCATGAGTCGACCCTTCACAGGTTGTTCGTAATCACGACTGGGTCAAATTACCATTTTACCCCTATGATTACCTCTTTGTTCCTTAAGCACCACTGATCCTCTAATGAACAACAAGTCTATGGTCCAACCATAGACTCATACCCTCATAGAGGGCGGGACCCCGTTGTTCAAGACCTGGAGTCAGTTCTTAAGGGAACAACCTATCTAATTCCTTAGTGTAGGAATGAGTAAATTCTATCTTGCACAGTTAAGTCCCCAGCTACCTACGAGATTCTGTCCCTAAGAAGGTAGGCTTATTGAGTTGGCTACAGGCCACTCTCACCCATACTAGTCTAAGGACAAACTCCTATAAGCAGGAGTTCTTAACTTGCTCAGGATTCAGGTCGAGTCACTAATGACTATCTATAAATTATCAGTCTTACCCTGTTAACGGTGTTATACTCGTTAGACTAATAATTTGCAGTCCGGTCTTGTATGAACTCTTCATACATGATGCCCCCACTCGCATGTCAACTACATGAATGAGTTGGATTACCTCATTTGTACTTTTTACAAAGTGGGTTGCATCCATGGTGTTACCAGAATAAGGCTTCCAACCCTATTCTTACACCATAGACCATTTAGGTTATATTCTTGAACACAATCCAAATAATGTCCACTACACTGATGTTCAAGATATATTATAACCTTGGAGCTTAGTTTAACTGGATTTATAAAACAAGAATTATAATTTCATCAAAACAAATAACCCTTTATTTAATTGATCAAAATTACACAAGTTTAGGGCATAAATCCCAACAATCTCCCACTTGATCTAAAGCTTGTGGAGTACTAAAACATTACAGTAATATTAATACAATAAACTAGGGCATTTAAACCCTTTGTACAAAATACTCCCACTTGCCCTCGTTGGGGAAGACTTGTAAACCGAGACCTTCTAAGTGACTCTCAAATACTTTAGCCGTGAGAGCCTTTGTAAAAGGATCAGCAACGTTGTGCTCTAAGGCTATCTTCGTGACAATCACGTCTCCTCTATGCACGATCTCCCAGATGAGATGATACTTCCACTCAATGTGCTTTCTCATCTTGTGACTTTGGGGTTCCCTCGAATTTGCCACTGCACCACTGTTATCGCAATACAACGTGATGGGCAAAGTAATATTTGGAACAACTTCCAAATTTAGCATGAATTTCCTTAACCAAACGACCTCTTTAGCTGCTTCACAAGCTGCTACATATTCGACCTCCATGGTGGAATAGCGATGCATCCTTGCTTGACGTTTCGCCATACTACAGCTCCTCTTTTAAGAGTGAATACTGACTCTGATGTAGCTTTTCGAGAATCTTTATCAGTCTGGAAGTCAGAATCTGTGTATCCTGTAAGGATCAAATCCTTAGCCCCATACACAAGCATGTAGTTTCTTGTTCTTCGTAGATACTTAAGGATTGTTTTAACCGTTGTCCAGTGTTCAAGTCCTGGATTGGATTGATACCTACTGACCATTCCAACTGCAAAACAGATGTCAGGCCTAGTACACAACATGGCATAAATTAGGCTCCCAACAGCTGATGCATAAGGAATCCGTCTCATATCTTCAACTCGTTGAGGTGTCTTAGGACACTGTTCCTTTGACAAATAGACTCCATGTCTAAAAGGTAATAAGCCTTTTTTGGAGTCTTGCATCTTAAACCTCGACAACACTTTGTCTATGTAAAATGTTTGAGACAAAACTAGTGTTTTATTCTTGTGGTTCCAGACAATCTAAATCCCAAGGACAAACTGCGCATCACCCAAATCTTTTATTTGGAATTGCGTAGCTAGCCAATTTTTAATGTCAGTAAGATATCCTATATCATTCCCAATGAGTAGGATATCATCCACATATAGAACTAGGAATGCGACAGAACTATTGATGATCTTCTTGTAGACCCAAGGTTCATCATCTTTCTGGTCAAAACCATAAGATTTGATTACCTCATCAAATCTTATATTCCAGGACTTAGAGGCTTGTTTCAGTCCATAAATTGACCTTTTAAGCCTGCAAACTTTTTGCTCTTGTCCTGGTTCAATGAACCCTTTGGGTTGGTCCATGTAGATGTTTTCCTCAAGATTGCCATTCAAAAAGGCTGTCTTGACATCCATTTGCCATACCTCATAGTTATAATATGCGGCAATGGCAAGTAGAATACGGATAGACTTTACCATAGCAATAGGTGAAAATGTTTCCTCATAGTCAACCCCTTCTACCTAGGTATAACCCTTTGCTACTAGTCTAGCTTTAAAGGTTTGCACCTTCCCATCTACACCACGTTTTCTCTTGTAGATCCACTTACAACCTATAGGTTTTACCTCATCAGGCTTATCTACAAGATCCCAAATAGAATTGAAGTACATAGACTCAATTTCTTGGTCCATGGTTATGACCCATTTGTCTTTGTCTTTGTCAACCATTGCTTGATTATAAGTTAATGGATCCTCGCAGTTGTCATTTAGTATAACAACTTGGAACCCATATAACGACCAGGTTGTGTTATAATCCTCCCACTACGTCGAGGCATACTCAACTCTTGAGATGGACTCTCTTGACTAGACAAGTTAGTATCAACAACTCTTGTTGACGTACTAGTTTTATTAGCAACCTTTGCTATTGTTCTGTCTAACTCACTCAACACAATTTTACTTCTTGGTTTGTGGTCCTCCTCTAAGAAAATGACATTTGTCGACACAAAAACCTTATCATCCTCAGGATCATAGAGTAAACCACATCTTGTTTCTTTTGGGTAGCCTACAAATAGGCACAATTTTGAACGTGAATCCAACTTCTTTGGATTTATCACAAGCACATGTGCTGGACAACCCCAGATTCTGAAATGACATAAACTACCTTAACGTCATTTCCATAGTTTAAAAGGTGTTTCAGAAACACTTTTTGATGGCACGTTGTTCAAAATGTATACCGCAGTAGTAACCCTAAAAGGAACTAGGGAGATGAGCATAACTCATCATTGATCGAACTATGTCCAACAAGGTTCTATTTCTCTTTTCCGATACACCGTTTTGTTGTGATGTACCGGGAGTCGAGAGTTGGGATGTAATTCCATGTTCTATCATATAGTTCTAGAATTTTAAATCCATGTACTCTACACCACGATTTGATCGAAGCGTTTTAATTGTTTTACCCAACTGATTTTCAACCTCAGTCTTGAATTCCTTGAACTTTTCAAGTGCTTCAGACTTATGTTGTATTAGGTAAATATGCCCAGATCTGGAATAATCATCTATAAAGGAGATGAAATATTCATAACCTCCTCTGGCTTTAACACTCATCGAACCACAAAGTTCTGAATGTATTAGCTCAAGAGGTTCTTTGGCTCTATAACCTTTTCCACTAAAAGGTCTTTTAGTCATTTTCCCTTCTAGGCAGGATTCACATACATGTAAAGTATTTTCTTCTAACTCATTTAGAAGTCCATTCTTGACCAATCTCTCAATCCTATTGAGATTATTGTGACCCAATCTAAGATGCCAAAGATGAGCATTTTCTTTAGGAGAAATTTTACGTTCCTTAGTTTGTGTGTTTGCAGTTTTAAATAATTCAGTGTTCAAAACCAATTTGATTGAATTAGGCCTTAAAACATACAATCCATTTTCTAATGAAGCTGAACATATTTTCATACATTTCTTTAAAATAAACACTTTATTCATAGAGAAGGAAACAGAAATACATTGTTCTATAAGGCAAGATATTGAAATAAGGTTTCTAGTAAACCTGGTATCACTAATATATTGTCCAACAACATATATTTCTTTCCAAAATAAAGCTTCATCATGCCTACTGCTACAGCTGAGACGACTTCTCCATTTCCAATCCAGAGCGTTATCTCTCCTTTCTATAGCTGTTGCGAGGAATCAATTCCCTGAAAAGAAGAGCAAACATGATTAGTGGCGCCTAAATCAAGTATCCAAGCAGTTTTATCATTATCCACTAAACAAGCTTCTAGGCAAAGTAAATCATATTTACCTTCCTTCTTCTTTTCTGCAATGTACTTCGGACAATTCTGTTTCCAATGCCCGTCTTCGTTGCAGTGGAAACACTTTCCTTTGTCAGCAACTTGTTTGACTTTCTCGCCCTTCTGGGCGGCAGCTTTATCAGCTTGTTTCCCTTTACCAACCTTCTTCATGTTCGTTTTCTTCCCTTTCATGTTAGAAGAAGATGAAGCCACTGTTTTTGTCCTAGAGGTCGAACCTCTATGATAACTCCTACTGGCAACATTTGCCTCACCTTTCGATCCCTAAATTTTCATCAAAGATTAAAAAGTCTGGAGTTCATTCAGAAGGGAGGTAAGATTAAAAGTAAGCTTGTTCATAACAACATTACTTCTAAACTGTAGGAAACTATCTGAAAAGGTTTCCAGAATGAAGCTGACGTACCTCGATTCATCGATGGAAGCACCATTCGACTCCGTAATGTTAAAGTGTACCATCATATCCAGGACATGATCACGAATAGATGTACCCTCGGGCATCCTTGAGTTGAATATGTACTTTAGGGCATTGTGTCGGGCCTGTGTGGACTGTTGTCCAAACATACCCTGCACGGAATCCATGATTTCCTTGGCGGTCATCATGCCTTCATGCTTCTTGGCTAATATGTCAGACATATTTGCCAGCATGTAGACCTTGGCTTTATCATTGGTCTTGATCCATCGATCATATGCATCACGAACATTTCGTGACGCATTCGAGCCTGGCACCTGAGAACACTCCTCAGTTACCACAAACTTCAGATCATCCACTACCAATATAGTGTTGAGTTTGTTTTTCCAAGTCATCATATTCTCTCCGGTTAATTTTTCCGCACCCAATAAGGAAATAATAGAGCTAGACATTTTTGTTGAAAATTTTACAAACAAACTTGTATGAGTTTCTTGCTATAATTGTTTAATCCAATCATGTTTTAGCTAATTATCAAATGATTCCTACGTCATTTGTAATTTGCAATGATACTCCAAAGGTTTAAAATGTATGACACCGAATGGTAATAAAAAACACTCCTCCTCTGGATCAAGACATTCTTGACCAAAACCTAATGCCAGAATAACTCTTATTCCTATTGGCTTTAGTTACCATTTTTCGGTCAGGATACATACACATCTTATGTACCTTGTGAGTGTAACCCTATGTCTTTAGATCCCAGAGTCCCCATCCAATAAAATCCGCCGAAGGGAGGACTAGATTGAAAAACAAACTAAGGAGGTCTTTATCTCTTTCGGGTATCTACTGTGTTTGATCCCCTATGATCAAGCCCTCCGAAGGGATTGTCTGGTCCAGGCCAAACTAGCAGACTGACCATTGTGATCTTACGGTGTAAACCGACTGAAGAGACCATAGGTTTTGTTTTCACTAAACATGCTCCCACTCACTATAAGTACCCTCTTCATTCACCTTGATATTAACTCATACAAACACCATCCGAAGGGGGATGCTCCCGTTTGTGCCACGAGGCCAAGTATGAGTCTCATGGTGTTAACTTCCCGGAGATACGTAGGTGGAAAAACATGTATCTCATACACTTTTCCTCCCACTGGATACTTTAGATTTATAGGAATCTTACTTAGGCTAAACCTTGCTAATGGTTTTACCTAAAGTTATCAATATAACTCTTATATCGATAATCAATATAACTCTTATATCGATAATTAATATAACTCTTATATTGATTTTATCCTAAGTTTGATAATATAACTTTTATATTAAGCCTAGGATTTCTAGTTTATTAACCCCTTAATAAACTCGTTGATGCTTCCATGATTTATAAACTCTCTAATTAAATTTCACTCCCAGGTCAGTTCCCAGGTAGGGGTGTTCCATTCCGTCAGCTTAAATACCCCAGCCTAGACAGAACTTTCCTTAGACAGAGTTCCTCTTTTAATCATTGTTTATAAATCACTTGGTTCCTAATTCTAATCTAATTAGAACTAGATAACCTAAGGTATATTATTTCAAAGTTCTAAACATTTTAAAACAAATAATTAACCTTAGGTGACATGCATACTATGTTATTGTGCTTGATCATTCATCTCATGAATAATAAAACATACATAGCATATTCATCTCATGAAAAAATAATGCATGTCAATGTTGTCCATAAATTAATATAACACCTTATATTAATTAATCATGCAAACTATATAATATAACTCTTTATATTATAAATGATGCATGAAAATGCTTAACCTAAGGAGGGATATCTAAATTAAAAGCATACATTATGCATGGTAATAATTACACAACAATTGCATAATTTAAATAGCAAAATTAGACCAATTTTGGCACCCTAAAATAATTTTAATTAATATAATCTAATTATATTAATTAAAATCAAATAAAATGAAATATTAAATATAAAACATTTTTATAATTAATATATAAATTAAAAAAACCATTTTCGCCCATTTGAAAGCTCGCCGAAACGCCTTCGGCGTTGCGACGCTGATGGCAACGTTGCAACGTTGTGCCTTGTCCATTTCAGCCCGTTGGAGCGCGCTGTGAAACGCTTCTTGCCTTCTGCGTTGTGACGCTCGTGCTGGCGTTGCAACGTTATCGCCTCATTATCCAAGCGTTGAGACGCTGGGAGGAGCGTTGCAACGCTGCGTCTCCTTGTAGCCTGAAAACTGCCTCATTGGCGTTGCAACGCTGATGAACAGCGTTGCAACGCTGCACACAGAAAAGAAAACAGTCTCCATTGTTTTGGCTCGTTTTTGCTCTGATCTTCTCAGCAACCACCTTGCCTCGATCGACACGGACTTATAGACTCGATTTACAATTAAAAATGCCCAAAACACCTGGCCCTTACATTAAACGATTCAATGAAAATTGTAAATCTAAGTGCCAAAATTGAAAACGTCTAAATTGCAAACCGTTCATACATCTCATGCAAAACAGTAAATCCCACCTCGTTTTTGAAAAATCAAGAACGTAAACTAAGAACGCAATTGGTCTCTGATACCAATTGAAGGGAATCGAATCCCGCAGCGAAAGCGATTGTGAATCGCGCATTCTTAATTTCATTACATGGATTACATTTAAGAACAAATTAACTAGATTAAGCATATAAAGACAATGTGGACAACGAGATATTACCTTTGAAGAACCTTTCTTCGAGTGCTCCTTCTCCCACGATCATGATCTCAGCAACTGAAACCCGAACGGATAAAGACACTACCACCGGATCTTCTCTGTTGTTCTCTAGTTGAGGGAGGAATGTGGGTTTCGTTTAGGTGAGATGAGATGTTTTGTGAGAGAGTGTGTTTTGGAACCTTTCCAACAACACAACCAAAATGGCATACAACTTAACCTAGTTGCATCTTATGAAACTATATATAAGGAGATAATGATGGAAATTACCATCCTATCCCTCTTTCATTCTCTCTTTAGTATATAGTTAATATGATATAATTGATATGGCATCTTATGTATGAAATTGAACACTTCAATTTCATTCCTAACTTTATACCCTCAATATAACCATGTTAAGCCAACGAAGGGACCTAATGGACCTACAGTTCATGAGCTCCAATGATGTGAGATTAACTGATCAAACTCTTTGATCCAGTTAATCAATATTCATTAACTACAAGTCACTCCACTATAGACTTGTAGTTGCACTCTCCTCACTGTAGATTATATTGTGTCCACTGATATAATCATTACCCATGAGTCGACCATTCACATGTTGTTCCTAATCACGGTTGGGTCAAATTACCGTTTTACCCATGTGATTACCTCTTTGTTCCTTAAGCACCACTGATCCTCTAATGAACAACAAGTATAAGATCCTACCATAGACTCATACCCTCATAGAGGGCGGGGCCCCGTTGTTCAAGACCTGGAGTCAGTTCTTAAGGGAACAACCTATCTAATTTCTTAGTGTAGAAATGAGTGAATTCCATCTTACACAGTAAAGTCCCCAGCTACCTACGAGATTCTGTCCCTGAGAAGGTAGGCTTATTGAGTCGGCTACAGGCCACTCTCACCCATACTAGTCTAAGGACAAACCCCTATAAGCAGGAGTTCCTAACTTGCTCAGGATTCAGGTTGAGTCACTAATGACCATCTATAAATTATCGGTCTTGCCTGCTTAACGGTTATTATCTTTGGTTAGACTAATAATTTGCAGATCCCGGCCTTGTATGAACTCTTCATACAGGATGCCCCCACTCGCATGTCAACTACATGAATGAGTTGGATTACCTCATTTGTACTAATTACAAAGTGGGTCGCATCCATGGTGTTACCAGAATAAGGTTTCCAACCCTATTCTTATACCATAGACCATTTAGGTTATATTCTTGAACACAATCCAAATAGGTTCCACCACACTGATGTTCAAGATATATTATAACCTTAGAGCTTAGTTTATTGGATTTATAAAGCAAGAATTATAATTTCATCAAAACAAATAACTTTTTATTTAATTGATCAAAATTACATAAGTTTAGGGCATAAATCTCAACACAAACAATGTAAGAAAAATTTGAAATTTAAAACATAATCAAAACCACATTTAGGGATCCCAAAAATAACAAAAAAAAAAAACATTTAAATAACGTCACTAGGTTGGCCCGATTTAAAGTCTGAAAGTGAATAAAATGAAACAACATCTTTTAACAACTAACTACTCAAAATAAAGGAAAATGCGGAAAATCATGGCTTGACTCCATGGCATTCATAACGTGTTCCCGTCACTCGCCCTACACACATTTGCCTTTACCTGAAAACATTTTTAAAAACAAAATGGTGAGTATTATAAAAATAATATCCAGTAAGTGACCTCGCTACCAAGGTTCGGGACATGCATACACATACAATCATGACTTTTAAACTTGACATAAAACTTTCATATGCGAGACCTAACACTTTCTCATAAAAGATCATATCTAAAATGCATGACTTTACTTTGGCTCACGTGGTCAATTGGTCAACCTGAGTCCTTTTAGAATGAGTCCCTCATAGATCCCTATGGTTTGAGTCCCTCACAGGCCCCTATAAGTTTTAAGTCCCTCCTAGACCCCTATGTGGTTTGAGTCCCTCACAGACCCCTATAAGCTGACCTATAAGGTCTCTAATGCATGTTTGACCATGCATGAAACCTCAGGAGACCAATTGCCACAACCATTTTTCAACATTCATGGCATACTTACAATGCATGAGGTCCCATTCATTAATCATAACTTGAATGCACATATCATGAGAAGACAATAAATTATAATTCATGGCATAACTTTCATAGCTTGACTGAAATAATACTTTTAGAGAATAATAAATTTCAAAAGTAGCAATAATTAAAATACTCTTGAAACAACTAACATGAAAACCTTTTTATCCCATTTTAAAAGTTTCGGCAACGGATCTTAATCTTAGCTTTAAAAAATCCAAAAGTCCTAAATTCTGGTTCGTAAGAGGCACTCCCTTTCGAACCTTGCCCCTAAGTAGTAGGCCAACTGATGTCGAATCTATCTAACTTTCGTTACTTTTGGCTCCAAACTCAAAGGTTCACCTAAAAGGAATAAGACAGGCTTTAAAAATTTAGCTTATACAATAACTCCTCAAATTGAAACATGTTCACAACCTTATGCTAACCAAAACTTAAGGTCGAAACAATGAAACTGAATCGAAGGTTGCTTGGTGAACGAAAACAAGTAAACCGCACCTTGCAAAGTTGTCACCGAGCTGAAGGTTGTCGGAATCACCGGCGTTCGTTGACAAAAAAGAAGCTGGTTGAGAGGCGAATAAAGGAGACCCACTGGTAGCAACCAAAACCCATGTGCGACAAGGTAGAAGACCTGACGACGACAGACTCACGAGTTGCTCGCCTGTCAGAATCACACGGACAAACGGAAAATAGCACCGACGAGAAGTCGAACGACGACGTCTAGGGAGAAACACGCAAGTCGGCGGCGTTCTGTCTGTCTTCCGGCGAGAACTTGATCGACGGTGGTTGGGCTAAAGGGAGAAAGCATGAAGGTTGGTGATGCAAAAGAATAGAAGGAGAAATTAAAAAAAAAAAAATAGGAGACCATTTCTTTACTAACTCACAAACCCTAAAATAATTTTCATTTTCCAAAGTACCCTTCTTCTTCTAAAATATCTACAAATATGCCCTCAAGCAGCTAGCTACTTAATTCACATAATAAAACTATAAATCCAAGTGTACCTGTAAGTGACGAGCGTTACAATAGCATGTGACACCCGAGAAAATGAGGGGTACATGAATGAATCAGGACCACATCTGAATGAGTGGGACCCTGGGTATCTGATAGTATGATTGAGAAAGATGAAAGTATAGTTCAAAAAGGTTTAAAAGAATTGATAGCTATTACTTATACCAACAAGGTGCACCTTTCTTTTCGGTGGCTCAATCATAGGAACTCAAAAGTTAAGCGTGCTTGGCTTAGAGCAATTCTATGTTGGGTGACCTTCTGGAAATTTTTCTAAGGAGCATGTGAGTGAAGACAAAACATGCTAAAGGGACCCGTGTTGGTTTGTGGGGAAAGTCTTCAATCTCACAAGCCGCTCAAGGATGGTATGGATGATATGGTGGCGTGGCCAAGTCGCAGGGGATCTTGGGCCTGGGGTGTTACAACCCCTCATTGTTGTAACTCAATGAATTGAAGGGAATGAATTTCCCGCAGCAGAAGGAATGTGAATCGTCGTTGTTTCGTTGTCGTTCTAATTTTCTCAAAATCGAAAGTATAAACATAATAATTAAGCTAAGCATGCTTAAAACGAGAAGAAAAAAGTAAGTAAATCGTTACTAACCTCTTGAAGAACTCTTCTTCGTGTTTCCTCCTCGATCACGATCTCAATGATCCAAGGTTCTTCTCCAACACAAACAACGAACTGATGCAAGGGGACACCTCCACTTGATCTTCTCAGTTGTTCTCGGGAGGATGAGGGAGAGTTGTGGGACTCCCTTTAGATTTTGGGTCTGGAGAAAGTGTGTGAGATTTGAGAGAGGAGTAGAGAGAATTTGGTGTTTCTCTTTGGATGGAATTCCAAAAAATGAGAGCTTCACCTATAGAATGTCTCACATTCCACCTATTTATAATGGTGTGTGGTAGAGTTAAAATCTCCACCAATTCACCAAAATACAAGAACTATATAATATGCAGATCATATTTGCATATCATATAATATAAGGTATCTCATACTTTATTATACAAATCACATTTTCATAATTGTGGAATTTTAAATTGAATCATATTCAATTTAATTTCTCTCAATCCAATTTCTCTAAATTAGCCCTAATTAATTAATTAGGTTATACTATAGTTTATTATGAATCTCATTCACATTAAACTATATATTATGTCCATTATATCACATATAAATGACATAAATACCCTTTTAATGAATTTGAACACTTCAAACTCACTCCAAACTGTAAACCCTCATTTTGTCCAATTTGAGCCAACCGAGGGACCTAATAGACCTACAGATGACGAGCTCTAATGATACGAGATTAACCGATCAAATTCTTTGATCCGGTTAATCAACATTCATTAACTATGGTAACACTCCACTAAAGCCCGTAGCTACACTCTCATCACTGTAGGACAAGTTGTGTCCATCAATATAACTAATGCCCGTGAGTCGACCCTTCACAGGTTGTTCATAGTCACAGTTGGATCAAATAACCGTTTTACCTCTGTGTCTACCTCTTGCTCCTTAAGTCTCACTGCTCATCTAATAAACAACTTTGTTGCATGGTCCGACCATAAACAACATCCCTTTCGTGCCAATGAGAAAGTGGGTGCCCGTTGTCCAAGCGCTGGAGATAGCACTTAAGGGAACAACCTTTCTAGTTTTCCTACCTCGGGAACGAGTGAATTCTTTATTGCGTAGAAGATAGGCATATTGGGCGTACTCTGGCCACCCTCACCAGTACTAATCAAGGACAGACCCCTGCAGACAGGAGTCCGTAACACACTCAGGATTAAGGTTGAGTCACTAATGGTCATCTATGAAGTTATTAGTCTTATACTGTTAACGGTGTTACATAAATAGATCTAATAATTCACGGTCCGGTCTTGTACAATCTCATTGCACAGGATGCCCCTACTCGTATGTCAACCACATGAACGAGCTGGATCACCTCGTTTGTATCTAATACAAGCGGATCGCATCCACAGTGTCACCAGGATTAGGTTTCTGTTGCGTAAAATTAATATTGCAATAACGTAGTGTACGGGTCAAGTTTTAGTATAGTGATTTATGAGTCCAAGTATCGTCCTCGGGAATGGGTTTCTAGATTAATTAATTACTAAGATACTAATTCTTAATTTTAGCTAAAGAAACATAACATGGATAGGAGATTGAAAATAAAGACAAGCAAACAAACAAACATGTGAAGACACGAATTGATAGATTTGAGGAAAGTGATTTTACAAGTTAATGACTCAACTCACACATGCAATGAACCAATGAGATGAATTTATAAACAAGAAGTAAAATACTCAATAAAATCTTTCGATTCTTAGTAAGCCTCGCAC
Organism: Trichosanthes cucumerina; assembly: GCA_036507285.1. Classification (NCBI taxonomy): domain Eukaryota; kingdom Viridiplantae; phylum Streptophyta; class Magnoliopsida; order Cucurbitales; family Cucurbitaceae; genus Trichosanthes; species Trichosanthes cucumerina. Next base: position 12,988,497 of record CM071836.1, on the reverse strand, counting down.
ATGCAATAAACTCCATAGTCTCCATATGAACCTACGACATGCACGACATTAAGCAACTTCTTTATGTGTTTCCCTAAGATTTCTAGGTCATTCTCATGCTAGATTGTTAAGGGTTTTGACAACTTTGCTCTAATTCAAGTTTTATCTCTCGAGTCCACTTAAAACAACAATTTAAGAGTTAAGAGTGAATTGCCAAAAATAAGAACAAAACATGCTTCAATACATAGTAAAAAAGTCTCAACAAGTAAATCAAATCCTAACTACAACATTGAGCTACTCTAAATCACATGAAAAACAAACTAAACATGTAGAAAATGTCTCAAACGGAGTTACAATCTGAAAGAAAAGGAAATTAAACTTATGTGTCGATGTCGGTCCTTCGTCTCCGAGCTCCCGTCTTTGATCTCAAACCTCCACGAATTCTTTGGCTCCCAAAAACACTCTTTTCTCTCTTCTTACAAGATGTATTTCAAAAATAAGGCAAAAATCTAGCAAATTCGACTCCCTTTACAAGAATGCATAATGATATATTTATAGGTTCAATCGGTGCAGTGTTGCAATGCTAGGGACAGCGTTGCAATGTTGTACCCTAGGCGGCTGGCATATATGGAATGTCTCGATGGCATTGCAACGCTGAGGGCAACGTTGCAACGCCGCTACCCTAACGCACGCGCCTCTTATCCATCTGGCGACGCTGCAAAGCAGCGTTGCAACGCCCTCTGTGTGGTCCCTCGTGTTTGATCCGTTATCGAGATAGCATTGCAACGCTAAAAGGCAGCGTTGCAACGCTACGTGCATAGGCCTTCAACGCATCTACACAGAACGCTCGGCGTTGCAACGCTATGGACAGCGTTGCAACGCCATTACTTCGGGTCATCTAGCTTGGGATGATCCTTTTACTTCCAATTGATGTTATTTTTAGCTCCAAATAGCCTCGTTTCGATCTCGAGTGATCCAAAGTGTCTCTAATTGTTGTGTTTAAACTCTTAACCTGAAATTGATTAATTTAAACACGTAAAAGCTCTGAAATCATTATAAAACTAGCAATAATTAAGCCTAAGGATAGCACATTTTGTGTGCTATCAAACACCCCCAAACTTAAACTTTTGCTAGTCCCGAGCAAAAACAAAATTAAACATCGGATTGTTCTTATACATACATAACACTTCAGCAAGCAATTTAAAACTTTTCCTAAGTGTTCCTACGTGTGTGTGTGATTAGCCTATGTTCCCTTCATTTTTACTAAGTCCGGATCAACTTTATTAGGCTCTCCATTCAACTTCCCCCTACACTGGTCTTAATTACTAATCTTTGAGCCTCCCACATTCAAGAATTAAATAACTCTACTCAACATTTACTCACTTTTTTTTATCAATTTTTTTCTATTTTCTTCTTCTTTTTTTTTTTGTACAAGGACACTAGCTTTCACACATCCACTGCAGGGACCCTTACCCAGAGCACTTGCTCAATGAGTGGCCTAACTGATCACAGTGAAGGTAGCTCTTTTTGCCCTCACTAATTTTTTATTTAATAGACAACAACAAAAACCAACTATTTCACATATTATACATGTCATTCACTTCATATTGTCATTCACCATATCCTGTAGTTTAACTCTCAAATCAATTCTTAGACCTATCGAGGTGACATCAAACTTCTGACCCTAATAACTTTGTTCTAAGCATTTCAAAACTACATGAACACAGACTATGTGCATAATAGTGGAGGAAAAACTAAAGAAAATTTTTAAATTAACTCGAATTCATGTCATGCTCTCAAGTTTCAGCAGAATCACAAGAATTTCCAATTTAATCTCATCATAGGCTATCATGATCATACTTATGTAAAAGATCAATCAACAATTCAGCACATACTCAGGACAGTCACAACAAATAAACACATCCCACCCCCAAACTTAAACTCAACATTGTCCCCAATGTTTGCAGAAATAAGCATAAATTAAGTAAGGGTAAGGGTGAACAATACTGTCCTGAGTTATGGAGATCTTTTTGAGTTCCTTGGCTAGCCAAAGCATGTGTGTTGGAGTTCCTCAGAACGGGAGCATGGATTTCAACGAAAACAAGTTATAGACAAAAAAAAAACAAAAGTAAGTAAAGCTTGGGTTGCCTCCCAAGAAGCGCTTTCTTTAACGCCTTTAGCTAGACTGTACTCCTCTCAAGGTGTTTCTTTCCTTGCTTGCAAAGGCACGGAGTGATGTGTTCATTTGGCTAATCTGGGTCTCTATATTCTTTATTGCAGCTCCATGACTAGTCACAATACCAGAAAGACTGATGACTGCATTCTCCAGCTGGTTGGACCAACTTCTGGATTCAGCTATGAAGGAGTGCAATGTCTCTTCCAGAGATGGTTTCCTCTCTGATGTAGAAGCATGCCCTGTAGGAGGATTCAACACATTTTTGTTGTTAGCATAAGAGAAATTCTCATGATACCTCAAACCTGGATTGTAATGTGTTAGAAAGTTATTCTGAGTCTGATTTCCTCCATAGTTGTTGCTTCTGTTGTTCAGGTAGTGCAATTGCTCCATAGTGGATTCTCCATTGGGCTGGGAGCATTGAGAGGACATCTCTGTCTGTGGTGATCCTGCAAAATTATTCAGTGCATGAGTGAGAGATGCCATATGAAATCTAAGAGAGGTTACCTCATCTAGTTGATACAATCCAGCTACTGGCTTAGATCTGTCATTGTCCATAGGCCACTGGTAGCTGGCAATTGACACTTCCTCTAGGAGGGCACGTGCTTCTGGCACAGTATTCGCCATGAAAGCTCCTCCAGCAGTGGCATCTAGAATGGTCCTGGTCTTGCATTCCAGTCCATTATAAAACAGTCGTACCTGGAGCCAATCTGGGTAGCCATGATGTGGGCACCTCCTAAGCATGTCCTTGTACCTTTTCCATGCCTCGAATAGCTGCTCTCCCTCCTGCTGCCTGAATGTTCCTATCTCTGTCCTTAACTTTGCAGCCTTCACAGGTGGAAAGAATTTGGTCATGAAGGCTTGGGCCAACTCCTCTCAGGAAGTGATACTACCTAAGGGAAGGGACCCTAGCCATTCTTTAGCTCTACCCTGCAAAGAGAAAGGAAAGAGACGTAAGCGAATATTATCAGCAGAAATACCGTTCATTTTAACTGTACCAAATATTTCTAAGAAATTCTGTAAGTGTGAGTTAGGATCTTCTGTGGCTAAGCCTCTGAAAGCACCTTCCCTAACCATCTGTATCCGCCCTGTCTTAAGTTCAAAATTATTAGCATTTATAGGGGGCGTGGACTATTCCACCCGCTCGCAAATAAAACACAGGTTGGAAATACTCCCTGATAAGTTTAGGGTTATTGATGAGCTCCTGATCAGCCATCGTATAAGTTTCTGCTTTTCCTTCCCTTAGGAGTCTCCTACAGGTCCTCTCGATCTTAGGATCAAAAGGGTGCAAGTTTGTAGCTCATCCCTTGGGCATACACCTGGAGATACAAAAAGAAAGAAATTGGACAAAAACACAAAAAGAACTAGAAAATAAAACATAAAAGAAAGACAAAAATAAAGATATGAAACATAAACCTTGGGTTGCGTCCTAAGAAGCGTTTTCTTTAATGTCTTTAGCTAGACGCTGACTTATCAGGACACATAAAACTGCTCATATTTCTTTGGGCCCTTCTTGCTTGAATCGATATAGTCTTCTAAGTCTAAAAGGCTATTTTGCTTTTCTTGAGCACCAGACAGAAAATTATTTTTGGTATTTTTGTTTAATAACACAAAAGAACAGAAATCAAAACAAGACTCGTGAGTGTAGGACAAATGGTTATCAAGAATAAAAGAAATTTCTGGGGATAAAAGGGAAAAGGACTTCTCAGCCTCTACTTCTGTCACCTAAATCTCCCCTATGGAAATGATTATCTCATCATTGTCTAACTCACTAACCTGATTATGGTGTGCCTCTGACTCCCCCAAACTATCTTCACTATCATATGAACAAATCCTCCTAGGTGGCATCTCCTGAGTGGTAAGGATAAGAAATTGTTCCTGTAAGGCCTTAAGGGAAATTACTACCTGGTTAAGATATTGAGCTCTATCCTGTACTATTTCCTAAAGTCCTACCACCTCGGTTTCTAACCTATTCAACCTTTCTAATTTATTATGAACCAAATTTTTAATTTTCAATTCTAAGGTATAATCCATCAATTGGTCCACAAGAGAAGATTTTTCTATGGGTTGGTCAATGTACGAAAAACTATGGTTCCAACTGCCTAGATAACTACCATTACATGAATGTTTATCAATTTCAGGTATAGAATGGTAAAAATTAGACAGTTGAAATTCAGAGAAATCATGATGCACGTACCTAGGGTCCTGGAAGGGACAATAGAAAGATGGAGAATCAAAATCATGCAAAGTCATGCTTGAAAAATTAATAATTCAGATCAAGACTTCTACAAAATAGCAACACAACAAAAAACAGGGGACAAATACTCAAAAACACACAAAACTAAAATAAAACAAATAAGGAAACCAACAAACACACAAAAATAAATAAGGAAAGACAAACAAACAAACTTTAGTTTAACATTGCAAATTTTCTCCTAATATTAATTAATCTAAATAATCGTCATTCCCCGGCAATGACGCCAAAAACTTGTTGCGTAAAATTAATATTGCAATACCGTAGTGTACGGGTCAAGTTTTAGTATAGTGATTTATGAGTCCAAGTATCGTCCTCGGGAATGAGTTTCTAGATTAATTAATTACTAAGATATTAATTCTCAATTTTAGCTAAAGAAACATAACATGGATAGGTGATTGAAAATAAAGACAAGCAAACAAACAAACATGTTGAGACACGAATTAATAGATTTGAGGAAAGTGATTTTACAAGTTAATGACTCTACTCACACATGCAATGAACCAATGAGATGAATTTATAAACAAGAAGTAAAATACTCAAGAAAATCTCTCGATTCTTAGTGAGTCTCGCACATGCAATTAACTCCATAGTCTCCATATGAACCTAGCACGGCATTAAGCAACTTCTTTATGTGTTTCTCTAAGATTTCTAGGTCATTCTCATGCTAGATTTCCAAGGGTTTTGACAACTTTGCTCTAATTCAAGTTTTATCTCTCGAGTCCACTTAAACCAATATTTAAGAGTTAAGAGTGAATTGCCAAAAATAAGAACAGAACATGCTTCAATACATAGTAAGAAAGTCTCAACAAGCAAATCAAATCCTAACTACAATATTTAGCTACTCTAAATCACATGAAAAATAAACTAAACATGTAGAAAACGTCTCAAACGGAGTTACAATCTGAAAGAAAAGGAAATTAAACTTATGTGTCGATGTTGGTCCTTCATCTCCGAGCTCCCGTATTCGATCTCGAACCTCCACAAATGCTTTGGCTCTCAAAAATACTTTTTTCTCTCTTCTTACAAGATGTATTTCGAAAATAGGGCAAAAATCTAGCAAATTCGGCTCCCTTTACAAGAATGCATAATGATATATTTATAGGTTCAATCGGTGCAGCGTTGTACCCTAGGCGGTTGGCATATATGGAATGTCTCGATGGCGTTGCAACGCTGAGGGCAGCGTTGCAACGCCGCTACCCTAACGCACGCACCTCATATCGATCTGTCGTTGCGACGCTGCAAAACAGCGTTGCAACACCCTCTGTGCGGTCCCTCGTGCTTGATCCCTTATCGAGATAGCGTTGCAACGCTACCTGCATATGCCTTCAACGCATGTACACAGCACGCTCGGCGTTGCAATGCTATGGACAGCGTTGCAATGCCATCACTTCGGGTCTTCTAACTTGGAATGATCTTTTTACTTCCAATTGATGTTATTTTTAGCTCCAAATAGCCTCGTTTTGATCTCGAGTGATCCAAAATGTCTCTAATTGTTCTGTTTACATTCTTAACCTGAAATTGAGTAATTTAAACACGTAAAAGCTCTGAAATCATTATAAAACTAGCAATAATTAAGCCTAAGGATAGCACATTTTGTGTGCTATCAATTTCCAACCATATCCGTATACTTTAGACCGTTCGGGTCATTAACTCGAACGTGATCCTCTCCGTGTGTCCACTACACACCGTTCAAGTTCTAGTTCTCTCATATAATATGACCCTGGAGCTTAGTTTATTGGATTAAGTTTATTAAATAATGCGAGATACAAAGTTTGATAAATAAACAACTTTTATTTATTACATCAACGAGTATTACAAACTACACAAGATTAGGGCATGCACCCCAACATGAATTTCATTCCATCATGCAAAGAAATCTTAGATACTTAGTATCAACATAATTCACATACTCTATACAAGATCCACTATACAACATAAGTAAAAAGTAACTACATATACAACTATATTACAATATATCAGATCGTATATATATATTATGTATGACAAAATATGTAATATAAACATCTATCCATTAAAAATAGAGTAGGTCATATTGCAATGTTATACTAATCATATTCGTTTCAATATACACCATATAACATAAGTAAAAACACACCGATCGAAATAATTATATTATAAAATATCGAATTGCATATATATTTTATAGATAACATAATATGTATAAATAATTATATATTATAGAATGAGATTACTTTAGGTGGTATGCTAGATTAATGCATATCATTTTAACAATGCAAACATATATTTGTTTGATTATATAAAAACTACTGCATATTTCACATGTTAAAATAGAAAATGTTACGGTACATATCATACCATCTGAAAAAAAATATAAACAAACTACATAATAAAAGAAAAATAACATTCCCAATTCAATAACAACGACGAAGTTGTATGTGAGTACTTCGTGTGTATAGTGAGAGCGTGAGAAATTGATGAGAATAATGAGAAAAATGAAAACAAGAAGAATATGAAAAAGAGTAGAGAAAGTAAGTAAAATGTCAGAAATGAATAAAAGAGAATAATAGAAAAAAGACAGACAAATGGTAATTATGAAAAATATACATTAATGTATATTTAACCGCTATGGAAACTCAAATCAATTACCCCTAAAATCGTGTTATGCTTAATAAAAGAATAATACTAAATTAAATAAAAAATATTTTGTCATACGAAATTAATAAAGAGAGAGAGAAAAGATATAATTGACCGAATATCATAAAAAAGTCTATAGATGTGATAAATAAAATATTATGTGCATAAATATAAATATATATTTTAAACCTAGTTATTTGTATAAAAATTTCTTAAATGTATATCCAAAATATATGTTTCTCTATAGTTTAGAGAGCCTCTGGGCTCATGGTAAATCTGTCCGTGACTATAACTTAAATTGTTATATTTTAATTATAATTTCTAATCAACCATTAATAATTTTATCAAGAAAACCTCATTAATAACTAAAATAAAGACATTTTTAAAATTAAAAAAAATGTATTTTTTTTTTATTAAACACATGGGTGGATAGATTCGAACGCCTGATCTCTTGATCGAAAGTGCACTATATGCCAATTGAACTATGACACTATTTACGAACATGTAATCATAATCAATCAAATGTAGTGTTTGAAATTATGGGTCTCACATGTAGTTCACTGTATTTTACGATGGGAATCGTGTAATTCTATCTTGTAATCCGATGTTCGATTACCATTGAGTATTACATACATGAGACCCTCATCTTTCTTACTTCCCATTTTTCCCCTTTCTCTCTCTTCTAACCTCCACCATTATTTTTTCATTCTCGTTCCTACTTTTTCCTTCTACTTTCTTTTTCTAAATTTTTCTCAGGTTGATAAAAAGAATTATAACTCATTCTTATTTTTATGGTTTTATTAAATATTTTCTTATCCATTTTTTTGTAATTCTTGCCAATCTCATTTTTTATTTATTGGCACAATAATTTTTGTCATTGTTTTGGCCAGGGTGAAATGCTTTTAGCGTCTTACATTTTTTGTCTCACACCTTTCATAAATCGAAATAAAGTTGGATGAAAAGCACAGAAGAAGAAGGAACTTGACACTAGGCGATTCTCCCTCTCATCTTCGTTCTCGAGGATTATTGTTGTGATTTTTGGCCATGTTTGAATCGATATGAGACCTTTTATTGCCATGTTTGAACTCAAGATGGGATCGATAAAATATTTTATTATGTGTGAGTTGTTAACTTTAAGGCTTCAATCTGTTGGGAGTGCGCCCAAAGTCTCATATCGGCTAGATAAGGGGAAGATCATGGGTTTAGGAGTGAGGGACATAATCTACATTGGTATTAGGCCTTTTGGGTGAAACCAAAAGTAAAGCCATTAGGGATATGCCAAAATTGGACAATATCATACCAATATGGAGATATGTGGAGGGTCGTTGTCCTTTTTAGGATTCGAAACACCTTTCCCTAAAAATGTGTAGATTTCTAATCCTGGTCCGATTATCCAAATATTCAAATTTAAATCAAATACAATTTAATGCATCTAATTTTACGGGGCGTTATAATATACCCATCTAAGAAAAACTTTCGTCCTCGAAAGTTGCTAGAACTTACGACCATGTCCTCGAGCCATAATCTAAACTTAAACTCTAAACTACCTTAGCACAAATACAAATAAGTCAGAAGCATAGCATAACAAGTGTTAATCTACAAGCAAATCAAATAACCTTAACTACTTTACCAAATAAAAGCAAACCTGGAGATGACGAGGCGACTTCCTACCAGAGGTTATAAGGACCGTTGCCTATGATGTAGGCGAGTATACAGAATTTAAAACCTATTCTATGATACCAACTGTAACGACCCTAATTTTTCAGACCCAAAACTCTTAGGGACGTTACTAAGCACCACCGTCTGCGTCCAAACTTCGACATCCTAACGGCATTGCTAAGACAAAACCCACATTTTTCCTGACCTATTTAAAGCATAAACACACTCCAAAAGGTTTACAAATCACCCAACCTCTTCCAAACTACAATCAACAATAGGTTGTGTTTCCAACAAATCAAAAAATACTCAAATAAAGCGGAACTCAACATGATCACAACTTTAACTAACAGTTATGTAACAACATGAAGAAAAATAAATAAGAGACTAGCTTCACATTTAAAAAGAACAAGACCTTAAAACACACTATGAGTCAATCAACAAGGAAACTTAACAACATAAATAAAGTCTCAATCTATTAAGAAGGTACGACGAAAATATAAATTACTAGAATAGCTACTATGAGCTAAAAGACACCAAAGAACGTCCTCATAGCCTCGCTAGGTTACCACCATTATCATTCATCCCACAATTTAACTTTCATCTACAAACAAAAACATAGAAAGAAACAAGTGAGTATAAGAATACTCAGCAAGTAGCCCACTTACGTCCAAACCTATCTCGTCTAGCGCAACGGAAGACGATGGAATCGTCATGGTATCATTACGCTACTCGAATTTTGTTAAAACGATCTAACCATTAGATCTAGGCTAAACATTCAAAATGGAAAGGAAAAACAGTAAGATGAAGTAACTTACTTGTTGAAGACCCTCTTCAAGAACTCCTTTCCAGAAAATCACGAACCCTTCGCGAAAAACCCGATCTCAACGAACTCGTTCTGCTTTCACGATCAATAACCGAACACAACCACTAAAAGCTTCTCGGTTGTTCTTCCTTTGGAAAGAAGGAAGTTTGTGGGAACTTCTTGATTTTGGAGAGGGAGGAGAGTTGAGAGAAAACTTTTCTTCTCTTTGATGAAAATCAAAAAATGAGAGAGTTGGCTTACAATCCCTTCTTGCAAAGGGTTTAAATAGTGGAATTGATGGAGTTAAAATCTCCACATAATTACCACTTTACCACAACCATAAGTTATGCAAATCTCATTTGCATAACCACATAATATAAGATATCTCATATCTCATATTGCAAATCTCATTTGCAATAAATGTGGATTAATTAAATTGAATCATATCCAATTTGATTTCTCTCAATTAATTTCTCCAATTAGCCCTAATTTAACAATTAGGCTAACCTATAGTTTATTATGAATCTCATTCACATTAAACTATATATTATATCATTCATATCTCATATAGATGACATAAATGGCCTTAAAGTGAAATTAAACACTTCAATTTCATACCAAAACATTAACCCTTCTTTTTAACCTTGATTGAGCCAACCGAGGGACCTAATGGACCTACAAAGGCGGGCTCCCATGATCCGAGATTAACTCACAAACTCTTTGACCTTGCTAATCAACATTCATTAGCTACGGTAACACTCCACTATAGCCCGTAGTTGCACTCCGTCGGTGTAGAATATTACGTGTCCACCGATATAACCAATGCCCATGAGTCGACCCTTCACAGGTTGTTCGTAGACACAGCTGGGTCAAATTACCGCTTTACCCCGTGTGTCTACCTCTTGTTCCTTAAGTGCCCACCGCTCCTCTAATGAACAACATATTGTGATGGTCAAACCATACACACCACCCTTCTCGGGCCGGTGAGAAGGTGGGCACCCATTGTCCAAGCCCCGGAGACAACGACTTAAGGAAACAACCCTCTAGTTTCCCTAAAGGCGGAACGAGTGAATTCCATCTCGCGTAGTTAAGTTCCCAGCCTCCCTACTTGGTCCTGTCGCCTGAGAGAAGATAGGCATATTTGGCGAGTAATCGTGACCACCCTCACCCGCATTAGTCAAATGACGGACCCTGCATGCGAGTCCGTAACACGCCGCTCGATCTGTGTCGAGTCACTAATGGTCATCTACGAAGTTATTAGTATTTCTCACAGCGGTGTTACATCGTGAGGTCTAATAATTCACGGTCCGGTCTTGTACAATCTCATTGCACAGATGCCCCCACTCGCATGTCAACCACATGAACGAGTCGATCACCTCATTTGTATCTAATACAAAGCGGTCGCATCCACGGTGTATCCGTGATTAGGTCTCCAACCCTATCCATATCACGTAGACCGCTTCGAGCAAACTCGCTCAGTAACTCGCTCTCGTAACTCAGAACTCGTGCGTAAGTATGCACCGGCTTCTCACGAGGGGCATCGGCCACTACATTAGCCTTACCGGGTGGTATTGTATGTCAATGTCATAATCCTTCACTAATTCCAACCATCTGCGTTGCCTCATGTTCAATTCCTTCGGGTGAATGATACTTGACTTTTATGATCTCAGTAAAGATTTGAATTTTCTCGCCATACGGTAGTGTCTCCGGATCTTTAATGCAAAGACCACTGCTTTGCTAGTTCCAAGTCATGAGTTGGATAGTTCCTCTCGTATCGCCTTCAATTGTCGGGATGCGTAGGCTATTACTTTACCGTCTTTGCATTAGAACACAACCCAAACCTTTCTTAGAAGCATCATCAGAAACTACAAAACTCCTGTTCCTGGGGATCGTAAGAATTGGGGTGACACTAATCTGCACTTGAGTTCTCGAAACTCGCCTCATGACATCATTCCAAACAAATGAGTTTCTTGCGCGCGTCGGGTGAGTCATAGGCATGGCTATCTTGGCAAAATCCTCGCACGAACGTCTATAGTATCCTGCAAGACCCGAAAAAACTACGCACCTGCAAACGGTGGTCTGACGAGGCCATCGTGTGACGGCCTCCACTTTTCTTTGGGTCAACAGAGACTCGAGCTTCGGACACAACATGCCCTAGGAAAGATACATGCATCGAGCTGAATTCACACTTGGAGAATTTTGCATACAACTTATTCTCTCTCGGTAAGTGAGTAAAACCTTTCTCGTGTGCATTTCATGCTCTTCATCACACCTCGAGTATATCATTATATCGTCGATGAACACAATCACGAACATATCAAGAAACTCTTTGAATAAACGGTTCATCAAGTCCATGAAAGCGCAGAGCGTTGGTCAAACCAAACGGCATCACTTTGAACTCGTAATGCCCATAACGTGATCTCAATCTTTTTTTAGGGATATCCTCTTCACCGATTCTCAATCGATGGTAGCCTCGATCTCGGATCAATCTTGGAGAACATGTTGCTTCCTTGCAATCGATCGAATCATCATCTATTTCGGGAGAGGGTATTTATTCTTGATCGTAACTTTATTCAACTCCTCGTAATCTATACACAGCGCATGGATCCGCTCTTTCTTTTCACGAACAATACAGGGGGCTCCCAAGGCGAAACGCTTGGGCGTATAAACCCTTTGTCTAGCAAGTCTTGTAATCGTATTTTTAGTTCTTTCAACTCTGCCGGTGCCATTCATCAGACGGGCCTTGGATATCGGGGTCGCCCCCAATTCCAATCCGATGTTAAAGTCTACCTCTCGACCGGAGGTATTCCGGGAGGTCCTCGGGAAAACGTCTGCAAATTCATTCTACTACCGGGTACCGATGTCACCGAGATCTCGTGCACCTTGCATCTAGTATGCAAGCTAAGACGCCCAAGCTCCCGATGTAATAACTTCCCGGCCTTAAGGGGCGAATTACCTTAGGCCTACTTCCTCGCTATCGTGCCTCTGAACTCAGAGCCGGGTTGGTCGGGAGGAGTGAACACTACCTCCTTCCCGAAACAATCAATGCAAGCATGGTTCTGCGCTAACCACCCATGCCCAATATTACATCAAAGTCAAACATGTCTAAGACTACTAGATTCACTTGCTAACTCATGGTCTGCGATGGTCACACTACCATCCTTGACTTTCATATTGGCTAACAAATTTATCCCCGCAGGAGTGAGAGAGAGACAAGGCATATCAGAATCGTTTCTAGTTCTAACTCACTTGACTTACAAAGGATGCGAGAAATAAAAGAGTGTGTAGAACTGTAATCAAATAATACAAAGGCAAGGTGCCCAAGTAATGGAAGTGTACTGTAGAACCACCGAGTCCGAGCCATAGATGTCTCTACTGGTGCTTGCATAAGCTCTCCCGATGTATAACCGGCCTTCAAAGCCCGGGCCACTATTTATAACTTTGGGTGGCTAGTCTTTGGCTTGACTCGGGCACTATTAGCTCTCAGCCCTTCTTTTCCACACCAAACACACTCCGACCGGGCCAAACACTTACCCAGTCTTCGCTACCACGCTCTTTGCACCGTGGCTTATCTCCACCGCTATTTCCCGATCTGTTGACTTGTGGTTTCGACTGAACTCGCCCGAAAATGTCCTCGCTCTATGCGGTATCTGCTGGGACGCTGTGAGCTAGAATTTGGCCGGTCCCACTTCCTCTTATGATTTTCCATGGCCGCCCGGGTAACTACTACTGCTGTGCGATCTGCGCTGCACACTCAAATCAATTCTCGCCACTCTCACTGCGGAGGCATAATCGGGAGGTGCTAGTGCTTGAATAAAGCCTCGAACGTTCTCATCCAGGTCCCATAATGAAGCGCTCTGCTTTTCTTTGCCTCAGATCTACCAAATCTGGAGCAAAGCGGGACAAACGGGTAAATTCCCTCTCATACACCTCCACCGCCCTCTGTTACGCAAAAGCTGTAAGAACTCTGCCGCTTCACAACGAGCCGCAGCAGATATAAAATTTCCGCTTGAACGCTTCCTTGAATGCAGATTCCAAGTAATCGTTTCTCACGCGGCGACAATGGTTCCCTCGGGCGGACTCCCACCATAAATCGCGCGTCATCCTCAAAGATAAAGGTAGCACAGACACCCTCTCGTCCTCGTGGCGGTTCATCAATCGAAGATGGTCTCAATGGAGGACGGCCACAACTCAACCATAGTAGAGGTCACTTTGGAAGACCCATTGAAAGATCTAGGATCATACTTCTCGAAGTCCTTCGTATCGAGACTCGAGTTGCATCGTTTCGCCCTCGATTTGCTTGGGCGGTGAGTGGCTATCAGAGCTCGCACTGACTCTGCATAGCCTCCACCATCATAGTCATAACATTGGCGTTCCTTGATCGCCTTGCATCGGGGCAACTGCGCAGTACATTCTCCCGGCGGTCGGTGGTCTGGGGGAGGTCTCGAACGGGTGGAGCAACCTCTTCCTGTTCCAATGGTAATTCCGGTTGGGCGTCAACGTTTTCCCTTGCCCTCCGGCCCCTACCTCTCCCTCGACCTCTAGGTGGCATTTTGTCAATACTACAATACAGAGAGTTTCTAACTCAGTTTCTTTACTTTCTAACCATAAGATAGGATCACCCCTTGGGGTTTTAAGTTCATGTATATGCATAAAACAGTATCATATCATAATCATTTTCTTAATTAATAAAATATCAGAACGTACCTGGCGGTGACTGGAAAGCGTTGTTAAACCATGGGAACTACTCTGTGCTTACTCTGTAAGCAAGTCTACAGAACCCTTAAACCTAGGGCTCACGATACCAACCTATGCGCCCTACTTTTCTATGACTAACTCCTAGGGACATTACTACACATGCATGCATTTATAGGCCAAGAGATAAAAGATCTTAACAGAAATTTCTGACCAACATAAATAGTTTCAGGGATCCCAAATCAAAACAATTAAAACAGATAAAAGGGTCAATTTGACATGGCCTATTAAAACTGTAAGTAAATTTAACTCCAAATAAAACATAGAGACAACATCAGTTTAAAACAAGAATATGCGGAAAACATGTCGGTTCCCATGGTTTCAGATGAACGCCTCCGTCACTCGCCCGCACACGTCCTTTCCTTTACATGAAAAACATTTTTAAAAGAAGGGGTGAGTATTGCAAAACAATACCCAGTAAGTAACCTCGCTACCGAGGTTTGGGATATGCATACACATACAATCATGACCTTTAAACTTATTCGTAATATACATATGCGGGACCTAAAACTTTCTCATATTGTCAGGTCTTTAATCCATGACTTCCTTTTTAATTGTGTATTGTCAGGTCTTTAATCCATGACTTCCTTTTTGATTGTGTATTGTCAGGTCTTTAATCCATGACTTCTTTTTTTTAATTTGTGTGGCCGACTGGTCATCCTGAGTCATTTCATTTTGAGTCCCTCACAGACCCTCGTAATAGTTTGAGTCCCTCACGGACCCACATAATTCGACCCATAGGGTCTCTATTGCATGTTTGACCATGCACATAATGATCTCGGGATACCAATGTCCACACTTTTCATTAATTCATTTCGTGGCATACATAACATGCATGAGGTCCCATCATTCACATAATAATAGTGCACATGTCACAAACATCATCGTCGATATGCAAATCATACTTTTCTCATAGACGGTTTTGAAGATCATACTTTTGTAGGAAAAACATGAAATATTCTCATACAAATTCTTCATCATATTCTCACATGAAATACTGGAATACTTTTACATAGAATACTAGAATATTCTCACATAAAATATTAGTTTATTTCCACATGAAGCATTGAAATATTTGCACATAAAATATTAAGTATTCTCACGATAATATCTGTATATTTTCATATGAAAAAGATAAACTAATTTCGCATGAAATCATGAAAATCATTTTCTTCAATCCCATTAAAAGTTCGGCACAAGGTCCCTTTCCTTAGTTCCGACTTAGCTCCAAAACCCAATCGACCTCCTTGCCTACTCTTCCTTTAGTAAGACCTGATTCACACCACAATTCGAAAATTATTCACCGAGCCTTCACTAAACCCATAATTGTAGAAGTACCTAAATCAAGCCCTTACAATTTCATGCCCCGCTTACCTCGGGTTCAACGCGAGGACTTAATATTCCTTAGTTGGTTTTGGTGTTTGACCTCCAAATTCCGCTCCAAGTTTAATCCCTACAATTTGAGTTCAAATAATAGCTTAGGCTCTCGCTATAAGCTTAGATAATCAATAGGTCAAGAATAATCCTCAATCAAGAACGAAACTTAAACCGATCGCTCACCGGGCTGAACTCGTAGCTATCGTACAATTGCTGGCCGGCGTTGTAGATCCGGCAGGAGCTGCGGTTGGGAGGAACGGAACTCGCGTCGGTTGCTGTTCGTGATCGTGATCTGGCGATCGGCTTCAAGGAATGGCTTCAACTAACGGCCGGGAAGAACTCGCAGGCTTGGAGGAGGAAAAATCGCGATCGACTGCGGTCTACTCGTGGAAGCTTTCGGCCGTGAAGACTCAACGGCGGCAGGTGTCCGTGGTTCGGCGACGTTTCTTGACTGGAGTGACGTGAAGTCAGGCGAGGTCTTGCGAATGGCTGGCTCGCGCGTAGGGGCTCGACGCTGCAGGGCTCGTCGGCGGCAACTCCGCGCTAGGGCGTTCGCGGATCGGAAGGGGACCTGCTCGTGGCTTGGAGGCGTCTCCGTCCGAGACTTCGGGTGGCTTCGACGGGAGCTACTGATCGGCCTTCAGTCGAGGCTTGCTGGTCCGGCGGCTGCACGGCTTACTTCCGTTCGTGAGTTCGCCGGCGTGAGAAATTGGAGGGTTCGCCCGTTCGTGATTCCGGCCGGCGGTAGGAGCAGTGACAAAGAAGAGAGGGGGGACGGTCGGCTAGGGCAAAAACAAGAGAAGAAGAAGATGATGGAAAAATTAGGGTTAGGGTTTGAGCTAGGGTTTTGCCTCAATGTGTTTTAGGGTTAGGTTCTCTTTAATTTTAACTTTAGGAAGCTTAAATACTACAAAATTGGGCCAATAATTAAAAGTCCTATATACCCCTCATTTAGTTATTATTAACCAAAGTGCCATTGTTACTTCTTTCTCCTTTACTTTTATAAATAATTCCACCTAGAAAAGAAACAAATCACTTAACTAAATAAAATTAAGGCTTCACTCTCGCCGAGCTTGATTAAGATCACTAATCCAACTAAACCTAGCGGTTACTAGAGCGTTAAATAGAATAAATAATAGTACCTTGATGATGATGGTCGTCACAATCTTCCTCCTTAAGAACTTTCGTCCTCGAAAGTTCCTATTCTTGAAATAACTCGGGTATTTAGCTCGCACTTCCTCTTCTCGCTCCCGGTGGCTTCTTCCGTGCGGTGATTCTGCCACAACACTTTAACTAAGCTGATCTCACGGTTTCGGAGGGTCTTTCGATCTCTTGCAATAATTTGAACCGGTCGTTCGCCGTAACTCAGATCTTCTGCTAATTGCAATGGTTCAAAGTCTACGACATGAGTCGGGTCTGGAACGTATTTTCTCAACATGGAGACATGGAATACGTTATGAATCTGGCCGACAGGAAGGCGCAAAGTGCTAATCAGAGGCCATCGCACCAATCCTCTCTAAAATCTCAAATGGTCCGATGAATCGCGGACTCAACTTCCTTTTTCGCCAAACCTTAGAATTCCCTTCATTGGGGCCACCTTAAGAAATACGTGGTCCCCAACATCGAATTCTAGGTCCCTTCGCTCGTGTGTCGGCATAGCTCTTCTCTGCTCGCTTTGGGCGATCGCATCCGCGCCCTAATCTTTTGTACCGCATCATTTGTGACCTGTACCAACTCTGGACCCAACAACTGGCGTTCACCAACCTCCTCCCGAAAACGGGAGTTCTTGCAACGTTTTCCATAGAGAGCTTCAAATGGAGCCATTCCGATGGTCGACTGATAACTGTTATTGTAAGCAAACTCCATCAAATGCAAATGAGTGTCCCAACTACCGGGGAAGTCTAGAGTGCAAGCTCGCAACATATCTTCTAATATCTGGTTTAAACGTTCGCCTGTCCCATCCGCTCAGGATGAAAAGTCAGATCTTGAAGTTCAATCTGCGAACCCATCGCTCTCTGTAAACTCCTCCGGAAGTTGGAGGTGGTGAAACGTGGATCCTCGCTCTGCAATAATCTTGGCCGAATTCCATGCAAACGGACTATCTCTCTCCAGTAGTAAAGTCGCGCCCACTTATCTCAGAATAGGTGGGTTTCCACTGTATGAAATGTGCTTGACTTTGTCAATCTGTCCCACTATGACCCAAATTACCGAGTAACCTCGTAAGGTTCTAGGCACTCCAACTATGAAATCCATAGAGATCTCCTCCCATTTCCACTGAGGTACATGTAAAGGTTGCAGTAATCCTGCGGGTCTCTCGCCTAGGTGCCTTTACTGGCGACAAGTCAAACACTTGCTGACAAACTCTGCTATGTCGCGCTTCATGTTACACCACCAAAATGCCTGTTTCAGATCTCGATACATCTTGGTACTGCCAGGATGCATAGAAAATGGTGAGTTGTGGGCTTCGCTCAAGATCTCAGTTCTCAGCTTGTCATCGTTTGGCACACATAATCTTCCCTGAAATAGTAATCCTCCATCTGTGGATAAGGAAAACTCAGTCAACTCACCTGTAGTTACTGTAGTACGCTTTTCTACTAACTGAGGGTCCACCTGTTGAGACTCAACGATGCGTTGTCTCAAGGTTGGTTGTCTTGTTAATCGGGCTAATCGAGCCGTGGTCTTTCCTACTAAGTCTTCGCAATTTCAGCTCGAGCAAACTCTGCTCAGTAACTCGCTTCTGCTCAGTAACTCGTGCGTAAGTATGCACTCAAGCTTCTCTTTGAGGGCATCGGCCACTACATTAGCCTTACCGGGTGGTATTGTATGTCAATGTCATAATCCTTCACTAATTCCAACCATCTGCGTTGCCTCATGTTCAATTCCTTCCGGGTGAACAGATACTTGAACTTTTATGATCTGTAAAGATTTGAATTTTCTCGCCATACGGTGGTGTCTCCGGATCTTTAATGCAAAGACCACTCTTTGCTAGTTCCAAGTCATGAGTTGGATAGTTCCTCTCGTCGCGCCTCTTCAATTGTCGGGATGCGTAGGCTATTACTTTACCGTCTTTGCATTAGAACACAACCCAAACCTTTCTTAGAAGCATCATCATGAAACTACAAAACTCCCGTTCCTCGGGACCGTAAGAATTGGGGTGACACTAATCGCACTTGAGTTCTGAAACTCGCCTCGCAAGCATCATTCCAAACAAATGAGTTTCCCTTGCGCGTCAGGTGAGTCATAGGCATGGCTATCTTGGCAAAATCCGCACGCGAAACGTCTATAGTATCCCCGCAAGACCCAGAAAACTACGTACCTCTGTAGCGGTGGTCGGACGAGGCCAGCGTGTGTGGCGGCCTCCACTTTTCTTTGGGTCAACAGAGACTCCAACTTTCGGACACAACATGCCCTAGGAAAGATACATGCGAGCGAAATTCACACTTGGAGAATTTTGCATACAACTTATTCTCTCTCTCTCGTGAGTAAAACCTTTCTCGTGTGCATTTCATGCTCTTCATCACACACTGAGTATATCATTATATCGTCGATGAACACAATCACGAACATATCAAGAAACTCTTTGAATAAACGGTTCATCAAGTCCATGAAAGCGGCGGGAGCGTTGGTCAAACCAAACGGCATCACCGTGAACTCGTAATGCCCATAACGTGATCTCAATCTTTGTTTTAGGGATATCCTCTTCACCGATTCTCAATCGATGGTAGCTTCGATCTCGGATCAATCTTGGAGAACATTGTTGCTCCTTTGCCCGATCGATCGAATGTCATCTATTCGGGAGAGGTATTTATTCTTGATCGTAACTTTATTCAACTCCACTGTAATCTATACACAAAGCGCATGGATCCGCTTTTCTTTTCACGAACAATACAGGGGCTCCCAAAGCGAAAACGCTTGGGCGTATAAACCCTTTGTCTAGCAAGTCTTGTAAATCTGCATTTTTAGTTCTTTCAACTCTGCGGGTGCCATTCTCATGCACGGGCCTTGGATATCGGGTCGTCCCCAATTCCAATCTGATGTTAAAGTCTACCTCTCTCGACGAGGTATTCCGGGAGGTCCTCGGGAAAACGTCTCAAAATTCATTCACTCACGTACCGATGTCACTTTGAGATCTCTGTGCACCTTGCATCTAGTATGCAAGCTAAGACGCCCAAGCTCCCGATGTAATAACTTCCCGGCCTTAAGGGCGTGAATTACCTTAGGCCTACTTCTGCTATATCGTGCCTCTGAACTCAGAGCTGAAGTTGGTCGGGAGGAGTGAACACTACCTCCTTCCTCGAAACAATCAATGCAAGCATGGTTCTGCGCTAACCATCCATGCCCAATATTACATCAAAGTCAAACATGTCTAAGACTACTAGATTCATCTGCTAACTCATGGTCTCATGCGATGGTCACACTACCATCCTTGACTTTCATATTGGCTAACAAATTTATCCCCACATGAGGAGTGGAGACAGACAAGGCATCTCATGAATCGTTTCTAGTTCTAACTCGACTTGACTTACAAAGGATGCGAAAATAAAAGAGTGTGTAGAACTGTAATCAAATAATACAAAGGCAAGGTGCCCAAGTAATGGAAGTGTACCTGTAACCACTGAGTCTGAGCCATAGATGTCTCTACTGGTGCTTGCATAAGCTCTCCCCTGATGTATAACCGGCTTCACAGCAGGCCCACTATTTATAACTTTGGTCAAGGCTAGTCTTTGGCTTGACTCGAGCAACTATTAGCTCTGTGCCCTTCTTTTCCACACACAAACACACTCCGGACCGGGCCAAACACTTACCCAGTCTTTGCTACTACCACGCTCTTTGCTGCGTGGCTTATCTCCACTGCTATTTCCCGATCTGTTGACTTGTGGTTTCTGACCTGAACCTGCCCGAAAATGTCCTGGCCTATGCGGTGTACGCTGGGGACGCTGTGAGCTAGAATTTGGCTGGTCCCACTTCCTCTTATGATTTGCCATGGGCTGCCCCGGGTTAATTCTACTGCTTGTGCGATCTGCGCTGCACCCAAATCAATTCTGCCACTCTCACTGCGGAGGCATAATCAGGAGGTGCTAGTGCTTGAATAAAGCCTCGAACGTTCTCATCCAGTCCCATAATGAAGCGCTCTGTTTTCTTTGCCTCTGTATCTACCAGCTCGGGAGCAAAGCGGGACAAACGGGTAAATTCCCTCTCATACACCTCCACTGCCCTCCTGTTCTGGCAAAGCTGTAAGAACTCTGCCGCTTCTGTGCGAGCTGCAGCGGGATAAAATTTCCGCCAGAACGCTTCCTTGAACAGATTCCAGGTAATCGTTTCTCCGCTGGCGACAATGGTTCCCTGGGCGGACTCCCACCATAAATACGCGTCATCCCTCAGCATAAAGGTAGCACAGGACACCCTCTGGTCCTCAGGGCAGTTCATCAATCTGAAGATGGTCTCAATGGAGGACAGCCACAACTCAGCCACAGTGGGGTCACTGGAAGACCCATTGAAAGATCTAGGATCATACTTCACGAGTCCTTCGGTGCTCGAGACTCGAGTTGCATCGTTTCGCCCCTGATTTGCTTGGGCCAGCTGAGTGGCTACTGTAGCTCGCACCAGACTCTGCATAGCCTCCACCATCATAGTCATAACATTGGCGTTCCCTTGATCTGCCACTGGGGCAACTGCAGGTACATTCTCCTGGCGGTCAGGCTGGTCCTGGGGGAGGTCTCGAACGGGTGGAGCAACCTCTTCCTGTTCCAATGGTAATTCCGGTTGGGCGTCAACGTTTTCCCTTGCCCTCCGGCCCCTACCTCTCCCTCGACCTCTAGGTGGCATTTTGTCAATACTACAATACAGAGAGTTTCTAACTCAGTTTCTTTACTTTCTAACCATAAGATAGGATCACCCCTTGGGGTTTTAAGTTCATGTATATGCATAAAACAGTATCATATCATAATCATTTTCTTAATTAATAAAATATCAGAACGTACCTGGCGGTGACTGGAAAGCGTTGTTAAACCATGGGAACTACTCTGTGCTTACTCTGTAAGCAAGTCTACAGAACCCTTAAACCTAGGGCTCTGATACCAACTGTAACGCCCCTACTTTTCTATGACTAACTCCTAGGGACATTACTACACATGCATGCATTTATAGGCCAAGAGATAAAAGATCTTAATGAAAATTTCGACCAACATAAATAGTTTCAGAGGATCCCAAATCAAAACAATTAAAACAGATAAAAGGGTCAATTTGACATGGCCTATTAAAACTGTAAGTAAATTTAACTCCAAATAAAACATAGAGACAACATCAGTTTAAAACAAGAATATGCGGAAAACATGTCGGTTCCCATGGTTTCGATGCGCTCCTCCGTCACTCGCCACCGCACGTCCTTTCCTTTACACGAAAAACATTTTTAAAAGAGGGGTGAGTATTGCAAAACAATACCAGTAAAGTAACCTCGCTCACAGGTTTTGGGATATGCATACACATACAATCATGACCTTTAAACTTATTCGTAATATACATATCACGGGACCTAAAACTTTCTCATATTGTCAGGTCTTTAATCCATGACTTCCTTTTTAATTGTGTATTGTCAGGTCTTTAATCCATGACTTCCTTTTTGATTGTGTATTGTCAGGTCTTTAATCCATGACTTCTTTTTTTTAATTTGTGTGGCCGACTGGTCATCCTGAGTCATTTCATTTTGAGTCCCTCACAGACCCCTGTAATAGTTTGAGTCCCTCACAGACCCCTGTAATTCGACCCATAGGGTCTCTATTGCATGTTTGACCATGCACATAATGATCTCAGGATACCAATGTCCACACTTTTCATTAATTCATTTCGTGGCATACATAACATGCATGAGGTCCCATCATTCACATAATAATAGTGCACATGTCACAAACATCATCGTCGATATGCAAATCATACTTTTCTCATAGACAGTTTGAAGATCATACTTTTGTAGGAAAAACATGAAATATTCTCATACAAATTACTGTCATATTCTCACATGAAATACTGGAATACTTTTACATAGAATACTAGAATATTCTCACATAAAATATTAGTTTATTTCCACATGAAGCATTGAAATATTTGCACATAAAATATTAAGTATTCTCACGATAATATCTGTATATTTTCATATGAAAAAGATAAACTAATTTCGCATGAAATCATGAAAATCATTTTCTTCAATCCCATTAAAAGTTCGGCACAAGGTCCCTTACCTTAGTTCCGACTTCGCTCCAAAACCCAATCGACCTCCTTGCCTACTCTTCCTTTAGTAAGACCTGATTCACACCACAATTCGAAAATTATTCACCGAGCCTTCACTAAACCCATAATTGTAGAAGTACCTAAATCAAGCCCTTACAATTTCATGCCCCGCTTACCTCGGGTTCAACGCGAGGACTTAATATTCCTTAGTTGGTTTTGGTGTTTGACCTCCAAATTCCGCTCCAAGTTTAATCCCTACAATTTGAGTTCGAAATAATAGCTTAGGCTCTCGGTTATAAGCTTAGATAATCAATAGGTCAAGAATAATCCTCAATCAAGAACGAAACTTAAACCGATCGCTCACCGGGCTGAACTCGTAGCTATCGTACAATTGCTGGCCGGCGTTGTAGATCCGGCAGGAGCTGCGGTTGGGAGGAACGGAACTCGCGTACGGTTGCTGTTCGTGATCGTGATCTGGCGATCGGCTTCAAGGAATGGCTTCAACTAACGGCTGGGAAGAACCTGCAGCTTGGAGGGAGGAAATCGCGATCGACTGCGGTCTACTCGTGGAAGCTTTCGGCCGTGAAGACTCAACGGCGGCAGGTGTCCGTGGTTCGGCGACGTTTCTTGACTGGAGTGACGTGAAGTCAGGCGAGGTCTTGCGAATGGCTGGCTCGCGCGTAGGGGCTCGACGCTGCAGGGCTCGTCGGCGGCAACTCCGCGCTAGGGCGTTCGCGGATCGGAAGGGGACCTGCTCGTGGCTTGGAGGCGTCTCCGTCCGAGGCTTCGGGTGGCTTCGACGGGAGCTACTGATCGGCCTTCAGTCGAGGCTTGCTGGTCCGAGCGGCTGCACGGCTTACTTCCGTTCGTGAGTTCGCCGGCGTGAGAAATTGGAGGGTTCGTCCGTTCGTGATTCCGGCCGGCGGTAGGAGCAGTGACAAAGAAGAGAGGGGGACGGTCGGCTAGGGCAAAAACAAGAGAAGAAGAAGATGATGGAAAAAATTTAGGGTTAGGGTTTGAGCTAGGGTTTTGCCTCAATGTGTTTTAGGGTTAGGTTCTCTTTAATTTTAACTTTAGGAAGCTTAAATATTACAAAATTGGGCCAATAATTAAAAGTCCTATATACCCCTCATTTAGTTATTATTAACCAAAGTGCCATTGTTACTTCTTTCTCCTTTACTTTTATAAATAATTCCACCTAGAAAAGAAACAAATCACTTAACTAAATAAAATTAAGGCTTCACTCTCGCCGAGCTTGATTAAGATCACTAATCCAACTAAACCTAGCGGTTACTAGAGCGTTAAATAGAATAAATAATAGTACCTGTGATGATGGTCGTCACAAGAATTTTCTAACATAAAGTTCATGATGGAACCTAAGCATGCTTGAAGTTAGTTGTAACTATAAATCCAAATATGGAAACTAAATTGTGAAAGTATGCTTTCCTTTAGAGAATGTTTTGTGTAAATCCACTTGGGAACATGTTTAGATGATAATGTGAAAATGTCAAGAAATTGTTGTATGTGTTATAAAGACATGATTTCCATGGTACACAAATTATGCCCTTGTTTGGGGTTAACCCCTAATACTGAAGGACATTCGAGAAGGTACTTAAGGGGGGAATGAATCATGATATCCCGATACTGAAGGACAATGAGAAGGTATCCGGGAAGTAAATGATTTTACCTAAATACTGAAGGACAATGAGAAGGTATTCGGGTAGTAAATGGTTTTACCTTAATACTGAAGGACATGGAGAAGGTATTAGAGAAAACCAAACAACCAAAGGTATTCCACGTGCACGTGAGAGAGAGAGAGGTATGAACCTTATTGATATAAATGTAACTCTATAACCTCTATGGTTTGATGTGGTATCATGTCATGTGTTTTATTGTTATGAGCTTTTATACTATTGATCTATCTACGCTCGATAAGTTAGTATATTTCGAGTTGTGTGCTATGCACAAGTGGTGACTTAAACCTGTAAATTGGAAGCATGGTTTGTTTATGTTTAGAAACAAATGTTAAGCTATTTTCTACTATAATCTGCCATTATTATGATTCACTGTGAGCTTATAATGTTTTAAAGATAGACACTCACCGAGCTTTTAGCTCATTCTTTCAATGTTTTCAAACCTTTTCGTGTAGAGATCGAGCTCCTTGTACTGACATCCTCGCCATAGTCTCACTGGAAGTTTCATAAGTTGTTAGTTTGTACGTGGTGTGGTGTTGTATAGCAAGTCGTTATGTAGTTATAGAAGTTTTGTACATTAGTGGTTGTATAAACAATGAGTTGTCTTGTGTTGTTTTGATGCACTTGACTTTTAGTTTCCAAGAGAGACTTATGAAGGGTTTCTCTCCTGTGTATGTTTAATAGTTGTCCATTTACATTTGTGTTATGTTAAAATGTTCCATATCACGAACATAGTATGTTTATCGAGAAACAGTGGTCGGCAGTATTGTTAAGAGGTAAACAATGTCTGTTGGTTTCACGCCGCTTTCGGGCTAAGTAGCGAGTAGTTCGGGAGGGGGTGTGACAGACGCATATCTGCGTGACCGTCATGTCTCCGCGGTGCACAATCTCCGTGTCGAGATGATACTTGCGCTCAATGTGTTTGCCTCTCTTATGGCTCCGAGGCTCACGTGAGTTGGCTCTCGCACCACCGTTATCACGAGCGAGTGTGATTGGCAAGTTCATATTTGGAACAACTTCCAAATCCGTCATGAACTTCCTAAGCCAAATAGACTTCCTTGCGCCTTCACAAGCCGCAACATACTCCGCTTCCATAGTGGAATCAGCGATGCATCTCTGCTTGATGCTTCGCCATACTACAGCTCCTCCATTCAGAATGAAGGTTGACCCTCTAGTGGATTTCCTAGAATCTTTATCGGTCTGAAAATCAGAATCTGTGTATCCCGTAAGTATCAAATCCCCACTGCCATATACTAAGTTGTAGTTCCTCGTTCTCCTAAGATACTTGAGGATTGCCTTTACGGTTGTCCAGTGATCTAATCCTGGATTGGACTGATATCTACTGACAATTCCTACTGCATAATAGATGTCGGGCCTAGTACACAACATAGCATACATCAGGCTCCCTATAGCCGAAGCATATGGAATCCGTCTCATATCCTCAACATCTTGAGGAGTCTTAGGACACTGATCCTTAGACAAGTGAACCACATGCCTGAAAGGCAGTAAGCCCTTCTTGGAGT
Organism: Trichosanthes cucumerina; assembly: GCA_036507285.1. NCBI lineage: Eukaryota > Viridiplantae > Streptophyta > Magnoliopsida > Cucurbitales > Cucurbitaceae > Trichosanthes > Trichosanthes cucumerina. Next base: position 12,962,438 of record CM071836.1, on the reverse strand, counting down.
TTTGCATCTTATATCTAGACAACATCTTGTCAATGTAAGACGCCTGAGACAAGGATAGCGTTCTGTTCTTCCGGTTCCGGACAATCTAGATACCTAGAACGTACTGAGCTTCTCTCAAATCTTTCATTTGGAATTGCGAAGCTAGCCACTTCTTAACGTCAGTAAGAAATTCTACCTCATTCCCAATGAGAAGAATATCGTCCACATACAACACCAAAAATGCGACAGTTTTGTCAACGATTTTCTTGTAAACACAAGGCTCGTCGACATTTTGATCAAAGCCATAAGATTTGATCGCCTCATCAAACCTTATATTCCAAGACCTCGGTTCGCTTTCACCATAAATGGACCTATGAAGCGGAAAACCTTTTGCTCTTGGCCTTGGGCAATGAACCCTTTGGGCTGATCCATGTAGATGGTCTCATCAAGTTTGCCATTCAGAAAGGTTGTCTTGACGTCCATCTGCCATACCTCGTAGTCATAATACGCGGCAATGGCCAGAAGGATCCTGATCGACTTTACCATGGCAACAGGTGAAAAGGTCTCCTCATAGTCAACCCCTTCAACCTGGGTAAAACCCTTTGCCACTAGTCGGGCTTTGAAGGTCTGCACCTTCCCATCTACGCCACGTTTACGCTTGTAGATCCATTTGTAACCAATAGGTTTTACCCCATCCGGTTGATCCACAAGCTCCCATACAGAATTGAAGTACATAGACTTCATTTCCTGGTCCATAGCTTTAATCCACTCGTCTTTGTCAACATCAACCATTGCCTCGATCATAGGTCAATGGATCCTCACACCATCATCGGGAGCGACAACCGAGGTTTCAATAAAACCCATGTAGCGATCAGGCTGTCTCACAGCCCTCCCACTACGTCGAGGCATTCCCAACTCTTGGGAACGGATTTAACTAGACGTGCTAGGATCAACAACATTTGTTGACGTACTAGCCCCCCATCAAGAACTCTTGGCGATGTATCGCCCATTTCATTTAACACAATTTTACTCCTTGGTAAATGATCCCTGACGTGGTCCTCCTCTAGGAAAGTGGCGTTTGCCGACACAAACACCCTATTTTCCTTAGGATCGTAAAACAGACCACCCCTAGTCTCTTTAGGGTAACCTATGAATAGGCACAATTTCGAACGGGGTTCCAACTTTTTTGGGTTTGACACCAACACGTGGGTCGGGCATCCCAAAATTCTGAAGTGATGTAAACTGCCTTTACGTCCACTCCAGAGCTCGAAAGGTGTTTCACAAACACTCTTCGACGGAACGTTGTTCAAAATATAGACTGCAGTCTCCACTGCGTATCCCCAAAAAGAATCAGGGAGACGAGCTGTAAACCCAAGATCTTTCTTTGGAACTTCCTTATTAAAAAAAAACAACAAAAGGAAAGAAGAAATGAAGTGAAAGACAAAAGGAAAACAAGGAAGGAAAGTTTAAACCATTTTGGTTTGGATTGTTTTAACACAAAAGAAGAAAAGGAAATGAAACAAATGTTTAATATATTAAGTTTTGTTTTGTTAAGAGAAGAAAAGAAAAGAAAAGAAAAGAAAGAAAGGGATAAAGGAAAGGAAAAAGAAAAAGCAAAAGGGGAAAAAGACAAATTTGCCTTTTCCTCCACCGTTTGCTTTTTAGAAAAGCTTTATCTTCTCAATTTTCTTCTTCATTTACCAAATCCAAAGCTGAAGCTTCGTGGGAGAAGGAGAAAGGAAGAAAAAGAAAGTCATTTTCGTGATTTTGGAGCTGGAGTTACAGAAGAAAGGAGGAGAACTCAAAGCATAATTGTATAGCAGCAAGGTGATCAACTCAACCCTGTTCTGGTTTTCTGTTCATCTCGAGCTCCAAAAGAAGAGGTAAGAGTTGAGGTTTAGTTTTCATGAAAGCTAATTCATTTTTGAACAAAGTTCATGAAGGAAGCTCGAGAAACCTTTTATGTTAAGTTACTGTTTTGTTAAGAGGAAGACAGAAGACAAAATTTGTTGTCAAATCTGAGAAGTCTCTGATGTTTTAGTTGTTCTGATCTGTATACTTGGAGTTAGAAGCTCTAATTGGTATGGTTCGAAAGCTTATTGAATTTCCTACAACTTTCATGAAGAAATCGTGAGTAGCAAATTTCTAGAAGATATTTTAAATATCAGGTTAAATTTGTTGTGCAGCAGGAAATCCGAATTTGGAAACAGCAGAAGTCTGTTTTGAAGAAAGTAGCTTTCGAGGTATTTCTGAACAAATCCGTTTGGAATTTCAATTTCATGTCTTCATATGATTTTTGGAGGGTTCAAAAAGGAAGAGTTTAGTATAAATTACATTATTGTTGGATAAGTAATGAAGAAGTTATGGCTGTCTGAAAATAGGGCAGAAAATCTGAAAATGCTTGAAATTGGAAAGTGTGTTTTCTTGTAGTTTTAAGGTTAAAAATCATGAGCTCGAGGTTCTAATGGTTGAGTTGGTTTATTTGACAGGCCAAGAGCAAATAGGTCAAGTTTACAAGCCAAGGTTCTAATTCTAATACTGTGAGTGACTCTATTTTAGAATTATGCTTGACCTATGTTTTTCTTTAAAAACATAATTGTTGATCATTGAATCTTGTTTGAACTAATTATGTATAGCTTCATGGAGTTTCTAACATAAAGTTCATGATGGAACCTAAACATGCTTTGAATTAGTTGTAACTATAAATCCAAGTATGGAAACTAAATTATGAAAGTATGCTTTCCTTTAGAGAATGTTTTGTGTGAATCCAAATCCACTTGGGAACATGTTTAGATGATAATGTGAAAATGTCAAGAAATTGTTGTATGTGTTATAAAGACATGATTTCCATGGTACACAAATTATGCCCTTGTTTGTGGTTAACCCCTAATACTGAAGGACATTAGAGAAGGTACTTGGGGGGGAGGGGGGAATGAATCATGATATCCCGATACTGAAGGACAATGAGAAGGTATCCGGGTAGTAAATGGTTTTACCTTAATACTGAAGGACAATAAGAAGGTATTCGGGTAGTAAATGGTTTTACCTTAATACTGAAGGACATAGAGAAGGTATTAGGGAAAACCAAACAACCAAAGGTATTCCACGTGCACGTGAGAGAGAGAGAGGTATGAACCTTATTGGTATAAATGTAACTCTACCACCTCTATGGTTTGATGTGGCATCATGTCATGTGTTTTATTGTTATGAGCTTCTAATATTATTGATCTATCTACCCTCGATATGATAGTACATCTCGAGTTGTGTGCTATGCATAAGTGGTGACTTAAACCTGCAAATTGGAAGCATGGTTTGTTTATGTTTACAAACAGATGTTAAGCTATTTTCTACTTATAATCTGCCATTATTATGATTCACCTGTGAGCTTATAATGTTTTAAAGATAGACACTCACTGAGCTTTTTAGCTCATTCTTTCAATGTTTTCAAACCCTTTTCAGGTAGAGATCGAGCTCCTAGTACTGGACATCCTGCCATAGACTGCTGGAAGTTTCATAAGTTGATAATTTGTACGTGGTTGGTGTTGTATAGCAAGTCGTTATGTAGTTATAGTTGTTTGTGCATAAGAGGTTGTATAAATAGTGGGTTGGCATGTTCTGAGTTGTGATGCTATTGCTCGTTTAAGTTTTCAAATGAGAGACTTAAGAAATGTTTCTCCCTATGTATGTTTAGTAGTTATCAAGTTTCCGCTGTGTTATGTTAAAGTTTACCATATACGAGCATAGTATGTTTATCAGGTAGAACAGGGTCATCAGATATTGTTAAGAGGTGAGCAATGTCTGTTGGCTTCATGCCTCTTTCCGGGCTAAGTTAGCAGGTGGTTCGGGAGGGGGTGTGACACGAGCATAGCTCATCATCGACCGAACCATGTCCAACAAGGTTCTATTTCTCCTCTCTGATACATCATTCTGATGTGGCATACCAGGTGCTGAGAGTTGGGAAGTAATTCTGTGTTCTATCATATAGTCCTGGAATTCAGTGTCCATGTACTCTCCACCTCGATCCGATCGAAGTGTTTTAAGCGATTTACCTAAGAGGTTCTCAACCTCAGTCTTGTACTCCTTGAACTTGTCAAGAGTTTCAGACTTCCTGTGCATTAGGTAAATATACCCATACCTCAAGTAATCGTCTATGAAAGACACGAAGTACTCATAACCGCCCCAAGCTTTAACATTCATCGGACCATAGAGGTCAGAATGTACTAACTCAAGAGGCTCTTTGGCTCTATATCTTTTTCCACTAAAAGGACGTTTGGTCATTTTGCCCTCAAGGCATGACTCACACATCGGCAAAGAGTTTTCTTCCAGCTCGTTTAGAAGTCCACTCTTCACTAGTTTCTCAATCCTATTGAGATTAATGTGGACTAACCGTAGATGCCAAAGATGGGCATTTTCCTTAGGAGAAATTTTCTCTTTCTTAGTTCGTGTTTCTGCAGTTTTAAATAATTCAGTATTCACAACACTTTTGACCGAATTAGGTTTCAAAACATACAGATTATGCTCAAGTGAAGCAGAACAAATAAGATTACCATTTCTGGAAATAAACGCTTTATTACCATGGAATGAAACGGAAATACACTGTTCTAAAAGGCAGGAAATAGAAACTAGATTTCTAGTAAACCCTGGAACTATATACATATTGTCCAACAAAATGTAGCTCCTGCTAAAATGTAGCTTCACCGTGTCGATCGCTGCAGCAGAGACAAGCTCCCCGGATCTAACCCGTAGAGTCACCTCACCCTCTCGCAGCGGCTGCCAAGAATCAATCCCCTGAAAAGAAGAACAAACGTGGTGAGTGGCGCCCTAATCCAATATCCAGGCAGAGTCACTACTCTCCACTAAACAGGTTTCTGTCACAAGTAAATCACATTTACCTTGATTCTTCCTCTCGGCCAGGAATTTGGGACAGTTCCTCTTCCAGTGTCCGCCCCCATTGCAGTGGAAACACTTTCCTTTCTCTGCAACGTCCTTGACCTTCTTGCCCTTGTGGGCGGCAGATCGGTCAGTCTTACCCCTTTTCATCATCTTCTTCCCTTTCGGGCGTGAAGGAGCAACAGGTTTCGTCCCAGAGGTCGAACCCCTGTGATAAAACCTGTAGGCAACATTTGCCTCAGATGCCTTGACCCTGTTCAAGAATTGGAAATTCTGTAGCTCATTGAGGAGGGTAGTCAGAGTGTAGCTAATTTTGTTCATAACAGCATTGCTACGAAACTGAAAGAAACTCTTCGGAAGAGTCTCCAAAATAAAACTGACTTGGCTCGACTCGTCGATCGAAGCCCCGTTCATCTCAGCCAGATTAAAGTGGGTCATCATGTCTAGAACATGTTCACGGCCAGATGACCTCTCCTTCATCCGTGCATTGAAGACGTATTTGAGTGAGTCATGCCGGACCTGAAAGGACTGTTGTCCAAACATTTCCTGCAAGGACTCCATGATCTCCTTGGTGGAGACCATCAGCTCATGCTTCTTTGCCAATACATCAGACATGCTGGCAATAATGTAGACCTTGGCCTTTTCATTGGCCCTGATCCACCGATCGTATGCATCGCGAACACTTCGCGACGCTGCCGAGCCCGGCATCCGAGGACACTCCTCAGACAACACGAACTTAATGTCGTCAGTTACCAAGATTGTGTTAATGTTGTTTTTCCAACTTTGGTAATTATCTCCCACTAATTTATCGGAGGCTAGTAGAGCTGTTATTGCGCTAGACATGTTTTAAGCTGAAAAATTAAGAAAACTTTGTGTTAGTCTCGCAAAAAACTTTTGAAAACCAATCAAGTTTTAGCAAAATTGTTTCATGATCCCTAGGTCATTCAAAATTTTGCAATGATACCCTAAAGGTTTAGAATGACCGCCACCGAAGGGTGAACAGAACACTCCTCCTCTAGGACGAGACTTTCTCGATCGCACCCTAATCCCGAATAACTCTTATTCCATTAGGCGTCCCAATTACCATTGTTCTGGTCGAATTCATTAACACTTAACGAACTCGTGAGTGTCACCTCAATCTTTAAGTTTCCAAGCATCCGTCCAAACAATAGCCACCGAAGGGTGAACCAAGAAGGAAAACCAACACGGAAACTGTATCCCTTTCGGGAATTCACAGTGTTCTGACTCCCATGATTAGGCCCTCCGAAGGGATTGTCTGGTCCAGGCCAAACTAGCAGGTGGATCATAGGTGTCTCACGGTGTGAATCGAAATAAGAGACCGTGGGTCTCGTTTTCACAAGTCCCGCTCCCACTCACTATAAGTACTTTCTCCATCCACGATGATATTGACCTATACAAATGCCACCCGAAGGGGAACGCTCACATTTGCGCCACAAGGGCGAGTATAGATCTCACGGTGCGGACTTAAAAGAGATTTGTGGTTGGAAAATCAAATGTATCTCATACACTTTATTTCCTCCCACTCAGCACTTTAAATTTAATAGGGATTGACCTAGATAATCCGGCTAAAATTTACCTAAGTCTACCAATATAACTCTTATATGGTATTAACCTAAGTCTATAATCACATTACAACTTAGGTCTATGTGAGTTAATTAAAACATTTTTAATTAGCGGCACTCACGATAAGAATAATCTAAGAATCTCCGGACCGAATTTACTCCCAGGTCGGTTTCCAAGTAGGGGTGTTCTGCAAGCGTCAACTTAAATACCTCAGCCTTAGACAAAACCTTCCTTAGACAGAGTTACTAATCAGTCTCCATTCATAGACTAAACTTTGATTTCCTAATTTCTAATCTCATTAGAAAATAGAAAACCTAAGTCTAATTATTCAAGTTCTAAACTCTTTAAAACTAATATTTAACTTAGCTTGCATGCATTTCTATGTTATAGTGCTTGATCATTCATCACATGAATAACTATATACTATAACATAATATAATTCATCACATGAATATAAATGCATGAGCATTCTTTAATTTAAAAATATAACGCTTATATTAATTAAATTAAACATGCATTTAATTATATTATAACTCTTATAATATAACCTATCATGCAAACTATATATTATAACTCTTATAATATAAATGATGCATGAAATATTTAACCTAAGGTGGGATTTTAAATCTATATGACATACATCTCATGCATAAAATAATTAAACAGCAAAAATGGACCGGTTTTTGGCACCTAGGGGCAATTATTTAATTAAATAACATTAATATAACTCTTATTAATATTATTTAATGAAATAATTAAATAAACAAAAAATAATTACATTTTACATTTAATAAAGATGAAAAACCGAAAATAATCGCCCATGATCTTCTTGTGCCCACGCATTACGCGGCCCGGAAGGCGGAATTGCGACTACGGCGTGTGGCGTTGTAACGCCGTGCGTGGCAGCGCGCGCTCCACGCCCGTGGCGTTACAACGCTTTACGCCTAGCGCGTTAACGCTGCTCTGCAGCCAAGCCAACGCCCGCAAGGATAGCGTTGAGACGCCGATGAACAGCGTCTCAACGCCATCGACAGAACAGCAAACACCTTTGTTGTTCTTCACCGATTTTCGCCTATTTCCGCTCCGATTTCTTCACAGCAACTCTTGCCACGAACAACCCGGACTTACATACTCGATTTACAACAAAATGCCCAAAAACAACGGGCCCTTACATTGATCTCATCAACATAAATTGTAAATCTAACTAGTGCCAAAAACCGAAACATCCATTATGCAAACCATCATTCATCTCATGAAATTTAAGGCAATTTACCCACCTATTTTAACAAAAACAGTGCATAATGAAGAACCATTAACCTGTCTCTGATACCAATTGAAGGGAAGGAGAATCCCCGCGCAGCGGAAGACAATGGAATCGTCATGGTATCATTACGCTACTCGAGTTTTGTTAAAACGATCTAACCATTAGATCTAGGCTAAACATGCAAAATGGAAAGGAAAAACAATAAGATGAAGTAACTTACTTGTTGAAGACCCTCTTCAAGAACTTCTTTCCAGAAAATCACGAACCCTTCGCGAAAAACCCGATCTCAACGAACTCGTTCTCCTTTCACGATCAAGAACCGAACACAACCATTAAAAGTTTCTCGGTTGTTCTTCCTTTGGAAAGAAGGAAGTTTGTGGGAACTTCTTGATTTTGGAGAGGGAGGAGAGTTGAGAGAAAACTTTTCTTCTCTTTGATGAAAATCAAAAAATGAGAGAGTTGGCTTACAATCCCTTTTTGCAAAGTGTTTAAATAGTGGAATTGATGGAGTTAAAATCTCCACATAATTACCACTTTACCACAACCATAGGTTATGCAAATCTCATTTGCATAACCACATAATATAAGATATCTCATATCTCATATTGCAAATCTCATTTGCAATAAATATGGATTAATTAAATTGAATCATATCCAATTTGATTTCTCTCAATTAATTTCTCCAATTAGCCCTAATTCAACAATTAGGCTAACCTATAGTTTATTATGAATCTCATTCACATTAAACTATATATTATATCATTCAAATCTCATATAAATGACATAAATGCCCTTTAAGTGAAATTGAACACTTCAATTTCATACCAAAACATTAACCCTTCTTTTAACCAAATTTGAGCCAACCGAGGGACCTAATGGACCTACAGTGACGGGCTCCAATGATCCAATGATCCGAGATTAACCTGTTAAACTCTTTGACCCGGTTAATCAACATTCATTAGCTACGGTAACACTCCACTATAACCCGTAGTTGCACTCCCGTCGATGTAGAGAATATTACGTGTCCACCGATATAACCAATGCCCATGAGTCGACCCTTCACAGGTTGTTGTTCGAGACACGGTTGGGTCAAATTATCGCTTTACCCCGTGTGTCTACCTCTTGTTCCTTAAGTCCCCACCGCTCCTCTAATGAACAACATATTGTGATGGTCCAACCATACACAACACCCTTCTCGGGCCAGTGAGAAGGTGGGCGCCCGTTGTCCAAGCCCTGGAGACAGCACTTAAGGGAACAACCCCTCTAGTTTCCCTTGTAGTAATAACTCGAGCTCTACATTCAGTCCTGGAACTTGATTGATGATGCTATGAGAGAAAAACAACTCTCACGCCACAACACGCTGGCATTGAGTAGTGAAGGTCTGAACCAACACACCCTATGGGGAATCACCCCTAGGCCAGCACGGGATAATGGAACGTAACCACTCCCTGATGGGGACGTACCCTAGGCTCTCTTCAACGCTAGCATAGAGTCGTGTATTCAACACGCTTTATGGAGATCCACCCCTAAGCTAGCACAGGACAATGGAAAACAATCACTCCCTGAATGGGGATATACCCCAGGATCACTACCGAAATATCATCAATCCAGAGGTTCCGACTCACTCAGGTGTAACTCAGGGTTTAGTAAGTGTCTGGTTTCGCACGTTATAAGGTTACTAGGGGTTCTAACTATGCATTCGTAATATCCTCGACCCAATCTTAAGGGTCCCAAATCCAGCTAGGTTCTCACTCTAACCAAGCTTTAACTCAAATCAATCACTTGTTAGGAATGCTAGGTATAACTTGAACAATCAACCCCCACCTCACATAATAAGACACATAGTCAATAGATACATGATAAATACAATCAAACATGATTCATAGGCTCGGGATAACATACACATAATCATGCCAAGTCCAAGAGCTCATAAAAACATATTACACAAGTTTCATAAACCCTTAGATAACTAATCTAAGGTTTAAAGCTAGCAACATCTCAAGAATACACAAAAAGTAAATGTTGATCACCTTACTCCTTCACTTAAGAGTTTGGCTTAAATCCAAAAGACTACTTACCTGATGTTTAAAGATTCAGAAAAAGAGTGTGTACTCATAAACAACCACAACGGGATCTAAAACAAACTTAAGAAGTCGAAACTTATTGGTGGTCAGGCGGTGTTCCGACAAAACTCCAGCGGTGGTCTGGTGACTCTCTGGCAGTGGTCTGGCGACTTTTTGGCAGCAATCCAGTGGTGGTCCGGCTACTTTTCAGCGGTGGCTCCATGACTTTCTGGCGGTGGTCTAGGGAGATGAAAAATGAGAGAAAAGAAGAAGAAGGAGAAGAAGAGGAGAGTTTTGAAGTGCACCTCTTAAGTTACAATTACTCTAGTTTAAATAAGCACCAAAAAGTCCTAATCCTTTTTAGAACAAGAAATCCTAATTCTCTTTAGAAAAGAAATCTTAATTTTTAAAAAAAACAGAAATCCTAATCCTTTTTAGGATTCGAAACACCTTTTCCTCAAAATGTCTAGATTCTTAATCTTGATCCGATTATCCAAAGATTCAAATTTAAATCAAATACAATTTAATGCATCTAATTTTACAGGGCGTTACATTTATTCTACTTATCTATTTTAGTGCATTTTTTCTTACTCATAGTTTTTGTGTGTTGAATTGTTATTTGTTGCTTAATCAAGCTTACAAATTTAATTTTTAAAATAAAAAAATTGGTAGACAACCGTATTACCCCTCTAGTGTTACCTTTAGATCCTACCATTGATATAGAGCAGGTAGCTCTTTTTTTTACAAAGAAGGTATTTGAAATTATTTTTTTGAATAATTTTAAAACCGTTTTTTTAATTTATTAAATCTGAAATTTTTGTTAATTGAGAAAAAAATTGAAAATTTGAGTTTTAAAAATGTTGTTTTCACCATAAAAATTTTTCCCTAAAAAATTGGTTCTTAAAATTCAATTTTTTTTCTCTACTTTTCAAAGTCTAAATGAGTTTTGAAATTTTATTGAAAAATTATGTTACTAAAATTTACTTTTAATTGAAAAGTTTTCTTAATAAAAAAATTTAATTAAACAAATTATTTTTCTCCCTTAATTTTTTTTTCCTTTTCTGAAATTCTTAATTGTTCGTGCTTATGGAAAATACTAGAATAAATAGGTTTGTTCAAGGGTCAATCAACCACTAGGCCACCTTTCTTTGATGGTAATAATTATGCTTGGTCGAAGACTAAGATGAGAATTTACTTGTTTTCCATTGACTATAATTTATGGAAAATAGTATCTAAAGATCTTATAGTCTCAACTAAATCTGTTGCTAAACAGGAAGTGCCTAAAACTGAGAATGAGTTAAACGGGGCTGATAAAAAGAAAATGTCTATTATGATGGAATCTGAATTCCTATGAGCAACTGATATGAACTGTCAAGGGGTTAATTTATTTTTAGTATTTTAATTAATAATTTTGATGTTATTTTATTGATTTTCTATTTTATCCTTATATGTCATATTAAGTAGGGGTATTTTTATCATTTATTATGATATGACATTTAGGGTTTGGGGAGCTATATAAAGCTTGACCATTAGGTTGTACAGGGAAGAGTTTTGTTTTGAATGAAAAGGTAGTGATCTACATTTGAGAGCCATGAGCCTCGCCGCTTTGCAATTCTTGTTCTAGGGTTGCATGCCTGAACATTCAAGTAAGTCTGATCAATTTGCTTGTGGAGTGTTCAAACTTTGAGTAGGGATTTGTTCTCCTTACCTCTTGGTCTTCGATCATAAGGTAATCCACATCTAGTCCTTTTCCTTGGGATTGAATCGAATCGATTTGGGGGTTTTAGTGTTTGAGAATTAAGGGTTCACATAACCAAAGGGTTCCTAATTCCAATTCGCTAAGGTTTTCTTATCATTTGGTATCAGAGCTTTGGCTCTAGATCGGATATATCCTTCTTTTTTTTTTCTCATCTATATTCTGAATTTTTTGTTTCCAAAATTCTTGTCTCGTTTATTTTTAAAAAAAAATTACTTGCAATTTGATCTATGCGCTTCATCTTTCTAAACAAATAATTGTTTATGATCTATTCATGCATAATCTTTTGAAGTAATTATATTTTATTTGATCATATTTGGAGAAAACTTTAACCATAAGCCTTTTTATTCAAACTTCAGAGAGTAGATTCCAAAAGCATACCTATTTTCTTAGAAATTTGTTCTTTGAGAATTTTTCTGCTGCACATCTACAGAATTGTTCTGATTTGGCCTATTTTTAGTTTAGTATTCAGGACTTCAAATCGATTGCTTCTAGTGCCTAATTTGAATCAAATGGACTTAAGTTTGAAGAAAAAAATACTGATTTTGGTAAAGGTTGAAGTAAAATAGAAGAAAAAGTCGTTTGTGTTCATACTGTTCAAATCTGGAAAATCTGGAAAATCTTATCTATCTGATTTGAATAATTTTTACCGAGACCAAACAATCATATTTTAAGCCCAAATTTTATATACTCATTCTTTTGTAGATAAAATAAAATCTCAAAACTTTTCGCTCAAAGAACCGGACTGAAAGATACTGAACCGGTCAAGCCAATTCGATTCTACAGCAACCCAATTTCTTTTCTGCAGCAGCTTTTCTTTCTTAGCTTTTTGTTATCTAACATTCTTACTTTTAAGCCCAATTTTTGTTCACGTGATTTTGATACATTTAGCTTTGAGTGTATTAAATTTCACTCAATTTTAAGAGCCCTAACTATTTTTACCAAATTTACCAATCTACCCCTGTCATAAACCATAGTCCCTATAGTTTTTGACATTGTGATCAAAGAAGGTATTTTTGTTGATTAGGGTTATTTTGTGAATTTGAGCATAAACTCTTGCTTGTTTGCAGCGCTTATCTTAATTCCAAACACTTGCAAGTAGTTCAGTACTTAAAAAAAAAAAAATTGTTTAGTTGTTTGCCTTTCTTTGTTCATCTTACATAATTTCTTGAATCTTGAATCTTAAATTCTTGATTTTAGATATCTTGTTTTTGTTATTTCCTTTCTTAGTTTGTTGGATCCTGAACATTAGGTTCTTGATTTCTAGTTTTCATTTTTTTTTTATATTCTACTATTCTTTGCTTGAGTTTGACACTTTACAATCATTCTTGCTTGGTTTGTTTCTAACTTTCTTCTCTGATCTTGGTTGCAAAGTTTTGGCTCATCACCCTATCTTTGAGAGAGAGTCCATATTTTTTTGAGAGATAGCATACATTAAAGAGAGTAAACACACGAGTGAACTTCATCTGTTGAGTGAAACATGTGAGGGAGTGATTGTGAGATCCACTTTTCTTTCACCTGTTTTTATTTTGCAGCCATGTACCAACAATGGAGACGTGTTGAAAATCGAAGTAGAGATGCAACACTTAGAGAGATTATACAGGAAGAATTGGTTGAACTACGTCATTCGATGAGAGAGTATGCTAGAGAACTCATCCAAGAATGGAGTTTGTTTTACCAAGCCTCGAGAGAAAATCCATGCCAAGAAGAACACGATCGACCCCTCCAAGAAGAAGAACAAGTGCATCATCTAAAAGTACGAGAAGACGATTTAAATATAAATACTTCTGAAGATGAAAAAAGAAGATCCACCGAGAATAATGAGATACACATTAGTCAGTCAAAATTAGAGAAAAAGAATGAGGAGGTAGCGACCTTAGAAGAAGAGAATGTGAAAGAAGAATTTGGAAGCAGTATACAAAGTAGTGAAAATAAAGAAGAGATCAAGGGAGAAATTAATGCACTAGTGAAGGAGCAATATTTTCCACATGCAAAGTATAAAACAAAGATGTTACTCAAGCTTCATAATGAACTCATTCTTGGTCGAAAGTTTAAGAGGAATCCAAAGAGAGCTAGATCATTGACATCTCATGACTACAAATTTTCTCTCCAAGGTGACAAGTTAGATTTGAGGGTGAATCCTTCAAAACAAGGAGAGGATGATATGAACTGTCAAGGGGTTAATTTATTTTTAGTATTTTAATTAATAATTTTGATGTTATTTTATTGATTTTCTATTTTATCCTTATATGTCTTATTAAGTAGGGGTATTTTTGTCATTTATTATGATATGGCATTTAGGGTTTGGGGAGCTATATAAAGCTTGACCATTAGGTTGTACAGGGAAGAGTTTTGTTTTGAATGAAAAGGTAGTGATCTACATTTGAGAGCCATGAGCCTCGCCGCTTTGCAATTCTTGTTCTAGGGTTGCATGCCTGAATATTCAAGTAAGTCTGATCAATTTGCTTGTGGAGTGTTCAAACTTTGAGTAGGGATTTGTTCTCCTTACCTCTTGGTCTTCGATCATAAGGTAATCCACATCTAGTCCTTTTCCTTGGGATTGAATCGAATCGATTTAGGAATTTTAGTGTTTGAGAATTAGGGGTTCACATAACCAAAGGGTTCCTAATTCCAATTCGCTAGGGTTTTCTTATCAGCAACGGAAACGCAATTGAATCGTAAAACTAGATTTGTTTTGGCTAAATAACTGATAGCATGCAAATATGCTATCTTATTTCTATATTTTAGCTAGTTTTTATACTTAAAACATGGGCATTCATGGTATTTTATGGTGAATTTCAGGAAATTGAGCTTGAGAAGCAGGAATTGAGTGTTTTGAGACTATTTTGGTGCAATTTGGAACATGTGTGTGCTTAATTGAAGACCCAAGAAAAATATAGATGTATTTTGAGTATAAGAAATATACTGAGATATTCTACATCGAATCACGATTCCAACGCATCAAACCGGAGGTCATTGGGACACCCGAGCGAAAAGATATGACAAAAATGGTCGCAGTGGGTTGGCTGGCAGCAGGCACAGCGTTGCAACGCCATGACCAGCGTTGCAACGCCGTACCGAAAAGCCTATAAATACAACATGTTGTTTTAATTGCAAGGGGAGCCGAATTTGGTAGAGTTTTGCCCTAATTTCGAAATACACTTTGTAAGAAGAGTGAAAAGAGTGATTTTGGGAGCCAAAGCATTCGTGGAGGTTCGAGATCGAAGACGGGAGCTCGGAGACGAAGGACCGGCATTGACACCTAAGTTTAATTTCCTTTTCTTTCAATTTGTTATAGCGTTCTAAGACGTTTTCTACTTGTTTAGTTTGATTTTCATGTGATTTAGAGTTGCTAAACATTGTAGTTAGGATTTGATTTGCTTGTTATGACTTTATTACAATGTATTGACGCATGTTTTGTTCTTATTTTTGATAATTAGTTCTTGACTTCTTAATTTGTTGATTTAAGTGAACTCGAGAGATAAAGCTTGAATTAGAGCAAAATTGTCAAAACCCTTAGAATTCTGGCATGAGAATGACTTAGAAATCTTAGGGAAACACATAAAGAAGTTGCTTAATGTCATGCATGTTGTAGGTTCATATGGAGACTATGAAGTTTATTGCATGTGTGAGGCTCACTAAGAATCGAGAAATTTTCTTGAGTATTTTACTTCTTGTTTATAATTTCATCTCATTGGTTCAATGCATGTGTCAGTTAGGTCTTTAATTTGCAAAATCACTTCTCATAACTCTATCAATTCGTGTCTCCATATGTTTGTGTGTTTGTTTGTTTTTACTTTCAATTCAACTATCCATGTGATGTTTCTTTAGCTAAAATTGAGAATTAGTACCTTAGTAATTAATTAATCTAGAAACCCATTCCCGAGGACGATACTTGGACTCATAAATCACTATACTAAAACTTGACCCGTACACTGCGGTATTGCAATATAATTTTACGCAACAAGTTTTTGGCGTCGTTGCCGGGGAATGGGGATTATTTAGATTGATTAATATTGGGAGAAAATTCGAGATTTTAGACTAAAATATTTTTTCCCTTTTGTGTTTTTTTTTTTCTTATTTATTTTTCTTTTCTTTTTTGGTTTTTTTCCTTATTTGTTTTTTTCTTTTTTTGGTTTTTTTCTTTATTTATTTTTTTCTTATTTGTTTTTTTCCTTATTTATTTTTTTTCCTTATTTGTTTTCTTTCATTTTGTGTTTTGTTTTCTTACTTGTTTTTTTCCTTATTTGTTGTTTTTCCTTATTTTTTATTTTTTTTATTTTTTTCCTTTTGTGTTTTTTTGTTTGTTTCCTTATTTATTTTTTTTTCTTATTTTTTTCCTTTTGTGGTTAGTTTTCTTATTTGTTTTTTCATTTTGTGTATTTCTTTTCCTTTTTTGTTCTTTCCTTTTTTTTTTTCTCCTTTTTTTTTTGTGTTTTTCTTGGTTTGTTCTTAATTTAGTCTTGTGTGTTGTTCGCGTCTTTGTCTCCTGTTTTGGTTGTGTTGATTTTGTGTAAAAGTTTAGTTTTGAATTGTTGTGATTTAAAGTATGACTTTTCAAGATTTTAATTCTTCGCCAATGTACTATCCTTTTCAGGACCCTAGGTATGTGAATCATGAATTCTCTGGATACCAAATGTCTAATCCTTACCATTATGAATATATGACTTATAAAAATTCTTTTGATGGTAATCATATAGGCACTTGGAACCAAAATTTTTCCTACCCCAACCAATCTATAAAAAACTCTTCTCTTGTGGATTTATTAATGGAATATACTTTGGAGTTGAGGGTTAAAAATTTTTGTCATGCTGAATTAGAAAGGTTAGATAGGTTAGAAGCTAAAGTGGTAGAACTTGGGGAAATAATACATGAAAGGACTCATCATCTTAATCAACTGGTAGAATCCCTTAAGGCCCTACAGGAGCAAATTCTTATTCTTGCCACTGAGAAAGAACAACCTATGAGGACTTATGCATATGATAGTGAGGATGAGTTGGAGGAGACTGAAACACACCAAAAACAGGTTTGTGAGGCCGAGCATGGTAATGCAATCACTTCCACAAAAGAAATCCTGGTGATAGAGTTTGAGGCTGAAAAGTCTCCCTTCCCTTTATCTCCAAAAGTTTCTTTTAATCTTGATAACCATTTTTCCTATACTCACAAGTCTTGTTTTGAATTTTGTTCTTTTATTTCAAAGAAAAATAACAAAAATATTTATCTTTCAGGTGCCCAAGAAAAACAAGAGTGTCTTTTACACTTAGAAGACTATATTGACTCAAGCAAGAAGGGCCCGAAGAAATATGAGCAATTTTACGTGCCTTGATGCTAACCATGGGTCCAGTCTCGCTAAAGACGTGAAAGAAAGCGCTTCTTGGGAGGCAACCCAAGCTTTACATTTCATTTACGTTTTTGTTTTTGCTTTAGTTGTTTTATTTGTTTGCTTAGTTCTTAGTTTTCGTTGTTTTTGTTTTGTTAGGTTGTGTTGATGTCTCCCTCGTGAAACCCATGCTCCCGTTCTACAATACTTCATCTCATGTAACTTGGCCGCCCAAAAAATTCAAAAGGAAAATGAAAATCTCCATTACTCAGGACAGTATTGTTCACTCTTACCCTTCTTACTTTCTTTGAGCTTATTTTGCAAACATTGAGGACAATGTTTAGTTTAAGTTTGGGGGTGGATTTGCTTATCTGTTGTGACTGTCCTGAGTATGTGTTGAATTGTTGATTGATCTTATGCATAAGTATGATTATGATGGCTTAGGACGAGATTTAATTGAAATTTTTTGTGATTCTGCTGAAACTTGAGAGCATGATATGAATTTGAGTTAATTTAAAAATTTTCTTGAGCTTTTCCTGCACTATTATGCACATAGCATGTGTTCCTGTAGTTTTGAAATGCTTAGAACAAAGTTATTAGGTTTAGAAGTTTGATGTCACCTCGATAGGTCCGTGCGAACCGATTTGAGAAATCGCAGGATAGGGTGAATGACAATATGAAGTGCATGATCTGTATAATATGTGCATTATGTGAAAGGGTTGTCGTCTGCTTTTTTTGTTGTTATGTTTGTTAAAGAAAAAAATCGTCGTGAGGACAAAAAGAGCTACCTTCATCGTGATCGCTTAGGCCACTCATTGAGCGAGTGCTGCAGGTAAGGGTCCTCAGTGGATGTGTGAAAAGCCAGTGTCCTTTCACAAAAAAAAAAAAAAAATAAAAAGTGACATCAAAATAGTGATTAAGTACCGAGTAAAGTTGTTTATTTCTTGAATGTGGGAGACTCAAGGATTAGAAACTATGACCAGTGTGTAGGGGAAGTTGAATGGAGAACCTAATAAAGTTGTTCCGGGCTTAGTAGAGATTAAAGGAACGGAGGCTAATCACACACACATGTAGGAACACTTAGGAAAAGTTTTAAATTGCTTGTTGAAGTATCATGTTCGAATGTTTCTCGTGATTGTTAAAATTTCCTTCAAAATCTTTGAGGCTTGAGTCTGATATATGCATAAGAAAGATCTTATAGTTTAATTTCATTTTGCTCGGGACTAGCAAAAGCTTAAGTGTGGGGGTATTTGATAGCATGCAAATATGCTATCTTATTTCTATATTTTAGCTAGTTTTTATACTTAAAACATGGGTATTCATGGTATTTTATGGTTAATTTCCGAAAATTGAGCTTGAGAAGCAAGAATTGAGTGTTTTGAGACTATTTTGGTGCAATTTGGAACATGTGTGTGCTTAATTGAAGACCCAAGAAAAATATAGATGTATTTTGAGTATAAGAAATATACTGAGATATTCTACATCGAATCACGATTCCAACGCATCAAATCGGAGGTCATTTGGACACCCGAGCGAAAAGATATGACAAAAATGGTCGCAGTGGGTTGGCTGGCAGCAGGCACAGCGTTGCAACGCCATGACCAGCGTTGCAACGCCGTACCGAAAAGCCCTATAAATACAACATGTTGTTTTAATTGCAAGGGGAGCCGAATTTGGTAGAGTTTTGCCATAATTTCGAAATACACTTTGTAAGAAGAGTGAAAAGAGTGATTTTGGGAGCCAAAGCATTCGTGGAGGCTCGAGATCGAAGACAGGAGCTCGAAGACGAAGGACCGACATCGACACCTAAGTTTAATTTCCTTTTCTTTCAATTTGTAATAGCGTTCTAAGACGTTTTCTACTTGTTTAGTTTGATTTTCATGTGATTTAGAGTAGCTAAACATTGTAGTTAGGATTTGATTTGCTTGTTATGACTTTATTACAATGTATTGAAGCATGTTTTGTTCTTATTTTTGATAATTAGTTCTTGACTTCTTAATTTGTTGATTTAAGTGGACTCGAGAGATAAAGCTTTAATTAGAGCAAAATTGTCAAAACTCTTAGAATTCTGGCATGAGAATGACTTAGAAATCTTAGGGAAACACATAAAGAAGTTGCTTAATGCCATGCATGTTGTAGGTTCATATGGAGACTATGAAGTTTATTGCATGTGTGAGGCTCACTAAGAATCGAGAGATTTTCTTGAGTATTTTACTTCTTGTTTATAATTTCATCTCATTGGTTCAATGCATGTGTTAGTTAGGTCTTTAATTTGTAAAATCACTTCCCATAACTCTATCAATTCGTGTCTCCACATGTTTGTGTGTTTTTGTTCGTTTTTACTTTCAATTCAACTATCCATGTTATGTTTCTTTAGCTAAAATTGAGAATTAGTACCTTAGTAATTAATTAATCTAGAAACCCATTCTCGAGGACGATACTTGGACTCATAAATCACTATACTAAAACTTGACCCGTACACTGCGGTATTGCAATATAATTTTATGCAACAATAACAAATACCAATACATTGGTAAAATACAGAATGATAAGCAATTCTAAGCATGGGTTAAAACAGTAAAGCATGTTGTATTAGTTCCTAAACTAGTAGGGAAAACAAGCTACCTTTGTAGTTCCAAAAGCAGCAACTCTCCTTACACCTTTCCCTAACAAATTCTACAGTACAACAACTTTTCTTCTCCAACAGGACACTACGAGTAGAGATCACCTCTTATATCTCTGAGTTCCTAGATTCAACCTTGTGGGAGGATGCCAATAAAATTGGGAGGAAGGGAATTTTGAGAGAGAGATCTTGAGAGAGTAGAAAGATGATATTCACCAAAATCACCAACTCTAAGAAAATTCATCCATTGATCAACTACCTCCTCTCCCTCTATATCTATCGAGAGGGAGAGAAAGATGGCTAGTGGGAAAGTGTCAAGATGACACGTTCCCTTAATTAAATAAATAAAATAACTAATTATTTAATTAATTAATTTAATTAATATAAATAATTAAATCATATTTAATTATATATTAATTTTAAGTTTAATTAAATCACATTTAACAAAAATTAAATTAAATGTCATATATTTAATTATGATTAAATCACATTTAATCATTTCCCTGCTAACCTATAGTTTTAATGTACATCTTATGCACATTAAATTTTAACTTATAGCTATAAATATGAATCTCGTTCACATTTAAATAATATTTGAACTCCTTCAAATATTTAATTCTCTCAATTAATATAAAGTTTTAATGTACATAAAAACTTTATATTATAATGTATCTCCATACATCATGCTTATTCCTTAATCAAATTTGAACATTTAAAATTCCAATAATCTAAGAACCCTTTACGAGCTAGGAAGTGGACCTAATGGACCTATAGATCAGAAGCTCTAACGATACAAGACTATTCGGTTAATCTCATTAACCTCCTAATCAACATTCGTTAACTGTGGGAACACTCCACTATAGTCCCGCAGTTGCACTCTTCTCACTGTAGATATATTTCTGTGCCCATGGATATGGACTAATAACAACAAGTCAATCCTTCACGAATGTTCATAACACCAGTTGGATCAAATTCCCGTTTTACCCCTAGATTACATCTTTTTCCTTAAGTACTAGTGCTCCTCTAATGAACAACCTGTTTATGGTTCTCTAATAAACAGAAGTCCCTCTCGGGTCAATGAGAGGGTCGGGTCCTTTGTTCAAGTCCCAAAGACACCACTTAAGGGAGCATTCATCTACTTATCCTAAAGTCGGGAAGGAGTGAATTTTATCTTACTAGGTTAAGTCCCCAGTTGCGTGCTCGGTCTTGTCTCCAAGAAGGTAGGCATATTGAGTCGGTGTCTCGGGCTACTCTCACCCATACTAGTCAAAGGATAATCTCTCGCAAACACGAGTTCGTAACCTGCTCAAGATTGAGATCAAGTTGCCTAGGTTATTGAAATAGAAATCTAACTAGCCAACAGAGTTACATCTAATGGTTACTATTTCGTGGTCCGGTCTTATGTGATCTCATCACATAGGATATCCCCACTCACATGTCGTCTACACGAACACGTTAGATCACTGTGTTTGTATCAAATACAAAGCGGGCCATATCCATAGTATTACCAGGATGAGGTATCCAACCTTATCCATTTACTATAGACCCTTTAGAATGTTTCCTGAACTAAGATCCTTATATTTCTACTACATTTAGTTCAAGAGACATACAACAATCTCGGATGTTAGTTTATTGGATTTAGGGTTAATATGAGGCAATATAGAAAAACATGAAACAAACAATAACACTTTATTGATTTAATTAGAACAATGTTACAGACTACGAGTTTTAGGGCATAAAACCTAAAACCTAACATATTAATGTTAGAGCCATGAATTGTCTTTTCCATGATTTATGTCCTGATGAGTTTAATTGAGTCTTTGCATGTAACTCTGCTAAAGAAATATGAGATATTCTTGAAGTAACTCATGAAGAAACAAATCAAGTAAAACATTCAAAAATTAGCATTTTGGTTCACAATTATGAATTATTTAGAATGGATGCTCATGAAACTATTTCTGAAATGTTTACTCAATTTACAAACATTGTTAATGCCTAGAAGAGATTAGGAAAAAATTATTTTACCTCTAAGAACGTCAAAAAGATCCTTAGGTTGTTGCTCAAAAGTTGGGAAGCTAAAGTCACGACAATTCAAGAAGCCAAGGATCTCTCAACACTTCCATTAGAGGAGCTTATTAGATCTCTCATTACGCATGAGATAATCATGAAGGGTAACATGGAAGATGATGCCAAAAAGAAGAAGAAACTAGCATTAAAATCAACTCAAACTCAAGACGGCTCTGAAACTGATGATGAGTTAAATGAAGATGAATATGCCTACCTGACTAAAAAGTTCTAAAGGTACTGTTCACACGTGATTTTAACAAAGAAATCGAAGCAAGACACGTGTAAATGAATTTGAATTTGTATTAATTTAAATGTTGTGAGTTACAATCTCTAATGTTTATCCTCTGATTCTTTCTCTCTCTCAAGTGTAATTGTTTTGAGGGTTTTGCAACTTGTTCTCAAACATAGACTTGTCTCGAGGACTTTACAGTTTGTTCTTGAACGTAGATTTGGCTTGAGGGTTTCATAGCTTGTTCTCTAGTGTAGACTTGTCTCAAGGGCTACGCAACTTGTTCTTGAGTGTAGACTTGTCTTGAGGGCTTCACATATTGTTCTCGAGGTTGAAGCTTCAATCAATCTTTAAGGTCTTGAAGTCTTCAAGTATTGAAGAATCTTTAGTCTTCAAGAGATTTTTGACATTTAAGGACCGACATCTAAGGATATGTCTTGAAGTGTTATGTAAACCCGAGATCTTTTTTTGGAACTTTCATATTTAAAAAAAACAACAAAGGAAAGAAGAAATGAAGTGAAAGACAAAAGGAAAACAAGGAAGGAAAGTTTAAACCATTTTGGTTTGGTTTGCTTTAAAAGATAAAAGAAGAAAAGAAAATGAAAGAAAAGTTAAATATATTAAGTTTTAATTTGTTTTGTAAAGAAAAGAAAAGAAAAGAAAGAAAGAGATAAAGGAGAAATTGAAAAAGGAAAAAGAAAAGAAAAAGCAAAGGGGAAAAAGACAAATTTGTCTTTTCCTCCACCGTTTGCTTTTATAACCTTTATCTTCTCTCCATTTTCTTCTCTATCTTTACAAACAAAAGCTGAAGCTTCGTGGGAGAAGGAGAAAGGAAGAAGAAGAAAGCCATTTTCGTGATTTTGGAGCTGGAGTTGCAGAAGAAAGGTGAAGAACTCAAGGGAATTATTATTGCAGCAAGGTGATCAACTCAGACCAGTTCTGATGTTTTGATCTTCTCGAGCTCTACAAGAAGAGGTAAGTGTTGAAGTTTGCTTTTCCTGAAAGCTAACTCATTTTTAAACAAAGTTCATAAAGGAAGCTCGAGCAAAATCTTATGTTAAGTTACTGTTTTGTTAAGAGGAAGGCAGAAGACAGAAGTTTACTGTCAAATCCGAGAAGTCTCTGGTTTTTGTGTTGTCCTGATCTGTATACTTGGAGTTAGAAGGTCTAATTGGTATGGTTCGAAAAATTATTGCATTTCCTACAACTTTCGTGAAGAAATCGTGAGTAGAAAATGTCTAGAAGATGTTTTAAATATCAGGTTAAATTTGTTGTGCAAAGAGAAATCAAATCAAACAAACAGAAGTCCTGCTTTGAGGAAAGTAGCTTTCGAGGTATTTCTGAAAAACTCCATTTGGAATTTCAATTTCGTGTCTTCATATGATTTTTAGAGGGTTCAAAAAGGAAGAGTTTGGTATAAATTACATTATTGTTGGATAAGTAATGAAGACGTTATGGCTGTCTGAAAATAGGGCAGAAAATCTGAAAATGCTGGAAATTTGAAAGTATGTTTTCTTGCAAGTTTTAAGGTAAAAAATCATGAGCTCGAGGTTCTAATGGTTGAGTTAGTTTGTTTGACAGGCCAAGAGCAGATAGGTCAAGTTTACAAGCCAAGGTTCTAATTCTAATACTGTGAGTGACTCTATTTTAGAACTATGTTTGACCTATGTTTTTCTTCAAGAACATAAGTGTTGATAATTACATCCTGTTTGAACTAATTATGTATAGCTTCATGGAGTTTTCTAACATAAGTTCATGATGGAATATAAGCATGTTTTGAATTTATTTGTAACCATAAATCCAAGTATGGAACCTAAATTATGAGAGTATGTATTATAAAGACATGATTTCCACGGTAAACAAATTATGCTCTTGTTTGTGGTTAACCCCTAATACTGAAGGACATTCGAGAAGGTACTTAGGGGGGGAAGTGAATCATGATATCCCGATACTGAAGGACAATGAGAAGGTATTCGGGTAGTAAATGGTTTTACCTTAATACTGAAGGACATAGAGAAGGTATTAGGGAAAACCAAGCGACCAAAGGTATTCCACGTCCACTTGAGAGAGAGAGGTATGAACCTTATTGGTATAAATGTAACTCTACCACCTCTATGGTTTGATTGTGGTATCATGTCATGTGTTTTATTGTTATGAGCTTCTATATTATTGATCTATCTATCCTCAATATGATAGTACATTTCGAGTTGTGTGCTATGCATAAGTGGTGACTTAAACCTGTAAATTGGAAGCATGGTTTGTTTGTGTTTACAAACAGATGTTAAGCTATTTACTACTTATAATCTGTCATTATTATGATTCACCTGTGAGCTTGTATTGTTTTAAAGATAGACACTCACTGAGCTTTTAGGCTCATTCTTTCAACGTTTTCAAACCTTTTCAGGTAGAGATCGAGCTCCTGGTACCTGACATCCTGCCATAGTCTGCTGGAAGTTTCATAAGTTGGTATTTTGTACGTGGCTGGTGTTGTATAGCAAGTCGTTATGTAGTTATAGTTGTTTGTACATAAGAGGTTGTATAAACAGTGGGTTGGCATGTTCTGGGTTGTGATGCTATTGCTTGTTTAAGTTTTCAAATGGGAGACTTAAAAATGTTTCTCCCTATGTATGTTTAGTAGTTATCAAGTTTCCGCTGTGTGATGTTAAAGTTTACCATATACGAGCATAGTATGTTTATCAGGTAGAACAGGGTCTTCAGATATTGTTAAGAGGTAAACAATGTCTGTTGGCTTCATGCTCTTTCCGGGCTAAGTTAGCAGGAGGTTCGGGAGGGGGTGTGACATGTTAAGCACCTAAGGAAGTCATCTTTGAGTGCAAAAAGCCTGAACATGTGAAGTGGGTTTGTCCTCAAAGGAAGTCATCTTCATAGAAGAGTAAGAAGACTATGAAAGCTACTTGGGATGAAAGCGATGAAAACGAGTCTGAAAGTGAAGAAATAGCTAACCTATGTTTTATGGCATTTAGAGACGACGACGACGATGATGAGGTAATTCCTAAAAACATTGATTCTTTTGATAAACTTGTTGAAGCTTTTAATGAAGTTAAATGAATTTGAAAATTAAGATGTAAATACATGTCTCTTATAAAGAAAAATGCTTAGATAGCTCACGAGAATAATGATTTATTAATTGAGCTATAAAGTATAAAAGAAGAAAATGAGACATTAAGAAAAGATCTTGATTTGTCTATGTCAAATTTGCTTGCCTTAAAAGAGGAATATAAAATACTAGAAAGTAAAAATGAAGATTTATTCTCTACCCTAGTAAAATTTACTAATGGAAAAAAAATTAGAAATCATGATAGGTTAGCAACCAGACATTTTTTATAAAAGTGGTCTAGGTTACAAACCTTATCAAAAGCAAAAGAAATTTGCAAACTATTTTGTGAAATAAAACATCATGCCATCCACTGTTGGTCGTGCATGTGAGAAACATGGTCATAAAGCCTATGCATGCAATTCAAGGAAACTCAATGCTATAAATGAAAATCAAAGGAGATGGATTCCAAAGTTTTTGTTGACTAACCCAAAGAACCCAAACAAATTTGAGTACCTAAGATTACATCTTGAGAATTAAAATTCTTTCAAGTATGTTTGAGATCGATAAAGAACAAGTTGTACTTGGACAGTAGGTGTTCAAAACACATGACTGGGGACAACACAAAATTTGCATGCTTAGAAAAGAAAGAAATATGGAGGATACGTTATCTTCAACGACAACAAAAAGAGTATGATTATTGGCAAAGATAACATAGGTAATGGTTCGAGTTTCCTTATTGAAGATGTTCTGCTAGTTGATGGGTTAAAGCATGATCTATTAAGTATTAGCCAGTTATGTGATAAGGGTTATAGGGTAATTTTTAGTGATAAAAATTGTATAATTGAAAATACATGTGATAGAAAAATTTTGTTGGTTGGAAATAGAGATAGAAATATTTATATAGTAGATTTGATTAAATGTCCTATAGTAGATAATAGATGTTTATCTATCTTGCATGATGATCTTTGGTTGTGACATAGAAGATTAGGGCATGCTAGTATGCACTTAATTTCAAATATTTCTAAGAAATTCCTTATTAGTTAGAGGTCTTCTAAAATTAAATTTTGAAAAAGATAAAGTTTGTGATGCTTGTCAAATGGGTAAACAAACTAAGTCTTTTTCCAAACCAAAGAAAATGGTTTCTGCTTCTAGGCCTTTTTAACTATTACATGTGAACCTTTTTGGAGCTACTAGAGTTGCAAGTCTAAGTGGAAAACATTATGTTTTTGTTATAGTTGATGATTTTTCGAGATTCACTTGAGTTTTATTTTTATCTCATAAGGATGAAGCTTTAAAATCTTTTTTCAGTTTTTCAAAACGAATTCAAAATGAAAAAGGTTTTATGATCTCCAAAATTAGACGTGATCATGGAGGAGAATTTGAAAATAATTCTTTCAAAACTTTTTGTGAAGAAAATGGTATTTCTCATGATTTTTCTTTTCCAAGAACATGTCAACAAAATGGTGTTGTAGAAAGAAAAAATAGGTTTTTACAAGAATTAGTCATCTTCATGCTAAATGAATATAATTTGCTAAAATGTTTTGGGGTTGAAGTTGTTAATGTTGCATCTTATGTAATGAATAGAGTTTTAATAAGGTTTGTTTTGAATAAAACTCCCTATGAGATTTTTAATGATAAAACTCCAAATATCAACTATTTCAAAGTCCTTGGTTGCAAGTGTTTCATTTTGAAATCCAAAGAGAAACTTGGAAAGTTTGACTCAGAAAATGACATTGACATATTTTTAGGATATTCTGCATGTAGTAAAACATATAGAGTCGTTAATAAAAGAACTAGTGTGGTTGAAGAATCAATGAATATAGTATTTGATGAAACACATGTTGCATTTGATAAAGTGTCTGGGAGTGATGAATTAGAAAAACCTTTTGAGGACTTGAGCATTCAAGATAAAGACACAAAAGTAGTAGCAAATGAGACTCAGAAAGAGCCAGAGAAAACCCTCCTAGAGATTCTCTACTCACCATCCTCAGGAACAAATTATAGGTGATATATCTCAAGGGTTAAGAACTCTATCTTTGTTAAATGCTTTAAATAATCTTGCTTTAGTGTCTCAAATTGAACCAAAGTCATTTAAAGATGTTGAATGTGATGAGTTCTGGTTAATTGCTATGCAATAAGAATTAAATCAATTTGAAAGAAATAATGTGTGGAAGTTAGTTTCGCGTCATAGTAATCAATCAGTTATAGGTACTAAATGAGTGTTTATAAATAAAATGGATGAATCTGATAATATCGTTAGAAATAAAGCTAGGTTAGTTGCTCAAAGTTACAATCAGGAAGAAGGAATAGATTATGAAGAAACTTTCGCTCTTGTTGCTAGGCTTGAGTCAATTCGCATGTTGCTTTCATTTGCATCTCATAAGAATTTTACTTTATTTCAAATGGATGTGAAAAGTGCATTTTTAAATGGTTTTATAATGGAGGAAGCCTATGTTGAACAACCTCTTGGTTTTGAAAGCTTAAATTAAGTAAAGCTCTTTATGGTCTTGAACAAGCTCCTCGAGCTTGGTATATCCGATTGAGCAAATGTTTGCTTGAAAATAGTTTTAAAATGGGACTTATTGATACTATTCTCTTTATTAAAACTAAAGAAAAAGACATTTTGTTAGTGCAAATTCATGTTGATGACATTATTTTTGGTGTCACTAACCCTTCTCTTTGCGAAGATCGTTCTAAGTACACGCACAACGATTTTGAAATAAGCATGATGGGAGAACTCAAGTTCTTTCTTGAGCTTCAAATCAAACAACTTGATAAAGGAAACTTCATAAATCAAGAGAAGTATACAAAGGATCTACTCAAGAGATTTAAATTCGATAACGCAAAAGTAGCAAAGACCCCAATGAGCACCAATACAAAAATTAATAAGGATGAAAAAGGTAAAAACGTAGATATTAAAGCTTAGTGAGGCATGATCAGATCTCTGTTTTACTTAACTGCGAGTAGGCCAGGTATTATATTCAATGTTTGCATGTGTGCTAGATGTCAATCTTGTCCTAAGGAATCACACTTGCATGCTGTAAAAAGAATCTTCAAATATTTTCTTGGAACTGTTGACTTAGGTCTGTGGTATCCTAAGAATACATCTTTAGACTTAATTGCATATTCTGATGCAGACTTTGCTGGTAGTTTAACTGGTAGGAAAGTACTAGTGGAACATGTCATTTCTTAAGTAGCTCACTAGTCTCTTAGTATAGTAAAAAGAAAAATTATCTTGCATTATCCACTACTAAGGCTGAATATATTGTTGTTGCAAGTTGTTGCTCTCAGGTTTTAGGGATGAAACAAACATTACGTGATTTTGGTTTAATTTTTTATCAAGTACCTATCTTTTGTGATAACACTAGTTCAATTAATTTAATTAAAAATCTTACTCAACACTCTAGGACAAAACATATAAATAGAAGACATCACTTCCTTAGAGAATATGTGCAAAAAGATCAAATTGCCATTAATTATGTTCAACATAGAGAAACAAGTAGCAGATATTTTTACAACAGCTCTAAATGAAGATGCATTTTGCAAAAAATGACTGCACTAGTATCCTTCATATTTAATGACAATATTACATTTGATAGGGGGAGCATATGTTTAGTCGTATATTGTTTTGAAGGAGAGCTTTTTATCTTATTAGTTATGTGTCTGAAGGGGAGAATCGTGTTTCTAACTTTTTGGTGATCACAAAAAGGGGGAAATGTGTTTGAAAAACATGTGTGCATTACCTATAGGTTTGTCATCATAAAAAATGGGGAGATTGTTAGATTTAAGGCTTCAATCAAACTAAATATTTTAATGATAACAAACTTAAATTCTTGTACTGATCTTTTTAGTGTTTCAAAAGGTCTATCTTGTAAAGCTCCAAGAGACGAGTCTAACACACTTTGAATCGCTCGAATCAGAGTATAAATGAAGGAGATATGAGCAAAAGAAGTTCGAAAGAAACCCCCAATAAGATCGTGACACGTGGTACAATACTGATGTGGTGTTGATGATGTGTTGACATATAGATATAAGATATTACTTACTTAGAGAGCATGTGCAAAAAGGTCAAATTTTCATTAATTATGTTTACACAAAGAAACAAGTAGCAGATATTTTTACAAAATCTCTAAATGAAGAATCATTTTGTAAAAAAAAAAGACTTGCACTGGTATCTTTTGCATTTAATGACAATACTATATTTGATAGGGGGAGTATATATGTCAAGTTGTATATTGTTTTGAGTTGGAGCTTTTTATCTCATTAATTATGTGTCTTTGGTGATAACAAAAGACGGAGAATGTGTTTGAAAGAAAAAAGTGTATTAAGTATAGGTTTGTCATCATAAAAAAGGGGGAGATTGTTAGGTTTAAAACTTCAATCAAACTAAATATTTTGATGACAACAAACTCAAATTTTTGTATTAATCTTTTTAGTGTTTCAAGGGTCTATCTTGTAAATCTTGACGAGACCACTCCAACGCACTTTGAATAGCTCAAATAGGAGTTCAAATAAAGGAGATATGAACAAAAGAAGTTTGAAAGAAAAGTCCAATAACATCGTGACATGTGGCACTATGCTGAGATGGTGATGAGATGTAGAGGCTAATGTGGCATTCCAACGGTCAAATTTACTGTCGTGGCGGATAACGTGGCAGCTGACATGTCACTAAAACGGTCAAATTTACTGACATGGTGGATGGCGTGACACTCAACGATTGACTCTTGCTGACTTGGCATATATGGACCAATCAGAA
Organism: Trichosanthes cucumerina; assembly: GCA_036507285.1. Classification (NCBI taxonomy): domain Eukaryota; kingdom Viridiplantae; phylum Streptophyta; class Magnoliopsida; order Cucurbitales; family Cucurbitaceae; genus Trichosanthes; species Trichosanthes cucumerina. The sequence continues at coordinate 12,932,849 of CM071836.1, read as the reverse complement.
GACAACACATGACGATATTAAGAAATTTGAATTTCAAATAAATTTATATTTATATAAATAAATATTTATTTAAATGAAAAAGAAATTTGGGATTGTGTCGTCGGTCACGCGCTCACGCACGCGTGCGCTACACACTGGCGTGTCCAACAAATCCACGCGAGTATAACGATTTCCCTACTATCCCTAGTAGGGATTGATATTTTCAGCTGGGTATATTTATTCCCTTTCTTAAATATATCAAAATCCCCCCTTTTTATCCCAACCTCTCATTTTTTATATCCTAGATCTAATGACCATAAAATCACCTTCTCTATTTAAAAAACAACTTATCTATCAAAAGTGGTGATTTCTGTGGAATTTCCATGACCTAGAAATCTCAGCACTCTCTTAACCGGCACCCTTGCTATTGTGTGAGATATTTTTAAAGCAATTTTGTGACCTAAATTTCGTGTATTTGTGATTTCAAGAAGCATTTTTTTTGTTTAATTTTTTTTGAAAATTTGTATTAAGGTGTAGGATACACCTTGGTGGTGAAAAAACCTGTAAAACAATTTGGGTTATCTCTGTTGTGTTAGTTTGGTTCTCACCCGCAAGAGAATCGAATTTAGTGAAATTTTAACGACCCTACTTCTAAGACTCACTTACTAGGGTCATTATTACTCACTTCTAAGACTCACTTACTAGGGTCATTATTACTCAGGCATGCATTTTAGTCCATAAAATATTTTAAATTAAAGTAAAATTCGTTGAAATCAAGATTTAAATTACCATATCGAGATCCCAAACAGTCAAAATATTTAAATAAATATAAATAAAGTATGACCTCAATTTCAAAATTACTATACTACTTGAATGAAAAGAATCATTGAAAGACTATTAAATTCAAAAAGTACGGAAAAACATGGCTTCGAGATTCCCATGGCCTTCATAATGTATTCCTGTCACTTGTCTTGTATGCTCTTGCATTTTTCTGAAAATATTTTTTAAAAAAATGGTGAGTATTATAACATAATATTCAGTTAAGTGATTACACCAACGAGATTTGGGATATGCATATACATGCAATTATGACTTTAAACCTTCATATGCGAGACCTAAAACTTCTTTTAAAAATATAAATACATGACTTTCACTTTTAAGTAGTTAATTGGTCAACTTGGGTCCTTTCATGTAGATGATCCAAATGATCTCTAATGGGTGTTTGACCATACATAATTTCTAAGGAGATCAATTGCCACCACCTTCTAAAATAAAATCATAACATAAATACATGTACGAGGTCTCATCCTTCATTCATAAATAGTAAATGCACATATCATGAGGAAAATAATAAATCATAATTCATATTTCATATTTCATAACATTTTTAAAATAGTAAAATGACATAAGATACTGAAAACTCCAGCATAAATCTTTATCCCATTTAAAAAGGTTTGATATAACTCACAAATTTAACCCCCTAAAACAGTGATTCCCTTTCTAAACCTGCTCGCCCAAAAATCCTAAATTGAAATACATTAATTTCTTAACCAAAAAAATTGACATTTTTAATACTTTTCAATTAATTACCTTGAATTAAGTTCTCAACTGATTTGTGACCGAGGCTCCTCTACTCGTGATCACGTCTCCAAGTCACTTTACTCGCCTCTAGAAACACTGATTTCTTAAAAACAAGGCCAAATCATAAATTAAGGCAGCCTATATATGAATTATATACTTGACATATCTAACAATAATTACTCGAATTTACGACAACGGAGTTCTAAATCAAGCCCGAAAGTTGAAACGGTTGAATTTCACTCACTCTGGACGGCGGCGACGACTGGAGCTCGATTTTTGTTCGTTTATTTGCCGATCTACACGAAATCGGTGGCGTTTTGGTGAAAACCAGCATGAATCACAGCACACAACTAGAATCAAATGGTGGATGAGGCTTGGTTCGGCGGCAACTTGCGACTCCAATGCTCTTAACTGGACTTGGGCGACGCGACTGAAAGTTCGTGCGGCTGCGTCTAGCGCAGATCTGGGCGGCAATCCCACGTCCGGCGAGGCTGAACGGGCGGCAGAACGGACTGCGCAACTCTTCGAGTTGCTTGGCACACGGCTGAACGGATCGCACAACGTACCGAAAGCGAGGTGCGGTTTTCGGGTGGCTGCAGACCGGAAGAAAAAAGGAAAAAAGAAAAGAAAATGGGGAGGTTGGGCGGCGATGGGAGTGTTCGATTGGCTGCAATTTTCGTGAAAAGGGGGATGGACGAAGAAGAAGGTGCCTCAAAAAGTGTGCCCCAATAGGACGTAGTTGACTATTTCAAGACCCTAATCCAAATTTTCTTCCAAATATGCCCTTTTTCTTTTCAATTAACCACAACCAAGCCAAAAACTCAATTCCTAAACTTCTAAAATGTAAAGACCACATTAAAACTCAAAATTTAATCCTAATTAAATTCTTATTCCAAAATTAATAGAAATAAAGCATGAAATCTTAATTCAAATTTAATCGTTTTTCCAAGAATTTTAATCAAACTTCAAAATTAACGGTACTTGAAATTATCGGGCGTACAATCTTCCTCTCTTGAGAACTTACTCCAAGATTAGGAACTTTCATATTTGAAAGTTCCTAATCTTGGAGTAACTCTGAATTTCTAGTTTACATTTCCTCCTCTCATTCTCAATCCTCCTCTCGTTCTCAAGTAGCTTCCTCGTTCTGATGGTTCCACCACAACACTTTGACTAGATTGATCTCTCAATTTCGAAAGATTTTTTTGGTCTCTTGCGAGAATTTGTATAGGTTGTTCTTCATAACTCAGGTCCTTGTTTATTTCTAAGGGCTCATAATCAATCACGCGCGAAGGGTCTGACACGTACTTTCTCAACACGGAGACATGAAATACATGATGAACTGCAGAGAGAGATGGCGGCAACGCCAGTTTATAAGCCACATAGTCAATTCTCTATAGCATCTCGAATGACCCTATATAACGTGGATATAACTTCCCTTTTCGGCCGAATTGCAAAACTCCTTTCATTGGGACCACTTTAAGGAATACATGGTCCCCCATTTCAAATTCTAAATTCCTTCGTCTTGAATCAACATAGCTCTTTTGCTGCTCTGTGCGATTTGTATTCTTGCCCTGAAATCAACTCTAAAATTATGTTTCTCTAAATAAAATTGGGCATAATTAACTATGGTACTTACTTAACCTAAGAACTCCAATCCTCGTGATGGCCCCAATCACTATTATTGCAAAATATTTAGATGAACGGTTTTATAAATTTAAATTCGATAGGGTCTTCGACAAGCCATCATTATCAAATTTTTGCGTCATTGTCGATGGTTAATATATTTTAATTTAATTAATATTGTTTGTAAAAATGTTTTGATCTTTAGAGTGTGAGCAGGGTATACTCGTATAATTTTCCTTCGTTTGATCTTAATTTAGAGTGGAATTTTTTTAAAAGCTTTTCTTCTTTTGGTTTATTGTAGATTTTGTAGATTTTGTAGATTTTTGGTTTTGTTGTATAATATGTATATTTCTTGTGTTGTATATATATATATAGTCAATAGTGTAAAATAATTTATTTTTGTTACTTTTTGTTTGTTTTCCTATTTGGTTGATTTTAGTTAGTTTACTTAGATTTGCTCTTTACTAGTTTTTTTTTTTAGGTTTTTGTAGTGCATGATCAGAATTTGAGATACTCTTGTGTCGTTCAATCATGAAACCAAGCAAACTTGTATTATTGAAACCGTCGAGCATAGAGAGATATTCAAGTTTTAGCATGGTAGAAGAGCATATGGATGAGCAGACAGTGATTAGGGATTATTTTAAATCTGTATTTTTTTTTTGTAGAGAACTCATGGATAGTCCATTCACCTTTAGCAACAAACAACTTTGAGCTAAAAATGGTCTCATTCAGATGGCTAGAGACAACCTCTTTTAGAGGACATCCTACGGAAGATCCCAACTCGCATTTGAAATCTTTTAATTCTCTTTGTGGAGTTGTTAAAATCAATGGTGTTTCTTGTAACTCTGTTCACTTACACATTTGTTTCCTTTCACTTTACAGGATAAAGCTAGAGACTGGCTGGGAAACTTGGAACCACAAAGAATCTCCACCTGAAAGGAGCTTGCCCAAGCATTTCTTTCCCACCTACTAAAACCGACAAGTTTAAAATGGAAATTGGAACGTCTAGGAAACTTGAAGGACAACAAATGTTTGAAGCCTATGAAAGTTATAGGGACCTTTTGAGGAAATACCTAGATCATGGATATCCTATTTGGATGCAATTCCAGTTGTTCTAAAACGGGTTGAATGGAAACATTAGAACAATACTAGATCCAACAGCAAGGGGAAACAATCTTATCTAAAACGATGGCGGAAACCAAAACTTTCTTGGAAGAGATGACTGCCACAAGCTTTCAATGACCCACATAATGATCAATGGCGAAGCCAATGGCAGGTATCTATGAAGTCAGTAAAGTAAGTGCTTTGAAAGTATAAATGGCTTCTTTAACCAATGCATTTTTTTCAATTGACAGAAATAGGGAACATTGCATCCATTGCATCATTATTAGACTCAAATAAAAACAAGTAAACTAAGTGAATAATAGAGGTTATAAGGAAGGAAGAAACCACATGCAAAACTCACTTCTTACTCATTGTCATCTAGGTTTGAGATATCATGAAAATTTTTCTTATACAAATAACAAGAACGCTTTGCAACCACCTACACGTTTATCCTTTAATCATGCTGAAAAGAAATCCTCTCTGGAGGAAATGATTGGAATTTTCATCTCCGAATCAAACAAAAGGATAAATTAACTTGAGCAGAAAAAATAAAGCATTGTCTTAGGGCAGGGAAGTGAAATCAAAAGATTAGAAGTGCAGATGAGCTACTTGGCATCTTCCCTAAATGCATTACAAAAAGGGAAGTTTCCAAGTAATGTTTAAGTCAATCCTAGAGAACAATTGTTTAAGGAGTGAAAAACAACTGGAAGGACCTATGAGACGGTTGTACGATGAAGATGAGAAAACAATAAGGAGTGGGCATATGAAAGTTGAACCAGCTCTTGAGGCTGGAGAATTTCCAACCACGAGCATACCTGTGGTGCCAAATAATAATATTTCATATCCCTATAGATTTAAAAAAAGAAAAACCACAATGTGGAGTTCTCTAAATTCCTGAACATGTTTAAAAAGCTTAATGTTACTATTCCTTTTGCAGAGGCACTAGAGATGATTTAGAACTATATGAAGTTCATAAAGGACATCCTTGTCAACAAAAAGAAATCTATACTCTAAAGATAGTCCACATGACAAAGGAGTGTAGTGATGCACTACGTAAGAAGCTGTCATCCAAATTAAAAGATCGAGGGAGTCTCATTGTTCCATGCACAATAGGAAATTCATATTTTCACAAAGCTTTATATGATTTGGGTGTTTTTATTAATTTAAAGTCTTTTTATGTGTACAGGACCTTGGGCCTGAAGGAGCTCAAACATATCAACATCTCTTTATAATTAGTAGATTGGTCTTGGTGATCCTAGAGGTATATGTTATGCAAAACTCACTACGCAATCATTTGTAGTAAATAGTAAAAAAAGGTTGATCCCACGAGGACTAGTGTAAGAAAATTTGTTGAAATTAAGCACATACTCACCCATACAAAACTAAACTAAAGAATGCAACTAAACACGTAAAATTACTAAAAGCAAGCACAAGAATGATTATTAAACTAAGATATATTTAAGGTAAATTCTAACATTAACAAAGATTAAAGAGCCTAAAACTCACACTAAAATGATAAAAGCATAGGGCAGAATTTAAAAAACCAGTGGTTGTTTTTGCCCAGTTGAGGTCAACAATGCTATAACATTAAACACCATACTGTTATACAAATGAAAAATTCATATAAAATCGACCCGAAAACGTCTCGAACCCATTTTTCTTGCCTTAACATTGAGATGTCTATGAAAGCTCAATACTAATAAAGACTGATAATACCCAAGATCTCCAAAATCTCAAGCTTAGAATGTATGGCTACACCCTAGAATTTCTACCCCTAATGGAGAAGTCACTTGCTCCATTTGTATTAATCCACTCATTCCTAACCCTTTTAGTATTAAGAATTGGTTTATGTCTTACGTTAGCTAAGATAATTAAACTCAAATAAGAACTGGAAATAAACACTACAAATGAAAATATAACTTCATAAAGGTACACATTAAGTCAAGAGAGTTCAAACAACGACTTCAATCCTTGCATTCCAACCCTAAAAAGACTTAGCCCATGGCTTCAAAACATATAATAAACCAGAAGAATTTAGAAACAACCAACATCTTGAGATTAATTTAAGAGTTACACCAAAATGGCTACAAAAATATGTTAAACTAGCTAAAAATTTGAGAAAAGCTTAGTGCAATAGAAAAATCAACCGCTAGAAGATAAATCTAAAAAGAGAATGAGAAAACAAGACTAGAGATGGGTGAAGCTTCTTCTTCTCCTAGAAATCAACTTCAAAATCGCAACTCTCCCTCTTCTTTCTCTATATTTTTTTTTTTTTGGGGTCCACTTTTTGGCCTATCTCGATTTCTCATAAATGTTTCCTCTTTTCTTTTCCCCCTAAGGACTTATTTGTCTCTCTCCTTCCACATGGCAGCTGATTACTAGTCTATTTTTAATAAAATGTTGACTTCCACATTGATGTAAGCTTTAAATTATGTGTCCATATGTGGTTTACAATGTCGTAGCATTGCAGATCATATTAGAAAGGTGGTTTACAATGTTGCATCATTGGTAACCATATTCAACTGCTGACCTATAAAATTGGTCTAGTAACCTAAGAAAAATGTGCCCAAAAGAGAGAAATGAAAAGAAGATTTTTCAATACACATGGTTACTATATAATAATAAATAAATAAATATTCTAAAAAAATATAATCAATAATAAGTAAATATTGACATAAAAAATTATAAAATGAATTGGTACATGGTAATAGATGAATAACGTATTTCGGTTGTGTTTGGGTCGTTTGTTTTTGTTATCAGGATTGTTAATTAGTTTTAGGTCGTTAGCTTTCTATTTCGGTTGTTATTGGTTGTTAAGCTGTTAAAGAGTCCTATGTATTTTCTTTAAATAACCCAAAGATTATCTTCAATAATACGAGAGAAAATTTCCATATCTGAATTTCTTTATGGTATCAGAGCAAGATTGACTAACGTCACGATCCTTCGTCTCCACGCGTCTGTCGTCTTCTACACGAGTTTGTCTATCTCAAGGTCATGCAAACTGCAGATCCAAGCCAAAATTCCTCCATGTTTCTTCTCACCAACATCTGCAATCTTGTGCCTGTGTGGCTCGACTTGTCCAACTATGCCCTCTAGCAGTATCAGATTTCTCCCATTCTCAAAGCGCATAACTTTTTAAGTTTGTTGATGGCTCGTATCCCACACCAAATTCAATCTTGCAGACAAAAATACATGACCTGTATGTGAATCCAGACTATGAGAAATGGTATGAGAAAGATCAAGCCCTAGTTACCTTGCTCAATGCAACACTAACTCAAACAACTCTTTCGTATGTTATCGGTTGCCAAACAACCCAAGAAGTATGGTAGAAACTCGAGAAACATTTTTCGTCATCAACACGTTTGAATATCGTTGGTCTGAAATCTGAATTATAGAATGTTACCAAGAAGCCCACAGAGTCAGTGGATGAATATATCCAAAGAATCAAGTTGATCGTAAACAAGTTAGTCGTTGTTTCTGTTATAATTGAGTTCGAGGATCTCAACATTTACGCTGTAAATGGACTTCCATCGTCCTATAATATATTCAAGACGTCTCTTCGGACTCGGTCTCAGACCATGACATTTGATGAGTTACATGTTCTGTTGAAAGCTGAAGAGGCTGCACTTAAACAACAACAGAAGACTAATGATGTTATTTCTGCAACTTCTCTGGCCATGACTGCAAGTTATGATGGATATGGAAACCAAGGAAGAGAAAATTTGGAGAGGTTCTGGATGTGGTAGAAGACATCAAGGGCAAACAAATATGAATCGCAACAATAATTCGAACTCTGGAAGAGGAAATCGACAGTCAAGTGACAATCGTGGAGGCAATGTAAATTCCAGTCCAAACAATTATCAAGGTTAATCCACTGATGGAAACCGATTATCCAACAAAGTAACATGTCAAATATGCTAACGATATGGTCGCAATGCGCTTGACTGCTACAACCGTATGAACTACTCGTTCCAAGGACGACATCTTCTTGCCAAGCTCGCAACTATGGCTGCCAATGCTAACGTTATTGTTACTGATCCTCAGGTATGGCTGATTGATTCTGGTTGCAATGCACATTTGACTAATGATATATCCAATTTAAATGTCTCGTCAGCCTATAATGGAGAGGAGAGTATTACAGTTGGGAATGGTAACTCTCTGTTTATCACTCATCAAGGCTATGGTAACATTTCTACCCCAACCTCACCTTTCTTCTTAAAAATCTATTGTACGTTCTAAATATTTCCACCAATCTCTTGTATGTCCATCAATTCTATCGTGATAACAATTGCTCGTTTGTATTTAATGTTTCCTCCTTCACTATTCAGGTCAATCAAACAGGCAGGATACTCCATCGTGGACTTAGTATAAATGGCCTATACCCTCTGTCAACTCCTTCAACTGCACAAGTACGTCTTCAAGCCAATGTGGGTGCTCGAGTTACCAACATTGTGTCACACGATAGGTTAGGTCATCCTTATAACTCTGTTCTCCATCATGTTCTTAAGAGTTTTGCTTTGTCTCTGTCTCAAACTGCCTCTCATGTTTGTACACACTGCCTTGAAGGCAAAATGTCCAAATTACCATTCTGTTTGTCTAGCTCTACTACTCGTAGACCTTTAGAACTTGTTCACGGTGATGTTTGGGGCTTTGTCCCTGAATTAGCAATAAATGGATTTCGTTACTATGTCTCATTTGTCGAAGACTACTCTAAATACTCATGGATATTTCTCTTGTGTCACAAATCTGATGTGTTTTCTACAATTACAATTTTTGTACCCCTTGTCCAAAACACTCTATCAACCAAACTCCAAAGTTTTCGGAGTGATGGTGGTGGAGAGTATTGTAGCCATAACCTCAAAACATATTTTGAAACTCATGGTATCACACACCAAAAATCATGTCTCTATACACCAGAACAGAATGGTGTTGCAGAGCGAAAGCATAGGCACATCGTTGAAATGACCCTTTCCATGATTTCTAAGTCCTCTGTCCCTCTTAAATTCTGGTATTTTGCTTTTGCCACTGCTGTCTACCTCATCAATTGATTACCATCCCCATCTCTGGGAAACAAAAGTCCATTTGAAATATTATTCAAATTGTCCCCTGATTACGCATCCCTTCGTGTCTTTCGTTGTGCTTGTTACCCATATCTTCGACCTTACACTTCCAATAAACTTCAACCTCATACTACACAGTGTGTGTTTCTTGGTTACCCACTTGGCTACAAAGGATACTTGTGCTTTGATCCTCATCATGAGAAATTTTATATATCTAGACATGTTATCTTTGATGAGTCCTTGTAATTTCCTTATGCCTCTGTTACTACTCAATCCTCAAAACCTCTTGTGGCTGTCACAAACCCAAATCCCTCAAACACTGTTCCTCTCTCTGTCTTTGTGTCTCCAACAGCTAATCAACCTACCAATCTATCAACCATTACCACTAATTCTTCCTCTCAACCCCTTCCTAATTCCCCTATTGACTCACTTATACCTTTCGAAAGCTCTTCATTCATGCCATCTATATCCCAAGCAGTAGATACCAATGAAATTTTACCACAGCCTTCCTCGAGTGATGCAGTGGTTTCAAACCCTTCTCAAAATACACATCATATGCAGACTCGATCCAAGTCTGTGATTTCAAAGAAAAAGGTTTTTATGGCAAAAGTTCAATCATCTTTGAATGATGAACCTACTTCCTTTACCACTGCTTCTAAACATAATAAATGGAATATTGTTATGAAAGAAGAATTTGATGCGTTTGTAAAGCAAAGGACATGGATCTCACGGTACTATCATTTGGTAAAAAGGCCATTGGGTGCAAATGGGTTTACCGAATAAAAAGGAACCCGATGGGAGTATAGCAAGATATAAGGCTCGTTTAGTAGCCAAAGGGTTCCACCGAGAAGCAGGAATTGATTATTTTGAAACTTTCAACCCAGTGGTTAAGAAACCTACTGCCAGAATTGTGTTGTCCTTAGAAACACAGTTTAGTTGGGCACTTCGTCAACTTGACGTTAAGAATGCCTTTCTACATGGTACATTGCAAGAAGAAGTCTATATGCAACAACCCCAAAGATTTCTAAGCAAACAATTCCCTCACCATGTGTACAAGTTGTGAAAATCACTCTATGGTCTCAAACAAGCCTCTCGAGCATGGTTTGAATGCTTCACAACCACTCTTCTTACTTTGGGATTTGAGGCCTCTCGTGCTGACCCTTCCTTGTTTATAAGACATCATTGTGGCTCTATGACATATCTCTTACTGTTTGTTGATGATATCATTTTAACAGGAAATGACCCATGATATATTGATTCCTTAGTACATCAGCTGAAAACACATTTTGAAATGACTGACCTAGGTGCTTTAACATATTTTCTTGGGTTGGAGGTTCAAACCAAGGCTACTGGCATTTTTGTAAATCAAACGAAATATGCCACTGATGTGTTACCATATTTGGAATGCTCTCTGCTAAGCCATGCATCATGCCCTCTACTGTGGGTTCATTGGCAACTAATTCCTCTCCATGTTCCTCTGCTGATATAACAACTTATCGATCTATGGTAGGCGCCCTCCATTATCTAACTTTCACAAGACCTGACATATCTTTTGCAGTAGGACGTGTGGCTCAGTTTACCCAACATATTTTCACCTTTCTGCTGTGAAATGTATCTTTTCGTTATATTAAGGGGACTCTAAATGCTGGGATTTGTTTCAAAAAGGGGCCTATGTCTCTTTGTGCATATACTGATTCTGATTGGGCAGGAGATAAAATAGATAGAAGGTCAACCACTGGTTATGTTCTACTTCTTGGCAACAATCCCATCTCTTGGGTGTCAAAAAAGCAAAGCACGGTCTCACGAAGCTCCACTGAGGTAGAATATAGGGCACTTGTTGCTACTTCTGGTGAGCATTCATGGGTTCACCAAATACTTCATGAGTTACAAATATTTTTACCTGCTACACCTTTACTTTTGTGTGATAATCAATCTGCTATCCAACTTGCCAAGAATCCAATATTCCATGGTCGTATAAAACATGTGGAGATAGACTTTCATTTTGTACGCGAGAAGGTTGTATCTCGAGATCTGCAGGTTCAATTTGTTTCAACGTTACAACAGTCGGTTGAACTCCTTACTAAGGCTTTGAAGTCTGATAGGTTGTAGTTTCTTAGACACAAACTTATGTCTTCATAGACATTAGTTTGAGGGGGATATTAGATGAATAATGTATTTGGGTTGTGTTTGGGTCGTTTGTTATTGTTATCAGGATTGTTAATTAGTTTTGGGTCGTTGGCTTACTTACAATATTATTAATAATAATAATAATAAAAAGTTCCATTCCTACTACCATTTCTATTTTTTTTTAATTCAACAACATTCATCACCTCTTAGTCATAAATGGATGACAGTTGAGCTATGCTCTTGTTGACCTACTATAATTTCCGTTGGTTGAAATAGTTTTAATCTATTCGATAATTCATTTGATTTTTTTTTAAAAAATTATGTTTATAAATAATATTCTACTTAATGAGTATTTTTTAAATTTTGTTATCTACTTTTAAAATTTAAGTTAAGTTTCAAAAATTAAAAATATTAGTTTTTTATTTTATTGTTTATTTTAATTTGACTTAGAATTTAAATCTTGAGCGATAAGCACTCTAGTAAAAGAATTGTGAGGAAAGGAACACATTTTTTTTGTAAAAAAAAAACTATAAATAAAATTGTTATCAAGGGGGTGATTGTCTAAAATTGTTTATGACAATTGATCAATTCACTTTTCCCAAATGCATTGACGATTGATCAATTCACTTTTTCCCAATGCATTTCTTTCTTCACAGAGATTTGATTTAGAATTATATGTTTTAAAACAAAATTTTATTTTTCTTTAAAAAAAAATATTATTGTAAACATTATCATGTAAATGTCATTTCCACATGTCCTTTTGACTCCCATGTCATGTGGCAAATTATCCCTAACCAAAATCATGCTCTCCAAATTGTCTATAAATAGTGATTTTTGGTGGATAAATAAAACAATATCCATTGGTGAATTCTCTCCAATTTTCTCCATTATCTCCCACTTTCTCTTTTTTAATCTTTATTTAATTTGTCAATTCCACTATCTCATAGTTATATTATATATATTCTATTTCCAAACACTTTATTATTATTATATTATATTACTATTTAAATATTGATAAAATTATAGCCGGTTTCCATCATATTTTCTCAACAAATATATTTTAATAATGCGTTGTTTTAATTTAAAAAAGGAAAACATTCTTTACAATTATTAATAAAGTTAATATGAAAGCATTGCAAATAAAACCGACCTTAGCTCAGTTGGTAGAGTGGAGGACTGTAGTAGAAAGCAGCTAAATCCTTAGGTCGCTGGTTCGAATCCGGCAGGTCGGAAATATTCATTAACTTTTTCCTTTTTGGTCAAAAACACTTTTTTCTTTTTTCTTCTTATTTTGGATTAAAAAATTCTTTTTTATTTTCCTTTTTTAATTAAAAAAACTTTTTAAATTAAAAAACTAAATTGTAACTTATTTAATTCATTGACTTTTATAGTTACTTTTATGAAAATTTAAAGATTAAAAGTGTCTTTTTAACTTTCTTTGTTTTTTATCAGTTGTGATTTAGTATAAAATTCTTTGGTATTTATTTAGATTTTTTTTGGTTGTTTATGGTGGGAGAAAATAGAAGGATTTGACTGCTTGAGACTCAATAGTTTATTTTTTAGAGAATATTTGGTTCATGAGTTAAGTTAGTGTAATTTATGGTTGAAATGTCGGTCTATACATTGGTATGTGTTTAAATTGTTATACACAAGTTCATGAATTGAAATTGTCACTTTTATGAAGTTGAATTAAAAGTATTTTTTAACAATTGTTTTATTCCTTCTTACGAGTGGTATGGTTTGGAATAAAAGTTTTTGAATTTTATTTAGATTTTGAAAACATTTGGGCTTATAAGATCATATAGTTTAGAAGGAATTTAATCTATTTTTGGGATAATTACTTTTAAATAAAAAATTAATATGACGCAACTCAAACATAGTTCAATTAATTAAACCACTGGTAATTTCATAAAAGATGGAGGATTAAATTTCAATTTTAATGAGACATCATTCTAGGAGGTTAGGATAATGTGATCGACAGTTTTACACTATTGAATGTTGAATGTAGGAGAAAGAAACAAAAATTATTTCATGATGTATCCAAGAGTTTAAATGCAAATTGAATAATTATTTCATCCATTTCTTGAACTATAAGAAACTACATGATATATTTTATATTGATTTGTAATTATTTTACATAGCGTGACAATATAGTTAATTAAATCTCATAATATTTGTATGGTGATAAGTCAAACACTTTAAACTAACATGATGTAGCCAACAATAGCATAGTTCAACTGACATCAAGTAAAACTTATAATCAAGAGTTCATGGGTTTGAATTTTTCCATCCCCAAATGTTGTTGTACATAATAAAAAGTCGTTGCATTCCAACGTTTTGTCTATATAGAACCTTTTTAAAATTTTTCCTGTGTAAGTTGACTGATGAACAAATATCTCATCTGCTAAAAGTTCAATTTGTAAGCCAAGGCCAGTAATTTTTTTTCAACAACTTTCATCTCAAATTCATTCTTAAGATATCCTATTGTCTTTGATAGCTCTTCATGAGTTCCAATTATATTCCAGTCATTAACATATACAGTTATAAGAGCAAATCCAAACTGTGATTTCTTTTTAAAAAACACACACAAACATATTGGATTATTTTTATATCCTTCTTTCAACAAATATCTACTCAAGTGATTATATACCACATTCGTCCTAATTGTTTTAATCCATATATATAGTTATCTATGTACCTTTATTGAATACAATTTCGGAGAACTTAATTCATATGTTTCTGGTATCTTGAATCCTTCCGAAATTCTCATATAAATATCATTATCTAGATATCTATATAAATATGTCGTGACTACATCCATTAGATGCATGAAAAGTTTTTAAAAAATAATTAGGCCAATTAGATATCTCAATGTTATTGCATCAACCACTAGAGAATATGTGATAATAATCCTCATTTATGTGGATTATCTACCTCTTTACTTAGTCATTTTTTGTCTAATTTATTCAAATTTTCTTGTTTTAGCAAGTTTAAATTATCTTTTGAAGTGAAATTTCTAAAGTTTGCTAAATTATGAGAAAAATAAGAATTGAAGAAAAAATCAAACTAATTTGAGGTGTTTTTGTACGAAAAGAAGAGCAGAAAAAAAAGGCCAGAGAAAATGTAGGTTGCATTGTTGCTAGCAAAAAAATGCTAGACACAATGTTGGACAAAGTTGCTGGCAAAGTTTCAAACACTACTACAAATTTGGTTTTTATTGACAGCTAAAAACTGTCAATATTCACTTTAGTTGACGTTTTTTTACCGTCATTGAAAGCGGTATTAATAAATCTAAGCGTCAACTTTAAGTTGATAGTTGACGGTCGTTAAACGTCAACGATTATGCCTTTATTGACGGATTTTAACTGTCAATAATATGAATGTTGACACCTATTAGCCATCAACTATGATGTAAATCTGTCAATAAAAACCTCTTTATTGACACTTATGTACTGTCAACTTATGGTATAGTTGATGGTTTTTAGCAGTCAATATTTAGGTGAAAACGTCAACAAAAACCTTTTTATTGACACTTATGTGTCGTCAACGTAGGGTATAGTTGATGGTTTTTAGCCGTCAATATTTAGGTCAAAGCGTCAATAATAACCACTTTATTGACATCTGTGAGCTGTCAACATCAGGTATAGTTGATATTTTTTAATCGTCAATATTTTTAGCCAACCGTCAATAATACCCCTTTTATTAGCACTTGTTGTCTGTCAATATAAATATATCTTGACGTATATTAGCTGTCATCCATAACTATACTTGACGTTTTGCATTGTTGACTATGACATATATGTTGACAGTTTTGAACCGTCAATACTGCCGGTTTTAATGTCGTTTTTTAGCCGTCAACTATAACTATGTATAAAACATAAAAAAATTGATATTATTCACCCATCCTCTACCACCTGCATTTGTATGAACAACTCTATCAATTCACATTTTTCCCATTAAGGTAGTCATTATCAACATGTAATTCACGTAAGACTAGGAAACAATGTAATTGGAAAGTCAACGATTTACCAAACTATATAAGTACAAATTTTATCAAAATAAACCATAATTGCAAATGAACTAAAGCAAAGTTCTATTGACTAACTAATAAGTTAAAATTATTACATATCGTTCCAAGTAAACTGTTAAAAAACATAACACTAACTCCTGAAAATCACATAAATGAAGTATGATAACAAAAATGTTCATAAGTATCGATTTACAAATTCACATAACTCAACTCGTATCTCGTCCAACTCATCTTGGGTGTACTTATCTTTTCTCGTCAACTGAAAACAAATAAGTGTACATACATTACAAAATTGAATAAATCAAGAAACTGTAAAACATATAGAATAAGATCAAAGTATTACCACGTTCGTTATCACTCGACTTCTTTGTGTTACTATATCTCGAATAAACTTCATAGTATAGTACCCCACTTTGTATTTCCCGGTTGCTTAGAACACTATTTAAATAGATTAAAACATATAATAAGCAAGACTCGAATAAATAAGCAAAATGGTAGTAAAAAATGGTAGATTTGAAACGATTACCTGAACAGCTATCCAATTAAAAATTGGACTTCTAGCGTTTGCTTGAGCATAGAACATCCTAATAGCCCTATATAAGTACAAATACATAAAAATAACTGAATAACGTTTTCCATAAAAAATATAACAATAGTAGAAGTTTCATAGTACTTATGTATGTTTTGTTTATTAACTCATTTGTTCACACAAAACTAGGTATCAATTCAATTGGCAACTCAACAAATCAACAAACTAATTACAAATTTGATCCAAAAACATATTTGCAAATAAACTAGTAAACTTACATTAACTATCTAATAAGCTAAAAACATTGTTCCAAGCAAGTTGTAAAAAAAAGTAACCATAAGTATGATAACAAAGATTTATCCAAATATATAATTACAAATAAACCAATAGGTTTCCATTAACTAATAAGTTAAAGGTATCTACAAAAAATAAAAAATCACAAGAGCTTATCATTTCACATGTATTGTGTTATGAAATCACATAATTCAACTCTAAGCTCATCAAAATTCGATTGGCTAAATTTAGTTTGTCTCGTCAACTGCAAAAAAAAAATAATAATAATAATAACTGTAACGCCCCATAAATTTTAAATGCCTTTAGGTTGGGCTTTGGGTGGGTTTAATGGAAATTAAATCAACCAAGCTTTGAATTTTCTTAATTTGACTTAAGTTCTATCAAATTTAAGAGAATATATGTATAGGTATAACTATATATATATATATATATATATTAAGTTGGTATTTGCATGATAAAAGACTTAGGGGTGAATGTGGAAAGATTGGAGGGCATTTTGGTAATTAGAGTGGTTTAGGGTTTTGTTTTACTTGGACACGTATCACGAGACTTGATCCCCTCATCTCACACTTCCCCTTCACGACTACCTCTCCCGCCGGCGAGCATCCCCTCACCGTCCTCCGAATGCCAAGCCACCAACCATCATTCGCCTGCAGACTCGTTGGAGTCCCTCGCCGGAACTCGCGCAAGCGCCGCGCGCCGCCACCGGTCGAGCGAGCTAAGCGCCGTCGCCGGCCGCTAGGGTGCTCTCGCAAGTCGAGGTCGTCTCCGCCGCAATCTTCGTCTACGATCGAGTCGTCTGTCTGAGGCCGCCAACGCCTCAGATCTGTCGAAGCCGCCACCTCAGGTTGCTAGTCGCCCGACCGTCGAATGCCTCACCTCCATTGCAAGGTTGTTTCGTCGCCTTTAGCTCCCAGCCGTAAGACGTCGACGATCCGCCACAGATGGGAGCTTGAATCGAGCCGCCGGAAGTCCACGCCGCAGTGGTCGTCGCCGCCGATTGGTTCGAGCCGCATGAGCTCGCCGCCACACACGCAACCTCGCCGGATCCGCAAATCAAGTCTTGGATCGCCGCAGATCCGCCACCTAAGCCTTGTTGTGAAAACCGCCATTTTTGGTTCGGGATTTTGGGGAGCTTTTCGACCGGTTTTCGACATTTTAGGACCGGTTCTGAGTAGATCGGTGAGTGGGCATCTCAGATCTGACCTCAACGCCTCGAAACGCGCCGCCACGCGCCGCCACACGCGCGCCGCCGCTGCTCCGCACGCCCGCCGCCGATACTCCGCCCCGCGCCGCCGCTTCGCGGAGCTGCTCCGGTCCACCTGTTTTGACCTCCCGAGTTCGTTTTAAGCGTCCGTTTGTGGTAATTTAGCCTAACGATGATTGGATTCAAAATAAGTGTCTAATTATGTAAGTTAATTAAAGAATTGATGAATGTGATTTAGGGGATTCGACTATCGAGCATGACTAAGCGAAACTTTGAGCTAGGAGCGGAATGTAAAGAGTTTCGAGCTAAGGTAAGGGATTTTCTACAAACGATCTTAAAAAGGGAAGTGAATACGATTTCCTGAAATATGTATTTGTTTTAAAGGATGAAAATTGAGGAATTATTTCAAAAGGTGAATTTCCAAAACTCATGCTTAGGGCTTGAATTTAGAAACGAATATTTCAAAGGGTTTCTCGAGAATCTCGAGTGAATGATTTTCAAAAGGTTTAGTAAGGGACCTTGTGCCGAATTTTTCATGGGATTAAATGGAAATGATTTTCACGATTTCATGCGAAAATAGTTTATAATTTTCTATACGAAAATATACAGATATTCACGTGAGAATACGTAATATTTTATGTGCAAATACTTCGATGCATCTAGTGGAATTAACCCATTATTTTATGTGAGATTATTCTCGTATGCTATGTAAAAGTATTCCATTATTTTATGTGAGAATAGGACAGTAGTTTGCATGAGAATGGTACATGTTTTCTTACAAAGTATGATCTTCAAACTGTCCATGAGAAAGTATGATTGATATATTGATGATGATGTTTGTGACATGTACTCTATTATCATGTGACTGATGGGACCTCATGCATGTTTTGTATGCCACGAAATGAATTAGCGAATAGTGTGGACATTGGTTATCCTGAGATCGTTATGTGCATGGTCAAACATGCAATAGAGACCTATGGGTCAAAATACAGGGGTCTGTGAGAGACTCAAAACGAAATGACTCGGGATGACCAATCGGCCCCACAATTAAATAAATATCATGGATTAAAGACTGACAACTAAATGAGCGATCATGGATTAAAGACTGACAAACTAAATGAGCGACCATGGATTAAAGACACGGCAACTAAATAAGCGGTCATGGATTAAAGGCCTGACAATTAAATAAGCAGTCATGGATTAAAGACCTGACAATACTAGAAAGTTTTAGGTCCCATCTATGTATGTAACGAATGAGTTTAGAGATCATGATTGTATGTGTATGCATATCCCGATCCCCCCACTTACTGGGTATTTTATAATACTCATCCCTCTACCTTTGTTGTGTCTTTCTTTGTTTTAAAATGTTTTCAGGTAGAGACGAGAGCATACCAGGCGAGTGGCATGGATGCGCTACAGAAGCCATGGGAACCAAGTCATGAATTCCGCATCAATAATTTAGAAAGAATTTTAAAAGATTATTGTCTTCCGCTTATGTAGTATGTAGTTTTGAAACTAGAGGCCAACTTAATTATGGTTCTTGTAAACGTTTTGTACTTCTATGGGATCCCAAATTAAATTGATTTTTAATTATCAACTTTTACTTAGTTTAAGCTCAGTTAAGGCCTCGAATGCATGCATGAGTAGTAATGTCCCTAGGAATTTATGTTAGAAAAGTAGGGGCGTTACAGTTGGTATCGAGCCCAAGGTTATAGGTCTTGTGGACTCGCTTTGCAGAGTAAGCAACAAGTATCCCATGGCTAAGTAGCAACTCCAGTCACCGCCAGGTATGCCTTCGAACTAAAAGTTTTATTTGTTCACGAAAAGAGAATTTAGTAGTCTATGAGAAAATATTTTATATAAAAATCGAGTTTGATGAATTTCCAAACTAAGAAAGAATGAGAATGTATGAGCTAAACTATATGTCTATGAAAAGGGAAATGCATAAATGAAATGCTTATATGTGAATCTATACGCGTATACGTCATAGCGTTGACGTGATCTTACGCCGAAAGGAAAGAGAACACATGTGATCCCTACTATTGATAATAGAAGGGAAAATGTTTTAGTTAAGAATGTTTACGCTAAAAATGAAGTTTTATAGCCATAAAACGCGTGTTGAGAATTATTACAAGGTCCGCTTTGACCAAGGGAGTAAAGGGTAAGACTTAAGAGGTTAGAGTGTTAAAGGTTGCTAAGAAACTAGGTTACTTAAGTATAGCTTTCAATAATAAAGGTTAAGACTACTCATGAGAAGTTCAAAGTTTGAATGTGTTCGGTAAGAGCTTAGTGGTCTCATTCATTCATGCTAGAACAATTGGATGGAAAGGTATGAGATTTAGTAAACGTACCACTTTAGAATTCTCGACCATGTTGACTCCTGAATAAAGTCCCTTCATCTTCAAGAATACATAACCATAGTATTTAAGGAGTTGAAAAGTAAAGAGAGCAAAAGTGTTTTGAAAATGGGCTCGAGATGTAAAGGAAAAAAAAAAAAAAAAATAGATTGTTATTGTTGAGATGAAAATTAGTTTTCTCCCAAGACACTTGAAACACTTCGTTCTTTTACACCATTACTCTAGGAGGAAAGCCACAGGGTTATACACAATTAATGTGATACTACAGATAGGCATGATACGAAGTTTCAAAAGCGATACCACAAGCTAAATAAACGTAATAAAGACAAGTATAAAGAAGAAAAGTAGGGAGTTAGGGTTTTAGTTTGAGAACACAAAAGAATTGATTGTCGGGACTCCAGAAACTGGTGCACGATTAGACATTCATATGAGCACTGGTGTGTTCACGCTTGTGGAATGTGTATAAGGAACCCTGCCACTAATTTCTACCTATTGGACTAGATATACGTGTACGACTTGAAAGAGATAACATGAGGTGTTAACCTTGAACTCTGAGGTGTTAAAGTTTCTTTTCCGATCGGAGGATTAAAGGGAGAGGATTCGGCTAATAGGAGAAAACGCTTTGAATCTCTCCTTCGCTATATGTAGATCAAAGTTGAGGAACTCCTTTCAATTAGTAAAGTGTACGGTTGTAGTAGTCGAGCGACCATTAGAAATATGAAACTATAAGATTCCTTTAGTAAAGGCTAGGTTGATGGTTTCTTAAGAAAGGTTTTAGTGAATTTGACTTATAACCAAACGAGTACAAATAGTTGAGAATGTCCTTAATCTTACTAGAGGAAGAAGGCCAAGTTTAAGGAGATTAAGCACGAGGATCAATGCGCTAGTATTAGATAAGGAAGGATTTATCTTTTAAAGTTACCCCAACACAAGAGACAGACTTAAGTATGGAATTAAAAGTAGAGAGTAACAAATTTCTAATACTCCTTACAGAATGCCCCACAGAAAGTAAAAGAACTCAAGTCACAGGTACGTAACCTCCTTTATAAGAGTTAATAGTAGTTTATCGCCATAAGAAGTATTAGTGTGATGCATAAAGGAGAAAGTGGTATACTTATGCGTGTGCATAAGAGATGAGAAGTGGAGACAGTTGTTGCTAAGGATAAATCTCTTCGTTTTGAATGAACGACCTATTCCACCAAAGAGGAGGAGCATAGTGTTCCTTAAGATGATTTTGGAGTCAAGTTAGCGCCCACATAAACCAGGGATTAGATATTCCGAAACGACTTTCAAATCACTTTTCGAACATCATGAAAATTATAGAGATTCGACTTAAGTAACCCTAATGTTGATAGACTTGATGGATTTAGCGCTCAAGAAAAGAGTAAAACACACATTGTACATAAGTTACTAGAGATGTTTCTGGTTTGCCCCTTAGTCTAAGAGGGGATATAGAAAGTACTTTAGAACGATTAGTTTAGGCATAAGGAGGGAAGAGTAAGCCCTAATAGGTGAAAGTAGTCGAAAGGTCACTAAGGAGTTAAGGGCTTAAGTAAACTTCAAAAGAGAAGCATAATAAAAGTTGTTAAGCTAAGAAAAGACGGGTATGTGACCTCGTGTGTTCTGATGTTAGAAAGGAAATGTCCGAGTTCGGGATGTAAGGCTTAAAGGAAACTTTGTCAAGATAAGACTCACTTGCAGCGTTATCAAAAGGGGTAGTTTGGACAAAAGAAGGAAAGAGTAGACATTACGAGGTGAAAGTCTTTCAAGAAACCTTGAACAACTAAGTTCATGAGTAGAACCTTATGAGAGAATATTGTAATTCTTGAAAAGTTCAAAGTCTAGGGTATTGAATGAACCATTCGTATTCGAAGTTGAACGTTAGGGTTTCATGACAAAAGAGTCGGAATAGTTAAGAAGTGTAGAGGATACGCTTAGAAAGTATCCGACCACAGTTAGTGTTAAGAAAATTTCATTATATTCGAACGATCACCCAACATGATATATAAGAAGTTGGAAGGTAATGGGAGAATGAGCTTTAAAAGACTAGATTCATGTTCGCGAGATCGCTTAGTATCGAAATTGTTATCGGTAGAGTTATATTAGGAGGGTGATACGAATGACTGTTCCGTTGTGCCATAGACCGAGAAAAGGTTAAAAGAGATAGAGTATGAGTTGTATCTTGAATAACTTGCTTTAAAAGGTTCATTCTAATTCCTAGAATTTGCGATGAAAATTTTGCCACTTAATGCGATAACCTATAATTATTTAGACTTTAAAGTAAGGTGAGTCAAGAGGACTTCGTTACACTCTTTTAAAGTTGGTTTTAAAGTTGATGTAGCAATTTGATTGATAGATCTCCTTGTCTTTTAAGAATAATCACTTACAATTAAAGAACTTAGTTCCACCTATATTGGGTTGTTCAACATTTATGTGTATGGTGTGTTTCTGAACCCTGAGTAATCTGAGATGAAGTTTGGAGGCATGATTGGTTTGTTTTCTGATTTTAGAAGTGCAATTTCTATCTATCAGGTGTAGAGAAAATTTAGCATTGTTGTAGTTACACCGTTATGCTGCCGAAATTTTCGGGGCATCCTTGTAATAAGGATGACAGAGTTGTACAGAACATTTCATGTGTCACGACAACCAAATGAGACTTAAGTTTGAGTTACTCCCACCATGACCTAAGACTTTCAACGAGCTATTGATTTCAATAGAAAACCCCAAAGTTAATGAATTACGCAAGTGAGATCGTCACTGCAAGGTTTACTACAAGGTCGTTGAGAGTAGCGAAAGGTTAACCAAAAGTGTAAAGAGTCTTGATCAACGAAACAAAGTTCCTAACTCTGTCCTTGAAGTCACAGCTTTGGTGAAAGTGATGAGGTTACGGAGGCGATGACTAGAGGAAATTATCGAGGCATGTCTTGAAATGAATGCTAGTAGCTGGTGCAAAAAAAAAAAAAAAAAAAAAAAAAAAAAAAAAAATTTGAGGCTTAGCAACAATGGAACCGTTTTAGCAAAGAGTTCCATTCTAAAAATCACAAAACAGAAGAAACTAATTAAAGGACTAGAGAAGGAAATACGAGCTAAATATCCTGAGTTATCTTAGATTTGGAATCTAGAACTTTCCAAATTTAGAATTCGAGCCAAGGGCATCAGTTATGTAGGCCTTAGTAGAAAGACTCCAGTGAAGAGAGCGAACCCAAGATAAAAGTTATGAGACCGTTGGGTAATAAGTTTACGCTAGGGTGTGGTACTTGAGAAGCAGCTGATGCTAATTCTCACATAAGAGTCGAAAACTCGTCTTAACCGAGTGGAGAAGGTGCGAGCGAGCAGTTCCGAAATTATTGCGAGATTTAAAACTTTCGAGGACGAAAGTTCTTAAGGAGGGAAAGATTGTAACGCCCATAAATTTTAAATGCCTTTAGGTTGGGCTTTGGGTGGGTTTAATGGAAATTAAATCAACTAAGCTTTGAATTTTCTTAATTTGACTTAAGTTCTATCAAATTTAAGAGAATATATGTATAGGTATAACTATATATATATATATATATATTAAGTTGGTATTTGCATGATAAAAGACTTAGGGGTGAATGTGGAAAGATTGGAGGGCATTTTGGTAATTAGAGTGGTTTAGGGTTTTGTTTTACTTGGACACGTATCACGAGACTTGATCCCCATCTCACACTTCCCTTCACGACTACCTCTCCACCGGCGAGCATCCCCTCACCGTCCTCCGAATGCCAAGCCGCTAACCATCATTCGCTGCGACTCGCCGAGTCCTCGCCGGAACTCGCGCAGCGCGCCGCGACGCCACCGTCCGAGCTGCCGCACCGCCGCCGCCGCTTAGGGCCGCCTCTCGCAAGTCGAGGTCGTCTCATTGCAATCTTCGCTCACGATCGAAGTCGTGCATGCGAGGCCGCCAACGCCTCGGATCGCCGGCCGCCACCTCGTGTTGCTAGTCGCCCGACCGCCGAATGCCTCACCTCCATTGCAAGGTTGTTTCGCCGCCTTTAGCTCCCAGCCGTAAGACGCCGTCGACGATCCGCCACAGATGGGAGCTTCGAATCGAGCCGCCGGGAAGTCCACGCCGCAAGCTGGTCGCTGCCGATTGGTTCGAGCTGCACAGAGCTCGCCGCCACACACGCAACCTCGCCGGATCTGCAACTGAAGTCTTGGATCGCCGCGATTCGCCGCCACCCTAAGCCTTGTTGTGGAAAAACCGCCATTTTTGGTTCGGGATTTTGGGGAGCTTTTCGACCGGTTTTCGACATTTTAGGACCGGTTCTGAGTAGATCGGTGAGTGGGCATCTCAGATCTGACCTCAACGCCTCGAAACGCGCCGCCACGCGCCACCACACGCGCCGCCGTGCTCTCAAACGCTGCTGCCGCGCCGCTCGCCGAGCCGCTCCGATCCACTGCTTTGACCTCCCGAGTTCGTTTTAAGCGTCCGTTTGTGGTAATTTAGCCTAACGATGATTGGATTCAAAATAAGTGTCTAATTATGTAAGTTAATTAAAGAATTGATGAATGTGATTTAGGGGATTCGACTATCGAGCATGACTAAGCGAAACTTTGAGCTAGGAGCGGAATGTAAAGAGTTTCGAGCTAAGGTAAGGGATTTTCTACAAACGATCTTAAAAAGGGAAGTGAATACGATTTCCTGAAATATGTATTTGTTTTAAAGGATGAAAATTGAGGAATTATTTCAAAAGGTGAATTTCCAAAACTCATGCTTAGGGCTTGAATTTAGAAACGAATATTTCAAAGGGTTTCTCGAGAATCTCGAGTGAATGATTTTCAAAAGGTTTAGTAAGGGACCTTGTGCCGAATTTTTCATGGGATTAAATGGAAATGATTTTCACGATTTCATGCGAAAATAGTTTATAATTTTCTATACGAAAATATACAGATATTCATGTGAGAATACGTAATATTTTATGTGCAAATACTTCGATGCATCTAGTGGAATTAACCCATTATTTTATGTGAGATTATTCTCGTATGCTATGTAAAAGTATTCCATTATTTTATGTGAGAATAGGACAGTAGTTTGCATGAGAATGGTACATGTTTTCTTACAAAGTATGATCTTCAAACTGTCCATGAGAAAGTATGATTGATATATTGATGATGATGTTTGTGACATGTACTCTATTATCATGTGACTGATGGGACCTCATGCATGTTTTGTATGCCACGAAATGAATTAGCGAATAGTGTGGACATTGGTTATCCTGAGATCGTTATGTGCATGGTCAAACATGCAATAGAGACCTATGGGTCAAAATACAGGGGTCTGTGAGAGACTCAAAACGAAATGACTCAGGATGACCAGTCGGCCCCACAATTAAATAAACAGTCATGGATTAAAGACCTGACAACTAAATGAGCAGTCATGGATTAAAGACCTGACAACTAAATGAGCATCCATGGATTAAAGACCTGGCAACTAAATAAGCAGTCATGGATTAAAGGCCTGACAATTAAATAAGCAGTCATGGATTAAAGACCTGACAATACTAGAAAGTTTTAGGTCCCATCTATGTATGTAACGAATGAGTTTAGAGATCATGATTGTATGTGTATGCATATCCCGATCCCCCCACTTACTGGGTATTTTATAATACTCATCCCTCTACCTTTGTTGTGTCTTTCTTTGTTTTAAAATGTTTTCGTGAGAGCGAGAGCATACCAAAGTAGTGGCATGGATGCGCTACAGAAGCCATGGGAACCAAGTCATGAATTCCGCATCCATAATTTAGAAAGAATTTTAAAAGATTATTGTCTTCCGCTTATGTAGTACAGAGTTTTGAAACTAGAGGCCGAACTTAATTATGGTTCTTGTAAACGTTTTGTATTTCTATGGGATCCCAAATTAAATTGATTTTTAATTATCAACTTTTACTTAGTTTAAGCTCAGTTAAGGCCTCGAATGCATGCATGAGTAGTAATGTCCCTAGGAATTTATGTTAGAAAAGTAGGGGCGTTACAATAACATAATATATTAACAACTTATAACAAATGAAAAGAGTTAAAAAGTGAAAGTAAGATAAATTTATACTGCATTTTTAATCATTAAGCTCTTATGAGTTAAACTTAAGGAGCACGCCTCAAATTTCGGATTTGCAAGATTCTTGGAGATTTTCACCCACTTTTAGAAAGAATATGACCTAAACTTATACCCAATCAATTACCCACGGTTTGATGATGAATTCTTGGAAGAAACCCTTACTTTCTTTATCTATAAAAAGGCTACAATCGAGGGTTTGAGGAGAGGCGAATTGGACGACCACAAGCTTAAATTCTCTCCAACTTTTTATCGTTTTCTCTACTGCTTTTCTGCACGTTTTTGTACCTTTTTACAATAGTTTATTTTCTTATTTTTAGCCAGTTGTACTCTCTTTATTTAGTTGTAATAAACCCTAGTTAATCTCTCTCTTTGCGAAAGCCTTGGAGGTTAAAATTCTAACCCAAGCTAAGTGTGGGTAGAATCGATCAATTGACGAAAGGGGTTAGAATTGTTCTTTAATTTCTGTTTTACCTTGCTGTTCATGCATTTGGAAGTTCAATAAAAATTCAGTTTTCTTTTCTTCTACTTTGTAGTTCTATGCTTAGTTGGAAAAACCCGTTTTTGGGAACAAAAATACAAGAAACCGAGAGCTCCATTTACTGTTCCTTCTTACTTTTATCTTTGTTTCTTTCTTTTATGTTTTCCTTTTTTTATTCGATCTACTACAACAACTTGGTGTTCTCACTTTTCGTGAGTAAAGAGGAAGAACCCGAGCCTTGCTTGCTTTCTTTTCTTCTCGGTTTCATTATCCTTTTTTTCCTTATTTTCGTTTTGGTTCTACTTTTATTTTCAGCATCTAAATTTATTTTTCCTTTTATTTTAATAATGAGCTAATTTTCTCTTTAGGGGTTCAAATGTGAATCCCTAGAAGAGAGATTAAAGAAACAAAGTAATTGTGTGTTGGCAACCAAATCGAAGTTTGTTTTTAGGGAATAAAATTGGTAGTCCTTAGCTACGGCGAGGTCGTGTTCAACAAGACTCGAACTTGATACCGACAGGGTCAAGGAATAGTAGAAATCCTAAAAACAATAGAGGAAAGAACTTAGACATAAGATCTGAAACTTCGACCTTAGACATAGGGCGAGACTCTGAAATCAAGAGGGTTGTGTGTGAAACCATCTAAGCTCAATTAGCCACAAACATGTAGGTTTAATTGCTTAGTTTCCTAAAGGATTTGGGAGCAAAACTGAATAGGAATCGAACCCGATTTACTTATATTTGGATTTGTTGGCACAATTGTTGGTAACATTTTCAGCAGTTTGAAAGGGCAAAAGTACTTGAATTCCCTTCTTTTATTTCATTGTTTTTTCCCTTTATTTTCATCATCTTATAAACCAGTGTATATTTTATTATTCGGGTGTGATTCTTGTTTATATTTTAGGATTCTTGTGATTCTTAGTGTATATTTTATTATTCATGTGTGATTCTTGTGTAGATTTTAGGATTCTTGTGTTTATTTTCAGAAATTTTAAGCAATTGCATTTGTGTATATTTTCAGGAACTTTAAAAGATTGCATGATTCAGAAACTTTGAAAACCAATTCATTATTTTCAATAAACTTTTTTGTTGTAAAGAAAGCTTTTTAACCCATTGGAAAAATTTGTCCCTATCTGAAACAATTCTCTAATTTTCACTTACTGCTAATAAGATATGATTGACTTGATTAAAATGTTAAGTTATGAAGCCATAATTAACTACCTGTCAAGTTCTTGCCCATGGTCAAATATATGAATTAAAATTTTCTTGTAGGAATGTGCTTTTAGAATATGGTTCTAGTGCTTGTAATGAGTGCACGAGGTAGTGTAACTTTTTGAAAATTGAAATCCTTTTAAAGTACACAATTACTTCTTATGAAGCTTTAAGCAATCATTGAAACCTAGGCGTGGTTCTTATTTTTGTATTGATTGTTTAGGTGTTAGTTTCAGAACCTATAGTCTTTCTTTATAGCTTTCTGTAGATGTCTCTTAGCTTGATAGGTTTTACTTTCGTTGAACTCGGTTGTCTGCCTGTTTGTAAGTGTAAAACATGTTGAGTTTCTATTTTTTTGAAGCCCAACCTAATGTTTGTTGAAGTCTGTTGGAGGTTGGGCATTTATTGTACCTTAAGGAGTGTTTGTTTGGATTTACAGGTCTTAGAGAAATTTTGGTTATCTCCTAGTTACGTCGTTATGCTGCCGAAATTTCAGCGCAGACGACGTGGCTGAGTAACCTCCGTTCGTCCTAAGTTTTAAGGTCGTTATTGTGAGTCTCTCTCTTTAAAAGAAAAGGGATCCTCGTGCTAAAGAAGACTCTTTTTCTCGCTTGCTTTACTATTATTCTAATGCCATGGAAGGATTTGCAGCTTAGTTATCTGAAACTGAGCTTGAATAGTTGAAAAAGTTGTCTGATGTTGTGGTTGTAAGGGATAATAGAAAGCATGAAATTCTTCTATTTAGGTATGATAATAGTTTCATCTCACTGTCAATTTAATATGTATTTACTAATGATGTCTCTAATTTCAAGTTTCATTGCTCCAACAAATCGAACATATAGAGTTATAGATGAAAATTTTCTGCTTTTTCTGCTTTGTTTATGGTTAACATGAAAAATAAGGTGGGGTTGTTGATTCTCATATTTGAAATTGATTGATTGTTAATTTAATTAGGATATAACATAGTGGAATTAATTAGTTTATAAATTGAGTTTGGATTGGAATTAATTGATTGTTAATTTACATTTGGGTAAAAGTTAGGAAAAAGTTAAAATGGGGTTGTTGATTATCATATTTGAAAGAAGCAAGTTTTGGTCTTAAACTCATAGAAGGTTGAACTTGCATTCTACTGAACTAAAGGTTGAATATTCTAATGTTCCTGAATTTTTGTTTGATATATATGGAGATATTGATCGTGCAAAGAAATAATTGTTTAATATTGATGGTGTCTATATTGAGCTGGTTTTTTTAATGGTCTAATAATTTGTACTTGTTTACTTCAGGGGATTTAATTTGATCCCATTTAACCCAATTATTTCTTTGCTCATATCTTTTGATCTGAATTAGTTTGATTTGATGCGATAGATGTGACGCCCGAGGAAGAGGGGTACATGAATGAACCGAGTCCACATCTGAATGAGAGGGATCCTGAGGATATGAAGGTATGGTGCCCGAGGAAGAGGGGTACATGAAAGTGACCATGAGGATATGAAAGTATAGTTGAGAAAGGCTTAAAAGAATTGATAGCTACTACCTATACCAACAAGGTGCACCTTCCTTTTCGGTGGCTCAATCATAGGAACTCCACAGTTAAGCGTGCTTAGCTTGGAGTAATTCTATGTTGGGTGACCTCTTGAGAATTTTCCTAGGGAGCATGTGAGTGAGGACAAAGCATGCTCAAAGGACCCCGTGTTGGTTTGTGGGGATAGTGTCTTCACTCTTGCAAGCAGTCATGGATGATATAGTGACGCAACCAGGTCGCAGGAGATCCTGGGCCTGGGGCGTTACAATAGTTGTGTTTGGTTGTTTAACATGTTTTGCATTAGAACATTTCCCAAATGTTGTTGATATCAATGTTATTGTATTTGATAATGATTAACAATTAACTTTTAAGAGGTAGAAATAGTCCTTATGCTATTAAAAGAGTACATTGTATTATCTGTGATAAATATGTAGTTTATTCTACTTTTTTAGGACTGAGATTGATTTCATTAATTGAAAAATATCTATTGACTTCATTTAATTAGGTTATAACATAATGGACAAATTATGGATGTCGAAAGATAGATTATCTAAAGAGTATGAAGAAGGTGTAGACATTTTTATTCAGTTTGCACATGAACATGCGAGTGGTAAACCTTCTATACGATGCTCGTGTGTTAAGTGTATAAATTTGAAGGTTCTCAACACTAATGTAGTCAGGAACCACTTAGTTGCGTATGGTATCGATCAAAGATATGATAAGTGGATTTGACACGGAGAAACCCTTGATAGACATTCTAGAAACAATGTAGAGTCAAATTTAAACTACACCACTAATGAGCATGTATATGAAGAGAACTCTGATGACAACATTGTGGAGATGGTTGAAACTGCACAACAACATTTTGAAGAAGATCCAAAAAGAATTAAGAAGTTGCTTGCAGATGCTGAAAAACCTCTATATCCAGGATGTAGTAGATTAACTAAGTTAGGTACATTAGTACCTGAAAGCCAAATTTGAGTGGAGTGATACTAGCTTTACAGAGTTGTTGACCTTATTGAAAGATATATTACTTGAAAAGAATGAATTGCCGACATCTACGTATGAAGCAAAGAAGATGTTAGTCACTTTGGGAATAACGTATGAAAAATTCATGCATGTCCCAATGATTGTTGCTTATATAGGAAAGAATACGCTGATGCATCTAATTGTCCTCACTGTAACGAGTCAAGATGGATGAAACGTAAGAATTCGTTGGAAGTGAAAGAGGGAGTCCCTGCTAAAGTTATATGGTATTTTCCCCCAATTCCATGATTTCAAAGGATGTTCAATAGCACGTTAATTTCCAAGGATTTAACTTGGCATGCTAATGAGAGATTAGTTAATGGCAAGTTACGACATCCTGCTGATACTCCATCTTGGAAATTGATCGATCATTTGTGGCCTGAATTTAGAAGTGAAGAGAGAAACCTTCGTCTTGCTCTATCAACCGATGGAATAAATCCTCATAGTGAAATGAATATAGCAAACACGAGCTTGTTGGCACCGTAATATTGACAACATACAATCTCCCACGTTGGTTATGTATGAGACGTAAATTTTTGATGCTAACCATGATAATATCTGGACCAAAGCAATCGGGGTACAACATAGATGTGTATTTGGCTCCTTTAATAGATGACTTAAAAATTCTTTGGAATGATGGAGTGCCTTGTTATGATGCATATCGAGATGAAGTATTCACATTAAAAGCAGTGTTGTTGTGGACAATTAACGATTTTCCTGCATATGGTAATTTAGCCGGTTGTAGTGTCAAAGGATATTGTGCATGCCCCATATGTGGAGAACACACATCAGCTATGCATTTAAAATTTGGAAAGAAGATGGCTTATCTTGGACACAGAAAATTTTTGCCACTAGCTCATTCATTTAGAAGACAGATGAAAGCATTCAATAATGAAAAAAAAATTGGAAAGGCTCCACAACCATTGTCAGGAGAAGAAATTATTGAAAAATTCACCAACAACGAACGTTCCTATGAAGATATGCCAAAAGAGAAGAAACCAATAGGTGCCTTGCGTTCTTGTTGGAAGAAAAAATCGATATTTTTTTAACTTGAATATTGGAAGAAGCTTCATGTTCGACATTGCTTAGATGTAATGCACATCGAGAAAAATGTTTGTATGAATTTAATAGGCACTTTACTCGACATCCCCGGTAAGACAAAGGATGGATTACAAACTCGATGTGATTTAGAACGATTAGGTATTCGTCCCGAGTTGGCCCCAAAAGTTATAGGAAGAAAGACATTCATTCCACCGACCTGCTACACATTATCCAAACATGAGAAACGTGCGGTTTGTCAATCATTGTCAAAAATGAAAGTTCCTGAAGGTTATTCTTCCAATATAAAGAACCTCGTATCACTCGATAATCTAAAAGTTAATGGTTTGAAGTCACATGATTGTCACGTGCTCATGCAACAATTGCTATCAGTTGCAATTCGATCTGCACTACCTAAGCATGTGAGAAAATTGCTATCACACGATTCTGCTTGTTTTTCAATGCAATATGTAATAAAGTGGTGGATGTTTCACAATTAAGTGAGTTGGAGCACGAGATCGTAGTAGTAATCGTGGTCCTGCTTTGAAAAATACTTCCTCCATCGTTCTTCACGATAATGATGCACTTAACAAAGTACATCCGTCGAGAAGTGCGACTTTGTGGTCCTGTGTATCTTCGATGGATGTATCCTTTTGAAAGATACATGAAAGTTCTTAAAGGATATGTGAGAAATAGGAATCAACCTGAAGGTTGTATTGCTGAAGGTTATATTGTCGAGGAAGCTATAGAGTTTTGCACCAAATTTTTGCATGATGTAAAACCTATTGGACTCGGAAAGGCACGTGAACGAGCTCAGGATGATGAATTTGGGAGACTCGCATCGCCACTTCTCTCATATGAAGCCCGATAAGGAACAACTCAAGCGAGGCTCATCTATATATCTTAGAAAATACAGATGACGTTCAACCTTTCATAGAGTACGTTCACTTCTTATACTAATTTAAAGTTAATCCTTAAACTTAATATACTAACACTAATGATTCTATGTATATTATAGAAAACATATGAACTATTTGAAACGTATCTATCCATCAAGATAAAGAAATCAGAAGTGGTTACAAGATCAACACAATAGAACCTTCATTTCTTGGATACGTGATCAAGTATGGTTTTAACAATTCTGCTCATTTTTTCTTTTCCTTTTTAGTTTTTAGTGACCTATACTAAATAGTGATTTATGTGTATAGGTTGCTACTGATCTTGAAGTACCAAACCATACTATATCTAACACATTGAGGTGGGTATCACATGGTCCTTCACCCACTGTGATAAGCTATTTAAGCTACGTAGTGAATGGTGTTCGCTACAATACAGAGCTTCGTGATGGTACTCGAAATGTTCAAAATAGTGGAGTATGTTTAGTACTCAGTACGATGCAAGTATCTAGTGCAAAAGATAAAAATCCAATAACCACAAACATGTCTTTTTATGGTGTGATTCAAGAGATATGGGAATTAAATTACCATAATTTTAAGATTGTAATGTTCAAATGTAACTGGGTTGAAAGTAATGGGGGTGTTAAAACAGATGAACTTGGATTTAAACTAGTTGATCTTAGACGTATTGGATACAAATCCGATTCTTTCATTTTAGCTTCACAAGCTAAACAAGTGTTCTATATAGAAGATCCGATGGTCTATTGTGTTGCATCCTCCAAATAGAGAGGACAAAGATCATATTAATTACGAAGACGAGCTCGAGAACTTAATTTTAAACTACAATAACTCTAACTACGTTCTTACTACTAATGAATATGATGAAATAGATGATGATAGTTCAACATATGTTCGCACTGACTGTGATGCCATTTGGATCGAAAATGAAAATGAAGCATAAATTATATGGTATAACTTTTCACTGTTGATTTAGATGTTGATACAATTTGATGTTTTTATGATTTATATTTAACTCAACTGCAGGTATTTAGCAGGATACTCTTATGGATCAATACTCTAGTGATGATGACCGCATGCCACTTGAAGATGAGGCAGAGAATGATGATATGGTGCAACCTCCTAATGTGCGCCTACTACTGGCGCTCTTTGCGATGCTCGAGCTTGCGAGGAATTAAAAATGAAGCCGATCAAGAGTGATCGAATACAATGCTCATGGACGATGGATTGGTAGGAATGCAACGAAAATGATAAGCTATATTGGAACGTGTGTGCGACACCACATTCCAATTACATATGACTCGTGGCACAAGTACCAAGAGAATTGAAAGAAAAGATTTATTCTTGCATTGAGGTAATCTATTATTTCACTAACTCATTAAATATCATGTGCTACTAGTTTCAATGAAAATTACTTATATATATTATATTCTTTTTGTCAGCATTTCTTCGTAGTAGATCGTAAATCAAAGAAGGACATATTGATGAAAGCTGAAATTTTGTTCCGGCAATTTAAGAGCATTTTGAGGACTAAATATATTATTCCATTTCAAGATATGCCTGAATGTTTGAAGTCTCCACCGCCGACATATAACCACATCGAGCAAGTTCATTGGGATGAATTCGTTGGTAAAGTTCTATCTGAAGAGTTTCAAGTAAGTATTGAAAAATGAATTATTTTTTGTTTATACATGTTTACACAAAGATACTAATTAACCTTGTGTTGTGCTATATAATTGTGTGATGTAGAAAGTAAGCAGTTTGCAAAAGGACAGACGTTCCAAAAATAAATACAATCATAGGCTTGCTCGTAAGGGATACACAAATTTTGTGGAAGAGTTGATATGTTTTGATTTCTGAATTTATACATTAGTATGTTATGTCTGCTCATTTATTAATTAGATGACTACATATGTTTGTAGAATAAAAAAGGACAAGTAGATTTGGATGCAAATCGAGCTAAGCTATGGATACAAGCTCGACAAGGAAAGGATGGCAAATTCTTGAATGAAGAGATTGCAGACGCGTTATGATCAAATTGTAAGCAATAATGTTCATATATTTTTATACTTTATTGACATTATACTAGAGTAGTAAATATATATTTATATTTTTATTAAATTGTAGGATCAGCTAGCAAAAGATCCAGACAATGCGCATGATGATATTCTGACAGAGACATTAGGCACTCCCGAACACTCGGGACGTGTAAGAGGTGTGAGAGGTTTAATCAAACCTCATTCTTCTTTCATAAACCCACACCTTCGACTCGGAAAAATAACGTCATCACCGATTTAAGAAACGAGTTGGAAGAAAGAAAAGAAAGAACCGATGACTCGATACATACCAAATGACGACAAAACAAACATGTGAAAAGATGGAGAAAACGTGTGGTGATGTCACTCTCTTGCGGATAGGGGTAGTTGGCAAGCACAACCACCCATTGCTTCGACATCTACCAAAATCTTGATCGGTAACTCTTTTTCTAAATATTCGTTAATTGAATTTTAAGAAAATGTATATAAATACTAAGTCATAATTTTTAATATACTATGTAGGGAAAATCTTGTGATTTAGTTTGTTGAAAATATAAACAATATTGTGGCATCGTGGAATGGTTTATGAGAGGTTAAGTCCGCATGAAGTTGTGTACTGCGGTGTGCCTCTCGATCGAACGATGTAAGAGTACTTATCACTATTGTATCCGATTTCAATCTTCGCATTGCCTATACCGATAATGGGAGTATTGGGACAAGTTTCAAATGCGATTGGTTCTCACGTTCCATGGCCAAAGAATCTTGTAATAGTAGATAAAGTAGAAAAGGTAAATTTATTTGAAAACGCTCGTTCTTGTTTAACTTAATGTCTATGATTTTTAATATATAACATCGTATTCGTAGGAACGTAAGAAACCTCACCGTGAGCTAGCGGCATTAAGGGAGAAGAGAGGTAGAAATGATGTGCCACGAGTGCATATGCCACTTGCAGTTAAATACATGATCAAAATTCTTGAAGGCATGAGGACTGAGTATATAGACATCCCAATATCTGTTCATGTGTTCGGATATCAATTCAACTTTCATTTAATGAAAGACAACATGCAACAGCTCTGCATGATGGAGGAACTTGCAATCTCGGTTATATCAGCTTATATCGTGTAAGTATTATTTAATTATGTAGACTTTGATATTCTCGTTATTTACCACTTTAGGATATACATAGTAGCTGGTTTGTTAGTTTTGAGTTATGCTTAAAAATTGTGACATGTGAGTTATTCTTGTTTTGAAGTTGTTGAGTGTATGTTTTGTTTCGTTTATGGTGGTTGAGTATTCTTGAATCATTAAAATGGAAGTGAATTGAAGTTTGATTGAGTTATCTGGATGTTGAGTATAGAAGTGTGTTTTTGTTAAGCACATGTACATGTTAAATTTTTGTATTGTTGTAATTGTGTTGTTATGCTGCTCAAATTTAGGGGTATTCTTGAATCGTTAAAATGATTAGTGGATTGGAGTTTGATTGAGATATCTGGATGTTGAGGTTAGAAGTGTTTTTTTCGCATGTGTACATGTAACATTTTGGTATTGTTGTAATTATGTTGTTATGCTGCCTAAATTTTCGAGACTTAATTAAGAGTAAACTCCACTTTAGGATAGACATTAACTAGTTTGTTAGTTTTGAGTTCTGCTTAGCAATTGTGACATGTGAGTTATACTTGCTTTGAAGTTGTTTAGTGTATGTTTTGTATCATTTTTGGTGGTCTAGCGTTATTGAATCGTTAAAATGATTAGTGAATTGGAGTTTGATTGAGTTATTTGGATGTTGAGTTTAGAAGTGTGTTTTTGTTTTAGAAAGGTACATTGTATCATATATTATTAATTTTTATTGTAATATTTAAACTTTAATATTTTTTTATTTATTGTTAGGTACTTGTGCCAATCTCAACCTATCATATTAGAACAATATGCATTCCTTCAACCATCCTTGATTTCATATGCCTCTGGACCTGAAGAGCAACGTTGTCGATTCCTATGTAATAGGTTACGAGAGACCAAGAATAAACTATTGATCTGTCCTTGTAATTCAGGGTACGTAAACCATGTGCTTATTAATTTACTTGTATTTTGTATATATTCCTAACTCTTATTTGTTGGTAATTCTGTATTTAGACACCATTGGTTGTTGGTGGTTCTATCATTGAAAACATCTACAATTTGGTCAATTGACTCCATAGGACATGACATTCGAGATTACGTGAAAAATATAGTTAATACGTAAGTATTATGAAACTTCTACCATTGATATATTTTTGACATGGGTAGCGTTATTCACATACTTTTATGTATTTGTACTTGTATTGGGCTATTAGGATGTTCTATGCTCAAGCAAACGCTAGAAGTCCAATTTTTAATTGGATAGCTGTTCAGGTAATCGTTTCAAATCTACCATTTTTTCCACCATTTTGTTTATTTATTCGAGTCTTGCTTACTCATTGTTTTAATCTATTTATATAGTGTGCTAAGCAACCGGGGAGTACAGAGTGTGGGTACTATACAATGAAGTTTATTCGAGATATAGTAACACAGAGAAGTCTTGATAACAGACGTGGTAATACTTTGATCTTATTCTATGTGTTTCACGCTTTCTTCATTTATTCAATTTTTTAATGCATGTACACTTCTTTGTGTTTCATGATTTGAGAAACGATAAGTACACCCAAGATGAGTTGGACGAGATACGAGTTGAGTTATGTGAATTTGTAAATCAGTACTTATGAACATTTTTGTTATCAAACTTCATTTATTTGATTTTCAGGAGTTAGTGTTATGTTCTTTAACAGTTTGCTTAGAAAGATATTTAGTAATTTTAACTTATTAGTTAGTCAATGGAACTTTGTTTTAGTTCATTTGCAATTATGGTTTATTTTGATAAAATTTGTCTTATATAGTTTGACAAATCGTTGAGTCTCTCGATAGACTTGTTCGACATTGCATGCGTGGTAGAGGATGGGTGAATAATATCCATTTTTTTTATTTTTTTTATAAATAGTTATAGTTGACGGCTAAAAAACGACATTAAAACCGGCAGTATTGACGGTTGAAAAATGTCAAGATATATGTCATAGTCAACAATGTCAAACGTCAAGTATAGTTATAGATGACAACTAAAAGTGTCAAGATATATTTATATTGACAGGCAACAAGTGTCAATAAAAGGGGTATTATTGACGGTTCGCTAAAAATGTTGACGGTTAAAAAATATCAACTATACTTAATGTTGACGGCTCACAAATGTCAATAAAGTGGTTATTATTGACGTATTGACCTAAATATTGACGGCTAAGAACCATCAACTATACTCTATGTTGACGTCACATACGTGTCAATAAAAAGGTTTTTATTGACGCTTTCACCTAAATATTGACGGCTAAAAACTATCAACTATACCCTATGTTGACAGCAAATAAGTGTCAATAAATAGGTCTTTGTTGACAGATTTACGTCATAGTTGATGGCTAATAAGTGTCAACATTAATATTATTGACAGTTAAAATCCGTCAATAAAGACATAATCGTTGACGTTTAACGACCATCAACTATCAACTTTTTATTGACGCTTAGATTTATTGACACCGCTTTCAATGACGGTCAAAAAATGTCAACTAAAGAGAATGTTGACAGTTTTTAGCTGTCAATAAAAGCCAAATTTGTAGTAGTGACCCCAAATCATCAATTTGTCACTTTGGTTATCTTACTTGCAATTTTACTAGCAATTTTTTGTTTTTCTGATTTAACTTGTAAACATGTTCCCTGTGGTTTCGATACTCTAGAATACTCCAGTTTCTATTATTTCGATCACGTGCACTTGCGTGTCTAGCGTCGATCAAGTTTTTGGTGTCGTTGTCGGGGAACAACATTTTAACAAGTTATTTTGGTTAAGGAATTGTGAACGAAATTGCAGGACAAATTATTGTTGCATTTGTAGTAGAAATTTTTACTATCTTTGGGATCCGAACCTAATTTGAGGTATAATTGCAGGACAAGTTTGGTGCATACAAAGAGAGTTTTTGTTGCAAAGTTTGCCAACAATGGTTGATGGAGAGCAATTGCAAGGAGAGAAAGTCACAACATAGGATTGGATTGCTCAAGATAGCCCACAAGATGGAAGTAGACATCATTGCAACATTGAGAGCACAAGCAGCATCGTTCAGCCAGACGATGGAGGCTTTGATGAAGAGAAATTTCATAGCTCCTTCTTACCTTATTCCTTCTATTTCTTGTATTTATTATAAAAGGAGTCATTTATTTGAGAATTGTCCTTATACTCGTAATTCTTTGTGGTATGGATTTCTACCCATATTTGCAAATCAACATCAGTACCAGTGTTTCCAACAAGAGAAGATGATTCCAAAAAACCCTAGTATTGCAGAACTCGTGAATGAATATAGGAAAAAGAAAGATGTTGTGATGTAAAGTCAGGCCAAAACTTTGCAAAATTTGGAGATTTGGGTGGAACAAATCACAAATGAATTGAAGGACAGGTCTAAAGAAATCTTGCTTGAAAATATAGAGACTTCCAAACAAGAAGAAGAACAATGCGAGGCGGTGACACTTCGAGCTGAATTGGAACATGAAGACCTTGAACTCCTTGTAGAAGCACAATGCACTCCAACACTTGAAAGCACTGAGGAGCCAAAAGGAAAAGAGGAGATTGAAGAAAAACCACCTTTAGAAGTGAAGGAACAACCCAAGGAAGTTGCAGTGAGCTATGTAGTTGAAAGTCCACAACAAATGACATCCAAAGTGCTCCCAATACTAGAAATCCTTGTTTTCACATCTTGCAGCTTGCAGGAAAAGCTAAATGAACAAGAGTGCAAAAAGGAAAGCAGGACAGATGACAATTTGCAGGATGTCATATAAGTTGCACCTACAATTTCTACTTTCAAAGGCTTATGGATATCTCTTGAAAAGGAACCAAACAAGGAAGTTGTAGTGAGCTATGCAGTTACAATTTCAAAGCAAATGACATCCAAAGAACTCCCGACGCCAGAATGCCAAGCTTTCACTTATTGCAACTTGTAGGAAAGGCTAAATAAAGAAGAATGCAAAAGGGAAAATATGACGGATGACAAATTGCAATATAAATTGCAGCTACAATTTCTACTTACAAAGGCTTACGTAAATCTCTTGAGTAGAAAAGTCCAGTTGTGATGAAAGCACCTCAACTAAGGCTGAAATCTCGTCTATCATCAAGACCAAGGTGCAAAATGAAGGAACATGGGTGCGGTCTCCCTACTGGAATAGGATAAGTATCTTTTCCTATTTTTTTCCTTTTTTTAAAAAAGACACAAAAAATAAAAAAATAAAAAATAAAAAAACCTTATTTCTATTTATTGAAAAATTATTGGACAAATTTTTTCTAAGGAGGGATCCTGTCTAGGTTGAGGTATTTAAGCTGACCGTATGGAACACCTCTACCTGGGGATCTACTCGGGAAATTGTCTGAAAATTTCAAAAAATTGAAAAAATAAGGAGAATAAAAAAAAGTTGTGCTTAAGAGAGAAGTATGATTTTGAGAAAATCAAATCAAATAAAAGAGTTTGATTTAGAGATCTTTGTCTAGGAAAATCCTGTCTAGGTCGAGGTACTTAAGCTAGCCGTTTAGGGGACAGCTCCACCTGGAAATTTACCTGAGAGTTCAATAAATAAACTCTAAGTTTTGAATTGAGATTTTCAAAAATCATCAAGACCCAAGGGAAAGATTGTGTGAATTTTTTAATGAGTTACTATTGAGTTTCAGGTGGAAGAACAATGCAAAGGACTCATTCTTTCCAACTTTCTAGAAATTATTCTTCTACAACCAAAAACTCTAGAGGCTAGTGATGAGAACAATTCCACATTCTTCTCCACAGGGAGTAGTTGTTTCATCTTTTTACTTGTTTTCTTAGTTGTTTCATTCAAGTCATTTTTGTTGGTTTTGTGTTTCTTTATTTTTACTTTGGTTTAGATAGGTTGTTTTTCTTGCCTTTTAGTTTATTTGTTTTTTTTGGAACTTTGGAATATTTTTTATGATGAAATCTTTTGATAGATTCTTTGAATATTTTTCTGATTAATTAAATGCCTCTTAATGATGACATTGGAGTTTGCTCGGATCATTAAACACTAGATCCTTATTTAAGTGTTTCCCGAACAAACACCTTCATGATTCCTTGTCTTTATGAAATATCCAAATCTAAGACAAACCTAAGTTTATGCACCTTACCTTTTAGGAGAGTATAACTTAAATGTTTTGCAAGTCATCCCTTCCTTTTACCCCTATTTACTACATTTTCTTAGACGGAGGGACATTGACCCGTTTAAGTTTGGGGGGGGGGGGATGAGTCATGTAATATATATAATACTATGTTGTTGTAATATTATTGTTGTAACACAATGTTGTTGTAATATTATTATTGTAATGTTATGGTAACCACTACTAGGATTCAAAAAAAAAAAAAAAAAAGAAAAAGAAAAAGAAGGAAAAAGAAAAGAAAAAAAAGGGAGGAAATTCCTCCTCCAGAGTTAACACTGTAACCAGGGGCTGTCATGACACCCATAATTTCCTTTGCATGAAAAGTTAACTTAGGAAGTGAGTATGCGAATGACCTTGATGTGATGAGTGCTCATAGTTAGACACTTTCATCAAAAAGCGTTACTAAA
Organism: Trichosanthes cucumerina; assembly: GCA_036507285.1. Classification (NCBI taxonomy): domain Eukaryota; kingdom Viridiplantae; phylum Streptophyta; class Magnoliopsida; order Cucurbitales; family Cucurbitaceae; genus Trichosanthes; species Trichosanthes cucumerina. The sequence goes on along the minus strand of CM071836.1, from coordinate 12,892,000 downwards.
CTAAAGCGAAGGCACAAATGATAGAAAGGTTCTCTCTGAAAAAAAATAGAAAAAAAAGAAAAACATTGAAAAAAAAAGTGTGTACCTTAGAAGTGAAGAATAAGTTTGGGGGGATGTTGTTAAAGAAATAAATAAATAAAAAAAAAGTTAGCTTGTGAGAATTTAAATGAAACTTGACTAAAGGTACTAGGTAGTATAAGCCTAAGGTGTTGTTGTAGGATGAAGGTATTTTGTTTAGATAAGGGAAGCATAGAAGTTGCATGTAGTGGAAGCATTAAACTTTTGTAAGTGTTATGAGCATGACGCCTCCCCTGAAAGACGTACTTTTATCAAAATCACTCATAGAATCAATCTTGGCTTGATATGTGCTTATATGTTTCAATGTTTTTTATGATATTGCTTGAACACAAGCAATGACTTAAGTTTGGGGGTGTGATAATCCTCATTTATGTGGGTTATCTAGCTCTTTACTTAGTCATTTTGTGTCTAATTTATTCAAATTTTCTTGTTTTAGCAAGCTTAAATTATCTTTTGAAGTAAAATTTCTAAAGTTTGCTAAATTATGAGAAAAATAAGAATTGAAGAAAAAATGGATGAAAACAAACTAATTTGAGATGTTTTTGTAGGAAAAGAAGAGCGGAAAAAATGCTAGAGAAAATGTAGGTTGCATTGTTGCCAGCAAAAAAATGCTAGACATAATGCTGGACAAAGTTGCTGGCAAAGTTTCAAACTTATGGAACACGCCTCAAATATAAGATTTGCAAGATTTTTGGAGATTTTCACCCACTTTTAGAAAGAATATGACCTAAACATACACCCAATCATTTACCCACGATTTGAGGATGAGTTCTTGGAAGAAACCCATACTTTCTTCATTTATAAAAAGGCAACAATCGAGGGTTTGAGGAGAGATGAATTGGGCGGCCACAAGCTTGGATTCTCTCCAACTTTTTATCATTCTCTACTGTTTTTCTGCACGTTTTTGTACTTTTTATAGCAGTTTATTTTCTTCTTTTCAGCAAGTTGTATTCTATTTATTTAGTTGTAATAAACCCTAATTAATCCATCTCTTTGCGAAAGCCTTTGAGGTTAAGATTCTAACCTAAGTGTGGGTAGAATCGATTGACGAAAGGGATTAGAATTGTTCTTTAATTTCTGTGTTTACCTTGTTGTTCATGCATTTGGAAGTTCAATAAAAATTCAGTTTTCTTTTCTTCTACTTTGTAGTTTTATGCTTAGTTGGAAAACCCCGTTTTTGGGAACAAAAATACAAGAAACCGAGAGCTCCATTTACTGTTCTTCTTGCTTTTGTCTTTGTTTCTTTCTTTTCTGTTTTCCTTTTTTTATTCGATCTACTACAGTAGCTTGGTGTTCTCACTTTTTCATGAGTAAAGAGGAAGAACCTGAGCCTTGCTTGCTTTCTTTTCTTCTCAATTTCATTATTCATTTTTTTCCTTATTTTCGTTTCGGTTCTACTTTTATTTTCAGCATCTATAGGTTAGCCTAATTGTCTAATTACGGCTAATTTGGAGAAATTGGATTGAGAGAAATTAAATTGAATGTGATTCAATTTAAAAATACACAATTATACAAATGTGATTTGTATAATGAGATGTGAGATATCTTATTATATATGGTTATGCAAATATGATTTGCATAATCTATGGTTGTGGTTAAATGGTAAATAGGTGGAGATTTCAACTCCATCTATCCCCATTATATAAACCCTTTGCACGAAGGATTTCATAAGCATAAGTTTCATTTTTTGGATTTCTCACCAAAAGAAACTTGCAATTCTCTCTCGACTATCCTCTCTCAATCTCTCCTCCCTTCACCAAAATGGAGTCCCACCTACTCTCCTTCTACCTAAGGAAAAACAACCGAGAAGCCTATCGGAGGTGTCCGGTTCGTTGGTTCGTTCGAGGAGATCGAGTTTATTGAGATCGTGTTCGCAAAGAGTTTGTGACCGGAGGAGGAAAACCGTGAAGACCGGTTCTTCAACAAGTAAGTGCCCTTACTGTTTTTCTTCCTAAATTGCATGTTTAACCTGGTTACTAGTAGATAGTTTCAATTTTAAGAAAGCATTTTTCACAACGATACCACGACGATTCAATCGCTTTTCCGCTGCGTGAGATTTTCATTCCCTTCAATTGGTATAAGAGCCAAATCGTTGGCTTTTCGTTGTGCAAATGTTTTTCTTAAAATTAGGTGGGTATTGCTTCAATTTATGTGATGAATTGTAGTTAGCAAGATTGGATGTTTTTGGTTTTGATATTTTTCATTTTAGATTTATTTTTGTTGATTAGATCAATGTAAAGGCCCGTGTTTTTAGGGCATTTAGAAAATAAATCGAGTCTGTAAGTCTGTGTCTTTGTCGGCAAGAGTTGCTGTGAAGAAATCGGAGCGGAAACGGGCGAGAAACGACGAAGAACAACAAAGGAGCTTGCTATTCTGTTGACGACAATGAGACACTGTTTTTCGGCGTCTCAATTCTGTCTACGCGGGCGGAGGCTGAGCTGCAGTGTAGCATTGCAACGCTGGGTGTAGCGTTGCAACGCTGAGGCATTGGGCGCACTGAGGACAACGCTAGACACTGCAACGTTGCAACGCTGCTCACGACGTTGTAACACTGCGTGCGTTGAGGAGCAGTTCGCGCGACAGTTCCTGCGTAGTGGGCGTGTGCCTTTAGTTTTGAAGACGTGGAGCGGTTTTATTAATTTTAATTATTTATTAATTTTAAAATGTAATTTTAGTTTTATTAAATTAAATTAATTAATTAATATTAATATAAAAGTTATATTAATGTTAATTAATTCATTTAATGTCCCGTAAGTGCCAAAATCGGTTCAATTTTTGCTATTTAATTATTTTATGCATGAGATGTATGAAATATTTAATTCTATGTGCATAATGTATGTCTATAGATTTAAGAGATTTAAAATCCCACCTTAGGTTAAACATTTCATGCATCATATTTATATAATAAGTGTTATAATATATAGTATGCATGATAGGTTATATTATAAGTGTTATAATATAATGTATGCATGTTTTAATTTATTTAAATATAAGTGTTATATTTTTAGATTAAAAGCATGCTCATGCATTTAATTCATGTGATGAATGTATGTTAGAGTTTAATATTATTTATGTGATGAATGATCAAGCACTATAACATAGAAATACATGTAACCTAAGTTAATTATTAGTTTTAAAATGTTTAGAACTTGAATAATTAGACTTAGGTTTTCTAGTTCTAATAAAATTAGAATTAGAAATCAAATATGACATTTGAATAGTGACTGATTAGTAGCTCTATCTAAGGAAGGTTCTGTCTAAGTCTGGGGTAGTTAAGCTGACGCTTTGCGGAACACCCCTACCTGGGAACCGACCTGGGAGTGAATTCGGTCTGGAGATTTTTAGGTTATATTTTCGTGAGTGGTGTTAATTAAAAGTTGATTAATTTACTCACATAGACCTAAGTTAATAATGTGATTATAAACTTAGGTTAAATAAATATAAGAGTTATATTGGTAGACTTAAGTAAATATTAGCCGATTTATCTAGGTCAATCCTGAATAATATAAAGTGCTGAGTGGGAGGAAATAAAATGTATAAGATACATTTATTTTTTCGACCACAAATCTCCGTTAAAGTCCGCACCGTGAGATTCATACTCGGCCTCGTGGCGCAAATGAGAGCGTCCCCCTTCGGGTCGTATTTGTATGGATCAACATCAACATGGATGGAGAGAGTACTTATAGTGAGTGAGAGTGAGACCTGTAAAAACGGGATCCATGATCTCTTTTTTCGATTCACACTATGAGACGCCTATGATCCGCCTGCTAGTTTGGCCTAGACCAGACAATCCCTTCGGAGGCCTTGATCATAGGAGTCGGAACACCGTGAATTCCCGAAAGGGATACAATTTCCTTGTTGGTTTTCCTTCTTGGTTCACCCTTCGGTGGCTATTGTTTGGACGGATACTTGGAAACTTAAAGATTGAGGTTGACACTCACAGGATTCATTAAGAGTTAATAGATTCAGACCGAAAAATGGTAACTGGATGCCTAATGGAATAAGAGTTATTCTGGTATTAGGGTCTGGTCGAGAAAGTCTCGTCCTAGAGGAGGAGTGTTTCTGTTCACCCTTTGGTGGTTGTCATTCTAAACCTTTAGGATATCATTGCAATTTTTTTTAATGACCTAGGGATCATAGGATAAAATTTTGCTAAAACTTGATTGGATTTCAAAAATTTTTTTGCGAGACTGACACAAACTTTTACTTGTTTTTTCAGCAAAATGCGAGCGGCGAGTTCTTCTCCTTCCTTTCTGTTCACTGTCGGCGAGAGACAAGCAGAAAGGCTCGTACGCATCTGGGTCCGAAGTAAAGCGACATTTCGATCCTATTCTTCAGCGTGTGAAATCAGACCGACCACGACCAGCACGCGTTAGAGGTAGTTGGTGTTGATTTACAAATTGCAGCGCATATTCATTTATTCTCGGGCCAATCTCGTCTCGGTATGTGATCTACTCAATCATTTGGCCTTTAATAAGTTCACCCATACCTTAAAAGTATGTAACTTGCAGTTTTAGGCCTCGTTGATCACACACACAATTATAGAAACCTTTTAATTGCAGTTTTGAATACTTTCCAGCAAGGGTTGAACTCTTTTTAGGCATTTTGAATACGTTCGACTGTGACCGAAAACTCGAAAAGCCTAGAATCGAGTAACCCATAGTGTAAAGTTTTTTGATTTGTGAAGTCGAACACAATCCAATAGACCTTTGAGTTGTTTGGTGTAGTTCGGTAAGTTTTGACATGCTTTAAAATCTATCGAGCTCCTCTAAAGTCATATTAGCTATATTAGTTCTGTTGCTAGCCTTTGAGACGTCTGTTTGTAGTTCCTAATCAATCGAAAGTAGTTTGAACCACTTTCCAGCAAAAAAACAAGTTTACATCAGTTTTGAGTTGGTTTTGAACTGTTCGAGTTAATCCTAAAGTGTTTTAGGTAAGTACATCCCTCTTGAATACTCTTTTTGATTCAAATAATGTTTTAAAATGGAGTTTCGATCTCTAAACCTTGCCCACTTTGATTAGGAACCTTATCAGCTTGCTTTAGGAGCATTTCAGGAAGTTGGTAAGTAGAATTCTACCTGTAAGGTGTATTTGTTTATATGCTAGTATGTTGTGTGCTTAACTTTATTATATTATGCTTGTGACTATTCTTGAATCTATATATATTTTGAGTTGCTCTTGTGCTAAGTTGTTGTTGAGTTGGTATGGATGTGGAGCATATTGCGCTGTATTCTTGTGATAAGCATGTGCCTTGTTGAGGTTGGTTTGTTATCATGACATGTATGTTTAATGTATTTTGAGCGTTGTAGCTAACCTGAATATGAGCTAGGAGCATGATGTGTAGATTCAATGCGTCCTAGTAAGCTTAGGTGAGGTTAGAAACCTTGAATGAGATAAAGAAATGGTTAGGTGAATACTAGTGCGCTTCAGGTAAAAATGGTCGAAGGATAGTATGTCACCGCTGAATTCAGAGAAAGGTCGATGCCTTGGGTAAAAATGATCAAGAGTCAATGTGGATTGAGTCATCGAGGCCTTGGATAAAAATGGTCAAGGGTCAATGTGGATTGAGTCGTCAAGGCCTTGGGTAAAAGTGGTCAAGGGTCGATGCGGTCAAACCATCGTTTGCCTTGGATAAAAATGGTCAAGGGAGCAATGCACAGTTCGAGGCCTTGGATAAAAATGGTCAAGGGTCGAACGCTAAGCGCTGTGGAGACACGTTGAGGCCCTGGTAAAAATGGCCAGGGGTCGACGACTCTTGAAGGAATTAGTCTTAGGTAGTTTGGTTATACATGATTGGGTTTGATGAGAATCCGATCCCCTTGAGCAGCAGAAACGTGGTTAAAAGATCGAAATTGCTTGTTTGTTTTTGGTTGAAAACAAATACCAGTACATTAGAAATAAAATAGAGATAAACATACATTCTAATCTAATTAGGCATGGAACTAATCATGCAAACATGCTGTAAATTAAATAAACAAATAAGGAAATTCTAAATTTACCTTTGTAGTTTTTCCAGCAGCAACTCTTTGCTCCAATTTGACAGCAACACAGTAACCAGAAAACTTTTCTGTTTTTACAGAACACTACCACTAGTGAGAATCTCCTATTCTCTGGACTAATTCCTTTGGTGGGAAGGATTCCAACAGTTGGAAGAGAAGAGGGAAATTGAGAGAGGGGAGGATTTTTTAGAGTAATTCACCAATTGCACACACTGGAAAAATGATTGACCGATCAACCTTTCTTCTCCATTGGAGAAGAATTAAACGAGGGATAACTTCCCCCACTCCCTATCGATAGGGAGTTGGAGGGAAGTGGGGAACGTGTCCTCCTGACATGTTCCCATTTATTTAATACTAAAATTAAATAAAAATAATTAATCTAATTAATTATATTAATAAAATTATATTTAATTAATCAAATTAAATATCTTATATTTAATTAAGATTAAATCATATTTAATTAGATTTTTCCCTCTAACCTATAGTTTTAATGTACATCTTATGCACATTAAATTATAACCTATAGTTTTCAAATATGAATAACATTCACATTTAAAATTTGAACTCCTTCAAATATTTAATTCTCTCATGTAATTTAATATAAATCATATTCACATTAAATTTATAATATAAAGTTCCAAAATATTATATTATATTGTATCTATATACATTAAATTTATTCCCTAATGAATTTCAACATTTCAAATTCAAACGATCTAAGAACCCTTTACGAGCTAGAAGGTGGACCTAATAGACCTACAAATCAGAAGCTCCAACGATACGAAATTATTCGGTTAATCTCATTAACCTCCTACTCACAATTCGTTAACTGCGGGAACACTCCACTAAAGTCCCGCAGCTGCACTCTTCTCATTGCAGATATTTTTCTGTATCCACGGATATTGACCAAAAACAGCAAGTCAATCGTACATGAATGTTTGTGACACCAGCTGGGTCAAACTACCATTTTACCCCTGGGTTACATCTTGTACCTTAAGTATCAATGCTCCTCTAATGAACAATTTGTTTGTGGTCCTACCAACAAACAGAAGTCCCTCTCGGGCCAATGAGAGGGTCAGACCTTTTGTTCAAGTCCCAAAGATACCACTTAAGGGAACATTCATCTACTTACCCTAGTTGTCGGGAAGGAGTGAGTTCCATCTTGCAAGGCTAAGTCTCCAGCTGTGTGACGACCGCCACCTCAGGTACTATTATTTATTTTATTTAACACTCTATTAACCGTTGTATTTAGCCGGTTTAGGATTTTAATCAAGCTCGGTGAGAGTGAGACCGTAATTTTGTTTAGCTTAGGTGAATTGTTCCTTAAGATGAGATTAATTATGAAATTAAAGGAAAAGGGCAATCTCAAGGGCGTTTTGGTGATTATTGTTTAAATGAGGGGTGTGTAAAATTTAACCTAACCCTAGCCCTTAGTCTCTTTGGTATTTAACCATAAGAGAAAAAAAAAAAACCCTAGAGCATGATCATCTCCTCCTCCTCATTGTATCAAAACCCTAACCCTAACCCTAAAACCATACACATCACTCTTCTCCTTCTCCTTCGTGCACATACCCTAACCGATACCCTAGCTCCAACGTGCAGCTGCTGCCGTCGCCGTCCGGTCAGTCGTGCAAACCGCCCCAGCCGAACTCCTTTGCGACCCACAGACGAACCCTCGAAGCTGCACGCCGCCTCCATCTGCACCTCGTCCAGCCAGCCGCTCGAAGACCTCCAACAACCTCGCCTGCAGCTCACGATCAAAGAAACCGCCGGCGCTTCCAACTCACACGCAGCCGTCAAGTTTTCCGGCCGCATCATCGCCGGAGTACGATTCTTCCATCCACCGTAGGTTCTCTCTCTCGCATGCGCGCCACGCCGGCGGTCGAGCTCGTGCGCCACGGTGAACCGCGAGCCTTCATCCCTGAGCGCCGACGACGCCAGATCTCGCCGATCACCGAAGCCCCAGCTGTCCAGCCGATCGCGAACGTCTGCAGCTCCGCCGGCCACCGCGCGAGAGCCACCCACAGCTGCTGCCGTGGACGTCCGGTTTCACCTCCGATCACCGCGCCGGCCAAGCAGTATCTACAGCAGCTAAGACTTACGATTAGGTGAGCGATCTTGCTAAGTATCGAGTTCGATTTAGAATTATTTGTGTCCTGTTGATTACTTAAGCGTTTGATTGAGAACTTAGGTTACGGGTTCGAATACCTTTTGTAGGAAACGGACTTGGAGCGGGATTGGAGGTTGATCGTCAGAACGGACTAAGGGTTAATAGGTTTTTGCATTGAGCTTGAGGTAAGCGGGGTACGATATCTTAATACAGTAATTTAAGTATCGCATGATTAGGGTTTTAGTGAATGCTTGGAAATTGAATTCGGAAACTATGGTGTGAATCAGGTTTCACTAAAGGAAGAGTAGGCAAGGGGTTCGATTAGGTTTTGGAGAAAAATCAAATCTCGAGGTAAGGGACCTTGTGCCGAATTTTTAATGGGATTAAATGAAAACGATTTTTATGATTTCATGCGAAAATAGTTTATAATTTTCTATACGAAAATATACAGATATTCATGTGAGAATACGTAATATTTTATGTGGAAATACTTCGATGCATCAAGTGGAAATAACCCATTATTTTATGTGAGATTATTCTCGTATGCTATGTAAAAGTATTCCATTATTTCATGTGAGAATAGGACAGTAGTTTGTATGAGAATGGTACATGTTTTCTTACAAAAGTATGATCTTCAAACTGTCCATGAGAAAGTATGATTGATATATTGATGATGATGTTTGTGACATGTACTCTATTATTATGTGACTGATGGGACCTCATGCATGTTTTGTATGCCACGAAATGAATTAGTGAATAGTGTGGACATTGGTTATCCTGAGATCATTATGTGTATGGTCAAACATGCAATAGAGACCTATGGGTCAAAGTGCGAGGTCTGTGAGGACTCAAAACGAAATGACTCAGGATGACCAGTCGGCCCCACAATTAAATAAGCAGTCATGGATTAAAGACCTGACAGGGGTCTGTGAGGGACTCAAAACGAAATGACTCAGGATGACCAGTCGGCCCCACAATTAAATGAGCAGTCATGGATTAAAGACCTGACAATTAATTGAGCAGTCATGGATTAAAGGCCTGACAACTAAATAAACAGTCATGGATTAAATACCTGACAATACTAGAAAGTTTTAGGTCCCATATATGTATGTTACGAATGAGTTTAGAGATCATGATTGTACGTGTATGCATATCCCAAACCTCGGTAGCGAGGTTACTTACTGGGTATTGTTTGCAATACTCACCCTTTCTTTTAAAAATGTTTTTCAGGTAAAGGAAAGGACGTGCAGGGCGAGTGACGGGGAAGCGTTACTAAAACCATGGGGACCGACATGTTTTCCGCACATTTCTGTTTTAAACTGATGTTCTCTCTATGCTTTTATTTGGAGTTAAACTTATTTACGTTTTTAATAGACCATGCTAAACGATGCTTTTATCTGATTTTAATGTTTTGTTTTTGGGATCCCTGAAACTATTTATGTTGCTTGGAAATTTCTTTTAAGTTCTTTTATCTCTCGGCCTATAAATGCATGCATGTGTAGTAATGTCCCTAGGAATTGGTCATAGAAGAGTAGGGGCGTTACAAGCTGCTCACTCGGTCTTGTCCCCAAGAAGGTAGGCATATTGAGTCGGCGAATCTGGCCACTCTCACCCATACTAGTCAAAGGACAATCCTCCCAAACAGGAGTTCGTAACCTGTTCAGGATTGAGATCAAGTTGCCTAGGTCATCCTAGTGAAATAGAAACCTATCTAGTTAACGGAGTTACGTCTAGTGGTTACTATTTCGCGGTCCAGTCTTATGTAATCTCATTGCATAGGATATCCCCACTCACACGTCATCTACACAAACACGTAGGATCACAGTGTTTGTATCATATACAAAGTGGGACACATCCATAGTGTTACCAGGGTAAGGTACCTAAACCTTATCCCCTTACTATAGACCATTTAGGCTGTATCTCGAATTGAGATCCTTTATATGTACACTACATTCAGTTCAAGATACATTTTACAGCCTTGGATGTTTAGTTTATTGGATTTAGGGTTACAACAAGGGCAATCTCGTAAATAATGAACAATGACTCTTTATTGAAATAATAACACTTTATTACAATAATTAGAACAAAATTACAAACTACGAGTTTTAGGGCACAAACCCCAACAGGGTTAATGTATTTCTAAGGGTAAGGCTGGGAGAAAACCTTATAAGAGCCACGAACGTTGAGTAGTTTAGTGGAGTCTATTGAGTTCATGAAGTTAGTTGTGACTCGAGTGTGCATGGTTTGATGTTCTACTTTACGTATTGCAAGTTTTGCTTGTTTAATGTATAGAAAACATGTTTAGCTGGATATGAGTAGCATGATGTTTCTTTGTATGTTGTATGTTGTTTGGTCGCTCCTCAGGTGTGAGCTACTTACCACTACGCGATATGTACTGACCCACCCACAGATTTTGCAGGTAATGAGAAGTGTTATGACCTCGGTGATGCTGAAGAGGAGGCATGAGAAGAGAAAGACCATAGTTGGATAATTATTTACGATTTGGTATTTCCGTTGCATTTAGTTTCACTTTAAGTAGTCTTGTAATAGACTTTATCTTGTGGTTTTGGTTCTGTTGTTCCTTACTTCCTTTGAGTAGACTTACTAATTGTTGGCTAGTTCAGATTGAGTCATAGTTAGAATATGTTCGGGCTTATTTTACGTTTGAAAAGTTGTTTTACTGTGAAAGTTATGTAAAAGTTTAGTTTATTTCTGTTTCTTGATGGGTTGAGAACCTTTTGGCTCGTTACAATGGTTAGTGACTTGAAGTTTGGCTTTGTTATTTGGTTCTCTTGCTTTAGAAGTGTGTTTTTGTTTAACAGGTGCTTGTAAAATTTTTGGTAGTATGAAGTTATGTCGTTATGCTGTCGAAATTTTCGGGATGTAACAGTTGTAAATTTAGTAACGTTTCCTTAGAATAGTTTAAATTTTGGGGGTGTGATGAGTATGAATTAATTATATTTATTATATCTAATTTCCTTACATTTTAAGTGAATAATATGTTTAATTATTGAAATTGTGTCCAATTTAGTTTAGGTGACAAATTATCGATTATTTAGTGGGACTAGTCTAAAAAGCATATTTTAGTTCAAATTCGTAAATTGAAATAAAAATTGAAAAAAAAAATAGAAAACAAAAGAATGAGCGAATTGAAAATAAAAAAGAATTAAAGAAATTGAAAAAAAAATTAAAAAATGAAAAGAAAAAAAGAGGAAAAAGCTTATTATCTAATTTTTTTTCTTTTGTTTTTCTTTGTGTATGTGGCATACATGGATGAAGTCTTCTTGAGAAATGCAAGGGAGAAATTGTCTTGTTGCTTGACATACATTGTGCAGTAAGAAATGACACATATAAAGGGACACATTTTTGGTAATTTTCAAGCATAAAACCCAATGCCTTGAGCAAAGAGAGTGAAGAGTTTTAGTGCTCTCTACAAAAAAAAAAAAAGTTTAGGGAGCGGAATAGTTCTTTATTTTTAACTTTTTTATTTTATGTTTTCTCCCCTTTACAGTTATTCTTGCTTTTCCACCATGTGTGCCTAAGTTTTAATTTCTGATTCAAGAGTCATTTCATTTCCAATTGTAATTTTGTGAGACTTTAGACCTAATTGAAATTTTGTTCTAATTTAAGAATTCTTTGTTTATTGTTTTATTTTTATGATTGATCGTTACTAATTAAATTGACGCGTTAATTTAGTTTCAATCAATTTATTGCTATCCATGATTTTGTGATCCGTAATTGTCACAAATGATTAAAAAAAATGTAACAAGGGGTTAGCTTATGTGTGTGTAATTAATGGATTTTCCATTTTACATAGCTTGCATAATAGACTCTAGGGAAAAAGAGAAACAAAATTAATTAACTTACCTCAATTAGTTAATTTTGGTTTAGTCTTCTCATTGCTTTTAATGTTATTATTTAATTAATATGGAACACTATCATACCCAATTGATTAAGTTATAAGTTTTGGTTTTTGATGTTGGGTTAAAATCAATTAAATTAGGAGAGTTTATATTTATTGCGGCTTTTCCGAGTAAATTGACCGAGTTCTTGAATTAGCAAAATTGAAATTAATTTTTTTTCTTTTTAAGCCTATGATCAAGATTACAATTGGATGAAATTTACATCCTTGAATTGGAAGTTGCATAAAGTTATCTTTTTATTTTTTTATTTATTGTTTAATTTCATTTTTTGTTCGACAATTCAAACCCCCCCTTCGCCCCTTTATTTTGTTATCATTATTATTTTTAACTTTGAGAAATTAATTCGATTGGTTCCCTTGGGATTCTACCTGGGTCACTATTTCTACAAGTTAGATCTAGAAAATCAGTAAATATTTTGGAGGGCTTCGACAACCCGACCAAAATTTGGCGCCGTTGCTGGGGAGCTATTGTAGTTTCTCATTGTTTAATTTGTTTGTTTGTTTTATAGTTTATGAGTCATTCTTCTCGAAATATTGAATTGGAGTACAATCCTGAAATCGAGAAAACAACACGTAAACTAAGAAAAAAGATTAAAGAAAGAAAACATCATCTTAGAGAGGAAGCCAATAGAGATTTAGATAGTTGTGGCACATCTACATTTCAAGATCAACTTCAAGAGGAGATGGAAGACAAAACGGCCGAGAGAACTCTTAAGCAGCTGGCAGCACATGATTTAAATCAACAACCTTTATGCATTACTTTTCCTACTATTGCAGGTGTTTTGACCTTAAGTCAGGCTTAATCCACTTACTCCCTTCTTTTCGTGGATGTGCAGGTGAAGATCCTCATAAACACTTGAAGGAATTCCACATCGTATGCTCCAGGATGAAACCTCACGGAGTCACAGAAAAGCAAATCAATCTTAGGGATTTTCCATTTTCTTTAAAGGATCAAGCAAAAGATTAGCTCTATTACCTACCTTCTAATTCGATTAGGACATGGAATGAGATGAAATGATTGTTCTTGGAAAAAATTATTTCCAGCATCAAGAGCTGCTAACATCAGGAAGGAGATTTATGGTATAACACAGATCACTGGGGAGGCGTTATACGAATACTGGGAGAGATTTAATAGATTGTGTGCTAGTTTTTTGTTGCCAATGGATAAGAGCATGATTGATGCAGCAAGTGGTGGAGCATTAGTGAACAAAACACTTGAAGCAACCAAACAATTAATTTCAAACATGACAGAGAATTCCCAACACTTTGGGACCAGAGCTAGAGGAAATGTTCAACAAGTCAAAGAGGTAAGTGAACTCAAAAATCAAATTTATGATCTAACTGCTTTGGTTCGTCAAATGGCTGTAGAGCAATTGCAAGCAACAAAGGTGTGTGGAATATGCTCATTTTCAGGACATCCTACAGAAGCATGCTCTCAACTGCAACAAGATTACTTTCAAGAAGCCAATGCCTTAGGAGGATTTCCTGGTCAACCTCAAAGAAAGTAAGATCCCTATTATAACCATTACAATCCTGGATGGAGGGACCACCTGAACTTCAACCACGGAAATCAAGGAGGACAACAGAGGCAACCTCCTCAGAATTTTGGTAACCACTGCAAGCTCCTATGCAAGCCCAGACTACCTAACTCAGATATGTCATTGGAAGATATTGTTAAGACCCTAGCTAACAATACTCTTCAATTTCAACAGGAGACAAGAGCAGGCATGCAAAATTTAGGTAACCAAATTACTCAATTGGTTACGTCAGTTAGTAAGTTGGAAGCCCAAAATTCTGGAAAGTTGCCTTCACAACCAGAGGTGAATTCAAGGGAGAACGTCAGTGCAATTATGCTCAGAAGCAGGAAAAAAAATTCCCTCTTGAGTGATTTCACCTGAGAAAGAAAAATGGGAAGAATTTTCTTCCACCAAAGTACCAAAAGGGGTAAATTTTGATTCTTCTCTATCTTTTCCTTCACATACTTTACCACCTCCTTTTCCTGGCAGGTTAGCAAAGCCAAAAGAAGATGAACATGAAAAGGAGATCCTCGATATATTTAGGACGGTAGAGATTAATATCCCGTTGTTGGATGTTGTCAAACAAATTTCCAGGTATGCAAAGTTCTTGAAAGAACTGTGCACAAGGAAAATGAAAACAAAAGAAAAGGAAAACAAAAGAAAAGAAAAAAGTTGTAGTAACTAAGAATGTGTCGGCTATCTTACAAAAAAATATGCTAGAAAATCCAGGTATGTTTTCGCTGCCTTGTATTATTGGTAATAAGAAAATAGAGTGTGCCATGTTAGATTTAGGGTCTTCCATTAATGTCATGCCATTTTCTATTTATCAAGAATTAAAATTAAATGACTTACAAGAAACTGGTGTAGTAATACACTTGGCTGATCGTTCTTATATTCACCCTTTAGGAGTTGTTGAAGATGTCTTGATGCAAGTTAATAAACTCATATTCCCTGTTGACTTTTACATCTTAGAAATGGGTAGTAATTCATAATCAAAATCTGCTTCATGTGACGCCCGGTAAGTTCAAGTAAGTTATAAGTTCTTTTTAAATTAATTTCGAGCTCATGTCGTGATTTCTTTAAGTTTTTGGCCAGGAGGTTAATTTTTGGATCTTGCAGGGACCCAAGCGTTTTGAATCTCGCTTTAAATTGGGTTGACAACCCTGAGTTTCTCATCAACCATCTTCGGAGAAGGAAAATCGAGGTAATTTTGACCTTCCTTCTTTTTCTCATGTTTTTAGGTTTTCTTGTTTAAAAAAAAAATAAAAAATAAAAAAAATTAAGAGGGAATTTTTTTTCGTGCTGGCCGAACACCCTTCCTCCCCACTCGTCTTCTCTTCTCGCAGGGAACCACCAGCCGCCGGAGGAAAGCTGCTCGCGCCGCCGTCTTCCCAGCCCGCTCGCCGTCTCCCGCCGCCTCCCCTCGCCGATCCCTCACTTCGTTTCTCTTTCTCCTTCTCCTGTTCGTTTTTCTCTCTCCTTGTCGTCGTCTCCTCCTTCAGCCCGTGTCCAAGCCGATCTGTGTAAGCGCCGAGGCCCCGTCCCGCCACGCCGACCGCCCACCTTCGTCGACTCAGTCCTTCTTCCTTGTGCAGAGGCCGCGGCGCAGCAGTTAATTGTTTAGTCGTCGGCGCCTCGGGGACTCCGTGCATCTCCTTCACAATTCGCTGTCACTCTTCCGATCTCTCCCTCTCTCGTTCAACTTCTCTCTCTCCCTCTCACTTTCTCTCTCTCTCTCTCTCTCTTCAGTTCTGTCTTCATCTCTCTCTCGGATCTGAACCGATCTCCCTAGCTCTCCTGTCCAAACCAAATGTTGTGATCTTGCTGATTGGTGTTGTTTTGTGGACAGGAGCAAATCCATTGGCGAAAACGTAGGTCGTTGGAGGAAATCTTGTGGCTAAGAACGAGTAGGGGACCGTTTCAGCTCGTAACCGTGGGTAAGACTCGATCCTGGATCTTCTTAGTTATGAATTTTAAGTTAAGAACTTGTCGATTTGGCTGTCATTTTCCTTTTAGATGAATAAAAGGTGTCCTATTAGCTTGGTTAGGTTCAGTTTCGTATTGCATCTCAAGGGTAGGGCCACGAGCTTGGTTCCCATTTGAACTTGTGCGTTGTTTGTGGTTTCTGTAGGTGCTTTAGGCTGCTAACAAGAGCAAGGATCTTTTGTGCACGTTATTTGAGGTATGTAGCTGTTGGTTTAAGCGTCAAACTCGTAAGCGAATGAGTTTGAGTATAGGGTCGTTGTGGTTGACTTTATAACTGCTTGTGATTGTTAATGGGGTAGTGCACGTTTGGTTCTTGACCCTAGAACTGAGCGGTTAAGCTGTGTGGTGGTTAAGGTAAGAGATGGGTGGTTAGCCCTGTGGTCGAGCCAAAGTTTTGTTGGCGGGCTGTGTGGTTGGCTGGTTAGGCTGTTGGTTAGGGACTCGGTTTCAGGACGACCTTGGAACGGTTTAGGGGAAGCCTAGGAGAAACGTTGAGCTTGACTTCCTAGGCTAACATTACCAAACCCTCTGAGTGACCCCGAGCGAGACAAGACCTTTAGGCTGACATCTGTGTGGGCATTAGGGTCGAGTGCGCCCTTTTGCATGTTGTGTGGGCATTAGGGTCGAGTGCACCCTTTTGCGAGCTGTGTGGGCATTAGGGTCGAGTGCGCCTTTTTGCGAGCTGTGTGGACATGGGGTCGAGCACTCTATGTGACTTCTGTGTGGGCACTTGGGTGGGCCGCCCTTGTGCGATCTGTGTGGGCTTTAGAGTCGAGGCTCTATTGCGTTTTGTGTGGGCGTTAGAGTGATTACTCTTTCGCGTTGGGGCGCGTCCCCGTCTATGGCCGCCTAGGTTTCTGGATCGTCGGTGAGTCTCTGGGTGAGGTGGACACGTGAGCGTCTAGTCTTGAGTCCCTAAGATGCTTAGGTTACGAACCTGTTTTACCTCTGTGTGTGCACATGTGAAAGTTGTAGCTTGGACGTGAGTGGGCTACTTACTGAGTATTCTTATACTCACCTGTCTACTTTAATGTTTTTGGTTGCAAGTAAGGGCAAACAGTGAGCTGGAGTGCGACGGTGGCGACATGACTGGGCTATGAGACCATTCTTGTCTTAGAGGAACCTTTATTTCGGATCTTAGGAAGCTCTTTGTATTTAGGAGTTGAACTATGACTTCTGTTTATTGCTCGTTGGTTTTCTGAACTCCTTGGGTTGTTGAGCATGACATTATTCATTTAGTTTCCTTGTTCAGCATGCTCGTTTAACTTTTGTTTATTGCTTTCGTTGCCTCTGTTGTGTGTTCTGCTGGAGCCCGACCTGTTTTGTTGTAGTTTGGGAGGAGGTCGGGCATTGAAAGAGTCCTTAGAAGTGCTTCTTGCTTAAACAGGTTAAGTAAAATTTTTGGATTCATCCGGATAGCGCCGTTATACTGCCGAAATTTCGGCGCAGATGGTGCTATTTAGTGGCGTCCCTAGTTGAATCTGAGTCAAAAATTAGGGTCGTTACAATTTTGCTAGGCGGACCATTCATGAAAACAACCAAAACAAAGATTGATGTAGATGAGGGTACTCTCTCAGTAGAGTTTGGTGGAGAGATTGTTAAATTTAATATTTTCGATGCCATGAAAAATCCAAATGATGAACATTCTCTGTCATATTGATGTGATTGATTCCATTGTACAAGATGTATTCACAGAGGAAAGTGTTGAACAAGAGCATGAATTAAATACACAATCAAGTTTGGAAGACCTTAATGATATAATCGGTGTAGAAAAGTTGTTTTTATCAGAACGAATAGATTTAAATGTCAAAATTTCTACTTCAACTAACAAAATGTTATCTTCTGTCATAGAGGCACCAAAACTGGAGTTGAAAGCTTTGCTAGATCACTTTAAATACGTATATTTGGGTGAGGATGACACATTGTCTGTCATCATCTCGAAAGGTCTCATAAAGAAGTTGGTAAGAACCTTGAAAGCATACAAGCTTGCAATTGGATGGACTTTAGCTGACATAAAAGGCATTAGTCCATCAATTTGCATGCACAAAATTCTACTTGAGGACAATGCCAAAACATCAAGGCAGCCGCAAAGAAGATTGAATCCAACTATGAAAAAAGTGGTAATGAAAGAGATACTCAAGTTGTTGGATGCAGGTATCATCTATCCAATCTCAGATAGTGAGTGGGTAAGTCCAATTCATGTAGTTCTAAAGAAAACTAGAATAAATGTGGTAAGAAATCAAAACAATGAACTTGTACCTATGCGTGTGCAAAATGGTTGGATAATGTGTATTGATTTTAGGAAACTTAATCAAGTAACTAAAAAAAATCATTTTCCTTTATCTTTCATTGATCATATGGTAGAGCGATTAGCTGGTAAACCCTTTTATTATTTTTTGATGGCTTTTCAGGTTTCTATCAAATCCCTATTGAACAAGAAGACTAAGAAAAGACGACATTCACATGTTCGTTTGGCACCTATGCTTATAGGCGATTGCCTTTTGGTCTCTGTAATGTCCCAGGTACGTTTCAGAGATGCATGATGAGTATTTTTTCTGAATATATTGAGAAATGCATTGAAGTATTTATGGACAATTTTACTGTATATGGGGATTCATTTGATGTATGTTTGGATAATTTGACCAAGATTATGAAAAGATGCATTGAAACTAACTTGGTTTTAAGTTATGAAAAATGTCGTTTTATGACCACTCAAGGCATTGTACTAGGGCATATTGTATTTTCTAGGGGTATAGAGGTCGATAAAGTGAAAATGGATATTATTGCAAACTTACCCTACCCTACCAATGTTAGGGGAGTGCGTTCCTTTCTTGGACATGCAAGATTTTATCGCAGGTTCATCAAGGACTTCTCAAAAGTTGCTTTGCCAATGACGAATTTACTGCAAAAAGAAGTTCAATTCAAATTTGGAAAAGACTGCAAAGAGGCGTTTGATAAGCTAAAAGAGTTGTTGACAAGCGCGCCTATTATTCAACCACCTCGATGGGACTTGCCCTTTGAAATTATGTGTGACGCAAGCAACTATGCAAGGGACAAGTTCTAGGCCAACGAGTTGACAAGAAAAGCCACGTCAAATACTATGCTTCCAGAACCTTGAATCTTGCTCAATGGAATTATTCCACTACGAAAAATGAGTTTTTATCCATTGTTTTTACTTTAGATAAATTTCAATCTTATGTAATTGGTTATGAAGTTGTTGTGTTTTTTGATCATGCAGCTTTGAAGTATCTTTTGGCAAAGAAAGAATCGAAACCGAGGTTGCTTCGATGGATTTTGCTTCTTCAAGAGTTCAATGTGAAAATCAAAGATCGAAAAGCAGTGGAGAATCTTGTTGCGGACCACTTGAGTAGATTGGTCAGAGAAGAAGATGATCTACCATTCAGTGATGATTTTCCAGATGAACATTTGTTCAACCTCAAAGGTATGATTCCTTGGTATGCTGATATGGTTAATTATTTAGTCACAAAAAATCTACCTCATTGCAAGTCTAGGAAAGCAAAATTAAAAAGTGAGTCAAAATATTATGTTTGGGATGAGCCTTTCCTATGGAAATTTTGTTCTGATCAAGTGATTAAGAAATGCGTGCCTGAAAATGAATTTCAGTCTATTTTAACTTTTTGCCATGATTTTGCATGTGGAGGGCCTTTTGGACCTAGACGAACTGCTAGAAAAATCTTATATTTTATGTTTTCTCCTCTTTACAATTATTCTTGCATCCAATTCATCTATAATGGTGGAGATTTGATTCATTTGCAAGCCTATGGTAATAACATGCTAGGTTTTGATTTTGAGAGTAAAAGCACCCTAAATACTTCGAGAGTATTGAGTGAAACCACGCGAGGGTGTTAAGTCCTGTCGCATGTGATTTTGGTGAATTGATGAGTTGTTTGAGTTTTTTATAAAATGTTTTCTATGAGTGCTCATTCTCTTGATTGTCACTACAATTCAATATTGATGTGTTATTGGCTTTATTGGTATTTTTGGATATTGAGAAATATGAAAAGGGAGTACAGAGGGGGTTCATATGCTGAGTTAAAGCATGCTTGAGGACAAACATGGATTAGGTGTAGGGGAATTTGATGAGTATGAATTAATTATATTTATTATATCTAATTCCTTACATTTTAAGTGAATAATATGTTTAATTATTAGTTTAGGTGACAAATTATCGATTATTTAGTGAAACTAGTCTAGAAAACAAAAGAATGAGAGAATTGAAAATAAAAAAAAGAATTAAAGAAATTGAAAAAAATATAAAAAATGGAAAGGAAAAAAGAGGAAAGCTTATTATCTATTTTTATTTATTTTTTCTTTGTGCAGGTGGCATACATGCATGGAGTCTTCCTTGAGAAATGCAAGGGAGAAATTGTTTTGTGACTTGGCACACATTGTGGAGCAAGAAATTACACATATAACGGACCTATTTTTGGTCATTTTCAAAAAAGGAGGGCAATGCTTTAAGCAAACGGAGTGAAGGGTTTTAGAGGTTGTTTGGGGTGCTGAGTGGGTTATAATAACAAGGGGTTATAATAGTCTGTAAAACATATAATATCATTTAAAATGTAGAGTAGTATAGTCTGGGGTTATAATAGTCTGTGTTTGGGCTGCAGCATATTTCACAGGTTATTATAACACGGGTTATAATAACCAGTGGGCCAAACAGGCCCTTAGGGTTCCATACAAAAACAAAAGTTTAGAGAGCGTAATAGTTATTTTTTTTAACTTTTTTATTTTATGTTTTCCCCTCTTTACAATTATTCTTGCTTTTCCACCATGTGTGACTAAGTTTTAATTTCTGATTTAAGGGTTATTTCATTTCGAATTGTAATTTTGTGAGACTTTAGACCTAATTGAAATTTTGTTTCTAGTTTAAGATTTTTTTGTTTCTTGTTTTATTTTCATGATCGACCGTCACTAATTAAATTAACGCCTTAATTTAGTTTCAATCAATTTATTGCTATCCATGATTTTGTGATCCGTAATTGTCACAAATGATTAAAAAAAATGTAGCAAGGGGTTGGCTTATATATATGTAATTAATGGGTTTTCCATTTTACATAGCTTGCATAATAGACTCTAGGGAAACAAAGAAACAAAATTAATTAACTTATAGTTACCTCAATTAGTTAATTTTGGTTTAGTCCTCTCATTGCTTTTAATTCTATTATTTAATCAATATGGAACGCTATCGTACCCAATTGATTAAGTTATAAGTTTGGGTTTTGATGTTGGGTTAAAATCCATTAAATTAGGAGAGTTTATATTTATTGCGATTTTTCTGAGTAAATTGACTGAGTTCTTGAATTAGCAAAATTAAATTGATTTTTTTTTTCTTTTTAAGCCTATGATCAAGATTACAATTGGATGAAATTTACATCCTTGAATTGGAAGTTGCATAAAGTTATCTTTTTATTTTTTTATTATTTAATTTCATTTTTTATTCGACAATTCAAACCCCTACCCCTTTATTTTGACATCATTATTATTTTTAACTTTGAGAAATTAATTTGATTGGTTCCCTTTGGATTCAACCTGATCCACGATTATATTTCTTTACAAGTTAGATCTAGAAAACCAGTAAATATTTTGGAGGGCTTCGACAACCGACCAAGGCGTTACAAAAACTAACAATAGTTCCTCGACAACAGCGCCAGTTTTCACAATCAGATTCTTTGGGACGGAACAACGATTGTGCGACACTTGTTCTAACCCAGCGAACAAGTCAGCCGAACGAAAAACGGAAGTCGCGGACAACTTCGAGACAGGGTCTAGCCTCCGCTCACGTTTTGAGAGAAAATGGTTTTAGACAACGTGAGAGAGAAAGCATTTGAAAACATCTTTGAAAAGTTTGTTATACACCAACAAGCAATATAATGGGACAACCACAGCTTGAGAGCATATAACCCGGGTAGGAAGAATTGACAACTAGTCGCATCCCCCTATAGTATATTATATGAAATTATAGCTTTTACAGGCATGCACATGAAAATGGCGAGGAGTCATACGCCAACAAAAATACAAGGAAAGTAAGCAACAAGCAACAACGAAGTAAATACATGAAAGCATAGTAAAAAGGGGTTGGAATGGGCATGCGACCATGGGCAACACGCCCTAGACAATCATGCCCGTGACATTCTCCCCCACTTAAACGGTTGACGTCCCTATCAACTGACGAAGCTTGAATTCTTCGATCTTCTGCGCCCAGGTGGCCAGATCTTCATCTCGCTCCCAGCTTGTTTCCTTCGTAGGGAGGTCCTTCCACTTGACAAGGAATTCTTGGACCACCCGTACGGGTCTTCCAGTTTTTTCTGTTTCTTGCGGCCAAGATTTCTTCCATGACTTTGACATCTTTTTGCTTCAAATCGATGTTTGGCCGATTCATGATATTGCAGCGATCATCATCAGGATCGAGGTGGTAGGGTTTCAAATTACTCACATGAATGACAGAATGAATTTTCATCCATGCGGGCAACGCCACCCTATATGGGGTCACCCCGATCTTCTTTAGCACTTCCATGGGTCCCTCATACTTTCTCACAAGACGCTGATCTTTATGGCTTCGGAAACGGATCTGTTCAGGTCTCAGTTTGACAAGGACTTGGTCCCCTGCTCAAAACTCGAGAGGACGACGTTTCTTGTCGACCCATTTCTTCATGTGTTTAGAGGCTTTCTCAAGATATGCTCGGGCTATTTCTGTTGTTTGTTTCCATTCTTTCGTGAAGTTATAGGCTTGAGGATTCTTCCCTGCATATGGGTGATCGACAATATGGGGCAGGGACAGTTGTCTTCCGCACACGATCTCGAAGGGGCTCTTCCTAGTTGAAGAACTTGTTTGGCAATTGAAGCAAAATTGAGCCACATCCAGCAACTGGACCCAATTTTTCTGTCGAGCGTCAACGAAGTGGCGTAAGTATTCCTCGAGCAGGCAATTAAATCTTTCGGTCTGCCCATTGGTTTATGGGTGATAACTTGAGGATATATTCAGGCTTGTCCCCAAGTATGCGAATAGTTCTGTCCAGAATGTACCGATGAATCGACCGTCCCTGTCGTTGACAATACTCGATGGGATACCCCACAGCTTCACAACATGCTTAAAGAACAACTGAGTCGTCAACTCAGCTGAACATTATTTCGGTGCGGCTATGAAGGTGGCGTATTTTGAGAATCGGTCGATGATCACCAAGATTGCTTCAAGTTCTCCTACCTTGGGAAGGTGCGTGATGAAATCCATGGACACACTCTCCCAAGGTCTGTCTGGTATAGGTAAAGGTTCGAGTAGACCCGACACCTTCGCCTTTTCTATCTTGTCTTGCTGGCAAATAAGGCAAGTCTTGCTGTTTTGCATTACATCGTCTGGCATCTTTGGCCAGAAGTATCCCTTCTTTAAGAGTGCGTAAGTGCGCTGCCATCCAGGATGTCCAACCCATAGAGAGTGTCGTGGCATTCGTGCAATAGTTTCTTCCTCAAGTCTCCTGCTCTTGGCACGTACAACCGATTTCCCTTTGTGAACAACAAATCATCCTCGACCCAGAATTGTCTTGTCTTCCTTTCTTTGGCCAATTCGATTACAGCTTTGGTCGAGGAATCTTTCTGTAGGTGTTCTTTGATGATGTCGCGTATCGAGCCATCAATCTTACTTGCGTGGATATGGGCTAACATGCACAGGACCGCATGTTCGCCCTTTCGACTCAAGGCATCTGCCGCTTGGTTATTCTTTCCTGTTTTATGCTCAAATTTGAAATCGAACTCGGCTAAGGATTCTTGCCATCGAGCTTGATTTGAAGTCAATTTAGGCTGGCTGAAGAACTGACAGATGGCGCTATTATATGTCTTCACTACGAATCGAGATCCCAGTAAATATTGCCTCCAGACTCTGAGACAATGAACAACGGCTAGCATTTCTTTTTCGGAGACAGTATACCTCCGTTCAACATCATTTAATTTTTGGCTTTCGTAGGCGATCGGGTGGCCCTCTTGCATGAGGACACCCCCGAGGGCAAAGTCTGAAGCATCTGTCTCTACTTCGAATGGCTTTGTCACGTCGACCAATCCGAGGACAGGACCCCTCATCATGGTTTCCTTCAAGTCTTCAAAAGCCCCTTGGCATTCGACAGTCCACTGCCAAGGCTTGTCTTTCTTTAATAATTCTATAAGTGGGGTGGCTCGTTTCGAAAATCCGTCGACGAGCCGTCGATAATAATTTGCCAATCCGAGGAAAGAACGTAGTTGGGTCACTGAGGAAGGAAGTTTCCATTCTCGAATTGACTCCACCTTGTCACTGTCCATACTGATTCGTCCGCATTCGATCACATGCACGAGAAAGTTGATGCGCTGTTGGGCAAAAGTGCATTTCTCTTTCTTCAAATATAGTTTGTTCTGTTTCAACTTTTCGAAGACCAGTTTCAGGTGCACCTTGTGTTCTTCTAGGGTGGCACTATAGACCACGATGTCGTCGAGGTAAACTACGAAAAACTGGTCAAGATACTCATGGAATACTTGATTCATCAAGGTGCAAAATGTGGTAGGAGCATTTGTCAGGCCAAAGGGCATGACTAAGAATTCGAAGGCTCCGTATCTTGTCACACAGGTGGTCTTTTGCTCGTCCCTCTCAACAATGCGAACTTGATAATATCCCGAGCGTAGGTCCAACTTTGTAAAGTATTTAGCCCCGTGTAGCTGGTCGAATAGATCGGATATTATTGGTAGTGGATATCGGTTGCGCACTGTTACTTTGTTCAATGCCCTATAGTCGATGCACAACCGTAGAGATCCATCCTTCTTTTCTCGAATAGTCACAGGCCCCATAAGGTGCTTTCGCGGAGCGAATGAACCCTGCGCTCAAGAGCTCGTCTAATTGCTTTCGGAGTTCGGCGAGTTCGGGTGGTGCCATCTTGTATGCGTTTTTCGCTGGGGGTTTAACTCCTGGTAGGAGTTCAATTTCGTGATCGATCCCTCGACGAGGGGGTAGAGTCTTCGGCAAGTTGTCGGGCATTATCTCGATATATTCTTGCAGAACTTCTTGGATTTCTGTCGGGACAAGGTCGGTGGTGGTTGTATCCACGACCATAGGAATGGCCATGAATGTTGGTTCCTCTCGGCCCAACCCTCTCTTCAACTGCATGGCTGAAATCATTCTCATGCCACCAGGTTGTTTGATGCTTGCAGAGATGACTGTGGGATTACTACCGGTGACGACGATGCACTTTGCTAGGGGCATTGGGATGACTTTGTGTTCTAGAAGGAAGTCCATCCCAATTACCACGTCAAAGTCATCCATGCGGACCACGACGAGGTCTATTTCTCCTGACCAAGACCCCAGCTTCAGAGAGACTCTTTTGGAGACTCCTACAATAGGCAGGGCCTCGAAATTGACAGCTTTCATCCTTCCGGTGTCTCTCTCTATTTTCAACTCTAGTCTCTTGGCTTCTTGATCGGATATGAAGTTGTGAGTTGCGCCAGAGTCGACTAAAGTGCTCTTAGCTCGGTGGGAGTTGATTATGGCATCAACGAACATCAACCCCTTCTCAGACGTTTCTCTCGGTTCGACCTTCCTTTGTAGTGCAGATAGGAATTTCATCGCACCCATTCTAGGTGTTTCGTTGCCCTCTTCCTTTTCAACTTCAGTTTCAGTCTTCGCCTCATTCTTACTTTGAACATAAGCTTGGAGAGCCGTGAGGGCAGCCCTTTGTGGGCAGTCGTACAGTCTGTGGGCGCCTTTGCATAGGAGACACTGTAGGGGCCCCTGGTGATACCTTGATTGATAAGGTCCTCGCGGAGGACCGACGTTTGTGTTCTGAGGCCTTCTTTCTATTCCCCCATTCGGTTTATCTGTTCCCCCACTTGGTTTATGTGGCCCATCATATCGCTGATTCGTCGGTCGGGAGGGGTTGTTTCTGCCTTGGTGGGGTGGAGTGTATTTCCTCTGTGAACTTGACTCACCGCCGTAGTCTAAGAGTCTTTCGGCTGCCGCGTAGGCTGAGGTAAGGTCTTGGCTGCCGCGTAGGCTGAGGTAAGGTCTTGGACCCTCTGTTCATACAATTTTGTTCTTGCCCACGGTTGTAATCCCTCGATAAAACAAAATACTTTATCCTTTTCAGACATATCTCGAATGTCGAGCATCACTGCCGCAAACTGCTTGACGTAATCTCTTATGTTTCCAATTTGTCTCAGTTCGCGAAGTTTTCGCCTTGCAATGAACTCCACATTCTCTTGGAAAAATTGAGTGTTCAACTCTTTCTTCAGGTCTTCCCAGGTTGCAATGGTGCATAGGCCGTTTTGCATGTCATTGACCTTCGTGCGCCACCATAATTTAGCATCATCTATGAGATGCATCGAGGCTACGGTGACTCTTAGTTCTTCAGATGTAGTACCTGTAGCCTTGAAGTACTGCTCAACGTCGAAGATGAATTTTTCAAGATCTTTAGCATCCCAGTTCCCTTTGAATGCTTTGGGATCTGAGATCTTTAGTTTGTTGGGCCCAACACTCGCTTGGTTCGGGGCCTGATTCTTTACAGCTCGCATGGTGCAGCTTATGCGAGTGCTCAGTTAAGCCATCTCAGTCCTCATTGCCTCTATAGCCATTCGTACGTCCTCAGTTAGGTCGTTGAACAGCTTCATCATGGTCTTTTGGGTATTATCTAGCTCTTCCACACGTTCCTCTATGTGTGCGGCAGAGCCAGTGGAGCTATCTCCACGTTCGAAGCTACTTGGACGGGTAGCTTTATCTTCAAGGGTGTCGACCCTCAGCGTCAGTTCTCTTATCGGTAACCCATCAAATCGGGCACTCAGGGCCTTTATTTCGCCCACTGCCTCTTGGACTTCTTTTATTTGGTCTTCGAGGAATCACACCGTGTTAGGTGTTTCCCTCATGTACAACAACTGTTCTTCGATTTCAACTAGTCGGTCGACGTGCGACTTGCTCAATTGTTTTGCCGCCGACATGATCGCAACTTTCTTCACCAAGGAGCCAACTAGGCTCTGATACCACTTGTCACAATGGATTCTTTTGGACAGGACAACGATTGTGCAACACTTGTTCTAACCCAGCGAACAAGTCAGCCGAACGAAAAACGAAAGTCGCGGACAACTTCGATACAGGGTCTAGCCTCCGCTCACGTTTTGAGAGAAAATGGTTTTAGAAAACGTGAGAGAGAAAGCATTTGAAAACATCTTTGAAAAGTTTGTTATACACCAGCAAGCAATTTAATGGGACAACCACACTGAGAGCATATAACCTTGTAGGAAGAATTGACAACTAGTCGCATCCCCCTATAGTATATTATATGAAATTATAGCTTTTACAGGCATGCACATGAAAATGGCGAGGAGTCATACGCCAACAAAAATACAAGGAAAGTAAGCAACAAGCAACAACGAAGTAAATACATGAAAGCATAGTAAAAAGGGGTTGGAATGGGCATGCGGCCATGGGCAACACGCCCTGGACAAGCATGCCCGTGACACTAGTCAGGTGAGGGATGTTTAGAAGTTTTCATGTTAAACTCATTTGTTTTAAAGTTTTCATGTTAAACTCATTTGTGAGTTTTCAAGTAAAGTTCAATGTTTTGAAAAGTTATTTAGATTTAGTTCTCAAATATATAGAGTTACTTAAAGTTTGTTTAATTGTTCTCAATCATTTATAATTATTGAGTTAGTATTGAACCTAGTTAAATTTTAGTTTTTGTAGGTGATTCGAGGTTGATGTATGTATGCGAGTAAAGTTATGGACGAGATTTAGAATACATCTACAAGAAATTTTATTTTTCCTAGGTGTGTTTTATGTAATTTTATTTTTATTTCCAACTTGATATAAATATAAATTGTACGAACAAATTTCGATATTTGGTTGATATAAAAAACTAAATAATAACAATGGATAATGAATAATGAATAACTTAATCTACATATATATATTTTTAAAAATTTTCTCACTCCCCTCTTTTGTAAGTAAAAGACAATAGAGAAACATAGAAAAGGTTCCATCTAGGTTGAATACTCTCATCCAAAGGGATCTTTTCCTTGCAAACAACAGGGTATCATAAATTTAGGCTCTCTACGATGCACAACAGAGTCGGAAAAAAGTCATAAATTTGTCGAAAAAAGCTTTTTCGACGGGGCATTGATATGAACTTCCAAGGGGTTAATTTATTATTAGTATTTTAATTGATAATTTTGATGTTACTTTATTGATTTTCTATTTTATCCTTCTGTATGTCATATTAAGTAGGGGTATTGTTGTCACTTATTATGATGTGGCATTTAGGGTTTGGAAAACTATTTAAAGCTTGATCATTAGGTTATACAAAGGATAGTTGTGACGTATGAATGAAGTTTTCGGTGTTTGATGTATGAGCAACATCATCACCTCGTTGCAATTCTAGAAGCTAGAGTTGCAATCTAAGAACATTTAGGTAGGTTTGATCAACTTGCTTCTGGAGTGTTCAATCCTTCAATGAGGAATCAGTTTCTTACCTCTTGCTCTTCGATCAACAAGGTAATGCTTATCTAATCCTCCTTGGGATTGAGATTGAATTGATTTGGGAGTTTTAATATTTGAGAATTAGGGGTTCACATAACCAAAAAGGTCCTAATTTCAGATTTCATATCATTTGGTATCAGAGTTTTTGCTCTAAATCGGATCTATCCTTCTTTTGTTTTTTTTCTCATCTATATTATGAATTTATTTTTTTCCTAAAAAATGTCTCTTTTATTAAAAATAATTACTAGCAAATTGATCTATGTGCTTCATCTTTCTGAATAAATAATTGTTTATGATCTTATTCCTGCATAACCTTTTGAAACAATTATATTTTCTATGATCATATCTGGAGAAAACTTTAACCATAAGTCTTTTTATTCAAAATTCAGATAATACATTCTAAAAGCATACATATTTCCTTAGAAAAATTTTCTTTGAAAATTTTTCTATTGCACATCCATAGAAATTTTGCTGAATTTTCCTATTTTTAGTTTAGTGTTCAAGACTCTAAACCGATTGATTCATGTAACGACCCTAATTTTTCAAACCCAAATCTCTTAGGTACGTTACTAAGCAACACCGCCTGTACTAAAACTTTGGCAGCATAACGACATTGCTAAGACAAAACCCACATTTTTCCTGACCTGTTGTAAGCACAATTCACTCCAAAGGTTTATTAAAATACCCAACATCTTCAAACTACAATCAACATTAGGTTGAGTTTCCAACAGATCAAGAATTCATGATAGTTATGCAACAATATGAAAAAAAAATGAATAAGAGACTAGCCTCACAATGAAGAAGAACAAGACCCTAAAACACCCTATAAGTCAACCAACAAGGAAACTTAACAACATACACAAAGTCTCAATCTATCAAGAAGATACAACGAAAATATAAAGTTCTTGAATAACTACTATGAACTAAAAGACACCAAAGAACATCCTTATAGCCTCGCCAGGTTGCCACCATCGTCATCCATCCCACAATTCAGCTTTTATCTGTAAACAAAACAATAAAAAGAAACGAGTGAGTATAAAAATACTCAGTAAGTAGCGCACTTACGTCCAAACCTATTTCAGCAAAAACAAACATCAAGGCTCATCTACTAAACTCACTCAATCCCAAACAGGTCTCACATTTATAACACTTCACCCTAAGCCCCTGTGGTAATAACTCGAGCTTTACCTTCGGTCTTAGAACTTAATTGATGATGCTATGAGAGAAAACAACTCTCACGCCACAACATGCTGGCATAGAGCCGTGAAAGTACGTAACCCACACACCCTATGGGGAATCGAGCCAGCACGGGATAATGGAAAGCAACCACTCCTTGACGGAGACGTACCTCAGGCTCACCTCAACGCTAACATAGAGCTGCATATTCAACACGTTCTATGGAGATTTACCCCTAAGCTAGCACGGAACAATGGAAAACAACCACTCCCTGAATGGGGCATACCCCAGGATCACTACCGAAATGTCATCAATCGAGAGGTTCCGACTCACTCAGGCGTAACTCAGAGTTTAGTAAGTACTTGGTTTCGCGCTTTATAAGGTTATTAGGGGTTCTAACTAGGCGTCCCTAACGTCGTCGACCCATTCTCAAGGGTCCCATATCTAGCTAGGTTCTCACTCAAACAAAGCTTTAACTCAAATCAATCACCTATTAGGAACGCTAGATACAACCCGAACAATCAACCTTATCTCACATAATAAGACACATAGTCCATAGATACATGATAAATACGATCAAACATCATTCATAGACTTAGGATAACATACACATAATCATGTCAAGTATAAAACTCTTAAAATATAATAGGATACATAGTGCATAAATATATGATAAATACAATCAAACATGATAAAAAGGCTCGAGATAACAATTATGTAAATATAATAAGTTCAAAGCTCATAAAACATGCTACACAAGTTTCGTAAATATTCAGATAACTAAACTAAAGTCTAGTGATAGGAACATCTCAAGAACACACAAACAACAATGTCGATCACCTTGCTCCTTCACTTAAGAGCTTGGTTTTAATCCAAATGATTACTTACTTTATGTTTGAAGATTCAGAAAAAGAGTGTGTGCCCCTAAACAATCACAACATGGTCTATAACATACTTAAGAATTCGAAACGGAGCGGGATAAATCAACTCTGGCGAGCAGCGGTGGCGTTCTGGCAGTGGTCCATTGAATTTCTGGCGATGGTCCGACGACTTCCCAGCGGTGGTCCGACGATATCAAGAGTGTGGAGAAAAGGAGAAGAAGGAGAAGAAGAGAAGAGTTTTGAGGTGCACCCTTTAAGTTTCAATTACTCTAGTTTAAAAAGGCACAAAAAAGTCCTAATCCTTTTAGAACAAGGAATCCTAATCCTTTTTAGAAAAAGGAATCTTAATCCTTTTTAAAATAGAAATCCTAATCCTTTTTAAACTTTGAAACACCCTTTCCTAAAAGAACTCTAGATTCCTAATCCTGATCCAATTATCTAAAGATTCAAATTTAAATCAAATACAATTTAATGCATATGATTTTACGGGGCGTTACAATTCAAGTACCTAAAGTGAATAAAGTTGACTTAAGTTTAAAGAAAAAATATGTATTCTGGAAAGGTCAAAGGAAAATAGAAGAAAAATTTGTTTGTGTTCATACTTTTCAAATCTGGAAAATCTTATCTATCTTATTTGAATAATTTTTACATAGATCAAACGATCGTATTTTTAGTCTAATAATTACAGACTCATTCTTTATTGAGTCACAAAGAAACTCAAAAAAATTTGCTCAAAGAACTAGACCGAAAGGTACTGAACCGACCAAACCAACTCGACTCTACAGAAGCCCAATTTCTTTTCTGCAACAACTATTCTTTCTTAGCTTTTTGTTATCTAAAATTCTTCCTTTTAAGTCCAATTTTTGGTCACGTGATTTTGACACATTTATCTTCGAGTGTATTACATTTGACTTAATGTCAAGAGCCCTAACTATTTTTACCAAATTTATGAATCTTCCCTTGTCATAAACCATAGTCTCTATAATTTTTGACATTGTGATCAAAGAATGTATTTTTGTTAATTAGGGTTATTTTGTGAATTTGTGCATAAAATCTTGCTTGTTTGCAGTGCTTTTCTTAATTCCAAACACTTTCAAGTAGTTTTAGAACTTAAAAAAAAATTGTCTAGTTGTTTTCTTTTCATAGTTCATCTCACATAGTTCCTTGAATCTTGAATCTTAAATTCTTGATTGTAGATATCTTGTTTTTGTTATTTCCTTTCTTAGCTTGTTGGATCTTGAATATTAGGTTCTTGATTTCTAGTTTTCATGTTTTTTATATTCCACTGTTCTTTGCTTGAGTTTGTCACTTTACAATCATTCTTGCTTTGTTTGTTTCTAGCTTGCTTCTCTGATCTTAGTTGCAAAGTCTTGGCTCTTGGCTCATCACTCTATTTTTTAGAGAGATTGCATCTTATAAAGGAGAGCTTACATTAAAGAGAGTAAACACGAGTGAACTCCATATATTGAGTGAAATACGTGAGGGAGTGAATTGTGAGGTCCAATTTTCCTTATGCTAACATTTTGTTGCAGCCATGTATGCACAGAGGAGATCTCTAAGGAAGGACAATAATGTTGATCAAAATAAGCCTCCACTGTTCTTTGGGAGTATTTTCAATCCAGAGGAGTACCTTTATTCGGAGGTGGAAATTGATACCATATTTGATCACCGCCACTATAATGAAAAGGGAAAGGTGAAATTGATCATCTCTTCATTTAAGGATTATGCCCTAACGTGGTGGAACATTTTGGTGGCGAAAAGAAGAAAAGTGGAGATTATGCATTATCCTCATGGAAAGAGATCAAACTTCTAATGAGGAAGCATTTTTTTCCTAAGTCTTTCCATGAAGGGAATAAAACTCCCGTAGCGGAAACGACTTGGAATGTTGTGGTGTTCGTTGTGAAAATCATTTCTTAAAATCAAATCTATCCTATAGATTTTAGGCTAAAACATGTTGTAAAAGAAGGAAAAAATAATAAGAAAACCTACTTACTTGTTGAAGAACACTTCTCCAAGAAATCCTTCTCCGGTCACGAACTCTTCGTGCTCTAGATCTCTACGATCACGAACTCTCCGAACGACGAACGAATTAGACACCTCCAATTGATCTTCTCGGTTGTTCTCTATCGGTAAAGGGAGAGTGGTGGGACTCTTTTGGTTTAGGGTAGAGAGAATTTGAGAGAGATTGAGAGAGTTATTGGATGGAAAATCCAAAAAATGACATGTGAGATCCCTAAAGCCTTCTCACAAAGACTTTATATAATGATGATAGGTGGAGTTGAAATCTCCACATATTTACCATTTTACCACAACCTTAGGTTATGCAAATCATATTTGCATAACCACATATAATAAGATATCTCATACCTTATAATACAAATCTCATTTGTATAATTGTGTATTTTAAATTGAATCACATTCAATTTAATTTCTCTCAATCCAATTTCTCTAAATTAGCACTAATTAAACAATTAGGCTAACCTATAGTTTATTATGAATCTCATTCACATTAAACTATATAATATCTCAATCATGTAAATGACATAAATACCCTTTTAATGAATTTGAACACTTCAAACACACATCAAACTGTAAACCCTCTATATATCCAGTTTGAGCCAATCGAGGGACCTAATGGACCTACAGATGACGAGCTCCAATGATTCGAGACTAACCTGTCAAACTGTTTGACCCGGTTATACAACATTCATTAGCTACGGTAACACTCTACTAATGCCCGTAGCTACACTCCCATCACTGTAGGACAAGTTGTGTCCATTGATATAACCAATGTCTGTGAGTCGACCCTTCACAGGTTGTTCGTAGACACTATTGGGTCAAATTACCATTTTACCCCTATGTCTACCTCTTACTCCTTAAGTTCCCACTGCTCCTCTAATGAACAACAATTTTTTATGGTCCAACCATAAACAACACCCCTCTCGGGCCAGTGAGAGGGTGGGTGCCCGTTGTCCAAGCCCTAGAGACAACACTTAAGGGAACAACCCCTCTAGTTTCCCTAAGTCGGGAACGAGTGAATTCCATCTCGCGTAGTCAAGTTCCCAGCTCCCCACGTGGTCCTGTCCCTGAGAAGATAGGCATATTGGGCGAGTAACTGTGACCACCCTAACCCGTACTAGTCAAAGGACAAACACCTGCAGACAGGAGTCCGTAACACGCTAAGGATTAAGGTCGAGTCACTAATGGTCATCTACGAAGTTATTAGTCCTATACTGTTAACGGTGTTACATCAGTAAGTCTAATAATTCACGGTCCGGTCTTGTACAATCTCATTGCACAGGATGCCCCCACTCACATGTCAACCACATGAGCGAGTTTGATCACCTCATTTGTATCTAATACAAAGCGGGCCGCATCAACAGCGTATCCAGGATTAGGTCTCCAACCCTATCTGTATACTCTAGACCGTTTGGGTCATTAACTCGAACGTGATTCTCCCTGTGTGTCTACTACACATCGTTCAAGTTCTAGTTCTCTCATAATTTAATGACCCTGGAGCTTAGTTTATTGAACAAAGTTTGTAAATATGTGAGACACAAAGTGATGAAAAGATAACTCTTATTTATTAAAATATTGAATATTACAAACATGTACGAGATTAGGACATACATCCCAACAAACTCCCACGATCTCCTTGGCGATGATCATCACCTCATGCTTCTTTGCCAATACTTCAGATAAGCTGACAATGATATAAACCTTGGCCTTTTCATTGTCCCTGATCACGAACTCTTCGAACCACGAATGAATTGGACACCTCCAATTGATCTTCTCGGTTGTTCTCCGTCAGTAAAGGGAGAGTGGTGGGACTCTTTTGATTTAGGTTAGAGAGAATTTGAGAGAGATTGAGAGAGTTCTTGGATGGGAAATCCAAAAAATGACTTGTGAGATCCCTAAAGCCTTCTCACAAAGGCTTTATATAATGGTGATAGGTGGAGTTGAAATCTCTACATATTTACCATTTTACCACAACCTATGATTTGCATAACCACATATAATAAGATATCTCATACCTTATAATACAAATCACATTTGTATAATTGTAGATTTTAAATTGAATCACATTCAATTTTATTTCTCTCAATCCAATTTCTCTAAATTAGCACTAATTAAGCAATTAGGCTAACCTATAGTTTATTATGAATCTCATTCACATTAAACTATATAATATGTCAATCATATCTCATATAAATGTCATAAATACCCTTTTAATGAATTTGAACACTTCAAATCCACATCAAACTATAAACCCTCTATATATCCAGTTTGAGCCAACCGAGGGACCTAATGGACCTACAGATGACATGATTCGAGACTGACCTGTCAAACTCTTTGACCCGATTATTCAACATTCATTAGCTACGGTAACACTCCACTCAAGCTCGTAGTTGCACTTCCATCACTGTAGGACAAGTTGTGTCCATTGATATAACCAATGCCTGTGAGTCGACCCTTCATAGGTTGTTCGTAGACACTATTGGATCAAATTATCGTTTTACCCCTGTGTCTACCTCTTGCTCCTTAAGTCCCAACTGCTCCTCTAATGAACAACAACGTTGTATGATCCAACCATGAAAACACCCCTCTCAGGCCAGTGAGAGGGTGGGCTCCCGTTGTCCAAACCCTGGAGACAACACTTAAGGGAACAACCCCTCTAGTTTTACTAAGTCGGAAACGAGTGAATTCCATCTCGCGTAGTCAAGTTCCTAGCTCCCCATGGTCCTATCTCTGAGAAGATAGGCATATTGGGCAAGTAACTGTTACCACCCTCACCCGTACTAGACAAATGACAGACCCCCGCATACAGGAGTCCGTAACACGCTCAAGATTAAGGTCGAGTCACTAATGGTCATCTACGAACTTATTAGTCCTATCACATTAATCTGGTGTTACATCGCAGGAGGTCTAATAATTCACGATCCGATCTTGTACAATCTCATTGCACAGGATGCCCCCACTCGCATGTCAACCACATAAATGAGTTGGATCACCTCATTTGTATCTAATACAAAGCGGGTCGCATCCACAACGTATCAGGATTAGGTCTCCAACCCTATCCGTATACTGTAGACCGTTTGGGTCATTAACTCAAACGTGATCCTCCCTGTGTGTCCACTACACACCGTTCAAGTTCTAGTTCTCTCATAATTCAATGACCCTGGAGCTTAGTTTATTGGACAAAGTTTGTAAATATGCGAGACACAAAGTGATGAAAAAATAACTCTTATTTATTTCAATAGTGAATATTACAAACATGTATGAGATTAGGACATACATCCAACCATTGCATAAATTGCAAGGTTTAAGACAAGGGAGCAAAAGTGTTGAAAAATACTACAAAGAGATTCTTGCATCGCTTGAGGAGATTAATTTATATATGAAAATGAAGGCAATACTATGGACCGATTCTACCAAGGGCTTAATGAGAAGATTGCCAAGATGATTGTTGAACAAGAAGAAATTCAACCTTGTGAGGATTTGGAAGAGATGGTGGACAATGCCATCAAAATAGAAAGGCAACTCCAACGGAGATCTTTAAGGTACACTAAATCTAAATCTACCTCCAATGTCAATACATTTGTGAAAACGATTAGTTTACCTACCATGTATGAGCATTTTGATAAGGTAGAATGTAAAAAAGAGAAGTTCCTTAATGTTGTACGTATGCATGATAATGATATTTTGCCGAGTAGGTCATTAGATAGCAAGGAATCACATGACTATAATCTTACTACTACTGTTGTGCCACTCATTTCTGGAGAAGCATATTGTGTTGATGGTAGTGGGGGAGAGAAAGTAGATAGTGTTGGGATATTTGTCCTAATCTCGTACTGTTTGTAAATATACATTTGAAATTAATAAAAAGTTATTCATTTCATCATTTTGTGTCTCGCATTTTTATACAAACTTTGTCCAATAAACTAAGCTCCAGGGTCATTGAATACATGAGAGAACTATAACTTGAACGGTGTGTAGTGGACACAAAGGGAGGATCACGTTCGAGTTAATGACCCGAACGGTCTATAGTATATGGATGGGGTTGGAGACCTAATCCTGGATACACTGTGGATGTGGCCCACTTTGTATTAAGATACAAACGAGCTGATCTGACTCGTTCATGTGGTTGACATGCGAGTGGGGGCATCCTGTACAATGAGATTGTACAAGACCCGACCGTGAGTTATTAGACCTACTGATGTAACACTGTTGACAGTAAGGACTAATAACTTCGTAGATGACCATTAGTGACTCGACCTGAATCCTGAGCGTGTTACGGACTCCTATCTGTGGGGGTCTGCCCTTTGACTAGTACGGGTGAGGGTGGTCACAGTTACTCGCCCAATATACCCATCTTCTCAAGGACAGGACCAAGTAGGGAGCTGGAAACTTAACTACGCGAGATGGAATTCACTCATTCCCGCCTTTAGGGAAACTAGAGGGATTGTTCCCTTAAGTGTTGTCTCCAGGGCTTGGACAATGGGTGCCCACCCTCTCACTGGCCCGAGAGAGTTGTTGTGTATTGTTGGACCATCACAACGTTGTTGTTCATTAGAGGAGCAGTGGGGACTTAAGGAGCAAGAAGTAGACACAGGGGTAAAACGGTAATTTGATCAATCAGTGTCTACGAACAACCTGTGAAGGGTCGACTCATGGGCATTGGTTATATCAATGGACACGTAATATTCTGCACTGACGGGAGTGCAGCTACGGGCTTTAGTGGATTGTTATTGTAGCTAATAAAGGTTGATTAACTGGGTCAAAGAGTTTGATAGGCTAATCTCGGATCATTGGAGCTCGTCACTGTAGGTTCATTAGGTCCCTCGTTTGGCTCAAACTGGGTTAAAAGAAGGGTTAATGTTTTGGTGTGAATTGAAGTGTTCAAGTTCACTAAAAGGGCATTTATGTCATTTATATGAGATATGAATGATATAATATATAGTTTAATGTGAATGAGATTCATAATAAAATATAGGTTAGCCTAATTGTTGAATTAGGGCTAATTAGGAGAAATTAGACTGAGAGATATTAAATTGGATGTGATTCAATTTAATAAATCCACAATATTGCAAATGTGATTTGTAATATGAGATATGAGATATCATATACTATGTGGTTATGCAAATATGATTTGCATAAGCTATGGTTGTGGTAAAATGGTAAATAGGTAGAGATTTTAACTCCACCTATCTCCATTATTTAAACCCTTCTTGCAAGAAGGGTTGCAACTCATTCTCTCATTTTTGGAAATTTCACCAAAAGAAGAGATTTTTCTCTCTACATTTCTCCTCTCAAAACCAAAACACAAAGATCCCACTATCTTCCTTCTTCCAAAAGAAGAACAACCGAGAAGCCAAAGGATTGTGTTCATTCTTGATCGTGAGAACGGTACGAGATCGTTGAGTTCAAGAAAGCACGAGGAGTTCGTGGATCATTGGAAGGAATCTTGAAGAAAGTCTTCAACAAGTAAGTATAGCTTCTTAACTTACTGTTTTTCTTTCCATATTAAGCATGTTTAGCCTAGATCTAAGAGTTAGATTGATTTTAATGAACAATAGTTGCACAATTTCACCATGACGATTCAATCGTCTTCCGCTACGTGGGAGTTTAATTCCCTTCAGATAGTAGTGCGCATGAAACTCAATTATTTTTTTTATTACATTGTTCGTACATTCAATCACAAAGTAACATGTGATCCTACTCTTGTATCAATGCTTCCTAGAGAAGTAAAACTTGATATGTGAGTTAGAAAATAAAACGCATGAGACCAAGAAAAAAAGCAATAATAGAAATTTATGAAGAAAAATGTGAAAACATAAATGAGAGAGAAAAGCAAATGAGTAATACTCGGTCTAGAGATCAAAATGCGAGAAAAACCAAGAATGTGTCTTTAAGAACTTGTTGAAGGGAATCGAAGTCCTGCAGCGGAAGCGATTGTGAATCGCGTGCTCTTGATTTAGTTACAACAATTATATTCAAGAACATATATAACTAGATTAAGCATATGAACATAATGGACAACAAGAAAGTTACCTTTGAAGAACCTTTCTTCAAGTGCTCCTCCTCTCTCACGATCAAGATCTCAGCAACACGACCTCGAATGAACACCGACACTACCACCGGATCTTCTCCGTTGTTCTCTAGGTGAGGGAGGAAGGTGGGTTCCCTTTAGGAGAGGTGAGTTGTTTTGTAAGAGAGATGTTTGTGTCTTGGAACCTTTCCAACAACACAACAAAAGCTTGGAATTACTTAACCTAGTTGCATCTCATGCAACCATATATATAGGGAAATAGGATGGAAATGACCATCCTACCCCTCATTTATTCTCTCTTTAGTATATAGTTTATATATGAATCTAATTCACATTAAAACTATATATTATATTAATTATATCAGATATAATGATATAACACCTCATGTATGAAATTGAACACTTCAATTTCATTCCTAACTTTATACCCTCAATATTACTATGTTGAGCCAATGGAGGGACCTAATGGACCTACAGTTCATGAGCTCCAATGATGTGAGATTAACTGATTAAACTCTTTAATCCAGTTAATCAATATTCATTAACTACAAGTCTCTCCACTATAGAATTGTAGCTGCACTCTCCTCACTGTAGATAATATTGTGTCCACTGATATAGTCATTGCCCATGAGTCGACTCTTCACAGGTTATTCGTAATCACGGTTTGGTCAAATTACCGTTTTACCCCTATGATTACCTCTTTGCTCCTTAAGCACCACTGATCCTCTAATGAACAACAAGTCTAAGGTCCTACTTTAGACTCATACCCTCATAGAGGGCGAGGCCCCGTTGTTAAAGACCTGGAGTCAGTTCTTAAGGGAACAACCTATCTAATTCCTTAGTGTAGGAATGAGTGAATTCTATCTTGCACAGTTAAGTTCCTAGCTACCTACGAGGTTCTATCCCTCAGAAGGTAGGCTTATTGAGTCGGCTACAGGCCACTCTCACCCATACTAGTCTAAGGACAAACCCCTATAAGCAAGGAGTTCTTAACTTGCTCAGGATTCAGGTCGAGTCACTAATGACCATCTATAAATTACTAGTCTTATCCTGTTAACGGTGTTACACTAGTTAGACTAATAATTTGCGATCCAGTCTTGTATGAACTCTTCATACAGGATGCCCCCACTCGCATGTTAACTACATGAATGAGTTGGATTACTCATTTGTACTAATTACAAAGTGAGTCGCATCTATGGTGTTACCAGAATGAGGTTTCCAACCTTATTCTTATACCATAGACTATTTAGGTTATATTCTTGAACTCAACCCAAATAGTGTTCACTACACTGATGTTCAAGATAAATGTTATAACCTTGGAGCTTAGTTTATTGGATTTATAAAGCAAGACTGTAATTCTATCAAAACAAATAACACTTTATTTAATTGATCAAAATTACACAAGTTTAGGGCATAAATCCCAACAATCTCCCAATTGACCTAAAGCTTGTGGAGTACTAAAACATTACAGTAATGTAAATACAATAAACTAGGGCATTTAAACCCCTTTGTACAAAATACTCCCACTTGCCCTAGTTGGGAAAGACTTGTAAACCTAGACCTTCTAGGTGACTCTCAAATACTTTAGCCGTGAGAGCCTTCGTAAAAGGATCAACAATGTTGTGCTCTGAGGCTATCTTCGTGACAATCACGTCTCCTCTATGCACGATCTTCCGGATGAGATGATACTTCCGCTTATGTGTTTTCCATTCTTGTGACTTCGGGGTTCCCTCGAATTTTCCACTGCACCACTGTTATCGCAATATAGTGTGATGGGCAAAGTCATATTTGGAACATTTTCCAAATTTAGCATGAATTTCCTTAACCAAACGGTCTCCTTAGCTGCTCCACAAGCTGCTACATATTCGACCTCCATGGTGGAATCAACGATGCATCCTTGCTTGACGCTTTGCCATACTACAACTCCTCCGTTAAGAGTAAATACTGACCCTGATGTAGATTTCCGAGAATCTTTATCACCAAAGCCGTAACTGTGTATCCCGTAAGGATCAAATCCTTAGCCACATACACAAGCATGTAGTTCCTTGTTCTCCGAAGATACTTAAGGATTGTTTGAACCGCTGTCCAGTGTTCAAGTCCTAGATTGGATTGATACCTACTGACCATCCCAACTGCAAAACAGATGTCGGGCCTAGTACACAAAATGGCGTACATCGGGCTCCCAACAGCCGATGCATAAGGAATCCGTCTCATATCCTCAACTTCTTGAGGTGTCTTAGGACACTGTTCCTTAGACAAATGGACTCCATGTCTAAAAGGCAACAAGCCCTTTTTGGAATCTTGCATCTTAAATCTCGACAACACTTTGTCTATGTAAGATGCTTGAGACAAGGCTAGTGTTTTATTCTTGCAGTTCCGGACAATCTGGATCCCAAGAACAAATTGCGCATCACCCAAATCTTTCATTTGGAACTGCGTAGCTAGCCATTCCTTGATGTTAGTAAGATAACCTTCATCATTCCCAATGAGTAGGATATCATCCACATAGAGAATTAGGAATGCGACAGAACTATTGATGATTTTCTTGTAGACACAAGGTTCATCATCATTCTGGTCAAAACCATAAGATCTGATTGCCGCATCAAATCTTATATTCCAGGACCTAGAGACTTGTTTCACTCCATAAATTGACCTTTTAAGCCTGCAAACCTTTTGCTCTTGTCTGGTTCAATGAACCCTTTGGGTTGGTCCATGTAGATGTTTTCCTCAAGATTGCCATTCAAAAAGGCTGTCTTGACATCCATTTGCCATACCTCATAGTCATAATATGCGACAATGTCAAGAAGGATAATGATAGACTTTACCATAGGAACAGGTGAAAAGGTTTCCTCATAGTCAACCCCTTCAACCTGGGTATAACCCTTTGCTACTGGTTTAGCTTTAAAGGTCTGCACCTTTCCATCTACACCACATTTTCTCTTGTAGATCCACTTACAACATATAAGTTTTACCCTATCAGGCTTATCTACAAGATCCCAAACAGAATTGAAGTACATAGACTCCATTTCTTGGTCCATGGCTATGACCCATTTGTCTTTGTCTTTGTCAACCATTGCTTGATTATAAGTCAATGGATCCTCGCAGTTATCATCTGGTATAACAACTTGGGATTCAGCTAAACCCATGTAACGGTCAGGCTGTATTACAACCCTTCCACTACGTCGAGGCATACTCAACTCTTGAGATGGACTCTCTTGACTAGACAAACTAGTATCAACAACTCTTGTTGACGTACTAGTGTTCTTATTAGCAACTTTTGCTATTGTTCCGTCCAACTCACTCAACACTACTTTACTTTTTGGTTTGTGGTCCCTTATGTGGTCCTCCTCTAAGAAAATGACATTTGTCGACACAAAAACCTTATCTTCCTTAGGATCATAGAATAAATCACCTCTTGTTTCTTTTGGGTATCCTACGAATAGGAATAACTTTGAACGTGAATCCAACTTCTTTGGATTTGTCACAAGTACATGTGTTGGACAACCCCATATTCTGAAGTGACATAAACTACCTTTACGTCCTTTCCAGAGTTGAAAAGGTGTTTCAGAAACACTTTTGGAGGGCACATTATTCAAAATGTATACTGCAGTCTCCACTGCATAACCCTAAAAGGAACTATGGAGATGAGCATAACTCATCATTGATCGAACCATGTCCAACATGGTTCTATTTCTCCTTTCCGATACACCGTTTTGCTGTGGTGTGCCGGGAGCTGAGAGTTGGGATGTAATTCAATGTTCTATCATATAGTTCTGGAATTTTAAATCCATGTACTCTCCACCTCGATCCGATCGAAGTATTTTAATAGTTTTACCTAATTGATTTTCAACCTCATTCTTGAATTCCTTGAACTTTTCAAGTGCTTCAGACTTGTGGTGCATTACGTAAATATGCCCATATCTAGAATAATCGTCTATAAAAGAGATGAAATATTCATATCCTCCCCTGGCTTTAACATTCATCGGACCACAAAGGTCTGAATGTATAAGCTCTAGAGAGTCTTGGGCTCTATAACCTTTTCCACTAAAAGGTCTTTTAGTCATTTTGCCTTCTAGGCATGATTTACATTCTGGCAAAGAATTTTCTTCTAACTCGTTTAGAAGTCTGTTCTTTACCAATCTCTCAATCCTATTGAGATTAATGTGACCCAATCTTAGATGCCAAAGATGAGCATTTTCTTTAGGAGAAATTTTATGTTTCTTAGTTTGTGCATTTGCAGTTTTAAATAATTCAGTGTTCAAAACCATTTTGACTGAATTAGGCCTTAAAACATACAATCCATTTTCTAATGAAGCTGAACATATTTCTAAACCTTTCTTCAAAATAAACACTTTATTCATAGAAAAGGAAACAAAAATACATTGTTCTATAAGGCAAGAAATGGAAATAAGGTTTCTAGTAAACCCGGGTATCACTAATATATTGTCCAACAATACATATTTCTTGCCAAAATAAAGCTTCATTGTGCCTCATCGCTACAAAATTGAGACGACTTCTCCATTTCTAACCTGGAGCGTTATCTCTCCTTGCTGTACCTGCTGCCAGGAATCAATTCCCTGAAAAGAAGAGCGAACATGATTAGTGGCGCCTGAATCAAGTATCCAAGCTGTTTTATCATTATCCACTAAACAAGCTTCTAGAAAAATTAAATCATATTTACCTTCCTTCTTCTTTTCTACAATGTACTTGGACGATTCCGCTTTCTAATGCCCGCTCTTCGTTGCGGTGGGAAACACTTTCTTTGTCAAGAACGTCTTTGACTTTCTTGTCCTTTTGGGCGCGAAATTTGTCACTATATTTCCCTTTACCAACCTTTCTTCATGTTCTTCTTCTTTCCTCTCAAAAGTTAGAAGAAGATGAAGCCAACGCTTTTGTCCCACAGTCGAACCTCTGTGATAACTCCGACTGGCAACATTTGCCTCACCTTTCGATCCCTGAATTTTCATCAAAGACTGAAAGGTCTGGAGTTCATTCAGAATGGAAGTAAGATTAAAAGTAAGCTTGTTCATAACAACATTACTTCTAAACTGCAGGAAACTATCTGTAAGGGTTTCCAGAATGAAGCTGACCTGGCTCGACTCATCGATGGAAGCACTTTAGGGCATCATATCCAGGACATGATCCCGAACAGATGTACCCTCTGGCATCCTCGAGTTGAATATGTACTTTAGGGCATTATGTCGGGCCTGTGTGGACTGTTGTCCAAACATACTCTACACAGAATCCATGATTTCCTTGGCGGTAATCATGCCCTCATGCTTCTTGGCTAATATGTCAGGCATACTTGCCAGCATGTAGACCTTGGCCTTATCATTGGCCTTGATCCATCGATCATATGCATAACGAACATTTCGTGACGCATTCGAGCCTGGCACCTGAGGACACTCCTCAGTTAGCACAAACTTCAGATCATCCACTACCAATATAGTGTTGAGTTTGTTTTTTCATGTCATCATATTCTCTCCGGTTAACCTTTCCGCACCCAATAAGGAAATTATAGAGCTAGACATTTTTGCTGAAAATTTAAAAACAAAGTTGTATGAGTTTCTTGCTATAACTCTAATCCAATCATGTTTTAGCTAATTATCAAATGATTCCTAGGTCATTTATAATTTGCAATGATACTCCAAATGTTTAGAATGTATGACACCGAAGGGTAATCAAAAACACTCCTCCTCTGGATCAAGACAATCTTGACCAAAACCTAATACCAAAATAACTCTTATTCCTATAGGTTTTAGTTACCATTTTTCGGTCAGGATACATACACAACTTATGTACCCCGTGAGTGTAACCTTCTGTCTTTAGATCCCATAGTCTCCATCCAATAAAATTCGCCGAATGGAGGACTAGATTGAAAAATAATCTAAGGAAATCTTTATCCCTTTCGGGTGTCTACTGTGTTCGATCCCTATGATCAAGCCCTCCGAAGGGATTGTCTGGTCCAGGCCAAACTAGCAGGTTGACCATCGTGGTCTAACGGTGTAAACCGACAAAAGAGACCGTAGGTTTTATTTTCACTAAACCTACTCCCACTCATTATGAGTATCCTCTCCATTCACCTTGATATTGACTCATACAAACACCATCCGAAGGGGGACGCTCCCGTTTGTGCCACGAGGCCAAGTATGAGTCTCATGG
The DNA here is from genome assembly GCA_036507285.1 of Trichosanthes cucumerina. Lineage (NCBI taxonomy): Eukaryota > Viridiplantae > Streptophyta > Magnoliopsida > Cucurbitales > Cucurbitaceae > Trichosanthes > Trichosanthes cucumerina. The sequence goes on along the minus strand of CM071836.1, from coordinate 12,847,620 downwards.
TGTGAACTTCCCGGAGATAGCGTAGGTGGAAAAATATGTATCTGATGGAGATCTGATCTCCTTGAGTAGTGGAAACGTGATTGGGATCGTTAATTTGCTTGATTGTTTTGGTAAAAAAAACAAAAACCAGTACATTGACCCAAAAAATACAAAACAAGCATGAAATCAACTTTAATCTAATTAGGCATGGATTTAATGGCATACATGCAAACATGTAAAGTTTAACAATTAAACTAAAGGAGAGGAAGAGGAATTACCTTTGTAGACTTTCTTTAACAGCAACTCCTTGCTCCAAACAGTACAACAACCCAACTGTGGAACTTCTTTATTTTTCTTCTAGCAAGAACACAACCAACAGGAGAACCTCCTATGTCTCTGAGTTCTGCTTAAATCAACCGTGGTGGGAAAGGTTTCCTACAATTGGAAGTGTTGGGAATGAGAATGAGAGAGAGAGAATTTTTCTTGCAGCAATTCACCAATTGCAAAAAAAAAATCAATCGATCAATCCAAAAATACACACCCCTTCTCCCTATTAAGCTATCGATAGGGAGAAGGAAGGGAATAGTGGGAACGTGTCTGGATGACACGTTCCCTTATTTTATTATTAAAATAATGATAATAATAATAATAAATAATAATTTAATCAAATTTAATTATTAATTTAAATAATACAAATTAAATATCATATATTTAATTTGGATTAAATCTCATTTAATCATAACACCCCTTTAACCTATAGTTTTAATGTACATCCAGTGCACATTAAATTTTAACCTATAGTTTTCAAATGTGAATCACATTCACATTTAATATAATATTTGAACTCTTTCAAATATTCAATTCTCTCATAAAATTTAATATGAATCATATTCACATTAAATTTATAATATATAGTTCCAAAACTATATATTATATCGTATCTAAATACATTAAATATATTCCCTAATGAATTTGAACATTTCCAATTCAAATGAGAACCCTTTACGAGCTAGAAGGTGGACCTAATGGACCTACAGATCAGAAGCTCCAACGATACGAGACTGCTCGGTTAATCTCATTAACCTCCAAATAAACATTCGTTAATCATGGAACACTCCACTAAAATCCCACAAATGCACTCTTCTCTCACCGCAGACATATTTACGTGTCCATGGATATTGACCAATAACAGCAAGTCAATCCTTCACGAATGTTCGTAACACCAGCTGGGTCAAATTACCGTTTTACCCCTGGGTTACATCTTGTGCCTTAAGTACCAGTGCTCCTCTAATGAACAATTTGTTTGTGGTCCTACCAACAAATAGAGTCCCTCTCGGGCCAATGAGAGGGTCGGGCCTTTGTTCAAGTCCCGGAGACACCACTTAAGGGAACATTCCTCTACTTACCCTAGTAGGCGGGAAGGAGTGAATTCCATCTTGCTAAGTTAAGTTTCCAGCCGCTCACTCGGTCTTGTCTCCAAGAAGGTAGGCATATTGAGTCGGCGAATCTGGCCACTCTCACCCATACTAGTCAAAGGACAATCCCTCGCGAATGGGATTTCGTAACCTGCAAAGGATTGAGATCAAGTTGCCTAGGTCATCCTAGTGAAATAGAAACCTAACTAGTCAACGGAGTTACAGCTAGAGGTTACTATTTTGTGGTCCGGTCTTATGTAATCTCATTACATAGATATCCCCACTCACATGTCATCTACACGAACACGTTAGGATCACAGTGTTCGTATCAAATACAAAGTGGGCCATATCCATAGTTTTACCAGGGTAAGGTACCCAAACCTTATCCCCTAACTATAGACCTTTTAGGTTGTATCTCGCACCGAGATCCTTTTTATGTACATTACATTCAGTTAAGGATTCATTTAATAGCCTTGGATGTTTAGTTTATTGGATTTAGGGTTTTAAATAAAGGCAAACTCGTAGATAACGAACAATAACACTTTATTGAAATAATAACACTTTATTACAATAATTAGAACATAATTACAAACTACGAGTTTTAGGGCACAAATTCCAACAAACTCCCACTTGAACTAAAACTCTAGTGGGGTACATCATAATCTAAAACAGTTGTTACAAGAGATAGAATACAATAAACTAGGGCATCCATATACCCCATTACATGTCTCCCACTTGCCCTAGATTAGCTTATGTACATATCTCGTAGACCAAGACTTTCCAGATGCCCTCGAACACTTTAGCCGTGAGAGTCTTTGTAAACGGATCAGCAATATTGTGCTCCGAAGCGATCTTCGTGGATCACACATCTCCTCGTTGCATTTCTTCTCGATCGTGATACTTCCTCTCGATGTGGTTTCCTCGCTTATGGTGTGTGAGGTTCCTTCGAATCAAGCATCGCACTGCACCGTTGTCACAAAGATAAGGTGATGGGAGATTCCATATTTGGAACAACTTCCAAATCAGTAAGAAATTTCCTTAGCCAAACAGCCTCCTTAGCTGCTTCACAAGCAGCGACATGCTCAACCTCCATGGTGGAGTCAGCGATGCATCCTTGCTTGATGCTTCGCCATACTATAGCTCCCCCGTTAAGGGTGAAAACTGATCCCGATGTAGATTTTCGAGAATCCTTATCGGTCCGAAAATCGTAATCGCAGACATCCAAAGTGAAGGATCGATCCTTAGACCCATACACAAGCATATAGTCCCTCGTTCTCCTTAGATACTTGAGGATATTTTTAACAGTTGTCCAGTGGTCTAACCCTGGATTGCACTGGTACCTACTGACTATTCCCACTGCATAACAAATGTCTGGCCTCGTGCATAGCATAGCATACATTAAGCTACCTACTGCAGAGGTATGTCTCATATCCTCAACTTCTTGAGGTGTCTTGGGACACTGTTCCCTAGACAGATGAACTCCGTGCCTGAAGGGTAATAAGCCCCTCTTGGAATTCTGCATCGAATATCTGGACAACATTTTGTCGATATAAGACGCTTGAGACAGTGCTAGCGTTCTGTTCTTGCGATTCCTAAAGATCTGAATCCCAATAACATACTGCGCCTCTCCCAAATCTTTCATTTGAAATTGGGTCGCCAGCCAATTCTTTATGTCAGTTAGGTATCCTACATCATTCCTAATGAGTAGGATATTATCCACATAAAGTACTAACAAAGCTACTTTGTCGTTGACGATCCTCTTGTAAACACAAGGCTCGTTAACGTTTTGGTCAAAGCCGTAAGACTTGATCGCTGTATCAAATCTTATATTCCAAGACCTTGATGCTTTTTTCAATCCATAAATGGATCGATTAAGCTTGCAAACTTTTTTCTCCTGACCTCGTGCTATGAACCCTTCGAACTGAGACATATAGATGCTCTCGTAAAGATTACCATTCAAAAAGGCAGTCTTGACGTCCATTTACCAAATTTCATAATCATAAAACGCGACTATGGACAAGAGTATCCTTATAGACTTCAGCATAGCAACAGGGAAAAAAGTTTCTTCATAGTCAACTCCTTCCCTTTGGGTAAAACCTTTTGCTACAAGTCTAGTCTTAAAGGTCTGTAGCTTTCCGGCTGCATCTCTCTTTCTCTTATAGATCCATTTACACCCTATGGGTCTAACCCCTTCAGGTTGGTCTACAAGTTCCCATACTGAATTGAAGTCCATTGACTCCATTTCAAGGTCCATGGCTTTGATCCAATGGTCTTTGTTTACGTCATTCATTGCCTGTTTATGAGACAATGGATCTTCTACGCCATCATCTGGTATGATAACTTGAGGTTCAGCTAAACCCAAGTAGCGGTCAGGTTGGGAAACAACCCTCCCACTACGTCGAGGCATTCCCAATGATTGAGAAGGACGAGACTGACTTGAGGTGCTGACTCCTCCATCAACTCTTGATGAGGGTCCAACTTGATCAATAACTCTTGTTGGTTCATGTGTAGCTTCATTTAGTACCAATTTACTACGCAGTTTATGGTTTCTCATGTGATCTTCCTCCAAGAACGTGGCGTTTATCGATACAATCACCTTATTTTCTTGTGGGTCGTAGAAAAGACCACCTCTCGTTTCTTTGGGATAGCCAACAAATTGGCACAATCTTGAACGAGGTTTCAGTTTCTTTGGGTTTGTCATGAGTATGTGTGCCGGACATCCCCAAATCCTGAAGTGTTGTAAACTAGGTTTACGCCCCTTCCAAAGTTCAAAAGGTGTTTCTAAAACACTTTTTGACGGAACAGTGTTCAAGATTTGAACTGCAGTCTCTACTGCGTATCCCCAAAACGAGGCAGGCAATTGAGCATAGCTCATCGTAGAATGAACCATGTCTAACAAGGTTCTATTTCTCCTTTCTGACACACCATTTTGTTGTGGTGTATTAGGTGTAGATAGTTGAGATTTAATTCTATGTTCTATCAATAGTCCTCGAATCTCAAATCCATATACTCTCCACCTCGATCGGATCGAGTGTTTTAATGCTTTTCCCTAATGCATTCTCTACTTTAGCCTTATACTCTTTGAACTTTTCAAGAGCTTCAGACTTGTGATGCATTAGGTATAGATAACCATACATCGAATAATCATCTATGAAAGAGATGAAATATTTGTACCCTCCTCGAGCTTTAACATTCACCAGACCACAAAGATCCGACTGTATAAGTTCTAAGGGTTCTACGACTCTATAACATTTTCCAGTAAAAGGTCGTTTGGTCATTTTACCTTCCAAGAAAGACTCGCAAGGCGGTTGTTGCGTAAAATTATATTGCAATACCGCAGTGTACGGGTCAAGTTTTAGTATAGTGATTTATGAGTCCAAGTATCGTCCTCGGGAATGGGTTTCTAGATTAATTAATTACTAAGGTACTAATTCTTAATTTTAGCTAAAGAAACATAACATGGATAGTTGAATTGAAAGTAAAAACGAACAAACACACAAACATGTGGAGACACGAATTGACAGAGTTATGGAAAGTGATTTTACAAATTAAAGACCTAACTAACACATGCATTGAACCAATGAGATGAAATTATAAACAAGAAGTAAAATACTCAAGAAAATCTCTCGATTCTTAGTGAGCCTCACACATGCAATAAACTTCATAGTCTCCATATGAACCTACAACATGCATGGCATTAAGCAACTTCTTTATGTGTTTCCCTAAGATTTGTAAGTCATTCTCATACCAGAATTCTAAGGGTTTTGACAATTTTGCTCTAATTCAAGCTTTATCTCTCGAGTCCACTTAAATCAACAAATTAAGAAGTCAAGAACTAATTATCAAAAATAAGAACAAAACATGCTTCAATACATTGTAATAAAGTCATAACAAGCAAATCAAATCCTAACTACAATGTTTAGCTACTCTAAATCACATGAAAATCAAACAAAACAAGTAGAAAACGTCTTAGAACGCTATTACAAATTGAAAGAAAAGAAAATTAAACTTAGGTGTCGATGTCGGTCCTTCGTCTCCGAGCTCCCTTCTTCGATCTCGAACCTCCACGAATCCTTTGACCCCCAAAATCACTCTTTTCACTCTTCTTACAAAGTGTATTTCAAAATTAGGGCAAAACTCTACCAAATTCGGCTCCTTTGTAATGAAATCATAAGGATATATTTATAGAAGGAATAGGTGCGCGTTGTAACGCTGCACTTGCACCTAAGCTACGGCAAATATGGAAATAATCGATGGCGTTGCAACGCCGCTACCCTAACGCCGCGCGCCTCAGCCGAAATGGCGTTGCGACGCCGCTGCGCGCAGCGGCGCAACAACGCCTCTATGCGCTTCTCACGCGCGTTTTCTTATCGAGATAGCGTTGCAACGCCTAAGCGCGTTACAGCAACGCTATCGCTCGTAGTCTTCAATACAACTTTACAAAGACGCTTCGCGCGTTGTAACGCTATGAACAAATTGCAACGCCATCACTTCGGGTCATCATGCTTGGATTGATCCTTTCTCTTCCAATTGGTATTATTTTTAGCTCCAAATAGCTTTCTTTTGATCCCGAGTGATCCAATTTGTCTCCAATAGCTCTGTTTACGCTCTTATCCTGAAATTGAATGAATTAAACATGTAAAAGCCCTGAAATCATCATAAAACTAACAATGATTAAGCCTAAGGATAACACATTTTATGTGCTATCAAACACCCCGAAACTTAAACTTTTGCTAGTCTCGAGCAAAAACAGAATTAAACATCAGATTGTTCTTAAACATACATTTGATTCAAGCCTAAAAAATTTAAGAGAAAATATGGTAATCACGGGAAACACTCAAACATGACACTTCAACAAGCAATTTAAAACTTTCCCTAAGTGTTCCTACTTGTGTGTGTGTGATTAGCCTATGTTCCCTTCATTTTTACTAAGCCCGGATGAACTTTATTAGGCTCTCCGTTCAACTTCCCCCTACACTGGTCTTAATTACTAATCTTTGAGCCTCCACACATTCAAGAATTAAATAACTTTACTCAGCACGTAATCACTTTTTTTCATTTTTTCTATTTTCTTCTTTTTTTTAGTGCAAGGACACTAGCTTTCACACATCCACTGTAGGGACCCTTACCCAGAGCACTTGCTCAATGAGTGGTCTAACTGATCATAGTGAAGGTAGCTCTTTTTGCCCTCACGATATTTTTCTTTAGCAAACAAAAAACAAAAACAAACTATTTCACATAGTGTACAGATCATGCACTTCATATTGTTATTCACCCTATCCTGCAGTTTAACTCTCAAATCAGTTCTCGGACCTACGAGGTGACATCAAACTTCTAAACCTAATAACTTTGTTCTAAGCATTCAAAACTACAGGAACACAGGCTATGTGCATATAATGTAGGAAAAACTCAAGAAATTTTTTAAATTAACTCAAATTCATGTCATGCTTTCAGGTTTCAGCAGAATCACAAAGATTTTCACATCCTAGGCTATCATACTCATACTTATGTAAAAGATCAATCAACAATTCATCACATACTCAGGACAGTCTCAACAGATAAACACATCCACCCCCAAACTTAAACTGAACATTGTCCCCAATGTTTGCAGAATTAAGCACAAATTAAGTATCAGGATAAGAGTGAACAATATTGTCCTGGTTTATGGAGATCATTGTGAGTTCCTTGGATAGCCAAAACATGTGTGTTGGAATTCCTCAGAACGGGAGCATGGATTTCAACGAAGACACGCATCGTCACAACCTACAAAGCAAAACAACAAACTAGTAAAGAAACTAAGAATTGAAAAACAACTAAAAACAAACTAAAGCAAGCTAAAGACCAAAAATGTAGTAAGTAAAGCTTGGGTTGCCTCCTCCCAAGAAGCGCTTTGTTTAACGACTTTAGTTAGACTGCATTCCTCAAGGTGTTTCTTTTCTTGCTTACGATTGCTCAAGTGATGTGTTCATTTGGTCAATCTGTGGTCTCTATATTCTTTATTGCAGCTCCATGATGGTCACTATACCAGATAAACTGATGACTGCATTCTCCAGATGGTTGGACCGACTTCCTCGATTCAAATATAAAGGAGTGCAATCTGCCTTCCGTAGATGGTTTCTCTCGATGTATGTAAAGCATACCTCAGTAGGAGGATTCAACACATTTTTGTTGTTAGCATAAGAGAAATTTTCATGATACCTCAAACCTGGATTATAATGTGTTGGTAGGTTATTCTGAGTCTGATTTCCTCCATAGGTGTTGCTTCTGTTGTTCAGGTAGTGCAATTGCTCCATAGTGGATTCTCCATTGGGCTTGGAGCATTGAGAGGACATCCTCACCCTGCTGTGGTGATCCTGCAAAATTATTCAGGACATGAGTGAGAGATGCCATAGTGATACCTCGGCGATTCAATTGTCTTCCGCTGGGCGGAATTCTTATTCCTTTCATCTAATTCACATTAAAACTATATATTATATCAATTATATCATATATAATTGATATAACACCTCATGTATGAAATTGAACACTTCAATTTCATTCCTAACTTCATACCCTCAATATTACTATGTTGAGCCAACGGAGGGACCTAAGTGACCTACAGTTCATGAGCTCCAATGATGTGAGATTAACTGATCAAACTCTTTGATCTAGTTAATCAATATTCATTAACTACAAGTCACTCCACTATAGACTTGTAGCTGCACTCTCCTCACTGTAGATAATACTGTGTCCCCTCATATAGTCATTACCCATGAGTCGACCCTTCACAGAATGTTCGTAATCACGGCAGGGTGAAATTACCGTTTTACCCCTGTGATTACCTCTTTGCTCCTTAAGCACCACTGATCCTTTAATGAACAACAAGTCTAAGGTCCTACCTTAGACTCATACCCTCATAGAGGGCGGGGCCCCGTTGTTCAAGACCTGGAGTCAGTTCTTAAGGGAACAACCTATCTAATTCCTTAGTGTAGGAATGAGTGAATTCCATCTTGCACAGTTAAGTTCCCAGCTACCTACGAGGTTCTATCCTTGAGAAGGTAGGCTTATTGAGTCGGCTATAGGCCACTCTCACCCATATTAGTCTAGGGACAAACCCCTATAATCAGGAGTTCTTAACTTGTTCAAGATTCAGGATGAGTCACTAATGACCATCTATAAATTACTAGTCTTATCCTGTTAACGGTGTTACACTGGTTAGACCAATAATTTGCGATCTAGTCTTGTATGAACTCCTCATACAGGATGCCCCCACTCGCATGTCAACTACATGAATGAGTTGGATTACCTCATTTGTACTAATTACAAAGTGAGCCGCATCCATGGTGTTACCAGAATGAGGTTTCCAACCTTATTCTTATACCATAAACTATTTAGGTTATATTCTTGAACTCAACCCAAATAGTGTCCACTACACTGATGTTCAAGATAAATGTTATAACCTTGGAGCTTAGTTTATTGGATTTATAAAGCAAGACTGTAATTCTATCAAAAAAAATAATATTTTATTTAATTGATCAAAATTACACAAGTTTAGGACATAAATCGCAACACTTGTGAGGACAAATCTTTCTTGATTTCAAAACAAAAACATTCTTGAACTTCTTGATAAAAGCGATTGTTTTCTGATAGGTGAGCTTCAACCAAGTTTGCTTAGTTTTTCTTTTGAGTTTTTGCAGGTTGTTAGAGCATTGAACATGAAGAAAAACTCAAAGATTAGCCCAAATTCTTTCTATGGTTGCAAACTACATGTGAATTGGAAGAACCGTCATTCTTTCCAAAAGAAATGAAATCCAAGAGGAGATGAGTCATTGACTTCTCATGCTTATGATGTTGTTTTACTAGGGAGACCATCCAAGAGAAACCCAAGAAAAGTCGCACCATTTTCTTCCCATAATTTTAAGACTGCTTGACAAGGAATTGATTTGGATTCGAGGATGAATTCTTCAAAAGAAGGAGAGGATGATATGAACTGCCAAGGGGGTTAATTTATTAATAGTATTTTAAGTAATAATTTTGAAGTTACTTTATTGATCTTCTATTTTATCCTTCTATATGTCATATTAAGTAATGGTATTTTTGTCACTTATTATGATGTGATATTTAGGGTTTGGGAAACTATTTAAAACTTGGTCATTAAGTTGTACAAAGAATAGTTTTGACGTATGAATGAAGTTTTCTGTGTTTGATGTCTGAGCCACATCATCACCTCTTTGCAATTCTAGAACCCGGAGTTGCAATCTAAGAACATTCAGGTAGGTTTGATCAGCTTGCTTGTGGAGTGTTCAACCCTTGAGTGAGGAATCAGTTCCTTACCTCTTGGTCTTCGATCAACAAGGTAATCCTTATCTAATCCTTCTCTTAAGATTGAGATTGAATTGATTTGGGGGTTTAGTATTTGAGAATTAGGGGTTCACATAACCAAAGAGTTCCTAATTTCAGTTCACTATGATTTTTATATCATGCATTAAGATAAAACTGTTGGGAAAGAGTTTAGCCAATACTGGAAGAGGTAGCATCAACAAAAGCCACTTTTGTCGATGCCAACTCACTAGCTTTGGCATCAACAAAAGCTACTTCTACTGACACCACCTATTTCAGCGTAATCAAAATTTTCGTATTGATTTTTAATATTATTTTTCTTTGTAAATCTCTTTTTTTTATTTGTTTCTTACAAATATTATTATAATTCAGTTTTTTTTTCACCTGATGATAAACATGCATAAAATAAAGATCCAAATTTCATTCAAATGTGAACGCCATGAGGTTATGTACTTAATGGATTTAATTTCTTGTAATGAATGTGTTTTACTTCTTTGATTTAATTCTTAAACATATTCGTAGATAGGTCTGACGACCCCTTTAACACTCAAGCATGGTTAGCTTAGCTATGTCCAATCTAGAGTTCGTTTGAACATATCGAGAGAGCGCCTGATTAAAATAGCAATAGGACTTAGGCTTGGTGAGTTTGTGAGCTTCATGCGGTCATGAATGAGTTAAAGAATCTAGCTCTAAAGAAGTAAGAAGTGTAAAAGTTAATATAAATTCTTCACTTAGATTACTTTGAGTATCTCACTAATTCTTGTAATTCCTAAGGTTTAAACGACTAGTTTTGAGCATGGCACACTACAACTTGTGGCTCGAGTTAGTATCGTTCACAGTTTAAGATTAATTTGGTGTTTAACTAGCATATTTTGTTTTTAATTAAACTGCGCTTGAAATTTCTAGAAGCTCTTTCGAATTTCCATTGGACCAGTGAGTGCATTTAGATTGAACCCTGACATGATCCTTTTCGAATCGTACCTAGGTAAGATCTTATCTTTACTGCTTTCAATCTTTCAGTCTTTTTTCATATTTAATCTCTCCCTTATACATGTTAGTCTATGTAAAGAAGAATTCAAAATAGAAGAAATTAAATTTTATTTCAGTTCCCTATAGTTCGACTTGGTCCACTATTAAGTACTACAATTATTTAATTTTAGATCGGTAAATTTAAATTTGATGGAAACCTCGACAAAGTTCACTATCAGAAAGCATTGGAATCGACTATGATTTTATTTAAAATTAAACACAAAATTAATGTTAAGCAAACAGACCTTAGATTATCATGGAGATATATCCAACGAATATTTATCTCCTCCACAAAACTCTTTCGATGTATGATTCGAATACAGGACTAAGGCTTGTAGGAGCCTCTTGAAAAAATAAAATCACAAGAGATTAAGTTTAGAGAGAATTCTCCAATTCTCTATTCAGGAGATGTGTATTATCATGTCTCAACCAAAGGGTTATATTTCTAAAGTCCAACGAAAATATTTGTCATAATTAAAATATTATATTTTAATATCAATATATTAAAAATATCTTATACTTATTTGAATCTCATTCAACTCTCCTAAGATATTTATTTATTTGAATCTTATTCAAATTCTATAAATATGTTTTATTTAATGTATCTAATATACATTTATTATTGTAATATTTAATGTATCAAATACAATAAATATATTTTCATCTTTTATATTTAATATATCTAATATATTAAATATTAATTTGAACACTTCAAATTAAATATTAATCCGAACATTTCAAATTTCTCTTTCAACTAAACCGATCTTTAGTGTTACTATGAGCTACCAAAGGGACCTTATGGACCTACAGATTATAGGCTCCAATGATACAAGATTAATTCATTTAATTCTTTAATTAATCAATTTTCATTCACTAACTTTAGATCACTCTACTATAGACTAAGAGTTGCACTCTTATGCACTGTAGGACAAGTTGTGTCCATGGATAAAACAATTACATTCAAGTCGATTTTTCACAAGTTGTTCGTAATTACAATTGGGTCAAAAATCCATTTAACACCTGTAATTACATCTTACACCTTAAGTACCGTTAATTATCTATTGAACAATTTATGTATGATCCAACCATAAACTAAGTCCCTCTCGAATAAGTGAAAGGGTGAACTCTATTGTTCAAGTCCCGAAATCAACACTTAAGGGAACTACTCATCTACTTACCCCATATGGAAAGGAGTGAATTTCATCTTGTGAGGTTACGCCCCCCAACTCCCTTTTTGGTTAAGCCCCCAAAATTGTAGGCTTATTGAATCGACTACAAAATTTACTCTCACCCATGCAAATTAAAGGACAAGCCCTCATAAATAAAAGCTCATAACCCACTCAGGATTAAGATCAAGTTGTGTTCGATCATCTTGATAAAATATTAATCTTCTCAATTAATAGATTTATAAAAAGAGATTAAATAATTCGTAGTATAGTCTTATACAAACTCATTGTATAAGATACCCCCACTCACATTTTTCCACATGAACGATTTGAATCAAATCATTTGTAACTATTACAAAATAGGTTGTATCAATAGTGTTACCAGGATATGACACCTAATATTTTCCATATACTATGTGATGGGAATCGAAGTCCCCGCAGCGGAAGCGATTGCGAATCGTGCGCTCTTGATTTAGTTACAATGGTAAATTCAAGAACATAAAACATAGATTAAGCATGTAAAACAGAATGGACAGCAAGTATTTACATTTGAAGAACCTTTCTTCGAGTGATCCTCTCTCCCACGGTCACGATCTCAGCAACACGAACTCATACAAACACCGACACTACTACCAGATCTTCTCTGTTGCTCTCTAGGTGAGGGAGGAAGGTGGGTTCCCTTTAGGAATAATGAGGTGTTTTTGTTGGGATTTATGCCCTAAACTTGTGTAATCTTGATCAATTAAATAAAGTGTTATTTGTTTTGATAAGATTACAGTCTTGCTTTTATAAATCCAATAAACTAAGCTCTAAGGTTATAACGTTTATCTTCAAATCAGTGTAGTGGACACTATTTGGGTTGAATTCAAGATTATAACCTAAATAGTCTATGGTATAAGAATAAGGTTGGAAACCTCATTCTGGTAACACCATGGATGCGACCCACTTTGTAATTAGTACAAATGAGGTAATCCAACTCATTCATGTAGTTGACATGCGAGTGGGGGCATCCTGTATGAAGAGTTCATACAAGACTAGATCGCAAATTATTAGTCTAACCAGTATAACACCGTTAACAGGATAAGACTAGTAATTTATAGATGGTCATTAATGATTTGACCTGAATCCTAAGCAAGTTAAGAACTCCTGCTTATAGAGGTTTGTCCTTAGACTAGTATGGGTGAGAGTGGCCTGTAGCCGACTCAATAAGCCTACCTTCTCAGGGACAGAACCTCGTAGGTAGTTGGGAACATAACTGTGCAAGATGGAATTCACTCATTCCTCTACTGAGGAATTAGATAGGTTGTTCCCTTAAGAACTGACTCCAGGTCTTGAACAACGGGGCCCCACCCTCTACGAGGGTATGAGTCTAAGGTAGGACCTTAGACTTGTTGTTCATTAGAGGATCAGTGGTGCTTAAGGAGCAAAGAGGTAATCACAGGGATAAAACGGTAATTTGACTCAACTGTGATTACGAACAACCTGTGAAGGGTCGACTCATGAGCAATGACTATATCAGTGGACACAATAATATCTACAGTGAGGAGAGTGCAGCTACAAGTCTATAGTGGAGTGACTTGTAGTTAATGAATATTGATTAACTGGATCAAAGAGTTTGATCCGTTAATCTCACATCATTGGAGCTCATGATCCAGTAGGTCCATTAGATCCCTCCGTTGGCTCAACATGGTAATATTGAGGGTATAAAGTGAGGAGTGAAATTGAAGTGTTCAATTTCATACATGAGGAGTTATATCAATTATATATGATATAATTGATATAATATATAGTTTTAATGTGAATTAGATTCATATATAAACTATATACTAAAGAGAGATTAAAGGAGGGGTAGAATGGTCATTTCCATCCCATTACTCTATATATATAGTTGCATGAGATGCAACTAGGTTAAGACATGTAACGCCCTGAAATTTCCAAGTACATTTTAGCTCGTACTTTGGATTAATTTAATGAAAATTAAATTAATTGGGCTTTGAAGTTTGTTAATTGAGAATCTGTAAGAAATTAATGGCCATTGTAAAACATTTAAATGAGCCTAAGGGCAATTTTGTAGTTGGGAGTTAAAAGAATGGCATTTTCGTAATTTTGTTTAAAGGGAGGGAATTAGAGTTTTTCTAGATTGAAGACACAATTTTCGAGGCAGCCTCCATCTACCTTCACCTTGTTTTCACGATGGAACTTCCCCTCCGAAGGAGTAGTCCGCCACGGCCAACTCGATGAAGATTCGCCGTCGTGCTCCCGCATGTGCCGCCACTCACGATGCTCCTAGTCGTCGCTCGTCACTGCCATCCCTCCATCGGACGCCGCCGACCAGCCCACCCAGCCGCAACCTCGCAGCCGCCGCAGATCTGGGTCATCGAAGCCACTGTCGGGCTGCTCGCACGACGACACCGTTTGAAGGAAGAAGTCGCGTCGGATCCGTCTACTGCACACGAAGCCACGCCGCCGGAAGTCAAATGTGCAAGACCTAGATGCATTCGGTTCGATTTTTGGTTCAAGCCTTCGAGGTAGTTTTGATCGGTTTTCCAAGTTCTAGGGCCGGTTCTGAATAGATCGGCAAGTGGACATCTCAGATCTGACCTCGACGCCCTGAACCACGTCACCACGCGTCGCCGCTCGCCGGAGCTGACTCCATTCCGCCTGTTTTGATTTCTCGAGTCCGTCTCAATCCTCCGTTAATGGTAATCCGACCTACTTATTGTCGAATTTCGAATATAAGCTTCTTTTAGTAAGAATTAATTATGAATCTTTATTATGATATAGGAGGTTTGGAATTGAAAGTGTCGAGTTGAACGTGAATCTAAAAACAAGATTTTAGGAGTTTTTGGAGATCTTGGATTAAAACCCAAGGTAAGGGATTTTCTACCAATTATTTGAAAATGGGAAGTAAGTATGTTTTCAAAAGACTTAGTTTAAAAGAATGAAATTCAAAGACTTATTCTGGGGACAGAATTTGGACAAATATTTCATGTTAGGATTTGAGAGGATTTCTTATGATTTAAGGATTTGAGAGGACCCGAATAGAAATGATCTCAAAGTATTTGAAAATGAGTTTTTAACACAGTTATGTATATTTACCTATAGCGAGATGTTCAGTTATGCCATGGTGATGAACATGTATTTGAAAATGTAAATGTATTTATGCTTTATGATTGATTGACTCAAGTTTCAAAGCTATGAAAGTTATGCTATGATTATGTGATTCTGCATTATTATGACTGCATATGTACGTGTGACTGACATATGGGACCTCATGCATATTGTGTGTATATGAACATGCTTTGTAAGCTATGGCAATTGGTCTCCTGAGAATTTATGCATGGTAAAACATGCATCAGAGACCCTATGGGTCAAACTTATAGGAGTCTATGAGGGACTCAAACTTATAGGGGTCTGTGAGGGACTCAAATCTTATAGGTGTCTGTGAGGGACTCAAATCTCTTAGGGGTCTGTGAGGGACTCAAACCTATAGGGGTTCTGTGAGGGACTCAATATGAAAAGACTCAGGTAGACTCAATTGACCACGTATAGCCAAAGAGAAAAAGTCATGATTTTATGAAAGAAAGTTTTAGGTCCCACTATAGAAAGCTTTATGATTTTAATAGTCACGAATAATAGTCATGTTTAAAAGAGTCATATGCATGTGTTTACATTTTCCGACCCCCACTTACTGGGTATTTTATAATACTCACCCCTTTACCTTTGTTGTGTTTTCTCTGTTTTAAAATGTTTTCAGGTAAAGGCGAGGGCATACCAAAGTGCGTAGTGCAGGACGCGCTTCTGAAAGTCATGGGAACCAAGTCATGATTTTTCGCATACATGATTTAGAAAGTATTTTTTTAAAATGACTTTAGTTTCGTTTATGTAGTATAACGATTTTTAAATTGAGGCCAAAGCTAATTAGTTGTAAATGTTTTGTATTTATGGGATCCCAAATTAAATCGATTTTAATTATCAGTTTTTACTTTTTAAAGTTATTTAGGGCCTCGAATGCATGCATGAGTAGTAATGTCCCTAGGAACTTATGTTATAAAAGTAGGGGCGTTAAGTGTATTCCTACCCTCCTTGTTGTGTTGTTGGAAGAGTTCCAAAACACAAATATCTCTCACAAAATACCTCACCACTCCTAATGGGAACCCACCTTCCTCCGTCACCTAGAGAACAACGGAGAAGATCCGGTGGTGGTGTCGGTGTTCTTATTGCTGAGATCGTGACCGTGGAGAAAGGAGCACTTGAAGAAAGGTTCTTCGATTCCCTTCAATTGGTATCAGAGCCCAATTGCGTTCTTGATTTATGTTCTGGATTTTTCAAGAACAAGGTGGGATTTCTTCGTTTTTGTGTGCATGAGATGTATGAACGATTTTTTATAAATTAGATGTTTTCAATTTTGGCACTTAGATTTACAATTTCATTGAAATGTTCAATGTAAGGACCGTGTTTTGGACAAATTTAATTGTAAATCGAGTCTGTAAGTCTGTGTTCGATCGAGGCAAAGCGGTTTGCTGAGAAGATCGGAGCGAAACGCAAAAAGAATGGAGATTTCTATGGTTGTTACGCGAATGGCGTTGCAAACGCCGCTTGGCGTTACAACGCCATCGCGATGCGCGCGCGCGGTGGAGAAAGATGACACCGCTGGTAACGCTGCGTGGCGCAACGCGCCGGCGTAAATGACAAAAGCAGCGTTGCAATGCTGCCATTAGCGTTGCAACGCCGAAGACGTTTCACGCGAGGAGCAACGGGCAGAAAATCGAAATTTTATTATTTATATTAATTATAAAAACGTTTTATTTTAATATATTTAATAATTTTTATTTTAATTAATATAATTAGAATATATTAATTAAAATTATTTAGAGGGTGCCAAAATTGGTCTAATTTTTGCTATTTTAATTATGTAATTGTTGTGTAATTATTGTCATGCATAGTGTATGCTTTTATTTTAGAAATCCCACTTTAGGTTAAGCATTTTCATGCATCATTTATAATATAAGGAGTTATATTATATAGTTTGCATGGTTAATTAATATAAGGTTGTTATATTAATTTTTGGACAACATTGACATACAATATATTTTATGCGATGAGTATGCTATGAATGTTTTATTATTCATGTGATGAATGATGAAGCACTATAACATAATATCCATGCCACCTAAGGTTAATTATTAGTTTTAAAGTGTTTAGAACTTGGAAATAATAGACCTTAGGTTATCTAGTTCTAATTAGATTAGAATTAGGAACCAAGTAATTTATAAGCTATGATTAAAAGACGAACTCTGTCTAAGGAAAGTTCTGTGGTAGGTCAGTATTTTTAAGCTTGATGTAAACTAACACCCCTACCTGAACGACTGGGGAGTGAAATTTAATCAGAGAGTCTTATAAATTACAATAACGTCAGCGGGTTTATTAAGGGTTTAATAAACTAGAAATCCTAGGTTAAATATAAGGAGTTATATTAACAAACTTAGGATAAAATCAATATAAGAGTTATATTGATTATCAATATAAGAGTTATGTTGATAGAGTTAGGTAAGACCATTAGCCGGGTTTTAGCCTAAGAAAGATTCCTATAGACTTAAAGTATTCAGTGGGAGGAAAACGTGTATGAGATACATAATTTTTCACGTATGCTATCTCCGGGAAGTTCACACCGTGAGACTCATACTTGGCCTCGTGGCGAAACGGGAGTGTCCCCCTTCGGATGGTGTTTGTATGAGTCAATACCAAGGTGAATGGAAAGGGTACTATAGTGAGTGGGAGCAGTAAGATTCGCCGTCGTGCCCCGCCGCGAGCCGCCACCTACGATGCTCCTAGTCGTCGCTCGTCACTGCCATCCCTCCATCGGACGCCGCCGACCACCCCACCCACCCACCGCAACCTCGCAGCCTCGCCGCAGATCCGGGTCATCGGCCATCGCCGTTTGCTGCTCGCACGACGACACCGCTTTGAAGGAAGAAGTCGCGTCGGATCCGCTTCATCGCACACGGCCACGCCACGCCACGGAAGTCAAATGTGCAAGACCTAGATGCATTCGGTTCGATTTTTGGTTCAAGCCTTCGAGGTAGTTTTGATCGGTTTTCCAAGTTCTAGGGCCGGTTCTGAATAGATCGGCAAGTGGACATCTCAGATCTGACCTCGACGCCTTGAACCACGTCACCACGCTGCCGCCGCCGCGAGTCGACTCCATTCCGCCTGTTTTGATTTCTCGAGTCCGTCTCAATCCTCCGTTAATGGTAATCCGACCTACTTATTGTCGAATTTCGAATATAAGCTTCTTTTAGTAAGAATTAATTATGAATCTTTATTATGATATAGGAGGTTTGGAATTGAAAGTGTCGAGTTGAACGTGAATCTAAAAACAAGATTTTAGGAGTTTTTGAGATCTTGGATTAAAACCCAAGGTAAGGGATTTTCTACCAATTATTTGAAAATGGGAAGTAAGTATGTTTTCAAAAGACTTAGTTTAAAAGAATGAAATTCAAAGACTTATTCTGGGGACAGAATTTGGACAAATATTTCATGTTAGGATTTGAGAGGATTTCTTATGATTTAAGGATTTGAGAGGACCCGAATAGAAATGATCTCAAAGTATTTGAAAATGAGTTTTTAACACAGTTATGTATATTTACCTATAGCGAGATGTTCAGTTATGCCATGGTGATGAACATGTATTTGAAAATGTAAATGTATTTATGCTTTATGATTGATTGACTCAAGTTTCAAAGCTATGAAAGTTATGCTATGATTATGTGATTCTCGCATTATTATGATCGCATATGTACGTGTGTGACTCATATATGGACCTCATGCATATTGTGTGTATATGAACATGCTTTGTAAGCTATGGCAATTGGTCTCCTGAGAATTTATGCATGGTAAAACATGCATCAGAGACCCTATGGGTCAAACTTATAGGAGTCTATGAGGGACTCAAACTGATAGGGGTCTGTGAGGGACTCAAATCTTATAGGTGTCATGTGAGGACTCAAATCTCTTAGGGTCCGTGAGGGACTCAAACCTATAGGGGTTACCGTGAGGGACTCAATATGAAAAGACTCAGGTAGACTCAATTGACCACGTATAGCCAAAGAGAAAAAGTCATGATTTTATGAAAGAAAGTTTTAGGTCCCACTATAGAAAGCTTTATGATTTTAATAGTCACGAATAATAGTCATGTTTAAAAGAGTCATATGCATGTGTTTACATTTTCCGACCCCCACTTACTGGGTATTTTATAATACTCACCCCTTTACCTTTGTTGTGTTTTCTCTGTTTTAAAATGTTTTCAGGTAAAGGCGAGGGCATACCAGGCGAGTGGCGAGGACGCGCTACAGAAGTCATGGGAACCAAGTCATGATTTTTCGCATACATGATTTAGAAAGTATTTTTTTAAAATGACTTTAGTTTCGTTTATGTAGTATAACGATTTTTAAATTGAGGCCAAAGCTAATTAGTTGTAAATGTTTTGTATTTATGGGATCCCAAATTAAATCGATTTTAATTATCAGTTTTTACTTTTTAAAGTTATTTAGGGCCTCGAATGCATGCATGAGTAGTAATGTCCCTAGGAACTTATGTTATAAAAGTAGGGGCGTTAAGTGTATTCCTACCCTCCTTGTTGTGTTGTTGGAAGAGTTCCAAAACACAAATATCTCTCACAAAATACCTCACCACTCCTAATGGGAACCCACCTTCCTCCGTCACCTAGAGAACAACGGAGAAGATCCGGTGGTGGTGTCTCTGTGTTCTTATTGGCTTTGAGATCGTGACCGTGGAGAAAGGAGCACTTGAAGAAAGGTTCTTCGATTCCCTTCAATTGGTATCAGAGCCCAATTGCGTTCTTGATTTATGTTCTGGATTTTTCAAGAACAAGGTGGGATTTACTGTTTTTGTGCATGAGATGTATGAACGATTTTTTGCGAAATTAGATGTTTTCAATTTTGGCACTTAGATTTACAATTTCATTGAAATGTTCAATGTAAGGACCAGGTGTTTTGGACAAATTTAATTGTAAATCGAGTCTGTAAGTCTGTGTCGATCGAGGCAAAGCGGTTGCTGAGAAGATCGGAGCGAAAACGTGCAAAGAATGGAGATTTCTATGGTTGTTCTGTGAATGGCGTTGCAACGCTGCCTTGGCGTTACTGCAACGCCATCGCGACAAAAGCGCCGCTACCGAGAAGATGACACCGCTGTAACGCTGCGGCGCTGGCGCAACGCCGGCGTAAAATGACAAAAGTAAAAAAGTTGCAATGTCGCCATTAGCGCCATTAACGCCAAGACGTTTCACGCGAGGAGCAACGAAGCGTAAAATCGAAATTTTATTATTTATATTAATTATAAAAACGTTTTATTTTAATATATTTAATAATTTTTATTTTAATTAATATAATTAGAATATATTAATTAAAATTATTTAGAGGGTGCCAAAATTGGTCTAATTTTTGCTATTTTAATTATGTAATTGTTGTGTAATTATTGTCATGCATAGTGTATGCTTTTATTTTAGAAATCCCACTTTAGGTTAAGCATTTTCATGCATCATTTATAATATAAGGAGTTATATTATATAGTTTGCATGGTTAATTAATATAAGGTTGTTATATTAATTTTTGGACAACATTGACATACAATATATTTTATGCGATGAGTATGCTATGAATGTTTTATTATTCATGTGATGAATGATGAAGCACTATAACATAATATGCATGCCACCTAAGGTTAATTATTAGTTTTAAAGTGTTTAGAACTTGGAAATAATAGACCTTAGGTTATCTAGTTCTAATTAGATTAGAATTAGGAACCAAGTAATTATATAAGCTATGATTAAAAGACGAACTCTCTGTCTAAGGAAAGTTCTGTGTAGGTCAGTATTTAAGTCGATGAAACGGAACACCCTACCCGAACCGACTGGGAGTGAAATTTAATCGAGAGAGTCTTATAAATTACAATAACGTCACCGGGTTTATTAAGGGTTTAATAAACTAGAAATCCTAGGTTAAATATAAGGAGTTATATTAACAAACTTAGGATAAAATCAATATAAGAGTTATATTGATTATCAATATAAGAGTTATGTTGATAGAGTTAGGTAAGACCATTAGCCGGGTTTTAGCCTAAGAAAGATTCCTATAGACTTAAAGTATTCAGTGGGAGGAAAACGTGTATGAGATACATAATTTTTCACGTATGCTATCTCCGGGAAGTTCACACCGTGAGACTCATACTTGGCCTCGTGGCGAAACGGGAGTGTCCCCCTTCGGATGGTGTTTGTATGAGTCAATACCAAGGTGAATGGAAAGGGTACTATAGTGAGTGGGAGCAGGTTTACTGAAAACAAAACCTACGGTCTCTTTTGTCGGTTTACACCGTTAGACCACAATGGTCACCGCTAGTTTGGTCCGGACTGCACAATCCTTTCGGAGGGCTTGATCATAGGGGATCTAACACAATGAGACACACGAAAAGGATAAAGATTTCCTTAGACTATTTTCCAATCTAATCCTCCTTCTGCAGATTTGATTGGATCGAGACTCTGGGATCTAAAGACAAAGGGTTACACTCACGGGGTACATAAGATGTGTATGTATCCAGACCGAAAAATGGTAACTAAAACCTATAGGAATAAGAGGGTGTCAGAGGGTACATCTATTCGGGATCATGTCCTGGATATGATGATACACTTTAACATTGCGGAGTTGAATGGTGCTTCCATCGATGAGTCGAGCAGTCGCCTTCATTCTCGAAACCCTTCCGCATAGTTTCTGCAGCTTAGAAGTAATGCCGTTATGAACAAGCTTACTTTTAATCATACCTCCTTCCGAATGAACTCCGCACCTTTCAATCTTTGATGAAAATTCGGGGATCGAAAGGTGAGGCAAATGTTGCCGTGAGGAGCTATCACGAGGTTCGACCTCTGGGACAAAAACAGTGGCTTCATCTTCTTCTAACCTGAGAGGTAAGAAGAAGAACATGAAGAAGGTTGGTAAAGGGAAACAAGGTGACAAAGTTGCCGCCCAAAAGGGCAAGAAAGTCAAGGACGTTGCTGACAAAGGAAAGTATTTCCACTGCAACGAAGACGGACATTGGAAACGCAACTGTCCGAAGTACATTGCAGAAAAGAAGAACGAAGGTAAATATGATTTACATTGCCTTGAAGCCTGTTTAGTGGATAATGATAAAACAACTTGGATACTTGATTCAGGCGCCATTAATCATGTTTGTTCTTCTTTTCGTGAATTGATTCTCGCAAAAGCATGATTCTGAAGGAGAGATAATGCTCGGGTTGGAAATGGAGAAGTCGTCTCACCAGTTGTGAAAGAGTACAATGAAGCTTTATTTTGGCAAGAAATATGTATTGTTGGACAATATATTAGTGATACCAGGGTTTACTAGAAACCTTATTTCCATTTCTTGTCTCATTGAACAATGTATTTCTGTTTCCTTTTCTATGAATAAAGTGTTTCTTTAAAAGAAAGGTTTAGAAATATGTTCAGCTTCATTAGAAAATGGATTATATGTTTTAAGGCCTAATTCACTCAAAATGGTTTTGAACATCGAATTATTTAAAATCTACAAACGCACAAACTAAGAAACGTAAAATTTCTCCTAAAGAAAATGCTCATCTTTGGCATCTAAGATTGGGTCACATTAATCTCAATAGGATTGAGAGATTGGTAAAGAACAGACTTCTAAACGAGTTAGAAGAAAATTCCTTTCCAGTATGTGAATCCTGCCTGGAAGGCAAAATGACTAAAAGAACTTTTAGTGGAAAAGATTATAGAGCCAAAGATCCTCTAGAGCTTATACATTCAGACGTTTGTGGTCCGATGAATGTTAAAGTCAGGGGAGGATATGAATATTTCATCTCTTTTATAGATGATTATTTTAGATATGGGCATATTTACCTAATGCACCACAAGTCTGAATCACTTGAAAAGTTCAAGGAATTCAAGGCTTAGGTTGAAAATCAATTAGGTAAAAGAGTTAAAACACTTCGATCGGATCGAGATGGAGAGTACATGGATTTAAAATTCCAGAACTATATGATAGAACATGGAATTGCATCCCAACTCTCGACTCTCCACACACCACAAAGAAAACGGTGTATCAGAAAAGAGAAATAGAACCTTGTTGGACATGGTTCGATCAATGATGAGTTATGCTCATCTCCCTAGTTCCTTTTGGGGTTATGCAGTGGAGACTGCAGTATACATATTGAATAGTGTGCCCTCCAAAAGTGTTTTTGAAACACCTTTTGAACTCTGGAAAGGACGTAAAGGTAGTTTATGTCACTTCAGAATATGAGGCTGTCCAGCACATGTGCTTGTGATAAATCCAAAGAAGTTGGATTCACGTTCAAAGTTGTGCCTATTCGTAGGATACCCAGAAGAAACAAGAGGTGGTTTATTCTATGATCCTAAGGAAGATAAGGTTTTTGTGTCAACAAATGCCACTTTCTTGGAGGAGGACCACATAAGGGACCACAAACCAGAAAGTAAGGTAGTGTTGAGTGAGTTAGACGGAACAATAGCAAGGGTTGCTAACAAGAACACTAGTATGTCAACAAGAGTTGTTGATACTAGTTTGTCTAGTCAAGAGGGTCCATATAAAGAGTTGAGTATGCCTCGACGTAGTGGGAGGGTTGTGATACATCCTGACCGTTACATGGGTTTAGCTGAAACCCAAGTTGTTATACCAGATGACAACTGCGAGGATCCATTGACTTATAATCAAGCAATGATGACATTGACAAAGACAAATGGGTCATAGCCATGGACCAAGAAATGGAGTCTATGCACTTCAATTCTGTTTGGGATCCTGTAGATAAGCTTGATGGGGTAAAACCTATAGGTTATAAGTGGATCTACAAGAGAAAACGTGGTGTAGATGGGAAGGTGCAAACCTTTAAAGCTAGACTAGAAGCAAAGGGTTATACCCAGGTTGAAGGGGTTGACTTTGAGGAAACCATTTCACCTATTGCTATGGTAAAGTCTATCCGTATCCTTCTTGCCATTGTCGCACATTATGACTATGAGGTATGGCAAATGGATGTCGAGACAGTCTTTTTGAATGGCAATCTTGAGGAAACCATCTACATGGACCAACCCAAAGGGTTCATTGAACTGTGACAAGAGCAAAAGGTTTGCAGCTTAAAAGGTCGATTTATGGATCAAACAAGCCTCTAGGTCCCGGAATATAAGATTTGATGAGGCTTTCAGATCTTATGGTTTTGACCAGAATGATGATGAACCTTGTGTCTACAAGAAAATTATCAATAGTTCTGTCGCTTTCCTAATTCTCTATGTGGATGATATCCTACTCATTGGGAATGATGTAGGTTATCTTTCTGACATCAAGGAATGGCTAGCTACGCAGTTCGAAATGAAAGATTTGGGTGATGCGGAGTTAGTTCTTGGAATCCAGATTGTCCGGAACCGCAAGAATAAAACACTAGTCTTGTCTCAAGCATCATACATAGACAAAGTGTTGTCAAGGTTTAAGATGCAAGATTCCTAAAAGGGTTTGTTGCCTTTTAGACATGGAATCCATTTAATTGTCTAAGGAACAGTGTCCTAAGACACCCCAAGGAGTTGAGGATATGAGACGGATTCCTTACGCATCAGCTGTTGGGAGCCTGATGTACGCCATATTGTGTACTAGGCCTGACATCCGCTTTTGCGCTTGGGATGGTCGAGAGTATCAATCCAATCCGAGGACTTGAACACTCGGACAACGCTTAAAACGATCCTTAAGTATCTTGGAGAACAAGGAACTACATGCTTGTGTATGGGGGCTAAGGATTTGATCCTTACAGATACACGGATTCTCGACTTTCGGATCGATAAAGATTCTCTAAATCTACATCGTGTCGGCCACTCTTAATGGAGGAGTGGTAGTATGGCGAAGCGTCAAGCAAGGATGCATCGCTGATTCCACCATGGAGGCCGAATATGTAGCAGCTTATGAAGCAGCTAAGGAGGCCGTTTGGTTAAGGAAATTTATGCTAAATTTTGAAATGACCATCCTACCCCTCCTTTATTCTCTCTTTAGTATATAGTTTATATATGAATCTAATTCACATTAAAACTATATACTATATCAATTATATCATATATAATAGATATAACACCTCATGTATGAAATTGAACACTTCAATTTCACTCCTAACTTTATGCCCTCAATATTACCATATTGAGCAAACGGAGGGATCTAATGGACCTACAGATCATGAGCTCCAATGATGTGAGATTAACTGATCAAACTCTTTGATCCAGTTAATCAATATTCATTAACTACAAATCACTCCACTATAGACTTGTAGCTGCACTCTCCTCACTGTAGATATTATTGTGTCCACTGATATAGTCATTACCCATGAGTCGACCCTTCACAGGTTGTTCGTAATCACAGCTGGGCCAAATTACCGTTTTACCCCTGTGATTACCTCTTTGTTTCTTAAGCACCACTGATCCTCTAATGAACAACAAGTCTAAGGTCCTACCTTAGACTCATACCCTCATAGAGGGTGGGGCCCCGTTGTTCAAGACCTGGAGTGAGTTCTTAAGGGAACAACCTATCTAATTCCTCGATGAGAGGAATGAGTGAATTCCATCTCGCACGCTAAGTTCCCAGCCTACCTACAAGGTTCTGTCCCTGAGAAGGTAGGCTTATTGAGTCTGCTACAAGCCACTCTCACCCATACTAGTCTAAGGACAAACCCTTATAAGTAGGAGTTCTTAACTTGCTCAGGATTCAGGTCGAGTCACTAATGACCATCTATAAATTACTAGTCTTATCCTCATTAATCTGTTGTTACACTAGTTAGACTAATAATTTTCGATCCAGTCTTGTGTGAACTCTTCATACAGGATGCCCCCACTCGCATGTCAACTACATGAATGAGTTGGATTACCTCATTTGTACTAATTACAAAGTGGGCTGCATCCATGGTATTATCAGAATAAGGTTTCCAACCTTATTCTTATACCATAGACTATTTAGGTTATAATCTTGAAGTCAACCCAAATAGTGTCCACTACACTGATTTCAAGATAAACGTTATAACCTTGGAGCTTAGTTTATTGGATTTATAAAAGCAAGACTGTAATCTTATCAAAACAAATAACACTTTATTTAATTGATCAAAATTACACAAGTTTAGGGCATAAATCCCAACACTATGACCCTTTAGGTTATTTCTTGAACATGGTCCTCTCGTATGTCAATAACATACTGTTCAAGATTATACTAATATCCTTGGATATTTCATATAATGGATAATATTATATTGCAAATAAAATAATAAATGATACTATCAGTTATAAATAAATCATCAATTACAAAATTTTAGGGGCATAAATCCCAATAGGCTAGAGGTGGGAGGAGCCTTGTACCCAAGAGTATAGCACCTTAACACACTTGTTACAATGTTGAGGCATTTAATAGAATGAAGAAAAAGAGAGAAAGATGAGGGGTAGTGCCTTGGCATTACAACATAACACCATGACACTTTCTTATAAGGGCATGACGCTTCAAACTTTTAATCTCCACCTTATGATAGAAACCCACAATGCTTTTCTATAGTATTATCGTGCTATCGTGTTCCCTTTTATAATAATAAAGTTTCATGTCTCACGTATGGAATAATTTTAAAGAGAACAGTGATTGAATACTACACGCAAGTGTACGTGACTGAAGTAATAGGAACTAGAAGAATTCCAGAATATCGTACCCACAGGGAATGAGTTTTAACAAAATCTATTAAGATGACCAACTTTGCTAGCGATAATGCAATTAATTTCAGTAACCAATTTATTTATAAAATGATTGAAGGGTGTCTTTGATAAGGAAAATAAAGGAAAATCAGTAATTACAAGATAGTGAATTCAAGTTGTTTTACCCCTTCGAAAAGAATGTTACCAAAAATGCAATTGCAATCTTAGTCGATATCATGAACCTAGGTAAATCGGACCCAACTCCTATGTTGGTTTTCACCCAAAACCTTAAGGAGACTAATTGATTAAACTTATATGTCTATGGCTAATCTAGCTTAGATATATTGGCTCACAGTCCTAGTGGTTTTAGAGTATCACTCTATGTCGAGGGTCGAAGTTTCATAATTTATTTGTAAGTCTTTTCCTCCATTACTTTTATGACATCCACTTTTCGTAACCCTTTCGATATTAAGTCCTAGTTTTGACGAACAAACATTAGTTGGCCGACTAAATTTACCAACTTTAAGTTTAATAAAAGCAAACTAGGGTTCATGTATCACTCCAATCATTTTTTCTACTTTAAACTTAACATCTCTCCTCTTGGGCATTCACAACATGAATCCCTAGAGCAGACTTGGCTCATTATGAAAAAAACGAAAAACATGAACTTATTTGATGAAAAATTCATGATTTTCGAAAAACTACAAGAGGAGCAAAAAACAAAATAAGACTAACACAAAACTTATTTGATATTTATTGAGCCCTAATTTTTAATTCTTAGTTTTCACCCAAGTTGAAGAAGAAAAGGAATAATTTAAAGTTGGTAAATTTAGTCGGTCAACTAATGTTTTGAAACTTACGACAATGCTAGTCTTAGCTTGCTCAGTAATTAATGAGTATACAAAATAATATGCAATTCAACTTATGACAATGCTAGTCTTAGCTTTACGACAATGCTAGTCTTAGCTTGCTCAATAAATTTTAATTCTACTATTCCTAACCAGCTTTCAAGAATTTTAGTTGCTCAGTAATTAATGAGTATACAAAATAATATGCAATTCAACTTATGACAATGCTAGTTTTAGCTTGCTCAGTAATTTTTAATTTTACTATTCCTAACCAGCTTTCAAGAATTTTACTCATCAATGCTAGTCTTAGCTTGCTCAGTGATCAATGAGTATACAAAAATGACAAAAACAACCCAGTTTAAGGTTAAATAATTCTCATACATAAGAATTATCAAAAAGTTAACATTCGTGATTTTAACCTATTTGGAGGGTAAGGAAACCATTAGAGAGTAGAAGATTTTCAAGGTTTGAGAATGTGGAGATTGATCTAGGAACAAAAAAAAATGACACCCATGACATTTATTTGTCTATTTTTCTAGACTTTCTGCAACTTTGTTTCTAATTATGAGTAGCTAAATTAGCTAATTTCTTATTCTTAAGGGTTGGATTGTTGTATCCACTAAACTTTATAGATTGATTTTTCTATTGCTCTTAATTGAAAGAGTTTGAATATTCTATTTATATTTCTCTATTCTTCATGCTTTCAATTTATTAAACATAAATTAATTAATAAACCTATAATGTTATGCTTGAGAGTGGTGGTTTCAAATCAGAGCTATGATGCATAACTGAAGCGGTGTAAGATTAGAAAACTTTGAATTCCTTTAGGGGTCGTTTGGCCCACTGATTAGGGTTGGGCCCGTGTAGGGTTCCAAACCCAAATCGGTGTTTGACCTGTTGGTTAGAGAAAAAATCTAAGGGTTTCTTAAAACCTTGTCCCCATTTTTCATCCCCCGTTTTCTTTAACCCACCGTTTTGGCTTCCCACGCGTATTGCTTTCACTCCAATCTACCTTCTGCATTCACTCTAATCTACTGCATTTACTCTATTCTTTTTCTCTCTATTCAGATCTTCTCTCTGGTTTCCATCGTCTTCTTCGTGGAACCCTAATTGATGGCTCTCTAGTTTCCATCGTCTTCTTCGTGGGATCCTAATTGATGGCTCCATCCCTTTGTGGAACCCTAATCGATGGCTCTCTGGTTTCCATCATCTTCTTTGTGGAACCCTAATCGATGCCCCGCCCCTTCGTGGAACCCTAATCGATGCCCCGCCCCTTCGTGGAACCCGAATCGATGGTTTTCTATATAGAGATCGAATCCTGCAACAGAAGCGAATTGGATCGTGTTGCTCTTGATTACGTTACTAGAATTGAACTCAAAACATGCATCTAGACTAAGCAATTAGGAAGAAAAAGAATTTACCTTTGAAGAACACTTTCTTCTTGTAATCCCTTTTTTGATCCTCATGTTCTCAACGATCTTGACACGATCTCAAACCGAAAACCTCCAATGTATCTTTTTGGTTGTTCTCTAGGAGAGGGAGAGCGGTGGAAGTTCTCTTTTTAGAGGAAGGGAGAGTTGTAGAGAGAATTGAGAGAGATTAGAGTTTTTGGAATTTGCCAAAACAAAAAAGTAAGAACCTTCATACCAAAATGCATCTAGAATGATGCTTTTATAGTGGGTGAGGGTGGAGAGATTAATTCTCCACCCATTTAGCCCACTAATTCCACAAATTATATATTATGCAAATCACACTTGCATAATTACATAATATAAGGTATCATATACCTTAATATGCAAATCATATTTGCATAATGTGGAATTAAATTGAATCATATTCAATTTTTCACATCTCTCATTATTAATTCCTCTAATTATGCCATAATTCCCTAATTAGGCATCATATTCACATTAAACTATATATTATATCAATCAAATCACATATAATTGACATAAAGTCCCTTTATATGAACTTGGACACTTCAAATTCATTCCAAAACTTTATACGCTCATTATTTCCATATTGAGCCAACCGAGGGACCTAACGAAGCTACAAATCATGAGCTCTAATGATCCGAGATTAACTGATCAAACTCTTTGATCCCGTTAATCAACATTCATTAACTACGAGTCACTCTACTATAGACTCGTAGCTGCACTCTCTTCACTGTAGGACAAGTTTTGTCCATCAATATAACTAATACTCGTGAGTCAACCCTTCACAGGTCGTTTGCAGTCATAGTTGGGTAAAATTATCGTTTTACCCTTGTGACTACTTGTTGCACCTTAAATACCACTGATCCTCTAATGAACAACAAGTTTATGGTCCTAACATAAACAACGTCCCTCTCGGGCTAGTGAGAGGGTAGGGCCCCGTTGTTCAAGACCTGGATTCAGTCCTTAAGGGAACAACCTATCTAAATCCCTAAGCTCAGGAACGAGTGAATTTCTTATTGCAGAGTTAAGTTCCCAACTACCTACGTGGTTCTGTCCCTGAGAAGGTAGACATATTTAGTCGGCCACTCTGGCCACTCTCACCCATACTAGTCTAAGGACAAACCCCCGCAGATAGGAGGTCGTAACTCGCTCAGGATTAAGGTTGAGTCACTAATGGTCATCTACAAATTATTAGTCCTAATCTGTCAACGGTATTACTACAGTAGTATAATAATTCACGGTCTAGTCTTGTACAATCTCATTGCTTAGGATGACCCCACTCGCATGGCAACTACATGAACGAGCTAGATCGCCTCGTTTGTGTTAAACACAAAGTGGGTCGCATCCATA
Organism: Trichosanthes cucumerina; assembly: GCA_036507285.1. Classification (NCBI taxonomy): domain Eukaryota; kingdom Viridiplantae; phylum Streptophyta; class Magnoliopsida; order Cucurbitales; family Cucurbitaceae; genus Trichosanthes; species Trichosanthes cucumerina. The sequence goes on along the minus strand of CM071836.1, from coordinate 12,817,340 downwards.
ATGTTACCAAGATGAGGTTCTCAACCTTATACATGTACTATATACCATTTGTATCAGTTACTTGAACGTGATCATGCCTGTGTGTCTACTACACACCGTTCAAGATCTCACATACATGATCCTGAAGCTTAGTTTATTGGATTTAAGTTTGAATTGTGAGAATTCCAGATTTGATGAAAATAACACTTTATTTATGAACATCAAATAATTACAAACTACACGAGTTTAGGGCATACACCCCCAACAAACTCCCACTTGACCTAAAGCTAGTGGAGTACAACAACATTTCATAAGTGTAAATGCAATAAACTAGGGCTTTAAATACCTTTTGTACAACATACTCCCACTTCCCCTACTCAGGAAATAACGCATAGACCTCAAACACCTTAGCTGTGAGAGCCTTTGTAAATGGATCAACAACACTGCACTCTTAAGCTATCTTCATGACGATCACGTCCCCTCGATGCACAATTTCCTGTGTCAGGTGATACTTTCGTTCAATATATTTTTCCCTCTTGTGACTTCGAGGTTCCCTCGAGTTGGCCACTGCACCACTATTATCACAATAAAGGGTGATTGACAAGTTCATATTTGGAACAACTTCCAAATCCATCATGAACTTTCTTAGCCAATTCCTCTTTAATTGCTTCACAAGATGCTACCTATTCGACATCTATAGTAGAGTCTGCGATGCATCCTTGCTTGATGCTCTGCCAAACTACAGCTCCTCCTTTAAGAGTAAACACTTGACCCCGATGTGGATTTCCTATAATCCTTACCGGTTTGAAAGTCAGAGTCTGTGTATTCAATAAGGATCAAATCCTTAGTCCCAGACACGAGAATTTAGTCCCTCGTTCTCCTAAGATACTTGAGGATTGCTTTAACGGTTGTCCAACGATCAAATCCTAGATTGGATTGGTACCTACTGACTATCCCAACTGCATAACAAATATTGGGTCGCATGGCATACATCAGGCTACCTACAACTGAAGCATAAGGGATCCGTCTCATATCCTTAACCTCTTGAGGTTTCTGAGGACATTGTTCTTTAGACAGATGAACCCCAAGCCTGACAGGCAACAAGTCCTTCTTAGAGTTCTGCATCTTATATCGTGCCAACATCTTGTCGATATATGATGCTTGAGACAAGACTAGTGTCTTGTTCTTACAGTTTCTGACTATCTGGATTTCGAGAACATACTGCACTTCTCCCAAATCTTTCATTTGGAATTACGTAGCTAGTCAGTTTTTAATGTCAGTGAGGAATTCTACATCATTCCTAATGAGTAGAATATCATCCACATACAACACTAGAAACGCGACAGTGTTGTTGATGATTTTCTTATAGACACAAAGTTCATCAACACTTCGACTAAAGCCATAAGATTTGATAGCCTCATCAAACCTTATATTCCAAGACCTCGAGGCTTGTTTCAGTCCATAAATAGATTGTTTAAGTCTACAAACCTTTTGCTCTTGGCCTTGTTCAATGAACCCTTTGGCTTGGTCCATGTAGATGTTTTCGTCAAAGTTTCCATTCAAGAAGGTTGTCTTGACATCCATCTGCCATACTTCATAGTCATAATATGCAACAATGGCCAGAAGGATTCAAATAGACTTTATCATGGTAACAGGAGAAAAGATTTCCTCGTAGTCCACCCCTTCTCATTGGGTATAACCGTTTGCCACAAGTTTAGCTTTGAAGGTTTGTACCTTCCCATCTACACCATGTTTTCTCTTGTAGATCCATTTACAACCTATAGGTTTAACCCCATCAGGTTGATCCACAAGATCCCAAATTGAATTGAAGTACATAGACTCCATTTCCTGGTCCATGGCTTTAATCCATTCGTCGTTGTCTACATCATACATTGCTTGATCATAAGTCAGTGGGTTCTCACAATCGTCATCAGGTATGACAACTTGGGTTTTAGTTAAACCCATGTAACAGTTAGCCTGATTGACAACCCTCCCACTACGTCGAGGCACTCTCAACTCTTGAGATGAATGTTTTTTACATAACGTACTAGCGTCAACAACTCTTGTTGACCTGCTAGCATCATCAGCAACCCTTGTTGATTCACTGTCCAGTTCATTTAACACGATTTTACTTTTTGGTTTATGATCCCCGATGTGATCCTCCTCTAAGAAAGTGGCGTTTGTCGACACAAGCACCATATTTTTCTTAGGATCATAAAACAGATCACCTCTCGTTTCCTTAGGGTAGCCTACAAATAGGCATAATTTTGAACGAGGTTCCAATTTCTTCGAGTTTGTCACTAGCACATGGACTGGACAACCTCAAATTCTAAAATGACGTAAACTACCTTTACGTCATTTCCAAAGTTTGAAAGGTGTTTCAGAAACGCTTTTCGAATGAACATTGTTCAAAATATAAACTGCAGTTCCACTGCATAACTCCAAAATGAGTCAGAGAGGTGAGCATAACACATCATCGACCGAACCATGTCTAACATGGTTCTGTTTCTCCTTTCCGATACACCATTTTGTTTGGCATACCAGGTGCTGAGAGTTGGGACGTAATTCCATTCTCTATCATATAGTCCTGGAATGCAAGGTCCATATACTCTCCACCTCGATCGAATCAAAGTGTTTTTATTGATTTTCCTAATAGGTTCTCAACCTCAGTCTTAAATTCCTTGAACTTTTCAAGTGCTTCAGACTTGTGATGCAATAGGTAAATATACTCATATCTTGAATAATCATATATAAAAGAGATGATATATTCATGCCCTCCTCTGCCTTTAACACTCATCGGACCACAAAGTTCTGAATGTATAATAAGCTCCAAGGGCTCTTTGGCTCTATAACCTTTTTCAGTAAAAGGCCTTTTGGTCATTTTACCCTCAAGGCATGATTCACATACAGGTAAAGAACTTTCTTCTAACTCGTTTACAAGTCCTTCTTTACAAGCCTCTAAATCCTATTGAGATTTATGTGACCTAATCTTAGATGCCAAAGTTGGGCATTTTCTTTAGGAGAAACTTTTTGTCTTTTAGTTCGTGTATTTGTTGTTTTAAATAATTCAGTGTTTAAAACCATTTTAAATGAAATAGGCCTTAAAACGTACAAATTATTCTCAAGAAGAGTTGCACAAATTTTAACACCTTTTAAATAAATAAACGCTTTATTCAAATGAAAAGAAATTGAAATACACTGTTTAATAAGACAAGAAACGAAAATAAGGTTTCTAGCAAATTCTAGTACTGTGTACATTGTTGGGGTGTATGCCCTAATCTCGTGAAATTTGTAATATTCTATGTTGAAATAAATAAGAGTTATTTTTTCACTTTATGTCTCACATATTTATAAACTTAATCCAATAAACTAAGCTCCAAGGTCATATCCTTATGAGAGAACTAGAACTTGAACGGTGTGTAGTGGACACACAGGGAGGATCACATTCGAGTTAATGACCCGAACCGTCTGCAGTATACGGATAGGGTTAGAGACCTAATCCTTGTTACACTGTGGATGCGACCCGCTTTGTATTAGATACAAACGAGGTGATCCAGCTCGTTCATGTGGTTGGCATGCGAGTGGGGGCATGTTGTGCAATGAGATTGTACAAGACCAGACCGTGAATTATTAGACTTACTGATGTAACACCGTTAACAGTATAGGACTAATAACTTCGTAGATGACCATTAGTGACTCGTCCTTAATCTTGAGTATGTTACGGACTCCTGTCTGTGGGGGTATGTCCTTTGACTAGTACGGTGAGGGTGGTCACAGTTACTCGCCCAATATGCCTATCTTCTCAGGCACAAGACCACGTGGGGAGCTGGGAACTTGACTACGCGAGATGAAATTCACTTGTTCCTAGTTTAGGGAAACTAGAGGGCTTGGACAATGGGCACCCACCCTCTCACTAGCCCGAGAGGGATGTTCTTTATGGTTGGACCATGCAACATAATTGTTCATTAGATGAGCAGTGAGACTTAAGGAGCAAGAGGTAGACACAGGGTAAAACAATGAATTGACCCAGCTGTGACTACGAATGACCTGTGAAGGGTCGACTCACGGGCATTGGTTATATCGATGGACCCAACTTGTCCTACAGTGATGGGAGTGCAACTACGGGTTTTATTGGAGTGTTACCGTAGCTAATGAATGTTGAATAATCGGGTTAAAGAGTTCGACAGGTTAATCTCGGATCATTAGCGCTCGTCATCTGTAGGTCCATTGGGTCTCTCGATTGGCTCAAACTGGATAAATTGAGGGTTTACAGTTTGATGTGGATTTGAAGTGTTCAAATTCATTAATTGGGTATTTATGTCTGTTATATATGATATAGTTGACATAATATATAGTTTGATATGAATGACATTCATATGAACTATAGTATAGCCTAATTGATTAATTAGTGTTAATTGGAGAAATAGAATTGAGAGAAATTAAATTGAATGTGATTTAATTTAAAAATCCACAATTATACAAATGAGATTTGTATAATAAGGTATGAGATACCTTATTATATGTGATATGCAAATATGATTTCCATATCATAAGGTTGTGGTAAAATGGTGAATTGGTGGAGATTTTAACTCCACCTCTCACCATTATTTAAAGGCTTTGCAAGAAGCCTTTTGTGAGGATTTCATTCATTTTTTTGGAATTTAACATCCAAGAGATCTCCTCTCTCTCAATGAACTATCTCATTCTCTCAAGATTTTCTCCTCACCCAAAATCAAAGGGAGTCTCAGACACTCTCCCTCAACCTAACGAGAACAACCGAGAAGACACTTTAGAAGTGTCCCTGTTGCTCGATTTGAGGATCGAGATCGTTGGAACGAAGGAGTTCGTGATCGAAGGAGAAAACGTCGAAGAAGAGTTCTTCAACAAGTTAGTAACTTTTACCTACTTCTTTCTCTTGTTCTACAACATGTTTAGCCTAGAATTAATGTGATTAGTTCAATTTTAAGATATGTATTGCACAACGAATCAACGCCGTTTCACGACGTTTTCGGTTGCAGGAAATCAATTTCTTTCAATTGGTATTAGAGCCAATCGTTGCTCTTCATTGCGTATTCTGTCATATCTTAAAATAAGGTGGGTTTGCCTTAATTTCATGAGATGATTTTGTGGTATTGCATGTTGGATGTTTTCGGTTTTGGCACTAGTTAGATTTAAATTATTTCGTTGATGAAATCAATGTAAGAGCCCATTGTTTTGGGAAGATTTTAATGTAAATCTAGTCTGTAAGTCTGTATCGTTCATGGCAAGGGTTGTTGTGAAGAAAACGGAGCGAAAAATTGCAAAATTGGTGAAATTCCAGCAAACTGTGTTGCTGGACAGACGATGGCGTTGAGACGTTGTTCTTCGGCGTCGCAACGCCATCCGTGCGAGATCAAGGCGCGTTGCAGGACAACGTTACGACGCAAGGCGTTGCATTGCAATGCTACTGGCGTTGGGAACGCTGGGATGACGTTGGGCACTGCAGCGTTGCAACGCTACCCACTACGTTGCAACACCGTGTTGGGGTTTGTGCCCTAAAACTCGTAGTTTGTATTGTTGTTCTAATTATTGTAATAAACTGTTATTACTTCAATAAAAAGTTATTGTTCGATATTGTCATTGTTTTAACCCTAAATCTAATAAACTAAACATCCAAGGCTGTAAAATGTATCTTGAACTGAATGTAGTGTAGATATAAAGGATCTCGGTTCGAGATACAGCCTAAAGGGTCTATAGTAAGAGGATAAGGTTTGGGTACCTTACCCTGGTAAAACTATGGATGTGGCCCACTTTGTATATGATACAAACACTGTGATCCTAACGTGTTCGTGTAGATGACATGTGAGTGGGAATATCCTATGTAATGAGATTACATAAGACCGGACCGCGAAATAGTAACCACTAGATGTAACTCCGTTGACTAGTTAGGTTTCTATTTCACTAGGATGACCTAGGCAACTTGATCTCAATCCTGAGCGGGTTACGAACTCTTGCTTGCGAGGGATTGTCCTTTGACTAGTATGGGTGAGAGTGGCCAGATTCGCCGACTCAATATGCCTACATTCATGGGGACAAGACCAAGTGAGCAGCTGGGGACTTAGCCTAGCAAGATGGAATTCACTCCTTCCTGCCTATTAGGGTAAGTAGATGAATGTTCCCTTAAGTGGTGTCTCCGGGACTTGAACAAAGGGACCGACCCACTCATTAGTCCGAGAGGGACTCTGTTTGTTCGTAGGACCACAAACAAATTGTTCATTAGAGGAGCACTGGTACTTAAGGTACAAGATGTAACCTAGGGGTAAAACGATAATTTTACCCAGCTGGTGTTACGAACATTCGTGAAGGATTGACTTGCTGTTATTGGTCAATATCCATGGACACGTAAATATATCTGCGATGAGAGAAGAGTGCGATTCATGGTACTTTAGTGGAGTGTTCCCACAGTTAACAAATGTTGATTAGGAGGTTAATGAGATTAACCGAGTAATCTCGTATCGTTGGAGCTTCTGATCTGTAGGTCCATTAGGTTCACCTTCTAGCTCATAAAGGGTTCTTAGATCGTTTTGAGTTGAAATGTTCAAATTCATTAGGAAATAAATTTAATGTATATAGATACGATATAATATATAGTTTTGGAACTATATATTATAAATCTAATGTGAATATGAATCATATTAAATTAGATGAAAGAATTAAATATTTGAAAGAGTTCAAATATTAATTTAAATGTGAATAAGATTCATATTTAAAAACTATAGGTTAAAATTTAATGTGCATAAGATGTGCATTAAAACTATAGGTTAGAGGAGAAATAGATTAAATATGATTTGATCTTAATTAAATATATGATATTTAATTAATTAATTAATTAAATTTGATTTAATTAATTTAATATTAATTAATTTTAATTAATTAATGGAAAGGTGTCAGGAGGACACGTTCCGATCTTCCCCACCAACTCCGTATCGATAGGGAGTGGGGGAAGAGCTCCTTTCTCGTTTTTTAACTTCTCAATTGAGAGAAATGGAGGTTGATCGATGAATTTGTGATTCACCGTGCAAAAGAAAACTCTCTTTCTAATTTCCCTTACTTTCCAATTGTTGGATTTCTTCCCACCAAAGGAATTAATCTAAGTAGAACTCAGAGGATAGGAGGTTTTCCTCGTGGTACCGTCATGTTGGAGAAAACAGAGAAGAAACCTTGGTTGTTGTGTTGCTGTCAATTTGGAGCAAGGAGTTGTTGAATTGTAATCTACAAAGGTAACCATCTATGTCTTTTTAGTTTAATAACTAAACAACATGTTTGCATGATTAGTTCCATGCCTAATTAGATTAGGATTTGTATGCTTATCTCTGTTTTACATCAATGTACTTGTATTTGTTTTTCAACCAAAATAAACTCGCAATTACGATTCCAAAACACGTTTTCGTTGCTCAAGGGAAACAGATCTCCATCACACTGCAGCATAGTGGAGCGGTTGCAACGAGATTTTCGCCGTTAGTGGCAACGTGAAGGGACTTCAAGGGCAGCGGTTCGAGCTGGGCTTCGTGCAACTATTTTTAAATTTATTTTACATTTTTGTAAATTATGTTTAATTAATTTATTTTAATTAATATTAATATAATTGTTATATTAATACTAATTAATTAAATTAATGTACCTAGGGTGCCAAAATCGGTCCAATTATGCTATTTATGTTTATGTCATATAGATTAAAATCTCACCTTAGGTTAAAAATTTCATGCATCATTTTATATTATAAGAGTTATAATATATAGTATGCATGCTAGGATTATATTATAAGAGTTATAATATAATGTATGTGTTTTAATTTAATTAATATAAGAGTTATATTTCTTAGATTAAAAGCATTGACATGCATTTATACATGTGATGTATGTATATTATATAGTTTAATTATTCATGTAATGAATGATCAAGCATTATAATATATAAATGCATGTAACCTAAGTTAATTATTAGTTTTAAATGGTTTAGAACTTGAATAATTAGACTAAGAGCCGCTAAATCAAGTTCTGCTTTAGGTGAAGGAAGTATGACTGCTTTACCAATAGTTGAGACCCAATCGGGAGATGTTTCGGCTGTAGGTTTTCTAGTTCTAATAAGATTAGAATTAGGAAATCCAATATGACTTATGAATGGTGACTGATTAATAACTCTGTTGTCTAAGGTTGGGGTATTTAAGCTGACGCTTTGCGGAACACCCCTACCTAGGAACCGATCTGAGAGTCAATTTGGTTTGAAGATTCATAAGTTATATTCTTGGAGAATGTCGTTAATTAAGTGTTAATTAAATTACTCTCACACACGTAAGTTAATAATGTGATTATAAATTTAGGCTAATACAATATAAGTGTTATATTGGTAGACTTAGGTAAATTATAGTCGGTTCATCTAGATCAATCCCGATTAATTTAAAGTGTTGAGTGGGAGGAAATAAAGTGTATGAGATACATTTATTTTTCCATCCACAAATCTCCGTTAAGTTCACACCGTGAGATCCATACTCGGCCTCGTGGCGCAAATGGGAGCGTCCCCCTTGGGATGGTATTTGTATGGGTCAATATCAACGTGAATGGAAATAGTACTTATAGTGAGTGGGAGTGGGACCTATGAAAACGGGACCCACGGTCTCTTTTATCGATTCACACTATGAGACACCCATGATCCGCCTACTAGTTTGGCCTGGACCAGGAAATCCCTTCGGAGGGTCTTGATCATGGGAGTCGGAACACCGTGAATTTTTGAAAGGGATACAATTTCCTTGTTGGTTTTCCTTCGTAGTCCTCCCTTCGGTGGCTATTGTTTGGATGGATGCTTGGAAATTTAAAGATAGAGTGTGACACTCACGGGATTCATTAAGAGTTAATGGATTCAAACCAAAAAATGGTAACTGAATGCCTAATGTTATTCTGGTATTAGGGTGTGGTTGAGAAAGTCTCGTCTCAGAGGATGAGTGATTCTGTCAACCCTTCGGCAGCGGTCATTCTAAACCTTTGGGGTATTATTACAATTTTTAATGACCTAGGGATCATACAATAAAATTTGCTAAAACCTGATTGAATTTTCAAAGTTTTTGCGAGACTAATACAAAGTTTTTCCTATTTTAGCAAACAAAATGTCTAGTTCAATCATAGCCCTGTTAGCTTCTGATAAATTAGTTGGCAACAATTTTCAAACGTGGAAAAACAATATCAACACGATTTTGATAACTGACGACCTTAAGTTCATGATCACTAAGGAGTGTCCTCAAGAGTCGAGCTTGACTACATCGCGAAGTGTTCGTGATCCATACGGTCGATGGATCAGGGCTAACGAAAAGTAAAGGTCTACATAATTTCCAGCTTGTCTTAAGTTTTGGAAAAGAAGCATGAGGTTATGGTCACCGCGAAGGAGATCATGCAGTCATTGCAGGACATGTTTGGACAACAGTCTTTTGAAGTCCGGCACGATGCCCTCAAACACATCTTTAATGCGAGGAATAAGGAGGGTACGTTTGTCTGTGAACATGTTTTGGATATGACGACCCACTTTAAACTGGCAAAGATGAACGGGGCTTCGATCGATGAGTCGAGCCAGGTCAGCTTTATCATGGAGACTCTTCCGAAGAGTTTCCTTCAGTTTCGTAGCAATGTTGTTATGAACAAGATTAGCTACACACCGACCACCTTACTCAATGAACAGCGAACTTCCAGGTCTCGATGCAAGTCGGGGACCTAAGGCCGAGGCAAATGTTGCCTTTAGGTCCTATCACAAGGGTTCGACCTCTGGGACTAAGTCTGCAGGTTCTTCAGGCCCGAAAGGGAATAAGAAGAAATTGAGGAAGGGTAAAGCTGACCGCGTTGCCGCCCAGAAGGGCAAAAATGTCAAGGAAGTTGCGGAGAAAAGAAATTGTTTCCACTGCAACGGGGATGGTCATTGGAAGCGAAACTGTCCCAAGTTCCTTGTCGACAGGAAGAAAGATGGTAAATGTGATTTACTTATTACAGAAACTTGTTTAGTAGAGAGTAGTGACTCTGTCTGGATACTGGATTCAGGCGCCACTAACCATGTTTGTCCTTTTTTTCAGGAAATTAGTTCCTGGCAGCGGCTGCAATAGGGTGAGATAACGCTATGGGTTGGATCCAGAGAAATTTCCTCTGCTGCAGCGGTCGACACGGTGAAGCTATATTTCGGCGGGAAGTACTTATTATTAGATAATTTGTACATAGTTATAGGGTTTACTAGAAACCTAGTTTCTATTTCCTACCTATTAGAACATCATATTTTTGTTTCATTTAGTGGTAATAAAGCGTTTATTTCCCGAAATGGAAATTTGTTATGTTCTACTTCACTTGAGAGTAATCTTTACGTTTTAAAACCAAATTCGGTCAAAAGTGTTTTGAATACTGAATTCTTTAAAACGGTTGAAACGCAAACTAAAAGATTAAAAGTTTCTCCAAAAGAAACACTCATTTTTGGCATCTAAGGTTAGGCCACATAAATCTCAATAGGATTGAGAGACTAGTGAAGAATGGACTTCTAAGCAAGTTGAAAGAAAACTCTTTTCCAGTTTGTGAGTCATGCCTTGAAGGCAAAATGACCAAACGTCCTTTTAGTAGAAAAGGATATAGAGCCAAAGAGCCTCTTGAGCTTATACATTCTGACCTCTGTTGTTCGATGAATGTTAAAGCACGAGGAGGTTACGAATACTTTGTATCTTTCATAGATGACTATTCGAGATATGGGTACGTTTACCTAATGCATAAAAAGTCTGAAACTCTTGAAAAGTTCAAGGAGTACAAGACTGAGGTTGAGAACCTCTTAGGTACAACGATTAAAACACTTCGATCGGATCGAGGTGGAGAGTATATGGACACTGAATTCCAAGACTATATGATAGAACTTGGAATTACGTTTCAACTCTCAGCACCTGGTATGCAACAACAAAATGGTGTATCGGAGAGGAAAAACAGAACTCTGTTGGACATGGTTCGGTCGATGATGAGCTATGCTCGTCTCCCTGATTCTTTTTGGGGTTACGCAGTGGAGACTGCGGTTTACATTTTGAACAACGTTTCGTCGAAAAGTGTTTCTAAAACACCTTTCGAACTTTGGAATGGTCGTAAAGACAGTTTACACCATTTTAGAATTTGGGGATGACAGACCCATGTGTTGGTGTCAAACCCGAAAAAGTTGGAACCCCGTTCAAAGTTGTGCCTCTTTGTAGGTTACCCAAAAGAGACTATGGGTGGTTTGTTTTACGATCCTAAGGATAATATGGTGTTTGTGTCGAAAAACGCCACATTCCTTGAGAAGGACCACATTAGGGATCACTTACCAAGGAGTAAGATTGTGTTAAACGAAATGGGCAGTACATCAGCAAGAGTTGTTGATGGTGCTAGTACATCAACTAGTGATGTTGATACTAGATTGTCTAGTCAAGTCTGTTCTCAAGAGTTGAGAATGCCTCGACGTAGTGGGAGGGATGTGAGACAGCCTGAACGTTACATGGGTTTGGCTGAAACGCAAGTCGTCACCCCTGATGATGACTGCGAGGATTCATTGACCTATGATCAGACAATGGTTGACATTGACAAAGATGAATGGATTAAAGTTATGGACTAGGAAATGGAGTCAATGTACTTTAATTCCGTCTGGGAGCTTGTGGACCAACCGGACGGGGTTAAACCTATTGGTTGCAAGTGGATCTACAAGCGTAAACGTGTTGTAGATGGGAAGGTGCAGACCTTCAAAGCCAGAGTAGTGGCAAAGGATTTTACCTAGGTTGAAGGGGTTTACTATGAGGAAAGCTTTTCTCATGTTGCCATGGTAAAGTCTATCAGGATCCTTCTAGCCATTGTCGCATATTATGACTATGAGGTATGGCAGATGGATGTCAAGACGACCTTTCTGAATGGCAATCTTGACGAGACCATCTACATGAACCAACCCAAAGGGTTCATTACTCAAGGCTAAGAGCAAAAGGTTTGCCAGCTTCAAAGGTCTATTTATGGACTGAAACAAGCCTCGAGGTCTTGGAATATAAGGTTTGATGAGGCGATCAAATCTTACGCCTTTGATCAGAATGTTGATGAACCTTGTATTTACAAGAAAATCATCAACATCATTGTAGCATTTCTGATATTGTATGTGGATGATATCCTGCTCATTGAGAATGACGTAGGATTTCTTACTGACATTAAGGAATGGTTGGCTTCACAATTACAAATGAAAGATTTGGGAGAGCCAGTATGTTATAGGTATCCAGATAGTCCAGAACCGGAAGAACAGAATGCTAGCCATGTCTCAAGCATCTTACATTGACAAGATGTTTTCACGGTATAAGATGCAGAACTCCAAGAAGGGCTTGCTACCTTTCAGGCATGGAGTTCACCTGTCTAAGGATCAATGTCCTAAGACGCCTCAAGAGGTTGAAGATATAAGACGGATCATCTATGCTTCAGCTGTAAGGAGCCTTATGTACGCCATGTTGTGTACAAGGCCCGACATCTGTTATGCAGTTGGGATTGTCAATAGCTATCAATCTAATCCACGATTAGATCACTGGACGACCGTTAAGGCAATTCTCATGTATCTAAGGAGAACGAGGAACCTCGACCTTGTGTATGGAAGTGAGGATTTGATCCTTACGGGATACACATATTCTAACTTTCAGACTGAAATCCACATCGGGGTCAACGTTCATTCTGAACGAAAGAGTTGTAGTGTGGCCAAGCATCAAGTAGGGATGCATTGTTGATTCCACAATGGACGCTGAATACGTTTCAGCTTGTGAAGCTGCAAAGCAAGCTGTTTGGCTCACGAAGTTCATGCTGGATTTGGAAGTTCTTCCAAATATGAACTTGTCAGTTACCCTGTTTTGTGACAACATTAATGCAGTAGCCAAATCGAGAGAACCTCTAATAGCATGCGAATATGCTATCTTATTTCTTATATTTTAGCTAGTTTTTATAATTAAAACATGGGCTTTCATGGCATTTTATGGTTAATTTCAGGAAACTGAGCTTGATAACCAAGAATAGAGTGTTTTAAGACTATTTTGGTGCAATTTGGAACATGTGTATGCTTAATTGAAGACCTAAGAAAAATATAGATATATTTTGAGTATAAGAAATATATTGAGAGATTCTACATTGAATCACGATTCCAACGCATCAAACCGAAGGTCATTCGAACACCCGAGCTAAAAGATATGACAAAAAATGATCGAAGTGGGCTTTCTGGCAGCAAGCACGACGTTGCAACACCGATCCTGCCGAAAATCCCTATAAATATAACATGTTGTTTTCATTGCAAAGGGAGTCGAATTTGATAGTTTTTATCCCTAATTTTGAAATACACACTCTAAGAAGAGAAATAAGAGCATTCCTTGTGAGTCAAAGCATTTGTGGAGGCTCGAGATCGTGACGAGAGCTCGGGAACGAGGGACCGACATCGACACATAAGTTTATTTCTCTTTCTTTTAGTTTGTAATTGAGTTTAAAGACTTTTCCTATGACTTTAGCTTGTTTTTTTGGTGATTTTGAGTAGCTAAACGTTGTAGTTAGAATTTGATTAGCATGTTTTAGATTTATTTGATTATGTAGTGAACTTTGATATCTTATTTATTTTTAGCAATTCATTTTTAATTTCATAAATCTTTTTGGTTCAAGTGGACTCAAGAGAAAGAAACTTAGATTAGAGCAAAGTTGTCAAAATCCTTAGAAATCTGGCATGAGAATGACCTAGAGTTCTTTGGGAAACACATAAATAAGTTGCTTAATGTCGTGCATGCTTTTAAAATTCATAAGGAAACTTTAGAATTTATCGTGCGTGTGAGGCTCACTACGGATCGAGAGATTCTCTTGAGTATTTTCACTTCTTTTTTATAAATTCATAATATTAGTTCATTGCATATGTTAAATAAGGAATTAACTTATTAAACCATCTTCCTTTAATTCTATCATATTTGTGTCTCCAATTGTACATTATTTTCTATGTTTGTTTTCACTATCCATCAAAGTTTTGTTGCTTTAGCTAAAATTAAGAATAAGTATCTTGGTAATTAATTAATCTAAAAAATTCATTCATGAGGACGATATTTTATCATATGCGGTATTGCAATATAATTTTATGCAACAACCTCGGAGTCATAAGAGGGGCAAGCCTATTGAGCGTAAGTATCACCTGATACGGGAGATTGTGCACCACGGAGACGTGACAGTCACGCAGATAGCATCGGAGCACAATGTTGCTGATCTATTTACGAAGGCCCTCACGGCTAAGGTGTTTGAGGGTCACCTAGAGAGTCTAAGTCTTCGAGTGCTTCCTGACTAGGGCAAGTGAGAGTATTGTAAAAGGGAATTCAATGTCCTAGTTTATTGTATTACTGTACATTTGAGAAATGTATTATGTACTCCACTAGGTCAGTTCAAGTGGGGTTTGTTTGGGTGTATGCCCTAATCTCGTGAAGTTTGTAATTTCTATGTTGAAATAAATAAGAGTTATTTTTTCAATACTTTATGTCTCGCATATTTATAAACTTAATCCAATAAACTAAGCTCCAGGGTCATATCCTTATGCGAGAACTAGAACTTGAACGGTGTGTATTGGACACACGGGGAGGATCACGTTCGAGTTAATGAACCGAACGGTCCACATTATACGAATAGGGTTGGAGACCTAATCCTAGTTACATTGTGGATGTGACCCGCTTTGTATTAGATACAAAAGAGGTGATCCAGCTCGTTCATGTGTTTAACATGCGAGTGGGAGCATTCTGTGCAATGAGATTGTACAAGACCAAACCATGAATTATTAGACTTACTGATGTAACACCGTTAACAGTATAGGACTAATAACTTCGTAGATGACTATTAGTGACTCGTTCTTAATCTTGAGCATGATACAGACTCTTGTCTGCAGGGGTCTGTCCTTTGACTAGTACGGGTGAGGGTGGTTATAGTTACTCGCCCAATATGCCTACCTTCTCAAGGACATGACCACGTGGCGAGCTGGGAACTTGACTACGCGAGATGGAATTCACTCGTTCCCGGTTTAGGGAAACTAGAGGGGTTGTTCCCTTAAGTGTTGTCTCCAGGGCTTAAAAAACGGGCGCCTACTCTCTCACTGGCTCGAGAGAGATGTTGTTTATGGTTGCACCATGCAACGAAGTTGTTCATTGGAGGAGCAGTGAGACTTAAGGAGCAAGAGGTAGACCAGGGATAAAACGGTGAATTGACCCAGCTGTGACTACAAACAACCTGTGAAGGGTCGACTCACGGGCATTGGTTATATCGATGGACACTACTTGTCCTACAGTGATGGGAGTGCAACTACGGGCTTTAGTGGAGTGTTACCGTAGCTAATGAATGTTGAATAATCAGGTCAAAGAGTTTGGCAGGTTAATCTCGCATCATTAGAGCTCATCATCTGTAGGTTCATTGGGTCTCTCGGTTGGCTCAAACTGGATAAATTGAGGGTTTACAGTTTGGTGTGGATTTGAAGTGTTCAAATTCATTAGTTGGGTATTTATGTTTGTTATATATGATATAGTTGACATAATATATAGTTTGATGTGAATGAGATTCATAATGAACTATAGTATAGCCTAATAGATTAATTGGTGCTAATTGAAGAAATAGAATTGAGAGAAATTAAATTGAATGTGATTCAATTTAAAATTCCACAATTATACAAATGAGATTTGTATAATAAGGTATGAGATGCCTTATTATATGTGATATGCAAATATGATTTGCATATTATAAGTTTGTGGTAAAATGGTGAATTGGTGGAGATTTTAACTCCATCTCTCACCATTATTTAAAGGCTTTGCAAGAAGCCTTTTATGAGGATTTCATTCATTTTTTTGGAATTCAACATCCAAGAGATCTCCTCTCTCTCAAAGAACTGTCTCATTCTCTCTAGATTTTCTCCTCACCCAAAACCAAAGGGAGTCTCACACACTCTCCCTCAACCTACCGAGAACAATCGAGAAAACTCTTTGGAAGTGTCTCTGTTGCTCGGTTCGAGGATCATGATCGCAGAGACTGTTGGAACGAAGGAGTTCGTGATCGGATGAGAAAACGTCGAAGAAGAGTTCATCAACAAGTAAGTAACTTTTACCTACTTCTTTCTTTTGTTCTACAGCATGTTTAGCTTACAATTAATGTGATTAGTTCATCGAAAGATACACCGGTCATCTCTGCCACGTTGAAGTGGACCATCATGTCGAGAACATGGTCCCTAACAGACATTCCCTCCTTCATCCTAACGTTGAAAACCTGCTTAAGAGCATCGTGTCGGACCTGAAAGAACTGTTGTACAAACATATTCTGCAACGATCCCATGATCTCCTTGGCAATGACCATGTTCTCATGCTTCTTATCCAAAATATCAGATATGTTGACTAAGATGTAGACTTTGGCCTTGTCATCAGCCTTGATCCATTTATCGTACGCGTCACAAACATTTTGCGACGCGGTCGAGCTCGGCACCTGAGGACATTCATGAGTGAGTACGAACTTCAGGTCGTCCACAACTAATACCGTGTTAATGTTGTTTTTTTAGGTTTGGTAATTATAACGAGTTAGTTTTTCGGCAGCTAAAAGTGAAATTATCGAACTCGACATGTTTGCTGAAAAATAAATATTCTTGTATTAGTTTCTCGCATAAACTTATGTTAAAATCCAATCATATTTTAGCAAAATTAATCTATGATCCCTAGGTCAATTAAATTTTCAATGATACCCCAAAGGTTTAGAATGACCGCCACCGAAGGGTAGTCGAATCACTCTTCCTCTAAGACGAGACTATCTCTACCAGACCCTATTACCAAAATAACTTTTATTCATATAGGTCCTAGTTACCATTTTCGTTCTAGATTCATTAACTCTTAATGCGTCTCGTGAGTGTAACCCTCCATATTTAGATTCCAGAGTTCCCATCCAACAAAATCCGTCGAAGGGAGGACTAAGTTGGAAAACAATCTAAGGCAACCCTATCCCTTTCGGGAATTCACTTTGTTTTGACTCCTATGATCAGGCTCTCCAAAGGGATTGTCTGGTCCATGCCAAACTAGAAGGCGGATCATAGACGTCTCACAGGTGTGAATTGATAGAAGAGATCGTGGTTCTCGTTTGCACAATTCCCGCTCCCACTCACATAAGTGCCCTTTCCATTCACCTGAAGGGAATCGAAGTCCCGCAGCGGAAGCGATTGCGAATCGCGCGCTCTTGATTTAGTTACAACGATTAATTCAAGAACATAAAACACTAGATTAAGCATGTAAAACAGAACAAACAACAAGATAATTACCTTTGAAGAACCTTTCTTCACGTACTCCTCTCTCCCACGATCACAATCTCAGCAACAAGAACTCCAACGTACGAAGACACGGCCACCGGATCTTCTCCGTTGTTCTCTAGGTGAGGGAGGAAGGTGGGTTCCCTTTAGGAGAGGTGAGATATTTTGAGAGACTTGTGTGCTTTGGAACTCTTCCAACAACACAACAAGAGAGAGCTTATAATTCCTTAGAATATGACTTAACCTAGTTGCATCTCATGCAACCATATATATAGGGGAATGGGATGGAAATGACCATCCTACCCCTCCTTTATTCTCTCTTTAGTATATAGTTTATATATGAATCTAAATCACATTAAAACTATATATTATATCAATTATATCATATATAATTGATATAACTCCTCATGTATGAAATTGAACACTTCAATTTCACTCTTAACTTTATACCCTCAATATTACCATATTGAGCCAACAGAGGGATCTAGTGGACCTACAGTTCATGAGCTCCAATGATGTGAGATTAATTGATCAAACTCTTTGATCCAGTTAATTAATATTCATTAACTACAAGTCACTCCACTATAGACTTGTAGTTGCACTCTCCTCACTGTAGATATTATTGTGTCCACTGATATAGTCATTACCCATGAGTCGACCCTTCACAGGTTGTTCGTAATAACAGTTGGGTCAAATTCTTGTTTTACCCTTGTGATTACCTCTTCGCTCCTTAAGCACCACTGATCCTCTAATGAACAACAAGTCTAAGGTCCTACCTTAGACTCATACCCTCATAGAGGGCGGGGTCCCGTTGTTCAAGACCTGGAGTCAGTTCTTAAGGGAACAACCTATCTAATTCCTTAGTGTAGGAATGAGTGAATTCCATCTTGCACAGTTAAGTTTGCAGCTACCTACGAGGTTATGTCCCTGAGGAGGTAGGCTTATTGAGTCGGCTGCAGGCCACTCTCACCCATACTAGTCTAAGGACAAACCCCTATAAGTAGGAGTTCTTAACTTGCTCAGGATTCAAGTCGAGTCATTAATGATTATCTATAAACTACTAGTCTCATCCTGTAACGGTGTTACACTAGTTAGAGTAATAATTTGCGATCCAGTCTTGTATGAACTCTTCATATAGGATACCCCCACTCTCATGTCAACTACATGAATGAGTTGGATTACCTCATTTGTACTAATTACAAAGTGGGTCGCATCCATGGTGTTACCAGAATGAGGTTCCCAACCTTATTCTTATACCAAAGACCATTTAGGTTATATTCTCGAACTCAACCCAAATAGTGTCCACTACACTGATTTCAAGATAAAAGTTATAACCTTGGAGCTTAGTTTATTGGATTTATAAAAGCAAGACTGTAATCTTATCAAAACAAATAACACTTTATTTAATTGATCAAAATTACACAAGTTTAGGGCATAAATCCCAACAATCGCCCAGTTGACCTAAAGCTTGTGGAGTACTAAACATTACAGTAATGTAAATACAATAAACTAGGGCATTTAAACCCTTTTGTACAAAATACTCCCACTTGCCCTAGTTGGGGAAGACTTGTAAACC
This sequence comes from Trichosanthes cucumerina, assembly GCA_036507285.1. Taxonomy (NCBI): domain Eukaryota; kingdom Viridiplantae; phylum Streptophyta; class Magnoliopsida; order Cucurbitales; family Cucurbitaceae; genus Trichosanthes; species Trichosanthes cucumerina. Next base: position 12,798,475 of record CM071836.1, on the reverse strand, counting down.
TAGACCTTCTAGGTGACTCTCAAATACTTTAGCCGTGAGAGCCTTTGTAAAAGGATCAACAATGTTGTGCTCTGAGGCTATCTTCGTGACAATCACGACTCCTCTATGCACGATCTCCCGGATGAGATGATACTTCCGCTCTATGTGCTTTCCCCTCTTGTGACTTCGGGGTTCCCTCGAATTTTTCATTGCACCACTGTTATCGCATTACAGTGTGATGGGCAAAGTCATATTTGGATCAACTTCCAAATTCAGCATGAATTTCCTTAACCAAATGACCTCCTTAGCTGTTTCACAAGCTGCTACATGTTCGGCCTCCATGGTGGAATCAGCGATGCATCCTTGCTTAACGCTTCGTCATACTACAGCTCCTCTGTTAAGAGTGAATATTGACCCTGATGTAGATTTACGAGAATCTTTATCAATGGAAAGTCGAAATCCGTGTATCCTGTAAGATCAAATCCTTAGCCCCATACACATGCATGCGCCTCCTTGTTCTCCGAAGATACTTAAGGATTGTTTTAACCATTGTCCAGTGTTCAAGTCCTGGATTGGATCGATACCTACTGACCATCCCAACTGCAAAACAGATGTCGGGCCTAGTACACAACATGGCATACATCAGGCTCTCAACAGCTGAAGCATAAGGAATCTGTCTCATATCCTCAACTCCTTGAGGTGTCTTAGGACACTGTTCCTTAGACAAATGGATTCCATGTTTAAAAGGCAACAAGCCCTTTTTGGAATCTTGCATCTTAAACCTTGACAACATTTTGTCTATGTAAGATGCTTGAGACAAGGCTAGTGTTTTATTCTTGCGGTTCCAGACAATCTGGATCTCAAGAACAAATTACGCATCACCCAAATCTTTCATTTGGAACTGCGTAGCTAGCCACTCCTTGATGTCAGTAAGATAACCCACATCATTCCCAATGAGTAAGATATCATCCACATAGAGAAATAGGAATGCAACAGAACTGTTGAGGATTTTTTTGTAGACACAAGGTTCATCATCATTGTGGTCAACACCATAAGATCTAATTGCCTCATCAAATCTTATATTCCAGGACCTAGAGGCTTGTTTCACTCCATAAATTGACCTTTTAAGCCTGCAAACCTTTTGCTCTTGTCCTGGTAGAATGAACCCTTTGGGTTGGTCCATGTAGATGGTTTCCTCAAGATTGTCATTCAAAAAGGATGTCTTGACATCCATTTGCCATACCTCATAGTCATAATATGCGGCAATGACAAGAAGGATACGGATAGACTTTACCATAGCAACAGGTGAAAAGGTTTCCTCATAGTCAACCCCTTCAATCTGGGTATACCCTTTGCTACTAGTCTAGCTTTAAAGGTTTGCACCTTCTCATCTACACCACGTTTTCTCTTGTAGATCCACTTACAACCTATAGGTTTTACCTCATCAGGCTTATCTACAAGATCCCAAACAGAATTGAAGTACATCGACTCCATTTCTTAGTCCATGGCTATGATCCATTTGTCTTTGTTTGTGTCAACCATTGCTTAATTATAAGTCAATGGATCCTCGCACCATCATCCGGTATAACAACTTGGGATTCAAATTAAACTCATGTAATAATCAAAGTGTTATAACCCTCCCACTACGTCGAGGCATACTCAACTCTTGAGACGGACTCTCTTGACTAAACAAACTAGTATCAACAACTCTTGTTGACGTACTAGTGTTCTTATTAGAAACCTTCGCTATTGTTCCGTCCAACTCACTCAACACTACTTTGCTTTTTGGTTTGTGGTCCCTTATGTGGTCCTCCTCCAAGAAAGTGGCATTTGTCGACACAAAAACCTTATCCTAAAGGATCATAGAATAAACCACATCTTGTTTCTTTTGGGTATCCTACGAATAGACATAATTTTGAATGTGAATCCAACTTCTTTGGATTTGTCACAAGCACATGTGCTGGACAACCCCATATTCTGAAGTGACATAAAATACCTTTACGTCCTTTCCAGAGTTCAAAAGGTGTTTGAAACACTTTTGGAGGGCACATTATTCAAAATGTATATTGCGATCTCCATCACAGAAACCCAAAAGGAACTAGGGAGATGAGCATAACTCATCATTGATCGAACTATGTCCAACAAGGTCCTATTTCTCCTTTCAGATACACCGTTTTGTTGTGGTGTGCCGAGAGCTGAGAGCTGGGATGTAATTTCATGTTCTATCATATAGTTTTGGAATTTTAAATCCATGTACTCTCCACCTCGATCCGATCGAAGTGTTTTAATAGTTTTACCTAATTGATTTTCAACCTCGCCTTGAATTCCTTGAACTTTTCAAGTGCTTGGACTTATGGTGCATTAGGTAAATATGCCCAAATCTAGAATAATCATCTATAAAAGAGATGAAATATTCATATCCTCCTCTGGCTTTAACATTCATCGGACCACAAAGGTCTGAATCTATAAGCTCTAGAGGGTCTTTGGCTCTATAACCTTTTCCACTAAAAGGTCTTTTAGTCATTTTGCCTTCTAGGCAGGATTCACATACTGGCTAATAATTTTCTTCTAACTCGTTTAGAAGTCTTTTCTTTACCAATCTCTCAATCCTATTGAGATTAATGTGACCCAATCTTAGATGCCAAAGATGAGCATTTTCTTTAGGAGAAATTTTACGTTTCTTAGTTTGTGTGTTTGCAGTTTTAAATAATTCAGTGTTCAAAACAATTTTGACTTAATTAGGCCTTAAAACATACAATCCATTTTCTAATGAAGTTGAACATATTTCTAAACCTTTCTTCAAAATAAACACTTTATTCATCGAAAAGGAAACAAAAATACATTGTTCTATAAGGCAAGAAATGGAAATAAGGTTTCTAGTAAACCCTGGTATCACTAATATATTGTCCAACAATACATATTTCTTGTCAAAATAAACCTTCATTGTGCCTACTATTACAGCTGAGACGACTTCTCCATTTCCAACCCGGAGCGTTATCTCTCCTTGTTGTAGTGTGCCGAATCAATTCCACAAAAAAAAAGAGCAAACATGATTAGTTGCGCTGAATCAAGTATCCAAGCGGTTTTATCATTATCCACTAAACAAGCTTCTAGGCAAAGTAAATCATATTTACCTTCCTTCTTCTTTTCTGCAATGTACTTCAGACATTTCCGTTTCCAATGCTCGTCTTCGTTGCAGTGGAAACACTTTCCTTTGTCAGCAAAGTCTTTGACTTTCTTGCCTTTCTGGGCGGCAGCTTTGTCAGTCTGTTTCCCTTTACCAACTTTTTTCATGTTCTTCTTCTTTCCTCTCAGGTTAGAAGAAGATGAAGCCACTGTTTTTGTCCCAGAGGTCGAACCTTTGTGATAACTCCTACTGGCAACATTTGCCTCACCTTTCAATCCTTGAATTTTCATCAAAGATTGAAAGGTCTGGAGTTCATTCAGAAGGGAGGTAAGATTAAAAATAAGATTATTCATAACAGCATTACTTCTAAACTGCAGGAAACTATCTGGAAGGGTTTCCAGAATGAAGTTGACATGACTCGACTCATCGATGGAAGCACCATTCGACTCTGCGATGTTAAAGTGCACCATCATATCCAGGACATGATCCCAATGATGTACCCGCATCATCCTCGAGTTGAATATGTACTTTAGGGCATTATGTCGGGCTTGTGTGGACTGTTGTCCAAACATACCCTGCACAAAATCCATAATTTCCTTGGCGGTAATCATGCCCTCATGCTTCTTGGCTAATATGTCAGACATACTTGCCAACATGTAGACCTTGGCCTTATCATTGGCCTTGATCCATCGATCATATGCATCACGAACATTTCGTAACGCATTCGACCCTAGCACCTGAGGACACTCCTCAGTTAGCACAAACTTCAGATCATCCACTACCAATATAGTGTTGAGTTTGTTTTTTCATGTCATCATATTCTCTCCGGTTAACTTTTCCGCACCCAATAAGGAAATTATAGAGCTAGACATTTTGCTGAAAATTTACAAACAAACTTGTATGAGTTTCTTGTTATAACTCTAATCCAATCATGTTTTAGCTAATTATCAAATGATTCCTAGGCCATTTATAATTTGCAATGATACTCTAAAGGTTTAGAATGTTCGACACCGAAGGGTAATAAAAAAAAATACTCCTCCTCTGGATCAAGACACTCTTGACCAAAACGTAATACCAGAATAACTCTTATTCCTATAGGTTTTAGTTACCATTTTTTGGTCTGGATACATACACAACTTACGTACCCCGTGAGTGTAACCCTCTGTCTTTAGATCCCAGAGTCTCGATCCAATAAAATCCGTCGAAGGGAGAACTAGATTGGAAAATAGTCTAAGGAAACCTTTATCCCTTTCGGGTGTCTACTGTGTTAGATCCCCTATGATCAAGCCCTCCGAAGGTATTGTCTGGTCCAGGCCAAACTAGCAGGTTGACCATAGTGGTCTAACGGTGTAAACCGACAAAAGAGACCGTAGGTTTTGTTTTTATTAAACCTGCTTCCACTCACTATAAGTACCCTCTCCATTCACCTTGATATTGACTCATACAAACACCATCCGAAGGGAGACGCTCCCGTTTGCGCCACGAGTCCAAGTAAGTCTCACGGTGTGAACTTCCTGGAGATAGCATAGGTGGAAAACTATATATCTCATACACTTTTTCCTCCTACTGAATACTTTAAAGTGTATAGGAATCTTACTTAGGCTAAAACCTGGCTAATGGTTTTACCTAACTCTATCAATATAACTCTTATATTGATTTTATCCTAAGTTTGTTAATATAACTCCTTATATTAAACCTAGGATTTCTAGTTTATTAACCCCTTAATAAACCCGCTGACGCTACTGTAATTTATAAGACTCTCTCATTAAATTTCACTCCCAGGTCAGTTCCCAGGTAGGAGTGTTCCGTTTCCGTCAGCTTTAATACCCCAGCCTAGACAGAACTTTCCTTAGACAGAGTTACTCTTTTAATCATAGTTTATAAATTACTTGGTTCCTAATTCTAATCTAATTAGAACTAGATAACCTAAGGTCTATTATTTGCATGTTCTAAACACTTTAAAACTAATAATTAACCTTAGGTGACAGGCATACTTTGTTATAGTGCTTGATCATTCATCACATGAATAATAAGGCATTCATAGCATATTCATCTCATGATATATAATGCATGTCAATGTTGTCCATAAATTAATATAACAACCTTATATTAATTAATCATGCAAACTATATAATATAACTCCTTATATTATAAATGAAGCATAAAAATGCTTACCTAAGGTGGGATTTCTAAAATAAAAGCATACAATATGCTTGGCAATAATTACACAACAATTGCATAATTAAAATAGCAAAATTAGACCAATTTTGGCACCCTAATTTTAATTTTAATTAAAATCTAATTATATTAATTAAAATTAATTAATTAAATATAAATTAAATATAAAACATTTTTATATTTAATATATAATAAAAAACGTTTCTGCATGTTGCTCCTTTGCGTGAAACGACTCTGGCATTGCAACGCTGCTTCTTGTCGTCTTCTACCAAGCGTTGCAACGCTAGAGGCTGTGTTGCAATGCTGCCTCCTGTGCGCGCCTTCTCCCGCAAGCGCGGCTGCAACGTAACGCACCACACGCATAAAGACAACTTGGAATCTCCATTTCTTACTCGTTTTCGCTCCGATCTTCTCAACAACCGCTTTGCCTCGATCGACACGGAGTTACAAACTCGATTTACAATTAAAATTGCCCAAAACATCGGGCCTTTACATTGAACGATTCAATGGAAATTGTAAATCTAAGTGCCAAAATTGAAAACATCTAATTTTGCAAAATCGTTCATACATCTCATGCAAAAACGGTAAATCCCACCTTGTTCTTGAAAAATCTAGGACATAAATCAAGAATGCAATTGGTCTCTGATACCAATTGAAGGGAATCGAAGTCCCGCAGCGGAAGCGTTTGCGAATCGCGCGCTCTTGATTTAGTTACAACGATTATTTCAAGAACATAAAACACTAGATTAAGCATGTAAAACAGAACGGACAGCAAGATAATTACTTTTGAAGAACCTTTCTTCACGTGCTCCTCTCTCCCACGATCACGATCTCAGCAACAGGAAGTCCAACGTACGAAGACTTGACCACCGGATCTTCTCCATTTTTCTCTAGGTGAGGGAGGAAGGTGGGTTTCCTTTAGGAGAGGTGAGATATTTTGAAAGAGTTGTGTGCTTTGGAACTCTTCCAACAACACAACAAGAGAGAGCTTATAATTCCTTAGAATATGACTTAACCTAGTTGCATCTCATGCAACCATATATATAGGGGAATGGGATGGAAATGACCATCCTACTCCTCTTTTATTCTCTCTTTAGTATACAATATATATATGAATCTAATTCACATTAAAATTATATATTATATCACTTATATCATATATAATTGATATAACTCCTCATGGATGAAATTGAACACTTCAATTTCACTCCTAACTTTATACCCTCAATATTACCAAATTGAGCCACGGAGGGATCTAGTGGACCTACAGTTCATGAGCTCCAATGATGTGAGATTAACTGATCAAACTCTTTGATCCAGTTAATCAATATTCATTAACTACAAGTCACTCCACTATAGACTTGTAGCTGCACTCTCCTCTCACCAGTAGATAGATATTATGTCAACTGATATAGTCATTACCCATGAGTCGACCCTTCACAGGTTGTTCGTAATCACAGTTGGGTCAAATTATTGTTTTACCCCTGTGATTACCTCTTTGCTCCTTAAGCACCACTGATCCTCTAATGAACAACAAGTCTAAGGTCCTACCTTAGACTCATACCCTCATAGAGGGCGGGACCCCGTTGTTCAAGACCTGGAGTCAGTTTTTAAGGGAACAACCTATCTAATTCCTTAGTGTAGGAATGAGTGAATTCTATCTTGCACAATTAAGTTCCTAGCTACCTACGAGGTTCTGTGCTTGAGAAGGTAGGCTTATTGAGTCGGCTACAGGCCACTCTCACCCATACTAGTCTAAGGACAAACCCCTATAAGCAGGAGTTCTTAACTTGCTCAGGATTCAGGTCTAGTCATTAATCACCATCTATAAACTATTAGTCTTATCCTGTTAACGGTGTTACACTCGTTAGACTAATAATTTGTGATCCAGTCTTGTATGAACTATTCATACAGGATGCCCCCACTCGCATGTCAACTACATGAATGAGTTGGATTACCTCATTTCAAACCTTATTCTTATACCATAGACCATTTAGGTTATATTCTTGAACTCAACCCAAATAGTGTCCACTACACTGATTTCAAGATAAAAGTTATAACCTTGGAGCTTAGTTTATTGGATTTATAAAGCGGATCAGTAATCTTATCAAAACAAATAACACTTTATTTAATTAATCAAAATTACACAAGTTTAGGGCATAAATCCCAACATCACCTTGATTTTGACCCATACAAACACCACCCGAAGGGGAACGGTCTCATTTGCGCCACGAGGCCGAGTATGGATCTCACGGTGTGAACTTAACGACGATACGTAGGGAGAAATTCAATGTATCTCATACACTTTATTTCCTCCCACTGAGTACTTTATAATAAAGGGAATGGCCTAGATAAATTTGGCTATAACTTACCTAAGTCTACCAACATAACAATTATATTGGGATTGCCTAAGTCAATAAAACATTTATTAAAAACTTAGGTCTATTCAAGTTTATTTATTAACCCTTTAATAAACGTCATTCATGAAATATAATTTTCTAAACCTCAGGATTAAATTCACTCCCAGGTCGATTTCCAGGTAGGGGTGTTCCGTTTTTCCGTCAGCTTAAATACCCCGACCTAGTCATAACCTTCCTTAGACAGATTTTCTCTTTAATCATAGTTTATAAATTATATAGGTTTCCTAATTCTAATCTTATTAGAACTAGAAAACCTAAGTCTAATTAATTCCAAGTTCTAAAACAATTTTAAAACTAATTAATTAATCTTAGGTTACACGCATTTCTATTTATAATGTTGGATCATTCATCTCATGAATAATTGAACATACATAACATACTCATCACATGAATAAATGTATGGTCAATGCTTTCATAAAAAATAATATAACTCTTATATTAATTAAATCATGTAAACTATATAATATAAAACTTATATTATAAAATGATGCATGATTATGCTTAACCTAAGGTGAGATTTTAAACTAAATGGTATACATTATGCACATTAAAATTCATACAACAATTGCATAAACTAAATAGCAAAAATGAACCACATTTTGGCACCTTAATCATTAATTAAAATCAATTTTAATTAATATAATCACATTATATCAATTATAATTAATAATAATTAATTAATATAAAAAATTAAAAAACAGTTTTTGAACTCCCACGTCGCCCTGATGCCACTACGTGCACCTTTCTCGCAGGTAATATGCACAACGTTGAGACACCGTGGCAATGTCTCAATGTCCCTCCATCGCGCGCGCCTTCATATCGTGCGCGCGACATCTCAACGTTGTGCCTATTGCAGGCCAACGACCACAAGCATGGCGTTAAGACGCCAATGCACAACGTTTCCACGTCGTGCTCTGTACAGAACAGAACTCCTTCTGTTTTGGCTCGTTTTTCCTTCGTTCTTCATAGCAACCGCCTTGCGACGAACGACACGGACTTACAGACTCAATTTACATCATAATTTTCCCAAAACACCAGGCCCTTACATTGAACTTTTCAATGAGAATGATGTAAATCTAAGTACCCAAATGTGAAAACATTCATTCTTGCAAACCCACATTCATCACATGAATTGAAAGCATACCCACCTTAATTTTGAGAAATTTAGAACGTAACCCAAAGCAAGATTTGCTCTGATACCAATTGAAGGGATCAAATCCCGCAACGGAAGTAAATTGAATCGCAGTTCTCTCGATTCCGTTACTAGAATTGAACTCAAAACATGCATCTATGCTAAGCAATTAGGAAGAAAGAGAATTTACCTTTAAAGAACACTTTCTTCTTGTAATCCCTTCTTTGATCCTCGTGTTCTCAACAATCTTGACACGATCTCGAACCGAACACCTCCAATGGATCTTTTCGGTTGTTCTCTAGGAGAGGGAGAACGGTGGGAGTTATCTTTTTGGAGGAAGGGAGAGTTGTAGAGAGAATTGAGAGAGATTAGAGTTTTTTGAATTTGCCAAATCCAAAAAGTGAGAACCTTCATACCAAAATGCATCTAGAATGATGTTTTTATAGTGGGTGAGGGTGGAGATAAATTCTCCACCCATTTAGCCCACTAATTCTACAAACTATGTATTATGCAAATCACATTTTCATAATTACATAATATAAGGTTGTTGGGATTTATGCCCTATACTTGTGTAATTTTGATCAATTAAATAAAGTGTTATTTGTTTTGATAAGATTACAGTCTTGCTTTTATAAATCCAATAAACTAAGCTCCAAGGTTATAACGTTTATCTTGAAATCAGTGTAGTGGACACTATTTGGGTTGACTTCAAGATTATAACCTAAATGATCTATGGTATAAGAATAAGGTTGGAAACCTCATTCATTAACAAAGATGGATGCGACCCACTTTGTAATTAGTACAAATGAGGTAATCCAACTCATTCATGTAGTTGACATGCGAGTGAGGGCATCCTGTATGAAGAGTTCATACAAGATTGGATCGCAAATTATTAGTCTAACAAGTATAACACCGTTAATAGGATAAAACTAGTAATTTATAGATGGTCATTAGTGACTTGACCTGAATCCTGAGCAAATTAAGAACTCCTGCTTATAGGGGTTTGTCCTTAGACTAGTATGGGTGATAGTGGCCTGTGAGCCGACTCAATAAGCCTACCTTCTCGGTGGACACAACCTCGTAGGTAGTGGGAACTTAACTGTGCAAGATGGAATTCACTCATTCCTCTCGAGGAATCGATAGGTTGTTCCTGCTAAGAACCGACTCCAGTCTCTGAACAACGGGGCCCCCCTCTATGAGGGTATGAGTCTAAGGTAGGACCTTAGACTTGTTGTTCATTAGAGGAACAGTGGTGCTTAAGGAGCAAAGAGGTAATCACAGGGGTAAAACGGTAATTTGACCCAGCTGTGATTACGAACAACCTATGAAGGGTCGACTCATGGGTAATGACTATATCAGTGGACACAATAATATCTACAGTGAGGAGAGTGCAGTTACAAGTCTATAGTGGAGTGACTTGTAGTTAATGAATATTGATTAATTGGATCAAAGAGTTTGATCAGTTAATCTCACATCATTGGAGCTCATGATCCAGTAGGTCCATCGATCCTCCGTTGGCTCAACATGGTAATATTGAGGGTATAAAGCTAAGAGTGAAATTGAAGTGTTCAATTTCATACATGAGGAGTTATATCAATTATATATGATGTAATTGATATAATATATAGTTTTAATGTGAATTAGATTCATATATAAACTATATACTAAAGAGAGATTAAAGGAGGGGTAGAATGGTCATTTCCATACCATTGCCCTATATATAGTTGCATGAGATGCAACTAGGTAAAGTTTTTGGTCAAGACTTTGAGAAAGTTTTATAAGCCTCCTTGTTGTGTTGTTGGAAGTGTTCCAAAACACAAATCTCTCTCACACAATACCTTACCACTCTTAAAGGGAACCCACTTTCCTCCCTCACCTAAAGAACAATGGAGAAGATCTGGTGGTGGTGTTGGTGTTCGTACGAATTCTTGTTGCTGAGATCGTGACCGTGGAGAGCTGTTCATTTCTGTATTTCAGCTTAATCTATGTTTTACGTTCTTGCATTTTCCGTTGTAACTAAATCAAGAGCGCACGATTCACAATCGCTTCCGCTGCGGGGACTTCGATTCCCTTCAAGATTTACAATTTTCATTGAAATGTTCAATGTAAGGGCCCGGTATTTTGGGAAAATTTTATTGTAAATCGAGTCTGTAAGTCCGTGTCGATCGAGGCAAAGCGGTTGCTGAGAAAAAAGGAGCAAAAACGAGCAAAGAATAGTGGATTCACATTCTTTGTCTGCGTGCGCGCGCGCAACGCCGCTCATCGGAGTTGCAACGTCGCTTGCCATGGAGAAGAAGCGCGTGCGGGAGGCGGCGTTGCAACGGCCTCAGCGTTGCAACGCTAGGCAGAAAACGACAAAAGCAGCGTTGCAACGCTACTATCAGCATTGCAACGTCGGAGCCATTTCACCCGAGGAGCAATGGGCAAAAACGTTTTTTTATTATTTATATTATTTATAAAAACGCTTTATTTTAATATATTTAATAATCTTAATTTTAATTAATATTATTAGATTATATTAATAAAAGTTATCTCTAGGGTGCCAAAATTGGTCTAATTTTGCTATTTTAATTATGCAATTGTTGTGTAATTATTGTCATGCATAGTGTATGCTTGTATTTTAGAAATCCCACCTTAGGTTAAGCATTTTCATGCATCATTTATAATATAAGGAGTTATATTATATAGTTTGCATGATTAATTAATATAAGGTTGTTATATTAAGTTTTGGACAACATTGACATGCATTATATTTCAGGAGATGAATATGCTATGTATGTTTTATTATTCATGTGATGAATGATCAAGCACTATAACATAGTATATATGCATGTCACCTAAGGTTAATTATTAGTTTTAAAGTGTTTAGAACTTGAAAATAATAGACCTTAGGTTATCTAGTTCTAATTAGATTAGAATTAGGAACCAAGTAATTTATCAGCTATGATTAAAAGAGTAACTCTGTTTAAGGAAAGTTCTATCTAGGTTGGGTATTTATGCTTGTGAAACTAACACCCCTACACCGAACTCGACTGGGAGTGAAATTTAATCAGAGAGTCTTATAAATTACAGTAGCGCCAGCGGGTTTATTAAGGGGTTAATAAACTAGAAATCCTAGGTTTAATATTGTGACGACCACAACCACAGGTACAAAATGTTTATCTTGTTTATTGTTCTAACAATCATTAGGTCAAGTCGGATTAGTAAATCCTATCAGGCTCGGTGTGAGTGAGACCTTGTTTTCGTGTGGGTTTAAGTGAATTGTTTCTCTTTAAGATGGAATTATTCATAAAATTAAAAGAAGAGGAGGAAGTGTCAATGGCACTTTAGCTATTAATGCCTAAATGAGGGTTATATTTGACAATTGGATTTTTGACCTAATTCCTAGTATTTAACCTCCTTAAGTTGCAACCAAAAGAAACCCTAACCCTAATTGCACCATCATCCTCTCATTCTCCTTCATTGACGATTTGCCCTAGCTGCTCCTCCTCGTATTGCTGCTGCCGCCAGCGAGCCACGGACATTCACCGCTCACACGCCGACGAGTCCACGAGCCGGTTACTCCAACCGAGAACGTCTGCGACCCGGTAGGCTACACCTACGGTTGCCATACCGAAGTTCGAACGAGGAGCCACCGTCGAAGCCCCGACCACGCGCGCGCGCCGCCATCACGCCGCCGATCTCGCCGCCGCCGTTACATCGAGACTTCACAGCCGAGAGCTTTCACGCGTGAGCCGCCGCCGATCGCGAACTTCTCTCTCCCAACGCTGCTGCTGCCGCTTCTGAACGTCGACGCAAGCCCAGCCGTTCGCGAGCCCTCACCTCCAGCCGCTGCTACTGCTTGAGGATCGCGCCACCGCTGGCCTTCGTGAACGTTGCCGTCCAACTCTGCCTCCGATTGCCGCGCCGACCAGTACCGTTTCACAGCCGCTGAGATCTCAACCGGTGAGCGTTTTTGTTAAGTTCGGTTTTGAGAGAGAGCTACACGTGACCTATTGAATATTTAGACGTTAAATTGAGAACGTAACCCACTGTTTCGAACACGACTTGTAGGGACCAAGTTAGAGCAGAGTCGAAGGCTAAACACCCAAGGGATTTAAGAACTTCTAAGCCTATACGTTGAGATTGAGGTAAGCGGGGCATGAAACCCTAAGTACGTAAATTAGGTACCTTTACATTATGAATTCGGTGTATGCTTGGAGAATAATTTCGGATTTGTGTGCGAATCAGGTTCTACTAAAGAAGAGTACGCAAGGAGCTCGGGTTAGGTTTTGGTGTGAGATCTGAACTAAGGTAAGGGATCTTGTGCCGAATCTTTTAAATGGGATTAAAGAAAACGGATTTTATTATTCTATGCGAAAATGGTTATAATTTTATATGAAAATACTTCATTATTTTATGTGAGAGTATTTCTTCAGCTTATACAAAAATAGCTATTATTTTATGTGAGAATACTTCATTATTTTATGTGAGTGTATTGCTTCAGTTTATGCGCAAATAGCTATTATTTTATGTGAAAATATTTCATCGTTTCATGTGAGATTCCTCTATTATTGAGGGTACGAAATTTATCATGCTCAATGATAATGTTTGTGGCATGTACACTATAGTTATGTTGAATGATGGGACCTCATGCATGTATGTATGCCATAAAATGATTTGAAGAAAATGTGGAAATTGGTCTCCTGAGGGCATTGTATGCATGGTCAAACATGCATTAGAGACCCTATGGGTCAAGTTACAGGGGTCTGTGAGGGACTCAGTCTATACAGGGGTCTGTGAGGGACTCAAACCATACAGGGGTCTGTGAGGGACTCAAATAATTACAGGGATCTGTGAGGGACTCAAAATGAAATGACTCAGGATGGCCAATTGACCACTAAAAGAAAAGGAAGTCATGTATTACAGTCATGTTGATATGAGAAAGTTTTAGGTCCCACATATGTGCATTCCGAATAAGTTTAAAAGTCATGATTGTATGTGTTTGCATATCCCAAACCTCTGTGTGGCGGTCACTTACTGGGTATTGTATTGCAATACTCACCCTTTCTTTTTTAAAATGTTTTCAGGTAAGGCCAAGGACGTGCAGGGCGAGTGACGGAGGCACGTTGTCAGAACCATGGGAAATGTCATGTTTTCCGCATATTTTCTTTAATAACTGATGTTGTCATTTTATGGTTTTTGAAGTCGAGTTTAAATTTTCGGATTTTTAAGTAGGCCATGTTTAAACCGTTTCTTTTGCACGTTTTTGAATATTTTGTTTTGGGATCCCTAAAGATGATTTAATAGCAGTGGCGATTTAAAGATTGTTTTAAATCCTTTGGCCTAAGAATGCATGCATGAGTAGTAATGTCCCTAGGAGTTATAGATGTGGGAAAAGTAGGGGCGTTACAGTTGGTATCAGAGCCCTAGGTTTAGGGTTCTGTAGACTTGCTTACAGAGTAAGCACAGAGTAGTTCCCATGGTTGAGCAACGCGTTCCGGTCACCGCCAGGTACGTTCTGGTAGTTTATAAACTAAGCAAATGATTATGATGTAATTCTGTATTATGAATGTAAATGAATTTAAACCCTAAGGGTGATCCTATCTTACAGATAGAAAGTGATTAAAACTAAGTTAGAAATTCTCTGCATTGTAGCACTGACAAAATGCCGCCTAGAGGTCGAGGGAGAGGTAGAGGACGAGGTAGGGGTCGGAGGACAGGAGGTAACGCTAACACCCAACCAGAACTACCACTGGAACAGGAAGAGATTACTCCACCCGTGCCAGACCTACCCTAGGACCAACCAGATCGCCAGGAGAACGCACCTGCAGTCGCTCCAGTGGCGGATCAAGGAAACCCTAATGTCATGACTATGATGGTAGAGGCTATGCAGACTCTTGTGCGAGCTACAGTAGCCACTCAGTTGGCCCAAGCAAGTCAGGGACGGAATGATGCAACCCTGGAGTCTCGATATCTGAAAGACTTCAGGAAATATGATCCCAGGTCTTTCGATGGGTCTTCTAGTGACCCCACTGTGGCTGAATTATGGTTGTCCTCCATTGAAACAATTTTTAGACTGATGAATTGTCCTGAGGACCAGAGGGTGTCCTGTGCTACCTTCATGCTGAGAGACGACGCTTATTTATGGTGGGAGTCTGCCCAGGGAACCATAGTCACCAGCGGAGAAACGATTACTTGGAATCATTTAAGGAAGCATTCGCAGCGGAAATTTTACCTGCTGCACTCGATATAGAAGCGAGCGAGAATTCCTACAACTTAGCGCAATGGGAGGCGTGAGAGGTATATGAGAGAGAATTCACCCGTTTGTCACGTTTTGCCCCCGAGCTAGTAGACACTGAGGCGAAGAAAACAGAGCGTTTCGTCATGGGATTGGATGAAATGTTCGAGGCTTCATCCAGGCACTAGCACCTCCTGATTATGCCTCCGCAGTGAGAGTGGCGGAATTGATTTGGGTACAGGCACAGACTGCACAGCAGGTAATGGCTAACTAGGGGCAGCCCTTGGCAAATCATAAGAGGAAATGAGATCAACCAAATTCAAGCTCACAGCGACATCAGCGTACACTGCATAGACCAGGAAACTTTCGTACAAGTTCAGGTCAGAAACCACAGGTCAACAGGACAGGAACTAACAGTGGAGATAAGCCACAATGCAAAGACTGTGGTAGACATCATTGGGGTAAGTGTTTGGCCCGGTCCGGAGTGTGCTTCAGATGTGGGAAAGAAGGGCACAGAGCTAATAGTTGTCCGAGTCAAGCCAGTGCTAGCCAACCTCAGGTTATCAATAGTGGGGTTGCTGCCAAGCCCGTAATACACCAAGGAAGAGCTTATGCGAGCACAAGTAAGAGCATCCATGGCACTGACTCCGTGGTTACAGGTACACTCCCATTACTTGGGCACCTTGCCTTTGTATTATTTGATTCTGGTTCTACACATTCTTTTATTTCTGCATCCTTCGTGAGTCAAGCTGAGTTAGAGTTAGAAACGATTCTGATATGCTTTGTCTGCTTCCACTCCTGCGAGGATAAATTTGTTAGCCACTATGAAAGTCAAGGATGGTAGTGTGACTATCACGCACCATGAGTTAACAAAGAAAACTAGTGGTCTTAGACATGATTGACTTTGATGTGATATTGGGTATGGGTCGTTAGCGCAGAACCATGCTTGCATTGATTGTTTCGGGAAGGAGGTTGTGTTCACTCCCCTGCCAACCCGATTCTGAGTTCGAGGCACCCTAGCGTGAAGTAGACCTAAGGTGATTCTGCTCTTAAGGCCGTGAAGTTATTACATCGGGGAGCTTGGGGCGTCTTAGCTTGTATACTAGATGCGAGGTGTATGGAGATCTCGGTGTCATCGCATCGGCAGTGAATGAATTTCGGACGTCTTTCTCGAGGACCTCCCGAGTACCTCCGGTCGGAAGTGGATTTTAACATAGGATTGGAGTCGGGGACAACTCCGATATCCAAGGCACCGTATAGAATGGCACCGCAGTTGAAAGAACTGAAACTACGATTCATGGACTTACTAGACAAGGGATTTATATGCCCTAGCGCTTTCGCTGGGGGAGCCCTGTGTTGTTTGTGAAAAAGAAAGACGGGTCCACGCGCTTTGTGTATAGATTACGAGAGAGTTGAATAAAGTTACGATAAAAAATAAATACCCTCTTCCTAGGATAGACGATTTGTTCGATCAGTTGCAGGGAGCAACAATGTTTTCCAAGATTGATCTGAGATCAGGCTACCATCAGTTGAGAATTAGTGAAGAGGATATTCCTAAGACGACATTCGAGATCACGCGTATGGGCATTACGAGTTCACAAAGTGATGCCGTTTGGTTTGACCAACGCTCCCGCCGCTTTCATGGACTTGATGAACCGTTTATTCAAAGAGTTTCTAGATGCGTTCGTGATAGTATTTATTGACGATATTCTGATATACTCCAGATGTGATGAAGATCATGAAAGGCACCTGAGAAAAGTTTTACTCACGCTGAGAGAGAATAAGTTATATGCAAAATTTTCCAAGTGCGACTCGCTCGTGCGGTATCCTTCCTAGGACATGTGGTGTCCGAAGCTGGAGTCTCTGTAGACCCAGCGAAAGTGGAGGCCGTCACACAGTGGCCTCATCCGACCACCGTTACAGAGGTACGTAGTTTCCTGGGTCTTGCAGGTTACTATAGACGTTTCGTGCAGGACTTCGCTAAGATAGCCATGCCCATGACCCAGCTAACACACAAAGGTAACCCATTTGTTTGGGATGACACTTGTGAGGCGAGTTTCCAGGAACTCAAGCGTAGGTTGGTGTCAGCTCCGATTCTTACAGTCCCCGAGGGAACAGGGAGCTTTGTAGTTACAGTGATGCTTCAAAGAAAGGTTTGGGTTGTGTTCTAATGCAGCACGGTAAGGTAATAGCCTATGCATCCCGACAATTGAAGACGCACGAGAGAAATTATCCAACGCATGACTTGGAACTAGCGGCAGTAGTCTTTGCACTAAAGATCTGGAGACATTACCTTTATAGCGAGAAAATTCAGATTTTTATAGATCATAAAAGTCTGAAGTATCTGTTCACCCAGAAGGAATTGAACATGAGGCAACGCAGATGGTTGGAATTAGTGAAGGATTACGACATAGATATTCAATATCACCCCGGTAAGGCTAATGTCGTGGCCGATGCCCTTAGTAGAAAGCCAGTTCATACTTCAAAGCCGAAAGTTCTTGATGAGAGAAGAGTTGACGATGAGTTTGCACGTAAGTGAAATTGCGGTACTAGTAGGGAAGACCACGACCCGCTTAGCCCAGGCGCTTAATCAGATAAACCGACTTTGAGGCAACGCATCGTTGAGTCTCAACAGGGGGACCCTCAGTTAGTAGAGAAGCTTACGGCAGTAACTACAGGTGAGTTGGCAGGGTTTTCACTATCCACAGATGGAGGATTACTATTTCAGCGACGATTATGTGTGACAAACTGAAGGCGGAAATCTTAGGCGAGGCTCATAACTCGCCATTTTCTATACATCCTGGTAGTACCAAGATGTACCGAGACCTGAAACAGTCATTCTGGTGGTGTAACATGAAGCGCGACGTGGCGAGTTTGTTAGCAATGTTTGACTTGTCTGCAAGTGAAGGCACCTCAGACAGAGGCCCGCAGGACTTACTGCAGCCTTTACATGTACCTCAGTGGAAGTGGGAGGAGATCTCTATGGACTTCATAGTCGGACTGCCCAGAACCTTACGAGGTTACTCAGTAATTTGGGTCATCGTGGACAGGTTAACAAAGTCAGCACATTTCATACCAGGGAAACCCACCTACACTACGGATAAGTGGGCGCAGCTTTACCTGGAAGAGATAGTCCGTTTGCATGGGATCCCACCGAGATTATTTCGATGCAGATCCACGTTTCACCTCCAATTTTTGGAGGAGTTTACTGAGAGAGCGTTAGGTTCGCGATTAAACTTCATCATGACTTTTCATCCACGCAGCGGATGGCGCGAGCATGAGCGTTTGAATCGGATCTTGGAGGACATGTTGCGAGCTTGCACCTTAGACTTTCCAGTAGTTGGGACACTCATTTGCATTTGATGGAGTTTGCGTGCAATAACAACATTATCGATCGACCATCTAATGGCTCCATTTGAAGCCCTTTATGGAAAGCGTTGCGAGAACTCCCGTTTTGTGGGAGGAGGTTGGTGAACGCCCGACTCTTGGGCCCGAGTTAGTACAAGTCACTAATAGTGCGATGAGAAAGATTAGGGTGCGAATGCACGACCGCCCAAGATAGACACGCAGAAAAGTTATGCGAGATACAAGACGAAGGGGACCTAGAATTCGAAGTTGGGGTCCACGATTCCCTTATGGTGGCCCCAATGAAAGGGATTCTAAGGTTTGGTCGAAAAGGAAGTTGAGTCCGCGCTTCATAGGACCATTCGAGATTTTAGAGAGGGTTGGTGCGGTGGCCTCTGATTACTAGCATGCGCGCTTCCCCCGTCCGCGGTTCACAACGTATTCCATGTCTCCATGTTGAGAAAATACGTCCCGAGATCCGACTCACGTCGTAGACTTTGAACCGCTACGATTAGCGAAGATTTGAGTTATGGCGAACGACACATGCAGTTATTGCGAGAGATCAAAAGACCCTCCGTGTAGTGAGATCAACTTGGTTAAGGTGTTGTGGCAAAACCACCAGTGCGGAAGAAGCTACAGGGCGCGAGAAGAGGAAGTCACGAGCTAAATACCCGAACTATTCCAAGAATAGGAACTTTCGAGGACGAAAGTTCTTAAGGAGGAAAGATTGTGACGACCACAACCCACGGTACAAAAATGTTTATCTTGTTTATTGTTCTAGCAATCTTTAGGTCAAGTCGGATTAGTAAATCCTATCGGGCTCGGTGTGAGTGAGACCTTGTTTTTCGTGTGGGTTTAAGTGAATTGTTTCTCTTTAAGATGGAATTATTCATAAAATTAAAAGAAGAGGAAGTGTCAATGGCACTTTAGCTATTAATGCCTAAATGAGGGTTATATTTGACAATTGGATTTTTTACCTAATTCCTAGTATTTAACCTCCTTAAGTTGCAACCAAAAGAAACCCTAACCCTAATTGCACCATCATCCTCTAATTCTCCTTCATTGACGATTTGCCCTAGTCGCTCTCCTCCTCGTATTGCTGCTTTGCCACGGCGAGCCACGGACATTCAATTTCGCTTCACGCCGACGAGTCCACGAGCCGAAGCTACTCCAACCGAGAACGTCTGTAGCCCAGCCGACTACACCTACGGTTGCGCTGAAGTTCGAACGAAGAGCCACCGTCGAAGCCCCGACCACGCGCGTCGCCGCCGCTACTGCTGCTCGATCTCGCCGCCGCCGTTACATCGAGTCTTCACAGCCGAGAGCTTTCACGCGTGAGCCGCCGCCGATCGCGAACTTCTCTCTCCCAACGCTGCTGCTGCCGCTTCTGAACGTCGACGCAAGCCCAGCCGTTCGCGAGCCCTCACCTCCAGCCGCTGCTACTGCTTGAGGATCGCGCCACCGCCGGCCGTTCGTGAACGTTGCCGTCCAACTCTGCCTCCGATTGTCGCGCCGACCAAGATCACCGCTTTCACACGGCGCCGAGATCTCAACCGGAGGCGTTTTTGTTAAGTTCGGTTTTGAGAGAGAGCTACACGTGACCTATTGAATATTTAGACGTTAAATTGAGAACGTAACCCACTGTTTCGAACACGACTTGTAGGGACCAAGTTAGAGCGGAGTCGAAGGCTAAACACCCAAGGGATTTAAGAACTTCTAAGCCTATACGTTGAGATTGAGGTAAGCGGGGCATGAAGCCCTAAGTACGTAAATTAGGTACCTTTACATTATGAATTCGGTGTATGCTTGGAGAATAATTTCGGATTTGTGTGCGAATCAAGTTCTACCAAAGAAGAGTACGCAAGGAGCTCGGGTTAGGTTTTGGTGTGAGATCTGAACTAAGGTAAGGGATCTTGTGCCGAATCTTTTAAATGGGATTAAAGAAAACGGATTTTATTATTCTATGCGAAAATGGTTATAATTTTATATGAAAATACTTCATTATTTTATGTGAGAGTATTTCTTCAGCTTATACAAAAATAGCTATTATTTTATGTGAGAATACTTCATTATTTTATGTGAGTGTATTGCTTCAGTTTATGCGCAAATAGCTATTATTTTATGTGAAAATATTTCATCGTTTCATGTGAGATTCCTCTGTTATTGAGGGTACGAAATTTATCATGCTTAAGAGTATTTTCCTTAAATTGTTGTGAAAAGTCATGATTTGCACATCAATGATAATGTTTGTGGCATGTACACTATAGTTATGTTGAATGATGGGACCTCATGCATGTATGTATGCCATAAAATGATTTGAAGAAAAATGTGGAAATTGGTCTCCTGAGGGCATTGTATGCATGGTCAAACATGCATTAGAGACCCTATGGGTCAAGTTACTGTGGGTCCAGTGAGGGACTCAGTCTATACAGGGTCCATGAGGGACTCAAACCATACAGAGTGCATGAGGGACTCAAATAATTACAGGGGTCTGTGAGGGACTCAAAATGAAATGACTCAGGATGGCCAATTGACCACTAAAAGAAAAGGAAGTCATGTATTACAGTCATGTTGATATGAGAAAGTTTTAGGTCCCACATATGTGCATTCCGAATAAGTTTAAAAGTCATGATTGTATGTGTTTGCATATCCCAAACCTCATAGCGCGAGGTCACTTCATCGGGTATTGTATTGCAATACTCACCCTTTCTTTTTAAAATGTTTTCAGGTAAGGCCAAGGACGTGCAGGGCGAGTAACGGAGGCGCGTTGTCAGACCCATGGGAAATGTCATGTTTTCCGCATATTTTCTTTAATAACTGATGTTGTCATTTTATGGTTTTTGAAGTTGAGTTTAAATTTTCGGATTTTTAAGTAGGTCATGTTTAAACCGTTTCTTTTGCACGTTTTTGAATGTTTTGTTTTGGGATCCCTAAAGATGATTTAATAGCAGTGGCGATTTAAAGATTGTTTTAAATCCTTTGGCCTAAGAATGCATGCATGAGTAGTAATGTCCCTAGGAGTTATAGATGTGGGAAAAGTAGGGGCGTTACAAATATAAGGAGTTATATTCACAAACTTAGGATAAAATCAATAAAAGAGTTATATTGATTGTCAATATAAGAGTTATGTTGATAGATATAGGTAAAACCATTAGTCGGGCTTTAGCCTAAGAAAGATTCCTATTGACTTAAAGTATTCAGTGGGAGGAAAAAGTGTATGAGATACATATTTTTCCACCTACGCTATCTCTGGGAAGTTCACACCGTGAGACTCATACTTGGCCTCGTGGCGCAAACGGGAGCGTCCCCCTTCGGATGGTGTTTGTATGAGTCAATACCAAGGTGAATGGAGAGGGTACTTATAGTGAGTGGGAGCAGGTTTAGTAAAAACAAAACCTACGGTATCTTTTGTCGGTTTACACCGTTGGACCACTATGGTCAGCCTGCTAGTTTGGCCTGGACCAGACAATCCCTTCGGAGGGCTTGATCATAGGGGATCTAACACAGTAGACACCTGAAAGGGATAAAGATTTCCTTAGACTATTTTCCAATCTAGTCCTCCCTTCGACGGATTTTATTGGATCGAGACTGTGGGATCTAAAGACAAAGGGTTACACTCACGGGGTACATAAGTTGTGTATGTATCCAGACCGAAAAATGATAACTAAAACCTATAGGAATAAGAGTTATTCTGGTGTTAGGTTTTGGTCAAGAATGTCTTGATCTAGAGGAGTTGTGTTTTTTATTACCCTTCGGTGTCATACATTCTAAACCTTTGGAGTATCATTGCAAATTATAAATGGTCTAGGAATCATTTGATAATTAGCTAAAACATGATTGGATTAGAGTTATAGCAAGAAACTCATACAAGTTTGTTTGTAAATTTTTCAGCAAAAATGTCTAGCTCTATAATTTCCTTATCGGGTGCGGAAAAGTTAACGGGAGAGAATATGATGACAGGGAAAAACAAACTCAATACTATTTTGGTAGTGGATGATCTGAAGTTTGTCATTTTCATCCCATTCCTCTATATATATAGTTGCATGAAATGCAACTAGGTTAATACATCTAAGTGTATTCCTAGCCTCCTTGTTGTGTTGTTGGCAGAGTTCCAAAACACAAATCTCTCTCACAAAATACCTCACCACTCCTAAAGGGAACCCACCCTCCTCCGTCACCTAGAGAACAACGGAGAAGATCCGGTGGTGGTGTCGGTGTTCGTACGTGTTCTTATTGTTGAGATCGTGACCGTGGAGAGAGGAGCACTTGAAGAAAGGTTCTTCAAAGGTATATACTTGTTGTCCAAACTTTTATTATATGCTTAATCCATGTTTTATATTCTTGAAATTTCCATTGTAACTAAATCAAGAGCGCGATTTCAATCGCTTCATTGCGGGGACTTCGATTCCCTTCAATCAGTATCAGAGCCCAATTGCGTTCTTAATTTATGTTCTGGATTTTTCAAGTACAAGGTGGGATTTACTGTTTTTGTGCATGAGATGTATGAACGATTTTTTGCGAAATTAGATGTTTTCAATTTTGGCACTTAGATTAACAATTTCATTGAAATGTACAATGTAAGGGCCCGGTGTTTTAGGCAAACTTAATTGTAAATCGAGTCTGTAAGTCCGTGTCGATCGAGGCAAAGCGATTCTTTGAGAAGATCGTGAGCGAAAACGAGCAAAGAATGGAGATTCCTATGGTTGTTCTGTGAATGGCGTTGTAACGCCGCCTTCGGCGTTACTGCGCCATCGACAGCGCGTGGTCGGAGAAGACGACACCATTGTAACGCGCGCCTCGGCGTTGAAACGCCGACGAAAACGACAAAAGCGGCGTTACCAGCGTAACGCCATCGATCATCATTACAACGCCAAGACGTTTCACGCGAGGAGCAACGGGCAGAAAATCGAAATTTTATTATTTATATTAATTATAAAAATGTTTTATTTTAATATATTTAATAATTTTAATTTTAATTAATATAATTAAATTATATTAATTAAAATTATTTCTAGGGTGCCAAAATTGGTCTAATTTTTTCTATTTTAATTATGTAATTATTGTGTAATTATTGTCATGCATAGTGTATGCTTTTATTTTAGAAATCCCACCTTAGGTTAAGCATTTTCATGCATCATTTATAATATAAGGAGTTATATTATATAGTTTGCATGGTAAATTAATATAAGATTTTTATATTAATTTTTGGACAGCATTGACATGCAATATATTTCATGCGATGAGTATGCTATGAATGTTTTATTATTCATGTGATTAATGATCAAGCACTATAACATAGTATGCATGTCACCTAAGGTTAATTATTAGTTTTAAAGTGTTTAGAACTTGGAAATAATAGACCTTAGGTTATCTAGTTCTAATTAGATTAGAATTAGGAACCAAGTAATTTATAAGCTATGATTAAAAGAGGAACTCTGTCTAAGGAAAGTTCTGTCTAGGCTGGGGTATTTAAGCTGACGGAAACGGAACACCCCTACCTGGGAACTGACCTGGGAGTGAAATTTAATTAGAGTCTTATAAATTACAATAGCGTTAGCAGGTTTATTAAGGGTTTAATAAACTAGAAAACCTAGGTTAAATATAAGGAGTTATATTAACAAACTTAGGATAAAATCAATATAAGAGTTATATTGATTATCAATATAAGAGTTATGTTAATAGAGCTAGGTAAAACCATTAGCCGGGATTTAGCCTAAGAAAGATTCCTATAAACTTAAAGTATTCAGTGGGAGGAAAACGTGTATGAGATACATATTTTTTCACCTATGCTATCTCCGGGAAGTTCACACCGTGAGACTCATACTTGGCCTCGTGGCGCAAACAGGAGCGTCCCCCTTCGGATGGTGTTTGAATGAGTCAATACCAAGGTGAATGGAGAGGGTACTTATAGTTAGTGGGAGCAGGTTTAGTGAAAACAAAACCTACGGTCTCTTTTGTCGGTTTACATCGTTAGACCATTATGGTAAGCCTGCTAGTTTGGCCTGGACCAGACAATCCCTTCGGAGGGCTTGATCATGGGGGATCTAACACAGTAGACACCCGAAAGGGATAAAGATTTCCTTAGACTATTTTCCAATCTAGTCCTCCCTTCGGCGGATTTTATTGGATCGAGACTCTGGGATCTAAAGATAAAGGGTTACACTCACGGGATACATAAGTGGTGTATGTATTCAGACCGAAAAATGGTAACTAAAACCTATAGGAATAAGAGTTATTCTGGTGTTAGGTTTTGGTCAAGAATGTCTTGATCCAAAGGATGAGTGTTTTTTATTACCCTTCGGTGTCATACATTCTAAACCTTTGGAGTATCATTGCAAATTATAAATGCCTAGGAATCATTTGATAATTAGCTAAAATATGATTGGATTAGAGTTATAGCAAGAAACTCATACAAGTTTGTTTGTAAATTTTTCAGCAAAAATGTCTAGCTCTATAATTTCCTTATTGGGTGTGGAAAAGTTAACCGGAGAGAATATGATGACATGGAAAAACAAACTCAACACTATTTTGGTAGTGGATGATCTAAAGTTTGTGCTAACTGAGGAGTGTCCTCAGGTGCTAGGCTCGAATGCGTCACGAAATGTTTGTGATGCATATAATCGATGGATCAAGGCCAATGATAAGACCAAGGTCTACATGCTGACAAGTATGTCTGACATATTAGCCAAGAAGCATGAGGGCATGATTACCGCCAAGGAAATCATGGATTCTGTGCAGGGTATGTTTGGACAACACTCCACACAAGCCCTACATAATGCCCTAAAGTACATATTCAACTAAGGATGCCAGAGGGTACATCTGTTCGGGATCATGTTCTGGATATAATGGTACACTTTAACATCGCGGAGTCGAATGGTGCTTCCATCTATGAGTCGAGCAAGGTCAGCTTCATTCTGGAAACCCTTCCAGATAGTTTCCTCTGATTTAGAAGTAATGTTTGTTATGAACAAGCTTACTTTTAATCTTACCCCCTACGAATGAACTCCGGACCTTTCGGTCTTTGATGAAAATTCGGGATCGAAAGGTGAGGCAAATGTTGCGGTGGGAGTTATCACGCAGAGGTTCGACCTGCAGGACAAAAACGATGGCTTCATCTTCTTCTAACCTGAGAGGTAAGAAGAAGAACATGAAAAAAGTTGGTAAACGGAAACAGGCTGATAAAGTTGCCGCCCAGAAGGGCAAGAAAGTCAATGACGTTGCTGACAAAGGAAAGTGTTTCCACTGCAACGAAAACAGGCATTGGAAACGGGCTCGTCGTCAAAGTAAATTGCGAGAAAAATAAGAAGGAAGGTAAATATGATTTACTTTGCCTAGAAGCTTGTTTAGTGGATAATGATAAAACAGCTTGGATACTTGATTCAGGCGCCACTAATCATGTTTGTTCTTCTTTTTAGGGAATTGATTCCTGGCAGCAGCTACAGCAAGGAGAGATAACACTGCAAGTTGGAAATGGAGAAGTCGTCTCAGCTGTAGCAGTAGGCACAATGAACCTTTATTTTGGCAAGAAATATGTATTGTTGGACAATATATTAGTGATACCAGGGTTTACTAAAAACCTTATTTCCATTTCTTGCCTTATTGAACAATGTATTTTTGTTTCATTTTCTATGAATAAAGTGTTTATTTTGAAGAAAGGTTTAGAAATATGTTCTACTTCATTAGAAATGGATTGTATGTTTTAAGGCCTAATTCAGTCAAAAATGTTTTGAACACTGAATTATTTAAAACTGCAAACGCACAAACTAAGAAACAAAAAATTTCTCCTAAAGAAAATGCTCATCTTTGGCATCTAAGATTGGGTCACATTAATCTCAATAGGATTGAGGGATTGGTAAAGAACGGACTTCTAAACGAGTAAGAAGAAAATTCCTTGCCAGTATGTGAATCCTGCCTAGAAGGCAAGATGACTAAAAGACCTTTTAGTGGAAAAGGTTATAGAGTCAAAGATCCTCTAGAGCTTATACATTTAGACCTTTGTGGTTCGATGAATGTTAAAGCCAGGGGAGGATATGAATATTTCATCTCTTTTATAGATGATTATTCCAGATATGGGCATATTTACCTAATGCACCACAAGTCTGAAGCACTTGAAAAGTTCAAGGAATTCAAGCCTGAGGTTGAAAATCAATTAGGTAAAAGAGTTAAAACACTTCGATCGGATCGAGGTGGAGAGTACATGGATTTAAAATTCCAGAAATATATGATTGAACATGTAATTACATCCCAACTCTCAGCTCCCGGCACACCACAGCAAAACGGTGTATCGGAAAGGAGAAATAGAACCTTGTTGGACATGGTTCGATCAAGGATGAGTTATGGTCATCTCCCTAGTTCCTTTTGGGGTTATGCAGTGGAGACTGCAATATACATTTTGAATAGTGTGCCCTCCAAAAGTGTTTCTGAAACACCTTTTGAACTCTGGAAAGGACGTAAAGGTAGTTTATGTCACTTCAGAATATGGGGTTGTCAAACACATGTGCTTGTGACAAATCCAAAGAAGTTGAATTCACGTTCAAAATTGTGCTTATTCGTAGAATACCCAAAAGAAACAAGAGGTGGTTTATTCTATGATCCTAAGGAAGATAAGGTCTTTGTGTCGACAAATGCCACTTTCTTGGAGGAGGACTACATAAGGGACCACAAACCAAAAAGTAAGGTAGTGTTGAGTGAGTTAGATGGAACAGTAGCAAAGGTTGCTAATAAGAACCCTAGTACATCAACAAGAGTTGTTGATACTAGTTTGTCTAGTCAAGAGGATCCATCTCAAGAGTTGAGTATGCCTCGACGTAGTGGGAGGGTTGTGATATAGCCTGATCGTTACATGGGTTTAGCTGAAACCCAAGTTGTTACACCAGATGACAACTGCGAGGATCCATTAACTTATAATCAAGCAATGGTTGACATTGACAAAGACAAATGGGTCATAGCCATGGACCAAGAAATGGAGTCTATGCACTTTAATTCTGTTTGTGATCTTGTAGATAAGCCTGATGGGGTAAAACCTATAGGTTGTAAATGGATCTACAAGAGAAAACGAGGTGTAGATGGGAAGGTGCAAACCTTTAAAGCTAGACTAGTGGCAAAGGGTTATACCCAGGTTGAAGGGGTTGACTTTGAGGAAACCTTTTCACCTGTTGCTATGGTAAAGTCTATCCGTATCCTTCTTGTCATTGTCGCATATTATGACTCTGAGGTATGACAAATGGATGTCAAGACAGCCTTTTTGAATGGCAATCTTGAGGAAATCATCTACATGGACCAACCCAAAGGGTTCATTGAACCAGGACAAGAGCAAAAGGTTTGCAGGCTTAAATGATCGATTTATGGACTGAAACAAGCCTTTAGGTCCTGGAATATAAGATTTGATGAGGCTACCGGATCTTCTGGTTTTGACCAGAATGATGATGAACCTTGTGTCTACAAGAAAATCATCAATAGTTCTGTCGCTTTCCTAATTCTCTATGTGGATGATATCCTACTCATTGGGAATGATGTAGGTTATCTTACTGACATAAAGGAATGACTAGCTAAGCAATTCCAAATGAAAGATTTGGGTGATGCGCAATTTGTTCTAAGGATCCAGATTGTCCGGAACTGCAAGAATAAAACACTAGCCTTGTCTCAAGCATCATACATAGACAAAGTGTTTTCAAGGTTTAAGATGCAAGATTCCAAAAAGGGCTTGTTGCCTTTTAGACATGGAATCCATTTGTCTAAGGAACAGTGTCCTAAGACACCTCAAGGAGTTGAGGATATGAGACGGATTCCTTACGCATCAGTTGTTGGGAGCCTGATGTACGCCATGTTGTGTACTAGGCCTGACATCTATTTTGTAATTGGGATGGTCAGTAGGTATCAATCCAATCCATGACTTGAACACTGGACAACGGTTAAAACGATCCTTAAGTATCTTCGGAGAACAATGAACTACATGCTTGTGTATGGGGCTAAGGATTTGATCCTTACAGGATACACGGATTCTGGACTTTCGGTGATAAAAGATTCTCGGAAATCTACATCAGGGTAAGTTTTCACTCTTAACGGAGGAGCTGTAGTATGGTGAAGCGTCAAGCAAGGATGCATCGCTGATTCCACCATGGATGTTGAATATGTAGCAGCTTGTGAAGCAGCTAAGGAGGTCGTTTGGTTAAGGAAATTTATGCTAAATTTCGAAGTTGTTCCAAATATGACTTTGCCCGCCACACATCATGTGCGATAATGAGTGGTGCGTGGCAAATTCGAGAACCCCAAGTCACAAGAGGGGAAAGCACATAGAGCGGAAGTATCATCTCATCCGGAGATCGTGCATAGAGGAGACGTGATTGTCACGAAGATAGCCTCAGAGCACAACATTGCTGATCCTTTTACAAAGGCTCTCACGGCTAAAGTATTTGAGAGTCACCTAGAAGGTATAGGTTTACAAGTCTTCCCCAACTAGGGCAAGTGGGAGTATTTTTACAAAGGGGTTTAAATGCCCTAGTTTATTGTATTTACATTATTGTAATGTTTTAGTACTCCACAAGCTTTAGGTCAAGTGGGAGATTGTTGGGATTTATGCCCTATACTTGTGTAATTTTGATCAATTAAATAAAGTTTTATTTGTTTTGATAAGATTACAGTCTTGCTTTTATAAATCCAATAAACTAAGCTTCAAGGTTATAACGTTTATCTTGAAATCAGTGTAGTGGACACTATTTGGGTTGACTTCAAGATTATAACCTAAACAGTCGATGGTATAAGAATAAGGTTGGAAACCTCATTCTAGTAACACCATGGATGCGACCCACTTTGTAATTAGTACAAATGAGGTAATCCAACTCATTCATGTAGTTGACATGCGAGTGGGGGCATCCCATATATGAAGAGTTCATACAAGATCGATCGCAAATTATTAGTCTAACCAGTATAACACCGTTAACAGGATAAGACTAGTAATTTATAGATGGTCATTAGTGACTTGACCTGAATCCTTAGCAAATTAAGAACTCCTGCTTATAGGGGTTTGTCCTTAGACTAGTATGGGTGAGAGTGGCACTGTGGCCAGACTCAATAAGCCTACCTTCTCGTGACGTAACCCTCGTGAGGTAGTAGGGGAACTTAACTGCAAGAGATGGAATTCACTCATTCCTCTACCGAGGAATCGGATAGGTTTTTCCCTTAGAATCGACTCTAGGTCTTGAACAACGGGGCCCGCCTCTATGAGGGTATGAGTCTAAGGTAGGACCTTAGACTTGTTGTTCATTAGAGGATCGAGTGGTGCTTAAGAGCAAAGAGGTAATCACAAGGGTAAAATGGTAATTTGACCCAACCGTGATTACTGAACAACACCGTGAAGGGTCGACTCACCGGTAATGACTACATCAGTGGACACAATAATATCTACAGTGAGGAGAGTGCAAATTTACAAGTCTATAGTGGAGTGACTTGTAGTTAATGAATATTGATTAATTGGATCAAAGAGTTTGATCAGTTAATCTCACATCATTGGAGCTCATGATCTGTAGGCTCATCAGATCCCTCCGTTGGCTCAACATGGTAATATTGAGGGTATAAAGTTAGGAGTGAAATTGAAGTGTTCAATTTCATACATGAGGAGTTATATCAATTATATATGATGTAATTGATATAATGTGAATTAGATTCATATATAAACTATATACTAAAGAGAGATTAAAGGAGGGGTAGAATGGTCATTTCCATACCATTCCCCTATATATAGTTGCATGAGATGCAACTAGGTTAAGACTTTGGTCAAGAGTTTGAGAAAGTTTTACAAGCCTCCTTGTTGTGTTGTTGGAAGTGTTCCAAAACACAAATCTCTCACAAAATACCTCACCACTCCTAAAGGGAACCCACCTTCCTCCCTCACCTAGAGAACAACGGAGAAGATCCGGTGGTGGTGTGTCGGTGTTCGCATTTAGTTCTTGTTCTTTGAGATCGTGACCGTGGAGAGAGGAGCACTTGAAGAAAGGTTCTTCAAAGGCAATATACTTGCTGTCCATTTCTGTATTTCATGCTTAATTTATGTTTTACGTTCTTGCATTTTCCGTTGTAACTAAATCAAGAGCGCGCGATTCACAATCGCTTCCGCTGCGGGGACTTCGATTCCCTTCAAAGGTATCATATACCTTAATATGCAAATCATATTTGCATAATGTGAAATTAAATTGAATCATATTCAGTTTTACACATCTCTCATTATTAATTCCTCTAATTATGTCATAATTCTATAGTGAGGTAATAGTATAGTTTATTATGAATCATATTCACATTAAACTATATATTATATCAATCATATCACATAAAATTGACATAAATTTCCTTTATATGAACTTGGACACTTCAAATTCATTCCAAAACTATCCCCTGGATGGAAGGGAAGAATGAGGCGATTAAAAAAGTCCTCCCTCTAAATAGGATAAAATGTCCGAAGATCTCTTTATACCCTCATTATTTCCATATTGAGCCAACCAAGGGACCTAATGGACCTACAGATCATGAGCTCCAATGATCCAAGATTAACTGATTAAACTCTTTGATCCCGTTAATCAACATTCATTAACTACGAGTCACTCCACTATAGACTCGTAGTTGCACTCTCCTCACTGTAGGACAAGTTGTGCCCATCAATATAACCAATGCACGTGAGTCAACCCTTCACAGGTCGTTCGTAGTCACAGCTGGGTCAAATTACTGTTTTACCCCTGTGACTACTTGTTGCACTTTAGGTACCATTAATCCTCTGGAACAACATGTTTATGGTCCTACCATAAACAACATCCCTCTCGAGCCAGTGAGAGGGTGTGCCCCATTGTTCAAGACCTGGATTCAGTTCTTAAGGGAACAACCTATCTAAATCCCTAGCATGAGAACGAGTGAATTACTTCTTGCGGAGTTAAGTTCCCAGCTACCTACTTGGTTTTTTCCATGAGAAGATAGGCATATTGAGTCGGCCACTCTCACTCGTACTAGTCTAAGGACAAATCCCCACAGATAGGAGAGTTTGTAACTCGCTTAGGATTAAGATCGAGTCACTAATGGTTATCTATAAATTGTTAGTCCTAATTTGTCAACGTTGTTACTACAGTAGTCTAATAATTCACAGTCTAGTCTTGTACAATCTCATTTCATAGGATGCCCCCACTTGCATGTCAACTACATGAACGAGTTGGATCGCCTCGTTTGTGTCAAACAAAAAGTGGGCCGCATCAATAGTGTTACCAGGATAAGGTTCTCAACCTTATCCATGTATTATAGACCATTTGGGTCAATTACTTAAATGTGATCTTGTTTGTGTGTCCACTACACACCATTCAAGATCTCATATACATGACCCTAGAGCTTAGTTTATTGGATTTAAGTTTGAAATGCGAGAATACAAGATTTGATGAAAATAACACCTTTTTTATGAGCATCAAATAATTACAAACTACACGGGTTTAGGACATACACCCTAACACTCTGGTTTCCATCGTCTTCTTCGTGGAACCCTAATCGATGGCTCGACCCGTTTTTGGAACCCTAATCGATGGCTCTCTAGTTTCCATCGTCTTCTTCGTGAAACAACCCTTTGATTCCATATAGGTCGCAACCATCCCCCTCGAAGCGACCGAACCTTTTATGTTTCAACGCTTTCGGTTCTATCTTCTCAGATTTGTTTCATACGGATTCTTGGTAGGGGTGGTTAGCTTCTTGGAGGTCAATGCGCGATCTTAGTATTTGAAGAAGCCGATGATGTGTTCTGAGGCCTAACGGGTGTCTACTTGATTTCGGTTTGTGTTCTTATTTTTTCTTTGCATATTTTGATCGGCATGTCCATGTGTTGGTTATGAGAGTATGGATTCCTTTAAATTTCGGTTTGTGTTCACTGATGATTCATATTCATATGTTCTGTTATGATGTACTACATTCGATCATGTGGATTGGTATGCATTTTTTTTTCGGTTTATCCAGTGGTTGATGATGATACATATTTGGATTGGTATGCTTCTATTATGATGAACTACATTTGATCTTGTGGATTGGTATTCTTCTGTTTTGTTGTACTGCACTTGTGATCATATGGATGAATATGCATTTTTTTTTCCAGTAGCCAATGATGATATATAGTTGTTTATGAATATTTGCTACACTAATAAATATTCCTAAGGTGCTAATTTTAGATTTGATTTACTACATTTGATTTGTTCCAAATTCTCGTGTTTTGATGTACTACACTTGATCATGTGGACTAGTATGCATTTTTTTTTATTTTTTTCAGTGGTCGATGATGATACATGTTTGTTTCTGAATATGTATTACACTTAATCAAATTCCTGAGCCCCTTTGTTGTTGTTTCTTTGTTGTTGGTTTCTTCTTATGGTTGATGATGATGTTTGTGAGCCCTTTGTTGTGTTTATTTGTTATTGTTTCTTATTTTGGTCAAAGTTGTCTTCTTTTGGTTAGTTGTTATTTGTTGTTATTTAGTTTCTTCTTTTGGTCAATCTTTTTTCGATGGATTTCTTTGTTGTAAGAAACTCTAAACCTTGGTTGATTTTGGTTTAATGGTCTAGTTGTGAACCAACCAGATGGTCCCATCAATGTTGATTTGAAAACTGTTATATGGCCATCTCACTCAACATTAATTAAGACTCATCCATTATTTTATTGATTTTATTTATTTCTGTTTATACATTTATTTTTGGTGGTTGGGTATTATTAATTTTTCATCTCTTTTATTCCTATTTAAATGAGACTGTTTCTTCATTTTAAACTCATCCCTTTGGGCATTAGGTATGCTTCTCAACCTCTCTACCTTTGTCATTTGTTTTTTGTTTTCAGTATATAAATAATATATATGTACTAACCATACTTTTTATTCTGGGTTATGGTGGTTGTTGAGCTTAGAGGCTTGGGGATCCACTTACCATTGGCATAAGTCATTCGAACGGTTAATTACAAAAAGGTTAGTTCTTATGTAACGCCCCTAACTTCTAAGACTTACTTCCTAGGGACGTTACTATTCATGCATGAATTTTTAGGCCATAAAACATAATGAAAATAAATTAATTCAAATCGCTGTTAAAATCTACTTTTAGGGATCCCAAAACAGAAAATTAAAATATTTAAATAACATAAACAAAGTTTGGCCTCAGTTTAAGAATGTCTACGTTGCTTAAAAGAAAACCAAAATCAATTGAATGATTGTTGATTAAAAAGTGTGGAAATCATGACTTCAAGGTTCCCATGGCCTTCGCAAGAAATCCTTGTCACTCGCCTTGTAAGTCTTTGCCTTTACCTGAAATTATTTTTAAAAGAAATAGTGAGTATTATAGAAATAATACCCAGTAATTGACCTCGCTACCGAGGTTTGGGATATGCATACACATACAATCATGAGATTGAAACTTGACGTAAAACTTTCACATGCGAAACCTAAAACTTCTTTATAAACATTCATAACTCAACATGACTTTATTTGGCTTGAGTGGTCAATTGATCAACCTGAGTTCTTTCATATTGAGTCTCTCACATACCCCACAAGTTTTTGAGTCCCTCACAGACCCCTAGAAGTGACCCATAGAATCTCTAATGTATGTTTGACCATGCATAAATCCTCAAGAGACCAATTGTCACAACCTTTTATTATTCATTCATGACATACATGCACGAGGTCTCATTCAT
Organism: Trichosanthes cucumerina; assembly: GCA_036507285.1. Taxonomy (NCBI): domain Eukaryota; kingdom Viridiplantae; phylum Streptophyta; class Magnoliopsida; order Cucurbitales; family Cucurbitaceae; genus Trichosanthes; species Trichosanthes cucumerina. The sequence continues at coordinate 12,764,390 of CM071836.1, read as the reverse complement.
AAATCATAACTATCAAATGCACATATCATAAAGAAACAATAAATCACAGTTAATAGCATAAATTTCATGACTTAAATAAATAACCAACATAATAATTTAAAGGATAAAATAATAAAAGTATTTTGAAAGTAAAATCCTTTTATCTTTTTTAAAAAATCGGCACGCTTACCTTAAATGTTGGGACTAATTTTGGAGACAATGGTGTTTAAATAAATAATGACAGGTAGTTTTGAACTTAAAATTTTTTAAATAATACCATGTCACCTAATGCACATCGATCCCGACGTGCACGCCATAGCGAAATAAATGATGCATGATGTCGTCGCCAATCATGGTCATGTTTACCTCGTAAGTCTAATTGATGCAATTTTGTGCTTGTGTCACAATACGGTGGCACTGTTTGTCGCATTACAAACTGTCTCAACACCCGATCAGGTTGATGCTACTCTACAATATGAAAGCATATGAGAGGGCTTACAGTCAACAAAACGTTTTGTCCATTATGGCAATATTAAGGTAATAATGTCATAATTTCATGTGTATATGGCATCCAAATAATCTGAAATTTATGATTAATAATTAGAATACTTAGAATAGGTGGTAAAATGTGTGTCAAGCATAGTAAACTATAGTTATACCTGATTGTGCAAGAGACGATCAAGTGGAATGCGATATTGAACCAACATATTGGAAGTTTGTTAAGAGATAGCTAAAATGTCACTCCAACTACACACATGTATAATAAAGTCAAAACCTTATTTAATTTACAATTATAATAAACGATATGAAAATAAACATACCGAGCACTAAGTGGTCAACCCCTATATTGATCAGGAGTTTGTAGCTGACGTTGTGGTGCAATTGTGTTAAATCGATCAAATGCCCATACCTGTAGCAATATTAATGGACCTGCAACTTCTAAAGCATTGACATTGCTAGCTCGACATAGATATCGTTACAACCATGCAAGGCATGCCCCACCCCATGAATATTGTCCAGCAATCTCGAAATCACTCAGTAGAGGAAGAAACATGAGATGGACTAATGTATTTGACTTGTCTGCAAATAAAAATCCACCAATAAGTTGCATTATATAGGCTCTTGCATACCTCTGTAACATGATGTCATCTGCATCGGGAGGTAACTCTAAAAATTGTGATGCCAACCACGGGATGCTTAATCTAGATCCAGTCAACTCAGGAGGACGAACTCCTAAACAATCTTCACATACTTGACCCCAATTATACTGTAATGAACCGATTCTGAGCTCTCCATCCACTGGTAGTCCAAACTGGACAGCAACATCTTGAAGTGTAATAGTACACTCTCCACTAGGCATGTGAAATGTGTGTGTTTCTGGTCTCCAACGCTCAACTAATGCAGTTATAAGATGCCAATCTAGTTGGATAAATCCAATTTGTGCAACCCCCCAAAACCCAGCCTGTTGTAAAAAATAAGGAACAATACGTTCATCTAACTGAATATTGCGATGAACTACTGCTTCCCTTCTTCGACATTGTAAAATAGTAGTAGATTGTGAATCCCAGATTGATTGAGAACGATGTGCACACTGCAAATATAACTGAGTTGGATTGGATGGTCTAGGATCCATAGGTTATACTGAAACATTGTAAAACCAAATAAACCAATAAGGTAATAAAGTCCATTACATATAAACTAATAAGATAATAAAGTCCATTACATACAAAAAAAAAATAGTTCAAAGAAGTTCATTAAAATCAATTACAAAGAAGTTCATTACAAAAAATAGTTCAAAGAAGTTCAACATCCATCATTCATTAGCTTCATCCCTGTACATTTAAAAAATAACAAAATCAAATTCAATATCAAATAAATATCGATAACCCAACAAAAACAAAATGCATGAAAATATACCTTACTCAACCATGACTTGAAGATGCCCCTAAGTTACGAGAGGGACAAGTACGTTTGTTATGTCCATCCCTCTTACATATTCCACAACGCGATTTTGAACTAGCTTCTCTCCAATCCATCTCATTATGAATACGAGAACTTTTTGGTCGCCCATTTCCCTCAATAAGTTTTTATTTGGATGAAGAATATCAAATTTCACCTCTGGCCAATAGTCTTTGTGTTGTATGGGATGGAATTGAACTTGGAAACATCGTTGGTATTGTGAGATTTTGTAAGCATCATCAACAAAAGGCAAATATGCCAAACGAATGTGTCGACATGCAGCAATTACATGAGAGCATGGAATTTTAAAAGACTGCCACTTATTGCAAGTGCATGTTCTATCTCCCAAACTCAGAACTTGGGTTTGTTGACCTTTATATGGAGAGATCATGCTAATTCCAGTTTCAATCTCAAAACTACGTGTATCCCTATCAACAGATTTCACAGTATGTGAAGAAGCTCTTCTCTCCCACCGTCTAAGCTTTGTTAAAGAAAATTCAGTATACACATCACCACGATTTATTGCCTCAACAACCTGTTATCGACGCTGTTCAAAATACATAATTGTTCGATACCAAGTTAACTTAACCAATGCAGTAATTAGCAACATTCTGGCTCCTTTAAAGACTCCATTAATGGATTCAGCTAGATTTGTAGTCATCCATCCATAGCGATGCCCATTATCATGTGATTGTGCCCATTGTTCTAACTTGATTCGAGAGAAAAATTCAAGACCATCAGGATTTAATCGCTTTAATTCTTTCATACATCGCTCAAACTTGCACCGTTGGTGTTGACATCCTGCTTTAGACACCAACTTTTTCAATTGCGTCGATTTGTACTTATTATTGAAGTTACTTGCCACATGACGTAAACAATAACGATGATATGCTCTCGGTTCGCTCCATCCATTTTCTTCATTTTTAACAGCTGATATGATTTCTCCATGTCTATCAGAAATCAAACATATACCATCTCGTTGGGTAACTAATGATTGCAAGGCACGTAAAAACCAAGACCAACTAGAAGTATTTTCCTCTTCAACAATAGCAAAAGCAAGAGGAAATGACTTCCCATTTGTGTCCATTGATGTAGCAATCAATAATTTCCCTTTATATTTGCCATGAAGGTGTGTACCATCTATCTGAATCATTGGTATCCAATATTTAAACCCTTCTATTGCAGGAGTAAAGGACCAAAAAACTCGACGGAAAATATGATGACCTGGTATGTTACTTGGAATCAAATCCTAGTGAGTTTGTGTTCCCATGTTGTAGTGAACAAGAGCATTCAACCAATATGGGAGTTCTTCATATGATTTCTCCCAATCACCAAAAACATTGATTATACCTTTTCGCTTAGCTTGCCACACACGTCTGTAGTTCACACAATATCCAAAGTCTTTTTTAATAGTTTCCTGCAACACAGATATTTTAACACCAGGATCACATCGAACAATATTCTGAACTTCATTACACATTAAATCTGAGTCAAGTTGTGAATGATCTTGTGTGAGGTCTGGGTATAAACATGAATGTTCCCCTTCAAGTTTAGTAATTTCGAACATTCCATGAGTTTTACGCCGACATGCACGAAGCCTCCACCTACAACCCTCACTCCATTGTTTGCATTTCACATACCAAATATCTGGATTAGATTCCATCACAGTAATTTGATAGTGTTGTTTAACACAATATTTTTTTATGGAAAGTTGTAAGTCTTCTTTAGTCTCAAATAACAATTCTTTACTTATTACATGCGAGTCCATTTCTACGCATCTTGCATCTTTTTCTAAAGTAGACCCGACTTCACATATTGAATCGGTAATCTCCCAATTTATATCTGTGAAAAAATTTGAAGGTTCCTCTTCACTTTGCCTTGAGGACATGAGATTAGGGTTATCTCCATATAATTCATCAAGTTCATCTTCTATCACTATCTCCACCATTCCCAGGTTCAAGTATCACTAATTGCTCACTATGCAAGGACATATTTTACCAACTTGATTACAACTTTACACATTTAATACTTTAATAATTAGTTTAGAACAAATAGTTTCTAATGTCAACTACTAAGCTTGTTTCATAAATTAAATATGAACCTTAGCCCAAAAACTTACAACAATTTAAAAAACTCAGCCCAATCCAATCACAATCATAAACCAATAAAATAAGCACAATAAAAAAAAACTCAATCTATGAACATGTCCAAAACTAATAAATCTAAAATTCAAAAATCCAATAGAATAAACCCTAACAAAAATAAATATCCAAATATAGATTTATGAACCTAGTCCAAAATCAACCCAATCTAAACCCTATTAAAACAAGGTTAAAATAACAAACACTCCAACAACTCACCAATCCATAACATAGATTTATGCAAATAAATATCAAAATAAAAGACATAAAACTTAGATCCATGACAAAAACATACAGATCAGACCATAAACTTGCTGAAAAATTATTTTTTTTTAAAAAAACCTATACCGTTCAGATCGGCGAGGGTTGGGTGGCTGACGCCTGGCGCTGGCGGCTAGCGGGAGACGGTTGGAGGCTGACCGACGCGTCGATGTTTGTGTCGCCGGTAGGTCTCACCGACGAGGGAGACTGGTTCAAGTCGGTAGCGATGATGCAAAGGGATGAAGGTTCCTCGATGGAGAGAAGAGAAAATGGGGCGGGTGGGTCCTTTAGGGAAAACTAACTCGTGTACCTGGTACACGAGATCTATAAGGAAATCGTGTACGTGTACACGATTTCCGTGGCGACAACTCGGCCCGTCTAACTGACACCTGGCACTAACCGTGACCACGGGCCGCGATTCATTTAATAACTCGTGACCCCCAGCCGCGATAATTGAAAACTGTGACCCTGTACACGATTCATCTACCCCAAATTTGGAATTAGTTTTAAACTCACCCTATTTCTGTCATTATATTTTAAAATAACATTATTTAAAAAAAAAAACCCTCAAACACTAACATCCAAAATTCAATTTAGCCAACTTTATAAATTCCTCTAAAATAATTACCTCAAATCTTGAATTTAGAAAAAAAATACCTGAAATTGACCGCACTACATCTTACTTGGTTAAGTTTACTCTGTTGAATTCGAACCGACTTGCTATTCTCTTTTTTTTTTTTTGTAGGAGTACCGTTTCTTTTTGTGACGACCACAGCCACAGGTACTAATTATTTATTTTATTTAACGTTCTATCCGCCTGCGTGTCAAGTCGGATTAGTAAATTTTCATCAGGCTCGATGAGAGTGAGTCTTCGATTTTACTTAGTTTAAAGCGAAATATTCTCCTTTAGATAATTATTTATTAAAATTAGAAGAAAAGGAAGAGGCAATGGCACTTTGGTTATTAATGATTAATTGAGGGTGACAATTGACACTTAGAACTTGACCTAATTTATTGATATTTAAGCTCCTTCTCATTGAAAATTCAAAGGAAAACCCTAACCCTAATTGCCATCACCTCTTCTCCTCCTTCAAGCTCCTAGTTTGCCCTAGCCAAAACCCTAAGCCTTATTGCTGCTACCCTACCGCCGACCAAACCCACTAAGAACGCATTCCCGCCGCAAGCTCTCACCGACTTCACGCCGCCCACCCGTCCAAGTCGCCGCCCAAGCCGTGGTGCTTAGAGCGGCGGCGTTAAGCGCTTTCTTGCGCGTGGAGTACGTCAAGGCCGCCGGCAAGCCACGACCGAGATCTCAAGCTCTCCACGAAGCCCTTGTGCAGTAGCCCTCGCCGGCCGATCCACGAACGCCAAGCCACGAACACCTGCACGCCGATCCACGAGCCGACCGCGCGACCAGTCTCTCCGACACCCTACGCCGCAGCCTGCCCGAGAGAAGCGCCCGTCACCGCTTCTTCTCGTGTGGTTCTCGCACGGCAAGCCCTCGATCGTGTGAATACTTCAACGCCACCGTCCCATCGTCGAAGATCCAATGCACCGCCATTGGGAATCGTGCCGCCGATCGGGAGCTCACCGTCGCCGCCGCCGCCATCGCCACCCCACCATCCGACAAATGACCTTGGTTCGTTATTACGCCGCAATCCGAGTATTCGAGGTCAAGGTTGTGGATTAGGTGAGCCACGCGAAACCCTCTTCGATTTTGGAGAATAGGATTATTTAGATCTGATTCGCATGAAAATATTCTTATGAAAATATTGTAGGAACGAGCTGAACTTCGGGATCAAGACTCCCCAGTAGTTTTGGAGCAAATAAATCAACAATCAGCTCATTCTTCGGAGTCGAGGTAATTGGAGCAAAGTGAGAATTTTAGACGCTCTTGTACTTAGACTCTTTGTATTGGATGAGTTGTGTAGTAGAATGACGAAATAGGAGAATTCTTGGTTTTGGTGTTATTTGGAAGGGGCCCGTTGATTTAAGAATTAGAAGGAAAGAGTGAGATCAAAGCTCGAGGTAAGGGACCTTGTGCCGAACCTTTTTAAATGGGATTAAAGAAAATGAACTTCATTATCTTATGCGAAATTAATTAGTGATTTTACTCAAAAAGGTTTGATGATTTTACGTGAGAATACTCTAAGATTTTTGTGAAAATATCTCCCTATTTTATGTGAGCATAATTCAATATTTTATGTGAGAATATCCTTGTATTTTACGTAAGAAAAATCCAGATATTTTATGTAAGGATATTACAATTATCTTGTATGAGAATATTTCATGATTACCTACAAGATTGTTATCATCAAACTGTTATGTAAGGAAATTATGATTTGCATATTATGATGATGCTTGTGGCATGTACACTATTGTTATGTTGAATGATGGGACCTCATGCATGTTATGTATGCCATGAAACGATTTGATGAAAAATGTGAAATTGGTCTCCTGAGTGCATTGTGTGCATGGTCAAACATGCATTAGAGACCCTATGGGTCAAATTACAGTGGTCCAGTGAGGGACTCAATCTATACAGGGTGCATGAGGGACTCAAACCATACAGGGTCCATGAGGGACTCAAATTATTACAGGGTGCATGAGGGACTCAAAATGAAATGACTCAGGATGACCAATTGGCCACTTAAAGAAAAAAGGAAGTCATGAATTATAGTCATGACGATATGAGAAAGTTTTAGGTCCCACATATGTACATTTCAACAGTTTAAAAGTCATGATTGCATGTGTTTGCATATCCCAAACCTCGTAGCGAGGTCACTTACTCGGGTATTGTTTTGCAATACTCACCCTTTCTTTTAAAAATGTTTTTCGGTAAGGCCAAGGACGTGCGGGGCGAGTGACGGAGACACGTTGCGTAACCATGGGAATAGACATGTCTTCCGCACATTTTCTTCTATAAGCGATGTTGTCATTTTTATGTTTTCAAGTTTAAATTTACTTTCAGATTTTAAATAGGCCATGTTCAAACCGCTACTTTTGCGCGTTTTGAATGTTTTAATGGGATCCCTAAAGACAATTTCAGTTAAGTTTTAAAGATCGTTTTATATCTTTTGGCCTATAAATGCATGCATGTGTGGTAATGTCCCTAGGAGTTTAGTCATAGAAAAGTAGGGGCGTTATAGTTGGTATCGAGCCCCCTAGGTTTAAGGGTTCTGTAGACTTGCTTTGCAGAGTAAGCACGCAGTAGTTCCCATGGTTGAGTAACGCGCGTTAGGTCACCGCCAGGTACGTTATGGTAATTTATAAACTAAGCAAATGATTATGATGTAATTCTATGTTATGAATGTAAATGAATTTAAACCCTAAGGGTGATCCTATCTTATAGTCAGAAAGTAATGAAAACTGAGTTAGAACTCTCTGCATTGTAGTACTGACAAAATGCCACCTAGAGGTCGTGGGAGAGGTAGAGGACGTGGTAGGGGTCGGAGATCAGGAGTTAATGTTAACACCCAGCCAGAACTACCACTGGAACAGGAGGAGATTACCCCACCCGTGCCAGATCTCCCCCAGGACCAGCCAGATCGCCAGGAGAATGCACCTGCAGTCGCTCCAGTGGCGGATCAAGGAAACCCTAATGTCATGACTATGATGGTAGAGGCTATGCAGACTCTTGTGCGAGCTCTGATAGCCACTCACCGCCCAAGCAAGTCGGGCGGAATGATGCAACTCGAGTCTCGATATCTGAAGGACTTCAGAAAATATGATCCCAGATCTTTTGATGGGTCTTCTAGTGACCCCACTGTGGCTGAATTATGGTTGTCCTCCATTGAGACCATTTTCAGACTGATGAATTGCCCTGAGGACCAGAGGGTGTCCTGTGCTACCTTCATGCTGAGAGACGACGCTTATCTATGGTGGGAGTCCGCCCAGGGAACCATAGTCGCCAATGAGAAACGATACACGAATCATGTTTAAGGAAGCATTCTGGCGGAAATTTTACCCCGCTGCAGCTCGTTATAGGAAACAGGCGAAATTCTTACAGCTGAGCCATAACAGGAGGGCAGTGGAGGTATATGAGAGAGAATTCACCCGCTTGTCACGCTTTGCCCCGAGCTAGTAGACACAAGAGGCGAAGAAAACAGAGCGTTTCATTATGGGACCGGATGAAAATGTTCGAGGCTTCATTCGAGCACTAGCACCTCCCGACTACGCCTCCGCAGCGAGAGTGGCAATGATTTGGGTGCGGCGCGAACTCCACAGCAGGTAGTGGTTAACCCGGGGCAGCCCATGGCAAATCATAAGAGGAAATGGGACCAGCCAAATGCAAGCTCGCAGCGTTCCCAGCGTACACCACATAGACCAGGAAACTTTCGTGCGAGTTCAGTCGAAACCACGAGCCAACAGGGCGAGAACTAACAGTGGAGATAAGCCACAATGCAAAGATCATGCGGTAAGCATCATCAGGGTAAGTGTTTGGCCGGTCCCGAGTGTGCTTCGGATGTGGGAAAAGAGGACACAGGGCTAATAACTGTCAGGAGTCAAACCAAGTGCTAGCCAACCTCGGGTTATCAATAGTGAAATTTCTTTGCCAAGCCAGTGATACACCAAGGAAGAGCTTATGCAAGCACGAGTAAAAGCATCCATGGCACAGCACTCAAAGTGGTTACAGTACACTTCCATTACTTGGACACCTTGCCTTTGTATTATTTGATTACGGTTCTACACACTCTTTTATTTCTCGCATCCTTCATAAGTCAAGTGAGTTAGAATTAGAAACGATTCTGATGATGCTTTTTGTCTGTCTCCACTCCTCGCGGGATAAACTTGTTAGCCACTATGAAAGTCAAGAATGGTAGTGTGACTATCGCAGACCATGAGTTAACAAAGAAATCTAGTAGTCTTAGACATGTTTGACTTTGATGTGATATTGGGTATGGATCAGTTAGCGCAGAACCATGCTTGCATTGATTGCTTCGGGAAGGATGTAGTGTTTACTCCTCCCGACCAACCCAAGCACAGTTCAGAGAGCACGTTAGTAGGGAGTAGGCCTAAGGTAAATACTGCCCTTAAGGCCAGGAAGTTATTACATCGGGGAGCTTGGGGCGTCTTAGCTTGCATACTAGATGCAAGGTGTACGGAGATCTCAGTGTCATCGGTGCCAGTGGTGAATGAATTTCAGACGTTTTCGAGGACCTCCCCGGAGTACCTCCGGTCAGGGAGGTGGATTTTAACATAGGATTGGAGTTAGGGACGACTCCGATATCCAAGGCACCGTACAGAATGGCACCGGCAGAGTTGAAAGAACTGAAGCTACGATTACAAGACTTCTTCGGACAAGGGATTTATACGCCTAGCGTTTCGCCTTAGGAGCCCGGTGTTGTTCGTGAAAAAGAAAGATGGGTCCATGCGCTTTGTGTATAGATTACGGGAGTTGAATAAAGTTACGATCAAGAATAAATACCCCCTTCCTAGAATAGATGATTTGTTCGATCGATTCAGCGGAGCAACAAGTGTGTTCTCAAGATTGATCCGAGATCGAAGCTATCATCGATTGAGAATCGGTGAAGAGGATATTCCTAAGACAACATTCGAGATCACGCGTTATGGGCATTACGAGTTCACACCGATGCCGTTTGGTTTGACCAACGCTCTGCGCCGCTTTCATGGACTTGATGAACCGCTTATTCAAAGAGTTTCTTGATACGTTCGTGATAGTATTTATTATTGACGATATAATCGATATACTCGGTGTGATGAAGATCACGAAAGGCACCCGAGAAAAGTTTTACTCACGCCGAGAGAGAATAAGTTATATGCAAAATTTTCCAAGTGTGAATTCCGCTCGACGCGTATCCTTCTTAGGGCATGTGGTGTCCGGCCGAGTCTCTGTTGACCCAAATGAAAGTGGAGGCCGTCCACTCGGTGGCCCCGTCCACCACCGCTACAGAGGTACGTAGTTTTCTCGGGTCTTGCAGTTACTATAGACGTTTTCGCGGGGACTTCGCCAAGATAGCCATGCCCATGACGCACCGACGCGCAAAGGTAACCCATTCGTTTGGGATGACAATTGTGAGGCGAGTTTCCGGAAACTCAAGTGTAGGTTGGTGTCGCCTCCGATTCTTACAGTCCCCGAGGGAACAGGGAGCTTTGTGGTTTACAGTGATGCTTCAAAGAAGGGTCTAGGCTGTGTTCTAATGCAGCATGGTAAAGTAATAGCCTATGCATCCCGACAATTGAAGACGCACGAGAGGAATTATCCAACTCATGACTTGGAACTAGCAGCAGTGGTCTTTGCATTAAAGATCTGGAGACATTATCTTTATGGCGAAAAATTCAGATTTTTACAGATCATAAAAGTTTGAAGTACTTGTTCACCCAGAAAGAGCTAAACATGAGGCAACGCAGATGGTTGGAATTAGTGAAGGATTACGACATAGACATTCAATACCACCCCGGTAAGGCTAATGTCGTGGCCGATGCCCTTAGTAGAAAGCCAGTTCATACTTCAGCACGAGTTACTGACAGAGCAGAGTTACAGGCAGAGTTTGCACGAGCTGAAATTGCAGTACTAATAGGGAAGACCACGACACAATTAGCTCAATTAACTGTACAACCAACTTTGAGGCAACGCATAGTTGAGTCTCAGCAAGGGGACCCTCAGTTAGTAGAGAAGCTTTTGGCAGTAACTACAGGTGAGTTGGCAGAGTTTTCACTGTCCACAGATGGAGGATTACTTTTTCAGGGTCGGTTATGTGTGCCAGACGACGACAAACTGAGAACTGAAATCTTGAGCGAGGCCCATAACTCGCCATTTTCTATGCATCCTGGTAGTACCAAGATGTATCGAGATCTGAAACAGTCGTTCTGGTGGTGCAACATGAAACGCGACGTGGCAGAGTTTGTCAGCAAGTGTTTGACTTGTCAACAGGTGAAGGCACCTAGACAGAGACTGCAGGATTACTGCAACCCTTGCATGTGCCTCAGTGGAAATGGGAAGAGATCTCTATGGACTTCATAGTCGGACTGCCTAGAACCTTACGAGGTTACTCAGTGATTTGGGTTATTGTGGATAGATTAACAAAGTCAGCACATTTCATACCAGGAAAACCCACCTACTCTACGGATAAGTGGGCGCAGCTTTACCTGGAAGAGATAGTCCGTCTGCATGGGATTCCAGTCAGGATTATTTCAGACATGGATCCGCGATTCACCTCCAACTTTTGGAGGAGTCTACAGAAAGCGTTAGGTTCACAGTTGAACTTTAGTACAGCTTTTCATCCACAGACGGATGGGCGATTGAAACGCTTGAACCAGATCTTAGAGGACATGTTACGAGCTTGCACTTTAGACTTCCCAGGTAGTTGGGACACACATTTGCATTTGATGGAGTTTGCTTACAATAACAGTTATCAGTCGACCATTGGAATGGCTCCATTTGAAGCCCTCTATGGAAAACGTTGCAGAACTCCCGTTTTCTAGGAGGAGGTTGGTGAACGCCAGTTATTGGGTCCAGAATTAGTACAGGTCACTAATAATGCGATCTGAGAAGATTAGGGGATTTGATGCGCACCGCCCAAAGCAGACAAAAGAGTTATGCCGATTCGAGACGGAGGGACCTAGAATTTGAAGTTGGGGACCACGTATTTCTTAAAGTTGCCCCAATGAAAGGGATTCTAAGGTTTGGTCGGAAAGGGAAGTTGAGCCCGCGCTTTATAGGACCATTTGAGATTTTAGAGAGGGTTGGTGTAGTGGCCTCTGAGGTGCTAGCATTGCCCTTCTTCCTTAGCAATGATTCATAACGTATTCCATGTCTCCATGCTTGAGAAAATACATTCCGCACCCGACTCATGTCGTAGACTTCGAACCATTACAGCTAGCAAAAGATTTGAGTTATGGCGAAAGACCTGTACATGCATGATTATTGCAAGAGATCAAAAGACCCTCCGTAACCGTGAGATCAACTTAGTTAAAGTATTATGGCAAAACCACCGCACGGAAGAAGCTACCTGGGAGCGAGAAGAAGAGGTGCGAGCTAAATATCCAGAACTATTTCAAGAATAGGAACTTTCGAGGACGAAAGTTCTTAAGGAGGGAAGATTGTGACGACCACAGCCACAGGTACTAATTATTTATTTTATTTAACGTTCTATCCGCCTGCGTGTCAAGTCGGATTAGTAAATTTTCATCAGGCTCGATGAGAGTGAGTCTTCGATTTTACTTAGTTTAAAGCGAAATATTCTCCTTTAGATAATTATTTATTAAAATTAGAAGAAAAGGAAGAGGCAATGGCACTTTGGTTATTAATGATTAATTGAGGGTGACAATTGACACTTAGAACTTGACCTAATTTATTGATATTTAAGCTCCTTCTCATTGAAAATTCAAAGGAAAACCCTAACCCTAATTGCCATCACCTCTTCTCCTCCTTCAAGCTCCTAGTTTGCCCTAGCCAAAACCCTAAGCCTTATTGCATTACCCTACCGCCACCAAACCCACGGAAGAACGCATTCCCGCCGCAAGCTCTCGCCGGACTTCACGTCGCTCCAGCCCAAGTCGCCGTCAAGCCGTGGTGCTTAGAGCAAAGAGCGTTCGCCTTCTTGCGCGGGAGTACGTCAAGGCGCCGGCGGCAAGCCACGGCCAGAGATCTCAAGCTCTCCACGAAGCCCAGGCAGTAGCCCTCGCCCGTAGATCCACGAACGCCAAGCCACGAACACCGCACGCCGCGATCCACGAGCCGACCACGCGACGGCCTCTCCGACACCTACGCCGCGGCCTGCCCGAGAGAGCGCACATCCGGCCGCTTCTTCTCGGTGGTTCTCGCGCGGCAAAGCCCTCAATCGTGTGAATACTTCAACGCCACCGTAGTCCATCCATCGAAGATCCAAACATCGCCATTGGGAATCGTCTGCCGCCGATCGCCGGAGCTCACTTCGCCGCCGCCGCCATCGCCACCCCACCATCCGACAAATGACCTTGGTTCGTTATTACGCCGCAATCCCGAGTATTCGAGGTCAAGGTTGTGGATTAGGTGAGCCACGCGAAACCCTCTTCGATTTTGGAGAATAGGATTATTTAGATCTGATTCGCATGAAAATATTCTTATGAAAATATTGTAGGAACGAGTGAACTTCTGGATCAAGACTCCCAAAGTAGTTTTGGAGCAAATAAATCAACAATCAGCTCATTCTTCGGAGTCGAGGTAATTGGAGCAAAGTGAGAATTTTAGACGCTCTTGTACTTAGACTCTTTGTATTGGATGAGTTGTGTAGTAGAATGACGAAATAGGAGAATTCTTGGTTTTCAGGTTATTTGGAAGGGACCGTTGATTTAAGAATTAGAAGGAAAGAGTGAGATCAAAGCTCGAGGTAAGGGACCTTGTGCCGAACCTTTTTAAATGGGATTAAAGAAAATGAACTTCATTATCTTATGCGAAATTAATTAGTGATTTTACTCAAAAAGGTTTGATGATTTTACGTGAGAATACTCTAAGATTTTTGTGAAAATATCTCCCTATTTTATGTGAGCATAATTCAATATTTTATGTGAGAATATCCTTGTATTTTACGTAAGAAAAATCCAGTATTTTATGTAAGGATATTACAGTATCTTGTATGAGAATATTTCATGATTACCTACAAGATTGTTATCATCAAACTGTTATGTAAGGAAATTATGATTTGCATATTATGATGATGCTTGTGGCATGTACACTATTGTTATGTTGAATGATGGGACCTCATGCATGTTATGTATGCCATGAAACGATTTGATGAAAAATGTGGAAATTGGTCTCCTGAGTGCATTGTGTGCATGGTCAAACATGCATTAGAGACCCTATGGGTCAAATTACAGGGGTCTGTGAGGGACTCAATCTATACAGGGGTCTGTGAGGGACTCAAACCATACAGGGGTCTGTGAGGGACTCAAATTATTACAGGGGTCTGTGAGGGACTCAAAATGAAATGACTCAGGATGACCAATTGGCCACTTAAAGAAAAAAGGAAGTCATGAATTATAGTCATGACGATATGAGAAAGTTTTAGGTCCCACATATGTACATTTCAATGTGTTTTAAAAGTCATGATTGCATGTGTTTGCATATCCCAAACCTCGGTAGCGAGGTCACTTACTGGGTATTGTTTTGCAATACTCACCCTTTCTTTTAAAAATGTTTTTCAGGTAAGGCCAAGGACGTGCAGGGCGAGTGACAGAGACACGTTGCCAGAACCATGGGAATAGACATGTCTTCCGCACATTTTCTTCTATAACTGATGTTGTCATTTTTATGTTTTCGAAGTTTAAATTTACTTTCCAGATTTTAAATAGGCCATGTTCAAACTGCTTCTTTTGCGCGTTTTGAATGTTTTAATGGGATCCCTAAAGACAATTTGTTTTCAGTTAAGTTTTAAATATCGTTTTATATCTTTTGGCCTATAAATGCATGCATGTGTGGTAATGTCCCTAGGAGTTTAGTCATAGAAAAGTAGGGGCGTTACACTTTTCCTACACTGCAAGATCTTCATTAGTAGTTTCCTTCAAACTTGTACAATTACCTTTTCTTAGAATTTGTGTAAGATTTTTTTTTTTAAATTTGTTCAACTTTTTGTAACCTATTCTTAGGTCGACTTTGTTTTCTCGGGAGACTTTTGTTTTGAATTTGTATTCTTAGGTTAGGTGTATTTCACTGTCCACTTGTATTGGTGGTATTTCTTTTAAATTCATACGTTATGTTATTAATTACATGAGACATTCATTCAGTTTTAATAATGTTATTATTTTTTCCAATTATTTCAACTTATTGTGTAAGAACGTAGTATACGCTTAACCTCAATCACGTACTAATCTGAACTGTTTAAAAGAAGAATAGATTAAATGGATGTTGAAAAATATTTAAATACTATAAAATAAATAAATAAATAAGATTACCTTACTTTGATAGTTATGTCTTAAAATCGAAAAAAAAAACCGTAACATAAGATCCCTAAATAACCTAAACTTAATCTAACAAGTTTTTCAAACAGTACCTTTATTTTTGTTCAAATTGAACATCATTTTTTTTTCAAACTAACATAAATTATTTTGAAACAGTACCTTCTTTTTTTTCAACTTGACATATAAAATTGACATCAAAATAAATAACACAAGATGAATGGAACATCATTTTTTTTTTGTTCAAATAAACATTCCAAAATCAATTTCTATATGTGAAAATTGAATATTGATCCTCAAATAATTAACCATTGTTTTGAATTTAGTCAATCTTCTTAAAATGAAAAAAATCACATTTTTTCAAATTTAAGTAACTGAATTATTTTTCTTTTTTCTTTTTTTTTTGGGTTTTTTTTTGTTCAAAATGTGTTCTTTTTTTTTAAAAAATGGTACTTACTAAAAAAAACTAAATTAAAAAAATCACATTTGGCAAATCTAATTTATTAGAACATTTTTTTTGTTCAAAATGATTTTTTTTAAAGAAACTAAATTAAAAATTCACATTTTGCAAATCTAATTCATTGGAACATCTTTTTTTTTTTTGTTCAAAATGATTTATTTTTTTAAATAGTACTTTAAAAAAAGATAAATTATAAAATCACATTTTGCAAATCAACATTCATTGGAACATCTTTTCTTTTTGTTTTTGTTCAAAATGAATTTTTTAAATAGTACTTTAAAAAAAACTAAATTAAAAAATCACATCTTCCAAACTTAAGTCATTGGAGAATCTCGTTTTTTTCCTCCAAAATGATTTCTTTATTTTTTTAAAAAATACTTTTAAAAAAAACTAAATTAAGAAATCATATTTTTTTCAAATCTAATTCATTGGAAAATCTTTTTTTTTTCTTTCGTTCAAAATAATTTATTTATTTTTAAATAGTATTTTAAATAAAACTAAGAGAATTTGTAATGGGGAGCAAGGATGACCTTATTATTTGTATATATAGCAATGTTTAAAAAGAATTGCAAATATGACAAATCTCTTTTAAAACATTTGTAATTCCAGTTTTACCCTCCTTCCTTATTTCACCACTTGTGATAGCCCAATCCTTCCTTCAGAATTCCCAGATCATGAAGTCGTCGACGATTGCCGCTTGACCTATCAATTACAACAATCTCAAGCCCAATCCCAATCTCAATCCCAAAGCCCTAGATTCCACTGGCGTTGAACTAATTCGGAATTTTGATCTCCCGCCGATACAGAAGGTATTCATGAGAAGATGTGGAATCAGGGGGGATGGAGGAGAAATTAGAGTTGTTGAAGTCACTGAGACTATCGCAAACGAGGGTGAGAGAAGTAGAAAGAAACACAGAGAAATTGATGAAGGAAAAAGATTGTATAAGTAGGGTTTTTGAAGATGAGGCCAGATTGATCTTCATATCTCCAAAATTTTTCTTCCTACTTCGTTTCGGCAAATAGTAATTAACAAATACTTCATACCTCCATTATTAAACAAATACTTAAATCAACACTATTAAACAACACCAAACAACACCAACCATGAAGTCATCTTTTCAACCATCATTTTTTTTCTTTTAGAATTCTTTTACAAAATCGTGATTGAAATTTATCAGTGATAGACTTTAATCTCTAGTCAATTTTGAGCATTGGAAATGAGCTGATTGAAGTTTAGAGAATGATTTTGACAATTCATGGGTGATAGAAGAAGAAGAAGCTGATAGAAGAAGAAGAAGAAGAAGAATTGTTGATAGAAGCTGATAGAAGGAGAAGAAGAAGCTAATAGAAACTGATAGAAACTGATAGAAGAAGAAGAAGAACCTAATAGAAGCTGATAGAAGCTAATAAAAGAAGAAGAAGAACCTAATAGAAGTTGATAGAAGCTGATAGAAGTGAAAACAACACTAAGTTTGACTAAGTTTTGTCCCATGAATTGTACTTACAAGTTAGAAATGAAAATCACGAGAAATGAAATTGAAAGATGAAGAAAAAATGGAACACTATCGGAAGGAAGAATCAATGTACAAGTTGAAAGGTTGGATTGTGGGTATTTTAGTAATTTAAATGGTTGGATAACCACTTTTGCTATGTTTGCAACTTATTTACCATTTTTGCTACATTTGCCATTTTTTTGGTCAGTTTTACCATATACCTTATGTAAACCCTAGATCTTTCTTTGGAATTTCCTTGTTAAAAAAACAAAAGAAAAGAAGAAATGAATGTTTAAAACTTGGTCTTCCTTGTTTTAAAAAGAAAAGAAATGAAGAAAAGATAAAAGGAAAACAAGGAAGGGAAAAGTTTAAATCATTTTGGTTTGTTTTGCTTTAAAAATAAAGAAGAAAAGAAAATGAAAGAAATGTTTATTATATTATGTTTTGTTTTGTTCATAAAAGAAAAGAAAAGAAAAGCAAAAGAAAAAGCAAAAGCAAAAAGGGAAAAAGACAAAGTTTGCCTCACCGTTTGAATTTTTTTTTAAATAAATTTTAATCCATTTACATCCCATTTTGCTTTCATTTTCATCAAAGAGAAGAGGGGCTTCGAGGGAGAAGGAGAGATGAAGAAGAAGAGATGGAAACATTAAGGTTTTGAGGTTGAAAAAGAAGAGAGAAGGGTTACTCAAGTTCTATGGAATTCTATGATCAATTCAACTATGTTCTGATGTTTTGATCATTTCGAGCTCAACAAGAAGAGGTAAGAGTTGAGGTTTGGTTTTCTCGAAAGCTAATTCATTTTTTAACAAAGTTCGTGAAGGATGCTCGAGCCAATTCTGACCTTAAGTTGTTGTTTTGTGAAGAGGAAGGCAGAAGAAAGAATTTGCTGTCAAATTCGAGAAGCATCTGGTGTTTTGGTTGTCCTGATCTGTAGAGTTTGAATCAGAAGCTCTAATAGGTATGGTTGGAAATCTTATTGCATTTCCTACAACTTTCACGAAGAAATCGTGAGTAGAAAATGATTGGAAGATGTTGTAAATATCAGGTCAAGTTTCGGTTTGCAGCAGGAAATCAAATCTGGAACAACAGGAAGTTGTTTTTAGGGAAAAAGCTTTCGAGGTATTTTCGAACCCATCTGTTGGGAATCTCAACTTCATGTCTTCATATTATTTTTAGAGGGTTAAAAAAAAAAGAATTTGGTATACAGTACATTCTTTTTGGATAAGTAATGAAGAAGTTATGACTGTTTCAAGACAGGGTATAAAATCTGTAAAATGCTGAAAATTTTAATGGTGTGTTTTCTTGTAGTTTTAAGGTTAAAAACCATGAGCTCGAGGTTCTAATACTTGGATTTGGTTTGTTTGACAGGCCAAGAGAAAATAGGTCGAGTGTACGGGCCAAGGTTCTAGTTTTAACACTGTGAGTGACAAAACGAACTTCGAAAACGATCTATATGCTTAAATATGTTTTAAGAAATGCAAGTTTTGCTAGAATGAAAAGGTTCAATGCTTAATGTTTCTTTTTTGAACACATGCCTTATGAGTATTCATGTTTTCCTAGAAATGGTTTCAAGTATTCATTGTGAGCCTAAATGTCTTGATGAAATTTATACATGAGCATATGTTTAGTGTTTGCCGAAATGTATGAAAATGTTATTGTTGGGATTTCTGTCCTAATCTCGTGGTTGTAAAATATTCTTTTGAAATTAATAAGAGTTATTCATTTCTTCACTTTGTGTCTTGGAAATATTTTAAACCTTTCCAATAAACTAAGCTCCAGGGTCATTGAATATATGAGAGAACTAGAACTTGAACGGTGTGTAGTTGACACACAAGGAGGATCACGTTCGAGTTAATGACCCGAACGGTCTCACGATATAAGGATGGGGTTGGAGACCTAATCCTGGATACATTGTGGATGCGGCCCGCTTTGTATTAGATACAAACGAGGTGATCTGACTCGTTCATGTGGTTGACATGCGAGTGGGGGCATCCTATACAATGAGATTGTATAAGACCGGACCGTGAATTATTAGACTTACTGATATAACACCGTTGACAGTAAAAACTAATAAATTTGTAGATGACCATTAGTGACTCGACCTGAATCCTGAGCGTATTACGAACTCCTGTCTGCGGGGGTCTATCCTTTCACTAGTACGGGTGAGGGTAGTAGCAGTTACTTGCCCAATATGCCTATCTTCTCAGGGACAGAACCAAGTAGAGAGCTGGGAACCTACTTACGCGAGATGGAATTCACTCGTTCCCGCGTATAGGGAATCTAGAGGGGTTGTTCCCTTAAGTGCTGTCTCCAGGGCTTGGACAACGGGCGCCCACCTTCTCACTGGCCCGAGAAGGTTGTGTATGGTTGGACCATCACAATATGTTGTTAATTAGAGGAGCTGTTGTAACGCCCCAAAACTTTAAGTACCTTTTAAATTTGTGTTTTAGTCTAAGTTCTTAGAATTTAAATTAGTTAGACTTTGAAATTACAATTTTCAAGATAATATAATGTTATTTGAGAATTTTGGTTAATTAGAGGCCTTTTGAAAGAAATTAAATGAGTTCAATGGCATTTAAGTTGTTATGGTTAAGGAGAGGGGCATTTTCGTAATTTGCTAAAAGGAGGAATTAGGGTTTCTTATTTTGAGGCACGTTTTACGAGGCAATTCATCTTCCCCTTCCTCTTCACTTCAGCCGCACGATAGCCAAGGGCCGTGTTCCCTCTTCTCGCCGCCAGCCAGTTGCAGCTCGTCCGCCGGTGAGCTTGGCGTCCCCTACAGTCGTGAGTGTCCGACGGCCACCCTCCTGCTCGCCTCGCCGCTGTGCGAATAACCACGCCATCGGTGGCCGGGACGTCGACCGGCACCTTCTGCGCTTCATCTTCGGGAGTTCGAGGCTCGCCCACCACGGAGATTTGTCTTTCAGCGAGCCGGCCCGAGTAGCCACCTCGCCGGCGTTATTCGCCCGAGAGTGTTCGCCGCGAATCTGCCAGACGTGAAGCCGCGCGCAACCGTCGACCTCCTCGCCGCCGTCGGTCGGCGGCGGATTTGGTTGCGCCGCGCCGCGCGCGAGTGTTGCTCAGGCGCCGAGGAGCCCAGCCCACCGCGAAAGAGAAGCCGTGAACCTCGGCCGGTAATGGCACTCCGTTGGTTCGACCGGTTCACGCCTATTCTGATCGGTTTTTGAAGTTTCAGAACCGGTTTTGGATAGATCGGCTCACGGCATTCACGGATCTGACGTTCACGCGCCGGTACGCGCAGCATCTGACACCACACGCGCCGCCGGCCGCCACACGCACCGCCGCCCGCCGGCCACGCGCCGCCGCTCGCCAGAGCTGCTTCCGTTCCACCTGTTTTGTTTCCCGAGTTCGTTTTAAGCGTCCGTTTGTGGTAACTTAGCCTAACTATGATTGGATTCAAAATAAGTTTCTAATTATGTAATTTAATTAAGGAATTGATGAATTTGATTTAGGGGATTCGACTATCGAGCTCGACTAAGCGAAACCTTGAGTTAGAAACGGAATGTAAGGAGCTTCGAGCTAAGGTAAGGGATTTTTCTATAAATTATTTTAAAAGGGAAGTAAATATGTTTCCAAAAGTATTAGTTTAAAAAGAACGGATTTCAAGATTTATCTAAAGACAGAATTTAGAAAAGTATTTCACTCTTTATTTGGAGATGATTCCAAAAGATTTAAGGGTTGAGAGGGCCCTAACGGAAATGATTTCAAAGTATTTGGAATGAATTTTGATACAGTCATGTATAATTATGTAATCTGAGGTCTTTCATATACATCCACATCGTGTTGGATATATATACGTATTTTAATTGCAAACGTATTTATGATTTATGATTGAAAGTCATGCTATGATTTATGATTTATATGATTGTTGCATCATCATGAATGCATAGATATATCTGATTGAATAATGGGACCTCATGCATATTGTATGTATATGAACATGTCATGTAGGCTGTGGCAATTGGTCTCCTGAGAACTTATGCATGGTAAAACATGCATCAGAGACCCTATGGGTCAATATTACAGTGGGTGCATGAGGGACTCAAACCTACAGGGGTGCATGAGGACTCAAACTTATAGGGTGCATGAGGGACTCAAACCTACTGAGTGTGCAGTGAGGGACCAAAACTTATAAAGGGTCCATGAGGGACTCAAAATGAAAAGACTCAGGTAGACTCAATTGACCACGCATAGCCAAAGAGAAAAAGTCATGATTTTATGAAAGAAAGTTTTAGGTCCCATTACAGAAAGCTTTATGATTTTAAAAGTCACGAATAATAGTCATGTTTAAAAGTCAGATTTGAAGGAAAATCATATGCATGTGTTTGCATTTCCCGACCCCCACTTACTGGGTATTTTATAATACTCATCCCTCTACCTTTGTTGTGTTTTCTCTGTTTTAAAATGTTTTCAGGTAGAACCGAGAGCATACCAGGCGAGTGGCATGGATGCGCTACAGAAGCCATGGGAACCGAGTCATGAATTCCGCATCCATGATTTAGAAAGAATTTTAAATGATTATTGTGTTCCGCTTACGTAGTACAGAGTTTTGAAACTAGAGGCCAAACTTTAATTATGTTTCTTGTAAACGTTTTGTATTTCTATGGGATCCCAAATTAAATTGATTTTTATCTATCAACTTTTACTTATTTAAATTCAGTTAGGGCCTCGATTGCATGCATGAGTAGTAATGTCCCTAGGAATTGATGTTATAAAAGTAGGGGTGTTACAGTTGGTATCAGAGCCCAAGGTTATAGGTCTTGTAGACTCGCTTACAGAGTAAGCAACAAGTATCCCATGGCTAAGTAGCAACTCCAAGTCACCGCCAGGTATGCCTCTGAACTAAAGTTTTATTTGTTCATGACAAGAAAATTAGGTATTCTATGGAAAGTTATTTTATATAAAAATCGAGTTTAATGAATTTCCAAACTAAGAAAAAATGAGAATGTATGAGCTAAACTATATGTCTATAAAAAAAAAGGAAATGCATAAAGGAAATTCTTATATGTGAATCTATATGTGTATATGTCGTAAAGTTGACGTGATTTTACGCCGAAAGGAAAGAGAATACATGTGATCCCTACTATTGACGATAGAAAGGAAAATGTTTGAGTTAAGAATGTTTACGCTAAAAATGAAGTTTAATAGTCATAAAACACATGTTTTGGGTTATTAAAAGGTCCGCTTTGACCAAGGGAGTGAAGAGTAAGACTTAAGAGGTTAGAGTGTTAAAGGTTGCTAAGCAACTAGATTACTTAAGTATAGTTTCAATAATAAAAGTTAGGACTACTCATGAGAAGTTCAAAGTTTGAATGTGTTCGGTAAGAGGTTAGTGGTCTCATTCATTCATGCTAGAACAATTGGATAAAAAGGTATGAGATTTAGTAAACGTACCACTTTGGAGTTCTCGCCTTTGTTGGTTCCTAAATAAAGTCCCTTCATCTTCAAGTGAATACATAACTATAGTATTTAAGGAGTTGAAAAGTAAAGAGAGCAAGGGTGTTTTTGAAAATGGGCTCGAGATGTAAAGGGAAAAATAGATTGTTAATGTTGAAATGAAAATTAATTTTTTTTAAAATACTTGAAACACTTCGATTTTATTTATACCATTGCTCTGATAGGAAAGCCACAGGGATATACACAATTAATGTGTTACTGCAGGTAGGCATGATACGAAGTTTCAAAAGCGATACCATAAACTAAGTAAACTTAATAAAGACAAGTACAAAGAAGAAAAGTAAGGAGTTAGAGTTTTAGTTTGAGAACACAAGAGAATTGATTGGCGGGACTCGTAAACTTGTGCACGAATTGACATTCATATGATCACTTGTGTATTCAAGCTTGTGGAATGTGTATAAGGAACCGTGCCACTAATTTCTACCTGTTGGACTAGATATATGTGTACAACTTGAAAGAGATAACATGAGGTGTTAACCTCGAACTCTTATGTAGTAAAGTTTCCTTTTCCCCGATCAGAGGATTAAGGAGAGAGGATTCGGTTAATAGAGGAGAGTGCTTTGAATCCCTTCTTCGTTACGTAGAAGTCAAGCTGAGGAACCCATTTGAATTAGTAAAGTGTATAGTTGTAGTGGTCGAGCGACCATTAGAGTGAAACTGGAGGGTCTATTTAATAAAGGTTAGGCTAATGTTCTTAAGTGAGATTTTAGAGAAATGGACATTAGAACTACAATGGTACAAGTAGTTGAGATAGTCCTCAATTTGTCTAAAAGGAGGAAGTCGAGTTTAAAGAAAGTAAGCACGAAGAACAATTCATTGGTGTTAGATAAAATAAGTTTGATATTTTAAGGTTATCCTTAACACAAGAGGTAGACTTAAACACGAAGTTAAAGTGAAAGTAACGGTGACTTTTAATACTCCTTACAGAATACTCCAGTAAAGTAAAAGAATTCAAATCGTAGGTACATAACCTTCTATATAAGAGTTAATAGTAGTTCATCCCCATAAGAAGTAGTAGTGTGGTGCGTAAAGGAGAAAGGTGTATCCTTATGCTTGTGCATAGGAGATGAGAAGTAGAAGGAAAGTTGTTGCTAAGAATAAATCTTTTCGTCTTTGGATGAACGACCTATTCCACCATCAGATTAGTAGCACAGAGTGTCCCTTAAGGTGATTTTGGAGTCAAGTTAGCGCTGTCATGAACCGTGAGGATTAGATATTTGAAACGACTTTGGATCGGTTCACGAACATCATGAAAATTATAGAGATTTGACTTAAGTACCCCTAATGTTTATAGACTTGATGGATTTAGTGCTTAAGAAAAGAGTAAAACATTGTTGTGATTAAGTTGCTGGAGACATTCCAGTTAAACCAAGTCTAAGAAGGGCAGAGAGGACAATTTGGAAGGATTGCTTTAGACAAAAGGAGGGAAGAGTAAGTTCTAAGAGGTGAAAGTAGTTGAATGGTCACCTAGGAGCTACGTGTCCAAGTAAATTTCAAAAGATGTGCATAATGAAATTTGTTGAGCTAAGAGGAGACGAATAGGTGACCTTAGGTGTTTGGTGTTAGAAAGGAAATGTCTGAGTTGAAGATGTAAGGCTTAAGAGAAATTTGGTCAAGATTAGACACTCAACTGCACGCTATTAAAAGAACTAGTTTGGACAAAAGAGGGAAAGAGTGGACATTGCGATGTGAAAGCCTTCCATGAAACTTTGAACAACTAAGTTCCGTAAGTAGAACCTTGGAAGAGGAATACTATAAATTTCTTGAAAAGTCGAAGTCTAGAGGTGTTAAGTAAAGTATTTGTGTTCAAAGTCTGAACGTTAGGATTCCACGACAAAAGAGAAGGAAAAGTTAAAGGGTATAGTGAATGCCATTCTAAAGTGTCCAACCCTATGGGTGATAAGAGAATTTAATTACAATCGAGTGATCACGTGAACATGATATCTAAGGAGTTGGAAGGAAATGGGAGAATGAGTCTTAAAGGACTAATTTCATTTTCGCGAGAGCGCATAGTATCGAAGTTGATGTTAGTGAATTATTTTAAAGGGGAGTAATATGAATGATCACTATGCGCGTTGCGCCATAGGCCGAGGAAAGATTAAAAGAGATAGAGAACGAGTTGTATCATGAATAACTTTCGTTTTAAAAGGATCATTCTAACTCCTAGAACTTGCAATGAAAATTCACACTTAATGCGATAACCTATAATTGTTTAGACTCTAAAAGCGGGGGTAAGTCAAGAGGATTTCATTACACTCTTTTAAAGTTTGTTTTAAAGTTAAGGTGGTAACCTGGTTGTTAAATTTTCTTGTCTTTAAAGAGTCATTGTTTACAATTAAAGCAATTGAGTTCTACTTATTTTTTATTGTCCAACATTCCTATGTATCGTGTGTTCTGCACTCTGAGTAATCATGAAATGAAGTTGGAGGTATGATTGGTTGGCTGTCTGATTTTAGAAGTGCAATTTCTATCAAACAGGTGTTAAAGAAAGTTTTGGCATTATTGTAGTTACGCCATTATGCTGCCGAAATTTTCGGGGCATTCTTGTAATAAGAATGATAGAGTTGTACAGAACATTTCATGTGTCACGACAACCAAATGAGACCTAAGTTTGAGTTACTCCTACCGTGACTTGAAACTTTCAACGAGCTATGGATTTCAATATAAACCCCCAAAGTTAATTAAATACGCAAGTGAGATCGCCACTGCAACGTTTACTAAAAGGTCGTTGAGAGTAACGAAAGGTTAACCATTAATGTGAAGAGTCTCGAACAACCGAACAAAGTTGCTAACTTTATCCTTGAAGTCATATCTCTTAGAAAGGTGTTAAAGTTATGGAAACGATGGTCAGTCGGAATGATCTAGTCATGTCTTGAAATGAATGCTAGTGGCTAGTGCAGCAAACCTTAAAGAGGATTTTGTGACTCAACAACATTGTAATGGTTTTAGCAAAGAGTTCCTTTCTAAAATCACAAAACAGAAGAAACTAATTAAAGGACTAGAGAAGGAAATACGAGCTAAATATCCCGAGTTACCTTAGAATTTGAATCTAGAACTTTCCAAATTTAGAAATCGAGTCAAGGGCATCAGTTATGTAGGCCTTAGTAGAAAGACTCCAGTGAAGAGAGCGAGCCCAAGTTAAAAGTTATGAGACCGTTGGGTAATAAGTTTACGCTAAGGTGTGATACTTGAGGAGCAGCTAGTGCTAATTCTTGCACAAGGATCGAAGACTCATCGTAACCAAGTGGAGCGGGTGTGAGCAAGCTTTCCCAAAGTGTTATAAGATTAGAAACTTTCGAAGACGAAAGTTCTTAAGGAGGGAAGATTGTAACGCCCCAAAACTTTAAGTACCTTTTAAATTTGTGTTTTAGTCTAAGTTCTTAGAATTTAAATTAGTTAGACTTTGAAATTACAATTTTCAAGATAATATAATGTTATTTGAGAATTTTGGTTAATTAGAGGCCTTTTGAAAGAAATTAAATGAGCTCAATGGCATTTAGGTTGTTATGGTTAAGGAGAGGGGCATTTTCGTAATTTGCTAAAAGGAGGAATTAGGGTTTCTTATTTTGAGGCACGTTCTACGAGGCAATTCATCTTCCCCTTCCTCTTCACTTCAGCCGCACGATAGCCAAGAGCCGTGTTCCCTCTTCTCGCCGCCAGCCATTTGCAGCTCGTCCGCCGGTGAGCTTGGCGTCCCCTACAGTCGTGAGTGTCCGACGGCCACCCTCCCTGCTCAGCCTCGCCGCCTGTCGAATAACCACGCCATCAGTGACCGGACGTCAACCAGACCTTCTGCCACTTCATCTTCGGGAGTTCGAGGCTCGTCCAGCCGCCGGGAGATTTGTGCTGCAGCAGTCAGTCCGAGTAGGCCACCTCGCCGGCGTTATTGCCCGTGAGGTGTTCGCCGCCAGAATCTGCCAGACGTGTGAAGCCGCGCCAACCGTCACCTCCTCTCCGCCGTCGGTCGGCGGATTTGGTTGCGTCGCGCCGCCGCGCTGCGAGTGTTGCTGTCTGCGCCGAGAGCCCACCACAGAAGAAGAAAGCGTGAACCTCGGCCGGTAATGGCACTCCGTTGGTTCGACCGGTTCACGCCTATTCTGATCGGTTTTTGAAGTTTCAGAACCGGTTTTGGATAGATCGGCTCACGGCGTTCACGGATCTGACGTTCACGCGCCCGCCGACGCGCGCAAAGATCGACACCACACGCGCGCCGCGCCGCTAGCCGCCTGCTCCACCTGTTTTGTTTCCCGAGTTCGCTTTTAAGCGTCCGTTTGTGGTAACTTAGCCTAACTATGATTGGATTCAAAATAAGTTTCTAATTATGTAATTTAATTAAGGAATTGATGAATTTGATTTAGGGGATTCGACTATCGAGCTCGACTAAGCGAAACCTTGAGTTAGAAACGGAATGTAAGGAGCTTCGAGCTAAGGTAAGGGATTTTTCTATAAATTATTTTAAAAGGGAAGTAAATATGTTTCCAAAAGTATTAGTTTAAAAAGAACGGATTTCAAGATTTATCTAAAGACAGAATTTAGAAAAGTATTTCACTCTTTAACTGGAGATGATTCCAAAAGATTTAAGGGTTGAGAGGGCCCTAACGGAAATGATTTCAAAGTATTTGGAATGAATTTTGATACAGTCATGTATAATTATGTAATCTGAGGTCTTTCATGTCTGTCACTGTGTTGGATATATATACGTATTTTAATTGCAAACGTATTTATGATTTATGATTGAAAGTCATGCTATGATTTATGATTTATATGATTGTTGCATCATTATGAATGCATAGATATATCTGATTGAATAATGAGACCTCATGCATATTGTATGTATATGAACATGTCATGTAAGTGTGGCAATTGGTCTCCACGAGAACTTATGCATGGTAAAACATGCATCGAGACCCTATGGGTCAATATTACGAGGGTGTGAGGGACTCAAACCTACGAGGGTGCATGAGGGACTCAAACTTATAGGGGTCTGCAGAGGGGACTCAAACCTACTGAGTGCATGAGGGACTCAAACTTATAAAGGGTGCATGAGGGACTCAAAATGAAAAGACTCGTGTAGACTCAATTGACCACGCATAGCCAAAGAGAAAAAGTCATGATTTTATGAAAGAAAGTTTTAGGTCCCATTACGAGAAAGCTTTATGATTTTAAAAGTCACGAATAATAGTCATGTTTAAAAGTCAGATTTGAAGAAAAATCATATGCATGTGTTTGCATTTCCCACCCCCACTTACTGGGTATTTTATAATACTCATCCCTCTACCTTTGTTGTGTTTTCTCTCTGTTTTAAAATGTTTTGGGTGGAGCCGAGAGCATACCAAAGTAGTGGCATGGATGCGCTCTGAAGCCATGGGCACCGAGTCATGAATTCGCATCCATGATTTAGAAAGAATTTTAAATGATTATTGTCTTCCGCTTACGTAGTACAGAGTTTTGAAACTAGAGGCCGAACTTTAATTATGTTTCTTGTAAACGTTTTGTATTTCTATGGGATCCCAAATTAAATTGATTTTTATCTATCAACTTTTACTTATTTAAATTCAGTTAGGGCCTCGATTGCATGCATGAGTAGTAATGTCCCTAGGAATTGATGTTATAAAAGTAGGGGCGTTACAGCTGTGGGGACTTAAGGAACAAGATGTAGACACAGGGGTAAAACGATAATTTTACCCAGCCGTGTCTACGAACAACCTGTGAAGGGCCGACTCATGGGCATTGGTTATATCGGTGGACACGTAATATTCTACATCGATGGGAGTCACACTCACGGGCTTTAGTGGAGTGTTCATCAGTAGCTAATGAACATTGGTTGACTGGGTAAAAGAGTTTGACTGGTTAACCTCAAATCATTGGAGCCCGTCAATGTAGGTCCATTAGGTCCCTTGGTTGGCTCAATCTGGGATAAAAGAAGGGTTAATGTTTTGGCATGAAATTGAAGTGTTCAATTTTACTTTAAAAGTATTTATATCATATAGATGATATAATATATAGTTTAATATGAATGAGATTCATAATGAACTATATATTAGCCTAATTGTTGAATAAAGGCTAATTGGAGAAATTGATAGAGAGAAAATAAATGGAATGTGATTCAATTTAATTAAATCCACAATTATTGCAAAAGAGATTTGCAACATAAGATATGAGATATCTTATATTATATAATTATGTAAATAAGATTTACATAACATATGGTTGTGGTAAAGTGGTAATAATGTGAAGTTGTGAACTTCATCATTCCACTATATAAACCCTTTGTAAGATGGGTTTGGTAAGCTACGCAAAGCTAAGTTCTCATTTTTGGATTTTGACCTAAGAATCCAAAAGTGAACTCTCTCCATTCTCTCATTTCTCCTCTCTTTCCAAAAACAAAAGTTCCCACCAACTTCCCTTCTCCAAAAGAGAACAACCAAGAAGATCATTTGGTAGTGTTTGGGATCTGATCGTGGAAGAGTTCGTAGAGATCGAGAAGCACGAAGAGTTCGTGTGATTAACAAGGAGAGTTTGCTTGAATTGGTCTACAACAAGTAAGTGTTTTTCTTCTTCTTTGTAAAATTTCAGCATGTTTAGCCTAGATCTAATAGTTAGATCAATTTTAATAAGCATGTTGCATGATGATACCACGACGATTCGATCGTCTCCCGCTGCGCGGGGATTCTCATTACCTTCAGTTATGATTTCGAGTAAATATGTACTAGCAAGTATGATTTAAAGATTTCCAGTTTTATGAACAAGCTGAGTAATCTTGAGTTTTATGAAAGAAAAGATAAGCAGGTACGTTCAAACATTTTTATGATATTTTCTTAGACCCGATTGTGTAAATGACTGAGATATTGAGTCGGAGGCTTTATAGTACCGTGTGCACACAGGTCATATACTGTTGCCGACGTTGAGTGTACACCGTGACAACAATGCTGTCGTGAGTGCTGGGCAGGCCCCACTTGTTAGGATTTATGCCCTAAACTTGTGTAATTTTGATCAATTAAATAAAGTGTTACTTTTATAAATCGGTGTGCACACAGGTCATTACAGTCTTGCTTTTATAAATCCAATAAACTAAGCTCCAAGGTGATAACGTTTATCTTGAAATCAATGTAGTGGACACTATTTGGGTTGACTTTAAGATTATAACCTAAATAGTCTATTGTATAAGAATAAGGTTGGAAAACTTATTCTGGTAACACCATGGATGCGACCCACTTTGTAATCAGTACAAATGAGGTAATCCAACTCATTCATGTAGTTGACATGCGAGTGGGGGCATCCTGTATGAAGAGTTCATACAAGATCGATCGCAAATTATTAGTTTAACCAAAGATAACAATCGTTAATGAGGATAAGACTAGTAATTTATAGATGGTCATTAGTGACTCGACATGAATCCTGAGCAAGTTAAGAACTCCTGCTTATAGGGGTTTGTCCTTAGACTAGTATGGGTGAGAGTAGCCTGTAGCCGACTCAATAAGCCTACCTTCTAAGGGACAGAACCTCGTAGGTAGCTGGGAACTTCACTGTGCAAGATGGAATTCACTCATTCCTCTACTGAGGAATTAGATAGGTTGTTCCCTTAAGAACTTACTCCAGGTCTTGAACAATGGGGCCCCACCCTCTATGAGGGTATGAGTCTAAGGTAGGACCTTAGACTTATTGTTCATTAGAGGATCAGTGGTGCTTAAGGAACAAAGAGGTAATCACAGGAGTAAAACGGTAATTTGACCGAGCTGTGAATACGAACAACCTGTGAAAGGTCGACTCATGGGTAATGACTATATCAGTGGACACAATATTATCTACAGTGAGGAGAGTGCAGCTACAAGTCTATAGTGGAGTGACTTGTACTTAATGAATATTGATTAACTGGATCAAAGAGTTTGATCAATTAATCTCACGTCATTGGAGTTCATGATCTGTAGGTCCATTAGATCCCTCCGTTGGCTCAACATGGTAATATTGAGGGTATAAAGTTAGGAGTGAAATTGAAGTGTTCAATTTCATACATGAGGAGTTATATCAATTATATATGATATAATTGATATAATATATAGTTTTAATGTGAATTTGAGTCATATATAAACTGTATACTAAAGAGAGATTAAAGGAGGGGTAGAATGGTCATTTCTATCCTATTTCTCTATATATATGGTTGCATGAGATGCAACTAGGTTAAGGTTTTGGAAAAACTCTTTTGTTGTTGTTGGAAGAGTTCCAAGACAACAAAAACATCTCTCTCTCAAAATACCTCACATCTCCTAAAGGGAACCCACCTTCCTCCCTCACCTAGAGAATAACAGAGAAGATCCAATGATCGTGTCTTCGCACGTTGGAGTTCTTGTTGCTGAGATCGTGACCGTGGAGAGAGGATCACTTGAAGAAAGGTTCTTCAAAGGTAAATTCTTGTTGTCCATTTCACTTTTTTGCTTAATCTAGTTTTGTATGTTCTTTAATTTATCGTTGTAACTAAATCAAGAGCGCGCTATTCACAATCGCTTCCGTTGCTGGGACTTCGATTCCCTTCACCACTACGACAAAGACGATGGGAGTGTTGGGCGGGCCCCACTACATCGTAGAGTAAACGTTGGTTGTATTGGGCGTGCCCTACACAACGTGGATTGTGACATGTTTTAAAAGAGTTTATGTCATTTATATGTCCTACGAGATTTCAACGACGTCCTTGCTGGTTTTCTGAAAATCTATTATCATTCCATGTTTACTTTTAATGCTTGACTACAAATACATATGCTCATAAGTTTTTCAGGCGAAATGGTTTACAAGTTATAGATTTTAAATTCAGTCACTCATTGAGCTTCATAGCTCATTCTTTCAATGTTCTTAAAACTTTTCAGGTAGTGATCGAGCTCCTGGTACCTGACATCCAGCCATAGTCTGCTGAAAGCTCCATAAGTTTGATAATTGTACGTGGCTGGTGTTGTATCGCAAGTCCGTATGTGTCATAGTTTATTTTGAGAGGACTATGTAATTATAGTATGTGCAGATTAGAGGTTGTATAAACAATGGTTTGTCTTTCTTGGTTTCTAATGCCCTTGTTGTTTATGTTTTTATAGAGAGACTTATGAAGAGTTTCTCCTTATGTATGTTTAGTAGTTGTCAAGTTTCCGTTGTGTTATGTTAAAGTGTTCCATATGCGAGCATAGTATGTTTATCAGGGAAAATAGAGTCCATAGGTATTGTTAAGAGGTAACAATGTCTGTTGGCTTCATGCCGTCTACCGGGCAAAGTTAGCAGGTAGTACGGGAGGGGGTGTGACAACTTGGTATCAGAGCAGTTAGCTCAATGGGAATGAGACAGAGCAAGTTCGCTCTGAGAATAAATTAAAAAGTCATAACAAGTTATTGAGTTAGTTCAGATTGAACTAGTAAAGTATGGTTCAAGTAAGGATAAGAGCAAGTCCAGTTAGGGCTAAAATGTGAATACAAGTTTAGTACTGTGTAGTTATGTTAAGTAACCATAGTATGTCTAATATGTTGATATGTTATAGGAGTCATGCCACCACGTACTAGCGATTTAGCGGAGGCGGGGATCAGGGCGGGACGCAGGATCCTACCCAAGGCCATTCTGAGAGGGGATCTAGTGCCCCGAGAGTCCAAACTGAGGCCAGAGATGAGCAACATGCCATTTCCTCAAAGGAGGTAGGTAGGCCAAAGAGAGTAGGGCCAAATTATCCAGACAAGACATATGGAATAAAACGACTGAAGAAATTAGGAGCCACAGTGTTTGAGGGTTCCATAGATTCAGCTGACGCCGAGGTTTGGTTGAATAAGCTTGAGAAATGTTTTGATGTGATGAGTTACCCTGGGGAGCGCAAAGTCAAGTTAGCCACATTCTTGTTTGAGAAGGAAGCAGAGGGTTAGTGGAAGTCAATACTAGCCAGGCGTAGTGATGCACACACTCTAGATTGGCAAACTTTCAGAAACATCTTCGAGGACAAGTATTACCCTAGCACGTACCGTGAGGTGAAGAAGGATGAATTTTTAGAACTGAAGTAAGGATCACTTTCCGTGGCTGAATACGAGAGAAAGTATACTGAGTTATCGCGGTATGCTGAAGTAATTGTGGCATCTGAGAGTGACAGGTGTCGAAGATTTGAAAGAGGGTTACGACCTGAGATACGTACCCCAGTCACAACCATTGCTAAATGGACTGATTTTTCCCAACTGGTAGAGACTGCTCTACGTGTTGAGCAGAGTATAACAGAGGCGCAACCAGTAGTGGATCCTACTTGTGGGCCTTCAACAACAAATAATTTTCGGGGTCGTGAACAACGAAGATTCACACCTGGAGTAAATGTCAAGTCGTCAGGACTTTAAGAATCGAGTTGGCGGCCAGACATTGAGGCAGATGAATGTTAGTGGTGCCTATCAGAGGCAGAGTCAGAGAGCACCTAGTCGATGCGCGAGATCCACAAAGAAGATCACGAGACAATGCAGAGTCTCACGCCATCCAAAGCAAAAGAACTCCATGTGCAAATTGTGGTAAGAATCATCGAGGCCAATGTCTTGTTGGTGTCGGTGTGTGTTACCAGTGTGGACAATCAGGGCATTTCAAGAGAGATTGTCCACAGCTAAGAGCAGCCGCGCCGAGGGACCAGGGAGTTGGGTCCCAGACAGTTGAGCAGCCGAGAGTTCCAGTAGCTGCAGGAGAGGACACCAATGGTGGAAGACAGAAGGGAGTTGTAGGGAGACCTAGGCAATAAGGAAAGGTCTACGCTATGACTCAACAAGAAGCGGAGGATGCACCAGATGTGATTACTGGTACGATTTCTATTTGTAATGTACCTGCACGTGTGTTAATAGATCCAGGTGCTACGCATTTCTTTGTTTCGAGTATATTCCTATCTAAGCTGAATAGGAAGCTAGAGCCTTTATTTGAGAGGTTAGTTATATACACGCCAGTTGGTGATGCCTTACTAGTCGAGGCAGTGTTGCGAGATTGTGAGGTCTTAGTAGAAGGTCTCAATATGTTAGTGGATCTTCTTCCACTAGAGTTGCATGTGTTAGATGCAATCTTAGGGATGGATTTCTTATTCACTCACTGTGCTTCCATGGATTGCCATAGGAAGGAAGTTGTTTTCAGGAAACCAGGGTTGGTTGTAGTAGTTTTCAGGGGTGAAAGAAAGATTATTCCTACGAGTTTGATTTCAGCATTAAAAGCTGAGAAGTTATTAAGAAAAGGTTGCACGACATTTCTTGCACATGTAGTAGAGGTGCGGAAAAGCTAAAACCAGAAAATGTTCTTGTTGTGAACGAATTTCTTGATGTTTTTCCAGCAGATATGTCAGGGTTGCCACCTGATAGGGAAGTTGAGTTCACTATTGAATTGCTACCAGGAACAGCACCAATTTCGCAAGCGTCGTATAGAATGGCTCCAAGTGAACTTAGGGAGCTGAAGATGCAATTACAAGAAATAGTTGATAAGGGATACATCAGACCTAGTGTATCGCCTTGGGGAGCTCCTGTGTTATTTGTCAAAAAGAAAGATGGTACCCTTAGATTATGCATTGATTATAGACATTTAAACAAGGTCACGATACGTAACAAGTATCCTTTACCCCGTATAGATGACTTGTTTGACCAGTTAAGAGGAGCATCAATGTTTTCTAAGATTGATTTAAGATCAGGATACCATCAGTTAAAGGTAAGGGAATCAGATATTCCTAAGACAGCATTCAGAACGAGGTATGGGCATTATGAGTTCTTAGTAATGTCGTTCGGTTTGACGAATGCACCAGCAGTTTTCATGGACCTCATGAACAGGATTTTCCACCAATATTTGGATCAGTTTGTTGTAGTATTTATTGATGATATACTAGTTTACTCGGTTGACAGGAAAGCCTATGAAGAACATCTGAGGATTATTTTTCAAACACTACGTGATAAACAGTTGTACGCTAAATTCACCAAATGTGTGTTTTGGTTGAATCAAGTAGTGTTTCTGGGGCATGTTGTATCAGCAAATGGAGTTAGTGTGGATCCGAATAAAGTGAAAGTTGTAGTCAACTGGGAGAGACCAACTAGTGCGACAGAGGTACGTAGTTTCCTAGGCTTGGCAGGATACTACAGACGATTTGTTGAGGATTTCTCACGATTAGCATTACGCTTAACAGCTTTGACCAGGAAGAATATTAAGTTTGAATGGTCAGATAAGTGTGAACAGAGTTTTCAGGAGTTGAAAAAGAGATTAGTTACAACACCTATTCTAACAATTCCTGTAACGGGAAAAGAGTATGTGGTTTACTGTGATGCCTCGAGGCAAGGTTTAGGGTGTGTTCTCATGCAAGAAGGAAAAGTAATAGCTTATGCATCAAGGAAATTGAAAAAGCACGAGTGTAATTACCCTACCCACGATCTTGAGCTAGCAGCGGTTGTTTTAGCATTGAAGATCTGGAGGCATTATTTATTTGGCGAGAGGTGGCACATTTTTACAGACCATAAGAGCCTGAAATATTTCTTTGATCAGAGAGAGTTGAATATGAGACAAAGAAGATAGTTAGAACTGATTAAAGATTATGATTGTACCATAGAACACCATCCTGGTAAGGCGAATGTGGTAGCAAATGCATTGAGCAGGAAGTCAAGACTTCCTAGGGATGCCTTGTGTGGTATTCGAGCAACATTTTTAAGTACTCTAAGGGATTCTAAGGCAGTTGTGAATGCAGAGAGTTCAGGGAGCCTCTTAGCTCAATTCCAAGTCAAGTCTTCAGTTATAGCAGAGATTGTGAGAAGACAGCCAGAGGATAGTAACCTGCAGAAAATGTTTGGAAAGTCCAAACAGGGCCCAGAAGCAGAATATAAAATGAGATCAGACGGAGCCATAAAGAGATAGGGAAGACTATGCGTTCCAAGTGTTGGTGAGCTTAAAGATGTTATTCTAGAGGAAGCTCACACTTCAGCTTACGCTATGCATCCAGGAAGCACCAAGTTGTACAAAACTTTGAAGGGAACGTATTGGTGGCCTGGAATGAAGCGGGAGATAGCTGATTATGTTTATAGATGTTTGATCTGCCAGCAGGTTAAACCAGTTAGATAGAGACCAGGAGGACTCCTTAACCCACTGCCAGTGCCGGAGTGGAAATGGGAGCATATCACTATGGATTTTCTTTTTTGATTACCATGTGCTTCAAGTGGACATGATGGTATTTAGGTAATAGTGGATAGACTCACTAAGACAACACGGTTTATACCGATTAAAGCGACATCTACGCTTGATCAGCTTGCTAAGCTATATGTCGATAAAACCGTGAGTCAATACGGAGTGCCAGTATCCATAGTTCAGATAGGGACCCGAGATTTACTTCTAAGTTTTGGCCTAGCTTACAAAAAGCTATGGGGACAAAGTTGAATTTTAGTACAGCGTTCCATCCTCAGACAGATGGTCAGTCAGAGAGGACCATCCAGACCTTAGAGGACATGTTGAGGGCATGTGTCCTTCAATTTAAGGGGAGTTGGGATACACACCTATCACTTATGGAGTTCGCTTACAATAATAGCTATCAGTCAAGTATTGACATGGCACCATTTGAGGCTCTATATGGAAGGCCATGTAGAACGCCCATATGTTGGAACGAAGTAGGAGAGAGGAAGCTTATTGGTCCTGAGTTGGTGCAAGTTACGACGGATAATATTAAGGTAAACAAGGAGAATTTGAAGATAGCTCAAGACCGTCAGAAGAGTTATGCAGATAAGCGACGAAAGGACTTAGAATTCCAGGTCGGAGATCAGGTTTTCTTAAAATTATCTTCGTGGAGAGGTGTCCTTCGCTTTGGCAAGAAAGGTAAGTTAAGCCCTAGGTATATTGGTCCTTATCAAGTAATGGGACGAGTTGGGCCAGCAGCCTACAGACTGGAGTTGCCAACAGAACTATGTCGAGAACATGATGTTTTTCATGTGTCCATGTTGAGGAAGTATATTCCAGATTCGACTCATGTGTTGCAGGCACAACCAGTTGAGCTGAAAGAAGACATGAGTTACGTGGAGGATGCAGTTCAAATCCTCGACAGGAAAGAACAAGTTTTGAGAAATAAGACGATCTCACTCGTGAAGGTTCGTTGGAGACATCACGGAGTGGAGGAGGCAACCTGGGACTTAGAGGACCAAATGGAAGGAAGTATCCGACGATTTTCACTTAGGGACTCCTAAATTTCGAGGACGAAATTTCTTAAGGGAGAGGTAAGTTGTAAACCCTAGATCTTTCTTTGGAATTTCCTTATTAAAAAAAAATAAAAGAAAAGAAGAAATGAATGTTTAAAACTTGGTCTTCTTTGTTTTAAAAAGAAAAGAAATGAAGAAAAGATAAAAGGAAAACAAGGAAGGAAAAAATTTAAATCATTTTGGTTTGTTTTGCTTTAAAAATAAAGAAGAAAAGAAAATGAAAGAAATTTTTATTATATTATGTTTTGTTTTGCTTAGAAAAGAAAAGAAAAGAAAAGCAAAAGATAAAGATAAAGCAAAAAAGGAAAAAGACAAAGTTTGCCTCACCGTTTGGAGTTTTTTTTTTTTAAATCAATTTTAATCCATTTACATCCCATTTTATTTTCATTTTCATCAAAGAGAAGAGGGGCTTCGAGGGAGAAGGAGAAAGGAAGAAGAAGAGAGGGAAACATTCAGGTTTTGAGGTTGAAAAAGAAGAGAGAAATGTTACTCAAGTTCTATGGAATTCTATGATCAATTCAACTATGTCTGATGTTTTGATCATTTCGAGCTCAACAAGAAGAAGTAAGAGTTGAGGTTTGGTTTTCTCAAAGCTAATTCGTTTTTGAACAAAGTTCCTGAAGGATGCTCGAGCCAATTCTGAACTGAAGTTGCTGTTTTGTGAAGAGGAAGGGCGTAAGATGTAATTTGTCAAAATCAGAAAAGCTCTCAGTATTTTGGTTGTCCTGATCTGTAGAGTTTAAATCAGAAGCTATAATAGGTATGGTTATCTTATTGAATTTCCTACAACTTTCGCGAAGAAATCGTGAGTAGAAAATGATTGGAAGATGTTGTAAATATCAAGTCAAGTTTCGGGTTGCAGCAGGAAATCAAATCTAGAACAGCAGGAAGTTGTTTTTAGGAAAAACGCTTTCGAGGTATTTTCGAACCAATTTGTTGGGAATCTCAACTTCATGTCTTCATATGATTTTTAAAGGGTTCAAATTGAAAAAATTTGGTATAAAGTACATTCTTTTTGGATTAGTAATGAAGAAGTTATGACTTTTTGAAGACAGGGTATAAAATCTGTAAAATGCTAGAAATTTTAATGGTGTGTTTTCTTGTAGTTTTAAGGTTAGAAACCATGAGCTCGAGGTTCTAATACTTGGATTTGGTTTGTTTGACAGACCAAAAGGAAATAGGTCGAGTGTACGGTCCAAGGTTCTAGTTCTAACACTGTGAGTGACAAAACGAACTTCGAAAACGATCTATATGCTTAAATATGTTTTAAGAAATGCAAGTTTTGCCAAAATGAAAAGGTTCAATGCTTAATGTTTCTTTTTTGAACACATGCGTTATGAGTATTCATATTTTCCTAGAAATGGTTTCAAGTATTCATTGTGAGCCTAAATGTTTTGATGAAATTTATACATGAGCATATGTTTAGTGTTTGCCGAAATGTATGAAAATGTTATGATTTCGAGTAAATATGTACTAGCAAGTATGATTTAAAGATTTCCAGTTTTATGAACAAGCTGAGTAAGCTTGAGTTTTATGAAAGAAAAGATAAGCAGGTACGTTCAAACATTTTTATGATGTTTTCTGAGACCCGATTGTGTAAATGACTGAGATATTGAGTCGGAGGCTTTATAGTACCGTGTGCACACAGGTCATATACTGTTGTCGACGTTGAGTGTACTCCGTGACAACAATGTTGTCGTGAGTGTTGGGCGGGCTCCACTACGACAAAGACGATGAGAGTGTTGGGCGGGCCCCACTACATCGTAGAGTAAACATTGATTGTACTGGGCGTGCCCTACACAACGTGGATTGTGACATGTTTTAAAAGAGTTTATGTCATTTATATGTCTTACGAGATTTCAACGACATACTTGCTGGTTTTCTGAAAATCTATTATGATTCCATGTTTACTTTTAATGTTTGACTACAAATACATATGCTCATAAGTTTTTCAGGTGAAATGTTTTACAAGTTGTAGATTTTAAATTCAATCACTCACTGAGCTTCATAGCTCATTCTTTTAATGCTCTTAAAACTTTTCAGGTAGTGATCGAGCTCCTAGTACCTGACATCCAGCCATAGTCTGCTGAAAGCTCCATAAGTTTGATAATTGTACGTGGTTGGTGTTGTATAGCAAGTCCATATGTGTCATAGTTTATTTTGAGAGGACTATGTAATTATAGTATGTGCAGATTAGAGGTTGTATAAACAATGGTTTGTCTTGCTTGGTTTCTGATGCCCTTGTTGTCTAAGTTTTTATAGAGAGACTTATGAAGAGTTTCTCCTTATGTATGTTTAGTAGTAGTAAAGTTTCCGTTGTGTTATGTTAAAGTGTTCCATATGCGAGCATAGTATGTTTATCAGGGAAAACAGGGTCAATACGTATTGTTATGAGGTAACAATGTATGTTGGCTTCATGCCGTCTTCCGGGCTAAGTTAGCAGGTAGTACGGGAGGGGGTGTGACACCTTATTACCCCTTTAATGTACCAAGACTTACTAATGTCCCTTTTGATAATCATTTGGTTTTTTTATTTTCTATTTTTTTGTTTATACTTTTTAGGAACATTTTTAAAACAGAAGCCGAAATTTAAAAATTTTGCCCCATTTGATAACCATTTCATTTTTTGTTTTTAGTTTTTTAAAGTTAAGCTTATGTTCACCTAATTTCTCTATGGTAAATGATATACACATGACATCAATGACATCAATGATATCTATCATTGTTTTCTAGATATCAATGATAACAGTGATATCATTTATCAATATATATGATATCAGTGATATCAGTGATCAGTAGATATCAATGATATCAGTTCAGTGATATCAGTGATATCTATCACTGTTTTCTAGATATCAATAATATCATTGATCAATAGATATGATATCAGTGATCAGTAGATATCAATGATATCAGTGATATCCGTGATCAATAGATATCAATACTATCAGTGATATCATTCATCAGTGATATACGAGTGACTATTGTGGTGATCGGTTTCTATATTACTTAATGTTGTTAATGTTGTTATTACTTTTCGCAGGAACTATGATGAAGCTTCCAATAGTTATTTTTTATAGTGGACAATGAAATGAGAAAAATTTCTATGAGAATTACAAGACCATTGGAATTTTGGTTGATGAGATGATGTGTTTTGATGATTTTATTAATCTGATTGCGAAAGAAGTTCGAATGGATAGTTCTATTTCTTCTATAGAATTGTCGATGTTATTAGGTTATGGGATGAATGGTGCTCAATATGTTGTTAAAATTCAAGAAGATAAAGATGTTGCTTGGTTTTTAACTTTAGTGAAAGATCAAAATACAAGATATCCTTTAGTTGCTCATATTAATGATGCTTGTTTTGATGACTCCTCTTGTGCAATTAGTGATGGGAGTGACAATTTATGGAGGTGTAATCCGCCCAGTTGGGGATCATTCTGAATGGAGTTCGATAGATGTCGACATGAATGCATTACCTCCAATTGTTAAACGTCAAGCAGGAAGACCCCGAAAGCAAAGGATTTTGTCGATTAGTGAAGTAAGAAGTCACACAAAATGTAGTTGTCATCGTGTTGGTTACAATCGTAGGACACGTAAATTTCTACCGTTTTTACCATGATGTAATTTTTGAAAATTGGTTTTAGATATATTTTTTCAACATAGAACTCAATATTGTTGTTATCATACTATTCATACTATCAATACAAGGTTTGTGATTGTTTCAAAAGTTTAATATCAATACTATGAACACAAGAACTTTGGCATCTGATGAGAAAATTTGAAGACCACACAAGAAACAGTAATAGCTAACAGATAGACAACTATCAGTGATAGTGATAGACAACTACCACTGATAGAAGTCTATCACTTCTATCAGTGATAGACATCTATCACTAATAGAAGTCTATCACTGGAAAGAAGTTAATGATTGATAGACAACTATCAGTGATAAACATCTACCACTGATAAAAGTCGGATAGAAGAAAGAAGTTAATAATCATGAAAATCAAGAAGTCTAATAGAATAGTTATAAGTAATAGGTAATAGATAGGTAGAAGTCTATCAGACAACTGATGCATAAATATCAAGTGCCCTAAACTAATGTAAATTAGAATGAGACTCAGATACTTCTACGACGTGCAAGTATATACACGGTCGAGTGAAGCAAGTGATAAGTTAAAGTATCGATCCCACGACGACTAGCTAGACCCTAAATGAATGAGTGTCCTAGCAAATTTTCCTTATTTTAATGCAATGCATGAGTGTGCAAATTATTGTTGTAATTAAATAAAGTGATAAGTAAGAAAGATAAGATAAGACAAAAGAAAATAACTGAATTTAAATGCGGGGAGAGGAGAATGTAAACAAGAAGGCAGATACAAGAGATGAGATTTGTAATGAAAAATAGGCTCGAGTTAGGTTGGAGTTCTAATGTTCGATTGGAATAAATTTTGAGTGATGCCTTGAATTTGCCTACACATGCATTCAAATGATTCTTTCCAAAATCACTAAGTTTTAAAACCTACAATTTTCTAATTATGATCTAAATTATGCCCATGATTTTAGGTTCTAGGTGGGTTAATTATCCCTAAACAACTCAATAATCATAGAATGAAATTTTAGGGCCTGTTTGGTACGCAATCTGAAAACAGAAATTTGAAAACAAGGGATTCAATGAAAACAGAGTTGTATTTCATGTTTTCAGATATGTGTTTGGTAGCAGATTTAGAAATTTGATTTCATTCTAAACAGTTGTTTAAACTGTGCCCTATAACATATTTATAGATCATGAAATTAGTTGTAGATGCAAAACTAATTATTATATTGAATATAAGTCATTATTAATTAATTTAGGAAATGATTTTGCAAATTTTATAGAATTATCTTTTTATAATATAATATTCTATAATTTTTAATATATTATATTCTACATATTTTAATTTAACAAAAGTAAATTGAATTCATAACATGAAATTTTGTATTTATTATTTTTATCTTTGTTTAATATAATTCGCATTTTAAAATTTTAAATTCGAGAATGGATACAATGAAAACATAAAAATGTTGTTTTGAAATTTCTACTATTTGGATCCTGAATCCAAAACAGGTTTTAAAACACATCACAAAACACATATTCATCAATTTAATGAATCCGAAAACATAAAACAGGATCCGGATTGCATACCAAACAGGCCCTTAGTTTTCTAATTCATTAGCTTTCCCAAGTTTATGAATTATAGAGAAGTTAAAAAGGCCAATATTAATTCTCATGCAACGTTAAATTCAATAAAATTTCATAAATTCAATCAATGGTATCAACCATAAATTTAATCCAAATTTATATTTGAACACAACCTAACCCTTGCCTAAGACAAT
The DNA here is from genome assembly GCA_036507285.1 of Trichosanthes cucumerina. NCBI lineage: Eukaryota > Viridiplantae > Streptophyta > Magnoliopsida > Cucurbitales > Cucurbitaceae > Trichosanthes > Trichosanthes cucumerina. The sequence goes on along the minus strand of CM071836.1, from coordinate 12,722,165 downwards.
TTAGTTCATGATTAAAATCGAGTCACACATCTCTAAATTAAGCATGCTTTTATTGATCAATGAGTTCATGCAACACAACCAACAACATTCACTAAAATAGCCTAAATCAACCACAATTATAGCCTAAACCAGTCACGAGTTCGGCCTAAAACAGTGAGCAAAAGTAGTCTAAACCAGTATATAAACAACCAAAAAAATCAGTATTAAATTGGTAGTTTACAACAAGCAATAAAACTTAGAGATAGGGAAAAGGTTACACAGCAAGTGGCCTAGCTTTTGCTACAAAGAATTGCCTAATAAAGAACCCTCTGCGATGGATGGTGCGGCGGGGGCACTTTGCTTCAAAGAAAGCCCTTTGGTAGACTTCTCAAAGCGGTCACGAACCAATTCCTTCAGCAAAGGCACGCAACAACAACAACAACCCCTTGGTTCCACTGATTGCTTCAGCAAACAGCAGGCAACACCACTGCAACAACTTCACGGATTGCTTCAGCAATTGCCAAGAAAAAACAACAAGTGGACAATGCGATTTTACTTCAGCAATGCCGATGGCTTCTCCTCAACTGCACGTCGATTGCTTCAGCAAAGAGGCTTCAGATTCTACTTTACGCACAGGTTCCACTGATTGCTTCAACAACACCCAGACAACTCCACTCTGCTCTTCCCTCTCGTTTGCTACAACAATGTTAAGTTTATCCTCTCGGTTTTTCCCCTTGATTGTTGTAGCAAAATCGATGGTTCCTCTTCTCTCTCTCGGTCTCTTCCTCTTGTCACAACTCCAACTCCCCTTTACACTTGTAAACCCTAGCCTCCTTATACAAGATGATGTTGCCCTAACTCCACAAATTACAAAAATACCCTAAAGGGTAAAAAGACCATATTACCCTTTAGGTAAAATGTCTAAAATGCCCTTAGGGACTCTTGTAATTTTTAAACATCTCCTGCACACAGAAAAATCCCAAATAAATTTATGAAGTCAATTATAAATCAAAAGAAATACGCAAGAATTTTTGGAGTTAAGAAAAATCTCAAATTTCGGTCTTTAATTAACCGTTATCTTATTTTCCTAAATTTCTTGAATTAAAACACAAAAACATCAAAATTAATTCTTTTTGCATCTAATGCTTAAATTTAAGATTTTAAAGCTAACACACATAATTTAGGGATAAAATAACATGAGGATAACTGAATTAAATGCAATTTAAGTGGATTAAACACTAAAATTCTAGTAAAATAACTCACTTATGGTGAGTTATCAAACCCCCAAACATGAACTACTCATTGTCCTCAATGAGTTCTATTCCCTAAAGAATTTAAAGACCTTTAAAGACTCAAATCACTTGGGAAACTAAACAAGGATTGAATATTTATGTTCTAAGCTACAAGTCACCATTCAATCAATGCTCTCTAAGTGGCTCACCTAGGGGTTTCTTAGCTACATTTATGCATCAATAACCAAGTGCAAACCAACTAGGATTCAACATCTACCCTCAAGCTCAACCACTAGAATCCTAATCATTCAAATCAAGCTACCCATAGTTAAAAATAAGTCATACTCCAAAACCCGCATGGCTACAATTTAATGATCATTCATCTTTATTTTTTATATATATTCTTTTTTTAAAAAAAAATAGATATGTGCATTATTCCCCTCAATTTCCATAAAACTCACTGCTGAGGGCAAGGTTTTTTTTTTTTAACTTTCTTTTTTTTGTTTTATTTTTATTTATTTTTTTGACTCTCCCATAGTTCTTAGAATGACACACGTGTTTAGCCCAACACACCTAAGCAATGAGACTTCCCGTAGTTCTTAGAATGGCACACGTGGTTAGCGCAACGCACCTGAGCAATAGGATAGGCTTCTTGCTTGATACCTTCGCTCCAAGAGGCCAACATGGTTAGTGCCCATACCCCCTGACATCGAGCACTAAGTTGCCTGAAATAAAAAAATAAATAGCACATTTTTTTGTCTAGGACAATGGAGTTTTAGGGAAATGAAAGGTTTGCACACTCTTTCTTTCTTTAACTTTTTTTTTCTTTTTTCTTTTTTTTTTAAAAGAGAACACCGAAGAATTTACTTTTCCCCCTAAACTTAGAGTACTCAATGTCCTCATTGAGTTAGGGAGGTCGGGTAACTCTCCCAAACTTGAAATAATCATAAATTTGAAGTTTACTAATTTTGGAGTGCTCTAAAAAATATATGGGTTACCTAACTTGTCATGACTTCTAGTTTTTGAAATTTTTGCCCTAGGAGTTGAATCCTAACTACTTTGATTGACATACTAACCATAAGCGCACTAAAGAACCCTAATGACAAGCTTGACCTTGAGAAACACCAAATAAGATAGCATACTCTTGCCTCAAACACAAGCAACAACTCTTATTTACATTAACCCTGAGATTTGACCTTAACTTTTTATTTTCAAGGAGATGCATACCAAGTTTCTACAAAAGACATAACACTTTTTACCATTAAAAACACATGAGAAACTTAATTTTTAAACAAGGGACAACAACCATTTTTTCTATTTTTACTTGCTTAAACGTAATGAATCAACTACCTACATCATGCATATCAAAGACCATGAAAACCAGCAACTAAACATGGAACCTGGTAGTCAAAATAGATCATTTTGTAGTCCTAAAGCAACTTTATAAACACAAAGGCTTGCAACACCCTATAAACTTTAGCAGCACACAGTCTCATCAGCCGAAAAATTTTCAATTAAGCCCAAACTCAGATTCAGAACAACACATCTCCCCCTCATGGTTAAAGCACACATTGCCCTTAATGTATAATCTACTCACTTAAGCATGCTTAAGGACAATTAATAAAGATGGAAGGGAGAATAATACTGCCCTGAATCGAGGAGACCTCTACTACAGCACATATCACTCATCAATCTCCAAGGGAGCTGCAAGATAGGCAAGGGTTATTTATTCGAAAACAAAATCAACTAAAAATGAAACAAAAACAAAAACAAAAAAACAAAAAAAAATTAAAAACAAAACAAACGAAATAAATTTTGGGTTGCCTCCCAAAAAGCGCTTGTTTAAACGTCATTAGCTTGACGGAGTATACTTGGGCTTGTCAAGGTACATAAAAATTCTCCCATTTCTTCGGGCCTCTCTTTCTTGAATCTACAAAACAAATCAGAGCTAGCAAGAATACTAGTTTCTCGTGAGAGCCCGAGTCAGATATGTTTTTTGATTTTTCATATGATAAAAGAAAAGAAGGAAAAACAACAAAGTAAACATTTTTTAGTTTTTTATTTGGTAAAAGAAAAGAAGGAAAAATAGGAAAATGAACAGACTCACAAAAAGACACTGACTCGAGAGCATAGAAAGAAAAACATTCACCAATAAGAGAAAAATCAGAAGATAGAACTGACATAGACTCAAAAGCCTTACACTCTACCTCCTGGCCTAACTCAACAGGCTCGACTTCTTCCACACTCTCACTAACTTCATCATGGTGTGTGCTACAAGGTTCTAGTTCTTTTACATCTAAAGCACAATCCTGTAAATGCCCATACTCCGAAAAATCTGAAAGACTAGGATCCTGAAGGTCTATCAGCGGGTCAGTGATCAAGTGACTCACTGAACTATCTACGGGTGTGGGTCCTCATTCACTGTCTTCCCTAGGGTGCTCAACCTCAGACGAGTCTAAGTACATTTTTTCTCTGAGGGAGGCATGAAACGCCCCTACTTTTCTGTAACTATAATTCCTAGGGACACTACTACACATGCATGCATTCTTAGGCCAAAAGTACATAAGACAATATTTAAATCGCCAAAATACCAAAATTATCTTTAGAGATCCCGAAGAAAGCGTCAAAACATTGAAAATAACATTTTAAACTTGGCCTACTTAAAATTCTGGAAATAAAATTTAAACTTCGAAATCATAAAACGAAAACATCAATTATTAAGGAAAAATGCGGAAAACATGACTATCCCCATAGTTTTGACAACGCGCCTCCGTCACTCGCCCCGTACGTCCTTGGCCTTACCTGAAAAACATTTTAAAATAAAGGGTGAGTATTGTAATACAATACCCAGTAAGTGACCTCGCTACCGAGGTTTTGGGACATGCACACACATACAATCGTGACTTTTTAAACTCGGTCAAAATATTCATATGTGGGACCTAGGACCTTCTCATATCAAACGTGACTCTAATGCATGACTTCCTTTTTATTTAAATGGCTAATTGGTCGCCCTGAGTCATTTCATTTTGAGTCCCTCACAGACCCCTATAAGAAGTTGAGTCCCTCAGACCCCTATAAGTGCTTTTGAGTCCCTCACAGACCCCTGTATGGATTGAGTCCCTTACAGACCCCTATAAGAATTTGACCCATAGGGTCTCTAATGCATGTTTGACCATGCATATAATGAGCTCAGGAGACCAATTTCCACATTCTAATTCAAATCATTTCATGACATACATACCATGCATGAGGTCCCATCATCTATCGTGACTATAATGCACATATCATGAAACAGTGATACTGACATGCAAATCATGACTTTTCACAACATATTGAAGATAATACTTTTAAGCATTATCGATTTCGTACCTTTAATAACAGAAACTTTCGCATGAAATAATGAAATATTCTCACATAAAATAATGACTATTTTCGCATAAAATGAAGAAATACACTCACATAAAATAATGAAATATTTTCACATAAAATAACGAACTATTTTCGCATAAAATAATGAAATCCGTTTTCTTTGATCCCATTTAGAAAAGTTCGGCACAAGGACCCTTACCTCGAGCTTTGATCCAACAGCTCTACTTCTAATTCTCAAGATGAGAGTCTCTTTCGAATTGCCTGTTAATCAAGAAGTCTTCTAATTTGTCACTCAACCATAAGACACTTCTAGGTCTATAAAGGTTTACGTACATAAAGGTCTATGATTCGCCACTTTGCTCTAATTACCTTAACTCCGAAGTATAAGACGAACGCCAAATCGCTTGCTCCAAATCTTGGGAGTTTTGAAACCGAAATTCGGCTTGTTCCTACAATATTATCACACGATTTAGATCCAACTAATTCTACACCTCCAAAACAGAAAAGGTTTCACATAGGCTCACCTAACCAAAGATCTCAATTCCGAATAACCCTCGACGGCACCGTAACGACGAAACCAAAGGTCTGCTGGTCGGATGGCGTATTGGTGAGAAATACGTGATAGTTGTTGAGCTGGGCAAAAACGTGGACGAACTCCGGCCGGCAAGACGCGTGAAACTCACAGACTTCCGGCGGCACTGACAGACTGGGCGGACTCCGGCGCTAATGGCGATCAGGGGCACTCGTCGGCGATCTCTGGCGGTTTTGTTCGTCGCAAGCAGGCGGGGCAGTCACGATCGGCTGGAGGCGTGTGTGCTCGAGGTTTGGCGGCGAGGTCTTCTTCCGAATGTGATGGGTGAAGGTCTGCAATGCGAGCGTGGACGGCTGAAGACGTGAAGGTGATGGCGTGGACGACTGATCTAGGGTTTCTTTTGGGTGGTGTGTTTGCTAAGAGAGAGGGGTTTCTAGGGTTTCTTTTTATAAGAGGTTTATTTGACCTAATTTTCATTCAATTTCCATTATTGCCCCTTTGACTTAATTACTTAATACCAAATTGTCATCGAATTATTTTCTGGTGAGAAAAATAGAACTCAAATTCATAAATTCCTAATTAAATAGTGGTAAATCTTGAAATCCATAATTTACACTACGAAGGATATGAATATCGCCAGACCGACAGAATGTAAGTTTTGCTGAACTAAAATGAAATAAGGAAATCTGATACCTGCGAGGTTGGGTCGTTACAATCTTCCCTCCTTACAAACTTTCGCCCTCGAAAGTTCCTACTCTTGAAATAGCTCCGGGTACTTAGCTCGCACTTCTTCTTCTCGTTCCCAAGTAGCTTCCTTCGTGTGGTGATTTTGCCACAACACTTTAGCTAGGCTGATCTCACGGTTCCGGAGAGTCCTTCGATCTCTTGCAATGATCTGTACAGGTCGTTCGCCGTAACTCAAATCCTCTGTTAATTGTAAAGGTTCAAAGTCTACTACGTGGGTCGGGTCTGAAACATATTTTCTTAGCATGGAGACATTGAACACGTTATGAACTGCAGAGAGGGAAGACGACAATGCCAACCTGTAGGCCACCATGCCAACCCTATCTAAAATCTCAAACGACCCTATAAAGCGCGGACTCAATTTCCCCTTCCGACCAAACCTTAGAATTCCTTTCATTGGGGCCACCTTAAGGAATACGTGGTCCTCAACTCCGAATTCTAGGTCCCTTCGTCTCAAATCGGCATAACTCTTTTGTCTACTTTGGGCGGTCTGCATTCACACCCTAATCTTTTGAATTGCACTATTAGTGACCTGCACCAATTCTGGACCCAATAATTGGCGTTCACCAACCTCCTCCCAAAAGACAGGGGTTCTGCAACGCTTTCCATAAAGGGCTTCGAATGGAGCCATTCCGATGGTCGCCTGATAACTGTTATTGTATGCAAACTCCATCAAATGCAAATGAGTGTCCCAACTACCTGGAAAATCTAAGGTGCAAGCTCGCAACATGTCTTCTAAGATCTGGTTCAAACGCTCTGTCTGTCCGTCCGTCTGTGGGTGAAAAGCTGTGCTAAAGTCTAACTGTGTACCTAACGCTTTCTGTAAGCTTCTCCAGAAATTGGAGGTGAAACGTGGATCCCTGTCTGAAATAATTCTGGTTGGAATCCCATGTAGACGGACTATCTCTTCCAGGTACAGCTGTGCCCACTTATCCGTAGAGTAGGTGGGTTTTCCTGGTATGAAGTGTGCTGACTTTGTTAACCTGTCATCGATGACCCAAATCACTGAGTAACCTCGCAAGGTTCTGGGCAGTCCGACTATGAAGTCCATAGAGATCTCCTCCCATTTCCACTGTGGTACATGTAAAGGTTGCAGCAGTCCTGCAAGCTTTTATCTAGGTGCCTTCACCTGCTGACAAGTCAAACACCTACTAACAAACTCTGCGACGTCGCGCTTCATGTTACACCACCAGAATGACTGTTTCAGATCTCGATACATCTTGGTACTGCTGGGATGTACCGAAAATGGTGAGTTGTGAGCTTCGTTCAAGATTTCAGTCTTCAATTTGTCGTCGTTGGGAACACATAATCGTCCCTGAAATAGTAGTCTTCCATCTGCGGATAGCGAAAATCCTGCCGACTGACCTGCAGTTACTGCAATAAGCTTTTCTACTAATTGAGGGTCCTCCTGTTGAGAATCGACAATGCATTGTCTCAAGGTTGGTTGTACAGTTAACTGAGCTAACTGCGCCGTGGCTTTCCCTACTAGTACTGCAATTTCAGCTCGTACAAATTCTGTCTGCAGTTCCACTCTGTCAAGCTGAAGTATGAACTGGCTTCCTACTGAGGGCATCGGCCACGACATTAGGTTTACCGGGATGGTATTGAATATCTATGTCGTAATCTTTCACTAATTCCAACCATCTGCGTTGCCTCATATTTAATTCTTTCCGGGTGAACAAATACTTCAGGCTTTTATGATCTGTAAATATCTGAATTTTTTCGCTATATAAGTAATGTCTCCAAATCTTTAGTGCAAAGACCACTGCCGCTAGTTCTAAGTCATGGGTTGGATAGTTTCGCTCGTGCGTCCTCAGTTGTCGGGATGCATAGGCTATTTCTTTACCGTGCTGCATTAATACACAACCCAAACCTTTCTTAGAAGCGTCACTGTAGACCACAAAGCTTCCTGTTCCCTCGGGGACTGTAAGGATCGGAGCTGACACCAATCTCCGCTTTAGTTCTTGGAAACTCGCCTCACAAGTGTCATCCCAAACAAACGTGTTACCTTTGCGCGTCAGCTGAGTCATAGGCATGGCTATCTTGGCGAAGTCCTGCACGAAAACGTCTCTATAGTATCCTAGCAAGACCACCTGCGTCGCATCTGAACGGTGGTCGACGAGGCCACTTTGTGACTGCTTCCACTTTCGCAGGATCGACAGAGACTCCTGCCTCGGACACCACATGTCCCAAAAAGGATACCTGCCTGAGCCAGAATTCGCACTTGGAAAATTTTGCATACAACTTATTCTCTCTCAGCGTGAGTAAAACTTTCCTCAGGTGCCTTTCATGTTCTTCATCACATTTGGAGTATATCAGAATGTCATCAATAAACACAATTACGAACGTATCTAAAAACTCCTTGAATAATCGGTTCATCAAGTCCATGAAAGCGGCAGGGGCGTTGGTCAAACCAAATGGCATCACTGTGAACTCGTAATGTCCATAACGCGATCTGAACGCCGTCTTGGGAATGTCTTCCTCACCGATTCTTAATTGGTGATAGCGACCTCGTGTCAATCTTCGAAAATACCGCTGCTCCCTGCAACTGATCGAACAAATCAGCTATTCTAGGAAGGGGGTACTTATTTTTTATCGTAACCTTGTTTAGCTCTCGATAATCTATGCACAGGCGCATAGATCCGTCTTTCTTTTTCACAAACAGCACAGGGGCTCCCCAAGGTGAAACGCTAGGGCGTATAAATCCCTTATCCAGTAAATCCTGTAACTGTAATTTAAGTTCTTTCAACTCTGCCGGTGCAATTCTGTACGGGGCCTTGGATATCGGAGTTGTTCCTGACTCCAATCCTATGTTAAAATCTACCTCCCTGACCGGAGGTACTCCTGGGAGGTCCTCGGGGAAGACGTCTGGAAATTCATTCACCACTGGTACCAACGACACTGAAATCTCCGTACACCTCGCATCTACTATACAAGCTAAGACGCCCCAAGCTCCCCGATGTAATAACTTTCTGGCCTTAAGGGCAGTAATTACCTTAGGCCTACTTCCTACTAACGTGCCTCTGAACTTGTAACTAGGTTGGTCAGGGGGAGTGAACACTACTTCCTTCCTGAAGCAGTCAATGCAAGCATGGTTCTGAGCTAACCAGTCCATGCCCAATATCACATCGAAGTCGGTCATGTCTAAAACTACTAGGTTTACTTCTAACTCATGATCTGTGATAGTCAAACTACCATCTTTGACTTTCATGGTGGCTAACAAGTTTATCCCCGCAGGAGTGGAAACAGACAAAGCATACTGTAACTATTCTAACTCTAACTCAGCTTGACTCACGAAGCATGCAGAAATAAAAGAATGAGTAGAGCCAGAATCAAATAATACAAAGGCAAGATGCCCAAGTAATGGGAGTGTACCTGTAACCACGGAGTCTGTGTCATTGGTGCTCTTACTAGTGCTCGCATAAGCTCTTCCTTAGTGTATCACGGGCTTGGGAGTAGCCCCACTATTGGTAACCTGAGGTTGGCTACCACTGGCTTTACTCAGACAACTATCAGCTCGGTGTCCTTCCTTTCCACATCTGAAACATACTCCGGTCCGAGCCAAACACTTACCCCAATGTTGTCTACCACAGTCTTTACATTGTGGCTTGTCTCCACTGTTAGTTCTGTCTGTTGAATCGTGGTTTCGCGCCCCAACACCGCACGAAAATTCCCGGCCTATGCGGCGTGCGTTGGGGCGCGCGCGAGCTTGAATATGCTCGATCCCATTTCCTCTTACGATTTGGATGGGTGCGCCGGGTTAGCCACTACACACGTGAATACGATGCTCGCACCCAAATCAACTCCGCCACTCTTACCGCGAAGCATAATGCAGGGTGTGCTAGTGCCTGTATGAAGCCTCAAATATTTTCATCCAGGCCCATAGCGAAACGCTCTGTTTTCTTCGCCTCTGTGTCTACTAACTCGGGGGCAAAACGTGACAAACGGGTGAATTCCCTCTCATATACCTCAACCGCCTCTCTTGTTCGACCAAGTCGTAGGAATTCCACCGCTTCCTCGTAACGAGTGCGCGGGCAGGTAAAATTTCCGCTTGAGAATGCTTCCTTAAATAAATTCCGTGTCGACTCTCCTCACGCGACTACTATGGTCCCCGAGCGGACTCCCACCATAAGTAAGCGTCGTCTCTCAACATGGAAGTTGCGCGAAGACACTCTCCAGTCCTCCCGACAGTTCATCGATCGAAAATTGGTCTCGATGGAGGACAACCATAACTCGGCCACAGTGGGGTCATTAGAAGACCCATCAAAAGATCTGGGATCATATTTCCTGAAATCCTTCAGATATCGGGACTCTAGAGTTGCATCATTCCGAACCTGACTTGTTTGGGCCAACCTCGTGGCTCACTCAGAGCCTGCACTAGGTCTCGTGCATAGCCTCTACCATCATAGTCATGACACTAGAGTTTCCTTGATCCGCCATTGGAGCGACTGCAGGGGCATCCTCTTGGTGATCTGGTTGGTCCTGGGGAGATCTGGCACGGGTGGAGTAATCTCTTCCTGTTCCATTGGTGGTTCTGGTTGTGTGTTAACGTTTCCTCCTGTCCTCCGACCCCTACCACGTCCTCTACCTCGCACTCGACCTCTAGGTGGCATTTTGTCAGTACTACAACGCAGAGAATTTCTAACTTAGTCTCATCATTTTATATCTGTCAAATAGGATCACCTCAAAAGTTTGAGTTTAATTCTATTCACAATACATGATTACATCATAATCATTCGCTTAGTTCGTAAATTACAAGAACGTACCTGGCGACGACCGGAGCGCGTTATTCAACCATGGGAACTACTCTGTGCTTATTGTGTAAGCAAGTCTACAGAACCCTAAACCTACAACTGAAACACCCCTACTTTTCTGTAACTATAATTCCTAGGGACACTACTACACATGCATGCATTCTTAGGCCAAAAGTACATAAAACAATATTTAAATCGCCAAAATACCAAAATTATCTTTAGGAATCCCGAAGAAAGCGTCAAAACATTGAAAATAACATTTTAAACTTGGCCTACTTAAAATTCTGGAAATAAAATTTAAACTTCGAAATCATAAAACGACAACATCAATTATTAAGGAAAAATGCGGAAAACATGACTATCCCCATGGTTTTGACAACGCGCCTCCGTCACTCGCCCCGTACGTCCTTGGCCTTACCTAAAAAACATTTTAAAATAAAGGGTGAGTATTGTAATACAATACCCAGTAAGTGACCTCGCTACCGAGGTTTTGGGACATGCACACACATACAATCGTGACTTTTTAAACTCAGTCAAAATATTCATATGTGGGACCTAGGACCTTCTCATATCAAACGTGACTGTAATGCATGACTTCCTTTTTATTTAAATGGCTAATTGGTCGCCCTGAGTCATTTCATTTTGAGTCCCTCACAGATCCCTATAAGAAGTTGAGTCCCTCACAGACCCCTATAAGTGCTTTTGAGTCCCTCATAGACCCCTGTATGGATTGAGTCCCTTACAGATCTCTATAGGAATTTGACCCATAGGGTCTCTAATGCATGTTTGACCATGCATACAATGAGCTCAGGAGACCAATTTCCACATTCTAATTCAAATCATTTCATGACATACATACCATGCATGAGGTCCCATCATCTATCGTGACTATAATGCACATATCATGAAACAGTGATACTGACATGCAAATCATGACTTTTCACAACATATTGAAGATAATACTTTTAAGCATTATCGATTTCGTACCTTTAATAACAGAAACTTTCGCATGAAATAATGAAATATTCTCACATAAAATAATGACTATTTTCGCATAAAATGAAGAAATACACTCACATAAAATAATGAAATATTTTCACATAAAATAACGAACCATTTTCGCATAAAATAATGAAATCCGTTTTCTTTGATCCCATTTAGAAAAGTTCGCACACAAGGACCTTACCTCGAGCTTTGATCCAACAAATTTCTACTTCTAATTCTCAAGATGAGAGTCTCTTTCGAATTGCCTGTTAATCAAGAAGTCTTCTAATTTGTCACTCAACCATAAGACACTTCTAGGTCTATAAAGGTTTACGTACATAAAGGTCTATGATTCGCCACTTTGCTCTAATTACCTTAACTCTGAAGTATAAGCCGAACGCCAAATCGCTTGCTCCAAATCTTGGGAGTTTTGATGCCGAAATTCGGCTTGTTCCTACAATATTATCACACGATTCAGATCCAACTAATTCTACACCTCCAAAACAGAAAAGGATTCACATAGGCTCACCTAACCAAAGATCTCAATTCCGAATAACCCTCGACGGCACCGTAACGACGAAACCGAAGGTCTGCTGGTCGGATGTCGTATTGGTGAGAAATACGTGATCGTGGTTGAGCTGGGAAAAAACGTGGACGAACTCCGCCGCGGCAGACGCGCGTGAAACTCACGGACTTAGGCGCGCAGCGATCGATAGATCAAGCGACTCGCGCTTAATGGCGATCAGGGGCACTCGCCGGCGATCTCTGGCGGTTTTGTTCGTCGCAAGCAGGCGGGGCAGTCACGATCAGCTGGAGGCGTGTGTGCTCGAGGTTTGGCAGCGAGGTCTTCTTCCGAATGTGATGGGTGAAGGTCTGCAACGCGAGCGTGGACGGCTGGAGACGTGAAGGTGATGGCGTGGACGGCTGATCTAGGGTTTCTTTTGGGTGGTGTGTTTGCCAAGAGAGAGGGGTTTCTAGGGTTTCTTTTTATAAGAGGTTTATTTGACCTAATTTTCGTTCAATTTCCATTATTGCCCCTTTGAGTTAATTACTTAATACCAAATTGTCATCGAATTATTTTCTGGTGAGAAAAATAGAACTCAAATTCATAAATTCCTAATTAAATAGTGGTAAATCTTGAAATCCATAATTTACTCTACGAAGGATATGAATTTCGCCAGACCGACAGAATGTAAGTTTTGCTGAACTAAAATGAAATAAGGAAATCTGATACCTGCGAGGTTGGGTCGTTACAAGGCAAGTGTATCTGTTAGGCGTTGAATTGACTCCCCTATTTGACTATTCCTCTCTTCTATTTGACTATCCCTCTCTTCTGTGGTTCTCATATATTCTAATAACAACATTTTAAGGGAAGATTCATCTTCTACATGGGTTTCTTGAATATAGGAAGGATGTGGCTCAAAACCCCTAGGATATAGTTCATAGACCCAATTTCTCTGATTATTATCATACATATGCTTCCCAGAAGTCATAGGGTTTGTATGATAGTAATTAGGCATTTGGTAGCCATAAGATCCATACCCCTCACTAGAAGACTCTAAATTAGCAAAGGGATGATCATAAGAAAAAGAACTATATTGTATTTGTTCATTAGGCACAGAAGACCACCAAAAGTTATCGTAAGCCATAATAAAGTAATGAATCAATTATAATAGACTCAACAACACAATATGCACCAACACAACTAGAAACAATAACCAAGACTCAACAAAGATAAAAACACTAAAACAAAGATAACAAGACACACCCAACAAGAAAAACAAGGATAGAATGCTAAAATCAACTCAAACAAAATAAGAATAAAAACTAGTCCTCGGCAACGACACCAAAAACTTGATGCATAAATATCGAGTGCCCTAAACTAATGCAAATTAGAATGAGACTCAGATACTTCTACGACGTGCAAGTATACACGATCGAGTGCAGCAAGTGATAAGTGAAAGTATCGATCCCACGAGTACTAGCTAGACCCTAAATGAATGAGTGTCCTAGCAAATTTTCCTTATTTTAATGCAATGCATGAGTGTGCAAATTATTGTTGTAATTAAATAAATTGATAAGTAAGAAAGATAAGATAAGACAAAAGAAAATAACTGAATTTAAATGCGGGAAGAGGAGAATGCAAACAAGAAGGCAGATACAAGAGATGAGATTTGTAATGAAAAATAACTCGAGTTAGGTTGGAGTTCTAATGTTCGATTGGAATAAATTTTGAGTGATGCCTTGAATTTACCTACACATGCATTCAAATGATTCTTTCCAAAATCACTAAGTTTTAAAACCTACAATTTTCCAATTATGATCTAAATTATGCCCATGATTTTAGGTTCTAGGTGGGTTAATTATCCCTAATCAACTTAGTAATCCTAGAATGAAACTTTAGTTTTCTAATTCATTAGCTTTCCCAAGTTTATGAATTATAGAGAAGTTAAAAAGGCCAATTTTAATTCTCATGCAACGTTAAATTCAATAAAATTTCATAAATTCAATCAATGGCATCAACCATAAATTTAATCCAAATTTACATTTGAACACAACCTAACTTTTGCCTAAGACAATTTAGTTCATGATTAAAATCGAGTCACACATCTCTAAATTAAGCATGCTTTTATTGATCAATGAGTTCATGCAAAACAACCAACAACATTCACTAAAATAGCCTAAATCAACCACAATTATAACCTAAACCAGTCACGAATTCGGCCTAAAAAAGTGAGCAAAAGTAGTCTAAACCAGTATATAAACAACCTAAAAAATCAGTATTAAATTGGTAGTTTACAACAAGCAATAAAACTTAGAGATAGGAAAGCGGTTACACAAAGAAGTGGCCTAGCTTTTGCTACAAAGAATTGCCTAGCGAAGAACCCTCTCAGCCGATGGTCGCAGGCAGGCACTTTGCTTCAACAAAACCCTTTGGTTGGCTTCAGCAATAATGCAACAAATTGCTTCAGCAAAGGCACGCAACAACAGCAACAACCCCTTGGTTCCACTTATTGCTTCAGCAAACAACATGCAACACCACTGCAACAACTTCACGGATTGCTTCAACAATTGCCAAGCAATAACAACAGGTGGACAATGCGATTTTGCTTCAGCAATGCCGATGGCTTCTCCTCAACTGCACGTCGATCGCTTCAGCAAAGAGGCTTCAGATTCTACTTTACGCACACGAGTTCCATCGATTGCTTCAAAGAACGCCTGCATAACTCCTCTCTGCTCTTCCCTCTCGATTGCTAGAGCAATGTTAAGTTTATCCTCTCGGTTTTTCCCCTTGATTATTGTAGCAAAATCGATGGTTCATCTTTTCTCTCTCGGTCTCTTCCTCTTGTCACAACTCCAACTCCCTTTTACACTTGTAAACCCTAGCCTCCTTATACAAAATGATGTTGCCCTAACTCCACAAATTACAAAAATACCCTTAAGGGTAAAAAGACCATATTACCCTTCGGGTAAAATGTCTAAAATGCCCTTAGGGACTCTTGTAATTTTTAAACATCTCCTGCACACAGAGAAATCCCAAATAAATTTATGAAGTCAATTATAAATCAAACTAAATACGCAAGGATTTTGGAGTTAAGAAAAATCTCAAATTTCAGTCTTTAATTAACCGTTAGCTTATTTTCCTAAATTTCTTGAATTAAAACACAAAAACATCAAAATTAATTCTTTTTGCACCTAATGCTTAAATTCAAAATTTTAAAGCTAACACACATAATTTAGGGATAAAATAACATGAGGATAACTAAATTAAATGCAATTCAAGTGGATTAAACACTAAAATTCTAGTAAAATAACTCACTTATGGTGAGTTATCAATAACTATCACTGATAGAAGCCTATCACTTCTCTCAGTGATAGTAGTCTATCACTTTTTTTCATTAACTTTTATCAGTCATTAACAGTGATAGTAGTCTATCACTTCTATCAGTGATAGACAGTGATAGAAATCGAATAGGAACAAAAAGTCTAATAGATAATAGAAAAGTTATGAGTAATAGGTAATATATAGACAATTGTGGTAGAAGTCTGTAAGACAACTATCACTGATAGAACTCTATCACTTCTATCAGTGATAGATATCACAATAGTAGTTTATCAAAATTATAAGAAAAAAATTAGTTATTAAATAAACAGACAAAAAAATTCGTTATTAAATAAACTGACTTCTATCAGTGATATCACTGATAGAATCCTATCAGTGATATCACTGATAGCACGGTAATAACATGGGGTGTTTTAGTAATTTCAATTCCTCTATTCAAATTTTTGCTATTTTTGCAAATAGATTGAGTCATTTGCTATATGAGCAATTATATTGGGTCTCTTTGCTACCAACCCAATTGCCCCTAAAACTAAATTAAAAAATCACATTTTGTAAATCCTATTCATTAGAACATTTTTTTTTTGTTCAAAATGACTTAGTATTTAAAAAAAAATTGTACTTTTAAAAAAAAAATAAATTAAGAAATCACATTTTGAAAATCAATATTCATTGGAACATCTTTTTTTTGGTTTTTTCAAAATAATTTCTTTTTTTAAAATAGTACGTTTTAAGAAGTTAACTTAAATAATACTTATTTGTTTGACATATTACACTAATTACAAAAGATGGTTTAGGGAGGTAAAAAATTTTACGCCATATTTGTCGGGTATAGACTTTGGTGTTTATATGACATGGTATGAATGTCATGCACAAATACATGGCGTTAGTGGAAACATACTTCAATCTTAGGAAGCTTGTTGTGAAAACAATCGATTTTATTTTCATGAACTTGTTTTTGTCAGGATCGCATAACTAGTAATAAATGGACATACTGGATATTGACCCGCATGAGTTGGTTGTAATACTTACCGTCATATGTGCAACTCAATAACAATTTGTAGCAACATTCACTGCAATTATGCAAGAGCAACGAAGAATTGGCAACCAATCCCCTCATGTAAGACACCAAATCAGACAATTAAACTTCTTTTATATTATACACGAAAATGATATAGCTTGTCGTGACAGTACAGATGAATAAGAGAACTTTTGTCATCCTTTGTGAGTTGCTTAAGGGATTAGGGGGGTTGAAGTTGACTTCATACGTGGATGTGGAAAGAATGGTCGCCGTGTTCTTTCACATCATTGCACACGATGTGAAGAATCAAGTAGTGAGAAGACGATTTGTGCGGTCTGGTGAGACTGTTTCCAAACACTTCAACGTTGTTCTGGCTGGGATATTAAGACTGCACTCGGTGTTACTGAAGGCGCCTACGCTAGTTTCAAATAGTTGCCAAGAAGAGTGATGCGATGGTTCGAAGTATAATACCTTTGAAATGGAGATGTGTTTTCGTTACATCTACCATGCACCCATATCTCCTATTTCATCGTTTAATTGTTTAGGTGTTTTAGATGGGACACATATTAAAATGAACGTAAGTGTGGACGATCGTCTACGTTACAGGACGCGTAAGGGTGAGGTCGCCACAAATGTCCTTGTCGCATGTTACCAAAATAGTGAGTTCATTTTTGTCCTTTATGGATGAGAAGGAAGTGCATCAGACTCTAGAGTTTTGCGTGATGCAGTTTTCCAACAAACTGGATTGAAGGTCCCAAGGGGTAAAATGTACTCATTCCAATAAAATGTATATGAAAGTATACATATCTACATATGACGTGTTGTGGTAACCTACTTTCGAAATTAGGGTATTACTACTTATGCGACGTCGGCTATCCCAACGTTAAGGGATTTCTAGCCTGGTACAGAAGACAACACTATCACTTAACTGAATGGTGAGGAGACAAGCCACCTACCAATCCAAAAGAGTTGTTCAACATGAGACATTCATCCGCTCGAAATGTCATTGAGAGAGCATTCGGTATGCTGAAGTGTCGATGGGCGATCCTAAGAGGAAAGTCTTTTTATCCAGTAGAAGTATAGTGAAGGATTATAACTACATGTTGTTTGCTGCACAACTAAATCATATAGGAGATGAGCCCAGATCCCACATTCGAGGAGGCACACACAGGTGATTCTGATTCAAATGGGATGAACACAGAAAACATTGGATTTGTAGAGACAACAGATGCCTGGATTGACTGGAGAGAACATCTCGCAAACCAGATATGGATGGATTGGAGTCGAAATTGAGCTTTTGTTCAACTAAACATATATATGAATGTTTTTTTTATGAACTTTTGTATATATGCACTACATGTGTTATGGTGGATAATATTTTTTGTGTGTAAATATTAGTAATATAATGTGACTAACTTATTTACATAATTTTGAAAGACATCTTACAACTTTCGTATGTTATGCATGAACATGTTATTCAAACACCGGTGTTGTTTCATATGGCAGGTTCGTCGTCAAAAGCTAAACAATCCAAACATATGTTGATTCGAGAAGAAGATGTCGAGGTTGAGGCATTATTGCACCTCATCCATGTTGGTGGATGGTGTGCTGACAATTGTACATTCAGACCTGATTAATTATCACAAGTTCAGAAGATAATGAAAGAGAAGATGTCAAGTTGCAACATACATATGAGCCCAAATCTAGAGTCCAGAGTGAGAATTCTGAAGAAGCAATACACCACGATTGTGGAGGTGTTAGGTCTTGCGTGTAGTGGATTCGGATGGAACGAGGAGCGTAAGTGAGTGGAGGCCGAGAAGGACATATTTGGTGTGTGGGTGATGGTAATGACAGTTAAATTATAATTATTTATTTTTAAAAAGTAAAATGTCACTGTAAATGATCTTCATGCATGTTATTTATGATGCAGACCCACCCAAGTGCCAAAGGTCTTCGAAATAAGTCATTCCTGTTGTTTAATGATCTAGCGATCATATTTGAGAAAGATAGAGCAACAAGGGCAGGTGCACAAACTCCATCTGACATGACATCAAATGTTGCAACTGACTTAGAAGATGATCTAAACCCCGATTTTCTCGATTCATTCCTCCGTGATCCACTGCCAGTCGACGTATCAATGGGCGATGACACATCAAACACAAGAAATCGAATCATCCAGACCGACTAGGAAGAGACGTCTGTTCTCGGGCTCCAATATGGCAGACACCATGAGTCAGGATTTTCAATTGACAATTGAACAAATTGGAAAGATTGCAGCGTGGTTGTTTGAGAATGACAAGATTGAAAGAGCTCAAGTGAACGAACTATATGCAGAATTGAAGGCAAGACTGCATGGTTATTGCAAAAACTCTTCTCTTGAATAGTATGATGTCAAACTCCTTTCTTTGCAGTCACCCCAGATTGGAAGTATGATTACTGTGTAGAAGTTCTAGAGAAGGCACTGGGAACCTGACTCTATTTCCATCTACCACTCTCTATCACATTTTTATACTTTTCTGATAAGCTAAAACTATCTCTGTTAGAGAACTATCCCTACTTTTTTGTTATTTATGTTAGATTGTCTACTAAGTTATCTTTAAACAACATCTTCCTATGCGTCGATTGTTTTACTTTTTTGTTGTTCTACTGAATTTTGTTATTGTGCATAGTCTCCTCATCATGAGTAAAGTGCATTATTGATATAACACATAATTTACATACTATATGTAATATAAACTCAAATTGGACAAATTGGATAAATTGTTGAAATGTAATCATAAACAAAATGTAGTTATGAAGTTAAAAAATAGAGTATGAAGAAAAATTAATGTATTTAAAAAACTAAAATATTTATTTAAAAATAAAAACAGACTGCACACACCCAACCTAACACAACACTGAATCCCAAACACTGGTTTCTGCAACCTAACCCAACACAACACTGCACTCTAAACACTGGTTTCTGCAACACAGTCCAGCCAACCCTGCACTCCAAACACTGTTTTCTTCAAGTCCAGGTTTCCTGATTCCCGCCAAGAAAGGTTTCTGATTCCAACACAGCGCGCCAAACAACGCCATAGAAGTTGGAAAATGATTTGTTCATTAATGCCTTGCATATTATTGGGAGTATATAGGAATATTGGTTTCTTAGTAGTAAAGAGTTTTAATTGGTGCTCCGAAGAGACAGTTGAGAGAGTTGTTGACCTATAGAACTGATAGTTTGTTTTTCATTGTGAAGGGATTTGGAATTCCCGCAGCATAAGACGTTGTGAAACGTCATTGATCCGTTGTGTAATTCTTATCTTAAAATTGAACTAAACAACTTTAATTCTAGGTTAAACATGCATTAAAGAGAGGAAAAACAGTAAGGCCTCGTTACTTACTTGTTGAAGAACAATTCTACAAAGCTTTCCTCCTCCGGTCACGATCTCTCTCAAACCAACGATTTTCTCGAATCGAACCTCGAACAGTGTTGCAAGACACTTCCAAAATGTTTTCTCGGTTGTTCTCGGGAGGTTGAGGGAGAGTAGGTGGGACTCCCTTTGGCTCTTGGGTGAGGAGAGATTGAAAGAGAATTGAGAGAGAATCCTTGCTCTGTTTGGATCAAAATCCAAAAAAAATAGCAAGAGAGTTACCAAAGGCTTCTTGCAAAGTCTTTAAATACCATTGTGTGATGGAGTTAAAACCTCCACCTAATCACAATATTACCACAACTATATGATATATAAATCATATTTGCATATCACATAATATAAGGTATCTCATACCTTATTATACAAATCTCATTTGCATAATTGTGGATTTTTTAAATTGAATCATATTCAATTTAATTTCTCTCAATTGAATTTCTCCAATTAGCACTAATTAATCAATTAGGCTATACTGTAGTTTATTATGAATCTTATTCACATTAAACTATATATTATGTCATCTATATCTCATATAAATTACATAAATACCCAAATAATGAATTTGAACACTTCAAATTCACACCAAACTGTAAACCCTCAATTTGTCCAATTTGAGCCAACCGAGGGACCTAATGGGCCTACACGTGATGAGCTCCAATGATCCGAGACTAACCTGTCAAACTCTTTGACCCGGTTATTCAACATCATTAGCTACGGTAACACTCCACTAAACCCCGTAGGTGCACTCTCATCACTGTAGGACAAGTTGTGTCCATCGATATAACCAATACCCATGAGTCGACCCTTCACTGGTTGTTCGTAGACACTGCTGGGTCAAATTACCATTTTACCCCTGTGTCTATCTCTTGCTCCTTAAGTCCCACTGCTCCTCTAATGAACAATGGTCCAACCACAAACAACAACCCTCTCAGGCCAGTGAGAGAGTAGGGCCTCGTTGTTCAAGCCTTGGAGACAGCACTTAAGGGAACAACCCCTCTAGTTTCCCTAAGTCGGGAACGAGTGAATTCCTTCTTGCGTAGTTAAGTTTCCAGCTCCCCATGTGGTCCTGTCCCTGAGAAGATAGGCATATTGGGCGAGCATCAGTGGCCACCCTCACCCGCACTAGTCAAAGGACAGACTCCCGCAGACAGGAGTCCGTAACATGCTCAGGATTAAGGTCGAGTCACTAATGGTCATCTACGAATCTATTAGCCCTATACTGTTAACGGTGTTACATCAGTAAGTCTAATAATTCACGGTTCGGTCTTATGCAATCTCATTGCATAGGATGCCCCCACTCGCATGTCAACCACATGAACGAGTTGGATCACCTCGTTTGTATCTAATACAAAGCGGGTCGCATCCACAGTGTATCTAGGATTAGGTCTCCAACCCTATCCATATCATCGTAGATGCTTCGGGGTCATTAACTCGAACGTGATCCTCCCCGTGTGTCCACCACTTGCCGCTCAAGTTCTTAGTTCTCTCATTAATACAATGATCCTGGAGCTTACTTTATTGGATTAAGTTTATGAAATATGCGAGACACAAAGTTCAAATAAATAACTCTTATTTATATCACAAGGCTCAAATAAATAACTCTTATTTATTTACAACTTGGAATATTACAAACTACACGAGATGAGGACATACATCCCAACACATTGAATACTTGGTTAATTAATTCATAAATTTAGCTGTTAAAATCAATTCTCTAACACCTTTTCTCTATAGATTGTCTCTCGATTTCTTAGCGATTTTCAAAATATATAATAAAAGATGAGTAGATTAAAAGACTATTTACAAAATGGGCAACACTTAGTGTTGTTCGGGTGGAACCCAACTATGGTGTAGTCCACATTTTAGTCACAAATCTTTTTTTTAAAAAAAAACAAAAACAATTTTTTTCTGTGGCTACCACTTGGGTTGCATACAACTAGGGTATTATCTAGGTAGCACCCAAGTATTATTCTTACAAAAATAGTGTTGAGTCTTTGTTTTTGTTCAAGTTTGTTTGTTTGGACAAATTATTCAACGAATATGGTTACCTCATAATAACCGTTGGAGGTAGATCCAATAATTTTCATGCTCCCAAATAACCATTAGATATAAAGTTGAAATATTTCTCTATTTCATCTAATAGTGAAAAATTATCGACCACATTGTGGCAACCATATTGAAGGTACACAAAAATTGTTTACATTTAAATTAAAAAAAACCAACCCGATGACCCAACCCGAAAATATAAGAGTTTGGTTGGGTTGGGTTACTCTCATAGATAGAGTTGAACGGGTTTGAGAACTACCCAACCCAAATTTTTGGATTGGTCCATAAAATGCCCCCAACCCGACCAATTTTTCTTCTTCACATACTCTCTACTTTGATTGTCTTTTTTCTTCCTTTCCATTTTTTCTTTCTAGTTTCTCTTCCTACCTTCCCTTCTGGTTTGCCTTTGAGAGGCAAAAGTTTCAGCATTTTATTCCTCCAGTCAACACTCGTCTCGTGATTTAAGCATGTTAAAGTTTTCGCATTTTATTCCTCCAGTCAACGCTCTTCTCGTGATTTAAGCATGTTATCTATTTATTTTTATCTTTGTTTATATTGAATTAGGTTTTATCTTTGTCTGACTATTTTTTTATATATATTTTGACTTATGACTTGTTATTTTTTTACAGAAAAAAAGCTCATAAAAGAGGTTGAAGAAAAGAACTTTCAACTCATTTTGTTTATTGGACTACTTGTCTACTTCTTGGTTTTTTATCGAAAGGTTAGATTTTTTTTCTTAGAACTTGTTATGGGTGAAATTGTATCAACAATGAACGAACTGGTTAAAGGGCTACAACGAAAGGTCGAATGAGGAAAAAAGCCCAATACGAAGTCCAAATGGACCAAAATCGAACATGGACTGACTCGAGGCAAAAAGGGACGAGAAGGCGTGCTTGGACTTTTTTTCAAGCACGTGGTCAGCCGAGGCCGACCAGGTGGTAGAGCCCCAAATTGAGCTATACCTTGGCCCAGTAAGCCTAAAGGCAGACCCGGGCTTGGGACTCGACCCAAGCCCGTGGTCGGCCTCAGCCGAGGCCGAGGCCGACAAGATGCAAGACCCACTTCGGGTCCTTGCATCGGTCCCATTTGGTCTGTAGGCCCGGTTCCAGCCCACTTTCGTGTTGGGATTTGTGCCCTAAAACTCGTAGTTTGTAATTATGTTCTAATTAATGTAATAAAATCTTATTATTTCAATAAAGTGTTATTGTTCATTTTCTACGAGTTTGCCGTTATTTAAACCCTAAATCCAATAAACTAAACATCTAAGGCTGTTAAATGAATCTTTAACTGAATGTAATGTACATAAAAAAGATCTCAGTTCGAGATACAACCAAAAGGGTCTATAGTTAGGGGATAAGGTTTGGGTACCTTACCCTGGTTAAACTATGGATGTGGCCCACTTTGTATTTGATACAAACATTGTGATCCTAACGTGTTCATGTTGATGACATGTGAGTGGGGATATCCTATGTAATGAGATTAGATAAGACCGGACCACGAAATAGTAACCTCTAGCTGTAACTCCGTTAACTAGTTAGGTTTCTATTTCACTAGGATTACCTAGGTAACTTGATCTCAATCTGAGCAAAGTTACTTAACTCCTGTTCGCGAGGGATTGTCCTTTGACTAGTATGGGTGAGAGTGGCCAGATTCGCCGACTCAATATGCCTACCTTCTTGGGGACAAGACCGAGTGAGCGGCTGGGAACTTAACTTAGCAAGATGGAATTCACTTCTTCCCGCCTACTAGGGTAAGTAGAGGAATGTTCCCTTAAAAGGTGTCTCCGGGACTTGAACAAAGAGCCCGACCCTCTGATTGGCCCGAGAGGGACTCTGTTTTGTTGGTACGACCACAAACAAATTGTTCATTAGAGGAGCACTGGTACTTAAGGCACAAGATGTAACCTAGGGTAAAACGGTAATTTGACCCAACTGGTGTTACGAACATTCGTGAAGGAATGACTTGTTGTTATTGGTCAATATCCATGGACACAGAAATATATCTGCAGTGAGAAGAGTGCAGCTGTGGGACTTTAGTGGAGTGTTCCCGCAGTTAACGATGTTGATTGGGAGGTGAATGAGATTAACCGAGCAATCTCGTATCGTTGGAGCTTCTGATCTGTAGGTCCATTAGGTCCACCTTCTAGCTCGTAAAGGGTTCTTAGATCATTTGAATTTGAAATGTTCAAATTCACTAGGGAATATATTTTATGTATTTAGATACGATATAATATATAGTTTTGGAACTATATATTATAAATTTAATGTGAATATGATTCATATTAAATTATGTGAGAGAATTAAATATTCGAAAG
Source organism: Trichosanthes cucumerina (assembly GCA_036507285.1). Classification (NCBI taxonomy): domain Eukaryota; kingdom Viridiplantae; phylum Streptophyta; class Magnoliopsida; order Cucurbitales; family Cucurbitaceae; genus Trichosanthes; species Trichosanthes cucumerina. The sequence goes on along the minus strand of CM071836.1, from coordinate 12,697,939 downwards.
AGTTCAAATATTAAATTTAAATGTGAATGTGATTCATACTTAAAAACTATAGGTTAAATTTAATGTACATTAGATGTGCATTAAAACTATAGGATAAAGAGATAATTCATTAAATGTGTTTTAATATAAATTAAATATAAGATATTTAATTCATTTGATTATTTAATTAATGTGATTAATTAAATAAATAAGGAACGTGTCAGGAGGACACGTTCCCCCTCTCTCTCCCAACTTCCTATTCGATAGGAAGTGGGAGATGCCCGTTACTGGGTTTTAACTTCTCCTGGAGAGAAGTGAAAGGGATCGATGGATCAATTCTAAATTTTGGGGAATTGTTGGAAAAATTTCTCTCTCACTCTCAAATTCCCTTCACATTCCAAAAGTTGGAATCCTTCCCACCAAGGAGGATCTAAGTATTCAGAGACATAGGAGGTGATTCAAGTGGTGGTGTTGTTGCACAGAGAAAAATAGAGAAGTTTATTTGTTGTTGTACTGCTTGGAGCAAGGGGTTGCTGTTGGAGAAAGTCTACAAAGGTAATTCTTCTTTCTCTCCTTTAGTTTAAACGTTAAACTTGTAGCATGTTTGTATGCATTTAATCCATGCCTAATAGGATTAGAGTATATGCTTGTTCTGTATTTTTGGGTCAATGTACTGGTTTTTGTTTTTAGCAAAACAATCAAGCAAATTAACGATCCCAATCACGTTTCCGCTGCTCAAGGAGATCAAATCTCCATCAATTGATATCAGGGCAATGCTTGTATTGTTTTGTTTTGAAACAAAATTGCATTGATTTTGGTGGGAATTACATTGGTTTGTTGTAATAGTGTTTAAGAGTTTTTTTGCCATAGTTTACTTTTTATTTTGATCAAATTGTATGTAAAGGACCCTGCGTTTTTAGGCAAAAAGTGTAAAATTGAGTTTGTAATTGAGTTACGAGTCGTTCGGGACAAGTTTCATTCAATTTGGTTGAGAATCGAAGGAGAAATTGAAGTTTGAAGCTGTTGTGTTCGTGGAAGAAGGCTGCTGCCGAAAGCGTTAGCCGCAAGCGTTAACGCTTGTTCATCAGCGTTACTGTAACGCTGGCGAACAACGTCGCAACGCCAGGCGTTCCCTATCGACGCGGCGATCAAAGGGTCGTGGCGTTACGCCGCCCCTTAGCGTTACAACGACATCCCGATAGCAGCGCGCGCGCGAGGATGAAGCGTTACGTTACAAACGCTAGCATCGCTGCAAGCGTAACGCCCGAGGCGCTTCAAGCAATAGCAGCACCTGGTTAATAGCCGGTTCGTTGGTTTTAGTCTGGTTTGAGCGGTTCAAGGCCGATTCAGGGTGTTTTTGGACCGGTTTCATGAAATAAATTAATGTAATTTATTTTTTTTGCACTTTAGGGGCTAAATTATTCCGGTTTTACAGCTTTTTATCTATATGAACGTCATTTAGATTATTCCCACCTTAGGATAAGCATGTTCATGCATTTCATTTATATAAATGTTATATGAATATGGTTGAATGCATGACTAATTTATTTTTTCATGAGTAATTAATTATAAGTGTTATAATTAGATTATATGGAAAATAAATTGCATGGAGCATGAAATTACTTAGTTTAAAATAAATGTTATTTTGTTTAAGTAATTTCATAATTCAAGTAGTTGAATTTCGTTTATAATTCCAATTTGAATATTGATTGTTGGATTTATAATATAGTTTCTTTATCATAGGTTAATTATTAAAATTTATAAAAGTTATAAATTAAAGGGGTTTTAGAAACCATAACAATAAAGAAATGCATGCAAACATAGGAACTTGGGTTAAATTTAATTAGTTTTAAATCGTTTAAAATTAAATTAGACCTAAGTTTCAATTTCTAATAGAATTAGAAATAAGTCTTACGTAGTATTTTAAATAGTTTAAAATATAGTAGGACTTTAGGACTTTGGTTATAAGGGAACTCTACCGGTGATGTTCTGTCTAAGGCTGGGGGTACTTAAGCTGACGGTTAACAGAACACCTCTTAACTGGGAACTGACCCGGAACCTGAGTTGAATTAACCTCAGTTCTTATTTATCTCTAGGTAATTAAAATGTTTATTCACCTAAACATAAGGTTTTAAGACCTAGTTATAATAGTTATAATAGGCATAGACTTAGATAGATTCTTTTAGCCAGAATCGACTAAGTTAAATCCATACCCTAATTTTAGGAACTTCAGTGGGAGAAAACGAGATGTTCGCATCGAGTTTACTCTCACGTCCTCAAGAGTTCACACCGTGAGTTCCATGCTCGACTACGTGGCGTCAATAGGGCGTCCCCCTACAGTATGTGTTTGCATGGTTCAATACCAAGGTGAATGAGGGAAGTATCCATAGTAAATGGGAGCAGGACGCGTGTCAACGTATCGTACGGTCTCCTCCATTAGGTCGCACCGTGAGATTTCTATAGTCCGCCTGCTAGGTTGTCCTAGGACAGCCACAATCCCTACGGAGGGTTTGACTATAGGGATCGGAACACCGCGAACTCCAGAAATGGATAGGGTCTCTAAGGTTGTTTGCCAGCAGTTATCTTTCTTAATAGTAGCCTGTTGGCTCGGGCCTATTGGATCTGAAAATGGTAGGGTCACATTTACGGGATGAGTTAAGTTAGTTAACAAGTCCTTGACCAAACAAACGGTAGCTAAGGACCATTGGGACATGAGATGTTCTGGTAGTGGGAATTGGCTGAGAATGTCTCAATTCAAGGGGGGAATGACTGACCGCCCGACAGAGGCTTTTGTTCTAAACCCTTGAAGTATCGTTGCAAAATTAAAGGTTTAACTTAAACAATGGGTTTTACTTTAAACACTAGGGTTCTTTAATAATTTTACTAAATTAGATTGGTTTTTACACTGGGTTTAAAGGCATAACTAATTAGAACTATTTTGGATTTTCAGCATGTCGTCCTCAACAATAGCCTTACTTAAAAGCGACCGTTTAACTGGTGAGAATTTTACTACGTGGAAGTCCAACTTGAATACGATTCTCGTTGTTGACGACCTTCGGTTCGTACTAACTGAGGAATGTCCTCAGATTCCTGCTCGTAACGCTCCTCAATCTGTTAAGGAGGCATACGACCGTTGGATGAAGGCCAATGATAAGGCCAAGGTCTACATTTTGGCTAGTGTTTCTAAAGTTCTGGCCAAAAAGCACGAGGGCATGGTCTCAGCTCGTGAGATCATGAGTTCACTGTAGGAAATGTTTGGACAACCGTCTGGACAGATTCGGCACGAATCCCTCAAATACGTTTATAACTCCCGTATGAAGAAGGGGTCGTCGGTGAGAGAACACGTTCTTGATCTGATGGTCCACTTCAACGTGGCTGAGATGAACGGAGCGGTCATTAACGAGCAAAGTCGGTATCGCTCATCCCGGAATCTCTTTCAAGAGTTTTTCGCAATTCCGCGAAGAATGCGGTGATGAACAAGATAGAGTATAACCTGACTACTCTCCTTAATGAACTACAGACTTTCCAGTCTCTTATGAAGAATAAGGGACAGGCTGATGGAGAGCCAAATCTTTTTGCTCATTCCAGAAGGTTCCAGAAGGGTTCATCCTCTAGACTAAGTCCTGTAACTCTTCTTCTGGGCTTAAGAAGACCAAAAAGAAGAAAATATGAGGGAAAAGGAAGGCACCTGCTGCTGATAAGGGCAAGGGAAAAGCCAAGCTTGCAGATAAAGGAAAGTGTTTCCACTGCAACATGGATGGGCATTGGAAGAGAAACTGCCCAAAATACCTTGCTGAGCTCAAAGAGAAGAAAGGTAAATTAGATTTACTTGTTCTTGAAACATGTTTAGTGGAAAATAATGATTTTACCTGGATACTTGATTCAGAAGCCACTAATCACGTTTGCTCTTTATTTCAGGAAACTAGTTCCTTCAAGGAGCTCGAAGAGGATGAGATGACGCTCAGGGTCGGAACGGGAGACGTCGTCTCAGCTCATGCAGTGGGAGATGCCAAGTTATTTTTCGGAGATAGATTTATTTCTTTACAAAATCTGTATATAGTTCCTAAGCATAAAAGGAACTTAATTTCTATCTCTTGTTTAACAGAACTTGGTTATTGTATTTCTTTTTCAATCAATGAAGCGTTCATTTTGAAAAAGGGTGTCAATATTTGTTCTGCTAAATTGAAAAATGGCTTGTACGTACTGAAACCGAATAAAACCAAAGAAATTTTAAATCATGAGATGTTTAAAAATGCTAACACTCAAAATAAAAGGCAAAGAATTTCTCCAAATAATAATACCTATCTGTGGCATCTTAGACTTGGTCATATTAATCTCAACCGGATTGAGAGACTTTCTAAGAATGGACTTCTAAACAAGTTAGAAGATAATTCTTTACCGCCTTGTGAGTCTTGCTTGGAAGGTAAAATGACCAAACGACTTTTTATTGGAAAAGGTTAGAGTCGTAGAACCCCTAGAACTTGTGCATTCGGATCTTTGTGGTCCGGTGAATGTTAAAGCTCGAGGAGGGTACGAATATTTCATCTCTTTCATAGATGATTATTCGAGGTATGGTTATCTATACCTAATGCATCACAAGTCTGAAGCTCTTGAAAAGTTCAAAAAGTATAAGGCTGAAGTAGAGAATGCATTAGAGAAAAGCATTAAAACACTTCGATCCGATCGAGGTGGAGAGTATATGGATTTGAGATTCCAGGACTATATGATAGAACATGGAATTAAATCTCAACTCTCAAAGACCTAATACACCACAGAAAAGCGGTGTGTCGAAGGAGAAATAGAACCTTGTTAGACATGGTTCGTTTCTATGATGAGCTATGCTCAATTGCCTGCCTCGTTTTGGGGATATGCAGTAGAGACTGCAGTTCAAATCTTGAACAGTGTTCCATAAAAAAAGTGTTTCAGAAACACCGTTTGAACTTTGGAAGGGGCGTAAACCTAGTTTACAACACTTCAGGATTTGGGGTTGTCCGGCACACGTGCTCGTGACAAACTCAAAGAAACTGGAACCTCGTTCAAGATTTTGCCAATTTGTTGGCTATCCCAAAGAAATGAGAGGTGGTCTTTTCTACGACCCACAAGAAAATAAGGTGATTGTATCGACAAACGCCACGTTCTTGGAGGAAGATCAAATGAGAAACCATAAACCGCGTAGTAAATTAGTCCTAAATGAAGCTACACATGAACCAACAAGAGTTGTTGGTCAAGCTGGACCTTCATCAAGAGTTGATGGAAGAGCCAACACCTCAAGTCAGTCTCGTCCTTCTCAATCGTTGGGAATGCCTCGACGCAGTGGGAGGGTTGTTTCCCAACCTGACCGCTACTTGGGTTTAGCTGAAACTCAAGTTGTCATACCTGATGACGACGTAGAAGATCCATTGTCTTATAAACAGGCAATGAATGACGTAGACAAGGACCAATGGATCAAAGCCATGGACCTTGAAATAGAGTCAATGGACTTCAATTCAGTATGGGAACTTGTAGACCAACCTGAAGGGGTTAGACCCATAGGGTGTAAATGGATCTATAAGAGAAAGAGAGATGCAGCCGGAAAGGTACAAACCTTTAAGGCTAGACTTGTAGCAAAGGGTTTTACCCAAAGGGAAGGAGTTGACTATGAAGAAACTTTTTCCCCTGTTGCTATGCTGAAGTCTATAAGGATACTCTTGTCCATAGCCGCGTTTTATGATTATGAAATTTGGAAAATGGACGTCAAGACTGCCTTTTTGAATTGTAATCTTGACGAGAGCATCTATATGTCTCAGCCCGAAGGGTTCATAACACAAGGTCAGGAGCAAAAAAGTTTGCAAGCTTAATCGATCCATTTATGGATTGAAACAAGCATCAAGATCTTGGAATATAAGATTTGATACTGCGATTAAATCTTACGGCTTTGACCAAAACGTTGACGAGCCTTGTGTTTACAAGAGGATCATCAACGACAAAGTAGCTTTGTTAGTACTTTATGTGGATGATATCCTACTCATTGGGAATGATGTAAGATACCTAACTGACATAAAGAATTGGCTGACGACCCAATTCCAAATGAAAGATTTGGGAGAGGCGCAGTATGTTCTTGGGATTCAGATCTTTAGGAATCGCAAGAACAGAATGCTAGCTTTGTCTCAAGCGTCTTATATCGACAAGATGTTGTCCGGATATTCGATGCAGAATTCCAAGAGGGGCTTATTACCCTTCAGGCACGGAGTTCATTTGTCTAGGGAACAGTGTCCCAAGACGCCTCAAGATGTTGAGGATATGATACATATTCCCTATGCCTCTGCAGTAGGTAGCTTAATGTATGCTATGCTATGCACGAGGCCGGACATTTGTTATTCAGTGGGAATAGTCAGTAGGTACCAGTCCAATCCAAGGTTAGATCACTGGATAGCAGTTAAAAATATCCTCAAGTATCTAAGTAGAACGAGGGATTATATGCTTGTGTATGGGTCTAAGGATCTAATCCTTACTGGATACACTGATTCTGATTTTTAGACCGATAAGGATTCTCAGAAATCCACATCGAGATCAGTTTTCACCCTTAACGGGGGAGCTATAGTATGGCGAAGCATCAAGCAAGGATGCATCGCTGACTCCACAATGGAGGCTGAGTATGTCGCCGCTTGTGAAGCAACTAAGGAGGCTGTTTGGCTAAGGAAATTCCTTACTGATTTGGAAGTTGTTCCAAATATGGAATCTCCCATCACCTTATACTGTGACAACAGTGGTGCGGTAGCCAATTCGAAGGAATCTCGCAGCCATAAGCGAGGAAAGCACATCGAAGGGAAGTATCACCTGATACGAGAAATAGTGCAACGAAGAGATGTGACAGTCACGAAGATCGCTTCGGAGCACAATATTGCTGATCCGTTTACAAAGACTCTCACGGCTAAAGTGTTCGAGGGTCATCTGGAAAGTCTGGGTCTACGAGATATGTACATAAGCTAATCTAGGGCAAGTGGGAGATATGTAATGGGGTATATGGATGCCCTAGTTTATTGTATTTCTATCTCTTGTAACCACTGTTTTAGATTATGATGTACCCCACTAGAGTTTTAGTGCAAGTGGGAGTTTGTTAGGATTTGTGCCCCAAAACTTGTAGTTTGTAATTATGTTCTAATTAATGTAATAAAGTGATATTATTTCAATAAAGTCTTATTGTTCGTTTTCTACGAGTTTGTCGTTATTTAAACCCTAAATCAAATAAACTAAACATCCAAGCCTGTTAAATGAATCTTTAACTGAATGTAATGTACATAAAAAGGATCTCGATTAGAGATACACCTAAAGGGTCTATAGTTGGGGATAAGGTTTGGGTACCTTACCTGGTTAAACTATGGATGTGGCCTTCTTTGTATTTGATACAAACACTGTGATCCTAACGTATTCGTGTAGATGACATGTGAGTGGGGATATCCTATGTAATGAGATTACATAAGATCGGACCACGAAATAGTAACCTCTGGCTGTAACTTCATTGACTAGTTAGGTTTCTATTTCACTAGGATGACCTAGGCAACTTGATCTCAATCTCGAAAGAGTGTTACGAACTCCTGTCATGAGAGATTTGTCCTTGGACTAGTATGGGTGAGAGTGGCCAGATTCGCCGACTCAATATGCCTACCATTTTGGGGACAAGACCAAGTGAGCGGCTGGGAACTTAACTTAGCAAGATGGAATTCACTCCTTCCCGCTTACTAGGGTAAGTAGAGGAATGTTCCCTTAAGTGGTGTCTCCGGAACTTGAACAAAGGGCCCGACCCTCTCATTTGCTCGAGAGGGACTCTATTTTGTTGGTAGGACCACAAACAAATTGTTCATTAGAGGAGCACTGGTACTTAAGGCACAAGATGTAACCTAGGGGTAAAATGGTAATTTGATCCAGCTGGTGTTACGAACATTCGTGAAGGATTGACTTGCTGTTATTGGTCAATATCCATGGACACAGAAATATATCTGCAGTGAGAAGAGTGCAGTTGTGGGACTTTAGTGGAGTGTTCTCGCAGTTAACGAATGTTGATTGAGAGGTTAATGAGATTAACCGACCAATCTCGTATCGTTGGAGCTTCTTATCTGTAAGTCCATTAGGTTCACCTTCTAGCTCGTAAAGGGTTCTTAGATCATTTGAATTTGAAATGTTCAAATTCACTAGGGAATATATTTTATGTATTTAGATACAATATAATATATAGTTTTAGAACTATACATTATAAATTTAATGTGAATATGATTCATATTAAATTATGTGAGAGAATTAAATATTTGAAAGAGTTCAAATATTAAATTTAAATGTGAATGTGATTCATACTTAAAAACTATAGGTTAAATTTAATGTACATTAGATGTGCATTAAAACTATAGGATAGGGAGATAATTCATTAAATGTGTTTTATTATAAATTAAATATAAGATATTTAATTCATTTGATTATTTAATGAATGTGATTAATTAAATAAATAAGGAACGTGTCAGGAGGACACGTTCTCCCTCTCTCTCCCAACTTCCTATTCGATAGGGAGTGGGAGATGCCCGTTACTGGGTTTTAACTTCTCCTGGAGAGAAGTGAAAGGGATTGATGGATCAATTCTAAATTTTGGGGAATTGCTGGCAAAATTTCTCTCTCACTCTCAAATTCCCTTCACATTCCAAAAGTTGGAATCCTTCCCACCAAGGAGGATCTAAGTATTCAGAGACATAGGAGGTGATTCAAGTGGTGGTGTTGTTGCACAGAGAAAAACAGAGAAGTTCCTTTGTTGCTGTATTGTTTGGAGCAAGGAGTGGCTGTTGGAGAAAGTCTACAAAGGTAATTCTTCTTTCTCTCCTTTAGTTTAAACGTTAAACTTGTAGTGTTTGTACGCATTTAATCTATGCCTAATAGGATTAGAGTATATGCTTGTTCTGTATTTTTGGGTCAATGTTCTAGTTTTTGTTTTTAGCAAAACAATCAAGCAAATTAACGATTCCAATCAAGTTTTCGCTGCTCAATGAGATAAGATCTCCATCATTTCTACCTTTCCTTTTCCCATTAAGCAACGGAAACTCACGAAAAACCCTAGGGAGTAGTTATTTAAGCTCTCTGAGGAGGGGAGAGCCAGGTAAGTTGATTCCAGCCATCAAAACTCCCTACAACTCTAAAATTCTCTTTAAACTCTCTCTGACTTAAACATCGGAGTCGGTGTGGCCTACACCACACCGGTGTCCAGGTTTTCCTTGTCTTGCAGACTGCGTTCTTCACCCAAGAATTACAAATTTACCGTTGTTGTCACGTGGAGGTCAGGTGCGTTCTCCTGTCTAAAATTTGGCAACAACAGGTGCATTCTCCTGTCTAAAATTTGGCAACAACAGAACGACAACGCTTGCTTGGAAACCCTTGTGTTTAGGTCAATCCTACGAAAGATGAGCAGAATTCTAGGAAACAAGCACTGGAACGAGAAGAAATGTGATTTTGATTAGGACCGTCGTTTGCGACGATCGCAGGAAGACAAGCCTCATCGGCCTCATAACGAGGACGAGGTCGACCAAGTCGAGGTCGAGCAGTACGTGGTCGAGGTCGACTTGATTGTTGAAGCAAAAACGGGGTCAAAATCCGTCATATGCACGAGATCGAAAAGTCAAGGTAAGTAACAGAGTCGAGGTCGAGGTCGAGGCAAAAATAAAACCCTAACCTTTGAACAATACGAAGAAGGAACAAATTTAAGAAGCGTAATCGAGGATAAGAAGCGACAGAGTGAAGGGATCGAATCACGCAGCGGAAGCGATGGTGAATCGCGTGTTCATGATTTTTTTACACAGATCTAAAATACAAGAACAATATACTAAGATTAAGCATGCTTTACGAAATATAGGACAACAAGAATTTACCTTTGAAGAATACTTTATTCATGAGTTCCTCCTCCAACGATCACGATCTCATAAACGAACCCGAACCTTGTGAAGATCCACCACTAGATCTTCTTCGCTGTTCTCTAGGTGAGTGGGGAAGGTGGGTTCCTTTTAGGATGAGGTAAGGAGATCTTTTAGAAATGTGTTTGGAACACTTTTCAACACAAATGAGAGAACTCTAGGGTTTATGTGTAAAGTCTTATCTCAAAGTTGCATATTATGCAACTATTTATAGGGAAATAGGATGGAAATTACCATCCTATCCCTCCTTCATTCTCTCATTAGTATGTAGTTAATTTGTGAATCTAATTCACATTAAAACTATATATTATATCAATTATATCACATATAATTGATATAACACCTCATATATGAAATTGAACACTTCAATCCCATTCCTAACTTTATACCCTCAATATTACCATGTTGAGCCAACAGAGAGACCTAATGGACCTACAGTTCAAGAACTCCAATGATGTGAGATTAACTGATCAAACTCTTTGATATGGTTAATCAATATTCATTAACTACAAGTCACTCCACTATAAACTTGTAACTACACTCTCCTCACTGTAGATTATATTGTGTCCATTTCTATAATCACTACCCATGAGTCGACCCTTCATAGGTTGTTCGTAATCATAAGTCAAATTACCGTTTTACCCCTGTGATTACCTCTTTGTTCTTTAAGCACCATTGGTCCTCTAATGAACAACAAGTCTATGGTCCTATCATAAACTCAAACCCTCTTAAGCTAGTTTAGAGGGCGAGGCCCCGTTGTTCAAGACCTGGACTCAGTTCTTAAGGGAACAACCTATCTAATTCCTTAGTTTAGGAATGAGTGAATTCCATCTTGCATCGTTAAGTCCTCAGCTACCTATGTGGTTCTGTCCTTGAGAAGGTAGGCTTATTGAGTCGGCTACAGACCACTCTCACCCATACTAGTCTAAGGACAAACCCCAATAAGCAGGAGTTCTTAACTTGCTCAAGATTTAGGTCGAGCCACTAATGACCATCTATAAATTATCAGTCTTATCCTGTTAACGGTGTTATACAGGTCAGACTAATAACTTGCAGTCCGGTATTGTATGAACTCTTCATACAGGATGCCCCCACTCGCATGTCATTCACATGAATGAGTCGGATTACCTCATTTTTACTAACTACAAAGTGGGTCGCATCCATGGTGTTACTAGAATAAGGTTTCCAATCTAATTCTTATATCATAGACCATTTAGGTTATACTCTTGAACACAATCCAAATAATGTCTACTACACTGATGTTCAAGATATATTATAAACTTAGAGTTTAGTTTATTGGATTTATAAAGCAAGAATATAATTTTATCAAAACAAATAACTCTTTATTTATTTGACCAAAATTACATTAGTTTTAGGGCACATATCCCAACAATCTCCCACTTGACCTAAAGCTTGTGGAGTACATAATTTTAACATTACAATAATGTAAAATACAATAAACTAGGGCATTTAAACCCTGTGTACAATATACTCTCACTTGTCGTAGTTGGGGAAGGCTTGTAAACCTAGACCTTCTAGGTGACTCTCAAATACTTTAGCCGTGAAAGCCTTTGTAAAAGAATCAGCAATGTTGTGGTCTGAGGCTATCTTTGTGATGATCACGTCTCATCGATGCACGATCTCTCGGATGAGATGATATTTTCGCTCAATATGCTTACCCCTCTTGTGACTTCGGGGTTCCCTTGAATTCGCCACGGCACCATTGTTATCACAATACAACGTGATAGGCAAATTCATATTTGGAACAACTTCCAAATCTAACATGAATATTCTTAACCAAACGACATCTTTAGCTGCTTCACAAACTGCTACATATTCGGTCTCCATGGTGGAATCAGTGATGCATCCCTGCTTGACGTTTCGCCATACTACAACTCCTCCGTTAAGAGTAAATACTGACCCTGATGTAGATTTGCGAGAATCTTTAACAGTTTGAAAGTCATGAGAATCCATGTATCCTGTAAGGATAAAATCCTTAGCCCCATACACAAGCATGTAGTTCCTTGTTCTCTGAAGATACTTAAGGATCATTTTAACTGTTGTCTAGTGTTCAGGTTCTGGATTGGATTGATATCTACTGATCATTCTAACTGCAAAACAAATGTCAGGCGTAATACACAACATGGCATACATTAGGCTCCAAACAACTGATGCATAAGGAATCCGTCTCATGTCCTCAACTCCTTGAGGTGTCTTAGGACACTATTCCTTAGACAAATGAACTTCATATCTAAAAGGTAATAAACCCTTTTGGAGTCTTGCATCTTAAACCTCAACAACACTTTGTCGATGTAAGATGTCTGAGACAATGCTAGGGTTTTATTCTTGCGGTTTTGGACAATGTGGATCCCAAGAACAAACTACGCTTCTCCCAAATCTTTCATTTGGAATTGCGTAGCTAGCCAATTCTTAATGTCAGTATGATAACCTACATCATTCCCAATGAGTAGGATCCAATGAGTAGGATATCATCCACATATAGAACTAGGAATGCGACAAAACTATTGATAATTTTCTTCTGGCACAAGGTTCATCATCATTCTGATCAAAGCGAAAACATTAGATTACCTCATCAAACCTTATATTCTAGGACCTAGAGGCTTGTTTCAGTCCATAGATTGACCTTTTAAGCCTGCAAACCTTTTTCTCTTGTCCTTGTTCAATGAACCGTTTGGGTTGGTCCATGTAGATGTTCTCGTCAAGATTGTCATTCAAAATGTTGTCTTGACATCCATTTGCCATACCTCATAGCCATAATATGCAGCAATAGCAAGTAGGATACAAATAGACTTTACCATAGCAACAGGCGAAAAGATTTCCTCATAGTCACCCTTCAACCTGGGTATAACCCTTTGCTACTAGTCTAGCTTTAAAGGTCTGCACCTTTCCATCTACATCACGCTTTTGAAGGGATCGAATCCCGTAGCGGAAGCAATTATGAATCGCGTGTTCTTATTTTGTAACATGGATTTCAATCAAGATCAAATATAACTAAGATTAAACATGCTATAAGATATTGGACAACAAGTAATTACCTTTGAAAAACTCTTTCTTCAAGTGCTCCTTCTCCCACAATCACGATCTCAGTAACTCCAACCCGAACGAATGAAGACACCACCACCGGATCATCTCCGTAGTTCTCTAGGTGAGGGAGGAATGTGGGTTCCTTTAGGATAATGTGTGGGGTTGTGAGAGAGGTTGTGTTTTTCTTGAACTTTTCCAACAACACAAATAGTTGATAATCTAGGGTTTTTCAAAATTTTTTGCTTTTCCACAAAGTTGCATCTCATGCAACTATTTATAGGGAAATAGGATGGAAATTACCATCCTATCCCTCCTTCATTCTCTCATTAGTATATAGTTTATATATGAATCTAATTCTAATTCACATAAAAACCATATATTATATTAATTATATCACATATAACTGATATAACACCTCATATATGAAATTGAACACTTCAATTTTATTCCTAACTTTACACCCTTAATATTACCATGTTGAGCCAACGGAGGGACCTAATGGACCTAAAGTTCATGAGCTCCAATGATGTGAGATTAACTGATCAAACTCTTTGATCCAGTTAATCAATATTCATTAACTACAAATCACTCCACTATAGACTTGTAGTTGCACTCTCCTCACTGTAGATTATATTGTGTCCATTTATATAATCATTACCCATGAGTCGACCCTTCACAGGTTGTTCGTAATCACGGCTGGGTCAAATTACCATTTTACGCCTGTGATTACCTCTTTGTTCCTTAAACACCACTGATCCTCTAATGAACAACAAGTCTAAGGTCCTACCATAGACTCATACCCTCTTAGAGGGTGGGGCCCCGTTGTTCAGGACCTAGAGTTAGTTCTTAAGGGAACAACCTATCTAATTCCTTAGTGTAGGAATGAGTGAATTCCATCTTGCATAGTTAAGTCCCCAACTACCTACGAGGTTCTGTCCCTGAGAAGGTAGGCTTATTGAGTCGGGTACATGCCACTCTCACCCATACTAGTCTAAGGACAAATCCCTATAAGCAGGAGTTCTTAACTTGCTAAGGATTCAGGTCGAGTCACTAATGACCATCTATAAATTATTAGTCTTATCCTGTTAACGGCGTTATACTAGTTAGACTAATAATTTGCAGTTCGATCTTGTATGAACTCTTCATACAGGATGCCCCCAATCGCATGTCAATCCACATGAATGAGTTCGATTACCTCATTTTACTAATTACAAAGTGGGTCGCATCCATGGTGTTACCTGAATAAGGTTTCCAACCTTATTCTTATACCATAGACCCTTTAGGTTATACTCTTGAACACAATTCAAATACTGTCTACTACACTGATGTTCAAGATACATTATAACCTTGGAGCTTAGTTTATTGGATTTATAGAACAAGAATACAATTTTATCAAAACAAATAACTCTTTCTTTATTTGATCAAAATTACATAAGTTTAGGGCACAAATCCCAACAGCTTTCTCTTGTAGATCCATTTACAACCTATGGGTTTTACCCCATCAGGTTTATCTACAAGATCCCAAAAAGAATTGAAGTGCATAGACTCCATTTCTTGGTCCATGGCTATGACCCATTTGTTTTTGTCTTTGTCAACCATCACTTGATTATAAGTCAATGGATCCTCACAGTCGTCATCTAGTATGACAACTTGGGTTTCAGATAATCCCATGTAACGATCAGGTTGTGATATAACCCTCCCACTACGTTGAGGCATTCTCAACTCTTGAGATGGACACTCATGACTAGACAAGCTAGTATCAATAACTCTTGTTGACGTACTAGCATTATTAGCAACCTTTGTTATTCTTTCGTTTAATTCACTTAACACAACTTTACTTCTTGGTTTATAGTCTCTTATGTGGTCCTCCTCTAAGAAAGTGGCATTTGTCGACACAAGTACCTTGTCTTCCTTAGGATCATAGAATAATCTACCTCTTGTCTCTTTTGGGTAGTCTACAAATAGGCACAATTTTGAACGTGAATCCAACTTCTTTGGATTTATCACAAGCACATGTGTTGGACAACCCCAAATTCTGAAATGACATAAACTACCTTTACATCCTTTCTAGAGTTCAAAAGGTGTTTCAGAAACACTCTTTGATGGCACATTGTTCAAGATGTATACTGCAGTCTCTACTGCATAACCTCAAAAGGATTTAGGGAGATGAGCATAACTCATCATCGATCGAACTATGTCCAACAAGGTTCTATTTCTCCTTTTCGATACACCATTCTGCTAAGGCATACCGGGTGCTGAGAGTTGGGATGCAATTTCATGTTCTATCTTATCGTTCTGGAATTTCAAATCCATGTACTCTCCACCTCGATCTGATCGATGTGTTTTAATTGTTTTACCTAATTGATTTTCAACTTTAGTCTTGAATTCCTTGAACTTTTCAAGGGCTTAAGACTTATGATGCACTAGGTAAATATGCCCAAATCTAGGGTAATCATCTATGAAAGAGATGAAATATTCATAACCTCTTCTGGCTTTAACATTCATCGGACCATAAATGTCTGAATGTATAAGCTCAAGAGGTTCTTTGACTGTATAACCTTTTCCACTAAAAGGTCTTTTAGTCATTTTACCTTCTAGGCAGGATTCACATACAGGTAAAGTATTTTCTTCTAACTTATTTAGAAGTCCATTCTTTACCAATCTCTCAATCCTATTGAGGTTAATGTGAGCCAATCTAAGATGCCAAAGATGAGCATTTTCTTTAGGAGAAATTCTACGCTTCTTATCAGTTCGTGTATTTTCTATTTTGAATAATTCAGTTTTTAAAACTATTTTAACCGAATTAAACCATTACAAATAATTCTCAAGAAGAGCAACACATAGTTCAATACTTTTTCAAAAAAATAAACACTTTATTCAATTGAAAAGAAATTGAAGTACATTGTTCGCTAAGGCAAGAAATAGAAATAAGGTTTCTAATAAACCCTGAAACTACATACATGTTATCAAATAACAGCATATTCTTGCCAGAAAATTGTTGTTTATTTGCCCCTTTTCTTTCTCTTCTGTATCTTCTTAAGTTCAGAAGAATAACTGCAGTACTTAGTTCCAGAGAGTGAACCCTTCTGAGAACTTTTGGAATGGGCAAAAAAAATAGCCTATCCATTCCGTTGTCCCTTATCATCCATAAGAGACTGGTAAGTCTGCAACTCATTTAGCAGAGAAGTCAGACCATACTCTATGTTGTTCATCGCTGCATTACTGGGGAATTGCAAAAAACTCTTCGAAAGAGATTCTAAGATCGACGATACCTGACTTTTCTCGTCGACGACCGTCCCGTTCATTTCTGTTATGTTGAAGTGAGTCATCTGATTGAGAACATATTCTCTTACTGACGTTTCCTCCTCCATGTGCGCGTTGTAAATGTAATTTAGGGCTTCATGTCGAATTTGTTTGGACGGTTGTCTAGAAAAATTTAGCTTAAAATCCATAATCTCATGAGTTGAGACCTTGCCCTCCAACCTCCTGGCTAAAACATCAGATATGCTAGCAAGGATATAGGCTTTTGCCTTCTCATTGGTATTGTTCCAGCGATCATACACATCCTTAACAAATTTAGGTGCATTTTGAACAGGGAATTGAGGACACTCCTCATTGAGAATGAACTTAAGGTTATGTGCAACCAAGATTATGTTGGGTCTTTTCTTCCAAGTCATTATGTTCTCTCCGGTTAATTTTTCCGCACCTAGTAAGGAAATAATTGAGCTAGACATTTTGCTGAAATTTACAAATAAAACATGTATAAGTTTCTCGCTATAACTATCTAATCCAATCATATTTTAGCTAATTATCTAATGATTCCTACGTCATTAATAATTTGCAATGATACTCCAAAGGTTTAGAATGTATGACACCGAAGGGAAATAAAAAATACTCCTCCTCTAGATCAAGACATTCTTGACCAAAAGCAAATGCAAGAATAACTCTTATTCTTATAGGCTTTAGTTACCACTATTTGGTCAGGATATATACACTTCTTAGGTACCTTGTGAGTGTAACCCTCTGTTTTAGACCCTAGAGTCCCCATCCAACAAAATCCGCCGAAGGGAGGATTAGGTTAAAAAACAGACTAAGAAAGTCTTTATCCCTTTCGGGTGTCTACTGTGTTCGATCTCCTATGATCAAGCCCTCCGAAGGGATTGTCTAGTCCAGGCCAAACTAGCAGACTGACCATAGTGATCTTACGGTGTGAACCGACAGAAAAGACCATAGGTTTTGTTTTCACTAAACTTGTTCCCACTCACTATAAGTACCCTCTCCATTCACCTTGATATTGACTCATACAAACACCATCCAAAGGAGGACGCTCCCGTTTGCACCACGAGGCCAAGTATGAGTCTCACGGTGTGAACTTCCCGGAGAAACGTAGGTGGAATTATATGTATCATATACACTTTTCCTCCCACTGGATACTTTAACTCTATAGAAAATTGACCCAGGCTAAACCCGGCTAATGGTTTTACCTAAACTTATCAATATAACTCTTATATCGATTTTATCCTAAGTTTGCTAATATAACTCTTTATATTAAACCTAGGATTTCTAGTTTATTAACCCCTTAATAAAACTCGCTGACGCTACTATAATTTATAAACCCTCTTATTAAAATTCACTCCCAAGTCAGTTTCCAGGCAGGGGTGTTCCATTTCCGTCAGCTTAAATACCCCAGCCTAGACAACACCTTCCTTAGAAAGAGTTCCTCTTTTAATCATTGTTTATAAATTACAAGTTCCTAATTCTAATCTAATTAGAACTAGATAACCTAAGGTCTATTAATTTCATGTTCTAAACATTTTAAAACTAATGAATTTAACCTTAGGTGACATGCAATTCTATGTTATATATTGTGCTTGATCATTCATCACGTGAATAATAAAACATACATAACACATTAATCTATGAAAAATATGCATGTCAATGCTGTCCATAAATTAATATAATACTTTATATTAATTATACATGCAAACTATATAATATAACACTTTATATTATAAATGATGCATGGAAATGTTTAACCTAAGGTGAGATATCTAAAATAATAGCATACATTATGCATGACAATAATTATACAACAATTTCGTTCGTTGGATTCCTCATGAAACGCCTATGGCGTTGCAACGCTGATATTCGTCTGTATCTGCCCATAGGACTGCTTGGCAAAACGCTTCTGCCTTTAGCATTGAGATGTCGTGCTGGCGTTGCAACGTCAATGCCTCATCGTCAAAGTGTGTCGTGACGCTGGGAGGAGCGTTGCAGCGCTGCGTCTGGCTGCAGCCTGAAATCTCCCTCAACGACATTGCAACGCTGCACACAAAACAACAAGCTTTCCTTTGTGTTTTTGCTCGTTTTTGCTTCATTCATCTCAGCAACCACTTTGCCTCGATCGACACGGACTTACAAACTCGATTTACATAATAAAATGCCCAAAACAATAGGCCCTTTACATTGAGCAATTCAACATAAAATATGTAAATCTATTGTGCCAAAAACGAAAACATCTAAGTCACAAACCGATCACACATCTCATGAAATCAGTAAATCCCACCTTTGTTCTTGATAAATCCAGAACAAAATCAAGAACACAATTGACACTCTGATACCAATTGAATAGATCGAATCTCGCAGTGGAAGCGATTGTGAATCGCGTGTTCATGATTTTGTTACACAGATCTAAAATACAAGAACAATATACTAAGATTAAGCATGCTTTACGAAATATAGGACAACAAGAATTTACCTTTGAAGAATATTTTCTTCATGAGTTCCTTCTCCAACGATCACGATCTCAAAAACGAACCTGAACCTTGTGAAGATCCACCACTAGATCTTCTCCGTTGTTCTCTAGGTGAGGGAGGAAGGTGGGTTCCTTTTAGGATGAGGTGAGGAGATCATCTTTTAGAAATGTGTTTGGAACTCTTTCCAACACAAATGTGAGAACTCTAGGGTTTATGTGTAAACCCTTATCTCAAAGTTGCATATTATGCAACAATTTATAGGGAAATAAGATGGAAATTACCATTTTATCCCTCCTTCATTCTCTCATTAGTATATAATTAATTTGTGAATCTAATTCACATTAAAATTATATATTATATTAATTATATCACATATAATTGATATAACACCTCATATATGAAATTGAACACTTCAATCTCATTCCTAACTTTATATCATCAATATTACCATGTTCAGCCAATGGAGGGACCTAATGGACCTACAGTTCATGAGCTTCAATGATGTGAGATTAACTGATCAAACTCTTTGATCTGGTTAATTAATATTCATTAACTACAAGTCACTCCACTATAGACTTGTAGCTGCACTCTCCTCACTGTAGATTATATTGTGTCCACTAATATAATCATTACCCATGAGTCGACCTTTCACAGGTTGTTCGTAGTCACAGTTGGGTCAAATTATTGTTTTACCCATGTGATTACCTCTTTGTTACTTAAGCACCACTGATCCTCTAATGAACAACAAGTCTATGGTCCTACCATAAACTCAAACCCTCTTAAGCTAGTTTAGACGGTGGGGCCCATTGTTCAAGACCTGGACTTAGTTCTTAAGAGAACGACCTATCTAATTCTTTAGTTTAGGAATGAGTGAATTCCATCGTGCATAGTTAAGTCCCCAGCTACCTATGAGGTTCTGTCCCTAAGAAGATAGGCTTATTGAGTCGGCTACAGGCCACTCTCACCCATACTAGTCTAAGGACAAACCCCTATAAGCAGGAGTTCTTAACTTGCTCAGGATTCAGGTCGAGTCACTAATAACCATCTATAAATTGTCAGTCTTATCTTGTTAACGATGTTATACTGGTGAGACTAATAACTTGCAGTCTGGTCTTGTATGAACTCTTCATACAGGATGCCCCCACTCGCATGTCATCCACATGAATGAGTCGGATTACCTCATTTGTACTAACTACAAAGTGGGTTGCATCCATGGTGTTACAAGAATAAGGTTTCCAACTTTATTCTTATACCATAGACCATTTGGGTTATACTCTTGAACACAATCCAAATAGTGTCTACTACACTAATGTTCAAGATATATTATAACCTTGGAGCTTAGTTTATTGGATTTATAAAACGAGAATATAATTTTATCAAAACAAATAACTTTTTATTTATTTGACCAAAATTACATAAGTTTTAGGACACATATTCCAACACAGAGAACCTTGGCTGAAGCCAAGGAGAGCAATTCTCCAAGTATCGAAACGACAGATCTGAGAAACGTCATCGAGTGAAAAAAAACAACAGAGGGTCAAGGCTGAAATCGAGGCAGAGGCCAACTGATAGCACACAAGATGTGTTATCCTTAGGCTTGATTATTGCTAGTTTTATGTTAATTTCAGAGCTTTGATGTGTTTAAATCACTTAATTTCAGGTAAATCGCTTAAACAAGACATTTGGAGACATTATGAATCACTTGGGATCGAATCGAGGCTTTTTGGAGCTTAAAATAATATCAATTGAAAATAGAAGTACCATTCCAAGCTAGTAGACCCGAGGTGATGGCGTTGCAACGTCGTGCTTGCTGCTTTTGTGCATAGAAGAGCCATGTCGATAGCGTTGCAACGCTGCCTTGCAGCGTCACAACGCTATCTCGATAAGAAAATCAGCTTGAAGGATCGTGGTGAGGGCGCTGCAACGCAGCTTATTAGCGTTGCAACGCCACATAAAGACGCATGCGCTTAAGGTAGCGGCGTTGCAACGCTGCCGATACTTTCCATATATGCCTGTCGTCTAGGGCACAGCGTTGCAACGTTGTCCCAAGCGTTGCAACGCTGTACCGAGAATCTTTATAAATAGAACATGATTTCCAACTTTGAAGGGGAGCCGAATTTGATAGTTTTTGCACCCTAATTTCGAAATACACTCTTCAAGAAGTGAAAAGATTGCATTCCTTGGGAGCCAAAGCATTTGTGGAGGTTCGAGATGAAGGGATTTGGAATTCCCGCAGTGCAAGACGTTGTGAAACGTCGTTGTTTCGTTGTGTAATTCTATCTTAAAATTGAACTAAACAACATTAATTCTAGGCTAAACATGCATAATAGAAGAAGAAAACAGTAAGGTTACACGATACTTACTTGTTGAAGAACACTTCTTCAATGCTTTCCTCCTCCGGTCACGATCTCTCTCGAACGGATGATCTCCTCAAACACGAACCTCGATCTGAACAGCAAGACACCTCCACAGGGTCTTCTCGGTTGTTCTCTGGAGGTTGAGGAAGAGTAGGTGGGACTCCCTTTGGTTTTGGGTGAGGAAAGATTGTGAGAGATGAGAGACTTATAGAGAGAAAATCTTTTGCTCTCTTTGGATGAAAATCCAAAAAATGGCAAAAAGCCTTATGAGATGCCTTTGAATGCATCCTTTTATAATGGTGTGTGGTGGAGTTAAAACCTCCACCAATTCACCATTTTACCACAACTATATGATATACAAATCATATTTGCATATCACATAATATAAGGTATCTCATACCTTATTATACAAATCTCATTTGCATAAATGTGGAATTATAAATTGAATCACATTCAATTTAATTTCTCTTAATTCAATTTCTCCAATTAGCACTAATTAATCAATTAGGTTATACCATAGTTTATTATGAATCTCATTCACATCAAACTATATATTATGTCATCTATATCACATATAAAAGACATAAATACCCAAATAATGAATTTGAACGCTTCAAATTCACACCAAACTGTAAACCCTCAATTTGTCCAATTTGAGCCAACCGAGGGACCTAATGGACCTACACGTGACGAGCTCCAATGATCCGAGAGTAACCTGTCAAACTCTGTGACCCGGTTATTCAACATTCATTAGCTACGGTAACACTCTACTAAAGTCCATAGCTGCACTCTCATCACTGTAGGACAAGTTGTGTCAATCGATATAACCAATATCCATGAGTCAACCCTTCACAGGTTGGTCGTAGACACTGCTGGGTTAAATTACCGTTTTACCTCTGTGTCTACCTCTTGATCCTTAAGTCCCACTACTCCTCTAATGAACAACTACGTTGCATGATCCAACCATAAACAACAACCCTCTCAGGCCAATGAGAGAGTGGGGCCCCGTTGTTCAAGCCCTGGAGACAGCACTTAAGGGAACAACCCCTCTAGTTTCCCTAAAGTCGGGAACGAGTGAATTCCTTCTTGCGTAGTCAAGTTCCCAGCTCCCCACATGGTCCTGTCCCTAAGAAGATAGGCATATTGGGAGAGCAACAGTGGCCACCATCACCCGTACTAGTCAAAGGACAGATCCCCGCAGACAGGAGTCAGTAACACGCTCAAGATTAAGGTCGAGTCACTAATGGGCATCTACGAAATTATTAGCCCTATGCTGTTAACGGTGTTACATTAGTAAGTCTAATAATTCACGGTCCGGTCTTGTACAATCCATTGCACAGGATGCCCCCACTCGCATGTCATCCACATGAACGAGTCAGATCACCTCGTTTGTATCTAATACAAAGCGGGTCGCATCCACAGTGTATCCAGGATTAGGTCTCCAACCCTATCCATATACTGTAGACCGTTCGGGTCATTAACTCGAAAGGAACATAGCTTGGTTTTATTGTGATTTAGAGTGGCTAAACGTTGTAGCTAAGATTTGATTTGCATGTTTAAGACTTATTTGCTTATGTATTGAACTGTGTTTTGTTATTTATTTTTGGCAATTCGTTCTTCAATTCTTTGATCTTGTTGGTTTAAGTGGACTCGAGAGAAAGAAACTTAGATTAGAGCAAAGTTGTCAAAACTCTTAGAAGTTTGACATGAGAATGACCTAGAAGTCTAAGGGAAACACATAAAGAAGTTGCTTAATGTCGTGCATACTTTTAAAATTCTAAGGAAACTTTAGAATTTATCGTGTGTGTGAGGCTCATTAAGAATTGAGAGATAATCGAGAGATTCTCTTGAATATCTTCACTTCTTGTTTATAAATTCATTAGGTTAGTTCATTGCATGTGTTAAATAAGGTTTTAATTTGTGAAGTCAATTTCCTCCAATTCAATCATATTCGTGTCTCCAATTGTACATTTATTTTCTATCTTTGTTTCACTATCTATCCACGTTTTGTTACTTTAGCTAAAATCGAGAATTGGTATCTTGGTAATTAATTAATTTAGAAACCCATTCCCGAGGACGATACTTGGAACTCTAAAATCACTATACTAAAAGTTGACCCGTACACATGCGGTATTGCATTATCAAATTTTACACAACACCAACCTTGAGGTCAAGGTCGAGGCTGACCTTGAGGTCGAGGTCGATCTTGAAGTCGAGGTCGAGGCTAATGTTGAAGTCGAGGCCAGACCTAGAGTCAAAGGTGAAGCAATCAATCCAGCATGGAAGGCAGAATTATTAAAGATTCAAAAAGAGTTAGGCCACATACAAGGTAATTTACACCAGGTGAGCAATGTAAGGTTTGACATTGAAACTTTGATAGAAGAGGTAGATTCACCTTTTACTGATGAAATCATGAATATAAAACTACCTCCCACATTCAAAGTTCCAAAAATCAAACCCTATGATGGAAACAAAGACCCTGTGGTGCATCTAGATATATACAGATCATGGATGGAACTTCATGGGGTGAACGACGCAATTAGATGCATAACCTTCTCATTCACTCTAGTAGGACCAGCAAGAAATTAGTTTCGCAACATAAAAAGAGGATCTATAGGTTCGTTTAAGGAATTGGCTCGAGCATTCGTGACACAGTTCTTAGGAGGAAGAAATCAGCGCAAGCCAACAACTCATTTGCTCTCCATCAAGTAAGGATTCAAAGAAACTTTGCGAGAATATATTGCTCGATTCAATAGTGAAGTCTTAGGGGTTGAAGATTGCACTGATGAAGCAGCATTAATGACCATAGTTAATGGACTCAGAGATCGAAGACTCATACGATCTTTCGAAAAAATAAAACTTGTATCGTATGTAGAGCTCATCACTCGAGCTCAAAAGTACGTGTGTGTAGAAGAATTACTTCATACGAAGAAGAAAACTGGTTTTCTTAAAAAAAGATCAAGTGAAACATTACATCAAGAAGGCAAGAGACATAAGATAGACAACTAGAAACCACTTCAATTTGGCTACCCGTTCAGAAAGTTTGAAAAGTACACCCCAACATCAGTTCCCCTTGAACATATTTTAATGGAGGTACGCCATTCAAACTTATTGAAGCGACCTGAAAAGATGAAAACAGAATTAAACAAGAGGGATAAGAAAAAATATTGGCTTTACCATGAAGATCATGGTCATATGACTCAAGATTGTTTCCAGCTGAAGGACGAAATTGAGGTTTTAATCGAAAATGGTTTCTTGAGGGAATACACTGATCTGCATGCCAAAAAAAAGGTCAAGACCTCATTGAAGGCCAAGGTCAAGGTCGAGGCCAACTTCAATCTTCTTATAAAAAAGTTTTTTTTTTTGTTTTTGATCAAATTATATTTGTTAGAGTTTAGATTATTTAAATTCAATTTCACGAGTATCATGTTATAGACTAGGTTAGTCATTACTTAATTTTAGTTGATTAATATAAGTTATGAAAATAAATTTGCACTCGAACAAAATAGATCTTCCTACACTCAATATTCTCCTTTGGTAGGGGGCTTCTTTTTGCATGTCTTTCCTTATGGTAGATTTAATTTTGTTAATTCCATCAATTCATGTAAGATTGAAGTTCTATTAGCAATAGACTTATCTTCTTCAAGCTACAAGTGGTGTCACTCAAGCATGAGTTCAACAAAACTCTCACTTGAGTAGGGGGTTACATAGAAGATATGCTTCTCTATTAAACAAAAGGCAGAAGCTACATAGGAGATATGCCTCTCTGTTGAACAAAAACACAGAAGCTACATAGGAGATATGTCTCTCTATTAAACAAAAGGCAGAAGCTACATAGAAGATTTTCCTCTCTGTTGAACAAAAAGCAAGAGCTACATAGGAGATATGCATCTCTATCGAACAAAAAATGGAAGATATACATTACAAACCTAAAAGACCAATTTTAGTAGAGTCGCGGTCGACAAAGAGAGGTTGAGGCCGACCACCACAGGCCGAGGCCGGCCACCACAGGTCGAGGTCGACCATACTAGATATTTGGAGAATAGAAGCATTGAGGTCGACCATACTAGATATCTGGAGAATAGAAGCAACATAATCATGAGCTAGAAAAAACAAACGAGATAGGGGGTTGGAAAAGGGAGACTAATCACATGGTCAAGGTCAAATTCATATGGTCGAGGTCGACCTCATATGTCCGAGGCCGACCACGTCTTTAGTCAAGGTCGACCACCTTGGTCGAGGCTGACCTCATATGGCCGAGGTCGACCACCTTGGCCGAGGATGACCACCTCTTTAGTCGAGGCCAACCACCTTGGCTGAGGCTGACCACCCTGGTCGAGGCTAACCACTGCCATTAGAACATACTCTCATGGTTATGGTTGAGCTCTTTCCAACATTCAATCACAAGAAAAAACGAGGAAGACAAGATCAATCATCAGAATTAAAGCCAAAATCTGGAGCCTACTCCAGATACGAAAGATTATGTCGTGCGAACAAAGCACGAAACACGCAAAACTCTTGAGCACTTAGGTGC
Source organism: Trichosanthes cucumerina (assembly GCA_036507285.1). Lineage (NCBI taxonomy): Eukaryota > Viridiplantae > Streptophyta > Magnoliopsida > Cucurbitales > Cucurbitaceae > Trichosanthes > Trichosanthes cucumerina. The sequence continues at coordinate 12,672,345 of CM071836.1, read as the reverse complement.
ACAAGAAGCGGCCTAGAAGGTTGATTGAACCACAAAAGGGTTCGGTTATCTGACTTGGCAACCCAAAAATCTGAGAAAAATCTCACGATGGGTCCCTATTGAACAAGCCAAGAAAATTAGTTAGGTTCATAAGAGGGACTTGATTGATTAATTTGAGCAACCTAAAAATCCGAGTTATGTCTCGCGATGAGTTTCATAAAATGAAATGAGAAGTAGAAAATAGAGAAGCAGAAAAGTAGAAATCAAGCAGAGATCAAGCTGAGCTAAGTCTCGCGATAGAATTCGCTGAGAAAATTCAAGGATCACAAAAATAATATGCAGAGGTTGAGGAGAACTTGTTCACAGTTGACAAAACAAAGTGCAGAAGGGTTTGGGCGGTCAGACCGACCGAGGCTAACCAGATCGACCAAGGACGACCACACTGATCGAGGTCGATCAGACCGACCGAGGATGACCACACCGATCGATGATGACCAGACCGATCGAGGCCGACCAGATCGACCGAAGACGACCAGACCGACCGAGGGCGACTAGATCGGTCGAGGACGACCAAACCGGTCGAGGCTGAGGCTGACCAATCTAGGTCATTGCCCAACCCTCAATTCCGACTTCCTTGCTCATTTTCTCTTATCCTCTCTCGATATCGACTCGAGATAAGGTTACATTAGTCCATAAATGCATATGAAAAGTTTAAAGCTACAAGGCTACCTGAAGCTACGTATTTGAAGACCACTTCAAAACTACACATTCTCTCCAGGAAAACGATATAGATAATGAATCCATAGAAGAATTCCAGAGTAATTGACATTCTAGAAGACTGAATATCCTCATAAGGATGGACAACAATAACTAGAGAGAATTGGAGGCAAACCTCGAAAGATCGACAATGACTCAAAAAAGCTTAGTAGCCTACTTCCAAGTCAGGCTCCATACAATTACTTCACATGCTCTTAATCTAGAATCCTAACTAGGGAGTGGGGGCTAATGTTATGGGTGAAATTAGATCAACAATGAACGGGTTGGTTAAAGGGCTACAACGAAAGGCCAAACGAGGAAAGAAGCCCAATACGAAGTCCAAATGGACCGAAATCAAACAAAGACTGACCCGAGGCGAAAAGGGACGAGAGGGCGTGCTTAGGCTTTGTCCCAAGCAAGTGGTCGGCCGAGGCCGACCAGGTGGTAGAGCCCCAAATTTGGCTCTACCTTGGCCCAATAAGCCAAAATAGAGACCCAGGCTTGGGACTTGACCGAAGCCCGTGGTCAGCCTCGGCCTATGGCCCACTTCGGGCCCTTACATCGGTCCCATTTGGTCTGTAGGCCCGGTTCCAACCCACTTTCGGCCTTTCCTTTTCCCATTAAGCAACGGAAACCAACGAAAAACACTAGGTACGAGTTATTTAAGCTCTCTGAGGAGGGGAGAGCCAAGTAAGTTGATTCCAACCATCAAAACTCCCTACTTAAGCGATCGAATCCCGCAGCGGAAGCGATTGTGAATCACGTGTTCTTTATTTTGTTGCATAGATTTCATTCAATAACAATATATATAAGATTAGGCATGTAATACAAAGTAGAACAACAAGATATTACCTTTGAAGATTACTTTCTTCACGAATCCCTCCTCAATAGATCACGATCTCAACAACAACTCGAACCTTGTGAAGTTCCACCATCAGATCTTCTCCGTTGTTCTCTAGGTGAGGGAGGAAGGTGGGTTCCTTTAGGATGAGATGAGGTGATCTTATGGAATTGTGTTTGTAACTCTTTTCAACACAATTAGAGAGAATTCTAGGGTATTGTCAAAAAGTCTTCTTATAAAATTTGCATCTCATGCAACTATTTATAGGGAAATAGGATAGAAATTACCATCTTATCCCTCCTTTATTCTCTCATTAGTATATAATCTAATTCACATTGCAACCATATATTATATCATTTATATCACATATAATTGATATAACACCTCATATATGAAATTGAACACTTCAATTTCATTCCAATAATGTGAGATTAACTAATCAAACTCTTTGATCTAGTTAATCAATATTCACTAACTACAAGTCACTCCACTAGAGACTTGTAACTGCACTCTCCTCACTGTAGATTATATTGTGCCCATTGATATAATCATTACCCATGAGTCGACCCTTCACAGGTTGTTCGTAATTACAGTTGGGTCAAATTACCGTTTTACCTCTATGATTACCTTTTTGTTCCTTAAGCACCACTGATCTTCTAATGAACAACAAGTCTATGGTCCTACCATAAACTCATACCCTCTTAAGCCAGTTTAGAGGACAGGGCCCCGTTGTTCATGACCTGGACTCAGTTTTTAAGGGAACAACCCATCTAATTCCTTAGTGTAGGAATGAGTGAATTCAATCTTGCATAGTTAAGTTCCCAGCTACCTACGAGGTTCTGTCCCTGAGAATGTAGGCTTATTGAGTCGGCTACAGGCCACTCTCACCCATACTAGTCTAAGGACAAACCCCTATAAGCAGGAGTTCTTAACTTGCTCAGGATTCAGGCCAAGTCACTGATGACCATCTATAAATTATCAGTCTTATCCTGTTAACGACATTATACTGGTTAGACTAATAATTTGCAGTCTCGTTTTGTATGAAATCTTCATACAGGACGCCCCTACTCGCATGTCAACCACATGAATGAGTTGGATTACCTCATTTGTACTAATTACAAAGTGGGTCGCATGCATGGTGTTTCCAACCTTATTCTTATACCATAGATCATTTAGGTTATACTCTTGAACACAATCCAAATAGTGTCTACTACACTGATGTTCAAGATATATTATAACCTTGGAGCTTAGTTTATTGGATTTATAAAGCAAGAATATAATTTTAGCAAAAAAAATAACTCTTTATTAATTTGATCAAAATTACATAAGTTTAGGGCACAAATCCCAACAATCTCCCACTTGACCTAAAGCTTGTGGAGTACTAAACATTACAATAATGTAAATACAATAAACTAGGGCATTGAAACCCTTTGTACAATATACTCCCACTTGCCCTAGTTGGGGAAGACTTGTAAACCTACACCTTCTAGGTGACCCTCAAATACTTTAGCCGTGAGAGGTTTTGTAAAAGGATCAAGAATGTTGTGCTCTGAGGCTATCTTTGTGACGATCACGTCTCCTCGATGCACGATCAACAAGATGAGATGATATTTCCGCTCAATATGCTTTCCCCTCTTGTGACTTCGGGGTTCCCTTGAATTTTCCCACGGCACCACTGTTATCACAATACAACGTGATGGGCAAACTCATATTTGGAACAACTTCCAAATCTAACATAAATTTCCTTAACCAAACGACCTCTTTTTCTCCTTCACAAGCTGCGACATATTCGGCTTCCATGGTGGAGTCAGCGATGCATCCCTGCTTGACGCTTCGCCATACTACAGCTCCTCCATTAAGAGTAAATACTGACTCTGATGTAGATTTCTGAGAATCTTTATCAGTCTGAAAGTCAGAATTCGTGTATCCTGTAAGGATCAAATCCTTAGCCTCATACACAAGCATGTAGTTCCTTGTTCTCCGTGATACTTAAGGATCGTTTTAACCGTTGTCCAGTGTTCTGGTCATGGATGGATTGATACCTACTGACCATTCCAACTGCAAAACAAATGTCTTGCCTAGTACACAGCATGGCTTAGATCAGGCTCCCAACAGCTGATGTATGAGGAATCTGTCTCATGTTCTCAACTCCTTAAGGTGTCTTAGAACACTGTTCCTTAGACAAATGAACTCCATATCTAAAAGAAAATAAACGATTTTTTGAGTCTTGCATCTTAATCCTCAACAACACTTTGTCGATGTAAGTTGTCTGAGACAGGGCTAGTGTTTTATTCTTGCGGTTCGAGACAATCTAGATCCCTAGAACAAACTGCGCTTCACCCAAATCTTTCATTTGAAATTGCGTAGCTAGCCAATTTTTAATGTCAGTAAGATAACCTACATCATTCCCAATGAGTAGGATATCATCCACATATAGAACTAGGAATGCAACAAAATTATTGATGATTTTCTTGTAGACACAAGGTTCATCATCATTCTGATCAAAGTCAAAAGAATTGATTGCCTCATCAAATCTTATATTCCAGGACCTAGAAACTTGTTTCAGTCCATAGATTGACCTTTTAAGCCTGCAAACCTTTTGCTCTTGTCCTGGTTTAATGAACCCTTTGGGTTGGTCCATGTAGATGTTCTCGTCAAGATTGTCATTCAAGAATGTTGTCTTGACATCCATTTGCCATACCTCATAGTCATAATATGCGGCAATGACAAGTAGGATACGGATAGACTTTACCATAGCAACATACAAAAAGGTTTCCTCATAGTCAACCCCTTCAACCTGGGTATAACCCTTTGCTACTAGTCTAGCTTTAAAGGTTTGCACCTTTCCATCTACACCACGCTTTCTCTTTTGGTATTTATGCCCTAAACTTGTTTAATTTTGATCAAATAAATAAAGAGTTATTTGTTTTGATAAAATTATATTCTTGCTTTATAAATCTAATAAACTATGCTCCAAGGTTATAATATATCTTGAACATCAGTGTAGTGGACACTATTTGGATTGTGTTTAAGAATATAACCTAAATGGTCTATGGTATAAGAATGGAAACCTCATTCTGGTAACACCATGGATGAGACCCACTTTGTAATTAGTACAAATGAGGTAATCCAACTCATTCATGTGGTTGACATGCGAGTGGGGGCATCCTGTATGAAGAGTGCATACAAGACCAGACTGTAAATTATTAGTCTAACCAGTGTAACACCGTTAACAGGATAAGACTGATAATTTATAGATGGTCATTAGTAGTCGACCTAAATCTTGAGTAAGTTAAGAACTCCTGCTTGTAGGGGTTTGTCCTTACACTAGTATGGGTGAGAGTGGCCTGTAGCCGACTCAATAAGCCTACCTTCTCAGGGACAGAACCTCGTAGGTAGCTGGGGACTTAACTATACAAGATGGAATTCACTTATTCCTACACTTAGGAATTAGATAGGTTGTTCCCTTAAGAACTGACTCCAGGTCTTGAACAACAGGGCCTCGCCCTCTATGAGGGTATGAGTCTATGGTAGGACCTTAGACTTGTTGTTCATTAGAGGATTAGTGGTGCTTAAGGAACAAAGAGGTAATCAAAGGGGTAAAACGGTAATTTGACCCAGCTGTGATTACGTACAACCTATGAAGGGTCGACTCATGGGTAATGATTATATCAGTGGACACAATATAATCTACAGTGAAGAGAGTGCAACTACAAGTCTGTATTGGAGTGACTTGTGGTTAATGAATATTGATTAACTAAATCAAAGAGTTTGGTCAGTTAATCTCATATCATTGGAGCTCATGAATTGTAGGTCCATTAGGTCCCTCCGTTGTCTCAACATGGTTATTTGAGGGTATAAAGTTAGGAATAAAATTGAAGTGTTCAATTTCATGCATGAGGTGTTATATCAATTATATATGATATAATTGATATAATATATGGTTCTCTAGGTGAGGGAGGAAGGTGGGTTCTCTTTAATGTGAATTGGATTCACATATAAACCATATAATAGTGGGAGAATAAAGGAGGGATAAGATGGTAATTTCCATCCCATTTCCCTACATATATAGTTGCATGAGATGCAACTTAAGGCAAGGACTTAGAAACCTTAGATTGTGATCTAGTTGTGTGGTTAGAAAGTTTCCAAAACACAATCTCTCTCACAAACATCTCATCTCACCTAAAGAGAACCCACCTTCCTCCCTCACCTAGAGAACAACGGAGAAGATTCGGTTGTAGTGTCGGTGATCATTCGGGTTCGCGTTGTTGAGATCGTGAACGTGGGAGAAAGAGCACTTGAAGAAAAGTTCTTCAAAGGTATTATTCTTGTTGTCCATCTTGTTATTTTATGCTTAATCTAGTTAGATTTGTTCTTGAATATAATCCATGTAATGAAATTAAGAACGCGCGATTCACAATCGCTTCCGCTGCGGGATTCAATTCCCTTCAATTGGTATCAGAGCCCAATTCCGTTCTAAATTTACGTTCTGAATTTTTTAAGAACGAGGTAGAATTTACTGTTTTGCATGTGATGTATGAACGGTTTGCAATTTAGACGTTTTCAATTTTAGCACTTAGATTTACAATTTTTTCATTGAATCGTTCAATGTAAGGGTCCGATGTTTTGGGCAATTTTAATTGTAAATCGAGTCTGTAAGTCCGTGTCGATCGAGGCAAGGTGGTTGCTGAGAAGATCGAAGAGAAAACGAGCAAGAAATGGAGCTTTTTCTTTGTTGTCTATGTGCAGCATTGCAACGCTGCGCTTGCGGAAGGAGGCGCGTATCGGAGGCAGCGTTGCAACGCCGAAGGCGCTCCAACGGGCAGAAACGGACAAGGCACAGCGTTGCAACACTGGAGGCATTTTTCAGCAGCTTCAAACGGACGGAAAACGTATTTTTTTTATATATATTAAATATAAAAATGTTTTATATTTAATTTATTTTTATTTTATTTCATTTTAATTAATATAATTAGATTATATTAATTAAAATTGAATTTATGGTGCTAAAATTGGTCTAATTTTGCTATTTAAATTATGCAATTGTTGTGTAATTATTGTCATGCATAATGTATGCTTTTAATTTAGAAATCCCACCATAGGTTAAGCATTTTCATGCATCATTTATAATATAAAGAGTTATATTATATAGTTTGCATTATTAATTAATATAAGGTGTTATATTAATTTATGGACAACATTGACATGCATTATATTTCATGAGATGATTAGGCTATGTATATCTTATTATTCATGAGATGAATGATCAAGCACTATAACATAGTATGCATGTCACCTAAGGTTTTTTATTAGTTTTAAAATGTTTAGAACTTGGAAATAATAGACCTTAGATTATCTAGTTCTAATTAGATTAGAATTAGGAACCAAGTAATTTATAAATAATGATTAAAAGAGGAACTCTGTCTAAGGAAGGTTCTGTCTAGGTCAGTATTTAAGTCATGCGAAAACGAAACACCCCTACCCAAAATCGACTGGGGAGTGAAATTTAATCGAGAGTTTATAAATTACAAGATGGCTGTGATTTTATTAAGGGGTTAATAAACTAGAAATCCTATGCTTAATATAAAGAGTTATATTAACAAACTTAGGATAAAATCAATATAAGAGTTATGTTGATTATCAATATAAGAGTTATATTGATAAGTTTAGGTAAAACCATTAGGCAGGTTTTAGCCTAAGTAAGATTCCTATAGATTTAAAGTATCCAGTGGGAGGAAAAGTGTATATGATATATATTTTTCCACCTACGTATCTCCGGGAAGTTCACAATGTGAGACTCATACTTGGCCTCGTGGCGCAAACGGGAGCGTCCCCCTTCGGATGGTGTTTGTATGAGTCAATATCAAGGTAAATGGAGAGGGTACTTATAGTGAGTGGGAGCAGGTTTAGTGAAAACAAAACTTATGGTCTCTTCTTACGCTTGTTTACACCAGAAGATCACTATGGCCACCGCTAGTTTGGCTCGGACCGCATAATCCTTCAGAGGGCGTGATCATAGGGGATCGAACACAAGAGACACACGAAAGGGATAAAGATTTTCTTAGTCTGCTTTTAATCTAGTCCTCCCTCTTCATGGATTTTATTGGATGGGGACTCGGGATCTAAAGACAAAGTGGGTACAACTCACAAGGTACATAAGTAGTGTATGTATCCTGACCGAATAATGGTAACTAAAGCCTATAGGAATAAGAGTTATTCTGGCATTAGGTTTTGGTCAAGATTGTCTTGATCCAGAGGAGGAGTGTTTTTTATTACCTTTCGGTGTCATACATTCTAAACCATTGGAGTATCATTGCAAATTATAAATGACCTAGGAATCATTTGATAATTAGCTAAAACATGATTGGATTAGACAATTATAACAAGAAACTCATACAAGTTTTGTTTGTAAATTTTCCGCAAAAATGTCTAGCTCAATAATTTCCTTATTGGGTGCGGAAAAGTTAACCGAAGAGAATACAATGACGTGGAAAAATAAACTCAACACTATATTGGTAGTGGACGATCTTAAGTTTGTGCTAACTGAGGAGTGTCCTCAGGTGCCAGGCTCGAATGCGTCACGAAATGTTCGTGATGCATATAATCGATGGATCAAGGCCAATGTCTACATGCTGGCAAGTATGTCTGACATATTAGCCAAGAAGGATGAGTGCATGATGACTGCTAAGGAAATCATGGATTCAGTGCAGGGTATGTTTGGACAACAGTCCACACAGGCCCGACACAATGCCCTAAAGTACATTTTCAACTCGAGAATGCCAGAGGGTACATCTGTTCGGGATCATGTCCTGGATATGATAGTGCACTTTAACATCGCGAAGTCGAATGGTGCTTCTATCGATGAATCGAGCCAGGTCAGCTTTATTCTGAAAACCCTTGCAGGTAGTTTCCTACAGTTTAGAAGTAATGTTGTTATGAACAAGCATACTTTTAATCTTACTTCCCTTCTGAATGAACTCCAAACCTTTCAATCTTTCATGAAAATTCAGGGATCGAAAGGTGAGGCAAATATTGCCAGTAGGAGTTATCATAGAGGTTCGACCTCTGGATAAAAAACAGTGGCTTCATCTTCTTCTAACCTGAAAGGGAAGAAGAAGAACATAAAGAAGATTGGTAAAGGGAAACGAGCTGACAAAGCTGCCGCCGAGAAGGGCAAGAAAGTCAAAGAAGTTGCAGACAAAGGAAAGTGTTTCCACTGCAACGAACACAAGCATTGGAAACGGAACTGTCCGAAGTATATTACAGAAAAGAAGAAGGAAGGTAAATATGATTTACTTTGCTTAGAAGCTTATTTAGTGGATAATGATTAAACTGCTTGGATACTTGATTCAGGCGCCACTAATCATGTTTGCCCTTCTTTTCAGGAAATTGATTCCTGGCAGCAGCTACAGAAAGGAGAGATAACACTCCGGGTTGGAAATGGAGAAGTCGTCTCAGCTGTAGCAGTAGGCACGGTGAAACTTTATTTTGGCAAGAAATATATGTTGTTAGACAATATATTAGTGATACTAGGGTTTATTAGAAACCTTATTTCAATTTCTTACCTTATAGAACAATATATTTCTATTTCTTTCTCTATGAATAAAGTGTTTATTTTGAAGAAAGGTGTGGACATATGTTCATCTTCATTAGAAAATGGGTTGTATGTTTTAAGGCCTAATTCAGTCAAAATGGTTTTGAACACTAAATTATTTAAAACTGCAAACACACAAACTAAGAAACATAAAATTTCTCCTAAAGAAAATGCTCATCTTTGGCATCTTCGATTGGGTCACATTAATCTCAATAGGATTGAGAGATTGGTAAATAATAGACTTCTAAATGAGTTAAAAGAAAATACTTTACCTGTATGTGAATCCTGCCTAGAAGGCAAAATGACAAAAACACCTTTTAGTGAAAAAGGTTATAGAGCCAAAGAACCTCTTGAGCTTATACATTCAGACCTTTGTGGTCCGATGAGTGTTAAAGCCAGAGGAGGTTATGAATATTTCATCTCGTTTATAGATGATTATTCTAGATTTGGGCATATTTACCTAATACAACATATGTCTGAAGCACTTGAAAAGTTCAAGAAATTCAAGACTGAAGTTGAAAATCAATTAGGTAAAATGATTAAGACACTTCGATCGGATCGAGGTGGAGAGTACATGGATTTAAAATTCCAGAACTATATGATAGAACATGGAATGATACTCTGGATCAAAAACACTTCTCCCCTGGATCAAGACATTCTTGACCAAAACCTAATGCTAGAATAACTGTTATTCCTATAGGATTTAGTTACCATTATTTGGTCAGGATACATACATTTCTTATGTACCTTGTGAGTGTAACCCTCTGTCTTTAGGCCCCAGAGTCCCCATCCAGCAAAATCCGCCGAAGGGAGGACCAGGTTGAAAAATAGACTAAGGAAATCTTTATCCCTTTCGGGTGTCCACAGTGTTCGATCCCCTATGATCAAACCCTCCGAAGGGATTGTTTGGTCAAGGCCAAACTAGCAGGCTGACCATAGTGATCTTATGGTGTGAACCGAAAGAAGAGAGCATAAGTTTTGTTTTCACTAAATCTGTTCCCACTCACTATAAGTACCCTCTCCATTCACCTTGATATTGACTCATACAAACACCATCCGAAGGGGGACGCTCCCGTTTGTGCCACGAGACCAAGTATGAGTCTCACGGTGTGAATTTCTCGGAGAAACGTAGGTGGAATTGTATGTATCATATAAACTTTTTCTCCTACTAGATACTTTAACTTTATAGGAAAATGACTTAGGCTAAACCCGGCTAATGGTTTTACCTAAATTTATCAATATAAAAATTATATTGATATTCAATATAACTCTTATATTGATTCTATCCTAAGTTTGCTAATATAACTCTTTATATTAAGTCTAAGATTTCTAGTTTATTAACCCCTTAATTGTTGGGATTTATGCCCTAAACTTGTGTAATTTTGATCAATTAAATAAAGTATTATTTATTTTAATAAGATTACAGTCTTGCTTTTATAAATCCAATAAACTAAGCTCCAAGGTTATAACGTTTATCTTGAAATCAGTGTAGTGGACACTATTTGGGTTGACTTCAAGATTATAACCTAAATAGTCTATAGTATAAGAATAAGGTTGGAAACCTTATTCTGGTAACACCATGGATGCGACCCACTTTGTAATTAGTACAAATGAGGTAATCCAACTCATTCATGTAGTTGACATGCGAGTGGGGGCATCCTGTATGAAGAGTTCATACAAGACTGGATCGCAAATTATTAGTGTAACCAAAGATAACAATCAGATTATGTGATAAGACTAGTAATATATAGATGGTCATTAGTGACTCGACCTGAATCGTGAGCAAGTTAAGAACTCCTGCTTATAGGAGTTTGTCCTTAGACTAGTATGGGTGAGAGTGGCCTGTAGCCGACTCAATAAGCCTACCTTCTCAGGGATAGAACCTCGTAGGTAGCCGAACATAATCTGTGCAAGATGGAATTCACTCATTCCTCTACCGAGGAATTAGATAGGTTGTTCCCTTAAGAACCGACTCGTGTCTTGAACAACGGGGCCCCACCATCTATGAGGGTATGAGTCTAAGGTAGGACCTTAGACTTGTTATTCATTAGAGGATCAGTGGTGCTTAAGGAACAAAGAGGTAATCACAGGGGTAAAACGATAATTTGACCCAGCTGTGATTGCGAACAACCTGTGAAGGGTCGACTCATGGGTAATGACTATATCAGTGGACACAATATTATCTACAGTGAGGAGAGTGCAGCTACAAGTTTATAGTGGAGTGACTTGTAGTTAATGAATATTGATTAACTAGATCAAAGAGTTTGATCGCTAATCTCACATCATTGGAGCTCATGATCTGTAGGTCCATTAGATCCTTACATTTGGCTCAATATGGTAATATTGAGGGTATATAGTTAGGAGTGAAATTGAAGTGTTCAATTTCATACATGAGGAGTTATATCAATTATATATGATATAATTGATATAATATATAGTTTAATGTGAATTAGATTCATATATAAACTATATACTAAAGAGAGATTAAATGAGGGGTAGGATGGTCATTTCCATCCTATTTCTCTATATATATGGTTGCATGAAATGCAACTAGGTTAAGGTTTTGGAAAAGCTCTTTTGTTTTTGTTGGAAGAGTTCCAAGACAACAAAAACATCTCTCTCTCAAAATACCTCAAATCTCCTAAAGGGAACCCACCTTCCTCCCTCACCTAGAGTACAACGGAGAAGATCCGGTGGTCGTGTCTTCGCACATTGGAGTTCTTGTTGCTGAGATCGTGACCGTGGAGAGAGGAGCACTTGAAGAAAGGTTCTTCAAAGGAAAATTCTTGTTGTCCATTTCACTTTTATGCTTAATCTAGTTTTGTATGTTCTTGAATTATCGTTGTAACTAAATCAAGAGCGTGCGATTTGCAATCGCTTCCGCTGCGGGGACTTCGATTCCCTTCAATTGGTATGAGATGTATGAACGGTTTTTGTAAAATTAGATGTTTTCAATTTTGGCACTTAGATTAACAATTTCCATTGAAATGTTCAATGTAAGGGTCCGGTGTTTTGGGCAAATTTAACTGTAAATCGAGTCTGTAAGTCCGTGTCGATCGACGCAAGGCAGTGGCTGAGAAGAACGGAGAAAAAATGAGCAAAGGAATGGTGATTCTCAATGTTGTCTGTGTGCAGCGCTGCAACGCTGTTCATCAGCGTTGCAACGACGCGCTTTCAGGAGAAGGCGAGCGTAGGAGGCATTGCGCAAAGCTCGGCAGAAAATGACAAAAGCAGCGTTGCAACGCCGGATACGTTTCACGCGAGGAGCAACGGGCAGAAACGTTTATTTTATTATTTATATTAATTATAAAAATGTTTTATTTTAATATATTTAATAATTTTAATTTTAATTAATATAATTAGATTATATTAATTAAAATTATTTCTAAGGTGCCAAAATTGGTCTAATTTTTGTTATTTTAATTATGCAATTGTTGTGTAATTATTGTCATGCATAGTGTATGCTTTTATTTTAGAAATCCTACCTTAGGTTAAACATTTTCATGCATCATTTATAATATAAGGAGTTATATTATATAGTTTGCATGATTAATTAATATAAGGTTGTTATATTAATTTTTGGACCCCATTGACATGCATTATTTTTCATGAGATGAATATGCTATGAATGTCTTATTATTCATGTGATGAATGATCAAGCACTATAACATAGTATGCATGTCACCTAAGGTTAATTATTAGTTTTAAAGTGTTTAGAACTTGGAAATAATAGACCTTAGGTTATCTAGTTCTAATTAGATTAGAATTAGGAACCAAGTAATTTATAAGTTATGATTAAAAGAGGAACTCTGTCTAAGGAAAGTTCTGTCTAGGTTTGGGTATTTAAGCTGACGGAAACGGAACACCCCTACCTGGAAACTGATCTGGGAGTGAAATTTAATCAGAGAGTCTTATAAATTACAGTAGCGTTAGCTGGTTTATTAAGGGGTTAATAAACTAGAAATCCTAGGTTTAATATAAGGAGTTATATTAACAAACTTAGGATAAAATCAATATAAGAGTTATATTGATTATCAATATGAGAGTTATGTTGATAGAGTTAGGTAAAACCATTAGCCAGGTTTTAGCCTAAGAAAGATTCCTATAGACTTAAAGTATTCAATGGGAGGAAAAAGTGTATGAGATACATATTTTTCCACCTACGCTATCTCCGAGAAGTTCACACCGTGAGACTCATACTTGGCCTCGTGGCGCAAACGGGAGCGTCCCCCTTCGGATGGTGTTTGTATAAGTCAATATCAAGGTGAATGGAGAGGATACTTATAGTGAGTGGGAGCAGGTTTAGTGAAAACAAAACCTACCGTCTCTTTTGTTTGGCCTTACACATGTTAGACCACTATGGTCACCGCTAGTTTGGCTGGACTGCACAATCCCTTCGGAGGGCTTGATCATAGAGGATCTAACACAGTAGACACCCGAAAGGGATAAAGATTTCCTTAGACTATTTTCCAATCTAGTCCTCCCTTCGGCGGATTTTAATGGATCGAGACTCTGGGATCTAAAGACAAAGGGTTAACTCACGGGGTACATAAGTTGTGTATGTATCCGGACCCAAAAATGGTAACTAAAACCTATAGGAATAAGAGTTATTCTGGTATTAGGTTTTGGTCAAGAGTGTCTTGATCCAGAGGAGGAGTGTTTTTTATTACCCTTCGGTGTCATACATTCTAAACCTTTGGAGTATCATTGCAAATTATAAATGGCCTAGGAATCATTTGATAATTAGCTAAAACATGATTGGATTAGAGTTATAGCAAGAAACTCATACAAGTTTGTTTGAAAATTTTCAGCAAAAATTTCTAGCTCTATAATTTTTTTATTGGGTGCCGAAAAGTTAACCGGAGAGAATATGATGACATGGAAAAACAAAGTCAACACTATTTTGGTAGTGGTTGATCTGAAGTTTGTGCTAACTGAGGAGTGTCCTCAGGTGCCAGGCTCGAATGCATCACGAAATGTTCGTGATGCATATGATCGATGGATCAAGGCCAATGATAAGGCCAAGGTCTACATGCTGGCAAGTATGTCTGACATATTTGCCAAGAAGCATGAGGGCATGATTACCGCCAAAGAAATCATGGATTCTGTGCAGGGTATGTTTGGACAACAGTCCACACAAGCCCGACATAATGCCCTAAAGTACATATTCAACTCGAGGATGCCAGAGGGTACATCTATTCGGGATCATGTCCTGGATATGATGGTGCACTTTAACATCGGGGAGTCGAATGGTGCTTCCATCGATGAGTCGAGCTGTGTCGCTTTTCATTCGAAACCCTTCCGATAGTTTCCTGCAGCTTTAGAAGTAATGTTGTTATGAACAAGCTTACTTTTAATCTTACCTCCTTTCGAATGAACTCCGGACCTTTCGGTCTTTGATGAAAATTCGTGGATCGAAAGGTGAGGCAAATATTGCCAATGAGGAGTTATCACATAGGTTCGACCTGCGGGACAAAAGCAGTGGCTTCATCTTCTTCTAACCCGAGAGGTAAGAAGAAGAACATGAAGAAAGGTTGGTAAAGGAAACAGTCGACAAAGTCGCCGCCTGAAGGGCAAGAAAGTCAAAGACGTTGCGATAAAGGAAAGTGTTTCCACTACAACGAAAGACGGGCATTGAAACGGAATCGTCCAAGTACATTGCGAAAAAAAGAAGAAAGGTAAATATGATTTACTTTGCCTAGAAGCTTGTTTAGTGGATAATGATAAAACAGTTTGGATACTTGATTCAGCGCCACTAATCATGTTTGCTCTTCTTTTTCGTGGAATGATTCTGGCAAAGAAGCTTACAACAAGGAAAGATAACACTCGGGTTGGAAATGGAGAAGTCGTCTCACCGTAGCGATGAGCACAATGAAGCTTTATTTTGGCAAGAAATATGTATTGTTGGACAATATAATAGTGATACCAGTGTTTACTAGAAACCTTATTTCCATTTCTTGCCTTATTGAACAAAGATATTTTTGTTTCTTTTCTATGAATAAAGTGTTTATTTTGAAGAAATGTTTAGAAATATGTTCAAATTTCATTAGAAAATGGATTGTATGTTTTAAGGCCTAATTCGGTCAAAATGGTTTTCAACATCGAATTATTTAAAACTCATAAACGCACAAACTAAGAAACGTAAAATTTCTCCTAAAGAAAATGCTCATCTTTGGCATCTAAGATTGGGTCACATTAATCTCAATAGGATTGAGAGATTGGTAAAGAACGGACTTCTAAACGAGTTAGAAGAAAATTCCTTACAAGTATGTGAATCATGCGTAGAAGGCAAAATGACTAAAAGACCTTTTAGTGGAAAAGGTTATAGAGCCAAAGATCCTCTAGAGCTTATACATTCAGACCTTTGTGGTCCAATGAATGTTAAAGCCAGAGGAGGATATGAATATTTCATCTCTTTTATAGATGATTATTCCAGATATGGGCATATTTACCTAATGCACCACAAGTCTGAAGCACTTGAAAAGTTCAAGGAATTCAAGGCTGAGGTTGAAAATCAATTAGGTAAAAGAGTTAAAACACTTCGATCGGATCGAGGTGGAGAGTACATGGATTTAAAATTCCAGAACTATATGATAGAACATGGAATTACATCCCAACTCTCAGCTCCCGGCACACCACAGCAAAACGGTGTATCGGAAAGGAGAAATAGAACCTTGTTGGACATGGTTCGATCAATGATGAGTTATGCTCATCTCCCTAGTTCCTTTTGGGGTTATGCAGTGGAGACTGCAGTATACATTTTGAATAGTGTGCCCTCCAAAAGTGTTTCTGAAACACCTTTTGAACTCTGGAAAGGACGTAAAGGTAGTTTATGTCACTTCAGAATATGGGGTTGTCCAGCACATGTGCTTGTGACAAATCCAAAGAAGTTGGATTCACGTTCAAAGTTGTACCTATTCGTAGGATACCCAAAAGAAACAAGAGGTGGTTTATTCTATGATCCTAAGGAAGATAAGATTTTTGTGTCGATAAATGCCACTTTCTTGGAGGAGGATCACATAAGGGACCACAAACCAAAAAGTAAGGTAGTGTTGAGTGAGTTAGACGGAACAATAGCAAAGGTTGCTAATTAGAACACTAGTACGTCAACAAGAGTTGTTGATACTAGTTTGGCTAGTCAAGAAAGTCCATCTCAAGAGTTGAGTATGCCTCAACGTAGTGGGAGGGTTGTGATACAGCCTGACTGTTACATGGGTTTAGCTGAAACCCAAGTTGTTATACCAGATGACAACTGCGAGGATCCATTGAATTATAATCAAGCAATGGTTGACATTGACAAAGACAAATGGGTCATAGCCATGGACCAAGAAATGGAGTCTATGCACTTCAATTTTGTTTGGGATCTTGTAGATAAACCTGATGGGGTAAAACCTATCGGTTGAAGTGGATCTACAAGAGAAAACGTGGTGTAGATGGGAAGGTGCAAACCTTTAAAGCTAGACTAGTAGCAAAGGGTTATACCCAGGTTGAAGGGGTTGACTTTGATGAAACCTTTTCACCTGTTCCTATGGTAAAGTCTATCCATATCCTTCTTGCCATTGCCGCATATTATGATTATGAGGTATGGCAAATGGATGTCAAGACAGCCTTTTTGAATGGCAATCTTGAGGAAACCATCTACATGGACCAACCCAAAGGGTTCATTAAACCAGGACAAGAGCAAAAGGTTTGCAGGCTTAAAAGGTCGATTTATGGACTGAAACAAGCCTCTAGGTCCTGGAATATAAGATTTGATGAGGGTATCAGATCTTATGGTTTTGACCAGAATGATGATGAACCTTGTGTCTACAAGAAAATCATCAATAGTTTTGTCGCTTTCCTAATTCTCTATGTGGATGATATCCTACTCATTGGGAATGATGTAGGTTATCTTACTGACATCAAGGAATGGCTAGCTACGCAGTTCCAAATGAAAGATTTGGGTGATGCGCAGCTTGTTCTTGGGATCCGCATTGTCCTAACATGAAGAATAAAACACTAGCCTTGTCTCAAGCATCATACATAGACAAAGTGTTGTCGAGGTTTAAGATGCAAGATTCCAAAAAGGGCTTGTTGCCTTTTAAACATGGAATTCATTTGTCTAAGGAACAGTGTCCTAAGACACCTCAAGGAGTTGAGGATATGAGACGGATTTCTTACGCATCAGCTGTTGGGAGCCTGATGTACACCATGTTACGTACTAGGCCTGATATCTGTTTTGCAGTTTGGATGGTCGGTGAGGTATCAATCCAATCCAGGACTTGAACACCGGACGGGTTAGAACAATCCTTAAGTATCTTCGAGAACAAGGAACTACATGCTTGTGTATGGGGCTAAGGATTTGATCCTTAGAGGATACACTGATTCGACTTTCGGATCGATAAATATTCTCGGAAATCTACATCGAGGTGGCCACCACTCTTAACGGAGGAGTTGTAGTATGGCGGCGCGTCAAGCAAGGATGCATCACGATTTTACCATGGAGGCCAAATATGTAGCAGAACTTATGAAGCAGCTAAGGAGGCCGTTTGGTTAAGAAATTTATGCTAAATTTGGAAGTTGTTCCAAATATGACTTTGCTCATCACGTCAGACATGCGATAATAATGTGGTGCAAAGGGCAAATTCGAGGGAACTCCGAAATCACAAGAGGGGAAAGCATATAGAGCGGAAGTATCATCTCATCCGGGAGATCCTGCATAAAGGAGACGTGATTGTCACGAAGATAGCCTCAGAGCACAACATTGTTGATCCTTTTACAAAGGCTCTCACGGCTAAAGTATTTGAGAGTCACCTAGAAGGTCTAGGTTTACAAGTCTTCCCCAACTAGGGCAAGTGGGAGTATTTTTGTACAAAGGGATTTAAATGCCCTAGTTTATTGTATTTACATTATTGTAATGTTTAGTACTCCACAAGCTTTAGGTCAAGTGGAAGATTGTTGGGAATTATGCCCTAAACTTGTGTAATTTTGATCAAATAAATTTAAATAAAGTGTTATTTATTTTGATAAGATTATAGTCTTGCTTTTATAAATCCAATAAGCTAAGCTCCAAGGTTATAACGTTTATCTTGAAATCAGTGTAGTGGACACTATTTAGGTTGACTTCAAGATTATAACCTAAATAGTCTATGGTATAAGAATAAGGTTGGAAACCTTATTCTGGTAACACCATGGATGTGGCCCACTTTGTAATTAGTACAAATGAGGTAATCCAACTCATTCATGTAGTTGACATGCGAGTGGGGGCATCCCGTATGAAGAGTTCATACAAGATCGATCGCAAATTATTAGTCTAACCAGATATCACCAGTTAATGTGGATAAGACTAGTAATTTATAGATGGTCATTAGTGACTCGACTGAATCTGAGCAAGTTAAGAACTCCTCGCTTATAGGGGTTTGTCCTTAGACTAGTATGGGTGAGAGTGGCACATGAGCCACTCTCATAAGCCTACTTTCTGGGACGAGAACCTCGTAGGTAGTGAGAACTTAATCGTGCAAGATGGAATTCACTCATTCTTCTCTTGAGGAATTAGATAGGTTGTTCCCTTAAGAACCGACTCCGTGTCTTGAACAACGGGGCCCCGCTCTCTCGAGGGTATGAGTCTAAGGTAGGACCTTAGACTTGTTATTCATTAGAGGATCAGTGGTGCTTAAGGAACAAAGAGGTAATCACAGGGGTAAAACGATAATTTGACCCATCTGTGATTACGAACAACCTATGAAGGGTCGACTCATGGGTAATGACTATATCAGTGGACACAATATTATCTACAGGTGAGGAGAGTGCAACTACAAGTCTATAGTGGAGTGACTTGTAGTTAATGAATATTGATTAACCTGGATCAAAGAGTTTGATCAGTTAATCTCACATCATTGGAGTTCATGATCTGTAGGTCCATTAGATCCCTCCGTTGGCTCAATATGGTAATATTGAGGGTATAAAGTTAGGAGTGAAATTGAAGTGTTCAATTTCATACATGAGGAATTATATCAATTATATATGATATAATTGATATAATATATAGTTTTAATGTGAATTAGATTCATATATAAACTATATACTAAAGAGAGATTAAATGAGGGGTAGGATGGTCATTTCCATCTTATTTCTCTATATATATGGTTGCATGAGATGCAACTAGGTTAAGGTTTTGGAAAAGCTCTTTTGTTGTTGTTGGAAGAGTTCCAAGACAACAAAAACATCTCTCTCTCAAAATACCTCACATCTCCTAAAGGGAACCCACCTTCCTCCTCACCTAGAGAACAACGGAGAGAAGATCCTGGTGGTCGTGTCTTCGCACGCGTTGGAGTTCTTGTTGCTGAGATCGTGACCGTGGAGAGAGGAGCACTTGAAGAAAGGTTCTTCAAAGGTAAATTCTTGTTGTCCATTTCACTTTTATGCTTAATCTAGTTTTGTATGTTCTTGAATTTATCGTTGTAACTAAATCAAGAGCGCGCGATTCTCAATCGCTTCACATGGAGGACTTGATTCCTTCATTAATAAACCTGCTGACGCTATTATAATTTATAAACTCTTAGATTAAAATTCAATCTCAGGTCAGTTCCCAGGTAAGGGTGTTCCGTTTCCGTCAGCTTAAATACTCCATCCTAGACAGAACCTTCCTTAGACAAAGTTCCTCTTTTAATCATTGTTTATAAATTACATGGTTCCTAATTCTAATCTAATTAGGACTAGATAACCTAAGGTCTATTAATTCCAAGTTCTAAATATTTTAAAACTAATAATTAACCTTAGGTGACATGCATACTATGTTATATTTGCTTGATCATCCATTACATGAATAATAAACATACATAGCATATTCATCTCATGAATTATAATGCATGTCAATTTTGTCCATAAATTAATATAGCACCTTATATTAATTATACATGCAAACTATATAATATAACACTTTATATTATAAATGATGCATGGAAATGCTTAACCTAAGGTGGGATATCTAAAATAAAAGCATACATTATGCATGACAATAATTATACAACAATTGCATAATTTAAATAGCAAAATTAGACCATTTTTGGCACCCTAAAAATTAATTTAATTAATATAATCTAATTATATTAATTAAAATTAATAAATTTAATAAAATTTAATATAAAACATTTTTGTATTAAATAAAATAAAAAACGTTTTCTGCTCGTTGGGAAATCTCCTAAAATGCCTTCAGGGTTGCAACATTGATGGCAGCGTTGCAACGCTGCACCTTGTCCATTTCTGTCCGTTGAAGCGTTACTCCAGCAGCGTTGCAATGCTGACTCCTTCATGTCGCGTGCCTTAGCAACTTCAGCGTTGCGACGCCCGTGCAAGCATTGCAACGTCAAGGCCTCATCGTGCAAGTGTTGTGACGCTGGGAGGCGCGTTGCAACGCTCCACCTGTCTGCAACATGAATATCGCCCGATTGGCGTTGCAACGCTGCACACAGTACAACAAACACCTTTTGTTGGTTTGCTCGTTTTTTATTCGTCGCCTCGATAGACACGGACTTACAGACTCGATTTACAATTAAATTTGCCCAAAACACCGGACGCTTACATTGAACGATTCAATGGAAAAAAATTGTAAATCTATGTGCCAAAAATGAAAAACATCTAATTTCGAAAACCGTTCATTCATCACATGAAAACAGTAAATCTCACCTTTGTTCTTGATAAATCAAGAACAAAATCAAGAACGCAATTGGAATCTGATACCAATTGAAGGGATCGAATCCCGCAGCGAAGCGATTGTGAATCGTGTGTTCTTTGTTTTGTTGCATAGATTTCATTCAAGAACAATATATATAAGATTAAGCATGTAATACAAAGTAGGACAACAAGATGTTACCTTTGAAGATTACTTTCTTCACGAATCCCTCCTCAATAGATCACGATCTCAGCAACAACTCGAACCTTGTGAAGTTCCACCATCAGATCTTCTCCGTTGTTCTCTAGGTGAGGGAGGAAAGTGGGTTCCTTTAGGATGACGTGAGGTGATCTTATGGAATTGTATTTGGAACTCTTTCCAACACAATTAGAGAGAATTCTAGGGTATTGTCAAAAAGTCTTCTTATAAAATTTGCATCTCATGCAACTATTTATAGGGAAATAGGATGGAAATTACCATCTTATCCCTCATTTATTCTCTCATTAGTATAGAGTTAATATGTGAATCTAATTCACATTACAACCATATATTATATCAATTTATATCACATATAATTGATATAACACCTAATATATGAAATTGAACACTTCAATTTTATTCCTAACTTTATACCATCAATATTACCATGTTGAGCCAACGGAGGGACCTAATGGACTTACAGTTCATGAGCTCCAATGATGTGAGATTAACTGATCAAACTCTTTGATCCAGTCAATCAATATTCATTAACTACAAGTCACTCCACTATAGACTTGTAGTTGCACTCTCCTCACTGTAGATTATATTGTGTCCATTGATATAATCATTACCCATCAGTCGACTCTTCATAGGTTGTTCGTAATCGCAGTTGGGTCAAATTACCGTTTTACCCCTTTGATTACCTATTTGTTCATCAAGCACCACTGATCCTCTAATGAACAATAAGTCTATGGTCCTACCATAAACTCATACCCTCTTAAGTCAGTTTAGAGGGTGGGGCCCTGTTGTTCAAGACCTGGACTCAGTTCTTAAGGGAACAACTCATCTAATTCCTTAGTGTAGGAATGAATGAATTCCAGCTTGTATAATTAAGTTCCTAGCTACCTACGAGGTTCTGTCCCTGAGAAGGTAGGCTTATTGAGTCGGCTACAGGCCACTCTCACCCATACTAGTCTAAGGACAAACCCCTATAAGTAGGAGTTCTTAACTTACTCAGGATTCAGGTCGAGTCGCTAATGATCATCTATAAATTATCAGTCTTATCCTGTTAACGGCGTTATACTGGTTAGACTAATAATTTACAGTTCAGTCTTATATGAACTATTCATACAGGATGCCCCCACTCGCATGTCAACCACATGAATGAGTTTGATTGCCTCATTTGTACTAATTACAAAGTGGGGCGCATCCATGGTGTTACCAAACCTTATTCTGATACCATAGACCATTTAGGTTATACGCTTGAACTTAATTCAAATAGTGTCTACTACACTGATGTTCAAGATATATTATAACCTTGGAGCTTAGTTTATTGGATTTATAAAACAAGAATATAATTTTACCAGAATAAAGAACTCTTTATTTATTTGATCAAAATTACATAAGTTTAGGGCAAAAATCCCAACACCTACAACTCTAAAATTCTCTTTAAACTCTCTCTGGCTTAAGCATCGGAGTCGGTGTGACCTGCTGCCCCAACAAGCAGCAGGCCCAACCCAATGAGCCCAAGCCCACATGGAGTCCTAGAGAAACTCTATAAATAGAGACTTTCCTCCTTCATTTTCAAGGTTCAGAACTGAAGAAGCTCAGAGAGAATTCAGAAACAAAACTTTGAAGTCTCTAGAAGCTCCTGAAGATCAAACACCGTCTGAACGATGAACGCTTCAAGGGAATTGTCAAGAACACACCGCGAATCCATTGAAGTTTTCAACATCTAGAACAAGCTATTTTAACCCTCGATCCAAGCATATACGTAGAAGAGATAATCAGAGGATCAAAATACTAGAGATTGTACTCACAACACCTGAAATCAATACAAACACAAATTCATTTACACGTGTCTCATTTACATTCGTTGGTTGAAATCTTGGGTGAACAAATTAGCACGCCCAGTGGGACCACTCTACCTCTCATCTCTTTCTCCTTCAAATCAAATCAAATCAAGTGATGGCATCAAAGAAAGTTGCATCAAACACTGCTGCTGCAAGAAACACCTAAAGAGGTCTAATAACTCACTGTCGTTCCAAAGGGGTTAAGACAAGTGATGATCAAACTGCTGATGCAATGGCAAGCAACATCATCAAACTACTAGATGAAGCTTCCAAAGGCAAGGTTATCGTCAAAGATAACCCGTTGTTTGATCAATAAACTCATGCTCCTAATCAACTGAGGGAGACAACAAATCAAGATGTAATGTCAGCCATGATGGTTGATGTGGACCCTGACGAAAGAATGACGAAGATGGAAAGAAAGATCAATCTCTTGATGAAGGTGGTCGAAGAAAGAGATCTTGAAATTGCCTATCTCAAAAGTCAAGTCCAACATAAAGAAACAGTTGAATCCAACCAAACCCCTACAATAAGAAACAATGACAAGGGGAAAAATATCATCCAAGGGGAGGAGCAACCGCCACAACCAGCTTCAGTCGCTTCTCTATCCGTCCAACAGCTGTAGGACATGATCATAAACTCTATCAAAGCTCAGTATGGCGAGCCTGCTCAAAATCCTCTTTATGTACTCCAAACCGTACACCAAGAGGATTGACAACTTGAGGATGCCTACAGGGTACCAACCTCCAAAATTTCAGCAGTTCGACGGGAAGGGCAACCCAAAATAGCACGTTGCACATTTCGTTGAAACCTGCAAAAATGCAGGAACGCGCAGTGATCTCCTGGTGAAACAATTTGTGTGTACTTTGAAAGGAAACACTTTTGACTGGTACACTGATTTAGAGCCAGAAACGATTGACAGTTGGGAACAGTTCGAGGGAAAATTCCTAAATCGCTTTTATAGTACGAGGCGAACTGTCAGTATGATGGAACTTACTAGCGTCAGACAGCGCAAAGGCAAACCTGTTATCGATTACATCAACCGCTGGACAGCTCTAAGCCTCGACTGCAAAGATCATCTCACTTAGTTATCTTCCGTGGAGATTGCATCCAAGGCATGAACTGAAGGTTTTTTTACATCTTGAAGGGCATAAAGCCTCATTCTTTCGAGGAGCTAGCAATCCGCGCTCATGACATGGAGCTAAGCATCGCTACTAGAGGGAATAAATACCTCTTAGTCCCAGACGTGAAGAAAAAGGAGAAAAAATTCAAAGGCGCGAAGAAGGTTATGAAAAGTGCCACCGAGGAGTCCATGGTCGTCAACACGACCCCTCTAATTTTTTCTCAAAAGTTAAGGAAGTGAAGCTAAGAAAACAACAAGAATTGGGTGAACGACGTCATCTTACTTTGAAAGAAAGACAAGAAAAAGTATATCCCTTTCCAGACTCCGACGTCCCAGATATGTTGGAGCAACTACTTTGATACACAACTGATTGAACTTGCAGAATGTAAACGACCCGAAGAGATGGAAAAGGTCGATGATCCCAAGTATTGCAAGTATCATCGAGTCATCAGTCATCCAATTGAGAAATGTTTCGTCCTAAAAGAGCTAATTCTAAGATTAGCTAAAGAAGGAAAAATTGAGCTAGACCTCGATGAAATAGCTTAAACAAATCATGATGTAGTGACAATAAACGCATATAGTCAAATGCGCTCTAGTCCGCTTCACGGTAAATAAGTGAGCCTAGTCCAATTTGGAACTATGGAACCTGTAATTGTTCGGTTTCAACATGATATACCAAGAAACAAACTCCAAGGTACGGTCAAACCTACCGATGATAAAGACAAAGGTTAGGTTCTTGTGACTCATTTGAAGAAGCAAAAACAAAGTTTAGCTTCAGACGATTCTTGTCAATTTAGAAGCCACAAACGCAAAGACAAGCATCAAAAGAAAAAGGATCCAAAGAGATCTAAACCAATGAGGAAATGGAATAAAAAATCTTCTCAACCTCGCCAACTGGTTACCTTAACAAAGTTTTCCTTAGGTTCGTATTACATCAACACAGAAGAAGTTGATGATTCAAAAGAAGTCAAACAAAGGACTTCTATCTTCGATCGCATCAAGCCTTCAACTACTCGACCTTTAGTCTTCCAAAGAATGAGTATGGTCGTGACAGTAGAAGAAAACCAAGATCTAACTTCTAGCTCCACTCGACCTTCAGTCTTTCAAAGGCTAAACGTCTCTATTTCAAGGAAATGTCGACCTTCAATATCGGTTTTTGATCGCCTCAAAGTAACAAGTAGTCAAGATGAAAGAATGATGAACACCTCGAAAGCAGAACTATTCGATGAGGTGAACCACAACAAGGTATGTATGAAAAGGAAGTTCTTCGTTCTCAAACATACAGAGGGTTCCTTAAAGGTGAAGAAAAATCTCATCGTCTTAACAAATCCTAAAAATGAAGGACTTGATCAAGACTATGGTGACAACAGAGACATTTAAAATGTAAAAGCTTCTTGTTGCAAGAGCCTAAACTGCATGATACTCCTGGCCCGCACGAGCTTAAAAGGAGAACGATAAAAAAAAAATCCTTCTGAACTACGTTTTGACTTGATCCCTTTTGTTAAAGGTACGTAGGCAACTTAAAGGAAACTTTAAGTTCAGTCCCACAAAATAAACAAAAATGTGTCGCAACCACAAAATTAACTATCTACTGGGGACAATACAAAAAGATTGAAGGTGCTCAATCCTATTGTCGATAGTGACGCTGCAAATTGAAGGCGTTGCATCATTGTGAGGACGACACTGCAAGTTAAATTCATGTGAGGTCGCTTTCTCTCAAAATTCGAGGGACTTCGCCGCTTCCTCTCAAAATTTGGGGACTTCGTCGCTTCCTCTCCAAATTCGAGGGACTTTGCCGCTTCCTCTCCAAATTTGAAGGACTTTTCCGCTTTTTCTCCAAGTTCGAGGGTTTCGTCGTCACTTTTTCTCCATGTTCGAGGGTTTCGTTGTCGCTTTTTCTCAAAGTTCGAGGGCTTCTTCATCGCTTATTCTCTAAGTTCGAGGGTTTTGTTGTCACTTCTTCTCAAAGTTCGAGGGCTTCACCATCGCTTCTTTTAAAATTTTGAGGGCTTTGTCGTCGCTTCTTCTTAAAGCTCGAGGACTTTGTCGTTGCTTCTTCTCAAAACTCGAGGGCTTTGTCGTCGCTTCTTCTCAAAATTCGAGGGCTTCATCATCGCTTCTTCTCAAAATTCGAGGGCTTCATCATCGCTGTTAACATAGAAATTTTGACCAATCCCCAGTTGCCACGTCATTATTCTAAATTAATGACGAAGTTGTAAATGATTAAATTTGGGACCGATGATAAGTTGACACGTGTCCTAAATTTAGTTTGAAGACAAGAATTGACAAATTCTAAAAGTTAAGGGTCAACATGCAATTTGCCAAAATAATTAAATTTAATTTTGGTCAAATTGGGATTATATGGAATTGGGTTAGATAAATGAAACCCAAATCCAAATAACTAGGCCCAAATCCAATACAGCCCAAGTTCAGGTTGTTGAGCCCAAAAGCCATTAAAGTCCAAAACCACATGCCTTGGAAAGCTCTATAAATAGAGAGTTTCCCCTTCATTCCAAAGGTTTAGAAATTTCACTCCTAAAAGGAACTCAGAGAATTCAGAGCAAAATCCTCAAGTGTTGAACACTCTCTGAAGTCATTAGTGTTGAACGCTGCAAGACGAGTCTCCAAGCGCGGAAGACGAGTCTCCAAGTGCGGAGCACGGAAGACGAGACGCCAAGTGCGGAAGACGAGTCTCCAAGTGCCGAGCGCGGAAGATGAGTCTCCAAGTGCGAAAGACGAGTCTCCAAGTGCGAAGCGCGGAAGACAAGTCCTTAAATGTTTCGCGAAGGACTTTTACAAGTTACAAGTTAAAAAACTTCAATAACCTACATGCTGAAGGACTTCAACATGCTACAAGCCGAAGACCTTCAACAAGCTACAAGTCGAAGACTTCAACAAGCTACAAGTCGAAGTCCTTCAACAAGCAACAAGTCGAAGTCCTTCAACAAGCTACAAGTCGAACATTTTAACACGCTACAAGCCGAAGGCCTTCAACAAGCTACAAGCCGAAGTTCTTCAACAAGCGGCAAGCCGAAGACCTTCAACAAGCTACAAGTTGAAGCCCTTCAACAAGCAATAAGCCGAAGACCTTCAACAAGTAATAAGCCGAAGACCTTCAACAAGCTACAAGCTGAAGACTTCAACACGCTACAAGCCGAAGGCATTCAACAAGCAAAAAGTCGAAGTCTTTCAACAAGCTACAAGCCGAAGATCTTCAACACGCTACAAGCAGCCGAAGTCCTTCAATAAGAAACAAGCCGAAGACCTTCAACACGCTACAAGCAGCCGAAGTCCTTCAATAAGCAACAAGCCGAAGACCTTCAACATGCTGCAACTCGAAGACTTCAACACGCTACAAGCCGAAGACCTTCAACACGCTACAAGTTGAAGACCTTCAACAAGCAACAAGCGCCGAAGTCCTTCAACAAGCAACAAGCCGAAGTATTTCAACATGCTACAAGCCGATGACCTTCAACAAGCTACAAGTCGAAGCCCTTCAACAAGCAATAAGCCGAAGACCTTCAACAAGCTATAAGCCGAAGTCCTTCAACAAGCTGCAAGCCGAAGTCATTCAACACGCAACAAGTCGAAGACCTTCAACAACCTGCAAGCCGAAGGCCTTCAACAAGCTACGAGTCGAAGACCTTCAACAAGCTGCAAACTCCTCAAGACAAGTCTACACTTGGGAACAAGTTGCAGAGTCCTCAAGACAAGTCTACGTTCGAGAACAAGCTGCGAAGCCCTCGAATCAAGTCTACGTCCGAGAACAAGCTGTAAAGCCCTCAGACAAATTACACTTGAGAGAGAAAAAGAATCAGAGGATAAACATTAGAGATTGTAACTCACAACATTCAAATTAATACAAACACAACGTTCAATTACACGTGTCTCATTTCTATTTCTTCGCTGAAATCACGTGTAAACAAATTGGCACGCCCAGTGGGACCATCTCTACCTCTCATCTCTTTCTCTCACCTTAAAGCAGAAGTAAAGTAATATCGTTCAAGACTTCTTCGATGATCGTTGTCATGAGGAACTTGTACACGGGTTCTACTGCCCATAGTTGCTCTAATGAACTAAGGTTGGAAAACGATAAAGTAACAACAATGTCGGGGGCATCAAACAACAAGTTCCTGTTCATGTGTAACCCTTTGTTCGATTTTTATTCTGACGTAGGGTCTGTCATAATGACTGAAACAAGCACTAAGGAAGAAAGATTGGACAAGATGAAGGAGCGAATCAACAACTTGATGAAAGCGATTGAAGAAAGAGATTCTCAAATCGCATACTTAAAGAATCAGATTGAGAATCAAAATGCTGCTAAATCAAGTCATACTCATGTCGTCGAAGATCGAAACAAAGAGAAGGTTGTTGTGCAAGAAGATCAACCACAACCCTCTACTTCGATTGCTTCACTATCAGTCTAACGACTGCAGGACATGATAACTAACTCCGTCAGAACTCAATATGATGGGGGTTCTCAAAGTTCTCTCTTGTATTCTAAATCATATACTAAGAGAATTGATAATTTGAGGATGCCAATTGGATACAAACCACCAAAGTTTCAACAATTCGATGGAAAAGACAACCCTAAGTAACATGTTGCGCATTTCATCTAGATATGTGAAAATGCTGGCACACAAGGAGATCTATTGGTCAAATAGTTTGTTCGAACATTTAAGGGGAATGCTTTTGACTAGTACATTGATCTAAAGCCTGAATCGACAGACAGTTGGGAACAACTTAAAAAATAGTTTCTCAACTGATTCTACAGCACAAGACGTACCGTCAACATGATCGAGCTCACCAACATTAGACAACGAAAAGGTGAACCCGTTATCGACTACATAAATCGTTGGAGAGCCACGAATCTCGATTGCAAAGATCGTCTCGTTGAACTGTCAGCTATCGAAATGTGCATTCAAGGCATGCATTGGGGACTGCTTTACATCATCCAAGGTATAGAGCCTCGCACCTTTGAAGAGCTAGCAACTCGCGCCCACGATATAGAGTTTAGTATTGTTAAGTTAAGGAGAAAAAAAACCTTCTAACTCCTAGCATAAAGGAAGAATGAAGTGACATTAAGGCGACTCTAGAAGAGTCTATGATTGTCAGTACAACCCCTCTCAAGTTGTCTTCAAAGAAAAAATACAAAAAGATCGAAAAGCAACAAGAAAATGAAAGACTTCGCTTAAGTCTAAAGGAAAGACGAAATAAAGTCTATCCCTTTCTAGATTCTGACATTCCTAACATGTTTGAACAACTACCGACCATAGCACTGATCGGACTTCCAAAGTGTAAGCGGACGGAAGAGATGGCAAAGTCGATGATCCCAGCTATTGCAAGTACCATCGAGTCATCAATCACCCGGTGGAGAAATGTTTCGTCCTAAAAAAGTTAATCCTAAGGTCAGCTAATAAAGGAAAAATTGAGCTAGACCTTAATGAAGTAGCTCAATCAAATCATGTTACAATAACAACAAGTACATGTAGTTAAACACACTCTAGTTCACTTCAAGATCAATAAGTGTGCCTAGTCCAGTTCGAGACCATGGAACATGTAGTTGTTTGGTTTCAACATGAGGTGCCAAGAAATGAACCTCAATATGTGATCAAACCTACCAATGATAAAGGCAAAGGTCGGGTTCTGGTGACTCATTTGAAGATGCAAAGTCAAAGTTTAGCTTCAAACAATTCTTGTCAATTTAGAAGCCTCAAATGCAAGGATAAACATCGAAGAAAGAAGATTCCAAGGAAACCTAAGTCTGAAAGGAAGAGAAAAAAAATCATCCTCAACCTTGCCAGTTGGTGACCTTGAAAGAATTCTTCTTGAGAGATTTTCTTTCTAGTGAAAGAGAGGAGGAAAACTCTGCAAGTTCATACTACATTGAAATAAATGAAGCTGACGACACAAAAGAAGTCAAGCTAAGGACTTCCGTTTACGATCGCATCAAGCCTTCAACTACTCAACCTTCAGTCTTCCAAAGGATGAGTATGGTCGCGACAGAAGAAGAAAACCAAGGTCCAACTTCTGCCTCACCTCGACCTTCAACCTTCCAAAGGTTAAGTGTCTCCACACCAAAGAACGATCGACCTTCAACATCTATTTTGATCGCCTCAAAGTAACAAGCGATCAACATGAAAGAAATATGAATTCTTTAAAGGTAGAACTGTTCGATGAAGTGAACAACGACCAAAAGATTCACAGTCTTGTTCCTTCGCGTATGAAAAGGAAGATTTTTGTTCTCATAAACGCAGAGAGATCATTGAAAGTGAAGAAAAATCTCATCGTCTTAACAAACCTTACAAATGAAGGACATGATCAAGACCATGATGATGAAAACAACATCTAAGATGTAAAGAAAGCTCCTCGTCGCAAGAGCCTAAACTATATGATGCTCCTAGCCCGCATGAGCTTAAAAGGTGAATGGCAAAAAAAAAAAACTACGTTATGACTTAATCCATTTTGTTCAAAGGGTATGTAGACAACTTTAAAAAAAAACTTTTAAGTTCAATGTCTAAAAAATCCATCCTCATGAAAATAAGACATTGCAAGTTGGATGAATACATGCCAACCCCATTCCTCTCAAGTTTGGTTTGTGGCTCTCTCCTAAGTTCGAGCTTCGTTCCCCTCAAGTTTGGTTCGTCGCTCACCCCTAAATTACTGGCTTCGTTCCTCTCAAGTTTGGTTTGTGGCTCTCTCCTAAGTTCGAGCTTCATTCCCCTTCAAGTTTGGTTTGTCGCTAACCTCTCTAAACTTTGAGCTTCAACCTCTTTAAGTTCGGTTCGTAGCTCATTCTCCTAAAGTTCGAGCTTCGTTCTCCTCAAGTTTAGTTTGTCGCTCATTCTTCTAAAGTTCAAGCTTCGTTCCCCTCAAGTTCGATTAAATGTCATGACTTTTCTCTAAAGTTCGAGCTTCATTTCCTTCAAGTTCGGATCGTTGCTCACCTCTTAAAATTTGAGATTTGACAACTTCAAATTTGGTTCTACGCTCCCCCCTAAGTTTGAGCCTCGTTTCCCTCAAGTTCAGTTCGTCTCTCATTCTCCTAAAGTTTGAGTTTCATTTCCATCAAGTGTGATTTGTCTCTCTCACTCTAAGTTCGAGCTTCAATCCCCTCAAATTTGGTTCGTCGCTCACTCCTCTAAACTTTGAGCTTTAACCCCTTCAAGTTCAGTTTGTCGCTCTCCCCTAAGTTTGAGCCTCGTTTCCCTCAACTTTAGCTTGTCTCTCATTCTCCTAAAGTTTGAGCTTCATTCCTTTCAAGTTCGATTCGTTGCTCATTCTCCTAAAGTTTGAGCTTCGTTCTCCTCAAGTTCGATTCGTTGCTCATTCTCCCCAAAGTTCGAACTTTGTTCCTCTCAAGTTTGGTTTGTCGCTCTCTCCTAAGTTCGAGCTTCGTTCCCCTTCAAGTTTGGTTCGTCGCTCACCCCCAAAGTATCGGCTTCATTCCTCTCAAGTTTGGTTCGTCGCTCACCCTCTAAACTTTGAGCTTCAACCTCTTAAAGTTCGGTTCGTCGTTCACCCCTCTAAACTTTGAGCTTCAACCACTTCAAGTTCGGTTCATCGCTCACCCCTCTAAACTTTGAGCTTCAAGCTTTATTTGTCGCTCTCCCTAAGAATTTGAGCTTTGTTCCTCTCAAGTTTGGTTCATGGCTCTCTCCTAAGTTCGAGCTTCGTTCCTCTCAAGTTTGGTTCGTCGCTCACCCCTAAAGTACTGGCTTCGTTCCTCGAGTTTGGTTCGTGGTTCTCTCCTAAGTTCAAGCTTCGTTCCCCTTCAAGTTTGGTTCGTCGCTCACCCCTCTAAACTTTAAGCTTCAAGCTTTGTTTGTCGCTCTCCCTTAGAATTTGAGTTTTGTTCCTCTCAAGTTTGGTTCGTCGTTGACTTTTCTCTAAAGTTCGAGCTTCATTTCCTTCAAGTTCGGATCGTTGCTCACCTCTTAAAGTTTGAGATTTGACAACTTCAAATTTGGTTTGACGCTCTCCCCTAGGTTTGAGCCTTGTTTCCCCCAAGTTTGGTTTGTCGCTCACCCTCTAAACTTTGAGCTTCAATCTCTTCAAGTTTGGTTTTTCGCTCACCCCTAAAGTACTGGCTTCGTTCCTCTCAAGTTTGGTTCGTCACTCACCCCTAGAGTATTGACTTCGTTCCCCTCAAGTTCGGTTCGTCGTTGACTTTTCTCTAAAGTTCGAGCTTCATTTCCTTCAAGTTCGGATCGTTGCTCACCTCTTAAAGTTTGAGATTTTACAACTTCAAATTTGGTTTGACGCTCTCCCCTAGGTTTGAGCTTTGTTTCCCCCAAGTTTGGTTCGTCGCTAACCCTCTAAACTTTGAGCTTCAATCTCTTCAAGTTTGGTTTGTCGCTCACCCCTAAATACCGGCTTCGTTCCTTTCAAGTTTGGTTCGTGTCTTCGTTCCTCTCAAGTTCGGTTCGTCGCTCACCCTATAAAGTTTGAGCTTCAACCCCTTCAAGCTCGGTTTGTCGCTCTCCCCTAAGTTCGTGCTTTGTTCCTCTCAAGTTTGGTTCGTCGCTCTCTCATAAGTTTGAGCTTCATTCCCCTTCAAGTTTGGTTCGTCGCTCACCCTCAAAGTACCGGCTTTGTTCCTCTCAAGTTTGGTTCGTCGCTCACCCTCTAAACTTTGAGCTTCAACCCCTTCAAGTTCGGTTTGTCGCTCTCCCCTAAGTTCAAGCTTTGTTCCTCTCAAGTTTGGTTCGTGGCTCTCTTCTAAGTTCGAGCTTCGTTCCCCTTTAAGTTTGGTTCGTCGCTCACCCCAAAAGTACTGGCTTCGTTCCTCTCAAGTTTGGTTTGTCGCTCACCCTCTAAACTTTGAGCTTCAACCTCTTCAAGTTCGGTTCGTTGCTCACCCTTAAAGTACTGGCTTCGTCCCTCTCAAGTTTGGTTTGTCGCCCACCTCTCTAAACTTTGAGCTTCAACCACTTCAAGTTCGGTTCGTCGCTCACCCCCTAAACTTTGAGCTTCAAGCTTTGTTTGTCGCTCTCCCCTAGAATTTGAGCTTTATTCCTCTCAAGTTTGGTTCGTGGCTCTCCTCAAAGTACCGGCTTCGTTCCTCTTAAGTTTGGTTCGTCACTCACCCCCAAAGTACCGGTTTCGTTCCTCTCAAGTTTGGTTCGTCGCTCACTCCTCTAAACTTTGAGCTTTGACCCCTTCAAGTTTGATTTGTCGTTCTCTCCTAAAGTTGAGCTTCGTTCCCCTCAAATTCGGTTCGTCGTTCATTCTCCTAAAATTCAAGCTTCATTCTCCTCAAGTTTGGTATGTCGCTTCCCTAAAGTCTAGGTTACGTACCCCTCAATTATAGATCATCGTTGACTCTCCTCAAAATTTGAGCTTGAACCCCCTCAAGTATGGTTTATCGCTAACCCTAGTTCAAGCTTCGTTCCCCTCAAATTTGGTTTGTTGCTCATCCACTTTGAGGTCGAGTTTGGCCTACCTTAAGCTTAGGTTCAAGCATTTCGCACTTGGAGTTCAAGTCTACACTTTGTTCTCTTAAAGTTTAAGTTTGAGCGTTGATCGCTTACAAGTTCAGCGTTCTACCTCAAAATATCGCAGTTCAAGAACTAGTGTGGCGCTTCAAGATTGGTGTTCCACTTGTTTCGAGCTTTCTTTTCAAAGGCAAACGTTGCTTATTTCACGATAAGTGATTCATTCATTTCAAGTTCGACGTATCACTCCTTCATGAGCTAGGATGCTTCATCCTTCGACACTCGTTCCTCCGTCAAATCAGGAGGTTTCGTCAGTCGACATTTGTCATGCTAAGAGATCTCACTTGTTGGTGTTCGCTTCTTCGTTATATCAAGATTAAGGTTTCACCCACCATTACTCACTCTTTCACTAAGTTAGAGGTTTCATATGCCAACAGTAACATCATGGAGAAAATACGGATAAACCCAGTAGAAAAAAATACAAATACAAAATAAAAAAAAGAAAAAGTAGATGTAAGATATGACGTACCTTGAAAGTTGTCTCTGACTTAACATTGAAGAGCAGCGGAGCTGCAGGAACACCATAAGCCTCGTTAGGGTCGAGTGTTCCTGAACAAACCTCGAAAAGGGTCCTATAAAAAATTAGGGGTTGCAGTCAACAAAGAAAAGAGAGGAACATGTGGAGTTCCGTAGCTGCAAGTACACCCGACACCGACAAGGGTCCCACAAGTATATATGCGCTCGGAACGAGAAAGTCCTGTAGCTGCAAGTACACCCGGCACCGACAAGGGTCCCACAAGTGTATATGCGCTCGGAACAAGGAAGTCCTGCAGCTGCAAGTACATCCGACACCGACAAGGGTCCCACAAGTGTATATGCGCTCGGAACGAGGAAGTCCTGTAGCTGCAAGTACACCCGACACCGATAAGGATCCCACAAGTGTATATGCGCTCGGAACAAGGAAATCTGACAGCTACAAGTACACCCAAAACCGACGAGGGTCCCACAAGTGCACTTGTGCTAGGAGGGCACCGTATCACCAAAAAAAAAAACTACTTACCTATTTACCTTCCAATGGATGAAGCCTTTTGTTTTAGGAAGGAGATGCTTGCAAGACTGCAATTATTAAGTTGTAAGTAAAAAAAGGGTAAGTACATAGATGATTAAAAAAAAGGGAAAAGAAAAAAAGAGTCAAGGTTTGGGACTCGCCTCATACCTTAGTATGAAGGTATTGAGCTCTGTTGGGGTGAATTGATGGAAGTTTCACCTCCTCTATTTATACTTTAGAAGAAGATAAAGATCAGATTTCAAAATGAAAGTTGGAATTCAAATAGGAGTTAGAATTGGGATTGGAATAGGATTTCATCTCAAATCAAAATTTGATTTATCTTATCTCCAATCGAAAATCGTCTGCAAATCGTATCTCAAAATCCAAATTTTATCCTAAATCAAGATTAGATAAAGTTAATTCTATCAAGTTAAAAATCATGGTAGAATTTTAATTTTATCTTGTCAAACAAAATTTGGGCATAATCCAAATTTTATCCAATCAAGATTAGATAAAGTTAATTCTATCAAGTTTAAAATCATGGTAGAATTTTAATTTTATCTTGTCAAACAAAATTTGGGCATAATCCAAATTTTATCACAAATCAAGATTAGATAAAGTTGATTCTATCAAGTTTAAATTATGGTAGAATTTTAATTTTTTCTGGCGAAACAAAATTTGGGCATACTTCAAATCTTATCACAAATCAAAGTTGATGAAATTATTTCTATCTAAATCAAAATCATGATAGAATTTCAATTTTATCCCACAAAGTTGAAATCTAGGCATGCTCGAGATTTGCCCAGATTTTATCACAAATCAAGGGTGGAGTGAAATTCAAATGCCACTCCAAGTTCAAAAAAATTGGGTAGAACTCCAAATCTACTCCAATTTGTCCAAATTTTATGTCATGCAAGAAAATCAAATTACTGACACAAATTCATATTTTGATTTTGTTAGCATGAAAATGTGTCAAGTAAAAAAAATCTAAATTATGAACCAAATTCATAGTTTGATTAAACTGATACATTAAATGGAGTCAACTTAGGAGCAAACATCTTAAATTTTGATTCCAAATTATCTTTTTTCGAGATTCACTCACACATACTTGTGCCTAAATCTCGAAAATGGGGCATTTGTTGACATAGAAATTTCGACCAATCCCCAGTTGTCACGTCGTTATTTAAACTAATGACGAAGTTATAAATGATTAAATTTGGGGTCGATGATAAGTTGACACGTGTCCTAAATTTAGTTTGAAGACAAAAATTGACAAATTCTAAAAGTTAAGGGTCAAAATGCAATTTGCCAAAATAATTAAATTTAATTTTGGTCAAATTGGATTATATGGAATTGGGTTAGATAAATGAAACTCAAATCCAAATAACTAGGCCCAAATCCAATAAAGCCCAAATTCAGGTTGTTGGGCCCAAAAGCCATTAAAGTCCAACACCACATGCCTTGGAAAACTCTATAAATAGAGAGTTTCCCCTTCATTCCAAAGGTTCAGAAATTTTACTCTCAAAAGGAACTCAGAGAATTCAGAGCAAAATCCTCAAGTGTTGAACACTCTCTGAAGTCCTTAGTGTTGAACGCTGCAAGACGAGTCTCCAAGCGCGGAAGACGAGTCTCCAAGTGCAGAGCGCGGAAGACAAGTCTTTAAATGTTTCGCGAAGGACTTTTACAAGTTACAAGTTAAAAGACTTCAATAACCTACGTGCTGAAGGACTTCAACATGCTACAAGCCGAAGACCTTCAACAAGCTACAAGTCGAAGACTTCAACAAGCTACAAGTCGAAGTCCTTCAACAAGCAACAAACCGAAGTCCTTCAACAAGCTACAAGTCGAAGACTTTAACACGCTACAAGTCGAAGCCCTTCAACAAGCTTCAAGCCGAAGTTCTTCAACAAGCTGCAAGCCGAAGACCTTCAACAAGCAATAAGCCGAAGACCTTCAACAAGCTACAAGATGAAGACTTCAACACGCTACAAGCCGAAGGCATTCAACAAGCAACAAGTCGAAGTTCTTCAACAAGCTACAAGCCGAAGATCTTCAACATGCTACAAGCAGCCGAAGTCCTTCAATAAGCAAGAAGCCAAAGACCTTCAACACGCTACAAGCAGCCGAAGTCCTTCAATAAGCAACAAGCCGAAGACCTTCAACACGCTGCAAGCCGAAGACCTTCAACAAGCTGCAAGCCGAAGCCCTTCAACAAGCTACAAGCCGAAGCCCTTCAACAAGCTACAAGCCGAAGTCCTTCAACAAGCTACAAGCCGAAGTCCTTCAACAAGCTACAAGCCGAAGTCATTCAACACGCAACAAGTCGAAGACCTTCAACAACCTGCAAGCTGAAGGCATTCAACAAGCTACAAGTCGAAGACCTTCAACAAGCTGCAAACTCCTCAAGACAAGTCTACACTTGAGAACAAGCTGCAGAGCCCTCAAGATAAGTCTACGTTCGAGAACAAGTTGCGAAGCCCTCGAATTAAGTCTACGTCCGAGAACAAGCTGTAAAGCCCTCAGACAAATTACTCTTGAGAGAGAGAAAGAATCAGAGGATAAACATTAGAGATTGTAACTCACAACATTCAAATTAATACAAATACAACGTTCAATTACACGTGTCTCATTTCTGTTTCTTCGCTGAAATGACGTGTAAACAGTCGCTTCTTCTCAAAACTCGAGGATTTTGTCGTTAAAGTCTTCAAAGTCTCTGGGGGTGCTTCGTCATCAAAGTCTCTGGTGGCGCTTCATCTTCAAAGTTTCTAGCGGGCTTCATCTTCAATGTTTAAGTCTGGCTTCTGGCGATGCTTCGTCTTCAAAGTTAGAAGTGGCGCTTCGTCTTCAAGGTCCAACTTCTGGCGACGCTTGAAGGTCCGACTTCTGGCGCTTCGTCTTTAAAGTCTGGCTTCTAGAGCTTCGTCTTCAAAGTCTAACTTCTAGTGGAGCTCCATCTTCATAGTTTGGCATCCCGGCGACTCCATCTTCATAATCCGACATCCTGGTGGCTCCACCTTCATAGTCTGGCATCCTGGCGGCTCCACCTTCATAGTCCGACCCTCCTGACTTTAAAAAAAAAGAAAAAAAAAGAAAGGGTTTGAAAAAAAAGATAGAAAGATGAAAGAAAAAAATAGTTAAAGAACAAAGAAAATAAGTGGAAAAAAATGTAGAAAAAAAATTTTGAAAGAAAATTTTCTACAAAAGAAATCGTGCCATAGGAAAATTGAGAGAGAGTTTGATAGATGGTTAGCTTCAATTGAAATGATGAGTTCATTCCTCTTCCTGCTATTTATAGGGAAAGTTGGAGGAGATTTGTTAGCTAATTTTAGAATCTGAACTGAAGTTGGTTAACAAAATCTAAATTGAAGTTGGTTAAAAATAAATAAATAAATAAATAATCTAAACAAAAGTTTGTTAAAAAAATCTCACTAAATTGAAGATTATTGAGCTCAAAATAGGTTTTGAAATAGTTAAAATGTGTTAGTTCCTTCGACTTAAATCTAATTCATTTCGTTATTTAAAACTCAAATTCAGTTGGAGTTTGAAATTTTGTTTTGGTGCCCAAAATTAAATGAAATTTATTGCATGTATTCATGGTTAAATTTGAGAAAGCCCATTTTGACTTCAACCTCGAATGATTGTAGAAAATCTTTGCTAAATTAAATTTTAAGCACATTTTAATTTCTCCAAATTCAAGCCCAAATTGGGTAGAAATTTTTGGCAAAAAAAAAAAAAAAAGTTTGGTCTCAAGTTAAAGGTTTGGAGACACGACTTAAATCTTTTGTCCTAAACTTAATTTTTTACTTACATTAAATTTTTGAGTTTCTCAAACCTTTGGACACAAATCAAATTTTCGTTCCAAATGAATTTTGGCCAAATTTTAAATTAAGATTTTCAAGACAAAATTTAGCCATAATCTAAATTTTGTTTCAAATTAGAACTGGAGTAAGTTTTACCAAATTCAAACAAAAAAATGTTTGGGTAAAAAGCTTAATCCAATTTCAAATTTTTGGAATAGAATTTTCAACCTTACCCAAATTTCTTTTGAATTCAAGTAGAACATAAATTCTGCTAAATTCAAATCAAAATTTTATGCCAAAAAAGAAATCAAAATATTGACTCAAATATCATATCTTGATATATTGGCATAAAAAAAGTGTCAAAGAAAAAAAAAATCAAACTATGAACCAAATAACATATTTTGATTAAATTGACTCATCAAGTGAAATTCAAACTAGGAGCAAACCTCATCCAAAATTAGAGCAAGTCTCTTATGTTTTCATTCCAAAATAACTTTTTCGAAATTCACACGCACATGCTTGTGTATATAAATCTCGAAAAGGGGACATTTGTTGGAATAGAAATTTTAACAAATCTAAACTTGTTACGTCATCATCCAACATTGATGACAAAATTATATTTAATTAGGGATTAATTAAATTTTCAAGAATCCCTAAATTAAAATATGACAAACCCAGCTACACATATGAATTCTTTGAAATTTGGAAGACCAAAGCCCAAATTGAAGGTTCAAATCAATCAAGTCTGGTCTAAAGAAGCTGACCCAAAGTCCAAGTGTAGTTCAGAGACGAAGGCCCAAAATTAGTTAGACCCGACCCAAGACAGAAGGCTCAAATCAACCAAGTCCAAAAGGCCTGGCTCAGTCCAAAGGGGTTGACTCAACAAGCAGCAGACTCAACCCAATGGGCCCAAACCCACATGGAGGCCCAGAGGAATTCTATAAATAGAGAATTTCCTCCTTCATTTTCAAGGTTCGGAACTGAAGAAACTCAGAGAGAATTCAGAAACAAAACAAAACTCTTGAAGATCAAATACTGTTTGAACGAAGAACGCTTCAAGGGCACATCGCGAATCCATTGAAGTTTTCAACCGAGAACAAACTGTTTCAACCCTGGATCCAAGCACATACGTAGGAGAGAGAATCAAAGGATGAAAATACAATACAAACACAAATTCATTTACACATGTCTCATTTCCATTCGTTGGTTGAAATTTCGTGTGAACAGGTATGTTCGATTGTCTGACCTTACAATTTACAAATTAGTCTAATTGAAAAGTGAAAAACGTATGAGGTGAATTGATTAGACTGAGAAATGATATTGCAAATCAAATTTGAACAACATTTGAAAGATAAAAATTTATTATTATTAACTTTGTGTTGGATCTGAATAAAAACTACACACTCTTTATGATTATTTCAAATTTATTTTAACACAAGCTATACATTTTATTATATTATGTGTACTAAATTTATTTTTACTAAAGAAACAAGAAACAAGTTAAAGAGAGCATAGCTGAATTGGTATATTGAATGTGTTGATGACCACAAGATATGTAGTTTGAAAGTAATGTAAACTCTATTCATTTTATTATTTTTTTACCCCTTTTTCAATCTACAATTTAGATATGTTCCAATTTTTTTTAAAAAAAAATATAGAAAAGTGTATGTAAAAAATGTAGAAAATTAATGGTAAAATGTATTAACAAAATAAAGCCTAAAAAAGTACATGCAAATGACGAAAAAAATGATAAGTTTAAATAGAAGACAAAAATGTATGATGAAATTGTATGTATATGTTAATAAAAATAATTATAAACCGATACGACCGATTGACCGAAATCGACCGTACTGGCATCGGTCGGTCGATTTTGACTTAGCTTCGGTCAACGTCAATTTTGCAACTTGCAGAATCGACTTGTCGGTCAGTCGGTGGATCTAAAAATATAATTTTTGATCGACCGACCTCTTATTTTCATAAAAAAATGATTTATCGTTCATTTAATGACATCCATCTTGTTTAAGTAAACCAATTAAGAAAACTCACCTAGTTTCAAGAAAATAATCAATAATTTATTTTTTTTAACATAAACAATCAATGATTTAAAAAGAAAACATCTCACCCATTAATGTCTGACAAGTGACAATTTACTTTTGAGATTTTCAAAAAAAAATAGAAAATAAACAATTATAATGAGTAGTCACATCATCTCTTCCCTTTTCTCCTTTCGTCTTCTTCACTCTCACTTTCTCTCTCATCTCATTCTCTCCTCCCGCTCCATCTCTCCGCCTCTTCCCTTCTCTCAACATTTGAGTTCCTCATATTTCTCTCTCTCAAAGTCTTCTTTTCTTTATTTGTTTTTATCTTCAATCTTTCTTTCCTCTGACCCTCTATCCAAAAGAATTTTAAATCGACCGAACCGATCAGTCAGTCGGTTGGCAACAGCCCCCATCAAAGATTGTCAGTTTTTAGTGCCGGTTTTTCTCCCAAATCGACATTGACCGACCGACAAACACTCCTATCTGTTATATGCATAAAAAAAATGAAAAAATGATTGGTGAATCATTGGGTAGATTTGAATTTTTTTTAATTCAAGAGACACATTCCAATAATGTTAGGGTGCAAACAAATGTCCCACATTGGCTAGAAAAGAGATTGATCATGGGTATATAAAGAAGGATAAGAGACCTTTTGGGAGAACCAAAAGTAAAGCCATGAAGGTTAATGTCCAAAGTAGACAATATCATAGCATTGTGGAGGTCTCTTATCCTTGACAAATAAGACTAAAAATATTTTTTAGAAATTATTTTACTTTCTACTCACCCTTTTGTAATATGTTTTGAAAACCTAAAGTTCAATTTTCTCTCATATTAGCTTGTTCCTGTTGATTGGTTCTCTAAATAAAATTGAATGATGATATCTATGCTATTCGAGAGAGCTAGAAACCTTATTCACTATACCATTATATTACATTTTCATTGTCACATGTTCATGAGTTCGACATCGACATAAGGAGTGAATCGACATTTTCATTTTACAATATAAAATTGATGAAATATTAAAAAATAGCAACAAAATGTAAATATAATATGATAACAAATATTTTAACTCATTAGGTTTATTTTCTAATTTAAAATACTTTTTAACTTTTTTATTTTTAGACTTTTTTTCAAA
The DNA here is from genome assembly GCA_036507285.1 of Trichosanthes cucumerina. NCBI lineage: Eukaryota > Viridiplantae > Streptophyta > Magnoliopsida > Cucurbitales > Cucurbitaceae > Trichosanthes > Trichosanthes cucumerina. The sequence continues at coordinate 12,630,895 of CM071836.1, read as the reverse complement.
AATATCTATTCCATTTTATGAATATTTCCATCAACATCACATCCATATTTTAAACGTTACCAGTAACTAGTGGGAGGAAAATTTTACTAGATAGAGATTATTCATCATTCGTACCGCCCAGAATTTAGAGGTTGCTATTGGCTTTTTTACTAAAAGTAACCAGAATTTAAAGATCTCTTCCTAATCTCATCGACAAACTCTTGGATGTTACGGTGGGAGGATCCGCCGTCCGCCACAGCGTCCGCCGCCGCCTGCTTCAATTTGATAGCATTCCCCCTGAATTCTCTTCCGCCGCTACCGCGGATCATCACCTCCGACAAGCATCTCACAATCTCATCCCTCGAAATCAACTCGTTCGCCTCTGCTCCACGCGACAGCCTCACCCCAACCCCAAAATCCTCCACCAAAAACTTAGCGTTGGTTACCTGATCCCCCCAATGCGGAAATGCCACCACCGGCACGCCGGCGCCGATCGCCTCCACCGACGAATTCCACCCACAGTGGGTCACAAAGCACCCCACAGATTTATGCGACAAAACCTGCTCTTGCGAGCTCCATTGCACCACTTTTGCCCTCTCCCCTGCTTTCTCCATAACCCCTGCTGGCAAAATATGACGCTTTAACCCGAAAACTTCATCTGGCGGTTTCAGAACCCATAAAAATGAGAACCCTGAATTGCAGAGCCCGTAAGCGAGCTCGTCAATTTGCTCTTGTTTCATGTAAACGACGCTTCCAAATGAAACGTAGACGACGGATTGTGGGGGCTTTGAGTTCAGCCACTCCATACAATCCTCTGCTTTTAGGCAGTCGCCAGAGACCTCTGTTTCTAGTTTCTGCGGGTTCAAGAACAATGGGCCGATGGGTTTCAATGGAGTGATTTTAGACATGTAATTGATGATTTCTTTCTCGAGTTCTTCGAAAGTATCCATCAAAATACAAAAGGGTATTGATAATTTACCGAATTGGGTTAACAGAATTTTTCCCAAAACGCCATAGATGTTATTGGGATGCAAGAAGCTTGGGATTTCGTCGTTCTTCAGAAGTGGTAAAATTGGGAGATGGACGTCGATTTTGGGTTCAGTTTCTGAAGGGAACGGGACGGATTTGTGGAAACAATGATAGTAAATTGAGAACACAGCGCATGATTGAACCCATAGAATGGCACAGGGGATTTCGAGCTCCTTTGCAACTTCGCAAGTCCATGGCAAAAAGGGGTTCACGATCAGGCAAGAAACCGGGCGGTTTTCTGCGGCTTGGTTCTTGATCAGGCCGGCGAGTGATGGCCGGCCGGAGAGTTCGAGTTGGGCGACGAATCGGTTCAAGTTCATATCCTTGGGATGGATCTCACTCATGCCATCTTCGAAGAATTCAAATCTGATGAAGCCATTGCCGACCGGAGTGGGACGGTCGCCGCCGCCGCCGATACTTCCGGCTTTCTGCAGTTCTTTGCCGAAGCTCGCCGCCGTGCAAAGGGTGACGAGAAGGCCCTCGGCGGCGAGTTTCTTGCCCAGTCTGAGAGTGGGGTTGATATGTCCTTGGCCGGGATAGCACACAAGGAAGACATGGCAAGGAACTTCATCAGAATCAGTCATATTGATCGTTGTCAATGACCGACTTTGAGGGATGTGGAAATTTAGAAATGGGTATTATATATATCAGGGCAAAATACACTTTTGGTCCCTGAGGTTTGAAGTTGATGTCTACTTGCTCCCTATAGTTTCAAAATGAATACTTTAGTCTCTAAGGTTTGGAAAATAGTTCTAAATGGTCCTGGATTATGTATTTTTTTTTAATTTATATTTAAGATTATTTCTTTTATTTTCTTTTGAGACTTTTCATGTGCATTTTTTTCGGTATTTCATTTCTTACCTATGCATTTTGTTTTTTCTTTTTATCAAACCACAACTCTACATAATAAAAAAAATAGAACCACAAAAAAAAATAAGAATCTCATCATGAAAAATCAAATCAATTAAAGAAAAAGTAAGGCGTGAGTATTTCAAAAGTTGAGGACGAGACGCGTTTTTAGGATTAAGAAGGTGGGTGAGTAAAGCGCTACACGCGTCAATGCGTTGAAAAAGTCTTTATTATCATCGCTGCTTTTTGATATTGGTGTTGGAGCCAAGGAAATAAAAAGAGAATAAAAAATAGAAATGCAAAGAAAAAATAGAGATAAAGGAAGAAGAAAAAAAAAAAGATAGAAGATGAAGAAAAAGTAAAAATATTTTTTAAAAAAAAACCACATAATGTTGAAATAATATAAATTTTAACACCTCATTTAAAAATTATCAATTCAATAACATGTCACATCATTTTTCCATTAGTCAACTAACGGTCAACTTAACTCCATGGACTATTTAGAACTATTTTCTAAACCTCAAGGAAAAGTGTTCATTTTTCACCGTGTTGATGCATCGCCTTACTCAGTCCACCTTTAATCCTAAAAAATGTCTCTGTCCACAATTTTGAAGTACCCACGTCTTAATTTTTCTTTAATTGATTCGATTTTTTCGATGAGATTCTTATTTTTTTTGTGGTTCTATTTTTTTTTATTATGTAGAGTTGTGGTTTGATAAAAAGAAAAAACAAAATGCATGGGTAAGAAATGGAATACCGAAAAAAATACACATGAGAAGTCCTAAAAGAAAAGAAAAGAAATAATCTTAAATATAAATAAAAAAAAAACTACATAATCTTAAATATAAATTTTGATACATCATTTTTCCGTTAGTCAACTAACGGTCAACTAACTCCAGGGACCATTTAGAACTATTTTTCAAACCTCAGGGGCTAAAGTGTTCATTTTGAAACTTTAGGGACCAAATAGACATCAACTTCAATCCTCAGGGACCAAAAGTGTATTTTGCTCTATATATTATTTGATACACTCGGGGTTTTTTTTTAAGGGGGTGTTTGGATTGCAGAGTTGGGTTGAGTTTGGTTGAGTTGGGTTGAGTTGTGTAGAGTTGTTTTGTCAGTGAGTTCTGGAAATCAGTGTTTGGTTTGCAGAGTTGGGTTGAGTTGAGTCAGGAAGTCAGTGTTTGGTTTGCAGAGTTGAGTTACTATGTCGTGTATCTCGATGCGCTTTTTGTAAAGTGAATAAGTCTGATTTTTTGTGACTTTTTTCTTTACTTTTTTTGTTTCCACCAAATCAATTGCAAACATATTTGTCTACAATTTCAAAACTTCATTATGAGATCAATTACAAATTTACAATATATTATACCATTTGGAAGATATATGGGATATTTAGAACAATACAGAATATTGAGATTGATATCAATTTTTCTTCTCTCCTAAAAATCATTTTTATCTTATGTAAAGTGAAAGGTCTGATTTTTTTTGTGACTTTTTTTTCTTACTTTGTTTTCACAACAAATCAAATACAAACACATTTGTCTACAATTTCAAAACTCAATTATGTGATCAATTATAAAATTACAATATATATTACCATTTGTCAAATGTATGTTAGGGGTATTTGCAAAAGTAATGGATATTGGGTTTGATATCAATATTTTTTTTCTAATAAAATTCATTATTTAGAACTTTTACTCTTCAATATGAACTTTATTCCTTTTTTTATGCGCATGTTCACCACTACTTTTTTATTTTAATTTAGGTAGGTCTTAATTTAGTATTAATACTTTGCATATGAAGAGTGTTTATTTAAATTTGTCTAAACACATGCATTGTCTATGGACATCTTTAGAATGAAATAAATAGTTTATCTTGTGAAAATGTTAAAAATATGTCAACATACTTAAATATTTTATGTCATATTGAAGTTGCATGTCTACAAAATATTAGATATGTCATCAAGGTCCTAGTAGCGTCATTATGCTACCGATATTTTTGGTGTAGGCGATGTTGCTTAGTAACGTCCCTAGGAAATTTTGAGTTTGAAAAATTAGGGTTGTTACAGATGGTATCAGAGCATGGGTCTTAGATTCTGCATACTCGCCTATATCGTAGGCAACGATCCTTATAGGCTCTCGCAGGAAGTCTAGTAAAAGTTATTTGAGTTGCTTGTGTGTTGACACTTGTTATGTTATGCTTTTGACTTCTTTGTTCTTGTGCAAATATAGTTTAGAGTTTAAGTTTAGATTATGACTCGAAGATGTGACCGTTGTAAAGTTCTAGCAACTTTCGAGGACGAAAGTTTTTCTTAGATAGGTATATTGTGGCGCCCCGTAAATTAGATGCTTTAATTGTATTTGTTTTAAATTTGAATCTTTGGATAATCAGAATAGGATTAGAAAATGATGTTTCAAAGTTTAAAAAAGGATTAGGATTTCTGTTTGTTTAGGGTTTCTTTTTCTAAAAGGATTAGAATTCATTGTTCTAAAAGGATTAAGACTTTTTGGTGTCTATTTAAACTAGAGTATTAGCAATTTAAATACACACTTCAAAACTCTCCTCATCTTCTTCTTTTCTCCACTTTATTCATCTCGTTGGACAGTCGTCTGAGAGTCGCCGGAAAGTCGTCGGAGACTCGCCGGACCGTCATTGGAGACTCGTTGGATCGTCGTCGGAGACTCACCGGGCCGTCGTCGGAAAGTTGTCGGATCGCCGCCAGAAAGTACTGTACGGTTGAGTTATTAACTCAACTCCATTGGGTTAGGTTATTAAGTCACCGGTTATAATTGTTGGTGAAACAAACAAGGAGTTGGGTTATTAACCCAACTCAACTCAACCCAACCCCATAAACCAAACACCCCCTAATAGATTTAAAGTTTGTTTGAATTTTGAGGTGTCGGTGGACAATGCAAAACTATTTCAAACCTGCCTTAAATATTTTTTTTTCCCAATAAACTTGCCTTAAATAATTAGGGGTATGTCGAATTCACACCTAATAATTAGTATGAGATAACAAGATTATAGTAGTTAAAGTCTTTGTTTAGGATTGATTTAGAGAGAATTAGAATTTAATAAATTTGATTGCGATCAATCAATATAAAAATCACTTCTTCAAAATGTTTCAGCTATAGAAGTAGATTTTCTAAATCCTCTCTTACTAACAAATTTTGAATTTCTAATTCGATTGGTAAGCTAAACTCCATGTATCACATATTTTTTTTCGGTGTTTGATCCCCTGAGTTGAGTTGAGTTAGGATTTAAACTCAACTCATCCTTTGACCCATGGAGAAACAAAACTCTACCGACTTGCTACAGTGTTAGGATATTAACTCTACCGATTTATACAGTAACTCTATTAACATATTTTATCAACACTTCTCCAACAACCAGCGACCATTGTTCGTGATTGCCAACAATCTTCGACGACCGACGACCACCTCCAACTACCATCTTCAGCAATCGACGACCATTTCCAACAACCTATTGCTGGGTTTTATGTCCTAAAACTCGTGAGTTTGTAAATTGAATGTATATTCTATTTTGCAATAAAGTTATTATTGAGATTTATTCAGTAAAGGTGTTATTGAATAAAGTGAATTGTATATTTTGAAACCCTAATCCAATAAAGAACCCATGGCTATAGGATGTGTATTTGAACTTTATGTGTGACATAAAAGTTGATCAGGTTCAAGTTATAGCCACAACGGTCTATAATATAGGGATAGGGTTGGGTACCTTATCCTGGGGACACTATGGACGTGACCCACTTTGTAAAGTACAAACGATGTGATCCTGAATCGTTCATGTGGAGACATGCGAGTGGGGGCGTCCTATGCAATGAGTTTGCATAAGACTGGACCGAGAAATAGTCACTTAGACTTTATAACTCCGTTTACTGTCTTAACTGACTATATTCATACGATGACCTAGGTAACTCGATCTTAATCCTGAGCGTGCCATGAACTCCTGTTTATTCGGATTATCCTTAGATTTGCATGGGTGAGAGTGGCCTGAGATTGCCGACTCAATAAGCCTCCCATTTCAGGGATAAGACCGGGTAGATAGCTGGGAACATAGTTCTGCAAGATGGAATTCACTCCTACCCGCTTTAGGGATTAGTAGAGAGGTTGTTCCCTTAGTGCTGACTCGGGTCTTGAACAAAGGGCCCACCCCTCTCATTGGCTCGAGAGGGATTCGGTTTGTTGGTTGGACCACAAACCAATTGTTCATTAGAGGATCAGTGGGACTTAAGGAACAAGAAGTAATTACAGAGGTAAAAACGGTAATTTTGACCCAGCTGTAAATTCGAACGACCTGTGAAGGATCGACTTACTAATCATGGTTATATCGAGTGGACAGAAATATATCTACAGTGAGGAGAGTGCAACCACTAGGCTTTAGTGGAGTGTCCCAGTGGTTAACGAATGTTGATTAGCTAGGCTAAAGAGTTTGGCCGGTTAATCTTGTATCGTTGGAGCTCATGATCTGTAGGTCCATTAGGTCCCCTTACTAGCTCGGACTAAGCCTTGTAACATTTTGAGAGAAAAGAATATGAATTGTTCAAATTCGATTTTGGGAGAAAACGTTAATTATATGTGATATACTTAACGTGTCACAATTTAATTATGAATTAAACTATAATAAAGAAGAGGTGGAAATATTTAAATGATTTAAATATTTGTTTGGTTTATAACATGAATAGGGATTCATGTTTAAACGATCGATTTAAGAAATCGAGATTGGTCTAATTATTTAATTTAATATTTGATATTAAATTATTTAAAATTAATTAATTAAATTATTTAATTAATTAAATTAATAAATTTATTTTTTATTTAAAATTAATTTTATATTAATTTTGAATTAAAATTAAATGAAAATTCAATTTTGATTTTGAATTTCAATTGGACCAAAGGAAAAAGCATGAGCAACCTTGCTACTTTTTCAAATTCACTCAAATTGGGCACCTCCTTCTTGCTAAATCCTTCTCATCTTCTTGCTGTCATCTTCTCCTAGCTTGAAGAAGCTTTTGGTTTCTTTAATTGAAGAAGAAACCATTAGATTAAAGGGAATTAATCAGAATTTTGATAATTCACGTTTTTGAGACCTTTCTCCCATCTCTCTTCAAATTCTCTCTATCAAAGATCCCACAATCTGTTCCAAGGTCTGAGAATAGTAGGGAAGACACTAGAGGTTGTCCACAAAGTGTTTGTGATAAGAAATTGCCCACGGATTAGGAGAATTTTGAACTACAAAGGTATGTGTTCATACTCTCTGTTTTTCCAGATTTGAGCATGCTTTTTGTTTTGTAAAATTGATTAACTTAGAGTGTTCAAGATCCAAAATTGCTTCCGCTTTCTTAATCTACACTCTTTCACTATGACCATCTCTGTTGATCAACGACCACCTCCGACGACCGATAACCATCTCCAATGGTCTTCTCCGACGATCGACGATCACTACTGCTACATTCTCTAACTGACGATGACCATATGCGACAACTAACGACCACTGTTGACTACCTTCTCTGATGATTGACAACAATCGTTGGCGACCTTATCTAGCAACTAGTAGTACCTTCTCAGACAGTATCGTCGAAAATAATTTTCATCTACTGACATCACTTGCATGGTTCAAAATAATATGAAATGCACATATACATAGTTGGTCTTACTCTATGCTTCAACAATCTTTCTTTGGACTTACAAACTTGACTCATTGTTGGTCATTCTTATATTTTCTAAGCCCTAACTATGTTTTATGAATCATGTAAATAGGTCCTTGATGACGTACTAATATTTTGTGAATATTTCACTTCCACGTGACATTAATGTTTAAATATATCGTCATTTTATTGTCATCTTAAAAAATAAAATAATGATATTCTCTTTTCAAAAAAATGTTCAATTTCGTACATATGATTTAACAAATGTAAGCAACTAACGTTCTTTTGTAAAAAAAAAAAAACGTAATGGTCAATCTATTTAAAAAAAAAAACGACCTTATTAGTAATTTAAAAAAGGTCATAATAAATTTCTCATTTATAAGTTTTAAAGAAGTTTAATATATGTTTAGAAAATAAAACCTTAGATTTCTATATTAGAATAGAAGTACAGTTTGTGTTTAAAGAAAAAAATAGAGGTACACTACTTTTTTTCCATTCATCAATTCCTACTTGTTGTTATAAATAATACAACATTTGATTTCTTTAAATTGAAATAAGTTCAATGTGAACTACAAATATGTGATTTATATAAATTGAAAGAATTTTTTTTTTATGAAAAATAAATTGAATGAAGTTTAATGTATAGAAAAAAGAGAAAATATTGCTACATTGCCTATAATTTGAAAGAAGTTAATTTCTAAAAAAAAAAAGATAAAGAATGGTGTTTTTCTTATAAAAAAGATCAATGTTTAAATATAGGGGCAATTGAGTTGGTAGCAAAGAGGCCCAATATAATTGTCCATATAGCAAATGGCTCAATCTATTTGCAAAAATAGCAAAAATTTGAAAAGAAGAATTGAAATTACTAAAACACCCCCACGCCAGTCACTGCTATCAGTGATATCACTGATAGATGTCTGTTTATTTAATAACTAATTTTTTTGTCTATTTATTTAATAACTAATTTTTTTCTTATAATTTTGATAAACTACTATTGTGATATCTATCACTGATAGAAGTGATAGACTTCTATCAGTGATAGTTGTCTGAAAGACTTCTACCACAGTTGTTTATCTATTACCTATTACTCATAACTTTTCTATTATCTATTAGACTTCTTGTTCCTATTCGACTTCTATCACTTTCTATCACTGATAGAAGTGATAGACTACTATCCTGTTAATGATTGATAAAAGTTAATGAAAAAGAAGTGATAGACTACTATCACTGATAGAAGTGATAGACTACTGTCACTGATAGAAGTCATAGGTTTCTATAAGTGATAGTTGTCTGATAGACTTCTACCTATCTATTACCTATTACTCATAACTTTTCTATTAGACTTATTGTTCTTCATGATTATTAACTTCTTTCTTCATCCGATTTCTATAAGTGATAGATGTCTATCACTGATAGTTATCGATCAATCATTAACTTCTTTCCAGTGATAGATGATAAGTGATAGACTTCTATCAGTGGTAGTTGTCTATCACTATCACTGATAATTGTCTATCTGTTAGCTATTACTGTTTGTTGTGTGGTCTTCAAACTTTCTCATCAGATGTCAAAGTTCTTGTGTTCATAGTATTGATATTAAACTTTTGAAACAATCGCAAACCTTGTATTGATAGTATGAATAGTATGATAACAACAATATTGAGTTCTATCTTGAAAAATTATATCTAAAACCAACTGTCAAAAATTACATCATGGTAAAAATGGTAGAAATTTACATGTCCTACGATTGTGACCAACACGATGACAATGATTACATTTTGTGTGACTTCTTGCTTCACCAATCGACGGAATCCTTTGCTTTCGAGGTCTTCCTGCTTGACGTTTAACAATTGGAGGCAATGCATTCATGTCAACATCTATCGAACTCCATTCATAATGATTCTCAACTGGGCGGATTACACCTTCATAAGTTGTCACTCCCATCACTAATTGCACAAGAGGAGCCATCAAAACAAGCATCATTAATATGAGCAACTAAATGATATCTTGTATTTTGATCTTTCACTAAAGTTAAAACCAAGCAACATCTTTATCTTCTTGAATTTTAACCACATCCTGAGCACCATTCATCCCATAACCTAATAACATCGACAATTATATAGAAGAAATAGAACTATCCATTCGAACTTCTTTCACAATCAGATTAATAAAATCATCAAAACACATCATCTCATCAACCAAAATTCCAATGGTCTTGTAATTCTCATAGAAATTTTTCTCATTCCATTGCCCACTATAAAAAATAACTATTGGAAGTTTTATCATAATTCCTACGAAAAGTAATAACAACATTAACAACATTAAGTAATATAGAAACCGATCACCACAATAGTCACTCGTATATCATTGATTAATGATATCACTGATAGTATTGATATCTATTGATCACTAATATCACTGATATCATTAATATCTACTGATCACTGATATCATATCTATTGATCAATGATATCACTGATATCATTGATATCTAGAAAAAAGTGATAGATATCACTGATACCATTGATATCTACTGATCATTGATATCACTAATATCATATATATTGATCATTGATATCACTAATATCATATATATTAATCAATGATATCACTAATCAATGATATCACTGATATCATTGATATCTAGAAAACAATGATAGATATCACTGATATCACTGATGTCATGTGTATTCACTAGCATATCTAGAAAACAAAACAATCACCAAAATTAGACTTGCGACTCCAAAACATTGCAGAAAAACAGTGATATAACAAAATGAACAAAAGAAATACCAACGAAAAAAGCTCTGGTTGATTGAAAAACTCAAATACCCACGAAAAGAGCTCCAACAGAAGATCGTATATCACTAATTGGAAGTACAATAGTCACTCGTATATCACTAATATCATTGATATCTATTGATTACTGATATCACTAATATCACTAATATCATTATCTATTGATCACTGATATAACTGATATCTATTGATCATATCTAGAAAACAATGATAGATATCACTGATGTCACGTATATCGTCGATCATCTAGAAAATAGTATTGTTGATAGAACAAAAAATGAAGAAGACTTGCGACTCCAAAGCAGAAAAACAGTGATGTAACAAAATGAACATAAGAAATACCCACGAACAATGTTGATTGAAAAACTCAAATACCCACGAAAAAAGCTCCGTTTGACTTCGAAAATATCGAATTGGAAGATACTTCGACCGAATAAGAAGATACTACAATGCGATCGAATTGGAGAAGATAATCAGACAAACTTGTGACTTTGATCGAATTGGAGAAGATAATCAAACAAACTCGATGAAAATTCATGGACTGCAATTCAACATACCGAACTGGAAGATACCCGATCGAATAGGTGAAGGCTTGCGACTCCGATTGAATTTGAGAAGATACTCAAACTTGCGACTCGACAGAAGATTGGACTGAAATCGAGAAGAGTTTGGGAAGATTAGACTGGAATCAAGAAGATGTTATCACACAAATCGGAAGAAGAAAAATACCGTGAAGAACAAATACCAATTGAAAAACAAATACCAATTAAAAAGGGAATAGGTTTAAGCCAAGGGTATAATTGGAATTATAAAAAAATTAAAGATTTTTGCCATATTTGCAATTCTTTTAAAATGTCGCTATATCTACAAATACTAAAACCATAATTGCTACCCATTACAAATTCTCTAAAAAATAGGTATATTAAATAAATTATAATACATCTCATTTGATTTGGCTGTGAATTTAGAGCCTTACAAGTAGTTAAATATTTATTCCTCAGATCGTATCTAAAAAATTGAAATGTTTAAATGCTTTAAATTGTTAAATAATAAAAAATATAAATGTCGGGCATAATCATGTTTGTTTTGAATATAAAAATATAAAAATAACAAGGAATATTTAAGTAACCGTGAAGAACAAATACCAATTAAAAAGGGAATAGGTTTAAGCCAAAGGTATAATTGGAATTATAAAAAAAATTAAAGATTTTTGTCATATTTGCAATTCTTGTAAAATGTTGCTATATCTATAAATACTAAAACCATAATTGCTACCCATTACAAATTCTCTTAAATATATTACCTTTTTAAAGTTAACACTTGAATTCAGTGTTACAAATATGGAAAAATATGTTTTATAGATGAATTCTTGAAAAAAAATAAAAATAAAATAAGCAAAAAAAGTAAATCAATCTACTTTAGGTTCCAAAAAACTGCATCAGATACTCATGATGATAACATACAAATATGTTATCTTATTTCTTATATTTTGGTTAGTTTTTACACTTAAAACATGGGCTTTCATAGCATTTTATGGTTAATTTCAGGAAACTGAGTTTGAGAAGCAAAAATAGAGTGTTTGAGACTATTTTTGTGCAATTTGGAACATGTATATGCTTAATTGAAGACCCATGAAAAATATAGATGTATTGTGACGACCGCAACCACAGGTACTAACTGTCTCTTGTATTTAACGTTTGAACGATTTGTAAGTTGAGTCAGGTTAGTAGATTTTAGCATGCTCGGTGGGTGTGAATTATGAATTTCTTATGTTTTAAGGGATTGTTTTCTTTTAGAGGAATTTACATATTTAAATGTAGGAAGAGAAAGGGACAAGGGCACTTTAGAAAATAATGCCTAAGCTAAGGACTAATTGGGACTTCTAGAAAATAGCCTAGGTTTTTTTTTTAAATTGGTCCTATTTAATCTTACAACCAAAGGAAAAAGAGAAACAAAAAGGAAAACCCTAACCCTAGATATCTTCACCTTATTCTTCTTCCTCCACACTTTGCCCTAGCCGACCACCCCCCTTCTCGTTGCTATCGCTTTACACACCCAAACTCACGATCACAAGGGAAGTCGCTCGCTCGTCCGTTCACCCACCGCAAATGAAGAAATCCCACCAGCACCGCTTTCTTGGTTTTTACTTTATTTTTCTAAAAAGCTTTGTGCTCTCGGTTAGACGTCTCCCTTCGCCAATCGTCTGCACCCAACCGTGTCGTCCTTTGCACCGCCAGTCACGCAACTCCAGTCGCCGACGAGGGGAGCGCTCAAGCAGTAGGTCTTCGCCGGACAGCTGCTTCGACTCTTCTCTCTCCTTCGAGTTTTTCGTAACCAGACCGTTCGTGACCAGCCGCCACACGCACCGCAGAGTTCAGCTCCGGTTGCCATCCGTTCAGTACGATCTTTGTGTTGCTGTCACCTGCGTCGTGCTCCTCGATCTCCAACTCGAATTCGATCAAGAACGTTCCAGTCGTAGGTAAGCCCAACTGCAGTCTTCGTTCTTTTAATTTTTTGTACCGTGGTTAGTTTGAGCATTTAACTTCAGTTCGGATTGCGATCTTCTTAGGGATTCTTAGAGTTTTGACGTGGATTGAGCGGATTATCAAGCAAGATCCATCCAAGAATCTAGGTCAAGGTAAAGAAGAATTTTGGAAGAACTTTAAACCCTCAGTTTCAAGACTTGTTTCAAGCGAGATCTTAATCTAGGGGTTTTGTGGAATAGGTTCGAAAAGAGAATCGTGGAAATAGAAGAAAAGAAGAGAAATTTCTCTTGAAATTCAGAATTTTACAATTTAGACTAAGGTAAGGGACCTTGTGCCGAACTTTTCTAAATGGGATTAAAGAAAATGAATTTCATTATTTTATGCGAATTTAGTTTGTTATTTTTACATGAGAATATTTCAATATTTTATGTGAGAATACTTTAATATTTTATGCGAAGATATCTCAATATTTTATGTAAGAATATTCCAGTATTTCATGTGAGAATATTACAGTATTTTATATGAGAACATTTCATGATTACATACCAGAGTATTATCTTCAAACTGTTGTGAAAAGTTATGATGTGCATATCAATGCTAATGTTTCATGACATGTGCACTATAGTCATGTTGAATGATGGGACCTCATGCATGTTATGTATGCCATAAAATGATTTGATGTAAAATGTGGAAATTGGTCTCCTGAGTGCATTGTATGCATGGTCAAACATGCATTAGAGACCCTATGGGTCAAGTTTACTGAGGGTCCATGAGGACTCAAATAATTACAGGGTCCATGAGGACTCAAAATGAAATGACTCAGGATGACCAATTAACCACTTAAAGAAAAAGGAAGTCATGTATTACAGTCATGTTGATACGAGAAAGTTTTAGGTCCCACATATGTACATTTTGACCAAGTTTAAAAGTCATGATTGTATGTGATTGCATATCCCAAACCTCGTAGCGAGGTCACTTCATGGTATTGTATTGCAATACTCACCCTTTCGTTTTAAAATATTTTTCGTAAGGCCAAGGACGTGCGGGGCGAGTGACGGAGGCGCGTTGTCAGAACCATGGGAATAGTCATGTTTTCCGCATATTTTCCTTAAATAACTGATGTTGTCGTTTTATGATTTCGAAGTTTCCATTTAAATTTCCGGATCGTAAGTAGGCCAAGTTTAAACTGTTTCTTTTACATGTTTTGAATGTTTTTATCGGGATCCCTAAAGGTAATTTGGTTACAGTGGAGATTTAAAGATTGTTTTAAATCCTTTGGCCTAAGAATGCATGCATGTGTAGTAATGTCCCTAGGAGTTATGGTCATAGAAAAGTAGGGGCGTTATATGTATTTTGAGTATAAGAAATATTATTAGAGATTTTACATCAAATCACGATTTCCAAACTAGAGGTCATTCAGACACCCGAACGAAAAGATATGCAAAATAGTTGCAGTGGGTCATTCGAACACTCTGTTTTCATCAAATCTCTTATTTTCAAATTTCTGTTTTTGGATTGCCTACCAAACATGCCCTTACTTTCACTGTGATCAGTTAGACCACTCATTGAGCGAGTGCTCTGGGTAAGGGTCCCTGCAGTGGATGTGTGAAAACCAGTGTCCTTGCACAAAAAAAAGAAGAAAATAGAAAAAGTGACATAAAAAAGTGATTAAATGTTGAGTAAAGTTGTTTATTTCTTGAATGTGAGGAGACTCAAGGATTAAAAATTATGACCAGTGTAGGGAGAAGTTGAATGAAGAACCTAATAAAGTTTTTTCGGGCTTAGTAGAGATGAAAGGAACGAAGGTTAATCACACACACATGTAGGAACACATAGGAAAAGTTTTAAATTACTTGTTGATGTATCTTGTTTGATTGTTACCCGTGATTGCTAAAATTTTCTTTTAAATCTCTGAAGCTTGAGTATGATATATGCATAAGAAAGATCTTATGGTTTAATTCTGTTTTGCTCGGGACTAGCAAAAGCTTAAGTGTGGGGGTATTTGATAGCATACAAATATGCTATCTTATTTCTTATATTTTGGCTAGTTTTTATACTTAACACATGGGCTTTGATGGCATTTTATGGTTAATTTCAGAAAACTGAGCTTGAGAAGCAAAAATAGAGTGTTTGAGATCATTTTGAAGGCCCACAAAAACTATAGATGTATTTTGAGTACAATAAGTATTCTGAGAGATTCTAAATCGAATCACGATTCCAACGCATCAAACTAGAGTCATTTGGACACCCGAGTGAAAAGATATGACAAAAATGGTTGCAGTTGGTTGTCTAGCAGCAAGAGCAGCGTTGTGACGCTATTCCCTAGCGTTGCAACGCTGCACAGTGTTGCAACACCACCCATGGGGTTGCAACGCTGTGTCGATTTCCTATATATACATCCTTATGAGCCCATTCGAAGAGGAGCCGAATTGTATAGAATTTTAGACCGATTTTCGACTCTTACACTAAAAAAGGACCAGAATACTATTCTTTGGGGGCCAAACACGTGAGAGGAGGCTTGAGATCATGACGGGAGCTTGGGAATGAGGGACCGACATCTTCACCGACGAGTTTTCTTTCTTCTTCCTTTTCGTTTGTAGTTTTGTTATGGACTCTAGTATGACATTAGCATGTTTTGATAGTGATTATGAGTAGCTAATTGTCATAGTTAGGAGATTGATTAACATGTTTTGAACTTATTTAAGTATGTATTGAACTTATGTTTGGGTTGCTTTATTTTTGGCAATTCTTTCTTAAATTACTTGCTTTTCTTTGGCCAAGTTTAGCATGATTTGTTGGTTTAAGTTGATTCGATAGAGTAGACTTAGACTAGAACAAAGTTGCCAAAACCCTTAGTAATTATAGGCACGAAAGTGACTCGGGTTCTTTGGGAAACGTTTTAAGAAGTTGCTTAATGTCATGCATGCTATTAAAATTCATAAGGTAACTTTAGGATTTATTGCTATGCATGAGAATCATTAATTCTCGAGAGTCTTTTGAATATCTTTACTTCTTGTTTATAATCTCACAACTATAGTCAATTCCATGTGCTAAATAAGGAAATAACTTGTGAAATCAATTCTCCTAACAATTCTTGCATATTTGTGTCTCCACTTGTATATTTACTTTTATTACACCTTTATTCCAATTTTTGTTGCTTTGGATAAAATTAAGAATTAGTATCTTGGTAGTTAATCAATCTAGAAAACCATTCCTGAGGACGATACTCTGAACTCTAAATCACTATATTAAAACTTGCCCCGTACCCTTGCAGTATTGCAATATTATTTTACACAACAAGTTTTTGGCGTCGTTGTCGGGGGATGACGATTAAAACAAGTTTTTGGTGTCGTTGCCGGGGAATGACAATTATTTATATTGATTAATATTAGGAGAAAATTCGAGATTTTAGATTAAAGTTTTTTTTTCCTTTTGTATTTTTTCCTTATTTGTTTGTTTGTTTTTGTGCTTGTTTCCTTATTTATTTTTCCTTATTTTATTTTTTCCTTATTTTTTTTATTTTCCTTCTTTGTTTCTTTTCTTTTATGTTTTCTTTCCTTATTTATTTTTGTATTTTTTCTTCCTTATTTTTTCTTATTTTAGTTTTATTTTTTTTCCAGTCTTTGTCTCTTGTTTAGGTTGTGTTGATTTTTTGTGTAAAAGTCTAGATTTGAATTGTTGTGATTTCGAGTATGACTTTTCATAATTTTAATTCTTCAGCAATGTACTATCACTCTCACGACCCTAGGATTATGAATCATGATTTCTCTAGATACCAAATGTCTAGTCTTTACCATTTTGAATCTATGATTTATGAAAATTCTTTTGATGGTAATCATATAGGCACTTGGAGCCAAGATTTTTCCTACCCCAACCAATCTATAGAAAACTCTTCTCTTGTGGATTTATTGACTGAGTACACTTTAGAGTTGAGGGTTAAAAATTTGTGTCATGCTAAATTAGAAAGGTGAGATAGGTTGGAAACTAAAGTGGTAGAACTTGTGGCAACAATAAATGAAATGACTCATCATCTTAATCAAATGATTGAATCCCTTAAGACCATACATGAGCAAATTCTTATCATTGTCACTAAGGAAGAGCATCCTATGAGGACTTATGCATATGATAGTGAGGATGAGTTGAAGGAGACTGAAACACACCAAAAACAGGTTTGTGAGGTAGAGAATGGTAATGCAATCACTCACGCATAAGAAATTCAGGTGATAGAGTTCGAGGCTGAAAAGTCTCTCCTCCCTTTATCTCCAAAAGTTTCTTTTAATCTTGATAAAACTTTTTCCTATACTCACGAGTCTTGTTTTGAATTTTGTTCTTTTATTTTAGTAAACAAAAATAACAAAAATATTTATCTTTCAGGTGCCCAAGAAAAACAAGATAGCCTTTTAGACTTAGAAGGCTATATCGACTCAAGCAAGAAGGGCCCGAAGAAATATGGGCAAGTTTACGTACCTTGATGCCAACCATGGGTCCAGTTTAGCTAAAGACGTTAAAGAAACCGCTTGTTGGGAGGCAACCCAAGATTTATATTCATTTAATTCTGTTTTATCTTTATTTGTTTTGTTTAGTTCTTAGTTTGCTTTATTTTGTTTTATTAGGTTGTTGTTGATGTCTCCTTCGTTAAATCCATGCACCCGTTCTGCAGTACTTTATCTCTCGTGACTTGGTCGTCCAAGGAATTCAAAAAGAAAAATGAAGATCCCCATTACTCAGGACAATATTGTTCACTTTTACTCTTTTTATTTTCTTTGAGCTTATTTTGCAAACATTGGGGACAATGTTTAGTTTAAGTTTGAGGGTGGGATATGTTGTTTATTTGTTATGACTGTCCTGAGTATGTGCTGAATTGCTGATTGATCTTATGCATAAGTATGATTAGGATGGCCTCAGATGAGATTTAATTGAACATTTTTGTGATTCTGCTAAAACCTGAGAGCATGATAAGAATCTGAGTCAATTTAAAAATTTTCTTGAGTTTCTCCTGCAATATTGTGCACATAGCCTGTGTTCCTGTAGTTTTGAATGCTTAGAACAAAGTTATTAGGTTTAGAAGTTTGATGTCACCTCGATACTGATTTGAGAGTTAAACTGTAGGATAAGGTGAATGACAATATGAAGTGAATGATCTGTAAAATTTGTGCATTGTGTAAAAAAAGTTTGTCTGTTTTGCTTATGTTGTTTTGTTTGCTAAAGAAAAAAATCGTGAGGACAAAAAGAGCTACCTTCACTGTGATCAGTTAAGCCACTCATTGAGCGAGTTCTCTGGGTAAGGGTCCCTGCAGTGGATGTGTGAAAGCTAGTGTCCTTGCACAAAAAAAAAAAATAGAGAAGAAAATAGAAAAAAGTGACATAAAAAAAAGTGACTAAGTGTTGAGTAAACTTGTTTATTTCTTGAATGTGAGGAGACTCAAGGATTAGAAATTATGACCAGTGAAGTTGAATGGAGAACCTAATAAAGTTGTTCTGAGCTTAGTAGATATGAAAGGAACAGAGGCTAATCACACACAAACGTAGAAACACTTAGGAAATGTTTTAAATTGCTTGTTGAAGTATCATGTTTGATTTTTTTCCGTGATTGCTGAAATTTTCTTTTAAATCTCTGAGGCTTGAGTCTGATATATGCATAAGAAAGATCTTATAGTTTAATTCTGTTTTGCTCGGGACTAGCAAAAGCTTAAGTGTGGGGGTATTTGATAGCATACAAATATGCTATCTTATTTCTTATATTTTGGGTAATTGTTATACTAAAACATGGGCTTTCATGGCATTTTATGGTTAATTTAAGGAAACTAAGCTTGAGAAGCAAAAATAGAGTGTTTGAGACTATTTTGGTGCAATTTGGAGCATGTGTATGCTTAATTGAAGAACCACAAAAAATATAGATGTATTTTGAGTATAAGAAATATTATGAGAGATTCTACATAGAATCACGATTTCAATGCATCAAACCAGAGGTCATTCATACACCCGAGCGAAAAGATATGACAAATATGGTTGCAATTGGCTGTCTGACAAAAAGAGCAGCATCGTGACACTGTTCCCTAGCGTCACAACGCTGCACAACGTTGCAACGCCGCCCATGGGGTTGCAACGCTGTGTCAATTTCCTATATATACATCCTTATGAGCCCATTCGAAGGAGAACCGAATTGTATAGAATTTTAGACCTATTTTCGACTCTTACACTAAAAAAAGGAGTAGAATACTATTCTTCGGGCGCCAAGCACGTGAGAGGAGGCTCGAGATCGTGACGAGAGCTCGAGAACGAGAGGCCGACATCTTGATCGACGAGTTTTCTTTCTTCTTCCTTTTCGTTTGTAGTTTTGTTATAGACTCTAGTATGACATTAGCTTGTTTTGATAGGGATTATGAGTAGCTGATTATCGTAGTTAGAGGATTGATTAACATGTTTTGAACTTATTTAAGTATGTATTGAACTTATGTTTGTGTTGCTTTATTTTTGGCAATTCTTCTTAAATTACTTGCTTTTCTTTGGGCAAGTTTAGCATGATGTTTTGGTTTAAGTTGATTCGATAGAATAGACTTAGACTAGAGCATAGTTGCCAAAACCCTTAGTAATTATGGGCACAAAAGTGACTCGGGTTCTTTGGGAAACGTTTTAAGAAGTTGCTTAATGTCATGCATGCTTTTAAAATTCATAAGGTAACTTTAGGATTTATTGCGTCCATTTTTCGTCCATTTTTCTTCTTATTTTTTAGATCATATTCTCCTAAAAAAATTTTAGGATTTTTAAATAATCCAATTCACTTAACTTCAAGTGAGTTAAACGTATAACCCAATATTTTGGACGTACAAATACAAGAAAATAACTTGTTTGTCTAACAAATGAGCTGTACACCCATAACAATCTCGCCCTCCAACCTCATCACGGGGAAGACACGATCACATCCATGATCACTTAAACCTCATCCCAAAAAGCTTACTACAAAGCTCAATGTTTCTTCCAGGAACTACCGTAGTCAACATATATATCTGCATTATTTTTGTCGGTGTGGACTCTCTTCAATTTGATTCTCTTCTCTTCAATCACATCTTGCAACCAATGATATCTGATGTCAATATGTTTTGTGCGAGCATGATATATACATTGAATTCTTTCTCAGATCCATAACACTTTGACAATCACAGAATACTACATATTTATCTTGCTTCAAACTTAACTCTTGAAGGAATCTTTTAAGCCATAACATCTCCTTACTTGCTTCCACCGCTGCAATATATTCTACCTCAGTTGTGAACATGCTACACATTTTTGTAGCCTGGATTGCCATGAGATGGCTCCCCCTGAAAATATAAACACATAACCTGAGGTAGACTTCCCATTATCAAGATCACCTGCCATGTCTGCATCAGTATAACCTTTAAGTATAAGTTTACCACCTCTATAATACAAACTCAATTTGGAGGTATCTCACAAGTACCTGAAGATCCAATTCACTGCTTCGCAGTGAGCCTTACCTGGATTGGATAAGAAACGACACACTAAACCAACCACATGTGTAATATTAGGTCTAGTACACACCATATCATACATCAGAGAACCAACTGCAGAAGAATAAGGAATGGCTGACATAACTTCTTTCTCCTTCTCTATTGTATGACAAACTCTCTTATCTAGCTTGGAGTGAGTTTCTAACGGTGTACCAACAGACTTAGCATGCTTCATATTGAACCTTCCAAGAACCTGTTCCATATACTTCTCCTGGGATAATCATAATGTGCTAGCTTTCCTTATCACGAGTAATCTCCATGCCTGAAATTTGCTTTGCTGGACCTAAATCTTTCATGTAAAATGACTTGGACAAGCCTTTTTCCAAACTTTGAATGATATTTGCATCTTGTCCAACTATCAACATATCATCTACATATAAATTAAGAAGGATAATGAAGTTACCTTCAGGAAACTTTCTAAAATACACACAAAAATCGTCTGTAGTTCGTTTATAATCATTGTTTTTCATAAAAGAAACAAATTTCTTTTACCATTGTATTGGTGCTTGTTTAAGCCCATAAAGACTCTTCTTCAACCTGCAAACAAGTTTATTTTTCCCTTTTTCTTCAAATCCTTTAGGTTGTTCCATGTAAATCTCTTCATGCAAGTCACCATTTGAAAATGCAGTTTTTACATCAAGTTGCTTCAATTCAAGATCAAGTCTTGCTACTAAACCCAACAATGTTTTAATAGATGCCATTTTGACCACTTGAGAGAATATCTCATCAATGTCAATGCCCTTTTTCTTGCTGTATCCCCCTTTACCACTAATCTGGCTTTATGCTTTACTATCTTCTCGCCACCCTTTTTGTACTTGAAAACTCATTTGTTTCTCAAGTCTTTCTTGCCATTTGGAGGTTACACTAGCTCATAGGTTTCATTCTTTTTCAGGGAATTCATCTTCTCATTAATTGCATAAAGCCACTAGTATTTTTAATCATGAAATAAGACCTCTTGATAGTTCTCTAGCTCCCCATCTTCATTAACTAGAATGAACTTTGAGCTTGGATATTTTGTTGAAGGTTTACACTCTCTTGCGGACCTTCGAACCTGTGTATCCTCCACTTGAGGGGTAAGTTGCTCCCCCTGCTCATGATCTTCTTCATGAATCACTTCCTCATGCACATCCTCTTCATGGATTTCTTCATTAGATGAAGACTTGTCAAGATCATCATCATCAACATGATCTAGTACATTACCATCAGGTTTTACCTCACCATCATCATCATGTGCATTATCAAGTACATCCTCAACATTCTCATTCGACGACTGAATAACAGAAGAATAGAAGTAGGACCATTAGTAGTATCAAAAGACGATTCTGAAATAGAAGTGTACCTTATACTCAGAAATCTGCACCCTTCTCGTACTCAAAGAATACTATATCTCTCCTTCTCACTACCTTTTTATTTTTTGGATCGTAGAGCCTGTAACCATACTCTTCATCCCCATACCCAACAAATACACATGGATTAGTCTTCAAATCAAGTTTTGACCTTTATTCTTTAGGCACATGCATGTATGTCTTGCTGCCAAAGACTCATATGCGAATAAGTGGGATCACGTCCTTTCCATGTTCTCTCTAGAATGTCATAACCAAGAAGAATAGATGGAGATCGATTAATGAAATACACGACACATTGTGCTGCTTCAGCCCAAAATGTCTTAGGAAGATCAGACATTCTAAGCATACACCTCACCTTCTTGACAATGGTTCCTTTCATCCTTTTAGCAACTCCATTGTTTTAGCAACTTCATTGTGTTGTGGTGTGTCAGGCTCTAACTTCAAATGTCTAATGTCAAGTTGAGAGCAATAGTACTTGAACTCATTTGAAGTATACTCACCTTCGATTCATTGTCAGATCGAAGACACTTTAACTTTTTTTCGGTCTCCCTTTCTATCATATCATGAAACTTTCTGAAAATCTCAAACACTTGGTTTTTTGTCTTCAACATATACATTCAAGTTTTTCGAGTAGCATCATCTATGAAAGTGATAAAATATCTATTACCATTAAAGAGACTCTACTTCAATATAACCACAAATATTGGAGTGGACTAACTCCAACTTTTCTTGCCTTCTAGTGGACTTTCTAGAAAAAGAAACTCTATGTTGCTTATCTGCCAAACAATGATCACAAGGGTCAAGAGAAACTGTTTTATAAACAAGAATAAAAATTTTACTTGCTAATAGTTTGATCCCCTTGTAACTCATATGTCCTAACCTTCGATGTCACAAATTAGGAGAATTCTTTTCTTCAACTATATTAAGCTCATAAGAACATACATTCAAGTATGTTTTGTATAAAGAGCAACACAACTCACCACAAGCAATTGTCATCGAATCTTTAGACAATTTCAACTTACCATCACCAAAGATATGTTGGAACCCTTATTGATCAAGGACATTTGCAAACAAAAAGTTAAGATGTAAATAAGGAATATGACGCACATTCTTTAATTTAAGCATGCACCCAACACTTTTCTTCACACGAATATTACCTGACCCAACAATACTAGTTGAGCTCTTGTTTCTCATCTTTGCATTACCACTAGTACAATTTCAGGATTTTATGACATTGAAAAGTTGCCATAAACACATTTTATGACTTTTTTATTCAAGTCGTAGAAGCCACCATGTGACGCCCGGTAATTTCAAGTAAGTTATTATGTTCTTTTCGAAGTTAATTTTGGGCTTATGTCTTAGTTTTAAAAGTTTTGGGCCAATAAGTTAATTATTGGATCTTGCAGGGACCCAAGCGTTTTGAATCCCACTTTAAATTGGGTTGGCAGTCTTGGAGTTCTCATCGAACGCCTTTGGAGAAGGAAACAAGATAAATTTTTTGGACCTTTCTCCTTTCTTCTTGTTTTAGGTTAAAAAAAGGAATCGAAGAGGCGCCGCTCTCTCCCCGTTCTCCTCCTCTTCTCTGCGGGGATGCGACCACACCACCGGCCGCCAGCCCACCACCGCGCTCGTCCCTCAGCGTTCGTCTCTCCCTCTTCCGACCTCCCTCCGTCCACTAATCCCTCTCCCTATCTCTCCGTTTGTCGTTCGCCGAGACCCATACCCACTGAAGCCGGCCACGTGCCCCCTTCCATTCACCGTTCTTCTTTGCAGGGAACCCAGCCGCCGACCGCCGTCTCCCTCTCTGTCGCGATCTCTCTCTCCCTCCACCCACCAATCCTTCTCTCTATCTCTCGACCTCCTCTCGATCTGCCGTCTCTCTCTCTCTCTCTCTCGGATCCGACTCCCTCACCTTCTTAGATCGGTTTCTTTCTCTCTCAGATCCAAACCAGTTTGCCTAACTCCCTCTTTCCAAACCGAATCGTTGCTCGCTCACTGATTGGTGTTAGTTTTTGTGGCAGGAGCAAATATTTTGGCTAAGGAGTATACCTCTAGAGGAATCTCGAGGTTGAGAACGAGCAGAGGACTGTTTCAGCTTGTAACCGTGGGTAAGACTCGCTCCATCTTTTTGGTTCTGAATTTAAGCTTAGAATTTGCTGGTTTGGCTATGAATTCCTGTTTGATGATTAAAAGGTGTTCTGTTAGCTTGGTTAGGTTCGTTTTCGTATTGTGCCTCAAGGGTAGGGCCACGAGGTTGGTTCCCATCTGAACTTGTGCATCGTTTGTGATGTTCTGTTGGTGCTTAGGGCTGCTAGCAGAAGTAAGGACCTCCCAGTGCACACTTAATTCGAGGTAACTAGTCGTTTGGTTTAAGCATCAAGCTCTGAAGCGATAGAGTTTGTGCGTAGGATTGTTTATGGTGTGCTTTGTATCTTATTGTGTGGATTGTTGTGTTACTGCTTGGTTCATGAGATCCTGATTATCCTGTTTTGACTGTGTATATCCTGTACTGCTCGTATGTGTCGTGGTTGGTTCTCATGTGTGTCATGGATGTACTGCTTATGACTTGTGGTTGATTGCTGAGTGAAACTCGTGCCTGTGTGGTAGGACGCGTTGTGTGTTGACCCCTGGAACTGAGCAGGTTGAGTCGTGTGGTGGTTTAGGCTAGGGATGGTTAGTTAGCTTTGTGTTTGGGCCAAAGGTTGTTTGACGGTTGTGGTTGGCTAGTTGGACTGATGGTTAGGGACTCTAGAAGGGTTTAGGGGAAGGTCTAGAAGAGGCAAGAGAGTCTGACCTTCTAGGCTAGCATCACAAAATCCACTGAGTGACCCCGAGCGAGACAAAACCTCTAGGTTGACATCTCTGCGTGGGTATTAGGGTCGAACGCGCCCTTTTGCGTTGTGATCTCTGTGTGGGCATTAGGGTCGAGTGTGCCATTTTGCGAGCTTTGTGGGCATTAGGGTCGAGCACACCCTTTTGCAAGCTGTGTGGGCACTTGGGTGGGTCACCCTTGTAAGATCTGTGTGGGCTTTAGAGTCGAGGCTCTATTGCATTTCTATGTGGGCGTTAGAGTGATCACTCTTTTGCGTTGGGGTGCGTCCTCGTCAATGGCCACCTAAGTTCTTGGATTGTCGGTGAGTCTCGGGGTGAGGTATGCATGTGAGTACCTAGTCATGAGTCCCTAAGATGTTTTTGGTTGTAAACTTTTTCTATCTCTGTGTGTGCAGTTGTGCGGTTGTAGCTTCGACGTGAGTGGGCTACTTACTGAGTATTCTTATACTCACCCGTCTACTTTAATGTCTTTGGTTGCAGGTAAGGGCAAGTAGTGAGCTGGATAACGACGGTGGCGACATGACGAGGCTATGGGACCACTTCTGTGTTTTAGGAGAACTTTCTTTTGAGCTTAGTAGTTCTTTGTATTTATGAGTTGAACTGTGACTTTTGTATGTTACTCGTCGGTTTCTGAGCATGTTGTTCATTCATTTTTGGTTTCAGGCTTAGCATGCTCGTTTAACTGTTGTGTTTCGTGCATGTGTTACTCGTCAGTTTCTGAGTATGTTATTTTGCTGGAGCCCGACCCTGTTATGTGTAGTTTGGAGGAGGTCAGGCATTGGGAGAATTCTTAGAAGTGCTTCTTGCTTAAAACAGGTTAAGTAAAATTTTGGGTTTTGTCCGGATAGCACCGTTATGCTGTCGAAATTTTGACACAGAGGGTGTTATCTAGTGACGTCCCTAGTTGGAGTTGGGTTAGAAACTAAGGTCGTTACACACCATCAAGAAAACTCTATACATGACACATCCAAAAATCTATCATAATTAAAATTTTATGACAATTAGTGGTTGTAAAAAAAAAACACGTGGAAAACTTTTTATGTAAATTAAACATTGTGAATAAATACCTCATAAAACCGACGTTTTCGTCAATATATATATATATTAATGATCATTTTTAAACGGCATAGAAATTATGTTAATCACAGAATTTCAGTATCAAACATGTTGTTTCTATGATAACAAAAAAATATGTTAATGACAGTATTCTTATGTCAAGTATTTGCTTTTTATGATAGTTTGTAATTGCCAACGAAAAAATTTACTTAAGGCCCAGTTTATTTAAGCTAAATAAGCCCAGTAAGAAGCCCATGTTAAGTTGATGCTAAAATGAAGGAGAAAGAGGCATTTTATGGGAGAAGATTGGTTGTCCAAAACACAAATTTTTAGATGTGGGACAAATGGAGTTTTTATGACGTTGGAAAACTGTCATAAATTTGTGATGTTGAAAAACTGTCATAAATTTTCAAAAGCACGAAAAAATCTTCGATAATTCCTACCAAAAATGCTCTTTCAGCCATCTATGACAGTTTTTTTTATCTAAGTCAAGAATTTATGATGTTGAAAAACTGTCATAAATTTTCGAAAAGACGAAAAATCTCTATTTTTTTCCCGTCGAAAACGCGCCGCCAACAATTTATGATAATTTTTTTTCTGCCTCCTTATTTGGCTCAGTTATGGTGTCATAGAATGTCAAAATTGTAGTAGTGTACCAAAATTACCAAATTGATAATTCATGAAATACTCCTTTTCGAGAAAAATGATATGAAGTACCTGAATCTACTAACCACTCAGTCTCTGAATTCTCTGCATGATGACACTCACTAGTTGCATAAATCAAAGTGACATTTCCATCACTCATAGTAGTGATTGTTTTTATCATCTCCCTCTTCTTTTGAGTCCTGCTTCTTACCTTGTTCTTTCTTCCTAACGGTAGCAAAACCGTTTAATATGGCTAGGCTTGTTACAGTAATAACATGTTCTAGTCACTTTGTCTCGATACTTGGACCTCTTCTTTTAGTTAGCACTACCTTTGAGTCCTTTACTCTTGCTTCTTCCACGATTCTCAACAAGAAGAGCATTCGAATTATCAACTCAAAGATAGAACAACTTTTGGGGAAAAGTTACTAATAGTCACAACTAAGGTTTCCCAACTATCTGGCAAAGAACTCAACAAGAATAAAACATGCAATTCATCATAAAAAACAATCATCATTGTAGTCAAATTATTAATAATATCCTGGAAGTCACTCAAATGTTCAACAAAAGACTTCCTACCCTTCAATTTCAAATTAACAAGTCTCTTGATTAATGAAGCTTTATTATGCACGATCTTACTTTCTTAAAGACCTTCCAATTCCTTCCACAAGTCATGTGAAGGGAATGAAAATCTCACGCAGTGGAAGGACGATCGAATCGTCATGGTATCATTGTGAAATGTGTTTTCTTAAAACCGAAACTATCTAATAGTAACTAGGTTAAACATGCAATTAAGGAAGAAAAACAGGTAAGAACACTTACTTGTTGAAGAACCTTTCTTCACGTATTCATCCTCCGGTCACGAACCCTTCGTAATCACATTCTCAACGATCTCGATCTCCTTGAACGAACCAACGAACCGGGCACCTCCAAAAAGTTTCTCGGTTGTTCTTCCTTTGGTAGAAGTAGAGTGGTGGGACTCTTCTTTGGTGAAAAGGGGAGGAGAGATTGAGAGAAGGGTTGAGAGAGAATGATGAGCTCTTTGGTGAGAAATAAAAAAATGAGCCTTCACTTACCAAATCCTTCTTACAAAGGAGTTTAAATAATGGTGATAGGTGGAGTTGAAATCTCCACCTATTTACCATTTAACCACAACCATAAGTTATGCAAATCATATTTGCATAACCACATATAATAAGATATCTCATATCTCATTATACAAATAACATTTGTATAATTGTGGATTTTTAAATTGAATCACATTCAATTTAATTTTCTCTCAATCCAATTTCTCTAAATTAACCCTAATTAGACAATTAGGTTAACCTATAGTTTATTATGAATCTCATTCACATTAAACTACATAATATGTCAATCATATCTCATATAAATGATATAATTACCCTTTAGTGAATTTGAACACTTCAAATCCACACCAAAACTATAAACTCTCTATTAATCCAGTTTGAGCCAACCGAGGGACCTAATGGACCTACACGTGACGAGCTCCAATGATCCGATATTAACCTGTCAAACTCTTTGACCCGGTTAATCAACATTCATTAGCTACGATAACACTCCAATAAAGCCCGTAGTTGCACTCCCGTCACTGTAAGACAAGTTGTATCCATTGATATAACCAATGTCCATGAGTAGACCCTTCATAGGTTGTTCGTAGACATTGTTGGGTCAAATTATCGGTTTACCCCTGTGTCTACTTCTTGCTCCTTAAGTCCCCACTGCTCCTCTAATGAACAACAACGTTGTAATGGTCCAACCATACACAACACCCCTCTCGGGCTAGTGAGAGGGTGGGTGCTCGTTGTCTAAGCCCTGGAGACAACACTTAAGGGAACAACTCCTCTAGTTTCCCTAAACTCGAAAACGAGTGAATTCCATCTCGCGTAGTTAAGTTCCCAGCTCCTCACGTGGTCCTGTCCCTGAGAAGATAGACATATTAGGGGAGTAACTGTGACCACCCTCACTCGTACCAGTCAAAGGACAGACCCTAGCAGATAGGAGTCCGTAAGACGCTCAGGATTAAAGTCGAGTCACTAATGGTCATCTACGAATTTATTAGTCCCATATTGTTAACGGTGTTACATCAGTAGGTCTAATAATTCACGGTTCGGTCTTGTACAATCTCATTGCACAAGATGGCCCCACTCGCATGTCAACCACATGAACGAGTCAGATCACCTCATTTGTATCTAATACAAAGCGGGCCACATCCATAACGTATCCAGGATTAGGTCTCTAACCCTATCCATATATTGTAGACCGTTTGAGTCATTAACGCGAACGTGATCCTCCTTGTGTGTCCACTACACACCGTTCAAGTTCTAGTTCTCTCATAAATTTAATGACCTTGGAGCTTAGTTTATTGGACAAAGTTTGTAAAAATGCGAGACACAAAGTGATGAAAGAAATAACTCTTATTAATTTTAAATGTTAATATTACAAACAAGACGAGATTAGGACATACATCCCAACAAACTCCCACTTGGACTAAGCTAGTGGAGTAAACATACTTTTCTCAAATGTACAATAGATTACAATAAAGTAATACAATAAACTAGGGCATTGAATACCCGTTACAATACTCCCACTTGCCCTGGTCAGGAAGCACTCGAAGACCTAGACTCTCTAGGTGACCCTCAAACACCTTAGCCGTGAGGCCTTTGTAAATGGATCAGCAACGTTGTGCTCCGACGCTATCTGCGTGACTGTCATGTCGCCGTGGTGCACAATCTCCCGAATTTGAAAGTTGTTCCAAATACTTCCGCTCAATGACTCCGAGGCTCTCTGGAGTTGGCTACAACACCACTGTTGTCACAAAACAGCGTGATCGACAAGTTCATATTTGGAACAACTTCCGAATCCGTCATGAACTTCCTAAGCCAAACAACTTCCTTTGCAGCTTCACAAGCCTCAACGTACTCAGCTGGATAGTGGAATCAACGATGCATCCCTGCTTGATGCTTCGCCATACTACAACTCCTCCATTCAGAATGAAGGTTGACCCCGAAGTGGATTTCCTAGAATCCTTATTGGTCTGAAAGTCAGAATCTGTGTATCCCGTAAGGATCAAATCCCCACTCCCATACACTAGGTTGTAGTTCCTCGTTCTCCTAAGATACTTGAGGAATGCCTTCACGGTTGTCCAGTGATCTAATCCTGGATTGGATTGATACCTACTGACAATCCCGACTGCATAACAGATGTCGGACCTAGTACACAACATGGCATACATGAGGCTCCCTACAGTTGAAGCATAAGATGGTCTTGTCAAGGTTGGA
The DNA here is from genome assembly GCA_036507285.1 of Trichosanthes cucumerina. NCBI lineage: Eukaryota > Viridiplantae > Streptophyta > Magnoliopsida > Cucurbitales > Cucurbitaceae > Trichosanthes > Trichosanthes cucumerina. Next base: position 12,601,387 of record CM071836.1, on the reverse strand, counting down.
ACCCCGTTCAAAATTGTGCCTATTTGTAGGTTACCCAACCCATGTAACGTTTAGGTTGTCTCACAACCCTCAAACTACGTCGAGGCATTCCCAACTCTTGGGAACGGACTTGACTAGACGTGCTAGGATCAACAACACTTGTTGACGTACTAGCCCCATCAAAGAACCTGGCGATGTACTCATCCCATTTCGTTCAACACGATTTTGCTCCTAGGCAAATGATCTCTGACGTGGTCTTCCTCAAGAAAAGTGGCGTTTGTTGACACAAGCACCCTATTTTCCTTAGGATCGAAAAATAAACCACCTCTAGTCTCTTTTCGGTAACCTACAAATAGGCACAATTTTGAACGGGGTTCCAACTTCTTCGGGTTTGACACCAACATGTGGGTCGGGCATCCCCAAATTTTGAAATGGTGTAAACTGCCTTTACGTCCATTCCAGAGTTCGAAAGGTGTTTCACAAACACTCTTCGACAGAGCGTTGTTCAAAATATACACCACAAAGTATCCATCACAGTAACCCCAAAAAGAATCGGGAGACAAGCATTGCTCATCATCGATCAACCATGTCCAACAGGGTTCTGTTTCTCCTCTCCGATACACCATTCTGCTGTGGCATACTAGGTGCTGAGAGTTGGGACGTAATTTCGTGTTCTATCATATAGTCCTAGAATTCATTATCCATATACTCTCCACCTCGATCCGATCGAAGTGTTTTTATCGTTTTACCTAACAGGTTCTCAACCTCAGTCTTGTACTCCTTGAACTTTTCAAGAGTTTCAGACTTCCTATGCATTAGGTAAATATACCCATACCTCGAATAGTCATCTATGAAAGATATAAAGTATTCGTAGCCCCCTCGTGCTTTAACACTCATCGGACCACAGAGGTCAAAATGTATAAGTTCAAGGGGCTCTTTGGCTCTATATCCTTTTACACTAAAAGGACGTTTGGTCATTTTTCCTTCAAGGCATGACTCACACACCGACAAAGAGTTTTCTTCCAACTCGCTTAGAAGTCCACTCTTCACTAGTCTCTCAATCCTATTGAGATTAATGTGGCCTAACCGTAGATGCCAAAGATGAGCATTTTCTTTTGGAGAAACTTTCACTCTCTTAGTTCATGTTTCTGCTGTTTTAAATAATTCAGTATTCAAAACACTTTTGACCGAATTAGGTTTCAAAACATACAAGTTAGACTCAAGTGAAGCAGAACACAAGAAATTTCCATTTCTAGAAATAAACGCTTTATTACTAGAAAAAATTACAGAAATAGAATGTTCAAGTAGGCAGGAAATAAAAAATAAGTTTCTAGTAAACCCTGGAACTATATACAAATTATCTAATAAAATGTAATTCCTGCCGAAAAAGAGCTTCACCGTGCCGATCGCTGTAGCAGAGACAACCTCCCCAGATCCAACCCTAGAGTCAACTCACCCTCTCGCAGCTGCTGCCAGGAACTAATTCCCTGAAAATAAGAACAAACATGGTTAGTGGCGCCCGAATCCAATATCCAGGCAGAGCCATTACTCTCCACTAAACAGGTTTCAGTTACTAGCAAATCACATTTACCTGTATTCTTCCTGTCGGTAAGAAACTTGGGACAATTACGCTTCTAGTGGCCGTCCCCATTGCAGTGGAAACACTTTCCTTTCTCTGCAACTTCCTTGACCTTTTTGCCCTTTTGGGCGGCAGCGGGGTCAACTTTGCCCTTCTTCATCTTCTTCTTCTTCCCTTTCGGGTGAGAAGGAACCACCGATTTTGTCCCAGAGGTCGAACCCCTATTATAGGACCTGAAGGCAATATTTACCTCAGCTTCCGGTGTCCTGATCCTCATCAAGGATTGGAAGTTCTGTAACTCGTTCAGAAGGGTGGTCAGTGTGTCGCTAATTTTGTTCATAACAACATTGCTACGAAACTGAAGGAAACTCTTCGGAAGAGTTTTCAAGATAAAGCTGACCTGGCTCGACTCATCGATCGAAGCCCCGTTCATCTCTGCTAGATTAAAGTGGGTCATCATGTCTAGAACGTTTTCTCAGTCAGACGTCCCTTCTTTCATCTGGGCGTTGAAGACGTGTTTGAGCGAGTCATGTCGGACTTGAAAGGACTATTGTCCAAACATTTCCTGCAAGGACTCCATGATCTCCTTGGCGATGATCATCAACTCATGCTTCTTTGCCAAGACTTCAGATAAGCTTGGAATTATGTAGACCTTGGCCTTTTCATTGGCACTGATCCACCGATCGTATGCGTCACGAACGCTTCATGACGCAATGAGCTCGCAGAAGCGAGGACACTCTCTCAGTGAGCACGAACTTAAGGTCGTCAGTTACTAGAATCGTGTTTATATTGTTTTTCCATGTTTGGAAATTATCTCCCACTAATTTGTCGGATGCTAGTAATGTTATTATTAAGCTAGACATTTTGCTGAAAACAAACAAGTAAAATACTTTGTGTTAGTCTCGCAAAACTTTTTGAAATCCAATCAAGTTTTAGCAAAAAATTTATCCTATGATCCCTAGGTCATTAAAAATTTGCAATGATATCCCAAAGGTTTAGAATGACCGCCACTGAAGGGTGAACAGAAACACTACTCCTCTAGAATGAGACTATCTCGACCAAACCCTAATACTAGAATAACTCTTATTCCATTAGGCGTCCAGTTACCATTTTTCGATCAGAATCCATTAACTCTTAATGAATCCTGTGAGTGTCACCCTCAATCTTTAAGTTTCTAAGTATCCGTCCAAACAATAGCCACCGAAGGGTGAACCAAGAAGGAAAACCAACAAGAAAACTATATCCCTTTCGAGAATTCACGGTGTTCCGACTCCCATGATCAAGGCCCTGCGAAGGGTTTGTCTGGTCCATGACAAACTAGCAGGCGGATCATAGGGGTCTCACGGTGTGAATCGAAAGAAGATACCGTGAGTCCCGTTTTCACAAGTCCCGCTCCCACTCACTATAAGTACTCTCTCCATCCACTATGATATTGATCCATACAAATACCATCCGAAGGGGGACACTCCATTTTGCGCCACGAGGCCGAGTATGGATCTCACGATGCGGACTTTAACGGAGATTTGTGGTCGAAAAATTAAATGTATCTTATACACTTTATTCCTCCCACTCAGCACTTTATTTTATTCGGGATTGACCTACATAAATCAGCTAATATTTACAAGTCTACCAATATAACACTTATATTGATTTAACCTAAGTTTATAATCGCATTATTAACTTAGGTTTATGTGAGTAAATTAATCAACTTTTAATTAACGCCACTCACGATAATATAACCTAAGAATCTCCAGACCGAATTCACTCCCAGGTCGATTTTCAGCTAGGGGTGTTCTGCAAAGCGTCAGCTTAAATACCCCAACCTTAGACAAAACCTTCATTAGACAGAATTACTTATCAGTTACCATTCAAATGTCATATTTGATTTCCTAATTCTAATCTTATTAGAACTAGAAAACCTAAGTCTAATTATTCAAGTTCTAAACAATTTAAAACTAATAATTAACTTAGGTTACATGCATTCTATGTTATAGTGTTTGATCATTCATCACATGAATAATATTAAACTATAACATACATTCATCACATGAATTAAATGCATGAGCATGATTTTAATCTAAAAATATAACACTTATATTTAAATAAATTAAAACATGCATACATTATATTATCACACTTATAAAATAACCTAGCATGCATACTATATATTATAACACTTATAATATAAATATGATATATGAAATGTTTAACCTAAGGTGGGATTTTTAAATCTATATGGCATACATTATGCACATAGAATAAAAATATTTCATACATCTCATGCATAAAATAATTAAATAGCAAAAATTGGATCGGTTTTGGCACTTAGGGGCATTAAATAAATTAAATAAATTAATTAACATTAATATAACTATTATATTAATATTAATTAATAAATTTAATTAAATAAAACTAATTTTACATTTTAAAAAATAAAAATTAAATAAAATCAACTAAAACGACCCCCGGTAATGATGTGCCGAGCAATCGCTTCACGCTCTTGCGCATACGCCTTATCAAGCACTCAATGCACGCAATGTTGCAATGCAGTGGGCAGCGTTGCAACATTGCAGCACTCAGCGTCGCATGTCGCGTGCTCCACACCAGGGCGTTGCAACGCTACGCCTAGTGTCACGGGCATGCTTGTCCAAGGCGTGTTGCCCATGGCCGCATGCCCATTCCAACCCCTTTTAGCTTGCTTTCATGTAGTTACTTTCCTTTTAGCTTGTTGTTTACTTTCCATGTAATTTTGTTGGCGTATGACTCCTCGCCATTTTCATGTTCAAGCATGTAATACCTAAAATTTCATATAATATACTATAGGGGGATGCGACTAGTCGTCAATTCTTCCTACCCGGGTTATATGCTTCCAAGCTGTGGTTGTCCCTTATAATTGTTTGTTGGTGTATAACATTCATGCTTTCAAACGTTTTCCAAAATGCTTTCCAAAACATTCTCTAACCCCGTTTTCTAAAACCGTTTTCCAAGAACGGGGGTGAAGGTTGCAAAATAGGCCCGTTGTGCCATTGACGATCCGTTTTCGAGTTGGCTGACTTACTTGAGGGCGGGAGTAAGTGCCGCACAATCGCTTTGTGAAGTCCGAAAGAAGTGCGATTGTGTCATTTGAAATCAGAGCTTTGTTAGCTCCTTACCGAGATCAGTCTGTGACAATGTCAGCAAATAAGCAAGTGGGCAAGGCCCATAATGACCGAATGGTTGAGATCGAAGAACAACTGTTGTTCTTGAGAGAGGTCCCTGATACGGTTCGACATATTGAGCGTCGGATCGATGAGATGACAGAGAAGCTCACTGAGATCGACGTGGTTAATGGTCGGCTAGATGCATTACCCGTCAAAGAGTTGTCCCTGAGGGTAGAGACCCTAGAAGACAGAGCTACGAGAACTAGTAGCTTCGAGCGTGGTGGTAGCTCGACGGGCTCAACAGCCCAGTTAGAGGAGCGCGTCGACGAGTTAGACAGCTCCCACAAAGACATAGTTCAGGTGGTGACAAGCCTTTCTGAAGACTTCAGAGCTGCCCTCAAGATAATGAGAGCAGAATTTGCTGAGATGAAGACATAAGTAACGAACATAAACGCCCGAGTGGACCTCACCATTCGAGCAGTGGGAAATCAAGCCCCAACTGGGGGCGTGTTACCGTTTAACCGGGCGCAGATGCCGGACCCTAAGCCCTTCTGTGGGGCTCGTGATGCCAAAGCTCTAGAGAATTTTCTCTTCGATATGGAACAATACTTTAGGGCTGCAAACACGACGGATGAAGAAGCAAAGGTTGCCTTAGCAACGATGCACTTGGCAGATGATGCCAAACTATGGTGGAGATCTCGATATGTTGATATACAAGAGGGTCGATGTACCATCAATACTTGGGATAGACTGAAACAAGAACTGCGATCACAGTAGATCCCAGAGAATGTTGGAATTTTAGCAAGACGCAAACTCCGAGACCTAAGCCAAACTGGAACAATCCGAGACTATGTAAAACAGTTTGCGGGGTTAATGTTAGACATCAGAGACATGTCGGAGAAAGATAAAGTCTTTTGTTTTATAGAAGGCTTGAAACATTGGGCCAAAGTTAAACTTTACGAACAGAGGGTCCAAAACTTATCAGAGGCCTATGCAGCCGCAGAACGATTATACGATTTGAGCGGTGACAAGAATCAAGAGCAGAAGAGGAACCAACCCACTTTTAGTGGGACAAATCGACCTGTAAGATCAACCTCTCCCAAGAGTGGAGGGGGAGACAGAACTGTGGGAGGAGATTGCAAGCCTCCCATTTAGAAGAGCGGGAACAACTGGCTTGGCCCGAGCCAAAATAATGTGAATCGGTGGGGTCCTGTCTCGTGTTCCATGTGCAAAGGGCCCCATCGAGTCTACGAGTGCCCGAACCGAGCCGCCTTGAAGGCCTTCCAAGCTTCTTTGGCGGCCAATCAAGAAAATGAAGGCGAAGGGGGCGAGATAGAAGCACAAACAGAAACTGCAGAAGAGAATCCCCGTATGGGAGCATTAAAGTTTTTGTCTGCGCTCCAAAAGAACGCCACGAATGCCAAAGAGACAGTAGAGCGGGGACTAATGTACGTGGAGGCGTGGGTTAATCAGAAATCGGCGAAAAGCACTATGGTCGATTCTGGTGCAACCCACAACTTCATAACCGAATCTGAGGCACGCCGTTTGAACCTACGATGGGAAAGAGATGCCTGGAAGATGAAGGCGGTCAATTCCGCCGCACTACCCATCATGGGGATTGGAAAAAGAACCCCCATCAGGTTGGGGACTTGGAGTGGACAAGTCGATTTTGTGGTGGTAAAAATGGATGACTCCGATGTAGTATTGGGAATGGAATTTCTGCTTGAGCATAAAGTCATCCCGATGCCTCTGGCAAAATGCTTAGCAATTACGGGGTCAAACCCCACCGTCGTTCAGACATGTATCAAACAACCAGAGGGAGTGAAAATGATATCGGCCCTTCAATTAAAAAGAGGGCTCGCCCACGATGAACCCACCTTCATGGCCATTCCAATGATTGATGTCGAAAGCCCAGAAGAGCCTGTCCCTCGAGAGATTCAGACTGTTTTGAAAAAGTACCAAGACGTAATGCCAGACAGCCTACCGAAAGCCTTGCCCCCACATCGGGGCATAGACCATGAGACAGAGTTGCTACCTGGAGTAAAGCCACCTACTAAAAATGCATATCGTATGGCACCACCAGAATTGGCTGAGCTCAGGAAACAACTAGATGAATTGCTGAGTGCAGGGTTCATTAGACCTGCCAAGGCTCCTTATGGGCCCCCCGTGTTGTTTCAAAAGAAGAAGGATGGAAGCTTCCGATTGTGCATTGACTACCGTGCACTAAACAAACTCACTGTTCGCAACAAATATCCTTTGCCCATCATCACCGATTTATTTGATAGACTCCACGGGGCAAAGTACTTCTCGAAACTTGACTTGAGATCCGGGTATTATCAAGTGCGGATTGCGACAGGGGACGAACCAAAAACGACTTGTGTGACGAGGTACGGGCCTTTGAATTCTTAGTCATGTCTTTTGGCCTCACAAACGCCCCTGCCACCTTTTGTACTCTGATGAACCAGGTATTCCACGAATATTTGGATAAGTTTGTGGTGGTATATCTTGATGATATCGTAGTCTACAGTCCAACGATGGAAGAACACAAGATTCACTTGCAGCTAGTGTTCGGGAAGTTAAGAAAGAACCAACTCTATGTCAAGAGAGAAAAATGCTCTTTTGCACAAGAACACATTAACTTCCTCGGACATGTGATCGAACGTGGGCAGATTGGTATGGAAGACGGGAAGGTCAATGCCATCCGAGATTGGAAGACTCCATCCTCAGTAACAGAAGTGCGCTCCTTCCTCGGGCTAGCCAATTACTATCGGTGGTTCGTCAAAGGATTCTCTAAACGCGCAGGACCCTTGACCGAATTATTGAAGAAAGACAACAGCTGGAACTGGAATAAAGAATGTCAAGCCTCCTTTGAAGACTTGAAGAAAGCCATGATGGAAGGTCCAGTACTCGGAATTACCGACGTGACTAAGCCCTTCGAAGTCGAGACCGATGCGTCTGATTATGCCTTGGGTGGTGTTCTTCTCCAAGATGGGCACCCCATCGCATCTGAAAGCCATAAGTTAATGATCTTTGAAAAGAGATATCTTTGCCTCAGAGAAAGAAATGCTAGCAGTGGTCCACTGCCTGAGGGCCTGGAGACAATATCTCCTTGGCTCTAAGTTCGTGGTCAAAACGGACAATAGTTCGATATGCCACTTCTTCAATCAACCGAAGTTGTCTTCCAAGCAGGCTCGTTGGCAGGAATGCCTCGCAGAATTTGACTTTCAGTTCGAACACAAACCAGGTCGAGCCAATCAAGCAGCGGATGCCCTTAGTCGGAAGAGCGAACATGCGGCCCTGTGCATGTTAGCCCATTTGCAATCGAGCCGGTTGAACGGAACAATTCGAGATGAGATTAAAGCACATTTACCTGGGGACTCAGCAGCCCAGGCTATCATTCAGCTAGCAAGAGAGGGAAAGACCCGCCAGTTTTGGGTGGAGGGAGACTTACTCCTCACCAAGGGCAATCGCCTATACGTTCCTCGTTCGGGGAACTTGAGGAGGACATTGATGAAAGAGTGTCACGACACGCTATGGGCAGGCCACACTGGGTGGCAGCGAACGTATGCCCTCCTTAAGAAAGGCTACTACTGGCCAAACCTCAGAGACGATGTCATGCAGTTCACCAAGACATGCCTAGTCTGCCAGCAAGACAAGGTTGAGAGAGCAAAGATCGCAGGGTTGTTGGAGCCCCTTCCAGTTCCGTCATAGACCTTGGGAAAGTGTTTCTCTGGACTTCATCGCCCACCTTCCAAAAGTCGGAGAGTATGAGGCAATTTTGGTGATCATTGGCAGATTCTCCAAATATGCCACTTTCATCCCGACCCCAAGGTCTTGCACAGCAGAGATGACAACCCACCTATTCTTAAAAAATGTGGTCAAGTTGTGGGGTGTTCCCACAAGTATCATTAGCGACCGAGACCCAAGATTCACGGGGACGTTCTGGATGGAGTTGTTCCGGCTATTGGGTTCAAATCTTAACATCTCGTCCAGTTACCACTGTGACGACCACCATCACAGGTACTATTATTTATTTTATTTAACGCTCTATTAACCGCTGTGTTTAGTTGGATTAGTGATTTTAATCAAGCTCGTGAGTGAGGCCTTAATTTTGTTTAGTTTAAGTGAATTGTTCCTTTTAAGATGAGATTATTTATGAAATTAAAGGAAAAGGAAATTTCAAGGGCGCTTTGGTTATTAATGTCTAAATTAGGGTGATAGATAGCACTTGGTTTTGACCTAATTTGATAGTATATAAGCTCCTTATCATTGAAAGGTTAAAAGAAACCCTAACCCTAACCCTATTCCTCATCCTCCTCACTTTAACCTAGCGAAACCCTAGACCCACCATCTTTCTTTGCTGCTGCCGCGTCACCTCAAGTCTCCGTGTCTAGCCGCCGACCAGAGGACCACTTGTAGCGATCACTCACGCCGGCGAAATCCACGTCCGAAAGACGAGCAGCACCTTCCGCCGGCAGGCCAACGAACGGGACTCGTTCGTTCCAAAGACTCACGCGCTGCGGCTGCACCGAACCTCACTTTGCCGCTCACCGCGCCGTCGGGAGTTTCAAAGCGATCGCAAGTTTCCGTCGGTAGAGCCTCCACGAACACGTTCCACGAGCGCCGCCACCGCCCGAATCTTCACGGCCGAGAGTCTCACGCATAAGCGCCGAGGAGACGTTCGATCACGGCGGCAGCCCACTCCTTGAAGCCGATCGTCCGATCGCGAACACTGCGCCAAGCCGGAGCTCGGCGTGAGCCGTCGCGCGATCCACGAACCTTCCTCCGAGCTGCGATTTTACGCGGCGATCGATCGTGCAGCTTCCGACGCCGTCGGCGTCGGCCCGCCTCGACCCAATAGCGGACAACACTACTTTTACAAAGAATGAGATTGCATCCGGTGGCGTTCGTGTTAAGTTTCGATTTGATGAAGGATTATTCGTGGCCTATTGTTTATCTAAGCGTCCAATTGAGAGTTTAAACTACGGTTTGAACACAATTTGTAGGAACGAACCAATTTCGTGGATCAAGACTTCCAAGTTTTGGAGCAACCAAATCCACGTTCGGTTTATTATTCGAGTCGAGGTAATTGGAGCAAAGTGAGAATTATAGACGCTTTCGTACTTAGACTCTTTATATTGAATGAGTTGTGTAGTAGGATAACGAATAGAAGATTTCCTGGTTGACAGGTTATTTGGAAAGGACCGTTAATTCAAGAATTAGAAGGAAAGAGTGAGATCAAAGCTCGAGGTAAGGGACCTTGTGCCGAATCTTTTTAAATGGGATTAAAGAAAACGAATTTCAATATTTTATGTGAAATTAGTACGATATTTTACTTAAAAAGATTTAATGATTTTTACACGAGAATATCCTTGAGATTTTATGTGAAAATACTTTGATATTCTATGTGAAGATATCTCAATATTTTATGCGAGCATAATCTAGTATTTTATGCGAGATTGTCTTTGTATTTTACGTAAGGATATTCCAGTATTTCATGTGAGGATAGTACAGTATTATCTATGAGAATATTGCATGATTATATACGTGAGTATTACACCCTATCTGATGTGAAAAGTCATGATTTGCATATTAATGATAATGGTTGTGGCATGTACATTATAGTTATGTTGAATGATGGGACCTCATGCATGTTATGTATGTCACGAAATGATTTGATGAAAAATGTGGACATTGGTCTCCTGAGTGCATTATGTGCATGGTCAAACATTCATTAGAGACCCTATGGGTCAAATTACAGGGGTTTGTGAGGGACTCAATTTATACAGGGTCCAGTGAGGGACTCAAACCATACAGAGTCTCATGAGGACTCAAATGATTACAGGGGTCTGTGAGGGACTCAAAACGAAATGACTCAGGATGACCAATCGGCCACATAAATAAAAGGGAAGTCATGGATTAAAGACCTGACAATATGAGAAAGTTTTAGGTCCCGCATATGTACATTTCGAACAAGTTTAAAAGTCATGATTGTGTGTGTATGCATATCCCAAACCTCGGTAGCGAGGTCACTTACTGGGTATTGTTTTGCAATACTCACCCTTTCTTTTAAAAATGTTTTTCAGGTAAGGCCAAGGACGTGCAGGGCGAGTGACGGAGGCGCGTTACTAGAGCCATGGGAATAGACATGTTTTCCGCACATTTCTTTTATAACTGATGTTGTTCCATTATGTTTTTGAAGTTTAAATTTACTTTACAGATTTTAAATAGGCCATGCATGTGTAGTAATGTCCCTAAGAGTTTAGTCATAGAAAAGTAGGGGCGTTACAACCACCCTCAGACAGACGGTCAAACTGAGGTGGTCAAGTTGTGGGGTGTTCCCACATGCATACATTATATTATCACACTTATAAAATAACCTAGCATGCATACTATATATTATAACACTTATAATATAAATATGATATATGAAATGTTTAACCTAAGGTGGGATTTTTAAATCTATATGGCATACATTATGCACATAGAATAAAAATATTTCATACATCTCATGCATAAAATAATTAAATAGCAAAAATTGGATCGGTTTTGGCACTTAGGGGCATTAAATAAATTAATTAACATTAATATAACTATTATATTAATATTAATTAATAAATTTAATTAAATAAAACTAATTTTACATTTTACAAAATAAAAATTAAATAAAATCAACTAAAACGACCCCATGAAGTGATGCTGGAGCAACCGCCCACGTCTTCGCGCGCACGCCTTGCGAACTGCTACTCAATGCACGCAATGTTGCAATGCAGTGGGCAGCGTTACAACATTGCAGCACTCAGCGTCGCATGTCGAGTGCTCCACGCCAGGGCGTTGCAACGCTACGCCTAGTGTCACGAGCATGCTTGTCCAAGGGGTGTTGCCCATGGCCGCATGCCCATTCCAACCCCTTTTAGCTTGCTTTCATGTAGTTACTTTCCTTTTAGCTTGTTGTTTACTTTCCATGTAATTTTGTTGGCGTATGACTCCTCGCCATTTTCATGTTTACTTTACATTTGATCTCATCAAACAGAAAATAAACCTAAACTAGTTCCAAAACCGAAACATCCAATTATGCAAATCACAATTACATCTCATGAATTGAAGTAATACCCACCTAATTTTAAGAAAACAAATGCACAACGAGAAGCCAACGATTGGCTCTGATACCAATTGAAGGGAATGAAAATCCCACACAGCGAAAGGATGATCGAATCGTCGTTGTATCGTTGTGAAATGTGTTTTCTTAAAACCGAAACTATCTAATAATAACTAGGTTAAACATGCAATTAAGGAAGAAAAACAGGTAAGAACACTTACTTGTGAAGAACCTTTCTTCACGTATTCCTCCTCCGGTCATGAACCCTTCATGTTCAGGTTCTCAACGATCTCGATCTCCTCGAATGAACCAACGAACCGGACACCTCCAAAAAGTTTTTCGGTTGTTCTACATTTGGTAGAAGGAGAGTGGTGGGACTCTTCTTTGGTGAAAAGGGGAGGAGAGATTGAGAGAGAATGATGAGCTCTTTGGTGAGAAATCAAAAAATGAGCCTTCACATACCAAATCTTTCTTGCAAAGGAGTTTAAATAATGGTGATAGGTGGAGTTGAAATCTCCACCTATTTACCATTTAATCACAACCATAGGTTATGCAAATCATATTTGCATAACCACATATAATAAGATATCTCATATCTCATTATACAAATAACATTTGTATAATTGTTGATTTTTAAATTAAGTCACATTCAATTTAATTTTCTCTCAATCCAATTTCTCCAAATTAGCCCTAATTAGACAATTAGGTTAACCTATAGTTTATTATGAATCTCATTCACATTAAACTATATAATATGTCAATCATATCTCATATAAATTACATAATTACCCTTTAGTGAATTTGAACACTTCAAATCCACACAAAAACTGTAAACCCTCTATTAATCCAGTTTGAGCCAACCGAGGAACCTAATGAACCTACACGTGATGAGCTCCAATGATCCGAGATTAACCTGTCAAACTCTTTGACCCGGTTAATCAACATTCATTAGCTACGGTAACACTCCACTAAAGCCCTTAGCTGCACTACCGTCACTGTAAGACAAGTTGTATCCACTGATATAACCAATGCCCATGAGTCGACCCTTCACAGGTTGTTCGTAGACACTCCTGGGCCAAATTACCGTTTTACCCATGTGTCTACTTCTTGCTTCTTAAGTCCCCACTGCTCCTCTAATGAACAATAACGTTGTAATGGTCCAACCATACACAACAACCCTCTCGGGCGAGTGAGAGGGTGGGCGCCCGTTGTCCAAGCCCTGGAGGCAACACTTAAGGGAACAACCCCACTAGTTTTCCTAAACTCGGGAACACGTGAATTCCATCTCGCGTAGTTAAGTGCCCTGCTCCCCACGTGGTCCTGTCCCTGAGAAGATAGACATATTGGAGGAGTCACTGTGACCACCCTCACCCGTACCAGTCAAAGGACAGACCCCCGCAGACAGGAGTCCGTAACACGCTCAGGATTAAGGTCAAGTCACTAATGGTCATCTACGAAGTTATTAGTCCCATACTGTTAACGGTGTTATATCAGTAGGTATAATAATTCACGGTCCGGTCTTGTACAATCCCATTGCACATGATGCCCCCACTCGCATGTCAACCACATGAACGAGTCAAATCACCTCGTTTGTATCATACAAAACGGGCCGCATCCACAATGTATCCAGGATTAGGTCTCCAACCCTATCCATATACTGTAGACCGTTCGGGCCATTAACTCGAACATGATCCTCCCTGTGTGTCCACTACACACCGTTCAAGTTCTAGTTCTCTCATAAATTAAATGACCCTAGAGCTTAGTTTATTGGACAAAGTTTGTAAAAATGCGAGACACAAAGTGATGAAAAAAATAACTCTTATTAATTTCAAATGTTAATATTACAAACAAGATGGGATTAGAACATACATCCCAACATCATGTGTGGGTCAGACTCTTTAGACACATGGTTGAAAATGCTAAGTTCAACCAACTGCCTAATAATCCCCAAAGTCTTCCTCTTTAACTTTACCATTCTTTCTCTTCCAGATGGAATAATTGGTTGATGTTAGTAACCGACTCCGACAGATCTCCACAATGGTATGATATTGTCCACTTTGGGCATAAACCCTCATGGCTTTGTTTTTTGTTCTCCCAAAAGGCCTCATACCAATAGAGATAATTGTCCTCACTTATACACCATGAATCTTTTACTTTCCTAGTCAATGTGGGACATTGTGAGCACTCCTAACAATCCTTCCCTCAAACAAAGTACCACATTTGAGCCTCCCCTCGAAAAACATTTGTCCACTCCCAACTGAGAGCTTGCTCTTCTCTCGAGACATACGAGACACAACCGAAAAAACACAATCGATCCAAATAGAGCACAAATATGGATCACACTTGTTTTTATCAATGCGAGTTGGAGAACACCCAAATAGAGAATAAACGAGGCTCACTAAGCTTTGTTCTGCTTTGCGGATTTCTCTATCACACAACTAAGTTTTTACACCATGGCTTTAATACCAACTGATAGGGCCAAAATAATATAACAAACAACCCACCAAAATCTCCTCTAAGACAATCAACCAAAAATAGTACTCTAATACACTAAAAATTATTCACCAAATAATTACTAAGCAATCAACCAATAATGGACAATAATAAAAAAATGCAGAAGACTAAATGCAAGCAACACATGAATTATATGTGAAAAACCCCTTCGATATGAAGAGCAAAAGTCACGGAACTTGTGAGGAGTTTACTCATGTCACCTTCTCTTATTATGATAAAATTGAGGAAAAAATAACTCAAATCAGTCATACAAAAATTCAGAACCCACCAATATTTTCGTACATAAGAGAACAACAATTGAAAGATAGACAAGATGAAAAATATTATCTAGTTTTGCAGGTTCTATCCATCAACGATTACCGAAAAACTAGAGCTTAAAACGACGATTCAACCGTTCAATATAGTGAATATGTGTCCCCAATAAGTTGACCAAATTTTAGCAAAATCCAATGGTTGAAACTCCAGAAATTGACAACTTTCTAGAAACTGACTCTAAAAAACTGAACTACACTGCTCCCTCTTCGTTTTCTGTATTTGTCTTATGTTTTCTTCTTCTTTTTTAGATTATAATGTGCTAAAAAAAACACTAGGCTTTCTAGATAAGCCAACTCATTTAACCCCAAATGAACTAAACGTATAATCCAACATTTTGGACCCACAAACACAAGAAAAGGACTTGTTTGTCTAGCAAATGGGTTGGACACCCGTAACAACTAACTCTACCAACTCAACTCAACTCTATACATCAAAAGCCCCCTATGTGTGCATGTATTCTTTTTTTTTTTAAGGTAGATTATATAAAGTCTCCTTAACCAATCGTAAATATCCTACCTCACATGTTGTTGGTGGAAAAAAATCTTGCTATTTTTTTTTTTTAAAAGTGTTTCTCCATATTTTAAGAAGTTAGGTGAGAATGCTGGTTCTAATTCAATTTCTTTCTTCCAATATTTTAACAAGTAATTTAGAGTAAACATAATATAAGTTTAAATTGAAAGCATATAAATTTTTAATTATAAAAATTCAAATGTTATCTCAAGAAAGATGAAAATTATTGTAGAAAATTGATATGATAATAAGCACAATTTTAAAAAATCAAAAGATTTTCAAACGGAACCTTAAAATTTATTTGAAAAATTGTAAATTTTACTAGTAGGTCTATTTTAGTAATTATATTTAAACTGCAACAATATATTATTATCTTTTTTATGTTTAAAATTGAAATCTATTTGATGCTAATTTTCTTTATGAGACCGTTATATTTTTCTAAAAGCATCATCGACAACAATTATTTCAATAGCTAAGGCCTCATTTGATAATCTTTTTTTTTTTTTTGTTTTCCCACCATTTCTCTATAATGAGTTTTATCTTTTCTACAATATTTTCCATGTTTCTTAAGGAAATATTTTTTTTTTCATTTTCAAAATTTGGCTTGATTTTTGAAAAGATAGATAAAATTAAATAAGAAAAATATGAAAACTCAGGTGGACATATTATTTATAAAGCTTAATTTAAAAAAATTAAAGGATAATCAAACGACTTAAGTCTCGGTCATTGAAAATTCTGAAATGGATAAAAAATTGGAAAGGGAAAGAAAAGTGTTAGCGGTAGGTACTTCTCTTGTTCATGAAGTAAAGAAAATACTAAAATATTTGTTCATGTTCATGATGCCACCCATGACGACTATGTTTCTTATACTATTAGGTATTAGCAACCTCATGGAAATGAAAATTTAGATGATGGGTATAAATTATAATTTAAACTTTTGAAATTTCAAACAATAATTAATAATAGATGAAACTTTGAATTTTTAGGCTTTATATTATTAAAAAAAATTAAAAAGTATGACTAAGATTAGTCTTTGAACAACTTCAGCTTGCTATGCCCACAAGGATAAATTATTGATCAACACCTTCATAATAACCCTTGAATGTGGATTAAATAATTTTCATGCTTCCTAATAATCACTTGATATAAATTTGAGATATTTCTTTCTTCCATCTAACGATAAAAAACTGTTAATCACATTGTGACGGTTTCAGTGATTTTTTTTTTTTTTTTTTTTTAATCTAAAAGAGGGTAATGGCATAGAAAGTTTTATAATTTATAACTTTTTTAAAAGATGGGTTTTTTATTTCTAGTTTTGAAAACTAGAATTGACTAACTTATAAAGTCTGGATATTATAAATTTTATGGACCAAAATTAAGAATGGAGACAAGTCGTAGGGATCAAAATTACTTTTATATCCAAAAGTCATTTTTCATGCACATCAACAGAGAGGGGAAAAGACACTTTTGAAGGGGCATATTTAGCTCTTTTAATACTAAGAACATGTGGGTCACTGTCTAATTTGAAATTTTGAATTATAATTCTATTTAAAATCTTATGGCTTATATCATCGATTAAATGATAATATAATATCTATTAGATAAAATTTATTGACTAATCTTTTGGAGTAGTTTTAAAATCATTAAAATTATTTTTATCGTATTTAAAATCACTTTAAAATATAATTTTATGGTATGAAAATTACATTCAAAAGTGTAAAATCAAACATTAAATTGATTTTAAATGATTAAAGCATGTTTCATAATAAATGACAAAAGTGATTTTAACAATTTCAAAATTACTCTCAAACATATTCTAATTTGAGATTACATTAACCAGATTAGTTCACGTCAATTATAAGGAAAAAAAACATAATCTCTTTTTTTGATGGGACAAATAGATTATAGAAGTGAAAGTGGATGATTGTCCAAAATAAAGTTGTACTCCTATTTTCACTAACATGTCCTTTTTTTTTTCTTCATGTAAACCAGGTCATTTTATAATTTTATCTAATTATTCACTTCTTTGATAATTTGTTTCGTAACATCCTACTAAATTATTCAACATTTATCCATTAATCATGTTACCAGTTAATTAAGTGTGACAAAGATCAAATTATGTAGAACAAGAATTCAAAATTTGTAGGCATGATTAAAACTTTTTAGAAGTGTAGAGGCTCTTAATACACATAATGATTAAAACTCATAGGTTAACTTTGTAATTTAACCAAATATTATAGGTGAGATGTTGAGGATCCCACATTGGAAAACTGGAGAGAAACCTCACAACTCATAAGATATGTGGGCTACTTCTCTCATAACTAATTAAGTTCACCATTCTTGAATCGGATCCCAATTTTTATGTTTTGGACCTAATGCCTATTTGGGTTTAATGGAATCTGATACCATATTAAGATTATTATGGGGTTCCATCTCAAAATCAACGGATATATTGTGAGGTTTTTTTTCTACTTTTCCAATGTGTAATCCTCAACATGCTCCCTCAAGATGAGAGTTGGTCGAAGTTGGTTAGAGTACACGACCAGTCTATGCCTACACTGGCCCCTATTAGAGACTAATAAAGGAAAAAAAAGAAGGTTTTTCTTTGTGGAATGCAACCAAATCGGTTAGTCAGAAATAATTGAAGGCAACGATTTAGAGGGATGGAGACGAGATGGTGGTTTCTAGTTGGGGAAAATAAAATAAAATACTAAGACCCCGTTTGATAACCATTATGTTTTTTGTTTTTAGTTTTGAAAGTTATGCTTATTTTCACCTAATTCTCTACTAGAGATCATCTCCTTTAAGTAAGTAGTTGAATTCTTAGCCAAATTCTAAAAACCAAGTCAAGTTTTAGAAAGATACTTTTTTTAGTTTTAAAAAATTGACTTGGTTTTTGAAAACATAGGTACAAAGTAGATAAGTAAACATATAAACTCATTGGTAGAAGTAGTATTTTTAGGTTTAAATTTCAAAAACTAAAAACCAAAAACAAAATGGTTATCAAACGGGACCTAAGTTATTTCCCTATCTTGTCATCAAAACTTTAAATACTATGTAGTCTCGTAGATGATCATACTAAATTTACTTAGATTTTTCTTTTAAAAAGAAAATCTAATTTCATAGACAGTTTCATTAGGTTTTAGAAAATGATTGAAACTCAATTTGAGAAAACAATAAAAAAAAATTTCAATCGGACGAGGGAGGTGAGTTCACTTCTTTAAAATTCAAGAGCGTTGTAGAACAAAGTGAGATAATTCATCAGATGTCTTGTCTCACACACTCTAACAAAATTGTGTGATTGAAAGGAAAACATAGACATATAGTAGAGTTATGGTTGGCTTTAATATTTCAATTAAATATTCCCTCTAACTATTGGGTTGATGTCTTTCTAAGACCTACTTTTCTAATAAATAGAACGCCGGTTAAATCTCTTGAAAAACTAATTTACATCAAGAAACCAGATTATAATAGCCTAAAAGTGTGTTTGGTTGTAGATATCAATATCTACCCTATCAAGCTAGAAATAAGTTTGATAAAAAGGCATATCCTTATGTCTTTGTTGGCTATAGTCCTTCACATAAAGAATATGGGTGTGGATCCTACTACATATCGTATTTATATTAGTAGACATGTTATTTTTTTTAAGGGTATCATGCCCTTGTGTATAACAAAACACCCACTTTACATAAACCATATTCTCTGGATATTACTTTTACTATATTTGCAGGGATGTGGGAAAATGGAAAATCAACTGTATTAAGATTAGAACCAAGGGGTTGCTCTAGAGAAAGTGTATACAATTTCACATTATGACCTGGTTCTATTTTGATGAAAGTGAAGACAACGACAATAATATCTCGAATGGAGCTCAAGACCAAGAAAAACAACAACTGTCTCTTCATAGTTGATCCACAACAACCTCAGCTCCAGAGTGAAGAACAAATCTTGCTGAAAATCTTGTCCACAATCGGACTGAACAAATCTTGTCCACAAGTACTTTCATTACCTAATACCAGTAACTCTTCATCTATAAACTGTCTGATGTTGAGGATCCCACATTGAAAAGGTGGAGAGAAACCTCATAATTTATAAGATACATGAATTACTCTTCTCATTGCTAATTGATTTTGAGATGGAACCTCGTGTAATTTAATACCTGAAAACAAGTTAGGAAGGATTATGAGATCAATGCATGACAATGGAACATGCGATCAAGTTCTCAAACCATCAAACACAAATATTGTGGTATCGAAATAAATTTTTAAGACCAAATTCAAGGAAGATAGTTCAGTAAAAAGGCACAAGGTCAGGCTGGTCGCACAAGGCTACTCTCAAGTAAACGGACTTGACTATGAAGAATTGTTTAGCCCCGTCATCAAACCTATAACAACTCGATATCACTCTTTTCACTTAGGATTTACTTGTAGCTAATCAGATCTTTTTCTTTGTTGATTTTTTAAACAAAACAGTGCTCTAATGTTAATACTTATATATGTGGATGATATCATCCTTATGGTAATGATTCTCTTTATATAAGTAACCTAATTGCTAACTTGAGTATTGAATTTACCATGAAAGATTCAAGTGCTTTACTACTTCTTAGGTATTGAAGTGCACCGTATCGTAAATGATTTCACATCATGCAAAGCAAACATAGAAATGATATCTCAGTGAAAGCAAAGATGTTGGACGCCTCACCTATCTCAACCCTTATGGCAGCCAATAAGAACAAATGCTAACATGAAGAAGAATCAGTAGACCCTCAAGTCTACAAAATCTTAGTAGGGTCACTACACCTCACCCTTACAAGACCGGATATTGTTTACTTTGTCAACACTTGAAACAACCACAAAGGAAACATCTAAGGGATGCTAAATGAATATTTCGTTACTGTTAAAAAATGAAAACAACAATAAAGCAAAAAGTCACAGAGGAAAAATCGACATATAGATTTACGTGGTTTATTAACGTTGTGTTAGCTACATCCACAGACAGAGGAAGAGAGTTTCTATTAACTAGAGAGAAATGAAATATGGAGAAATACAATAAACTTTTCATGTGGGAGTTTAATAGATTTATATATGGCACCCCTCCTAAGCCCTAATACATAATCGATTGAATAGGCCCAAAGTTATGAAAAAAATAAATTGACCAAAAAATGGTAGCTAAAAACTGTTTGAATATGAAATATTTTGGTAGTAGCAATTAGCTGAGATGGTCTCAATTCAGGGGAGTGACTAATCACCCAACGGTGGCTTTTATTCTAAACCTCTGAAGTATCGTTGCAAAATTAAAAACATTGGTTTAAAATTAAACATTAGGGTTCTTTTTTATTTTGCTAAATTGATTGGATTGCATGTAATGGGTTAAGGCATAGATAACTAATTTGGACAAATTTTGTTTTTCAGCCTGTCGTCTTCAATTATTGCTTTACTCGCGAATGAAAAGTTAACTAGAGATAACTATGCTACGTGGAAGTCCAACATTGATATGATTCTCATTGTGGACGACTTTCGATTCATCTTAATTGAGGAATGTCCTCAGACCCCTACTTGTAATGCGTCCCAAACGGTTAAGAACACCTATGACCGCTGGACCAAGGCCAATGACAGGGTCAAGGTCTATATCTTAGCTAGTTTGTCTGACGTGCTGGCTAAGAAACACGAGAGCATGGTCTCAGCTCGTGAGATCATGAGTTCGTTGCAGGAGATGTTTTGACAACTGTCTTGACAAATCCAACACGAAGCTCTCAGTGGAGACTTCAGTGAGAGAACACGTTCTCAATCTGATGGTGCACTTCAACGTGGTCGAAATAAATGGAGCGGTCATAGACGAGCAAAGTCAAATTTCGTTCATCCTGGAATCTCTTCTGAAGAGTTTCCTGCAATTCCGCAGCAATGCGGTGATGAACAAAATTTGGTATAACCTGACTACCCTCGTGAATGAGTTACAGACTTATCAGTCTCTTATGAAAAGTAAGGGACCAACTGAAAGAGAGAAAAATCTGTTTGTCCAATCCAAAAGGTTCCAGAAGGGTTCATCCTCTGGAACCAGGTTTGACAACTCATCTTCTAATCTTAAAAAGATACAGAAGAAGAAGAAAGGAGGAAAGGGGAAGACTCCAACCACTGCTGAAATAGGCAAAAGGAAAGCCAAAGTTGCAAATAAAGGAAAATGTTTCCACTGCAACGTGGATGGGCACTAGAAACGCAACTACCCGAAGTACCTAGTTGGGCTCAAGGAGAAGAAAGTTAAATTAGATTTACTTGTTCTAGAAACCTGTTTAGTGGAAAATGATAATTCCACCTGGATACTTGATTCAGGAGTCACTAATCATGTTTGTTCTTCTTTACAAGAAATTAGTTCCTTCAGGCATCTCGAAGAGGGTGAGAACACGCTCACAGACGGAACGGGAATAATTGACTTGATGTTATTTGTCTTATCCATGGACACATAAAAATATATGCAGTGAGAAAAGTGCAGCTGTGGGTCTTTAGTGGAGTGTACCCGCTATTAACGAATGTTGATTAAGTTGTTAATGAGATTAGCGAATTAATCTTGTATCGTTGGAGCTTCTGATTTGTAGGTCCATTAAGTCCACTTCTTAGCTCGTAAAGGGTTATGAGATTGTTTGATCTTAATTGGAATTTGAAATGTTCAAATTCACTTTGGGAATTAATTTAAATGTATGAAGATACATCATAATATACATTTTTTATACTGATTAAAAATTTATTATATTAATTTAATTTTGGATATCATTCAAAATTAATTTATGAGAGAATTAAATATTTGGAAGAGTTCAAATATTGTTTTAATATGAATATGATTCATATTAAAAAACGATAGATGTGCATTGAAACTATTTGTTATGGGAGATTGATTAAATGTAATTTAATCATAATAACTTAAATTAAATATCTGATATTTAATTTATAAATTAATTAATTTGTAAGTTTAATTAAGTTAATTAAATTTGGTTTAATTAAATTAATTAAAACTATAGGTTATGAGAGATGTGCATTTAAATATGATTTAAATGTAAATTAATTTAATTAATGGTTAGTTAAATTAATTAATTTCAATTTTAATTAATTAAATAATGGAGAACGTGTGTACGCACGTTCCTCCATTGTCTCCCTCAATTTCTCTATCTTGTCATTCCTCTATCTTAGAGGTTGAGGTGAGAAGGTTGGATGAATGTAAAAAAATTGTTACAGAGATTTTGGTGAAAAACTCTGTTCAATTCTCTCTGAGCAAAATTCCTCTTTCCCAAAAAATTAAGAAAGGTTTCCCACAAAACCTCAAACTCAGAGTATTGGGTGTTTTCCTGTTTGGTTGTGTTCTACTGTATTCCAAAAGTAGTTTTGGAGTTGGAGTTCCTATCACCACAGAAGGATACTTGTTGTAGCAAAACTTCCAGGAGCCAAAAGGTAAAATTTCTAAACCCCTTTAGTTTAGAATTAGTCTCTGGTATAATTCTGTATTGATGATCATGTTTTATTGTTTATCAATAGTTTTTTACCCAATGTACTGGTATTTTGATTCCAAATGAAAAACGAGTTAAACGATCCAATTGGCTTCCGTTGTTTAATTGGTTTTTCGAAACCGTCATGCCCTCGTCACTAACCAACATCCTTGGTGTTCCATATCTAGTGAAGATATTCTTGAGGAGGAACTTCTTGACCACATTGGCATAATCTACGGTTGTCGCCACGACTTCTACCTATTTGGTTACGTAATCTACGACCAATAATATGTAGTGGTTTTCAAAGGACGGAGGGAATGGACCTATGAAGTTGATTCCCCATACATAAAAGATCTCCACTTCTAGCATATACTTTATATGCATTTCATCCCGAGCTATCAAATTCTCTATTCATTGACATTTATCACACTTCTTTGCAAAATTCTATGCATCTTTAAATAGGGTGTGCCAGAAATATCAATTTTGTAGAATCATTGATGTCGTCTTTGTTCCCGCAAAGTGGCATCCATAAGGAGGCATGTGGCAAGCATCGAAATATTTTCCTCGTGTCTGCTTCTACTTTATAGCATCTCCAGACCTGGTGGGCCTACCATGTAAAGATAGGGCTCGTCCCAATAATAGTACTTCATATCGTGAAAACAATTTCAACTGGTATGAAGTAGATTCGAGTGGAGTTATTCACGGAGCAGATAATTTGCAATATCCACATACCATGAATCTTGTCGAACTTCTACAACCAATAATTGTTCATCATCGAATTTATCTTTTATCTCTGTTTTATCTTCTTTTCGAACAGTTGTTTCCAATATGACAAGAGATCTGCCACTTGATTTTCTATGTCCTTCCTATCTTGAATCTCTAGATCAAATTCTTACAACAACAGTATACATCTTATCAGTCGTGGTTTTGCTTCTTTCTTCGAAAGTAGGTACTTCAAGGCTGAATGGTTAGTGTGAACTATGACCTTGCTGCCTACCAAGTAAAAATGAAATTTGTCGAATGTGAAAACCACAACTAACAACTCTTTCTCGATGGTAGTGTAATTACATTGTGCTTCATTGTCTTTCAGGTCTGGCATGACTCACTCAAACACGTCTTCAACGCCTGAATGGAAGAACGAGCATTTGTCTGTGAACATGTTCTAAACATGATGACCCACTTTAATTTGGCGGAGATGAACGGGGCTTCGATCGATGAGTCGAGCCAGGTTAGCTTTATCTTGGAGACTCTTCCGAAGAGTTTCCTTCAGTTTCGTAGCAACGCGGTTATGAACAAGATAAGCTACACTCTGACCACCCTTCTGAACGAGCTACATAACTTCCAGTCCTTGATGAGAATCAGGACACCGAAAGCTGAGGCAAATTTTGCCTACAGATCATATCACAGGGGTTCGACCTCTAGGACTAAATCTAGTGCTCCTTCTCGCCCGAAAGGGAAGAAGAAGATGAAGAAGGGTAAAGCTGACCGAGCTGCCGCCCAAAAGGACAAGAAGGTCAAGGAAGTTGTAGAGAAAGGAAAGTGTTTCCACTGCAATTGGGACGACCACTGGAAGAGAAACTGTCCCAAGTTCCTTGCCGAGAGGAAGAATCAAGGTAAATATGATTTACTAGTGACTGAAACTTGTTTAGTGGAGAGTAGTGGCTCTGCCTGGATTTTGGATTCGAGCGCCACTATCCATGTTTGTTCTTCTTTTCAGAGAATAGATTCCTTGCAGCAGCTGCGAGAGGGTGAGATGACTCTACGGGTTAGATCCGGGGAGATAGTCTCTACTGCAGCGATCGACAAAGTGAACCTTTACTTTGGCAGGAATTACATTTTGTTAGACAATATGTACATAGTTCCAGGGTTTACTAAAAACCTCGTTTCTATTTCCTGTCTCATAGAACAATGTATATCCGTTTCTTTCAATGGCAATAAAGCATTTATTTCGAGAAATGGTAACTTGATTTGTTCTGCTTCAGTTAAGTTAAATTTGTATGTTTTGAAACCTAATTCAGTCAAAAGCGTTTTGAACACTGAATTATTTAAAACTGCAGAAACACGAACTAAAAGAGTTAAAGTTTCTCCAAAAGAAAATGCCCATCTTTGGCATCTACGGTTAGGCCACATTAATCTCAATAGGATTGAGAGACTAGTGAAGAGTGGACTTCTAAGTCAGTTGGAAGAAAACTCTTTACTGGTATGTGAGTCATGCCTCGAAGGCAAAATGACCAAACGTTCTTTTAAGGGAAAAGGATATAGAGCCAAGGAGCCTCTTGAGCTTATACATTCTGACCTCTATGGTCCGATGAATGTTAAAGAACGAAGAGGTTACGAATACTTCGTATCTTTCATAGATGACTATTCGAGGTATGGGTATATTTACCTAATGCATAGGAAGTCTGAAACTCTTGAAAAGTTCAAGGAGTACAAGACTGAGGTTGAAAACCTGTTAGGTAAAACCATAAAAACACTTCAATCAGATCGAGGTGGAGAGTATATGGAAACTGAATTCCAGGACTATATGATAGAACACGAAATTACGTCCCAACTCTCAGCACCTAGTATGCCACAGCAGAATGGTGTATCAGAAAGGAGAAACAGAACCCTGTTGGACATGGTTCGGTCGATGATGAGCTATGCTCGTCTCCCTGATTCTTTTTGGGGTTATGAAGTGGAGACTGCGATTTGTATTTTGAAAAACGTTCCGTCGAAGTGTGTTTGTGAAACACTTTTTGAACTCTGGAATGACCGTAAGGTAGTTTACACCAGTTCAGAATTTGGGGATGCCCGACCCACGTGTTGGTGTCAAACTCGAAAAAGTGGGAACCCCATTCAAAATTATGCCTATTCGTAGGTTACCCAAAAGAGACTAGGGGTGGTTTATTTTTCGATCCTAAGGAAAATAGTGTGCTTGTGTCAACAAACGCCACTTTTCTTGAGGAATACCACGTCAGGGATCATTTGCCTATGAGAAAAATCAGGTTAAACGAAATAGACAGTACATCGGCAAGAGTTGCTGATGGGGCTAGTACATCAACAAGTGTTGTTGATCCTAACACGTCAAGTCAAGTCCGTTCCCAAGAGTTGGGAATGCCTCGACGTAGTGGGAGGGATGTGAGACAACCTGAACGTTACATGGGTTTAGCTGAAACCCAAATCGTCACCCCTGATGATGACTACGAGGATCCATTGACCTATGATCAGACAATGGCAGACGTTGACAAGGACAAATGGATTAAAGCTATGGACCAGGAAATGGAGTCAATGCACTTTAATTATGTCTGGGAGATTGTGGATCAACCGGATGGGGTAAAACCTATTGGTTGCAAATGGATCTATAAGCATAAATGTGGCGTAGATAGGAAGGTGCAGACCTTCAAAGCACGACTAGTGGGAAAGGGTTTTACCCAGGTTGAAGGGGTTGACTATGAGGAAACCTTTTCACCTGTTGCCATGGTAAAGTCGATCAGGATCCCTCTGGCCATTGTCGCATATTATGAATATGAGGTATAACAGATGGATGTCAAGACCGCCTTTCCGAATGGCAACCTTGACGAAACCATCTACATGAACCAACCCAAAGTGTTCATAACCCAAGGCCAAGAGCAAAAGGTTTACCGGCTTCATAGGTCCATTTATGGACTGAAACAAGCCTCGATGTCTTGGAATATAAGGTTTGATCAGGCGATCAAATCTTATGGCTTTGATCAAAATGTTGACGAGCCTTGTGTCTACAAGAAAATCGTCGACAAAACTGTCGCATTTCTGATATTGTACGTGGATGATATCATTCTCATTAGGAATGAGGTAGGATTTCTTACTGACGTAAAAAAATGGCTAGCTTCGCAATTCTAAATGAAAGATTTGGGAGAAGTTCAGCATGTTCTAGGTATCCAGATTGTCCGGAACCGGAAGAACATAACGCTAGCCATGTCTCAAGCGTCTTATATTGACAAGATGTTATCTAGATATAAGATGTCGAACTCCAAGAAGGGCTTGCTGTCTTTCAGGCACGGGGTTCACCTGTCTAAGGATCAGTGTCCTAAGAGTCCTCAAGAGGTTGAGGATATTAGACAAACCCCCTATGCTTCAGCTGTAGAGAGCCTCATGTATGCCATGCTGTGTACCTGACCCGACATCTGTTATGCAGTAGGGATTGTCAGTAGGTATCAATCCAATCCAAGATTAGATCACTGGTCAACCATAAAGGCAATCCTCAAGTATCTTAGGAGAATGAGGAACTACATCTTAGTGTATGGAAGTGGGAATTTGATCCTTACAGGTTACACAGATTCTGACTTTCAGACCGATAAGGATTCTAGAAAATCCACTTTGGGGTCAGCCATTCATTCTGAATGGAGGAGCTGTAGTATGGCGAAACATCAAGGAGGGATGCATCGTTGATTCCACTATGGAAGCGGAGTACGCTGCAAAGGAAGCTGTTTGGCTTAGGAAGTTCATGACGAATTTGGAAGTTGTTCCAAATATGAACTTGTCGATCACACTATTTTGTGACAACAGTGGTGCAGTAGCCAACTCCAGAGAGCCTCGGAGCCATAAGAGAGGTAAACACATTGAGCGGAAGTATCACCTGATACGGGAGATTGTGCACCGCGGCGACGTAACAGTCACGCAGATAGCGTCGGAGTACAACGTTGCTGATCCATTTACAAAGCCCCTCACGGCTAAGGTGTTTGAGGGACATCTAGAGAGTCTAGGTCTTCGAGTGCTTCCTGACTAGGGCAAGTGGAAGATATGTAAACGGGTATTTAATACCCTAGTCTATTATATTACTTCATTGTAATTTATGTACATTTCAGAAATGTATTTGCTCCACTAGCTTAGTCCAAGTGGGAGTTTGTTGGGATGTTTGTCCTAATCTCGTTTTGTTTGTAAATTAACATTTGAAATTAATAAAGGTTATTTATTTCATCATTTTGTGTCTCGCAATTCTTACAAACTTTGTCCAATAAACTAAGCTCCAGGGTCATTGAATATATGAGAGAACTAGAACTTGAACGGTGTGTAGTGGACACACAGGGAGGATCACGTTTAAGTTAATGACCCGAACGGTCCACAGTATATGGATGGGGTTGGAGACCTAATCCTGGATACGCTGTGGATGCGACCCTCTTTGTATTAAGAATCAAACAAGGTGATCTGACTCGTTCATGTGGTTGATATGCGAGTGGGGGCATCTTGTACAATGAGATTGTACAAAACCGGACCATGAATTATTAGATCTGCTGATGTAACACCGTTAACTATGGACTAATAACTTCGTAGAAGACCATTAGTGACTCGACCTGAATCCTGAGCGTGTTACGGACTCCTGTCTGCGGGGGTCTGCCCTTTGACTAGTACGGGTGAGGGTGGTCAAAGTTACTCGCCCAATATGCCTATCTTCTCAGGGACAGGACCAAGTAGGGAGCTGGGAACTTAACTACGCGAGATGGACTTCACTCGTTCCCGCCTTTAGGAAAACTAGAGGGGTTGTTCCGTTAAGTGTTGTCTCTAGGGCTTGGACAACGGGCGCTCACCCTCTCACTGGCCCGAGAGGGGTGTTGTGTATGGTAGGACCATTACAACGTTGTTGTTCATTAGAGGAGTAGTGGGGACTTAAGGAGCAAGAAGTAGACACAGGGGTAAAACGGTAATTTGACCCAGTAGTGTCTACGAACAACCTGTGAAGGGTCGACTCATGCGCATTGGTTATATCAATGGACACATCTTGTCTTACACTGACGGGAGTGCAACTACGGGCTTTAGTGGAGTGTTACCATAGCTAATGAATGTTGATTAACCGGGTCAAAGAGTTTGACAGGTTAATCTTGGATCATTGGAGCTCGTCATTGTAGGTCCATAAGGTCCCTCGGTTGGCTCAAACTGGATTAATAGAAGGTTTACAATTTTGGTATGAATTTGAAGTATTCAAGTTCACTAAAGGGTAATTATGTCATTTATATGAGATATGAATGATATGTTATATAGTTTAATGTGAATGAGATTCATAATAAACTATAGGTTAGCCTAATTTTTGAATTAGGGCTAACTTGGAGAAATTAAATTGAATGTGATTCAATTTAAAAATTCACAATAATACAAATGTGATTTGTAAAATGAGATATGAGATATCTTATTATATGTGGTTATGAAAATATGATTTGCATAACCTATGGTTGTTGTAAAATGGTAAATAGGTGGAGATTTCAACTTCACCTATCACCATTATATAAACCCCTTTGCAAGAAGGGTTTATAGATCATTTTTGCTCACTTTGGGAAATCTCACCAAAATGAAGCATTCCATTCTCTCTCAAAAAGCTCTCTCTAATTCTCCTTCCAAAACGAAAAAGGATCCCACAATTCTTCTTCTACCTAAGAAAGAACAACCGAGTAATCAAATGGTGGTGTCTAGATCGTTGTTCGTGTTAGGAGATCGAGATCGTTGAGAACGAGGGGAGCACGAAGAGTTCGTGATCAGAAGAAGGATTTTGAAGACGGTCTTCAACAAGTAAGTAACTACAACTTGCTGTTTTTTTTCCTTCTTAGAAAGCATATTTAGCCTAATACTATAAGATAGTTTAATATTAATGAAATTGAATTGCACAACGGTACCACGACAATTCGATCGTCTTCCGCTGCGAGGGGACTCTAATTCCCTTCACTGTAGTCCTAGACTCTCTAGATGTCCTTAAACACTTTAGCAGTGAGTGGTTTTGTAAACGGATCAACAATGTTGTGCTCTGAAGCGATCTGCGTGATAATCACGTCTCCTCGTTGCACAATCTCCCTGATGAGATGATAGTTGCGCTCTATGTGCTTTCCGCGCTTATGGCTTCTAGGTTCTTTAGAACTTTCCATTGCACCACTATCATCACAATAAAGGGTGATAGGCAAATTCATATTTGGAACAACTTCCAAATCAGTAAAGAATTTTCTAAGCCATACAACCTCCTTCACTGCTTCACAAGCTGCGACGTACTCAACCTCCATGGTGGAGTCAGCAATACAACCTTGCTTTATACTCCTCCATATTATAGCTCCTCCGTTAAGAGTGAAGACTGATCCCGATGTGGATTTCCTCGAATCTACATCAGTCTTAAAATCAGAGTTAGTGTATCCTAGAAGGATCAAATCCTTTGCGTCATACACAAGTTTATAGTTCCTTGTTCTTTTAAGATGCTTGAGGATGTTCTTAACGACAGTCCAGTGATCATATCCTGGATTGGACTGATACTTGTTGACTATTCCCACTACATAGCATATGTCGGGTCGAGTACATAGCATGACATACATCAGACTACCGATAGTTGATGCATAGGGAATGCGTCTCATATCCTCAACTTCTTGAGGTGTCTTAGGACAGGTTCCTTCGACAAATGAATTCCATGCCTGAAAGGTAATAAACCCTTCTTGGAATTCTGCATCTTATATCTAATCAACATCTTGTCACTATAAGATGTCTGAGACAGTGCTAGCATTTTGTTTTTGCGATTCCGAACAATTTGAATTCCAAGAACAAACTGAGCCTCTCCCAAATCTTTCATTTGGAATTGGGTCGCTGTGATTGCTTAACGTCAGTCAGGAATCCTTCATCATTCCCAATGAGCAAGATATTGTCTACGTATAGAACTAAGAAAGCTACAGTAGTATTGACCATCTACATGTAGACACAAGGCTCGTCAATATTATGTTTAAAGCCATAAGATTTGATCGCATTATCAAATCTTATATTCCAGGATCTAGATGCTTGTTTCAATCCATAGATAGATCGTTTAAGCTTGCAAACGTTTTGCTCTTGACCCTAAATTATGAACCCCTCTGGTTGATCCATATCGATACTCTCTTCAAGATTCCCATTCAGAAAGGTTGTCTTGACATCCATTTGTCAAATTTCATAGTCATAAAACGTGGCAATGGACAAGAGTATTCTAATGGACTTAAGCATGGCAATAGGGGAGAAGGTTTCTTCATAGTCCACCCCTTCCCTTTGGGTATAATCCTTTGCTACAAGTCGAGCCTTAAAGGTTTGCGCCTTACTGGCTTGATCTCGTTTCCTCTTGTAGATCCACTTGCAAGCGATAGGTCTTTCACCATCTGGTTGATCTACAAGTTCCCAGACTGAATTGAAGTACATTGACTCCATTTCGAGGTCCATGGCTTTAATCCACTAGTCCCTATCTATATCATTCATTGCCTGTTTATAGGTCAATGGATCCTCAACGCCATCATCCGGTATGACGACCTGGATTTCAGTCAAACCTATGTAACGATCGGGTTGTCTAACATCCCTCCCACTACGTCGAGGTATTCTCAACTCTTGAGAAGGACTAGCTTGATCAATAACTTTTGTTGATTTATGTGTAGCTTCCTTGGAAATTTCACTAAAGACAATCCTGTTACGAGGTTGATGATCTTTCATGTGGTCTTCCTCTAAGAATGTGGTGTTTGTCGACACAAGCACCTTGTCCTCCTGAGGATCATAAAACAGACCACCTTTCATTTTCTTGGAACTATGAATAGGCATAATTTTGAACGATGTTCTAGTTTCTTTGGACTAGACACAAGCACATGTGTTGGACATCCCTAAATCCTGAAGTGACATAAACTACCTTTACACCCTTTCCATAACTCATAGGGTGTTTCAGAAACACTCTTAGAGGGAACCATGTTCAAAATATATACAACAACTTCTACTACATATCCCTAAAACAAACTAGGCAGCTGAGCATAACTCATCATAGATCGAACCATGTCTAACAGGATTCTATTTCTCCTTTCAGATACACCATTTTGTTGAGGTGTACCGGGCGCTGAGAGTTGGGATACGATTCCATGTTCTATCGTATAGTCCTGGAATCTCAAATCCATACACTCTCCACCTCGATCTGATCGAAGTGTTTTAATCGTTTTACGTAACGAGTTTTCAACCTCT
This sequence comes from Trichosanthes cucumerina, assembly GCA_036507285.1. Lineage (NCBI taxonomy): Eukaryota > Viridiplantae > Streptophyta > Magnoliopsida > Cucurbitales > Cucurbitaceae > Trichosanthes > Trichosanthes cucumerina. The sequence goes on along the minus strand of CM071836.1, from coordinate 12,569,840 downwards.
GCTTGATACTCTTTGAACTTTTCAAGGGTTTCAGACTTATGATACATTAGGTAAAGATAGTCATACCTACAATAATCATCAATAAAACTGATGAAATATTCATACCCTCCTTGTGCCTTTACAGTCATTGGACCATAAAGATCTGAATGCACGCGTTCCAAGGGTTCTTTGGCCCAATAACATTTTTCAGAAAAAGGTCGTTTAGTCATTTTTCCCTCAAGATAGGACTCACATGGTGGTAAGGAGTTGTCCTCTAACTGACTTAAGAGACTACTCTTAATCAATCTCCCAATCCTATTAGATTAATGTGACCTACTCTCAAGTGCCAAAGATAGGTACTTGGAGAAAGCTTCTGCCTTTTATTTTGAGTATCAGTTGTTTTAAACATCTCGGTGTTCAAAATAGCTTTTATCTCTGTTGGTCTTAACACATATAAGTTGTTTTTAAGTTTAGAAAAACATATTCGTACACCTCTTTTGCAAATGAATGCTTCATTATAATCAAAAGATACTTTATACATATGTTCAAGTAAACAAGAGATAAATGCAAGATTTCTTTTGGTTCCAGGAACCAAAAGTACATTTTATAATAAAATGAATCTATCTCGAAATAACTACTTCACTGCTCCCACTACTATAGCTGAGACAACCTCTCTTGTTTCAACCTTGAGAGTTATCCCACTATCAGCAAGCTGCCTCCAGGAACTAGTTTCCTGAAAAGAAGAACACACATGGTTAGTGGCTCATGAATCTAGTATCCAGGTAGAATCTGTTCGGATTTATGCCCTAAACTTGTGTAATTTTGATCAATTAAATAAAGTGTTATTTGTTTTGATAAGATTACAGTCTTGCTTTTATAAATCCAATAAACTAAGCTCCAAGGTTATAACATTTATCTTGAAATCAGTGTAGTGGACACTATTTGGGTTGAGTTCAAGATTATAACCTAAATAGTCTATGGTATAAGAATAAGGTTGGAAACCTCATTCTGGTAACACCATGGATGCGACCCACTTTGTAATTAGTACAAATGAGGTAATCCAACTCATTCATGTAGTTGACATGCGAGTGGGGGCATCTGGTATAAGAAGAGTTCATACAAGACTGGATCGCAAATTATTAGTCTAACCAGTATGACACCGTTAACAGGATAAGACTAGTAAGTTATAGATGGTCATTAGTCACACGACCTGAATCCTGAGCAAGTTAAGAACTCCTGCTTATAGGGGTTTGTCCTTAGACTAGTATGGGTGAGAGTGGCACAGAGTCGACTCAATAAGCCTACCTTCTCAAGGACAAAACCTCGTAGGTAGCTGGGAACTTAACTGTGCAAGATGGAATTCACTCATTCCCCTACTTTGGAAATAGATAGGTTGTTCCCATAAGAACTGACTCCAGGTCTTGAACAACGGGGCCCCGCCCTCTATGAGGGTATGAGTCTAAGGTAGGACGTTAGACTTGTTGTTCATTAGAGGATCAGTGGTGCTTAAGGAGCAAAGGGGTAATCACAGGGGTAAAATGGTAATTTGACCCAACTGTGATTACGAACAACCTGTGAAGGGTCGACTCATGGGTAATGACTATATCAGTGGACACAATATTATCTACAGTGAGGAGAATGCAACTACAAGACTATAGTGGAGTGACTTGTAGTTAATGAATATTGATTAACTGGATCAAAGAGTTTGATCAGTTAATCTCACATCATTAGAGCTCATGATCTATAGGTCCATTAGATCCCTCTGTTGGCTCAATATGGTAATATTGAGGGTATAAAGTTAGGAGTGAAATTGAAGTGTTCAATTTCATACATGAGGAGTTATATCAATTATATATGATATAATTGATATAATATATAGTTTTAATGTGAATTAGATTCATATATAAACTATATACTAAAGAGAGAATAAATGAGGGGTAGGATGGTCATTTGCATCCTATTTCTCTATATATACGGTTGCATGAGATGCAACTAGGTTACGATTTTGGAAAAGCTCTTTTGTTTTTGTTGGAAGAGTTCCAAGACAACAAAAACATATCTCTCTCAAAATACCTCACATCTCCTAAAGGGAACCCACCTTCCTCCCACACCTAGAGAACAACGGAGAAGATCCGATGGTCGTGTTTTCGCACGTTGGAGTTCTTGTTGCTGAGATCGTGACCGTGGAGAGAGGAGCACTTGAAGAAAGGTTCTTCAAAGGTAAATTCTTGCTGTCTATTTCACTTTTATGCTTAATCTAGTTTTTTATGTTCTTGAATTTATCGTTGTAACTAAATCAAGAGCACGCGATTCGCAATCGCTTCCGCTGCGGGGACTTCGATTCCCTTCAATTGGTATCAGAGCCCAATTGCGTTCTTGATTTATGTTCTGGTTTTTTCAAGAACAATGTGGGATTTACTGTTTTTGTATGAGATGTATGAACGGTTTTGCAAAATTAGATGTTTTCAATTTTGGCACTTAGATTTATAATTTTCATTGAAATGTTCAATGTAAGGGCCCGGTGTTTTGGGAAAATTTTAATTGTAAATAGAGTTTGTAAGTCCGTGTCGATCGAGGCAAGGCGATTGCTGAGAAGAACGGAGCAAAAACGAGCAAAGAATAGTGGATTCACATTGCTGTTTGTGTGCAACGTTGCAACGCTGTTCATCGGCGTTGCAACGCCGCACTTGCGGGAGAAGGCGCGCGCAGGAGGCAGCGTTGCAACGAAGCCTCTAGGGTTGCAACGCTCGGCGGAAGACGACAAACGCAGCGTTGCAACGTTGCTTCAGCGTTGCAACGCCAGATACGTTTCACGCGAGGAGCAACGGGCAAAAAATATTTTTTTTATTATATATATTAATTATAAAAACGTTTTATTTTTAATATATTTAATATATTTAATTTTAATTAATATAATTAGATTATATTAATTAAAAATATTTTTAGGGTGCCAAAATTGGTCTAATTTTTGCTATTTTAATTATGCAATTGTTGTATAATTATTGTCATGCATAGTGTATGCTTTTATTTTAGAAATCCCACTTTAGGTTAAGCATTTTCATGCATCATTTATAATATAAGGAATTATATTATATAGTTTGCATGATTAATTAATATAAGGTTCTTATATTAATTTTGGACAACATTGACATGCATTATTTTTCATGAGATGAATATGCTATGAATGTCTTATTATTCATGTGATGAATGATCAAGCACTATAACATAATATGCATGTCACCTAAGGTTAATTATTAGTTTTAAAATGTTTATTACTTGGAAATAATAGACCTTAGGTTATCTAGTTCTAATTAGATTAGAATTAGAACCAAGTAATTTATAAGCTATGATTAAAAGAGGAACTCTGTCTAAGGAAAGTTCTGTCTAGGCTGGAGTATTTAAGTCGACTTTAAACTAACACCCCTACCTGAACTCGACTGGGAGTGAAATTTAATCGAGAGAGTCTTATAAATTACAGTAGCGTCAATGGGTTTATTAAGGGGTTAATAAACTAGAAATCTTAGGTTTAATATAAGGAGTTATATTAACAAACTTAGGATAAAATCAATATAAGAGTTATATTGATTATCAATATAAGAGTTATGTTGATAGAGTTAGGTAAAACCATTAGCCGGGTTTTAGCCTAAGAAAGATTCCTATAGACTTAAAGTATTCAGTGGAAGGAAAAAGTGTATGAGATACACATTTTTTCCACCTACGCTATCTCCGGGAAGTTCACACCGTGAGACTCATTCTTGGCCTCGTGACGTAAACGGGAGCGTCCCCCTTCGAATGGTGTTTGTATGAGTCAATATCAATGTGAATGGAGAGGGTACTTATAGTGAGTGGGAGAAGGTTTAGTGAAAACAAAACCTACGGTCTCTTTTGTCGGTTTACACCGTTAGACCACTATGGTCAGCCTGCTAGTTTGGCCTGGACCAGACAATCCCTTCTGAGGGCTTGATCATAGAGGACCTAACACAGTAGACACCCGAAAGGGATAAAGATTTCCTTAGACTATTTTCCAATCTAGTCCTCCCTTCGGCGGATTTTATTGGATTGAGACTCTGGGATCTAAAGAAAAAGGGTTACACTCACGTGGTACATAAGTTGTGTATGTATCCAGACCGAAAAATGGTAACTAAAACCTATAGGAATAAGAGTTATTCTGCTATTAGGTTTTGGTCAAGAGTGGTATTGATCTAGAGGAGGAGTGTTTTTTATTACCCTTCGGTGTCATACATTCTAAACCTTTGGAGTATCATTGTAAATTATAAATGGCCTAGGAATCATTTGATAATTAGCTAAAACATGATTGGATTAGAGTTATAGCAAGAAACTCATACAAGTTTGTTTGTAAATATTTCAGCAAAAATGTCTAGCTCTATGATTTCCTTATTGGGTGCGAAAAAGTTAATCGGAGAGAACATAGTGACTTGGAGGGATGGACTCAACATAATCTTGGTTACACATGATCTTAAGTTCGTTCTCAATGAGGAGTGTCCTCAATTTCCTGCTCAAAATGAATCTCAAGTTGTTGAGAATGCGTATGACCGCTGGATTAATGCCAACAAAAAGGCGAAAGCCTATATCCTGGCTAGCATACCTTATGCTTTAGCCAGAAGGCTGGAGGGCAAGGTCTCAGCTCGAGAGATCATGGATTTTGTGCTAAATTTGTCTAGACAACCGTCCAAACAAATTCGGCATGAAGCCCTAAAATTCGTTTCTAACGCACGTATGAAGGAAGGAACATCGGTGAGAGAACATGTTCTTAATCTGATTGCCCACTTCAATATAGCGGAAATTAAACGGAGCGGTCATAGATGAGAAATGTCAGATTTTGTTCATCCTAGAATCTCTTCCGAAGAATTTTCAGCAATTCCGTAGCAATGCAGAGATGAACAACATAGAGTATAATCTGACTTCTCTGCTACATGGGCTGCAAAATTATCAGTTTCTTATGGATGATAAGAGACAACAAAATGGAGAGGCAAATTTGTTTGCTCATTCCAAAAGTTCTCAGGAGTATTCATCCTCTGGGACTAAGAATCACTGTGACCATACTTACGACTTAAGAAGATACAGAAGAAGAGGAAAAGGAGCAGATAAAGAGCAACTGTCTGGCAAAGAAAAGTTGTTATTTGATAACATGTAGCTTAAAGGTTTATTAGAAACCTTATTTCTTGCCTTAGAGAACATTGTACTTCTTTTACTTTTCAATTAAATAAAGTGTTTATTTCATTGGAAAAGTATTGTACAATGTGTTGCTCTTCTTGAGAATTATTTGCAAATGGTTTAATTCAGTTAAAATAGTTTTAACAAGTGAATTTTACAAAATTGCAAGTACACGAACTAATTTCTCCTAAAGAAAATGCTCATCTTTGGCATCTAAGATTGGATCACATTAATCTCAATAGGATTGAGAGATTGGTAAAGAACGGACTTCTAAACGAGTTAGAAGAAAATTCCTTGCCAGTATGTTAATCTTGCCTAAAAGGAAAAATGACTAAAAGACCTTTTAGTGGAAAAGGTTATAGAGCCAAAGATCCTCTAGTGCTTATACATTCAGACCTTTGTGGTCCGATGAATGTTCAAGCCAGGGGAGGATATGAATATTTCATCTCTTTTATAGATGATTATTCCAGATATGGGCATATTTACCTAATGCACCACAAGTCTGAAGCACTTGAAAAGTTCAAGGAATTCAAGACTGAGGTTGAAAATCAATTAGGTAAAACTATTAAAACACTTCGATCGGATCGAGGTGGAGAGTACATGGATTTAAAATTCCAAAACTATATGATAGAACATGGAATTACATCCTAACTCTCGACTCCCCAACACACCACAAAGAAACGGTGTATCAGAAAGGAGAAATAGAACCTTGTTGGACATGGTTCGATCAATGATGAGTTATGCTCATCTCCCTAGTTCCTTTTAGGGTTACGCAGTGGAGACTGCAGTATACATTTTGAATAATGTTCCCTCCAAAAGTGTTTCTGAAACACCTTTTGAACTCTGGAAAGGACGTAAAGGTAGTTTATGTCACTTGAATATGGGCATCCCAAGACATGTGCTTGTGACAAATCCAAAAGTTGGATTCGAGTTCAAAGTTGTGCCTATTCGTAGGATACCCAAAAGAAACAAGAGGTGGTTTATTCTATGATCCTAAGGAAGATAAGGTTATTGTGTCGACAAATGCCACTTTCTTGGAGGAGGACCACATAAGGGACCACAAACCAAAAAGTAAGGTAGTGATGAGTGAGTTAGACGGAACAATAGCAAAGGTTGCTAATAAGAACACTAGTATGTCAACAAGAGTTGTTGATACTAGTTTGTCTAGTCAAGAGGGTCCATCTAAAGAGTTGAGTATGCCTCGACGTAGTGGGAGGGTTGTGATACAGCCTGACCGTTACATGGGTTTAGCTGAAACCCAAGTTTTATACCAGATGACAACTGCGAGGATCCATTGACTTATAATCAAGCAATGGTTGATATTGACAAAGACAAATGGGTCATAGCCATGGACCAAGAAATGGAGTCTATGCACTTCAATTCTATTTGGGATCTTGTAGATAAGCCTGATGGGGTAAAACCTATAGGTTGTAAGTGGATTTACAAGAGAAAACGTGGTGTAGATGGGAAGGTGCAAACTTTTAAACCTAGACTAGTAGCAAAGGGTTATACCCAGGTTGAGTATGTGGAGACCTTTTCACCTATTGCTATGGTAAAGTCTATTCGTATCCTTCTTGCCATTGCCACATATTATGACTATGAGGTGTGACAAATGGATGTCAAGACAACCTTTTTGAATGACAATCTTGAGGAAACCATCTACATGGACCAACCCAAAGGGTTCATTAAACCAGGACAAGAGCAAAAGGTTTGCAGGCTTAAAAGTTCGATTTATGGACTGAAACAAGCCTCTAGGTCCTGGAATATAAGATTTGATGAGGCTATCAGATCTTATGGTTTTGACCAAAATGATGATGAACCTTGTGTCTACAAGAAAATCATCAATGGTTCTGTCGCTTTCCTAATTCTCTATGTGGATGATATCCTACTCATTGGGAATGATGTAGGTTATCTTACTGACAACAAGGAATGGCTAGCTACGCAGTTCCAAATGAAAGATTTGGGTGATGCGCAGTTTGTTCTTGGGATCCAAATTGTCCGGAACCGCAAGAATAAAACACTAGCCTTGTCTCAAGCATTATACATAGATAAAGTGTTGTCAAGGTTTAAGATACAAGATTCCAAAAAGGGCTTGTTGCCTTTTAGACATGGAATCCATTTGTCTAAGGAACAGTGTCCTAAGACACCTCAAGTAGTTGAGGATATGAGACGAATTCCTTACGCATCAGCTGTTTGAGCCTGATGTACGCCATGTTGTGTACTAGGCCTGACATCTGTTTTTCAGTTGGGATGGTCAGTAGGTATCAATCCAATCCAGGACTTGAACACTGGACAACGGTTAAAACAATCCTTAAGTATCTTCGGAGAACAAGAAACTACATGCTTGTGTATGGGGCTAAGAATTTGATCCTTACAGGATACACGGATTCTGACTTTCAGACCGATAAAGATTCTCGAAAATCTACATCAGGGTCAGTTTTCACTCTCAACGGAGGAGCTGTAGTATGGCAAAACATCAAGCAAGGATGCATCGTTGATTCCACCATGGAGGCCGAATATGTAGCAGCTTGTGAAGAAGCTAAGGAGGCCGTTTGGTTAAGGAAATTTATGCTAAATTTGGAAGTTGTTCCAAATATGACTTTGCCCATCACGTCAGACATGCGATAACAAATGGTGCGAGGCAAATTCGAGCGAACCCCGAAGACACAAGAGGGGAAAAGCACATAGAGCGGAAGTATCATCTCATCCGAGAGATCGTGCATAGAGGAGACGTGATTGTCACGAAGATAGCCTCAGAGCACAACATTGTTGATCCTTTTACAAAGGCTCTCACGACTAAAGTATTTGAGAGTCACCTAGAAGTTCTAGGTTTACAAGTCTTCCCCAACTAGGGCAAGTGGGAGTATTTTTGTACAAAGGGGTTTAAATGCCCTAGTTTATTGTATTTACATTATTGTAATGTTTAGTACTCCAGAAGATTTAGGTCAAGTGGGAGATTGTTGGGATTTATGCCCTAAACTTGTGTAATTTTGATCAATTAAATAAATTGTTATCTGATTTGATAAGATTACAGTCTTGCTTTTATAAATCCAATAAACTTAGCTTCAAGGTTATAATATTTATCTTGAAATCAGTGTAGCGGACACTATTTGGGTTGAGTTCAAGATTATAACCTAAATAGTCTATGGTATAAGAATAAGGTTGGAAACCTCATTCTGGTAACACCATGGATGCGACCCACTTTGTAATTAGTACAAATGAGGTAATCCAACTCATTCATGTAGTTGACATGCGAGTGGGGGCATCCTGTATGAAGAGTTCATACAAGACTGGATCGCAAATTATTAGTCTAACAACACCGATAACAAGATAAAACTAGTAATTTATAGATGGTCATTAGTGACTCGACCTGAATCCCGAGCAAGTTAAGAACTCCTTCTTATAGGGGTTTGTCCTTAGACTAGTATGGGTGAGAGTGGCCTGTAGCCGACTCAATAAGCCTACCTTCTCAGGGACAGAACCTCGTAGGTAGCTGGGAACTTAACTGTGCAAGATGGAATTCACTCATTCCTCTATTGAGGAATTAGATAGGTTGTTCCCTTAAGAACTGACTCCAGGTCTTGAACAACGGGGCCCCGCCCTCTATGAGGGTATGAGTCTAAGATAGGACCTTAGACTTGTTGTTCATTAGAGGATCAGTGGTGCTTAAGGAGCAAAGAGGTAATCACAGGGGTAAAACGGTAATTTGACCCAACTGTGATTACGAACAACCTGTGAAGGGTCGACTCATGGGTAATGACTATATCAGTTGACACAACATAATCTACAGTGAGGAGAGTGCAGCTACAAGTCTATAGTGGAGTGACTTGTAGTTAATGAATATTGATTAACTGGATCAAAGAGTTTGATTAGTTAATCTCACATCATTGGAGCTCATGATCTGTAGGTCCATTAGATCCCTCCGTTGGCTCAATATGGTAATATTGAGGGTATAAAGTTAGAAGTGAAATTCAAGTGTTCAATTTCATACATGAGGAGTTATATCAATTATATATGATATAATTCATACAATATATAGTTTTAATGTGAATTAGATTCATATATAAACTATATACTAAAGAGAGATTAAATGAGGGGTAGGATGGTCATTTCTATCATATTTCTCGATATATATGGTTGCATGAGATGCAACTAGGTTAAGGTTTTGGAAAAGCTCTTTTGTTGTTGTTGGAAGAGTTCCAAGACAACAAAAACATCTCTCTCTCAAAATACCTCACATCTCCTAAAGGGAACCCACCTTCCTCCCTCACCTAGAGATCAACGGAGAAGATCGGGTGGTCGTGTCTTCGCACGTTGGAGTTCTTGTTGCTGAGATCGTGACCGTGGAGAGAGAAGCACTTGAAGAAAGGTTCTTCAAAGGTAAATTCTTGCTGTCCATTTCACTTTTATGCTTAATATAGTTTTGTATGTTCTTGAATTTATCGTTGTAACTACATCAAGAGCGCGCGATTTGCAATCGCTTCCGCTGCGGGGACTTCGATTCCCTTCAGAATCATCATGTTCCACTAAACATGTTTCAACAACAAGTAAATCATATTTACCTTATTTTTCTTTCTCAGCTTTCTTTTCCGCAAGGTACTTCGGGCAGTTCCTCTTCCAGTGCCCGTCTTCACCACAATGGAAACATTTTCCTGTTGTTTTAACCTTGCGTATGGGAGTTTTTCCTTCCCTTTATCTTTCTTTTTCTTCTGCATACCCTTATTCTTAGAAAAAAAAAAACCAGACGTAGTCTATGAGGACGATCCTCTCAGAAACTTCCTCAAAGTGACAACATTTGCCTCCTTCTCTTTTCCTTTTGATTTCATTAGGGACTCGAAAGTATGGAGCTCATTAAGAAGAGTAGTCAGGTTATACTTTATCTTGTTCATCATCGAATTGGTGCGGAACTGCAGGAAACTCTTGGGAAGAGATTCCATTATAAAGCTAACCTAACTGTTCTCATCTTTGACAGTCTCGTTTACCTCTGCCACGTTGAAGTGGACCATCATATTAAAGACATGCTCCCTAGCAGAAGTTTCCTCTTTCATTCGGGAGTTGTAAACGTACTTGAGAGCATCAGAACGGATCGATGAGGACGGTTGTCCAAACATGACCTGTAATGATCCCATGATCTCTTTTGCTGTGATCATGCCCTCATGTTTCTTAGACAACACATCAGATATGTTGGCTAAGATGTAGACTCGGGCCTTATCATTAACCCTAATCCATTTGTCAAATGCATCCCGAATCTGCCATTCAGTGGCATGATTTAGGGAAGGGAGGGCATTCCTCTGTCAAGACGAACCTTAGATCATCAATCACAAGAATTGTATTCAAGTTTGATTTCCATGTTCCAAAGTTATCGCCGTTAAGTTTGTCGGAACCGAGTAATTGAACAAAGGAACTCGACATGCTGAAAATAGAACATATTCTATTAGTGAATTGCTTCTAACCCATAAGATGTATCCAATTAAGAATTTAGCAAAAGTAATAATGTACCCATAATCTCATTATTGTTTTTGCAACGATACTTCAGTGAGTCAGAGCAACCGCTACCGGGGGGCAGTTAATCACTCTTATTCCTATAGCATTCTAGTTATCGCTACTTTAGTCAAGGATTCACTAACACTTAGTAATTCTCGTAAGTGTGACCCGCCATTTTTAAACCTCAGAGGTCGGCCCCAACAATGCTACCGAATTGGAAAATCAAATCTGGGAATGGACCTGAGAGACCCTATCCATTTCTAGAGTTTGAGTTGTTCCGAATCCCATGTTACATCCCTTCGAATGGATTGTGCTACTACGGGCAACCTACAGGCACAACATGGGAATCTCACGGTCCAACCTAATGGAGGAGACAATAGGATGTGTTGACACACTTCCTTCTCCCAGTTACTATAAATACTTTCTCCATTCACCTTGCTCTTGATTTATGCAAATACCATCCGAATGGGGATGCCCTATTGATATCACGAGGTCGAGCATAAATCTCACGGTGTAAACTTCACGAAGAACGTAAGAGGAAATTGATATATCATATATACCTTTTCACTCACACTAAGTATTTTAAACAGTTTGGGTATACTTTTACTTAGGCATATTTCGGCTAAAACAATATGACCTAAGTCTACCAATATAACAATTATACTGGAATTACCTAAGTCTATTAACCTTTTAATAAATCTAAGTCTATGAGTTTAATTTATTAACTTTTAATAAACGTCACTCACGAAAAATAATTTATAAACCTCTAGATTAAATTCACTCCCAGGTTAGTTCCCATGTAGGGGTGTTTCGTTTCCATCAGCTTAAGTACCCCAACCTAGCCAGAACCTTCCTTAGATAGAGTCCGTCTTTAATCATTGTTTACAAATTATTGGTTGCCTAATTCTAATCTTATTAGAACTAGATAACCTAAGGTCTAGTTAATTCCAGTTCTAAAACCATTTTAAAACTAAAATTAACCTTAAGTTACATGCATTTCTATGTTATAGAGTGCTTGATCATTCATCACATGAATAAACATACATTTATAACAAATCCATCACATGAATAAATTCATAATAATTATATGTTCATTTTTTAATTAATATAACCCTTATATTAATTATAATTAAAATATATAATATTTGTTTCACAAATTAATATAACTCTTATATTAATTCGTATGAAACCAAAAAATATGCATATTATATATTATAACACTTATAACACACTTTCAATGTATGGAGCATGCTTCCTATAGTGAGATTTTAAAATCTATATGGCATACTTTATGCACATACAATTAGGGATTTTAATTAAAACATACATTCACAATGCATAATTAATTAAACACACTAAAGTGGACTGGTTTTGGCATCTAATGTAAGAAAACAACTAAATTATTACAATAATAATCTAGAAATAATATCGAACCACTTCGAACACTTCGAATTTGGGTCGAACCAGCTTATGTGTGAACCAGACCTTCAAAAGGTTGAATCGGGCTGTAAAATGTTGAATCGGTCCTCCAAATGATGAAATGGGTCTCCAAAACAGCAAAACCGACCTCGAATTGGTCAGAACTGGACAAAAATTGAGCCGAATCGGTCAAAAATCCGTTGAACCAATCAAAGTCAACGAACCAAGACCTGCTTACCTCATGAAATATGTTGATGACGTCACCTTTCTTCTACTTTTGAAAAAATCGCGCGCATGTCTGGGATACTTTGCAGAAGATGAAGAAAATTAAAAAAAAAATTACTCAGTTTTGCAGTTTTCAGGACATTTCGAGCTTCTTTCTTCAAATTGAGAGCCTTCTCGGATTCCAATCGACCCGACACTGTTACAGACTATTCTACACACATTAATGCTCAAACACACAAGAGAAATTTGAAAATGAAGCACAAATTGATGCTCAATTTAAATACAAAAAACTAGAAGAATACTTTAGATGCCTAGAAAAATTGAATTTCAAAAAACACCCACCACAACTCAAAATAGATCAAACTGAGTGCTCAAAATTACTTTGATACCAATTGGACAAGTGTATATTTAGAAAGTGGAAGCAATTTTGGATCTTGAACACTCTAAATTGATCAATTTTACAAAATAAAAATCATGCTCAAATCTGGAAAACACAGAGAATAAGAACTCATACATTTGTAGCTCAAAATTCTCCTAATCCGTCGGCTATTTCTTGATACAAACACTTTGTAGACAACCTCTAATGTCTTTCCTACTATCCTCAGACCTTGGAACAGATTGTGGGATCTTAGATTGAGAGAATTTTGAAGAGAAAGGGAGAAAGGTTCAAAACCGAGAATCCATAAAGTTTTTGTCAAATTCTACTTAATCCACACATTTTTTCTCTAATTAAAGGCCATATCCAGCTTCTTTAAGCTAGGTGAAGAAACCAACAAAAAGATGATGAGGATTAGGCAAGAAGGTGGTGGCCAATTTGGGTGAATTTGACTTTCAAAGAAGGTTATTCACCTAATTGTGTATTTGGTCCTTTTTTATTCAAAAATGAATTTGAATTTGTTTTTAATTTTAATTCAAAATTAAAATAAAATTAATTTTATATTAAAATCAATTGATTAATTTAAATAATTATTTAATTTAATATCAAATATCAAATTAAATAATTGGATCAATCCCGATTTCTTAAATCGACCGTTCGAACATGAATCCCTATTCATGTTATTAACCAAACTAATATTTAAATCATATTTAAATATACCCACATCTTCTTTATCTTAGTTCAATTCATAATTAAACAATGAAACGTTAAATATATCACATATAATTAACGCTTTCTCCCAAAACCGAATTTGAACAATTCAAATTCTTTTCTCTCAAATTGCTACAAGGCTTAGCCCGAGCTAGTAAGGGGACCTAATGGACCTACAGATCATGAGCTCCAACGATACAAGATTAACTGACCAAACTCTTTAGCCTAGCTAATCAACATTCGTTAACCACCGGGACATTCCACTAAAGCCCAATGGTTGCACTCTCCTCACTGTAGATATATTTCTGTCCACTTGATATAACCATGATTAGTAAGTCGATCATTCACAGGTTGTTTGTGATTACAGCTAGCTCAAAAATACCGGTTTACCCCTATAATTACTTCCTGTCCTTAAGTCCCACTTATCCTCTAATGAACAATTGGTTTGTGGTCCAACCAACAAACTGAATCCCTCTCGGGCCAATGAGAGGGGTGGGCCCTTTGTTCAAGACCCGGAGTCAACACTTAAGGGAACAACCATTCTACTAATCCCTAAAGCGGGTAGGAGTGAATTCCATCTTGCAGAATTAAGGGGCTATTTGGGGCGCCGAGTGAGTTATAATAACAGGGGGTTATAATAGTCTATGGGTTATTATAGTCTGTGAAACATATAAAATTATTTAAAATGCAGAGTATCATAGTCTGGGGTTATAATAGTATGTGGTTGGGGTGCAGAGTATTTCACAGGTTATTATAACACGGGTTATAATAACGAGTGGGCCAAACATACCCTAAGTTCTCAGCTACCTACCCGGTCTTATCCCTGAAATGGGAGGTTTATTGAGTCGGCAATCTCGGGACACTCTCACTCATGCAAATCTAAGGATAATTCGAATACACAGGGGTTCATGGCAACCTCAGGATTAAGATCGAGTTACCTAGGTCATCGTATGAATATAGTCAGTTAAGACAGTAAACATAGTTATAAAGTCTAAGTGACTATTTCTTGGTCCAGTCTTATGCAAACTCATTGCATACGACGCCCCCACTCTGTTGGGATTTATGCCCTAAACTTGTGTAATTTTAATCAAATAAATGAAGGGTTATTTGTTTTGATGAAATTATAATGCTTGCCTTATAAATCAAATAAACTAAGCTCCAAGGTTATAATATATCTTGAACTACATTGTAGTGGACACTATTTGGATTGTGTTCAAGAATATAACCTAAATGGTCTATGATATAAGAATAAGGTTGGAAACCTCATTCTGGTAACACCATGGATGCGTCCCACTTTGTAATTAGTACAAGCGAGGTAATCCAACTTATTCATGTTGTTGACATGCGAGTGGCGGCATCCTGTATGAAGAGTTCATACAAGACTGGACTGCAAATTATTAGTCTAACTAGTATAACACCGTTAACAGAGTAAGACTGATAATTTATAAATGGTCATTAGAGACTCGACTTGAATCTTGAGAAAGTTAAGAACTCCTACTTATAGGGGTTTGTCCTTAGACTAGTATGGGTGAGAGTGGTCTGTAGCCGACTCAATAAGCCTACCTTTTCAGGGACAGAATCTCGTAGGTAGCTGGGGACTTAACTGTGCAAGATGGAATTCACTCATTCCTACACTAAGGAATTAGATAGGTTATTCCCTTAAAAACAGACTCTAAGTCTTGAACAACAGGGCCCCACCCTCTATGAGGGTATGAGTCCATGGTAGGACCTTAGACTTGTTGTTCATTAGAGGATCAGTGGTGCTTAAGGAACAAAGAGGTAATCACAGGGGTAAAACGGTAATTTGACCCAATCGTGATTACGAACAACCTGTGAAGGGTCGACTCATGGGTAATGATTATATCAGTTGACACAATATAATCTACAGTGAGGAGAGTGCAGCTACAAGTCTATAGTGGAGTGACTTGTAGTTAATGAATATTGATTAACTGGATCAAAGAGTTTGATCAGTTAATCTCACATCATTGGAGCTCATGAACTGTAGGTCCATTAGGTCCCTCTGTTGCCTCAACATGGTTATATTGAGGGTATAAAGTTAAGGATGAAACTGAAGTGTTCAATTTCATATATGAGATATCATATCAATTATATGTGATATAATTGATATAATATATAGTTTTAATGTGAATTAAATTCACTTGTTAACTATATACTAAAGAGAGAATGAAAGAGGGATAGGATGGTAATTTCCATCCTTATCTCCTTATATATATAGTTGTATAAGATTCAACTAGGTTAAGTGAAGCAACTTAAGCTTTTGCAAACCCTAGTGTGCTTTTTGGTTGTGTTGTTGGAAAGAATCCAAAACACAATCTCTCTCTCACAAAAATATCTCATCTTACCTAAATGGAACCCACATTCCTCCCTCACCTAGAGAACAACAGAGAAGATCCAGTGGTCGTGTCTTCATCCGTTCGTGTTCCATCTGCTGAGATCGTGATCGTGGGAGAAAGGAGCACTAGAAGAAAAGTTCTTCAAAGGTAATCTTTCGCTGTCCATATTGTTAATATATGCTTAATCTAGGTAGAATTGTTCTTGAATGTTATTTTTGTAATGAAATTAAGAACGCGCGATTCACAATCACTTCCGCTGCGATATTCGATTCCCTTTCAATTGGTATCAGAGTCTAATTGCGTTCTTGATTTACGTTCTGGATTTTTCAAGAACGAGGTGGGATTTACTATTTTGCATGAGTTGTATGAACAATTTGTAATTTAGACGTTTTCAATTTTGGCACTTAGATTTACATAATTTCGTTGAATTGTTCAATGTAAGGGCCTATTGTTTTGGGCATTTTATTATGAAAATCGAGTCAGTAAGTCCGTGTCGATTGAGTCTAGGTGGATGCTGAGAAGATCAGAGCGAAAATGAGCAAGGAATAGGAGACTCCACATGCTGTCTGTGTACAGCGTTGCAACGCTGTTCATTGGCGTTACAATGCTGCGCTTGCGAAAGGAGCGCGCAGGAGACGACAGCGTTGCAACGCTGTTATCAGCGTTGCAACGCTAAGGTGTTGCGCAACGCTGCTGCTGAGGCGCGTTTCAACCGGCAGAAAAGGACAAACTGCAACGTTGCAACGCTGGTATCAGCGTTGCAACACTACAGGCGTTTCACGCGAAGGAGCAACGGGCAGATTTCGGTTTTTATTATATATAATAAATATAAAAACAATTTATATTTATTTATATTCAATTTTAATTAATATAATTAGATTATCTTAATTAAAATTGAATTTTAGGGTGCCAAAATTTGTCTAATATTGCTATTTAAATTATGCAATTGTTGTGTAATTATTGCCATGCATAGTGTATGCTTTTAATTTAGATATCTCACCTTAAGTTAAGCATTTCCATGCATCATTTATAATATAAAGAGTTATATTATATAGTTTGCATGATTAATTAATATAAAGTTGTTATATTAATTTATGGACAACATTGACATGCATTATATATCATGAGATGATTTTTCTATGTATGTCTTATTAATCATGAGATGAATGATCAAACACTATAACATAGTATGCATGCCACCTAAGGTTAATTATTACTTTTAAAATGTTTAGAACTTGAAAATAATATACCTTAGGTTATCTAGTTCTAATTAGATTAGAATTAGGAACCAAGTGATTTATAAACAATGATTAAAAGAGAAACTATGTCTAATGAAAGTTCTGTCTAGGCTGGGGTATTTAAGCTGACGGAACGGAATACCCCTACCTGGGATTGAAATTTAATCAGAGGGATTATAAATCATAGTAGCGTCAGCGGGTTTATTAAGGGGTTAATAAACTAGAAATCCTAGGCTTAATATAAAAGTTATATTAGCAAACTTAGGATAAAATCAATATAAGAGTTATATTGATTATCGATATAAGAGTTATATTGTTACTTTTAGGTAAAACCATTAACCGGGTTTAGCCTAAGTAAAATTCCTAAAGATTTAAAGTATCCAGTGGAAGGAAAAAGTGTATATGATACATATTTTTCCACCTACGCATCTCCGGAAGTTCACACCGTGAGACTCATACTTGGCCTCGTGGCGCAAACGTGAGCGTCCCCCTTCGGATGGTGTTTGTATGAGTCAATATCAAGGTGAATGGAGAGGGAACTTATAGTAAGTTGGAGCAGGTTTAGTGAAAACAAAATCTATGGTCTCTTCAGTCGGTTTACACCGTAAGATCACTATGGACAGCTTGCTAGTTTGGCCTGGACCAGACAATCCATTAGGAGGGCTTGATCATAGGGGATCGAACACAGTAGAAACCCGAAAGGGATAAAGACCTCCTTAGTCTGTTTTTCAATCTAGTCCTCCTTTCGGCGAATTTTATTGGATTCCTCTGGGATCTAAAGACAGAGGGTCACACTCACGAGTTACATAAGTTGTATATGTATCCTGACCGAAAAATGATAACTAAATCCTATTGGAATAAGAGTTATTCTGGCATTAGGTTTTGGTCAAGAGAGTCTTGATCCAGAGGAGGAGTGTTTTTTGATTATCCTTCGGTGTCATACATTCTAAACCTTTGGAGTATCATTGCAAATTATAAATGACCTAGGAATCGTTTGATAATTAGCTAAAACATGATTGGATTAGACAATTATAGCAAGAAACTCATACAAGTTTGTTTGTAAATTTTCAGCAAAAATGTCTAGCTCTATTATTTCCTCATTGGGTGCAGAAAAGTTAACCGGAGAGAATATGATGACATGGAAAAACAAACTCAACACTTTATTGGTAGTGGATGATCTGAAGTTTGTGCTAACTGAGGAGTGTCCTCAGGTGCCAGGCTGGAATGCATCACGAAATGTTCGTGATGCATATGATCGATGGGTCAAGGCCAATGATAAGGCCAAGGTCTACATGTTGGCAAGTATGTCTGACATATTAGCAAAGAAGCATGAGGGCATGATAACTGTCAAGGAAATCATGCATTCTGTGCAGGGTATGTTTGGACAACATTCCACACAGGCCCGACACAATGCCCTAAAGTACATATTTAACTCAAGGATGCCAGAGGGTACATCTGTTCGGGATCATGTCCTGGATATGATGGTGCACTTTAACATCGCGGAGTCGAATGGTGCTTCTATCGATGAATCGAGCCAGGTCAGCTTCATTCTGGAAACCCTTCCAGATAGTTTCCTACAGTTTAGAAGTAATGTTGTTATGAACAAGTTTACTTTTAATCTTACCTCCCTTTTGAATGAACGTCAGACCTTTCAATCTTTGATGAAAATTCAGGAATCGAAAGGTGAGGCAAATGTTGCCAGTAGGAGTTATCACAGAGGTTCGACCTCTGGGACAAAAACAATAGCTTCATCTTCTTCTAAGGTTAGAAGAAGAACATGAAGAAGGTTGGTAAAGGGAAACAAGCTGACAAAGCTGCCGCTCAGAAAGGCAAGAAAGTCAAAAAAAATGCTGACAAAGGAAAGTGTTTCCACTGCAACGAAGACGGGCATTGGAAACGGAACTGACCGAAGTACATTGCAGAAAAGAAGAAGGAAGGTAAATATGATTTACTTTGCCTAGAAGCTTGTTTAGTGAATAATAATAAAACTGCTTGGATACTTGATTAAGGCACCACTAATCATGTTTGCTCTTCTTTTCAGGGAATTGATTCCTGGCAGCCGCTACAGAAAGGAGAGATAACGCTCTGGGTTGGAAATGGAGAAGTCGTCTCAGCTGTAGTAGTAGGCACGATGAAGCTTTATTTTGGCAAGAAATATATGTTGTTGGACAATATATTAGTGATACCAGGGTTTACTTGAAACCTTATTTCAATTTCTTGCCTTATAGAACAATGTATTTCTGTTTCCTTCTCTATGAATAAAGTGTTTATTTTGAAGAAATGTATGGAAATATGTTCAGCTTCATTAGAAAATGGGTTGTATGTTTTAAGGCCTATTCAGTCAAAATGGTTTTGAACACTGAATTATTTAAAACTGCAAACGCACAAACTAAGAAACGTAAAATTTTCTCCTAAAGAAAATTCTCATCTTTGGCATCTTAGATTGGGTCACATTAATCTCAATACGATTGAGAGATTGGTAAAGAATGGACTTCTAAATGAGTTAGAAGAAAATACTTTACATGTATATGAATCCTGCCTAGAAGGCAAAATGACTAAAACACCTTTTAGTGGAAAACGTTATAGAGCAAAAGAACCTCTTGAGCTTATACATTCAGACCTTTGTGGTCCGATGAGTGTTAAAGCCAGAGGTTATGAATATTTCATCTCTTTTGTAGATGATTATTCCAGATTTGGGCATATTTACCTAATACGACATAAGTCTGAAACACTTGAAAAGCTCAACGAATTCAAGACTGAGGTTGAAAATCAGTTGGGTAAAACAATTAAAACGCTTCGATCAGATCGAGGTTGAGAGTATATGGATTTAAAATTCCAGAACAATATGATAGAACATGGAATTACATCCCAAATCTCGCCTCCCTGTACACAACAACAAAACGATGTATCGGAAAGGAGAAATAGAACCTTGTTGGACATGGTTCGATCAATGATGAGTTATGCTCATCTCCCTAGTTCTTTTTGGGGTTACGCAGTAGAGACTGCGGTATACATTTTGAATAATGTGCCCTAAAAAATTGTTTCTAAAACTGTTAGAATTTTTGTCCTAATCTCGTGTTTGTAAATAACTGTTTGAAATTAATAAGAGTTATTTATTTCATTACTTTGTGTCTCGCAATATTTATAATCTTTTCCAATAAACTAAGCTTCAGGGTCATTGAATTTATGAGAGAACTAGAACTTGAACGGTGTTTAGTGGACACACAGGGAGGATCACGTTCGCGTTAATGACCCGAACGGTCTATAGTATATGGATAGGGTTGGAGACCTAATCCTGGATACACTATGGATACGACCCGCTTTGTATTAGATACAAACGAGGTGATCTGACTCGTTCATGTGGTTGACATGCGAGTGGGGGCATCCTGTGCAATGAGATTGTACAAGACCGGACCGTGAATTATTAGACCTGCTGATGTAACACCGTTGTCAGTAAGGACTAATAACTTTGTAGATGACCATTAGTGACTCGACCTGAATCCTGAGCGTGTTACGGACTCCTGTTTGCGGGGGTCTGTCCTTTGACTAGTACGGGTGAGGGTGGTCACAGTTACTCGCCCAATATGTCTATCTTCTCAGGGACAGGACCAAGTAGGGAGCTGGGAACTTAACTACGTGAGATGGAATTCACTCGTTCCGCTTTAGGAAAAGAGGGGTTGTTCCTTAAGTGATGTCTCCAGGGATTGGACAACGGGCGCCCACCTTCTCACTGGCCTGAGAAGGGTGTTGTGTATGGTTGGACCATCACAATATGTTGTTCATTAGAGGAGCAGTGGGGACTTAAGGAACAAGAGGTAGACACCGGGGTAAAACGGTAATTTGACCCAGCCGTGTCTACGAAAAACTTGTGAAGGGTCGACTCATGGGCATTGATTATATCAGTGGACACGTAATATTCTGCACTGACGGGAGTGCAACTACGGGCTATAGTGGAGTGTTACCGTAGCTAATGAATGTTGATTAACCGAGTCAAAGAGTTTGACAGGTTAATCTCGGAATATAAGGTTTGATGAGGCGATCAAATCTTATGGCTATAATAAAAATGTCGACGAGCCTTGTGTCTACAAGAAAATCGTTGACAAACTCGTCGCATTTTTGTGTGCCGGTAGAGCAAGCGCGCTGCGCAGATAAAGATTTACAACGCTAGGCGTAGCGCGTTACGCGCACCGGCGTTGAGAACGCTGGGTCGATGTTGGAAGCGACAACGTTGCAACGCTGAATGCTGCACGTGTTGAGGGGCAGTTCGCGGACAGTTCCAGACGTGGGCAGTTGCATTTGGAGTTAGTGAGACATTTTTTTTTTCGAAATTAAATTGTATTTTAATTATATTCTTGTAAAATGTAATTTTTATTTATTTATTTAATTATTTTGTTAAATAATATTAATATAAGTGTTATATTAATGTTATGTAATTAAATAATTGCCCCTAGGTGCCAAAATCGGTCCAATTTTGCTATTTAATTATTTTATGCATGAGATGTATGATTTAATTAAATTCTATGTGCATATTGTATGTCATATAGATTTAAAATCTCACCTTAGGTTAAACATTTCATGCATCATTTATATTATATGAGTTACAATATATAGTTTGCATGATAGATTATATTATAAGAGTTATAATATAATTAAATGCATGTTTAATTTAATTAATATACGTGTTATATTTTTTAGATTAAAGTATGCTCATGTATTTATATTCATGTGATGAATTATATTATGTTATAGTATATAGTTATTCATGTGATGAATGATCAAACACTATAACATAGAAATGCATGCAACCTAAGTTAATTATTAGTTTTAAAGAGTTTAGAACTTGAATAATTAGACTTAGGTTTTCTATTTTCTAATGAGATTAGAAATTAGGAAATCAAAGTTTAGTCTATGAATGGAGACTGATTAGTAACTCTGTCTAAGGAAGGTTTTGTCTAAGGCTGGGGTATTTAAGTTGACGCTTGCGGAATACCCCTACCTGGAAACCGACCTAGGAGTGAATTCGGTCCGGAGATTCTTAGATTATACTTATCGTGAGTGCCGCTAATTAAAAGTGTTTTAATTTACTCATATAGACCTAAGTTATAATGTGATTATAGACTTATGTTATTACCATATAAGAGTTATATTGGTAGACTTAGGTAAATTTTTGCTAGTTTATCTAGGTCAATCCCTATTAAAATTAAAGTGCTGAGTGGGAGGAAATAAAGTGTATGAGATACATTTAAATTTTCAACCACAAATCTCCACTAAGTCCGCACCGTGAGATCTATACTCGGCCTCATGGCGCAAATGGGAGAATCTCCCTTCGAGTGGCATTTGTATAGGTCAATATCATCGTGGATAGAGAGAGTACTTACAGTGAGTGGGAGCGGGACTTGTGAAAACGAGACCCACGGTCTCTTCTTTCGATTCACACTGTGAGACGCCTATGATCCGCCTGCTAGTTTGGCCTAGACCAGACAATCCCTTCAAAAGGCCTGATCATGGGAGTCGGAACACTGTGAATGTAACGCCCCTACTTTTCTATGACTAAACTCTTAGGGACATCACTACACATGCATGCATTTATAGGCCAAGAGATAAAAAGATCTTGAAAGAAAGCCTCCAATTACATATAAATAGTCTTTAGGGATCCCAAATCAAAACATTTAAAACAGGTAAAAGGGGTAGTTTAACATGGCCTATTAAAAATCTGTAAGTAAATTTAAACTCCAAAAAAAAAACATAAAGAGGCAACATCAGTTATAAAGGAAATATGCGGAAAACATGTCTATTCCCATGGTTCTAGCAACGCGCCCTCAAATCACTCGCCCGCACGTCCTTGCCCTTACACAAAAAACATTTTTAAAAGAAAGGGTGAGTATTGCAAAACAATACCCGAGTAAGTGACCTCGCTACAGAGGTTTTGGGATATGCATACACATACAATCATGACTTTTAAACTTGTTCGAAATGTACATATACGGGACCTAAAACTTTCTCATATTGTCGTCTTTAATCCATGACTTCCTTTTTATTTGTGTGGCCGATCGGTCATCCTGAGAGTCATTTCATTTTGAGTCCCTCACACGGACCCTGTAATAATTTGAGTCCCTCACGGACCCACTGTAATAATTTGAGTCCTCACGGACCCTGTAATTTGACCCATGGGGTCTCTATTGCATGTTTGACCATGCACATAATGCTCTCAGGAGACCAATGTCCACACTTTTCATTAATTCATTTCGTGACATACATAACATGCATGAGGTCCCATCATACATCATAACTATAGTGTACATGCCACAACCATTATCAATAATATGCAAATCATGACTTTTCACATCAGATAGGGCGTAATACTCGCGTACAAAATCATGCAATGTTCTCATAGATAATACTGTACTATCCTCACATGAAATACTGGAATATCCTTACATAACATACAAAGACATTCTCGCATAAAATACTAGATTATTCTCGCATAAAATATTGAGATATCTTCTCATAGAATATCAAAGTATTTTCACATAAAATCTCGGGATATTCTCGTATAAAAATCATTAAATCCTTTTAAGTAAAATATCGTACTAATTTCACATAAAATATTGAAGTTCGTTTTCTTTAGTTCCATTTAAAAAGGTTCGGCACAAGGTCCCTTACCTTAGTTCTGATTTCGCTCCAAACCTAACCGAACTCCTTGACTACACTTCCTTTAGTAGGACCTCAAGTTCAGCGCGAAGACTTAACGTTCCTTAGTTTGTCTTGACGTTTGCCCTACAATTCCGCTCCAAGCTTGGTCCCTACAATGATTATATGCGAATACTTTCATGCGAACCAGTTCTAAATGATCCTGCATTCCAAAATTAAAGAGGGTTTCGCGTGGCTCACCTAATCTCCAACCTTGACCTCGAATACTTCTTGATTGCGGCGTAACTGACGAACGACGGTTGCTGGACGGATGGTGGGGCGGCGATATCACGGCGCATCCGGCGGCGCGAAAGGCGTCTGAGCGTGATCTGATTGGCGTGGCGCGGCGCAACACGAGGAGGAACACGGCCGACGAGCGCTGCGTTCGCAGTGTTGAACGCCTTACGTCCGAGGCCGGCCGGCGCGCGAAGCGGCCAAAACGCTCACCTGCTCGGAGAACTCGCCGGCGTGTCCTGGGTGTTGTAGACGGACGGTGGCGGTGGGCGAGAGATCACGAGCGGCGGCAAACTGTGTACTCGGCGGCAAGGGAACGGCTTGCGGCGTCGCCGTGTGTGGCTGCATGAGAAGCGGCGGAGAAGAGCTACTCAAGTCCGCGGCGTTAACGTTGAAACCGCCGCCGAGGTGGCTTGCCGCCGCGAGATACTCGGGAAGGAAAGTCGGACGGCGGTTCTTTTGCGAGTGGCGCTCGACTAAGGGCCTTCCGTCCACGACTTGCGGTGCGGCCGCGCGTGCGTGTTGGATTGGCCGTCGCGTGGTCTCTTGTTCCGACCGGCAGCAAGCATAATGAATGAAGGTATGGTGGCTCTCGGTTAGGGCAAGGATTAGGGTTTTGGATTAGGGTAAGGAGTGCAAGAGGAAGGAGAAGATGATAGTGACTGGGGTTAGGGTTTTCTTGTTGGTGATTTCACTTAAGGAGACTATATACTACCAAATTAGGTTAAATTCCAATTGCCAAAAGTAACCCTCACTTAAACACTAATAACCAAGTGCCAATGCCTCTTCCTTTTCCTTTAATTTTAATAACTAATAATCGAGAGGAGAATATTTGGCTTTAAACTAAGTAAAATCATTGGCTCACTCTCATCGAGCCTGATGGAAATTTACTAATCCAACTCCACACACACACAGGTTGATAGAACGCTAAATAAAATAAATAATTAGTACCTGTGGTCGTGGTCGTCACAACCTTCCCTCCTTAAGAACTTTCGTCCTCGAAAGTTCCTATTCTTGAAATAATTCTGGGTATTTAGCCCGCACCTCTTCTTCTCGCTCCCAGGTAGCTTCTTTCGTGCGGTGGTTTTGCCACAACACTTTAACTAAGCTGATCTCACGGTTACGGAGGGTCTTTCGATCTTTAGCAATAATGCATGCACTGCGGCTGTTCGCCATAACTCGGATCTTACGCTAATCGCAATGGTTCAAGTCTACGACATGAGTCGGTGCGGGCGTACTTTCTCAACATGGAGACATGAAACACGTTATGAACCGCTGGAAAGGGAAGGCGGCGGTGCTAATCTGAGGCCACTGCACCAATCCTCTCTAAAATCTTAAATGGTCCGATGAATCGCGGACTCAATTTCCCTTTTCGGCCAAACCTTAGAATTCCCTTCATTGGGGCCACCTTAAGAAACACGTGGTCCCCAACTTCGAATTCTAGGTCCCTTCGTCTCGAATCGGCATAACTCTTCTGTCTGCTTTGGGCGGTCTGCATCCGCGCCCTAATCTTTTGTGCCGCATCATTTGTGACCTGTACCAACTCTAGACCCAATAACTGGCGTTCACCAACCTCCTCCCAGAAAACGGGAGTTCTGCAATGTTTTCCATAGAGAGCTTCAAATGGAGCCATTCCGATGGTCGACTGATAACTGTTATTGTAAGCAAACTCCATCAAATGCAAATGAGTGTCCCAACTACCGGGGAAGTCTAAGGTGCAAGCTCGCAACATATCTTCTAATATCTGGTTTAAACGTTACATGCGCCCATCCGCCTCGTGGATGGAAAGGCAGATTACTAAAGTTTAACCGTGAACCTAACGCTTTCTGTAGACTCCTCCAGAAGTTGGAGGTGAAACGTGGATCCCTGTCTGAAATAATCTTGACTGGAATCCCATGCAAACGGACTATCTCTTCCAGGTAAAGCTGCGCCCACTTATCCGTAGAATAGGTGGGTTTCCCTGGTATGAAATGTGCTGACTTGGTTAATCTGTCCACTATGACCCAAATTACCGAGTAACCTCGTAAGGTTCTAGGCAGTCCGACTATGAAATCCATAGAGATCTCCTCCCATTTCCACTGAGGTACATGTAAGGGTTGTAGTAATCCTGCGGGTCTCTGCCTAGGTGCCTTCACCTGCTGACAAGTCAAACATTTGCTGACAAACTCTGCTACGTCGCGCTTCATGTTACACCACCAAAATGACTGTTTCAGATCTCGATACATCTTGGTACTGCCAGGATGCATAGAAAATGGTGAGTTGTGGGCTTCGCTCAAGATTTCAGTTTTCAGTTTGTCATCGCCTGACACACATAATCGTCCCTGAAATAGTAATCCTCCATCTGTGGATAGGGAAAACTCTGTCAACTCACCTGTAGTTACTGCAGTAAGTTTTTCCACTAACTGAGGGTCTCCCTGCTGAGACTCAATGATGCGCTGTCTCAAGGTTGGTTGTATCGTTAACTGAGCTAACTGAGCCGTGGTCTTTCCTACTAGTACTGCAATTTCAGCTCGAACAAACTCTGCCTGTAACTCTGCTCTGTCAGTAACTCGTGCTGAAGTATGCACTGGCTTCCTACTGAGGGCATCGGCCACGACATTAGCCTTACCGGGGTGGTATTGTATGTCAATATCATAATCCTTCACTAATTCCAACCATCTGCGTTGCCTCATGTTCAATTCCTTCTGGGTGAACAGATACTTCAGACTTTTATGATCTGTAAAAATCTGAATTTTCTCGCCATACAGGTAGTGCCTCCAGATCTTTAATGCAAAGACCACTGCTGCTAGTTCCAAGTCGTGAGTTGGATAGTTCCTCTCGTGCGTCTTCAATTGTCGGGATGCATAGGCTATTAATCTACCGTGTTGCATTAGCACACAACCCAAACCTTTCTTAGAAGCATCACTGTAAACCACGAAGCTCCCTGTTCCCTCGGGGACTGTAAGAATCGGGGCTGACACTAATCTGCACTTGAGTTCCTGGAAACTCGCCTCGCAAGCATCATCCCAAACAAATGAGTTACCTTTGCGCGTCAATCGAGTCATGGGCATGGCTATCTTGGCGAAGTCCTCGCACGAAACGTCTATAGTAACTCCAAGAGACCCGAAAACTACGTACCTGCAGAATAGCGGTGGTCGGACGAGGCCACCGTGTGGCGGCCTCCACTTTTCTTTGGGTCAACAGAGACTCGGCTTTCGGACACCACATGCCCTAAGAAAGATACACATGCGAGCGAAATTCACACTTGGAAAATTTTGCATATAACTTATTCTCTCTCGGCGTGAGTAAAACTTTTCTCGGTGCCTTTCATGATCTTCGTCACACACGAGTATATCGGTATATCGTCGATAAATACTATCACGAACGTATCAAGAAACTCTTTGAATAAACGGTTCATCAAGTCCATGAAAGCGGCGGGGCGTTGGTCAAACCAAACGACATCACTTTGTGAACTCGTAATGCCCATAACGTGATCTCAATCTTTTTTAGGAATATCCTCTTCACCGATTCTCAATCGATGGTAGCTTTGATCTCGGATCAATCTTGGAGAACATCTTGTTGCTCACCTGCAATGATCGAACAAATCATCTATTACGGGAAGAGGGTATTTGTTCTTGATCGTAACTTTATTCAACTCCTCGTAATCTATACACAGTAGCATAGATCCGTCTTTCTTTTTTTTCACGAACAACACAGGGGGCTCCCAAGGCGAAACGCTTGGGCGTATAAACCCTTTGTCTAGTAAGTCTTGTAATCGTATTTTTAGTTCTTTCAACTCTGCCGGTGCCATTCTCATGCGGTGCCTTGGATATCGGAGTCGTCCCTAATTCCAATCAGATGTTAAAATCTACCTCTCGGCCAGGAGGTATCCCGGGAGGTCCTCGGGAAAAACGTCTGTAAATTCATTCACCATCGTACCGGTGACACGAGAGATCTCTCGTGCACCTTGCATCTAGTATGCAAGCTAAGACGCCCCAAGCTCCTCGATGTAATAACTTTCGCCTTAAGGGCGTGAATTACCTTAGGCCTACTTCCTGCTATCGTGCCTCCGAACTCCTTAGCGGGTTGGTCGGGAGGAGAGTGAACACTACCTCCTTCCCACGAAACAATCAATGCAAGCATGGTTCTGCGCTAACGATCCATGCCCAATATCACATCAAAGTCGGACATGTCTAAGACTACTAGATTTCTATGTTAACTCATGGTCTGCGATGGTCACACTACCATCCTTGACTTTCATAGTGGCTAACAAATTTATCCCCACAGAGTGGAGAGCAGAGCAGCATCATGAATCGTTTCTAATTCTAACTCACTTGACTTACGAAGGATGCGAAATAAAAGAGTGTGTAGAACCAGAATCAAATAATACAAAGGCAAGGTGTCCAAGTAATGGAAGTGTACACAGTAACCACCGAGTCCGAGCCATAGATGTTTTTACTTGGTGCTTGCATAAGCTCTTCCTTGATGTATAACCGCTTCTTCAAAGCGGTCCCACTATTGATAACTTTGAGGTTGGCTAGTCTTTGGCTTGACTCGAGCGGCTATTAGCTCTGTGCCCTTCTTTCCCACACACAAGCACACTTCGGACCGGGCAAAAACACTTACCCCAAAGTCTTTACTTACCACAATCTTTGCACCGTGGCTTATCTCCACCGTTATTTCCCGTTCTGTTGACTTGTGGTCTCGACTGAACACGCACGAAAATGTCCTGGTCTATGCGGTGTACGCTGGGACGCCTTGTGAGCTTGAATTTGGTGGTCCCACTTCCTCTTATGATTTGCCATGGCCGCCAGGGTTAACCACTACTGCGCCATGCGATCTGCGCTGCACCCAAATCAATTCCGCCACTCTCACTGCGGAGGCATAATCGATGAGGTGCTAGTGCTTGAATGAAGCCTCGACATTCTCATCCACCCCCATAACGGCGCTCTGTTTTCTTTGCCTGCCTGTCTACACCGGCTCGGGGCAAAGCGTGACAAACGGGTGAATTCCCTCTCATAAACCTCCACCGCCTCCTGCTCGCTACAAGTCCAAGTTTGTAAGAATTGCGCTGCTTCCTATAACGAGCTGCAGCAGGATAAAATTTCCGCCAGAACGCTTCTCTAAACAGATTCCAAGTAATTGTTTCTCCGCTAGCGACAGTGGTTCCCTGAGCGGACTCCCACCATAAATACGCGTCATCCCTCAGCATAAAGGTAGCACAGGACACCCTATGGTCCTCAGGGCAATTCATCAGCCTGAAAATGGCCTCAATGGAGGACAGCCACAACTCGGCCACAGTGGGGTCACTGGAAGACCCATCAAACGATCTGGGATCATATTTCCTGAAGTCCTTCAGGTATCGAGACTCTAGAGTTGCATCGTTCCGTCCCTGATTTGCTTGGGCGAGCTGAGTGGCTACTGTAGCTCGCACTAGAGTCTGCATAGCCTCTACCATCATAGTCATAACGTTAGTGTTCCCTTGATCTGCCACCGGAGCGACTGCAGGTGCATTCTCCTGGCGACCAGTGGGTCACCGGGGAGGTGCAGTGCGGGTGGAGCAACCTCTTCCTCTTCCAGTGGTAATTCCTGTTGGGTGTCAACGTTTTCTCTTGCCCTCCGGCCCCTACCACGTCCCCTACCTCTCCCTCGAGCTCTAGGTGGCATTTTGTCGATACTACAATACAGAGAGTTTCTAACTCAGTTTCATTACTTTCTAACTACAAGATAGGATCACCCCTTAGGGTTTTAAGTTCATGTATATGCATAAAACAGAATCACATCATAATCATTTACTTAATAAATAAAATACCAGAACGTACTGGCGGTGGCCAGACGCAGCGTTGTTCAACCATGGGAACTACTCGTGCTTACTCGTAAGCAAGTCTACTGAACCCTTAAACCTAGGGCTCACGATACCAACCGTAACGCCCTACTTTTCTATGACTAAACTCTTAGGGACATCACTACACATGCATGCATTTATAGGCCAAGAGATAAAAAGATCTTGAAAGAAAGCCTCCAATTACATATAAATAGTCTTTAGGGATCCCAAATCAAAACATTTAAAACAGGTAAAAGGGGTAGTTTAACATGGCCTATTAAAAATCTGTAAGTAAATTTAAACTCCAAAAAAAAAACATAAAGAGGCAACATCAGTTATAAAGGAAATATGCGGAAAACATGTCTATTCCCATGGTTCTAACAACGCGCCTCCGCCTCTCCACTCACTCATGCGCACGTCCTTGGCCTTACAGAAAAACATTTTTAAAAGAAAGGGTGAGTATTGCAAAACAATACCCAGTAAGTGACCTCGCTCACAGAGTTTGGGATATGCATACACATACAATCATGACTTTTAAACTTGTTCGAAATGTACATATGCGGGACCTAAAACTTTCTCATATTGTCAGGTCTTTAATCCATGACTTCCTTTTTATTTGTGTGGCCGACTGGTCATCCTGAGTCATTTCATTTTGAGTCCTCTCACAGGACCCTGTAATAATTTGAGTCCCTCACGGACCCTGTAATAATTTGAGTCCTCACAGGACCCACAATAATTTGACCCATAGGGTCTCTATTGCATGTTTGACCATGCACATAATGCTCTCGAGAGACCAATGTCCACACTTTTCATTAATTCATTTCGTGACATACATAACATGCATGAGGTCCCATCATACATCATAACTATAGTGTACATGCCACAACCATTATCAATAATATGCAAATCATGACTTTTCACATCGATATAGGGCGTAATACTCGCGTACAAAATCATGCAATGTTCTCATAGATAATCTTGTACTATCCTCACATGAAATCTTTGGAATATCCTTACATAACATACAAAGACATTCTCGCATAAAATACTAGATTATTCTCGCATAAAATATTGAGATATCTTCTCATAGAATATCAAAGTATTTTCACATAAAATCTCGGATATATTCTCGTATAAAAATCATTAAATCCTTTTAAGTAAAATATCGTACTAATTTCACATAAAATATTGAAGTTCGTTTTCTTTAGTTCCATTTAAAAAGGTTCGGCACAAGGTCCCTTACCTTAGTTCTGATTTCGCTCCAAACCTAACCGAACTCCTTGACTACACTTCCTTTAGTAGGACCTCAAGTTCAGCGCGAAGACTTAACGTTCCTTAGTTTGTCTTGACGTTTGCCCTACAATTCCGCTCCAAGCTTGGTCCCTACAATGATTATATGCGAATACTTTCATGCGAACCAGTTCTAAATGATCCTGCATTCCAAAATTAAAGAGGTTTCGCGTGGCTCACCTAATCTCCAACCTTGACCTCGAATACTTCTTGATTGCGGCGTAATCGACGAGCAGCGGTTCTTTGGACGGATGGTGGGGCGGCGATATCACGGCGATCAGCGGCCAGCGCGCGCGTCTGAACGTGATCTGTTCGACGTGGCGGGCCGCAACACGAGGAGGAACACGGTGGGCGAGCGCTGCAGTGCGCGCGGTGTTGAACGGCCTTCGTCCGAGGCTGGCTGGCGCGAGCGGCCGAAACGCTCACCTGCTCGGAGAACTCGCCGGCGTGTACTGGGTGTTGTAGACGGACGGTGGCGGGCGGGCGAGATCACGGCGGCCCGCAAACTCGTGTACTCGGCGGCAAACGACGACTTGCGTCGCCGCCGTGCGTGGCTCTGAGCGAGGCGGCGGAGGAGAGCTACTCAAGTCTGGCCGGCGTTAACGTTGAAACCGCCTTCGGGAGTGGCTTGCCGGCGCGAGGATACTCGGGAAGGAAAGCCGGACGGCGGTTCTTTTGCGAGTGAGCGCTCCGACTAAGGGCCTTCCATCCACGACTTAGGTGCGGGCTGCGGCGTGCGTGTTTGGATTGGTCGTGACGCGTGGTCTCTTGTTCCGGCCGGCAGCGGTATAATGAAGGTATGGTGGCTCTCGTTAGGGCAAGGATTAGGGTTTTGGATTAGGGTAAGGAGTGCAAGAGGAAGGAGAAGATGATAGTGACTGGGGTTAGGGTTTTCTTGTTGGTGATTTCACTTAAGGAGACTATATACTACCAAATTAGGTTAAATTCCAATTGCCAAAAGTAACCCTCACTTAAACACTAATAACCAAAGTGCCAATGCCTCTTCCTTTTCCTTTAATTTTAATAACTAATAATCGAGAGGAGAATATTTGGCTTTAAACTAAGTAAAATCATTGGCTCACTCTCATCGAGCCTGATGGAAATTTACTAATCCAACTCCACACACACACAGGTTGATAGAACGCTAAATAAAATAAATAATTAGTACCTGTGGTCGTGGTCGTCACAGTGAATTCCCGAAAGGGATACAGTTTCCTGGTGTCCTCAATAAAACTTTCGAAAGGGAAAGTTTATAGGTTTCCTCAATAAAACTTTCGAAAATTCAACTTCAAGTATGAGCAAATCGCCATGAAATGTGAACATGGAATTCCATAAGATTGCCACTTATTGCATGAACAATAATGAACAACCCTATCTCCTTCTCGAGTTAAATTCAGAGTTTGAATATTTCCTCCATTGGCATTGAAATAATGTAACCTAGTTTTCACATGGAACACTCCGTTTTCTCGATCGTAGTCTACTATATCATGTTTCATAGATCTTGATGCCCACCTCACAATTTTATCAAGTGCATACCTAATAAGAAGTGAGTTCAAGTTGGTGAGTATATTGAACATAGGTTATTGTGACTAGCATGAAAAAAAGTTGTAATATTACCTCGTATATTTCGATTGTTGTGCCAACTCAATCCTCGTTTCAGCTCTCCTCTTTTCAAAATATTGTACACATCTGTAGAATGTAAGTTGAGGAAGAGCAGTGATTGGCAACATGCGACCACCTTTAAGGACTCCATTTATGCTCTCTGACAGATTAGTTGTCATCCACCCATACCTAAAACCTCCATCATGAGATTGAGTCCATTTATTAACACCAATGTTGTTGAAAAAGTTCATACAAGAACTATTTATGGCTTTTATCTCCTCAACACATTTGTTGCACTTACGAATTTGGTGATGACATCCAGCACGATAAACCATGTCTTTCAACTTCTGAGACGTATATTTATTGTTGAAATTACTAGCAATATGTCGTAAGAAAAATCGATGATGACATTTCTCATTCGCCCAACCATTCTGTGGAGTATTAACAACAGAAATTATCCCACCATGTCGATACGATATTAAACATATCTCTTCATGTGTACAAATTTGTCTTAGATGTTTCAAAAACCAACCCCATGTCTCACGACATTCCTCATCTACAACAGCAAATGCAAGAGGAAACAAATTTCCATTGGAATCTACAGCCTTTGCAATTCGTAACTTACCTCTATACTTTCCATGCAAATGGGTGCCATCGATTTGAATGATGAGTCTACATTTTTTGAAAGCCTCTACACTGTTGGGATTTATGCCCTAAACTTGTGTAATCTTGATCAATTAAATAAAGTGTTATTTGTTTTGATAAAATTACAGTCTTGCTTTTATAAATCCAATAAACTAAGCTCCAAGGTTATAACGTTTATCTTGAAATCAGTTGTAGTGGACACTATTTGGGTTGAATTCAAGATTATAACCTAAATAGTCTATGGTATAA
This sequence comes from Trichosanthes cucumerina, assembly GCA_036507285.1. Lineage (NCBI taxonomy): Eukaryota > Viridiplantae > Streptophyta > Magnoliopsida > Cucurbitales > Cucurbitaceae > Trichosanthes > Trichosanthes cucumerina. The sequence continues at coordinate 12,536,366 of CM071836.1, read as the reverse complement.
GAATAAGGTTGGAAACCCATTCTGGTAACACCATGGATGCAACCCACTTTGTAATTAGTACACATGAGGTAATCAACTCATTCATGTAGTTGACATGCAGTGTGGGGCATCTGTATGAAGAGTTCATATAAGATCGATCGCAAATTATTAGTCTAACCAAGATAACACAGTTAACGAGGATAAGACTAGTAATTTATAGATGGGCATTAGTGACTTGACTCAATCTGAGCAAGTTAAGAACTCCTGCTTATAGGGGTTTGTCCTTAGACTAGTATGGGTGAGAGTGGCCTGTAGCCGACTCAATAAGCCTACCTTCTCAGGGACAGAACCTTGTAGGTAGTTGGGGACTTAACTGTGCAAGATTGAATTCACTCATTCCTCTACTGAGGAATTAGATAGGTTGTTCCCTTAAGAAATGACTCCATGTCTTGAACAACGGGGCCCCACCCTCTACGAGGGCATGAGTCTAAGGTAGGACCTTAGACTTGTTGTTCATTAGAGGATCAGTGGTGCTTAAGAAGCAAAGAGGTAATCACATGGGTAAAACGGTAATTTGACCCAGTTGTTATTACGAACAACCTGTGAAGGGTCGACTCATGGGCAATGAATATATCAGTGGACACAATAATATCTAAAGTGAGGAGAGTGCAGCTACAAGTCTATAGTGGAGTGACTTGTAGTTAATGAATATTGATTAACTGGATCAAAGAGTTTGATCAGTTAATCTCACATCATTGGAGCTATGATCTGTAGGTCCATTAGATCCCTTCGTTGGCTCAACATGGTAATATTGAGGCTATAAAGTTAGGAGTGAAATTGAAGTGTGTCAATTTCATACATGAGGAGTTATATCAATTATATATGATATAATTGATATAATATATAGTTTTAATGTGAATTAGATTCATATATAAACTATATACTAAAGCGAGATTAAAGGAGGAGTAGAATGGTCATTTCCATCCCATTCCTCTATATATATAGTTGCATGAGATGCAACTAGGTTAAAAAAATCATCTAAGTGTATTCCTAGCCTCCTTGTTGTGTTGTTGGAAGAGTTCCAAAATACAAATCTCTCTCACAAAATTCCTCACTACTCCTAAAGGTAACCCACCTTCCTCCCTCTCCTAGAGAACAACGGAGAAGATCCGATGGTGGTGTCGGTGTTCGTACGAGTTCTTGTTGCTGAGATCGTGACCGTGGAGAGAGGAGCACTTGAAGAAAGGTTTTTCAAAGGTATATACTTGTTGTCCATGCTCTTATTATATGCTTAATCCATGTTTTATATTCTTGAAATTTCCATTGTAACTAAATCAAGAGCGCGCGATTCGCAATCGCTTCCGCTTTGGGGACTACGATTCCCTTCAATTGGTATCACAACCCAATTGCGTTCTTGATTTATGTTCTGGATTTTTCAAGAACAAGGTGAGATTTACTGTTTTTGTGCATGAGATGTATGAACGGTTTTTGCGAAACTAGATGTTTTCAATTTTGGCACTTAGATTTACAATTTCATTGAAATGTTCAATGTAAGGGCCCGGTGTTTTGGGCAAATTTAATTGTAAATCTAGTCTGTAAGTCCGTGTCGATCGAGGCGAAGCGGTTGCTAAGAAGATCGGAGCGAAAACAAGCAAGAAATGGAGATTCCTATGGTTGTTCTGTGAATGGCGTTGCAACGCCACTGCGGCAGCGCGCAGTGAGAAGAAGGCGGCGCGCAACGCTTCTAGAAAACAAAAGCAAATGCGTTACGACGACACGAAGACGTTTCACGCGAGGAGCAACACGAGCGGCGAAAAATTTTATTATTTATATTAATTATAAAAATGTTTTATTTTAATATATTTAATCATTTTAATTTTAATTAATATAATTAGATTATATTAATTAAAATTATTTCTAGGGTGCCAAAATTGGTCTAATTTTTGCTATTTTAATTATGCAATTGTTGTGTAATTATTGTCATGCATAGTGTATGCTTTTATTTTAGAAATCCCACCTTAGGTTAAGCATTTTCATGCATCATTTATAATATAAGGAGTTATATTATATAGTTTGCATGGTTAATTAATATAAGGTTGTTATATTAATTTTTGGACAGCATTGACATGCAATATATTTCATGAGATGAATATGCTATGAATGTTTTATTATTCATGTGTTGAATGATCAAGCACTATAACATAGTATACATGTCACCTAAGGTTAATTATTAGTTTTAAAGTGTTTAGAACTTGGAAATAATAGACCTTAGGTTATCTAGTTCTAATTAGATTAGAATTAGGAACCAAGTAATTTATAAGCTAGGATTAAAGAGGAACTTTGTCTAAGGAAAGTTACTGTCCTAGGTTTCAGGGTATTTAAGTTGACTGAAACTAACACCCCACAGGAACCGACACACGGGAGTGTTTAATCAGACAGTCTTATAAATTACAGTAGCGTCAGCGAGTTTATTAAGGGGTTAATAAACTAGAAATCATAGGTTTAATATAAGGAGTTATATTAACAAACTTAGGATAAAATCAATATAAGAGTTATATTGATTATCAATATAAGAGTTATGTTGATAGAGTTAGGTAAAACCATTAGCCGAGTTTTAGCCTAAGAAAGATTCGTATAGACTTAAAGTATTCAGTGGGAGGAAAACGTGTATGAGATACATATTTTTTCACCTACGTTATCTTCGGGAAGTTCACATCGTGAGACTCATACTTGGCCTAGTGGCGCAAACGGGAGCATCCCCCTTCGGATGGTGTTTGTATGAGTCAATACCAAGGTGAATAGAGAGGGTACTTATAGTGAGTGGGAGTAGGTTTAGTGAAAACAAAACCTACAGTCTCTTTTGTCGGTTTACACCGTTAGACCACTATGGTCAGCCTGCTAGTTTGGCCTGGACTAGACAATCCCTTCGGAGGGCTTGATCATAGGGGATATAACACAGTAGACACCCGAAAGGGATAAAGATTTCCTTAGACTATTTTCTAATCTAGTCCACCCTTCGGCGGATTGTATTGGATCGAGACTCTGGGATCTAAAGACAAAGGGTTACACTCACGGGGTACATAAGTTGTGTATGTATCCAGACCGAAAAATGGTAACTAAAACCTATAGGAATAAGAGTTATTCTGGTGTTAGGTTTTGGTCAAGAATGTCTTGATCCAGAGGAGGATTTGTTTTTATTACCCTTCGGTGTCATACACTCTAAACCTTTGGAGTATCATTGCAAATTATAAATGACCTAGGAATCATTTGATAATTAGCTAAAACATGATTGGATTAGAGTTATAGCAAGAAACTCATACAAGTTTGTTTGTAAATTTTCAGCAAAAATGTCTAGCTTTATGATTTCCTTATTGGGTGCGAAAAAGTTAACCGGAGAGAACATAGTGACATGGAGGGATGGACTCAACATAATTTTGGCTACACATGATCTTAAGTTCGTTCTCAATGAGGAGTGTCCTCAATTTCCTGCTCAAAATGCATCTCAAGCTGTTGAGGATGCGTATGACCGTTGGATTAATGCCAACGAAAAGGCGAAAGCCTATATCCTGGCTAGCATACCTGATGCTTTAGCCAGGAGGCTGGAGGGCAAGGTCTCAGCTCGAGAGATCATGGATTTTGTGCTAAATTTGTCTAGACAACCGTCCAAACAAATTCGGCAAGAAGCCCTAAAGTTCGTTTATAATGCACGTATGAAGGAAGGAACATCGGTGAGAGAACATGTTCTCAATCTGATTGCCCACTTCAATATAGCGGAATTAAACGGAGCGGTCATAGATGAGAAATGTCAGATTTTGTTCATCCGAAAATCTCTTCCGAAGAGTTTTCAGCGATTCCGTAGCAATGCAGCGATGAACAACATAGAGTATAATCTGACTTCTCTGCTACATGGGCTGCAAAATTATCAGTTTCTTATGGATGATAAGAGACAACAAAATGGAGAGGCAAATTTGTTTGCTCATTCCAAAAGTTCTCTGGATGATTCATCCTCTGGGACTAAGAACTGCAACCATGCTTCTGGACTTAAGAAGATACAGAAGAAGAGGAAAATGAGCAGATAATGAGCAACTGTCTGGCAAAGAAAATCTGTTATTTGATAACATGTAGCTTAAGGGTTTATTAGAAACCTTATTTCTTGCCTTAAGAACATTGTATTTCTTTTACTTTGCAATTGAATAAAGTGTTTATTTCGTTGGAAAAGTATTGTATTATGTGTTGCTCTTCTTGAGAATTATTTGCAAATGATTTAATTCAGTTAAAATAGTTTTTACAAGTGAATTTTACAGAATTTCAAGCACACGAACTAATTTCTCCTAAAGAAAATGCTCATCTTTGGCATCTAAGATTGGGTCACATTAATCTCAATAGGATTGAGAGATTGGTAAAGAACGGACTTCTAAACGAGTTAGAAGAAAATTTCTTGCCAATATGTGAATCCTGCCTAGAAGGCAAGATGACTAAAAGACCTTTTAGTGGAAAAGGTTATAGAGCCAAAGATCCTCTAGTGCTTATACATTCAGATCTTTGCGGTCCGATTAATGTTAACGCCAGGGGAGGATACGAATATTTCATCTCTTTTATAAATGATTATTCCAGATATGAGCATTACCTAATGCACCACAAGTCTGAACCACTTGAAAAGTTCAAAGAATTCAAGACTGAGGTTGAAAATCAATTAGGTAAAACTATTAAAACACTTCGATCGGATCGAGGTGGAGAGTACATGGATTTAAAATTTCAGAACTATATGATAGAACATGGAATTACATTCCAACTCTCGACTCCCACACCACCACAAAAAGCGGTGTATCGAAAAGGAGAAATAGAACCTTGTTGGACATGGTTCGATCAATGATGAGTTGTGCTCATCTCCTTAGTTCCTTTTGGGGTTATGTAGTGGAGACTGCAGTATACATATTGAATAGTGTGCCCTCCAAAAGTGTTTCTGAAACACCTTTTGAACTCTGGAAAGGACGTAAAGGTAGTTTATGTAACTTCAGAATATGGGGTTGTCCAGCACATGTGCTTGTGACAAATCCAAAGAAGTTGGATTCATGTTCAAAGTTGTGCCTATTCGTAGGATACCCAAAAGAAACAAGAGGTGGTTTATTCTATGATCCTAAGGAAGATAAGGTCTTTGTGTCGACAAATGTCACTTTCTTGGAGGAGGACCACATAAGGGACCATAAACCAAAAAGTAAGGTAGTGTTAAGTGAGTTAGACGGAACAATAGCAAAGGTTGCTGATAAAAACACTAGTACGTCAACAAGAGTTGTTGATACTAGTTTGTCTAGTCAAGAGGGTCCATCTCAAGTGTTGAGTATGCCTCGACGTAGTGGGAGGGTTGTGATACAACCTGACCGTTATATGGGTTTAGCTGAAACCCAAGTTGTTATACCAGATGACAACTGTGAGGATCCATTGACTTATAATCAAGCAATGGTTGACATTGACAAAGACAAATGGGTCATAGTCATGGACCAAGAAATGGACTCTATGCACTTCAATTCTGTTTGAGATCTTGTAGATAAGCCTGATGGGGTAAAACCTATAGTTTGTAAGTGGATCTACAAGAGAAAACGTGGTGTAGATGGGAAGGTGCAAACCTTTAAAACTAGACTAGAAGCAAAGTGTTATACCCAAGTTTAAGGGGTTGACTTTGAGGAAACCTTTTCACCTGTTGCTATGGTAAAGTCTATCCGTATCCTTCTTGCCATTGCCGCATATTATGACTATGAGGTATGGCAAATGGATGTCAAGACAGCCTTTTTGAATGACAATCTTGAGGAAACCATCTACATGGACCAACCCAAAGGGTTCATTGAACCAGGACAAGAGCAAAAGGTTTGCAGGCTTCAAAGGTCGATTTATGGACCCAAACGAGCCTCTAGGTCTGGAATATAAGATTTGATGAGGCTATCGGATCTTATGGTTTTGACTTGAGAATGATGATGAACCTTGTGTCTACAAGAAAATCATCAATAGTTACTGTCGCTTTCCTAATTCTCTATGTGGATGATATCCTACTCATTGGGAATGATGTAGGTTATCTTCTTGACATCAAGGAATGGCTAGCAACGCAATTCCAAATGAAAGATTTGGGTGATGCGCGATTTGTTCTTGGGATCCAGTTGTCCGGAGCCGCAAGAATAGAACACTAGCCTTGTCTCAAGCAGCATACATAGACAAAGTGTTGTCAAGGTTTAAGATGCAAGATTCTAAAAAGGGCTTGTTGTCTTTTAGACATGGAATCCATTTTTCTAAGGAACAGTGTCCTAAGACACCTCAAGGAGTTGAGGATATGAGACGGATTCATACGCGCATACCGTTGTTAGGCTTTGATGTACGCCATGTTGTGTACTAGGCCCGACATCTGCTTTGCGATTTGGGATGGTCGATGAGTATCAATCCAATCCGAGACTTGAACAACGGGCGGCGGTTAAACGATCCTTAAGTATCTTCGGAGAACAAGGAACTACATGCTTGTGTATGGGGCTAAGGATTTGATCCTTACTTGATACACGGTTACGACTTTCGGTGATAAAGATTCTCGAAAATCTACATCGAGTCGATTTTCACTCTTAACGGAGGAGTTGTAGTATGGCGAAGCGTCAAGCAAAGATGCATCGGCGATTCCACTATGGAGGCGAATATGTAGCGACTTGTGAAGCGGCTAAGGAGGCCGTTTGGTTAAGAAATTTATGCTAAATTTGGAAGTTGTTCCAAATATGACTTTGCCGTCACCTTTGTATTGCGATAACAATGATGCGTTGGCAAATCGAGGAACCCCAAGTCACAAGAGGGGAAACACATAAAGCGGAAGTATCATCTCATCCAGGAGATCGTGCACGGAGAGGAGACGTGATTGTCACGAAGATAGCCTCAGAGCACAACATTGTTGATCCTTTTACAAAGGCTCTCACGGCTAAAGTATTTGAGAGTCACCTAGAAGGTCTAGGTTTACAAGTCTTCCCCAACTAGGGCAAGTGGGAGTATTTTGTACAAAGGGTTTAAATGCCCTAGTTTATTGTATTTACATTAATGTAATGTTTAGTACTCCACAAGCTTTAGGTCAAGTGGGAAATTGTTGGGATTTATGCCACTAAACTTGTGTAATCTTGATCAATTAAATAAAGTGTTATTTTTTGATAAGATTACAGTCTTGCTTTTATAAATCCAATAAACTAAGCTCCAAGGTTATAACGTTTATCTTGAAATCAGTGTAGTGGACACTATTCGAGTTGAATTCAAGATTATAACCTAAATAGTCTATGGTATAAGAATAATGTTGGAAACCTCATTCTGGTAACACCATGGATGCGACCCACTTTGTAATTAGTACAAATGAGGTAATCCAACTCATTCATGTAGTTGACATGCGAGTGGGGGCATCTGTATGAAGAGTTCATACAAGACTGGATTGCAAATTATTAGTCTAACCAGTATAACACCGTTAACAGGATAAGACTAGTAATTTATAGATGGTCATTAGTGAATTGACCTGAATCCTGAGCAAGTTAAGAACTCCTGCTTATAGGGGTTTGTCCTTAGACTAGTATGGGTGAGAGTGGCACATGGCCAGGCTCAATAAGCCTACCTTCTCGGGACGTAACCTTGTAGGTAGTGGGGACTTAAGCGTGCAAGATGGAATTCACTCATTCCTCTCTTGAGGAATTAGATAGGTTGTTCCCTTAAGAACTGACTCCAGGTCTTGAACAACGAGGCCCCGCCCTCTACGAGGGTATGAGTCTAAGGTAGGACCTTAGACTTGTTGTTCATTAGAGGATCAGTGGTGCTTAAGGAGCAAAGAGGTAATCACGGGGGTAAAATGGTAATTTGACCCACCGTGATTACTGAACAACTTTGTGAAGGGTCGACTCATGGACAATGACTATATCGGTGGACATAATAATATCTATCTGATGAGGAGAGTGCAAACTACAAGTCTATAGTGGAGTGACTTGTAGTTAATGAATATTGATTAAGCTGGATCAAAGAGTTTGATCGATTAATCTCACATCATTGGAGCTCATGATCTGTAGGTCCATTAGATCCCTCCATTGGCTCAACATGGTAATATTGAGGGCATAAAGTTAGGAGTGAAATTGAAGTGTTCAATTTCATACATGAGGAGTTATATCAATTATATATGATATAATTGATATAATATATAGTTTTAATGTGAATTAGATTCATATATAAACTATATACTAAAGAGAGATTAAAGAAAGGGTAGAATGGTCATATCCATCCCATTCCTCTATATATATAGTTGCATGAGATGCAACTAGGTTAAAAAAATCATCTAAGTGTATTCCTAGCCTCCTTGTTGTGTTGTTGGAAGAGTTCCGAAACACAAATCTCTCTCACAAAATTCCTCACTACTCCTAAAGGGAACCCACATTCCTCCCTCTCCTAGAGAACAACGGAGAAGATCCGGTGGTGGTGTCGGTGTTCGTACGAGTTCTTGTTGCTGAGATCGTTACCGTGGAGAGAGGAGCACTTGAAAAAAGGTTCTTCAAAGGTATATACTTGTTGTCCATACTTTTATTATATGTTTAATCCATGTGTTTATATTCTTGAAATTTCCATTGTAACTAACTTAAGAGCGCGCGATTCGCAATCGCTTCCGCTGCGGGGACTTCGATTCCCTTCATACACAATGACCGAAAGCCCAAAAGACAGATGTGAGTATAGCATGACCTGCACTTCCATAAGACTTTACTTTCCAGTCCACACGTGTGCCTGGATTTGTTTGCTTAACCATGTACATCCATTTTGGTAGGAGCTAATAAGAATCATCCCAATCACCAAATATTTTGGCCAAAGCGTTTTTTTTCCCATCCCACACCCTACCGTAAGGCACGTGGTAACCAAACTTTTCTTTTATATCAATCTGCAGTTGGGATACACGGACTGCGGGGTTATTTTTTACCGTTTCACAAAATTCAATTGCAATCATCGAAGAATCCAGTTGCACACGACTTTGATTGATCTCTGAATAAAAACTAGTATGTTGCTCAACGTACTTGGTAATTTCAAAAAATCCATGAGATCTTTTCTTCGAGGCACGAAGTCGCCATATACACCCATCTTCCCACTTTTTACATCGTACCACCCATTTCGTAGGCGTTGATTCCACAACCTCATATGGTGCATGATACTTAACAACAAAACATTTTACTATATGCTGGAGGATTTCTTTATTTTTGCATACTAAACCCATATACATCCTATTCCCTTCAACAACTACTGGTTCTTTGATAGGATCATGTTCGGTAGTGTTATCTAATACATTGTTATCCAACTCATTAAATGTGTTTGAAGGGATGCCATGTACACTATTCTCAAAATCCAACTCTTCAAATTCATATCTGTTTCAGTTCTAAACTCTTTATATGTATTATTTGTAACCATATCTTCATCATCACACGGTGCACCAACTATTTGAGGATCTGGGTCAAGACATTGGCTGAATTCAACACCTAGGCTAGGATCAACAGATTGAATAGGCGTTTCTTCAAAGCTTTGTACATTCACATTCATCCTTCTTACATTGATATATAAATGTACTAAATTTAGGATTGACATCGCAATTGAGAACATTAAGTTCATTGCTTGATAGTTAGGGATTGATATTGACATAAACTTTACTGATCCAGATAGCGTTAGTTCAGGGTGTCTATAAACTATGTCAATATAATTTGCCCTCACATCTATACCAAGCGACATGCCTATCATTTCCAGGAACTGTTCAAAGGTTATTCCACTATTCACATTCAAAGAAAAACCACCACATGCTGGTTGGTCATAATCTACATCATCTACCCCATCAATCATAGACTCATTCGTATGCAAAACAAATCCCAATGATTTATCTCCCATTTTCTATTAAAAATAAATTAACCATATATAATTAGAATTAAATTTTTTATGATCTATTACTTAATCCTCTACAATCAAAATAAGCAATAAATCTAAAAAAAAAGGCATTTAAAAACCTAATATGCATCTATTAAAAAAAAATTAAAAACCTAATATGCATCCATTAAAAATAAGTAACAAATCTAAAATACATCTAAAAAAATAAAAATAATTAATAAACCTAATATGCATCTATTAAAAAACGTCGAAATAATAAACAAATCTAAAATGCATCTAAAAATATAAAAATAATTAATAAATCTAAAATGAATCTAAAATTAAAATAATTTACAATGAATCTACAACAAATCAAAATAATTAACAAATGTAAAATGCATGTACAAAAAATCAAAATACTTAACAAATCTAAAATGCATCTACAATTAAAAAAACATATAAAGTTACAATAATAAATTAAACAAATAAAAAACAACTTACATTGTGAAAAAATGGTGAATAAAAGCTTCCTTCCTCCAAAAACGACAAAAATGGTGAACGAAACCTTTAATATTCCTTCAAAAACGACAAAAAGAGTGTTAGTTCCTTCAAATGCGATAAAAAAATCTAAGTGGGGTACAAAGAATTGATTTTTTACCTAAAATGGAGAAGAAAAAAGTGAAAGAGTTAAGAAAGAAAATAAAAAATGAAGAGAGGAAATGAGAGAAAGTAAGAAAGAAGAAAGTGAGAATGGAGAGAAGAAGAAAGTGAGAATGGAGAGGGAAGGGGCGGAAGGCGAACGGCTCTGTGAAGGTCGTCTTTTCAAAAGACGACCTTCATTAAGTACTACGCTGGAAATTGGTTTTGTAAGAAGGTCGACCTTCATTAATTTTTTTTTTTTTTAAATCTAAATGGCAAGGACGACCTTCGCCAACGTGCACATAAGTCGTCAAGAGACCTGAGACCGCGTAGACAAGATCGTCGTCTCGACGACCTTACAATATTTTTAAAATTAGTTTCAATTCTGTAATATTTCTATAATAAATTTTATAACTTGTAATATTAAAAAAAAAATGCCCTCTACGACGGCATACTTCATATTTCAAATGATTTTTGGTGGATATATCTTACATTACGTGAGACTAATAGAATGAAATATTCATTTTTTTTATAAATAAAATGACATATTTTAGTAAATGAGAAATTAAATCTCAAAGGGCACCTATGAAGTTAGAAATAAAGGAAGTATAAGTGTCGTCTCACATGGATAAGATGATGAAACTTGGAGTACTTTATATGTGATAAATAAGTTTGTTTTTCTGCTGCCGATTAAAATATATTATCTTTTACTTAAAGATTAGAAGTTCAAATAATTCAAATAATTTTATTTTTATATAGTTCAACTTAACAATCGTTTTATTTATTTTTTATTTTTATGTGATAAGATGTTCTTGTAAATTTAATGGATTGAATAACAAAGTAGGAAGTCACACGACTCTTATCATTTGAATAGCAAAATATGTACTAGTTAAGGTATATATATATATCACAACCTATTTAAATCGAGGCAGAAGGGTCTAATTAATTTTGGTGCCTTAATATGAAGTCTCTTTTTTTAAAAAAATATACGAATCTCTAACATAGAGTAGGCATAGAACATGAAATGTCTCTCAATATGATAAGATCGATTTGACTCATTATTTATTTGAGTAAACCTTTTATTTCAAGATATAAATATCTTAGACCCCATTTACTAACCATTTGATTTTTATTTTTTGGTTTTAAAAATTAAGTCTAAAAATACTATTTATACTAATGAGTTTCTATGTATTTCTTATCTCCTTTGAACCTATGTTTTAAAAACTAAAAAAATGTAGTTTTCAAAAAAATTATTTTTGTTTTTGAAATTTTGCTAGAAACTTAAGTAGTAATTTAAGAAAGATAGAAGTTATTGTAGAGAAAATAAAGAGAAATGAGGGAAAACAAGCATATATAATTTTTAAATACTAAAATTCAAAAACCAAATGACGCTCAAAGAAAATATGAATCAAAACATATAATTAAATCCATCCATTTATTTATTTTTTCTTTTTGCTATTTCAAATAACATTTGACTTTGAGTTTTTCACACTATTGTTTGCATTAGGATTGAAGCAAATATTTTCTTTTTAAATAAACAAATCTTATTTGAGTTATACAATTTTTATATTTATTCTATTTTGATCTTTTAAATTTTTTTAACATTTTTTATTTCTTCTATTTGTATCAAAATTATGGTTAAATTATACAAAATACTCTTGAATTTGGAGTAAAGTAAGTTTCAATTATACCAAAAAATTTTGAAAAGTTTCATTTTTACTCTTTTAACTTTGAAATTTATTCCAAAAACTACTCTTGAACTTTGAAATTGGTAAGAATGTATATATTTTTCGATAAAACAAATTTATAAAAAAAGATGTGGCAGTTGATGTGTAAACATTAGAAGGTGTATATGATATTTACAATTATGTAGAAGATTAGGATAATTGTTACTATTTATTTCAAATCAAAAGATATCATTAAAATCATCTACATAATCAATTTTTACGACACATCAACTGCTATTAACACAAATGATGTCACGTATGTTTTTCAATTTTTACACATTAGTTGTTATGTCAAATTTGATCTTATTTTAATGAATAAAATCCTAATTTCGAAGTTCAAGGATAAAAATAAAAATTTTTTAAAGAAAAAATAATAATTTGAAATATAATTGAAATTTACTGTAAAGTTTAAGGATATTTTGTACCATTTATCAAAAGAATATTGATTTGAACTTTATTTTAGTTCTTAAATTTTCAGTATGTGTTTTTACTTGGTCCTCTCTTCTAAGTAAATGGACTCCATGGCTAACTATCGAGTAGTTAAAGGGAGTAAAAGAAGTATTCAAGGACTATATTCATAACATTTTTTTAGAATAAAACACATCTAAAAAACAATGTGTTTGGATAATAAAAAAATTGAACTTTTTTAATCCATTCTCACAAATAATAACTTACGTTTTAGAGGGGAAAAAAAATGTATTATCCATTTCCAAAGTACACTGAAATTTTCTGTCTATGAAAAGTAGTTGGCACAAATGGAAAAAAAAATTGAAATCCAGAAATGAGGATGAAATTAAATAAGGGCACTACCGTCCTTTACTTGGACAAAGGTTTTGTAAATGTTTTTGTTTTAAAGAAACAACATTTATAAACTAGAGAATGGGTTAGAGTGAGCCTAGCTCAACATTACAATTTTAAAATAAAATATTGTTGAGTGATTAATTAATTTTTTTTTCTTCGTGAGGATCCATCTCGAATAGGGCGAAAAATTATTAAGTGAAGAACGGGGGAGGGGGTAGGGAGAAAAAAAATTTATACATTAACCTAAATAGGGATGAGAATGGAAAATATACTACATGCCCCCATTTCTATTCTCGTCTCCTTGAAAATATATTATCCATCCCCATTTCTGATTCTTATCTCCATCCTATTTATTATATATATATAGATGCATATGATAACATTATATATTTGAATCATCTATGATGGTAGATGATGATAGTTTCATTTGAAGTTTTATTGTTCGATGACTCATGAGACATTATATGAATAATTTGCTTTATTTGAAACATTTTAACCTCTCAAGTTGGATAATTAAATATTAAATATTATTTTATTTTTATTAAGATATATATTTTAAATAAAGATTTTTCAAAAGAAGTTAAGGGCATGTCAACAAGAACACTTATGACCAAGGGCATGCGTTCGAATCTCCAACTTCCAAAGGTTGATGTACCAAAAAAAACGCGTGGATGGAGTAGTAGTTAAAAGCAACCGATAGAAATGAGCCACATTACACCAATCAATCTCATCCACATATTCCAACCTACCAGTACAATCTTATCTATTCCAAGTTGAACTTTTTTTTCTTTTTTTAAAAAAAAATAATAATAATAATAATTTGATGTCGTGAATATGATGTTTTTTCCATTCATTCGAGGACTGACTTTGTTTATAGAAATTGCACCCATTACCTAGGGCGACATGACATGTTCTACCGACATCCTTTGGATTTCGTCTGGAAAATTTGCAAATCCTTTCCTTCTCCTTTCATTTTGTTTGTTTGTAAACTATAAGGTGAGAAAAAACTAAACACGGCTTCTACGTTGTAGTTTTATTAATTTTGAATAGGTTTATTTGTTCTATTTCACTAGCAATGACGTGTGTGTTCTTCATACTTCCTACAAATTTTATTTGTTCTTACGTTTCAAAATATCAATAGGAGTTTCTATTTTTTTTTTATTCGAACATGATTAAATCTTTTCATATGGAGGAAGAAGACTTTTAATTTATATTCTTAAAGGCTTAGGCTTTTTATTATGGAATAAAAGATGGGATATTTTATCAATAATTTGGAGTACAGAACAAAAGGTTAAGACTTCATGGAGTAGAAAAGGTTGTTTGTGATTCCCATGGGTCTCTCATTTGCACTGGTTTTAAAAGATTTGACAAGGATTGGCCCATCAAAAGTCTGGAAGGTACAACAATCCTTGAAGGTCTGTCAAAATTAAAGCTTGCTTGTCTTCCCATCGATGAGTTATTAGTTGAATCTTGTTGTGCAAAAGTTATCAAAACTCTCATGGGAGAAGGTGTAAACATTACCGAACTGAAAAACTTAATCGAGGAGATTGAGGATGCAGGAATTGGGGGACTGTATTGACCTTTTACAATTGGCCTTCACATGATAATTGATGTCTTATTCCTTTTTTTTTTTTGAATATATATTGATGTCTTATTTATTTAGTACTTATTCTCATCACGTTTTTTTTATACCTACCTCACATCATTAAATTAAATATGTCATATTTTGCAACAATATATACACAATTTTTTACCTTTTATATCTACCTAACAATAAATATGTCATGTTTTTTTTTTGCAAAAATATATCAATCAACATGGGCAGCTTGTATTAAAAAAACTGAAAAAGTATTTAAATGTCGGATTCTTTTAATTAAAGAACTAAATGTCGGATTCTTTTAATTAAAGAAATATATGAGAGGTTAGGTAAAATAAAAAGAATCAATAAGAAAACTACTTTTGAAATATTGACAAAAAGAAGATGAAATCCTATTACAAAACTCATCAATAGAAGAATATTGCTTTTTTTTTTTTTAAGATGTTGATAAATAATGGTAAACATACTCAGTAAATAGTCAAGTCTAAGATTCAAAACTATACAAAGAAGGGCTTTGTCCTAACAGGCTCCTGCTCGGTCTCAAACATTCACTTAGTTAGCTAAGTGCCTACTCATCTTACTCCAAGCCCACCCCTCTCTAGTATTGTCTCGTGCTATACAATCGGTTCGTTTGGGCTTCTTTTCTCGTTTGACATTTCGTTGCAGCCCCTTAGCCAATCTTAGCCAATCCATTCTAGTTGGTCCAATTTGTAACGCTCCTTGAACTCCATGTACCAGTAAATTTGTATGTTTGATTAACTAAATGGGATTTTTTTTAGTTGGGCCTTGAATTGCACAATTTAAGTTCAAATTTGTGCAAACTAAAGAAAATTAAGTAAATTGAGGTATTTAATTTATCTTAAGGACATAATTGTGGTTATATGAAAGGGAAAGGGTATTTTTGAAATAGAGAAAAAATGGATTTAGGGTTTTCAAATACGTTATTTTGTCCTTTGTCTTATTCACGCATGCCTATCGAGACACTATTCATCATGTCCTACCTCACCTCCAAGCCCTTTTTTCACGTTTGTCAGCCGCCTACTCTTCTCCTCACTGCCAACCACCTCGTTCGCTCGCCGTCGTGCCAGACGCCACGGTGCAGAAAAGCTAAACCGCCGCGAACCGCAGGAACCCCTATTGTTGTCGAAGCATGCCTGCCGAATCGAGACCTTTGCTGTGAAGGGATTAAATCCCGCAACGGAAGTTATGTGAATCGCGTTGCTTTCATTGTGTTACCATTTTTCTTAAAATTGATATACATCACATGTTATATCTAGGCTAAACATCAAAAGAGAAGGAAAGGACAACAAGTATACTAACCTTTGAAGAACCATTCTTCGTGTTTTCCTCCTCCCGTTCACGATCTCACTTGATCTCCTCTACAAACCACGAACCGGTCACGATCTTTTGTACACCTCCACTTGATCCTCTCAGTTGTTCTCCAGCAGATGAGGGAGAGTTGTGGGACTCCCTATAGATTATGAGAATGGATAATGTAAAGAGGATTTGAGAGAGAATGAGATTTCTCTTTTGGTGGATTTCCAAAAATGAAAGTGTTGAATGAAGAATGCTTCACAATGCATTCTTAAATAGTGGTATGTGGTGGAGGTAAAATCTCCACCTGCTTACCACTTTACCACAACTATATAATATGCAAATCATATTTGCATACTATATAGTATAAGGTATCACATATACCTTATTATGCAAATCCCATTTGCATAATTATGGAATTTAAAATTGAATCACATTCAGTTTTATTTCTCTCAAATCCAATTTCTCCAATTTAAGCCATAATTCCATAATTAGGCTATATTATCGTTTATTATGAATCTCATTCACATTAAACTATATATTATGTCAATTATATCTCATATAAATGACATAAATACCCTTTATATGAATTTGAACACTTCAAATTCACTCCAAACTATATACCCTCATTAAATCCATAATTAAGCCAACCAAGGAACCTAATGGACCTACAGATCATGAGCTCCAATGATCCGAGATTAACTGACCAAACTCTTTGATCCCATTAATAACCATTCATTAACTATGAGGGCATTCCACTACAGCCCCGTAGCTGCACTCTCCTCACTGTAGGACAAGTTGTGTCCATCGATATAACCAATACCCATGATGTTGGGTTTTATGTCCTAAAACTCGTGGTTTTGTAAACTGAATGTATATTCTATTTCACAATAAAGTTGTTATTGAAATTTATTCAGTAAAGGTGTTATTGACTATTGTGTATTGTGTAACCTTAATCCAATAAAGAACCCTTGGCTATAGGATGAATACTTGAACTTTATGTGTGACATAAAAGTGGATCAAGTTCAAGTTATAGCCAGAACAGTCTATAGTATACGGAGGATTGGGTACCTTATCCTTAGGACACTATGGACGCGACCCACTTTGTAGAGTACAAACGATGTGATCCTAAATCGTTCATGTGGAGACATGTGAGTGGGGGCGCCCTATGCAATGAGTTTGCATAAGATCGATCATGAAATAGTCGATTAGACTTTATAACTCCGTTCTCGTCTTAATCGACTATATTCATACGATGACCTAGGTAACTCGATCTTAATCCTGAGAGTTCTATGGACTCCTGTTTATTCGGATTATCCTTAGATTTGCATGGGTGAGAGTGGCTCGAGATTGTCGACTCAATAAGCCTCCCATTTCAAGGATAAAATCGGGTAGATAGCTGGGAACATAGTTCTGCAAGATGGAATTCACTCCTACCCGCTTTAGGGATAAGTAGGGAGGTTATTCCCTTAAGTGCAGACTCCAGGTCTTGAACAATGGGCCCACCCCTTTCGTTGGCCCGAGAGAGATGCGGTTTGCTGGTTGGACCACAAACCAATTGTTCATTAGAGGATCAGTGGTACTTAAGGAACAAGAGGTAATTACAGGGGTAAAACGATAATATTGACCCAGCTGTAATTACGAACGACCTGTGAAGGATCGACTTACTAATCATGGTTATATCGAGTGGACAGAAATATATCTACAGTGAGGAGAGTGCAACCACTGGGCTTTAGTGGAGTGTCCCGGTGGTTAACGAATGTTGATTAGCTAGGTTAAAGAGTTTGATCGGTTAATCTCGTATCGTTGGAGCTCATGATTTGTAGGTCCATTAGGTTCTCCTTACTAGCTCAGACTTAGCCTTAAAACATTTTGAGAGAAAAGAATTTGAATTGTTCAAATTCGAGTTTGGAAGAAAACGTTAATTATATGTGATATATTTAACGAATCATAGCTTAATTATGAATTAAACTATGATTAATAAGAGGTGGATATATTTAAATATGATTTAAATATCGGATCGGTTTATAACATGAATAAGGATTCATGTTCGGAAAAACGATCGAGATCGTGCAATTTATTTAATTTAATATTTGATATTAAATTAAATTAAAAATTAATTGATTAAATTAATTTTGAATTATTTAATTAATTATATTAATTTTAATTTAAAATTAATTTAATATTGATTTTTGAATTAAAATTACATGAAAAATAAATAGATTTTCATGATTTTCATGAAAATCAACTTGACAAGTTGCCTAATCCTCATCATCTTCAAAATTCACCAAAATTGGCCACCTCCATCTCAAAGCATCCTCATCACCCTTGAGTTGTCACTCCATTGAAGCTTATTGAAGCTTTATATAATGGTGATTTGAGGGATGTTAAGAGAATTTTGCAGAAAATTCGTAATTCCCGAATTAGTGACCTTTGAGGTCTTTTCTTCCAAATTCTCTCAACCTAAGATCCCACAATCCGTTCTAAGGCCTGAGGATAGTAGGGAAGACTCTAACGGTTGTTCACGAAGTGTTCGTGCTGAAAACCATCCACCGGGTGAAGAGAATTTGATCTTCAAATTTGAGTTTTCTATCCCTCTGTTTTTCCATCTTTGAGCATGTTTTTTATTTTACAAAATTGATCAACTTAGAGTGTTCAAGATCCAAAATTGCTTCCGCTTTCTTAATCTAGACTCTTTCATTTGGTTATCTAGAACTGGAGTTAATTAGACCTTAGGTTATCTAATTCTAATAAGATTAGTATTAGGAAACCAATAATTTATAAACTTTGATTAAAGAGGGACTCTGACTAAGGAAGGTTCTTGCTAGGTTGGGGTACTTAAGCTGACGGAAATGGAACACCCCTATCTGGAAACTGACCTGGGAGTGAAGTTAATCCATAGATTTATAAATCATCTTTCGTGAGTGGCGTTTATTAAAAGTTAATAAATTAAACTCATAGACCTAGGTTTATTAAAAGGTTAATAGACTTAGGTAATTCCAGTATAATTGTTATATTGGTAGACTTAGGTCATATTGTTTTAGCCGGAATATGCCTAAGTAAAAGTATACCCAAACAGTATAAAATACTTAGTGGGAGTGAAAAGGTATATATGATATATCAATTTCCTCTTACGCTCTCCCCGATGTTCACACCGTGAGATTTATGCTCGGCCTCATGATGTCAATAGGGCATCCCCATTCGGATGGTGTTTGCATAAATCAAAAGTAAGGTGAATGGAGAAAGTATTTATAGTAAGTGAGCGAAGGAGGTGTGTCAACACATCCTACGGTCTCCTCCATTAGGTTGGACCGTGAGATTCCCATGTTGCGCCTGCAGGTTGCCCGAAGTAGCACCATCCATTCGGAGGGATGTAACATGGGATTCACAACAACTCAAACTCCAGAAATGGATAGGGTCTCTTAGGTCCATTCCCAGCTTTGTCTCTCCAGTTCGGTAGCATTGTTGGGGCCGACCTCTGAGGTCTGAAAATGGTGGGTCACAATTACAAGAATTGCTAAGTGTTAGTAAGTTCTTGACCAAAGTAGCGATAACTAGAATGTTATAGGAATAAGAGTTATTCCGGTATTAGCATTTAGTCAAGAATGTCTTGGTTTAGTGAAGGAGTGATTGACTGCCCCTCGGTAGCGGTTGCTCTGACTCACTGAAGTATCGTTGCAAAAACAATAATGAGTTTATGGGTACATTATTACTTTTGCTAAATTCTTAAATTTGATAGGTTACAAACAATTCACTAATAGAATTCATTACATTGGCATGTCGAACTCTTTTATCCGATTACTCGCCTTCAATAAACTTAGCGGCGATAATTATGGAACCTGGAAATCAAACTTGAATACGATTCTTGTTCTTGATGATCTAAGGTTCGTCTTAACGGAGGAATGTCCTCCCACTCCCAGCTCAACAGCAAACCGAATTGTTCGGGATGCTTATGACAGATGGATTAGGGCTAATGAGAAGGCCCGAGTCTACATTTTAGCCAGCATATCTGATGTGCTGTCTAAGAAGCATGAGAGTATGGTCACCGATAAGGAGATCATGGGATCATTACAGGCGATGTTCGGACAGCCGCCCTCATCGGCCCATTATGATGCTCTCAAATACGTTTACAACTCCCGTATGAAGGAGGGAGCCTCTGTTAGGGAACATGTCCTTGACATGATGGTCCACTTCAACGTGGCAGAGGTAAATGGGTCATTATAGATGAGAAAAGTCAGGCAACCTTTATTATGGAATCTCTTCCGAAGAGTTTCCTGCCATTCCGCACAAATGCGGTGATGAATAAAATAGAGTATAACCTGACTACCCTCCTCAACGAGCTACAAACTTTTGAGTCCCTCATGAAATCAAAAGGAAAAGAGAAGGAGGCAAATGTTGTCACTTCGAAGAAGTTCCTAAGAGGATCGTCCTCTGGGACCAAGTCTGGTCCTTCTTTTTCTAAGAATAAGGGTATTCAAAAAAAGAAGAAGAAGGACAAAGGGAAGGGACAGACTCCCACACGCAAGGCCAAAGCCACAGGAAAATGTTTCCACTGTGGTGCAGACGGACATTAGAAGAGGAACTGCCCGAAGTACCTTGCAGAAAAGAAAGCTGAGAAAGAAAAACAAGGTAAATATGATTTACTCGTTGTTGAAACATGTTTAGTGGAACATGATGATTCCGCCTGGATATTAGATTCAGGAGCCACTAACCATGTTTGTTCTTCTTTTCAGGAAACTAGTTCCTAGCAACAGCTTGCAGATGGGGAGATAACTCTCAAGGTTGGAACGGGAGAGGTTGTCTCAGCCAAAGCAATGGGAGCAGTGAAGCTGTTGTTTAGAGATAGATTCGTTTTATTAGAAAATGTACTTTTGGTTCCTGGAATCAAAAGAAATCTTGTATCTATCTCTTGTTTGCTTGAACATATGTATAAAGTATCTTTTGATCATAATGAAGCGTTCATTTGCAAAAGAGGTGTACGAATATGTTCTGCTAAACTGGAAAACAACTTATATGTGTTAAGACCAACAGTAAAAAAGTTTTTGAACACCGAGATGTTTAAAACAGCTGATACTCAAAATAAAAGGCAGAAGCTTTCTCCTAGTACCTATCTTTGGCACTTGAGACTAGGCCACATTAATCTCAATAGGATTGGGAGATTGGTCAAGAGTGGTCTCCTAAGTCAGTTAGAGGACAATTCTTTACCACCATGTGAGTCATGTCTTAAGGGAAAAATGACTAAAAGACCTTTTTCTGAAAAAGGTTATAGAGCCAAAGAGCCCTTGGAACTCGTGCATTCGGATCTCTGTGGTCCTATGAATGTTAAGGCACGAGGAGGGTATGAATACTTCATCAGTTTTATTGATGATTATTCAAGGTATGGCTATGTTTACCTAATGCATGCATCATAAGTTTGAAACTGTTGAAAAGTTCAAGGAATATAAGGCAGAAGTTGAGAACACATTAGGTAAAACAATTAAAACACTTCGATCAGATCGAGTTGGAGAGTATATGGATTTAAGATTCCAAGACTATATGATAGAACATGGAATCGTATTCCAACTCTCGGTATGATACACCTCGGCAAAATGGTGTATCCGAGAGGAGAAATAGAACCTCATTAGACATGGTTCGATCCATGATGAGCTATGCTCACCGCCTAATTGTTTTGGGGATATGCAGTTAGAAGTTCTTGCATATATTTTGAACATGGTTCCTCTAAGAGTGTTTGAAAACACCTTATGAGTTATGGAAAGGGCGTAAAGGTAGTTTACGTCACTTCAGGATTTGGGGATGTCCGACACATGTGCTAGTGTCCAATCCAAAGAAATTGGAACATCGTTCAAAATTATGCCTATTCGTAGGATACTCCAAAGAAACGAAAGGTGGTCTGTTTTATGATCCTCAAGAGGACAAGGTGCTTGTGTCGACAAACGCCACGTTCTTAGAGGAAGACCACATGAGAGATCATCAACCTCGTAGCAGGATTGTCTTAAGTAAAATTTTCAGGGAAGCTGCAGATAAATCAACAAAAGTTGTTGATCAAGCTGGTCCTTCTCAAGAGTTGAGAATGCCTCGATGTAGTGGGAGGGATGTTAGACAACCCGACCGTTACATGGGTTTGACAGTAACCCAAGTCGTCATACCTGATGATGGCATCGCGGATCCATTGACCTATAAACAGGCAATGAATGATATAGATAGAGACCAGTGGATTAAAGCCATGGACCTTGAAATGGAGTCAATGTACTTCAATTCAGTCTGGAAACTTGTAGATCAACCAGATGGTGAAAGACCTATCGGTTACAAGTGGATCTACAAGAGGAAGCGGGATCAAGCCGGTAAGGTGCAAACCTTTAAGGCTCGACTTGTGGCAAAGGGTTATACCCAAAGGGAAGGGTTGGACTATGAAGAAACCTTCTCCCCTGTTGCCATGCTTGTCCATTAGAATACTCTTGTCCATTGCCACGTTTTATGACTATGAAATTTGGCAAATGGATGTCAAGACAGCCTTTCTGAATGGCAATCTTGAGGAGAGTATCTATATGGATCAACCAGAGGGGTTCATAGTTCAGGGTCAAGAGCAAAAGGTTTGCAAGCTTAAACGATCCATCTATGGATTGAAACAAGCATCTAGATCCTGGAATATAAGATTTGATACTACGATCAAATCTTATGGCTTTGAACAGAATATTGACGAGGCTTGTGTTTACAAGAAGATAGTCAATACCACTGTAGCTTTCTTAGTTCTATACGTAGATGATATCTTGCTCATTGGGAATAATGCAGGATTCCTGACTGGCGTTAAGCAATGACTAGCGACCTAATTCCAAATGAAAGATTTGGGAGAAGCTCAGTTTGTTCTTGGAATCCAAATCATTCGGAATCGCAAGAACAAAACGGTAGCGCTGTCTCAGGCATCTTATATTGACAAGATGTTGATTAGATATAAGATGCAGAATTCCAAGAAGGGTTCATTACCCTTCAGGCATGGAATTCATTTGTCTAAGGAACAGTGTCCTAAGACACCTCAAGAAGTTGAGGATATGAGACGCATTCTCTATGCATCTGCTGTCGGTAGTCTGATGTATGCCATGCTATGTACTCGACCCGACATATGCTATGTAGTGGGAATAGTCAGCAGATATCAGTCTAATCCAGGATATGATCACTGGACTGCCGTTAAGAACATCCTCAAGTATCTTAGGAGAACGAGGGACTATATGCTTGTGTATGGTGCAAAGGATTTGATCCTTGCAGGATACATTGACTCTGATTTTCAGACTGATGTAGATTCGAGGAAATCCACATCAGGATCAGTGTTCACTCTTAACGGGGGAGCTATAGTATGGAGGAGTATAAAGCAAGGTTGTATTGCTGACTCCACCATGGGGGCTGAGTATGTCGCAGTTTGCGAAGCAGCGAAAGAGGTTGTATGGCTTAGGAAGTTCTTGACTGATTTGGAAGTTGTTCCAAATATGAATTTGCCTATCACCCTTTATTGTGATAATAGTGGTGCAGTGGCAAATTTCAAAGAACCTAGAAGCCATAAGCGCGGAAAGAACATAGAGCGCAAATATCATCTCATCAGGGAGATTGTGCAACGATGAGACGTGATCATCACACAGATCGCTTCGGAGCACAACATTGTTGATCCGTTTACAAAGCCCCTCACGGCTAAAGTGTTTGAGGGACACCTAGCTCTAGGACTACGGGTTGTATACTAGGACAGTTTTTCTTTACTCAGCATGTTTTACCCCACAAACGTTTTAGTCCAAGTGGGAGATTGTTGGGTTTTATGTTCTAAAACTCGTGGTTTTGTAAACTGAATGTATATTCTATTTCACAATAAAGTTGTTATTGAAATTTATTCATAGAAAGGTGTTATTGACTATTGTGTATTGTGTAACCTTAATCCAATAAAGAACCCTTGGCTATAGGATGAATACTTGAACTTTATGTGTGACATAAAAGTGGATCAAGTTCAAGTTATAGCCAGAACAGTCTATAGTATAAGGATAAGATTGGGTACCTTATCCTGAGGACACTATGGACGCGACCCACTTTGTAGAGTACAAACGATGTGATCCTAAATCGTTCATGTGGAGACATGTGAGTGGGGGCGCCCTATGCAATGAGTTTGCATAAGATCGATCATGAAATAGTCGATTAGACTTTATAACTCCGTTTCTTGTCTTAATCGACTATATTCATCTGATGACCTAGGTAACTCGATCTTAATCCTGAGAGTTCTATGGACTCCTGTTTATTCGGATTATCCTTAGATTTGCATGGGTGAGAGTGGCTCGAGATTGTCGACTCAATAAGCCTCCCATTTCAGGGATAAAACCGGGTAGATAGCTGGGAACATAGTTCTGCAAGATGGAATTCACTCCTACCCGCTTTAGGGATAAGTAGGGAGGTTATTCCCTTAAGTGCAGACTCCAGGTCTTGAACAATGGGCCCACCCCTCTCGTTGGCCCGAGAGGGATTCGGTTTGCTGGTTGGACCACAAACCAATTGTTCATTAGAGGATCGGTGGTACTTAAGGAACAAGAGGTAATTACAGGGGTAAAACGGTAATTTTGACCCAGATGTAATTACGAACGACCTGTGAATGATCGACTTACTAATCATGGTTATATCGAGTGGACAGAAATATATCTACAGTGAGGAGAGTGCAACCACTGGGCTTTAGTGGAGTGTCCCGGTGGTTAACGAATGTTGATTAGCTAGGTTAAAGAGTTTGATCGGTTAATCTCGTATCATTAGAGCTCATGATCTGTAGGTCCATTAAGTTCTCCTTACTAGCTCAGACTTAGCCTTAAAACATTTTGAGAGAAAAGAATTTGAATTGTTCAAATTCGAGTTTGGAAGAAAACGTTAATTATATGTGATATATTTAACGAATCATAGCTTAATTATGAATTAAACTATGATTAATAAGAGGTGAATATATTTAAATATGATTTAAATATCGGATAGGTTTATAGCATGAATAAGGATTCATGTTCGGAAAAACGATCGAGTTCGGACAATTTATTTAATTTAATATTTGATATTAAATTAAATTAAAAATTAATTGATTAAATTAATTTTGAATTATTTAATTAATTATATTAATTTTAATTAAAAATCAATTTAATATTGATTTTTGAATTAAAATTAAATGAAAAATAAATAGATTTTCATGATTTTCATGAAAATCAACTTGACAAGTTGCCTAATCCTGATCATCTTCAAAATTCACCAAAATTGGCCACCTCCATCTCAAAGCATCCTCATCACCCTTGAGTTGTCACTCCATTGAAGGTTATTGAAGCTTTATATAATGGTGATTTGAGGGATGTTAAGAGAATTTCGCAGAAAATTCTAAATTCCCGAATTAGTGACCTTTGAGGTCTTTTCTTCCAAATTCTCTCAACCTAGGATCCCACAATCCGTTCTAAGGCCTGAAGATAATAGGGAAGACTCTAACGGTTGTCCACGAAGTGTTCGTGCTGAAAACCATCCACCGGGTGATGAGAATTTGATCTTCAAAGTTGAGTTTTCTATCCCTCTATTTTTCCAGCATTGAGCATGTTTTTTATTTTACAAAATTGATCAACTTACAGTGTTCAAGATCCAAAATTGCTTCCGCTTTCTTAATCTAGACTCTTTCACATGAGTCGACCATTCACAGGTTGTTCGTAGTCACAACTAGGTCGTGTCTACCTCTTGCTCCTTAAGTCTCACTGCACCTCTAATGAACAATTTTGTTGTATGGTCCTACCATAAAAAACGTCTCTCTTGAGCCAATGAGAGGGTGGAGCCACATTTTTCAAACCCTGGAGTCAACACTTAAAAGAACAACCCCTCTAGTTTTCCAAACTTGGGAATGAGTGAATTTCATCTTGCGTAGTCAAGTTCCCAACTCCCCACGTGATTCTGCCCTTGAGAAGGTAGGCATATTGAGCGAGCAACACAGACCATTCTCACCCGTACTAGTCAAAGGACAGAGCTCCGCAGGCAAGGGTCCGTAACACGCTCAGGATTAAGTTCGAGTCACTAATGGTCATCTACGAATTTACTAGTTCTAAACTGTTAACGGTGTTATATCAGTTGGTCTAATAATTCACCGTCCAGTCTTGTACTATCTCATTGCACAACATGCCCCCACTCGCGTGCCAACTACATGAACGAGCTGGATCACCTCGTTTGTATCCAATACAAAGTGGGTCGCATCCACTGTGTTACTAGGATGAGGTTCCCAACCCTATCCATATACTGTAGACCATTTGGGTCACTAACTCGAACGTGATCCTACCTGTGTGTCCACTACACACCATTCAAGTTCTCATAAGTATCACCCTGGAGCTTAGTTTATTGGATTAAGTTTATAAATGCAAGATACAAGGTTTGAATAAAAAATAACTTTTATTCATTAATACAACAAATGTTACAAACGACACGAGTTTAGGGCATACATCCCAACACACTGAAGCCGCACTCCAGCCGGTTGTTGTCGCATGCTAGCCTTTAACCATTGTGACTTCACCAGTCGTCGGTTGTCGTCCAAGATCCGCGACAGTCGCCGCCGTTGAACGCTGCAAAATCAAGCAATCTGAACGTTGAGCACCACGATAAACCGCCAGGCAAACCAGCCATAATACGCCACCTTGGTTCGTCCCAACAGCCTTGCTTTCGGTGGGTTCTCACCACTTGAGGACCGGTTCTGCATAAATCAGCTGTTGAGCATCCCAAAACTGAGCAACACACATTGGCCACGCTGTCGTCGTCCGGTCACGCATCGAGGCTCGCTGGAGTGAAGGAAGCCCTGCACCTTGGAATCCCAAGCCTCATTTGGACCTCCGTGGTGGTAAATTCAATTGATTATTGTAAGATATTTCGAATATTTATTTGAGTATACCTCAAATTTTGATAAGTTCGTCTCGTTATTAGGAAATCAATGGCTTTGAAACATTGTAAGCACGAACAGAGGAGTTCTCAATTACGATTCGGTTAAGGATTTATTTCAAGGTAATTAATTAGAAGATCTTAAAGATTTTGAGTTCTCTAGTTTAAGGAATAAATGATCTTAATTGAGCAAACAGTTGATTGGACAGGTTCCAAGATGCGTTCTATTAGGAATTAGAATTCTGAACCTTTAAGTTTAGGCTAAGGATTGCAAGAGTTTGAATTTTGAACCTTTAAAAACTTGTTGTGCAAAAACTCACTACGCAAGCATACACAATCGTATGTAGTAATTGGTGAACAAGGTCGATCCCACGAGGACTAAGGATTGCAAAAGTTTGTAAAGTTGAGTAAAGCTAAACTAGCCTTAAAGCTTTTAAACTTCCCAAAAGTAACTAAAACAAACTCGGCACGAAAGGAATAGACTCTAGCAATTTAAGAGCAACAAATAACTCAAATGAACAATAAACATGCTGAGAATTAAGTGATTAAAGCGTTGGAACTTATGGAAATGAACTTCTAATTTTTGTTGTCTAATGTTGTGGCATTGCTACCACATTGTTGTCACATTGTTGTACTGTGTAGAAACGGAAAAATATGAAATAAATTCCAAAAAATTACTTCTAACCTTCGAATTGTAGCCTAAAAATAGAGTCTTACAAATGTCTATGAAAACCCAGCTTTCAAACACAAATTTAGCTCAATTTCCCATATACTTTTGGAATCCTTTCTTTTTCAAGACAAACACCTACTTGCATTGCTTATGCTTTTTCCATTCATTTTAACCTTTTCAGAATTAAAACAAACTAATATTCAATCCTAAGGTGGCCACTCTTAAGAAGAACATCAAACAATAAACACCCACAAACAATCTACACAAGTTTAGCAACTTTCCAACAAAAGAACTTCACAAATTAGAGTTTCATTCCATAAATTCCAACTTAAAACAATTAGCCCATGGTTTCCAGAAATCAAATACAAAGAGTCTCAAGATCAATGACATTATGAAAATAACACAAAAGTTACAAGAAAAAGCTATCTAAAACCACAATGAATCAAACCCACACTACAAAACTAAAGATTAAGAGCTACAAGAAGAAGAAGATGAAGAAAACAGAGGAAAACGAAGGTTGTAGACTCTGGTTTCAGCTTCTTCTTCAGTTCTTCTGCTTGCTTTTTGCGATAAGAGCAATGAAGGGAATCGAAGTCCCCGCAGCGAAAGCGATTGCGAATCGCGCGCTCTTGATTTAGTTACAACGATAAATTCAAGAACAAATATAACTAGATTAAGCATGTAAAACAGAATGGACAGTAGGATAATTACCTTTGAAGAACCTTTCTTCAAGTGCTCCACCCTCCCACGATCACGATCTCAGCAACCGAAACTCTAACGTACGAAGACACGACCACCGGATCTTCTCCATTGTTCTCTAGGTGAGGGAGGAAGGTGGGTTCCCTTTAGGAGAGGTGAGGTATTTTGAGAGAGATGTGTGCTTTGGAACTCTTCCAACAACACAACAAGAGAGAGCTTGTAATTCCTTAGAATGACCTTCACCTAATTGCATCTCATGCAACCATATATATAGGGGAATGGGATGGAAATGACCATCCTACCCCTCCTTTATTCTCTCTTTAATATATAGTTTATATATGAATCTAATTCACATTAAAACTATATATTATATCAATTATATCATATATAATGGATATAACACCTCATGTATGAAATTGAACACTTCAATTTTACTCCGAACTTATACCCTCAATATTACCATATTGAGCCAACGGAGGGATCTAATGGACCTACAGTTCATGAGCTCCAATGATGTGAGATTAACTGATCAAACTCTTTGATCCAGTTAATCAATATTCATTAACTACAAGTCACTCCACGATAGACTTGTAGTTGCACTCTCCTCACTGTAGATAATATTGTGTCCACTGATATAGTCATTACCCCATGAGTCGACCCTTCACAGGTTGTTCGTAATCACAGCTGTGTCAAATTACCGTTTTACCCTTGTGATTACCTCTTTGCTCCTTAAGCACCACTGATCCTCTAATGAACAACAAGTCTAAGGTCCTACCTTAGACTCATACCCTCATAGAGGGCGGGGCCCCGTTGTTCAAGACCTGGAGTCAGTTATTAAGGGAACAACCTATCTAATTCCTTAGTAGAGGAATGAGTGAATTCCATCTTGCACAGTTAAGTTCCTAGCTACCTACGAGGTTCTGTCCCTGAGAAGGTAGGCTTATTGAGTCGGCTACAGGCCACTCTCACCCATACTAATCTAAGGACAAACCCTTATAAGCAGGAGTTCTTAACTTGCTCAGTATTCAGGTCGAGTCACTAATGACCATCTATAAATTACTAGTCTTATCCTGTTAACGGTGTTACACTAGTTAGACTAATAATTTGTGATCCAATAATGTATGAACTCTTCATACAGGATGCCCCCACTCGCATGTCAACTACATGAATGAGTTGGATTACCTCATTTGTACTAATTACAAAGTGAGCCGCATCCATGGTGTTACCAGAATGAGGTTTCCAACCTTATTCTTATACCATATACTATTTAGGTTATATTCTTGAACTCAACCCAAATAGTGTCCACTACACTGATGTTCAAGATAAAAATTATAACCTTGGAGCTTAGTTAATTGTATTTATAAAGCAAGACTGTAATTCTATCAAAACAAATAACACTTCATTTAATTGATCAAAATTACACAAGTTTAAGGCATAAATCCCAACAATCTCCCACTTGACCTAAAGCTTGTGGAGTACTAAAACATTATAGTAATGTAAATACAATAAACTAGGGCATTTAAACCCCTTTGAACAAAATACTCCCACTTGTCCTAGTTGGGAAAGATTTGTAAACCTAGACCTTCTAGGTGACTCTCAAATACTTTAGCCGTGAGAGCCTTTGTAAAAGGATCAGCAATGTTGTGCTCTGAGGCTATCTTCGTGACAATCACGTCTCCTTTATGCGCGATCTCCCGGATGAGATGATACTTCCGCTCTATGTGCTTTCCCCTCTTGTGACTTCGGGGTTCCCTCGAATTTGCCACTGCACCATTGTTATCGTAATACAGTGTGATGGACAAGGTCATATTTGGAACAACTTCAAAATTTAGCATGAATTTCCTTAACCAAACGGCCTCCTTAGCTGCTTCACAAGCTGCTACATATTCGACCTCCATGGTGGAATCAGCAATGCATCCTTGTTTGACGCTTCGCCATACTACAGCTCCTCCGTTAAGAGTGAATACTGACCCTAATGTAGATTTCCGAGAATCTTTATCAATCTGAAAGTCAGAATCCGTGTATCCTGTAAGGATCAAATCCTTAGCCCCAGACACAAGCATGTAGTTCCTTGTTCTCCGAAGATACTTAAGGATTGTTTTAATCGTTGTCCAGTGTTCAAGTCCTAGATTGGATTGATACCTCACGACCATCCCAATCGCAAAAATGTATGTCGGGCCTAGTACACAACATGGCGTACATCAGGCTCCCAATAGCCGATGCATAAGGAATCCGTCTCATATCCTCAACTCCTTGAGGTGTCTTAGAACACTGTTCCTTAGACAAATGGATTTCATGTCTAAAAGGCAACAAGCCCTTTTTAGAATCTTGCATCTTAAACCTTGACAACACTTTGTCTATGTATGATGCTTGAGACAAGGCTAGTGTTTTATTCTTGCGATTCCTGACAATGATCCCAAGAACAAATCACAGCATCACCCAAATCTTTCATTTGGAACTGCATAGCAAGCCATTCCTTGTTGTCAGTAAGATAACCTACATCATTCCCAATGAGTAGGATATCATCCACATAGAGAATTAGGAATGTGACAGAACTATTGATGATTTTCTTGTAGACACAAGGTTCATCATCATTTTGGTCAAAAGCATAAGATCTGATTGCCTCATCAAATCTTATATTCCAGGACCTAGAGGCTTGTTTCAGTTCATAAATTGACCTTTTAAGCCTGCAAACCTTTTTCTCTTGTCCTGGTTCAATGAACCTTTTGGGTTGGTCCATGTAGATGGTTTCCTCAAGATTGCCATTCAAAAAGGTTGTCTTGACATCCATTTGCCATACTTCATAGTCATAATATGCGTCAATGGCAAGAAGGATACAGATAGACTTTACCATAGCAACAGGTGAAAAGGTTTCCTCATAGTCAACCCCTTCAACCTGGGTATAACCCTTTGCTACTAGTCTAGCTTTAAAGGTTTGCACCTTCCTATCTACACCACGTTTTCTCTTGTAGATCCACTTACAACCTATAGGTTTTACCCCATCAGGCTTATCTACAAGATCCCAAACAGAATTGAAGTACATTGTAACGCCCAGAACTCCAAGTATCCTTTATTCTGAACTATGGGCTAATTTAATGCAAATTAAATTAATCGAACCTTTGAGTTTCTTGTTTTATTTTCTTAGTCTTGAAAAAGTTAGGAGAATACATATGGGTTTACTAAATATAAGTTAAATTGGATTATTTAATTATGGCTAAGGGCATGTTTGTAGTTTAAATGGAAGAGGATGGGTAATTTTGTAATTAAACAATGAATTAGGGTTTTCTAAACACCCAATTTGTCTTCTAGTGGCCATCTCCACCGCGTTCCCTCCCAGCCAGCAGACTTATGCGAAAAGGATGCCTCATGTTCAACAAGAGCAACCGTCTGAAGCACTCCGGCCGACCAACGCCTTGCGTCGTGCGAGTTCACCGTCGTTGTCTGCTACCTTAACTCTACCAATCCTCCAGCTACACGCGAAGAAAAAAACTCGTTCCCCCGTTAGACCCTTGAGGCGCCTAGCCGCTTGAGCACTCACTCTACGAGTCGTCCATCCGTAAGTCACCGGCGCGATCAAACGTGAAGATCCGGCCGTTGTGCGGCAGGAGTTCTCGCCGATATCCCCGTTCGCTTTCGCCTTCTGCATCGCGAACATCCGTTTGTAACCACGTATTTTCCTTTCGGTCGGAGGTGAGGAACCCTTCACTTTGTGTCTTCCGTTGGTTTCTCTGTCGTGCATCTGAGCGCTTCCGCCCGAGCGAGCATAGCGCGAGTGCGCGCGCGCGACACGCTTAACAGCGATGGTTATCTTCCGTTCAAGGCACCGTCTTTATTGCTTCGGGTTGTGATTCTTGGTCTCACCGACTTCCAAATTACCAAGTCAAGTCGTGAGTGCTTGAATTTTGGATTCCTCTTTCGTTGTTCATGCTTATTAAATGTATTAGAGGTTAACGACTCAGACTTTTAGGGACCCGTTCTGATTCGGCAGTTGAGCGGCGGAATTGTGTGTACTAGTGATCAAGTCTCAACAAGAAAACGGAGTTAAGGTAACTTAAACATGTGAGACCATAAGATTGATAAATAGGATTAATTGTTGGTTGGACTGAAATTGGGGGTCTCATTGGACAGGTGGTAGAGATTGTTGTGTGTCAAACTTTTGAAGTTGAAATCTTGGGAGCTAAAGTTGAGGTAAGGGATTCTTTCTACAAATGATTTCAAAAAGAGGAGTAAACACGGTTTCTGAAACATTTAATTTAAGGAGTTGAAATTCAAGGATTTATTCCAAAGGGTGAATTTCCAAGACTTAGGCTTAGGGCTTGAATTTAGGAAACGAATTTTTCAAAGGGTTTTTCGAGAATCTTGAGTGAATGATTTTCAAAAGATTTAGAAAGGAACTTGATGATTTAAGGGTTGAGAGGACCCGAGCCGAAATGATTTCAAAGTATTTAAAAATAAGTCTTGACACAGTTATGTATAGTTCTGCACATTGAGATTTTCAGTTATGTCATTGTGCTAGTTATGCACCTTAAATTATAAACGTATTTATTACTGATGATTGATTGACTCTAGTTAAAGTTATAAAAGTTATGTCATGATCTTAAGTTTTATGTGATTGTTGCATCATTCCTGAATGTATATGTATATGAGTTTAAAGAATGGGACCTCATGCATATTGTATGTATATGAACATGTCATGTAGGTCGTGGCAATTGGTCTCTCACGAGAACTTATGCATGGTAAAACATGCATCGAGAGACCTATGGGTCAATATTACAGGGTCCATGAGGGACTCAAACTTATAGGGATCTGTGAGGACTCAAACTTATAGGGTGCCATGAGGGACTCAAACCTATAGGGTGTCCTGTGAGGGGACTCAAAATGAAAAGACTCAGTAGACTCAATTGACCACGCATAGCCAAAGAGAAAAAGTCATGATTTTATGAAAGAAAGTTTTAGGTCCCATTACAGAAAGCTTTATGATTTTAAAAGTCACGAATAATAGTCATGTTTAAAAGTCAGATTTGAAGGAAAATCATATGCATGTGTTTGCATTTCCCGACCCCCACTTACTGGGTATTTCATAATACTCACCCCTTTACCTTTGTCGTGTTTTCTCTGTTTTAAAATGTTTTCAGGTAAAGGCGAGAGCATACCAGGCGAGTGGCAGGGACGCGCTACAGAAGCCATGGAAACCGAGTCATGAATTCCGCATCCATGATTTAGAAAGAATTTTTAAATGATTATTGTCTTCCGCTTATGTAACATATAGTTTTGAAACTAGAGGTCGAACTTAGTATGTTTCTTATAAACGTTTTGTATTTCTATGGGATCCCAAATCAAATTGACTCTTATTTATCAACTTTTACTTATTTAAAATCAGTTAGGGCCTCGAATGCATGCATGAGTAGTAATGTCCCTAGGAATTTATGTTATAAAAGTAGGGGCGTTACATACATAGACTCCATTTCTTGGTCCATGGCAATGACCCATTTGTCTTTGTCTTTGTCAACCATTGCTTGATTATAAGTCAGTGGATCCTCGCAGTTGTCATCTGGTATAACAACTTGGGTTTCATCTAAACCCATGTAACGGTCAGGCTGTATCACAACCCTCCCACTACGTCGAGGCATACTCAACTCTTGAGATGAACTTTCTTGACTAGACAAACTAGTATCAACAACTCTTGTTGACGTACTAGTGTTCTTATTAGCAACCTTTGCTATTGTTCCGTCTAACTCACTCAACACTACTTTACTTTTTTGTTTGTGGTCCTCCAAGAAAATGACATTTGTCAACACAAAAACCTTATCTTCCTTAGGATCATAGAATAAACCACCTCTTGTTTCTTTTGGGTATCCTACGAATAGGCATAATTTTGAACGTGAAACCAACTTCTTTGGATTTGTCACAAGCACATGTGCCGGACAACCCCATATTCTAAAGTGACATAAACTACCTTTACGTCCTTTCCAGAGTTCAAAAGGTGTTTCAGAAACACTTTTGGATGGCACATTATTCAAAATGTATACTGCAGTCTCCACTGCGTAGCCCCAAAAGGAACTAGGGAGATGAACATAACTCAACATTGATCGAACCATGTCCAACAAGGTTCTATTTCTCAATTCCGATACACCGTTTTGTTGTGGTGTGTCGGGAGCTGAGAGTTGGGATGTAATTCCATGTTCTATTATATAGTTCTGGAATTTTAAATTCATGTACTCTCCACCTCGATCCGATCGAAGTGTTTTAATAGTTTTACCTAATTGATTTTCAACCTCAGTCTTGAATTCCTTGAACTTTTCAAGTGGTTCAGACTTGTGGTGCATTAGGTAAATATGCCTAAATCTAGAATAATCATCTATAAAAGAGATGAAATATTCATATCCTTCCCTGGTTTTAACAATCATCGGACCACAAAGGTCTGAATGTATAAGCTCTAGAGGGTCTTTGGCTCTATAACCTTTTCCACTAAAAGGTCTTTTAGTCATTTTGCCTTCTAGGCATGATTCACATACTGGCAAAGAATTTTCTTCTAACTCGTTTAGAAGTCCGTTCTTTACCAATCTCTCAATCCTATTGAGATTAATGTGACTCAATCTTATATGCCAAAGATGAGCATTTTCTTTAGGAGAAATTTTACGTTTCTTAGTTTGTGCGTTTGCAGTTTTAAATAATTCAGTGTTCAAAACCATTTTGACTGAATTAGGCCTTAAAACATACAATCCATTTTCTAACGAAGTTGAACATATTTCTACACCTTTCTTCAAAATAAACACTTTATTCATAGAAAAGGAAACAGAAATACATTGTTCAATAAGGCAAGAAATGGAAATAAGGTTTCTAGTAAACCCTGGTATCACTAATATATTGACCAACAATACATATTTCTTGCCAAAATAAAGCTTCATTGTGCCTACTGCTACAGCTGAGACGACTACTCCATTTCCAACCCGGAGCATTATCTCTCCTTGTTGTAGCTGCTGCCAGGAATCAATTCCCTGAAAAAAAGAGCAAACATGATAAGTGGCGTCTGAATCAAGTATCCAAGCTGTTTTGTCAGTATCCACTAAACAAGCTTCTAGGCAAAGTAAATCATATTTACCTTCCTTCTTCTTTTCTGCAATGTACTTCGGACCGTTCCTTTTCCAATGCCCGTCTTCGTTGCAATGGAAACACTTTCCTTTGTCAGCAACGTCTTTGACTTTCTTGCTCTTCTGGGCGGCAGCTTTGTCAACCTGTTTCCCTTTACCAACCTTCTTCATGTTCTTCTTCTTTCCTCTCAAGTTAGAAGAAGATGAAGCCACTGTTTTTGTCCCAGAGGTCGAACCTCTGTGATAACTCCTACTGGCAATATTTGCCTCACCTTTCGATCCCTGAATTTTCATTAAAGACCGAAAGGTCCGGAGTTCATTCGTAAGGAGGTAAGATTAAAAGTAAGCTTGTTCATAACAACATTACTTCTAAACTACAGGAAACTATCTGGAAGAGTTTCCAGAATGAAGCTGACCTGGTTCGACTCATCGATGGAAGCACCATTCGACTCCGCAATGTTAAAGTGCACCATCATATCCAGGACATGATCCCAAACAGATGTACCCTCTGGCATCCTCGAGTTGAATATGTACTTTAGGGCACTATGTCGAGCTTGTGTGGACTGTTGTCCAAACATACCCTGCACATAATCCATGATATCCTTGGCGGTAATCATGCCTTCATGCTTCTTGGCTAATATGTTAGACATACTTGCCAGCATGTAGACCTTGGCCTTATCATTGGCCTTAATCCATCGATCATATGCATCACGAACATTTCGTGACGCATTCGAGCCTGGCACCTGAGGACACTCCTCAATTAGCACAAACTTCAGATCATCCACTACTAAAATAGTGTTGAGTTTGTTTTTCCATGTCATCATATTCTCTCCGGTTAACTTTTCCGCACCCAATAAGGAAATTATAGAGCTAGACATTTTTGCTGAAAAATTTACAAACAAACTTGTATGAGTTTCTTGCTATAACTCTAATCTAATCATGTTTTAGCTAATTATTAAATGATTCCTAGGCCATTTATAATTTGCAATGATACTCCAAAGGTTTAGAATGTATGACACCGAAGGGTAATCAAAAACACTTCTCCTCTGGATCAAGACACTTTTGACCAAAACCTAATATCAGAATAACTCATATTCCTATAGGTTTTAGTTACCATTTTTCGGTCTGGATATATACACCACTTATGTACCCTGTGAGTGTAACCCTCTGTCTTTAGACCCCAGAGTCTCAATCCAATAAAATCCGTCGAAGGGAGGATTATATTGAAAAATAGTCTAAGGAAATCTTTATCCCTGTCGGGTGTCTACTGTGTTTGATCCCCTATGATCAAGCCCTCCGAAGGGATTGTCTTATGCAGTCCAGCAAAACTAGCAGGCTGACCATAGTGGTCTAACGGTGTAAACCGACAAAAGAGACCGTAGGTTTTGTTTTCACTAAACCTGCTCCCACTCACTATAAGTATCCTCTCCATTCACCTTGATATTGACTCATACAAACACCATCCGAAGGAGGACGCTCCCGTTTGCGCCACGAGGCCAAGTATGAGTCTCATGGTGTGAACTTCCCGGAGATAGCGTAGGTGGAAAAATATGTATCTCATAAACTTTTTCCTCACACTGAATACTTTAAAGTTTATAGGAATCTTACTTAGGCTAAAATACGGCTAATGGTTTTACCTAACTCTATCAATATAACTCTTATATTGATAATCAATATAACTCTTATATTGATTTTATCCTAAGTTTGTTAGTATAACTCCTTATTTTAAACCTATGATTTCTAGTTTATTAACCCCTTAATAAACCTGCTGATGCTACTGTAATTTATAAGGCTCTCTGTTTAAATTTCACTCCCAGGTCAGTTCCTAGGTAGGGGTATTCCATTTCCGTCAGCTTAAATACCCCAGCTTAGACAAAACTTTCCTTAGACAGAGTTTCTCTTTTAATCATAGCTTATAAATTACTTGGTTCCTAATTCTAATGTAATTAGAACTAGATAACCTAAGGTCTATTATTTCTAAGTTCTAAACACTTTAAAATTAATAATTAACCTTAGGTGACATGCATACTATGATATAGTGCTTGATCATTCATCACATGAATAATAAGACATTCATAGCATATTCATCTCATGAAAAATAATGCATGTCAATGTCGTCCAAAAAATTAATATAACAACCTAATATTAATTAATCATGCAAACTATATAATATAACTCCTTATATTATAAATGATGCATGAAAATGCTTAACCTAAAGTGGGATTTCTAAAATAAAAGCATACATTATGCATGACAATAATTACACAACAATTGCATAATTAAAATAGCAAAAATTAGACCAATTTTGGCACCCTAGAAATAATTTTAATTAATATAATCTAATTATATTAATTAAAATTAAAATATTAAATATAAAACGTTTTTATATTTAATATATAATAAAAAAATATTTCTGCCCGTTGCTGTAACACCCCTACTTTTCTATACTAAACTCTTAGGGACATTACTACACATGCATGCATTCTTAGGCCAAAAGACATAAAACGATCTTTAAATCTTCACAGAAAACAAATTGTCTTAGGGGATCCCATGAAAACATTCAAAACAGGTAAAGTAGCAGTTTAAACATGGCCTACCAAAAATCCGGGAATTCAAATTTAACTTCAAAACCATAAAACGACAACAACAGTTATTAAAGAGATTGTGCGGAAAACATGACTATTCCCATGGTCCTGGCAACGCGCCTCCGTCACTCGCCCTGCACGTCCTTGGCCTTACCTAAAAAACATTTTTAAAAGAAAGGGTGAGTATTGCAAAACAATACCGAGTAAGTGACCTCGCTACCGAGGTTTGGGATATGCAAACACATACAATCATGACTTTTAAACCTGTTCGAAATGTACATATGCGGGACCTAAAACTTTCTCATATCATCATGACTATAATTCATGACTTCATTTTTCTTTAAGTGGCCAATTGGTCATCCCGAGTCATTTCATTTTGAGTCCCTCACAGACCCCTGTAATCATTTGAGTCCCTCACAGACCCCTGTATGGTTTGAGTCCCTCACAGACCCCTGTATAGATTGAGTCCCTCACAGACCCCTGTAATTTGACCCATAGGGTCTCTAATGCATGTTTGACCATGCACACAATGCCCTCAGGAGACCAATTTCCACATTTTTCATCAAATCATTTTATGGCATACATAACATGCATGAGGTCCCATCATTCAACATGACAATAGTGTACATGCCACAACCATTATCATGAATATGCAAATCATAATTTCCTCATATAACAGTTTGAAGATAATACTCTTGTAGGTAATCATGAAATATTCTCATACAAGGTATTGTAATATCCTCACATAAAATACTGGATTTTCTTTACGTAAAACACAAGGATATTCTCACATAATATACTGCAATATACTCACATAAAATATCGAAATATTTGCACATAAAATATTAAGTATTCTCACGAAAATATCTGTATATTATCATATGAAAATATAAACTAATTTCGCATGAAATCGTGAAAATCATTTTCTTCAATCCCATTTGGAAAAGTTCGGCACAAGGTCCCTTAACCCTCGAGCTTTGATCTCACTCCTTCCTTCTAATTCTTAAATTAACGGTCCTTTCCAAATAACCTGTAAACCAAGAATTCTTCTATTCGTTATCCTACTACACAACTCATCCAATATAAAGAGTCTCAATACGAAAGCGTCTATAATTCACACTTTGCTCCAATTACCTCGACTCTGAATAATAAACCGAACGTGGATTTGTTTGCTCCAAAACTTGGAAATCTTGATCCCGAAATTCAGCTCGTTCCTACAATAATTTCATGCGAATCAGATCCAAATAATCCTATATTCCAAAATCGAAGGGGGTTTCGCGTGGCTCACCTAATCCACAACTTTGACCTCGAATACTTCCTGATTGCCGCGTAACAGCAAACCAAGGTCGCTAGTCGGATGGCGGAGCGGCGATGGTGACGGCGACGGCGAGCTCACGGTGGTCGGTGGCACGCTCCCCCAGCAGCAGCAGCGGCTGGAAAAAGTGGAGCTCCCGATCGGCTGGCTTGTGGCGTGGGTGATTGGAGCTTCGACCAAGGGCGACCGGCGCTGCAGACACCAACGGCGAGGTGGGGCTTGTGAGCGATGACTTGCGCGCGTGAAGGGACTCGACGGCGTGCGCGGCTGCAACGACCTTTGATCGTGGTTTGCCGGCGCGAGGACAACGCGAGGAGGATCGGCTGGACGTGAGCTCCCTCGGAAATAGCAATGCCACGCACTGCGACTTGGGGCTGCGACGGCAGACGTGAGCGAGTTCACGGCGGCGGCGCGCAAGTGACTCACGATTGGTCAAGGCGGCGCGGCGGCAACACGAGTGGTCTTGAGTGGATCGGCGGCGAGAGCTACGGTGGGTTGGATACTCACGACTAGGGCAAGGAGATTGAAGGAGAAGGTGATGAAGAAATTAGGGTTAGGGTTTGCTTTAGTTTGCAACTTAAGGAGCTTAAATACTACAAAATTAGGTTAACATCCAAAAGTCCTATGTGACCCTCATTTAGGTATTATTAACCAAAGTGCCATTGCTACTTCTTTTTCCTTTAATTTTATAATTAAATCCATCTTAAAAGAAACAATTCACTTAAACTAAATAAAATCAAGGACTCACTCTCACCGAGCCTGAAGAAAAATTCACTAATCCGTCTAAACACAAAGGTTGAGAGCATGTTGAATAAAATAAATAACTAGTACCTGTGGCTGTGGTCGTCACAATCTTCCCTCCTTAAGAACTTTCGTCCTCGAAAGTTCCTATTCTTGAAATAGTTCCGGATATTTAGCTCGCACTTCTTCTTCTCGCTCCCAGGTAGCTTCTTCCGTGCGGTGGTTTTGCCATAGCACTTTAACTAAGTTGATCTCACGGTTACGGAGGGTCTTTCGATCTCTTGCAATAATCTGTACCGGTCGTTCGCCATAACTCAAATCTTCTGCTAACTGCAATGGTTCAAAGTCTATGACGTGAGTAGTGTCTGGAACGTATTTTCTCAACATGGAGACATGGAATACGTTATGAATCTGCGACGGGAAGGCGCGGCGGTGCTAGCAGAGAGCCACTACACCAACCTCTCTAAAATTTCAATGGTCCTATAAAACGCGGACTCAACTTCCCTTTCCGACCAAACCTTAGAATCCCTTTCATTGGGGCAACTTTAAGAAATACGTGGTCCCCAACTTCGAATTCTAGGTCCCTCCGCCTCGAATCGGCATAACTCTTTTGTCTGCTTTGGGCGGTCTGCATTCGCGCCCTAATCTTTTGTATTGCCTCATTAGTGACCTGTACTAATTCTGGACCCAATAACTGGCGTTCACCAACCTCCTCCCAGAAAACGGGAGTTCTGCAACGTTTTCCATAGAGAGCTTCAAATGGAGCCATTCCAATGGTCGACTGATAACTGTTATTGTAAGCAAACTCCATCAAATGTAAATGTGTGTCCCAACTACCTGGGAAGTCTAAAGTGCAAGCTCGTAACATGTCTTCTATGATCTGGTTCAAACGTTCTGTCTGCCCATCCGTCTGTGGATGAAAAGCTGTACTAAAGTTCAACTGTGAACCTAACGCTTTCTGTAGGCTCCTCCAAAAGTTGGAGGTGAAACGTGGATCCCTGTCTGAAATAATCCTGACTGGAATCCCATGCAGACGGACTATCTCTTCCAGGTAAAGCTGCGCCCACTTATCCGTAGAATAGGTGGGTTTCCCTGGTAGGAAATGTGCTGACTTGGTTAATCTGTCCACAATGACCCAAATTACTGAGTAACCTCGTAAGGTTCTAGGCAGTCCGACTATGAAGTCCATAGAGATCTCTTCCCATTTCCACCGAGGCACATGCAAGGGTTGCGGTAATCCTGCGGTCTCTCGCTCTAGGTGCCTTCACTGTGACAAGTCAAACACTTGCCGACAAACTCGCCACGTCGCGCTTCATGTTACACCACCGAATGAGCCTTTTCAGATCTCGATACATCTTGGTACTTGCCAGGATGCATAGAAAATGGTGAGTTATGGGCTTCGCTCAAGATTTCGATTTTCGGTTTGTCGCCGCCCGCACATAATCGACGACTTTGAAATAGTAATCCTCCATCCGTGGATAGTGAAAACTCGCCAACTCACCTGTAGTTACTGCCGTAAGCTTTTCTACTAACTGAGGGTCCCCTTGGTGAGACTCAACTATGCGTTGCCTCAAAGTTGGTTGTACCGTTAACTGAGCTAACTGAGCCGTGGTCTTTCCTACTAGTACTGCAATTTCACTCGTGCAAACTCGCTCAGTAACTCCTTACCTGCCGTGAACTCGTCTTTGAAGTATGAACTGCTTTCTCTCGAGGGGGCATCGGCCACGACATTAGCCTTACCGGGGTGATATTGAATGTCTATGTCGTAATCCTTCACTAATTCCAACCATCTGCGTTGCCTCATGTTCGATTCTTTCTCGGTGAACAGAGCAGTACTTGATTTTTTTATGATCCAGTAAAAATCGAATTTTCTCGCCATAAAGGTAATGTCTCCGGATCTTTAATGCAAAGACCATCGCCGCTAGTTCCAAGTCATGAGTTGGATAATTCCTCTCGTATGTCTTGATTTTGTCGGGATGCATAGGCTATTACTTTACCGTGTCTTGCATTAGAACACAACCCAAACCTTTCTTAGAAGCATCACTCAGAAACTACAAAGCTCCTGTTCCTCGGGGATCGTAAGAATTGAGCCGACACCAACCTACACTTGAGTTCCCGAAACTCGCCTCACGATTATCATTCCACACAAATGGATTACCTTTGCGCGTCAGCTGGGTCATGGGCATGGCTATCTTGGCGAAGTCCTGCACGAATCGTCTATAGTAACCTGCAAGACCCAGAAAACTACGTACCTCCGTAACGGTGGTCGGACGAGGCCACTATGTGACAGCCTCCACTTTTGCTGGGTCAACAGAGACTCCACTTTCTGGACACCACATGCCCTAAGAAGGATACCATGCGAGAGCGAATTCGCGCGCTTGGAAAATTTTGCATATAACTTATTCTCTCTCGCGAGTAGTAAAACTTTTCTCGTGTGCCTTTCATGATCTTCATCACATCTGGAGAATATCAGAATGTCGTCAATAAATACAATCACGAACGTATCTAGAAATTCTTTGAATAAGCGGTTCATCAAGTCCATGAAAACGGCGGGAGCGTTGGTCAAACCAAACGGCATCACTGTGAACTCGTAATGCCCATAACGTGATCTGAATGCTGTCTTAGGAATATCCTCTTCACTAATTCTCAACTGATGGTAGCCTGATCTCAGATCAATCTTGGAAAACACTGTTGCTCCCTGCAACTGATCGAACAAATCGTCTATTCTAGGAAGAGGGTATTTATTCTTGATCGTAACCTTATTCAACTCCCTGTAATCTATACACAGGCGCATGGACCCGTCTTTCTTTTTCACGAACAACACTGGGGCTCCCCAAGGCGAAACGCTAGGGCGTATAAATCCCTTGTCCAGTAAGTCTTGTAACTGTAGTTTCAGTTCTTTCAACTCTGCCGGTGCCATTCTGTATGGTGCCTTGGATATCGGAGTCGTCCCTAACTCCAATCCTATGTTAAAATCCACCTCCCTGACCGGAGGTACTCCGGGGAGGTCCTCGGGAAAAACGTCTGGAAATTCATTCACCACTGGTACCGATGTCACTGAGATCTCCGTACACCTTGCATCTAGTATGCAAGCTAAGACGCCCCAAGCTCCCCGATGTAATAACTTCCTGGCCTTAAGGGCAGTAATTATCTTAGGCCTACTCCCTGCTAACGTGCCTCTCGAACTCAGAGCGGGTTGGTCGGGGAGGAGTAAACACTACCTCCTTCCCGGGCAATCAATGCAAGCATGGTTCTGCGCTAACCATCCATACCCAATATCACATCAAAGTCAAACATGTCTAAGACTACTAGATTTCTTCATTAACTCATGGTCTCGCGATAGTCACACTACCATCCTTGACTTTCATAGTGGCTAACAAGTTTATCCTCGCAGAGAGTGAGACAGACAAAGCATCACAGAATCGTTTCTAATTCTAACTCGGCTTGACTTACGAAGGATGCGAGAAATAAAAGAGTGTGTAGAACCGAGAATCAAATAATACACAAGGCAAGGTGCCCAAGTAATGGAAGTGTACACCAGTAACCACCGAGTCTGTGCCATGGATGTTCTTACTTGTGCTTGCATAGGCTCTTCCTTGGTGTATTACGGGCTTCACAGCAGTCCCACTATTGATAACTCGAGTTTGGCTAGCACTGGCTTGACTTCGGACGGTTATTAGCTCTGTGCCCTTCTTTCCCACATCCAAGCATACTCCGGACCGGGCCAAACACTTACCCCAATGATGCTTACCACGCTTTTGCATTGTGGCTTATCTCCACTGTTAGTTCCTATCCTGGTGACCGGTGGTTTCTGACCTGAACCTGCACGAAAGTTTCCTGGTCTATGCGGTGTACGCTGGGGACGCTGCGAGCTTGAATTAGGCTGGTCCCATTTCCTCTTATGATTTGTCATGGTTTTGCCCGTTAACCACTACTGCATGCGATCTGCGCTGCACCCAAATCAATTCCATCACTCTCTCCTGCGGAGGCATAATCGGGAGGTGCTAGTGCCTGGATGAAGCCTCGAACATTTTCATCCAGTCCCATGACGAAACGCTCTGTCTTCTTCGCCTATGTGTCTACTAGCTCGGGGGCAAAGCGTGACAAGCGGGTGAATTCTCTCTCATATACTTCCACTACCCTCCTGTTCTGGCTCAGCTGTAGGAATTCTGCCTGTTTCCTATAACGAGCTGCAGCGGGGTAAAATTTCCGCCAGAATGCTTCCTTAAACAGATTCAGTGTCGTTTCTCACCGGGCGACTATGGTTCCTGGGCGGACTCCCACCATAGATAAGCGTCGTCTCTCAAAGATGAAGGTAGCACAGACACCCTCTCGGTCCTCGGGGCAATTCATCGACCGAAAATGGTCTCAATGGAGGACAAC
Organism: Trichosanthes cucumerina; assembly: GCA_036507285.1. Classification (NCBI taxonomy): domain Eukaryota; kingdom Viridiplantae; phylum Streptophyta; class Magnoliopsida; order Cucurbitales; family Cucurbitaceae; genus Trichosanthes; species Trichosanthes cucumerina. Next base: position 12,492,050 of record CM071836.1, on the reverse strand, counting down.
CATAATTCAGCCACAGTGGGGTCACTGGAAGACCCATCAAAAGCTCTGGGATCATATTTCCTAAAGTCCTTCAGATATCGAGACTCCAGAGTTGCATCATTCCGTCCTTGACTTGCTTGGGCCAGCTGAGTGGCTACTGTAGCTCGCACCAGAGTCTGCATGGCCTCTACCATCATAGTCATGACATTAGGGTTTCCTTGATCTGCCACTGGAGTGACTGCAGGTGCATCCTCCCGTGATCCGCCGGGTCCCGGGAAGATCCGCACGGGTGGGGTAATCTCCTCCTGTTCTAGTGGTAGTTCTGGCTGGGTGTTAACATTAACTCCTGATCTCCGACCCCTACCACGTCCTCTACCTCTCCCACGACCTCTAGATGGCATTTTGTCGATTACACAATGCAGAGAGTTTCTAACTTTCGGTTTTCATTACTTTCTAACTATAAGATAGGATCACCCTTAGGGTTTAAATTCATTTACATTCACAATCCAGATTACATCATAATCATTTGCTTAATTTATAAAATACCCAAACGTTCCCTGGCGGTGACCGGAACGCGTTACTCAACCATGGGAACTACTGCAGTGCTTACTCAGTAAGCAAGTCTACGAACCCTTAAACCTAGGGCTCACGATACCAACCGTATAACCCCTACTTTTCTATACTAAACTCTTAGGGACATTACTACACATGCATGCATTCTTAGGCCAAAAGACATAAAACGATCTTTAAATCTTCACAGAAAACAAATTGTCTTAGGGGATCCCATGAAAACATTCAAAACAAGTAAAGTAGCAGTTTAAACATGGCCTACCAAAAATCAGGGAATTCAAATTTAACTTCAAAACAATAAAACGACAACAACAGTTATTAAAGAGATTGTGCGGAAAATATGACTATTCCCATGGTCCTGGCAACGCGCCTCCGTCACTCGCCCTGCACGTCCTTGGCCTTACCTAAAAACATTTTTAAAAGAAAGGGTGAGTATTGCAAAACAATACCCGAGTAAGTGACCTCGCTACCGAGGTTTGGGATATGCAAACACATACAATCATGACTTTTAAACTGTTCAAATGTACATATCACGGGACCTAAAACTTTCTCATATCATCATGACTATAATTCATGACTTCATTTTTCTTTAAGTGGCCAATTGGTCATCCCGAGTCATTTCATTTTGAGTCCCTCACAGACCCCTGTAATCATTTGAGTCCCTCACAGACCCCTGTATGGTTTGAGTCCCTACAGCACCCTGTATAGATTGAGTCCTCACGGACCCTGTAATTTGACCCATAGGGTCTCTAATGCATGTTTGACCATGCACACAATGCCCTCGGGAGACCAATTTCCACATTTTTCATCAAATCATTTTATGGCATACATAACATGCATGAGGTCCCATCATTCAACATGACAATAGTGTACATGCCACAACCATTATCATGAATATGCAAATCATAATTTCCTCATATAACAGTTTGAAGATAATACTCTTGTAGGTAATCATGAAATATTCTCATACAAGGTATTGTAATATCCTCACATAAAATACTGGATTTTCTTTACGTAAAACACAAGGATATTCTCACATAATATCTTTTAATATATACTCACATAAAATATCGAAATATTTGCACATAAAATATTAAGTATTCTCACGAAAATATCTGTATATTATCATATGAAAATATAAACTAATTTCGCATGAAATCGTGAAAATCATTTTCTTCAATCCCATTTGGAAAAGTTCGGCACAAGGTCCCTTAACCCTCGAGCTTTGATCTCACTCCTTCCTTCTAATTCTTAAATTAACAGTCCTTTCCAAATAACCTGTAAACCAAGAATTCTTCTATTCGTTATCCTACTACACAACTCATCCAATATAAAGAGTCTCAATACGAAAGCGTCTATAATTCACACTTTGCTCCAATTACCTCGACTCCGAATAATAAACCGAACGTGGATTTGTTTGCTCCAAAACTTGGAAATCTTGATCCCGAAATTCAGCTCGTTCCTACAATAATTTCATGCGAATCAGATCCAAATAATCCTATATTCCAAAATCGAAGGGGGTTTCGCGTGGCTCACCTAATCCACAACTTTGACCTCGAATACTTCGACGATTGCAGTAACGACAAACCAAGGTCGCTGGTCGGATGGCGGAGCGGCGATGGTGACGGCGACGGCGAGCTCACGGTGGTCGGCGGCACGCTCCCCCAGCAGCAGCAGCGGCTGGAAAAAGTGGAGCTCCCGATCGGCTGGCTTGTGGCGTGGGTGATTGGAGCTTCGACCAAGGGCGACCGGCGCTGCAGACACCAACGGCGAGGTGGGGCTTGTGAGCGATGACTTGCGCGCGTGAAGGGACTCGATGGCGTGCGCGGCTGCAACGACCTTTGATCGTGGTTTGCGCGCGAGGAGGACAACGCGAGGAGGATCGGTGGGCGTGAGCTCCTCTCGAAACAATGCGCGCCGACGACGACTTCGTGGTCGCGGCCGGCAGGATGTGGCGAGTTCACGAGCGGCGCGCGGCGTAAGTGACTCACGATTGGTGGCGGCGCGGCGGCAACAACACGAGTGGTCTTGAGTGGATCGGCGGCGAGAGCTACGGTGGGTTGGATACTCACGACTAGGGCAAGGAGATTGAAGGAGAAGGTGATGAAGAAATTAGGGTTAGGGTTTGCTTTAGTTTGCAACTTAAGGAGCTTAAATACTACAAAATTAGGTCAACATCCAAAAGTCCTATGTGACCTCATTTAGGTATTATTAACCAAAGTGCCATTGCTACTTCTTTTTCCTTTAATTTTATAATTAAATCCATCTTAAAAGAAACAATTCACTTAAACTAAATAAAATCAAGGACTCACTCTCACCGAGCCTGAAGAAAAATTCACTAATCCGTCGAAACACAAAGGTTGAGAGCATGTTGAATAAAATAAATAACTAGTACCTGTGGCTGTGGTCGTCACAATCTTCCTCTCCTTAAGAACTTTCGTCCTCGAAAGTTCCTATTCTTGAAATAGTTCCTGATATTTAGCTCGCACTTCTTCTTCTTCTCGCTCCCGTAGCTTCTTCCGTGCGCGTGGGTTTTGCCATAGCACTTTAACTAAGTTGATCTCACGGTTCACGGAGGGTTCTTTTCGATCTCTTGCAATAATCATGCTTGGTGGCGTTCGCCATAACTCAAATCTTACGCTAATCGCAATGGTTCAAAGTCTATGACGTGAGTAGGTCTGAACGTATTTTCTCAACATGGAGACATGGAATACGTTATGAATCGGCGACAGGGGAAGGCGGCGGTGCTAGCTCAGAGGCCACTACACCAACCTCTCTAAAATTTCGAATGGTTCTATAAAGCGCGGACTCAACTTCCTTTCCGACCAAACCTTAGAATCCCTTTCATTGGGGCAACTTTAAGAAATACGTGGTCCCCAACTTCAATTCTAGGTCCTCCGCCTCGAATCGGCATAACTCTTTTGTGCGCTTTGGGCGATCGCATTCGCGCTACTAATCTTTTGTATTGCCTCATTAGTGACTGTACTAATTCGGACCTAATAATCGGCGTTCACCAACCTCCTCCCGAAAAACGGGAGTTACGCAACGTTTTCCATAGAGAGCTTCAAATGGAGCCATTCCAATGGTCGATCGATAATCATATTGTAAGCAAACTCCATCAAATGTAAATGTGTGTCCCAACTACAGGGAAGTCTAAAGTGCAAGCTCGTAACATGTCTTCTATGATCTGGTTCAAACGTTCGCATCGCCCCATCCGTCATGGATGAAAAGTTGTACTAAAGTTCAACCGTGAACCTAACGCTTTCGTAGGCTCCTCCAAAAGTTGGAGGTGAAACGTGGATCCTCGCGAAATAATCCTCGATCGAATCCCATGCAGACGGACTATCTCTTCCGGTAAAGTCATTGCGCCCACTTATCCGTAGAATAGGTGGGTTTCCACAGTAGGAAATGTCTTGACTTGGTTAATCTGTCCCACAATGACCCAAATTACCGAGTAACCTCGTAAGGTTCTAGCAAACCACTATGAAGTCCATAGAGATCTCTTCCCATTTCCACCGAGGCACATGCAAGGGTTGCGATAATCCTGCGGTCTCTGCGCTCTGTGGTGCCTTCACTGCGACAAGTCAAACACTTGCTGACAAACTCGCCACCGGTCGCGCTTCATGTTACACCACCGAATGACTGTTTCAGATCTCGATACATCTTGGTACTGCCAGGATGCATAGAAAATGGTGAGTTATGGGCTTCGCTCAAGATTTTAGTTTTCAGTTTGTCGTCGTCTGGCACACATAATCGACCTTGAAATAGTAATCCTCCATCTGTGGATAGTGAAAACTCTGCCAACTCACCTGTAGTTACTGCCGTAAGCTTTTCTACTAACTGAGGGTCCCCTTGCTGAGACTCAACTATGCGTTGCCTCAAAGTTGGTTGTACCGTTAACTGAGCTAACTGAGCCGTGGTCTTTCCTACTAGTACTGCAATTTCAGCTCGTGCAAACTCTGCCTGTAACTCTGCCCTGTCAGTAACTCAATGTTGCAGCAATGTTGTAACATTGGTGCCACAACATGTATTCTCCCTCTGCACAACACAATAAACACACAAAAACTAAACACAACAAACAACTAAGCACAAACAACACAACACAAAACACTAAACTAATCTAAACCACCAAGAAAACGAACAACTAAACACTAAACTTACTCAACCCAACATTCAACAAACAACACAATAAGAAAACGACCAAAACACACACACAACTAAATTTTGAGGGGAATTAAGCAACGAAATATGCTAAAAATAATCCCATTTCATGGGATTATCAGTAAGGGAACTCATGTCGAACCTTTTTAAAATGGGATAAAGATTTACATCGTAGTTTTTAATATATTTTATCATTTTTCTATTTTTAAAATATTATGCTCTGAAGCATTTTAAAACTTCAAGTTATGAAAGTTATGTCATGAATTATGATTTATTGTTTTTCCCATGATATGTGCATTTACTGTTTATGAATGTTGATGAGACCTCATGCATGTATGTATGCTATAATGTATTTTATAAGGTTGTGGTAATTGGTCTCATGAGGATTTATGCATGGTCAAACATACATTAGAGACCCTTTGGGTCAACTTATAGGGGTCTGTGAGGGACTCAACATGAAAGGACTCAGGTTGACCAATTGATCACTTAAAGCCGAAATGAAAGTCGTGTAGTTGTTATGTTTAAAAGAAGTTTTAGGTCCCATATATGAAAGTCTAAAGTCATGATTGCATGTGTATGCATATCCTAAACCTCGGTAATGAGGTCACTTACTGAGTATTATTTTATAATACCCATCCTTTCTTTTTAAAATGTTTTCTGGTAAAGGTAAAGACATACAAGGCAAGTGACGGGGATACGTTATGAAGGCCATGGGAATCTTGAAGTCATGTCTTCCGCTTTCTTTTGAATTTTATAGACATTAAATGTTTTATTTCTATTTAAGTAGTGTTGTGATTTTTAAATTGAGACCAGACTTTAATTCTTTTTTATTTTAAGATTTTGACTGTTTGGGATCCAAATAAGGATATTTTTGTTTGTTGATTTAAATGAACTTTACTCCTTCTACAATATTTTATGGTCTGAAATGCATGCATGAATAATAATGTCCCTAGAAAATGATTCTTAGAACTAGGGATGTTACACAATTTCACCCAATTAACAATAATCATCAAAGAAAATTTTACAAATTATGTCAAAAGAATAAGATATAATTATATTAATTGAACAATCAAAGGATTATGAGGCAAAGAAATTATGTCTCTCACCAAATTTTACTTTCGATAAACGCTAGCCTTGGTAGCGTATAATTATGAAATTAATTCTAGTCTTTAGTTTGGAGATTAGGGGAGATTCACTTTCCTCTGATATTGAGAGTAGCTCTGTATCAGAGAGTAGATGACAATTATCACTGCGCTATGCTTATTTTACCAAATCTAATTTTTAATTAGAGTAGACTTAATCGATTGTAATGTGTTTATAAAATATAACTAAATTTTTATTTTAAATTGGTTCGGAAAAAATCTTAGAATTACTATTCTATGTATGTATGTAGATATTTTGTGATTAATGTGTTTTTGTAATTTCTATACATTAAAATAAAGATTGAGTTCTCATTTTCAATTAGTTTAACATAAATAGAGATTACTGTTTTTTTTAAACAATAATAATAATGATAATTGTTAATGTTTAATATGTTGTTGAAATATTTTTATCAATTATAATTAAAATTGAAACTTTCTTGTGAATTAAGTTTGGAAATAGCATAATTTAGAATTTTTCTACTTTTCTTTTTTTTTAAAAAAAAAAAAAAGTTTTGAGTTAGGTTTATTTTGTAGTTATAATGCTTTTTCAATTAGCTTAAAAATTGAATTTCTATTTTGAATTAGTTTGGACACAACATAATTTAGAATTACAACTTTTAATGAAAAGTGTGATTGCTAAAAATTCACTCTTAGTCATCAATTTGGGATCCTTGTTTCCCATCCAACCATTTCATACATAATAGACCTAAATTAACAATTCGATTTCAACATAGTCCATGTCATCCACACACCCCCTAAACTCCTAAAACCCCTAATTTTAACTATAAACTCCCAAAACACCAATCCTTAAATCCCCCAAACTCTAAAAAATCCTAAACCCTATGACCTAAAAAACCCCAAACCATATACTCTAAAACTCCAAAACCGTAAACCCTATAACCTAGACCCTAAGAGCCCTAAACCCTAAAACACCAAACCCCAAAACCCCTTAAACCCTATAACTTAATCCCTAAAAAATCCTAAATCCTATACTCTAAAACCCCAAACCTTAAAAAAACTCTAAACCCCATATCTTAAAAAACCTAAACCCTATAATCCTTAAACCCTATACTCTAAAATCCCCAATCTTAATAAACTCAACCCCTATAACCCAAACCATAAGAAACACTAAACTCTATAACCCTAAAAGCCAAAAACTTTATACTCTAAACCCCCCAAAAAAATCTTAATGGTACCCAAGAACACAAAAATCCTATACTCTAAAATCGCAAATTCTAAAAAGTCTAAACCTTATAATCCCTAAACCCTAAAAACCCTATACTCTAAAACCTCAACCCCTAAAAGACCTTAAAACTTAATCCCACGAAACTCTATTTTTAAAACCTCAAAAAACTTCTAAAACCCTACACCTCATATCTCTAACCATAAATAAAAATTTGTGCGTCTGCTTCTTCCATGACATCACAGTTAACTATGCACACTTTGAATTTTAGGAGTATGGGCAGATCGAAGTTTTATGTGGTTTTTGTTGGTCGTAACCCTGATATTTACATGACTTGACATGAATTCCATGGACAAATCCATGAATATAGAGAAGAAATTCACTAGTTCTATGTAAGTTTTGCGGAAGCAAAGGTTGCATACTCTTAGTTTGTAATCAATTATTCATTTGTCGCAGTCATTTTTAGTGGAGTAATATGGAGCACTTCTAATATGAACAATGATATTGTAGGACAATGTAACAGTATTGTATTGATGTCACTATGGTTCTTTCTTGGAATGATCATTATGTATGTGTGGATTAGCATAGTCGGGCATCATCGATATGTTTGACGTACACTACAATGGATGGCACATGAAAAAACAAATGATACATTTGTATTTTAGGAACAACTCTCATCCTCCTTTTGTTTACAATGAAGAGATCGAATCCCGTAGCGGAAGCGATTGTTAATCGCGTGTTCAAGATTTTGTTACACAGATTTCATTCAAGAACAAAATAACTAAGATTAAGCATGCTTTAGTAAGATATGACAACAAGTAATATACCTTTGTAGATTACTTTCTTCACGAGCTCCTTCTCCCACGGTCACGATCTCAGCAACACGAACCCGAACGTATAAAGATTCACCACCAGATCTTCTTCGTTGTTCTCTAGGTGAGGGAGGAATGTGGGTTCCTTTAGGGTGTGATGTGGAGGTTTGAGATAGAGGTTTTTGTTTGGAACTCTTTCCAACACAAAAATGAACTCTAGGGTTTTTGTCAAAAAAACCTTAACCCAAAGTTGCATCTCATGCAACTATTTATAGGGAAATATGATGGAAATTACCATCCTATCCCTCCTTCATTTTCTCATTAGTATATAGTTAATATGTGAATTTTATTCACATTAAAACTATATACTATATCAATTATATCGCATATAATTGGTATAACATCTCATATATGAAATTGAACACTTCAATCTCATTACTAACTTTATACCCTCAATATTACCATGTTGAGCCAACGAAGGGACCTAATGGACCTACAGTTCATGAGCTCCAATGATGTGAGATTAACTGATCAAACTCTTTGATCCAGTTAATCAATATTCATTAACTACAAGTCACTCCACTATAGACTTGTAGCAGCACTCTCCTCACTACAGATTATATTGTGTCTATTGATATAATCATTACTCATCAGTCGATCCTTCACAGGTTATTCGTAATCACAGTTCGGTCAAATTATCGTTTTACCCCTGTGATTATCTCTTTGTTCCTTAAGCACCACTGCTCCTCTGATGAACAACAAGTCTATGGTCCTACCATAAACTCATACCCTCTTAAGCAAGTTTAGAGGGCAGGGCCCCATTATTCAAGACCTGGACTCAGTTCTTAAGGGAACAACCTATCTAATTCCTTAGTGTAGGAATGAGTGAATTTCATCTTGCATAGTTAAGTTCCCAGCTACCTACGAGGTTTTGTCCCTCAGAAGGTAGGCTTATTGAGTCGACTACATGCCACTCTCACCCATACTAGTCTAAGGACAAACTCCTATAAGCAGGAGTTTTTAAGTTGCTCAGGATTCAGGTCGAGTCACTAATGACCATCTATAAATTATCAGTCTTATCCTGTTAACGACTTTATACTGTTCAGACTAATAATTTGCAGTTCGATCTTGTATGAACTCTTCATACAGGATGCTCTCACTCGCATGTCAACCACATGAATGAGTTGGATTACCTAATTTGTACTAATTACAAAGTGGGTCGCATCCATGGTGTTACCAGAATAAGGTGTCCAACCTTATTCTTATACCATAGACGATTTAGGTTATACTCTTGAACACAATCCAAATAGTGTCTACTACACTGATGTTCAAGATATATTATAACCTTGGAGCTTAGTTTATTGGATTTATAAAGCGAGAATATAACTTTACTAAAACAAATAACTCTTTATTTATTTGATCAAAATTACATAAGTTTAGGGCACAAATCCCAACATACAAGTCTACGATAGAACCCGTTGAAGATCTATTTAATATCTTCAGTATCATAACCACGCCCCAAAGACAATTGTTGATGAGCCTTGCCATCCTTTTGAATGATTGCCGGAGGTTAGATTACCAATCATCATATGATAGGTATCACATTAGGCAATTGAATTTCTTTCACCTCATTTACAAGAATGACTTTTGTTGTCGTGAAAGTACGAGGATGGATAGAAAGACATTCACAATTCTATGTAATATGCTCAAGACGATCGTTGGTTTGCAATCGACCAAGTGTATTGATGTTGAGGAAATGGTTTCCATATTCCTGCATATCTAGCACATGACAATAAGAATAGAGTAATTCACAGGAAATTTGTGAGACCTGGAGAGATAGTGTCCAGACACTTCAACTCTATTCTTACATCGGTCTTGCAACTCCATGAGGTGTTGCTAAAAATCCCAAAGTCAATCACTAATGCATGTACTAATGAGTGGTGAAAGTGGTTTGAGGTATGAAAGACATGAATATACATTAAACTGACCTAAATTACATGTGTGTTAAGTTAGTATCATGCCTTGAATGCACGCAGAATTGTTTGGGCGGATTAGATGGCACTTACATCAAAGTGAATGTCAATTCTGTTGATCGACCCTGCTATAGGATGAGGAAAGGTGAAGTCGTGACAAATGTACTTGGAGTTATGGCCCCGAATGGAGAGTTCATGATTGTCATGCTAGGTTGAGAAGGTTCAGCAAGTGATTCTAGGGTTCTTAGGACACACTCTCTCGAGCTAATGGGTTGAAGGTTTCAAGAGGTACAGTCTAAATATTATCGTTTATAATATTCATTTCTTAAAAGAAGCAGTAGCTTACGAATTAGTCATTGTTACCTTCTACAAAGTACTACTACTTGTGTGATGTTGGGTACCCTAATGTAGAAGGATTCCTTACATCGTATAAAGGAGAACGATATCATCCTTCAGAATGGTTGGAGCATGGAATGCACCAACTACTCCTAGAGAAATCTTCAACTTGAAACATTCTTCTGCAATGAATGTCATCGAGAGAGCTTTTGGTGTATTGAAGGGGAGATGAGTCATTCTTTGATGAAAGTTATTTTATCCAGTTCAAGTATAATGTTGACAATAACAACATCTTACCTTATTCATAACCTCATCACTCGAGAGATGGAGCTGACTGCAATGTTGGACGAGGTCAAGGAAGTAGACTCTGCGCCTAGTGGCGTTGGTGGGAACAACATACAATTCATAGAAAAGTCTAATGAATGGACTGCATTTAAGGATAACTTAACTGAGTAAATGTTTAAAGCCTGAGAACAATAGTGATGAATTTTCTACTTCTGCAATTATTTTTTCTTCAATTGAACACCAACTTAGATAAAATTTATGTTTCTTTACGTGTTTTGGGATGTTGTAGACAACTTTCTCATATTTTTTCTATTTGTATATCTTACTTATGTGGTCTTATAATTATTTTGTTTACTACAATGTGTAATCCCAAACATAAAAATCTTTACTGTAATGAGGGTATCATTACTTAGGTATACGTGTGCATCCAACAACATGGCAGGTACATCAAAGGCTCCAAAGCACATCTAGACTATTGGAGGATTCAAAGTTAATGGAGTCACTAGTTGCATTAGTGGAGGGTGGTTGGTGGTCCAATAACGAGACCTTTAGACTAGGGTATCTGCAGCATCAACATTGAATGCTAGTAGAGAAATTAACAAATTCTTTTCTTAGAAAAAAAAATACAATTTAGTATAAGATTAGGGCTCTGAAAAAACAGTACGGGACAATCGTAGGGATACTTAGCAGTGTATGCAGTGGATTTAGCTGGAATGAAGATTTGAGGTGTGTTGATGTGGAGAAAGAGATTTTTGGTGCTTGGGTTAGGGTAAGATCGTACTATTATAACATATATTATCCATTCACATACATAGGCATCCTACTACCAAGGGACTGCGGAACAAGTCATTCTCACACTACGATGAGCTGATAATTGTGCTTGGTAAAGATCGGGCCACAGGGTTAGCCGTAGAGACACCCATGGAGATGACATCGAATATTGTCGAACGAATGGAGGAGGAGATCTAATTGGAATCACACGACTTTTTCCACCCAGAGCAACAACCTATAGAGAACCCAGGCATCGGGGATATAAGTGAAAAGGAGTTGTCAAAAATCTCTACTAGTAGGTGTACTCCATCTGGCATGTCGACTAGAGGTAGTGGAGGCAAGAGTAAAAGTTCATCATTTCAATCAGACATCTTAGACGTTATGTGAACTGCCATGGACATGTACATATCCAACATACGTACACTTCTGTCATGGCAGAAGGAAAAATATGAATCGAAATTCGCACGACGGAAGGATCGACCAGTTGTATGGAATAGAAGAGTTGGCTGAGAATAATCGAATCATCCTTATAAACCTGTTGGCCATCGATATCTAGAAGACAGACTGCTTCTTGTAGGTCCCATCCCAATTGAAAAAAAAGATACTACTTGCATCTCTTGGGTAGGACTGTTTGACCACTTGTTCCTACCATCTTGGTCGTAATTATTGAATTATCTTCATTAATATTATTATTTTTTATTTCTAATTTTTTGTTAGACATGCAAATAAGCATTTGGTAACATGCCAATATTTTTTTGTAACAATTCCACGTATATATGAAGTCGTGTTAGCTTCGATTAACTTTCAGTTTTTTTTTTTATTTTTATTTTTTATGCATCATACATATAGTCCATTTCTAGGTTTCTAATTTTTTTTTAATCAAAATTCCACGTATAAGTAATGTTGGCTTTTATACATTCTTAAACAATAGTCACATTGACTATTAATAAATCGAAACTAATGGGACATTTGATTTCTATTAATTACATGTTGATAGGACTCAAAATAGTCCAATTTTGACTTGCCTTTTCCTTGTCATTATGAGTGGTTTAATGTGCTGAAATGTCTACTTTGTAAGGATTTTAGTCCAAGGAGCAGTTGGAGTCATTTTTTCCATCTTTAGACCTAATTTGGAGTGTTCGAGATGAGTTCAGGGAGATTCGAAAGGCAACCAAGCACCATTTGGAGCAGTGAAGGACATTTTAATCATTTTGGTCAAGACAAGAGCATCTAGGTGTTGCACGGAGCCTCCATGACGCTTAAATACAAAATGCTTAAAAATTGAGCAGCGTCAAGATGCTACTTTGAAGATAAAAGCGACTAAAACAAGACTGTGTTGCGTCTCGATGTTGTTAGACAAGCGTCCCGTAACGCTACGGCGAGCCTTGCAAGATGTTGGGAAGATTAGCGATAGTGTCTTGACGTTGTGTCTAGTGTCTCGACTGTGTGATGGTTTCTATATATACCTTCTTACTATTTTAGAAAAAAGTGTAGAATTTAGCAGCCACTTCGAGACAACCTTTTTCTTTCCATTTTGCTTATGTTTTAGCCTAGGATTAGGATAGATTATATGTTTGTTTATATAATAATGGACATTTTGCTCGAGTCTATTGCTGCGTAAAATTGATATTGCAATACCGCAAGTGTACGGGTCAAGTTTTAATATAGGTGATTTGAGTACAGAGTATCGTCCTCAGGAATGGTTTTCTAGATTGATTAAATACTAAGATACTAATTCTAAATTTTATCTAAAGCAACACAACTTTGGTAGATAGGTGAAAACAAAGATATGAAAAATAAATGTACAATTGGAGACACGAATATAATAGAATTACAGGGAAATTGATTTTACACATTGATTCCTTATTTATCATGCAATGAACTATTGTTATGAATTTATAAAGAAGAAGTGAAAATACTCAAAAGGAGCTTTCGACCCATGGTGAGTCTCGTGCACAGCGATAAATCCAAAAGTTTCCTTATAAATTTTAAGAGCATGCACGACATTAAGCAACTTGTTTATATGTTCTCCAAAGAATCTAAGTTACTCTCGTACCAAATTTGCTAAGGATTTTGACAACTTTGCTCTAATGTAAGTTTCTTTCTCTCGAGTCCACTTAAACCAAAAAGATCAATGAATTGAAGAAGGAATTGCCAAAAATAAATAACACAACAAAGTTCAGTACATAAATCAAATAAATCCAAAATATGCTAATTAAAACCCAACTACAACATTTAGCTACTCAAAATCACCATAAAACAAGCTAATAGGATCGTCTTTAAACTGAGTTACAAACTAAAAGAAAGAGAAATAAACTTATGTGTTGATATCGGTCCCTCATCTCCGAGCTCCCGTCACGATCTCGAGCCTCCACAAATGCTTTGGCTACCAAGGAATGCTCTTCTTTCTCCCCTTAGAGTGTGTATTTCGAAATTAGGGTACAAATTCTATCAATTTAGGCTCCCCTTGCAAAGAGCAAAACATGTTGTATTTATAGAGAAATTCGACACAACATTGCAATGCTAGAGTCAGCGTTGCAACGTTGTGCCCTATACGACAACAAATATGGAAATAGCTCTACGGCGTTGCGACGCTAAGGCCATCGTTGCAACGCTGCTACCTTAACACGCACCTTTTCTTATCGATATAACGTTGCGACGCTGCAAAGCAGCGTTGCAACGCTACCTTCACGGGTCTTCAATGCACAAAAACAGCAACAGAGGCGTTGCGATGCCCTTCAGGGCATTGCAACGCCTTCACCTCGAATCCATAAGCTTGGTTTGCTCATTCTTCTTCTACTTGATATTATTTTAAGCTCCAAAAAGCCTAAATTTGAACCCGAGTGATCAATAATGTCTCTAAATGAACTGTTTAATCTCTAACCTGAAGTTAAATGATTTAAACACATAAACCTCTGAAATTATCATAAAAACTAGCAATGAATAAGCCTAAGGATAGCACATTTTGTGTGTTATCAAATACCCCCAAACTTTAACTTTTGCTAGTCTCGAGCAAAAATAGAATTAAACATGAGATTGTTCTTATACATACATTTGACTCAGACCTCCGAGATTTAAAAAGAAATTTCAGCAATAACAAGAAACAATCAAAGATGATACATCAACAAGCAATTAAAACTTTTCCTATTTGTTCCTATGTGTGTGTGTGATTAGCCTACATTTCTTTCAGTTTTACTAAGCCTGGAACAACTTTATTCGGTTCTCCATTTAACTTCTCCCTACACTAGTCATAATTACCAATCCTTGAGCCTCCCCACATTCAAGAAATAAACAACTTTACTCAGCACTTAATCGTTTTGTTTTTTACTTTTTCTATTTTCTTCCTTTTTTGTGCAAGGACACTAGCTTTCACACATCCACTGCAGGGACCCTTACCCAGAGAACTTGCTCAATGAGTGGCCTAACTGATCACAGTGAAGGTAGCTCTTTTTGTCCTCACAATTTTTTTTTTACGCAATGCACATATTTTACAGATCATGCACTTCATATTGTCATTCACCCTATCTTGCAGTTTAACTCTCAAATCAGTTCTCAGACCTATCAAGGTGACATCAAACTTCTAAATCACATAACTTTGTTCTAAGCATTTCAAAACTACAAGAACACAGGCTATGTGTAACATATTGCAGGAAAAACTCAATACAATTTTTAAATTAACTCAAATTCATATCATGTTCTCAAGTTTCAACAGAATCACAAAAATTTTCAATTAAATCTCATCCTAGGCCATCCTAATCATACTTATGCATAAGATCAATCAGCAATTCAACACATACTCAGGACAGTCACAACATATAAACAATACATCCCACCCCCAAACTTAAACTAAACATTGTCCCCAATGTTTGCAAAATAAGCTCAAAGAAAGTAAGAAGGGTAAGAGTGAACAATACTGTCCTGAGTACTAGAGATCTTCATTTTTCTTTGAATTCCTTGGACGACCAAGTCACGTGAGATGAAGTACTGCATAACGAGAGCATGAGTTTCACGAGGGAAGACATCAACAACAACGTAACAAAACAAAACAAAACAAAGTAAACAGAAAATAAAAACAAAAATAAAAGAAATGTAAAGCTTTGGTTGCCTCCCAAGAAACGCTTTCTTTAATGTATTTAGCTAGATTGCACCCATAATTGGCATCAGGGCACGTAAAATTGCTCGTATTTCTTCGGGCCCTTCTTCCTTAAGTCAATATAGCCTTCTAAGTCCAAGAGGCTCTCTTATTTTCCTTGGGCACCTGAAAGGTAATTATTTTTAGTATTTTTGTTTATAGAAATAAAAGAAAAAAATTAAAAACAAGACTCGTGAATATACACCATTCTACTGTGGCATACCAGGTGCTGAGAGTTGGGACGTAATTCCATGTTCTATCATATAGTCCTGGAATTCAGTGTCCATATACTCTCCACCTCGCTCCGATCGAACTGTTTTTATTGTTTTACCTAACAGATTCTCAACCTCAGTCTTGTACTCTTTGAACTTTTCAAGAGTTTCAGCCTTCATATGCATTAGGTAATATACCCATACCTTGAATAGTCATCTATAAAAGATACAAAGTATTCGTAACCTTCTCGTGCCTTAACACCCATCGGACCACAGAGGTCAGAATGTATAACCTCCAGAGGCTCTTTGGCTCTATATCCTTTTCCACCAAAAGGGTGTTTGGTCATTTTGCCTTCAAGGCATGACTCACATAGCGGTAAAGAGTTTCTTCCAACTCGCTTAGAAGTCCACTCTTCACTAGTCTCTCAATCCTATTGAGATTAATGTGGTCTAACCTTAGATGCCAAAGATGGACATTTTGTTTAGGAGAAACCTTTATTATTTTAGTTCGTGTTTCATCCGTTTTAAACAATTCAGTATTCAAAACACTTTTGATCGAGTTAGGTTTTAAAACGTATAGATTATTCTCAAGCAAAGCTGAACATAACAAGTTGCCTTTGAAAGAAATAAACGTTTTATTTAATTAAAAGAAACTTAAATACAATGTTGAATAAGGCAGGAAATGGAAACAAGGTTTCTAGTAAACCCTAGGACACTATGTATAAATTATCCAATAATAAGTACTTCCCGCCAAAATAGAGCTTCACCGTGCTGACCGTTGCAGCAGAGACAACCTCTCCGGATCCAACCCATAGCGTTATCTCACCCACTCGCAGCTAATTCCCTGAAAAGAAGAACAAACATGGTTAGTGGCGCCTGAATCCAATATCCAGGTAGAGTCATTACTCTCCACTAAACAGGTTTCAGTTACAAGTAAATCACATTTACCTTCTTTCCTCCTGTTGGCAAGGAACTTGGGATAGTTTCTCTTCCAGTGTCCGTCCTCATTGTAGTGGACACACTTTCCTTTCTTTGCAACTTCGTTGACCTTTTTGTCCTTATGGGCAGCAGCACGATCAACTTTGCCCTTTTTCATCTTTTTCTTCTTCCCTTTCGGCCTGAAGAACCTACAGATTTTGTCCTAGAGGTCGAACCCCTGTGAAAGGACCTGAAGACAATGTTTGCCTCAGCTTCCGGTGTCTTGATCCTCATTAAGGGCTGGAAGTTCTGTAGTTCGTTAAGAAGGGTTGTAGTGTAGCTAATTTTGTTCATAACAGCATTGCTACGAAACTGAAGGAAACTCTTCGAAAGAGTCTCCAAAATAAAGCTGACCTGGCTTGACTCATCGATCGAAGCCTCGTTCATCTCTGCCAGATTTAAGATTTTTCAAGAGTTTCAGTCTTTCTATGCATTAGGTAAATATACCCATACCTTGAATAGTCATTTATAAAAGATACAAAGTATTCGCCACCTTCTCGTGCTTTAACACTTATCGGACCACAGAGGTCAGAATATATAAGCTCTAGAGGCTCTTTGGCTCTATATCCTTTTCCACTAAAAGGACGTTTGGTCATTTTGCCTTCAAGGCGTGACTCACATACCGGTAAAGAGTTTTCTTCCAACTCTTTTAGAAGTCCACTCTTCACTAGTCTTTCAATCCTATTGAGATTAATGTGGCCTAACCTTAGATGCCAAAGATGGGCATTTTGTTTAGGAGAAACCTTTATTCTTTTAGTTCGTGTTTCAGCTGTTTTAAACAATTAAGTATTCAAAACACTTTTGACCGAATTAGGTTTCAAAACGTATAGATTATTCTCAAGCGAAGCTGAACATAACAAGTTGCCTTTGAAAGAAATAAACGTTTTATTTAATTCAAAAGAAACTGAAATACAATGTTCAATAAGGCAGGAAATGGAAACAAGGTTTCTAGTAAACCCTGGTACTATGTACAAATTATCCAATAATAAGTACTTCCCTCCAAAATAGAGCTTCACCGTGTCGACCGCTGCAGTAGAGACAACCTCCCCGGATCCAACCCGTAGCGTTATCTCACCCTCTAGCAGCTGCTGCCAGGAACTAATTCCCTGAAAAGAAGAACAAACATGGTTAGTGGCGCCTGAATCCAGTATCCAGGCAGAGTCATTACTCTCCACTAAACAGGTTTTAGTTACAAGTAAATCACATTTACCTTCTTTCCTCATGTCGGTAAGGAATTTGGGATAGTTTCTCTTCCAGTGTTCGTCCCTATTGCAGTGGAAACACTTTCCTTTCTCTGCAATTTCGTTGACCTTCTTGCCCTTATGGGCAGCAGCATGGTCAGCTTTGCCCTTCTTCATCTTTTTCTTCTTTCCTTTCGGGCTTGAAAAACCTACAGATTTTGTCCCAGAGGTGGAACCCCTGTGAAAGGACTTGAAGACAACGTTTGCCTCAGCTTTCGGTGTCTTGATCCTCATCAAGGACAGGAAGTTTTGTAGTTCGTTAAGAAAGGTTGTCAGAGTGTAGCTAATTTTGTTTATAACAGCATTGCTACGAAACTGAAAGAAACTCTTCAGAAGAGTCTCCAAAATAAACTTGACTTGGCTCGACTCATCGATCGAAGCCCCGTTCATCTCTGCCAGATTAAAGTGGGTCATCATGACCAAAACATGTTCATGGATAGACGCCCCTTCTTTCATCTGCGCATTGAAGACGTGTTTGAGGAATCATGTCGGAACTGAAAGGATTGTTGTCCAAACATTTCCTGCAAGGATTCCATGATTTTCTTGGTGGTGATCATCATCTCATGTTTTTTTGCCAATACTTCAGATAAGCTGACAATGATATAGATCTTGGCCTTTTCATTCGCCCTGATCCATCGATAATACACATCACGAACACTTTGTGATGCGGTCGAGCCCAACACCTAAGGACACTCCTCAGTGAGCACAAACTTTAGGTGCTCAGTTACTAGAATTATGTTGACATTATTTTTCTACGTTTGGAAATTGTCTCCCACGAACTTATCAGAAGCTAAAAGGTGCAATGATTGAGCTAGACATTTTTGCTGAAAAACAAGTAAAAATTTGTGTTAATCTCACGAAAACTTTTGAAAATCCAATCATGTTTTAGCAAAATTTTATCCTATGATCCCTAGGTCATTAAAACATTGCAATGATACCCCAAAGGTTTAGAATGACCGCCACTGAAGGGTGAACAGAAACACTCCTCCTCTAGGACGAGACTTTCTCGACTAGACCCTAATACCCGAATAACTTTTATTCCATTAGGCTTCCAGTTACCATTTTTCGGTCTAAATCCATTAACTCTTAATGAATCCCGTGAGTGCCACCCTCTATCTTTAAATTTCCATGTATCCGTCCAAACAATACCTACCAAAAGGTGAACCACGAAGGAAAACCAACAATGAAATTGTATCCATTTCGGGAATTCACGGTATTCCGACTCCCATGATCAAGGCCCTCCGAAGGGATTGTCTGGTCCATGCCAAACTAGCAGGCGGATCATAGGTGTCTCACGGTGTGAATCGAAAGAAGAGATCGTGGGTCCCGTTTTCACAGATCCCGTTCCCACTCACTATAAATACTCTCTCCATCCACGTTGATACTGACCCATAGAAATACCATCCGAAGGGGGATGCTCCCATTTGCGCCACGAGGTCGAGTATGGATCTCACGGTGTGAACTTAGCGGAGATTTGTGATCGGAAAATTAAATGTATCTTATACACTTTATTTCCTCCTACTCAACACTTTAAGTTAATCGGGATTGACCTAAATAAACTGGCTCTAATTTACCTAAGTCTACCAATATAACTCTGATATTGGATTCACCTAAGTCTATAATCACATTATTAACTTAAGTCTATGTGAGTAAATTAATTAACTTTTAATTAACGGCACTCACGATAATATAACCAATGAATCTCCAGACCAAATTCACTCCCAGGTCGGTTCCCAGGTAGGGGTGTTCCGCAAAACGTCAGCTTAAATACCCCAGCTTTAGACAGAACCTTCCTTAGACAGAGTTACTAAGTAGTCTTCATTCTTAAGTCATATTTGATTTCCTAATTCTAATCTTATTAGAACTAGAAAAACCTAAGTCTAATTATTCAAGTTCTAAACATTTTAAAACTAATAATTAACTTAGGTTACATGCATTTCTATGTTATAGTGCTTGATCATTCATCACATGAATAATAAACTATATAACATACATTCATCACATGAATTAAATGCATGTGCATGCTTTTAATCTAAGAAATATAACACTTATATTAATTAAATTAAAACATGCATACATTATATTATAACTCTTATAATATAATCTTATCATGCATGTTATATATTATAACTCTTATAATATAAATAAGATGCATGAAATGTTTAACCTAAGGTGGGATTTTAATCTATATGACATACATCATGAACATAGAATAAATAAATTTCATATATCTCATGCATAAAATAAATAAATAGGAAAATTAGACCAATTTTGGCACCTTAGAGACATTAATTAAATTAATTAACATTAATATAACTTTTATATTAATATTAATTAATAAAATTAAAATAAAATACATTCTACAAATAATTAAAATAAAATAAAATATGAAAAACGTGGGAAGTTGCTCGAATCGCCGCACTCCAGTCCCTCCACAATGCCACTACGCGTGTTTTTCTCGCTGGAACCACCCACTATGCTCACAGCGTTGCAACGTCGTGGCCAGCGTTGCAACGCTGCAGCGCTCAACGTTGCATTCAGCGCGCCCAACGCCTCAGCGTTACAACGCTGACCTGCAGCTCATCCTCCAACCGCGCGGACAATATTGAGACACTGAAAAACAGCGTCTCAACGTCGTCGACAAAACAACAAACTCTTTTGCTGTTCTTTGTCGTTTTTTGCCCGATTCCGCTCCGATTTCTTCACCAAAACTCTTGCCACGAACAACACAAACTTACAGAGTCGATTTACTTTCTAATTGCCCAAAAACACTATGTCTTTACATTGATCTCATCAACAGAAAAGTAAATCTAAAAACGTGCCAAAATCGAAAACATCCAACATGCAATAACCACAATTAATCACATGAATTAAAGCATAACCCACTTAATTTTAAGAAAATAAGTTTGCACAACGAAAAACCAATGATTGGCTCTGATACCAATTGAAGGGAATAAAACTCCCGCAGCGAAACGACTTGGAATGTCGTAGTGATCGTTGTGAAAAATATTTCTTAAAATCGAATTTATCACATAAATTTCTAGGCTCAACATGCTGTAAAAAAAGGAAAAAACAGTAAGAAAAACTACTTACTTGTTGAAGAATGCTTCTCCAAGGATTCCTTCTTTGGTCACGAACTCTTCGTGCTCTCGATCTCTACAATCACGAACTCTCCGAACAACGAACGAATTGGACACCTCCAATTTGATCTTCTCGATTGTTCTCCTTTGGTAAATGGAGAGTGGTGAGACTCTTTTGGTTTAAGAGTAGAGAGAAATTGTGAGAGAGTTGAGAGGATTCGAGAAAGCTCTTTTGGTGAGAATCCAAAAAAATGAGCAAAACCTTAACAAATGCCTTCTCACAAAGGCATTATATAATGGTGATAGGTGGAGTTGAAATATCCACCTATTTACCATTTTACAACAACCTTAGGTTATGCAAATCATATTTGCATAACCACATATAATAAGATATCTCATACCTTATTATACAAATCACATTTGTATACTTGTAGATTTTAAATTGAATCACATTTAATTTAATTTCTCTCAATCCAATTTTTCTAAATTAGTACTAATTAATCAATTAGGCTAACCAATAGTTTATTATGAATCTCATTCACATTAAACTATATAATATGTCAATCATATCTCATATAAATGACATAAATACCCTTTTAATGAATTTGAACACTTCAAATTCACCCCAAACTGTAAACCCTTTATTTATCCAGTTTGAGCCAACCGAGGGACCTAATGGACCTACAGATGACAAGCTCCAATGATCCGAGACTAACCTGTCAAACTTTTTGACCCGGTTATTCAACATTCATTAGCTATGGTAACACTCCACTAAAGCCTGTAGTTGCACTCCCGTCACTGTAGCACAAGTTGTGCCCATTGATATAACCAATACTCATGAGTCGACCCTTCACAGGCTGTTCGTAGACACTGTTGGGTCAAATTACCGTTTTACCCCTGTGTCTACCTCTTCCTCCTTGAGTCCCCACTACACCTCTAATGAACAACAACGTTGTATGGTCCAACCATAAACAACACCCCTCTCGGGCTAGTGAGAAGGTGGGTGCCTGTTGTCCAAGCCCTAGAGACAACACTTAAGGGAACAACCCCTCTAGTTTCCTTAAGTTGAGAACGAGTGAATTCCATCTCGCGTAGTCAAGTTTCCAGCTCCCTACGTGGTCCTGTCCTTGAGAAGATAGGCATATTGGACGAGTAACTATGACCACCCTCATCCGTACTAGTCAAAGGACAGACCCCCGCAGACAGGAGTCCATAACACGCTCAGGATTAAGGTCAAATCACTATTGGTCATCTACGAAATTATTCGTCCTATACTGTCAACGGTGTTACATCAGTAAGTCTAATAATTCACGGTCCGGTCTTGTACAATGTCATTGCACATGATGCCCCCACTCGCATGTCAACCACATGAACGAGTTGGATTATCTCATTTGTATCTAATACAAAATGGACTACATCCAAAACGTATCCAGGATTAGGTCTCCAACCCTATCCGTATACTGTAGATCGTTCGGGTCATTAACTCGAACGTGATCCTCCTTGTGTATCCACTACACACCGTTCAAGTTCCAGTTCTCTCATAATTCAATGACTCTGGAGCTTAGTTTATTGGACAAAGTTTGTAAATATGCGAGACTCAAAGTGATGAAAAAATAACTCTTATTTATTTCAATAAGGAATATTACAAACAAATACGAGATTAGGACATACATCTCAACAGAATTTGCTTTCAAGGAAATGGTATTCCATGGCATAACAATCTTATTTTCGTTTTCTTCAACATCAAGAGACAATTTAATTGATTCAGAAGAGAAATGTTTAGCAATAATGTGGCAATCAATTAGCCTATTAATTGGCATGTACTTCTTTTCTTGAAGTTGGAAATGCAAATCTTCATGCTTTACATTTGTTGTACTAAAAAAATTACATTGATTAAAAAGAGAGTAAAGATTCAAGCATCACAACTTGAAGCAAAGTTTTAAATGTTGATAACGATGAAAATATTGAAATCCCAATTTTATAGCAATGTTGATGAAAATATCGATAAAATGTCAATGCCAATAGATATTTTGTAAAAACTATAAGTATAAAATTTATAAAAAATATTTAAATTAAAAATAAATATTTTATCCTTTTAAATAAATTTAAATTTATTATTATTATTAGTAGGGTTACAATAGAGATATTTTGTTGATATTTTAGATATATATATATATTTCGTTTTTTTTTCATTGAAAAATTCTATTCACCCGTCTATGTCGAACCCATTAGGAGAGTGTATAAATAACTTTGCAACCTGAGCAACTCAGACTACCATGGGTTGGGTTAAAATTTTAGGTTGGTTTTCGAGTTGATTTTTTTAGGCTTGGATTTACCCGACTCCACCCGATCCAATCAAAATTTATGTTTTTTTTATTATTTATATAATTTATAAATCAATTATTTGTTAACTAATTTTAATATTTTTCTTTTAGCATTGTAACAAAAGTTAAGAGTTTAAGATTTGACCTTTATGTGATTTTAGTTATTAATTTAAGAAAAGTTATTTTAAATATTTAAGAAAATTATGAAAAAAAATAATAACTCAACCCGGCAACCCAACCGAATCAATGATCGATCATTTGGGTAGCCAACCCGACTAATCCAAATTTTCGGATTGGTTCCTTCAACCCAACTCATATGCACCCCTAAAACCCATGAACTTGAAATACTGGTTGAAATGTCGATATATAGACCCAAATTTAAAACTCAATAATGGGAGATGGGAAGATTCCTTTTGGCCTGTGGGTACATGTAAATTACAGTTGAGTTAAGGACAATTTCATCATATAAAATCGTTTTCGAAGATGTCATTTCATTCAAATAATAAAATGTTGTTGAATATATAGTTGTATTAATTAATATATACTTCAATGGGTGGTTGTATTCATCAGTACCTAAATTTAGACAAATTATTCAATGAAACCGACACAATATGGTTGCCTCATAATAACCATTGGATGTGGATCCAATAATTTTCATGCCCCCTAATATTCCTCAGATATAAATTCAAACCATTTCTCTCTCTCCATCAAACGGTGAAAAACTAGCGGCTATATTGTGGCGGTCTCACCGAATAATTTCTCATAGATTTGAGTCTATCCCACGTTTTTCTGATTTCTTAAAACGTATTAAAAAAATTATATGTGAAATGGTAATTAAAATGAAACTCTTTATTAAAAATTTTCAAGTTATCTAAAACTCTAAAACAAATAAGTGTCACTTGGGAAAAAGATTATTTAAATTACAACTGCAAAAGTAATAAAAAATATAACTCAATCTAAATGGGTCGTGCAAAAGTAAAAAATACTGAAGTATTTCCGACAAGTATATCAGTAATCTATCAGTGATATATTATTGATATACCTAATACAAAGTATATCATTGATAAACTACTAATATACTTATATGAAATTATATTTGTCAAGAATATATAAATATATCACATATTATATATACACTATATAAAGTATATCATTGATACATTACTGATATATTTTATTTTTGTGCGTTTTTCAATATGAAGTTTGTCAGTAGTCTATTAGTGTGATATCATAGATATAATAATGATATACCTAATATAAAGTACATAATAGATATATTGCTAATATATTTATATGAAGTTTATTAAGAATATATCGGTAATTCATATATGAGATATAAATAATATAGAATAGAGTATATCATTGAAATACTACCGACATACTTAATTTTAGTTCTATACTTTATTAATGGTTTATATATATATATATATTGTCAATAGGCGTGTCTAATTGATACACTAGACTAGTAACATATAAGAAATTCATATTTAGTATATCAGATATATCTAAAATGAAGTATATCACTAATATACTATTGATATACTCAATATTAGATATATTAGTGAAGTGAACATACCTAAAATGAAGTACATCAATAATAAATCAAAATTGCAAAATATCTATGATATTTTATAGATATATAAAGTATATAATTTAATTGATAAATCTAAACATAAGTGTATCGATAATATCAGTAATATATTACTAATATACTTCGTTCTTGACACATATTAATCAATCAATATATAAGATATACTATTGATACATCAATGAGGGTAAATCTCAAAAACCATGACTAGAATCACAAATATCTTGATATATATATATATATATATATATTTTTTTTTTTTCTACCCATTACAATTCTCCAAACAATAATTTCATCAATTAAAAATCTAAATTTGTTAAAGTGATCCAATAATGTATCCCCTTCATTAAAATTTGTAAGAATACATTAAATTTGGGGATATACATGTGATGACTACCACTCTATATTACATATTAAGAATGAAGTAAACATGATCAAATGTCATGTTGCTTTCATTTGTTTAATTCTATAAATTAATATAAAAAAATCATTAAAAAAATCAGAAAAGTGTTGAAAGATATATAATTTGGGAAATTGAATCTCATAAGTGAAAAAGTTAGATTGGTTCGACTCTAATTATGATAGCTCCATGAATAAAGCTAGCAAGACAAAGTCGCATGGCACATGGACAGTAATAAAGTTGTCTTGAAATTGCAAAAATTCCTTGTAACTCTTATGGTAGTTCCATCAATGAATTATTTTTCATTGTTGGAGGAGTAATATGAAATCTCTAAACATAATTGAACTTCAATTTATCGTCTTCTTTCTTCGCCTCAATTTTCTAATATTTACATTGGTGGATCTTCTTTTATAACATTAAGGTGTTTTAATGTACGAACAGTGATAGGGTTGTTCGACTACTGACATACAAGTCCAGAGAATTTGATCGATATGTGCCCATGTAACCAGTGACGAATCCAGAATTTTTATCGAGACTTAGAGAGGGGTGAGACATACTAACCACTAAATCAAAAGGCTTTTTTGAATTTTAATTTGATTTTTTCTATACATATTATATACATTAAAAAATTTGAAGGGGGCTCGTGGGCCTTAGCTAAATCCGCCCCTACATGAACATCATATCAAATCTATTCTTGCTAGCATTTTAGATTCTGATGGAGAAAATGTTGTAATTATTAAGTGAGTTCTTTAATTTCTTCTCATTATTGGTAAAGGTGTTTGTGTTGCTGCTCTATATGGACTATGGAGAATCCTCATCATCATTTATCTAGCTACATTTTTCCCCTCTTTTTAATTTAAGACTTTCACATGTCCACCCTTAATTTAATTAGTGGAACTTAACTAAGCATATAAATTGAGTCAACTTAAGCAAGATTAGGGTTTTGAAGGATGAAAATATTTTATTAGTTTAAGGTCTTACTTTGACTAAAATTTTGTAAAGTTTAGAGTTTTAATGATGAATTGTTATTTTAAGATTTTTAATTGACTTTTGCAAAGTTTATGTGTATAATTAAATCCCTCAATTTACATGCTAATAAAGTTCCTAATTTTAGTTGTGTGCTCAAAACATTTTATCACTTTAAAAAGTTAGAAGTTCAAATCTATCTCGTTCAACTAAAAAATATGTTAAGATGAAATAAAGGTCCTAAATTTAAGCTTCATATTGTTTTTTATTATTAAATTATACGAAATATCTTTGAATTTTTTATACTTTATATAACATGATAAAAATTGACATGACCACTTTAAAAATTAGAAAAAGTATTTAATATTTTGTTACCATTTATTTCAACTAAAAGGATATAGTTAACACATTATTTACAATATCAATCACAAAATCAGCTTTTGTACAACCATTACTACATCAATTTATTTTCCTAGGTTAAAGCACCTCTTTTTTTTTTCTTACTTGTTTTTTTCTCTCTCAGTTCTCTTTTTCCTTTCTTTTCCTAATCTCTTTCTCAATTATCTTGTTTCTTCACATACTTTCAATTTTTTTCTCTCTCTAATTCTCTTTTTTCTTTCTAGTTAGTTTTTATCTTCATTTTGCTCACTTGCTATTGTTTTTATTTATTTTTAGTTAAATTATAGAAGATACCCTTAAACTTTGGATTTCATAATTTCAACAATATCCTTAAACTCTAAAAGTTTTGTTAATACTGCTAAACTCTAAAAATCGTTTCATCTCATATTATTATAGACCCCCAATTATTATAGATCTCCTATTTCATCAACAATGACGTCTTTGCCTAAAATTAGCAAAACCCTCCAGCTTGAATTGATAGCACACAAAATGTGCTATCTTTAGTGCCTATTTGCTGCTAGTTTTGTTTCTTAATCGATTACTTTCATATTCATATTTTTGTATTGGGTAGAAAATTGAGCATTTGAGCAATAACGATCTTATAAGATTTATGATGAAAAAATGAGCGAAAAGAAGGTAAATTAAAATTACCGAGTGAAGTGAAAGGAATGAATAAAGCTAAAAATTTAGAGAGGATAACATTGAGATGCTATCAGAGCGTCAATACGCTCCAAAATTCAACATTCAAGTCATTTGTCAAGCACAATAGCGTCAGATTGAAGAATTACCGCTTTATTCAAGCAGTGTAGCATTAACCCCTGCTCGACACTCTTTCCAATTTCACAAATTTCATTGTTTGATGTTAGCATCAAGATGGTTGTCCCTAGCAACTTCTTGTTGCCTCAATTTTTTCTATAAATATATCGCTTAACAATCGATTTAGGAAATGTCAATTTGGAGAGACAATCCTAATTTCAATTTCTACACTATTTTGAGATTTGGAGGAGACTAATGGAGCAAGAGGAAAAGATCATTTTCAAGTTGAATTTGTGTAGATTGAAACGAGAGAATGGGGAATTGACACACAATACTAATTTTACCTTTCTTCCCTTTGATTTTGTAGTTTTTGTTTAGGGGGTTGAAACAAGATGTAGCGCATTGCTATTGTAATAGTATGTTGTTGTAGATCATCTTGTTGTAACAGTTGCTAGGGCTTAAAAAAAAAATACTCCTCCTTCTCAAGTTAACTGAGTAACTAGGGGCAGTCATGACACCCATGATTTCCTTTGCATGAAAGGTTAACTTAGGAAGTATGTGAAAACGGTCTTAACAGTGACTTCTGCTCTTAGTCAACTACTTTCACCATAAAGTGTTAGTAAGTTAGAACGAAGGTACAAGTGGCAGTAAGATTCCTATAAAAAAATCAAAAGAAAAAAAAAAAAGAGACCTAGCAACAACTTTGTATAAATGGGGGGGGGGAGGGGGGAGGGGGAGAAAGAAAAATGTTGTGAACTCAGCTTGTTGAACAAAGAAGGTCACCCTAAACTCTATGACTATTATTTACGTCGGATAAACATAATAGGTGAGTTTGCATAAGAATGTTTTATCCTGAAAAAATAAAGTAAAAGTTTTAGGTAAGAAAATCTTGAAATTGTATAAAGTATTAAGAGTTGGATACCTCTACTAAAAGGAAAAATTTTCTTTTTTCAAATACACCATTTGAAATTATTTTGTGAAATGTTTGCTTGGCATGTGCTATTTAGTTTCTAATTGCTTGAAGACAAGCAATATCTTAAAGTTTGAGGGTGTGATAAGTCTTAGCACTAAGGCTTATTTAATATCTTTATGCTTGAGAAAGTATTTTTTTGTTTTGAAGCAAATGAGAAATTGTGTTAAAACATGCCAAGTTTGTGCGTATGAATGAGAATAAAAAGAAAAGAAGAAAGAAACTAAATTTGTTTCATTAGTGCAGGAAAATGAAGAAATTGCAAAATCCAAAATCAATTTATGCTTTAGTTCATTGCCCATGTGTTTCTTTTCTATTTCACCTCTGTTCTTCAGCCAAATTCTGTTTTTTTTTTAAGGATTTTAGTCGATGCATTTTATTCATTTTATATTTCATATGAGTTTTATTTATTTTTTTTTTTTTTTGGAAAAATATATGAGTTTGATTTGAGAAGAAGAAAGAATCAATTTCATTTCAATTTTTATATTTCTTATTTATGGGTTTTTGTCTAAGCAGTTACTGCACGTTTTTTCTTTTGATTGTTGGTCATATTGGAAGGTTTTTAAGTGAATAATTGATGATGTATTTTGGGTAGTAATTAATTCTACATTTTTCGTATTCCTTTGTTAAGAAAGTTGCAATTTAAGTTTCTAATTTCAAGTTTATTTTAGTTTCTTTAATTCTTTATCTATTCCAATGAAGGTTGAAATTTAATTTTCACTATGAAATCCAACCCAAGGAATTGTATTTTTATTTTTAATTCATTTATGAGCTAAACTTCTCAACAGGTTCAAGGATTTGAATTCCGTAAGATGTAAATCTAGCCTAAATTACCATTGAACTCAAGCTTACATGCCAATTGTGATTGCTTATGTTGAATGAATGTCGTTGAGATTCTAAATCGATCAATTAGGACCATAATTTAATCTTCAATCTAATACCGACAAGGTTAGAGAGACGAGTAGATCTCTCACAAGTAATGGAGAAAAAAGTTAGACATAAGTCATTCTTTTACCCTAGACATAGGGATTAAAAATTACAGACTTAATAAATTTACTGAGTCAAAATATCTAAGAAAGACAGGTTACAGACATGTATGACACTCACTTTGTCTCCTAACACCTAATTATTAGACAAATAGGAGTAGTAAATTTGGTCTCCAATTGAATGTAAAGGAGGGTGACATTGAATTTGTGGTTTTGCAATTTACAAATTATGGCAAGAATAATTCTTGAGCCCATTCATTTTCATTTAGATTTTTCTTGAATTTCATACACATTTTTGTTATTGAATTTTAGATTTATGCTAAGTTAGAGTTTGCAACGTGCATTTTTACTTGATTCACCATTTTCACATTGCATTGTGTGATTTTGCATCTGAATTTTGCAATTAAACTTAGCACAATTAATCTTTCATTTACTTTGTTATTTTGTTCCAACACCCAAAAAAACAAAACTATTTTTGCATTTTTAGTTTTTAACATTGCAATTCTACTTACATAATTATTTTTTGCAATAATTTTTGTTACTTCGTTCCCTATGAGATCGAGACTCAAGATCACTCCTGTGTTTTATTACTTGCATCGACAGTGCAGACTTGCACTAGGTTTGAACATAATAACTTATTTTTCTTCACTATAAAGTGCACCTGATCATTGCACTAGGGATGGACATAATTACTTGTTTTTCTTCACCCTAAAGTTCACTTGATCAACCTCCTATTTAATTCTAATATCAAGATTGGTAAAGAATATGAAAAGATAAAATTATATCAACAAAATAGACATACAAGAATACTTAATTTTATGCAATATGATATAACAACAAATTAATTGCAAAAAGTGAAGTTAAAAAAGGGTAGAGAAATTTGTTGGGAGTGCGACCAAATTCCCACATCGGCTAGAGAAAGGGAAGGTCATGAGTATATAAGTGAGGGATAGTATCTCCATTGGTATGAGGCCTTTGTGAAACAAAAAACAGAATCATGAGGGCATATGCCTAAAGTGGACAATATGTGAAGATATGTAGAGGGTCGTTGTCCCTAATAACAAAATTGACACCATAAATAAATTTAAAAATGGTAGAAGTGTTCACCAAAAGTTGTAAAATTTTTTCTAATTTTTTCTAATTTTTCTCGAGCCTTAAATAGAGAGAAATGATAAATTTAATTGTTATCTACCACATGTCAGCTTTTGATTAGTTGCAAAAAAAATTAATAATATTAAAATATTAAAATAATAATAAATTTAAACTCATTTGACCATTGGACCAATTGTATATTAAAATAATTGGATGTCATGTGTCACAATCCCATTGGACCATGCATCGCCACATCATCGTCCATGTCATCGATCACATCATCATTTTGATTGTTTGAAATGCCACATCAATACCACATCATCAATGTTGACCGTTGACCTTCCAACGTATCGTTATATGCCACGTGTCATTCTAGGTAGGATTTTTCCTTCAATTTTGTTTTGTCCACAACTTCCTCGTATGAGCTCCGATTCGAACGTTTCAAGATGCATTTGAATCATCTTTTCAACCTTTACACAATGGTTCATAACACTAAAAATATCAATGATAGTATGTAATTATGTTATCTTATTCCCCATTATTTATGCTAGTTTTGTGAACTTTTATGCCTATTTCCCTTCATTTTGTAAAAATCGAGTTTGAGGAGAAAAATCGAGTGTTCAAGAGTATTTGGATGGATTTTAGAGCCTTTTTAAGCTTAATTGAAGATTCAAGTAAAATAGAGATGAAATTTGGACATAAGGCACATTCTGGGATATTTTACATCAAATCATTGTTCCAATGCATAAAATTAGAGGTCATTCGGGCACCCGAGCAAAGAGATATAGAAAAAATAGTTAGGGTTGTCTGCTAGGTAGGGTTATCTGCTAGGTAGCGTTGCAACACTATAGAAAACGATTTTCCACCTCAAAAACATGCTTTAAATAATGTTTTCTTCCTTTGCACATTCAATACGTTGTCATTTTGGACAGCGTTGCAATGCTACTGTGATTGCATAACTTAAATACATCATTTTGACTTCGAATTAAAGGAGGTCATTTAGGATTTTTAGACCAAATTTTTATTCCTTCCCTTCTTGGGACTTGTGGGTGTATGATAGAGGTGTTCGCAAGTAGAGATCGAGGCTTAGGAGCACGAATTTTATGT
This sequence comes from Trichosanthes cucumerina, assembly GCA_036507285.1. Classification (NCBI taxonomy): domain Eukaryota; kingdom Viridiplantae; phylum Streptophyta; class Magnoliopsida; order Cucurbitales; family Cucurbitaceae; genus Trichosanthes; species Trichosanthes cucumerina. The sequence continues at coordinate 12,460,607 of CM071836.1, read as the reverse complement.
ATTTACTGATTTTATGATAAAGGTGTTCGCGAGTAGAGAATTTGGTGTCTACGGTCTAAGTTTCTATTTTCTTCTTGCTTTTCATGTATTTACATGTTGTTAAATAGAGGAACTTGTGCTTTTTGTTGAATATGTTGGATTGAATTAGTATTTAGAGAATTAGAGCACGATTAGATTTGATTCTATGTTGTTATTAAGACTTTGTTAATATTCATTTAATTGGATTGTGTTTAATGCTTAAGGTTAATTGACCATTAATATTTTGTTCCATGTCCTCAATTGAGCTCGACAGAGGATATTTAGGTTAGACTTAGTCCAATTGGAGCGCTTAGATTGCCAACATGACATAAGATTAATGATGAGGCTAATAACGAGCTAGCTTAATTTAATTAACCTTTCAATTAGCACCAAGGACACTTAGGCAAGCGATTGGTTAAGCATGTGTTCGAATGAGACCGATAGGAGATTTCGATCAGATTTAGCTCTAAGTCTGAATTTAGCAATTTTGAATTAAATAGCAGTTTTAATTCTCATAAAATATACCTAAGAGTGCTCTATTCCTCTAAATTCCCTTTTATCGATGCCTCCTCCCATTTATATGCTATTTAGGTTTAGAATCTATCTTTCCTTGCTTGTATTCTCTAAATAAAGCAGAGTTAAAGTATTCTCGGTAGTTAAATGGATTAAAAACTAATCTGTGTGAATTCGATACTTGTTACTCAAAATATTGTTTTATATTACTTGACTCGTGCACTTGCAGAAACGTAAAAGTACGTACGATCAAGTTTTTGGCATCATTGTAGAGGATAGGTATCTTTTAATTTGATTAATATAGTGGAGAAAATTGTTTACTTTAATTTAGATGTTTATCTTTGATTTGTTTTTGTTGTCTTGCTTGTTTTCTTTTTGTCGAGTCCTGGTACGTTGTTTCTGGTGGTGTTGTTGTATATTGTCTTTATCCGAGCCTGTTTTAATTACTTTGATTAATTTATTTTTAGAGTAATTGTAATAAATGAGTCGTTTAAAACTTTCACTTGCAATTTTGTCCACAACTTTTGGATTTTACATTTATGGTTTTTTCGATTTTATATAAATGAAAAAGTAAAAAAAATGACTAAATTGCCCCTTAGGAAACGTGTAGAATATTGTAGAAATTTTATCCTACTTTCCATATTTATAGCATTTGGGCATTTATTTCCATATATCATTAAATGATAAAATATTTAATTTTCTCTCTCCCAATTAATGGTTATCATTATTTATAAATCATCATTCATGTTTTCATTAATTAAATAATTATTATTTTCTCAATATTTTCCTGTTCACGATTTCTTTGCATTGTCCTCTCAATTTTTGTGATTTTGCCTCTCGATTTTTGCCCGCCTTCATTTTTCGATTTTTTCATTTTTGTCTGTCACTCTTCTCTAGCAATGAGTAAGATTTCTCCGCTAACTATATTACTTTATATATTTTAATGTATAAATAGTTCCTTATATATTTTTAGGATTTAGGGCTTGTCTGTATGCATATTCAGTTTTTGTCAGTACATGTTATAATGTGTTTTTCTGTAAATTTCTCACATTTTCTCCACATTTCTATTTCATTTTTCTGCACATTTTATAATATGTTTTTATGTGAATATTTTGTATATACACAATGTATTAAAGAAATTACATCATGCAATAATATGTTTAATCATATTTCAGTTGTATATTATTACATTGTGGTTGATATATACTACATACTATATACATATCATTCATACCCAGGTTCAAACGTATATTTAGTACGCATTGTTCATCATGGTGTATGGAATGAAAACAACAATTACGTTGACTTTAAGGTTTCTGAGATAAAAATGGTCATTGGAATGTCATTTCATGTGTTATTGGAACCATAATGACATAACTCAACATGTTAGGTAACTTTGATTACCTTGATTTATTTGTTAGTCTTGGACCTCAATCATTTATAAAGAAATGTATGAAAATTATAAACGATAAAGATGTTAGTTGGTTTTTTGATATGGTATCAAATAGTGCAATTTCTAGTTATTCATTAGTTATGAACTATAGAAATAGTCTATCTTTGATTTTTGATCATATGACTGTAGAGTATTCAAAACATAGTCATGTTATTATTGAGGGACGATATCATGATATTATTGACGTTGGAAAAATTTCATTGGATTTTCAAATACTAGTTAATGACATTTTTAGAAAGAAGGAAAATCTATGTGTGGAATAGCATTAAGAGATAACTTCCAATTTATGACTAAAAAATCGAACAAGAAGTTATTAATTATTTGATCTATTGATGATAACTGTCAATGGTCTGTGCGCGCATGTCCCAATGGGGATAATAAATGTGATACTTGGATATATGGTATATGTTATATACATATACCATATATAAAATCTATACATAACAATAGTTCATATTGTGTTACCCTTTTTGTTGTATGTTCAATTGACATGGTCTTCATACTCCTCCTAACTCTCTTATGTGTTTGGAGTTTGTTGCATTCATAAACGAATAATAAGTAATATTATACATTATTAATAAACTATGTTTATTACAATTCATATCATTTGTTCAGTTTCATCCATTGTCTTTCTCTTAACTTTTAATCTCTCAATCCTCTCAGATAACATGATATCATCGTCCTGCTTAATATATAATTCACATCATGTTAGATAAATAAATACCACTATAGATTTTAAAACAAATGGTATAATGTTTACATTATATACCTCATTTGTATCATCTTCTCTTGGATACGTTTCTTTCTCATGTTCTATACCCATGTTTTTCTCTGTAGTTTGTATATAGTCCGCAGTTTTTCCATTGTCAATGTTTCCTTTAGCATCATTTTTTGAAAGGAATGGATTTCCAGCAGCGGAAGCATTGTGAAACGCCATTGATTTGTTGTAGTTCTAATTTTCTTAAAACTGAAAGTATCACATACATTTCTAGATTAAGCATGCTTTAATTGAGAAGAAAACAGAAAGTAATCGTTACTAACCTCTTGATTATCACCTACAAAATCTGTAGGTGGGTCAATACATAACGTGTACGGGTAAATAGCTTACACCTGAGGAGTCACTAACCAACATATAAGGCAAACATCATGTTATACACAAAAATTATGAAATTAGACATGCTCGGCATAGATGGGAAGTAAATAACGATTACAACATGCTAGACCCATGAATCAACATCTCATGTAAAGTCAACTCACCTAACCTCAAACCTCGAGCTCGCTCAATGCTCATACTCTATCTCACACAAGGCTTTCTAATACCGAATCTTTTGAGACACGTTGATCCTCATTGATTTTATTTAGGGCCATCGACAATCTTTGCCAGCCTCAACTATTTCCATCAAGGGCCACCAACATTCTCTGTCAGCTCCAACATGGTATCTAGGGCCACTGACCCTCTCCATCGGCCCCAACCGATCTTTTCATCACAGTCGTCAACGTTCTCAGGAATTTCAAACATTTTTCCTTCTAGACTCAACACACCGACCCTGACTATCTTAAGACAGGGCCATCGATGTTATTTTTAAATCTATAAATGGCATACCACCCCTCAATCACTTGATTGAGACACCTGTTATTCACCCAACTATTCTTTTTATACACGGTCCTCAAACCTCTTTCTCACTAGCACACATAAGTCATAAATAGGTTTCTAAGTCATGCCCTATATCGAACCCACCCGAAACCACATTATTCTAAAACTCATAAGGATGCTCAACATATATCCAACATGCTTTCTAGACATCCTCAATAATGCAACAAGCTCAATATCACAATATCATAGCGCAAAACCACACTAGTCTCATTAAACAGGAAGCCGCAACCTACCATAACAAATTACTCAACAACACATATTCACAAAAACATGCTCAACAAGTCTAAAATATTGCAATGGGCAATACAACTCATTCAAGTATTAATAATAAAGCAAATAAAGCATACAACATGCTCACAAATAAGTAAACATACCCCACAGGTAGAATTCTACTTACAAAATTTTCTGAAATGCTCTTAAATAAATCTGATAAGGTTCCTAAGTAAGGTAGGCAAGGTTCAAAGGCCAAAACTCTGTTTAAAAACCTTAATCAAATTCAAAAGAATGTTGAGGAAGGATGTACTTACCCCAAAGAACTTTAAACTTAGTTCGAATAACTAACTCAAATCCACCAAAACAAACTTGACTCCTTCATAGAAAGTTGCTCACATGAGTTCGAATTGTTTCAAAGCTACAAACAGAAAGTCTCATAGGTTAGAAACTTAGCAAAGGTACTTTCCATAAGTTTGAAGAGTCTCGTTACCTACTTAACTTCACCAAATAAACTTGAGTTCTTCCTAAATGACAGTTCGAAACTAGTACAAATCTTGAACTTATCGAAACAGACTTGAATGTGTGCTGAAAAGTGTTCGAGAACTACAAACCAAAGGCCTTTACAAGTTAGAATTTAAACTACAACACTTAAAATTGATTTGCAAAAGGTCTAACACGATATAAAACGTACCGATCAACAACAAAGATTTTGAAATACTTGCTGGAATTCGCAAATCGACACCAACAGCCTCGAACAGACACTGTTCGACATTCAAATGAACTTAAAATTGAAAGTTAAAAACTTTTAAGGTATGGGTAATCCAAAACTAAAGTTAATTAGACATGGGTATGAGTCAAACCTTGACGAAAAGGGAGGAGAACAAGTGGGTTCAAACCCAAAATCGTTGGTGAGACGAGGGAGAAGACGTCAAACGCACAAATGGTGCTCGAGTTGAACATTTGTGAAGGAAGAAGAAGTCGATTTTTGCATGGATTTTTGTGATGAGCAATTGTAAACGTGTCCTCATTGGGGAGACAGAAATGGTGGTGTTGATGTGGTAAAACAAAAGGAAGAAGATGATTGGCAGCTCGTGCGTGAAAGCGACATGAAGTAGAGGGAAGGGAAAAATAAGGATTCTAGGGTTCTTAAAATTCATATCTTTTTTTTTTTCAAGATTTAAGCCCAAATTAAAAATCTAAAGATTTTAGGAGAAATCCAACTTTATTAAAGATTTGGGTCCCATCTACATTTTGGAGAAGCAAGGACTAAATTAAATTTTCAAACTTTAAAATTAAACACTTTGTTAAAAATCTCTTTTATCAAAGTTAAAGATATTTAATTTATCGAACTTAACGTTTAAACTTAAAGTTCTAATTTTCTAAATTAGAAACATTATGAATAACTCAGTCTAAATGTTCTAGATTGAGTTGCTTTTAGTATACTTTTTTTAAATGTATAGACTTAATTATTATTGATAAATTTTGAATCTTTAACTTATTTTTCTAGCTAATATTTTGAAGTGATATAAACTTTTGAATATTTTCAACTTGTGAAACATACAATTATACAATTTGAATAAGTGATATATGTCAGTCTAAAGTATTCAGAAAATACAAAAATCTAAATTATAGAGTAGTTATTACTATGAATTATATTAAAAAAATACATATACTTCCTACAATTTTGAAATTTCAATATATAATAATAGTATACAACAAAAAATATAAATTAAAGACAAAAGCTGAATTTAGTTTTTTTTAAAAAAAAAACATGAAAACGCAGTGTATTTGATTTATAGAAAAATTAAAAAGTACTTCCCAAATTTGAAATTTCAACACATAATATTAGTACACCACAAAAAATATAAAGTATACAGTAGATAGATCATGTATATATAAAAAGACAAAAGCAGCTTAATTAAATGAACGTATAAACCCACTGTATTTGAATTATATAAAAAATTCAAAGTACTCCGTATGAATTTGAAATTTCAACCTATAATATTAGTACACAATAGACCTACATTAAAAAAACAAATAAACAAACAAAAGTTGAATTGAGTTAGGTAGTACTATGTATTTGTGAGGATTAAATATTGAATTTTAGAAAGAATAAGGATACTACAATTTTTCTTAAAATGATCCAAAATTTTGCCTATACTGTAATTAGAGAAACCATATTTGAATAGTCTAATTCGGCAAGTTCTGAATAATCAACAACAATCTGAAGATTATTAGCAACACTCGTTGCTACAATTTTGACATTCTATGACACCATAGCTTAGCCAAATAAAAGGGAAGGAGAAAAAAATTGTCATAAATTGTTAGAGGGGTGTTTTTTGCGGGAAAAACGGAGATTTTCGTATTTTCAAAAATTTATGACAATTTTTCATCATAAATTTATGACAGTTTTTCAACATCAAACATTCATGACTTGGATAAAAAGTTGTCATAGATAGAGGTGATATTGGTTCGATTTTCATCGATTTTAGGCCAAACCGAGAACCGAACCGATCCGATCGGTTTCATCAAAAGAAAAACCAAACCAAAGTCCAATAAAGGACAAAACCATTGGTTCGGTTGTCCATTGGTTTGGTTCTTCTTTGGTTCGATTTTCGATTTATCTTTTACAAATCTTATGCTATTTTATTTCTTAGTTTCATCCCATTTTAATATTTTTTGCCCCTAAATTTCTCAATACCTTAATAAGAATTCATAGAGTTAACAATTTCATTTTGTTACTTTAAAATTAATTGAAAGAAAACGGATGAAACGGTGCAATAATGGATAGAGATTCAATTTGGGGTTTTTTGAGGTACATATATATATATTTCGGTTTGGTTCGGTTTTTAATGAGTTTTCTAAACGAAAAATCGAACCAAACCAATATTTTTTTATTTTTCTAAAATAAAAATCGAGATCTCATATTTTCTTCTAAAAAACCAAACCAAACCATTGGATCGGTTTGGTTCGGTTCGGTTTGATCGGTTTTCGGTTAAGACTATCACCCCTAGTCATATATGGTTGGAAGCGCCTGTTTTGTGAGAAAAAATGGAGAGTTTCGTATTTTCGAAAATTTATGACACACAAATTTATGAAAATTTTCCAACGTCAATTTGTCCCACATCAAAAAATTTGTGTTTTGAAGAGGTATCTTGCTTCTCCTATAAAATGTCTCTCCCTTTTTCATTTTAGCATCAACATTAACATGGGCTTCCTACAGTTGATGGGCTTGTTAAGCTAAAGTAAACTAGGCCTTGAGTAACTTTTTTTTTTTATGACAACTACAAACTATCAAAGAAAGCAAATACTTAACACAAGAATACTGTCATTAACATTTTTTTTTTGTCATAGAAACAACATGTTTGACACTAGAATTATGTCATTAAATTTATTGACAATGTTTATTTGTCATAAAAAGTTTATCATAACTTGTAACAAATGTCTTGAATATTTTTTTTTACAACTATTAATTGTCATAAAATAGTTCATTATGATAGATTTTTAGATGTGCCATGTATAAAGTTTTCTTGACAGTAGTTTCTAGGAGTGAAAAAAAAGTCATGACATGTGGTTATGATAATTTGTCAATGTCATGAAATCTCGAAATTGTACTCATGACCCTTTAAAATAATAAGAAATGACTCATATAACATCCATATTCTAATTATAGTGGATTTATTCAAACCATCCATATAAATCGTCAATTGTGTAATTGTAGATGTCGTTTATGGTCTGGTAATTTTTATTTTAATTCCATGATTATTTTCAGTAAATGAAAGTTTTTTTTTAAAACAAAAGATTTATTTTTATTGTTTAGTTTTTTTTTTTATTTTTTATAAAAAAAATTGTTAAAAAGAAAATTGTTTATTTATTTTTATATTTATTTATTTATTATTTTTATCTCACTTAACCTAACATTTTCTTCATTTTTCCTAAAAAAAATCTTTCTCTTTCTCACATTTCCCCACTTTCACAATGTCTTGAACATTCCCTTTTCTTTCTCCATTTTGGTTGATGAATGTTGGGGAGAGATGCTCTTTTTAAAATAAGTCGTCCATTGATTCAAGGGGAGGAAAAAGGGAAGAGTCAATACGTCCTCATTTCATTCATAGATAATGTTTAGATTTGACTTTTGTTGATTATAAAATTGTTTCATTTGCCTTTGTATACATGCTTTTTTAATTTGGTCATTTGGCTTTTGTATGTCTGCATTTGTTTATGGTAAATCATGTAGGTTTTATTTGACAAATTTAGCCGTTGTACTTTGATTTGGTATGTATATTTAGATTTAGTCATTTATTGATTTGGTTTCTGTATTTTGATTTGGTTGAGTACTTTCTAATTTGTGATGTTATATATTTATATTTTGCCATTAAATTTTTATTTGGCTTGATTTGGCTATATATCCATGGGCGGACCTACAAGGGATGTCCCCCAAAAAATTTTGAATTTAGTACCCTATAGTATAGAATGGTTGGCTTTAAAAAATAACAAAATATACTTATATTCTTGTATAATACGTTTCACAGTGGTAAAGCACGTTGTTTTATTCCACTTGTGTCTAGGTTCAAGTTTTTTGGTGAATTTTTTGTATTATCAATTTTTTGATCGGCATATTTTTATGAATGGTGACATATTTGTTGGTCAATAATTGTCACATATTTGTTGGTTTACATATTTTCATGAATTACCTAAATTGTCACTGCATGATGTATATGTTAATTTGATCATCTAATTTGCTCATGAATTTGGGCATTCTATATTTTAATGACCACTGTGTATTTAATTTGGCATTTTGAGATTTGGTCACCATGTATATTATGAAGACGCCACATGTATACTTAATTTCAATTTGATTAATATTTATGCTTTTTTGTCAATTTAACCCAAGAATTTAGCAAATTTATATATCTTGTTTTATTTGATTTGAATAAAAGTGAAAGTTACTTAATTTGCTTAGATTTTGGCAATGAAGTTTGGAATAAAATAAATTTCCTCCTTTTAAAATAGATGTCTAAAATAATAGCCCTCCAATTTTTCAAAATTGCATTTTGGCATCAAAATTTGAAATAAAACAGATTTGTCTCCTTTTAAAATTAGATTTCTGAAATAAGAACCTTCAAATTTTTCAAAATTGCATTTTGGCAATGAAGTTTGAAATAAAATAAATTGTCTCCTTTTAAAATAGATTTCTGAAATAAGAATTATCTGTTTTTTTAAATTCTTTCCATAAGTTTTTTTTTAAATAAAGAATTTATTTTAAAATGTCAAAATAAGTTCTAAGTTTTTTTAATGGCCTTGAGCCACTCATAGTTATTAATTCATATTTTACTTTTAAAATATAGATTAATAATTTTTGGGACAATCAAAATAAAACATAAAATGTTTTTTTTGGAACCAAGGAATAAAAGGATAATATTAAAATAAAATGTGGTAACCGTTTTCTAAAATGGGTGTTGTAGGGGTGCTAATACCTTCCCTACGCTCAACCGACTCCAGGGCCTAATTTCTAGTTTCACAACCTAATTTTTTCGTTTAAATGGGTGACCAATCACATCCTATGATGATTGGTGGCGACTCCAAGCCTTTACCTCGAAAGAGACCCTTGGAAGAGGACGCTGACCGCTCCACGTCATGATGACATTGCGACAGTAATGACTAGTCAAAAGATGAATTTTATTACGTATACAATCACTAAAATGTTGAAAATTAGAATCCAAACGAACTAATATATTAGCAATCATAAAATTTTTGTATCAATTAGATTCATCTCTGATCCCGTCATACAATATGCATATGGATTGGAAAGACATCTGAATCTAAAAAAATATATATCAAGCTACAACTTGAAAAAAAAAATAAAGAATAAAAAGAAACCAAAAAATAATACTAAAAATAAAAACATAAACAAACCTGAAAATGGGAAAGAAGAAGCGAGTCAATAAATGAAAGTGAAAAACCATGGAGTAAAGGTACCAAAAAAAAGTAAACAAAGACTGGTAAAAAAAGTCAGATTAAAAAAATAAGAGTCTTATAAAATAAAATACTTATAAACCCCAAATTTTAAATGTAACGACCCTAGTTTCTATATCAAACTTAGGCTAGGAACGTCACTAGGCAGCACCCTATACGTTGAAATTTTGGAAGCATAACGACGCTACCCGGATAAATCGCAAATTTTCTTAACCTGGTTAAAGCATAGAAGCACTTCAAAAAGGTTCCCACAACGCTAAGCCTCCTCCAAACAATAAATAAAAGTTAGGTCGGGCTCCATCAAACCAAAGTATATCACAAACAACAAAAGCAAGAACATCTAGGTCAGAAACGAAAGCATCCACAACTTAAATCTCACCTACATGCAAGCTAACCAAGAATTAAGGGAAAAGAACATGCCTGCATGATTCAAACACAAGCTCAGTTATCCAACCAAATACAAACTAAATCTCAGGAAATTAGCCCCAAGGCACACAAAAAAAGTCCTAAGTACAAATATGGTTCTTCAAGTCAATGGAGTGGTCACATAGCCTCGCCACGTCGCCGTCGTCGCCCTCCAGCTCACTGTCTGCCCTTACCTGCATCGAAAGAAAACAAAGTAGACGTGAGTATAAGAATACTCAGTAAGTAGCCCACTCACGTCCAAGCTACTACTGCACACACAAAAATAAGTCAAGCTCAAAACTAAATCATCCTAAGACTCTTCTCATGACTAGGCACCACTCGCGCATACCCACCCCGAGACCCACCAACGATCTAGGAACCTAGGTGGCCACAATCGGGAGCGCACCCCAACGTGAAAGAGCGAGGGCTCTAACACCCACACAGAAACACAATAGAGCCAACTACTCTAATGCCCACACAGATCGCACAAGAGTGATCCACCCAAGTGCCCACACAGCTCGCAAAAGGGCGCCCAACCCTAATGCCCACACAGAAATCACAAAAGGTCGCTCGACCCTATGCCACAAAGCTCACAGTAGGATGCTCGACCCTACCACCCACAGAGCTCGCAATAGGGTGCTAGACCGTAGTAGGATGCTCGACCTTACCACCCACAGAGCTTGCAATAGGGTGCTCGACCCTAATGCCCACACAGAATCGCCAACCTAGAGGTTCATACTCGTCTGGGGTGACTCAGGGGATGGTGATGCTAGTCTCACTACAACAAATCAGACTTTTAATGACACACTTAAAAATTTTGCGGATGGTTACGATGACGGACATATGAAAAACACGGAGAACGATAGTAATTTTAAGAAATTGAAATATTTTATGACGGACATCAATGATGTCGGTCATCATAAAGAGAGATAGAAACCCTCATCTCTGAAATTAGCTTCAAATATATTTGTCTTTGTGAAACATTCACAAATTTCCTCTCTCGACCTAGCCGTCATTGCTCCTCTCTCTCTGTCGTTCCTTCCGTCGTCCTTGCTCTCTACCACTCCTCCCTTGGCTATCGCTCTTTACTGCTCCTTGTGTCTTAGTCGCATTTGCTCGCTTCTTAAAGTTGTGAAATCGAAGATCACTTGTAGCTGTATCGTCGTTCTCATAGCTGTTGTGGTTGCCTTCACATGGAAAATGCAGCGTGTTTGTTATTTTTATCCCTTCCATTTGATTTTCGTTTTCATCCCTTTTCTTATTTAAATCCATTTCCCTCTCATTTCTTGTCATCCCACCGCTTAGTTTTCATCCAGGTTGTGAGAATTTTCGAACCAGCAAATGGGTCTCTTCCCATTCGCCGTTTTTTTTCTCTCTGGGTTGTTTGTTTTGAGGGTTGTTCGGTTCATGGGAGAATTCCGACCACCATGGAAGGGCCAGTTAAGCTCAGAATCGTCCCACTTGATAAGAGCTTCCGAGGGATGGTGAGGATTTGCTTCTAAACCGATCCGGAGTTCGGAAGAATGGTGGGCGGTTTGAGCGGGAGCGATTTCTGTGTCTCTCTCTCACGATTATGACTCCGTTTGGATTTCTTTGATTACGAGTTTCTTCAAATTCTTCTTCTTGATCGTTTTGAATATGGTTAAGCAATTGTGTTGATCGCTCGTAATTTAGCCGTGAACTTGCTTGTTTGTTTGTTTGTTTTTTCCGCAATTGTTTGATTGAAGATGCTTTTGCTTGCTCAAAATTAGCAATTCCTGTTATGATATTGAATTGTGTGATATTGCTTAATTGGCAAGCTTCGTTGAGTAAACTCTGGAAATTTTTCTGACTGATTGTGTGTAGGTTTAGTGTTTGACAAAATCGTGAAGACACCCCTCATGACATATGCTCGAATTGAGAGACTTTTTGGAAATGAACATGCATTGGGTATTAGCGACCATATCGAATAAACTTTCCATATTGTTAAGTCACATTTAATAATTGTTTCTCGAATTGATAATTCAAGCGAGGAGTTTGCGGTTTGTAATTGAAAGGTTGCAAGTTTTTGCACGTATGAAACGCATCGCTTTCCTTTCCAACGTGAGGAATAGATGTGATTAATTTAGAAACCGCTAGAATTCTTTAGAAAATGATCAATTTGAATTTTCTTTGAAGAGCTTATTCTCCAAAGAGAGTTGGGTTTAGCGATTATGTGAGTCATTAGTTCGATTCGGTGAGTTTCGATTGATTTGCGGGACTTTCAAATTGGAGACGACATTCAACCTCTTGATCCCGAAAGAGTCGCGAGTATTGTCATGTATGGGAAGTTCGAATGCCAATGGATAACCAAGCGGAGAGGTTATTCTCTTGTCTACGATCAACTTTATCCCTTTGAAGGCCTCAAGAACTACACCTGCGGAATTATACATCATGTTCGTCTAATGGGTACGATCAACTCTAAAATCGTATTGTGGAAATTTTAGATTTTTATCTAAAACTTCCAACAAGATTTAACTTCTCCCCGAATGACCATCCGCGCCAACAAGTATTCTTGGTACTCGTTTCATCTTGCTGTCAATCACGATGGAAGAAAGTGGGTGAATGTTTCTCTATTTTTTTTTTTATTTTTTTTCATGACTCATGAAAATTTACATTATTGGGATAAATATGATAGATCTTTTGTTTGGAAATGATGAATGTTTTTGTGTGTATGTGTCGATCTGCTATTCTGTATTGAAATGTAGCCAAATATTTAAGGTATTGGGATATGAAGTTCTCTAAGTTTGCAATTGCACGATGTGGACGATAAAGTGGTGGAAATTTTCTAGGGTGGTGCCAAAGTAGCGCCTTCGCTTTGTTTGTAATGAAAAGGTCTTCGGACATTTTATCCTGTTTAGGGGGAGGACTTTCTTGATCGCCTCATTCTTCCCTTCCATCCAGGGGTTAGTGGCTATATATCAAAATTCGCTTTTTCCTTATTTAAATTATTGTTTCCATTGCCCATATATTGGTTCTTCCTTTTAGGAAGTGAGATTAATAATAACAAAAATGAATTGAATCATTGTATTCATTTTCAATTTTTTCGATTCTTTTATTTGTTAGATATATCTACGATAGTGAATGATTTTTCTTTTCTCTACTAAAAATAGAGGATGGGGTACTCATTAAAAGAGAAATGGATCAAATACTACTATTAGAAGAAATTAAATGTCCAATGAAGTTTAATTTTGAGGAAGAATATACATGAAAAAAATTATGTAGGTAAAAACTAATGTGATTAAGTCTCAAATTTGTGGTAGTGAAATGAAAAAAACCTTAAAAGATTGGATAACTCTCTTCTGTTTATTCAGTTATTGTTCTGTCATGATGAAGGTGAGTTACATTTTTTTAAACTATGTTAAGCTGCTATAGTTACCTTTCATTTTTTGAAATTCAAATCTACTAAGTTTATTTGTTTGGGTATTGAAATCTGGGAGGTAGTTTAAATTTTATATATATGCCTTGATTTTTTGAATCCTAAATCTACATAACTCAAATTATTTGTGTTAGTTTGAATAATATATATTTGTCTTGATTTTTTGAATCCTAACGATAGATATTACTCCAAAGATAGAAGATATCAGTTTGGGTGCATTTTCTTTTGTTATTGAATCTAATTTGCTTTTATTAGTTGTTTCATTCTTCTCTTTGAAATTGTTAGGTCATTTGGATGATAGAGCTTCTAAGATACTAGGAACTTCCATTTTGATGTTGTCTATTAATTCATTTTGAAATTAATGGTTTGTTGTGATTAAGTAGCATATCTAATTGTTATCATTATTATTCACCTTTTCAGACAAAAGCCTTTGCTTCCTCCATTTGAATATGCATAAATGCACAACTTAGCTGAAAGCATTACTGTGTAATCGACAAAGTGGTACACATCAATCAAGTTATCTTTAATGATTCAAAATATATGGATTGCTTAGCCAATGCATTATCATTTTATCAACAATTTTCTCAGGCATCCTTATATTGTCCTACATTGCCTTATTTAGGGATATAATTTGTGGAAATCCAGATATTGAGTGGGAAAGCATCAAAGGTTTAGAACATGCCAAATGCTTACTCAAGGAAGCAGTGGTCATGCCAATAAAATACCCCAAGTGAGTTATTTTCATTAGTGTATTATGGACATATTTCATCATAGTTTAGCAGTTAAAACATTTAACATATAATGGTAATTATGTTCATAAGGTACTATACAGAAATCTTGCAAATCGATCATCTGTTACCCTTGCAGGATTTTTTAGTAACACAAATAAACAATCCAAGAATGTTAAGTCTATAGGTTCCCAAGCATCCTAGGATGTCGAGCATCTATATTCCATACAAACGAACAACTCCTAGATGAAAATTCAAGCCTACTACCACCTAAATAAATTTTTTTAGTGCTAATTTTGTTTGCAAACTGTTTCTATACATTAAAAATTTATCCCATGACCTAACAATGATAGATTTAAGTGAAAGCAATAATATGAAATTGGACTTTTCTATTTACTGCTCTATTGGTGGTTGATATATAAATTCATGGTTAAATGTGATGTTGGACATATATGCTTGTATGGAATTTACGAATTGAAGTTTATATTATGACCTTTTTGAAACTTTATTTTTCTCAGATTGCATTTATATTAGAGTTTTCTCTTGAACCATTATTAAACTCATATATCTCCTTTATAGTCATTTTTGGGGTCTCCTATCTCTATGGAAAGGGATCCTTCTCTTTGGCCCTCCCGAAATGAAAAAGGTATGTAGGTTTTAGTTGAAATCTTTATTATGCTTTTCAGTAGAAAGGCCTCTCTTTTCCTTTATCAATCCCTTTAAACTCAAATAAACTCTTCCTGGAGTTATTACTAAAGGAGTTCCATGTTTTCGTGAATCATTATTTCATACAAGCTTTCAAAACTAGTTTATAAATCCATTTTTTTGACATTCGGCAATGATAGCTTACGCAACCTTCCTCTTAAAACCTAGATAAAATTTGGTCATTTCTTGTAAAGGCACTTGCACCTGCATGATCGAGAAATCTGATTGAAAAGTGTATACCGTGTCCCATAATCTTAGTGTATATCGTGTTCCATAATCTGTCACTTTTTATATTTTTATTTTGATCACTTTACATTTTTGAGTTTTCTTATATTACTAATTTTGAACTGTAATGTGACGACCATCATCACAGGTATTATTATTAATTTTATTTAACGCTCTTGTAAACGCCATGTTTAGTTGGATTAGTGTTTTTAATCAAGCTCGGCGAGGTGGAGGCCGTAATTTTGTTTGTCTTACGTGATTTGTCTCTCTTAAGATGAGATTAGTTATGAAAATTAAAGGGAAGGTAATTTAAGGGCGTTTTGGTGATTTAGGTCTAAATTAGGGTGATCTTGGACACATGACTTAACCTAATGCATGGTATATATTTATAGCATGAGAAACCCTAATTCTATCTCTCCCACCAATTGCAACAAACCCTAGCCTCTTCTTATTGTAAACCTAAGTGAAACCCTAACACTCACCACCTTCTTCAACCTCCTTTCCGTTTCACTTAGCCCTAGCCGGAATCCACCATCGTGCGCCGCCACCGATCCGGACCTCACGTCCTCCTGCCGCCCACCACCCGCACGCCGCGAAGCATTCCAACCGCGTGCCTAACCGCGGCAAGAAGAACACCGCCAACTCTACCGCCGATCCGACCCACACGCGCGCGCGCCTTCGATCCGTCCGGCCGTCTTCTCCCACCGCCCTGCGATGGTACGCGCGTGGATCGCCACCGCAAACACCCGCCGGAACTCCACACTCGCGAGCGGCACACGCCCGCGTCTTCCGCCACAAGGCCGATCGAAATTTGCCTCCTCCACAAGCGCCGCGCGCCGCCCTTACGAGATCGTGAAGACCTCGCGTTCGCCGCCGCGCAACTCTCTCGATCGAAGGTAAGCATCGCACGGCGCCGAACCCCACTCCACGAGCACGGTCGTCGCCGACGAGTCTGCGGCAGCGCGCGGCCGCTTTGGTCGAGCTCCACCGCGCCATCGTTGAAGAAGCGTACCGTCGCCGTCCGGATCCGTCCACGACCACAACGCCGGGCAGCACCGTCCTTGCAGCGAGGGTTTGTCTTTGGGTGAGCGTTTTGATTCGAGCTTCATACCTAATTGGAATTATTACGACCCATCGCTTTAGATTAAACGTTCAATTGGGAAATTGAGTACGTGTTCGAACACGTCTTTGTAGGAACCGAACTTGGAGCGAATTGGAAGTCGATTGCCAAGCAAATTAAGGAATATCGAGTCCCCGCGTGAAAACCGAGGTAAGCGGGACACGACATTGAAATACAGTATTTTGAATAACGCATGATTAGGGTTTTAGTGAAATGCTTGGAGTTTGAATTCGGAAATATTGATGTGAATCAGGTTTCGCTAAAAGGAGAATAGGCAGGGAGTTCGATTAGGTTTTTGGAGAAAAAAAAATCGAAGCTCGAGGTAAGGGACCTCGTGCCGAACTTTTAATGGGAGTAAATGAAAATGAATTTCATGATTTTATGCGAATCAGTTTATAGTTTTCACATGAAAATATACAGTTATTAGTTTGAGAATACGCGACATTTTATGTGCAAATGCCTCTATGTATTACGTGAAATTGAACCATTATTTTATGCGAAAGTATTCTCGTATGGTATGTATAGAGATCCCATTATTTCATGTGAGAATAGGACAGCAGTGTGTATGAGAATGTTTCATGTTATTTACAAAAGTATGATTTATCACCCTGTCCATGAGAAAGTATGAATGATGTGTTGATGACGATATTTATGATATGTACACCATGATTATGTGACTGATGGGACCTTATGCATGATTTGTATGTCACGAAATGAATTATTGTATAGTGTGGACATTGGTTATCCTGAGATCGCTGAAATGACTCAGGATGACGAGTCGGCCTCACAATTATATGCGACCATGGATTAAAGACTGCAATTAAATGAATAGCCATGGATTAAAGACACGCAATCGAATGAATAGCCATGGATTAAAGACTCGCAATCAATGAATAGCCATGGATTAAAGACTTGGCAACTGAATGAATAGCCATGGATTAAAGACCTGGCAACTGAATGAGCAGTCATGGATTAAAGGCCTGACAATTTCTATGCAGCCATGGATTAAAGACTTGGCAACTCTAGAAAGTTTTAATTCCCATCTATGTATGTTATGAATGAGTTTAAAGATCATGATTGTATGTGTATGCATATCCCAAACCTCGTGAGAGCGAGGTTACTTACTCGGGTATTGTTCATGCAATACTCACCCTTTCTTTTAAAAATGTTTTTCGTAGTAAAGGAAGGGCGTGCGGGCGCGCGTGACGGAGAGAGCGTGATTAGGACCATGGGAACCAAAGATTGATTTCCGCATAATTATGATTTGAAATATTGTTGTCTTTATGTTTTCCTTTGAAGTTAAACTTACTTACGCTTTTAATAGGCCAAACCGATGTGATGTTTTAAATGATTTGAATGTTTTGTTTTTTTGGATCCCTAGAACTATTTACGTTAATTAGAAATGGCTTTTAAGTTCTTTTTATCTCTCGGCCTATAAATGCATGCATGTGTAGTAATGTCCCTAGAGATTTGGTCATAGAAAAGTAGGGGCGTTAGAGTTGGTATCAGAGCCCTAGGTTTAAGGGTTCAGAGACTTGCTTACTGAGTAAGCCAGCAGTAGTTCCCATGGTCTAACAACGCTTCCGACCACCGCTGAGTACGTTCATTATTTTATTAAGAAAGTAAATGATTATGATATGATACGATTTTATGCATACATAACCTTGAAAGCCCCAAGGGGTGATTCTATCTTATGATTTGAAAGTAAAGGAAACTGAGTTAGAAACTCTCTATATTGTAGTTTTGACATAATGCCACCTAGAGGCCGAGGGAGAGGTAGGGGACGTGGTAGGGGCGAGGCGGCGGGGAAAACATTGACGCCCAACCTAATTACCTCGGATCGGGAAGAGATTACTCCACCCGCTCGAGACCTCCCCGTGACCCGCCCGAGCGTCGCCGGAGAATATACCGCAGCTTGCCCCCCCGTGGCGGACTGAGAAAACGCCAATGTTATGACTATGATGGTGGAGGCCATGCAGAGCCTAGTGCGAGCCACGATAGCCACCCAACTAGCCCAAGCAAATCGGGGCGGCAACGACGCAACTCGAGTCTCACACCGAAAGACTTCGTGAAGTATGATCCGAGATCTTTCAATGGGTCTTCCAAAGACCCCACTGTGGCGAGTTGTGGTCGCCCCTCCATTGAGACCATCTTCGATCGATGAACCGCCCGAGGACCGTAGGGTGTCCTGTGCGACCTTCATGCCGGAGGATGACGCGTACTTGTGGTGGGAGTCCGCCAAGGAACCATTGTTGCCAATGGGAGAAACGATTACTTGGAACCTATTCAAGGAAGCATTCAGCGAAATTCTATCCTGCTGCACTCATTCTTCAGAAGCGGTGCACTTTCTTACAACATCGTGCGCAATGAGAGAGGGCGATGAGAGATATATGAGAGGGAATTTACCTGTCATGTCCGCTTTTGCCCCGAGCTAGTGGATACTGGAAGCAAAGAAGACTGAGCGCTTCATCATGGGGCTAGATGAGAATGTTCGAGGCTTTATTCAAGCTTTAGCACCTCCCGATTACGCCTCCGCAGCGAGAGTGGCGAATCGATTTGGGTGCAGCTCGGTCGCACAAAGCAGTGTAGTAGTAACTCGGGCGACCATAGCGAATCATAAGAGGAAGTGGGACCACCCCATTCCACTCACAACGCCCCACAGACACCGTGATGGGACTGAGGCACTTCCGCATGAGTCCCAAACCCAGAAACCACCGATCAATGGATCGGGAATAGCGCGGAGATATAGCCCACAGCAGCAAGGAATGTGGTAAATCAGACTGGGTAAATGTATGGCCTTGGCCCGGAGCATGTTTCAAGTGTGGAAAGGAAGGGCACAGAGCTAATATTTGCCCGAATCAAGCCAAAGACTAGTCGACCATGATTATGAGTAGTGGGCACTGCTGTGAAGCCGCCATACAACAGGGAGAGCTTTATGCAAGCACCAATCGAGACATCTATGGCTCGCACTCGGTGGTTACTGTGTACACTTCCATTACTTGGACACCTCGCCTTTGTACTATTTGATTACGGTTCTCACGCACTCTTTTATTTCGCATCCTTTGTAAGTCAAGTCGAGTTAGAACTAGAATGCGCCACAGATGCCCTATCTGTCTCCACTCCTGCGGAATAAATTTGTTGGCCAATATGAAAGTCAAGGATGGTAGTGTGACCATCGCAGACCATGTGTTAGCAAAGTGAACCTAGTGGTCTTAGATATGTTTGATTTTGATGTAATTTTAGGCATGGACCTGTTAGCGCAGAACCATGCTTGTATTGATTGTTTCGGGAAGGAGGTAGTGTTCACTCCTCCTAACCAACTCAAGCTCTGAGTTCGAGGAGAGGCACAGAGAGCGTGAAGTAGGCCTAAGGTAATTCATCGCCTTAAGGCCGGAAAGTTATTGCATCGGGGAGCTTGGGGTGTCTTAGCCTGCATACTAGATGCAAGGTGCACAGAGATCTCAGTGACATCAGTGCCAGTAGTGAATGAGTTTACAGACATCTTCCCCGAGGATCTTCCCGGAATACCTCCAGTCAGGGAGGTAGATTTTAACATCGGATTGGAATTGGGGACGACCCCGATATCCAAGGCCCCGTACAGAATGGCACCAGCAGAGTTGAAAGAACTAAAAGTGCAGTTACAAGACTTGCTAGACAAAGGGTTTATACGCCCAAGCGTCTCACCCTGGGGAGCACCGGTATTGTTCGTGAAAAAGAAAGACGGATCCATGCGCTGTGTATAGACTACGAGGAGTTGAATAAAGTTACAATCAAGAATAAATATCCTCTCCCCGCATAGATGATTTGTTCGATCGATTGCAAGGAGCGGCGTTGTTCTCTAAGATCGATCCGAGATCGCTACCATCGATTGAGGATCGGTGAAGGGGGATATCCCTAAAACAAAGATTCGGATCGCGTTATGGGCATTACGAGTTCACGCGATGCCGCTTTGTCTCGACCAATGCTCCCGCCGCTTTCATGGACTTGATGAACCGCTTTGTTCAAGGAGTTTCTTGATACGTTCGTGATTGTGTTCATCGATGATATATTGATATACTCTGTGTGATGAAGAGCATGAGATGCACTCGAGGAAAGTCTTACTTACACCGAGAGAGAATAAGTTGTATGCGAAATTCTCCAAGTGTGAATTTTGGCTCGCATGCATATCTTTTCTAGGGCATGTGGTGTCCGGCCGAGTCTCTGTTGATCCAAATAAAGTGGAGGCCGTCACACACGCTGGCCTCGTCCAGACCACGCTTCAGAGGTACGTAGTTTTCTGGTCTTGCAGGGGGATACTATAGGCGTTTGCGTGCGAGATTTTGCCAAGATAGCCATGCCTATGACTCACCGACGCGTAAGGGAAACTCTTTTGTGTGGGATGATGCTTGTGAAGCAAGTTTCCGGAACTCAAGCACGCATTAGTGTGTCGGCCCCGATTCTTACAGCCTTCCCGAGGAACAGGAGCTTGTGGTTTACTGATGATGCTTCCAAGAAAGGGTTGGGTAATCGATGATGCACGACGCGGTAAGGTAATAGCTTATGCATCCCGACAATTGAAGACGCACGAGAAAACTATCCAACTCATGACCTCGAAACTAGCGGCGAGTGGTATTTGCGTTAAAAACACCGGAGACACTACCCAGATGGCGAGAAAATTGATTTTTACTGAGATCATAAAAGTCTGAAGTATCTGCTCACCCGTAGGAATTGAACATGAGGCAACGCAGATGGTTGGAATTGGTGAAAGATTATGACATTGACATACAACCATCATCCTGGTAAGGCTAATGTAGTGGCCGATGCCCTCAAAGAGAAGCTTGCATATCTGCCGCACGAGTGACGACAGATGCCAGCAGAGTTACAGCGCAGAGTTTGCTCGAGCCGAAATTGCGATGCTTAGTAGGAAAGACCACACTCGCTTAGCCCGATTAACGGTGCAACCGACCTTGAGGCAACGTATTATAGAGGCTCGGCAAGTGGACCCTCGCTTAGTGGAAAAACTTACTCGCAGAAGCTGCGCAGTGAGTTGACGGTTTTCCTATCCACGATGGAGGATTGCTATTTCGGGGGACGATTGTGTGCCAAAGCGATGACAAGATGAGAGCCGAGATTTTGAACGAAGCCCACAACTCACCATTTTCTATGCATCCCGGCGGTACCAAGATGTACCGAGATCCGAAATACTGCGTTTTGGTGGTGCAACATGAAGCGCGACGTGGCGTAGTTTGTCGCCAAGTGTTTGACTTGTCGGCAGTGAAGGCACCTAGACAGAGGCTGCAGGATTGCTTTGCAATCATTACATGTGCCTCAAAGTGGAAATGGGAGGAGATCTCTATGGATTTCATAGTTGGATTGCCTAGAACTTTACGAGGTTACACAGTGATTTGGGTCATAGTGGACAGGTTAACAAAGTCGGCACATTTCATACAGGGGAAACCCACCTATTCTACAGATAAGTGGGCACAGCTTTACCTGGAAGAGATAGTCCGTTTGCATGGAATTCCAAATCAAGATTATATCGCATGTGGATCCACGCTTTCACCTCCAACTTCCGGAGGAGTTTACAGAGAGCTTTGGGTTCAGCAGCTTGAACTTTAGTACACTTTTTTTCATCCACAGATTTGATGGGCGTGAGCGGAGCGTTTAAACCAGATATTAGAGGATATGTTGCGAGCTTGCACTTTAGACTTTCCAGGCAGTTGGGACACTCATTTACATCTGATGGAGTTTGCTTATAACAACAGATTATCGATGCGACCATCTGAATGGCTCCATTTGAAGCTCTCTATGGAAAACGCTGCGAAACTCCGCTTTTTAGGGAGGAGGTTGGTGAACGCCGCTTGTTGGGTCCGAGTTAGTACAGATCACTAATGAGGCAATGCGTAAGATAAGGGCACGAATGCAGACGCCCAAGTCGAGACAAAAGAATTATGCTGACACTAGACGAAGGGACCTAGAATTCGAGGTTGGGGACCACGTGTTTCTTAAGGTGGCTCCAATGAAGGGAATTCTAAGGTTTGGCCGTAAAGGGAAGTTGAGTCCGCGATTCATCTGACCATTTGAGATTTTAGAGAGGATTGGTGCAAAGGCCTCACAGATTAGCACCGCCCGCCTTCTCTTGCAAATGGTTCATAACGTGTTTCATATCTCCATGTTGAGAAAGTATGTTCCGCACCCGACTCATGTCGTAGACTTGAACCGCTGCAGCTAGCGTAAGATCTCGAAGTTATGGCGAACGCACCGCATGCAGATCATTGCAAGAGATCGAAAGACCCTCCGTGAACCGTGAGATCACTTTTTGGTTAAAGTATTGTGGCGAACCCACCGCATCGGAAGAAGCTACCCGGGAACGAGAAGAGGAAGTGCGAGCTAAATACCCGTAGCTATTCCAGAATAGGAACTTTCGAGGACGAAAGTTCTTAAGGAGGGAAGATTGTGACGACCATCATCACAGGTATTATTATTAATTTTATTTAACGCTCTTGTAAACGCCGTGTTTAGTTGGATTAGTGTTTTTAATCAAGCTCGGCGAGGTGGAGGCCGTAATTTTGTTTGTCTTACGTGATTTGTCTCTCTTAAGATGAGATTAGTTATGAAAATTAAAGGGAAGGTAATTTAAGGGCGTTTTGGTGATTTAGGTCTAAATTAGGGTGATCTTGGACACATGACTTAACCTAATGCATGGTATATATTTATAGCATGAGAAACCCTAATTCTATCTCTCCCACCAATTGCAACAAACCCTAGCCTCTTCTTATTGTAAACCTAAGTGAAACCCTAACACTCACCACCTTCTTCAACCTCCTTTCCGTTTCACTTAGCCTCCTAGCCTAATCCACCATCGTGCCGCCGCCACCGATCCGACCTCACGTCACTCCCGCTGCCACCCACCACCCGCATTTGAAGCATTCCAACCGCGTGCCTAACCGCCGGCAAGAAGAACACCAAGCAGCTACTCGCGATCCGACCCACACGCGCGCGCGCTTCGGTCGTCCGGCCGTCTTCTCCCACCGCCCCGCAGCGAGGTACGCGTCCGGATCGCCACCGCAAACACCCGCCGAACTCCACACTCGCGGCGCGCACACGCCCGCGTCTTCCGCCACAAGGCCGATCGAATTTGCCTCCTCCACAAGCGCCGCCCGCCGCCTCCCTTACGAGATCGTGAAGACCTCGCGTTCCGCGCCGCGCAACTCTCTCGATCGAAGGTAAGCATCGCTGCGGCCGCCAAACCCCACTCCCACGAGCACGGTCGTCGCCGACGAGTCTCGCAGCGCGCGCGGCCGCTTTGTCGAGCTCCGGCACCGCTCTCGTTGAAGAAGCGCACTCGTCGCCGTCGGATCCGTCCCACGACCACAACGCCGGCAAAGCACCGCCCTTGCGCAAATGAGGGTTTGTCTTTGGGTGAGCGTTTTGATTCGAGCTTCATACCTAATTGGAATTATTACGACCCATCGTTTAGATTAAACGTTCAATTGGGAAATTGAGTACGTGTTCGAACACGCTTTTGTAGGAACCGAACTTGGAGCGGAATTGGAAGTCGATTGCCAAGCAAATTAAGGAATATCGAGTCCCCGCGTGAAAACCGAGGTAAGCGGGACACGACATTGAAATACGATATTTTGAATAACGCATGATTAGGGTTTTAGTGAAATGCTTGGAGTTTGAATTCGGAAATATTGATGTGAATCGTGTTTCGCTAAAAGGAGAATAGGCAGGGAGTTCGATTAGGTTTTTGGAGAAAAAAATCGAAGCTCGAGGTAAGGACCTCGTGCGAAACTTTTAATGGGAGTAAATGAAAATGAATTTCATGATTTTATGCGAATCGCTTTATAGTTTTCACATGAAAATATACAGTTATTATTTTGAGAATACGCGACATTTTATGTGCAAATGCCTCTATGTATTACGTGAAATTGAACCATTATTTTATGCGAAAGTATTCTCGTATGGTATGTATAGAGATCCCATTATTTCATGTGAGAATAGGACAAAGAAGGTGTATGAGAATGTTTCATGTTATTTACAAAAGTATGATTTATCACCCCATCCCATGAGAAAGTATGAATGATGTGTTGATGACGATATTTATGATATGTACACCATGATTATGTGACTGATGGGACCTTATGCATGATTTGTATGTCACGAAATGAATTATTGTATAGTGTGGACATTGGTTATCCTGAGATCGCTGAAATGACTCAGGATGACCAGTCGGCCTCACAATTATATGCAGCCATGGATTAAAGACTTGGCAATTAAATGAATAGCCATGGATTAAAGACTGCAAATCGAATGAATAGCCATGGATTAAAGACTGCAATCAAATGAATAGCCATGGATTAAAGACTTGGCAACTGAATGAGCAGTCATGGATTAAAGGCCTGACAATTTCTATGCAACCATGGATTAAAGACCTGGCAACTCTAGAAAGTTTTAATTCCCATCTATGTATGTTATGAATGAGTTTAAAGATCATGATTGTATGTGTATGCATATCCCAAACCTCGGTAGCGAGGTTACTTACTGGGTATTGTTCATGCAATACTCACCCTTTCTTTTAAAAATGTTTTTCGTAAAGGGAAGGACGTGCGGGCGGCGTGGCGGACGAGAGCGTGATTAGGACCATGGGAACCACATTTGATTTCCGCATAATTATGATTTGAAATATTGTTGTCTTTATGTTTTCCTTTGAAGTTAAACTTACTTACGCTTTTAATAGGCCAAACCGATGTGATGTTTTAAATGATTTGAATGTTTTGTTTTTTTTGGGATCCCTAGAACTATTTACGTTAATTAGAAATGGCTTTTAAGTTCTTTTTATCTCTCGGCCTATAAATGCATGCATGTGTAGTAATGTCCCTAGAGATTTGGTCATAGAAAAGTAGGGGCGTTACATGTAATGAAGGTCCTATGATCTATTTTTGCCTTATTTAGATTAACTATTCATGTTAATTATTCAAACGATGCTTGCAAAAGTTGTTGTAACAGAGTTTATGTTCTTTAGGTTGTAGCTATTTTTTATTCTTTATGAAAGCGTGTTATCAGCAATTGACCGTTGTTAATTTAAACTATTTTGTGCCATTTTTTTAATATGATATCACAAAGATAAATAAATAACTGGGGAGTGAGAATTACTGCATAACTTAAATGGTAAAACCAAAATCTTATTAATTCTCATGCACCATTCTCTTTTAGGAGTGTAATCATTTCATTTCACCACTCTGCATCTGATGATTTTCTATCTTAATCAATTGCTTTGTCTCTTAAGCTTTCTCTGCTTCAATTTCTTTAATAGGTGATTCAGAGAAATCCATCAAGGTCTTATTTGAGCTTGCTAGGCATCATGCACAATCTACTATATTTCTTGATGAAATTGATGAATTATTAATCATCGTGGTGAAGGACGCAGTGAACATGAAGCCGTGAGGGCGTCCAAAAAGCAATTGCTCATCCAGTTCACAAGCGGATGACGAGTGACATGGTTGTTCAGTGGAAATGAAGTTTGTATATACATTTTCGACATGTAATACACTTCTTTAATACTACTTTATATTTTATTAATTAAAGTTAAGTTTGTAAGATTACTTGTGTAAAAATATATTAGTATTGAGATTTTTTTTACAAAATTTACAAAATATTAATATTTTTTGTTAGAGTGATTGAGACAAACAACAATTTTTTTTTCTTAAATTACGAACAAAACAATGACGGGCAATGCCCGTCATTAAAAGTGTCTGTCATTATAGGTTATAATGACAGACACATTTAATGACGGTCAAAAACCTTTAATGACGGGCATTGCCCGTCATTAAAAATGTTTGTCATTATATGTTACAATGACGGTCGCTTTTTAATGACGGGCAATGCCCGTCATTAAAAACTGCCCGTCATTATAACATACAATGACACTCGCATAGATGACGGACGCGCGCCCGTCATCAAAACCCTTTAATGACGGGCATTGCCCGTCATTAAAACCCTTTTTTCTTCTAGTGTCTAACGGGTTAGGCTCTCTCGCAACTTCAGAGGCTTTCCCTAAACTCATCTAGTCGTCATCTTAAGTGTTTGTTCCAGGAGTTCTAATCACCATCCCAACCTAGCCAGCTACTCAGCTCGGTCGATCCACAACAACCTAGTCGACCACACAGCTCAAGCCGTTCAACTCCCAGGGGAGATCAAACACAGGTCTCAGACCACCACACTGAACCACACAACTTGTTAACCCAAACCTATACCAAACAATCGACCAAACAACCACACTTGCCACAACCACGACATGCTAGGGTCCATTCAAAGGTCCGTCACACACATAAACAACACGTATCCAACATACCAGAAGCTCAAAGGTAACCTATACATGCATTGCTCAAGAAAGCCAGAAATTCAGGCAATCCTATACACCAGTTCACCAAACAGAATCCCACACAGAAAGGAAAAGTATATTCGCAACAACCTGTGCTCT
Organism: Trichosanthes cucumerina; assembly: GCA_036507285.1. NCBI lineage: Eukaryota > Viridiplantae > Streptophyta > Magnoliopsida > Cucurbitales > Cucurbitaceae > Trichosanthes > Trichosanthes cucumerina. The sequence goes on along the minus strand of CM071836.1, from coordinate 12,433,735 downwards.
AAGCTCTTTCACTCACGAGCTCGGTGCATAAACCAATCGACTACTTACCTTCAGGTGAGGACACGAGTTTTTTGATCTTCCTTAGCCTAGTTCGATCCTCCAAGACTTCTAGGATCAAACAAAGGAACGAAAAGCCACAAACGTTGGCTACAAGCAAACAACAACCTAGTTAGGAACTATCTTAAAGTTCTGCACCTAAGGGTCACACTTGTCCATGCGCACAACAACAACCCTTCTAACAAATTGGAGCGCAAGATTTAGGACTTACCAACACTATCGAGATGAAAGTTCTGACGCCAGGCACTAGAAGATCCACACCAAGGCCACGCCTACCACGACTCCTTCACTGCTTGTTGTCCTAAATAACCAATCCATCACTCGAGATACAACTGCAAGGTACACAAGGAAAAACAAGGTTCACAGAAGCTTACCCTACGCGCACGCGTCACACGAGTTCCCAGATTTGAAATTCGTCGATCTCGAGTCTGCACCTTCTCTAGAAAAACCCCTTCACTTGAGTTCTCCAATCTGTCCAAACAAGGATGGAGGCAAGGTTAGAGGGAAAAAATCGAGAGAGAGAAAAAAAAAAGAGATCGGAGAGAGAGAGAGAAAAAAGAGGGATCGTCAAGAGAGGGTGATCAAAGAAAGAGAGAAAATGGGATCAGAGAGGGAGAGATTGGGGAAAAGGAAGGGGAGTCGGCATTGGGCAGCGGCGGCGAGGACGGAGCAATGGAACTCTGATGGCTAGCCGGAGGCGTTTGTGCGAGAGAGAAAGTCGGGGTGGCAGCAGTCAGAATCGCTTGGCTGGTTGGGCCTGGCTCTCGGTTAGGTCGGCGCGTGGACTGGGAGGCGGCAAGGTTGGACGACAAGCAACTCGAGGACCGCGACATGGCGTTGGCAGTGAGGCCTTCTCGCGCAAGGAGGGAGGCAGCAGGAAGGGGGTCACGGCTTCGTGAGACCTTCCCTTTTCTCATTTTTCTTTTATTTAAAACCAAACCAAGGAGAAACCCTAAGGTAAAAACTAAAAGGGAGAAATTAAAAGGGAGAGGGAATTTACCTCGCTTTCTGAAATTGAAAGCTCGATACGAACTTCTTGGGACTGTTGGCAGCCTTAATTTATAAGCGAAGGTTAATTATTCGACCCCTGCAAGGTCCAGTAATTAACTACCTAACCCAAAAGTTGAACTAAAATACAAAACGAGCACAAAACTAGGTTTCTTAAACTTCAAAATTCACCTAAAATTACCGAATGTCACATTAAACAATTTTAAATAAATGTAAAGATACTAATTGCAAATATTTTAAAATTTCAATTTAGATATACCTTAAATAAAATAAGGGGAGAGAATAATTTTAGAAAAAAAAATCAAGAATGGTAGATATACATGGAATCGAACACTTTTAAAAGAGTATATGCTCTCACATATGGTCATAATTAAAAGAAAAAATGCATGTGACCATTAACCAAAACCCCCAATTTTTTTTTTGCCATATCTAAAATTATTCATTTTTTTATTATTTTTTTATTAAGTCTAAATTTAATGAATAAAATAATTTGTTTGGCAAAAATAATTTATCAAATTTAATAAATTGTTTTTTTAAAAAAAAAAAAAGCAAACATTGCAATGGACTATAATGAAGATTACTAAAAAAAACGAAGGATGGTTTTAAAAAAAAGGTTTAATATGATTAATGAAAATATATGGAATAAAAATGGAAAGAAAATAAACCCAACCTTAAAACCAATTTAAAAAATGAAAGGAAAAAAGAAATAAAATAAAATCAGTTGAAAAAATTTGGAAGAAAAAGTCAAAAAGGGGAAAATATAATAAAATGAAAAGTTATACTATAAGAAATTAAAAATCTAAAATTTAAAAAGGATACGTGATGGAATTTTGGGGAGGGCCACAATGGGGGGGGCTCGAATTGGACCAAATAATCTACGACCTTCCTACATAAATAGCCTACTTATGAGGTCCAATTTACATAATAGATCCACATTCACTATTTTTTACACAAATGGACAATTTGACCTATTTTTTACCCAAATGTTGTAGGATTTTTACTATCCTCAACTTCTATTTAACATTTTTTAAACAAAAATAAAAATAATATATGGAAAACCCAACCATTTATCAATTGCCTTACTAGAAACTGGGCCTATTTTTTACACAAATGGGCAATTGCCTTATTAAGAATTTAGTCAATTTACATAATAGACCCACATTTACTAGTTTTTTACACAATGGACAATTGTGCTTATTTTTTACATAAATGTTGTTAGCATCTATTCGATCGTTTTTAAACAAAAATAGAAATAAGGGTTTTCTACATGAATTACCTACTAAATAGGCTCATTTATATAGTTGACGTAGACCCACTATTTTTTTCAAATTTATCGAACGAGTCCTAATTTTTTACATATAAGTTAATATTTAATTACTGTAACGACCCTAAAACTCGGGATAAACCTAAATTAGGGAAGTTACTCCGCTACACCGCTCGTACCGAAATTTCGGCAGCATAATGGCATAGCAAGGAGAAAACCAAAAATTTCCTAGAGACCTATCAAGAAGAGACACTCCAAAAAGACTTCAAAAAAAATGCCCAACCCCCACCAAATTTCAATCAGAAAATGGCTTGGGCTACAACCAGAGTTCCAAAGCACAATCTCTTAGATAGACAAACACGCAGCGGAAAGAAAATTCAACAAAATGAAAACTCCATAACTAAGAAGTACAAGAGAAGGAAACTCAGTGTCGTGTGACCAGGCAAAATAAAACAGAAACTAAAACAAGAAAGTTTCAAGGGAGAACTCTAAGCCAAAAGAAAACAAGAAGGAAATAAAAAAAAAGAAAAAAAAAAGAAAAAGGGTTCCACAGCCTCGTCAGGTCGTCGTCGTCATCAGCTGCCTCAAGATTTCTTACCTGCAACAAAAAACATCAAAGTAGACGGGTGAGTATAAAATACTCAGTAAGTAGCTCACTCACGTCCAAACAAGCTAACATGCAACCAAAATAACTACAGCAGCACCTAGGTCTCAACCCAAGACATCAGGACCCCGTGTTCGCGCCCGACTCTCCTAACCTAAGTTTAGTCTCACAACCTGGGTTTGCGACTGGTAGTGAGAAGATGTAACACTCACTCATGCCCTAGCAATGGGGATTCACCCCTCAAGTCATGCATTAGATGGAGGGCACGTTCGTACGACTCTCGAGCTCGTCAGGAATCACCCCTGAACTCTCTCGTCGAACGAGCGTCGTGGCCCGCTCATACTCATAGGGATAACGTCTTGAAGCCATCGTGTCGAGTGGAGGGTCTCTCCCCCTGCCACCGATCTCGTAAAGGGAATCTACCCCTCACACCGTGTACTAGATGAAGGGGACGTCCGTACGACTCTCGAGCCCGTCGAGAATCACCCCTCAACTCTCTCGTCGACGAGCACCGTGGCACGCTCCTGCTCATAAGGATAACGCCCCAAAGCTATCGTGTCGAGTGGAGGGTCTCTCCCCCTTACCACTCGTCTCGTAATCTCGCCAAACCCGAAAACCTGAGACTAACCAGGAAGGTTCGAAAGTAGGGGGCACGGGTCCTATAACATAGTTCTAAGGTATTCTAGGCCTTACAAGTCCCTGGGTCTTGTCGTACCTAGATACTCCTAGAAGCAATCAACACCATGACATAACAAGCTCGATTCATGTATAACAGTCCAGGTAACACAGTGGTCCATAAGGTTTAATAAATAGCAAGTCTTGCGAGAAGTTAAGCAGTACAATTCAAGTTTAGCATTCAGGCAAATAATCCAAGTGCAACAGTACGTCAACCACATCAGACTAGTTCCAGAATGACTCAAGTTAATTACATACGATACATGAGTTTGTCTTTAAAAAGATAGACATGCATGAATCACAACCAACAAAATAGGCTATCAACTAATTTACACAAGTACCCTCGCTTATGACTTGCGTGAAAATCCAACTGACTACTTACCTGGATAGTGGAGGTTCGAAAGTCCAATCTCGAGTCTTGTGCGCTCCCTTAACACTCTTCGAGCCCCCCTCTTAATCGACAGGCACCTTAAATGTGACGACCACGACCACAGGTACTAATTATTTATTTTATTTAGCGTTCTATCAACCTGTGTGTGTGTCGAGTCGGACTAGTGAATCTCATCGAGCTCGGTGTTAATGAGTCGTAGATTTTATTAGTTTAAAGTGAAACATTCTCCTTTAGACGACTAATTATAAAATTAGAAGATGAGGACGTGTCAATGGCACTTTAGTGATTATTGCCTAAATGAGGGTCATAGTGGACATTTGGATTTAACCTAATTGGGAGTATATAAGGTCCTTAAGTTGAAAGAAGAAGAAGGATAACCCTAACCCTAATTCTCCTCCTTTCTCCTTCTCCTTGTAGTTGCCCTAACCAAAACCCTAGTCTTCATTGCCGTTACTCCACCGCCGGCCAGTAACCCACACAACTAAACCGCCCGCCCACCGCCACGCCATGGCGAGTCCTTCACCAAGAACTATTACTCGAGGTTACACGCCGCGCTTGAGGAATTCGCTCTCGCTCACCGTTCATGAGTTCCATTCACGATCACGCAAACCATCGGCAAGCGGAAGACCGATCCACGGCGCCGATCCACGGCGCCCGATTCACGATCACAGCAGCCCGCGCGCGTCTTTGGAAGCCGCTCGTCCGTTCACAAAAGCAGCAGCAAGTCTCGCCGGATTTCACCAGTCACGCCGCTCCTCTCGCCGCTGAAAGGGACGTTGCAGCCACAGTTCCGCCGGACAGCCGCCACGCACCGCAAGGTGCAGCCTCGGTGTCGTCCGTCATTGCGAAGTTTGGGGTTGTCGGCATCGCCGCTGCATTTCTTCTACCGCAACTCGATTCCGACTAAGAACGCTCCTTGTTAGTAAGCCAATTGCGTATTAGTTCTTTTTAAGTTTGGTACCATAGTTAAGTTGAATGTCTAACCTAATTTCTGATCGTGATCTTCTTAGGGTTTCTTGGAGCCTTAACGTGGACTGAACGGATTAGAAAGCAAGACCCATTCCAAAGAAAGAGGAGAAAAACCTAAGTCAAGGTAAATAAGAATCTTTGGGAGAACCCTAAGCCTAAGTTTCAAGACTTGTTTCGGTGAGACCCTAATCTAGGAGTTTTTGTGGAATAGGTTCAAAAGAGAAGCGGGAATTAGAAGAGGTGAAGAGAAATCTCTCTTGAACTCGAGACTTCTGATTTGGACTAAGGTAAGGACCTTGTGCCGAACTTTTATTGGGATTGAAGAAAATGATTTTCATGATTTCATGCGAATTAGTTTATATTTTTCATATGACAATATACTGATATTTTCGTGAGAATACTTAATATTTTATGTGCAAAATATTTCAATGCTTCATGTGAAATAAACTAGTATTTTATGTGAGAATATTCTTGCATTCTATGTAAGAGTACTCCAGTATTTCATGAGAGGATATGACAGTAATTTGTATGAGAATATTTCATGATTTCCTACAAAAGTATGATCTTCTAACTGTCTATGAGAAAAGTATGATTTGCATATTGACGATGATGTTTGTGACATGTACACTATTATTATGTGAATGATGGGACCTCATGCATGTTATGTATGTCATGAAATGAATTAATGAAAAGTGTGGACATTGGTCTCCTGAGAACATTATGTGCATGGTCAAACATGCAATAGAGACCCTATGGGTCAAATTACAGTGGGTCCATGAGGACTCAAATTACTACTGTGGTCCATGAGGGACTCAAATTATTACAGGGTCCATGAGGACTCAAAATGAAATGACTCAGGATGACCAATCGGCCACACAAATAAAAAGGAAGTCATGGATTAAAGACTGACAATATGAGAAAGTTTTAGGTCCCGTGATATGTATATTTCAACAAGTTTACAAGTCATGATTGTATGTGTATGCATATCCCAAACCTCGGTAGCGAGGTCACTTACTGGGTATTGTTTTTACAATACTCACCCTTTCTTTTAAAAATGTTTTTCAGGTAAGGCTAAGGACGTGCAGGGCGAGTGACGGAGGCGCGTTGCTAGGACCATGGGAATAGACATGTTTTCCGCGCATTTCTTTTATAATGGATGTTGTCCCTTTATGTTCTTGAAGTTTAAAGTTACTTTTCGATTTTAAAATGTGCCATGTTAAACTGCTACTTTTATCTGTTTTGAATCTTTTATTTGGGATCCCTAAAGACAAATTATTTTTAATTGGAGGTTTATTAAAGATCTTTTATCTCTTGGCCTAAAAATGCATGCATGTGTAGTAATGTCCCTAAGAGTTTAGTCATAGAGAAGTAGGGGCGTTACAGTTGGTATCAGAGCCCCCTAGTTTAAGGGTTCAGTAGACTTGCTTACAGAGTAAGCACTGCAGTAGTTCCCATGGTTGAACAACGCGCCCTGGTCACCGCCAGTGCACGTTCTAGTATTTTATTAATTAAGTAAATGATTATGATGTGATTCTGCTTTATGCATATACATGAACTTGAAACCCCAAGGGTGATCCTATCTTACGCTTAGAAAGTAATGAAACCGAGTTAGAAACTCTTCGTATTGTAAATGCAGACAAAATGCCACCTAGAGGTCGAGGGAGAGGTAGGGGACGTGGTAGGGCCGGGAGGGCAAGGGAAAACGTTGGCGCCCAAACTGCACTACCGCTAGAAACAGAAGAAGAGGTTGCTCCACCCGCACTGCACTCCCCCCAGATCACCGCCACCGTGAGAATGCACTGCAGCTGCTCCAGCATGGCGGATCAAGGGAACACCAACGTTATGACTATGATGGTGGAGGCTATGCAGAGTCTAGTCGCGAGCTCACGATAGCCACTCACCGGCCCAAGCAAATCGTGGCGAAACGATGCAACTCGAGTCTCGATACCGGCGACTTCGTGAAGTATGATCCTAGATCTTTCGATGGGTCTTCCAGGTGACCCCACCGTGGCATTTGAGTTGTGGTCGTCCTCCATTGAGACCATTTTCAGGTGATGAATTGCCCCGAGGACCGAGAGGTGTCCTGTGCTACCTTTATCTTTGAGAGACGACGCTTATCTATGGTGGGAGTCCGCCCGAGGAACCATTGTCGCTAAGCGGAGAAACAATTACCCGAATCTGCTTTTGGAAGCGTTACGCGGAAATTTTACCTCGCTGCACTCGTTACGAGAAGCGTGCGCAATTCTTACAGCTTGGCGAGCAGCAGAGGGCGGTGGAGGTGTATGAGAGGGAATTCACCCGTTTGTCTCGCTTTGCCCCGAGCCGTAGACACAGAGGCAAAGAAAACAGAGCGCTTCATTATGGGATTGGATGAGAATGTTCGAGGCTTCATTCAAGCACTAGCACCTCCCGATTATGCCTCCGCAGTGAGAGTAGCGGAATTGATTTGGGTGCAGCGCGATCGCATGACACAGCGAGTAGTGTTAACCCGGACACCCATGGCAAATCATAAGAGGAAGTGGGACCGGCCAAATTGAGCTCACAGCTCACCCAGCGTCCCAGACACCCGTATAGACCAGTCATTTTCAATGCGAGTTCAGTCGAAACCACAGGGCAACAGAACGGGAAATAACAATGGAGATAAGCCACAGTGCAAAGATTGTGGTAAGCAGCATTGGGGCAAGTGTTTGGCCCGGTCCCGGAGTGTGCTTCAGTGTGTGGGAAAGAAGGGCACAGAGCTAATAGCGCCTCGAGTCAAGCCAAAGACTAGCCAACCTCGGTTATCAATAGTGGGACCACTGTGAAGCCTGGTTATACATCAAGGAAGAGCTTATGCAAGCACCGGTAGAGACATCTATGGCTCGGACTCGATGGTTACTGGTACACTTCCATTACTTGGGCACCTTGCCTTTGTATTATTTGATTCGGTTCTACACTTTTATTTCTCGCATCCTTTGTAAGTCAAGCCGAGTTAGAACTAGAAACGATTCTGATGATGCTCTGCTCTGTCTCCACTCCTGCGGGGATAAATTTGTTAGCCACTATGAAAGTCAAGGATGGTAGTGTGACCATCGCAGACCATGAGTTAGCGATAAATCTAGTAGTCTTATACATGTTTGACTTTGATGTAATATTGGGCATGGATCAAGTTAGCGCAGAACCATGCTTGTATTGATTGTTTCAGAAGGAGGTAGTGTTCACTCCTCCCGACCAACCCCTGCTACAGTGTTCGAGAGGCACGATAGCGGAAGTAGGCCTAAGGTAATTCACGCCCATTAAGGCCGTGAAGTTATTACATCGGGGAGCTTGGGCGTCTTAGCTTGCATACTAGATGCAAGGTGTACGGAGATCTCTCGGTGACATCGGTACATGGTGAATGAATTTACAGACGTCTTCCCCGGGACCTCCCCCGATACCTCCGTCGAGAGAGGTAGATTTTAACATCAGATTGGAATTGGGGACGACTCCGATATCAAGGCGCCCATGTAATGGCACCCAGCAGAGTTGAAAGAATCGAAACTACGATTGCGGACTTCATCGACAAAGGGTTTATACGCCCTAGCGTATCGCGCTCGGGAGCACTGTGTTGTTCGTGAAAAAGAAAGACGGATCCATGCGCTGTGTATAGATTACGGGGAGTTGAATAAAGTTACGATCAAGAATAAATACCCTCTCCCCGTAATAGATGATTTGTTCGATCGGTTGCAGAGCAACAGCGTTTCTCTCCATTGATCTCGAGATCGCTACCATCGATTGAGAATCGGTGAAGAGGATATTCCTAAAACAAAGATTCGAGATCACGCTATGGGCATTACGAGTTCACGGTGATGCCGCTTGGTTTGACCAACGCTTCTGCGCTTTCATGGACTTGATGAACCGCTTTATTCAAAGAGTTTCTAGATACGTTCGTGATTGTGTTCATTGACGATATTCGATATACTCGGATGCGATGAAGATCATGAAAGACACACGAGAAAAGTTTTACTCACGCTGAGAGAGAATAAGTTATATGCAAAATTTTCCAAGTGTGAATTCGCTCGGGCATGTGTATCTTTCTTAGGGCATGTGGTGTCCGGTCGAGTCTCTGTTGACCCGGCAAAAGTGGAGGCCGTCACACACGCTGGCCTCGTCCACCACCGCTATGCAGGGCACGTAGTTTTCTGGGTCTTGCAGGATACTATAGACGTTTGCGTGCGGGGATTTTGCCAAGATAGCCATGCCTATGACTCACCGACGCGCAAGGGAAACTCATTTGTTTGGGATGATGCTTGTGAGGCGAGTTTCCGTGAACTCAAGTACAGATTAGTGTCACCCCGATTCTTACAGCCTCCCGAGGAAACAGGGAGTTTTGTAGTTTACATGATGATGCTTCTAAGAAAGGTTTGGGTTGTGTTCTAATGCAAAGACGGTAAGGTAATAGCCTATGCATCCCGACAGCTTAAAGACGCATGAGAGGAATTATCCAACTCATGATTTGGAGCTAGCAAAGCAGATGGTCTTTGCATTAAAGATCCGAGACACTACTACACTGTATGGCGAGAAAATTCGATTTTTACAGATCATAAAAGTCAAAAGTATCTGCTTCACCCGTAAGAAATTGAACATGAGGCAACGCAGATGGTTGGAATTAGTGAAGGATTATGATATTGACATACAATACCACCCCTGTAAGGCTAATGTCGTGGGCGATGCCCTCGATGAGGAAGCCATGCACACTTCAAAGACGAAAGTTACCGCGGAGCAGCAGAGTTACAGCGAGTTTGCTCGAGCCGAGATTGCGCATGACTTGTAGGAAAGACCACGCGGCTCGGCTTAGCTCGGCTAATCAGTACAACCAACCTTAAGACAAATGCATCGTTGAGTCTCAAAGCGGGAGACCTCGCTTAGTGGAAAAACTTACTGCAAAGAACTACAGTGAGTTGACAGAGTTTTCCTATCCACGGATGGAGGATTACTATTTCGGGGACGATTATGTGTGCGACGATGACAAACCGAAATCAAAATCTTGAGCGAAGCCCACAACTCACCATTCTCTATGCATGTAACGCCCCAGGCCCAAGATCCTCTGCGACCTGGCTGCGTCACTATATCATCCATGATCGCTTGTAAGAGTGAAGACATCATCCCCACAAACCAACACGGGGTCCTTTCAAAGATGCTTTGTCCTCACTCACATGCTCCCTAGAAAATTCCTGGAGGTCACCCAACATAGAATTGCTCCAAACTAAGCACGCTTAACTGTGGAGTTCCTATGATTGAGCCACCGAAAAGGAAGGTGCACCTTGTTGGTATAGGTAGTAGCTATCAATTCTTTTTAAGCTTTTCTCAACCATACTTCCATATCCTCATTGTCATTCTCATGTACCCCTATTCCTCGGGCACCATACTTACATATCCTCGTGGATCCTCTCATTCGGATGTGGACTCTGCCTCATTCATGTACCCTCTTCCTCAAGCGTCACATGCCCACTCAGCCTCCGCCTTGGTTCGGTTCCCCAGAACCACATCTTATCGGGAGAGGTTTCGCTCTGATACCATTTGTAACGCCCCTACTTTTGAATGACTAACTCCTAGGGACATTACTACACATGCATGCATTTATAGGCCGAGAGATAAAGAACTTAAAAGAAATTTCCGATTAACGTAAATAGTTCCAGGGATCCCAAAAACAAAACATTAACATCAGTTAAAAACATCAAATCACCTTGGCCTATTAAAACTGTAAGTAAGTTTAACTTCAATTAAAACATAGAGACAACAATAGTTTAAAAGAAGAATATGCGAAATCATGTCTTTGGTTCCCATGGTCTTAGTAACACTCCCCAATCACACACGCCCGCACGCCCTTCCTTTTTACTCAAAAACATTTTTAAAAGAAAGGGTGAGTATTGCAAAACAATACCTCATGTAGTAACCTCGCTACGAGGTTTGGGATATGCATACACATACAATCATGATCTCTAAACTCATTCGTAACATACATGGATGGGACCTAAAACTTTCTAGTATTGTCGTCTTTAATCCATGATCGCTATTTAATTGTCGCCCTTTAATCCATGATCGCTTATTTAGTTGCCGTGTCTTTAATCCATGGTCGCCATTTAATTGTCGTCTTTTAATCCATGATCGCTCATTTAGTTGTCGTGTCTTTAATCCATGATCGCTTATTTAATTGCCGTGTCTTTAATCCATGGTCGCTCATTTAATTGTGGGGCCGATCGTCATCCCGAGTCATTTCATTTCGAGTCCTCACAGACTTCAGTTTTTTGACCCATAGGTCTCTATTGCATGTTTGACCATGCACACAACGATCTCGTGGATAACCAATGTCCACACTATTCGCTAATTCATTTCGTGGCATACAAAACATGCATGAGGTCCCACCATCACATAATAATAGAGTACATGTCACAAACATCATCATCAATATATCAATCATACTTTCTCATGGATACTTGAAGGTCATGCCGAGTAGTTCCCATGGTTTAACAACGCCTCCACCACCGCCAGTACGTTACGATATTTTATTAAGAAAGTAAATGATTATGATATGATACGCTTTTATGCATATACATAACCTTAAAAGCCCCAGGGGTGATCCTATCTTATGATTTGAAAGTAAAGGAAACCGAGTTAGAAACTCTCTATATTGTAGTTTTGACATAATGCCACCTAGAGGCCGAGGAGAGGTAGGGGGACGTGGTAGGGGCCGAGGCGCAAGGGAAAACGTTGACGCCCAACCTAATTACCCTGGATCGGGAAGAGGTTACTCCACCCGCTCGAGACCTCCCCGTGACCACCGACCGGCCGAGAATGTTCTCGCGAGCTGCCCCCGTGGCGCACTGTGGGGAACGCTAATGTTATGACTATGATGGTGGAGGCTATGCAGAGTCCGGTGCGAGCTCACGATAGCCACCCACCGCCCAAGCAAACCAGTGGACGAAACGATGCAACTCGAGTCTCGCACCGGGCGACTTCGTGAAGTATGATCCTAGGTCGTTCAATGGGTCTTCCAGCTGACCCCACTGTAATTTGAAGTGGGTCGTCCTCCATTGAGACCATCTTCGCATCGATGAACCGCCTCGAGACCGTAGGGTGTCCTGTGCTACCTTCATGCCGAGAGATGACGATATTTATGGGTGGAGTCCGCCAGTGAACCATTGTCGCCACCGGGAAACGATTACACTGGAATCATGCTTAAAGAAGCGTCACGGCGGGAAATTTTATCCTGCTGCACTCGTTACGAAGCGGCGCAAATTCTTACAACGCGCGAATGCAGGAGGGCGAAGTGGAGGTGTATGAGAGGGAATTTACCCGTTTGTCCCGCTTTTGCCCCGAGAGTGGTGGATACAGAGGCAAAGAAGACCGAGCGCTTCATTATGGGGCCGGATGAGAATGTTCGAGGCTTTATTCAAGCATTAGCACCTCCCCCGATTACGCCTCGCAGCGAGAGTGGCGGGAATCGGTTGGGTGCAGCACACGCATCGCACAACAGTAGTAGTAGTTAACCCGGGCGACCCACAAAGAAATCACAAGAGGAAGTGGGACCACCCAATTCCAGCTCACACGCTTCAGCGTACACCCGTGATAGACTGCAGCATTTTCAGATGCAGTTCGGCGAAACCACAAGTCAACGATCGGAAATAGCAATGGAGATAGCCCACAGTGCAAAGAATGTGGTAAGCGAGACTGGGTAAGTGTTTGTTTGGCCGGTCCGAGTGTGTTTCAAGTGTGGAAAGGAAGGGCACAGAGCTAATAGTTTGCCCGAGAGTCAAGCCAAAGACTAGCCACCCCACAGTTATGAATAGTGGGCTCTGTGTGAAGCCGCCATACATCGAGGAGAGCCTATGCAAGCACCAAGAGAGACATCTATGGCTCGGACTCGGTGGTTACAGTACACACTTCCATTACTTGGGCACCTCGCCTTTGTATTATTTGATTCTGTTCTACGCACTCTTTTATTTCTCGCAACCTTTGTAAGTCAAGTTTGAGTTAAAACTAGAACGATTCTGATATGCCCTGCTCTGTCTCCACCCCATGGAATAAATTTGTTAGCCAATATGAAAGTCAAGGATGGTAGTGTGACCATCGCGGACCATGAGTTAGCGAAGAATCTAGTGGTCTTAGATATGTTTGACTTTGATGTAATATTGGGCATGGACTCGTTAGCGCAGTAACCATGCTTGTATTGATTGTTTCAAGAAGGAGGTAGTGTTCACTCCTCCTGACCAACCTGGCTACAGGTTCAGAGGCACGATAACAGGAAGTAGGCCTAAGGTGATTACTGCCCTTAAGGCCAGGAAATTATTGCATCGGGGAGCTTGGGGCGTCCTAGCTTGCATATTAGATGCAAGGTACGCAGAGATCTCAGTGACATCGCATTTCGTGAGTGAATGAGTTTACGACGCCTTCCCCGAGGATCTCCCCGAATACCTCCACTCGTAGAGGGTAGATTTTAACATTGGATTGGAATTGGGGACGACCTTCGATATCCAAGCAGGCCCCGCTGATGAATGGCGCGCAGCAGAGTTGAAAGAACTAAAAGTACAGTTGCAAGACTTGCTAGACAAAGGGTTTATACGCCCAAGCGTTTCGCCCTGGGGAGCCTCTGTATTGTTCGTGAAAAAGAAAGACGGATCCATGCGCCTGTGTATAGATTACAGGGAGTTGAATAAAGTTACGATCAAGAACAAGTACCCCCTCCCCAGAATAGATGATTTGTTCGATCACCGCAAGGAGCGATGTGTTCTCAAAAATTGATCCGAGATCGCTACCATCGATTGAGGATCGCGTGAAGGGATATCCCTAAAACAAAGATTCGAGATCACGTTATGGGCATTATGAGTTCACAAAGTGATGCCGCTTGGTTTGACCAACGCCCCGCCGCTTTCATGGACTTGATGAACCGCTTATTCAAGGAGTTTCTTGATACGTTCGTGATTGTGTTCATCGATGATATACTGATATACTCCAGGTGTGATGAAGAGCATGAAATGCACCTGAGGAAAGTCTTACTCACACTGAGAGAGAATAAGTTATATGCAAAATTTTCCAAGTGTGAGTTACGCTCGAACAAGTATCTTTCTTAGGGCATGTGGTATCCGAAGTCGAGTCTCTGTGGATCCAAATGAAAGTGGAGGCCGTCACACGCTGGCCTCGTCCGACCACCGCATTCTAGGTACGTAGTTTTCTGGGTCTTGCAGGATACTATAGACGTTTACGTGCGTGATTTTGCCAAGATAGCCATGCTCTATGACTCACCGTGCGCGTAAGGGAAACTCTTTTGTTTGGGATGATGCTTGTGAAGCGAGTTTCCAAGAACTCAAGCCGCATTAGTGTCGGCCCCGATTCTTACAGCCTCCCGAGGAACAGGAGCTTTGTGGTTTACTGATGATGCTTCTAAGAAAGGGTTGGGTGTGTATCTCGATGCAAAGACGGTAAAGTAATAGCTTATGCATCCCGACAATTGAAGACGCCACGAGAGGAACTATCCAACTCATGACCCGGAACTAGCGGCGAGTGGTATTTGCATTAAAGATCCGAGACACTACTTGTATGGCGAGAAAATTCGATTTTCACGCATCATAAAAATCAAGTATCTGCTCACCCGTAAGGAATTGAACATGAGGCAACGCAGATGGTTAGAATTAGTGAAAGATTATGATATTGACATACAGCACCATCCCTGTAAGGCTAATGTAGTGGCCGATGCCCTCAAAGAGAAGCTGGCATATCGCTGCGCGAGTGACGATGCAAACAGAGAGTTACAGCAGAGTTTGCTCGAGCTGAAATTGCGATGACTAGTAGGAAAGAAAGACCACGGCTCGCTTAGCCCGATTAATGCATACAACCGACCTTGAGGCGACGTATCATAGAGGCTCGGCAGGGACCCTCGGTTAGTGGAAAAACTTCTGCAGAACTCACAGTGAGAGTTGGACCGAGTTTTCCTATCCAAAGATGGAGGATTGCTATTTCGGGGACGATTGTGTGTGCCGATTTACGACAAAGCCGAGAACCGAGATCTTGAACGGCCCATAACTCACCATTTTCTATGCATCCTGGCAGTACCAAGATGTACCGAGATCTGAAGCAGTCATTTTGGTGGTGTAACATGAAGCGCGACATAGCAGAGTTTGTCGGCAAGTGTTTGACTTGTCAGCAGGTAAAGGCACCTAGGTAGAGACCCGCAGGATTATTGCAACCGTTGCATGTACCTCAGTGGAAATGGGAGGAGATCTCTATGGATTTCATAGTTGGACTGCCTAGAACTTTACGAGGCTACACAGTAATTTGGGTCATAGTGGACAGATTAACAAAGTCAGTGCACTTCATACTGTGTGGAAACCCACCTATTCTACAGATAAGTGGGCGCAGCTTTACCTGGAAGAAATAGTCCGCTTGCATGGGATTCCAGTCAAGATTATTTCAGACAGGGACCCACGTTTCACCTCCAACTTCTGGAGAAGTTTACAGAGAGCATTGGGTTCGCAGTTGAACTTCAGTACAGCTTTTCATCCTCAGACGGATGGGCAGACAGAACGATTAAATCAGATATTAGAAGATATGTTGCGAGCTTGCACTTTAGATTTCCCAGGTAGTTGGGACACTCATCTGCATTTGATGGAGTTTGCTTACAATAACAGTTACCAGTCGACCATCGGAATGGCTCCATTTGAAGCTCTCTATGGAAGACGTTGTAGAACTCCCGTGTTCTGGGAGGAAGTTGGTGAGCGTCAGTTGTTGGGTCCGGAATTAGTGCAGGTCACTAGTGAGGCAAAGGTCAAAAAGATTAGGGCGCGGATGCGAGCACGCCCAAAGCGCATGGTAAGAGTTATGCCGACACGAGACGAAGAGACCTAGAATTCGATGTTGGGGACCACGTATTTCTTAAGGTGACCCCAATGAAGGGAATTCTGAGGTTTGGCCGGAAAGGGAAGTTGAGTCCGCGATTCATCGGACCATTTGAAATTTTAGAGAGGATTGGTGCAGTGGCCTACAGATTAGCACTACCGCCTTCCCTGTCAGCGGTCCACAACGTGTTTCACGTTTCCATGTTGAGAAAGTACGTTCCCGCACCCGACTCATGTCGTAGACTTCAACCGCTGCGCTTAGCGTAAGATCCGAAGTTATGGCGAACGACCGGTATACAAATTATTGCAAGAGATGCAGAAGGCCCTCCGTGAACCGTGAGATCAGCTTGGTTAAGGTGTTGTGGCAGAATCACCGCCCGGAAGAAGCTACCTGGGAGCGAGAAGAGGAAATGCGAGCTAAATATCCAGAACTATTTCAAGAATAGGAACTTTCGAGGACGAAAGTTCTTAAGGAGGGAAGATTGTGATGACCGCTATCTCAGGTACTATTAGTTATTTTATTCAACACTTTATTGGCCGCTGTATTTAGTTGGAGTGGTGTTTTAATCAAACTCGGCGAGAGGAAGATCGTCATTTTGTTAGCTTAGGTGAATTGTTCCTTAAGATGAGATTAACTATGAAATTAAAGGAAAAGGGCAATCTCAAGGGCGTTTTGGGAATTATTGTTTAAGTGAGGGGTGTAAAGTTTAACCTAACCCTAGCCCTAGTCTCTTTGGTATTTAACCATAAGGAAAAAGCCCTAGAGCATGATCATCTCCTCCTCCTCATTGTATCAAAAACCCTAACCCTAACCCTAAAACCATTCACCTCACTCTCCTCCTTCTCCTTCGTGTACATGCCCTAACCGATACCCTAGCTCCAACGTGCAGCTGCTGCCGTCGCCGTCCGGTCAGTCGTGCAAGCCGCCCCAGCCGAACTCCTTTGCAACCCACGAGCAGAAGCTTCCTCAGCCGAGAACGCCTGCAGGCCCTCGGAAGAAGACTACCCAGCCGACTACATCTGCGGTTTGCGCCGGAGTTCGAACGGGAGTTGACGCAGTCGAGTGCACGCCGAAGAGTCACGTCGAAGCCTCGGCCTCGTCGCCGCCATTCCTTTCTTGCAAAACCAACGAAGGCAGCCACGCCGGAGACCGCGAGCGAAGGAGCCTCACGTCGAAGCTCCAGCCGCTGCTACTGCTCGGGTCTGTACCGCCGTCGAAGTCCTGCAGCGCCGGTTTTCCCTCACGCGAGCTTAGCCGTTCGCAAGCTCCCATCTCCAGCCGCTGCCGTTGCTCGTAGGATCAGCCACCGCCGATCGTGACCACGCCGACCAGCAACCATTCAAGAATTTCGAGTTCAGCCGGTGAGCAAATCGATTTAAGGTTCATACTTAATTGGAAACTGTGCGATTTATCGTGTGATTAAACGTTTGTTTGAGAATTAGGTTACGGGTTCGAACGCATTCTTGTAGGAGACAAACCGGAGCGGGATTGGAGGTGGATCGTCAAAACAGACTAAGAGATAAGGAGTTTTTGCATTGGACCCGAGGTGAGCGGGGCACGATATCTTATTGCAGTAAATTGAGTATCGCATGATTAGGGTTTTAGTGAATGCTTGGAGTTTGAATTCGGAAATTATGATGTGAATCAGGTTTTGCTAAAAGGAGAATAGGTAGGGAGTTCGATTAGGTTTTGGAATAAAAATCGAAGCTCGAGGTAAGGGACCTTGTGCCGAATTTTTAATGGGATTAAATGAAAACGATTTTTTATGATTTCATGCGAAAATAATTTATGATTTGCTATACGAAAATATATAGATATTCATGTGAGAATACGTATTATTTTATGTGAGATTATTCTCGTATGCTATGTAAAGGTATTCCATTATTTCATGTGAGAATACGTATTATTTTATGTGAGATTATTCTCGTATGCTATGTAAAGGTATTCCATTATTTCATGTGAGAATAGGACAGTAGTTTGTATGAGAATGTACATGTTTTCTTACAAAAGCATGACCTTCAAACTGTCCATGAGAAAGTATGATTGATATATTGATGATGATGTTTGTGACATGTACTCTATTATTATGTGACTGGTGGGACCTCATGCATGTTTTGTATGCCACGAAATGAATTAGCGAATAGTGTGGACATTGGTTATCCTGAGATCGTTGTGTGCATGGTCAAACATGCAATAGAGACCTATGGGTCAAAGTACGAAGTGTCCGTGAGGGACTCGAAATGAAATGACTCAGGATGACCAGTCGGCCCCACAATTAAATGAGCAGCCATGGATTAAAGACCTGGCAATTAAATAAACAGTCATGGATTAAAGACCTGACAACTAAATGAACAGTCATGGATTAAAGACCTGACAATTAAATGAGCAGCCATGGATTAAAGACCTGGCAACTAAATAAGCAGTCATGGATTAAAGGCCTGACAATTAAATAAGCAGTCATGGATTAAAGACCTGACAATACTAGAAAGTTTTAGGTCCCATCCATGTATGTTACGAATGAGTTTAGAGATCATGATTGTATGTGTATGCATATCCCAAACCTCGGTAGCGAGGTTACTTACTGGGTATTGTTTTGCAAT
Source organism: Trichosanthes cucumerina (assembly GCA_036507285.1). Classification (NCBI taxonomy): domain Eukaryota; kingdom Viridiplantae; phylum Streptophyta; class Magnoliopsida; order Cucurbitales; family Cucurbitaceae; genus Trichosanthes; species Trichosanthes cucumerina. Next base: position 12,415,316 of record CM071836.1, on the reverse strand, counting down.
ACTCACCCTTTCTTTTAAAAATGTTTTTCGTAAAAAGGGAAGTGCGGTGCGCGTGACGGGGAGTGTTACTAAGACCATGGGAACCAAAGATGATTTCCGCATATTCTTCTTTTAAACTATTGTTGTCTCTATGTTTTAATTCAAGTTAAACTTACTTACGCTTTTAATAGGCCAAGTGATTTGATGTTTTTAATCGATGTTAATGTTTTGTTTTGGGATCCCCGAACTATTTACGTTAATCGAAATTTCTTTTAAGTTCTTTATCTCTCGGCCTATAAATGCATGCATGTGTAGTAATGTCCCTAGGAGTTAGTCATTCAAAAGTAGGGGCGTTACAATGCATCCTGGCAGTACCAAGATATATCGAGATCTCAAACAATCATTTTGGTGGTGTAACATGAAGCGCGACGTGAAGCGAGTAGTTTGTCGCCAAGTGTTTGACTTGTCGGCAGTGAAGGCACCTAGGCGAGACCCGCAGGATTACCGCAACCTTTACATGTACCTCAGTGGAAATGGGAGGAGATCTCTATGGATTTCATAGTCGGACTGCCTAGGACCTTACAAGGTTACTCAAGAATTTGGGTCATAGTGACCAGATTAACCAAGTCAAGACATTTCATACCGTGGAAACCCACCTACTCTGCAGATAAGTGGGCGCAGCTTTACCGGAGGAGATAGTCCGTTTGCATGGGATTCCAATCAAGATTATCTCGCATGTGGATCCACGCTTTCACCTCCAACTTTTGGAGGAGCCTACGTAAAGCGTTAGGTTCACAAATGCTTGAACTTTAGTACGCCTTTTCATCCACGCACGGATGGGCGCATGAACGCTTGAACCGGATCTTAGAAGACATGTTACGAGCTTGCACTTTAGACTTCCCGGTGGTTGGACACACATTTGCATTTGATGGAGTTTGCTTACAATAATAATGACTACCAATGACCATCTAATGGCTCCATTTGAAGCTCTCTATGGAAAACGCTGCGAACTCCCGCTTTTCGGGAGGAGGTTGGTGAACGCCATTGTTGGGTCCGAATTAGTACAGTCACTAATGAGGCAATACAAAAGATTAGGGCGCGAATGCGCACGCCCAAGACAGAACAAAGAGAGTTATGCCGACACGAGACGAAGGGACCTAGAATTCGTGTTGGGGACCACGTATTTCTTAAGGTGGCCCCAATGAAGGGAATTCTAAGGTTTGGCCGGTAAAGGAAATTGAGTCCGCGATTCATCTGGACCATTTGAGATTTTAGAGAGGATTGGTGCAAAGGCTCCTCTGATTAGCACCGCCGCCTTCCCTTTCAAATGGTTCATAACGTGTTTCATGTCTCCATGTTGAGAAAGTACGTTCCTGCACCCGACTCATGTCGTAGACTTCAACCATTGCGCAGCTAGCGAAAGATCCGAGTTATGGCGAACGACCGCACATGCATTATTGCAAGAGATCGAAAGACTCTCCGTAACCGTGAGATCAGTTTAGTTAAAGTGTTGTGGCAAAACCACCGCACGGAAGAAGCTACCTGGGAGCGAGAAGAAGAAGTGCGAGCTAAATATCCAGAACTATTTCAAGAATAGGAACTTTCGAGGACGAAAGTTCTTAAGGAGGGAAGATTGTGACGACCACGACCACAGTACTAATTATTTATTTTATTTAGCGTTCTATCAACTTTGTGTGTGTGTGTAGTCTGGACTAGTGAATCTCATCGAGCCTCGGTGTTAATGAGTCGTAGATTTTATTAGTTTAAAGTGAAACATTCTCCTTTAGACGACTAATTGTAAAATTAGAAGATGAGGACGTGTCAATGGCACTTTAGTGATTATTGCCTAAATGAGGGTCATAGTGGACATTTGGATTTAACCTAATTGGGAGTATATAAGGTCCTTAAGTTGAAAGAAGAAGAAGGATAACCCTAACCCCTAATTCTCCTCCTTTCTCCTTCTCCTTTTAGTTGCCCCTAACCAAAAACCCTAGTCTTCATTGCGTTACGTTACTCCACCGCCGCCGTAACCCACACAACTAAACCGCCGTCCCACCGCTCACGCGGCGAGTCCTTCACCGCAACTATTACTCGAGGTTACACGCGCGCTTGAGGAATTCGCTCTCGTTCACCGTTCGCGAAGTTCCATTCACGATCACGTGCAACCATCGGCAAGCGGAAGACCGATCCACGGCGCCGATCCACGGCGCCGATTCACGATCACGCAGCTGCACACGCCGCTTTTTGAAGCCGCTCGTCCGTTCACAAGAGCGCAGCAGCAAGTCTCGCCGGATTTCACGATCCACGCCGCCCTGCATGCGCCGCGAAAGGACGTTGCGACCACGATTCCGCGGGACACCGCCACGCACCGCAAGGTGCGCACCTCGTTGTCGTCCGTCGCTGTGCGAGTTTTGGGGTTGTCGGCATCGCCGTCGTACTTCTCGGCCTGCAACTCGATTCCGACTAAGAACGTTCCTTGTTAGTAAGCCAACTGCCGTATTAGTTCTTTTAAGTTTGGTACCATAGTTAAGTTGAATGTCTAACCTAATTTCGGATCGTGATCTTCTTAGGGTTTCTTGGAGCCTTAACGTGGGTGAATCTGATTAGAAAGCAAGACCCATTCCAAAGAAAGAGGAGAAAAACCTAAGTCAAGGTAAATAAGAATCTTTGGGAGAACCCTAAGCCTAAGTTTCAAGACTTGTTTCAGGTGAGACCCTAATCTAGGAGTTTTTGTGGAATAGGTTCGAAAAGAGAAGCGGGGAATTAGAAGAGGTGAAGAGAAATCTCTCTTGAACTCAGAATTCTACAGTTTGGACTAAGGTAAGGGACCTTGTGCCGAACTTTTATTGGGATTGAAGAAAATGATTTTCATGATTCCATGCGAAATTAGTTTATATTTTTCATATGACAATATACAGATATTTTCGTGAGAATACTTAATATTTTATGTGCAAAATATTTCAATGCTTCATGTGGAAATAAACTAGTATTTTATGTGAGAATATTCTTGCATTCTATGTAAGAGTACTCCAGTATTTCATGAGAGGATATGACAGTAATTTGTATGAGAATATTTCATGATTTCCTACAAAAGTATGATCTTCTAACTGTCTATGAGAAAAGTATGATTTGCATATTGACGATGATGTTTGTGACATGTACACTATTATTATGTGAATGATGGGACCTCATGCATGTTATGTATGTCATGAAATGAATTAATGAAAAGTGTGGACATTGGTCTCCTGAGAACATTATGTGCATGGTCAAACATGCAATAGAGACCCTATGGGTCAAATTACATGTGGGTCCGTGAGGACTCAAATTACTACAGGGGGTCCATGAGGGACTCAAATTATTACAGGGTGCATGAGGGACTCAAAATGAAATGACTCAGGATGACCAAATGACCACACAAATAAAAAGGAAGTCATGGATTAAAGACTGACAATATGAGAAAGTTTTAGGTCCCGTGATATGTATATTTCAACAAGTTTACAAGTCATGATTGTATGTGTATGCATATCTCAAACCTCTGTGAGCGAGGTCACTTACTGGGTATTGTTTTTACAATACTCACCCTTTCTTTAAAAATGTTTTTTTCGTAAGGCTAAGGACGTGCAGGGGCGAGTGACGGAGGCGCGTTGCTGGGACCATGGGAATAGACATGTTTTCCGCGCATTTCTTTTATAATGGATGTTGTCCCTTTATGTTCTTGAAGTTTAAAGTTACTTTTCAGATTTTAAACAGACCATGTTAAACTGCTACTTTTATCTGTTTTGAATCTTTTATTTGGGATCCCTAAAGACAAATTATTTTTAATTGGAGGTTTATTAAAGATCTTTTATCTCTTGGCCTAAAAATGCATGCATGTGTAGTAATGTCCCTAAGAGTTTAGTCATAGAGAAGTAGGGGCGTTACATTAAAGTCAATCCTGAACACCTAAACCACTTCAATTCGCTTACATAAACAAGCTAATGTATGGGAGTTTAAACAGAATCGAGAAAATGGAGCGGGCGGCTGTACCTATCCAATGGTGGCAACGGCGGTGGCGGCGGCGGCAACAGCGGCGACGTTCGGCGAGTGGAGTACAAATCTGAGATGCCTACGACCCGATCTAACCAAAACCAACATCCAAAGCAAGAGAATCAAATTAAAAATGCTTAAACCAATCGAACCAACTTATGGGTATTAACAAAACTCACCGGCGAAGGGTTGCAGCAAAAGGAGAGGGGACGCCGGTCGAAGAGAGAGGAGGAAGACGGTGAGAAGATGTTGAACCTGCCGGAAACGAAGAAGCCAAGCAACTTTGAGGCGGCCGCGCGCGTCGTCGGTTGGTCGGCCATGCGAGAAAAAGGAACCGCCCACTACGATCGGGCGCGAAAAAGAAGCGACGAGCGGTGGCTGCTGCTGCCTCGGAGCGAAACAACGGCGCGTCGTCAGTAGTGAGGTCAGTGGTGGTCGACCTTTGAAGAAGAACGAGAGGGCGGCGGCGTGAAGTCGCTGCTTATGAGGAGAAGAAATGTTTTTTTTAGAAAAAATCTCTCTTTTTTTATATATATATTATATTAAGAAAATCTTTAAAACTTATATTTCCTTATTTACAACTATTTCTTTTTCCCTTCCTTTAACCCTTTTTCAAAATAATTCATCTTTATTTATTTTAAACTTATTTTTCCAAAATACAAAACAAGTCCCAATTACATTTGAAAACTTTAGAAAAGAATCTGAAAATTTTCGGGCGTCACAATTACTATTAAACTCTGTTCCCTCATATGACAGTTATTAAAAAAAAAAAAAAATACATGTATGGAATATCCCATGGTTTTAGGTTTTTTTTCATTTATCTCTCATGTTCTCCATAATTTTAGCATTTGACTTGCACAAAAAGTAACTTCCAACCATCTATTTCACTCATTTCATACAAAAGTGTCTTCCATTTATGTTTTATTATTTTCTTTTCTCGAATTTGTCTATTAAAGTAAATTATTTTAATATATTTACTTCTAGTTTAAAAATCATATATAACTTCATACATATCTCATATATACCACATACGCCGATTTTTTATTTGCTCATTGTATATACTATTCTTTTCATAGACATGGTCGATCGAAAACACACAAGAGTGTTATTAAATTGATATATTTCAACATCTATACTACATTTATCTCTACAATTTCATCTTTATTGAAATAAGTATCTCATCCATAATAAATTTCATCATATACACTCGGTATATTTAGTTCTTTGCAAATATATACTCAGTATATTTGTTCGTTACCGTCATCATATATTCCATCTATTACGAATTTTATCATACACACTCATAGATATATGTTGGGTGTATATATGTATAACGTCCACATTTAATGCATCTCTTGAATTCCATTTTTAAACGAATTCTAATCTTCTTGGGTTTACTAGTTATGTCATATAACATTGACATAAAACAACTACCTATTATATTTATCTAATATATATATATGAGATAGTATATATGAACATAGTATATGTGAACATGTTTGTTATTATATGAATATACTATATATTAAATATACAACGATATCTTTGAGATTATATGAATATCTGTTCCAACATACATAAACGATAATTACAACGTATATTTAGGTATAAATGTACATAAATGATAACTACATGGTATATTTGCACGTCAAAGAACATTATTGTATATTCTCACAACAAAAAATATAAAGCAAATACATGAGATTGTGTCGTAAATAAACAAATAGAAACTTCATACCCATTGTTCGAATGTTGACCAAATGGCGGTTGTGTGACGGTATAATCAATAAAAAGTGAATTTGAGAAACGAAAAGGGAAGTCAATTTGGTAAAACCGTGGGATTTTAGAAAGCTCATAAAATAATCATTATAATTACAATATGTTTTAATTGACGAGAGAGAAATGAAAAAAAATGTATAATGGTCCAAAATTGCACCTCAAATCTAGATATGACAATTTTTTGAATATTTGTACATTTATGAAAATACATATATTGAAATTGATTATCCATGTAAAAATTCCATAATCTACATCCAACAGCTATTAATGTGGCGACCTTGTTGAATAATTTGACCATTTTTTAATGAGTTCTTTTTGTAAAAATATATAATAAAATTTTAATTTATAAATAATTAGGAGGGTATAATTGTAAAATATTTATTTTCTTATCATATCCTCCCTCATCTAAACAAAAAATTTTAGGGCATGTTTGGTATGTAATCTAGATTCTATTTTATGTTTTAAGATTTACTGAGTTTAGTGAATATGTGTTTGGCAGACATGTTTTCAAAAACTATTTCCAGATTCTGTGATCTAAATAGTAGAAATTTTGAAAACAACATTTTTCATGCGTGATTTCAGTAAAAGCAATAGAAATGAGACACGTGTAATGAACTTGAATTTGTATTAATTTGAATGTAGTGGATTACAATCTCTAATTTGGTCATCTGGTTCTTTCTCTCTCAAGTGTATTGCATTTGGAGACTTTGCAACGTGTTGAAGGTCTTCGGCTTGTAACTTGTTGAAGATCTTAAAGTTGTTCGAGGGCTTTAGAGCTTGTTCTTAGCGTAGATTTGATTCAAGAGTTTCGCAGCTTGGTCTCGAATGTATATTTGATTCGAGGGCTTTACAGCTTTTTCTCGAATGTGAGTTTTGTCTCGAGGATTTTGTAGCTTGTTCTCGAACGTAGATTTGATTCGAGGGCTTCACAGCTTGTTCTCGAATGCAAATTTGTCTCTAGGGCTTTGCAGTTTGTTCTCGAGTGTGAAATTGCAATGAATCTCGAAGAAGTGTTCTTGATCACACAACGTTCTTCCTTCAGGAAGTGTTTGTTCTCTAGAAGTGTAGAGAGTTTTCTAGCCTTTGTTATAGAATTTTCTCTAAAGCTTCCAACTTTTGAACCTCTGGAATGAAGGGGAAACTCCCTATTTATAGAGCTCTTAAATGGGCTTGGGTTTGATCATTAGTCTGGGCCTTGTTGGGTTTTATGTCCTAAAACTCGTGGTTTTGTAAACTGAATTTATATTCTATTTTGCAATAAAGATGTTATTGAGATTTATTTAGTAAATGTGTTATTGAATAAAGTGAATTGTGTATTGTGTAACTTTAACCCAATAAAGAACCTTTGGTTATAGGATGAATACTTGAACTTTATGTGTGACATAAAAGTAGATCAAGTTCAAGTTATAGCCAGAACGGTCTATAGTATAAGGATAAGGTTGAGTACCTTATCTTTGGGACACTATGGACGCGACCCACTTTGTAGAGTACAAACGATGTGATCCTAAATCGTTCATGTGGAGACATGTGAGTGGGGGTGCCCTATGCAAAGTTTGCATAAGACTAGACCACGAAATAGTACTTAGACTTCATAACTCCGTCTACTTTCTTAACTGACTATATTCATACGATGACCTAGGTAACTCGATCTTAATCCTGAGCGTTCTATGACTCCTGTTTATTCGGAGTATCCTTAGATTTGCATGGGTGAGAGTGGTCCGAGATTGTCGACTCAATAAGCCTCTCATTTCAGGGATAAGACTGGGTAGATAGCTGGGAACATAGTTCTGCAAGATGGAATTCACTCCTACCCGCTTTATGGATTAGTAGAGAGGTTGTTCTCTTAAGTGCTGACTCCGGGTCTTAAAGAAAGGGCCCATCCATCTCATTGGCCCGAGAGGGATTCGGTTTGCTGGTTGGACCACAAATCTATTGTTCATTAGAGGATCAGTGGGACTTAAAAAACAAGAGGTAATTACAGGGGTAAAGCGGTAATTTTGATCCAGTTGTAATTACGAACGACCTGTGAAGGATCGAGTTACTAATCATGGTTATATTGAGTGGACATAAATATATCTACAGTGAGGAGAGTGCAGCCACTGGGCTTTAGTGGAGTGTCCCGGTGGTTAACGAATATTGATTAGCTAGGCTAAAGAGTTTGGTCAGTTAATCTCGTATCGTTGGAGCTCATGATCTGTAGGTCCATTAGGTCCTCCTTACTAGCTCGAACTAAACCTTGTAACATTTTGAGAGAAAAGAATTTGAATTGTTAAAATTCGAGTTTAAGAGAAAGCGTTAATTATATGTGATATATTTTACGAATCATAGCTTAATTATGAATTAAACTATGATTAAAAGGAGGTGTATATATTTAAATATGATTTAAATATTGGATCGATTTATAGCATGAATAAAGATTCATGTTCGGAAAATCGATCGGGATCGGGCAATTTATTATAATTTAATATTTGATATTAAATTAAATTAAAAATTAATTATTTAAATTAATTATTTAATAATTAAATTAATTATAATTAAAAATCAATTTAATATTAATTTTTGAATTAAAATTAAATGAAAAATCAAGGATTTTCATGAATGGCAACTTGCCAACTTGCCCAATCCTTCTCATCTTCAAAATCACCAAAATTGGTCACCTTCATCTCAAACCATCCTCATCACACTTGAGTTGTCACTCAAATGAAGCTTGATGAAGCCTTATTTAATGGTGTTTTGAGAGAATTTTTGCAGAAATTAAGAAAAATCTCGTTTTGTGACCTTTGAGGACATTTCTTCCAAATTCTCTCAATCTAGGATCCCACAATCTGTTCCAAGGCCTGAGGATAGTAGGAAAGACGCTAGAGGTGGTCCATGAAGTGTTCGTGTTGTGAATCGTCCACTTGGTGAAGAGAATTTGATCTTCAAAGGTGAGTTTCTTAACTCCCAGTTTTTCCAGCTTTGAGCATGCATTTTATTTTACAGAATTGATCAACTTAGAGTGTTCAAGATCCAAAATTGTTTCCGATTTCTTAATCTAGACTCTTTCAATGGTATCAAAGCAATTTTGAGCACTCAATTTGATCTATTTTATGTTGTGATTGGTGTTTTTTTAAATCTATTTTTTTTGGGCGTCTAAAGTGATATTCTGAATTTGGCATTTAAATTGAGCATCAATGCGTGTTTTATTTTAAAATTGCTCAAGTTTGTTTGAGCATTAATGTGAGAAGAATAATCTGTAAAAGTTTCGGGTTGATTGGAGTCCGGGAAGGCCTTCAATTTGAAAAAAGAAGCACGAAAGGTCAATGAAATCGAAAAACAGAGAGTTGCTGTTGTTTTTTTTTCCTTCAGCCAGGAATTACAAAATGAAGAAGATGAAGTTGACTTTGACTTTGACCGATTCGTTGACTTTGATCGGCTCAATTATTTTTTGACCGGTTCGGCTCGATTTTTGTTCGATTCGGGTGATTTTAGACCGATTCTAACTATTTTAAGGTCAGTTTTTCATTTTGGAGACCCGTTTCACCATTTGGAGGTCCGGTTCAACCTTTTACAGCCCAGTTCAACCTTTTGAAGGTTCGGTTCACACATATGCAAGTTGGTTCGACCCAAATTCGAAGTGTTCGAAGTGGTTCGATGTTAATTCTAGATTATTATTGTAATAATTTAGTTGTTTGCTTGCATTTGATACCAAAATCAGTCCACTTTAGTGTGTTTAATTAATTATGCATTGTGAATGTATGTTTTAATTGTTGTGATTTGTGCCATAAAACTCGTAGTTTGTAATTATGTTCTAATTAATGTAATAAAGTGTTATTATTTTAATAAAGTGTTATTGTTCGTTATCTACGAGTTTGCCTTCATTCAAAGCCTAAATCCAATAAACTAAACATCCAAGGCTGTTAAATGAATCTCTAACTAAATGTAATGTACATAAAAAGGATCTCGGTTCGAGATCCAGCCTAAAGGGTCTATAGTTAGGGGATAAGGTTTGGGTACCTTACCCTGGTTAAACTATGGATGTGGCTCACTTTGTATTTGATGCAAACACAGTGATCCTAATGTGTTCATGTAGATGCCATGTGAGTGGGGATATCCTATGTAATGAGATTACATATGACCCGACCACGAAATAGTAACCTCTAGCTGTAACTCCGTTGACTAGTTAGGTTTCTATTTCACTAGGATGACCTAGGCAACTTGATCTCAATCTCGAGCGTGTTACTTAACTCCTGTCATGAGGGATTGTCCTTTGACTAGTATGTGTGAGAGTGGCCGATTCGTCACCTCAATATGCCTACCTTCTTGGGGGACAGATCGAGTGAGCTACCATGAACTTAACTTAGCAAGATGGAATTCACTCCTTCCCGCCTACTAGGGTAAGTAGAGGAATGTTCCCTTAAGTGGTGTCCCGACTTGAACAAAGGGCCCACCCTCTCATTGGCCCGAGAGGAACTTTGTTTGTTGCTAGGACCACAAACAAATTGTTCATTAGAGGAGCACTGGTACTTAAGGCACAAGATGTAATCCAGGGGTAAAACGGTAATTTGACCCAGCTGGTGTTACGAACATTCGTGAAGGATTAACTTGTCGTTATTGGTCAATATCCATGGACACGTAAATATATCTCGCAGTGAGAAGAGTGCAAATTGGGACTTTAGTGGAGTGTTCCCGCAATTAACGAATGTTGATTGGGAGGTTAATGAGATTAACCAAGCAATCTCGTATCGTTGGAGCTTCTGATCTGTAGGTCCATTAGGTCCATTAGGTCCACCTTCTAGCTCGTAAAGGGTTCTTAGATCGTTTGAATTTGAAATGTTCAAATTCACTAGGGAATATATTTAATGTATATAGATACAATATAATATATATAGTTTTGGAACTTTAAATTATAAATTTAATGTGAATATGATTCATATTAAATTATGTGAGAGAATTTAATATTTGAAAGAGTTCAAATATTAAATTTAAATGTGAATGTGATTCATATTTAAAAACTATACGTTAAATTTAATGTACATTAGATGTGCATTAAAACTATAGGATAGAGGGATAATTCATTAAATGTGTTTTAATATAAATTAAATATAAAATATTTAATTTATTTTGATTATTTAATTAATATGATTAATTAATTAAATAAGGAACGTGTCAGGAGGACACGTTCCCCCTCTCTCCCAACTCCCTATTCGATAGGAAGTGGGAGATGCCCTCTACTGTGTTTAACTTCTCCTGGAGAGAAGTGAATGATCGATAAACTGGATTGTGTGTTAAGCAATTGGAGAATTGCTGTAAAAACTCTCTCTCACTCTCAAATTCCCTTCATCTTCCAAAAAGTTGGAATCCTTCCCACCAAGGAGGATCTAAGCATTCAGAGATATAGGAGGTGATCCAAGTGGTGGTGTTGTTACACAGAGAAAAACAGAGAAGTTATGCCTTGTTGTTGTTTATCGTGGAGCAAGGAGTTGCTGCGAAAAAGCTACAAAGGTAATTTATTCCTCTCCCTTCTTAGTTTAATTGTTAAACTTTAATCACGTTTGCACGTACTACTCCATGCTTTAATTAGATTAAATGATGTATGTTTGTTCTGTATTTTGTCAATGTACTGGTTTTTTGCTTCAACCTAAACAATCAAGCAATTATGATCCCAAACCACGTTTCCGCTGCTCAAGGAGATCAGATCTTCATCAATGGTATTAGAGCAATGCTTGATTTGTTTTGATTGAAACAAAATTGCATTGATTTTAGTGGGAATTGCATAAGGTTTGTTGTGAAACTTGTTTAGGAATTTTTTGGCCTTAGTTTACTTTGATTTTGATCAATTTGTATGTAAAGGCCCCTGCGTTTTTGGGCAAAAAGTGCATTATTGAGTCTGTAAATGAGTTACGAGTCGTTCGGGACCAATTTCAAGCAATTCGGTGGAGAATCGAGGGAGAAATTGTAAATTGAAGCTGCTGTGTTCGTGGAAGAAAGTTGTTGCCGAAGCAGCAGCGTTGCAACGCCGTTCATCAGTGTTGCAACGCTGAAGAACGACGTCGCAACGCCAGCGTCCCCTATTGACGCGGGCGTTCAAGGGGTCAGCGGCGTTGCAACATTGCCCCTCAGCATTGCAACGCCATCCTGATAGCAGGCACGCATAAGACAAAGAGGGGGTTGCAACGCTAGCATCAGCGTTGCAATGCCGTGAGGCATTTCCAGCAGTTGCAGACTGGTTCAGCTGGTTCGTTGGTTTCGGTCCAGTTCGAGCGGTTCAAGGCCGGTTCAGGGTATTTTTGGACCGGTTTCATGAAATAAAATTAATATAATTTTATTTTTTGCACTTTAGGGGTCAAATTATTCCGATTTTATAGCTATTTGTCTTTATGAATGTCATTTAGGTTTTTCCCACTTTAGGATAAGCATGTTCATGCATTTTATTTGTATAAATGTTATATGAATATGATTAATGCATGATTAATTTATTTTTCATGAGTAATTAATTATAATTGTTATGATTAGATTATATGGAAAATAAATTGCATGGAGCATGAAATTACTTAGTTTAAAATAAATGTTATTTTGTTTAAGTAATTTTATAATTCAATTAGTTGAATTTCCTTTTATAATTCCAATTTGAATAATGATTGTTGGATTTATAATATAGTTTCTTTCCTAGGTTAATTATTGAATTTTTAAAAGTTATAAATTAAAAGGGTTTTAGAAACCATAAACTATAATAAAGAAATGCATGCAAACATAGGAACTTGGGTTAAAAATTTAATTATAAATCGTTTAAAATTAATTTAGACCTAAGTTTTAATTTCTAATAGGATTAGAAATTAATCTTACGTAGTATTTTAAATAGTTTAAAATCTAGTAGGACGTTGGAACTTTGGTTATAAGGGAACTCCGGTGAAGTTCTGTCTAAGGTTGGGGTACTTTGTGTCGACTAGCAATCTAACACCTCCTACTGAACTGACCGGAACTCGAGTTGAATTAACCTCAGTTCTATTTTATCTCTAGGTAATTAAAATGTTTATTCACCTAGACATAAGGTTTTAAGACCTAATTATAATAGTTATAATAGACATAGACTTAGATAGATTCTTTTAGCCAGAATCCGACTAAGTTAAACCTATACCCTAGTCTTAGGAGCTTCAGTGGGAGAAAACGAGATGTTCGCATCGAGTTTACTCTCACGTCCTCAAGAGTTCACACCGTGAGTTTCATGCTCGGTTACGTGGCGTCAATAGGGCGTCCCCCTACGGTATGTGTTTGCATGGTTCAATACCATGGTGAATGAGGGAAGTATCTATAGTAAATGGGAGCAGGACGCGTGTCAATGTATCATACGGTCTCCTCCATTAGGTCGCACCGTGAGATTTCTATAGTCCGCCTGCTAGGTTGTCCTGGAACAGCCAAACCCTACGGAGGGCCTGACTATAGGGATCGGAACACCGCGAACTCTAGAAATGGATAGGGTCTCTTAGGTTATTTGCCAACAGTTGTCTTTCTTAATAGTAGCATGTTGGCTCGGGCCTATTGGATCTGAAAATGGTAGGGTCACATTTACGGGATGAGTTAAGCTAGTTAACAAGTCCTTGACCAAACAAACGGTAGCTAAGGACCATTGGGACATGAGATGTTCTGGTAGTGAGAATTGGCTAAGAAAGTCTCAATTCAAGGGAGGAATGACTGACCGCCCGACGGAGGCTTTTGTTCTAAACCCTTGAAGTATCGTTGCAAAATTAAAGGTTTTAAACAGTGGGTTTAGTTTAAACACTAGTGTTCTTTAATAATTTTGCTAAATTTGATTGATTTTTACAATGGGTTGAAAGGCATAACTAATTAGAATTATTTTAGATTTTCAGCATGTCGTCCTCAATAATAGCCTTACTTAAAAGCGATCGTTTAACTGGTGAAAATTTTACTACGTGGAAGTCCAACTTGAATACGATTCTCGTTGTTGACGACCTACGATTTGTACTGTCTGAGGAATGTCCTCAGGTCCCTGCTCGTAACTCTCATCAATCTGTTAAGGAGGCGTACGACCGCTGGATCAAGGCCAATGGTAAGGCCAAGGTCTACATTTTGGCTAGTGTTTCTGAAGTTCTGGCTAAAAAGTACGAGGGCATGGTCTCAGCTCGTGAGATCATGAGTTCGCTGCATGAAATGTTTGGACAACCGTCTGGATAGATTTGGCACGAATCCCTCAAATACGTTTATAACTCTCGTATGAAGGAGGGGTCATTGGTGAGAGAACACGTTCTTGATCTGATGGTCCACTTCAACATGGCTGAGATGAACGGAGTGGTCATTGACGAGCAAAGTCAGGTATCGTTCATTCTGGAATCTCTTCCAAAGAGTTTCCTGCAATTCTGCAGCAATGCGGTGATGAACAAGATAGAGTATAACCTGACTACTCTCCTTAATGAACTACAAACTTTCCAGTCTCTCATGAAGAATAAAGGATGTGATGATGGAGAGGCAAATCTGTTTGCCCATTCCGTAAAAGGTTCCGTAAAGGGTTCATCCTCCGACTAAGTCTTGTAACTCATCTTCTCGGGCTTAAGAAGACCCAAAAGAAGAAAATAGGAGGGAAAGGGAAGGCACTGCTGCCGCACGACAAAGGCAAGGAAAAGCCAAGGTTGCAGATAAAGGAAAATGTTTCCATCACGCAACGTGGATGGGCACCGAAGCGAAATCGCCCAAAATACCTTCTTTGAGCTCAAAGAGAAGAAAGGTAAATTAGATTTACTTATTCTTGAAACTTGTTTAGTGGAAAAATGATGATTTGACCTGGATACTTGATTCAGGAGCCACTAATCATGTTTGCTCTTCATTTCAGGAAACTAGCTCCTTCAAGGAGTTCGAAGAGGGTGAGATGACGCCCAGGGTTGGAACGGGAGACATCGTCTCAGCTCGTGCAGTAGGAGATGTCAAGCTGTATATAGTTCCTTAAGCTTAAAAGGAATTTAATTTCTATCTCTTGTTTAATAGAACTTGGATATTGTATTTCTTTTTCAATTGATGAAGCGTTCATTTTGAAAGAAGGTGTCAATATTTGTTATGCTAAATTGAAAAATGGCCTGTACGTACTGAAACCGAATAAAACCAAAGCAATTTTAAATCATGAGATGTTTAAAAATACTAGTACTCAAAATAAAAGGCAAAAATAATTTCTCCAAATAATAATACCTATCTATGGCATCTTAGACTTGGTTATATTAATCTCAATCGGATTGAGAGACTCTCTAAGAATGGACTTCTAAACAAGTTAGAAGATGATTCTTTACCGCCTTGCGAGTCTTGCTTGGAAGGTAAAATGACCAAGCGACCTTTTACTGGGAAAGGTTACAGAGTCGTAGAGCCCCTAGAACTTGTGCATTCGGATCTTTGTGGTCCAGTGAATGTCAAAACTCGAGGAGGGTACGAATATTTCATCTATTTCATAGATGATTATTCGAGGTATGGTTATCTATATCTAATGCATCACAAGTCTGAAGCTCTTGAAAAGTTTAAAGAGTATAAGGCTGAAGTAGAGAATGCATTAGGAAAAACCATTAAAACACTTTGATCCGATCGAGGTGGTGAGTATATGGATTTGAGATTCCAGGACTATTTGATAGAACATGAAATTAAGTCTCAACTCACTGCACCTAATACACCACAGCAAAATGGTGTGTCAAAAAGGAGAAATAGAACCTTGTTAGACATGGTTCGTTCTATGATGAGCTATGCTCATTTGCCTGCCTCGTTTTGGGGATACGCAGTAGAGACTGTAGTTCAAATCTTGAACAGTGTTCCATCAAAAAGTGTTTCAGAAACACCTTTTGAACTATGGAAGGGGCGTAAACCTAGTTTACAACACTTCAGGATCTCAGGTTGTCCAAGCACGTGCTCGTGACAAACCCAAAGAAGTTGGAACCTCGTTCAAAATTGTGCCAATTTGTTGGCTATCCCAAAGAAACGAGAGGTAATCTTTTCTACGACCCACAAGAAAATAAGGTGTTTGTATCGACAAACGCCACGTTCTTGGAGGAAGATCACATGAGGAACCACAAACCGCGTAGTAAACTAGTACTAAATAAAGCTACACATGAACCAACAAGAGTTGTTGATCAAGCTGAACCTTCATCAAGAGTTGATGGAAGAGTTAGCACCTCAAGTCAGTCTCGTCCTTCTCAATCATTGGGAATGCCTCAACGCAGTGGGAGGGTTGTTTCCTAACCTGACCGCTACTTGGGTTTAGTTGAAACTCAAGTTGTCATACCTGATGACGCGTAAAAGATCCATTGTCTTATAAACAGGCAATGAATGACGTAGACAAGGACCAATGGATCAAAGCCATGAACCTTGAAATGGAGTCAATGGACTTCAATTCAAGATGGGAACTTGTAGACCAACTCGGCGGGTTAGACCCATAGGGTGTAAATGGATCTATAAGAGAAAGAGAGATGCAGCAGAAAGGTACAGCACCTTTAAGGCTAGGCTTGTAGCAAAGGGTTTTACCTAAAGGGAAGGAGTTGACTATGAAGAAACTTTTTTTCCTTTTGCTATGTTGAAGTCTATAAGGATACTCTTGTCCATAGCCGCATTTTATGATTATGAAATTTGGCAAATGGACGTCAAGACTGCCTTTTTGAATGGTAATCTTGACGAGAGCATCTATCTGTCTCAGCCCGAAGGGTTCATAGCCCAAGGTCAGGAGAAAAAAGTTTGCAAGCTCAATCCATCCATTTATGGGTTGAAACAAGCCTCAAGATCTTAGAATATATGATTTGATACTGCGATCAAATCTTACGGCTTTGACCAAAACGTTGATGAGCCTTGTGTTTACAAGAAGATCATCAACGAAAAAGTAGCTTTGTTAGTACTTTATGTGGATGATATCCTGCTCATTGGGAATGATGTAGGATACCTTACTGACATAAAGAATTGGTTGGCGACCCAATTCCAAATGAAAGATTTGGGAGAGGCGCAATATGTTCTTGGGATTCAGATCTTCAGGAATCGCAAGAACAGAACGCTAGCATTGTCTCAAGCGTCTTATATCGACAAAATGTTGTCCAGATATTCGATGCAGAATTCCAAGAGGGGCTTATTACCCTTCAGGCATGGAGTTCATCTGTCTAGGGAACAGTGTCCCAAGACACCTCAAGAAGTTGAGGATATGAGACATATTCCCTATGCCTCTGCAGTAGGTAGCTTAATGTATGCTATGTTGTGCACGAGGCCTGACATTTGTTATGCAAAGGGGAATAGTCGGTGAGGTACCGATCCAATCCAGGTTAGACCACTAGACAGCAGTTAAAAATATCCTCAAGTATCTAAGGAGAACGAGGGACTATACGCTTATGTATGGGTCTAAGGATTTGATCCTTACTGGATACACTGATTCTTATTTTCAGACCGATAAGGATTCTCGAAAATCCACATCGGGATCAGTTTTCACCCTTAACGGGGGAGCCATAGTATGGTGAAGCATCAAGCAAGGATGCATCGTTGACTCCACAATGGAGACTGAGTATGTCGCTTCTTGTGAAGCAGCTAAAGAGGTTGTTTGGCTAAGGAAATTCCTTACTGATTTGGAAGTTGTTCCAAATATGGAATCTCCCATCACCTTATACTGTGACAACAGTGGTGCGGTAGCCAATTCGAAGGAACCTCGCAGTCATAAGCGAGGTAAGCACATCGAGAGGAAGTATCACCTGATACGAGAAATAGTGCAACGAGGAGATGTGACAGTCACGAAGATCGCTTCGGAGCACAATATTGCTGATCCGTTTACAAAGACTCTCACGGCTAAAGTGTTCGAGGGTCATCTGGAAAGTCTGGGTCTTTGGGATATGTACATAGGCTAATCTAGGGCAAGTGGGAGATATGTAATGGGGTATATGGATGCCCTAGTTTATTGTATTTCTATCTCTTATAACCACTGTTTTAGATTATGATGTACCCACTAGAGTTTTAGTTCAAGTGGGAGTTTGTTGGGATTTGTGCCCTAAAACTCATAGTTTGTAATTATGTTCTAATTAATGTAATAAAGTGTTATTATTTCAATAGAGTGTTATTGTTCGTTATCTACAAGTTTGCCTTCATTCAAACCCTAAATCCAATAAACTAAACATCCAAGGCTGTTAAATGAATCTCTAACCAATGTAATGTACATAAAAAGGATCTCGGTTCGAGATACAGCCTAAAGGGTCTATAGTTAGAGGATAAGGTTTGGGTACCTTACCCTGGTTAAACTATGGATGTGACCCACTTTGTATTTGATGCAAACACAGTGATCCTAACGTGTTCGTGTAGATGACATGTGAGTGGAGATATCCTATGTAATGAGATTACATAAGACCCGACCACGAAATAGTAACCTCTAGCTGTAACTCCGTTGACTAGTTAGGTTTCTATTTCACTAGGATGACCTAGGCAACTTGATCTCAATCCTTAGCAGGTTACGAACTCCTGTTCGCGAGGGATTGTCCTTTGACTAGTATGGGTGAGAGTGGCCAGATTCGCCGACTCAATATGCCTACCTTCTAAGGGACAAGACCGAGTGAGCGGCTGGAAACTTAACTTAGCAAGATGGAATTCACTCTTTCCCGCCTACTAGGGTAAGTAGAGGAATGTTCCCTTAAGTGGTGTCTCCGAGACTTGAACAAAGGGTCCGACCCTCTCATTGGCCCGAGAGGGACTTTGTTTGTTGCTAGGACCACAAACAAATTGTTCATTAGAGGAGCACTGGTACTTAAGGCACAAGATGTAACCCAGGGGTAAAATAGTAATTTGACTCAGCTGGTGTTACGAACATTCGTGAAGGATTAACTTGTTGTTATTGGTCAATATCCATGGACACAGAAATATATCTGCAGTGAGAAGAGTGCAGCTGTGGGACTTTAGTGGAGTGTTCCCGCAATTAACGAATGTTGATTGGGAGGTTAATGAGATTAACCAAGCAATCTCGTATCGTTGGAGCTTCTGATCTGTAGGTCCATTAGGTCCATTAGGTCCACCTTCTAGCTCGTAAAGGGTTCTTAGATCGTTTGAATTTGAAATGTTCAAATTCACTAGGGAATATATTTAATGTATATAGATACAATATAATATATATAGTTTTGGAACTTTAAATTATAAATTTAATGTGAATATGATTCATATTAAATTATGTGAGAGAATTTAATATTTGAAAGAGTTCAAATATTAAATTTAAATGTGAATGTGATTCATATTTAAAAACTATAGGTTAAATTTAATGTACATTAGATGTGCATTAAAACTATAGGATAGAGGGATAATTCATTAAATGTGTTTTAATATAAATTAAATATAAAATATTTAATTTATTTTGATTATTTAATTAATATGATTAATTAATTAAATAAGGAACGTGTCAGGAGGACACGTTCCCCCTCTCTCCCAACTCCCTATTCGATAGGAAGTGGGAGATGCCCTCTACTGTGTTTAACTTCTCCGGAGAAGTTAATGATCGATAAACCGGATTGTGTGTTAAGCAATTGGAGAATTGTCAGTAAAACTCTCTCTCACTCTCAAATTCCCTTCATCTTCCAAAAAGTTGGAATCCTTCCCACCAAGGAGGATCTAAGCATTCAGAGATATAGGAGGTGATCCAAGTGGTGGTGTTGTTACACAGAGAAAAACAGAGAAGTTATGCCTTGTTGTTGTTTATCGTGGAGCAAGGAGTTGCTGCGAAAAAGCTACAAAGGTAATTTATTCCTCTCCCTTCTTAGTTTAATTGTTAAACTTTAATCACGTTTGCATGTACTGCTCCATGCTTTAATTAGATTAAATGGTGTATGTTTGTTCTGTATTTTGTCAATATACTGGTTTTTTGCTTCAACCTAAACAATCAAGCAATTACGATCCCAAACCACGATTCCGCTGCTCAAGGAGATCAGATCTCCATCATTAATTAAAATCTCTGATTGTATGTGCATAAAGTATGTCATATAGGTTTTAAAATCCCACCATAGGAAGCATGCTCCATGCATTAAAAGTATATTATAAGTGTTATAATATATAGTATGCATGTTTTTGGGGTTTCATAAGAATTAATATAAGAGTAATATTAATTTATGAAACAAGTATTATATGTTTTAATTATAATTAATATAAGAGTTACATTAATTAAAAATTAAACATATAATTGTTATGCATTTATTCATGTAATGAATTTGTTATAAATGTATGTTTATTCATGTGATGAATGATCAAGCAATTTATACCATAGAAATGCATGTAACCTAAGGTTAATTAATTAGTTTTAAAATGGTTTTAGAACTGGAATTAATTAGACCTTAAGTTATCTAGTTCTAATAAGATTAGAATTAGGCAACCAATAATTTATAAACTATGATTAAAGAGGGACTCTGACTAAGGAAGGTTATGGCTAGGTTGGGGTACTTAAGTTTATTTGGAAGCGGACACCCCTACCCAGTAACGGCACTGGGAGTGAATTTAATCTAGAGGTTTATAAATTATCTTTTGTGAGTGGCGTTTATTAAAAGTTAATAAATTAAACTCATAGACCTAGGTTTATTAAAATGTTAATAGACTTAGGTAATTCCAGTATAATTGTTATATTGGTAGACTTAGGTCATATTGTTTTAGCTGGAATATGCCTAAGTAAAAGTATACTCGAACTGTTTAAAATACTTAGTGGGAGTGAAAAGGTATATATGATATATCAATTTCCTCTTACGCTCTCTGCGAAGTCCACACCATGAGATTTATGTTCGGCCTCGTGATGTCAATAGACATCCCCATTCGGATGGTGTTTGCATAAATCAAGAGCAAGGTGAATGGAGAAAGTATTTATAGTAAGTGGGAGAAGGAAGTGTGTCAACACACCTACGGTCTCCTCCATTAGGTTGGACCGTGAGATTCCCATGTTGCGCTTGCAGGTTGCCCAAAGTAGCACCATCCATTCGGAGGAATGTAACATGGGGTTCAGAACAACTCAAACTCCAGAAATGGATAGGGTCTCTTAGGTCCATTTCCAGCTTTGTCTTTCCAATTCGGTAGCATTGTTGGGGTCGACCTCTGAGGTCTAAAAATAGCGGGTCACACTTACAAGAATTGCTAAGTGTTAGTAAATTCTTGACCAAAGTAGCAATAACTAGAATGCTATAGGAATAAGAGTTATTCTGGTGTTAGCATTTAGTCAAGAATGTCTTGGTTCAATGAAGGAGTGATTGACTGCCCCTCGGTAGCGATTGCTCTGACTCACTGAAGTATCGTTGCAAAAACAATAATGAATTATGGGTACATTATTACTTTTGCTAAATTCTTAATTGGATAGGTTACAAGCAATTTACTGATAGAGTTCATTCTTTTTCAGCATGTCGATCTCTTTAATCCGATTTGTCGCCTCCGATAAATTAAACGGCAATAACTACGTGACCTGGAAATCGAACTTAAATATGATTCTTGCGTTTGATGATCTAAGATTCGTCTTAACGGAGGAATGTCCTCCCCCTCCCAGCTCGTCTGCAAACCGAACTTTTCGGGATGCATTTGACAAATGGACTAGGGCTAATGATAAGGCTCGAGTCTACATCTTGGCAACATATCTGATGTGCTAGGTAAAGACCATGAGGGGATGATCACCGCCAAGGAGATCATGCAATCATTATAGGCGATGTTTGGGCAATCGTCCTCATCGGTCTGTCATGATGCCCTCGAGGATGTTTATGACTCCCATATGATGGAGAGGAAAGCTGAGAAGACACAACAAAGTAAATATGATTTACTCGTTGTTGAAACGTGTTTAGTGGAACATGATGATTCCGCCTGAATATTAGATTCAGGAGCCACTAACCATGTGTGTTCTTCGTTTCAGGAAACTAGTTCCTGGAAACATCTTGCTCATGGTGAGATAACTCTCAGGGTTGGAGCAGGAGAGGTTGTCTCGCCTAGAGCAGTGGGAGTGGTAAAGTTGTTGTTTAGATATAGATTCATTTTATTAGAAAATGTACTTTTGGTTACTGGAATCAAAAGAAATCTTGTATCTATCTCTTGTTTGCTTGAACATATGTATAAAGTATTTTTTGTTCATAATGAAACGTTCATTTGCAAAATAGGTGTACAAATATGTTCTGCTAAACTGGAAAACAACTTATATGTGTTAAGACTAACTGAAGTAAAAGCTATTTTGAACACCTAGATGTTTAAAACAGTTGATACTCAAAATAAAAGGCAGAAGCTTTCTCCTAGTACCTATCTTTGGCACTTGAGACTAGGCCACATTAATCTCAATAGAATTAGGAGATTGGTCAAGAGTGGTCTCCTAAGTCAGTTAGAGGACAACTCTTTTACCACCATGTGAGTCATGCCTTGAGGGGAAAATAACTAAAAGAACTTTTTCTGAAAAAAGTTATAGAGCCAAAGAGCCCTTGGAACTCGTGCATTCGGATCTCTGTGGTTCTATGAATGTCAAAGCACGAGAAGGGTATGAGTAATTCATCAGTTTTATTGATGATTATTCTAGGTATGACTATCTTTACTTAATGTATCATAAGTCTGAAACCCTTGAAAAGTTCAAGGAGTATAAGGCAGAGGTTGAGAACACATTAGGTAAAACGATTAAAACACTTCGATCGATCGAGGTGGAGAGTACATGGATTT
This sequence comes from Trichosanthes cucumerina, assembly GCA_036507285.1. NCBI lineage: Eukaryota > Viridiplantae > Streptophyta > Magnoliopsida > Cucurbitales > Cucurbitaceae > Trichosanthes > Trichosanthes cucumerina. The sequence continues at coordinate 12,392,909 of CM071836.1, read as the reverse complement.
GAGATTCCAAGACTATATGATAGAACATGGAATTGTATCTCAACTCTCAGCGCTCGGTATACCTCAGTAGAATGGTGTATCTGAGAGGAGAAATAGAACCTTGTTAGACATGATTCGATCTATGATGAGTTACACTTAGCTGCCTAGTTCGTTTTGGGGATATGCACTAGAAGTTGTTGCATATATTTTGAACATGGTTCCCTCTAAGAGTGTTTCAGAAACACCCTATGAGTTATGGAAAGGGTGTAAAGGTAGTTTACGTCACTTCAGGATTTGGGGATGTCCGACACATGTGTTGGTGTCCAATCCAAAGAAATTGGAACATCGTTCAAAATTATGCCTATTCGTAGGATACTCCAAGGAAACGAAAGGTAGCCTGTTTTATGATTCTCAAGAGGACAAGGTGCTTGTGTCGACAAACGCCACGTTCTTAAAGGAAGACCACATGAGAGATCATCAACCTCATAGCAGGATTGTCTTGAGTGAAATTTCCAAGGAAGCTACAGATAAATCAACAAAAGTTGTTGATCAAGTCGGTCCTTCTCAAGAGTTGAGAATGCCTCGACGTAGTGGGAGGGATGTTAGACAACCCGACCGTTACATGGGTTTGGTTGAAACCCAAGTCGTCATACCTGATGATAGGATTGAGGATCCATTGACCTATAAACAGACAATGAATGATATAGATAAGGACCAGTGGATTAAAGCCATGGACTTCGAAATTGAGTCAATGTACTTCAATTTAGTCTGGGAACTTGTAGATCAACCAGATGGTAAAAGACCTATTGGTTGCAAGTGGATCTACAAGAGGAAACGAGATCAAGTCGGTAAGGTGTAAACCTTTAAGACTCGACTTAAGGCAAAGGGTTATACCCAAAGGGAAAGGGTGGACTATGAAGAAACCTTCTGCCCTGTTTTCATGCTTAAGTCCATTAGAATACTCTTGTCCATTGCCACGTTTTATGACTATGAAATTTGGCAAATGGATGTCAAGACAACCTTTCTTAATGGCAATCTTGATGAGAGTATCTATATGGATCAACAAGAGGGGTTCATAGTTCAGGGTCAAGAGCAAAAGGTTTGCAAGCTTAAGCAATCCATCCAAATTAAAGATTTGGGAGAGGCTCAGTTTGTCCTTGGAATCCAAATTGTTCAAAATCGCAAGAACAAATCGCTAGCACCGTCTCAAGCATCTTATATTGGCAAGATGTTGGTTAGATATAAGATGCAGAATTCCAAGAAGGGTTCATTACCTTTCAGGCATGGAATTCATTTGTCAAAGGAGCAGTGTCCTAAGATAGCACAAGAAGTTGAGGATATGAGACGCATTCCCTATGCATCTGTTGTCGGTAGTCTGATGTATGTCATGCTATGTACTAGACCCGACATATGCTATGCAGTGGGAATTGTCAGCAGGTATCAATCTAATCTAGGATATGATCACTGGACTGCTGTTAAGAACATCCTCAAGTATCTTAGGAGAACGAGGGATTATATGCTTGTGTATGGCGCAAAGGATTTGATCCTTGCAGGATACACTGACTCAGATTTTCAGATTGATGTAGATTCGAGGAAATCTACGTCAGGATCAGTGTTCACTCTTAACGGAGGAGCTATACTACGGAGGAGTATAAAGTAAGGTTGTATTGCTGACTCCACCATGGAGGCTGAGTACGTCGCAGCTTGCAAAGCAGCGAATGCGGTAGTATGACTTAGGAAGTTCTTGACTGATTTGGAAGTTGTTCCAAATATGAATTTGCCTATCACCCTCTATTGTGACAATAGTGGTGCAGTGACAAATTCTAAAGAACCTAGAAGCCATAAGCGCGGAAAGCACATAGAGCGTAAATATCATCTCATCAGGGAGATTGTGCAACGAGAAGACGTGATCGTCACGCAGATCGCTTCGGAGCACAACATTGTTGATCCGTTTAAAAAGCCTCTCACGACTAAAGTGTTTGAGGGACACCTAAATAGTCTAGGACTACGAGTTGTACAGTAGGAAATTTTTTCTTTGCTCAACATGTTTTACCCCACTGACGTTTTAGCCAAAATGGGAGTTTTTTTGGGTTTTATGTTCTAAAACTCGTGGTTTTGTAAACTGAATTTATATTCTATTTTGCAATAAAGATGTTATTGATATTTATTCAGTAAATGTGTTATTGAATAAAGTGAATTGTGTATAGTGTAACCTTAACCCAATAAAGAACCCTTGGTTATAGGATGAATACTTGAACTTTATGTGTGACATAAAAGTGGATCAAGTTCAAGTTATAGCCAGAACGGTCTATAATATAAGGATAGGGTTGGGTACCTTATCCTGGGGACATTATGGACGCGACCCACTTTGTAGAGTACAAATGATGTGATCCTAAATCGTTCATGTGGAGACATGCGAGTGGAGGCATCCTATGCAATGAGTTTGCATAAGATTGGACCGCAAAATAGTCACTTAGACTTTATAACTCCGTTTACTATCTTAACTGACTATATTCATACGATAACCTAGGTAACTCGATCTTAATCCTGAGCGTTCAATGAACTCCTGTTTCTTCAGATTATCCTTAGATTTGCATAGGTGAGTGTGGTCCGAGATTGCTGACTCAATAAGCCTCCCATTTCAGGGATAAGACCGGGTAGATAGCTGGGAACATAGTTCTGCAAGATGGAATTCACTCGTACCCGCTTCACGGATTAGTAGAGAGGTTGTTCCCTTAAGTGCTGACTCCGGGTCTTAAACAAAGGGCCCACCCCTCTCATTGGCCCAAGAGGGATTCGGTTTGCTGGTTGGACCACAAACCAATTGTTCATTAGAGGATCAGTGGGACTTAAGGAACAAGAGGTAATTACAGGGGTAAAGCGGTAATTTTGACCCACCAGTAATTTCTGACGACACAGTGAAGGATCGACTTACTAATCATGGTTATATCGAGTGGACATAAATATATCTACACAAAGAGAGAGTGCGCAATCACCGGGCTTTAGTGGAGTGTCCTGGTGGTTAACGAATGTTGATTAGCTAAGCTAAAGAGTTTGGTCAGTTAATCTCGTATCGTTGGAGCTCATGATCTGTAGGTCCATTAGGTCCTCCTTACTAGCTCGAACTAAACCTTGTAACATTTTGAGAGAAAAGAATTTGAATTGTTAAAATTCGAGTTTAAGAGAAAGCGTTAATTATATGTGATATATTTTTCGAATCATAGCTTAATTATGAATTAAACTATGATTAAAAGGAGGTGTATATATTTAAATATGATTTAAATATTGGATCGATTTATAGCATGAATAAAGATTCATGTTCAGAAAATCGATCGGGATCGGACAATTTATTTAATTTAATATTTGATATTAAATTAAATTAAAAATTAATTAATTAATAATTAAATTAATTATAATTAATAATTAATTTAATATTAATTTTTAAATTAGAATTAAATGAAAAATCAAGGATTTTCATGGATGGCAACTTGCTAACTTGCCCAATCCTTCTCATCTTCAAAATCACTAAAATTGGCCACCTTCATCTCAAACCATCATCATCACACTTGAGTTGTCACTCAAATGAAGCTTGACGAAGCTTTATTTAATGGTGTTCTGTGGTGTTTTGAGAGAATTTTGCAGAAATTAAGAAAACCCTCGTTTTGTGACCTTTGAGGACATTTCTTCCAAATTCTCTCAATCTAGGATCCCACAATTCGTTCCAAGACCTGAGGATTGTAGGGAAGACGCTAGAGGTGGTCCACGAAGTGTTCGTGTTGTAAATCATCCACCAGGTAAAGAGAATTTGATCTTCAAAGGTGAGTTTCTTAACTCCCTGTTTTTGCAGCTTTGAGTATGCATTTTATTTTACAAAATTGATCATCTTAGAGTGTTCAAGATCCAAAATTACTTGGACCTTTTTTAATCTAAACTCTTTCAAGCTTATGGCTGTCTCTGGGTCTAGTCCTTTCAGACTAGTCCAATTGACTTGGACCTAGCCCTTTGGGATAGGAATTTGCTGGATTTGGATCCCTATTTGGGCTTTGTCTATAATTGACCTAAATTTCATATAACACAATTGCATATATGAAATTTACTTAATTTAAATTAGGGATATTTACAAATTTAATTAACCCCTAATTAAATAAATAATTTTGTCACTCATTTCAAGTAATGACATGACAAATTTTGATGGACCAAAATTCTTATTCCGGCCCTTTTCGAGATTTATGCACTAGTATGCATGAATGAATCTCGAAAAAGATAATTTAGAATAAAAATTTTAGGATGTTTGCTCCTCATTTGGACCCTCTGTGATGTGTTAGTTAAATCAAACTATGAATTTGGCTCATAATTTAGATTTTTGTTTTTTACACACTGTCGTGCCAACGAAATTAAAATATTAATTTTGATTACTATTTTGATTTTCTCGTTTTGTAACAAACTTTTATTTGAATGTCGGTCGAATTTATGGTCTACCTTGACTCAAAATTCGAACTTTGGCCAAAGTTTAAATTTTATCCAAATTTTATTTGAAATTGGAATAAGATTTGGATTTTACCCAAATTTTGTTTAACTTGGAATAAAATTTGAAATTTGATACAATTTTGATTTAGGATAAAATTTGGATTATGCCCAAATTTTGTTGTGTGAGATAAAAATGAAATATTTTGAATTAATTTTATCTAATCTTGATTTGGGTTTAAAATTTGGATTATGCCCAAATTTTGTTTGGCGAGATAAAATTAAAATTCTATCATAATTCTGACATCGATAGAATTAAATTTATCTAATCTTGATTTGGGATAAAATTTAAAACTTTAGATTATGGCCAAATTTTGTTTGACTAGATAAAACTAAAATTTCATCATGATAATTAAATTTATCTAATCTTGATTTGGGATCAAATTTGGATTATACCCAAATTTTGTTTAACTAGATAAAATTAAAATTCTATCATGATTCTGATAGAATTAAATTTATCTAATCTTAATTAAATTTATCATTTGGGATAAATTTGGATTATGCCCAAATATTTATAAAATTCTATCAAATTTAAATTTTGGATTTGGAATATAATTTTAATTTGGCTTGGAGAAATTTTTTTAATTTGAGATATATGTCAAACTTTGATTTTAGATCAAATCCTACTCCAATTCCAACTTGGATTTTGGAATGAGATTTTTATCTTTTACTCAATTATAAATAGAGGAGGTGGGTCTTTCATCAATTCACAGCAACAGAGAGTAGGTAAGGCAATTCTCAAACTTTGACTTTCTTTTTCTTCTCTCTTTTGTATATATTTTTCATACTTCTTTTTCTTGTTTCTTTTTTTTAGAACTTTGAAACTTGAAAGATTCATAATATTTCTACTCGAAGAGGAAACAAACTACATCTGTCAAGAGCTAAATATTTTTTTTTACTTTTTTTCTTCTTTTTTTGTAATTTTCTTATATCTGTTTTTGTCTCATTTTTTTCAAGACTTGAAATTTGCAAGACTCGCCACTCCATCACAGAACAGTTTCACCCACAATAAGGTAAACAAGTAATTTTCCCTATGTAAAAATAATATTTACCCCCTGCTTTCTTTATTTATCACTTGCAGCTAAGATGTCTTCTTCAACCTCGACACTGAAGGTGACCAAGTTCCTGGCTTTGGGACGACTCACCTTTGCGGTTACTTCGACTTCGACATTGAAGGTGACCAAGTTTTTTGCTTCGGCTATGGGTGGCTCACCTTCGCGGTTACCTCGACTTCGGCATTGAAGGTGACCAAGTTACTTGCTTCGGCTATGGACGACTCACCTTTGCGGTTACTTCGACTTCGACATTAAAGGTGACCAAGTTCTTTGCTTAGGCTATGGACGACCCACCTTTGCGGTTACTTCAACTTCGGTATTGAAGGTGACCAAGTTTCTTGCTTCGGCTATGGACGACTCACCTTCGCAATTACTTCGACTTTGGCATTGAAGGTGACCAAGTTCCTAGCTTCGGCTATGGACGGCTCACATTCGCGGTTACTTCGACTTCGGCATTGAAGGTGACCAAGTTCCTTTTCGGCTATGGACGGTTCACCTTCGCGATTACTTCGAGTTCGACATTGAAGGTGACCAAGTTCCTTACTTCGGCTATGGACGGCTCACCTTCGCGGTTACTTCGACTTCAGCATTGAAAGTGACCAAGTTCCTTGCTTCGGCTATGGATGGCTCACCTTCGTGGTTATTTCGACTTCGGCATTGAAGGTGACCAAGTTCGTGGTTTCGACTATGGATGGCTCACCTTCACGGTTACTTCGACTTCGGTATTGAAGGTGACCAAGTTCTTTGCTTCGACTATGGACGGCTCACCTTCGCGGTTACTTCGACTTCGACATTGAAGGTGACCAAGTTCCTGGCTTCGGCCATGGACGGTTCACCTCCGCAGTTACTTTGTGTGACCATATGTTGACCCTTGTTACTTTCTTTATTGGCGCCATATCATTGACTTTTTTATCTTTTTTTTTTTGCAGAACCATGGTGCATTCTGAAGACGTCATATTAACTTAGATAAATTACTTGCATTGATTCATGTTATACCAAAATACTAGCCTCTCATCACGACTTGAATTTTTTTTTATCTATCTTTTTTACTGAACTTTTTTTTATTTATTGCTTTGACTGAACTTAAAGTTTTATTTTCCTCTAAGTTGCCTACGTACCCTTTGAATGGAAGGGATCAAGTCATAACGTAGTTCATATTTTTTTCTTTTGTTGTTCGCTTTGTAAGCTCATGCAACATAGGATCATCATGCAGTTTTGGCTCTTGCGATAAGGAGCTTTATGTCCATCTTAGATGTTATTGTCATCATCATGGTCTTGATCATGCCCTTCATTTGTAGGATTTGTTAACACGATGAGATTTTTCTTCACTTTGAAAGAACTCTCTGTGTTTGTGAGAACAAAGAACTTCCTTTTCATACATGAAGCAACAAGATTATGAATCTTTTGGTCAATGTTCACTTCATCGGACAATTCTTCCTTCAAGAATTTCATCTTTCTTTCATGTTGATCGCTTGTTACATTGAGGCGATCAAAAATAGATGTTGAAGGTCAATCTTTATTCGAAAGAGAGACACTTAGCCTTTAAAAGACTGAAAGTCGATTGGGTCTAGAAGTTAGATGTTGAAGGCTTGATGTGATCAAAGACAGAAGTCTTTTGCTCGACTTCTTCTGCATCATCAACTTCTTATGCATTGATGTAACACGAATTTACATGATTTTCTTCCTTTTTTTTGCTGGGAAGGAAATCTCTCAAGAAGAATTTTTTCAACGTTATCGATTGGTGAGGTTGAGGATGATTTTTAGTTCTCTTCCTTTCAGACTTAGGTTTCTTTGGATTCTTCTTACTTTGACGTTTGTCCTTGTGTTTATGGTTTCTATATTGAACTAGACGCACTCCATGATCGTCATGCGGACTAGAGTGTATTTGACCACATGTGTTTGTCGTTACTGCAACATGATTTGTTTGAGCTAATTCATCAATGTCTAGTTGAATTTTTCCTTCTTTGGCTAATCTTAAAACTAGCTCTGTTAGAACGAAACACTTCTCCACTGGATGAATGAGGACTCGATAATACTTCAAATCGTTAAGATCATCGACTTTTTTCATCTCTTCCAGGCGCTTACATTCTGGAAGTTTGATCAGACGTGTAGCCAGTAGTTGTTCCAACATGTCAGGCATGTCAGAATCATGAGAATGATAGACTTTGTTTTACCTTTCCTTCAAACTTAAACGAAGCTTTCCATTTTCTTGTCGCTTTTCAAATTTCTTGTCTTTTGAAGACAACTTGGGGGGGGGGGGGGAGTTGTATTAACAACCATAGATTCTTCTGAAGTTTTCTCGATGTTGTTTCTCTCTTTTCTTACGTCATGTGCTAAAAGGTCTTTATCTCTTCGACTAGCAATACTCAACTCCATGTCATGAGCACGAGTTGCTAGTTCTTCAAAGGTGTGAGGCTTTATACGTTGAAGGATGTAAAGAAGACCCCGGTGCATTTCTTGGATGCATGTTTTGACAGCAGATAGTTCATGAAGGAATCTGAATTCCTTTGAGCAGCGGAAACGTGTTTGGATCGTTAAACTTATTTTGTTTTGGTTAAACATCAAATACCAATACATTGGTAAATAACAGAGACAAGCAAATTAAAGCATAGATTAATGCAATTAGATATGCTGTGAAGTTTCTAAACTAAAGGGAAATCAAATATTTACATTTGTAGTTTCTAAGTCCAACAACTCCTTGCACTCCACAGTTCAACACAACACAACAACAACTTTTCTTCTCTAGTACAGCAGGACACCACCAGTAGAGAAAACTCTCTATCTCTCTGAATTTTTAGATCTTGCCTTGTGGGAGGCAACCAACAAATTGGGAGGAAGGGATTTTGAGAGAAATTAAAAGAATTGGAATGTCAGTGATTTCACCAAATCACACAAAAACCAAATGATCGATCAGTTCTTCAACTGATCCCTCTCCCTGTATATCTATCGATAGGGAGAGGAACGAGGGTAGTGGGAATGTGTCAAGATGACACGTTCCTTTAATTAATTTAATTAAAAAATAACTAATTATTTAATTAATTAATTTAATTAATAATATAATTAAATCATATTTAATTATATATAAATATTAATTTTAATTAAATTACATTTTAACCAAAATTAAATTAAATATCATATATTTAATTATGATTAAATCACATTTAATCATTTTCCCTCTAACCTATAGTTTTAATGTACATCTTATGCACATTAAATTTTAACCTATAGTTTTAAACATGAATCTCATTCACATTTAAATAATATTTGAACTCTTTCAAATATTTAATTCTCTCAATTAATTAACTTTGAATCAAATTCAAATTAATTTATACTATAAAAATTTAACATACATAAAAACTTTATATTATAATGTATCTCTATACATCATGCTTACTCCCTAATTGAATTTGAACATTTCAAATTCTAATGATCTAAGAACCCTTTACGAGTTAGGAAGTGGACCTAATGGACCTCCAGATTAGAAGCTCCAACGATACAAGACTATGCAGTTAATCTCATTAACCTCTTAATCAACATTCGTTAACTGTGGGAACACTCCACTGTAGTCCTGCAGTTGCACTCTTTTCACTGCAAATATATTTATGTGTCCACGGATATCGACCAATAACAACAAGTCAATCCTTCACGAATGTTTGTAACACCAGTTGGGTCAAATTATCGTTTTACCCCTAGGTTACATCTTTTACCTTTAAGTCCAGTGTTCCTCAAATGAACAACCTGTTTTTGGTCCTACCAATAAATAGAAGTCCCTCTCGGGCCAATGAGAGGGTCGGGCCCTTTGTTCAAGTCTCGGAGATACCAGTTAAGGGAACATTCATCTACTTACCCTAGAAGCGGGAAGGGGTGAATTCCATCTTGGTAGGTTAAGTCCTCAGCCGCTTGCTCGGTCTTGTCTCCAAGAAGGTAGGCTTATTGAGTCAGCGTCTCATACCACTCTCACCCATACTAGTCAAAGGACAATCCCTCGCAAACAAGAGTTTGTAACCTGCTCAGGATTGAGATCAAGTTGTCTAGGTCATTCTATTGAAATAGAAACCTAACTAGTCAACGGAGTTACATCTAATGGTTACTATTTCGTGGTCCGGTCTTATGCGATCTCATCACATAGGATATCCACACTCACATGTCGTCTGCACAAACACGTAGGATCACTGTGTTTGTATCAAATACAAAGTGGGTTATATCCATAGTATTACTAGGGTGAGGCACCCAACCTTATCCCCTTACTATAGACCCTTTAGGTTGTATCTCGAACTGAGATCCTTATGTGTCCACAACATTCAGTTCAAGAGACATACAACAACCTCGGATGTTAGTTTATTAGATTTAGGGTTAACTGAAGGCAATACATAAAATAATTAATTAAACAATGTCACTTTATTAATAACAATAACACTATGTTGATTTAATTACAACATTATTACAAACTACGAGTTTTAGGGCATAAAACCCAACAGTTTAGTGAGACGATCTTTGCAATCGAGATTTCTGGCTCTCCAACGATTTATGTAGTCGACAACGAGTTCACCTTTTTCATTGTCTGGTGTTGGTGAGCTCGAACATGTTGACAATTTGTCTTGTGTTGTAGAAGCAGTTGAGAAACTCTTTTTCAAATTGTTTCCAATTGTCCACTAACTCAGGTTCAAAGTCAGTGTACCATTCAAAAGCAGCCTCTTTTAGTGTTCAAACAAACTGTTTGACTAGTAGATCTCCTCACGTACCAGCATTTTTGCATATCTCGATGAAATGAGCAACATGTTGTTAAGGGTTGCCTTTTCCATCAAATTGCTAGAACTTTGGTGGTTAATATCGGATTGACATTCTCAAATTGTCGATCCTTTTAGTATATGGTTTAGAATACACGAGGGAACTTTGAGAACCCCCACCATATTGAGCTCTAATTGAGTTTGTTATCATGTCCTGAAGTTGTTGGATAGTCAGTTCAATGATTGAGGTGGATGATTGTAGTTGATCTTGCCGCACAACATTCTTGGAGGGTTGTGGTTGATCTTCCCGCACAACATTCCTTCCTTTGTTGTGATCTTTGACAGCAGGAATTTGACTTAATTCAGCTACATCGTGATTCTCAATCTGACTTTTTAAGTATGCGATTTGAGAATCTCTTTCTTCAATTGCCTTCATCAAGTTGTCGATTTGCTCTTGCATCTTTGTTAATCTCTTTTCCCTAGTGCTTGTTTCAATCATCATGACAGTCACTACATCAGAATCGAAGCCAAACAAAGGGTTACACTTGACTAGGAACTTGTTGTTAGTTGATGCCCCCGACAGTGTTGTTACTTTATCTTCTTCCAACCTTAGTTCATTAGAGCAACTATGAGTAGTAGAACCCATGTACAAATTGCTCATGACAACAGTCATCGAAGAAGTCTTGAATGACATTACTTTACTTATATCTTGAGTTGAGGGAAAGAGATGAGAGGTAGAGATGGTCCCACTGGCGTGCCAATTTGTTCATGCGTGATTTCAGTAAAGTAATAGAAATGAGACGCATGTAATGAACCTGAATTTGTATTAATTTAAATGTAGTGGATTATAATATCTAATTTGATCCTATGATTCTTTCTCTCTCTCAAGTGTATTGCATCTAGAGACTTTGCAGCTTGTTGAAGGTCTTCGACGTGTAGCTTGTTGAAGATCTTCAGGTTGTTCGAGGGCTTTACAGCTTGTTCTCGAGCGTAGATTTGATTCGAGGACTTCGCAGCTTGGTCTCGAATGTATATTTGATTTGAGGGCTTTACAACTTGTTCTCGAATGTGAATTTTGTCTCAAAGGCTTTGTAGCTTTTTCTCGAACATAGATTTGATTTGAGGGATTTGCAACTTGTTCTCGAATGTGAATTTATCTCGAGGGCTTTGCAGCTTGTTCTCGAGTGTGAAGTTGGAATGAATCTCGAATAAGTGTTCTTGATCTTCGAGGCAATGTTCTTCCTTCGAAAGTGTTTGATCTCTAGAAGTGCAAAGAGTTTTCTAGCCTTTGTTATAGAATTCTCTGTAGATTTTCTCTCTAGAGTTTCCAACTTCTGAACCCCTGAAATGAAGGGAAAGCTCCCTATTTATAGAGCTCTCAAGTGGTGGGTTATGGTTGTCTCTGAGCCTGGCCCTTTCAGACTAGTCCAATTAACTCGGAACTAGCCCTTTGGGCTAGGACTTTGCTGGATTTGGATCCCCATTTGGGCTTTGTCTATAATTTACCTAAATTTCAGCATATATGAAATTTACTTAATTTAAATTAGAGATATTTAAAAATTTAATTAACTCCTAATTAAATAAATAATTTTGTCACTAATTTCAAGTAATGACATGACAAATTTTGATTGGCCAAAATTCCATTCCAACAAACATTGTTATGTTTTCATTGAATCCAAATTTTGAATATGAAAATTTAAAAGGCATAATTCTACTAAAAAAGATAAATCCTTTAATATAAATAGTATTTCATGTTATAAACTCAATTTATTTGTGTTAAATTAAAATATGTATAATACAATATATTATAGTTTATATGATATTGTAAAACAATAATTATATAAAACGTATAACAAAAAATATGTTCATAAATTACTTAATGATGATTTAGATTCAACCTAATACCAGTTTTGCAACTATAACTAGTTTCATAGTCTATAAATATATTATAGAACATATTTTGAATAATTTTTTAAATTAGAATTCAATTTCAAAATTTGTTATCAAACATATATCTAAAAACATGAAATACAATTTTGTTTTCATTGAATCTCTTGTTTTCAAATTTATGTTTTCAGATCGCTTACCAAACAAACCTTTTATTCTTCGAATTTAAATTCAATTAAAATCTTTTGGGTTGTAAATAAAATTGAGAATTTCAAAACATTTGATCCTTTCTTTCCAATTTTGGAGGTCAAACAAAGCATTAGTAGCCAAAAAAAAAAAAAAAAAAAGCATTAAGTAGCCAACTCAAACCTAATTCTCCAAGGAGTAGAGATGTACCCAACTCACCACCTAAGGTCTCCTTTATAAATTAATGGGTAGAATTAGTATTTTTAGAATTAACTTTCAAAAGTCAAAATCCATAAACGAAATATTTACCAAGTGGACCCAAATTTTTTCCTTTAATCCAAAGATCAAGAAATAATAAAATTTAAGATTGAAAAATACTAGGTTTTATTTATTTTGTGACATCGATATCATTTTAATGCTGAGAGGCCTGTCTAACACGAACGAATTTTTTTAATTAATATTGCAAATTTTCAAACTTATTATAAAAATATTGTATTTTCTAAATTATTTATAATAATACTGTAGTTTTAATGCATTGACGACCACGTTGCCATCTATTACAAAATTTAAAAAAAAAATTGTAAATGATCATCTCTTCAAGAAACGACCATCTCCAAAATTTATTTAAAATTTGTTTCTGGCACATTGATCACCTATCTTTTTATTATATCAAAGTGCACGAGTTCAAGCACCATAAAACATAGTTTCTTTTTACTTTTTTCGTCTCTTGAAGAGATAACCATTGCCAAGGCATTAAGAGGTTGTTTGGTACTCTTCACCTCAAACACATATTATACTATTCTTCATTTTAAATAATATTATATGATTCCACAGACTATAATTATAACCCCTCTTATTATAACTCATTCAACGTCCCAAACAACCCTTAAGGGGTCGTTTGGTGTAAGGTTTTGAAAATGAGAATGGGTAAAGGTTTCAAATCTCTTTGTTTGAAACAAGGCTTGTAACCATGAGCATAAGTATCACATATTCTCATGCATCACTTTTTCCCATGATAGATGAGTTTTCTATACCTTTCAAGAATGATGAGTTTTCTTCATATCAATCAATCTCTTTTTCTCTCTTTTCTTTATTAATATCTCTCTTTTTTATTAATATTTAAGTGTATAAATATATATATATATATTAATTTATTTATTTTCAATAATAATTACTTATTTAATTAAAAAATATTTATAATTAATTAATTTATTTTTATTAGTTGACATTAATTTTGATTAGTTAATAAAATAATGTTTTTAGGATTAATTTCATAAAACAAACCTAAACATTCATTATAAAGTTCATTATAAAAATATTAAATCACGAATTAATATTATTTAATCAATTAATTACAAATATTATTAATCTATGGTAAGAATAATCATTATAATTAATTATTCATAACTCATTTATGATCAATTAACAATTAATTTTTCTCGTTAAAAAATATTAATTAATTATTTTTTAAAATGTATTTTTATTATTTTATTAATAATAAATAATTATTATATAAAATTTATAAGATCAATCTCATAAAATAAATTTACACATTATTTATTAGATAAGTATATATTACTGAATGTTTATATATTAATTTTGTCAAACAAATATAAATATCATTTGTTTACATAAAAATGTGATAACATTTTCATGTAGAACCAAATTCATCTTATTTCCAGACCATTTATTATTCACATTTTATTCCATGGGTAATACTTATGTACATGAAATAGAACTTTAAACACAACGACCCTAATAGTAGGGGTGAGCATCGGTCGCCTCGGTTTGCTGATTTTCAACCACTCAAGCAGCGCGCGCTCGGTTAGGGTCGGTTTTTTTTTTTAAAAATCCTTACCAAAACCGACCGACCAACCAATTGATTCGCCTCGGTCGGTTTGGTCGGTTTATATATGTATATATAAAAATATTTATTTAATTAAATATTAAATATTTATAATTATTATTTTATTATTATTTAATAATTTATAATTATTTTTTAATTATTATTTAATTATTTTGAGAAAATTTTTTAGTTTTTTAGTTTTTTAATTATTATTATTATTATTATTATTAATTTATTATTATTATTATATATATATATAGTTTTTTTTAAAAAAAAATTTCGGTCGGTTCGGTCGGTTTTGTGAAGGGCAAAACCGACCCGACGACTCCTTCACAAAACCGACCGACCGCCCTCGATTTGGTCGGTTTCGGTCGGTCGTGTCGGTTTTCGGTCTTTTTTTGCTCACCCCTACCTAATAGTTTAAAAAAATACAATATTTTTATAATAAGTTAAAAAAATTGCAATAAAAAAAAGCCCAACACTACTGAGTCTCAAGATCTATAAAATGACCAGAAAACACCATTACTTCTCATTCAATAGAGATCGCCATTTTAAGAAAGCTCAAAAGCCAGAGAGAAAAAAAATGCCAGCCGAGTCCGAAGCCTCTTGCCATATCTTCCTTGTCACCTTCCCAGGCCAAGGCCACATGAACCCCACGCTCCGTCTTGGCAAAAAGCTCGCTTCCAAAGGCCTTTACATCACCATCTCCACCACCCTCGACTTCGGCCTCAGCCTCAAAAACGCCGGCAGCATCAGCGACGACCCCTCCCCCGTCGGCCCCGGTTTCATCGACTTCCAATTCTGGGACGACGGTTGGGAACTCGACGACCCCAGGCGCAGGGACTTGGACCTCTTTATGCCGCAGCTCGAGCTCTCCGGCAAGCCGGCGCTCTCCCAGATGCTCAGAAACCGCGCCGGAGAGAATCGCCCGGTTTCTTGTCTCATTGGAAACCCCTTTGTTCCTTGGGTCTGCGATGTGGCTAACGATTTCGGAATCCCCTGTTCTATTCTCTGGGTTCAATCTTGCTCTGTTTTCTCTATTTATTATCACTGTTCTCGTAAATCCGTGGATTTCCCTTCTGAATCCGATCCCTATTGTGACGTTCAATTTCCCTCGCTGCCGCTGCTGAAGCATGATGAAATCCCAAGCTTCTTGCACCCCTATGGCGAGTACAAGGCAATTGGGAGGTCAATTTTGCAGCAATTTCGAAATGTGTCGATTCCATTCTGTGTATTGATGGACACTTTCGAGGAGCTCGAGAAAGACGTGATTGACCATATGTCGACAATTTGCCCTGTTAAGCCGATTGGTCCTCTGTTCAAAACGCTGAAATTTGCCGATGACAACACAAAGGCCGCTCTCTCCGGCGATTTACTGAAGGCGGACGATTGCTTTGAGTGGCTAGACTCGAAGCCCGAAAATTCTGTGGTTTATATTTCGTTCGGAAGCATAGTTCATTTGAACCAGAAGCAAGTCGACGAAATGGCTCACGCGCTCTGCAACTCTGGGTTTTCTTTCTTGTGGGTGATGAAGCCGCTGCCGAAGGACATAGCGGATTGTTTGGGGCTGAACCCGCATGTGCTTCCAGATGGGTTTTTGGAGAAAGCAGGGGAGAGAGCAAAGATTGTGAAATGGAGTCCACAGCATAAGGTTCTGTCGCATCCTTCGATTGCTTGCTTTGTTACTCACTGTGGATGGAACTCGTCGGTGGAGGCTCTGAGTTCCGGCGTGCCGATGCTGGTGCTGCCGCAGTGGGGGGATCAGGTCACCAACGCCAAGTTCTTGGTGGAAGAGTTCGGGGTTGGGCTCCGGCTGGCCCGAGGCGGGACGGAGAAGAGATTGGTGCTGAGAGATGAATTCGAGAAGTGCCTGAGGGACGCCATTGTTGGGCCTAAGGCGGAGGAGCTCAGAGAAAATGCCTTGAAATGGAAGATGGCGGCAGAGAAGGCGGCGGCGGATGGCGGCTCCTCCGAGACGTACATCGATGAGTTCGTCGGCGAGATCAGGAAGCGGTCTGACAATGCTGTTGAATCCCAACTCAAATAGGTGTGTTCCATTATCTGACAAACGAGAAAGAGAGGGAGGTAAAGCTGAATCTGTTTAAATTTCTACTGAAAAATATTGTGTATCAATATCAACCGTGTATTAAATTTCCGTCTACAGACTACAACTACGAGTCGACATTTTAATCCATGTTTTCGCATGCATATTAGTTACATACCGTGAATATAATATTATTACAAATCTTTTAATTCATTTAAAAAAATATAAAAGGTTTGTTTTCTAATTTTTTTTCTTTTTTTTTTTAAGTTTTTCCAGAAATTTGAAACTTTGATATTTTCATCTATATTAACCTTTTAAATCTTGGTATCAACGCCCGAAGTCCTATTGCTTTTTAGATGTGGGTTATTTCTATTCAACACTAAATTGGGTTGTTGTTTAGTAAAATGTAATGGATTTGGGCATAAATTGTGGATATATGTAGCCTTATGTGGATTACTTGTTTATAAATTAAAATTGGTAATGATAATTCAAACTTCTTCTTCTAAATAAATATAATTACCATTATGCCCTTAAATTATAGGGAATATGTAATGAATGATAAAAAAAATATTAGTAGGAGGGTGTTTGGATTAAAGATACCGTTGGAAAAGAGTTAAAAACTCCCCTAACTCATGGCTTGGCCAAGAGTATTTTACCTCTTATTGTGGGACATACAAATATATTTACTTTTTATTCAATTCTATCTTGTCCGCTCCACAAACTTATTAACTCATTCTTCAATTTTCAAGACAAAACAACTTCTATACATCCTAACTCCTACTCATTGTGTCAAACAACTCATATATTTACAAATCTAGTCATGATTTTTTAGATTTGTAAATATAGCAAAATTTTTAAAAATTTATTTTTTTTTTATTTTTTATTATTTCAATTTTACCTTCATTAGTGTATCAGTAGTATATGTGATATACTTTACATTTGGTATATCAATAGTATATCTAATATACTTTACATTTAATATATCAGTAGTATATCTTATATATTTTGTGTTTATATACCGGTTAACAGATATATACTTTATACAAAATACATTACTAGTACATTATTGATATACTATGAATACACTTATTTTTTATAATATTCGTTAAATGATATACTCATATATATTCGTAGCATATTGGAGATATTTTGCATCTTGGTATATTACTGATATACTTTATTTTAGATATTTTCATTTCACTAATATAAATAACATTGAGTATATCAGTAGGATATCAATGAAATGATCACACTATCATATGTTACTAACATTGAGTATATTATTATTTCTAACACTATTATATTCTTGATATATCCAACCTACTTAATATATCAACACAAATAATTATTTGTGATATAATGTAGATATACTAAATATTAGCATTTCCATTTCAATATTATATATCTAAATAAAGCATATTAGTAGTCTACCACTATTGATATGCTTGCTTTAAATAATCTGATATACCGATTATGAATCACTATTATACTCTTAGTATAGTAAATATTTATTATTTTTATATATGTAAATAAAGTATATCGGTAATATATCACTGATATATATTTAATATTAGTAAAATAAACAAATATCAGTAGTATATCACATTGATATATTCAACTTACTAATTTACTTTCGAACAAATTCAAATAAATATATTAGTTGTGTATTAATACATACTCTACATTAGATATATTGTTGATTTATCAACATTTATACTATTGATAGACTACTAAAAATTTGCTATAAAACAACTATCGTTGGTATGTTAGATCTATCATTGATATATCAATACGCAAGAGAGCAATTTTTACTTTTTGTTGCATGTGGTTGGGTTAGGTCTATAGAATTTGTTATTTTTACAAATTAAATTTATTAATGATAATTCTGTAATTTTCTTATCTATGTAAGTGAGTGAGCCTGAGAGATTCTATTACCTTTCGCTTGCACTTTTCAAAATGCACAAATACGTAAACTCATTTCACAACTCAAAATATTTCCATGGGCGACAATATCATCCTTTTTTCTCGTAGACTTGTAATGGGTCAAGGCGAATAGTCATTCCCAACATTTTTTTTTTAATTATAACAAAAAAAATGTTTGGTAGCCGAACCCAAACTCTACTGAACCCAAATAGTATATATTTAGTTAAAATATATTTTGGATCTCAATATTTGAAATTCATTCTATTTAAATCTGTCACATTTTCCATTTTCTTTCAGGAAAAAAACAGTCATTTTCCATATTTAAACTCTATTACTTTCAATTAATATTAAATAGCAAAATAATAAAAATACTTTATACTAAAAAAGACAGAATGTAAATATTTTTTTCTAAAATTTATAAGAGAAAATTAATAGAGAATAATCTTTTTTGGAAAAATTTACTATAAACTTAACGTGAAAAATTAATTTTAATTTTTTTTAAAGTACATAAACAATAAAATTAAATTTAGAGATTTGAAGGTACACAAACTCAAATAAAATAGATAAAAAAGTGAAGAACCAAAATTATATGTTAACCATATTATTAAATTTTGGTTGACATATTGACATTATCATCAACATTTCATATGTTTATTGGTTCAAGATCAACATAAGAAGTGCACAAACATTTCCATTATACCATAAAAAATTGATAATATATTAAAAAAAACAACAACAAAATGTAATTAATGTAACTATAATGTTAATAATAAGTATTTTAAATCTTTTTTTCTTGTTTTGAATATTTCTCTAAAAAAATATCTGTGAAGAGTTATTATCAATAATATTGATATTTTTAGTAAAATTTGAATTCTTAAATATAAAATTAATTCAGACTAAATAATTTTACGCTTTAAATACATTTCAAACTATTATAACTTACCCCATATTTAAGCGGTTGTTTGGAGTATTGAGTAGGTTATAATAACAGAGAGTTATAATATTTATTATAATCTGTAGAATCATATAATATTATTTAAAATGTAGAGTAGTATAGTCAGGAGTTATAATAATCTGTATTTGAGGTGCAGATTATTACCCAACTTATAATAATTACGCTTCTAAAAGTTTTTTCTTTTTACATTTTTAGCATCTAGTTATAGGCGTGCTAAATTGCTGGATGAGCCGGATCCTGAGCTTCAGCTTAAGGCCTAACATTGTTAGCAATTATTGACTGTGACCATTGAGAACGTGATTCGACACATTGCCTTGAATTAATTTTGTCTTAAAATACTATTTTCGTCCTTTTTTTAGAATTATTTTATTTTGGTCTTTATATTTTTTAAAGTGTCAATTTTAGTCTCTATAATTTTAATAAAATTTAAAATTGGTCCTTATGATAAGTTTGAAGTTAATTTTTTTCAAAATTAGTTACAAAATAATAATAATTTTAATACAAGAAAAGACACAATATAAGCATACTTTCAAAATTGATAGGAAAAAACTAATAAATACTATTTTTTTTAAAAAAAACTTAACAATAAACTAATAGTAGAAACCAATTTTAAGTTTTATTGAAAGTACATGAACTAAAATGGAACAATTCTCAAAGTACAAGGACCAAAATAATATTTTAACCTTAATTTTTATTAATCTTTTCAAACATATTATGAGACGAATAGGTATTTGGGATGAGGAATAAGCTTTCCATGTAACCTTAGGTTCTGTTAGGTAAGTAATCTGAAAACATAAATTTGAAAATAAGGGATTCAATGAAAACAAAGTTGCATTTCATGTTTTCAGAAATGTGTTTGGTTGGATTTAGAAATTTGATTCTATTCTAAACCGTTGTTTAAAATGTGTCTTATAACATATTTATAGATCATGAAATTAGTCGTAGTTGCAAAACTAATTATTAGATTGAATATAAACTATTATTAATTAATTTATAAACATGATTTTTATAAATTTTATAGAATTATCATTTTATAATATAATATTATATAATTTATAATATATTATATGTTATATTATACATATTTTAATTTAACAAAATAAATTGGGTTTATAACATAAAATATTATATTTATTAAGATTTTTATCAATATAACTTTGCATTTTAAAATTTTAAATTCAAAATATAGATATAATGAAAACATAAAAATGTTGTTTTTAGAATTTCTACTATTTAGATCACATAATCTGAAAACAGTTTTCGAAAATACATCTGTTAAACATATATTTACTGAATTCAATAAATCTGAAAAACATAAAATAGAATTTTGATTGCATATCGGACTCTTAATTTTATTAATGTTTTCAAACATATTATGAGAGGAATAGGTATTTGGGATGAGGAATAGGCTTTCCATGTATGGCTCAAGTAATTAATACCAACTCCAACTCTTCTGCAACTTTCCTCTTTTATCGTTTCAAAAAAAAAAAAAAAAAATTTCCTCTCTTATCTTTTATTTACCTTGACTTGATTTGATCTCTATCTCACTCTTTTTTTTTTCTCACCTCTCTATTTTACATTATTTTTTAGGTTTTAAACTATAAAAAATACCCTTAAACTTGTACTTTGTTTCAAGAATGAGTTTGAACCTTCAAAAATTTTATTATTATTCTTAAACTTAAAAAAGGTTCAAAAATACCTATACCGTTAGTTTTGGATGGAAACTGTTAAATTTTGTTTCAAAAATATCCATGAACTTTCAAAATTTTCATTAATACACTTAAACTTAAAAAAAAAAAGAAGTTAAAATACTCTTATCATTAGTAATGTACAGAAATATTTAGTATCTCGTTTTAAAATACCCTTGAACTTTTCGGAGTTATATTAATACTTTAACTTTAAAAAAAAA
Organism: Trichosanthes cucumerina; assembly: GCA_036507285.1. Taxonomy (NCBI): domain Eukaryota; kingdom Viridiplantae; phylum Streptophyta; class Magnoliopsida; order Cucurbitales; family Cucurbitaceae; genus Trichosanthes; species Trichosanthes cucumerina. The sequence goes on along the minus strand of CM071836.1, from coordinate 12,371,874 downwards.
AGTTAAAAAAATGTTTAGTATATTGATGAAAAAATATTTATCTTCACTTTATTACCTCTCTCTTTCTTTCTTTTTTTTTTCCTATCCCTTAATTTGCTTAGAAATGAGAGAACTCCTCCTATTTATGTAAAATTTTAATATTTAAGAAGATGGAAGAAATAAGGGAAGTTTTAGAGATTAGAAAATGGGCGAAGAAAATAAGAGGGCATTGAAAAAGAAATAAAATAAAATAAAATAAATAAGTATTAGTCTATATATATATATATATATATAGATGGAAGCAAATCAGGAAAGAGAGTACATGGAAGAGGGAGGTAATGATATATATAGATAACGGTAGTCATTTCATCTATATCCTAGTGGTAAGGGCAGTTTTTAACTTTTGTTTTTTAAAGGTTAATGGTATTAATACAACTTTTGAAACTTGATAGGTATTTTAAAACATGGTACTAACGATTTTTGTCCATGTATGTGAGGTATTTCTTAACTTTTTTCAAAAAAGTTTAAGGTATAAGTGAAACTTTTGAAAGTTAAGAGGTATTTTGGAAACAAAATACTTAGGGCCTGTTTGTGGCACAGGTTTTAATAACATGTGTTATTATAACCCTAGACTATACTACTCTGCATTTTAAATAATATTATATGATTCCACAGATTATATAATCCACAGACTATTATAACCCTGTTGGGATGTTTGTCTTAATCTCGTATAGTTTGTAAATTACTATTTGAAATTAATAAAGAGTTATTCATTTCATCATTTTGTGTCTCACATTTTATACAAACTTTGACCAATAAACTAAGCTCGAGGGTCATTGAATATATGAGAGAACTAGAACTTGAACGGTGTGTAGTGGACACACAGGGAGGATCACGTTCGAGTTAATGACCCGAACGGTCTACAGTATATGGATGGGCCTAGAGACCTAATCCTGGATACACTGTGGATGCAGCCCGCTTTGTATTAAGATACAAACTGATGGAGATCTGATCTCCTTGAGCAGCGGAAACGTGATTTGGAATCGTAATTGCTTGATTTTTTGGTTGAAATGCAAAAACCAGTACATTGACAAAACATAACAAACATGCTTATCTGATCTACATAGGCATGAAGATATACATGCAAACATGCTTAAGTTTAACAATTAAACTAAAAGGGAGAAGAGGATTACTTTTGTAGTTTTTTCCAGGCACAACAACTCCTTGCTCCACGATAAACAACAAGTCAGGAACTTCTCTGCTTCTCTGCTTCTACAAAACACTACCAATAGAGAGCACCTTCTATATCTCTGAGTACTTAGATCACTCTAGGTGGGAAGGGTTCCAACACTTAGAAGATTGAGAATTCTAGAGAGAGTGAAAGAGAGAGAGTATTCTTCTGTGTTCAATCCAATCCAATGAATCGATCTAGTGAGGTCTGTCACTTCTCACTAGGAGAAGAACTTCACTGGGTAACCCCCCACTCCCTATCGAGGGGGAGTTGGGGGGTAGTGGGAACGTGTCAGGAAACGTGTCATCATGACACGTTCCCTAATTAATTAATAAACTAATTAATTAATACATTTAATTAAATATAAAAATGATTAAATTTTATTTAATCATTTTACCCCTTAATCTATAGTTTAATGCACATCAAATGTACATTAAATTTTAACCTATAGTTTTCAAATATGAATCATATTCACATTTGAATTTAATATTTGAATTCTTTCAAATATTTAATTCACTCATGTAATTTAATATGGATCATATCCACATTAAATTTATAATGTATAGTTCCAAAACTATATATTATATCGTATCTAAATACATCAAATTTATTCCCTTATGAATTTGAGCATTTCAAATTCAAATGATCTAAGCACCCTTTACGAGCTAGAAGGTGGACCTAATGGACCTGCTGATCGTAAGCTCCAACGATCATGCGAGATTTCTGCTAATCTCATTAACCTCCCAATCAACATTCGTTAATCATGGAACACTCCACTAAAGTCCCGCAGTTGCACTCTTCTCACTGCAGATATATTTCTGTGTCCACGGATATTGACCAATAACAACAAGTCAATCCTTCACGAATGTTCAGAACAACACCACTGGGTCAAATTACCATTTTACCCCTGGGTTTACATCTTGTGCCTTAAGTACCAGTGCTCCTTTAATGAACAATTTGTTTGTGCTCCTACCAACAAATAGAGTCCCTCTCGGACCAATGAGAGGGGTGGGCCCTTTGTTCAAGTCTCGGAGACACCACTTAAGGGAACATTCCTCTACTTACCCTAGTAGGCGGGAAGGAGTGATTCCATCTTACTAAGTTAAATTCCCAGCCGTTCACTCGGTCTTATCCCCAAGAAGGTAGGCATATTGAGTTGGCGAAACTGGTCACTCTCACCCATACTAGTCAAAGGAAAACTCCTCGCGAACAGAAGTTCATAACATGCTGAAGATTGAGATCAAGTTGCCTAGGTCATCCTAGTGAAATAGAAACCTAACTAGTCAATGGAGTTACAGTTAGATGCTATTATTTCGTGGTTCGGTCTTATGTAATCTCATTACATAGGATATCTCCACTCACATGTCATCTACACAAACACGTTAGGATCACAGTGTTTGTATCAAATACAAAGTGGGCCACATCCATAGACCCTTTAGGTTGTATCTCGAACCGAGATCCTTTATATGTTCACTACATTCAGTTAAAGATTCATTTTACAGCCTTGGATGTTTAGTTTATTGGATTTATGGTCTAAATAAAGGCAAACTCGTAGATAACGAACAATAATTATTTATTGAAATAATAACACTTTATTACATTAATTAGAACATAATTACAAACTACGAGTTTTAGGGCACAAACCCCAACAAACTCCTACTTGAACTAAAACTTCAGTGGGGTACATCATAATCTAAAACAATGGTTAAAAAGATAAGAAAATACAATAAACTAGGGCATCCATATATCCCATTACATATCTCCCACTTGTCCTAGATTAGCCTATGTATATATCTCGTACACCCAGACTTTCCAGATGACCCTCGAACACTTTAGCCGTGAGAGTCTTTGTAAACGGATCAACAATGTTGTGCTCCGAATCAATCTTCGTGACTATCACATTTCTTCGTTGCACTATCTCTCGTATAAGGTGATACTTCCTCTCGATGTGCTTACCTCGCTTATGGCTGCGAGGTTCCTTCGAATTGGCTACCGCACCACTGTTGTCACAGTATAAGGTGGTGGGAAATTCCATATTTGGAACGACTTCCAAATCAGTAAGGAATTTCCTTAATCAAACAACCTCCTTAGCTGCTTCACAAGCAGCAACATACTCAGCCTCCATCGTGGAGTCAGCGATACATACTTGTTTGATGCTTCGCCATACTATACCTCCCTTGTTAAGGGTGAAAACTGATCCCGATGTGAATTTCTGAGAATCCTTATCGGTTTGAAAATCGGAATCAGTGTATCAAGTAAGGATCAAATCCTTAGTCCCATACACAAGCGTATAGTCCCTCGTTCTCCTAAGATACTTGAGGATATTTTTAACTGTTGTCCAGTGGTCTAACCCTGGATTGGATTGATACCTACTGACTATTCCCACTGCATAACAAATGTCTAGCCTCGTGCACAACATAGCATACATTAAGCTACCTACTGTAGAGGCATAGAGAATACGTCTCATATCCTCAACTTTTTGAGGTGTCTTAGGACACTGTTCTTTAGACAGATGAATTCCATGCCTGAAGAGTAACAAGCCCCTCTTGGAATTCTGCATCGAATATCGGGATAATATTTTATCGATATAAGACGCTTGAGACAGAGCTAGCGTTCTGTTCTTGCGATTCCTGAAGATCTGAATCTCAAGAACATATTGCGCCTCTCCCAAATCTTTCATTTGGAATTGGGTCGCCAACCAATTCTTTATGTCAGTTAGGTATCCTACATCATTCCCAATGAGTAGGATATCATCCACATAAAGTACTAAGAAAGCTACTTTGTCATTGATGATCCTCTTGTAAACACAAGGCTCATCAACGTTTTGGTCAAAGCCATAAGACTTGATCGCAGTATCAAATCTTATATTCCAAGATCTGGATGTTTGTTTCAACCCATAAATGGATCGATTGAGCTTGCAAACTTTTTGCTCCTGACCTTGGGTTATGAACCCTTCGGGCTGAGACATATAGATGCTCTCGTCAAGATTACCATTCAAAAAGGTAGTCTTGACGTCCATTTGCCAAATTTCATAATCATAAAACGCGGCTATGGACAAGAGTATCCTGATTGACTTCAGCATAGCAATAGGGGAAAAAGTTTCTTCATAATCAACTCCTTCCCTTTGGATAAAACCCTTTGCTACAAGTCTAGCCTTAAAGGTCTGTACCTCTCCGGCTGCATCTCTCTTTCTCTTATAGATCCATTTACACCCTATGGGTCTAACCCCTTCAGGTTTGTCTACAAGTTCTCATACTGAATTGAAGTCCATTGACTCCATTTCAAGGTCCATGGCTTTGATCCATTGGTCCTTGTCTATGTCATTCATTGCCGGTTTATAAGACAATGGATCTTCTACGCCGTCATCAGGTATGATGACTTGAGTTTCAGCTAAAACCAAGTAACAGTCAGGTTGGGAAACAACCCTCCCACAGCGTCGAGGCATTCCCAACGATTGAGAAGAACGAGACTGACTTGAGGTGCTAGCTTCTCCATCAACTCTTGATGAAGGTCCAGCTTGATCAACAACTTTTATTGGTTCATCTGTAGCTTCATTTAGCACTAATTTACTACGCGGTTTATGGTTCCTCATATGATCTTCCTCCAAGAAAGTGGCGTTTGTCGATATAATCACCTTATTTTCTTGTGGGTCATAGAAAAGACCACCTCTCGTTTCTTTGGGATAGCCAACAAATTGGCACAATCTTGAACGAGGTTCTAGTTTCTTTGGGTTTGTCACTAGCATGAGTGTCGGACAACCTCAAATCCTGAAGTGTTGTAAACTAGGTTTACGCCCCCTCCACAATTCAAAAGGTGTTTCTGAAACACTCTTTGATGGAACAATGTTCAAGATTTGAATTGCAGTCTCTACAGCGTATCCCCAAAACGAGGCAGGCAATTGAGCATAGCTCGTCATGAACGAACCATGTCCAACAAGGTTCTAGTTCTCCTTTCTGACACACCATTTTGTTGTGGTGTATTAGGTGCTGAGAGTTGAGATTTAATTCCATGTTCTATCATATAGTCCTGGAATCTCAAATCCATATACTCTCCACCTCGATCGGATCGAAGTGTTTTAATGGTTTTCCCTAATGCATTATCTACTTCAACCTTATACTCTTTGAACTTTTCAAGAGCCTCAAACTTATGATGCATTAGGTATAGATAACCATACCTCGAATAATCATCTATGAAAGAGATGAAATATTCGTACCCTCCTCGAGCTTTAACATTCACCGGACCACAAAGATCCGAATGTACAAGTTCTAAGGGCTCTATGGCTCTGTAACCTTTTCCAGTAAAAGGTCGCTTGGTCATTTTACCTTCCAAGCAAGATTCGCAAGGAGGTAAAGAATTATCTTCTAACTTATTTAGAAGTCCATTCTTAGGTTGTCTCTCTATTCGGTTGAGATTAATATGACCAAGTCTAAGATGCCATAAATAGGGATTATTATTTGGAGAAATTTTTTGCATTTTACTTTGAGTATTAGCATTTTTAAACATCTCATGATTTAAAATTGCTTTAGTTTGATTCGATTTAAGTACATACAAGCCATTTTTCAATTTAGCAAAATAAATATTGACACCTTCTTTTAAAATGAACGCTTCATTCAAAGAAAAGGAAATACAATAACCAAGTTCTATTAAACAAGAGATAGAAATTAAGTTCCTCTTAATCTTAGGAACTATATACAAATTTTTTAATAAAATAAATCTATCTCCGAAAAACAGTTTGGCATCTCCCACTCCACGAGCTGAGACGACGTCTCCCGTTCCGACCCTGAGCGTCATCTCACCCTCTTCGAGCTCCTTGAAGGAACTAGTTTCCTGAAATGAAGAGCAAACATGATTAGTGGCTCCTGAATCAAGTATCCAGGTAAAATCATCATTTTTCCACTAAGCAGGTTTCAAGAACAAGTAAATCTAATTTACCTTTCTTCTCTTTGAGCTCAACAAGGTATTTTGGGCAGTTTCGCTTCCAGTGCCCATCCACGTTGCAATGGAAACACTTTCCTTTGTCTGCAACCTTGGCTTTTCCCTTGCCTTTGTCAGCAGCAAGTGTCTTCCCTTTCCCTCATATCTTCTTTTTTTGGGTCTTCTTAAGCCTAGAAGATGAACCACAGGACTTAGTCCTAGAGGATGAACCCTTCTGGAACCTTCTGGAATGGTCAAACAGATTTGTCTCTGCATCAGCCTGTCCCTTATTCTTCATAAGAGACTGGAAAGTTTGTAGTTCATTAAGGAGAGTAGTCAGGTTATACTCTATCTTTTTCATCACCGCATTGCTGCGGAATTGCAGGATACTCTTCGGAAGAGATTCCAGGATGAACGAGACCTGACTTTGCTCGTCAATGATCACTCCGTTAATCTCAGCCACGTTGAAGTGGATCATCAGATCGAGAACGTGTTCTCTCATGGATGACCCCTCATTCATACGAGAGTTATAATCGTATTTGAGGGATTCGTGGCGAAGCTGTCCAGACGGTTGTCCAAACATATCTTGCAACGAACTAATGATCTCTTGGGCTGAGACCATGCCCTCGTGCTTTTTGGCTAGAACTTCAGAAACACTAGCCAAAATGTAGACCTTGACCTTATCATTGGCCTTGATGCAGTGGTCGTACGCCTCCATAAAAGATTGAGAAGTGTTTCGAGCAGGGACCTGAGGACATTCCTCAGTCAGTACAAACCGTAGGTCGTCAACAACAAGAATCGTATTCAGGTTGGACTTCCACGTAGTAAAATGCTCACCAGTTAAACGATCGTTTTTTAATAAGACTATAATCGAAGACGATATGCTGAAATTTCAAAAATAGTTCCAATTAGTTATGTCTTTTTTAACTCATTATAAAACCAATCATATTTAGAAAAATTATTAAAGAACCCTAGTGTTTAAACTAAACCCAGTGTTTAAATTAAACCTTTAATTTTGCAACGATACTTCAAGGGTTTAGAATAAAAGCCTCCGTCGGGCGGTCAGTCATTCCTCTCCTGAATTGAGACTTTCTCAGCCAATTCTCACTACCAGAACATCTCATGTCCCAATGGTCTTTAGCTACCGTCTGTTTGGTCAAGGACTTGTTAACTAGCTTAACTCATCCCATAAATGTGACCCTACCATTTTCAGATCCAATAGGTCCGAGCCAACAGGCTACTATTAAGAAAGACAATTGTTGGCAAATTACCTAAGAGACCCTATCAATTTCTGGAGTTCGCGATGTTTCGATCCCTATAGTCAGGCCCTCCGTAGGGCTTGGCTGTTTTAGGACAACCTAGCAGGCGGACTATAGAAATCTCACGGTGCGACCTAATGGAGGAGACCGTAGGATACGTTGAAACGCGTCCTGCTCCCATTTACTATGGATACTTCCCTCATTCACCTTGGTATTGAACCATGCAAAAACATACCGTGGGGTGACGCCCTATTGACGCCATGTAGCCGAGTATAGAACTCACGGTGTGAACTCTTGAGGACGTGAGAGTAAACTTGATGCGAACATCTCGTTTTCTCCCCCTGAAGCTCCTAAGATTAGAGTATAGGTTTAACTTAGTTGGATTCTGGCTAAAAGAATCTATCTAAGTCTATGCCTATTATAACTATTATAACTAGGTCTTTTAACCTTTTATCTAGGTGAATAAACATTTTAATTACCTAGATATAAAATAGAACTAAGGTTAATTCAACTCAAGTTCTGGATCAGTTCCCAGTGGAGGTGTTAGTTAGCTAACCGTCACTTAAGTACCCCAACCTTGAGACATGAAACTTCACCAAAGAGTTCCCTTATAACCAAAGTCCTAATGTCCTACTATATTTTAAACTATTTAAAATACTATGTAAGACTAATTTCTAATCCTATTAGAAATTAAAACTTAGGTCTAAATTAGTTTTAAACAATTTAAAACTAATTTGAATTTACTCAAGTTCCTATGTTTGCATGCGTTTCTTTACTATAGGTTATGGTTTCTAAAACCCCTTTCATTTATAACTTTTATAAAATTTATAATTAACCTATGATAAAGAAACTATATTATAAAACCATTGATGAAATTATAAAAAAAATCAACTAATTGAATAATTAAATTACTTAAAATAAAATAACATTTATTTTAAACTAAGTAATTACATGCTCCATGCAATTTATTTTCCATATAATCTAATTATTACAATTATAATTAATTACTCATGAAAAATAAATTAATCATGCATCTAAACCATATTCATATAACAATTATACAAATAAAATGCATGAACATGCTTATCCTAAGGTGGGAAAAATCTAAATGACATTCATAAAGACATATAGCTGTAAAAGCAGAATAATTTGGCCCCTAAAGTGCAAAATAATAAAATTACACTAATTTTATTACATAAAACCAGTCCAATACGCCTTGAACCGGACCGAAAACTACCGAATCGCTCGAACCGGCCTCATGCGATTCTTTGAAAAATCATCATGGCGTTGCAACGCTGATGCGAGCGTTACAACACCCGCTTCGTCCGTGCGCGCGCCTTCTATCGGGGTGGCGTTGCAACGCTGAAGGGCAGCGTTGCAACGCCGCTAACCCTGGAACTCCCGCGTCGATAAGGATGTTGGCGTTGCGACGCCGTTCCTCAGCGTTGCAACGCTGATGAACGACATTGCAATGTTGCTGGTTCGGCAGGAGCTTTCCTCTTCGAACACAACAACTTCAATCATCAAATTCTCCTTCGATTCTAAACTGAATTGCATGAAACTGATCCCGAACGACTCATAACTCGAATACAGACTCGATAATGCACTTAATTGCCCAAAACACAGGGGCCTTTACATACAAATTGATCAAATCAAAAGTAAACTAAGGCCAAAATATTCCTAAACTAGTTTTACAGTAAACCAAATGCTTTTCCCACAAAATCAATGCAATTTTACTTCAACCATAACAAAACAAGCATTGCTCTCATACCAGTTGATGGAGATCTGATCTCCTTGAGCAGCAGAAACGTGATTTGGAATCGTAATTGCTTGATTGTTTTGGTTGACATGCAAAAATCAGTTCATTGACAAAACAGAACAAACATGCTTATCTAATCTAAATAGGCATGGAGATATACATGCAAACATGCTTAAGTTTAACAATTAAACTAAAAGGGAGAAGAGGATTACCTTTGTAGTTTTTCCCAGGCACAACAACTCCTTTCTCCACGATAAACAGCAACTCAGGAACTTCTCTGCTTCTCTGCTTTTACAGAACACTACCAATAGAGAACACCTTCTATATCTCTGAGTGCTTAGATCACCCTAGGTGAGAAGAATTCCAACAATTGGAAGATTGAGAATTCTAGAGAGAGTGAAAGAGAGAGAGTATTCTTCTGTCTTCAATCCAATCCAAGATATCAACACGACCTCAACAACAACAGATCACACACTCTACAATATCATAGAAATGGGAAGAAACCATAAGTTTCTTAGTGTGTCAACTATAAATTATCCAACCAGTTTGCCTATTGAACCTAAATCTTTGGATCTCCAGTCAACTAGGTTAGGTTACCATCAGATAATTCATTTCATGGGCTTTAGCCCCATTTCCCTTGATGTATATGTCACTTGCTCTCTTGACAATCCTTTTGTTAAAGGATCTGTAATATTCTCTTTGATTTCACATAATCAATGGAAATAACTCCATTAGAGAGCGTATTATGTCTACGTCGTATATGTCGTGACTTCCCATTATAGACATTATTCTTGGCCCTCATAGAGGCCGCCAAACTGTCACAATAAATACATATTGCGCTTACAGGTATTGGCCATAATGGAATATCTTCAAGAAAGTTTCTAAGCCATTCAGCTTCTTCTCTAGCTTTATCAAGAGCTATAAACTTTGATTTCATAGTCGAACGTGTTATACACGTCTGTTTTGAAGATTTCCGTGATATAGCTGCTCTACCTAAGGTAAATATATACCCACTGGTTGATTTAGTCTCCATGCTATCCGAAATCAAATTAGCATCACTAAATCCTTCCAGTACATGTGTATCCCTCGTATAGTGCAATCCATAGTCTAGAGTGTACTTCAAGTACCTTAGAACTCTAACTAAAGCATTCCAATGATCATGCCCAGGATTGTTGGTGTATCTTGTTAACCTTTCTACTGAATAGGCAATATCAGGTCTTGTACAATTCATTATGTACATTAAGCTACCAATAACTCTAGAGTATTCTAGAGAAGACACACCTTTATCTTTGTTCTTCTTTAACTTACAATTTGGCTCAAATGGAGTAACAGCTGGTTTACTCTCAAATTGATCAAATTTTCTCAACATTTTCTCTATATAGTGAGATTGAGAAAGTACATATTCACTAGAGTTTCTAGTTATATGGATTTCATTTATAATATCAGTAAGACCAAGGTCTTTCATATCAAAGTTAGATTTTAACATCCTTTTAGTGGAATCAATGACACTTCTATTTGTGCCTGTTGGGATGTATGTCCTAATCTCGTACTTGTGTGTAATAATCCTGATTGAAATAAATAATAATTATTTTTTTCATCACTTTGTGTCTCGCATATTTACAAATTTTGTCCAATAAACTAACCTTCAGGGTCATTGATTTATGAGAGAACTAGAACTTGAACGGTGTGTAGTGGACACACAGAGAGGATCACGTTCGAGTTAATGACCTGAACGGTCTACAATATACGGATAGGATTGGAGACCTAATCCTGGATACGCTGTGGATGCGACCTGTTTTGTATTAGATACAAACGAGGTGATCTGACTTGTTCATGTGGTTGACATGCGAGTGAGGGCATCCTGTGCAATGAGATTGTACAAGACCAGACCGTGAATTATTAGACCTACTGATGTAACACCGTTAACAGTATGAGACTAATAACTTCGTAGATGACCAATAGTGACTTGACCTTAATCCTGAGCATGTTACAGACTCCTGTCTGCAGGAGTTTGTCCTTAGACTAGTACGAGTGAGGTTCATCACAGTTACTCGCCCAATATGCCTATCTTCTCAGGGACAAGACCACGTGGGGAGCTGGAAACTTGACTACGCGAGATGAAATTCACTCGTTCCCGACATTAGGGAAACTAGAGGGGTTGTTCCCTTAAGTGTTGTCTAAGGGCTTGGACAACGGGCACCCACCCTCTCACTGGCCCGAGAGGGTTGTTGTTTATGGTTCGACCATACAACGTTGTTGTTCATTAGAGGAGCAGTGGAGACTTAAGGAGCAAGAAGTAGACACAGGGGTAAAATGGTAATTTGACCCAGCAGTGTCTACGAACAACCTGTGAATGATCGACTCATGGGTATTGGTTATATCAATGGACACAACTTGTCCTACAGTGACGGGAGTGCAGCTACGGGCTTTAGTGAAGTGTAACCGTAGCTAATGAATGTTGATTAACCGGGTCAAAGAGTTTGACAGGTTAGTCTCGGATAATTGGAGCTCATCATTTGTAGGTCCATTAGGTCCATCGGTTGGCTCAAACTGGATACATAGAGGGTTTACAGTTTGGTGTGGATTTGAAGTGTTCAAATTCATTAAAAGGGTATTTATGTCATTTATATGAGATATGATTGACATATTATATAGTTTAATGTGAATGAGATTCATAATAAACTATAGGTTAGCCTAATTGCTTAATTAGGGCTAATTTAGAGAAATTGGATTGAGAGAAATTAAATTGAATGTGATTCAATTTAAAATCCATAATTATACAAATGTGATTTGTATTATAAGGTATGAGATATCTTATTATATGTGGTTATGCAAATATGATTTGCATAACCTATGGTTGTGGTAAAATTGTTAATAGGTGGAGATTTCAACTCCACCTATCACCATTATTTAAGGCCTTTGCAAGAAGGCTTTTGGCAAGTGTTGTTTCATTTTTTGGATTTCTCACCAAAAACAACTCTCAAATTCTCTCTTCTCTCTCAAGCTTTCTCTCCATCCCTTTACCAAAGAAGTCCCACTACTCTCCTTCTACCTAAGGAGAACAACCGAGAAGTCTTTTTGGAGGTGTCCAATTGTTCGAGGTTCGGTGAGATCGTGATCGTTGAGATCGAGAACGAGAAGTGTTCGTGACTGGAGAAGGAAATCGTGAAGAACGGTTCTTCAACAAGTAAGTAGATCTCTTACTGATTTTCTTTCTTAATTGCATGTTTAGCCTTATTTCTATAGGATAGAATTGATTTTAAGAAATTGTTTGCACAACGAAACCACGACGATTCAAAGTCGTTTTTTCGCTGCGGGAGTTTTATTCCATTCAATTGGTATCAGAGCCAAATGTTGGCCTCTTTGTTGTGCAAAATTATTTTCTTAAAATTAGGTGGGTATGGTTCAAATTCATGAGATGAAATTGTGGTTTGCAAAATGGATGTTTTCAATTTTGGGACTTAATTTAGATTTACTTTTTTGTTGATGTGATCAATGTAAAGGCCCGCGTTTTTGGGGCAATTAGAAAGTAAATCGAGTCTGTAAGTCCGTGTCTTGAATGGCAAGAGTTGCTGTGTAGAAATCAGAGCGAAATCGAGCGAAAAACGACGAAGAACAACAAAGGTGTTTGTTGTTCTGTCGACGGCGTTGAGACGCTGTTCTTCGGCGTCTCAACGTTGTTCGTGCGGATCCAGGCTTAGCTGCAGGTCAGCGTTGCAACGCTGGGTGTAGCGTTGCAATACCGAAGCGTTGGACACGCTGAGGACAACATTACGCACGCCGCGTTACTGCGTTAGCCATGGCGACGCTGCAACGCCGAGCGTAGAGGCGCGCTTCATGAGCTTTTCGCGCGAGGAGTGGCGTGATGGAAAGTTTATGTTCGTGGGCATTTTTTATTTAATTTTAATTATTATTTTATTTGTAAAATGTATTTTTAAATTAATTTTATTAATTAATATTAATATAAAAGTTATATTAATGTTAATTAATTCAATTAATGTCCCTAAAGTGCGAAAACCGACCCAATTTTGCTATTTATTTATTTTATGCATGAGATGTATGAAATTAATTTACTCTATGTGCATAATGTATGTCATATAGATTAAAATTCCACCTTAGGTTAAACATTACATGCATCATATTTATATTATAAGAGTTATAATATATAGTATGCATGATAGGATTATATTATAAGTGTTATAATATAATGTTTGCATGATTTAATTTATTTAATATAAGTGTTATATTTCTTAGATTAAAAGCATGCACATGCATTTAATTCATGTGATGAATTTATGTTATATAGTTTATTGTGATGAATGATCAAGCACTATAACATAGAAATGCATGTAACCTAAGTTAATTATTAGTTTTAGAATGTTTAGAACTTGAATAATTAGACTTAGATTTTCTAGTTCTAATAAGATTAGAATTAGAAAATCAAATATGACTTATGAATGGTGACTAATTAATAACTTTGTCTAAGGAAGGTTCTGTCTAAGGTTGGGGTATTTAAGCTAACGCTTTGCGGAACACCCCTACCTGGGAACTGACCTGTGAATGAATTTGGTCTGGAGATTCATAGGTTATATTATCGTGAGTGTCGTTAATTAAAAGTTAATTAATTTACTCACATAGACCTAAGTTACTAATGTGATTATAGAATTGGGCTAATCCGATATAAGAGTTATATTGGTAGACTTAGGTAAATATTAGCCGATTTATCTAGGTCAATCCCGATTAATTTAAAGTGCTGAGTGAGAGGAAATAAAGTGTATAAGATACATTTGAATTTTCTACCACAAATCTCCATAAAGTTCACACCGTGAGATCAATACTCGACCTCGTGGCGCAAATGAGAGCGTCTCCCTTCTCATGGTATTTGTATGGGTCAATATCAAAGTGGATGGAGAGAGTACATATAGTGAGTGGGAGCGGGACCTGTGAAAATGGGACCCACGATCTCTTCTTTCGATTCACACCGTGAGACGCCTATGATCCGCCTGCTAGTTTGGCCTGGATCAGACAATCCCTTCGGAGGGCCTTGATCATGGGAGTCGAAACACCAAGAATTTTTGAAATGGATACAGTTTCCTTATTGGTTTTCCTTCTTGGTTCACCCTTCGTTGCCTATTGTTTGGACGGATACTTGGAAACTTAAAGATTGAAGGTGACACTCACAGGATTCATTAAGAGTTAATGGATTCAGACCAAAAAATGGTTACTGGACGCCTATTGGAATAAGAGTTATTCTGGTATTAGGATCTGGTCGGGAAAGTCTCGTCCCAGAGGAGGAGTGTTTCTGTTCACCCTTCGGTGGCGGTCATTCTAAACCTTTGGGGTATCATTACAAATTTTAATGACCTAGGGATCATAGGATAATTTTTTGCTAAAACTTGATTGGATTTTCAAAAGTTTTTGCGAGACTGACATAAAGTTTTTACTTATTTTTCAGCAAAATGTCTAGCTCAATAATAACCCTGTTAGCTTCCGACAAACTAGTGGAAGATAATTTTCAAACGTGGAAAAATAATATAAACACAATTCTAGTAACTGACGATCTAAAGTTCGTGCTTTCTGAGGACTGTCCTCAGGTGCCAGGCTTGACCGCATCACGAAGTGTTCGTGATGCGTACGATCGATGGATCAGGGCCAATGAAAAGGCCAAGGTTTATATTATTGCCAGTTTGTCTGAAGTTTTGGCAAAGAAGCATGAGTTGATGATCACCGCCAAGGAGATCATGAAATCCTTGCAGGAAATGTTTGGACAACAGTCCTTTCAGGTCCGACATGATTCACTCAAACACGTCTTCAACGCGCGGATGAAAGAAAGGGCGTCTGTCCATGAACACGTTCTGGACATGATGACCCACTTTAATCTGGCTGAGATGAATGGGGCTTCGATTGATGAGTCGAGCCAGGTCAGCTTTATTCTGGAGACTCTTCCAAAGAGTTTCCTTCAGTTTCGTAGCAATGTTGTTTTGAACAAAATTAACTACACTCTGACAACCCTTCTTAATGAACTACAGAACTTCCAGTCCTTGATGACGATCAGGACACCGGAAGCTAAGGCAAATGTTGCCTTCAGGTCCTTTCATAGGGGTTCGACCTCTGGGACAAAATCTGTAGCTCATTCACACCCGAAAGGAAAGAAGAAGAAGATGAAGAAGGGAAAAGCTGACCGTGTTGTCGCCTAAAAGGGAAAAAAGGTCAAGGAAGTTATAGAGAAAGGAAAGTGTTTCCACTGCAATAGGGACGACCACTGGAAGTGTAACTGTCCCAAGTTCTTTGCCGACAGGAAGAAAGAAGGTAAATGTGATTTGATGGTTACAGAAACTTGTTTAGTGGAGAGTAATGACTCTGTCTGAATACTTGATTCGGGCGCCACTAACCATGTATGTTCTTCTTTTCAGGGAATTAGTTCCTGGCAGCAGCTGCGAGAGGGTGAGATAACGCTATGGGTTGGATCCGGGGAGGTTGTCTCTGCTGCAACAATTGACACGATGAAGCTTTATTTTGGCGGGAAGTACTTATTATTAGATAATTTGTACATAGTGTCAGGGTTTACTAGAAACATTGTTTCTGTTTCCTGCCTTATTGAACATTGTATTACAATTTCTTTTGAATCGAATAAAGCGTTTATTTCTTTCAAAGACAACTTATTGTGTTCAGCTTTGCTTGAGAATAACTTGTACGTTTTGAAACCTAATTCGGTCAAAAGTGTTTTGAATACTGAATTATTTAAAATGGCAGAAACACAAACTAAGAGAGTGAAAGTTTCTCCTAAAGAAAATGCCCATCTTTGGCATCTAAGGTTAGACCACATTAATCTAAATAGGATTGAGAGACTAGTGAAGAGTGTAATTCTAAACGAGTTGGAAGAAAACTCTTTACCGATATGTGAGTCATGCCTTGAAGGCAAAATGACCAAACGTTCTTTTAGTGGAAAAGGATATAGAGCCAAAGAGCCCTTTGAGCTTATACATTCTGACCTATGTGGTCTGATGAGTGTTAAAGCACGAGGAGGTTACGAATACTTTGTATGTTTTATAGATGACTATTCAAGGTATGGGTATATTTACCTAATGCATAGGAAGTCTGAAAGTCTTAAAAAGTTCAAGGAGTACAAGACTGAGGTTGAGAACCTGTTAGGTAAAACAATAAAAACACTTCAATCGGATCGAGGTGGAGAGTATATGGACACTGAATTCCAGGACTATATGATAAAACATGGAATTACTCCCAACTCTCAGCACCTGGTATGCCATAACAGAATGGTGTATCGGAGAGGAGAAACAGAACCCTGTTGGACATGGTTCGGTCGATGAAGAGCTATGCTCGTCTCCCTGATTCTTTTTTAGGTTACGCAGTTGAGACCGCGGTTTGTATTTTGAACAACGTTCCATCGAAGAGTGTTTGTGAAACACCTTTCGAACTCTGGAATGGACGTAAAGGTAGTTTACACCATTTCAGAATTTGAGGATGCCCGACCCATGTGTTGGTGTCAAACCCGAAAAAGTTAGAACCCCCGTTCAAAATTGTGCCTATTTGTAGGTTACCCAAAAGAGACTAAGGTTGGTCTGTTTTACGATCCGAAGGAAAATAGGGTGCCTGTGTCGATAAACGCTACTTTCCTTGAGGAAGACCACGTCAGGGATCATTTACCTAGGAGTAAAATTGTGTTAAACGAAATGGGCAGTTCATCAACAAGAGTTGTTGATGGGGCTAGTACGTCAACAAGTGTGTTGATCCTAGCACGTCTAGTCAAGTCCGTTCTCAAGAGTTGAGAATGCCTCGACGTAGTGGGAGGGTTGTGAGACAGCTTGAACGTTACATGAGTTTAGATGAAACCCAAGTCATCACCCCTGATGATGACTACGAGGATCCATTGACCTATGATCAGGCAATGGTAGACGCTGACAAAGACGAATGGATTAAAGGTATGGACCAGGAAATGGAGTCGATGCACTTCAATTCTGCTGAGAGCTTGTGGATCAACCAGACGGGTAAAACTTATAGGTTGCAAATGGATCTACAAGCGTAAACGTGGCGTAGATGGGAAGGTGCATACCTTCAAAGCACGACTAGTGACAAAGGATTTTACCCAGGTAGAAGGGGTTGACTATGAGGAAACCTTTTCACCTGTTGCCATGGTAAAGTCGATCAGGATCCTTTTGGCCATTGTCGCATATTATGACTATGAGGTATGACAGATGGATGTCAAGACCGCCTTTCTGAATGGCAAACTTGACGAGACCATCTACATGGACCAGCCCAAGGGGTTCATTACCCAGGGCCAAGAGCAAAAGGTTTGCCCGCTTCATAGGTCTATTTATGGACTGAAACAAGCCTCGAGGTCTTGGAATATAAGGTTTGATGAGGCGATCAAATCTTATGGCTTTGATCAGAATGTTGACGAGCCTTGTGTCTACAAGAAAATCGTCAACAACACTGTCGCATTTCTGATATTGTATGTGGATGATATCCTTCTCATTGGGAAGGAGGTAGGATTTCTTACTAACGTAAAGAAATGGCTGGCTTCACAATTCTAAATAAACGATTTGGGAGAAGCACAATATGTTCTAGGTATCCAGATAGTCTGGAACCGGAGAAACAGAACGCTAGCCATGTCTCAGGCATCTTATATTGACAAGATGTTGTCTAGATATAAGATGAAGAACTTCAAGAAGGGCTTGTTGCCTTTCAGGCATGTGGTTCACCTGTCTAAGAATCAATGTCCTAAGACTCCTCAAGAGGTTGAGGATATGAGACGAATCTCTTATGCTTCAGCTGTTGGGAGCCTTATGTATGCCATGCTGTGTACTAGACCCGACATCTGTTATGCAGTTGGGATTGTCAATAGGTATCAATCCAATCCAAGATTAGATCACTGGACAACCGTAAAGACAATCCTCAAGTATCTTAGGAGAACGAGGAACTGAAGGCTTGTGTATGGGAGTGAGGATTTGATCCTCACGGATTACACAGACTCTGACTTTCAGATCGATAAGGATTCTAGGAAATCCACTTCGGGGTCAACCTTCATTCTGAATGGAGGAGTTGTAGTGTGGTGAAGCATCAAGTAGGGATGCATCGCTGATTCCACGATGGAAGCCGAGTATGTTACGACTTGTGAAGCTGCAAAGGAAGTTGTTTGGCTTGGGAAGTTCATGACGGATTTGGAACTTGTTCCAAATATGAACTTGCTAATCACGCTATTTTCTGACAACAGTGGTGCAGTAGCCAACTCCAAAGAGCCTCAGAGTCATAAGAGGGGCAAACACATTGAGCGAAAGTATCACCTGATACGGGAAATTGTGCACCGCAGAAACGTGACAGTCATGCAGATAGCGTCAGAGCACAACGTTGCTTATCCATTTACAAACGCCCTCACGGCTAAGGTGTTTGAGGCTCACCTAGAGAATCTAGGTCTTCGAGTGCTTCCTGACAAGGGCAAGTGGGAGTATTGTAAAAGGATATTCAATGCCCTAGTTTATTGTATTACTTTATTATATTACTGTACATTTAAGAAATGTATTATTTACTCCACTAGCTTAGTCCAAGTGAGAGTTTGTTGGAATGTATGTCCTAATCTCGTACTTGTTTGTAATATTCCTGATTAAAATAAATAAGAGTTATTTTTTTCATCACTTTGTCTCTCGCATATTTACAAAATTTGTCTAATAAACTAAGCTCAAAGGTCATTGATTTATGAGAGAACTAGAACTTGAACAGTGTGTAGTGAACACACAGGGAGGATCACGTTCGAGTTAATGACCCAAACGGTCTACAATATACGGATAGGGTTGGAGACCTAATCTTGGATACGCTATGGATGCGACCTGCTTTGTATTAGATACAAACGAGGTGATCTGACTCGTTCATGTGGTTGACATGCGAGTGGGGGCATCCTGTGCAATGAGATTGTACAAGACAAGACCGTGAATTATTAGACCTACTGATGTAACACCGTTAACAGTATGAGACTAATAACTTCGTAGATGACCAATAGTGACTTGACCTTAATCTTGAGCATGTTACGGACTCCTGTCTGCGAGGGTCTGTCCTTAGACTCGTACGGCTGAGGGTCGTCATAGTTACTCGCCCAATATGTCTATCTTCTCAGGGACAGGACCACGTGGTGAGCTAGGAACTTGACTACGCGAGATGGAATTCACTCGTTCCCGACTTTAGGGAAACTAGAGGGGTTGTTCCCTTATGTGTTGTCTCCAGGGCTTGGACAACGGCCACCCACCCTCTCACTGACCCGAGACGGGTGTTGTTTATGGTTGGACCATACAACGTTGTTGTTCATTAGAGGAGCAGTGGGGACTTAAGGAACAAGAAGTAGACACAAGAGTAAAACAGTAATTTGATCCAGCAGTGTTTACGAATAACCTGTGAATTAAGGGTCGACTCACGGAATTGGTTATATCAATGGACACAACTTGTCCTACAGTGATGGGAGTGCAGCTACGGGGTTTAGTGGAGTGTTATCGTAGCTAATGAATGTTTATTAACCGGGTCAAAGAGTTTGACAGGTTAGTCTCGGATCATTGGAGCTCGTCATTTGTAGGTCCATTAGGTCTCTTGGTTGGCTCAAACTGGATACATAGAAGGTTTACAGTTTGGTGTGGATTTGAAGTGTTCAAATTCATTAAAAGGGTATTTATGTCATTTATATGAGATATGATTGACCTATTATATAGTTTAATGTGAATAAGATTCATAATAACTATAGGTTAGCCTAATTGCTTAATTAGGGCTAATTTAGAGAAAATTGGATTGAGAGAAATTAAATTGAATGTGATTCAATTTAAAATCCACAATTATACAAATGTGATTTGTATTATAAAGTATGAGATATCTTATTAAATGTGGTTATGTAAATATGATTTGCATAACCTATGATTGTGGTAAAATAGTAAATAGGTGGAGATTTCAACTCCACCTATCACCATTATTTGAAGCCTTTGCAAGAAGGCTTTTGGCAAGTGTTGTTTCATTTTTTGGATTTCTCACCAAAAACAACTCTCAAATTCTCTCTTCTCTCTCAAGCTTTCTCTCCACCCCTTTACCAAAGGAGTCCCACTAATCTCCTTCTACCTAAGGAGAACAACCGAGAAGTCCTTTCGGAGGTGTCTGATTGTTTGAGGTTCGGTGAGATCGTGATCATTGAGATCGAGAACGCGAAGCTTTCGTGACAGGAGAAGGAAATCGCGAAGAACGGTTCTTCAACATGTAAGTAGATCTCTTACTTATTTTCCTTCTTAATTGCATGTTTAGTCTAATTTTCATAGGATAGAATTGATTTTAAGAAATTGTTTTCACAACGAAACCACAACGATTCAAAGTCGTTTTTCTGTTGCGGGAGTTTTATTCCCTTCAGTGCCCATTATCAACATGTCATCTACATATAAGCAAATAATGACATAGTCTTGATCTATGGTTTTAACATAGACACATTTATCACACTCATTTATCTTGAATCCATTTGATAACATAGTGTGATCAAACTTTTTCATGCCATTGTTTGGGTGCTTGTTTCAACCCATAAAGAGACTTAACTAGTTTACAAACTTTATCTTCAAGCCCCTTTAAAACAAATCACTCAGGTTGTTCCATATATATTTCTTCATCTAAATCTCCATTTAAAAACGCAGTTTTTACATCCATTTGGTGTATTTCCAAATTTTGTAAAGTTGTTATTGCGATTAACATCCTTATAGATGTAATCCTCGTCACTGGAGAATAGTTATCAAAGAAATCTAACCCTTCTTTTTAACGAAAGCCTTTAACTACTAAACGAGTTTTGTATTTATCAATAGTGCCATCAGCCTTTAGCTTTCATTTAAAAATCCATTTACTACTAATTGGTTTACTTACAGGAGGTAAATCAACCAACACCCAGGTATTGTTATGTAAAATGGATTCTATCTCACTATTGATAGCTTCCTTCCAATAAGGTGAATCCAGAGATGACACAACTTCTTGAAAAGTTTGAGGTGAAGGGAATCGAAGTCCCCGTAGCGGAAGCGATTGCGAATCGCGCGCTCTTGATTTAGTTACAACGATTAACTCAAGAACATACATAACAAGATTAAACATAAAATCAGAATGGACAGCAAGAAAGTTACCTTTGAAGAACCTTTCTTCGAGTGCCCTCTCTCCCACGATCACGATCTCAAAGAATGAGAACTCCAATGTATGCGAAGACACGACCACGGATCTTCTCCGTTGTTCTCTGGCGAGGAGGAAGGTGGGTTCCCTTTAGGTGAGGTGAGGTATTTTGTGAGAGAGATGTGTGTTTTGGAACTCTTCCAACAACACAACAAAAGAGCTTGTAAAATTGCTTGACCTAGTTGCATCTCATGCAACCATATATATAGAGAAATAGGATGGAAATGACCATCCTACCCCTCCTTTAGAGATTCTTTAGTATATAGTTTATATATGAATCTAATTCACATTAAAACTATATATTATATCAATTATATCATATATAATTGATATAACACCTCATGTATGAAATTGAACACTTCAATTTCACTCCTAAATTATACCCTCAATATTACCATGTTGAGCCAACGGAGGATCTAATGGACCTACACAGTTCATGAGCTCCATGATGTGAGATTAACCGATCAAACTCTTTGATCCAGCTTAATCAATATTCATTAACTACAAGTCAGTCCACTATAGACTTTTAGCTGCACTCTCCTCACCGTAGATATTATTGTGTCCACCGATATAGTCATTACCCATGAGTTGACCCTTCACAAAGTTGTTCGTAATCACGGTGAGGGTCAAATTACCGCTTTACCCCTGTGATTACCTCTTTGCTTCTTAAGCACCACTCGATCCTCTAATGAACAACAAGTCTAAGGTTCTACCTTAGACTCATACCCTCATAGAGGGCAAGGCCCCGTTGTTCAAGATGGAATTCACTCATTCCTACACTAAGGAATTAGATAGGTTGTTCTCTTAAGAACTTACTCCAGGTCTTGAACAACGGGGCCCCGCCCTCTATGAGGGTATGAGTCTAAGGTAGGACCTTAGACTTGTTGTTCATTAGAGGATCAATGGTGCTTAAGGAGCAAAGAGGTAATCACGGGGGTAAAACGATAATTTGACCCAGTTGTGATTACGAACAACCTGTGAAGGGTCGACTCATGGGTAATGACTATATCAGTGGACACAATAATATCTACAGTGAGGAGAGTGCAGCTACAAGTCTAGAGTGGAGTAACTTGTAGTTAATGAATATCGATTAACTGGATCAAAGAGTTTGATCAGTTAATCTCACATCATTGGAGCTCATGAACTGTAGGTCCATTAGATCCCTCCGTTGGCTCAACATGGTAATATTGAGAGTATAAAGTTAGGAGTGAAATTGAAGTGTTCAATTTCATACCTGAGGTGTTATATCAATTTTATATGATATAATTGATATAATATATAGTTTTAATGTGAATTAGATTCATATATAAACTATATACTAAAGAGAGATTAAAGGAGGGGTAAGATGGTCATTTCCATCCTATTTCTCTATATATATGGTTGCATGAGATGCAACTAGGTTAAAGTTTTACAAGCTCTTTTGTTGTGTTGTTGGAAGAGTTCCAAAACACACATCTCTCTCACAAAAATATCTCACCTCTCCTAAAGGGAACCCACCTTTCTCCCTCACCTAGAGAACAACGGAGAAGATTCGGTGGTCGTGTCTTCATACGTTGGTGTTCCTGTTGCTGAGATCGTGATCGTGGGAGAGTGGAACACTCGAAGAAATGTTCTTCAAAGGTAATTATCTTGCTGTCCATTATATTTGTATGTTTAATCTAGTTTTATTTGTTCTTGAATTTATCGTTGTAACTAAATCAAGAGCGCGCGATTCGCAATCGCTTCCGCTGCGGGACTTTGATTCCCTTCAATTGGTATCAGAGGCCAATTGCAAAATTAGATTTACTTTTTTTGCATGAGATGTATGAACGGTTTTGCAAAATTAGATGTTTTCAATTTTTGCACTTAGATTTACAATTTCCATCGAATCGTTCAATGTAAGGGCCCGGTATTTTGGGCAATTTTAATTGTAAATCGAGTCTGTAAGTCCGTGTCGATCGAGGCAAAGAGGTTGCTGAGAAGATCAGAGCGAAAACGAGATAAATGGGAATTCCAAGTTGGTGTCTGTGTGCAACGTTGCAACGCTGCGCTTGCGGGAGAAGGCGTGCACAGGAGGCAGGGTTGCAACGCAGCCTCAAGCGTTGCAACGCTGGGCAGAAGACGACAAGGAGCAGCGTTGCAACGCTGCTATCAACGTTGCAACGCCAGAGCCGTTTCACGCAAAGCAGCAACGGGCATAAATGTTTTTTTAATTATATATTAAATATAAAAAACGTTTTATATTTAATTTATATTGAATTAATTAATATAATTTGATTATATTAATTAAAATTAAAATTAGGGTGCCAAAATTGGTCTATTTTTGCTATTTTAATTATGCAATTGTTGTGTAATTATTTTCATGCATAGTGTATGCTTGTATTTTAGAAATCTCACCTTAGGTTAAGTACTTTCATGCATCATTTATAATATAAAGAGTTATATTATATAGTTTACATGTTTAATTAATATAAAGTTGTTATATTAATTTATGGGCAACATTGACATGCATTATATTTCATGAGATGAATATGCTATGAATGTCTTATTATTCATGTGATGAATGATCAAGCACTATAACATAGTATGCATGTCATCTAAGGTTAATTATTAATTTTAAAGTGTTTAGAACTTGGAAATAATAGACCTTAGGTTATCTAGTTCTAATTAGATTAGAATTAGGAACCAAGTAATTGATAAACTATGATTAAAAGAGGAACTCTGTCTAAGGAAAGTTCTGTCTAGGTCAGTATTTAAGTGACTGGAAGCAGAACACCCCTACTTGGGAACTGACCTGGGAGTGAAATTTAATCAGAGAGCTTTATAAATTACAGTAGCGTCAGCGGGTTTATTAAGGGGTTAATAAACTAGAAATCCTAGGTTTAATATGAGGAGTTATATTAACAAACTTAGGATAAAATCAATATAAGAGTTATATTGATTATCGATATAAGAGTTATATTGATAGACTTAAGTAAAACCATTAGCCGGGTTTTAGCCTAAGTAAGATTCCTATAAACTTTAAAGTATTCAGTGGGAGGAAAAAGTGTATGAGATACATATTTTTCCACCTACGCTATCTCTGGAAAGTTCACACCGTGAGACTCATACTTGGCCTCGTGGCGCAAACAGGAGCATCCCCCTTCGGATGGTGTTTGTACGATCTCTTTTGTCGGTTTACACCGTTAGACCACTATGGTCAGCCTGCTAGTTTGGCCTGGACCAGACAATGCCTTCGGAGGGCTTGATCATAGGGGATCAAACACAGTAGACACCCAAAAGGGATACACTCACGGGGTACATAAGTTGTGTATGTATCCAGACCGAAAAATGGTAACTAAAACCTATAGGAATAAGAGTTATTCTGGTATTAGGTTTTGGTCAAGAGTGTCTTGATCTAGAGGAGGAGTGTTTTTTATTACCCTTCGGTGTCATACATTCTAAACCTTTGGAGTATCATTGCAAATTATAAATGGCATAGGAATCATTTGATAATTAGCTAAAACATGATTGTGTTAGAGTTATAGCAAGAAACTCATACAAGTTTGTTTGTAAATTTTTAGCAAAAATTTCTAGCTCTATAATTTCCTTATTGGGTGCGAAAAAGTTAACCGGAGAGAATATGATGACATGGAAAAACAAACTCAACACTATATTGGTAGTGGACGATTTGAAGTTTGTGCTAACTGAGGAGTGTCCTCAAGTGTCAGGCTTGAATGCGTCACGAAATGTTCGTGATGCATATGATCGATGGATCAATGCCAATGATAAGGCCAAGGTCTACATGCTGGCAAGTATGTCTGACATATTAGCCAAGAAGCATGAGGTCATGATTACCGCTAAGAAAATCATGGATTCTGTGCAGACAACAGTCCACACAAGCCGACATAATGCCCTAAAGTACATATTCAGCTCAAGGATGTCAGAGGGTACATCTGTTCGGGATCATGTCCTGGATATGATGGTGCACTTTAACATCGCGGAGTCGAATGGTGCTTCCATCGATGAGTCGAGCCAAAGCCATCTTCATTCGAAACCCTTCCGATAGTTTCCTGCTGCTTTAAAAGTAATGTTGTTATGAACAAGCTTACTTTTAATCTTACCTCCCTTCTAAATGAACTTCAGACCTTTCAGTTTTTGATGAAAATTCAGGGATCGAAAGGTGAGGCAGATGTTGCCAGTAGGAGTTATCACAGAGGTTCGACTTCTAGGACAAAAACAGTGGCTTCATCTTCTTCTAACCTGAGAGGAAAAAAGAAGAACATGAAGAAGGTTGGTAAAGGGAAACAGGCTGACAAAGCTGCCGCCAAAAAGGGCAAGAAAGTCAAAGACGTTGCTGACAAAGGAAAGTGTTTCCACTGCAACGAAGACGGGCATTGGAAACGAAACTGTCCGAAGTACATTGCAGAAAAGAAGAAGGAAGGTAAATATGATTTACTTTGCCTAGAAGCTTGTTTAGTGGATAATGATAAAACAACTTGGATACTTGATTCAGACGCCACTAATCACGTTTCCTCTTCTTTTCAGGGAATTGATTCTGGCAAAGACTCACAAGAAGAGGAGAGATAACGCCCGGGTTGGAAATGGAGAAGTCGTCTCAGCTGTAGCAGTAGGCACAATGAAGCTATATTTTGGCAAGAAATATGTATTGTTGGACAATATATTAATGATACCAGGGTTTACTAGAAACCTTATTTTCATTTCTTGCCTTATAGAACACTGTATTTCTATCTCATTTTCTATGAATAAAGTGTTTGTTTTGAAGAAAGGTTTAGAAATATGTTCAGCTTCATTAGAAAATGGATTGTATGTTTTAAGGCCTAATTCAGTCAAAATGGTTTTGAACACTGAATTATTTAAAATTGCAAACACACAAACTAAGAAACGTAAAATTTCTACTAAAGAAAATGCTCATCTTTGGCATCTAAGATTGGGTCACATTAATCTCAATAGGATTGAGAGATTGGTAAAGAAAGGACTTCTAAACGAGTTAGAAGAAAATTCTTTGTCAGTATGTGAATCCTGCCTAGAAGGAAAAATGACTAAAAGACCTTTTAGTGGAAAAGGTTATAGAGCCAAAGACCCTCTAGAGCTTATACATTTAGACCTTTGTGGTCCGATGAATGTTAAAGCCAGGGGAGGATATGAATATTTCATCTCTTTTATAGATGAATATTTTGGATTTGGGCATATTTACCTAATGCACCACAAGTCTGAAGCACTTGAAAAGTTCAAGAAATTCAAGACTGAGGTTGAAAATCAATTAGGTAAAACTATTAAAACACTTCGATCGGATCGAGGTGGAGAGTACATGGATTTAAAATTCCAGAACTATATGATAGAACATGGAATTACATCCCAACTCTCGACTCCCAAAGACACCACAAAGAAACGGTGTATCGAAAGGAGAAATAGAACCTTGTTGGACATGGTTCGATCAATGATGAGTTATGCTCATCTCCTAGTTCCTTTTGGGGTTATGCAAAGTGGAGACTGCAGATATATATTGAATAGTGTGCCCTCCAAAAGTGTTTCTGAAATACCTTTTGAACTCTAGAAAGGACGTAAAGGTAGTTTATGTCACTTCAGAATATGGAGTTGTCCAGCACATGTGCTTATGACAAATCCAAAGAAGTTGGATTCACGTTCAAAGTTATGCCTATTCGTAGGATACCTAAAAGAAACAAGAGGTGGTTTATTCTATGATCCTAAGGAAGATAAGGTTTTTGTGTCGGCAAATGCCACTTTCTTGGAGGAGGACCACATAAGGGACCACAAACCAAAAAGCAAAGTAGTGTTGAGTGAGTTAGACGGAACAATAGCAAAGTTGCTAATAAGAATACTAGTACGTCAACAAGAGTTGTTGATACTAGTTTGTCTAGTCAAGAGAGTCCATCTCAAGAGTTAAGTATGCTTCGACGTAGTGGGAGGGTTGTAATACAGCCTGACCGTTACATGGGTTTAGCTAAAACCCAAGTTGTTATACTAGATGACAACTGCGATGATCCATTGACTTATAATCAAGCAATGGTTGACAAAGACAAAGACAAATGAGTCATAGCCATGAACCAAGAAATGGAGTCGATGTACTTCAATTCTGTTTGGGATCTTGTAGATAAGCCTGATGGGGTAAAATCTATAGGTTGTAAGTGGATCTACAAGAGGAAGCGTGGTGTAGATGGGAAGGTGCAAACCTTTAAAGCTAGACTAGTAGTAAAGGGTTATACCCAGGTTGAAGGGGTTGACTATTGAGGAAACCTTTTCACCTATTGCTATGGTAAAGTCTATCCGTATCCTTCTTGCTATTGCCGTATATTATGACTATGAGGTATGGCAAATGGATGTCAAAACAACCTTTTTGAATGACAATCTTGAGGAAAACATCTACATGGACCAACCCAAAGGGTTCATTGAACCAGGACAAGAGCAAAAGGTTTGCAGGCTTAAAAGGTCAATTTATGGACTGAAACAAGCTTCTAGGTCCTGGAATATAAGATTTGATGAGGCAATCAGATCTTATGGTTTTGACCAGAATGATGATGAACCTTGTGTCTACAAGAAAATCATCAATAGTTCTGTCGCAATCCTAATTCTCTATGTGGATGATATCCTACTCATTGGGAATGATGTAGGTTATCTTACTGACATCAAGGAATGGCTAGCTACGCAGTTCCAAATGAAAGATTTGGGTGATGCGCAGTTTGTTCTTGGGATCCAGATTGTCTGGAATCGCAAAAATAAAACACTAGCTTTGTCTAAAGCATCTTACATAGACAAAGTGTTGTCAAGGTTTAAGATGCAAGATTTCAAAAAGGGCTTGTTTTCTTTTAGACATGGAATCCATTTGTCTAAGGAACAGTGTCCTAAGACACCTCAAGGAGTTGAGGATATGAGACGGATTCCTTATGCTTTGGCTGTTGGGAGCCTGATTTATGTCATGTTGTGTACTAGGCCCGACATCTGTTTTGCAGTTGGGATGGTCAGTAGGTATCAATCCAATCTAGGACTTGAACACTAGACAACGATTAAAACAATCCTTAAGTATTTTCGGAGAACAAAGAACTACATGCTTGTGTATGGGGCTAAGGATTTTACCCTTACAGGATACATGGATTCTGACTTTCAGACTGATAAAGATTCTCGTAAATCTAGATCGTAATCGTATTCACTCTTAACGGAAGAGTCGTAGTATGGCGGCGCGTCAAGCAAGGATGCATCGATTCCACCATGGAGGTCGAATATGTAGCGACTTGTGAAGAAATGCAAGAGGTCGTTTGGTTAAGGAAATTCATGTTAAATTTGGAAGTTGTTCCAAATATGACTTTGCCCATCACGTCAGTATTGCGATACTTGATGGTGCGATGGAAAATTCGAGGGAACTCCGAAGTCACAAGAGGGGAAAGCACATAGAGCGGAAGTATCATCTCATCCGGAGATCGTGCATAGAGGAGATGTGATTGTCACGAAGATAGCCTCAGAGCACAACATTGTTGATCCTTTTACAAAGGCTCTCACGGCTAAAGTATTTGAGAGTCACCTAGAAGGTCTAGGTTTACAAGTCTTCCCCAACTAGGGCAAGTGGGAGTATTTTGCACAAAGGGGTTTAAATGCCCTAGTTTATTGTATTTACATTACTGTAATGTTTAGTACTCCACAAGCTTTAGGTCAAGTGGGAGATTGTTGGGATTTATGCCCTAAACTTGTGTAATTTTGATCAATTAAATAAAGTGTTATTTATTTTGTTAGAATTACAGTCTTGCTTTAATAAATCCAATAAACTAAGCTCCAAGGTTATAACATTTATCTTGAACATCAGTGTAGTGGACACTATTTGGGTTGAGTTCAAGAATATAACCTAAATGGTCTATGGTATAAGAATAAGGTTGGAAACCTCATTCTGGTAACACCATGGTTGCGACCCACTTTGTAATTAGTACAAATGAGGTAATCCAACTCATTCATGTAGTTGACATGCGAGTGGGGGCATCCTGTATGAAGAGTTCATACAAGACTGGATCGCAAATTATTAGTCTAACCAGTGTAACACCGTTAACAAGATAAGACTATTAATTTATAGATTGTCATTAGTGACTCGACCTGAATTCTGAGCAAGTTAAGAACTCCTGCTTATAGGGGTTTGTCCTTAGACTAGTATGGGTGAGAGTGGCCTGTAGCCGACTCAATATGCCTACCTTCTCAGGGACAAAACCTCGTAGGTAGCTGGGAACTTAACTGTGCAAGATGGAATTCACTCATTCCTACACTAAGGAATTAGATAGGTTGTTCCCTTAGAATCGACAACGGTGTCTTGAACAACGGGGCCCCGCCCTCTATGAGGGTATGAGTCTAAGGTAGGACCTTAGACTTGTTGTTCATTAGAGGATCAGTGGTACTTAAGGAGCAAAGAGGTAATCATAGGGGTAAAACGATAATTTGACCCAACTGTGATTACGAACAACCTGTGAAGGGTCGATTCATGGGTAATGACTATATCAGTGGACACAATAATATCTACAGTGAGGAGAGTGCAGCTACAAGTCTATAGTGGAATGACTTGTAGTTAATGAATATTGATTAACGGGATCAAAGAGTTTGATCAGTTAATCTCACATTATTGGAGCTCATGAACTGTAGGTCCATTAGATCCCTCCGTTGGCTCAACATCGTAATATTGAGGGTATAAAGTTAGGAGTGAAATTGAAGTG
Organism: Trichosanthes cucumerina; assembly: GCA_036507285.1. Classification (NCBI taxonomy): domain Eukaryota; kingdom Viridiplantae; phylum Streptophyta; class Magnoliopsida; order Cucurbitales; family Cucurbitaceae; genus Trichosanthes; species Trichosanthes cucumerina. The sequence continues at coordinate 12,341,868 of CM071836.1, read as the reverse complement.
TTCAATTTCATACATGAGGTGTTATATCAATTATATATGATATAATTGATATAATATATAGTTTTAATGTGAATTAGATTCATATGTAAACTATATACTAAAGAGAAAATAAAGGAGGTGTAGGATGGTCATTTCCATCTTATTTCCCTATATATATGGTTGCATGATATTGAACTAAGTTAAGCAAAATTTCAACCTCTTTGTTGTGTTGTTGGAAGGGTTCCAAAACACACATCTCTCTCACAAAAATACCTCACCTCTCCTAAAGGGAACCCACCTTCCTCTCTCACCTAGAGAACAATGGAGAAGATCCGGTGGTCGTGTCTTCGTACGTTCGTGTTCCTGTTGCTGAGATCATGATCGTGGGATAGAGGAGCACTCGAAGAAAGGTTCCTCAAAGGTAAATTTCTTGTTGTCCATTATATTTATATGCTTAATCTAGTCATATTTGTTCTTGAATTTATCGTTGTAACTAAATCAAGAGCGCGCGATTCGCAATCACTTCCGCTGCGGGACTCCGATTCCCTTCAGACACAAGGTTCATCATCATTCTGATCAAAGCCAAAAGATTTGATTGCTTTATCAAATCCTATATTCCAGGACTTAGAGGCTTGTTTCAGTCCATAGATTGACCTTTTAAGCCTGCAAACCTTTTGCTCTTGTCCTGGTTCACCGAGCCCTTAGGGTTGTTCTATGTAGATGTTCTCGTCAAGATTGTCATTCAAAAAGGTTGTCTTGACATCCATTTGCCATACCTCATAGTCATAATATGCGGCAATGGCAAGTAGGATACAAATAGACTTTACCATAGCAACAGGTGAAAAGGTTTCCTCATAGTCAACCCCTTCAACCTGGGTATAACCCTTTGCTACTAGTCTAGCTTTAATGGTTTGCATCATTCCATCTACACCACGCTTTCTCTTGTAGATCCACTTACAACCTATAGGTTTTACCCCATCAGGTTTATCTACAAGATCCCAAACAGAATTGAAGTAGATATACTCCATTTCTTGGTCCATGACTATGACTCATTTGTCTTTGTCTTTGTCAACAATTGCTTGATTATAAGTCGATGGATCCTCATAGTCGTCATCTGGTATAACAACTTGGGTTTCAGATAAACCCATGTAACGGTCAGGTTGTGTTATAACCCTCCCACTACGTCGAGGCATACTCAACTCTTGAGATGGACTCTCTTGACTAGACAAGCTAGTATCAACAACTTTTGTTGACGTACTAGTTTCATTAGCAACCTTTGCTATTGTTCAGTCTAACTCACTTAACACAATTTTACTTCTTGGTTTGTGGTCCCTTATGTGGTTCTCCTCTAAGAAAGTGGCATTTGTCGACACAAAAACCTTATCTTCCTTAGGATCATAGAATAAACCACCTCTTGTTTCTTTTGGGTAACCTACGAATAGACACAATTTTGAACGTGAATCTAACTTCTTTGGATTTGTCACAAGCACATGTGATGGACAACCCCAAATTCTGAAATGACATAAACTACCTTTACGTCCTTTCCACAGTTCAAAAGGTGTTTTAGAAATATTTTTTGATGGCACATTGTTCAAAATGTATCCCGCAGTCTCTACTGCGTAACCTCAAAAAGAATTAGGGAGATGAACATAACTCATCATTGAGCGAACCATGTCCAACAAGGTTCTATTTCTCCTTTTCGATACACCATTTTGCTGCGGCGTACCAGGAGCTGAGAGTTGGGATGTAATTCCATGTTGTATAATATAGTTCTGGAATTTTAAATCCATGTACTCTCCACCTCGATCTGATCGAAGTGCTTTAATTGTTTTACCTAATTGGTTTTCAACTTCAGTCTTGAATTCCTTGAACTTTTCAAGTGCTTCAGACTTATGATGCATTAGGTAAATATGCCAAATCTAGAATAATCATCTACAAAGGAGATGAAATATTCATAACCTCCTCTTGCTTTAACACTCATCGGACCACAGAGGTCTGAATATACAAGCTCAAGAGGTTCTTTGGCTCTATAACCTTTTCCACTAAACGGTCTTTTTGTTATTTTGCCTTCTAGGCATGATTCATATACAGGTAAAACATTTTCTTCTAACTCATTTAGAAGTCCATTCTTTACCAATCTCTCAATCCTATTGAGGTTAATGTAACCCAATCTAAGACGCCAAAGATGAGCATTTTCTTTAGGAGAAATCAGTTCGTGTACTTGCTATTTTGAATAATTCAGTGTTTAAAACTATTTGAACTGAATTAAACCATTGCAAATAATTCTCAAGAAGAGCAGCACATAGTTCAATACTTTTCCAAAGAAATAAGCACTTTATTCAATAGAAAAGAAGTTGAAGTACAATATTCTCTAAGGCAAGAAATAGAAATAAGGTTTCTAATAAACCCTAAAACTATATACATGTTATCAAATAACAGCTTTTCTTGTCATACGATTGCTCTTTATTTACTCTTTTTCCTTTTCTTACATCTTCTTAAGTTGAAAGTATGATCATATGATTTTAGTTCCAGAGGGTGAACCCTTCTGAGAACTTTTGGAATGGGCAAACATATTTGTCTCTTCATTCTGTTGTCTTTTATCATCCATAAGAAACTGATAATTCTGCAGCTCATTTAGCAGAGAAGTCAGATCATACTCTCTGTTGTTCATCGCTGCATTGCGGTGAAATTGCAAAAAACTCATCGGAAGAGATTCTAGGATGAACGAAACCTGACTTTTCTCATCCATAACCGCCCCGTTTAATTTCGCTATGTTGAAGTGAGCTATCAGATTGAGAACATGTTCTCTTACTGACGTTCCCTCCTCCATGTGTGTTATAAACGTACTTTAGGGCTTCATGCCGAATTTGTTTGGACGGTTGTCTAGACAAATTTAGCACAAAATCCACGATCTCACGAGCTGAGACCTTGCCTCCAAACCTCCTCGGCTAAAACATCGGTATGCTAGCTGGGGATATAGGCTTTTGCCTTTTCATTGGCATTGATCCAGCGGTCATACGCATCCTCAACAGATTGAGGTGTGTTTTGAGCAGAGAATTAAGGACACTCCTCATTGAGAACGAACTTAAGATCATGTGCAACCAAGACTATGTTGAGTTTATTCCTCCAAGTCATTATGTTCTCTCCGGTTAATTTTTTGCACCCAGTAAGAAAATAATTGAACTAGACATTTTGCTGAAAAATAAATGAACTTGAATAAGCTTCTTGCTATAATTTTCTAATCCAATCATGTTTTAGGTAATTATTAAATGATTCCTAGGTCATTTATAATTTGCAATGATACTCCAAAGGTTTAGAATGTATGACACCGAAGGGTAATAAAAAACACTCCTCCTCTGGATCAAGACATTCTTGACCAAAACCTAATGCCAGAATAACTCTTATTCCTATAGGCTTTAGTTACCATTATTCGGTCCGGTTACATACACTTCTTATATACCTTGTGAGTGCAACCCTCTGTCTTTAGACCCCAGAGTCCCCATCCAATAAAATCTGCCGAAGGGAGGACTAGATTGAAAAATAGACTAAGGAAATCTTTATCCCTTTCGGGTGTCTACTGTGTTCGATCCCCTATGATCAAGTCCTCCGAAGGGATTATCTGGTCCAGGCCAAAATAGCAGGCTGACCATAGTGATCTTACGATGTAAACCGACTAAAGAGACCATAGGTTTTGTTTTCACTAAACCTGCTCCCACTCACTATAAGTACCCTCTCCATTCACCTTGATATTGACTCATACAAACACCATCTGAAGAGAGACACTCCCGTTTGCGCCACGAGGCCAAGTATGAGTCTCACGGTGTGAACTTTCCGGAGATACGTAGGTGGAAAAACATGTATCATATACACTTTTCCTCCCACTGGATACTTTAAATCTATAGGAAATTTACTTAGGTTAAACTCGACTAATGGTTTTACCTAGACTTATCAATATAACTCTTATATTGACTTGATTCTAAGTTTGCTAATATAACTCTTTATATTAAGCCTAGGATTTCTAGTTTATTAACCTCTTAATAAACCCGCTGACGCTACTATGATTTATAAACTCTCTGATTAAAATTCACTCCCAGGTCAGTTCCCAGGTAGGGGTGTTCCGTTTCAAAATCGAAACAAATACCCCAACCTAAACAGAACCTTCCTTAGACAGAGTTCCTCTTTTAATCATTGTTTATAAATTACTTGGTTCCTAATTCTAATCTAATTAGAACTAGATAACCTAAGGTCTATTAATTCCAAGTTCTAAACTTTTTAAAACTAATAATTAACATTAGGTGACATGCATACTATGTTATAGCGTTTGATCATTCATCTCATGAATAATAAAACATACATAGCATAATCATCTCACGAGCATGTCAATGCTGTCCAAAAATTAATATAATACTTTATATTAATTATTCATGCAAACTATATAATATAACTCCTTATATTATAAATGATGCATGAAAATGCTTAACCTAAGGTGGGATTTCTAAAATAAAAGCATACAATATGCTTGGCAATAATTACACAACAATTGCATAATTTAAATAGCAAAATTAGACCAATTTTGACACCCTAAATTCAATTTTAATTAATATAATCTAATTATATTAATTAAAAAATATAATCTAATTATATTAATTAAAATTAAATAAATTAAATATAAATAAATATAAAATGTTTTCATATTTATTATATATAAAAAACGTTTCTGCCCGTTGCTCATTCGTGTGAAACGCCTGTGGCGTTGCAAAGCTGATACCAACGTTGCAACGCTGCAGCTTGTCCTCTTCTACCCGTTGAAACGCGCCTCAGCACAAGCGTTGCAATGCCGAGGATAGCGTTACAACGTTGTCGTCTTCTCAGTCGCGCCCCTGCCGCAGTGGCGTTGCAACGCCATTCACAGAACAACAATTCCACTTTGTTTTTCTTGCTCGTTTTTGCTCCGTTCTTCTAAGCAACAACTTTGCCTCGATCGACACGAACTTACAGACTCGATTTACATAATAAAATGTCCAAAACAATAGGCCCATACATTGAACAATTCAACGAAATTATGTAAATCTAAGTGCCAAAATTGAAACCATCTAATTTGCAAACCGTACATTCATCACATGAAAAACAGTAAATCCCACCTATGATCTTGATAAATCCAGAATAAAATAGAGAACACAATTGGTCTCTGATACCAATTGAAGGGATTGAATTTCGCAGCGGAAGTGATTGTGAATCAGGTGTTCTTATTTAGTTACATGGATTTCAATCAAGATCATATAAAACTAAGATTAAGCATGCTTTAAGAAATTGGACAGCAAGAAATTACCTTTGAAGAACTCTTTCTTCAAGTGCTCTTTCTCCCACGATCACGATCTTAACAACTCAAACCCGAACGATCACGGACACCACCATCGGATCTTCTCCGTTGTTCTCTAGGTGAGGGAGGTGGGTTCCTTTAAGATAAGGTGTGAGGTAGTGAAAGAGGTTGTGTATGGAACATTTCCAACACAACTATGTGATACTCTAGGGTTTCTCAAAAAACACACACTCAAAGTTGCATCTCATGCAACTATTTATAGGAAAATAGGATGGAAATTACCATCCTATCCCTCCTTTATTCTCTCATTAGTATATGGTTTATATGTGAATCTAATTCACATTAAAATCATATATTATATCAATTATATCATATATAACTGATATAACACCTCATATATGAAATTGAACCCTTCAATTTCATTCCTAACTTTATACCCTCAATATTACCATATTAAGCCAACGGAGGGACCTAATGGACCTACAGTTCATGAGCTCCAATGATGTGAGATTAACTGATCAAACTCTTTGATCTAGTTAATCAATATTCATTAACTACAAGTCACTCCACAATAGACTTGTAGCTGCACTCTCCTCACTGTAGATTATATTGTGTCCATTGATATAATCATTGCCCATGAGTCGACCCTTCACAGGTTATTCGTAATCACTGTTGGTTCAAATTACCGTTTTACTCCTGTGATTACCTCTTTGTTCCTTAAGCACCACTGATCCTCTAATGAACAACAAGTCTAAGGTCCTACCATAGACTCATACCCTCTTAGAGGTCGGGGCCCCATTGTTCAAGACCTGGAGTCAGTTCTTAAGGGAACAACCTATCTAATTCTTAAGTGTAGGAATGAGTGAATTCCATTTTGTATAGTTAAGTCTCCAGCAACCTACGAGGTTCTGTCCCTGAGAAGGTAGGCTTATTGAGTCGATTACAGACCACTCTCACCCATACAAGTTTAAGGACAAACCCCTATAAGCAGCAGTTCTTAACTTACTCAGGATTCAGGTCGAGTCACTAATGACCATCTATAAATTATAAGTCTTATCATGTTAACGGTGTTATATTGGTTAGACTAATAATTTACAGTCCGATCTTGTATGAACTCTCCATACAGGATGCCCCCACTCGCATGTCAACCACATGAATGAGTTGGATTACCTCATTTGTACTAATTACAAAGTGGGTCGCATCCTTGGTGTTACCAGAATAAGGTTTCCAACCTTATTCTTATACCATAGACCATTTTGGTTATATTCTTGAACACAATCCAAATAGTGTCTACTACACTGATGTTCAAGATACATTATAACCTTGGAGCTTAGTTTATTGGATTTATAAAGTTAAGAATATAATTTTATCAAAACAAATAACTCTTTATTTATTTGATCAAAATTACATAAGTTTAGGGCACAAATCCCAACAAAAAGCATATAGAGCCAAAGAGCCCTTGAGCTTATACATTCTGACCTCTGTGGTCCGATGTGTGTTAAAGCACGAGAAGGTTATGAATACTTTGTATCTTTCATAGATGACTATTCAAGGTATGGGTATATTTACCTAATGCATAAGAAGTCTGAAACTCTTGAAAAGTTCAATGAGTACAAGACTGAGGTTGAGAACCTATTAGGTAAAACGATTAAAACACTTCGATCGGACAGAGGTGGAGAGTAGATGGACATATAATTCTAGGACTACATGATAGAACACGGAATTACATCCCAACTCTCAGCACCTAGTATGCCACAGCAGAATGGTGTATTGAAGAGGAGAAACAGAACCTTGTTAGACATGGTTCGGTCGATGATGAACTATGCTCATCTCCCTGATTCTTTTTGGGGTTACGTAGTGGAGATTGCGGTCTATATTTTGAATAACATTCCGTCAAAGAGTGTTTGTTAAACACCTTTCGAACTCTGGAATGGAAGTAAAGGCAGTTTACACCATTTCAGAATTTGGAGATGTCCGACCCACGTGTTGGTGTCAAACCCGAAGAAGTTAGAACCCCGTTCAAAATTGTGTCTATTTGTAGGTTACCCAAAAGAGACTAGGGGTGGACTATTTTTCAATCCTAGGAAAATAGGGTGCTTGTGTTGACAAACGCCACTTTCCTTGAGGAAGACCACGTCAGGGATCATTTGCCTAGAAGCAAAATCGTGTTGAACGAAATGGATAGTAAATCAGCAAGAGTTGTTAATGGGGCTAGCACGTCAACAATTGTTGTTGATCCTAGCACGTCTAGTCAAGTCCGTTCTCAAGAGTTGTGAATGCCTCGACGTAGTGAAAGGATTGTGAGACAGCCTGAACGTTACATGGGTTTAGCTGAAACCCAAGTCGTCACCCCTGATGATGACTGCGAGGATCCATTGACCTATGATCAGGCAATGGCAGACGTTGACAAAGACGAATAGATTAAAGTTATGGACCAGAAAATGGAGTCGATGTACTTCAACTCCGTCTGGGAGCTTGTGGATCAACCGGATGGGATAAAATCTATAGGTTGCAAATGGATCTACAAGCATAAACGTGTCATAGATGGGAAGGTTCATACCTTCAAAGAATGACTAGTGGCAAAGGGTTTTACCCAGGTTGAAGGGGTTGACTATGAGGAAACCTTTTCCCCTGTTACCATGGTAAAGTCAATCAGGATCCTTCTGGCCATTGCCACATATTATGACTATGAGGTATGACAGATGGATGTCAAGACCGCCTTTCTGAATGGCAACCTTGACGAAACCATCTACATGGACCAGCCCAAGAGGTTCATTACCCAAGGTCAAGAGCAAAAGGTTTGTCGGCTTCATAGGTCCATTTATGGACTGAAACAAGCCTCGAGGTCTTGGAATATAAGGTTTGATGAGGCGATCAAATCTTATGGCTTTAATTAGAATGTTGACGAGCCTTGTGCCTACAAGAAAATCCTTGAAAAAATTGTCGCATTTCTGATATTGTACGTGGATGATATCCTTCTCATTGGGAATGAGGTAGGATTTCTTACTGACGTAAAGAAATGGTTGGCTTCACAATTCCAAATGAAAGATTTGGGAGAAGTTCAGTATGTTCTAGGTATCCAGATAGTCCGGAACTGGAAGAACAAAACGTTGGCCATGTCTCAGGCGTCTTATATTGACAAGCAGTTGTCTAGATATAAGATGCATAACTCCAAGAAGGGTTTGCTGCCTTTCAGGCATGGGGTTCACCTGTCTAAGGATCAATGTCCTAATACTCCCCAAGAGGTTGAGGATATGAGACAGATCCCCTATGCTTCAGCTGTAGGAAGCCTAATGTATGCCATGTTGTGTACTAGGCTCGACATCTGTTATGCAGTGGGGATTGTCGGTAGGTGTCAATCCAATCTAGGATTAGATAATTGGACGGTCGTAAAGGCAATCCTCAAGTATCTTAGGAGAACGAGGAACTACAGCCTAGTGTATGGGAATGGGGATTTGATCCTTACGGGATACACAGATTCTAACTTTCAGACTGATAAGCATTCTAGGAAATCCCCTTCGGGGTCAGCCTTCATTCTGAATGGAGAAGTTATAGTATGGTGAAGCATCAAGCAGGGATGCATCACTGATTCCACTATGGAAGCTGAGTACGTTGCGGCTTGTGAAGCTATAAAGGAAGTTGTTTGGCTCAGGAAGTTCATGACAAATTTGGAAGTTGTTCCAAATATGAACTTGTCGATCACGCTATTTTGTAACAACAGTGGTGTTGTAGCCAACTCCAGAGAGCTTCGGAGTCATAAGAGGAGCAAGCACATTGAGCGAAAGTATCATCTGATACGGGAGATTGTGCACCGCGGCGACGTGACAGTCACGCAGATAGCGTCGGAGCACAACGTTGCTGATCAATTTACAACGACTCTCACGGCTAAGGTGTTTGAGGGTCACCTAGAGAGTGTAGGTCTTCGAGTGCTTCCTGACAGGGTATTCAATGCCCTAGTTTATTGTATTACTTTATTGTAATCTATTGTACATTTGAGAAATGTATGTTTGCTTCACTAGCTTTGTCCAAGTGGGAGTTTGTTGGGATGTATGTCCGAATCTCATTTTGTATGTAATTCTACCATTTGAAATTAATAAGAGTTATTTCTTTCATCACTTTGTGTCTCGCAATTTTTACAAAGTTTGTCCAATAAACTAAGCTTCAGGGTCATTGAATACATGAGAGAACTAGAACTTGAATGGTGTGTAGTGGACACATAGGGAGGATCACGTTCAAGTTAATGACCCGAACAGTTTATAGTATATGGATAGGGTTGGAGACCTAATCCTGGATACGTTGTGGATGCGGTCCGCTTTGTATTAGATACAAACGATGTGATCTTACTCGTTCTTGTGGTTGGCATGCGAGTGGGGACATCCTGTGCAATGAGATTGTACAAGACCGGACCGTGATTTATTAGACCTACTGATGTAACACCGTTAACAGTATGAGACTAATAACTTCGTAGATGACCATTCATGACTCGAGCTGAATCCTAAGCGTGTTACGGACTCCTGTCTGCGGGGGTATGTCCTTTGACTAGTACAGGTGAGGGTGGTCACAGTTACTCGCCCAATATGCCTATCTTCTTAGGGACAGGACCACGTGGGGAGCTGGGAACTTAACTACGCGAGATGGAATTCACTCGTTCCCGTCTTTAGGAAAACTAGAGGGGTTGTTCCCTTAAATGTTGTCTCTAGGGCTTGGACAACGAGCACCCACCCTCTCACTGACCCAAGAGAGGTGTTGTGTATGGTTGGACCATTATAACGTTGTTGTTCATTAGAGGAGTAATGGGGACTTAAGAAGCAAGAAGTAGACAGAGGGATAAAACGGTAATTTGACCCAGCAGTGTCTACGAACAACCTATGAAGGGTCGACTCATGGGCATTGGTTATATTAGTGGACACAACTTGTCTTACTGTGATGGGAGTGCAACTACGGGTTTTAGTGGAGTGTTACCGTAGCTAATGAATGTTGATTAACCGGGTCAAAGAGTTTGACAGGTTAGTCTCGAATCATTGGAGCTCGTCACTGTAGGTTCATTAGGTCCCTCGGTTGGCTCAAACTAGATTAATAGAGGGTTTATAGTTTTGGTGTGAATTTGAATTGTTCAAGTTCATTAAAGGGTAATTATGTCATTTATATGAGATATGATTGACATATTATATAGTTTAGTGTGAATGAGATTCGTAATAAACTATAGGTTAGCCTAATTGTCTAATTAGGGCTAATTTGGAGAAATTGGATTGAGAGAAATTAAATTGAATGTGATACAATTTAAAAATCCATAATTATACAAATGTGATTTGTATAATGAGATATGAGAATCTTATTATATGTGGTTATGCAAATATGATTTTCATAACATATGGTTGTGGTTAAATGGTAAATAGGTGGAGATTTCAACTCCACCTATCACCATTATATAAACCCTTTGCAAGAAGGGTTTGATATGCTAGTTGCTCATTTTTTTGATTTCTCACCAAAAGAGCATTGCAAAAACTCTCTCAACACTCGCTCTCTCAATCTCTCCTCCCTTTCACCAAAAAGAAGAGTCTCACAACTCTCCTTCTACCAAAAGTAGAACAACCGAGAAACTGTGTGAAGGTGTCCGAGTTACTCACTGTTCAAGGAGATCGAGTGTGTTGAGATCGTGATCATGAAGGGTTCGTGAACGGAGAAGGAAAACTTGAAGACGGTTCTTCAACAAGTAAGTACACTTGCTATTTTTCTTCTTAAATTTCATGTTTAGCCTAGTTTTTATGTGATAGAAACCATTTTAAGAAAACGAATTTTGCAACGATACCACGGTGATTCGATCACCCTTCCACTGCGTGGGATTTCATTCCTTTCAATCATCTTTTGTTGTCATCTCTTGAAGTTTTCTCCCTTGAATTTCTTTGGTTTGTCAACTTGAGTTTTGAGGATGGTCGATCCCATCATTGTCGGAGCAACACCATTAGTGGAGGAGCTTGCAACCATTTTGTTAGTTGTCTTCAGATTGTTGGAAAAATGTTGCTACTTTGCTGTGTATAAAACTGAGTAACACTAGCATATAGATTACAACTTAACTGGCTACAAACAATTACAATGTATTGTATATAACAACTCAAAACTCAAGAACAAAGAATTGTAAATAGTCGACGCACACTTGCTAAGCACTCTCCTGAAGACAATTATTCGCTCTGCACAGGTTGCAAATAGACTACAACGATTGCCTCAGCAGGATATAACGACTAACTCCTATAGAACAACAACCTCGAACTACTCGGATCTGGTAGAACTCTTAGACACTTGCTCTCAACTTGACTCAAGATTAAAGAGAAGAAAGAAAAGAGAGAATACTCTTCACTTGGAATGAGATACTCCAAAATGGAATGAGATACTCCAAATAAAGAAACAAGTTGCTATTTATAGGCTAGCAACTTAGTAACTCTCTAAAATCAAATTAATATGAATAATATGAAACATATATAAAAAAATAACTCAATTATCTAGTTACTTGTTGAAATTTAAACAAAACTTAAAAACTTAACCTTTTAAGTTAAATTTGTATAAGAAACATCAACACATTTGGATGTTTCAAGCTATTTTGAAACTTTTGAATTTAAAATTAAGTAACATCAACATCAATTGATCTTGATGTTTCAAATCAATCCTTTCTTTCACATTTTTATTTCTATAAACTCCAACAAAAAAAAATTTATGAGGTCTTTCTATATTTTTTCAATGTGTGATTCTCAATATGATGCCTCTTTAGGTTTCAGACCAAATTTTTGTTTGAGTACGTAGACTCTGATACCATATTAGATTACATAAGGTTCCATTTCAAAACCAATTAACAATAAGAGGAGTAATTCATGTATTTTATAAATTGTAAAGTCTCTCTACATTTTTTCAATGTGAGGTCATCAACAAAATCATATGTAAAAAGTAGATAAAAATCCATCAGTGGAAGTAGTATTTATAGATTTAATTTTTCAAAACCAAAAGTTAAAAATCAATTAATAGTTATCAAAACAATGCTTAATTATGGACTTTTTGCAATTTTTGGCTTTTGTATAATTCAATATTTAATGTTGATGATTTATCTTATTGTATGCTTTAAAGCTTCGCAAAAGTCTCGGCATTCCAAAGTTAGATTTAGACGACCCTTGTCTAGAACTAGAAGTATAATGGTTGGTCCCTTCGAAACAAGTAATCTTTGAACATTAATTGTGCGTGCCTAATTGTACCAACAACAATAACATTGAACAAAGATCAATCTAAATTAATGACTCTATGGGAAATTAAATTGCACCACAAACTTGTTTTTTAGTTTGTTTGATTGATTTGCATTAAGTAGAAGTGTCTCAAATTTCAAAGTTGAATCTATTGGAATGAAATCTTGTATTTCTTCCATCGTGATTTAGTAATAAACTTTTGATAATTTAATGAATGATAAAAAATAATTTTTTTAAAAAGGCTTACCGGAGATTTAAAAATAAGAGCCTAGATTTGGAGAAATCATTCAAGGAGACTGTCACAATGTGGTAACAATTTTGCACTGTTTGATGTATGAAAGAGATTATAGAACTAGATTGATTAAAGTGAGCATAAGTTAGCGGTAACTAATGTAATAAACGTGGAGAAATGATAAATTGACACTTGTGTGTTTATTTAGCTCTCCATCAAGTATTTATACACATTAAATAACAAATGAAAATAACCAAAAGTAACTAATCATACAAGGGTTATAACTGATGGGAGAAGCCCAACTAAGCCAACAACCTAACAACCTTTTTATACCTAATACTCCCCCTCAAGATGGGTTGAATACATTAATGATACCCATCTTGGGTAGAAGAGAACATAAGATTTTTGAATGCAACGAATTTGTAAATATATCAGCAAGCTGCAGATGAGTGTTGATGGGCAGAAGTTTCAGAAAACCATCAGTCAACTTATCTCTGAGGAAGTGACAATCAAATTCTATGTGTTTAGTCCTTTCATGAAACATGGGGTTTGAAGTAAGGTGAACAACAACCTGATAATCACAAAACAAGAGAACTGGAAGGATTAGGGGAACTTGTAAATCTGCAAGTAAGACAACCACATGATCTCACAAACCGTTAGGGCCAATGCCCTATATTCGGCTTCAGCAGATGAGCGTGCAACAATGGACTGTTTCTTTGATTTCCACGACACCAATGAGTCGCTGAGAAAGATGCAGAAGCGTGTAGTGGAACGTCGAGTATCAATGCATGAAGCCCAATGAGAATCGGCAAATGCCTTAAGCTGAAATGTTGAAACCGGTTTAAGAAGAATGCCTTGTCCAGGAGATGACTTTAAGTAGCGAACAAGATGTTGGGCGACATTAAAATGTTTCTTGCAAGGGCTGGACACAAACTGACTGAGCTTGTTTACCGCATAAGCAATGTCAGGCCGAGAGATGGTTAAGTACAACAGTCGCCCAATGAGCCTTCGATAAGTAGAAGGGTATGTCAAAATATCTCCTTCTGATTGTTGCAACTTTAGAAGTGGATCCATTGGAATAGCTTCTGGCTTGGCCCCAAGAAGACCAGTGTCTTTAATCAACTAAAGAGTATAATGTCACTGTGAAAGGTATAAACCTTTGGTAGAACGTGCAAGCTCAAGCCCAAGGAAGTATTTTAGTGACCCTAAGTCTTTGAGTTTAAGCTTATCATTGAGCAACCGTTTTAAACTATCAATGCCAGATCGGGAAGCACCTGTGATGACTATATTGTCAACATAGACTAAGAGGGCCACAAACTCAGCACCAACACCTTTGATGAACAGAGAATAGTCTTATTTTGACTGTTTAAATCCAAGAGAGATAAGGGCATCTGAAAATTTCTCGAACCACTGACGAGAGGCTTGCTTTAGTCCATATATGGACTTATGTAATCGACAAACCATCCTCTCTTCCTGACGAGGTACAAAATTCTTTGCACGATAGCCTAGCGGAAGATCCATGTAGACCTCTTCAAATAACTCTCCATGGAGAAAGGCGTTGTTTACATCTAACTGGATGAGAGGCCAGTTATAGGTGACTGCAATAGTGAGCAAGACACGTACAGTGACAAGCTTGGCAATCGGAGAATACGTTTCAATGAAATCCAATCCCACCTGTTGGGTATACCCCTTGGCTACTAAACATGTTTTATAACGTTCAATGGACCCATCCGCCCTATACTTCACCTTGTATATCCATTTACATCCAATGGAATGTTTGCCTGCAGGGAGAGAAACAATAGACCAGGTAGCATTGGCTTCCATGGGTTTTAACTCATCGGTCATGGCTGCCCTCCAGTGAGCATGAGGGACCGTTTGGTGATAGTACTGAGGCTCATAAGTGGCAGAAACAAGTAAAGAGAAAGCTCGAAAGTGTGATGAGAGACTGGTGTAGGAAATATACTATTGTAAAGGATATCGAGTAACCTGAAAAGGAGAAAGATCAACTTGCCCTGTGAGTAAATTGCAATGATAATGTTGCAAGTAAGAGGGAGGCCTAAAAGGTCGCGTGGATCTGCGTGGCATACGACTAAGACCCCTAACAACCTCTTGGCTATGTACCTCAGGATCACCTTGGTCATGGACTGTTGCAGGAACATCAGTATGATAAGAAATAATAGGCGTTGAGAGGGACTCACTTGTAGTCATAGGCACATCAATATTGAATGAGCGAGGTAGAAAAACTGAGGGGATCAAGACATCAACTTGCTCTGTTGGAATGGTGACTTTGTGAAAGGGATATATGGTCTCGTGGAACACAACATCCCTGGAAATGAAAAACTTTTTGTTCTCGATATCAAACAGCTTGTAAGCTTTCATACCGGGTGGATAACCAACAAAGACAACTGGTATTGTCCGAGGTGCAAACTTTGACCAATTGTGCGGTATGGTAGAAGCAAAACACAGGCAACCAAAAGACCGCAGAAGAGAGAAATCAGACAAGCAATTGTGAAGGAGAAAATAGGGAGTCTTCCATCCTAATAACTTGGAGGGAGTTCTATTGATTAGATAAACAACAGTTAAGACACACTCATTCCAAAAATGAAGGGGAATCCTGAACTGAAAGTATAAGGCTCTAGCCACATTGAGCAGGTGTTGATGTTTTCTCTCCACGACAGAGTTTTGTTCGGGTCTGGCAACACACGAAAACTGATGCACCACTCCCTTCTCAAGAAAGAAATCATTAAACGAGAGCTCAAGAGCATTATCAGACCTAAAAGTCTTGATATGTTTGTCATACTGAGTGTAAACTAACTGAAAAAACTGAGGTATAGTGACCAAAACATCAGATTTATTCCGCAGCAAATATATCCATGTGTATCGAGTGTAATCATCTACAATCGTGAGAAATAATTGTGACCAGCATGCGAGGATGTAGCAAAAGGGCCCCAAAATATCAGCATGTATAACATCAAAAGGAGATGCAAACAAATTGTTATTCGAAACAAAGGACAAACGTTTTTGTTTAGCTAAGGGGCAGATATCACAAGGAGCATGATCTACAGTATGAAAATATAAAACATCCTTCAAAACATGTAATCGACTGAAAGAGAGGTGCCTAAGCCTAGAATGCCACAAAGACAAAGGTGCAGAATGACTAGCCAGCAAAATAGGGGATGAGTGGCCACCATTGTGTTCCAGTAGGTATAACTTCTGAATCAAATTACCCCTGCCAATCGTCCTCAAACTGTATTTGTCCTGAATGTCACAATGATCAGTATAAAAGCTAACCAGACAAGGCGAGGTGTATGTTAAAGCACTGATGGAGAGCAGATTATATTGAAATTCTGGAACAAAAAGGACATGAGACAGATGCAAGGAACCAAGTAAAGTGATCATGCCAGCAAACTTGACTTGAATGCGTGAACTATCAAGCAAAAGAATGGAAGCATTGACAGGACTTAAAGTGTCAAATAGAGACTTATTGAAGCAGATATACACAGAAGCACCTGAGTCGATTACCCATGTATTCATAGGAAGAGGTTGTGTGGGACAAGTACCTGCGATGTGAGAGGTTCCAGAGTCAGTCTTGATAGCATTCAACTTCGACTGCAGCATAGAAAGGATGTTATGGCACTGAGCCAGCGTATCGGCCTCAGACAGAGGTTCAGGGGCTGAAGAAATGTCCTGAGCAGTCGCCTGAACGGATGATGTTGTGGTTGGTGGCAATTTTTCGACACACTGTTATTATGGATTGGAAGAAGACCGTTGATTGCCTCGTGAACGGTATCCAGGGGGATAACCGTGTAGCTTATAGCAGCGGTCGATGGTATGTCCCTGATATCCACAGTGTGTATAAATAGGTCGTTCTTTGCGAGATTTCGACTGAGTATGTGCATTGGTGGAGGACGGAGCGCCTTGATTCACAGCAAGCGCAATTGTTGGAGTAGAAAGAACAGGCACAGATCGTTGTTGTTCTTCTTGTGCAATCAACGAAAAAGCCTTGTTTAATAGAAGGATGAGGCTCCATTAACAAGATTTGTGAACGGGCGTGGCCATATGAGTCATTGAGGCCCATCAAGAAGTTCATCAAATACTCAATTTAAAAGAAATCCCCAATCGCTTGACGTCCTCCACAGGTACACTTGCCACAAGAACACCCTGGCCGATACATTGCATATTCATCCTAGAAACTTTTCAATTTCGAGAAGTACGTAGTGAAAGATTGCTGGTCTTGAGTTAGGGTGGCGAGACTGCGTTTAAGCTAGAAGATCCGAAGACCATTATTGCGTTGAAAACGTTCTTTAAGATCAAGTCATATCGAGCGAGTCGAGTCAGAGAACAGGCCGGATGCTAGACGAGATACCTTTGGAGACCGAATTTAGTATCCAAGCAATCACAATGTGATTATTTCGTGTCCATGCAGGAAGAAGATCGTCGGTGGGCTGTGAAATGGAACCATCGATAAACCCAAGCTCGTTTCGAATCGATAAAGCTAACAACATTGATCGACTCCACGTGACATAATTGTCTTCAGTGAGTAATTCTGAAACAAGAACAAGATTGGAAGTGTCATGATGATGAAGAAAGAACGGACTAGAAACGTCGACCAGAGGCGGGGGAAGATGAGAGGAAGAAGACGCTATAGTTTGAGTAGGGTCCATGGCGCAAAGAGGGAGAAAGCTCACAATGAAAAATTTTTCTCTGATACCATAATAAACGTGGAGAAATGATAAATTGACACTTGTGTGTTTAATGAAAATAACCAAAAGTAACCAATGAAAATACCATGCTATGCTAATGTCTTTTTTAGTGTTGTTTCCTCCTTAATTATTAGGTATCCTCATTCAATTTCAATTTTCTTGTTTAATTTCTTGTGTTAGTGGCTTTTATTGTTTTTTTTTATATATATAATATTCCATCTACAACAAAACTATTCCCCATTCTAAAGTTCAACTAACATAAAAAGGGATGACAAAGAAGAAACTTGCCAATTTGGAGAAATAAATTATAAATAATACAATCATAAGAACTTGGACAAAATAAACGATGGGGCTTAGATAAAACTTTTATTTTAATGGAGCATACATATGTACGCATGAAGAAGTTGATTTGGGTAACTTTGTAAAAATTTTATCGTTTCAAAATTTTTATGTATGTTGTTAAATTTGAGTATACCTTAAAAACTCAAAACATGTTAAAAATGAACCATATATAAATTTCTCTCGCGCTCCTTTCATAGTAAAAAAAATCTAAAACTTTGAATAATTTATATCTCACCTAAATTGATTCTTTTGCATGGATTTGTTCGGTGTGGATTAAAAATAGTTTGTAGAATACTCTCCACTCCAAACACACAGACTATTAGAACCTAAACTAAATAACTCAGAATCTTAAACACAAATTATATAATCTCTCCACAGACTATTATGACTCATTTAGTATCTTAAACCATCCATATACATAAATTTCAAAAGAACCTAAGAACTCAGCTATCGAAAACCATTTAGAAAAAAAACTATCAAAGAAGAAGAGGCAACCGATGTCGGGGAAAATTTTCGATGCTACGGTAGTATGGAAATTCTTAATTCTTGTTGGTATCTTCGATAACGGTAACATGTTTGTGTCCTACGCCAGGGCTCGGACCTGAATCTTTGATCCTTCTTACATATACCGGAATAGTGATATCTGTGAGCAATTGACGGGCTCGGCCGAAAGAGCTCGGTGCAGTGTTTCGCATGGGCATGAACAGTGGTGGCGGACTAGCTTTTGTTCCATGGAGTTTGGAGCTCGACATGAGAACTAAGAAGAAGATGAAGAAGAAGAACTTGTTGCCCTTATAATTAATATCACAAAAATAATTGGTCTCACTAAATGAAACAACTGTTCCAAATGTTTGGAATTTGGTTGGGATTGGGACAAGAATGCCATAAAATTAGCTCTATTTATAAGGAAACTAAACACATCATTTGGAAAGCTTGATTTAACTTGTTCCGCTAAACAAACTCCCATGTCTGTTCCTCTTCCTCACCTAGTTTTTTTAATTCATTTAACAAATGTGTGAATTTGAGTATGATCTTTTTTTTTTCAGCTTTCAATTATTTTAAAAAATTAATCATCTTGTTTATTGATGATGTTCTTTTGTTATGATCTATTTTTTTATTTTTATTTTTTGGAAAAAATACCTATAAAATCATAATCAAGTTTTAAAACCGTGGGGGGAGGGAAATGCTAGTGCCAAAACTCAAGTTTACAAAATTTTCAATATATATGGCTTAAAATTTAATAAATGATTTAACAAAAAGATATAAACTAAAAGAAAAGAAGAAAATTCAAATTAGAATATTTGATTTGCAGTTGATGTATTTGATCCGGCATATATGCAGCTAGAAAATGGCCAAAATGAACATAACTCATTGGTAATTGATATATGCCATCGACTAATAAATTAAGGTTGGAATCGATTTCCCGATTCCCAAAATTCAATAAGCTGTACTGGAATCTTAGAATTAAAAAAAATAAATTATAGCAATATTTAAACTGAATCATGAAAATTAACGTCAATCACATGATTAAAAGAGTAAAAAGCACTCCAATTTAGAATTAAACTTTTCAGACCAAGCTTTAAAGAAATCAACACAACAAGAGGAACCAAAAAAAAAAGGTTTAACATGGTCACAACCAGCTAACACTCCTAATTAGCCACAAATCCTTTGAAATGGAACATCAATTAACTTCTTGCGGTAAATTTCATCATCCACTTAAGTTTAAGGTTGGATATGATGAAATTAAAATTTTAAGATTAAATATGATTCACTAAATAAAAAGGTAAAGAGAATAAAAAATTCAAAAATTAATATTATAATGTTTTTCATTTGAAAAAAATAAACAAAATAAATATAAAAATTGCCAATTCTAGGTCAATTGGGATCTCTCCTTGGCTGCCCCTAATCTCACTTGCCAATCAAACAATGTCAGGTAATTTTTCTAATCGAGAAATATCCAACAATAAAATTGATATATATATATATAATACCCATTTGGATGGTTGAGCAAGAAACCTAAAACTTAAAAGTTAATTTCAAAGAAAACAGAGAATCAGAGAATTGAATCCGTGGAAGAAAAGCAATCAGAAACATAAACTAATATATTTCATATATATGTATATTTATAAACTAGTATTTTACAAGAGGCCTTCTTCTTCCAACCTTGAACGTGTACACACTTTATTAGACATAAAAGAGGAAAAAAATTTGTTTCAAAAAGAGGAAAAATTTGTTTCTGACATAAAAGAGGAAGAAAAAAAAAATTGTTTCAAAAAAAAAAAAGAGGAAAAAAATTAATATTTTTGGAATAACTTAATTTTATTCATTGTGTTCGCATTTGATAGTTAACCTGTTTTAATGTACTAAAACAAGAAACCTGTTTTAATAGAAAACAGCAGTTTGAGATGTTTTGACTTAGGGTGTTTGGTCCTCGAGTTGAATTGAGTTGAGTTGAATCTTCTTAAAATTGTTTGGGGAATTAAAAATAACAAAGAAAAATAGAGCAGATATTGAGAAATAAACATGTAAACAATTAGGTTGAGGTGCGGGTATCTCACTCTTTTTAAGGAGATTCAAGCTCTCTGCAGTCTATATTTATTTATCAACTATCGGTGCAATAGTCTTCTCTAGTCTGTCTCCTTCAGGCTATAACAACCTAACTGATATGTTGTGTATCTGAAACCACTTTTTACTAAGAGATTAAGCTCAAAGCTCCACAACAAAGAATACCCCTCTTTTGGCTAATTGCTCTTAAAGGAGTAAAGTAGAGAATATGAGAATTAGAGAAAAAAGAAGCTTGAAATGTTGTGTGTTGAAAGTGTTTGTGAGAGAGGTATTTATAGGATTTTTTAGATCTAGAAAATAAATACATAATTAAATTTGTCAAACTCTTAACATCTCACAATGTTAAGAAGACTCATTAAGGAGTTACAACTGTTTTCCTTTATTGTTACTTATTTCAGTTGTAATAGATATTTTATTTCTTTTCACAGATGATCTATATATATGACATCTGTTGTGATCACTTTGTGATGAATTTACAGCTATTATTGAGTGATCAACTTTACTGTTCTTGACTTCTTTCTATTGTGTTGTAAAACTTTCATGGTATCAGAACTTCTCAAGGTTTAACAACCAGTGTTGATGATTCTGAGAATTTTTTTTTTCGATGGCCTCATCAAGTACTACTGACGTAGTTTCTCTATCACCAATGCTCAAATTCATTAATCCGGGCAACAAAAGTACGACTCCTCAGCTTGATGAAGATAATTTTCTTATGTGGAAATTTCAAGTGTTGATTATGCTACGGGGGCATGACTTACAGAAATTCATTGATGAAGATTACTCTATCCCTTCGAAATTTCTTGATTCGACAGATGAATCTTCATCGACTTGTGTGCTTAATCCAGAGTATGAGTATTGGGTGCGACAAAATAACCTAGTCACTGCTTGGTTTCTTGGATCGATGTCTACTACAATAGTCTCTGAATTGCTTAATTACAATACATCTAGAGAGGTATGGAATCATCTTCTTGATCGCTTTTCTTCAAAGAATATAGCACGAGTTCTTGAATTAAAATCAAAATTAGAATCGACCAAGAAGAATAATATGGTGTTGCACGAATATTTTTAGAAAATCAAGAACTTAGTCGATTCACTGGCAGCGGATGGGAAACCCATTTCACATGACGATCATGTGTTGTATTTACTTGCGGGGTTAGGACCTGAATATGACTCTACTGTCTCAGTGATAGCTGGGAATGAAGAAACACCACCGTTGTATAAAGTTTACTCGATGTTACTTACTCAAGAAAGTCGACTTCAGCGACATACTACAACTTCGGTAAATTCTGATGGTACTTTGCCTTCTGTTAATCTTGTTGTACAAAATCAGGTGAAACCTTCGTCATCTACTCCCTCTCAGAACTTTAATGAGTCGAATAGAAAAGCCAAGAACTCAAGTGGGTAAGGAAATAGATCTGGTCGACGCCCCTGGAATAATTCCAACAATAAGCCGCAATGTCAGCTATGTGGGAAATTTGGGCATACCGTTTTGCGTTGTTATTTCAGATTTGAGAGGTGGTATCAAGGTCCTAATTCCTCGACAAATCAGTATTCAAATATGCCCACGTCTAGTCCACACATGTCTGGTCCTCATATCCCTTCTCAGTAGAATTATCAGTCACCAGGAACGACTTATACCCTGCAACATGAGATGAATAGAGAAAGTCAGTGGTATCCAGATTCAGGGGCCTCACATCATGTCACAAATGATATGAACAATTTATCCATGAGAACAAAATATTAGGGTGACAACAAGGTTCATATTGGCAATGGTGCAGATTTGGAGATACAAAATACTGGTTATTCTTGTCTTAAATCATCCACAAATTAAATCTTTCATCTCCAAAACCTTTTACATGTTCCACACATTACCAAAAATCTCATTAGTGTAAGCCAGTTTGCTAAGGATAACCATGTGAATTTTGAATTTCACTCTTCTGTTTGTTTTGTGAAGGATATCCCAACTGATCAAATTCTTATTCAAGGCAATCTTGTTGATGGGCTTTATAGGTTTCACCTGGAAAAGGCAGCATCTCCTTCAACTTCAAATCAAGCAGATGGTTGCTATAATCCGACCATTTTTCCTCAAGTACATCATACTACCCCTTGTAATAACTTTTTCTTGTCTAAACCTAGCATTGTACTCGATATATGGCATAATAGATTAGGCCATACATCACTCCCTATTGTTCAAAATATTCTTACTTAGTGTAATGTTTCTTTTTCTTCAAATAAAATCTCCAATTTGTGTCATGCCTGTGCTCTTGGAAAGTCTCATAATTTTCCATTTTCTGTGTCTACAACTCAATATTCTGCTCCTCTTCAATTAATAGTCACTGATGTTTGGGGCCCAACATATAAAACATCTAAGAAGGGCTTCTCCTATTATGTGAGTTTTGTAGATGTTTACTCTAGGTATACTTGGATTTATTTTTTGAAATCCAAGTCAGAGACTTTTTCAGCCTTTCTTATGTTTAAAAATCATGTTGAAAAACTTCTTGGTAGATCTATACTTCGTGTACAAACAGATGGTGGTGGAGAATTTTGTTCGTTCTCACCTTTTCATAAAATTAATGGTATTGAACATAGACAAACCTACCTCTATACGTCGCAACAAAATGGTATCATTGAAAGAAAGCATCGTCATATTGTGGACATGGGTCTTACACTCATGTCTCATGCTTCCCTTTCTTTGGAATTCTGGGATGATGTCTTTTTCACTACTATGTACCTGATAAATCGAATACCTACTAAAGTTCATCTTAATATTTCGCCTATGGAAAAACTATTTGATCAAAAACCAGATTACTCATTTTTAAAAACCTTTGGATGTTTATGTTATCCCTCCTTGAGAGCTTATAACCATCACAAAATGGATCCTCGTTCTACTCCTTGCATTTTCCTTGGTTACAGCTCTATTCACAAAGGATATAAATGTATTGCCCAATCTGGTAGAGTGTATATATCGAGGCATGTCTTGTTTGATGAATACATCTTTCCTACTGCTACTTTCCTAAACCAGTTATCATGTGAAAAGTTGTCTTCTAAAGTCATTCAGTCTTTACTTGTTATACATTTTCCTTCCCTAACCAAATCTGTTGGTTTATGTCCTAGAGTCATTAACTCTGTCCAACCCATGTCAGATCAGCTGGCTAGCCTATCACCTATATCTAATGACAGTACATCTCCTATTTCGTCAAATCAACAACAATGTTGTCCTTCCATTCTATCTTCTCCAACCGGCTTCCCTTCAAATCCTATTGCTTCCCTCACTGACCATCAAAACTCTTCTCCGTTCACCAGTCAAGCTGCAACCAAGATTGTGCATCCCTTGTCTGCACCTGAGCCTGTGTTACCGAGAGTCACAAATCAACACTCTATGATCACTCGAAGTAAGAATGGAATTACTAAGCCAAAAGTAATGCTCACTACTAATATTGAGGTTGAACCTCCAAATTTTAAAGAATCCCTCAAATGTGACCATTATGTCAAAGCAACGAAAGATGAATATCAGGCTTTGTTAGCTAATGATACATGGCAGTTAGTGGATGTTCCTTCGGATAAGAAGGTAATCGGTTGTAAATGGGTCTTTAAAATAAAGCGTAACTCTGATGGATCTATTGCTAGGTATAAAGCTCGATTGGTGGCTTAGGGTTTTCATCAACAAGTAAATCTTGATTATACAGAAATGTTTAGGTCCTATTGTGAAGCCTATGACAATCAGAGTATTGTTCACATTGGGCTTAGCACATGGGTGTTCCTTCAAACAAGTGGATATCAATAATGCATTTTTACATGGTTTGTTGACTGAGGATGTCTATATGATGCAATCACTGAGTATGTTATCCCCTTCCTCCACACAAGTCTGTAAATTGAAAAACGCGTTATATGGTTTGAAACAGGCACCAAGGGCCTGGTATGATAGACTGAGTGAATTCTTGTGTTCTGTGAGACTTATTCACTCCAAGGCTGACTCTTCTTTATTTATATACAAAAAGAATGGGTGTTGTTGCTATATATTGGTGTATGTTGATGACATAATTGTGACTGGCAATTCCTCTTTATTCATCAATAAACTGATTGTTGCCTTAAATAAGAAATTCACTTTGAAAGATCTGGGCCTGCTGAGCTATTTTCTTGATGTGGAAGTGCCTCATGTGCCTACAGGAGGGATGTTTTTATCTTAGAGGAAGTATATCTCAGATATTCTTTTCAAAACTAAGATGCAGAATGCAAATAGCCTAAGTACACCAATGGTTAGTGGCTCGGTTATGTCTACTTTTGGTGGTGAAAAATTCTGATGTTCGACTCTATCGAAGTACTGTTGGAGCTCTACAATATGCTACACTCACGAGGCCAGAAATTACATATAGTGTGAAGAAAGTCTGTCAATTTATGCACTCTCCAACTGTGTTTCATTGGCAAGCTGTTAAGCGCATTCTCAGATACTTAAATTGTACACTAGACCATGGATTGATATTTCAAAAGTCAAAGGAATTATTGTTGCAAGGCTTCGCTGATATCGATTGGGCGTCTTACCCTGATGACAGAAAATCTACTTCGGGCTATTGTGTTTATTTTGGAGAAAAATTAATCCAGTAGTCTTCAAAAAAGCAGAACATTATTTCCAGATCAAACACTGAAGCTGAATATCGCAGCTTAGCCCATGCCTCTGCAGAATTAGTTTGGTTGAAATCGATATTCTGTGATCTTCATATTTCATTGCCTTGCTCTCCAACGTTGTGGTGTGACAATCTTAGTGTTGCCCATCTCAGTGCAAATCTGGTATTACATTCTAGAACAAAGCATGTTGAAATAGACATCTACTTTGTTAGAGATCTTGTTCTTAAAAGACAGCTTCGTGTATGTCATCTACATGCTACAGCTCAAATTGTCGATGTGTTCACCAAACCATTATCAGCCTCACGGTTTCTTCCCTTGAAAGACAAGCTCAATGTCGTGTCTTCTATGTCCAATCGCTTGAGGGGGGAGGGGGTGTTAAGAAGAGTCATTAAGGAGTTACAACTGTTTTCCTTTATTGTTACTTATTTCAGTTGTAATAGATATTTTATTTTCTTTTTGCAGATGATCTATATATATGACATCTGTTGTGATCACTTTATGATGAATTTACAGCTATTATTGAGTGATCAACTTTACTGTTCTTGGCTTCTTTCTATTGCTGTAAAACTTTCACACAAATACGACGTTCTCTTTAAAAGAATTAAAACTCTCCAAAAACTAATAACTCAAAAGAAACTCATATTAAAAATCAAATAAATATTAAAATATTACAACAATAAATATATTGAGTATATATAACGAAATTTGTCCAAGGTAGAATACATATTTTTGAAAGAAAATCTGACACCTGTTATATATATTAAATCAAGGCAATTGTCTTTATCATTCTAAACGTCATTGTATGGAATGCGTTATGGAAATAATTTTCAATCTACGTATGAATGAAATGTATAAGGGGTATTCGTACGGATAACCCATTTTCCAATGCATTAATGGCATTTGAACTGACATTTCAAAATAATGAAATATGACCTATTCTGACAAGGCAATACGCGCAAAATGACTCATAAGGGTAATATGGAGCGGTCTTTCTTGTTCACGCTCCCCGCACGTTGTTCACGCTCTCGCTCCCGTTGTCTCGCTCTCGCTCTCGCTCAAATGAATGGAAAAAAATATAAAGAAAAAATGACAAAAAAAGACAGAGAAGAGCTGGAGTAGCAGAGAGAGAGCGAGTCAGCGAGAGCGAGCCAGCGAGAGCGAGCCAACTATAGTGCGATTTTTATTTTATTTTTTTTTTCTCCAGAATTTTGACAACTTAAATACTATCATAAGCGAGAGCGAGAGCGAGAACGAGAGTTGAACGAGAGCGAGAGAGCTAGAGTCAGTATGATGCCCTTACGGTAATTTGGACGGAATGCACAGTACAAAAAAGGTCAAATGTCATTAATTTCAGAACATGAGTCAAATCACATTAATGCATGTGAAAATGAGTTTTTCATGCAAATTTCTCAATGTATAAGGTATATATAAATAGGATAGAAAAAGAATTTTAGGATCACAAACAAAACGTGCATATAAAAATTATATATTGTTGTTAAAGACAATATCAACAAAAAAAATGTTAGAAAAAATTGAAACGATATATGCATACTTGTAAGTTTAATGATATCGAATATAAACGGTTATAAAGAACAACCATACTTGTAATCGATATAGGGTTGTTTCAACAATGATATATGTATGTATGAAAATTACATACAATTATTTAAATAATATGAACAGAAATCGTCAGTAAAACTATAAACAACATATGCATATACTGGTATACATAAAATATATTAAAATAAAGAGAAAAACATATACACTATACTCATTTTTTAGTGGGCATAGAGAATGTGCGCCAGACAAAAATAGTAGTGGGAAATTATAATCGAAAAATGTAAATTACGGTGGAAAGGATGTCATATAATTTATTTGATGTTGGTAGACAATTAAAGTCAAAAAATTGAAAACCATGGTAAAATTTGATAAGTTAGTGATTGTCGAGGAAAGAAGAATAAATGAAAAATGAAGTTGACCGCCATGGAAATGAATCTTTTAATATAATTGAATAATATAAATATACATTAATATTCTTTACTGTTATGAAATGGAGAGAGAGAAAAATAATCCATATCTGTTGTAAAAATAAGATGGAAACCGGGTATAATGTTACCAATATTTAAATACTAATATAATAATATATTTATAATAATAATATAATATAATAATAATAATAATAATAATAATAAAACAAGTGTTTGGAAAGTGGGGGCAATATATATATAATATAAATACAGAGATAGTGGAAATTTATGCAAAATTAAATAAAGATTAAAAGAGAAAGTGGGAGAGAATGAAGAGAATTGGAGAGAATTCACCAATGGATGTTTTTTATTTTTCCACCAAAAGCCACTATTTATAGGCAATTTGGAAAGGGTGTGTTGGCACAATTGGACACCAAGCATTGGTAAGAGATGGACACATGGAGGACACTATGGCTATGGAGGCTTTGCCATTTGGCATGAGTATTGAAGGGCACATTGCATGGGCATCTATTATGTGTAATATTTACAATACTCCCCCTTAGATGCCCATTTATATAAAATATGTCTCGTTAAAATCTTACTAGGGAAAAACCCAATGGGATAAAAACCCTAGTAAAGGAAAAAGAGTACATATTTTATATAATACATTTACTCCCCCTCATGACGACATCACTTGAGATCTCTGAGTCTTCGCATCCCAATACTGTGAACCAATTTCTCAAATGTTGTAGTTGGTAATGCTTTTGTAAATATGTCCGCCAAGTTATCCTTCTCGAACAAATCATTTGTCTTGTAGAGATCTCGCCATTTTCTTCAAGGTCATGAGTGTAGAAAAGCTTGGAGAGATATGTTTCGTTCTATCTCCTTTGATATATCCTCCTTTGACTTGAGCTATACATGCTGTGTTGTCTTCGTATAATATTGTTGGAAGGGGTTTGCTCGAAGACAAGCCACATGTCTCACGAATGTGTTGTGTCATTGATCTCAGCCATACACATTCTCGACTTGCTTCGTGAATTGCGAGAATTTCAGCATGATTCGAAGAAGTGGCCGTGATGGTCTGTTTCACTGATCGCCATGATATGGCGGTTCCTCCACATGTAAATAGATAACCTGTCTGAGATCTAGCTTTGTGTGGATCAGATAGATAACCAGAATCTGCATAACCAACTAGATCAAAGCTAGATTTGTTAGAATAAAATAAACTCATATCAATTGTCCCTCGAAGATATCGGAGTACATGTTTAACTTCGTTCCAATGTCTTTTTGTAGGACATGAACTATATCTAGCTAATAAATTTACTGAAAATGCAATATCTGGTCTTGTGTTATTAGCTAGATACATAAGTGCACCAATTGCACTAAGATATGGTACTTCAGGACCAAGAAGTTCTTCATTATCATCTCGAGGTCGAAATATATCTTTCTTTACATCCAGTGAACGAACTTCCATTGGAATGTTCAATGGATGTGCTTTATCATCTCGAGGTCGAAATATATCTTTCTTTACATCCATTGTATAAGTTGATTGATGAACAAATATCCCATCTGCTAAATGTTCAATTTGCAAACCAAGGCAAAATTTTGTTTTTCCAAGATCTTTCATCTCGAATTCTTTCTTAAGATATTCTATTGCCTTGGATAACTCTTCAGGAGTTCCAATTATATTTAAGTTATCAACATATACAGTTATAATAGCAAATCCTGACTGAGATTTCTTTATAAAAACACACGGACATATTGGATTATTTTGATATCCTTCTTTCAACAGATATTCACTCAAAGCGATTATACCACATTCGTCCCCGATTGTTTTAATCCATATAATGATCTCTCAGTAACTTTATCGAATACAATTCCCAGAACTTGATTCATATTTTAATAGGGAGAAATGAATATTCTAGTAAGCGTAGGGCGCGCAGGGCTCCCCGAGACAGAGAGCCCGCGCAATCAAGAGACCTTATAAACATAACAAATCAAATTTGCATAGTGACCAAAATTCTATAAGAATTCATAGAAATGGCAAAGCCAGAAGCATATCTAGTAGCAGAAAAATCAAATGATTGTTTTTAATCGCCCCTTTCTTTTTGGGTATGCAGTACTAAGAGTCCTCTCACTACCAACCAGTGGACATCATCTGGCTGGTCTTGCCAGTATCAACAAACAAGAAAAAAAACAAGCAAATGGAAACACAAAAAGCCCCTTCATTATTATTAGATAAAGAAAGGGTAAAGGAGAAAAAACCAAAGCTAAGGAGTGACAAGCTGCGGAAACGCGTCGAATAGGAAAGACTTGGTATATAATCCGTGCCTTCGTTCTGGCTATAGTCCATTAGCAAGCGAGTAGGGGAACCGTTCCTTCCGTGCACAAAGATGTTCCTACTTATATTGAGAGTGACCCCTGAGAGAGACCTCTTCATCCGGTATTTTAAATCCTTCCGGATTTTCATATAAATGTCATTATCCAGAGATCCATATAAATATGCCGTGACTACATCCATTAGATGCATATCAAGTTTTTCATATCTGATCAAAGCCAATCAAATATCTTAATGTTATTGCATCCACCACGGAGAATATATCTCCTCATAATCTATACTGTGCCTTTGCGAGAATCCTTGTGCAACAAGTCTCGCTTTATATCTTAATGACTTCATTATTTTCATTTCTTTTCCTTACAAATACCCATTTGTATCCCACGAGTTTAACACCTTCCTCGGTGTTAGGACTCTCGGTCCAAAAACCTCACGTTTTGAAAGTGAGCTCAACTCTGCTTGGATTGCTTCTTTCCATTTCATTAAATCCTTTCTACGTTTACATTCATCGATAGATTTTGGATCAAAATCGTCACTTTCATGAATAATATCGTGAGCAACATTATAAGCAAAAATGTTGTCAACAATAATATCATTTCGGTTCCATCTCTTTCTGTTGTAACATAGTTTATAGAAATTTCATTATTATCCTCAAGCGTTTGATTTTCATCAATACTCTTTTGAGTAGTTGTATCTTGGATTTCTTCGGAACATCCATACCTTTTATCGAATCATTTTGATTCTCAACTACTTTTCTTTTTTGAGGATTTTTATCTTTGGAACCTATTGGTCTACCACGCTTACGGCGTGCTCCGACTCATTATTGATAACTTGTTCTGTGGAATATCAATTTTGATGGAGCATTTCTTTCTTTGGTATATATGATTTAGTCACCCTTTTAGCATCTATGAATGCATCATCAAATTGATTTGCTATATTTTGCAAATGAATTATCTTTTAATTTCAAGTTCACATTGTTCTCTTCGAGGATCTAAATGAGATAATAATGATGCATTCCACGTAATTTCTTTTTCCAACTTCTTAATTCCTCCCTAATGTTGGAAAATTTGTTTCATTAAAATGACAATCAAGAAATCGTGCGATAAATACATCACCCGTCGAGAACTCAAGATATTTAATAATTGATGTGGAATCATATCCAACATATATTCCTAACCTCCTTTGAGGACCCATCTTAGTACGTTGTGGTGGAGCAATTGGAACATATACCGCACATCCAAAAATTCTCGGATGGGATACATTTGGTCACTTGCCATAAGCTAATTGCATGGGGAATATTTATTATAGGCTCACCGGCCTATACGTAATAATGATGCGTGTGTAAACGCGGCATGACCCCGCACCGATGTAGGGAGTTTAGCTCTCATAAGTAATGGTCTTGCAATTAATTGCGACGCGTTTTATAAATGATTACGCTAGACCATTTTGTGTATGAACATGAGCTACGGGATGTTCAACATTTATCCCAATTGACATACAATAATTATTAAAAGTTTGGGATGTAAATTCACCAAAGATTATCAAGTCGAATTGTCTTAATTGTATAATCGGAAATTGTGCTCTTAACTTAATTATTTGAGCAAGCAATCTTGCAAATGCAAGATTTCGACTTGATATATAATAAGCATACGTGTGACCATCTACTGGATGCGTCAATTAATACCATAAAATATCTAAATGGACCACTTGGTGGGTTAATAGGTCCACAAATATCACCTTGAATTCGCTCTAAAAATGCGATTTATTCAATCTCTACTTTAGCCGGTGATGGTCTAATAATTAATTTCCTTGAGAGCAAGCATCACATGACAACTCATTTGATTGAAGAATCTTCTGGTTCTTTAAAGGATGTCCATGTGAATTTTCAATAATTTTCCTCATCATTATCGATCCTGGATGACCCAGTCGATCATGCCAAACACTGAATATTTCTGGATTCATGAACTTCTGGTTCATTGTTGCATAACTTTCGATTACTCGTATATGAGTATAATATAATCCGAAAGAAAAAGTGGCGATGTTTCCAATATACGTTTTTCATGTGAAACAATAGATGTGATATAGAGATACTCTATATTATTTTTTTACGATCGGTTTCAACATGATAACCATTATTACGTATATCTTTAAAACTCAATAGATTTCTCTTTGATTTGCTAGAGAACAAAGTATTATTAATTGAAAATTTTGTTCCTTTAGGCAAGATAAAACTTGCTTTTCCAAAACCTTCAATCAGTCTGCAGAACTCTGATATAGTATTGATTTTTGCTTCCAAAGATTGTCAATTTAGAAAAATATTTTCTGCATATGATGAGTATCGTAATGCGTAGTTGCGCAGTCTGCTAGACATAAATCCTCATTGCTCATTTTCGGTTACTCAACATATTGAAATTGTCCATATTTCTTCATTGATAAGAAAAGAAAAACGATTACAAAAAGTCCTAAATATATATACAAAAACAAGAAAAGGAAAAAAATACTATAATTACAAGCAGTACTTAATTATATATCTTCATACAAAACATCCTCTACTTGTTTGATTGCATCAATTTTCTCTCCAGGAGATTCAAAATAATCAGCCACATCAAGATGCACCATATTGGAGGGATCAAACACATCATCTTCTTGAATGGCAAGATTCACCTCCACATTCTTCCCTTTTCCCTTTTCCTTCAGGGAAGCTTGATAGAGATCAACAAGGTGTTTTGATGTACGACAGGTACGTGACCAGTGCCCAGTCATTCCGCACCGGAAACATTTATGTTCACCACCTTTTGAACTTTTATCTTGTGGAGCTTTTCCTTTATGATCATCAGTTCGTATGGGTTTCTTAAAATTATAATGCCCACCACGAAAATAGGTATTTCTTCCTCTCATGCGGTCCCGACTTGCGACCACGACCACGACCTCGACCACGATTATTGAAATTCACAAAGATTCACTTGAGGGAATGGTGTTGCTCCAGCTGGTCGAGATTCATGATTTTTCATTAATAGCTCGTTATTTTGTTCGACCACGAGAAGACATGAGAGATTAGTTCTCAATATTTTTAAAAGCCTTTCTCTCGATATTGTTTGCTGAGAGCATATTTGAGACATGAAAAGTGGAGAATGTCTTCTCTAACATATCAACATCGATAATTTTTCTCTCCGCATAATTTTAATTTTGAACTAATTACGAATAGTGCGAAATTATATTCACTTCATCGATTTGAAATCTTGCAACCTCAGTGCATCCAATCATAACGAGCTTTTGGAAGAATAAGCTGTTTTTTGATGATCATACCTTTCTTTCAAGTCTTGCCATAGAATGTAGGGATCTTTTATTGTAAGATACTCCATTTTCAATCCCTCGTGAAGATGATGGCGAAGGAAGATCATAGCTTTGGCTTTTTCTTGATTTGATGCATCATTTTCTTCTTTAATTGTTTCTCCAAGATTCATGGAGTCTAAATGGATCTCAAAGATCAAGGACCCATGACAAGTAGTTATTTCCATTAATATCCAGGCCGCAAAATTCTAATTTTGCAAGATTTGTCATAGTAATACTATATACAAAGAAATTGCATTTAGATTAGGAAATCAATTAGACATGCAAAATAACATTTTATTATTAAAAAAATGGCTTACCCGGAGGACTTACCTTCAGTGGAAAAATTGGCAGAGCTTCGTGCTGATAACGTGTTGTAAAAATAGGATGAAAACCGGGTATAATGTTACCAATATTTAAATACTAATATAATAATATATTTATAATAATAATATAATATAATAATAATAATAATAATAATAATAATAATAATAATAAAACAAGTGTTTGGAAAGTGGGGGCAATATATATATAATATAAATAAAGAGATAGTGGAAATTTATGGAAAATTAAATAAAGATTAAAAGAGAAAGTGGGAGAGCATGAAGAGAATTGATGTTTTTTATTTTTCCACCAAAAGCCACTATTTATAGGCAATTTGGAAAGGGTGTGTTGGTACAATTGGACACCAAGCATTGGTAAGAGATGGACACATGGAGGACACTATGGCTATGGAGGCTTTGCCATTTGGCATGAGTATTGAAGGGCACATTGCATGGGCATCTATTATGTGTAATATTTACAATAATATCATTTATCATAAAAATATATTTTAACTACCGTCAACACTTATAAAAGATAAATCTAATTTAAAATATATATAAATAGAAGTTACAAAAATAGTTGTAAGGAACATAATGGTAATTTATCAAGTATAAAAATAGTTAAAATTTGTTGTGAAATTGGGAGGCACAACCGGGTACTAAAACTTTATCAAAACATATAATAATAATAATAATAATAATATAAATATAAGAGAAATTTAATATAAATATATATAATATTAATAATATAACCAAATGGAATTAAATAAATAAAAAGAAAATTTAAAGAAAGAAAGTTGAGGAAGGAAAAGAGAATTGGTCTATTTTTATCACCAATTGTGTGTGTCTAACAAAGACCACCAAAAGTCACTATTTATAGGAAAAATGACAAGAATGATGTGGATCTATTTTGGATACCAAGCATGAGTTGACATATGACACATGGAAGACACATAGGTAATGGGAGCTTTAGACACATGCTTAAACAAGAAATGAACATCTATTTTCTAATATCCATAAAACTCCCCCTTAGATGCTCATTATATAAAATATGTCTTGTTAAAACTTTACTAGGGAAAAACCCAATGAAAAAAAAAACTCTAGTGAAGGAAAAAATACATATTTTATATATTTTAATATAATATATTTGCTCCCACTCATTAAGATATTATTTGAGATCTCTGAGCCACTGCATTCCAGTGTTGTGCACCAATCTTTCGAAAGTTGTAGTTGGTAATGCCTTTGTAAATAAGTATGTCAAGTTACCCTTCGAACAAATTTGTTGTACATTGATGTCGTCATTTTCTTCAAGATCATGAGTGTAACAACCCTAAATTCTGGAAAATCCTAACTAGGGCGTTACTTAAGACACGTCGTTCACGCCGAAATTTCAGTAGCATAACGCCGCTACTCGGACTTTTCCAAAAATTTCAAGGACTTGTTTTAACATCAGATGCACTTCTAAACTAACACATTCTTCCCAACTACCCACTAACTTCACTTATACTAGGGTTGGGGCTCCATAACCAGAGATTCACAATAGAAACAAACAGAAACTTCCACATCATTCAAGCACAACATAAGTCTTAAAACATTCCAAGAAAGTTTAACAGAAGCAATCTTACAAGCATTCTCAAAATAAGAAAAACCAAAAGCTTTCTAAGTACTAATCTAAGCTTAAGGGAAAGGAAAGAAGGACTTCATAGCCTCACAGGTGGTCACCGTCATCTGCCAGCACAGGATCAAGCTCTATCTGCAACCAAAACAACAACAAATGCAACATGAGTATTGGGAATACTCAGTAAGTAGCCCACTCAAGTCCAATAAACCACAAAGCATCAACAGACAACAGGTAACAATCAAATGAGCACACTAGCGCTCAGGCCCTACGAAGTCCTACGACCCTAGCCTTCCTCCACAAGCACTCTATTACCTTGGCTTTGTAATCTGAACCCCCCGACTCACGACCACAAAGGCCAACTCGCCACAAAGGCTATCAGTCTCACCACAAAGGATATCGTCTCGCCACAAAGGCTCGTACGCTACAAAGGCTATCGTCTCGCCACAAAGGCTGTCGTCTAGCCACAAAGGCTATCTCAGGCTTACCCCCAGGCTACTTGCCACAAAAGCCTCTCATCACAAAGGAGACGGGTCCTAGTTCATTTCAAATGCCAAGGGTCCTAGGCTAGGTCTACACGGACTCGCAAATAAGCTAGGGCATTCCCAACTAGGCCTAACCACTTTACCACAAGGTTAACACTCCATTGTCCGGTTCACTAAACTAGCCACCAAGGCTGATCAACACAGTAGGCCTAACTGTACTGCCACAAAGGCTACGCTTCACACGTAGGCCTACCACTCTGTCACCACAATGGCCATCCTGCCCAAGTACCACGACCGACACCCAATCCAATCAGATTCTCAACAATTCAGATTCACGCCACAATCAAAACCAAGGTTCACACATGCTAAACAAGTCCAACATCATGCAACAACAAAAAACAAGAGTTAATCTGATAGCTACACATGTTATTCACGACCAGGCATACTCCAAGAACACACAGAGGCAACCATACATCAACCATAGGCATGAAAATATTCAAGGACTAACTCCGATCCCTTTTAACATACACAACAAATACAAGATTACGTTTTACATGCCACGCAAGTAAGTGCTCTCACTTATGAGCATGCTTGTTAGATCCAACTAGCTACTTACCTCGATTTAGAAACCATGAAACTACCACTTCCTTCAAAAGACAAACACAAGCTCGCCTAAAACAATTCAAGGAAAAAGACAGGTCATTAGCTTAGCTTAGGGCTCACCTTTAACGTCCAACCAATATAGTTATAGCAATCCAAACAACTTAAATATGAACTGAAGCTTACGACGCTGCACCCAAGGGTCACATTTGGCCCAATTCACAGTGACCAAAACATTAGTTTGCAACTTCGAACCCTTTAACAAGAAGAGTCTCACGCTTAGGCGACCTTGAGCCCATCACAGTAATCAAATGTAACACCCGACTTTTTGTGAGGATTTAATTTAGGAATTTTGAAGTAAGAGTTTGGTTATTGGGTGGTTGGGCTAAATTGAGGTTTATAGAGTTTGAAAAGGGGTAATTTTGGAAAAAAAAAAAGAAAGCCCTAAGTTCTTTTTCTCCTTCTTCCTCTCGCTCACGAAAAAAAAAACGTAGCCACCATTCTCTCGTGTGTTTCGGTTGTCGGTCATCTCCAACTCCATCGCGTCTTCTTCGTCGCCGACAACACCAAGGACACGATCTCGAGCGAGCGACCAACATCGATGTAGTGGCAGCCGTGAACAAGGCCTTTTGCACAACACCCACACGATTGCAATGCCATCTTCGGCATTTTGGCTCAAACCCACGCACGTCGCTGCCGCCTTCATCATTTTTCTGCACATCTCGATCGAACCCACACACGCCGACTGTGATTTGCATCAGCCTCGCACCAATTGCGCCGCTCACATTCAAATCGCACGCAATCACCACACACAATGGTTTGCGGTTCTGGTTTTGGGGGCGTCTTGATTGTGTTTGGGACGATTCCGACATAGTATGTTCGGATTGAATAGCGTTAGGGTGTTACCCACATGGTCGCGGCAATTCAGAGTGCTTTCAGACGAGTTATGCGACGTGTTCTGGTGGGTTCGACACGTACAACGTGATTAGTCCTCGTTTTGGCAATGATGCAGGACACTCATCACGCTTAAAGCTCATTTTGAGCAAGTTTGGATCTGTCAAACTACTGTCCAAAAAAAAAAATCTCCAGCACGATGTTTGGTTACCTACGGTTTTAGAGGTCGGATCGTCGAGTTTGAACCAATTCGACATCAGTTTTGACAACTGCTTACACTATTTTGGGACCTTGTACGGTGTCTCAAGATCACACACCCAATTCATGGCCTACTTGAACCTTCAAGTAAAAGGTAAGTAGTCATTTAGATTTAAGCCTCTTAAGCTACTGATTGATTTGATTATGTGAGAACTTTTGTGAATTGTAAAAGCATGCTTGAATTTGTGCTTTTTGTTATGTTTGAAGGTTAGAGGAGTTGTATGGAGTTGTATGGAAGTTGTTAGGGGTTTAAGGTTTAAGCTTGCGGGGTACCTTAAGAGTTTGCCTATGTTAGAGGTTGGTTGAGGTTGTGTTGTGTTATGTTGGCGGTGATATGGAAATAGACATGCCTACTTAAATATGGGTGTGTGGGGCAAGGTATAGTTTATCAAATCAATTAGGGGATTACTGTGATGGACTCAAGGTCGCCTAAGCGTGAGACTCTTCTTGTTAAAGGGTTCGAAGTTGCAAACTAATGTTTTGGTCACTGTGAATTGGGCCAATGTGACCCTTGGGTGCAGCGCCGTAAGTTTCGGTTCATATTTAAGTTGTTTGGATTGCTATAACTATGTTGGTTGGACGTTAAAGGTGAGCCCTAAGCTAAGCTAATGACCTGCCTTTTCCCTTGAATTGTTTTAGGCGAGCTTGTGTTTGTCTTTTGAAGGAAGTGGTTGTTTCGTGGTTCCTGAATCGAGGTAAGTAGCCAGTGGGATCTAACAAGCATGCTCATAAGTGAGAGCACTTGCTTGCGTGGCATGTAAAACGTAATCTTGTATTTGTTGTGTATGTTAAAAGGGATCGGAGTTAGTCCTTGAATATTTTCATGCCTATGGTTGATGTATGGTTGCCTCTGTGTGTTCTTGGAGTATGCCTGGCCGTGAATAGCGTGTGTAGCTATCAGATAACTTTTGTTTTTGGTTGTTGCATGATGTTGGACTTGTTTAGCATGTGTGAACCTTGGTTTTGATTGTGGCGTGAATCTGAATTGTTGAGAATTTGATTGGATTGTGTGCCGGTCGTGGTACTTGGGCAGGATGGCCTTTGTGGCAACAGAGTGGTAGGCCCAAGTGTGAAGTGTAGCCTTTGTGGCAGTCCAGTTAGGCCTACTATGTTGATCAACCTTGGTGGCTAGTTTAGTGAACCGGACAAGGGGGTAACACCTTGTGGTAAAGTGGTTAGGCCTAGTTGGGAATGCCCTAGCTTATTTGCGAGTCCGTGTAGACCTAGCCTAAGACCCTTGGCTTTTGAAATGAACTAGGACTCGACTCCTTTGTGATAAGAGGCCTTTGTGGCAAGTAGCCTGGGGGTAAGCCTGAGATAGCCTTTGTGGCTAGACGATAGCCTCTGTGGCGTACGAGCCTTTGTGGCGAGACGATAGCCTTTATGGCGTTATAGCCTTTGTGGTGCATTAGCCTTTGTGGCGAGACTGATAGCCTTTGTGGCGCGAGAGCCTTTGTGGCGAGTTGGCCTTTGTGGCCGTGAGTCAGGGGGTTCATATTACGAAGCCAAGGTAATAGAGTGCTTGTGGAGGAAGGCTAGGGTCGTAGGACTTCGTAGGGCCTGAGCGTTAGTGTGCTCATTTGATTGTTACCTGTTGTCTGTTGATGCTTTGTGGTTTATTGGACTTGAGTGGGCTACTTACTAAGTATTCCCAATACTCATGTTGCGTTTGTTGTTGTTTTGGTTGCAGATAGAGCTTGATCCTGTGCTGGCAGATGACGGTGACCACCTGTGAGGCTATAAAGTCCTTCTTTCCTTTCCCTTAAGCTTATATTAGTACTTAGAAAGCTTTTGGTTTTAATTATTTTGAGAACGCTTGTAAGATTGCTTCTGTTAAACTTTCTTGGAATGTTTTAAGACTTATGTTGTGCTTGAATGATGTGGAAGTTCCTGTTTGTTTCTGTTGTGAATCTCTGGTTGTGGAGCCCCAACCCTAGTATAAGTGAAGTTAGTGGGTGGTTGGGAAGAATGTGTTGTTTTAGAAGTGCATCTAATGTTAAAATAGGTCCTTGAAATTTTTGGAAAAGTCTGAGTAGTGTCGTTATGCTATTGAAATTTCGGCATGAACGACGTGTCTTAAGTAACGCCCTAGTTAGGATTTCTCAGAATTTAGGGTTGTTACAATGAGTGTAGAAAAACTTTGGTGAGATATGTTTTGTTCTATCTCCTTTTATATATCCTCATTTGACTTGGGTTATACATGTTGTGTTGTCTTTGTATATATTGTTGGAAGATGTTTACTAGAAGACAAGCCACATGTTTCAAGAATATGTTAAGTCATTAATCTTAACCATACATATTCTCGACTTGCTTCGTGAATTGCAAGGATTCCAACATGATTTGAAAAAGTAGTTGTTATGGTCTGATTTAACATACCTACAAACAAAAGTGTTCAATATTGATGTTTTGATACTCATACTTGTTTGGGTCCTAGAAGGTTAGTATTTACAAACTTGGGAACTCATTTTATTTTTGCATTCATATATTAAAGCATTGGATTTAGATTTAGACAAGTAGCTAGAATAAACTTTATGTCTATACTTGCCACATGAGAAACAAACAACATTATGCAAGGATTTATCTCTTACAACAAATTTATACACTCTACTTTTTTTGGAGAAATTCTTCCTTGGAGCATTGTGAAACTTTGCTTTTTGAGAAAAATTTCTTCTTAAAGAAATAGTATGAGCATATTTCAATTTAAAACAATTAGATCTAATATGACCTTCAACACCACAATGATGACATATCGATATAAAACTAGATTTATCATGCTTAGACACAACCTTAGGCATATCAAGCTTAGGCACAATAGGGGATGCTTTAATAAAGATAGTTTTAGAGGGAGTGAATAGGGTTTAATTAATTAAACTTTTTCCTAAGTAAGCTCAACTAATCTAATTAACAAACTTTTTAAAAGCAATTAAGAAAAATTAATGCAATAAGCAAGATAGATAAAAGCATGAAAAATTAATTCTATTCCATACTTAGCAATTAAGAACAAATCAAAGCATGCATAAATTACTACCAATAATTGCAAAAATCAATAGGAAAGAGTTAGAGAATAGAACGTCATAATTTTAGAGTGGTTCTGGTCAAACTCAACCTACTCCATTCCCCAAGCGCCTCTTGGGAATTTGAATAAAAACTGTACCGACTCTTTGCACGGATTAGAGCCTAATCACTACATCGATCTTTTTACAGGTTCAAGAGTAAACTCGATTCTTTCCACGGGTTAGAATTGACCCGTTACAAAGTTTGATAAATTTGAAGAACACACAAATAAACTCTCTTGATATAGTAGATTTACAAATTGAACTCTCACAAATCAATCCTCACAACACAACAAAACTCTCTCAAGAATAAGATGAAAAAAATTTGAGAGCTTGAAGAGAGCAACAATGAAGGCTTTTTGAGATTTTTGGAGGATTGAAAATTGTAAAACTTTGTTATTGAATTTTGAAGAAGAAGATGGTATAAAAAAGGAGGAAAATGTGATAAAAATCAAATTTTAATTTGGACCATTAGATTGTGGTATAAAAGAAATAGATGGTGGAGATTAAAAAGTAAATAATTAATAAAACAAATATAATAATAATAATAACAAATATATATATTATGTATGTGAGAAACAGTAAAACCAAAGATTTAATTTTTTTTAAACCGACCACCGTCAGAAACATTTAATGCTTTTGTTTTTTTTTTAAACAATTTAAACGGTAACTTTTATATATTAAAAAAATATATAATTTTATTTTTCTTTTCTTTCTATTTTAACACAAACAAAAAAACCCACCAAATGTCACTCTTCCATAGGTTCAAATGTCACGCTGCAAATTTGTTTTGGTCATAACTTCTTCGTTTTAGCTCTGATTTGAGTGATTCAAGAGGCGTTGGAATCGTTATTCCGAGCTCTACGCTATGAATACTTCAAAATGTAAAATTATTGATAATTAATAGCAAGTTTGTTATCATCAAAATATTAATTAATTAATTAATTTTAGATTAATGGTAAAAAACCCAACAAAAGCAGGCAGTGTTTCTAATATACGTTTTTCATGTAAAATAATAGATGTGATATAGAGTCACTCTATATTATTTTTACGATTAGTTTCAACATGATAACCATTGTCACATTTATCTTTGAAACTTAATAAATTTCTCTTTGATTTGTTAGAGAACAAAACATTGTTGATTGAAAATTTTGTTCCTCTAGGCAAGATAAAGTTTGTTTTTCCAAAGTCTTCAATCACATTTGCAGAACTTGATATAGTATTGACATTTACTTCCAACATTGTCAATTTAGAAAAAGTATTTTATACTGGTAAATATTTTATGTGTAGTTGCATAGTTTGCTAGACATAGATCTTCATTACTCATTTTTTAGTTACCCAACATATGAAAACTATCCATATTTCTTCATTAAAAAAAATAATTACAATAAGAGATACATAACTTAAAATACAAAAATTCAAAGTTAAAAAAAAAAACACATAAAGATAGATTATAAACAAGCATTAGTTCTGGACATTCTTAAAATCAAAAGAAGCACATGTTAATCTATCAATTGTGTCAATCTTCTCTTCAAGAGATACAAAGAAGTCTGTCACATGCAAATTTGTCATATTGGATGGGTCTAATATATCATTATCTTGATAAGCAAGATTTGCTTCCACGTTTTTCCCTTTTTCCTTCAGGGAAGCTTGATAGAGATCAACTAAGTGTTTGGATGTATGACAAAAAACGTGACCAATGCTCAGTCATTCCACATCGAAAGCATTTATTTTCATCACCTCTTGAATTCTTATTTTGTGGAGTTTTTCCTTTATGATCTTCATTTCATGTGGTTTTTTTTTTTTTTAAATTTGGATAATTATAATGCCTACCACGAAGATAATTTTTTCTACCTCTACTGCGGTCACAACCTCGACCACGATTGTTAAAATTCACAGCATTCACTTCAGGGAATGGTGTTGCTCCAGTTGGACAAGATTCATGATTTTCATTAATAACTCATTATTTTGTTCAACCATGAGAAGACATGAAATAAGTTATAAATACTTTTTAAAGTCTTACTCTCGATACTGCTTTGTTTCAAAAGCATATTCGAGACATGAAAGTAGAAAATGTCTTCTCTTACATATCCACATCATTAATGTTTTTCCTATATAATTTCAATTTTGAACTAATTTTGAATAATGCAGAGTTATACTCACTTACTAATTTAAATCTTGGAGCCTTAAGTGCATCCATTCATAACTAGTTTTAGGAAGAATAACTGCCTTTTGATGATCATATCTTTCTTTCAAGTTCTTTCACATGATGTAGGGATCTTTTATGGTTATGTATTTTATCTTCAATTCCTCGTGGAGATGATGGCGAATGAAAATAATGGCCTTAAATGTATTTCGGCATCAAACACCCATAAAAAATAATTGTTACAATTAATGTCAAAGGTCGTGAATTCTAATTTTGTAAGATTTATCATAGTAACATTATCAAAAGACATTATATTTATATTAGAAATTTAATCTACACCAAATATACAAAATAACATTTTATTATAAAAAAAAAAAAAACTTACCTTAAGGCCTATCTTGAACGAAAAAAATGGCAGAGGCTCGTGTTGATAACATGTTGTGAAATTAGGAGGAGAAATCGACTACTAGAACTTTATCAAAACATATTATAATAATAATAATAGTAATAATATAAGAGAAATTTAATATAAATAAATATATAATGTTAATAATATAACAAAATGGAATTAAATAAATAAAATAAATTTAAAGAAAGAAAGTGGAGGAAGGAAAAGAGAATTGGTCTATTTCTATCACCAATCGTATGTGTTCAACAAAGACCATAAAAAACGCTAACAAGTGCATAGCTCAACTAACATCAAGTAAGACTTATGACTGAGAGGTCATGAGTTCGGATCACCCACCCAAGAGAAATGAGCATTTATTTTCTAATATCCCTAATAAAATTCGAATTTAACTATTTATTTGTTGATTTGATATCACATTCCAATTTTCCAAATCATTTAGTCCACTAGACGTCAAAATGGGCCATGTAGCCCATATACCTTTCGGCCCATTTTCTTGTTTTTAGCGTAAATATGAAACCCCTCGTTTTCGGTGTTCGTTTTCCTCCTCCGACTGAGACCTCCGCCATGGTACTTCCGGCACTCCTCCGTCGCTCTGTCATCTTCCGTACTTTCCCGTCTTCCGCCGCTCGCGGCGACGAAAGTCTCCAGTTCTCAATTTTTCATGAGCTGAAGTCTACCTTCTCCTTGAGTAACGCCAGAGAAACTGCTTCTCAACAGAAAAATGAGAAGAAAGAAAGCAATAGATGGTTCACGTTGCCTCCATACACTGCGACTGTGAACTGCTCGATTTTAGGTAATCGCATAGTGAACCGAGGGGCTCAAGCCGAGGCAGAAACTTCCACTTCTGCAATCACAGCTCTGAAATGGGTGCTTCGCTGCTGCCCGGAGTTGCCAAGGAGCCTCGTGCAGAAGCTCTTTCGACTTAGAAAGGTTCCGTCCTCGATTTCACATAATACTCTGTTAAAAATTCTTGCAATTGAATGATCCTTCAAGCTAGCTGAAATGATCCTTAAGACTTCATCATGGAATTGAATGTTAATGTGGAAATTAGAACTGTCAGATTTCGATTTTATTGTTAAATGTAAGGAAAAGGTAGGTATGTCTAAGAATCTTCCTCAGTTTCTGAATCTTTTCCTTTTTACTTCTTTCAGGTTCGAAGAGGTTCTTCAATGATTGAAAATTCTGAACGTAATTTGGAAGCTCAAGATCAACTTAAAAGAGTGAGCAGTTATTTCTGTACTTCAATAGATATTAATTACTATGTTTATATTCTAATTTGGAGAACATTTGATTATGTACGCTGCTATGCATTGAAAAAGGTTATTATCATACTTGCCACTTAGAAGAAAGCTTCCTTAGTTTCTTACTAACATTTGTAAGTTTTTGCAAGGTGGCAGCCAAGGAGATTATGAACATAGGTGATCAAATTTTTCTCCCTATCTCAGTTCAAGTATTTACCAGAGAGAAAGCTCGGTACTATTGCAACAAAGAAGAAGAGAAATTCATACACAGTTTAGTATTATATAAGGTTTTCATTTTTCACTGTTTTTTCCCCTTTTGTTGTTGCTCGGGAGAAAGGTGGGGATTAAGAATTCTTAGTTCATTCTGCTGCGTGTGACGCTTATTTATTGTGTCAGGATCCAGCAATACTTGTTATCAATAAACCTCCTGGCTTGCCCGTACAGGTATGTCATTCAACTTGTACCATTGATCGATCCTTTTGAATAATCATGGTCTTCAAGTTTACAAAAGTCTAGCAAATAAAAATGTTTTCTGCAGGGTGGTATTGGCGTCAAGAGAAGTTTAGATGAATTGGCTGCAAGTTGTTTAAGTTATGACTACCCAGAACCACCTCGGCTTGTAAGTTTTTCTTTCAATCAATGATTTTGTTGTAAAGACCATAAGCAGCAAATTTTTACTAATTCTTGAGAGTTTTCCTTCTCTACTTTGTATTCAATTAGATATATTGCACCTTGTGCTTGGAGTTAATTTTGAACTTGACCTTTAAATGATAAACTTTCACTTTAGTGAGTTTGTTCAACTTCATCAAACAGCATGTCATAGAATGATTTAGAAAAAATCTTTGTGGTGTGTATCTAGTTTGATCTTTTCCCTTCGATGATGGGTGGTCCATATATTGAAATCTTGATCTTGTTACAACAAAGATGTGGGCTTTTTGCTTATTGCTAGGTACACAGGCTAGACAGGGACAGCAGTGGCATCTTGATAATGGGCAGGACTTCCACAAGTACTTCTGTTCTCCATTCTATCTTCCGAGAGAAAACTTTCGGTGCATCCAAACATGTATTTTTCTTAAACAATTTAAAATCTGATGGAAATAAACATAAATAAAGTATTGCTATCATTCAAACTGACATAGTTAATTCTTTTACATTTTCATTGTATTAAAGGCAAACCATGTTGATGGTGACAAAAAGATTTTGCAAAAGAGGTATTGGGCACTTGTAATTGGTTCTCCCAGACGTCCAGAGGGATTGATTACAGCCCCACTAGGAAAGGTTTGTGTATAATTTCTTTCAAG
Source organism: Trichosanthes cucumerina (assembly GCA_036507285.1). Taxonomy (NCBI): domain Eukaryota; kingdom Viridiplantae; phylum Streptophyta; class Magnoliopsida; order Cucurbitales; family Cucurbitaceae; genus Trichosanthes; species Trichosanthes cucumerina. The sequence goes on along the minus strand of CM071836.1, from coordinate 12,296,918 downwards.
CAACTATCTTGGAAGTTTTATCTTATATTAAGTAACCATACATTTGCGTTGGTTTCTTTTTTATTATTATCTGTTTCTTTCCTTGTAAGTTGTCTTGAAATTTATGTGTGCTTCTGATGATTTTAGATTGTGTTGGATGATGGAAGATCCGAGCAAATTATGGTCATTGACAATGCTGAATCTATGCCTTTTCAGCAAGCAATTACTACATATAAAGTGATCAAATCTCATCATGGTTTGCACTTCACCCTTTCTACATGAAGCATCTAGCATTTCACATTTGATTTTTCAAGCGCTAGGCATATCTTTAATCCAAATAGTTAAGGCATACTGGAAGGAATATCGGAGGTTTCTTCATTCTTTAGAATACTTGTGTAGTTTGTATTAGGCACATGAGATTGACTCTTGATCTTCTTCCTGATAAAGCTTGCATTTGATCATTTGACTAGGAAGGGACCATTTTTTTTAATAGAGGGAGTATGAAAGGACTGAGAACTTGTACAGATTGCTATTCTTTCTCTGTAGTGTAGAATGAAAAATGTTAGATACCGCCCAAATTAGCGATATCTTTATGCTCAACTTGCCTGGCTATTGAAAGAGTTTTTTTTTTTTTAAAAACTAAAAACTAGAAACAACACTTCTCATCCAAGAGAAATGAAAAGAGACTAATGCTCAAAAGATACAATCTCCACCCGGGAGAACAAGTTTGACTTTTGAAAGAATGTTTCACAAGTAAAAGAAAAGGCGCTTTGCACTTGGTTATTTCGATTCCGAGAATCAATTGTTTCAAACAAATCATCTCAATTGAAATAATTTCATACCAGAGAAAAATATCAAGCTCCGTTCATTTTTTACATGACAATTATGCAGGATACACTTGGTTGGAGCTGTGTCCCCTCACTGGAAGAAAGCATCAGGTACCATCCAGCATGCCATGGCTCCAACTACTATAAGTATTAAGTCTCTTTTTCTACATATTTTTGGCTGAATACACTTTGCATTGCATGTGTTTAATGCAGCTTCGTGTACACTGTGCTGAGGTATTAGGAACGCCTATAATTGGAGACTACAAATATGGATGGCAAGCACATAGAAATTGGAAACCATTTCCTTCTAACTTCCACAAGAATCAAGTAAAGAAACAATCCCTTCCTTTTGGTCTTGATTTTGAAAATGGAAGTATAGCAGAAAACAACCCTCGCTTACACCTTCATTGTAAGCAATTGACTTTACCAGATGTCTCTTGTGCACTGCATAATGATTCTCTAGATCATGACTGCTCAGAGTTGAAATGTCTGGAGTTTGATGCTCCTTTGCCTTCATACATGCAAAGAAGTTGGGATATCATAAGTAATTAGATTGGCATCAAAGTTTCAGGACTAACCACTTTCATTCTTTTGGTCTTGATTTTCAAAATGGAAGTATTGCAGGAAACAACCCTGCCTAGACCTTTACCTTGAGCAATACCCCATCTCTGCAAAAAGATTCTCTAGACTATGACCTCCCAGAAAATGCGAAGAGATTGAGATATGGTAAATTATAAGTTCAGTCTGTTAGAGATGTGTCTAATAGGTTCTTGTGTCTAATAGGTTCTTAAATTTAAGAAAAAAAAATCTTTCAAGCTTTTAAGCTTTCAATTTTATGTTTTATTATTGGGTACAATACTTTTTTGGCCCTCGAGTCTTGAACAATAGGTGTGTTTGGTCCATGAGTTTTTAAAATGGACTCTTTTAATCCCTAAGTTTTGAAAAATAGGTTTAAGGTCCCTCATGTTATTTTCTATTTTTTAATTCTTTTTTTCTATTTTTTATATAAAATCAATTTTTTTTAATATGGATTGATTTTTTTAAATTAAAAAAATTAAAAAAATATTTTCTCTCTCAATTCTCTCACCACGTTCTCTCCTCCCTCCTCTTTCACAACATTTTCTTCCCCACTCTTTCTCCTCTATGCTTCACATATGAGACATTTACATAGAAATCTCTTAAGTTTAATCTAGAGCTTGAAAATTGAAATGGGTATGAAAGACAATGATTGTAAAATTGATTCTGGATGATGGGTGATTTGAGAAAATTGAGGGAAAAAGAAATCTGCATTGTAGAGAGAGAATTTTTTGATTTGTTGCAGATTTGTAAATTAAAGGGTGTGGGTAGATGGGATCAACCATGTTTAAAGGTTAGAGAGTTAAAAAAAAAGTGAAGTACATGGGAGAGTGGGGAAGAAGATGTTGTGAGAGAGGGAAAAAGGAAAAGAAGAAGGGAAGAAAGGTGGAAGGATGAGAGATGAGAGAACATGTGAAAGAATGGAGAGAAAATATTTTTTATATCTTTTTAATTTAAAAAATCATTCCAATATTAAGAAAATATTGATTTTACATATAAAAAAAATTGAAACATTAATTAAAAAAAATAGAAAAATAACATGAAAGACCTTTTAAACCTATTTTTCAAACTTAGGGACTAAAACGATCAATTTTAAAAATTCAGTGACTAAACTCACCTATTTGTCAAAACTCATGGACCAAAAAAGGTATTTTACCCTTTATTATTTTAGAAGCATCTAATTTGTCCAGATGTATTAGACATTTATAATTCAAGAATCTATTAAACACAAATTAAAAATTTAGATTTCTGAGATATTTTTTAAATTTAAGAGATTATTAGACAAAATCTTGAAAGTTTTAAGGCTCACTTGATAATCATTTGTTTTTTGTATTTTTAGTTTTTGAAATTTAATTATAAACATTACTCATCTCAGCTAAAATTTTGAAAACTTGAAAACTAAAAAAAAGTAATTTTTATTTTAAGAAAGGTGAAAATCATATCAAAGAAATTAAAAAGAAACAAGCGTAGAAAACTAAAATTTAAAACATGTTAGCATCTTCTAGAATTTAGTGGAAGTCTGATCATGTCTTTTGGAAGGCCTAAAGCAGAAGGATTTCCACGACTTTCTTAGCACAGCGTCCCCAATTTTGGAAAAGAAAAAAGTTCATTGGGCAGGTCTTTCTTTTTCTTAAATAATTTCAGTCTTGTTGTGAATCATCTTCAAAATGTCTTTACCTTTTCAAATTCAGAAAATTTTTCTTCTACTTCCCATGTTTTCGAACTCACCAGTAGAGGAGAAAGAAAAGGCTACATAAATTGTATTGTATTACAATGGTTGCTTTGTGAATTATAACCAAAAAAAATTTGAAAATTTGCCTGTGTTAGGTGAACAAGTTGCATGCAGGGTTGGACTAAAATGTAATGTTGATCGTTTTGTTTTATAATCCCATCTATTATTCGTCTAATGGTTTTCAGGTTACTTTGTTTTTTTTTTAGTTCAATAACATGTGAGAGTGGACCTTGGACAGGTGCAGGTGGCCTCGGGTTTAGGGGAGCAAAGCTCCGACACCCGATTATAAAAAAAAAATAACGTGAGAGTAGAAATTCAAACTTCTTACTTTCTTAGTCAAGACTCAAGAGTATGTTTTAACTAGTTGAGTTATGCTTAGGTTCTCTTCAAGTTAGTTAGTCATTTAATCGATGTCAAATTGAACTTTTTTTCTCTCTTTCTTCTTTGTCTCTTCCTTGTTGTCTCGCGATCTAGTTATTCATTTAATTAATGTCCAATTGAACTTTCTTCTCTTCCTTCCCGTGTCTCTTTCTCGATATCTCATTGACTCTTCAAAGAAGTACGATTGAGAAATATAGGAATTCAGAAGTAGTGTCTCGAATTTGTATACTCGTAAATGAGTTGAGTTCGCTTTGAAGTTTTTTTTTTTTAAAAAAAAGAATGAAATGAAATGGACATTTCACACGGAAAACATTGATCAAATTGAATAAAGAAGTTGAACAAACGGTTAGAAATTGAATAGAATTATAGGAGAATCAACCAAATGGATCTTAATTTGATTAGGTTCGACTTTTCATCCACTTTCCTATTAAATTTTCAAACGCAGGCAGGGGATGTTGGATGGTCAAAGAACATTATTTCATTCGAGTGGTGTACATTTGCAGTAGAAAAGATAAGGTGGTGATTGTTTCAAGATATTTGTCTACTTCTCAACCTTAGTAACTTAGGGTATGAAACGCCTACATGTCGTTTTAACTTATTCTTCATGGTTGACATTATAGAATATGAGCGTGGAAGATTCGAACTTGACTTTTTCGTCTAAGTTATATGCTTGGATCATATGAGCTATACTCAGGTTGACACTATTGAACATTTTTTTTATCATTTTAAAATATGATAATAGTTTTAAATGAAGTTTACAAATCAAAGTGAATAGTTAATTCATATGTTGAATTTCATTCTATCTCAGTCAAGAAAGTGAGATACCATTTAAAGATAATGATAATAATAAATTAATAAAACCCCATAAAGAAGAAGTAAGTCATTGAATTGCTTCAGAAGAATAAGATTTAAAAAAAAAAAGAAATTAAAGAAAAGAAAAAGTAAGTACACTGAATTGCATGACCAGTCATTGATAAGTCCCAGATGATTTAAATAATTTGGAAGATATGTTGAGTTATTTGCCCAACAAGGACAAAATAGCATCCTTGGACATTTTTCATTTTTCTACTGTTTTTTTTTTAGCACTACTATTTCCTTTTTCCTTGTGAAAAAACATTGTTTTATTTAAGGAATCCTTCTATTACGACATAGATAAAATAATACTTATTAATTAAATTATGTTTTAGACTTACGGATGTTTAGTTACGTAAGTATTTTATTTGACTGGTAGTCTCTCTTTTTTTTTTCCTTTTTTTTTTAATTTAAACAACAATTAAACTACTTGTTCCAATTTTTGTGAGTTTGACAATGCACGCATTGATCAGATTTGTTCCAATTTTTGTGAGTTTGACAATGCACACATGGATCAGATTTAGTTTTGTGAAAATTAGATTTTATTGAGATCAGTGATAGATATTTTTACATTGCTTTTTGTTAAAATTAACAAATAATAAATAGACTTACCTAGGTTTAGAGTTCAATTTGATAAAATTGAAAGTTTAAGGGAAAACAAAATGACAAGTTTAAGGACAAAAATTGAATTGTTTTTCCTAATGTTTTTTTTTAATTGTTTAGAAGTTTTTTTTTTTTTTTGTTAATCAAGGTTAAACCTTCAACTTTACAATGAGTAATGAGTATTTTATCAACAAAACTATATTCGACTTAGTATTTGAAAGCAACTTTCTTAAAATGAGTTGGATAAAGTATTAAGTTCACTGAATAAGTTGTCCCCTCGCAAGCTAGAGATAATTTAAATAAACTTTGAAGATATGTTGAGATCTTTTCCATTGTCATAGTATCTTAGGAAAATCTTTCATTGTTTTAATATTAATATTTAAGTGAAATATATATTTCTTTATCTAAGAAACCTTTTGTGTTACGACCTGAATAAAATAATATTCGTATTTACTAAATTATATTTCAAACTAATAAGTATGATGTTGTTGTAAAAATAGGATGAAAACCGGGTATAATTTTACCAATATTAAAATACTAATATAATAAGAATATAATAAGAATAATATAATAATAATAATAATATTAAAATAAGTGTTTGGAAAGTGGGGGCAATATATATAATATAAATAAAGAGATAGTGGAAATTTATGGAAAATTAAATAAAGACTAAAAAGAGAAAGTGGGAGAGAATGAAGAGAATTGGAGAGAATTTCACCAATGGTTGCATTTTATTTTTCCACCAAAAGCCACTATTTATAGGCAATTTGGCAAGGGATGAGTTGGTACATTTGGACACTAAGCATTGGTAAAAATTTGACACTTGGAGGACACTATGACTATGGAAATTTTGCCACTTGGCATAGGTAATATATGGCATGTGGATGGGCATTTATACTATATATTTTACAATACTCCCCCTTAAATGCCCATTTATATAATATATGCCTCGTTAAAACCTTACTAGGGAAAAACCCAATGGGATAAAAACCCTAGTGAAGGAAAAAGAGTACATATTTTATATAATACATTTACTCCCCCTCATGACGACATCACTTGAGATCTCTAAGTCTTCGCATCCCAATACTGTGAACCAATTTCTCAAATGTTGTAGTTGGTAATCCTTTTGTAAATATGTCCGCCAAGTTATCTTTTGAACAAATTTGTTGTACTAAGATGTCACCATTTTCTTCAAGGTCATGAGTGTAGAAAAGTTTCGGAGAGATATGCTTCGTTCTATCTCCTTTGATATATCCTCCTTTGATTTGAGCTATACATGCTGTGTTGTCTTCGTATAATATTGTTGGAGGATGTTTACATGAAGACCATCCACATGTCTCACGAATGTGTTGTGTCATCGATCTTAGCCATACACATTCTCGACTTGCCTCGTGAATTGCGAGAATTTCAGCATGATTCGAAGAAGTGGCCGTGATGGTTTGTTTCACTGATCGCCATGATATAGCGGTTCCTCCACAAGTAAATAGATAACCTGTCTGAGATCTAGCTTTGTGTGGATTAGATAGATAACCAGAATCTGCATTACCAACTAGATCAAAGCTAGATTTGTTAGAATAAAATAAACCCATATCAATCGTCCCTCGAAGATATCGGAGTACATGCTTAACTCCGTTCCAATGTCTTTTGTAGGACATGAACTATATCTAGCTAATAAATTTCTTGAAAATGCAATATCCGGTCTTGTGTTATTAGCTAGATACATAAGTGCACCAATTGCACTTAGATATGGTACTTCAGGACCAAGAAGTTCTTCATTATCATCTTGAGGTCGAAATATATCTTTCTTTACATCTAGTGAACGAACTTCCATTGGAATGTTCAATGGATGTGCTATATCCATATAGAATCTTTTTAAGATTTTCTCTGTATAAGTTGATTGATGAACAAATATCCCATATGCTAAATGTTCAATTTGCAAACCAAGGCAAAATTTTGTTTTTCCAAGATCTTTCATCTCAAATTCTTTCTTAAGATATTCTATTGCCTTGGATAACTCTTGAGAGTTCCAATTATATTTAAGTCATCAACATATACAGTTATAATAGCAAATCCTGACTGAGATTTCTTTATAAAAGCACACGGACATATTGGATTATTTTGATATCCTTCTTTCAACAGATATTCACTCAGGCGATTATACCACATTCGTCACGATTGTTTTAATCCATATAATGATCTCTCAGAACTTTATTGAATACAATTCCGAGAACTTGATTCATATGTTTACAGTATTTTAAATCCTTCCTATATTTTCATATAAATGTCATTATCCGAGATCCATATAAATACGTCGTGACTACATCCATTAGATGCATATCAAGTTTTTCATATCTGATCGGGCCAATCAAATATCTTAACGTTATTGTATCCACCACAGGAGAATATGTCTCTCATAATCTATACTGGACATTTGCGAGAATCCTTGTGCAACAAGTCTCGCTTTATATCTTTGACTTCATTCTTTTCATTTCTTTTCCTTACAAATACCCATTTGTATCCCACAGGTTTAACACCTTCTGGTGTTAGGACTACTTGTCCAAAACCCTCACGTTTTGAAAGTGAGTTCAACTCTGCTTGAATTGCTTCTTTCCACTTCAACCAATCCTTTCTACGTTTACATTCATCGATAGATTTTGGATCAAAATCGTCACTTTCATGAATAATATCGTGGGCAACATTATAAGCAAAAATGTTGTCAACAATAATATCATTTCGGTTCCATCTCTTTCCTGTTGTAACATAGTTTATAGAAATTTCATTATTATCCTCAAGCGTTTGATTTTCATCAATACTCTTTTGAGTAGTTGTATTCTGGATTTCTTCTGGAACATCCATACCTTTCATTGAATCATTTTGATTCTCAACTACTTTTCTTTTTCGAGGATTTTTATCTTTGGAACCCATTGGTCTACCACGCTTTTGGCGTGCTCCAGACTCATTATTGACAACTTGTTCCTGTGGAATATCAATTTTTGATGGAGCATTTGCTGCTAGTATATATGATTTAGTCACCCTTTTAGCATCTGTGAATGCATCTGGTAATTGATTTGCTATATTTTGCAAATGAATTATCTTTTGAACTTCAAGTTCACATCGATCTCTTCGAGGATCTAAATGAGATAATAATGATGCATTCCACGTAATTTCTTTTTCCAACTTCTTAATTCCTCCCCCTAATGTTGGAAAATTTGTTTCATTAAAATGACAATCAGCAAATCGTGCAGTAAATACATCACCCGTCAGGGGCTCAAGATATTTAATAATTGATGGGGAATCATATCCAACATATATTCCTAACCTCCTTTGAGGACCCATCTTAGTACGTTGTAGTGGAGCAATTGGAACATATACTGCACATTCAAAAATTCTCGGATGGGATATATTTGGTCACGGCCATAAGCTAATTGCATGGGGAATATTTATTATAGGCTACTTGGCCTAATACGTAATAATGATGCAAACGTGTAAAATAGCATGACCCCGGACCGATGTAGGAGTTTAGCTCTCATAAGCAATGGTCTTGCAATTAATTGCGACGCTTTATAAATGATTACGCTAGACCATTTTGTGTATGAACATGGGCTCTGGGATGTTCAACACTTATCCCAATTGACATACAATAATTATTAAAAGTTTGGGATGTAAATTCACCAGCATTATCAAGTCGAATTGTCTTAATTGTATAATCAGGAAATTGTACTCTTAACTTAGTTATTTGAGCAAGTAATCTTGCAAATGCAAGATTTCGACTTGATAATAAGCATACATGTGACCATCTGCTGGATGCGTCAATTAATACCATAAAATATCTAAATGGACCACTTGGTGGGTTAATAGGTCCACAAATATCACCTTGAATTCGTTCTAAAAATGTAGGTGATTCAATGCCCACTTTTGCCGGTGATGGTCTAATAATTAATTTCCCTTGAGAGCAAGCATCACATGACAACTCATTGGATTGAAGAATCTTCTGGTTCTTTAAAGGATGTCCATGTGAATTCTCAATAATTTTCCTCATCATTATCGATCCCGGATGACCCGATCGATCATGCCAAACAACGAATATTTACGGATTCATGAACTCCTGGTTCATTGTTGCATAACTTTCGATTACTCGTATATGAGTATAATATAATCCAGAAGAAAAAGCTGGCAGTGTTTCCAATATACGTTTTTCATGTGAAACAATAAATGTGATATAGAGATACTCTATATTATTTTTACGATCAGTTTCAACATGATAACCATTATTACGTATATCTTTAAAACTCAATAGATTTCTCTTCGATTTGCTAGAGAACAAAGCATTATTAATTGAAAATTTTGTTCCTCTAGGCAAGATAAAACTTGTTTTTCCAAAACCTTCAATCAGTCTGCGGAACTCGATATAGTATTGATTTTTGCTTCCAACATTGTCAATTTAGAAAAATATTTTCTGTTTATGAGTATCGTGTGCGTAGTTGCGCAGTCTGCTAGACATAAATCCTCATTGCTCATTTTCGGGTTACTCAACATATTGAAATTGTCCATATTTCTTCATTGATAAGAAAAGGAAAAACGATTACAAAAAGTCCTAAATATATATACAAAAACAAGAAAATGAAAAAATACTATAATTACAAGCAGTACTTAATTATATATCTTCATACAAAGCATCCTCTACTTGTTTGATTGCATCAATTTTCTCTCCAGGAGATTCAAAATAATCAGCCACATCAAGATGCACCATATTGGAGGGATCAAACACATCATCTTCTTGAATAGCAAGATTCACCTCCACATTCTTCCCTTTTCCTTTTTCCTTGAGGAAGCTTGATAGAGATCAACAAGGTGTTTTGGCGTCGACGGCAGTGCGTGACGGTGCCAGTCATTCCACTTGCCTAAACATTTATGTTCATCACCTTTTGAACTCATATCTTGTGGAGATTTTCCTTTATGATCATCAGTTCGTGTGGGTTTCTTAAAGTTATAATGCCCACCACGAAAATAGATATTTCTTCCTCTACCGCGGTCCCGACCTGCGACCACGACCACGACCTCGACCACGATTATTAAAATTCCACGGCATTCACTTCGGGGAATGGTGTTGCTCGAGCTTAATCGAGATTCATGATTTTTCATTAATAGTTCGTTATTTTGTTCAAATACGAGAAGACATGAAATTAGTTCGAATATTTTTTAAAGCCTTTCTCTCGATATTGCTGCTGCGAGAGCATATTCGAGACATGAAATGTGGAGAATGTCTTCTCTAACATATCAACATCAGTAATTTTTTCTCCGCATAATTTTAGTTTTGAACTAATTCTGAAAAGTGCGAAATTATATTCACTAACTGATTTGAAGTCCTGCAACCTCAGGTGCATCCAATCATAACGAGTTTTTGGAAGAATAAGCGCTTTTTGATGATCATACCTTTCTTTCAAGTCTTGCCATAGAATGTAGGGATCTTTTATTGTAAGATACTCCATTTTCAATCCTCGTGAAGATGATGGCGAAGGAAGATCATAGCTTTGGCTTTTTCTTGATTTGATGCATCATTTCCTTCTTTAATTGTTTCTCCAAGATTCATGGAGTCTAAATGGATCTCAAAGCATCAAGGACCCATGACAAGTAGTTATTTCCATTAATATCCAGGGCCGAAAATTCTAGTTTTGCAAGATTTGCCATAGTAATACTATTATACAAAGAAATTGCATTTACATTAGGAAATTAATTAAACATGCAAAATAACATTTAATTATTAAAAAAAAATGGCTTACCCGGAGGACCTACCTTCAGTGGAAAAATCGGCAGAGCTTCGTGCTGATAACGTGTTGTAAAAATAGGATGAAAATCGGGTATAATTTTACCAATATTAAAATACTAATATAATAATATATTTATAATAAGAATATAATAAGAATAATATAATAATAATAATAATATTAAAATAAGTGTTTGGAAAGTGGGGGCAATATATATAATATAAATAAAGAGATAGTGGAAATTTATGGAAAATTAAATAAAGACTAAAAAGAGAAAGTGGGAGAGAATGAAGAGAATTGGAGAGAATTTCACCAATGGTTGCATTTTATTTTTCCACCAAAAGCCACTATTTATAGGCAATTTGGTAAGGGATGAGTTGGTACATTTGGACACTAAGCATTGGTAAAAATTTGACACTTGGAGGACACTATGGCTATGGAAATTTTGCCACTTGGCATAGGTAATATATGACATGTGGATGGGCATTTATACTATATATTTTACAATAGATGTAATTTTTTTGCAGTATAGTTCATTTGATTAAACATTATTTATTTTTTCTAAAGGTTGAAATCCTTTGCCCTTTAACTAAAAACAAGGTTAATTTTCATGTTATTTTATGCAACATTTTGAACTAATTTTTATTGGTTTTCTATTTATTTTGCATAATTTTAGTTTAGTTTAATGATTTTTTATTTAAAATTCAACAATATGTAGGGTGAGTAATTAGAACTTCTGAACTATTGATCGATGATATATATATCTACACCAATTGAGCTATTCTTAGATTGGTTAGCCAATTATTTTTTTTTTAGTTTTTTAATTTTTATTTTTTTACCATTTATTTGTATTAAAATGTTGAGGATCCCACATTAGAAAAGTGGAGAGAAATCTCACAATATATATGATATATGAGCTACTCCTTTCATTTTCAATTGGTTTTGAGATGAAACCCATATAATCTATTATGGTATCAAAGTATAGGTTCAAAGCGTTCTCTTCTTTTTCACTAAAAATGAGGTTTTTTATTTTCTTAAATTGAATAACATAACTTTTCTTATTTTTTATTTTTTACGAGTTATTCCATTTTGGTCTCTCATTTGCAAAAATATATATTCTGAAATTAGTTACTAAACTTTTAAGTGTATTTCTTTTTTTTTTTTTTCCTAAGCTTTTAAAATCTTCATTTTAGTATATGAACTTTAAAAAATAACAATTTCAGTTTTTGTGATGGTTTTGTTTGTCAATTGTTTAACATATGGATAGCATAATTTTAAATATGTGAATTAATACACTAATGTGAATATGTTTAGGAGTTACATAAGCTAGTTGAGACAAGTGCTGAGGAGGTAGTAGTATTAAATAGCAAAATAACAGCAAGGTTGAATAGTTACATTTTGAAAGTTTTGAGACAAAAATCATTATTAGTGCTTTAAAGTTCCGGAACTAAAATGCGCATTTCAAAAGTTAGGAACTAAAATGAAATAAATCTAAAAGTTTGAAGATGAAAATTTGATTTTAACTCTTTGATATTTTGTTTATAATAAATTATGAACAAGTTTTAAAAATTACCCCTAAACTGTAATAATAGTTACAATTACACCTACAAATTTTTAATATTAAAAATTAAAATTTTAACCTAAAATGAGTCTTAGCTCAACGATAATTGATATGTACCCTCAATCAAGAGCTCAGATGTTTGAATCTCCTCACTTCTAACGTTTTTTAATAAAAAAAAATTAAATCTTTAAATTTGCATAAAAAATTTGGACCTCACAGTTGACTTAATTGAAAATTCTATCCTTAAAAAAAATCTTCTAAAGAAATCTTCTATCATAATTAATCGAGCAATGTTTTTTCATCTCTTTGCCAAAAATTTTCTTTGTTAAATCCCACCATGTATCTTTGTACACCATATCTATGGGTGAATACATTATTAGTAGCAAAAAATTATGCATATAAACCATAATATTATAGTTAATTTGAACACAGTTAACTAGATAAAACATCCATTGTCATCTTTAAATTCGATGATTCGATCTCCAATCATACAATTATTGATCTAGAAAAAACAACTCTAGTAGTTAAGAACAAAGAGTTAACTTTTTAAGAATTTGATTTTTACCAATGTAAGTGTAATAACTTCAATTATTTCGAAAAAAAAATCGATATCGGTACCAATATCGATAACTCAGATTTATGGATATATTGACGACAAATATTTGAATATCGACAAATATTCTCGAAAAAATCACGAACATCGCATAAACCTATAAAAATATTATGAATTTTTTAAAGAAAATTTAGAATGGGCTTATTTAAGCAATAAACTACTATTTTAGTCATATATATCATTAATTATAAGTCAAATATGAATATTAATACAATACTAGCTAATATTAAAGACCAAAAAATGAATGAACTTGAATACTTCATTGATATAAAATTCCTGTAATATAAGTACATGATTTAGTAATAAGATGATGACCGTGGAGCCGGTACCAAACCAATATTAATATAGTTGAGTTCTTAGTGATTTACTCCTAACTCAAGTTATTTTCAAAATTTCTAACCTAATTTGATATATGCCACACATGAGTATCATAGAATAAAAATAATGAGGTGAATTTTATAACTAAGCATTTAATTAGATATAAACATTATAACATCACAAACATATAGTTGGAGGTGAAATTTACAACATTAAACAACAAATTAAATTAACACTATAACATTGAAAAGAAGGTTAGAAAGAAAGAGCTCTATACAACTATAAGTGTCGAAAATGAAGAGATTAGAAATAAAGAGTGGTTTTTGATTGAGAACTAGCAAATTTTTTTGAAATGGAAAACGGTGTAGAGCAAGGGCAATGTGGTGGGGGTATCTATATTGGTAAATTAGATATTTTTTTGTGGTTTTTTTAAAAAATAAAAGTATTAGAAAGGTAAGTTTTAGCTAATCAAAACAAGCAAAAGTCACTTCAATATTGACGTTGAAGTGAAAATACAATGCAAATCTTATAATAGTACAATCTCAGGTTGGAAATGAGAAGTATTCATAAAGGTGGTAGAAATATAAGTTTTAATTAGTCAAACAAGCAAAAATTACTTAACATTGACTAGAAAATACAAAAAGTTTGCAATATCATGTTGAAAATGAGACGTATTTATAAAAGTATTGCATATATAGATGTTGGCTTCAACATTGATGTTGAGGTGAAAATAAAATGCAAAAAGCTTACAATACCATGTTGGAAGTGAGAAGTATTCATAAAAGTGTTAGAAAGGTAAGATTTAACAAGTTAAACAAGAAAAAAATCACTTCAACATTGATGTTGAAGTGAAAAGATAATGCAAAAGTTTATAATATCATGTTGGAAATAACAAAAACTCATAAAAGTGTTGGAAAAATGTAAGTGTTTAGCTTAACATTAACGTTTAGATGAAAATATAATGCAAAAAACTTACAATATTCATGAGAATGTTGAAAATGTAAGTTTTAACTAATGCAACAAGCAAAAGTCAGTTCAATATTGATGTTGAAAGAAAAATATAATGTAAAAAGCTTGCTATCATGTTGAAGGTAATAAATTGAAGTGTATAACATGTCGGAAATGAGAAAAACTCATAAAAGTTTCATGATGGAAATGAAAACTCTCATAAAGCATAGATACAAAAACGTAGATATTCTATAGATATTTTGAGATATTTCTATGATATTGTATCGATATTTGACTGATATATCCACGATATATCTATGATATCCAAAGATGAATTCATGATTTCTTCTGGTATACAAAGATATATTCATAAAATGATATATCGCTGATATTGAAGATACATCGCAGAAAGAAAAGTATAAACTATTATATCCCCTATATTTCTGTCGACCTTCCTGAAATACCAATGTATTCAGTCGATGAAATTTTGACAGATATCAACGATTTTTGCATCCTTATGGAGGACTAAGGTGTCATGCCCCAAAAAATGGCTTATTTTTAATCAATAACTAATTATATAATATGATTTTTTATAAAATAGGGAAAACATCTTAGGTTGGTTTAATATACCTATCTTTTTAATTTACTCTTTGTATATTAATACTTGATTATTGATTTCTCTTATTTGTTTATTTTTTTTAAATTTTAATTTAAATTTTGAGAGTTCAAACTTTGTTTAGTTTTACTCCTATAATAAAAAAAAATAATCTTAATAATATTTATATTATTGTAATTAAGTTCTTACAATTAGTCATAGATATTTTTTTTTCTCTTTTGACATTTTAATAAAAAATGGTTTTTATTTATACTTGGGAAAAAATCATTTTAACTCTAAACTTAGCAAGTTGTTTCAATTTTAACCTTAAACTTTCAATGTTATCAATTTAAGCCTCAAACTTAGCGAATTATATCAATTTTAACCTTAAACTTTCAATTTCATCAATTTAATCTCAAAACTTGAATAAGTGTATTAGTTGATACCGTTGGTTAAGTTTCACTTTCAATCACCGTTAGAAAAGTTTTCTACATATGTTCAAAATCAACTTATTGCTCCATAACAGATACATATTTGTTATTTTAAAAAAAAAATTGTTAAAGTGACTTTTTTTCACTATTTATCTTTTCAGCATGTTTTGCCCTCATTCACATGCAACTTTGGAGTTCTATGATCGAGTCACCGAAAAGGAAGGTACACTTTGTTGGTATAAGTAGTAGTTATCAACTGTTTTAAGCCTTTCTCATTCATACTTTCATAACCTTAGGATCTCTTATTTGGATGTGGACTCGGTTCATTCATGTACCCTATTCTTCGGGCGTCACACAGTCGCTAATATTGATTTTTTTAATTTATCGTCAGCCTCGAGCTCGATTTATCCTCCAATCACTGCAATGGGCGTAAGACTTTCAGAATCGTACTCGTCAGTATATTTGTACTCTTCCTCTCCAACATCGATGTGATCTTAATCCTCCATAAGACTGTCGATGACCAGTTCATCATGTTGATGGGTGTTACATTGTCCACCATCGTCTTCCGTGTTCTCTCTCCTGCATAATGGTCGAGCTCAAACTCTTCACCACAGAAGTCAACGAAGTTGTCATGGTCGTCGTCGCCTTCAATGACGTCACTGCCTAGATCTTCTCCACACTCGTCATTGCTGGTATCAACACCAAACGCGAGAGAAACACAAGAGTCCATTTGTTTTCATGTGGGTCCTACTTTCGAGAGTTGAGAATGTGATTTTCATGATCACCCGATCTGGAATGATTTAATCATATTTTGATAACTTTTTTAAAGAAATAACAAACATGTACATGTCATAGAGCAATACGTGGCATTGAAGATGTGTAAGATATCTTTCTAAGGATAATTGAAACAAAAACTTAACCGAGGGCATAAATTAACACATTTGTGTAAGTCTAAGTTTAAATTGATGAAATTAAAAGTCTATGGTTAAAATTGATACAATCGACTAAATTTGAAATTTAAATTGATGAAATTAAAATTTTAGGGTTAAAATTGATACAACCTACTAAGTTTATAATCAAAATTGATTATTTTTTCTTAATATTTCCACCATCTTATTTTTTTATTTTTTATTTTATTTTTTTGATATATCCACCATCTTATTTTGAAATATAAATCTAAATATCTTTTCTTATAATATAGTCATTAATTTTTCTAAAAGATACAATTTTTTAAAATATATATATACACACTTTTTTTTCTTTTTGAATATTGAATATTTATTTTTTTTAATTAAATGTTTTTGACCCCTACATATTTTTTGTTCTAGATTCACCCTACTACTAGATTCATCTTATCTATAATATATTAAAAAACTACAATCTTTGTAAAACATTTTTGGACTATTATACACTTATTTTAATTCAAATATTTACAAACATGCCATCAACATTAAATATCAATAATTATTTATTATTTAAATATTAAAAATATAATTTCTCTTCCATTAATTGCAAATATATTTTATACTAAAAAGTTTTCAAATGTCTTTATTAAAATTAATATGTAGAATTTAAAATATTATTTTATAAGTCAATTGAGTTGTAACGGATAAGTTTATAATTATAATATTCATATTTCTATCCTTTTGATTATATATAATATAATGAAAAAAGTAAATTACATTTTATTAAATATTTATATTACTATAATATTTTAAATACACATAAGTATGAAATCAATTAATAAAATTTACTTAGAAAATTTATTAAAATTTATTATAAACGGATAAAATCTAAACAATGCCCCTCTTTTGTTTTATCTTTGATTGTATACATGATAGAATTTGTTTCTTAGATAACAATTTAGGAATTCCGTGTTGTTTTTAATATAATTTAGGGATATATTAATCATTCTAAAAATATCGATAAATTTATAGTTATAATATTCATATTTTCTATCATTTGTAATTTAAAGTATTTATATTCTATTAGTAATTAAAAAAAGTAGATTAAATTTTATTAAATATTTATATTACTATAATATTTTAAAACATCAATAATTATGGATTCAATTAATAAAATTTACTTAGAAAATTCATTGAAATTTATTATAAACAGATGAAATATAAATAATATGATTTTTTTTCCTTTTATTTTAATTTTATTTTTATCTTTGACAGTTAATATGGTAGAATTTGCAGATATGTGTTTTTAGATAAAAATTTAGGGATTGGTGTTATTTTCAATAATAATTTAGAGATATCTTAATCATACTAAAAATAGCAACAAACATTATTAAATATTTTAATAAAAATATAATTGATAGAATGTTATTTATAAATAAATATGGATTTAAATACACCATACAGTTGTGATAAATATATGAAGTTTAAAACTCTTTTAATATTTTGTCTTTTCATTTTCTATCACATTTAAAGTTTGGCTTTTAATTATAATTAATTCTAAAATTCAATGATTTTAGAATTTCAAAAGTTTTTGTAACTTTTCCATCACCTTCAACTATAAAAGTGGAATTTATTTCACCATTTTTTTCATTACCAATAACCTAAAACTCCTTTTTAGTTGTGTGTGAATGTGAGAATATGAATTGAGCATGATTCGATTTCAAACAATGATGGAAAAATGAGGTCGTTTACTTTGCTTGCTTCGATAGCATTAGAAGATGGACTGGATGGATGATTTTGCAAGAACTTATGAAAACTCCAACCTTTTGTTTGTTGTTTTTCATTATTATTACTATGGTGTATGTCAAACAAAATAAGAAAAATAAAACTTGGTGCACTTTTTTTTTCTTCAGTACTTTTTAGTTCTCTTTTGTTGTTTTTTTAAATCACTACAATCTTGAAAATACTTCCAAATATTACAAGATTCATTTAGAGAGCATAGAATGCACGTGTAAAGACACTAAGTCGTTAAGACCTGATCCTAGAGTCTTCACTTAACATGCATGGTTTGAGGCCTCTAAATGATTTAAAATAAAATCTTGTGGAAATGAATAAAAACAATGTAGTTATTTTATTTAGGATCCCAATTAAATAAGGAAAAATGAAAACAACATTATTTTAATACGAAAATCAAACTCGGTTTGGCCTCCCTAAACTTAATTTAAAGAATGAAACATAAGAAAGAATGTTTTAATCAAAAAGAACAAATGACCGAAAACTTGAGACATAAAACTTTGCGGAACTTGCTCCTCCTATCCCATGGCTTATGTAGCTCTCCATGTCATTCAACCAGCTTGCCCTTGCCCTTACTTGAAAACATTTTTTTTTTAAAGAAAGGGGTGAGTATTACATTCATAACACTCAGTAAGGGACCCCACAGCCGGGGTTTCAAGAAACATGGGGCCCAAAAACACATAAAACCATTCATGGCTTTTCTCTTCGGCTATTTGTGGGAAATTAACTTCCTGTTCCATGGCCTCCATTCTGGGTCAACCCTAAGTCGTTTAGACTCACATATCATTAATCATACATTCATTCATTATTGGGAGTTTAGTTGTCAGACCTTCATAAACATTTTCGTTTAAAGATAAATTTCCTTTCGCAAACATTTTCATTTAAAACTAAATTTCCTCTTCGGCCTCTAATGGACAACTAATTTCTCCCAAAACATGGCCTCTAAATGGGTCGACTCCAAGAATCATAAAATATATAATAACATCATCAGGAAATTTCACCACAGCCTTCACAAATATTTCAGTAAAACAATACTAAGGGCCCCAAAAACTCAGTCTTAAACCAGTCTCAAAATTCTAGCCACTCACAACGATAGCAAACTCACTCACCGCGAATCCGACGAAGGCCAAGATAACTCCGGCGACAAACGTGCGAGGCGGCGACCGACAATAGCAGAGGGGTCGCGGCGGCGACGCCTGGATTGCGAGCGAACGACTCACTGTGCGGCTGGCGAAGGCTAGGCGAACGACTCACTGTGTGGCTGACGGAGGCTCAGGCGAACGACTTCGACGTCGCGCGCCGTCGCAGCGCGCGAACCGTCCGTGGCGGCCACGAGCGCGAGCGACCTCCACGTGCGGATGCGGGCGTGCGGTGGCGCGAGGCTGCAGGTTACGGGTTGCGACCGGTGAGGCAGCGACTGAACGCCAGTCGTCGACGTGAAGTAGCGGCTCGCAAGGACTCCAGGCGGCGACTCGTGCGGCTAAACGGCGGACGACGGTCGGTGCTGCAAGGTCTCCTCCGGCGGCGGCTATCGAAAAAAGGAAGATGAGAAGGAGTTGTCAAAATGATTTTCTCGAAAGACGTGCACAAAGGATAAAATAAAGGCTCCTCCCAAAAACCCTAATAGCCCCTAATTACCAAAATGCCCCTCTAACCATTTAGAATCACAACCAACCCCAATGACTTGGTCAACCATGCTATATATATATTTTTTTTATATAATCAGAAACAAATCAAACTTTTAAAATCACGCACCTTACATCACCTTACAGCACATGTCGTATGAACTATATAAGATGTTTAATTTTAAGTTTGATAAATTATATAGTCTTTGATTTTTACCATTATTAAGTAAAATGTAAATTAATTTTATGGAAGTTGTGTATTGACATATCTTCATTTTTTTCTTCATTACTTTTTTTTTGTTATTTTATAATTGCGGTTATTTTGTGTTTTTTTATAATTTGGAATATTTGTACTTTTTTATTTATTGATTTGATTTTTAGTAGATTAAAATTTTATAAGAAATTTAATATGTTTATTAAATTTGTTTCCTACTAATTGTACCAATTTTTTGTCTTTCTCTAAAAAAAAAACATATAACATTTTTTTTATAAAAAATATATATAAATTTTGTTTGGGTAATGGTATAGTGTAATCTATATCTAAAATTCTATAATCTATATCTTTATCTTTAAAAAGCAAGGATTATTCATTTAGGGGTAATCATTTTTCTTTTTTTGAGTTGAACAACCATCTTCCCTCTTTTAGTCTTAATAAATTAATAAATGTAGGCATAGTTTACATTAATTTAAAATATATAACTTCAATATCAAATTTAAGTGCATTTAAGTTAATTATTCAATATAAAGTACTTAGTATATCAAATGAATTAAAAAAATAAACAAACAAATGTGACTATCTTTTTTTAGAAATTAGCAAATGTAGGCCCCGTTTGATAACCATTTTGTTTTTTGTTTTTTGTTTTTGAAATTTAAACCTAAAAATACTACTTCTACCAATGAGTTTATATGTCTTTTTATCTACTTTGTAGCTATGTTTTCAAAAACCAGGTGAACTTTTGAAAATTAAAAAAAGTAGCTTTCTAAAACTTGACTTTGTTATTAGAGTTTGGCTAAGAGTTCAACTACTTACTTAAAGGAGATGATTTTTATGGTAGAGAAAAAGCTTAACTTTCAAAAACTAAAAACAAAAAATAAAATGGTTATCAAACGGGGCCGTAACTTTTATATTATTCTTTTCATATAATATATTTATTAATCTTAAAATGTCATTTTTTTTAAAAAAAAAATTTGAAATTCAAAATAAATTTAATATTTAGTATTTTAATTTTATGCTAAGGTTTTAATTTTAATTAGAATTCTAAGATTTTATATTATAGTAAATAAATAAATATTCATATCTTATCAAACATAAAAAATAAATATTCATATCATTTGTAAATCTATAAATGAATTACTTAAACTAAAAAAAAAAATTAATTACTCTTACCTAAGAGTTTCAATTTTTGTAAGTTATAACTTTAGCTTTTATTATGATTATTATTAAAATAAAACGGTTAAACATTAGAATTCCAATCACTAATAGAAGCAAGTTAATTATTATTATTATTTTTAAATAAAGTTAATTATTCAAAGGTAAAGTACTCAATTTTTTTATAACAAGCTTAACATGTATATTAAGACTAATTTTATTTTTTAAAATTTGAATTTCAAAATATATATATTCAATTTATTTTAACATTCTATATTTGAATTTTAAACAACAAAACTAATTTTAAATTAAAATTATAATGTGTCAAATTTTTTTATAAAACTCATATTCTATTAATAATTAAATAATAAAATTATTTTATAACCGACTAATTAATTACTTTCAACAAGTTATAAGTTTAATTTATATTATGATAATTATTATTAAAATAAAACATTCATCTATTAAAATTTCAATATTCTCAAAATTCTAATATTTAAAGAAACATATAAATATGGTAACTTAATTTATATGAGAAACTAAACATTTATAGAAAAAGATTATAAAGAAGCCAAAAAGAGCATAACTCAACTGACATCAAGTATGACTAGGTCATGAGTTGAATCCCCTCACCTCCAATTGTTGATGTACTAAAAAAAAAGAAGAAAGAGATTATAAAGAAAGGAGATTGTCGAAGTATGAGTCATTGTGAATCGAGAAAAAAAGTTCTAACTACCACAAAATCGAAGATGGTTATTGCTGTGAGGAGAAAGGAAATATGAGAGAGATAATGAAAGACCTACAATTTTTTCTTTTTTTTTTTTATTATGAAAGTTTGATGGTTTCTTTTTACAACAAAGATCATTGATACAATTTTTTTTCACCATAAAAAGTTTGTGCTTAATTTTTAGTTACAATTAAAAGTTGGTGGTTGCAATTATAAGAATAATTACTATAATTTAGGGGGTTAATGTTTGTCTAATTTCTCATGAAATTGAAATAATAATAATTAATTTTATATTTATTCAATTTCATCAATATATTGTGTATTGAATCGCTAATTGGACTATTCTTAATTGGTTCAATTCATTAGGATCCACCAACATAGCTAGGTGAAGCAAAACACCTACCCACTCTACTTCATCAATAAGAGTTAATTCTCTACCTCTCTTATGCTAATATCAAAGTTGATTTTTTTAAATTTCTAATTCTTTAGTGAAAAAGTTCACATTAACTAACAAATTTTCACAATTTTAAATTTTTTAAAACTACCGCTCATAAAAATTAATCATGCTAAATATCGTCATATTTATAATGGTACAAGACAACCAAACCAAACAATTATCTAAATAACTTTAAAATAAAAATTTTAGAAATTTTAAAACCTAATTGACCAAAGTTATATTTTTGCTTCATGATTTTAATTATGATATATGAAATGAATTTTAGAATTTTGAAATCACACTAAATAATGAATATTTAAAATGATTATATTTAGTAATATTTTGTTTAAATTAATTTTAGGACACTTACATTATTTAAAAAAAATTGTTGTTTTAAAATTAAAAATAATACACGTGTATTTTGCACGTGGTAATAGGAAAATATTTTTCTTCAGGATAATCATAATCAAATTGGATACTTGAAATTTGGACGTACGACATAGTTCGTCAAACAAAACATAAAACAATCATTCATGAGTCAAAGTTTGTATATCCACAACACAAGTTTGTTCTTTTGAATTATTATTATTATTTTTTTTTGTTTGCATGTCTTTTTTTGTCCTTGTCAGCACCGCCGGCTTGCTGACTTCTGTTGTTTGAGTTGTCGTTCTTGTTCATTCCATGAAGAAATCAAGCAGTTTATTTCATTAAAACCAACCTTAATTATAGGCTTCTTTCTCAGAAGCAGCCATGTTTTATATGTTTCAGAGTCTGCCACCTCCATAAAAATATTAAAAAAAAAAAAGAGAAAGAAAAAATTGTAAAATCCTGATACAAACAAATGAAATTGTTACAATTATACCCTTCCATTTTTAATTTAATGGATCATGATCTTCGAACTATAATATTGTTAAAATTAAACTTTGTGAAGAAACCACTCATGAATTATTTGTATTGTTACAATCAAATTATCGAACTAAAAGATTCATTACATGTGAGTTCAAATTTTTTAGATCAACTTTTTGCTTTATAATATTGAGATCAATGTCGGCTTAGCAACAACTAAAGACCAATTTTTTTCATGGATTGATGTTATATAGTCATCATTCTTTACAAGGTAAAAATTAAATTGTAACAATATCATAATAGTTTTAGAGTGTGATCGTAACCTTCATTATAGTTTAAGGCGTGCATTTTGAAATATTTAAGGTCAACAACTTTATAAATTTAAGAAGATGATCGATGAGATTAAAAGTTAAAGAGTGTGCGTGATGCATAAAAATTCGGCTAATGTAAGTGTACATGTCAAATTTTAATATAGTGTGAATAATTATAGATATCGCCTCAAAATTGAGTTTGTAATTCACTTAATTACCGTAAATATTAATGTTCAATTTTATTTAGAGATAAAAATGGAATGAATGATTGAATAAAAAAAATAACAAGACTAAAATAAGTGAGAAAAATCTATGGAAAAAGTATCTTAGGTAGTTGATTTCACCCATTAGATTTATGAATTAATTAAATTGAATGCAAATAAACATTCCATATTCTATAAGTTAAGGACTCTTAATGTCATAACTATCTCTCGCGAGTACAATTAATTCTCAAACATATTAAGAACTCAATATTGTTCCTATCTAGATTCACTAACATGCAAGACCTCAAGTCTAATTCCTTTTTCATCTTCTAAGGTGACCATAAATCTCTCAATGTTAGAACTACTTTAGTCATGCAATCAAGTTCTAAACTAAATTCACTCTCTCATGCATAAGATTTAGAGACAAGCAACAAATTAATCCATGATCAATAGTTTGCATGAATGGAAAACTTGCATTGAACACAACATTTAATTAATTAAACCATGAAATTCCAATAGTTAAGCTACATCAATCACCATTGAACAAAGAATTAAGCTATGCATAATCAAAGAATAACAACATACATTACTGCTAAGATCCATGAAAAGTGGCAAGTCAAGGGAATAAGGAGAAAAAATCAATGGGATTTTATGTTTCCAACTCATTCTCCATGATCCTCTTGAAAATCCCTTTCTCAAGCTCTCTAATGAGATCTCCTTACCCTCCAAATTGGTAAAAAAGATCACCACTTCTTCTTTAAAAAATGTTCGCAAAATAAACAAATCTATTTTTTATATATATATAAAAAAATCGTGTGACAACGTCAAGACACTATATACGAGAGAGTAAAAACATTATAAACAGGGTTTAGACGCTATGAAAAACTCCGAGAACTTTTTTTGTGTATGCCTCAAGGTTTGAGACATTGTATGTTGTTCCCTTGACGACCTTTCTCACTTTTGTGCATCAAAAATTAAGAGGCTCCAAGTAATGTCTCAACATTATTCGCTCGACTTTTAGGTTTCAATTTCTCTTCTCTTTGCTTGATTTGTTCCATTCTTGCTCAATTGCTCTCATTTTCGAAGTATAAAAGTCATTATTACTCATTTTAGTTCCAAATGGCTGGATTTCTACCTAGTAAACAATTATGCACATGAAATTTACCAATTGAGCATCAAAACTAGCAGTAAATAAGCCGTAAAAATAGTTCACTTTGTGTACTATCAGATATCTATAAACTTAAATATTTACTAATCCCTCGAGAAAAAGAGAAATACACAACCTCTCTAAAAATCAACTACATGTAAGTGACTCAAACCTCAAAAGATCTAAATATAACACATACACTAGGTATATAACTATAACAAATCATTAAGCCAATTTAATGGGCCCTCGCTCATATTCAAGAAAGGTATATAATATAACTAATCATGAAGTGAAAAAAGGTATATAACTCCTACTTTGGCCTAAGTTTCAGAAAGTAATATGTCACTAAACGAGGTTAAACTCCCTAAACTTGAATTTTTCTTTATTTGGATTGACACTAATTTTCACATATATCAAACTGCAAGTTGGGCTCTCAACTATGACACTATTACTCATAGGTGGCTCTAGCTGATTACAACAGAAGTAGCTTTTTTTGCTTTATTTTATTTTATTTTACTATTTTATTTAATTTTAGACATGAATAGTGAAATACATAAAAAAAAAAAAAAACCAAAAGTATGAACCTTCTTCTCAGCGTAATAATATTAACTATCATTTCAATTAATACTCTAATAAGTTCTTACGCTTTTTGAAGTAATAATAAGCCAGGTGGCATAAACCAATTAGCCTTAAAAATTATTTCGGGTTTTTGTACGGAAGACCCATTTTTAATATATTTAATGTGAAATGACCAGGCGCTTAGATATAATGAAAACTGACCTATTTTGACGTAGGAATGCATGCAAAATTACGTCGAAGGGCATCCTAGAACCGAGCAAGCGTTCACGTTCACGTTCACTCACTCACATTTATTTTTGTTGTAACGCTCACTCGCATACGCTTACTCGCTCACATTGATTCGCTCGCACTTACCCGCAGTAACGCTCACTTGATCACTCACGCTCACACTCACACAACGTTCACTAATTATCTTTGGACTCGCTCACGTTCGCTCGATTTCGTTCACTCGCTCACTAACTCTTGAAATGTGGAATCAAAGTATACAAATCGTAATATATCGAATACAGTATTCGATAATTCAGAAACAAAATTACCCAAGAAAAATAAAATAAAGAAAATAAAATTATGTCATTGCGTCTCTTAGTCCGAGTCAGTCGAGGAGTCGATTATCACCAATGGTGCTCGTTTGGCTTTCTTTTTGGGGTGTTCTTCCTTAGGAATGTTGACCAAACATTCCGACGGCGCCGGTTCGCAAGGCGGAGGTTGTGGTGGTTTGCTAGCAGGGGGAGTTCGGTCAGATTCCTCAAACGAGTATTCTAAGCACTCTAGCGAGTCCTCTGAAGACTCCTCGGAGGACTCGCTAAAGTCCTTAGAGGACTCCTTGACGACTTGCTTAATGGCTCCCCAGGATAGTTGAACAAGTTATCATCCGAGGAGTGTTCAACAGGTGTTGTGGGGGAAGAAATAGGCGTGTCAGCGTCTTCGAAAATGTTGTCGAATGCAGTTTTGTTAGAACTGTATTCGGTTGAGTTGGAGTTTCATGTTGATGAGGATGAAGAATGTGAAGAAGATGAAGAGAGCTTAATTGTGTTTTATGATAAAATTTGTTTTAGCCTCTCCATTTATTAATAATAATAACTCAACGGTCGAAATTAAAGGAGATGTGACTACTCATTATTGCGCCGGTTGGCTCCCCGAACCAGGAATTAATACATATTAGACGTGACTACTCATTAAAACTCGTACTTTGTAAATAATGTTCTAATTAAATCAATAAACAGTTATTGTTTATCATTACTTTCTATATTACCTTAAGTTAATCCTAAATCCAATAAACTAACATCCAAGATTATTGCATGTCTCTTGAACTGAATGTATGGGACATATAAGGATCTCAGTTCGAGATACAACCTAAAGGGTCTAAAGTAAAGGGATAAGGCTTGGGTACCTTACCCTGGTAATACTATGGATATGACCCACTTTGTATATGATACAAACACAGTGATCCTAACGAGTTCGTGTAAATGACATGTGAGTGGGGATATACTATGTAATGAGATTGCATAAGACCTGACCACGAAATAGTAACCATTAGATATAACTCCATTGACTAGTTAGGTTTCTATTTCAATAAGATGACCTAGGCAACTTGATCTCAATCCTGAGCAAGTTACGAACTCCTATTTGCGAGCGATTGTCCTTTGACTAATATGGGTGACAGTGGCCCGAGTCGCCGACTCAATAAGCCTACCTTCTTGGGGACAAGACCGAGCAGGCGGCTGGAGACTTAACCTAGCAAGAAGAAATTCAGTCATTCTCGCCTATTAGGGTAAGTAGATGAATGTTCCATTAAATGGTGTCTTCGAGACTTGAATAAAGGACTTGACCCTCTCATTGGCCCGAGAGGGACTTTTGTTTGCTGGTAGGACCACAAACAAGTTGTTTATTAGAGGAGCACTGAGACCTAAGGTAAAAGATGCAACCTAGGGGTAAAACGGTAATTTGGCCCAACTGGTGCTACGAACATTTGTGAAGGATTGGCTTGTTGTTATTGGTCGATATCCATGGACACAGAAATATATCTGCATTGAGAAGAGTGCAACTATGGGATTTTAGTGGAATGTTCCTATAGTTAACGAATGTTGACTAGGAAATTTATGAGATTAACTGAATAATCTTATATCGTTGGTGCTTCTGATCTGTAGGTTCATTAGGTCCACTTCCTAACTCGTAAAGAGTTCTTAGATCATTTGAGTTTGGAGTGTTCAAATTCAATTAGGGAATAAACATAATGTATAGAGATACATTATAGTATAAAGCTTTTATGTGCATTAAAACTTTATATTATAAATTTAATTTAAATATGATTCAATTAAATTAATTGAGAGAATTGAATATTTGAAAGAGTTCAAATATTATTTAAATGTGAATGAGATTCATTTTTAAAACTATAGGTTAAAATTTAATGTGCATAAGATGTACATTAAAACTATAGGTTAGAGGGAAAATGATTAGATGTGATTTAATCAAAAATTAAATATATGATATTTAATTTGATGTTAATTAAATATGATTTAATTAAAATTAAAATTAATGTATATAATTAAATAAGATTTATTTATATTAATTAATTAATTAATAATTAATTTGATTAATTATTTTTTAAAAATGGGAACGTGTCAGAAAAAACTCTCTCTCAAATTCGCTACTACCACAAGGTTGGAGCCTTCCCACCAAGGGAAAATCTAAGAGAAACTCGGAGATATAGGAGGTGAACACAATGTTAGTGTTTTATTGAGAAGTTGGAAGAAATTTGAAGTTGTTGTGCAATGTAGAACTCGCTAGAAAAAGCAAGGTGTTGTTGATCTTGAAACTACAAACGTAATTTCTTTTCCCTTTTAGTTTAAACTTGTACAACATGTTCAATTTTGTTAATCCATGTTTTTAGATTGCTTATCTCTTTTTTTCCAATGTACTGGTTTTTGGAGTAAACCAAAATAAAATAAGCAATTACGATCAAATACCACGTTTCCGCTGCTCAAGGGAATTTGATTTCCTTCAGTAGGTTGATATATCATAGTTAGGATTCTATCAGTGATGGGCTTCTATCACTGATAGTTAGGATTCTATGAGTGATAAACTTCTATCACTAATAGACTATTATCACAATTAGAAGTCTATCAGTGATAAAATACAATACATGAAGTAGACTGATAGATTTTTATCAAGGTAAGAAGTCTACCAATGATAGACTCTTATCACAATAATGTATGAAATAAACATATTAGTGATAGACATCATAAAATAGTGATAGACTTCAATCACACACCCTAATTTATTCAATGATAAAAATTAACCTATTTATGCTAACCCTAGGATTCAAGATTCAAAATTCTAATAATTCACAAGTGAGGAATTCTAGCAATTAACATATACACTTCTATCAGTGATGGACTTCAATCACACACTACTCCTAATGACAGTGATAGAAGTCTATCAGTAATAAACTTCAATAAAATTAAAAAGAGAAACATCATATATAAAAGTTTATCAGTGATAGTGGTAGACTTTAATCCAAAAAGGGAGACAATACATATAGAAGTCTATCAGTGATAATGATAAACTTATATCACTGATAGACTTCTATTACAAGACAATGATTAAAGTCTATTAGTGATAGACAACAATCACTATAGAAA
Source organism: Trichosanthes cucumerina (assembly GCA_036507285.1). NCBI lineage: Eukaryota > Viridiplantae > Streptophyta > Magnoliopsida > Cucurbitales > Cucurbitaceae > Trichosanthes > Trichosanthes cucumerina. The sequence continues at coordinate 12,268,154 of CM071836.1, read as the reverse complement.
AAGTTGAACGTTGGACATGAATTGAACCTAGGGTGTTTAGTCGATTGATTAAACATTGGACAAAGGAAGAAGAAATTATTAAAAATCAAATATAGTTTGAGCAAGAAAGGAAGGAAAATGAATCACAATTTTTATTTTGGCTAAAGACATGTGCATGAACTTTTTAGTAATTTAAATGAAAATTTGCCATATATACAAATAGTTTAACAATTTGCTATATTTGCAATATTTTAGGCCCATTTTACTATTTAATCAATTGTCCCTTAAAATTTACTAATTAAATAATCGTTAAATTAAATATCACATATTTAATTTAAACTTACATTTGAATGATATTCAATTATAATTCTCCCATAACCTATAGTTTTAATGTATATCTAATGTGCATTAAATTTAACCTATAGTTTTAATAGGAATACAATTCATAATATTTGAACTCCTTATATTTATTTCTCTCATAAATTAATTTTGAATCATATCCAAAATTAAATTTATAATATAAAATCTTTTAATTAAAATATAAACTTTATATTATAATGTATTTGATGGAATCGAAATTCCAATTGCACAGCGGAAGCCCAGTTTAATCGATTTGCTCGTTTTTCCATTTGGCAAATAAAAAAATCAATACATTGGCAAAAACAATCGATAAACATGGAATTTCCTAAACACATGAGCATTCTAAGAATAATTGTAAACTAAAAGGGTTAGAATTATTTACCTTTTGGTTTCTGAAATTACAACAACTATTCTCTTCAGTAACTTATTCTGGGAACTTTCTTCAACGAAGAACAAAACAACATACATCTTATGTACATTAAAATTTTAAATATAGGTTTTAATATGAATCCTATTCACATTAAAACAACACTTAAACTCTTTCAAATATTTAAGGGCCTGTTTGATATGCAATCTGGATCCTGTTTTATGTTTTCGGATTCACTGAATTCAATGAATATGTGTTTGGCAGATGTGTTTTCGAAAACTGTTTTTGGATTCTGGGATCCAAATAGTAGAAATTCTGAAAACAACTTTTTTATGTTTTCATTGTATCCAGATTCTGAATTTAAAATTTTAAAATGCAGAATTATATTAAACAAAGATAAAAATAATAAATACAATATTTCATGTTATGAATTCAATTTACTTTTGTTAAATTAAAATATGTAGAATATAATATATTATAAATTATAGAATATTATATTATAAAAAGATAATTCTATAAAATTTGCAAAATCATTTCCTAAATTAATTAATAATGACTTATATTCAATATAATAATTAGTTTTGCATCTACAACTAATTTCATGATCTATAAATATGTTATAGAGACACAGTTTAAACAACTGCTTTAGAATGAAATCAAATTTCTAAATCTGCTACCAAACACATATCTCGAAAACATGAAATACAACTCTGTTTTCATTGAATCCCTTGTTTTCAAATTTCTGTTTTCAGATTGCGTACCAAACAGGCCCTAATTCTCTCATTCATTAATTTTGAATCATATCCAAAATTAGATTTAAACAATAAAGTTTAAATCAATATAAAAAATTTAGAGAAAAATACATTTTTGGTCCTTCAGTTTGCAGGTGAGTTTCTATTGGATCCCTGAGTCTCAAAATCAAACAATCAAGTTCTTTAATTTAGTAAAATAGTTCAATTACGTCCCTGAACGTTAAACACCGTTAAAACTTTTAACAGAATGCTGACGTAGCAAATTTTAATATTAAAATAATAATTTTTAAATAAAAATAATAATTCTTATAAAATAATAAAAATAATAATTTAAAAAAAAAAAAATTCTTCTATCTCCTTCCCTTTCCCCTTCCCCAATGACGCCCTTTCCTCCTCCTCTTTCCCTTCCCCTTTCCCTTCTCTCTTCCTCCGTTAAAATCTCCGCATTTCATTTCTCCATGTCATCTAACTTTACATTACGCTCAGAACAGTCTCCTACAGCTCAGACATTTTTCCGCTGTCACCGCCTCCCCTCCCTAGTCGATCATCACGCTGAGCAATCCTCGAACGACAGTAGAGCCTTTTGGAAACTCATCCAGAAATTAGATGTGAAACGAGGGTCCCTATCAGTGACGATCTTCGCCGGGACTCCGTGTAACCTGACGACTTCCACAATGAACAACTTTTGCTCACTTCTCCACAGTGTAAGTCAGTTTTCCAAGAATGAAATGTGCCGGCTTAAGCAACCTATCAACAAGCACCCAAACTACTGTGGATCCTCTAACAGTTCGAGGCAGGCCTGAGATGAAATCCATCGAAACCTCTTCCCATTTCCACTGCGGTACCTCTAAGGGTTGCAACAACCCTGTCGGTTTCTGCCTTGGTGCTTTAACTTGCTGACAAACTAGACACCTGCTAACGAACTCCGCTATGTCTTTCTTCATCCCCTTCCACCAGTAAAACTGCTTCATGTTCTGATACATTTTAGTGTTACCTGGATGCACTGAAAATGGAGAATTGTGAGCCTCGGCTAGGATTTCTTCCTTGAGACCATCTACATCCGGGACACACAACCGTCCCTTGAACAACAAACCCCCATCAGACGACACTGCAAACTCACTCTCTTCTCCTACAGCTCAGACATTTTGTCGCTGTCACCGCCTCCCCTCCCTCGTCGATCATCATGCTGAGCAATCCTCGAACGATAGTAGAGCCTTCTGGAAACTCATCCAGAAATTAGATGTGAAACGAGGGTCCCTATCAGTGACGATCTTCGCCGGGACTCCGTGTAACCTGACGACTTCCACAATGAAGAACTTTTGCTCACTTCTCCACAATGTAAGTCGGTTTTCCAGGAATGAAATGTGCCGACTTAAGCAGCCTATCAACAAGCACCCAAACTACCGTGAATCCTCTAACAGTTCGAGGCAGGCCTGAGATGAAATCCATCGAAACCTCTTCCCATTTCCACTGCGGTACCTCTAAGGGTTGCAACAACCCTGTCGGTTTCTTTCTCGGTGCTTTAACTTGCTGACAAACTAGACATCTGCTAATGAACTCCGCTATGTCTTTCTTCATCCCCTTCCACCAGTAAAACTGCTTTATGTTCTGATACATTTTAGTGCTACCTGGATGCACTGAAAATGGGGAATTGTGAGCCTCGGCTAGGATTTCTTCCTTGAGACCATCTACATCCGGGACACACAACCGTCCCTTGAACAACAAACCCCTATCAGACGACACTGCAAACCCACTCTCTTCTCCTACAACTCAACATTTTGTCGATGTCACCGCCTCCCCTCCCTCTTCGATCATCACGCTGAGCAATCCTCGAACGACAGTAGAGCCTTCTGGAAACTCATCCAGAAATTAGATGTGAAACGAGGGTCCCTATCAGTGACGATCTTCGCCGGGACTCCGTGTAACCTGGCGACTTCCAAAATGAACAACTTTTGTTCACTTCTCCACAGTGTAAGTCAGTTTTCCAAGAATGAAATGTGCCGGCTTAAGCAACCTATCAACAAGCACCCAAACTACTGTGGATCCTCTAACAGTTCGAGACAGGCCTGAGATGAAATCCATCGAAACCTCTTCCCATTTCCACTGCGGTACCTCTAAGGGTTGCAACAACCCTGTCAGTTTCTGCCTCGGGGCTTTAACTTGCTGACAAACTAGACATCTGCTAACGAACTCCGCTATGTCTTTCTTCATCCCCTTCCACCAGTAAAACTGCTTCATGTTCTGATACATTTTAGTGCTACCTGGATGCACTGAAAATGGAGAATTGTGAGCCTCGGCTAGGATTTCTTCCTTGAGACCATCTACATCCGGGACACACAACCGTCCCTTGAACAACAAACCCCCATCAAACGACACTGCAAACTCACTCTCTTCTCTACAGCTCAGACATTTTGTCGCTGTCACCGCCTCCCCTCCCTCGTCGATATTCACGCTGAGCAATCCTCGAACGACAGTAGAGCCTTCTGGAAACTCATCCAGAAATTAGATGTGAAAGGAGGGTCCCTATCAGTGACGATCTTCGCCGGGACTCCGTGTAACCTGACGACTTCCATAATGAAGAACTTTTGCTCACTTCTCCACAATGTAAGTCGGTTTTCCAGGAATGAAATGTGCCGACTTAAGCAGCCTATCAACAAGCACCCAAACTACCGTGAATCCTCTAACAGTTCTAGGCAGGCCTGTGATGAAATCCATCGAAACCTCTTCCCATTTCCACTGCGGTACCTCTAAGGGTTGCAACAACCCTGTCGGTTTCTTTCTCGGTGCTTTAACTTGCTGACAAACTAGACATCTGCTAATGAACTCCGCTATGTCTTTCTTCATCCCCTTCCACCAGTAAAACTGCTTTATGTTCTGATACATTTTAGTGCTACCTGGATGCACTGAAAATGGGGAATTGTGAGCCTCGGCTAGGATTTCTACCTTGAGACCATCTACATCCGGGACACACAACCATCCCTTGAACAACAAACCCCATCGATTTGACAACGCAAACCCACTCTCTTCTCCTACTGACTCAACATTTTGTCGATGTCACCGCCCCTCCTCGTCGATCATCACGCTGTGCAATCCTCGAACGACAGTAGAGCCTTCTGGAAACTCATCTAGAAATTAGATGTGAAACGAGGGTCCATATCAGTGACGATCTTCGCCGGGACTCCGTGTAACCTGGCGACTTCCAAAATGAACAACTTTTGTTCACTTCTCCACAGTGTAAGTCAGTTTTCCAAGAATGAAATGTGTCGGCTTAAGCAACCTATCAACAAGCACCCAAACTACTGTGGATCCTCTAACAGTTCGAGGCAGGCCTGAGATGAAATCCATCGAAACCTCTTCCCATTTCCACTGCGGTACCTCTAAGGGTTGCAACAACCCTGTCGGTTTCTGCCTCGGGGCTTTAACTTGCTGAAAAACTAGACATCTGCTAACGAACTCCGCTATGTCTTTCTTCATCCCCTTCCACCAGTAAAACTGCTTCATGTTCTGATACATTTTAGTGCTACCTGGATGCACTGAAAATGGGGAATTATGAGCCTCGGCTAGGATTTCTTCCTTGAGACCATCTACATCCAGGACACACAACCGTCCCTTGAACAACAAACCCCCATCAGACGACACTGCAAACTCACTCTCTTGGCCCGACTTGGCCTGATTCCACCAATCCTCAAGGTTAGGGATCCCCTGTTGGGAGTCTAAAATTCATTGCCTCAGCGTCGGTGGCACGGACAACTGGTTAAACTGAGCCATGACCTGACCTACCATCACAGCTATACCCGCACGCTTCATATCGGCTCGTAAATGAAACTCCTTCTTGACTAAGGCTGAAGTGTGAGCTACCTTCTGACTAAGGGCATCGACAACCACATTTGCCTTACCCAGGTGGTATAGGATCTCCACCTCGTAATCCTTCACTAGCTCCAACCACCTCCGTTGTCTCATGTTCAACTTCTTTTGGGTAAACAAATATTTCAGGCTCTTGTGATCTGTATATGTTTGGATCTTCTCACCATACAAATAGTGTCTCCAGATTTTCAAGGCAAAAATCACTGCAGCTAATTCCAAGTCACGAGTCGGATAATTTCTCTCGTAGTCTTTCAACTGTCGAGAAGCATAGGCAATCACTTTCCCATTTTGCATCAAGACACAACCCAAGCCCTTCTTGGAAGCATCACTGTAAACCACTAAATTTCCCGATTCATCAGGCACTGTAAGCATTGGTGCTGAGATCAACCTTTACTTCAAATCTTGAAAACTAGCCTCGAACGCCTCGCTCCACACGAAGGCATTCCCTTTTCGTATTCACTGAGTGAGGGGCATTGCAATCTTGGAGAAATCCTTCACAAACTGCCGGTAATAACCGAACAAACCCAAGAAACTACGAACTTTAGTGACCGTTTTGGGTCGGAGCCAATCTGAGACTGCTTCGACCTTCGTCGGGTCTACCAAGACACCCTTCTTCGACACTACGTGCCCTAAAAGGGAAACTTGGGACAACCAAAACTCACATTTAGAGAACTTGGCATACTACTGATTCTCAGTCAAAGTAGCCAAGACTCCCCCCAAGTGGTTCTCGTGTCCTTCACTCGACTTTGAATAAATCAGGATGCCATTTATAAACACGATCACGAAGGTGTCCAGGAATTCCTTGAACACCCTATTCATAAGGCTCATGAACATTGTCGGGGCATTTGTCAATCCGAACTACATCACAGTAAACTCGTAATGCTCATATCTGGATCTGAAAGTCGTCTTCAGGATGTCTTCCTCCCTTATTCGCAACTGGTGATATCCCGAGCGCAAATCAATCTTAGAGAACACGGCGGCCCATTGTAACTGGTCAAACAGATCATCAATACTAGGGAGTGGGTACTTGTTCGTTATCGTTACCTTGTTCAACTCCCGGTAGTCAATGCATAGGCGCATCGACCCATCTTTCTTTTTCACGAAAAGTACCAGCGTACCCCAAGGTGATACACTAGGGCAATTGAAGCCTTTGTGTAGCAACTCCTGCAGCTGAGTCTTGAGCTCATTTAACTCGGCTGGGGTCATTCTATACTGAGTTTCGATAACAGTGTAGTGCTACCGGGCAAATCCTTAGGGAATACATCAACGAACTCTCTGACTATTGGTACCGATGACACGCCCCCTTTCTCGCTTCTCAAGTCTGTCACACTTGCGAAGAAGGCCCAAGCCCCTTGGCCAACCAGCTTGCTCGCCTTTAGTGCTGAAATCACCTTTGGAACTGTTCCATGTTCAGTTCCTTTCACCTTAAAACTTGGTTCTGCTAGAGGCTTGAAGACTACTTCCCGACGATGACAATCGATGTTGGCATGATCGCGGCTAGCCAATCCATGCTGACAATCGATGTTGGCATGATCGCGACTAGCCAATCCATGCCAAGGATAACATCGAAATCACTCATCTCTAGGACAATCAGGGTCACTTCTGACGAGCGACCTTCCACCAAGACCTAGTCATTTTTCACTTTTTCTCGAGTCACTAGCTCTGCCACTACTGGGGTTGTACGTAACAGGCTAAAACGTAGAGGCTCTATTTCTTACTAGGCTTGCCCCACAAACAATGCGGAAATAAAAGAGTGCGTACACCCCGAGTCAAAAAGTACAAGAGCGAGATGACCAAGTATAGGTAGAGTACCTATCACCACGGCGCCTCAACCTCCTGCAGCTCTGGTGGTAGCTGCGTAAACTTCGCCTCGCTGGCGCCCTGTCTGGGCTCCTTGCTCTTGACTCTCTGGGCAAGCAGACGCCACATGACCCACCTTCTTGCATCTGAAACAAGTTCTAGGATCTGCTCTTTTCTACTGCCTGCACACCGAAGACAAATGGCCCGTCTTCCCACAATTGTAACAGGTCATGGTGGTAGCAAAACATGCCCCACTGTGTTGTCTGCCACAACTAGCACAGAGGATCTTCGGCACCCTTTGGTTCGGTCTCTATCCCTGAGCCACATGCCTATTAGGTCTGCAAGACACTTGGTCAAACCTTATCTTCTGGCCTACTACCGGACCCTGGTTCGTCCCTGAACTTCGTCGGCCTTCTGCACCTTGAGCTACTTCTGAACTTTGACTTACATTGACTCCTCCAAACCTCGAGGTATGGGCATCAAGCAATGACGCTGCTCGAACAGCTGCAGCGTAAGTTTGCGGTTCCAAGACAACCACACCGCCATACAAGGCATCGCACAACCCGCCCACGAACTTGTCCACCTTCTTCTTTTCCGTGTCTACCCAGTCGACTGCAAAATGGGACAACACAGTGAACTCCTATTCATAATCCTCTACTGACTGGTCGACCCTTGCTTCAACTGAATGAACTCGGCTAACTTCCTCGTCCTAGTGGTGGTTGGGTAGTACTTCTCATAGAACCTCTCCCTGAACATTTCCCACAACATTGGTCCTTCACCTACACATATGGATCGTTCTATTGCTTCCCACCAGGGGAGAGCTCGACCTCTTAGTGTATAAACGGTGCATTGGACCATTTGGTTCTCCGAACAGCGCATTCGACGAAAAACTGATTCCATGGCAGCAAGCCATACCTCGGCAGCCATTGGATCCACCTCTTGTCCTTCAAAGTTATGCGGGACATATTTCTTGAAGTCCTTCAAGTATCTGGCCTCTTCCGTAGTCGACCCGTTAATCTTGTTCGACGCTCCAAAGTTCTGATTGAACATTGTCGCTTGGCTTGCTAAGGCAACTTGAATGATTCCTTGGAGGCCTTCAGGTGTCATGAGCATCGTGGTAGGTGGTGGGGCATTCTCGTTCCTCTTGTTGTCCCGTTCTCCAGGTTTTGGCCTGACGACTCCTTAACGACTAGAGGGTTAGGGTTGACCTCCTCTAGGTGCTCAAAGTGTTCATCTACTGGTGGTTCCATCACAGGCTCCTGATTACGGGTTCCTCGGCCCCTGCCTCCACGACCCCCACGACCCCGTGGCGTGGCTGCTCCCCTACCTCTCCTACCACGCGAACGTCCTCGAGCCATAATCTAAGTCACAACACCAAATAACTTCAATACACGAACAACAATAATCAAACAAGGCAACTCGAATAATCAACAAGTAGTTCCTTTATCCTAGCTACTTTACCAAAATAAAAACAAACCTGGTGATGGCGAAGTGACACCCTGCGAGAGGCTATAAAAACGAGTGCCTACGATGTAGGCGAGTATACAAGATCTAAAACCTACTCTCTGATACCAACTGTAACGATCCTAAAATTTAGAACTAAAATCACTAGGGAAGTTACTAAGTAACACTGTCAGTGCTGAAAATTTTGGCAGCATAACGACGCTACTAGGACAAAACTAATTTTTTTTTCGACCTGTTTTAAGCATAAAAACACTCCAAAAATATTTCCAAACACCCAACCTCCCCCAAGCTACGTTCAACCATAGGTTGGGTTCCAATAGATCTCAAGCAAGCAGTTAAACAGGGGGAAACCAAATGATCACGATTTTTAACGTTTTACAAAACATATATGCAACCTACAATTCTGAAAGGAACGGAACAAGAAACTCATTACCAAAAGGACACCAATGCGCAATAGAACGTCTAAGTAGAAAATAACTCAAAACACTCTACAAGTCGACCAACAGGGAGACAAAACAACTAAAAGCAACTTAAACCAAAAAGAACATTCAACGGAAATACAAAGTTCTAAAGTAGCGCTCTAAGGGCTAAGGGGCACCGTAGGACATTCTCATCGCTTCGCCAGGTTTCCACCGTCGTCATCGAAAATACAAAGTTCTACTGTAGCGCTCTAATGGTATCAGTGCGAAACCTCTCCCAGTAAGATGTGGTTTCACTACAAGAATTTTGACTTTTCCTGACCCTAAAAAGTGTTGGCAAAACTTGGAAAACACGTCGGTAATTTCTTCCCCGACCGAAAACTGAGCGTCGGCATTTCGATCGGGATAACACCGTCGGGGTAGCTTATGCCGGCAATGTTTTTCAATCGGTCGACCTTTAGGATATATGTCGACCGTTTATTGTTGGTCAACCTTTTTAAGGAATGCCCGACGGTTTTGTTTTTGGTCGGGCTTTCTAAGGAATGGCCGACTCTTTTTGTTTTGTCGGCCTCTTAAAGTTTATGTCGACCAAACCAAAACGCGTCGACCATTCCTTAGAAAGTCCGACCAAAGAAAGCGTCGGCCTTGCCTCCGAAAGGCCGACCAAATCGAAAAGGGTCGGCCTTTCTAAGGAAGGTCGACCAACAAGAAACGGTCGGCATATCTCATAAAGCGTCGACTTTTCCCATAAATTCAATCTTGTATTGGTTGGCAAAGATGCAAGTGAGTGCTTTTATAAAATTCAATATTTATTTATCTAGAATTTAATTACAAATTAGAATTTGTTGTACCACCTAAAAAAAGTTATATATAAACATCAAATATAGCCTTTTCTATCAAATGAAAATTTTCATTACACGATTCATATAGGCAACTTTAAACAAAATAAAATATAATAATAAGTTTCACACAAAAAAACTAAATTGTAAGTATTCATCACTTTACATAAATAATCAAGCACAAATTTGATTACATTTTTTTTGTTCGAAAATTTCCAAAAGTTGGTGTCAACCTATCCTGTAAAACAAAGAAAAACAAAAGTTACCAAACTAATATAAGAAAAACACATATAACAAAATATTTAAACTAACATTTCAAAAGTAACGACTAATAATATTAAACGTTTAGGCAATTAAGTTAGCAAATTTACAACACAATTCAAACTTACTTGAAACTTATTCAAGAATATTAACCTAAGGTATTATTGAAAATGAAAAATAAAAAATAAAAACCAAATTCATCTCAAGGAAGGGAGACATACTGCTTGATTTCTTGAAGCCTGATTCACCATTGCATTAGCCTTCTTGTAGCCTCTTTGATAATAGTGTGAAAACTATTTCTTTCAAAACATGCTTTCCTTCATTGATTGAATTGACAATCTGAAATGAAGGAGAGACAATAGAGTAAGTGAGACTATCTCATTTGCTAAAATACAAATTTAGTGGTTGAAATAAAAAAAATAGACCAAACTTCAAAAACTTTCAATCTCGTTCTTCATTATAATTTGACATTCTCTACACTAGGCTATAAGGAACAATACTAAACTGACAACCACGATGTCCTGAAAATTTGGGCATCATAACGAAGTAACTACAATATTGCCAAAATTTTACAAGTACCTGTTAATGAAGATTAACACAGTTCTAAACAGAAACATCCAACACTTGCTCTAACTCCAACTCACAAGCTCTCCATTAAAGAATCACAATCAAACAAACATTCCAACTCCAATTTCTTTTTAAAATACACATTTCCATGTAAATTCGAAAAGAATATCTAAACTTACTACATAGGAGAGAAAGCACAAGTATGTGGTTTTGGAGTAGGGGTTCGTACCTTCAATCTTAAGAAAATATAATAGATCTCTTATTTATTGAGCCATATTCTGATTGACAAATACATTATCATTTAAATTATATATTAATTAGATTTATCAACGTTTAACTTATTATTGATGCAAATATAGTCTTGTATCTGCTAAATTTATGGAAGATATATGACATGTCCATTGGTATATAAGTCTCAAGATATTCTTTTGAATGATGTATATGTGTGTGAATTGTGACCCACCAATTATATGTGGCAAATTGATATAATTTGGAATGTTGGACAATGTTTAGGCAAAAGAATGATTTAATGGGTTACCTTTCACAATTAGTATGTTTAAGCTAAGACACTCCCAGGAGATTCTCAACCAAACTTCCCAAGCAAAGAACGAAACAACCAACAACCAAGGTTCAAGCTTAAAATCTTCAATCCAGCTCCCAATCCGCACATGCTCTACGACAAGGCTTCTTTGGTGTCAATGCTTCTAGAATGAGAAGCACAACCAGAAGAATCAAACAAATTTGATGGATTCACAAAATTCATGAATATTGAAATCATCCCCCCAAGCCATTAAATCCTTCTTGACTCTTGCAATTCTATCAGAATCTAATGGGTTCACAAAATTCATGAAGATCGACAACCCCTTACCTGGATTCAACGAATAATTTACCTCTAAGGGAGTGAAATTCAAATTGAAAACACCCACAGAAGCGCCATCAACCTTCATTACTACTGGAACAAACCCACACACATTCCTTGAGAATGAGATTCAATGTCAAGTTTAACCTCTAACAAAGATATGCGGGCAAACAACTTGGTTATAAGAAATGTGTGCGGGCAAACCTCTTACAAAAGTACTAACTTCAGATCTAATGCAATAACTTAAAGATACTACCCATAAAAATGCATTATATCGTTCACACTAAGAAGATTATATCGTTCACACGATCATGAGCATGGATAAAAAAAACTCATACAAACCATATAAGATCAATACATTGGCTACCTTTGCTGCAGGATACCCACACACAATCTATCTCACTATGCTTAAACCTCCTCTCTTCTCAACATACTTAAATCATTGGCTACCTTTGTTGCAGGATAGCCATCCAGAAAAAGTTAGTAGAGAGATCATACCTATTTCGATGGTTCTCTCTTTGAATGCATGAATTTCATAAGCATTGCTTCCATGCTAGCCAACTTCATATCTTGTGTTGTACATCGAGTCTCGAACTCTTCTTTCGTACGCTAATAAAAGTTTGGGCACGCGTCAACTCTTCCTTTGTCATAGTAAGCTCTTCCTTCTGTTGTTCGTTTTCCGTACGTAGTTTTTCTAATTCCACTGCCAACTCATGCTCACGTCTTGTTTCTCCACTTGATAACGAGGAACTCAATCTCCCTTTTTTTGGCTTCAGTCCCCACCCCATGCCTTTTAGATGGCCCGGTCGCGAACCCAAAACAGTCATAACAATCTCCTCTTCTGCAAGTGGTTGAGACCCTTCTAATGTGGATGTCTCTTGCAACTCTATCATTTTACTCTGCAAGAAAAATTAAAATAAGCATTTCTAGAGTAATAAATTTATGAACTAACCTTAGGTGTAGAAAACTTACATGAGCAACACAAGCTTCCGGATTCACCCACCTTTTCCCTTCTTTGTATCTAGTTGCTTGAAATAACTCAATTGGTACTATTTGTTTACCGTCTTTTTTTTTTTCATGAATCAAAGTTTTTAATATATATTAGCATTATTTACTAAGTCAAAAAAATGGCTAAGGATAAGCATTTTTACAACACTATCTTTGCTTCTCGTATATGTAGGAATGACTTCGACCCAGCGCGATGGTTCCAAGGTAGCTTTGCTCGATTCTTTTTATTTATTTCAGTAATTTTCTAACAAAAAGAAGTATCAGTAAATGAATCTAGAATTGAGTGTGTAATGCGACATATTTATTACGAAAGTAAATAACACACCTTTAATTCATCACTCTCCCACCTATTACATAGAAAATGCCAATCAGTTATATCAACCACACGATCATGTGGGTGTGCACGTGCCTCCTCAGAAGAATACTTTCTGTAATGTTCGACCAACTCTCCCCTATATTCCATGAAGGTTGTTTTCATTTGATGTTCAACAAACTGGTGGACAATGAACTGAGAATAATCTAGCTCGAAATGGGTCTGCACAAAAAAGAAAACTATATTAGTCAACTTAGGTACAACTGAGCATCATAAACACTTTGATAGAAAATTTGGTAACCCCTAAACTTACCAAAAGTTTGTTCTTAATATGGTCCTTTAATTCGGTTGTCACTTCTTTCCACTTCGATAGATGTACTGGAAAATACTTTCTCACAATCGCCCCTATCTGACCACTGAACTTTGTAGCAAATTCACATACAGGCTTGTTGAACTCCTCGGTTATTTGTATCGGAATCTTCTCATGAATGCTCACATACCTGTCCAACTCTTTGCCTCTAGTATATCATCTTCCTCTACGTGTAGAATGACCTAAAAAATTAAGAATTAACATCGTAAGCGAAAATAAAATAATGTATACAAAATTTTTTAAACGATTAGCCTGACGTCTCGCCAATAGAGGACACTGCAGTGGCACTGGGATCAACAATATGGTCATCATCGAAAAATACTCAGCCGCCTCATTCTCTAGATTGCAATGTGTCACCATTATCTCTCTACAAGAACATAAAATTGGAATGAGTAATACATTTAAAGTAATAGGGATAAAAGCATATAAAATAATAATGAAACACATTGTTACTCTGATTGTTAATCGTTTTCGGGGGATGAGCTAGAATTGTCATCACAGCTGGAAGTATTATCGGTGGAAGCTTCTACGCCCTCTTCTTCATCATTTATGAAATCATCAACATTGTCTGATGATACCTTTATACTTGGGTGATCTTTCACAATTGTGGGTTCAACATCAATCCGACATAATGTGTTCTCTTCAAAAGATTCATCAACTCTTATTCCACCCTCAACTTCTAGCAACTCAAGTTGGTCAGTTCCAAGATCTCCTACTTCTGGGACGTCTCACACACATTTATTTTGTACTACTTGCACCACCTTCCAATTAGTACCATATTTTCGATCATCGAGGTAAATACTTGTTGTGCTTGAGTTGTAAGAATAAAAGGGTCATCGATATACCCATAGTATGATGTATTAATGGATCTCAACTCTAACTCAAAGTTGATCTTTTCTTTTTTATGTTTGTGTCGAACCATTTACATTTGAATATCATAATTCGTCTTCCCTTCAAATATTCTAAGTGTAACACTTCAATCAGTACACCATAAAAGTTCAGCTCATCGCCTGCAGTTTCACTTTCTCCAGGAACCAGGATTCCACTATTTTGCGTAGCCCGATGATTATCACGTGTTAAAGTGTGAAAACGAACTCTATTAACAATACACCCACTATAAGAGCGAACTTGAAAACCTGGTCCCATCGCCATTGAGTATAAATCATCAGCCATATTTCCACGGCCGCGTAATGAGAGAACCTGTTGTTCGTTCATTTGTGTTATAAATCTTAATCATGATTCAAAATACATCATAAGCTCTCAGATGTATAAACTCACATGATCTTTAAACCAAGCAGGAAATTTCTACTGATGGCTTTTATATAACTCTTTTGAGGTGCGTGTTTCAGGACGAATCAGTCTCAAGTGTTGTCTGTATATTAACAAATGAAGTCAAAAGACACTTCCTAGATTTAGTTCAAACATATTTACCAAAAAATTAAGAGTTAGAGTATTCGGGACGTACGTGCGATAGGACTTTATTTCATCACAATTGTTCAGAACATACCAATAAGTTATTTGTTTCTCTTCAATGGATAAAAACCTTAAGGTTGAACTCCCCAATGGTCTTGCATTTTATTTAAACACTTCGAACTCCCCACATGTAGCATTCACAGGAATTTGGTCATCATTTCGTTCGTCCCTATTGAATCTTGTTTCAATCCCACTTAAATACAAGGAACAAAAATTCAACGATTCATTCATTACATATGCTTCTGTTATTGAACCCTCAGGGTGTGCTTTGTTCCATACGTACTGTTTCAATGTTCATAAGCTTCTCTCAACATGATACATCCAACTGTAGCTAAGAGGACCCACAACTGTCGTTTCATATGGCAAGTGAACTGCAAGGTGCATCATTACAGCAAAGAAAAATGGTGGGAATGTTTTTTCTAATTTAAAAAGTATGACTACAATATCAGATTGCATTCGATCTAAATCACTTGTGTGTATTACTTTCGCACACAAATCGCGAAAGAATGTACATAACTCAACAACAATAACGGACACGTCCTTCGGCAAATATCCTCGAACACCAATCGGTAAAAGTCGTTGAAGTAGAACATGGGAGTCGTGTGTTTTCAATCCTCATATTTTTCCATCATTGACACTAACACACGGTGATATATTCGACATAAACCCATTGGAAAATTTCACTGATTTTAGAAACTTGCAGAACTCGATCCTTTCCTTAGTATTCAGCGTGTATGCAGTATGTGGTTTTACAATTTTGTTGTCGATCTGCTGCAAGTGTAGAATTTTCGTATATTCAAATCCTCTAAATCTAATCGAGCATTTATTGTGTCCTTATATATTTAACAATGTTCCAACTAAGTTGTCACATATGTTTTTTTCAATGTGGATTACATCCAATTTATGTCGTAACATAAGTTTTGACCAGTACGGTAGTTCAAAGAAAATGCTCTTTTTCGTCCAATTCGTGTCAATTCATTTTCTTTTGTTATCTTTCTTTGATTCATGTTTACTGAACACAGGAAAGTTAAGCATGCAAACTTCTTGTAAGGTCTCATCTCCATCCATTACAACTGGAGAAGGTCTAGATACTACCTTTCCGTCAAATTGTTTACTCTTATGCCAACTGTGATTCGCTGGAAGATAATGCTGATGCCCCATGTATGAAATTTTACCTCTGATCCTAAAAGATGATGTATCTTCCTTACAAATGGGGCATGCATGGTAACCCTTCGTACTCCACCCAGATAAGTCATCGTACGCAGGAAAGTCATTTCTAGTCCACAAAAAACTTGCGTGCAATTGAAAGTATGCACCACTATTTGCGTCATAGGTTTACACCATTATTCCATAACTCTTTCAACTCTTCAATCAGTGGTTGCAAGTAAACATCAATCTCTTTAACAGGAGATTTTGACCCAAGAATAAGTAAAGACATGAGGAAATTATTTTTCTTCATGCATTTCCAAGGTGGCAAATTGTATTGAACTAGCACCACCGACCACATGCTATATGAAGTGTTCATATTTTCGAATGGATTAAATCCATCTGAAGCTAATCCCACACGAATATTTCGTGGTTCTAAAACAAACTGAGGGAATTCACGATCAAAATGCTTCCACCCTTCACCATCACCTAGATGTCGTAAAAAACCATCTTCTTCAACACGTTTATCTTTATGCCACCTCATTTCAGAAGCAAAATGTTTCGATGAAAACAACCGTTTCAACCTTGGTATCAATGGAAAGTGGCGTAACACTTTGTGTGAAATTTTCTTTCCTTTTCCATCATTCACTTTATATCGGCTCCCCACATGTTGGACATTGTTGGAAATCGGCAAACTCTTTCCAATATAATATGCAATCGTACTTGCAAGCGTGAATTAACTCATAACTTAACCCTAGGTCACACAACTTTTTCTTAGCTTCATAGATGGATTGGGGTATACATGCATCGATTGGAAATGCTTCCTTCAACAATTGTAACAACATATTGAAGGATTTATTACTCCAATTGTTAAGAACCTTAATATGCATCAACCTCACTAAAAAATTTAACGATGAGAATTGTGTACAACCAATGTACAACGGATTACATGCTTGTGTCATTAAATCTTCGAACAAGGTTGATGTATCATTTTCTTCAAAATTAGGGGGACATCTCATTTGCAAAATTATTGTCTTCATCTACCTCTGCTTCGATCATTGGGACTTGAAGGTCACTTAAAATGTTGAACATCTCACTCTCTCCATCGAGATCATTTACATCTACAATATTTGATCTGTCATTGTGTACTGATCTAACTGTGTACTGTTGAACCCTAAGTAAGTTGGTAACTGGTTCTCCATGATATACCCATTGACTATACAAGGGGGATATTCCATAAGTGAATAGATGTCGCTCCACTCCG
This sequence comes from Trichosanthes cucumerina, assembly GCA_036507285.1. NCBI lineage: Eukaryota > Viridiplantae > Streptophyta > Magnoliopsida > Cucurbitales > Cucurbitaceae > Trichosanthes > Trichosanthes cucumerina. The sequence continues at coordinate 12,251,049 of CM071836.1, read as the reverse complement.
TCTAAAGATTGCCACATTGCATTCATACACATTTTACATGGACATCTTGTTTTGTCCGAGTCATTAACATGGATTTTTGCCATTTCTAAAAATTGGAATACTCCTTCTGTATATTCGATCGAGAACTTGTCTTTAAGTTTAATCTAATCTCTGTTTATCTTGATCCTTATTTATACACTTTTAACTCACCTCCTTATTCTTGAGATGTTAAAACCTATAGGATATAAACAATGAGTTTGTTAAGATCTAAAGAAAATACTAATGGTTTTTCAGAAGTTATAAATTCTAATAGGGTTGTGATGTCTTGTCAAATCTACTACTATCTTGCAAAACTTAAAATTACTATCTATACTCTAATATGATAAATGAATCCAAGTTTAGTTTCATTTACTTTTAGGACAACTTATAACAAAAGAAAGCAAGAAGCTTATGGATTTACTTAAAACGTTGTTAAAAGTCCCTTAGAACTTATGAACATGGTTTCTACCCAAACTCAAGTAACATGGTTCTCATAGAGAGAAAATAAACTCTACCAATTACTTCACAAACCCTTCCAATCAATTTAAATTCTCCAATATTTCTATGAGTGAATTTTATCATCACAACCTAAGTTTATTCCTTGAATTGGATTGGAATCTTGATTCTCTGTTTATGGGTTACAAAGCTCAGTCAACCAAAACAAGAGAGAGAAAAAAAACAACAAAAGAAAGTCAATTCCTTCTAAGTCCTTTACTATTTTCTTGCCTTTATTGAGACCATGATTCAAATTACAAAACTATCCAGATAAAACAATAAAATCATATATAGAAAGAAAACAGTGTTAGATTCTAAAATAAGAAAACAGTGTTACCTTGGCAGCGACAACGACACAAGGTACAAGATGAAACCCTAATTTAGGCTCTGATACCATTGTAACTTTCTGTATTTTATTGACTATTCACATCTTTACAAGTAAGAAATTTAGGGTATAAAAATACCAAGTGTATTACAATAAGAAAGAAAAGTATAATGCAAGAAAGGAAAGTAAATAAATCCAATCCCTAATAAATATTTGTAATAATCGTTCACAATTACAATGGGATCAAGGAGGGCTCAAACCATAGACAGGAGGAGGAGGAGTTTTTGTTGTGGACTGCTAAGCTACCATAGGCACTTATTTCTTATTTTATAACATAAAATGTTAAAATCATATTTATTATAACAATTTTTTTTTTTGGTTTTATAATATACTTCCAAAAACATTTTTGAAATTTTAGTCAAAATTTTTAAATAAAAAAGTAGCTTTCAAATTGGAGTTTTCCATTTTTTGAAATTTAACTAAGATTTCTACCTTTTAAACATGGAATACAATCCTAAAATGTAGCTAAGCTTTCAAAAATGTAGCTTTCAAATTGGAGTTTTTCATTTTCATTGATTATTCACCTTTTTACAAGTAACAAATTTAAGAAAAGATAATCAATGTTTTGCTTATCTATTATATTGATTAATATTGGTTTATTATATTGATCTACAAATATCTAGAATCTAACATTGTTTTCTCTCAGAATTGGAGTGTAAATTTTGTGGTGCATGCATATTAATCCTTTCCAATCTAAAATGGTGCATGCATATTAATCATTTCCAATCTCACTTTCTCTTCCCCACGAAAACAACCTCTCAATTCGGATATTGCTTTACATTTCCCCTTTTCTGCATTCATTTCTTTTTCTTCCAAAATATATTCATGTTGGATTCTATTTCTGGCCACTATTCCTTTGTTAGACTGAACTAAATTCTGAAAAAGGCTTAAAATGTAGTATTCAAATCTTCTCCTATAAGTACAGATCAAAAGAATTCTCAAACAATCGCAAAAAAAAAAAATCCAAAAAATCTCATTCCATTCCAACTTTTCAAGCAATCTGACAACCATACATTTTTTCCCAAAAAATGGAATTTCTCTCTAAAACAGTACCTAAACAGTGGGTGGTATCGAGAAGAAAGCAAACCTGCAACAAGATAAGGGTAGAGAGGAAGGGGGAAAGTGTGGTCGACGTTAAAATGCAGACGACGGAAGGGGGAAAGCAAACTTTAAAGAGACGGTGGGCGACGTGCAAACGACGGATGGCAGTAGGTGGCAGGCGGGCGGTGCAGACGACGATCGACGGTGGGCGGCGTGCAGACGTCGAACAGCGGTGGGTTAAAGGAGACGGAAAAGGGCAGAGAGAAAGGGGAAAAAATGAAATCAGAAGAGGGAAATGGAAAAAGAGGAAGGAGCATTCGACTAAACCCTCAAGGAATTGTCGATCATTTTATAAAACGGTGGGCCTTATTCAACTCTTTGCCGACCGATTTTAAAATCGGTCGCCATTTCCAAGCTCTTTGCCAACCGTTTTGAAAATGGTCGGCCTTTCTCATGCTGTTTGCCGACCGTTTTTAAAATGGTCAACCTTTCTCAAGCTCTATGTCGACCGTTGTTAAAATGGGCGACCTCTCTCAAGCTCTTTGTCGACCGTTTTTAAAATGGTCAGCCTTCTTCATCTCTTTGTCGACCGTTTTTAAAATGGTTAGTCGTTCTCCATCTCTTTGCCGATCGTTTTTAAAATGGTCGGCGTTCTCCATCTGTAACGTCCTAAAATTTTCAAGTACCTTTTAGGTTGTACTTGGATTAAGTTTAATGGAAATTAAATTGTTTAGTTTCGAAGTTTGTTAAATCAATGTGGGTTGGTATTAATTGAGATATTTGGATGATTAGAGACCTTTTTTTCTAAAAAAAAAAAATAAATAATTAAGCTCAAGGACACTTTCGAAGTTATGAGTTGAGGAATGGGCATTTTGGTAATCTTGCTTAAAGAATGAAACCTTAGGGTTTCTTATTCTTTGAGGCACGTCTTTTGAGGCCCTTCTCCTTCCCTTCTCGCGTAAACAACCGGCAACCTTCACCCTCTCCCTTCGCGAGCTCTGACTGCACGCCTCCATCTTCTTCGTGCTGCAAGCACCGCCGTGGCTCGAGAGGATTGCTACCACAAAGTCGCCGATTGCACATCTATCTCACAACGATCACTGCCGCCGATGGAGCCTTCTGAAGAAGACGACTTCGAGTCGCCGCCGCGCCATTTCACGAGTCTCACTTCGCCGCTTGTGTAGTCGAGTCTTCGGTGCGCATCATGCGGGTTGTTGTGCGCCGAATGCCTGAAGTCGTCGTGTCTTAAGCCGCCGACGACGCAGGCCTTGCCGACAGCAAGTGTCCAGCCAAATCGAGGTCGTTTGGTTCGAGTTTTTGATGAGAATTCTGACCGGTTTTGACTGAGTTAAGATTGGTTTTGGGTAGATCGAGCAACGAGCTTTCTAATGGTATGCTCCACGCGCCTCCACGTCTTTGTTGTGTCGTCTCCACGCGCCTCCACGTCTTTGTTGTGTCGCCTCCACATGGTGATCGAACAAATCATCTATTCTAGGAAGAGGGTATTTATTCTTGATCGTAACCTTATTCAACTCTCTGTAATCAATACACAGGCGCATGGACCCGTCTTTCTTTTTCACAAACAACACTGGGGCTCCCCAAGGCGAAACGCTAGGGCGTATAAATCCCTTTATCTAGTAAGTCCTCAGAATCGTAGTTTCAGCTTCTTTCACTTCTGCGGTGCCATCTCAGTATGGTGCCTTGGATATTGGAGTCGTCCCTAACTCCAATCCTATGTTAAAATCCACCTCCCTGACCGGAGGTACTCCGGGGAGGTCCTCGGGGAAGACGTCTGGAAATTCATTCACCACTGGTACCGATGACACTGAGATCTCCGTACACCTCGCATCTAGTATACAAGCTAAGACGCCCCAAGCTCCCCGATGTAATAACTTCCTGGCCTTAAGAGCAGTAATCACCTTAGGCCTACTTCCCGCTAGGGTGCCCCCGAACTCAGAACCGGGTTGGCGGGGAGTGAACACTACCTCCTTCCCGAAACAATCAATGCAAGCATAGTTCTGCGCTAACCACCCATACCCAATATCACATCAAAGTCAATCATGTCTAAGACCACTAGGTTTCTTCGTTAACTCATGGTCTGTGATAGTCACACTACCATCCTTGACTTTCATAGTGGCTAACAAATTTATCCCCAGCAGAGAGTGGAAACCGACAAAGCATATCAGAATCGTTTCTAACTCTAACTCACCTTGACTCACGAAGGATGCGTAAAATAAAAGAATGTGTAGAACCGTAATCAAATAATACAAAGGCAAGGTGCCCAAGTAATGGAAGTGTACTGTAACCACTGAGTCATGTGCCATGGATGCTTTTACTTGTGCTTGCATAAGCTCTTCCTTGGTGTATTACGGGCTTGGCAACAGAACCCCACTATTGATAACCTGAGGTTGGCTAGCACTGGCTTGACTCGGACAACTATTAGCTCTGTGCCCTTCTTTCCCACATCTGAAGCACACTCCGGACCGGGCCAAACACTTACCCCAATGATGTTTACCACGATCTTTGCATTGTGGCTTATCTCCACCGTTAGTTCTCGTCCCGTTGAATCGTGGTTTCGCCCCAACTCGCACGTAAAGTTTCCGGGTCTATGCGCGGCGTCTGGGGGACGCCGCGAGCTTGAATTTGGCTGTTCCCATTTCTCTTCTCGATTTGCCATGGGTTTGCCCGGGTTAGCCATTACGATGATGTGCGATCAGTGCTCGCACCAAATCAATTCCACCACTCTCACTTGCGAGGCATAGTCGGGAGGTGCTAGTGCTCATATGAAGCCTCAAACATTTTCATCTAGTCCCATAATGAAACGCTCTGTTTTCTTCGCCTCAGTGTCTACTAACTCGGGGGCAAAACGTGACAAACGGGTGAATTCTCTCTCATATACCTCCACTGCCCTCCTGTTCTGGCTAAGCTGTAAGAATTCCGCCTGCTTCCTATATCGGGCCGCAGCAGGTAAAATTTCTGCTGCACGCTTCCTTAAACAAATTCTGTGTAATCGTCTCTCACTGGCGACTATGGTTCCCGAGCGGACTCCCACCATAAGTAAGCGCCTCTCTCAACATAAAGGTTGCACAGACACCCTCTGGTTCTCAGGGCAGTTCATCAGTCTGAAGATGGTCTCGATGGAGGACAACCATAACTTCACCACGGTGGGGTCACTAGAAGACCCATCAAAAGATCTGGGATCATATTTCACGAAATCTTTCAAATATCGGGACTCGGTGGTTGCATCATTCCGCCCCGGTTTGTTTGGGCTAATCGAGTGGCTCTCAGAGCTCGCACTGCAGTCTGCATAGCCTCTACCATCATAGTCATGACATTAGGGTTCCCTTGATCCGCCACTAGAGCGATCGCAGTGCATCCTCCCGGCGATCCGTTGGTCCCGGGAGATCCGCACGGGTGGAGTAATCTCTTCCTGCTCCAGCGGGTAATCGGGCCGAGTGTTAACGTTACCTCCCGATCTTCGACCCTACCACCACGTCCTCTACCTCTCCCTCGACCTCTAGGTGGCATTTTTGTCGAGATTACAATGCAGAGAAGTTCTAACTTAGTTTTCATCACTTTCTAACTGTAAGATAGGATCACCCTTAGGGTTTAAATTCATTTATATTCACAATACAGAATTACATCATAACCATCTGCTTAGTTTATAAATTACGTAACGTGCTGGCGGTGGCCTAATGCGTTGCTCAACCATGGGAACTACTCGTGCTTACTCAGTAAGCAAGTCTCTGAAACCCCAAACCTAGGCTCTCGATACCAACTGTAACGCCCTACTTTTCTATGACTATAACTCCTAGGGACATTACTACACATGCATGCATTCTTAGGCCAAAGGACATAAAACAATCTTTAAATCTCCACTGTAATCAAAATATCTTTAGGGATCCCGATAAAAACATTCAAAACATGTAAAAGAAACAGTTTAGACTTGGCCTACTTATCATCCGGAAATTTAAACTTAAACTTTGAAATCATAAAACGACGACATCAGTTATTTAAAGAAAATATGCGGAAAGTATGACTATTCCCATGGTTCTGACAACGCGCCTCCGTCACTCGCCCCGCACGTCCTTGGCCTTACCTGAAAAACATTTTAAAACGAAAGGGTGAGTATTGCAATACAATACCCAGTAAGTGACCTCGCTACCGAGGTTTGGGATATGCAAACACATACAATCATGACTTTTAAACTTGTTCGAAATGTACATATGTGGGACCTAAACTTTCTCATATCAACATGACTATAATACATGACTTCCTTTTTCTTTAAGTGGTCAATTGGTCATCCTGAGTCATTTCATTTTGAGTCCCTCACAGACCCCTGTAATTATTTGAGTCCCTCACAGACCCCTGTATGGTTTGAGTCCCTCACAGACCCCTGTATAGATTGAGTCCCTCACAGACCCCTGTAAACTTGACCCATAGGGTCTCTAATGCATGTTTGGCCATGCATACAATGCCCTCAGGAGACCAATTTCCACATTTTTCATCAAATCATTTTATGGCATACATAACATGCATGAGGTCCCATCATTCAACATGTCTATAGTGCACATGTCACAAAACATTATCATCGGTATGCAACTCATGACTTTTCACAACAGTTTGGAAATAACACTCATGTATGTAATCATGAAACATCCTCATATATAGTACTGTAATAACTACACCTGAAATACTGGAATATTCTTACTTAAAATACAAAGATATTCTCACATAAAATACTGAATTATACTCACATAAAATATTGAGATATCTTCACATAGAATATTTATGTATTCTTACATAAAATATTGAATTATTCTCGCGTAAAAGCATTAAATCTTTTTAAGTAAAATGACGAACTAATTTCACATAAAATAATGAAATTCATTTTCTTTAATCCCATTTAAAAAGATTCGGCACAAGATCCCTTACTTTAGATCAGATTCTCCTCCAAAACCTACCCCGAGTTCTTTGAGTACCCTTCTCTTGTAGAACCTGATTCACACCACAATCCCGAAATTATTCTCCAAGCATACGCCAAAACCATAACGTAAAGGTACCTAATCTAAAATCTTAAGGCCTCATGCCTTGCTTACCTCAAGTTCAACGCGAGAACCTAATACTCCTTAGTTCGTCTTGACGTTTGACCTTCAACTCCGCTCCAACTCGGTCCCTACAACTTGCGTTCGAAACAGTAGCTTAAGTTCTAGATTAAATGCTTAGATATCCAAACGGTCACGTACGACCCTCTTTCAAAATTCAAACTCAACAACGTTACTCACCGGACTACAATTTCAGTAACTGTGAAGTAGCGATGACCGGCGTTGCAGAGCTCGACGGCGGCAGGGAACGGCGTGCGTAAGGGTCTCGGCGGCGGCGAGATCGAGCAGCGGTAGAGGCTGGAGTTGCGTGGAAATCCAGCGAAGACTGCGCCGCTCGAGCGTTCTCTCTCGCTTGCACGGTGGAGGTGCGTGGATCGGCGCGCAGCGACGCACGGCTGGGTGCAGGCGACGACTTGTGAGCGGCTGGAGGTCGCGTGAGGAGATCCGGCGCTGCAAGACTTCAACGGCGGGACTTCACGTTCGATCTCCGACGCAAACTCAAATGTAGACGATCGGGGTGGCTTCCGTCCGTGGATCTGCAGGTGTTCGCGGCTGCAGCAGTCCTTGATCGGGGGGGGCTTGCCGGCGGCGAAGGCAACGTTGAGGGCTTGAGGTGGTCGGCTAGGGCATAGAGGAGAAGTGGAAGATGATTGTGATTCTAGGGTTAGGGTTTTCTTTTGGTTGTAATAATAAGGAGGCTAAATACTAGAAATTAGGTCAAATCCAAGTGTCAAAAATAACCCTCATTTAGGCATTAATAACTAAAGTGCCATTGTACCTTTCTCTTCCTTTAATTCTATGAGAAATTTCTCCTCAAAGAAAATAACTCGCTTAAGTCCCCATTAAATGAAGGGTTCACTCACACCAAGCTTGATAAAATTCACTAAACCGACCCAACCAAAAAGATTGCTAGAACAAAAATAAGATAAACAGTTAGTACCTGTGACTGTGGTCGTCACATAGAAGAAGTAGGGTTTTTTGTGAGTTGTGTTTGAAGAAGATAATGAGATGTATATAAAGACCAAAACCATTACTCTTTTGTGCATAAAACCAAAACCACAATTTGTTGCAATTTGAAAACCTATGCCAAAAAGAACTTACACCTAAAAAAGACCAACAACATTTTGGTCAATGAAATTAAAAAGCAAAACATACCTAATCAAAATTTTGTCTTTTCTTCTTCAAAAAAAAAAAAGATTCCCCCAACATTTAAAAAAAAACATGGTAAAATTAACAAATAACAAATCAACACATAAAAAAAATGAGCAAAATAAAAAATACAAAAAAAAAACATAAATAATGATAATCTAACAATTAATTAAAAATGAGTCGGACAAAAATAGGTGGCTACAGCATGCCCCCCTTCGTACATCCTTGTAGAAGTAGAAGGTGGACGAAGGTATAGACACTATTTTGTTTGGCAAAAGTTAAATTACATACATGACCGTATTATGAAAGTGTAAAAGGGAAAGTTTCTTGAAAGTCAAAAATGCAACTGACACTATGCATAATATATAAGGTAAACGTTGGGGGTCAGGGATAAACAAGCGCCACCGCAACAGACATTTCAAAGGCTAGAGAAAAACAAATGATACATGACATAAACACGCTGAGGGCCAGGGATAAATAAGCGCCACTACAGCAAAAGGTGTCAAGGGCCAGGGATAAACAAGCGCCACATGACAAAATAAAATACGCTGAGGGCTAGGGATAAACAAGCGCCACTACAGTAAAAGGTGTCAAGGGCCAGGGATAAACAAGCGCCACATGACAAAATAAAATACGCTGAGGGCCAGGGATAAACAAGCGCCACTACAACAAAAGGTGTCAAGGGCCAGGGATAAACAAGCACCACATGACAAAATAAAATACGTTGAGGGACAGGGATAAACAAGCACCACTACAGCAAAAGGTGTCAAGGGCTAGGGATAAACAAGCGCCACATGATAAAATAAAACATGCTGAGGGCCAGGGATAAACAAGCACCACTACAGCAAAAGGTGTAAAGAGCCAGGGTAAACAAGCGCCACATGACAAAATAAAACACGCTGAGGGCCAGGGATAAACAAGCACCACTACAGCAAAAGGTGTCAAGGGCCAGGTATAAACAAGTGCCACATGACAAAATAAAACACGCTGAGGGCCAGGGATAAACAAGCGCCACTGCAGCAAAAGGTGTCAAGGGCCAGGGATAAACAAGCGCCACTGCAGCAAAAGGTGTCAAGGGTCAGGGATAAACAAGCGCCACATGACAAAAACAAACAAGATCGTGAACAAGGGTAAGCCTTGCTTAAATACGCATGCATATGCAAAAAAATTGACTGATTTATTACCATTACTTTATCCTTCTTTTATTTTACTCGAAAGGTTAAAGCCTGTAAAATAGCTTTTAGAACACAATTGTTCAAACAAACATCAATTCATTGGATTGGAAAGCCTCATGGACACAATTCCTGACCAAACAAAAGCCTTCTATCAGGCTTTACAAAGCAAATCCAGATAAAACGTAACTCCTACGACCAGAAGTTACTACACTTTACGCATAATACTTCTTGGCAAAATCTGCGTTTAGCGGATTGGGTAGGTCATTGACATCCATGTCAGTCAAAACCAAAGCCCCACCTGAGAATGCCTTTTTTACCACATATAACCCTTCGTAGTTTGGTGTCCACTTCCCCCTGTGATTCTTTTGAAATGGCAAGATTCTCTTTAAAAACAAATCCCCTTCTTGAAAGCAACGTTGGCGTACTTTCTTGTTATAAGCTCGAGCCAACTTTCTCTGGTATAACTGTGTAACGCCCCTACTTTTAAACATAAGTTCCTAGGGACATTACTACTCATGTATGCATTCGAGGCCTTAAATAACTTTAAGTAAGTAAAAGTGATAATTCAAATAGATTTAATTTGGGATCCCATAAATACAAAACATTTACAAAACATAACTAAGTTCGGCCTCTGGTTTCAAACTTCTATAATACATAAGCGGAAAGCAACAGTTTGTTAATAATATTATCTAAAACATATGTGCGAAAAACTATGACTTGGTTCCCATGGCTTCTGTAGCGCATCCCCGTCACTCACTTTGGTATGCCTCGCCTTTACTCAAAAACATTTTTAAAATATAGAAAATGTAACAAAGGTAAAGGGGTGAGTATTATATAATACCCAAGTAAGTAGGGGTTGGAAAATGCAATCACATGCAACATGACTTCCTTTTAAACATGACTTTTATACATGACTTTTATACATGACTGTTATTCGTGACTTTTGAAATCATAAAACTTTCTGTTGTGGGACCTAAAACTCCTTTCATAAAATCATGACTTTCTCCTTTGGCTATAAGTGGTCAATTGAGTCTACAGAGTCTTTTCATATTGAGTCCCTCACAGCACTCCCTATAGGTTTGAGTCCCTCACTGCACCCTATAAGATTTGAGTCCCTCACAGCACTTATAAGTTTTGAGTCCCTCACAGACTCCTATAAGTTTGACCCATAGGGTCTCTGATGCATGTTTTACCATGCATAAATTCTCGAGAGACCAATTGCCACACCCACATAACATGTTCATATTCACACAATATGCATGAGGTCCCATATGTCACTCACACATATATATAGGCGATCATAATGATGCACAATCACATAACCATGGCATAGCTTTCATAAATTTAAAACTGAGTCAATCAATCATAAAGCATAAATACATTTACATTTTCCAAGACGTATTCATCACAATAGCATAACCAACATCTCACTATATGCAAATATCCATAATCGTAAAAGAAACTCATTTTCAAATACTTAAAAACACATTTCTATTCGGTCCCCTCGGACTTTTAAATCACTTGGAACCCTCTCGAATTCCAAGATTAGTTTCTTTTCTCGAATCCTTTGAAATTATTTACTTAGGGTCATTTCAAACCCTTTGAAATATTTCTTTTCTAAGTTCAAGTCTTAAGCATAAATCACAGGGCACCATTCTTTGAAATAAATCCATGATAATACTCTTTTTTTTGGAGAAACCTTTGAATTTCATCTTTTGCAATAAATATTTCATAAATGCGCTAACTCCCATTTTCAAAATCATTTATAGAAAATCCCTTACCTCAGCCTTAGCTTAAAACTCCTCAAGCTCCGTTCCTAACTCAGTGTTCATCACAATCGTGTTTAATACGCCAGATCCCTAATTCCATTTCATCAACTCCTTAATTAATTAACATAAGCATAACTTAGAGTCTACATAGCAATTAGTTGGAGCATCAAGTAATAATCAAGAGGAATTACCCAACCGAGGTGAAAAACGAACTCGGGGATCAAAACAGGGGCTGGCGAAAATACTCGGAGAGCGGCGACGCTGCGTGGCGTGCAAGAACGCACTAACCAACGGCGGTGCGTGGTGGCGGCTCGGCAACGCGTCTCGAAGCGTTGAACACATCGTCGGGAAGCTCGTAGCCCGATCTATCCAAAACCGGTTTCCAATCTAGGAAAACCGGTCAGAAAACACCCCAAAACTCGAACCAAACCTGTAAACCGGTTGCCGGCGGTGGCGCGTGGAGGCGAGACGGCGGTGCATCTCGGAGCGTAGGAGTCAGATCCAAGAAGCTCGTGAGCCGATCTATTCGGAACAAGTCTTAGAACTCTGAAAACCGATCGGATTGCCCAATGAAAACTCGAACCAAAAACGGAACCGGTGGTTTGGCGAAGTTCGACTCCGGTGACTACCCGAAGTTGCAGCGCTCGGATCCACGGCTGCTCGACCCATGACTCTCTGGCGAAGCTTCATGGACTGATCTTCGACGGGGACGGCGACCGAAACGAAGGCCTGCGACTGTTGGTGTTCGACGGCGTGCACAACAGGTCGACGAGCTTGCAGCTGGGCGTAACGGCGGCTTCTCCATCGAGCTCGCGTCGACTGTGGCTTGGCGGCAGGGACGAAGACGTGCGATGGATGCTGACCGACGGTTGAGGGACGACAGCTGCACCGACCGACGAAGGGAGATAGGCAACGGCTAGGAGATTTCGCGTGAGGTAGGAGAACATGGAGAAGAAGGCCTCGATAAACGTGAGTCCAAGTGTAAAACCCTAATTCTCTTTTTAACTAAATTTACGAAAATGCCCTTCACTTAACTTCTAACTACAAAATTACCCTTAGGCTCATTTAATTGTTTTAAAAGGACCTTTAATTACGCAAGTTTTCTACTTTTCAAAATCGTTCTTTAAATTCAAAGTCCACAAGACCCAATTAAATTTTATTTCCAATAATTTACCCAAAACACGAATTAAAAGGTACTTGGAGTTTTGGGTCGTTACAATCTTCCCTCCTTAAGAACTTTCGTCCTCGAAAGTTACTAATCTTGAAATAGCTCGGGATAAGACAACTCACGTTTTCTTCTTTCGTCGCCTAAGTAGTCTCTTCTGTCTTACGATCCTTGGATGGAACGCTTTACTAAACCAATTTCTTTTTAGTTGATTCTCAAAACCCTCCTTAGTGCAGACTGTACTGGTTGCTAGCATTTACTTCGAGGTATGACTTAATCGTTCGTCTAATCATTGTTTCCATAACTTTATCACTTTCCTAAGAGGTGTGACTTCATTAAGGATGGAGTTAGCAACTTTGTGCGGTTGTTCAAGACTAGATATTGTTGGTTAACCTCTCGCTACTCTCAACGACCTTTTAGTAAACGTTGTAGTGACAATCTCACTCACATGCTTACTAAATTTTTTTTTTGTTTTCTATTGCACTCAATATTTCTTTGAAAGTTTCAAGTCACGGTAGGAGTAACTCAAACTTAAGTCTCCTCTGGTTGTTGTGACACATGAAATGTTCCATACACCTCTGTCAGTCTTATTACGAAAATGCTCCAAAAATTTCGGCACCATAACGGCATAACTACAACAATGCCAAAATTTTCTCTAACACCTGTTCGATAGAAAATGCACTTCTAAAATCAGACAACCAACCAGTCACGCCTCCAAACTTCATTTCAAGATTTACTCGAGTTCGAATACACACAGACATAGGAATGTTGAACAATCAAGTATAAGTGAAACTAAGTTTCTTTAATCGTAAACAATGATTCTTCAAAGATAAAATAATCTAACAATCAGATTGCGACATCACTTTAAAACAAACTTTAAAAGAGTGTAATGAAATTCTCTTGACTTACCTTGCTTTAGAGCCTAAACAATTATAGATTACCACATTAAGTGTCACAATTTTCATTGCAAGTTCTAGGAATTAGAATGAACCTTTTAAAGCAAGTTATTCAAGATACAACTCGTATTCTATCTCTTTTAATCTTTCCTCAGCCTATGGCACAACGCAACAGTCATTCATATCACTCCCCTGTAAAGAATTCAACTGATAACAACTTCGATACTAAGCGATCTCGCGAAATGAATTTAGTCTTTTAAGACTCATTCTCCCTTTACCTTCTAACACCTTAAATATCCTGTTCAGGCGATCACTCGAATGTAATGAAATTTTCTTATCACCCATAGGGTTGGACATTTTAGAATGACATTCACTATATCCTTTAATTTTTCCGTCTCTTTTATCGTGAAACCCTAACGTTCAAACTTTGAATACGAATACTTCACTTGACACCTCTAGACTTTGACTTTTCAAGAAATCATAGTATTCCTCTGTCAAGGCTCTACTTATGGAATTTAGTTGTTCAAAGTTTCATGGAAGACTTTCACATCGTAATGTCCACTCTTTCGCTCTTTTGTCCAAACTAACTCTTTTAATAACGTGCAGGTGAGTGTCTAATCTTGACAAAATTTCTCTTAAGTCTTACACCTTCAACTCAGACATTTCCTTTCCCACACCAAACACCTAAGGTCACATATTCGTCTTTTCTGAGCTTAATAAATTGCAGTACGCTCATCCTTTGAAATTTACTTGGGGCACTCAACCCCTTAGTGACCTTTCGACTACTTTCACATCTCAGGACTTACTCTTCCCTCCTTATGCCTAAACCAATCGTTCTAAAGTACTTTCTCTATCCCTTCTTAGACTTGGACTAAATCAGAACATCTCCAGTAACTTATGCACAACAATATTTTAGCATTTCCTTAAGCCGTAAATCCGTCATGTCTATAAACATCGTGGGTGTTCTAGTCGGGTCTCTATAACTTCATAATGTTCATAACGTAATTTGATAGTTATCTCAGGATATCTTAACCCTGGTCCATGACAGGCGCTAACTTGACCCCAAAATCATCTTAAGGAACACTGTGCTCCTCGTAACCGGTGGAATAGGTCGTTCATCTAAGGACGAAGATATTTATTCTTAGCAACAAGTTTCTTCCACTTCCCATAACCTGTGCACAAACATAAAGATGTTTCTTTCTCCTTTACGAACAACACTAATACTCCTTAGGGTGTTATACTACTATTAACTCCTATATAAAAGTTCTTGTACCTATAACTTGAGTTCTTTTAACCTCACTTGAGCATTCTGCAAGGAGTATTAAAAGCTACCGCTGCTTTCACTTTAACTTCATGCTTAAGTCTATCTCTTGTGTTAAGGATAACCTTAAAATATCAAACTTATTTTATCTAACACCAATGAATTGTTCCTCGTGCTTACTTTCTTTAAACTCGACTTTCTCCTTTTAGTCAAATTGAGGACTTTCTCAACTACTTGTACCATCGTAGTTCTAATGTCGATTTCTCTAAAATCTCACTTAAGAACCATTGGCCTAACCTTTACTAAATGGATCCTCCGGTTTCACTCTAATGATCGCTCGACCACTACAACTATACACTTTACTAATTCAAAGGGGTTCCTCAGCTTGACTTCTACGTAACGAAGAAGAGATTCAAGGCGCTTTCCTCTATTAACGAAATCCTCTCTTCTTAATCCTCTGATCGGGAAAAAAGAAAACTTTTCTATATAAGAACTTAAGGTTAACATCTCATATTATCTCTTCCAAGTTATGCATATATATCCTGACCAACAGGTGGAAATTAATGGTAAGGTGCCTTATTCACATTCCGAAAGCTTGAACACACGGGTGACCATGTGACTGTCGAAATATGTACAAGGTTCTAGGGTCCAGTTCATCCTTTCTCTTATGTTCTCGAACTAGAACCCTAAATACTTTTTTTTTTCTCTGTACTTGTCTTCATTAAGTTCATTACGCTTATGGTATTACTTTTGAAAGCTCACACCATGCCTATCTGCAATAACACATTAATTGTGGCTATTCCGGTAACTTTCCTATCAAAGCAATAGTATAAATAAAATCGAAGTGTTTCAAGTATTTAGAAAAATTAAATTTTCGTTTCAACATTAACAATCTATCTTTCCATTTAAATCTCGAGTCCATTTTTAAAACATCTTTGCTCTCTTTACTTTTCAACTCCTTGAATACCATAGTTATGTATTCACTTGAAGGTGAAGGGACTTTATTTAGGACCAATGAAGTCGAGAACTCCAAAGTGGCACGTATACTAAATCTCATACCTTTTTATCCATTTGTTCCAAAGACGAATGAATGAGACCACTAACCTCTTCACCAACACATTCAAACCTTGAACTTCTCAAGAGTAGTCTTAACTTTTATCTTTGAAAACTATACTTAAGTAATCTAATTGCTTAGCGACCTTTAACACTCTAACCTCTTAAGTCCGACTCTTCCTCTCTTGGCCAAAGCGACTCTTTTCAATAACCCACAAAGATGTGTTTTATGGCTATAAAACTTCATTTTTAGCGCAAAACATTCTTAACTAAAACATTTTCCTTTCTATCATCAATAGTAGGGTCACATGTATTCGTTTTCCTTTCGTGAAAAAAAAAAAATACGTTAACTTTACGACCTATACGCATACTGATTCACACATAAGCATTTTCTTTCTATAGACATATAGTTCAAATTTCATACATGCTCATTCTTCCTTAGTTTGGAAATTTATCAACCTCGATTTTTATATAAAAATAACTTTACATAGAATACCAAATTTTCTTTTCACGATCAAATAAAACTTTAGCTCAAAGGCATACCTGGCGGTGACCTGGAGTTGCTACTTAGCCGTGGGATACTTGTTGCTTACTCTGTAAGCGAGTCTACAAGACCTATGACCTTGGGCTCGATACCAACCTATGCGCCCTACTTTTAAACATAAGTTCCTAGGGACATTACTACTCATGCATGCATTCGAGGCCTTAAATAACTTTAAGTAAGTAAAAGTGATAATTCAAATCGATTTAATTTGGGATCCCATAAATACAAAACATTTACAAAACATAACTAAGTTCGGCCTCTGGTTTCAAACTTCTATAATACATAAGCGGAAAGCAACAGTTTGTTAATAATATTATCTAAAACATATGCGCGGAAAACTATGACTTGGTTCCCATGGCTTCTGTAGCGCATCCCCGTCACTCGCCTGGTATGCCCTCGCCTTTACCTGAAAACATTTTTAAAATATAGAAAACAGAACAAAGGTAAAGGGGTGAGTATTATATAATACCCAGTAAGTAGGGGGGTCAGAAAATGCAATCACATGCAACATGACTTCCTTTTAAACATGACTGTTATTCGTGACTTTTGAAATCATAAAACTTTCTGTTGTGGGACCTAAAACTCCTTTCATAAAATCATGACTTTCTCCTTTGGCTATAAGTGGTCAATTGAGTCTACCTGAGTCTTTTCATATTGTGTCCCTCACTGACCCCTATAGGTTTGAGTCCCTCACAGACCCCTATAAGATTTGAGTCTCTCACAGACCCCTATAAGTTTTGAGTCCCTCACAGACTCCTATAAGTTTGACCCATAGGTCTCTGATGCATGTTTTACCATGCATAAATTCTCGAGAGACCAATTGCCCACAACCACATAACATGTTCATATTCACACAATATGCATGAGGTCCCATATATCGATCACACATATATAGGCGATCATAATGATGCACAATCACATAACCATGGCATAGCTTTCATAAATTTAAAACTCGAGTCAATCAATCATAAAGCATAAATACATTTACATTTTCCAAAGATGTATTCATCACAATAGCATAACTGAACATCTCACTATATGCAAATATCCATAACTGTGTAAAAGGAACTCATTTTCAAATACTTAAAAAACACATTTCTATTCGGGTCCCCTCAGACCCTTAAATCACTTGGAACCCTCTCGAATTTCAAGATTAGTTTCTTTTCTGAATCCTTTGGAAATTATTTACTTAGGGTCATTTCAAACCCTTTGAAATATTTCTTTTCTAAGTTCAAGTCTTAAGCATAAATCCTGGGGCACCATTCTTTGAAATAAATCCATGATAATACTCTTTTTTTTGGAGAAACCTTTGAATTTCATCTTTTGCAATAAATATTTCATAAATGCGCTAACTCCCATTTTCAAAATCATTTATAGAAAATCCCTTACCTCAGCCTTAGCTTAAAACTCCTCAAGCTCCGTTCCTAACTCAGTGTTCATCACAATCGTGTTTAATACGCCAGATCCCTAATTCCATTTCATCAACTCCTTAATTAATTAACATAAGCATAACTTAGAGTCTACATAGCAATTAGTTGGAGCATCAAGTAATAATCAAGAGGAATTACCCAACCGGAGGCTGAAAACGAACTCGGGGATCAAAATAAGTGGGCGAAAAAATACTCGAGAGCGACGGCGGCGTGGTGGTGGCGGGCGGCGCGTGGCGGGCCGGCGCGACGACCAACGGCGGCGCGTGGTGGCGGCTTCGACAACGCGCGTCTCGGCGCGTGAACACATCGTCGGGAAGCTCGTAGTCCGATCTATCCAAAATCGCTTTCCAATCTAGGAAAACCGGTCGAAAAACACCCCAAAACTCGAACCAAAACTCATGGAACGGCCAGCTGCGGTGGTGGCGGCGAGGAGGCGAGGCGGCGCGCGCCTCGGGCGTAGGAGTCGATCCAAGCTCGTGAGCCGATCTATTCGGAACCGGTCTTAGAACTCAAACCCGACGGATTGCCCAATGAAAACTTCGAACCAAAACGGAACCGGTGGTTTGGCGGTTCGACTCGGTGACTACCCGGTTTGCGCGCTTCGGATACATGGTCGCCGACCCATGACTCTCCGTGAGCTTCATGGATCGATCTTCGACGGGGCGGCGGCGATCGAACGGCGGCTGCGGCTCGTTGGTGTTCGGCGGCGTGCACAACAGTCGACGAGCTTGCACCGTGGCGCGTAACGGCGGCTTCTCCATCGAGCTCGCGTCGATCGTTGCTTGGCGGCGCGGGACGAAGACGTCGATGATGGATGCTTGGACCGACGGTTGAGGGCGGCAACAAATGCACCGACCGAAGGGCGGGAGATAGGCAACGGCTAGGAGATTTCGCGTGAGGTAGGAGAACATGGAGAAGAAGGCCTCGATAAACGTGAGTCCAAGTGTAAAACCCTAATTCTCTTTTTAACTAAATTTACGAAAATGCCCTTCATTTAACTTCTAACTACAAAATTACCCTTAGGCTCATTTAATTGTTTTAAAAGGACCTTTAATTACGCAAGTTTTCTACTTTTCAAAATCGTTCTTTAAATTCAAAGTCCACAAGACTCAATTGAATTTTATTTCCAATAATTTACCCAAAACACGAATTAAAAGGTACTTGGAGTTTTGGGTCGTTACAAACTGTCCTCTACACAATACAGTCATTCTTCTTTCTTCAATGAAGTTTAATTGCCCGTACCTTGCTTGAGCCCACTATGTTTCCTCTAATTCCGCCTCTTTAATCACTCTGAGAGACGGGACTTCAACTTCAAAAGGTAAAACTGCCCCCATTCCATATACTAAAGAAAATGGAGTTGCCCCAGTTGAAGTGCGAATGGAGGTTCGGTAACCATGTAGAGAAAAAGGCAACATCTCATGCCAATCTTTGGACGTGGCAACCATCTTCTCTACAATTTTCTTGATATTCTTGTTTGTCGCTTCTACGACTCCATTCATCTTAGGTCGGTAAGGAGTAGAGTTAGAGTGTCTAATTTTGAACCGAGTACACAACTCATCCATTAACTTGTTGTTCAAGTTTTTTGCATTATCAGTAATGATCCGCTCAGCAAGCCATATGATGTCTCTTTTTATGAACTTGAGCACGACTTGCTTAGTGACGCTTTTATACGAGGTGGCTTCTACCCACTTTGTGAAATAGTCAATGGCTACCAGAATAAAGCGGTGACCATTCGATGTTTTTGGTTCAATTGGTCCTATCACATCCATACCTCACATAGAGAAAGGCCACGGAGTCGTTAGTACATGAAGAGATGAGGCTGAAGTGTGCATTTTATCTGCATATAACTGACATTTATGACATTTCCTTGCATATTTAATGCAATCTGATTCCATGGTCAACCAATAGTAGCCAGCACGTAAGACTTGCCTCGCCATCATGTGCCCATTTGCATGAGTCCCGCAAACTCCTTCATGCACTTCTTCAACTATCTTTTGGGCCTCCATTTTATCAACACACCTTAGCAAAGTCATGTCATGATTTCTTTTATATAACACATCCCCATTTAAAAAGAAACTCATGGCTAACTTCCGATCGTATGTCTATTACTTTCGGATGCCCCTAGTGGGTATTCTCGACACGTAATGTAACGTTTAATGTCGTGATACCAGGGTATCCCATCTGGCTCTTCTTCAATGCTCAAGCAGTAGGCTAGCACTTATCACTTTTGAAAACTTAAAGGTTGAATTTCCTTATCATAATCTAGCTGGAACAAGGAAGACAAGGTGGCTAATGCATCTGCAACTTGATTACTTTCTCGTGGAACATGCTCAAACATGATTGACTCAAATGATTGAGCCAAATCTCGAATATAGTTATTATAAGGGATCAATTTAAGGTCTCTTGTTTCCCATTCTCTATTCAATTGGTGTATCACCAAAAGAGAATCTCCAAACACTTGCAATTTCTTTATCTTCATGTCAAATGCCATTTGAACTCCCATACTGCATGCCTCGTACTCGGCTACGTTATTCGTACAGTCGAAGTATAACTTGGCATGGATATAGCTTCCCTTCAAGAGATATTAACACAACTCCGATTCCATGTCCCACCTCGTTTGTGGCTCCATCAAACCACATTGTCCACATTTCCAAGTCATGTGGCACATCTGATACAACCATAATGTCCTCGTCTGAAAACTCGAATTTCATCGGCTCATAATCCTCTATTGGCAACCCGGCCAAACAATCAGCGATTGCACTCCCTTTTATGGCCTTCCTGGTAACATAACAATATCATATTCTGATAACAAAACCTGCCACTTAGCTACTCTTCTGGACAGAGATGGTTTTTCAAAGATGTACTTTATGGGATCCATCTTCGAGATAAGCCACGTCGTGTAATACAACATGTACTGTCTCAATCTTTGGGCTGCCCAAGCTAGGGCGCAACAAGTTTTTTCTAACAAAGAGTAATTCGACTCATAACTTGTAAATTTCTTGCTCAAATAGTAAATAGCTTGCTCTTTCCTCCCTGAAGAATCATGTTGCTCGAGCACACATCCCATTGACCCTTCTTTTACTGTTAAGTAAAGGATTAGTGGGCGTCCTGGTATCGGTGGGACCAACACTGGGGGGTTTTGCAAGTAATCTTTGATTTTCTCGAAAGCCCTTTGACAATCCTCATCCCAACGACATACTTCACTTTTGCATAATAATCTTAGCATCGGCTCATGAAGTTTGAGTTAAGTGCGATATGAATCGTGCAATATAGTTTAACCGCCTCTAAGAAACTTCCGACCTTCTTTTGAGTCTTTGGAGGTTTTAGATCCGTTATTGCTTTTATTTTATCGGGATCTACCTTGATTCCTTCTTGACTAACAACAAACCCCAATAATTGTCCAGAAGATACCCCAAATATGCATTTTGTTGGATTCAACCTTAATTGAAACTTCCTTAGTCGCTCAAAAAGCTTACAAAGAGTGACAATGTGTTTTTCTACTGGCTTGGACTTGGCGATCATGTCGTCTACATACACCTCAATTTCTTTGTGCATTAGATCATGAAAAAGAGTAACCATGGCTCTCTCGAAGTAGCCCCACATTCTTTAAACTAAAAGGCATGACTTTATAGCAAAATGTCCCCATAGAGTGATGAAAGTCGTCTTTTCTTGGTCTTCGAAGCCATTTTAATTTGGTTTTATCCACGAAAATCCATCCATAAATGAAAAAGTAGAATATCTGTTGTGTATTGTCCACTAAAACGTCGATGTGAGGACAAAGTGGAAAATTATCTTTGGGACTTGCACGATTGAGATACCTATAATCCACACACATTCTCACCTTTCCATCCTTTTTCGGGACTGGGACAATATTTGTAACCCACTCAGGATACTTTGCTACTGCTAAGAAGCATGCGTCAAATTCCTTTTTGACTTCTTCCTTTACTTTAATCAACATTTCAGGTTTCATTTTTCGCAATTTTTGCCTTATGGGTTTACACTCGGCTTTAAGAGGTAACCGATGTGTTATAATTTTTGTATTCAGACCAGGCATATCTTGGTAAGACCATGCAAATATGTCGTTGTACTCTCGTAGAAGGGCTACAAGATCCAAACGATCTTGCTCTACAGCCAAAGTGCCGATTCGTATTTCTTTTACTTCCTCTGATGACCCCAAATTGATTACTTCTAACGGCTCTTGGTAAGGCACAGTTTCTCTTTCTTCTTGCTTTAACAGTCTCAATAACTCTTGTGACGCTTCAAAGTCATCCTCGTCGCTTTGGTCAATGCTATAAACTGGAACTTCAAAGTTGGCTTCTTCATCTTCGACGTCCTCTTGCATCTTCCTAGTGACACTGGGCCTCTCTTTAACCTCCTAACTGCTTAACTCAAAGCCCGGAGGGCAAGGGTAAACTAGTTGTCGCGGCTTGGTGGCGCTTTCAGAGACAACAACGATTGAACTGTCAGAAGCATGAACACAAAGCGGGTTGTCACCATGAACCCCTTCGCCCAATTTGAAAGTCTCGGATATATGCGGTATATATATTCTTCCTTGCTCGACTTCTCGACCTTCAAGACGTGCACTTCTCACTTTTCTCTTTTCTGCTCTGACTCTTCTGCACTCAGAAACTATTGGCTTGTACTCCGACCCAAACCTTTCCTTACTTTCAGGAAGGCAATTGATCTTCGGGTTTCCTTTTCATCCAATAAGAATGATGAGAATGTGAACTTCAAGCTATTTTGTAAACTTTGAACCTTTGTTATTATAAAAGAAGGAAATAATGGTTTGATCGGTCAAAAATAAATCTTATTGGCAAACTAAATTTTATTAATACTAACACGAAGTGGAAGAAAAAAAAATCTATTTCAAAGTCAAAGTCAACTACTACACAAATTCAAACGATATATATATAAAAAAAAGAGTTATTTTGACCTAATGGTAACACCCAAAAATGCATGAGGTCTCGTCCTATCACCCCTAGGAACCTAATCAAGTCTTCATCACTAGGTTATGTGGATACGATACCTTGTCGAAGAGTATAAGCCCTTTTGGAAAATTGATTTGCTCTTCATGCAAACAGTTTTAACTTCTCAACCACTTGTTCAACCTTTCGTTTACATCACCATAATGGCATCTTAAATTTCTATACTTTTTTTTCCCACATTACAAAAGTTTGTCGTCATCAGTCGATCTCGTATTTTAGTCGCATGTAGTCTTCCATTACTATTTCATTTTTCTTTTCCATATATTCTCAATTTGATGCTTAAAGCTTATAGTAGCATCCTAAAGTAGTACATTCTCATGCTCAGTCTCAATGGATTGGGACCTCTATGACTCTTGGCCAAATAGTCTCTAATGACTATTGCCCAATCTGCTGGAACACTATTTTCAATGAGTTCCCCTCAGGGGTGGATTTTTTTGGCGAATGCCCCAGGCAAATTGGTGTCTACCATCCTAAGACCTTTTTTTTAAAGAAAGTGAGTCTAATAGTTGACTTAAATGAAGATGCAACAACAAAAAACTTCAATCAAAGTGAGGTTATATCTAAAGGTCCTAAATGACACAGGTCCCAAAAATGATCATGGTCCTAACAGTTTCATGATCATCTTGAGTGAGGATTTTCGTGTGCCTACACGGAAGCATAAGCTTCTTGAAGGTCGACACAACTTCGTCCTCAAATTTAACCCTATTAGGAAAAAGCCCGGGTAGGAAGACTTGTGATAGTGTGTGAGACAAAATAAATAAATAAATAAAGCAAATAAATAAATAACAAGGCCTTCAAACAGGTGAGGTTGGGTCTAAAAACCTAGACAATACAGGTCCTCAAAATGGTCTCACAATCATACATGATCATGCGACCAAATTGAGTGAGGATTTTTCGTGTGCCTACACGGAAGCATAAGCTTCTCGAAGGTCGACACTACTTCGTCCTCAATTCTAATCCTATTAGGAAAAGCCTGGGTAGAGGGCTTGTGATAGTGTGTGAAACAAAACAAAAGTAATGCAAGAAAAAATGCACAAAAGTACAAATAAAGGAACAAAATAAATAAAAAAAACAAATCAAGAATAACAAATGGCCAAACTCTCGAGGTGGAACCTCATAGTCCCCAGTGGAGTCGCTAAGCCGCGCGCCACACGTACCTACGACAGCGGAGCGCCGACACGTCCTCAAAATAGGGATATTTAAAAGGAGTCGCCACCAATCTTTTTATGGTGTGATTGGGCACCAAAATAGAATAAAATAACTTTTTTAAAAAATGAAAAAAATAGTATCTAAAAACCAGATTTTGGGTTCTGGAGTTGTTTGTGTATGTGGAAGGTGTTAGCACCCCATAACACCCGTTTTTAACGGTGGCCAAATTTAATCTTGAATTGCAAAAATATTTAGAAAAAAAAACTTATTTAGGGGAAAAAAAATTAACACAATGTCTTATTTTACCCCTCATTACTCCAATATTTTGAGTCATGATCCCATAAAACAAGTGGATAAAAATTCATTAATGTGGCTACATTGAAATTATTTCCAAGATTTTAGAAATAATATCATCTCAAGAATATGAGAAAATTTTACAATTTCTCAAATCCATCAAAGGATAACCTCTTATAATTTTTTTTTTTTAAAAAAAATTTAATTAAATTCATTTTTTCTTGGGATCAAGATCTCGGACTCCCAAAGATAATGATCCCTCACCTTAAGAATTCTAGAAAATTGGACTCCCAAATATTTCTAGATTCCGTCGTAGGAATATTTTTTTAATAAATAAAAAATGGTTTTAAAAAAATAAAAAAAATTGGAAATAACATTTTTTTTTTAGTTATAAAACATTGTAAACCCCAAAAAAACAAGCAAAGTTTAAGGTTTGAAAATAAGTTTGCAAAAAACAAAAATTGAAACCATGAACGATAATCAAAATAAATTAAGTTTGAAAAATAAAATGCAAATGCAATTTAAAGATAGACCATGCTTAACATAACAAATTGATCATAACAAATAAATATCGTGCACAAATATGCTAACAATTACAAGAAAGAAAAATATTGAAATAACTCTATTCACCCATACTTAACTAATCTAAGGTATGTTACATAACCATCTTTTTTTAATTTCACAACACTTTTGCTTCTTTTTTCTCTTGTTCTTTTTTTTTCTTCTCTCTCTCCTTTAGTACAATAAACTCAAGAGCCAAGAATAAGAAATATGGAGAAAAGAAAATGATAGAAAAGTAGGGGAAGTAAATCATAAAATAAAGTTAGTAAAAATCAACATAACAAAAGATCTTAGACATTAATGCAAACAAAAAAAATGGGCAAAAATTCACATGATAATAAAAGTAAAAAAGAGATGTAATAAACAACAAAAATGAAAACAAAACTCATAAAATTCTTACTCAACTATTGTTTTTCAGGGATATTTAGAGATGGAGTTAAAGATAAAGTTAGAAGCAAAACATAACAATAAAATAGACAAATATTCACATTGTAATAAAAGTAAAAAAGAAACATGTAATGAACAACAAAAATGAAAGAAAAACTCATAAAACCCTTACTCAACTATTGTTTTTCGGGGACATTTCGAAATAAAGATGAAGATCAAGAAGTTGGTGTCAAGAACAAACAACCTAGCTTGTTGTTTGAGGTGTGGTTCCTTGGAACAAAATCCTACCAAATGCAACCTCCAACTAAGCTAGGGTTATTTTGTGCTATGGGATTTTGGAGTATGTTTTTTACAAAAAAAAACTCTCCATCTTTATGGTTGTGAAGGTATTTGGCTATGGAGTTTTGTAGAGTTGAGAATGGATGAGAATGATGTGTGAGAGTGTAGAAGAAGTAGGGTTTTTTGTGAGTTGTGTTTGAAGAAGAGAATGAGATGTATATAAAGACCAAAACCATTACTCTTTTGTGCATAAAACCAAAACTACAATTTGTTGCAATTTGAAAACCTATGCCAAAAAGAACTTACACCTAAAAAAGACCAACAACATTTTGGTCAATGAAATTAAAAAGCAAAACATACCTAATCAAAATTGTCTTTTCTTCTTCAAAAAAAAAAAAGATTCCCCCAACATTAAAAAAAAAAAAACATGGTAAAATTAACAAATAACAAATCAACATATAAAAAAAATGAGCAAAATAAAAAATACAAAAAAAACATAAATAATGATAATCTAACAATTAATTAAAAATGAGTCGGACAAAAATAGGTGGCTACAACTTGAACTTAGAAAAGAAATATTTCAAAGGGTTCGAAAGGACCCTAAGTAAATGATTTTCAAAAGATTTAGAAAGGAACTTAATCTTGGAATTTGAGAGGATTCCAAGTGATTTAAGGGTCTGAAGGGACCCGAATAGAAATGATTTTAAAGTATTTGAAAATGAGTTTTTACACAGTTATGTATATTTACATATAGTGAGATTTTCAGTTATGCTATTATGATGAATACGTATTTGAAAATGTAGATGTATTTATGCTTTATGATTGATTGACTCAGGTTTTAAATTTATGAAAGCTATGCCATGATTATGTGATTGTGCATCATTATGACTGCCTATATATGTGTGACTGACATATGGGACCTCATGCATATTGTATGTATTTGTAGGTTGTGGCAATTGGTCTCCTGAGAATTTGTGCATGGTAAAACATGCATCAGAGACCCTATGGGTCAAACTTATAAGGGTCTGTGAGGGACTCAAAACTTATAGGGTGCAGTGGACTTGCTCAAATCTTATAGGTCCATGAGAGACTCAAATCTTATAGGGTCCATGAGGACTCAAATCTTATAGGTCCTGTGAGGGACTCAAACATATAGGGTCCAGTGAGGACTCAAATCTTAGGGGTCCAGTGAGGACTCAAATCTTATAGGGTGCATGTGGGGACTCAAATCTTATAGGGGTCTGTGAGGGACTCAAACCTATAGGGGTCTGTGAGGGACTCAATATGAAAAGACTCAGGTAGACTCAATTGACCACGTAAAGCCAAAGAGAAAAGGTCATAATTTTATGAAAGAAAGTTTTAGGTCCCACTACAGAAACCTTTATGATTTTTAAAAGTCACGAATAATAGTCATGTTTAAAAGTCAGGTTTAAAGGAAAGTCATGTGCATGTGTTTGCATTTTTCGACCCCTACTTACTAGGTATTTTATGATACTCACCCCTTTACCTTTGTTTTGTCTTCTCCGTTTTTAAAATGTTTTCAGGTAAATGCGAGGGTTTATCAGGCGAGTGACGGGGATACGCCACAGAAGCCATGGGAACCAAGTCAAGATTTTCCGCATACATGATTTAGAAAGTATTTTTAAGTGATTTAGTTTTCCGCTTATGTAGCAGAACGATTTATAAAATGGAGGCCAAAGTTAGTTATGTTTGTAAATGTTTTGTATTTATGGGATCGCAAATCAAATCGATTTTAATTATCAATTTTTTTTTTACTTATTTAAAGTTATTTAGGGCCTCGAATGCATGCATGATAGTAATGACCCTTAGAAGAAGAGTTTATAAAAGTAGGGTCGTTACAGTTGGTATTAGAGCCCAAGGTCATAGGTCTTGTAGACTCGCTTACAGAGTAAGCAACAAGTATCTCATGGCCAAATAGCAACTCCATGTCACCGTCAGGTATGCTTTTGAAATAAAGATTTGTTTCGTCTACGAAAAGGAAATTATATATTTTTGTATGTAAAGATTTTTGTATGTAAAGTTATAAGTATATGAGATATAAGCATAATGTGTTTTAAGCTATGAAAGAATGAAAATATGCGACTCTGACTGTTGGTTATAGAAAGAAAATACATATGTGTGAAGCTAAACGTATATATGTTGTGAAAGTGATGTGTTTCTACGCTGAGGAAAAGAATACATGTGATTCCTACTGATGGTTGTAGAAAGGAAAGAGCTGAGTTAAAAATGTCGGGCCTAAAGGATGTTTTGTAAACATGAGACACTAATGTGTTACTGAAGATAGGTATGGTGTGGAGTTCCAAAAGTGATACCATAAGCTTAATGAACTTAATAAAGACAAGTAGGAAGAGAAAAAGTAAGTAGTTAGAGTTCTAGTTCGAGAACATGAGAGAATTGATGATCTGGACCCTAGAACCTTGTACACATTTCGTCAGTCACTTGGTCACCTGTGTGTTCAAGATTTTGGAATGTGTATAAGGAACCTTGCCACTAATTTCTACCTGTTGATCAAGATATATGTGTATAACTTGAAAGAGATAACATGAGGTGTTAATCTTGAATTCTTATGTAGTATAAAGTTTTCTTTTTCCAATCAGAGGACTAAGTAAAGAGGGTCCGAGTAATGAAAGAAAGTTTCAATGAGTCTCTTCTTCGTTGTGTAGAAGTAAAACTAAGGAACTCCTCGAATTTAGTAATGTGTACAGTTGTAGCGGTCGAGCGACCATTGGAATGAAATTGGAAGGTTCCTTTAGTAAAGGTTAGGTTGATGGTTCCTTAAGAGAGGTTTTAGTAAATTTGACATCACAACCAAACTGGTACGAAGAGTTGAGAAAGTCTCTAATTGACTAAAAGGAAAAGATCAAGTTTAAAGAAAGTAAGTATGAGGAATAGTGTGTTGGTGTTAGATAAAATGAGGTTGATCTTTTAAGGTTACCCTTAACACAAGAGATAGATTTAAGCATGAAGTTAAAGTGGAGAGCATCAGTTAATTCTTATACTCTTTATAGAGTGTCCCTGCAAAGTTAAGAGAGCTCGAGCTATGGATACAAGACCTTTTATATAAAGAGTCAATACTAGCGTATCGCCCAACGGAGTACCAATATTGCTTAAAAAAAAAAAGAGAGAGAGACGTACCTATGTGCCCACGCATAGATTATAGAAAGTCGATTAAAGTTGCGGCTAAGAACGAATATCTCCTTCAAAAAGATGATCTATTCCACTAGTTGTGATAAGAACGACGATGCTCCCAAGATGAATATGAAACTAAGTTATCACCAGTCAGAAATCAGAGTTAAGATATCCTAAGATAGATTTCAAGCCACGTCATGGACATTATGAATGTACAGTGATATTGTTTGGGATGACTAATACACCTGCGTTTTTATGGACTTAATTAATGAAATAAGTACACAAAAAAAAACTCTTGGATATTGTAGGGTTTGTATTGTTTGACGATAGGTTGGTGTATTTTAAATTGATGTGGGACACGAAGAGTAACTTAGAATAGTTATGCTAACTTTGGGGATAAATGAGTTATAAGCAAGGCTTTCTGAATGAGATCCTGGCTTCAACAAATGTTTGCTTAGGGCATGTAGCGTCAAGGACAGAAATTTCTAAGGATCCTGCTAAGATAGAGGCAGGGACACAGTGGTCTCGCCTGGTCACTGTCACTGACGTATTAAGTTTCTGAGATCGGTAGGTTACTACAAATGTCTAATACAGGATTTCTCCTGGATAACAGTAGTTTAACACAGTAAACTCAAGAAAATAATTCCTTATTGAACGATGAGTGTGAAACAGGTTTCCAGATGCTTACACAAAGATCAAATCAACCAAGTCCTTATAGTGCTTGAAAAGACAAGTGGATTTGTAATTACAGTGATGTGTTCATAGAAGTGTCAAGTTGTGTGTTAATGCAACAGTAAAAGTTCATTACTACGCCTTATGTAAAATAGATGAAGCATAGGTTAAGTTAAGTCCTTTCATTCATGATCTAGAACTTGTAATGAAAATTTTGACACTTAATGTGATAACTATAATTGATTAGGCTCTAAAGCAAGGTAAGTCAAGGGGACTTCATTACGCTTTCTTAAAGTTTGTTTTAAAGCTGAGGTCGCAACCTGATTGTTAGATTGTCTTGTCTTTGAAGAATCATTGTTTGCAATTAAAGAAATTGAGTTTATCTTATATTTGGTTTTTCAACATTCCTGTGTATTGTATGTTTTTGAACCCTGAGTGATCTTGAAATGAAGTCTAGAGGCATGATTGGTTGGTTGTCTGGTTTTAGAAGTGCAATTTCTATTAAACAGGTGTTAAATAAAATTAAATAAAATTTTGCATGGTTGTAGTCATGTCGGTATGATGCCGAAATTTTCGGAGCATTTTTGTAAAAAGATTGGCAGAGTTGTATGGAACATTTCATGTGTCACGACAACCAAAGGAGACCTAAGTTTGGGTTACTCCTACCATGAATTAAAACTTTCAACGAGATATTGATTGCAATAGAAAGCCCCAAACTTAATTAAGTATGCGAGTGGGATTGTCACTGCATCGTTTACTAAAAGGTCGTTGAGAGTAGCGAGAGGTTAACCAATAATGTAAAGAGTCTTGAACCGTCGAACAAAGTTGCTAACTCCATCCTTAAAGAAGTCACCTCTTGAAAGAGTGTTAGGACCTTTAAATTGATGATTAGGTAGAATGATTGACTCATGACTTAAAAGAAATGTAGAAGTTGGTACCATAAGCTTTGAAGAAAAATTGGAGGGTTGACCTGAAAGGAAAGTTGAATCCATGTCCTTTAGGACCATTTGATGTTCTAGAGCGTTTTGGCCCTATGGATGATAGAGAGATTTGTTGTCATCTCTCTTTAAATTTCATGTTGTGTTCCACGTTTCCATGTTGAGAAAGTACGTGTTGGAACCATCACATGTGATAGAGTTTAAACCCAGTTCAGGGGACGTTTGAGCAATGAAGCACAAGCTGTGCGAATCCTAGCAAGGGACAAGAAGACTCTTCGTAATTGAAAAATACGTTTGGTTTAAGGATTGTGGAACAACTACCAGGTAGAAGAGACTACATGAGAATGAGAAAAGAAAAGGAAAGTGAAGTATTCCAAGTTAATACGAGAATAGGAAACTTTCGAGGACGAAAGTTCTTAAGGAGGGAAGATTGTAACGTCCCGAAATTTTCAAGTACCTTTTAGGTTGTACTTGGATTAAGTTTAATGGAAATTAAATTGTTTAGTTTCGAAGTTTGTTAAATCAAGGTGGGTTGGTATTAATTGAGATATTTGGATGATTAGAGGCCTTTTTAAAAAAATAAATAAATAAATAATTAAGCTCAAGGACACTTTCGTAGTTATGAGTTAAGGAAGGGGCATTTTGGTAATCTTGCTTAAAGAATGAAACCTTAGGGTTTCTTATTCTTTGAGGCACGTCTTTCGAGGCCCTTCTCCTTCCCTTCTCGCGTGAACAACCGGCAACCTTCACCCTCTCCCTTCGCGAGCTACAACACCACGCCTCCATCTTCTTCGTTTGCAAGCACCGTCGTGGGCTCGAGAGGATTGCTACCGTCAAAGTCGTCGATTGCACGTCTATCTCACAACGATCACTGCCGCCGATGGAGCCTTCTGAAGAAGACGACTTCGAGTCGCCGCCGCGCCATTTCACGAGTCTCAGTTCGCCGCTTGTGTAGTCGAGTCTTCAGGTCTGCACTGTGCGGGTTGTTGTGCGCCGAATGCCTGAAGTCGCCGTGTCTTAAGCCGCCGACGACGCAGGCCTTGCCGACAGCAAGTGTCCAGCCAAATCGAGGTTGTTTGGTTCGAGTTTTTGACGAGCATTCTGACCGATTTTGACTGAGTTAAGATTGGTTTTGGGTAGATTAGGCAACAGGCTTTCTAATGGTATGCTCCACGCACCTCCACGTGTTGTTGTGCCATCTCCACGCGCCGCCGCTCGTCGAAGTCAACCCAACCCGATCATTTTCGTTTCCCGAGTTCGTTTTAAGCGTCCGTTTGTGGTAATATAGCTTAACTAAGATTGGATTCGAAAGTAAGTTTATGTTTATGTGTTTTAATTAAGAAATTGATGAATTTAATTTAGGGGATTTGAGTGCCAAGCACGATTGAGATGCACCTTGAGTTAGGGGAAGAACTTTAGAGTTTCAGCTAAGATGAGGTAAGGGATTTTCTATAAATGAACTTGAAAATGGGAGTTAGCGTATTTTATGAAAGATTTATTTCAAAAGATGAAATTCAAAGGTTATTCCAAAAAGAGTATTATCAAGGATTTATTTCAAAGAACGGTTTCCCAGGATTTATGCTTAAGACTTGAACTTAGAAAAGAAATATTTCAAAGGGTTCGAAAGGACCCTAAGTAAATGATTTTCAAAAGATTTAGAAGAGAACTTAATCTTGGAATTTGAGAGGATTCCAAGTGATTTAAGGGCCTGAGGGGACCCGAATAGAAATGATTTTAAAGTATTTGAAAATGAGTTTTTGCACAGTTATGTATATTTACATATAGTGAGATTTTCAGTTATGTTATTATGATGAATACGTATTTGAAAATGTAGATGTATTTATGCTTTATGATTGATTGACTCAGGTTTTAAATTTATGAAAGTTGTGCCATGATTATGTGATTGTGCATCATTATGACTGCTTATATATGGGTGACTGACATATAGGACCTCATGCATATTGTATGTATTTGTAGGCTGTGGCAATTGGTCTCCTGAGAATTTGTGCATGGTAAAACATGCATCAGAGACCCTATGGGTCAAACTTATAGGGGTCTGTGAGGGACTCAAAACTTATAGGGGTCTGTGAGAGACTCAAATCTTATAGGGGTCTGTGAGAGACTCAAACCTATAGGGGTCTGTGAGAGACTCAAATCTTATGTCTGTGAGAGACTCAAATCTTATAGGGGTCTGTGAGGGACTCAAATCTTATAGGGGTCTGTGAGGGACTCAAAGCTACAGGGGTCTGTGAGGGACTCAATATGAAAAGACTCAGGTAGACTCAATTGACCACGTAAAGCCAAAGAGAAAAAGTCATGATTTTATGAAAGAAAGTTTTAGGTCCCACTACAGAAAACTTTATGATTTTTAAAAGTCACGAATAATAGTCATGTTTAAAAGTCAGGTTTAAAGGAAAGTCATGTGCATGTGTTTGCATTTCCCGACCCCTACTTACTAGGTATTTTATGATACTCACCCCTTAACCCTTGTTCTGTCTTCTCCGTTTTTAAAATGTTTTCAGGTAAATGCGAGGGTATATCAGGCGAGTGACGGGGATACGCTACAGAAGTCATGGGAACCAAGTCAAGATTTTCCGCATACATGATTTAGAAAGTATTTTTAAGTGATTTAGTTTTCCGCTTATGTAGCATAACGATTTATAAAATGGAGGCCAAAGTTAGTTATGTTTGTAAATGTTTTGTATTTATGGGATCCCAAATTAAATCGATTTTAATTATCAATTTTTTTACTTATTTAAAGTTATTTAGGGTCTCGAATGCATGCATGATAGTAATGACCCTTAGAAGAAGAGTTTATAAAAGTAGGGTCGTTACACCATCTCTTTGTCGACCGTTTGTAAAATGGCCAGCCTTGTCCAGCTCGTTGTCGAACCTTTTTAAAAGGGTCGTCCTTTCTTCGTCCCTTCGCCGACTGTTTTATAACTTGGTCAGCGTTTTCCATCTCTTTGTTGACGGTTGCTAAAATGGTCGGCCTTTCCTTCACTTGTGTCGACGGTTGCATAAACCGTCGGTGTGACGACCACCATCACAGGTACTATTATTTATTTTATTTAACGCTCTATTAACCGCTGTGTTTAGTTGGATTAGTGATTTTAATCAAGCTCGGCGAGAGCGAGGCCTTAATTTTGTTTAGTTTAAGTGAATTGTTCCTTTTAAGATGAGATTATTTATGAAATTAAAGGGAAAGGAAATTGCAAGGGCACTTTGGTTATTAACCACTAAATGAGGGGTACATAGGACTTTTGATTATTGGCCCAATGTTGTAGTATTTAAGCTCCCTAAAGTTCAAAGTAAAGAGAACCCTAACCCTAAACACATTGAGGCAAAACCCTAACCCTAGCCACCATCTCTCTCATCTCCTAGCTGCCTAGCCAAAACCCTAAGTCTATTGTCATTACCCTACCATGGCGAAGACCCACGAGTTGATCCACGAAGACCGAAACTTATCATCCCACTGGCCAACCGATCCTCACGCCGACCCAAGCTCACGTTCAAGGGGGAAGCCGCACGTCCATTCACCAACCGCACTGATTAAGAGTTGCCGCCGATCAAACTTGCGCCGAAAGAGCACGCGCGAGCGCCCCGACCATCCATCCCGTGAGTCACCGCGCGCGCTCGTGAGTTGATTCTCGTCCGCCGATCGCGGCCACGAAGTCGAGCCACCGCCGAACCTCAAATCGCGCAATGCTACTCGAGGTCGCACGCCGCCGCCAGCATGAGCCGAAACCCCAAAGGGCCGGGATTCTTTACTCGTCCGGGCCGACCGCCCAACCGCTCCACGTCCGGTTTGCCGGCGCAGATCCACGGCGCTGCAGCGATCAAAGCTCCACTGCGTCCGACGATCCGCGAGCACACCGCAGCAGCCCATGCCGAAGTTTCACGCCGCCGACCACCGCGTTTTGTCACCGCTAGGGTTACGGCCGGTGAGTGTTCGTGTTGAGTTTCGTTTTGATGAAGATTTATTCGTGAACCATTATGTATCTAAGAGTCTAGTTGAGGGTTAACCACGGTTTGAACACAACTTGTAGGGACTAAACTTGGAGCGGGAATTGGAGGTCGATTGCCAAAGCGGACTAAGGGATATTAGGTTTTCGCTTTGAGCTCGAGGTAAGCGAGCACACGACATCTTAATACCGTAATTTAGGTACCTCATGATTATGGATTTAGTGAATACTTGGAGATTGAATTGGAAACTATGGTGTGAATCGGGTTTCACTAAGAGAAGAGTAGTCCAGAGCTCTCGGGTTAAGTCTTGGAGTAGAATTCGAATTAAGGTAAGGGACCTTGTGCCGAACTTTTATTGGGATTGAAGAAAATGATTTTCATGATTTCATGCGAGGTTAGTTTATATTTTTCATATGACAATATACGAGATATTTTCGTGAGAATACTTAATATTTTATGTGCGAATATTTCAATGCTTCATGTGGAAATAAACTATTATTTTATGTGAGAATATTCTTGTATTCTATGTAGGAGTATTCCAAAGATTTGGTGAGAATATGACGAGAATTTGTATGAGAATATTTCATGATTTCCTACAAAAGTATGATCTTCAAACCGCATGAGAAAAGTATGATTTGCATATTGTGATGATGTTTGTGACATGTGTACACTATTATTATGTGAATGATGGGACCTCATGCATGTTATGTATGACATGAATTGAATTAATGAAAAGTGTGGACATTGGTCTCCGAGATCGGTATGTGCATGGTCAAACATGCAATAGAGACCCTATGGGTCAAATTACGAGGGTCCATGAGGACTCAAATTATTACAGTGCATGAGGGACTCAAATTATTACAGGGTCCATGAGGACTCAAAATGAAATGACTCAGGGATGACCATCGGCCACACAAATAAGAAGGAAGTCATGGATTAAAGACCTGACAATATGAGAAAGATTGCATGTGTATGCATATCCCAAACCTCGGTAGCGAGGTCACTTACTGGGTATTGTCTTTACAATACTCACCCTTTCTTTTCAAAATGTTTTTCGGTGTAAGGCTAAGGCGTGCGGGGCGAGTGACGGAGGGCGCGTTGCTAGACCATGGGATTAGACATGTTTTCCGCATATTCCTTTTATAAATGATGTCGTTCCTTTATGTTTTTTGAGGTTTAAATGTACTTTCTGATTTTAAATAGGCCATGCTAAACCTGCTCCTTTTATCTGCTTTTGAATGTTTTATTTGGGATCCCTAAAGACAAACTATTTCGATTGGAGATTTTCTTTTAAGATCTTTTATCTCTTGGCCTATAAATGCATGCATGTGTAGTAATGTCCCTAAGAGTTTAGTCATAGAAAAGTAGGGGCGTTATAGTTGGTATCGAGCCCTAGGTTTAAGGGTTACAGAGACTTGCTTACGAGAGTAAGCACAGTAGTAGTTCCCATGGTTGAACAACGCGTTAGGTCCACCGCTGTGCACGCGTTACGTATTTTATTAATTAAGTAAATGATTATGATGTGATTCTGCTTTTATGCATATATATGAACTTAAAACCTAAGGGTGAACCTATCTCGTAATTAGAAAGTAATGAAACCGAAAGTTAGAAACTCTCTGTATTGTAGTATCGACAAAATGCCACCTAGAGGTCGAGGAGAGGTAGGGGTCGTGGTAGGGGCCGAGGCAAGCAAGGGAAAACGTTGACGCCCAACCGAATTACCATCGAGCAGAAGAGGTTGCTCCACCCGTCTGAGACCTCCCGGACCACCGCTGGTCGCCGGAGAATACACCTGCAGATCGCCTCGGGTGGCGAGATCAAGGGAACGCTAACGTTATGACTATGATGGTGGAGGCTATGCGGACTCTGAGTGCGAGCTACGATAGCCACTCACCGCCCAAGTAAATCGTCGGGGCGAAACGATGCAACTCGAGTCTCGATACCGGGCGACTTCGTGAAGTATGATCCTAGATCTTTCGATGGGTCTTCCAGCTGACCCCACCGTGGTCGAGTTGTGGGTCGCCTCCATTGAGACCATTTTCAGGTGATGAATTGCCACGAGGACCGAGGGTGTCTGTGCTACCTTTATCTTTGAGAGAGACGACGTTTATCTATGGTGGAGTCCGCCAGGGGAACCATTGTCGCTAGCGGAGAAACAATTACACGAATCTGTTTAAGGAAGCGTTACGGCGGAAATTTTACCTGCTGCGCACTCGTTCACGAAGCGGCGAAATTCTTGCAGCTTGGCGAGCAGGAGGGCGGTGGAGGTGTATGAGAGGAATTCACCCGGTTGTCTCGCTTTGCCCCGAGCCGGTAGACACACAGAGGCAAAGAAAACAGAGCGCTTCATTATGGGATTGGATGAGAATGTTCGAGGCTTCATTCAAGCACTAGCACCTCCCGATTATGCCTCCGCAGTGAGAGTAGCGGAATTGATTTGGGTGCGAGCTCGGATCGCATGCAGGAGTTGTTAACCTGGGATGCCCCATGGCAAATCATAAGAGGAAGTGGGACCACCCAAATTCGAGCTCACAAAGTCCCAGCAGACACCGTATAGACCGAGTCATTTTCGTGCGTGTTCAGTCGAAACCACGAGTCAACGAACGGAAATAACGGTGGAGATAAGCCACGGTGCAAAAGCTGCGATGGCGAGCGAAGACTGGGTAAGTGTTTGGCCCGTCCCGGAGTGTGCTTCAGATGTGGGAAAGAAGGGCACAGAGCTAATAGTTTGCCGAGTCAAGCCAAACTAGCCAACCTCAGGTTATCAATAGTGGGACTGCTTTGTGAAGCTTTGTCATACATCAAGGAAGAGCTTATGCAAGCACCAAAGAAAAAACATCTATGGCTCGGACTCAGTGGTTACAGGTACATTTCCATTACTTGGGCACCTTGCCTTTGTATTATTTGATTCTGGTTCTATACACTCTTTTATTTCTCGCATCCTTTGTAAGTCAAGTGAGTTAGAACTAGAACGATTCTGATATACTCATGCTGTCTCCACTCTCATGGGGATAAATTTGTTAGCCACTATGAAAGTCAAGGATGGTAGTGTGACCATCGCAGACCATGAGTTAACAATAAATCTAGTAGTCTTAGACATGTTTGACTTTGATGTGATATTGGGCATGGACCGTTAGTTACAGACCATGCTTGCATTGATTGTTTCGGGAAGGAGGTAGTGTTCACTCCTCCCGACCAACCCGCTACAAGTTCGAGAGGCACGATAGCGAGGAAGTAGGCCTAAGGTAATTACCGCCCTTAAGGCCGAAAAGTTATTACATCGGGAGCTTGGGCCTTAGCTTGCATACTAGATGCAAGGTGCACAGAGATCTCGATGACATCGGTACCCGATGAGTAAATGAATTTACGACGTCTTCCCGAGGACCTCCCTGAATACCTCCGGTCGAGAGGTAGATTTTAACATCGGATTGGAATTGGGGGACGACCCGATATCCAAGGCCCCGCATGAATGGCACCGCAGCGAGTTGAAAGAACTAAGAGTACAGTTACAAGACTTACTACACAAGGGGTTTATACGCCCAAGCGTTTCGCCTTAGGGAGCCCCTATGTTGTTCGTGAAAAAGAAAGACGGATCCATGCGCCTGTGTATAGATTACAGGGAGTTGAATAAAGTTACGATCAAGAATAAATACCCTCTTCCCAGAATAGATGATTTGTTCGATCGATTCTGAGAGCAACAAGTGTTCTCCAAGATTGATCTGAGATCAGGCTACCATCAGTTGAGAATCAGTGAAGAGGATATTCCTAAAACAGCATTTAGATCACGTTATGGACATTACGAGTTCACAGTGATGCCGTTTGGGCTGACCAACGCTCCTGCCGCTTTCATGGACTTGATGAACCGTCTATTCAAAGAATTTCTGGATATGTTCGTGATTGTGTTTATCGACGATATACTGATATACTCCAGGTGTGATGAAGATCATGAAAGGCACCTGAGAAAAGTTTTAAACACGCTGAGAGAGAATAAGTTGTATGCAAAGTTCTTCAAGTGCGAATTCTGGCTCAGACAGGTATCATTCTTAGGGCATGTGGTGTCCGAAGCTGGAGTCTCTGTTGACCCAGCGAAAGTGGAGGCCGTCACACAGTGGCCTCGTCCGACCACCGTTACTGAGGTACGTAGTTTTCTGGGTCTTGCAGGATACTATAGACGTTTCGTGCAGGATTTTGCCAAGATAGCCATGCCTATGACTCAGCTGACGCGCAAGGGAAACTCATTTGTTTGGGATGATGCTTGTGAGGCGAGTTTCCAGGAACTCAAGTACAGATTAGTGTCAGCCCCGATTCTTACAGTTCCCGAGGGAACAGGAGTTTTGTGGTTTGATGATGCTTCTAAGAAAGGTTTGGGTTGTGTTCTAATGCAAAGACAAGAAGGTAATAGCCTATGCATCCCGACAATGTTGAAAGACGCATGAGAGGAATTATCCAACTCATGATTTGGAGCTAGCAAAGAGTGGGTCTTTGCATTAAAGATCCGAGACACTACACAGTATGGCGAGAAAATTCAGATTTTTACAGATCATAAAAGTCTGAAGTATCTGTTCACCCAAAAGGAATTGAACATGAGGCAACGCAGATGGTTGGAATTAGTGAAGGATTATGATATTGACATACAATACCACCCCTAGAAGGCTAATGTTGTGGCCGATGCCCTCAAGAGAGAAGCTTGATGCATACTTACACGAAAGTTGTGAGCGGAGTTACAGCGAGTTTGCTCGAGTGAAATTGCGATGATTTGTAGGAAAGACCACGGCTCGATTAGCTCGATTAACGGTACAACCAACCTTAAGACAAATGCATCGTTGAGTCTCAAAGGGGAGACCTCGCTTAGTGGAAAAACTTACCGCAGTAACTACGGGTGAGTTGGACAGAGTTTTCCTATCCACGATGGAGGATTACTATTTCGTGGACGATTATGTGTGCCGACGATGACAAGTCGAGAATCGAGATCTTGGCGAGGCCCACAACTCACCATTTTCTATGCATCCCGGCAGTACCAAGATGTATCGAGATCTCAAAACGATCATTTTGGTGGTGTAACATGAAGCGCGACATAGCAGAGTTTGTCGGCAAGTGTTTGACTTGTCACAGTAAAGGCACCTAGGTAGAGACCCGCAGGATTACTGCAACCTTTACATGTACCTCAGTGGAAATGGGAGGAGATCTCTATGGATTTTATAGTCGGATCGCCTAGAACCTTACGAGGTTACTCGGTAATTTGGGTCATAGTGGGCGATTTAACCAAGTCGGCACATTTCATACTGTGAAACCCACCTATTCTACGAGATAAGTGGGCGCGACTTTACTTGGAAGAGATAGTCCGTTTGCATGGAATTCCGATCAAGATTATTTCGCATGTGATCCACGTTTCACCTCCAACTTCGGAGGAGTTTACTGAGAGCGTTAGGTTCGCGATTGAACTTTAAATCTGACCTTTCATCCACGTGCAGACGGATGGGCGGAGCGAACGCTTTAAACCGGATATTAGAAGATATGTTGCGAGCTTGCACCTTAGACTTCCCGGTAGTTGGGACACTCATTTGCATTTGATGGAGTTTGCTTACAATAATAACAAAGCTCGATCGACCATCTAATGGCTCCATTTGAAGCTCTCTATGGAAAACGCTGCGAACTCCGTTTTGCGGGAGGAGGTTGGTGAACGCCAGTTATTGGGTCCAGAGTTGGTACAGGTCACATATGAGGCAATACAAAAGATTAGGGCGCGAATGCAGACCGCCCAAGTCAGACAAAAGAGTTATGCCGACACGAGACGAAGGAACCTAGAATTCGATGTTGGGGACCACGTATTTCTTAAGGTGGCCCCAATGAAGGGAATCCTAAGGTTTGGCCGAAAAGGGAAATTGAGTCCGCGATTCATCGGACCATTTGAGATTTTAGAGAGGATTGGTGCAGTGGCCTACAGATTGGCACTGCCGCCTTCCCTGTCAGCAGTTCATAACGTATTCCATGTCTCCATGTTGAGGAAATACGTTCCAGACCCGACTCATGTCGTAGACTTTAAACCATTGCAGTTGGCAGAAGATTTGAGTTATGGCGAACGACCTATACAGATTATCGCCAGAGATCGAAAGACCCTCCGTAACCGTGAGATCAACCTAGTTAAAGTGTTGTGGCAAAACCATCGCACGGAAGAAGCTACCTGGGAGCGAGAAGAAGAAGTGCGGGCTAAATATCCAGAACTATTTCAAGAATAGGAACTTTCGAGGACGAAAGTTCTTAAGGAGGGAAGATTGTGACGACCACCATCACAGGTACTATTATTTATTTTATTTAACGCTTCTATTAACCAACAGTGTGTTTAGTTGGATTAGTGATTTTAATCAAGCTCGGCGAGAGCGAGGCCTTAATTTTGTTTAGTTTAAGTGAATTGTTCCTTTTAAGATGAGATTATTTATGAAATTAAAGGGAAAGGAAATTGCAAGGGCACTTTGGTTATTAACCACTAAATGAGGGGTACATAGGACTTTTGATTATTGGCCCAATGTTGTAGTATTTAAGCTCCCTAAAGTTCAAAGTAAAGAGAACCCTAACCCTAAACACATTGAGGCAAAACCCTAACCCTAGCCACCATCTCTCTCATCTCCTAGTTGCCTAGCCAAAACCCTAAGTCTATTGTCATTACCCTACCGCCGGCGAAGACCCACGAGTTGATCCACGAAGACCGAAACTTATCATCCCAGCCGTCAACCGATCCTCACGCCGACCAAGCTCACGTTCAAGGGGGGGGAAGCCGCACGTCCATTCACCAACTGCAGCCGATTAAGAGTTGTCGCCGATCAAACTTGCGCACGAAGAGCACGCTGGAGGCGCCAGACCATCCAAATTGAGTCACCGCGCGCGCAGCTCGTGAGTTGATTCTGTCCGCGATCGCACCACGAAGTCGAGCCACCGCGAACCTCAAATCCGCGTAAATGCTACTCGAGGTCGCGACGCCGCCGCCGATTGCGCCGAAACCCCAAAGGCCGGGATTCTTTACTCGTCCGAGGACCGTCCAGCCGCTTCGTCACGTCCGGTTTGCTTCGGCAGATCCACGAGCGCCTGCAGCAGTCCGAAGCTCCAGCCGTCCGACGATCCGCGAGCACCCGCAGCAGAGCCCCGCCGAAGTTTCACGCCACGCCGACCACCGCGTTTTTTGTCACCGCTAGGTTTCTGGCGGTGAGTGTTCGTGTTGAGTTTCGTTTTCGATGAAGATTTATTCGTGAACCATTATGTATCTAAGAGTCTAGTTGAGGGTTAACCACGGTTTCGAACACAACTTGTAGGGACTAAACTTGGAGCGGAATTGGAGGTCGATTGCCAAAGCGGACTAAGGGATATTAGGTTTTCGCTTTGAGCTCGAGGTAAGCGGAGCACGACATCTTAATACTGTAATTTAGGTACCTCATGATTATGGATTTAGTGAATACTTGGAGATTGAATTCGAAACTATGGTGTGAATCGTGTTTCACTAAGAGAAGAGTAGTCCAGAGCTCTGTTAAGTCTTGGAGTAGAATTCGAATTAAGGTAAGGGACCTTGTGCCGAACTTTTTATTGGGATTGAAGAAAATGATTTTCATGATTTCATGCGAAATTAGTTTATATTTTTCATATGACAATATACAGATATTTTCG
Source organism: Trichosanthes cucumerina (assembly GCA_036507285.1). NCBI lineage: Eukaryota > Viridiplantae > Streptophyta > Magnoliopsida > Cucurbitales > Cucurbitaceae > Trichosanthes > Trichosanthes cucumerina. Next base: position 12,209,529 of record CM071836.1, on the reverse strand, counting down.
TGAGAATACTTAATATTTTATGTGCGAATATTTCAATGCTTCATGTGGAAATAAACTATTATTTTATGTGAGAATATTCTTGTATTCTATGTAGGAGTATTCCAGTATTTCAGGTGAGAATATGACAGTAATTTGTATGAGAATATTTCATGATTTCCTACAAAAGTATGATCTTCAAACTGTCTATGAGAAAAATATGATTTGCATATTGACGATGATGTTTGTGACATGTACACTATTATTATGTGAATGATGGGACCTCATGCATGTTATGTATGACATGAATTGAATTAATGAAAAGTGTGGACATTGGTCTCCTGAGATCGGTATGTGCATGGTCAAACATGCAATAGAGACCCTATGGGTCAAATTACAGGGGTCTGTGAGGGACTCAAATTATTACAGGGTCCATGAGGACTCAAATTATTACAGGGGTCTGTGAGGGACTCAAAATGAAATGACTCAGGATGACCAGTCGGCCACACAAATAAGAAGGAAGTCATGGATTAAAGACCTGACAATATGAGAAAGATTGCATGTGTATGCATATCCCAAACCTCGGTAGCGAGGTCACTTACTGGGTATTGTCTTTACAATACTCACCCTTTCTTTTCAAAATGTTTTTCAGGTAAGGCTAAGGACGTGCAGGGCGAGTGACGGAGGCGCGTTGCTAGGACCATGGGATTAGACATGTTTTCCGCATATTCCTTTTATAAATGATGTCGTTCCTTTATGTTTTTTTGAGGTTTAAATGTACTTTACAGATTTTAAATAGGCCATGCTAAACTGCTCCTTTTATCTGTTTTGAATGTTTTATTTGGGATCCCTAAAGACAAACTATTTCAGTTGGAGATTTTCTTTTAAGATCTTTTATCTCTTGGCCTATAAATGCATGCATGTGTAGTAATGTCCCTAAGAGTTTAGTCATAGAAAAGTAGGGCGTTATAGCTTGGTATCGTGAGCCCTAGGTTTAAGGGTTACTCAGAGACTTGCTTACTGAGTAAGCACGAGTAGTTCCCATGGTTGAACAACGCGTTAGGTCCACCGCCAGTACGTTACGGTATTTTATTAATTAAGTAAATGATTATGATGTGATTCTGTTTTATGCATATACATGAACTTAAAACCCTGAGGGGTGAACCTATCTCGTAATTAGAAAGTAATGAAACCGAAAGAAACTCTCTCTGTATTGTAGTATCGACAAAATGCCACCTAGAGGTCGAGGGAGAGGTAGGGTCGTGGTAGGGCCGGAGGCAAGGGAAAACGTTGACGCCCAACCTGGAATTACCATCGAACAGGAGAGAGGTTGCTCCACCCGCACGAGACCTCCCCGGAGACCACCGGTCGCCAGGAGAATACACCGCACGCTCGGCGGCGCGATCAAGGGAACGCTAACGTTATGACTATGATGGTGGAGGCTATGCGGACTCTAGTGCGAGCTCATGATAGCCACTCACCGCCCAAGTAAATCGTGGGCGAAACGATGCAACTCGAGTCTCGATACCGAAGACTTCGTGAAGTATGATCCTAGATCTTTCGATGGGTCTTCCAGACCCCCCACCGTGGTTGAGTTGTGGCCGCCTCCATTGAGACCATTTTCAGGTGATGAATTGCCCCGAGGACCGGAGGGTGTCCTGTGCTACCTTTATGCCGAGAGACGACGCTTATCTATGGTGGGAGTCCGCCAGAGGAACCATTGTCGCTAGCGGAGAAACAATTACCGGAATCTGCTTTAAGGAAGCGTTACGCGGAAATTCTACCTGCTGCACTCGTTACGAAGCGGCGAAATTTTGCAGCTTAGCGAGCAGGAGGGCGGTGGAGGTGTATGAGAGGGAATTCACCCGTTGTCTCGCTTTGCCCCGAGCCGGGTAGACACACGAGGCAAAGAAAACAGAGCGCTTCATTATGGGACCGATGAGAATGTTCGAGGCTTCATTCAAGCACTAGCACCTCCCGATTATGCCTCCGCAGTGAGAGTAGCGGAATTGATTTGGGTGCGAGCTCGGGGATCGCATGCCAGGAAGTTGTTAACCCAGCATGCCCCATGGCAAATCATAAGAGGAAGTGGGACCAACCAAATTCGAGCTCACAAATTCCCAGCGTGCAATCGTGATAGACTGTGTCATTTTCGTGCGTGTTCAGTCGAAACCACAGTCAACAGAACGGGAAATAACGGTGGAGATAAGCCACGGTTGCAAAGATCATGTAGCGAAGACTCAAGTGTGTTTGGCCCGGTCCGGAGTGTGCTTCGATGTGGGAAAGAAGGGCACAGAGCTAATAGTCGCCCGAGTCAAGCCAAAGACTAGCCAACCTCGGGTTATCAATAGTGGGATTTCTTTGTGAGCCTGTCATACATCAAGGAAGAGCTTATGCAAGCACCACCAAAAAACATCTATGGCTCGGACTCGGTGGTTACAGTGTACATTTCCATTACTTGGGCACCTTGCCTTTGTATTATTTGATTCTGGTTCTATACACTCTTTTATTTCGCATCCTTTGTAAGTCAAGTCGAGTTAGAACTAGAAACGATTCAAATATACTCACATGCTGCCTCCACTCTCTGCGAGGATAAATTTGTTAGCCACTATGAAAGTCAAGGATGGTAGTGTGACCATCGCAGACCATGAGTTAACAATAAATCTAGTAGTCTTAGACATGTTTGACTTTGATGTGATATTGGGCATGGATCGGTAGTACAGTAACCATGCTTGCATTGATTGTTTCGGGAAGGAGGTAGTGTTCACTCCTCCCGACCAACCTCGCTACAAGTTCGGAGGCACGATAGCAGAAGTAGGCCTAAGGTAATTACCGCCCTTAAGGCCGAAAAGTTATTACATCGGGGAGCTTGGGCGCCTTAGCTTGCATACTAGATGCAAGGTGCACAGAGATCTCAAAGTGACATCTGCACACGATAGTAAATGAATTTACTGACGCCTTCCCCGAGGACCTCCCTAATACCTCCCACGTCGAGAGAGGTAGATTTTAACATCTGATTGGAATTGGGGACGACCCCGATATCCAAGGCCCCGTCATGAGAATGGCACCTGCAGAGTTGAAAAGAACTAAGAGTACGCTTACAAGACTTACTACACAAGGGGTTTATACGCCCAAGCCGCTTTCGCCTTGGGAGCCCCCGTTGTTGTTCGTGAAAAAGAAAGACGGATCCATGCGCTGTGTATAGATTACAGGAGTTGAATAAAGTTACGATCAAGAATAAATACCCTCTTCCCGCAATAGATGATTTGTTCGATCGATTCTGAGCAACAACGATGTTCTCCAAGATTGATCCGAGATCGAAGCTACCATCGATTGAGAATCGGTGAAGAGGATATTCCTAAAACAGCATTTAGATCACGTTATGGACATTACGAGTTCACAGTGATGCCGTTTGGGCTGACCAACGCTCCTGCCGCTTTCATGGACTTGATGAACCGTCTATTCAAAGAATTTCTGGATATGTTCGTGATTGTGTTTATCGACGATATACTGATATACTCCGGTGTGTGATGAAGATCATGAAAGGCACCGAGAAAAGTTTTAAACACGCCGAGAGAGAATAAGTTGTATGCAAAGTTCTTCAAGTGCGACTCGCTCGGGCGGTATCATTCTTAGGGCATGTGGTGTCCTAAGTCGAGTCTCTGTTGACCCAAATAAAGTGGAGGCCGTCACACGGTGGCCTCGTCCCACCACCGCATCGAGGTACGTAGTTTTCTGGTCTTGCGGGGATACTATAGACGTTTAGTGCGATTTTGCCAAGATAGCCATGCCTATGACTCACCGACGCGCAAGGGAAACTCATTTGTTTGGGATGATGCTTGTGAGGCGAGTTTCCGAAACTCAAGTACAGATTAGTGTCACTCGATTCTTACAGCCCTCCAGGGAACAGGGGAGTTTTGTGGTTTACAAAGTGATGCTTCTAAGAAAGGTTTGGGTTGTGTTCTAATGCAAAGACAAGAAGGTAATAGCCTATGCATCCCGACAAAGGAAAGACGATAGAGAGGAATTATCCAACTCATGATTTGGAGCTAGCAAAGCAGTGGTCTTTGCATTAAAGATCCGGAGACACTACTCAGTATGGCGAGAAAATTCGATTTTTACAGATCATAAAAAGTCTCAAGTATCTGCTCACCCAAAAGGAATTGAACATGAGGCAACGCAGATGGTTGGAATTAGTGAAGGATTATGATATTGACATACAATACCACCCCCGTGAAGGCTAATGTTGTGGCCGATGCCCTCGTGAGGCTTGCCAAAGGCATACTTACGCACGAGTTACGACAGAGCGAGTTACAGCAGAGTTTGCTCGGTGAAATTGCAATGATTTGTAGGAAAGACCACGGCTCGGCTTAGCTCGGGCTTATCTGTACAACCAACCTTAAGACAAATACGCATCGTTGAGTCTCAAAGAGAGACCCTCGCTTAGTGGAAAAACTTACCGCAAGAACTACAGTGTGAGTTGACAGAGTTTTCCCTATCCACGGATGGAGGATTACTATTTCGTGGGACGATTATGTGCGACGATGATGACAAGTCGAGAACCGAGATCTTGAGCGAGGCCCACAACTCACCATTTTCTATGCATCCCGCGGTACCAAGATGTATCGAGATCTCAAAATGATCATTTTGGTGGTGTAACATGAAGCGCGACATAGCAGAGTTTGTTTGTCGCCAAGTGTTTGACTTGTCGGCAGTAAAGGCACCTAGGTAGAGACCCGCAGATTACCGCAACCTTTACATGTACCTCGGTGGAAATGGGAGGAGATCTCTATGGATTTTATAGTCGGATCGCTTAGAACCTTACGAGGTTACTCGGTAATTTGGGTCATAGTGGGATGATTAACCAAGTCAAGACATTTCATACTGTGGGAAACCCACCTATTCTACAGAGATAAGTGGGCGCGCCTTTACTTGGAAGAGATAGTCCGTTTGCATGGAATTCCACCAAGATTATTTCGCATGAGGATCCACGCTTTCACCTCCAACTTCGGAGGAGTTTACGAGAGAGCGTTAGGTTCGCAGCTTGAACTTTAGTATGACCTTTCATCCACGACGGATGGGCGATGAACGCTTAAAACCGATATTAGAAGATATGTTGCGAGCTTGCACCTTAGACTTCCCTGTAGTTGGGACACTCATTTGCATTTGATGGAGTTTGCTTACAATAACGATTATCGATCGACCATCTCGAATGGCTCCATTTGAAGCTCTCTATGGAAAACGCTGCGAACTCCCGCTTTTACGGAGAGAGGTTGGTGAACGCCGCTTATTGGGTCCAGAGTTGGTACAGTCACATATGAGGCAATACAAAAGATTAGGGCGCGAATGCAGCACCGCCCAAGTCGAAAAAAGAGTTATGCCGACACAGAGACGGCGAACCTAGAATTCGATGTTGGGGACCACGTATTTTCTTAAGGTGGCCCCAATGAAGGGAATCCTAAGGTTTGGCCGAAAAGGGAAATTGAGTCCGCGATTCATCTGGACCATTTGAGATTTTAGAGAGGATTGGTGCGATGGCCTCTGATTGGCACCGCCGCCTTCCTGTCGGCTGATTCATAACGTATTCCATGTCTCCATGTTGAGGAAATACGCCCGGACCTCGACTCATGTCGTAGACTTTAAACCATTGCGCTTGGCGTAAGATTTGAGTTATGGCGAACGACCCATACTGATTATCGCCAGAGATCGAAAGACCTCTCCGTGAACCGTGAGATCAACCTAGTTAAAGTGTTGTGGCAAAACCATCGCATCGGAAGAAGCTACCGGGAGCGAGAAGAAGAAGTGCGGGCTAAATATCCGTAACTATTTCAAGAATAGGAACTTTCGAGGACGAAAGTTCTTAAGGAGGAAGATTGTGACGACCACCATCACAGGTACTATTATTTATTTTATTTAACGCTCTATTAACCGCTGTGTTTAGTTGGATTAGTGATTTTAATCAAGCTCGGCGAGAGCGAGGCCTTAATTTTGTTTAGTTTAAGTGAATTGTTCCTTTTAAGATGAGATTATTTATGAAATTAAAGGGAAAGGAAATTGCAAGGGCACTTTGGTTATTAACCACTAAATGAGGGGTACATAGGACTTTTGATTATTGGCCCAATGTTGTAGTATTTAAGCTCCCTAAAGTTCAAAGTAAAGAGAACCCTAACCCTAAACACATTGAGGCAAAACCCTAACCCTAGCCACCATCTCTCTCATCTCCTAGTTGCCTAGCCAAAACCCTAAGTCTATTGTCATTACCCTACCGCCGGCGAAGACCCACGAGTTGATCCACGAAGACCGAAACTTATCATCCCAGCCGTCAACCGATCCTCACGCCGACCAAGCTCACGTTCAAGGGGGGGAAGCCGCACGTCCATTCACCAACTGCAGCCGATTAAGAGTTGTCGCCGATCAAACTTGCGCACGAAGAGCACGCCGGAAGCGCCCAGCCATCCAGCCGTGAGTCACCGCGCCGCCGCTCGTGAGTTGATTCTGTCCGCCGATCGCAGCCCTGAAGTCGGAGCCACCGCCGAACCTCAAATCCGCAGCTGCTACTCGAGGCTGCACGCCGCCGCCCGCCATGGCCGAAACCCCAGCGAATGGATTTTTTACTCGTCCCGAGGACCGCCCACCCGCCGCCACGTCCGGTTTTTTTTGCAGATCCACGGCGCTGCGCAGCAAATCCGGCTCCACCGTCCGACGATCCGCGAGCACCCGCAGCAGGCCCCGCCGAGTTTCACGCACGCCGACCACCGCGTTTTGTCAGCCGCTAGGGTTACGGCCGGTGAGTGTTCGTGTTGAGTTTCGTTTTCGATGAAGATTTATTCGTGAACCATTATGTATCTAAGAGTCTAGTTGAGGGTTAACCACGGTTTCGAACACAACTTGTAGGGACTAAACTTGGAGCTTAATTGGAGGTCGATTGCCAAAGCGGACTAAGGGGATATTAGGTTTTCGCTTTGAGCTCGAGGTAAGCGAGCACGACATCTTAATACAGTAATTTAGGTACCTCATGATTATGGATTTAGTGAATACTTGGAGATTGAATTCGAAACTATGGTGTGAATCGAGTTTCACTAAGAGAAGAGTAGTCCAGAGCTCGGGTTAAGTCTTGGAGTAGAATTCGAATTAAGGTAAGGGACCTTGTGCCGAACTTTTATTGGGATTGAAGAAAATGATTTTCATGATTTCATGCGAAATTAGTTTATATTTTCATATGACAATATACTGAGATATTTTCGTGAGAATACTTAATATTTTATGTGCGAATATTTCAATGCTTCATGTGAAATAAACTATTATTTTATGTGAGAATATTCTTGTATTCTATGTAGGAGTATTCCAAAGATTTCAGTGAGAATATGACAAGAATTTGTATGAGAATATTTCATGATTTCCTACAAAAGTATGATCTTCAAACCGCTCTATGAGAAAAGTATGATTTGCATATTGACGATGATGTTTGTGACATGTACACTATTATTATGTGAATGATGGGACCTCATGCATGTTATGTATGACATGAATTGAATTAATGAAAAGTGTGGACATTGGTCTCCTGAGATCGGTATGTGCATGGTCAAACATGCAATAGAGACCCTATGGGTCAAATTACGGGGTCCGTGAGGGACTTCAAATTATACAGGGTCCAGTGAGGGGACTCAAATTATTACAGTGTCCGTGAGGACTCAAAATGAAATGACTCAGGATGACCAATGCGGCCACACAAATAAGAAGGAAGTCATGGATTAAAGACCTGACAATATGAGAAAGATTTAGGTCCCGCATATGTACATTTCGAACAAGTGTAAAGTCATGATTGCATGTGTATGCATATCCCAAACCTCTGTAGCGAGGTCACTTACGGGTATTGTCTTTACAATACTCACCCTTTCTTTTCAAAATGTTTTTCGTAAGGCTAAGGGCGTGCAGGCGAGTGTGACTGAGGCGCGCTGCTGGACCATGGGATTAGACATGTTTTCCGCATATTCCTTTTATAAATGATGTCGTTCCTTTATGTTTTTTTGAGGTTTAAATGTACTTTACAGATTTTAAATAGGCCATGCTAAACTGCTCCTTTTATCTGTTTTGAATGTTTTATTTGGGATCCCTAAAGACAAACTATTTCAGTTGGAGATTTTCTTTTAAGATCTTTTATCTCTTGGCCTATAAATGCATGCATGTGTAGTAATGTCCCTAAGAGTTTAGTCATAGAAAAGTAGGGGCGTTACAGTCGGTATTATCCATCTATCCCAACCATTTTTGGAGCGTCGGGATAAAAAGCATCGAAAAATTATAAAATTCTTGTAGTGTTCGGGGACGAACCAAGGTGGAAGCTGGTGGGCATGTGACGTCCGAGGAATAGGGGGTACATGAATGAACCGAGTCCACATCTGAATGAGAGGGATCCTAAGGATATGAAAGCATGGTGCCCGAGGAAAAAGGGTAAATGCGAGTGACCATTAGGATATGAAAGTATAGTTGAGAAAGACTTAAAAGAATTGATAACTACTACCTATACCAACAAGGTGCACCTTTCTTTTCGGTGGCTCAATCATAGGAACTCCACAGTTAAGCGTGCTTGGCTTGGAGCAATTCTATGTTGGGTGACCTCCTGGAAATTTTCCTAGGGAGCATGTGAGTGAGGACAAAGCATACTGAAAGGATCCCGTGTTAGTTTGTTCGGATAGTGTCTTCACTCTTACAAGCAGTCATGGATGATATGGTGACGTTGCCAGGTCGTAGGGGATCCTTGGCCTAGGGCGTTACAAAAATATCACTATCGAAGTCAACAAAATCGCCATGGTCGTCGCTGCCTTCAATGATATCACTGCCTAGATCTTCTTCACACTATCGTCCCTAGTATCAACACCAAAGGCGAGGGAAACACAAGAACCTATTTGTTTTCATATAGGTCCTACTTTCGAGAGTTCGAATCCATGATTTTTCATGATGATGGCGACCTGATCTTAAATGATTTAGTTATTTTTGGTAAATTTTTTAAAAGTATAACAAACAAGTACATATCATAAAACAATATAATGGCTTTGAACATGTGTGGAAAACTTTTCTAACGGTGATTAAAACAAAAACTTAACTGAGGGTATAAAATTGATATACTTATTCAAGTTTAAGGTTTAAATGGATGAAATTGAAAATTTAGGATTAAAATTGATAAACATGCCAAATTTAATAATAAAAAGTTTTGATGAACAAAATAGTCAAGCTTATTTATAAATAATCAATAAGAAATAAAGAAATTATTAATAAATAAGCATATTAGAAAATATGAACGGTTTGAATCTTGTGTCATCTTCTATGTCATGCTCATGCATATAAAATCTTTTAAAATTGTTTTGAGGACCAAGATCTTACATGCCTTTTGATTCTGTTGTTATTGGTTGATATCATTTGACTATTACCAAGAAAAAGTTATTGATATTTAAAAAGAAAAATCCATAGTTGTTGTAAAAAGAAGGATAAAAACCGGGTATAATTTTACTAATATTTAAATAATAATAATAATAATAATAATAATATAATAATAATAATAATAATACAAGTGGGCCAATATATAGAATATAATAAAGGATAGTGGAATTATATGGAGTATTATTAAATAGAAAATGGGAGAGAAGAGTGAAGATTGGAGAACATTTTTCACCAATTGCATTTTTCATTATCCACCAAAAGCCACTATTTATAGGAAATTTGGCATGTGATGAGTGGTTTCTTTGGACACTAAGCATCTATCAAAAGATGACACATGGAAGGCACATGGATAAATGAAAACATGACACATGGGTGTATGAGAAATGGACATCTATTTTTCAATGCATTTATAATACTCCCCCTTAGATGTCCATTTTATATAATATATGCCTCGTTAAAACCTTACTAGGAAAAAACCCAATGGAAAAAAATCCTAGTGAATGAAAAAGAGTACATATTTTATATAAAGAATACACTATACTCCCCCTCATGTAAACATCACTTGAGATCTCTGAGTCGTCGCATCCCAATACTGTGAACCAATTTCTCAAATGTTGTAGTTGGTAATGCCTTTGTAAATATGTCCGTCAAGTTATCCTTCGAACAGATTTGTTGTACTGAGATGTCACCATTTTCTTCAAGGTCGTGAGTGTAGAAAAGTTTTGGAGAGATATGTTTTGTTCTATCTCCTTTAATGTATCCTCCTTTGATTTGAGTTATACATGTTGTGTTGTCTTCATATAATATTGTTGGAAGAGGTTTACTCGAAGACAAACCACATGTCTCACGAATGTGTTGTGTCATTGATCTTAACCATACACATTCTCGACTTGCCTCGTGAATTGCAAGGATTTCAAAGCATGATTTGAAGAAGTGGTCGTGATGGTCCATTTCACCGATCGCCATGATATAGCAGCCTTCCTCCACATGTAAATAGATAACTTGTCCGAGATCTAGCTTTGTGTGGATCGGATAAATAACTGAATCGCATAACCAACTATATCATGATTTGATTTATTAGAATAAAATAAACCCATATCAATTGTCCTCAAGATATCTGAGTACATGCTTAACTCCGCTCCAATGTCTTTTTGTAGGACATAAACTATATCTAGCTAATAAATTTATCTGAAAATGCAATATCCGGGTCTTGTGTTATTAGCTAGATACATAAGTGCACCAATTGCACTAAGATATGGTACTTCAGGACCAAGTAGTTTTTCATTGTCATCTCGAGGTCGAAATATATCTTTCTTTACATCCAGTGAACGAACTTCCATTGGAATGTTCAATGGATGTGCCTTATCCATATAAAATCTTTTTAAGATTTTCTCTCAGATAGGTTGATTGATGAACAAATATCCCATCTCATTAAATGTTCAATTTGCAAACCAAGACAAAATTTTGTTTTTCCAAGATCTTTCATCTCAAATTCTTTCTTAAGATATTCTATTGCCTTGGATAACTCTTCTTCGTGAGTTCCAATTATATTTAAGTCATCAACATATACTGATTATAATAGCAAATCTCGATCGAGATTTCTTTATAAAAACACACGGACATATTGGATTATTTTGATATCCTTCTTTCAAGAGATATTCACTCAGGCGATTATACCACATTCGTCCTGATTGTTTTAATCCATATAATGATCTCTATAACTTGATTGAATATAATTCCTGAGAACTTGATTCATATGTTTCTGGTATTTTAAATCCTTCCGAGATTTTCATATAAATGTCATTATCCAGAGATCCATATAAATACGCCGTGACTACATCCATTAAATGCATATCAAGTTTTTCATATACAGTCAGGCCAATTAAATATCTTAACGTTATTGCATCCACCACAGGAGAATATGTCTCCTCATAATCAATACCAGGCTTTTGCGAGAACCCTTGTGCAACAAGTCTCGCTTTATATCTAATGACTTCATTATTTTCATTTCTTTTCCTTACAAATACCCATTTATATCCCACAGGTTTGACACCTTCTGGCGTTAGGACTACAGGTCCAAAAACCTCACGTTTTGAAAGTGAGTTCAACTCTGCTTGGATTGCTTCTTTCCACTTCAGCCAATCCTTTCTTCGTTGACATTCTTTGATAGATTTTGGATCGAAATCGTCACTTTCATGAATAATATCGTGAGCAACATTATAAACAAAAATGTTATCAACAATGATATTATTTCGATTTCATTTCTTTCCTGTTGTAACATAATTTATAGAAATTTCATTATTATCCTCAAGCGTTTGATTTTCATCAATACTCTTTTGAGTAGTTGTATTCTGGATTTCTTCTGGAACATCCATACCTTTCATTGAATCATTTTGATTTTCAACTACTTTTCTTTTCCGAGGATTTTTATCTTTGGAACCCATTGGTCTACCATGCTTGTGCTCCAGACTCATTATTGGCAACTTGTTCCTGTGGAATATCAATTTTTTATGGAGCATTTGTTTCTTTATATATATGATTTAGTCACTCTTTTAGCATCTGGGAATGCATCTGGTAATTGATTTGCTATATTTTGCAAATGAATTATCTTTTGAACTTCAAGTTCACATTGATATCTACGAGGATCTAAATGAGATAATAATGATGCATTCCATGTGATTTCTTTTTCCAACTTCTTAATTCCTCCCCCTAATGTTGGAAAATTTGTTTCATTAAAATGACAATCAAAGAAATCGTGGCAAGAAATACATCACCCGTCGTGGGTTCAAGATATTTAATAATTGATGGGGAATCATATCCAACATATATTCCTAACCTCCTTTGAGGACCCATCTTAGTGCATTGTGGTGGAGCAATTGGAACATATACTGCACATCCAAAAGTTCTCAGATGGGATATATTTGGTCACGCCATAAGCTAATTGCATGGGGGAATATTTATTATAGGCTACCGCCTAATACGTATTAATGATGATGCAAGATGCAAAATAGCATGACCCTGCACCGATGTAGGAAGTTTAGCTCTCATAAGTAATGGTCTTGCAATTAATTGCGAGACGCTTTATAAATGATTCGGCTAGACCATTTTGTGTATGAACATGAGCTACGGATGTTCAACACTTATCCCAATTGACATACAATAATTATTAAAAGTTTGGGACGTAAATTCACCAAAGATTATCAAGTCGAATGATCTTAATTGTATAATCGTGAAATTGTGCTCTTAACTTAATTATTTGAGCAAGTAATCTTGCAAATGCAAGATTTCGACTTGATAATAAGCATACATGTGACCATCTGCTAGATGCATCAATTAATACCATAAAGTATCTGAATGGACCACTTGGTGGGTTAATAGGTCCACAAATATCACCTTGAATTCGCTCTAAAAATGCAGGTGATTCAATCCTCACTTTAGCTGGTGATGGTCTAATAATTAATTTCCCTTGAGAGAAAGCATCACATGATAACTCATTAGATTGAAGAATCTTCTGGTTCTTTAAAGGATGTCCATGTGAATTCTCAATAATTTTCCTCATCATTATCGATCCTGGATGACCTAATCGATCATGCTAAACACTGAATATTTCTGGATTCATGAACTTCTGGTTCATTGTTGCATAACTTTCGATTACTCGTATATGAGTATAATATAATCCAGAAGAAAAAGCAGGCAGTGTTTCTAATATACGTTTTTCATGTGAAACAATAGATGTGATATAGAGACACTCTATATTATTTTTACGATCAATTTCAACATGATAACCATTATTACGTATATCTTTAAAACTCAATAAATTTCTCTTTGATTTACTAGAGAACAAAGCATTATTAATTGAAAATTTTGTTCCTCTAGGCAAGATAAAACTAGCTTTTCCAAAACCTTCAATCAGTCTCTGGAACTCGATATAGTATTGATTTTCGCCTCCAAGATTGTCAATTTAGAAAAATATTTTCTGTTTATGAGTATCGTGTGCGTAGTCGCATACCGCTGCATATAAATCCTCATTGCTCATTTTCTGTTACTCAACATATTGAAATTGTCCATATTTCTTCATTGATAAGAAAATAAAAGCAATTACAAAGAGTCCTAAATATATATACAAAAACAAGAAAAACATACAATAATTACAAGCAGTACTTAATTATATATCTTCATACAAAGCATCCTCTACTTGTTTGATTGCATCAATTCTCTCTCAGTGAGATTCAAAATAATCACCCATATCAAGATGTATCATATTGAGAGGGTCAAACACATCATCTTCTTGAATGGCAAGATTCACCTCCACATTCTTCCCTTTTCCTTTTTCCTTCAGAAAGCTTGATAGAGATCAACAAGGTATTTCGACGCATTTACGGTACGCGTGACTGGTGCCTCAGTCATTCCGCACCTGAAACATTTATGTTCATCACCTTTTAAACTCTTATCTTGTGGAGTCTTGCCCTTATGATCATCACTTCGTGTGGATTTCTTAAAATTATAATGTCCACCACGAAAATAGGTATATCTTCCTCTACCATGCACGACGACCTCGACCACGCACCACGACCTCGACCTCGATTATTAAAATTCACAACATTCACTTCAGGGAATGGTGTTGCTCCAGTTGGTCGAGCTTCATGGTTTTTCATTAATAGCTCGTTGTTTTGTTCAACCACGAGAAGACATGAAATGAGTTCTGAATATTTTTTAAAGCCTTTCTCTCGATATTGCTGCTGCAGGAGCATATTCGAGACATGAAAGGTAGAAAATGTCTTCTCTAACATATCCACATCAGTAATGTTTTCTCCACATAATTTTAATTTCGAACTAATTTTGAATAATGCAGAGTTGTACTCACTTACTGATTTAAAATCTTGCAACCTCAGGTGCATCCAGTCATAACGAGCTTTTGGAAGAATAACAGTTTTTTGATGATCATACCTTTCTTTCAAGCTCTTCCACAGGACATATGGATCTTTTATCGTCAGATATTCCATTTTCAATCCCTCGTGGAGATGATGACGAATAAAGATCATGGCCTTAGCTTTTTCTTGACTAGATGTTGTATTTCCTTCTTTAATGGTCTCTCCAAGATTCATAGCATCCAAATGGATCTCAGCATCAAGCACCCATGACAAATAATTATTACCATTAATGTCAAGGGCTGTGAATTCTAATTTTGAAAGATTTGTCATGGTAATGCTATATAAAAAAAAAATTGCATTTACATTAGGGAATTAATTAAACATGCAAAATAACATTTTATTATTAAAAAAAATGGCTTACCCGGAGGACCTACCTTTAGTGGAAAAACCGGCAGAGCTTCGTGCTGATAACGTGTTGTAAAAAGAAGGATAAAAACTGGGTATAATTTTACCAATATTTAAATAATAATAATAATAATAATAATAATAATAATAATAATACAAGTGGGGCAATATATAGAATATAATAAAGGATAGTGGAATTATATGGAGTATTATTCAAATAGAAAGTGAGAGAGAAGAGTGAAGATTGGAGAACATTTTTCACCAATTGCATTTTTCATTATCCACCAAAAGCCACTATTTATAGGAAATTTGGCATGTGATGAATGGTTTCTTTGGACACTAAGCATCTATCAAAAGATGACACATGGAAGGCACATGGATAAATGAAAACATGACACATGGGTGTATGAGAAATGGACATCTATTTTTCAATGCATTTATAATAATAGTGAGGATATAATTTATTTTAATTATGCAATCAAGGAGGTCTCAATACAAAGAACACATCTACATTAATAAAATCTCTTTGAAATCTCTGATAATATTAAGCTTATTCTTTAAAATGCCACTTCAAAGTTACAATCAAATGTGTGTAAAAGATAATAGAATGATATTTTTTTATGTTGTGAATAGTTATTAAATCTTATTTAATATTATAGAACAATCATTTTGAATGCATCCATTGATTTTGTGAATGGTTATTTTTATCGTGGGCATGCTTAAATTAATGACAAGAAGATTTTTAAGTTACCCTTTAAGAAGAAGCACTTTTATATTATAACGAAAATTATAATATTTAAAATGTTTATTTTAAAAAAAACGTCTCAATTTATTATAATATTCTAGTTGTTATTTGGGCGTTGAGTGAATTATAATAGTCTGTGAATTTATGAAATTTATGTTTAGAATGCATAGTTATTTAATCTAAATTATAATAGTTTGTGTTTGGAGTGCAGAGTATTGTACATACAATTATAACTTATGCTTCAAACAACTCCTAAAATTTAAGTTAACATGTTAAGACAACAAGTAAAACTTATCAACTATTTTAACTTTACAACACATGGATGGAAGAACAAATCTATAAAAGTAGACAATTTTCGTTCGATTCAATTTATTCTTAGATTTTGTCTTGGATAATTCTATTCATATTATAAATGGGTAATTTTCATGATCTCCATGCTTTAACGTTAGTCTTCATTTGGTCTGTGATTTAAAAAAAAAATCTTTTATATCACCTACATGATCCTTTAATTAAAATTAATTTATCAAACAATCACTTTCCATGATTAATAAAAAGAAATCTAACTGGATAAATTTGTACTTATAAGTTCTAACATAAATTCATCAATCTAAGCATAATCCAACTTATTAAATCATTAACAAGTTGTTCTATTATAGATTATATGATTAAATCTTCACTCCTTATTTAAATAGTAATATTCTAAAAAAACAATTCTTAACATAACTTCAACCACATTATTAATTTCACTTGATAGTGATATCGGCTATAAGACCTTTTCTAATTATTCAGTTAAAGTTAATATCATAACTAAAACCCACCTTAAACTCTCTTTTTTTTCGACCACGACAAAACCTACCTTACTTTCATGCTATTGAAACAAAATATTACATCACCAAACTCATTACAAAATCAATTTTTTATATAGCTACCTAATCATATGTCACTAATTAAGACGGTCTATTCTAAAGGTTAGATGTTCAAATGCTCAATCCCATATTACAAAACCAATTTTTTATATAGCTACCTAATCATATGTCACTAATTAAGACGGTCTATTCTAAAGGTTAGATGTTCAAATGCTCAATCCCATATTATTGAACCGATCAAAATAAAAAATAATAATAAATAAAAGATACTAATTAGTTTATTACCTTGATTTTTTATTGTCCTCTCACTAATTTTTAATCGAGACATTTAGGCCCCGTTTGATAACTATTTTGTTTTTTGTTTTTAGTTTTTGAAAGTTAAGTTTATTTTCACCTAATTTCTCTACTATAGAAATCATCTCCCTTAAGTAAATATTTGAACTTTTAGCTAAATTCTAAAAACAAAGTCAAGTTTTTTAAAACTACTTTTTTTAGTTTTCAAAAGTTAACTTGATTTTTGAAAACATAGGTAAAAAATAGATAAAAAGACATATAAACTCATTGGTAGAAGTAGTATTTTTAGGTTTAAATTTCAAAAACTAAAAACCAAAAACAAAATAGTTATCCAACGGAACCTTAATTAATTGATTTCAAATTAAAAATAGATCTAACTTTTAAAAAACATATCCAAACTAAATGAGAGAGGAAGATTAGAGATTAATTTATAGACCTAATCTTACTTAAAATGATGATAATTCAATAAAACACACAAAAAAGTGGTTCTTTTTCTTTTTCTTTTCTTTCTTTTTTTTTTCTTTTTGTTGGGTGTGTTTGGTAGCCAACTCGAACCTTCCAAGAAAAAAAGAAACCAAAAAAGTTGGGGGTAAAAAAGGCTTGCTGACGTGTGACGTCTCAAGACGACGTGGACTTCTCATTTTGCTTCGTTGGCCTTTTTTTTGGGAAAAAAATTTAAGTTAGTCACTTCAGGGCAATTCAGTCATTTTACCCCTCGCCGTCCCTGCAGTGCTGTGCTGAGATATTCCATGACGCATCTATTTCTATCCACAGGCAATATATGTAGATTATTTAAAATGTGTCGGCCATCACGTCACGTGACTTATACATATATATGTTTTTTTAAAAAACTGACTCTTATATCTATTTTATTTATTAAGAAAAACGTTTTAATTTCATTTTGCTTTTAGAGAACTTCGTTCGTCCACCTATTTCCAAGTTCAGTCAATTTTAATCCTTTTTTTTTATTTGTTAGTCCATTTTAACCGTTTGAGAATTGTAGGATGTGGTTTTCACTCAAAATATTCCATATAATTTAATGGTAATTGACATGTAATTTCAAGTAAAAAGTTATAGATTCATATTCTCCACCTCAAATGTTGTTGAACTCAAAATATATATATATATATATGCACAGTTTTAAATTTGTATTTTAATGTGTTAGTGTGAACATCCTTAAATAAACAATGTAGTCATATTTAAAATTTTAATAGATACTCTATTTAATATTTATTCACGTAATACTTTTCTTAACTCATGCTTTCATATTGATGTAAGACTTCATTGGGATGTGTTCAAACCTTTCATTGAGGCAAACGGTTGGGCTACTCCTTACATGACCAATTGGCTTTGAGATGGTACCTTATGTAATCTAATAATGCTTACTGAGACATAACATACAAATACTGTTCCAACCAAAAACTCTTGAGACCCACTAAATGCTTCATGATGCAACTTTGAGCATCGAGATTTCAACTGTCTTCGCTTCTCGCTTGGACACGCTTATTGAGAATGAACTCATGAGTTGATTTATATGTGGGACCTCTTGGACATTCATCCATCCAAGACATATCACGACATGAACCATTTTTTGTGTACATGCCAAGTCATTTCTGCATACCATGTCAATACATGACCCTAAGTCGCAACCTCCAACCCACTAGAAGGGGCGCAATGTCGACACACTAGAGCCAGTTGATACTGTCCTTTGATTCTCATTTCCAAATGAAGATGATCAAGACACTCATCTTACCTTGGTTGCCTACACCATGACACACACATATGCAATGAGGTGGGTCATTTAGCCCATCAGGCCCAAGGGTGGTGGAGAGCCAATACCATACCTCCCTAGTACATTCTAAGCCAATCTTGGTATCTCATGCACATCAAAATAGAAAGGAGTCATATGTCAGCGTGGAGCACTCGTCAAGACTCCAATTGACACGAAATCTTGAAAGTTAACGTCTTTCATTTATAAGACTTGACTCCAGAGTTGCTCATCAAAACTCACGACAAAACTTTGATCAAGAAGTCTTGAGTTTGAATCTTTCACCCCACATATTGTCAAGTAACTACTTTTATATATATGTATGTGTATAGGTATATATAGCTTTAATATAAGCTTGCGACAATATTATATAACCTTGCGACAATGTTATAAAAAACATAAGTTTGTTGCAATGCACTAAACAATCATTCACAAGATAATAATAATAATAAGAAAAATATCAATCTAAGCATAACTCAATTGGGCATGATTCAATCAAAAATTTGAATCCACATCTTCATTTGTTATTGAACTCAAAAAGTATATATTATTATTTAAAAGATTTACAAATTAAAACAAACACTTTAAAAAGGTTTTAAATTAAAATATAGAAAAAAAAACATTTTTTTTTGTGTTCAACAACATTTGAGGGATGGGAAGTTTTGAACATATGACCTCTTGTTCATATACCGTACTTCATGTCAACTAAGTTATGCTCTTGGTAGCAAATAAAATGAGATTTAAACCTTTATATATCATATACCCACTCTAAAAGAAAATGGTTTAATTATAATTGTGATCTTTTATTAAAGTAAAAAATAAATAAAAGTTTAATAAATAAAATAAAAATGAGAATTTAGAGGGAAAAAATTGAATTTAAACCTTATTAATTGTAAATGTAAGAAAGAAAATTCCAACCGTTCATGTATTATAAACATTATACATGTAAATGTCCATTCCATATGCCCCTGTGATACTTATGTCAAATAGCAAATTCTCCACAGTCGAAGTGTCTCTCATGTGTCCAACAAAGTCCATAGATTGG
Organism: Trichosanthes cucumerina; assembly: GCA_036507285.1. Classification (NCBI taxonomy): domain Eukaryota; kingdom Viridiplantae; phylum Streptophyta; class Magnoliopsida; order Cucurbitales; family Cucurbitaceae; genus Trichosanthes; species Trichosanthes cucumerina. The sequence continues at coordinate 12,190,124 of CM071836.1, read as the reverse complement.
TGTCCAAATGGACCACATTATGCTCTCCAAACTGCCTATAAATAGTGGCTTTTGGTGGATAATAAAAAAACACACCATTGAGTTACACTTCTCCAATCCGTTTTAATTTCATTTTTCTTTTAGAGAACGTCGTTGGTCCACCTATTTCCAAGTTCAGTCAATTTCAATCCTTTTTTTTTATTTGTTCAGTCCACTTTCTCTCTAATTTATTCCTTATTTAATTCTGCCATATATCCAATTTCCAATTCCCTTTTATTATTATTATTATTATTATTATTATTATTATTATATGTTTTGGTAAAGTTTTGGTGTCTGGTTTTGCCACCAATTTTACAACATGTTATCAGCACGAGCCTCTGTCATTTTTTCCGCTAAAGGTAGGTCCTCCGGGTAAGCAATGTTTTTAATAATAAAATGTTATTTTGTATGTTTTATTAATTTCCTAATGTAAATACAATTTCTTTTTATATAGTATTACTATGGCAAATGTTGCAAAATTAGAAATCACGGCACTTGACATTAATAATAATAATTATTTGTCATGAGTGCTTGATCTTGAGATAGATTTGGATGCTATGAACCTTGGAGAGACCATTAAAGAAGGAAATACAACATCCAGTCAAGAAAAGGCTAAGGTCATGATCTTCATTCGTCATCATCTCTACAAGGGATTGAAAATGGAATATCTAACGATAAAAGATTTTTACGTCCTGTGGAAGAACTTGAAAGAAAGGTATGATCATCAAAAAAACTGTTATTCTTCCAAAAGCTTGTTATGATTGGATGCACCTGAGGTTGCAAGATTTTAAATAAGTAAATGAGTACAACTCCAGATTATTCAAAATTAGTTCGAAATTGAAATGATGTGGAGAAAACATTACTAATGTGGATATATCAGAGAAGACATTTTCTACCTTTCATGTCTTGAATATGCTCCTGCAGCAGCAATATCGAGAGAAAATGTTTAAAAAGTATTCAGAACTCATTTCATGTTTTCTCGTGGTTGAAAAAAACAACGAGCTATTAATGAAATATCATGAATCTCGATCGACTGGAGCAACACCATTCCATGAAGTGAATGTTGTGAATTTTAACAATTGGGGTCGAGGTCGAGGTCGTGACCGCAGTAGAGGAATAAATAATTATTTTCGTAGTGGACATTAGGATTATCCAAAATTCAAGAAACCCACACGAAATGATGATTACAAAGGAAAAACTCCACAAAATAAGAATTGAAGAGATGATTAAAATAAATGCTTTCGATGTGGAATGACCGGACATTGGTCACAGATTTGTCGTACACCCAAACCTTTAGTAAATCTCTATCAAGCTTCCCTGAAGGAAAAAGGGAAAAATGTGGAAGCAAATCTTGTTTATCAAGCCAATGATATGTTGACTCATCCAATATGACAAATCTAGATGTGGCAGACTTTTTTGCATCTCTTGAAGAGAAGATTGAAACAATTGATGGATTAACAAATGCTTCTTTTTATTTTGAGAATGTCTAATACTAATGTTTATTTTTATGTTATTTTTAGCTTTAAAATTTTTGTATGATGTATCTCTTATTGTAATTATTTTTGTTTAATGAACAAATACGAGCAGTTTTCATATGTTGAATGACTCAAAAATGAGTAATGAAGATCTATGTCTGGCAAACTGCGCAACTACGCACACAATACTTATAAATAGAAAATATTTTTCTAAATTGACAATGTTGGAAGCAAAAGTCAATACTATATCAGGTTCTGCAGACTTGATTGAAGGTTTTGGAAAAACAAGTTTCATCTTGCCTAGAGGAACAAAGTTTTCAATTAATAATGTTTTGTTCTCTAGCAAATCAAAGAGAAATTTATTGAGTTTCAAAGATATATGTAACAATGGTTATCATGTTGAAACTGATCGAAAAAATAATATAGAATATCTCTCTATATCACATATATTGTTTCACATGAAAAACGTATATTAGAAACATTACATGCTTTTTCTTTTGGATTATATTATACTTATATACAAGAAATTGAAAGTTACACAACAATGAACCAGAAGTTCATGAATCCGAAATATTCAGTATTTGGCATGATCGATTAGGTCATCCGGGATCAACAATGATGAGAAAAATTATGAAAAATCACATGAACATCCATTAAAAAACTAGAAGATTCTTCAATTCAATGAATTGTCATGTGATCCTTGCTCTTAGGGAAAATTAAATGTGATGCTTGCTCTCAGGGCAAATTAATCATTAGACCATCACCAGCTAAAGTGGGGTCTGAATCGCCTGCATTTTTGGAACGAATTCATGGTGATATATGTGAACCTATTAACCACCAAATGGATCATTTAGATATTTCATGGTACTGATTGACGCATCCAGTAGATCGTCACATGTATGTTTATTATCAAGTCGAAATCTTGCATTTTCAAGGCTACTTGCTCAAATAATTAAGTTAGGAGCACAGTTTTCTGATGATACAATTAAGGTCATTCGTCTTGATAATACTGGTGAATTTACATCCCAAGCATTCAATAATTTTTGTATGGCCATTAGGATAAATGTTGAACATCCTATAGCACATGTTCATACACAAAATGGTTTAACAGAATCATTTATAAAACGCTTGCAATCACTAGATCAATGCTAATGAGAGTGAAACTGCCAATATCTGTATGGGGTCATGCCATTTTGCATGTTGCATCACTGGGCACGTATTAGACTAGTAGCTTATAATAAGTACTCCCCAATGCAATTAGCTTATGACCAACAACCAAATATTTCTCATCTAATAATTTTTTGATGTGTAGTATATGTTCCAATTGTTCCATCACAACGTACTAAGATGAGTTCTCAAAAGAGGTTAGGAATATATGTTGGATTTGATTCTCCATCTATTATTAAATATCTTGAACCTCTGGCAGGTGATATATTTACTGCACGATTTGCTGATTGTCATTTTAATAAAACAAATTTTCCAACATTAGGGGAAGGAATTAAGAAGTTGGTAAAAGAGATTACATGGGATGTATCGTTATTATCTCATTTAGATCCCCCCACAGATCAACGTGAACTTGAAGTTCAAAAGATAATCTATTTGCAAAATATAGCAAATCAATTATCAGATGTATTTACAGATGCTAAGAGAGTAACTAAATCATATATACCAGCTGCAAATGCCCCATCGAAAATTGATATCCCAATACAACAAGTTGTCACTAATGAGTCTGGGGCATGCCAGAAGCGTGGTAGACCTATGGGTTCCAAAGATAAAAATCCTCGAAAAATAAAAGTAGTTGATAATCAAAATGATCCAAGAAAAGATATGGATGTTCCAGAATAAATCCAACATACAACTATTGATAAAAGTATTAATGAAAGTCCAATATTTGAGGATCACAATGAAATTTTCATAAACTATGTTATAACAGGAAAAAGATGGAACCGAAATAATATAGTTGTTGACAACATTTTTGCTTATAATGTTTCTCATGATATTATTCATGAAGATGATGATTCTGATCCAAAATCTAGAGAAGAATGTCAACATAAAAAGGATTGTCTTAAATAGACAAAAGCAATCCAAGTAAACTCATTTTCAAAACGTGAGATTTTTGGACCAGTAGTCCAGACACTAGAGGGTGTCACCCCTATGGGATAAAAATGGGTATTTGTAAGAAAGAGAAATGAAAAATGAGGTCACAAGATATAAAGAGAGATTTGTTGCACAAGAATTCTCGCAAAAACTTGGTATTGATTATGAGAAGACATATTCTCCTGTGGTGAATGCAATAACATTGAGATATCTAATTGGTTTGACTGTATATGAAAAGCTTGACATGCATCTGATGGATGTAGTCACGACATATTTATATGGATGTTTGGATAATGACATCTATATGAGAATCCCGAAAGGAATTAAAATGCCAGAAACGTATTCTCGAGAATTGTATTCAATAAAGGTACAGAGATCATTATATGGATTAAAACAATCAGGACGAATGTGGTATAATCATCTGAGTGGATATTTGTTGAAAGAAGGTTATCAAAATAATACAATATGCCCATGTGTATTTATAAAGAAATCAGAATCAGGATTTGCTATTATAACTGTATATGTTGATGATTTAAATATAATTGGAACTCCTGAAGAGTTATCAGAGACAATAGAATATCTTAAAAAAGAATTCAAGATGAAAGATCTTGGAAAAACAAAATTTTGTCTTGGTTTGCAAATTAAACATTTAGCATATGAGATATTTGTTCATCAGTCAACTTATACAGAGAAAATTTTAAAAAGATTTTATGTAGACAAAGCTCATCCATTAAACATTCCAATGGAAGTTCGTTCACTAGATGTAAAGAAAGATATATTTCGACTTTGAGATGATAACGAAGAGCTCCTTGGTCCTGAAGTACCATATCTTAGTGCAATTGGTGCACTTATGTATCTTTAATAATACAAGACCAGATATCGTATTTTCAGTAAATTTATTAACGAGATATAGTTCTTGTCCAACAAAAAGACACTGGAATCAAATTAAACATATACTTCGTTATCTCCGAGGAACAATTGATATAGGGTTTGTAAAGACCCTAAAACACTAGACCTGTTCCTAGAGTCTTTACTTAAATGCATGGCTTGAGGCCTCTAATGATTTAAAATAAAAGCTTGTGGAAATGAATAAGAACGTAGTTATTTTATTTGGGATCCCAATCGAAATAAAAAAATAATAATAAAATGAAAACAACATTATTTTAATACGAAAATCAAACTCGGCCTGGCCTCCCTAAACTTAATTTAAAGAATGAAACATAAGAAAAATGTTTTAATCAAAAAGAACAAATGACCGAAAACTTGAGACATAAAACTTGGCGGAACTTGCTTCTCCTATCTCATGGCTTATGTAGCGCTCCTTGTCATTCAACCAGCTTGCCTTTGCCCTTACCTGAAAACATTTTTTTTAAAGAAAGGGTGAGTATTATTCATAACACTCAGTAAGAGACCCCACAACCGGGGTTTCAAGAAAGGGCCCAAAAACACATAAAAACATTCATGGCTTTCTCTTCGGCTATTTGTGGGAAATTAAACTTCCTGTTCCATGGCCTCTATTCTGGGTCGACCCTGAGTCGTTTAGACTCACATATCATCAATCATGCATTCATTCATTATTGGAAGTTTAGTTGCCAGGCCTTCGTAAACATTTTCATTTAAAGATAAATTTATTTTCATTTAGAACTAAATTTCCTCTTCGGCCTTGATAGACAACTAACTTCTCTCAGAACATGGCCTCTAAATGGGTCGACTCCAAGAATCATAAAATATGCAATAACATCATCAGGTTTCACCACAGCCTTCGCAAATATTTCAGTAAAACACATATAAGGGCCCCAATTGCAAAATCATTACACTTCAAGTACAAATAATTTGATGGCATTAAATACATCAAGTCAACATGCATAACCTTAAGAACGACACAATCTGTCAAATCATGGCTTTGAAATGATTGGCAGTCCAACCCAATCACAACATTTACATTATACATTAGGAGATAGAACTTAATCCAATATGCCCTTTAAATCCAGGTTTTCAGTCTAGATTTGAAATCATGTGGGTTCCCTTACCTTAGCCTAACTTGACCTCTAAGTCCTTAAATGCTTCGACGAAGCCTGAACCGATCCTGATAAATCGAAATTTTAGAAACCAACCAACCAAACATAATAACGAAAAGAAACGGAACCCGTCCTTGATTAATCGTACCTTCGATCTCGAAGCTCCAAGAATCCAACGGCACAAAAGATGTCGATTTACCCAACCGGCGACGAGCACGACACTCCGGTGGCGGCGGCAACGGGACAGACGTCTGGCAGCCTACGGACGACGGGGAAAGAGGCGGCGATCCACGACGCGAGCCCACCCACATGGCGGCGCCATCGACGAAACTTCGAACCATCGAGTCGCTGGCCTCAAACGGCGATGGGGCTTGACGGCGTCACGGCGACACACGAGGCTGCAGCGGCGAACGGCGGTTGCGTCTGGCGGACTGGGCGGCGACGGTAGCTGCGTCTAGTGGACTGGGCGGCGACGGCAGCTGCGGCACGAGGTCTTCCAGCGGCGAGAGAGAGCGTCTAGCGAGGAAGAAGGTGAAGAAGAGGATGGGTTGGAGGCCTCGATTTCTGTGCATAAGAAGACAAAAAGGGGCCTCTTTCAAAATCCTAATTGGGGTTGATTACCAAAATGCCCCTCAACCTTTTTAAAACCACAAAAAAACCTAAATCAAGTCAAACTTCAAATCTAAAAGTATATCTTTACTATTATTTATTTATTTCCTTTTTTTTTGCCTTAACCACCACCAACAGGGGAAAATAAATTATACTTTAAGGTGCACATACCTGAATTATTTTGCGGGCGTTACAATCTACCCTGTTTAGGAACTTTCATCCTCGAAAGTTCCGAATCCTGGAACAGCTCCGGGTGATTGGCTCGCATTTCCTCCTCACGTTCCCAAGTAGCTTCATGTTTTCTTTCCGCGCCATAAGACCTTGACCAGATTGATAATTCGGTTACGGAGAACCCTTTGGTCCCTGTCGAGGATCTGCACTGGTCGTTCCGCGTAACTCAAGTCCTCATTCAAACGCAAAGGTTCAAAATCAACCACATGCGCTGGGTCAGGCACGTACTTCCTCAACATGAAAACATGAAAGACATTACAGACTGAAGATAGGGATGGCGACAATACCAACCGGTAAGCCACTGGGCCAATCCGCTCCAGGATCTCAAAGGGTCCTATAAAGCGTGGACTCAGCTTTCCTTTACGACCAAACCTCACAACTCCTTTCATTGGTGCTACTTTGAGGAACACGTGGTTCCCCACCTCGAACTCCAAGACCTTCCTTCTTGACTCAGCGTAGCTCTTCTACCTACTCTGAGCAGTCCGCATTCTCGCTCGAATCTTCTGTATTGCCTCATTTGAAACTTGGACCAACTCAGGGCCCAATAACTGGCGTTCACCAACCTCATCCCAGTAAACGGGAGTTCTGCACCTCCTTCCGTACAATGCCTCAAATGGTGCCATACCTATAGTTGCTTGGTAACTGTTATTATAAGCGAACTCCATCAAATGCAGATGGGCATCCCAACTACCTGGAAAGTCAAGGGCGCAGGCTCGTAGCATGTCCTCCAACACCTGGTTGAGGCGTTCCGTCTGACCATTTGTTTGAGGATGGAACGAGGTGCTGAAGTTTAACTGAGTGCCTAGCGCTTTCTGCAAACTCCTCCATAACTTAGAGGTGAAACGAGGGTCTCTGCTCAAAACATTTTTAGCGGGAACTCCATGCAACTCCGACTATCTCCTCCATGTACAATCGTGCCCATTTATCTCATGGAGTAAGTGGGTTTCCACGGTAAGAAGTGTGTCGACTTAGTTAGCCTGTCGACCACGACCCAAACCACGGTAAACCCTTTTAAGGTCCTGGGTAGACCTACTATGAAGTCCATAGAAATTTCGTCTCACTTCCACTGCGGAACGTCCAACGGTTGCAACAGACCCGCTGGCCTCTGCCTCGGCGCTTTCACTTGTTGGCAAACCAAACATCTACTGACATAATCGGCCACATCTCGCTTCATATTCTGCCACCAGAAAAGTTGCTTCAGATCCCGGTACATCTTAGTACCACCTGGATGCATGGAAAATGGTGAGTTGTGACCCTCTGCTAAAATCTCGTTTCTGAGTCCCCCAACGTCGGGGACACACAACCGTCCCTGAAATAACAGTCCCCCGTCTGAGGACAAGGAGAACTCTTGTTCCTGCTCTGAGCTCACCCGACAGAACTTCTCCAAAAGCCAGGAATCCGTCGGTTGAGAAGTTATGATACGTTGTCTCAAGGTTGGTTGAACTGTCAACCGTGCCAAACGTGCAGTTGCTTCGCCCAACAAGACTGCAATTTCTGCACGCTCAAACTTTGATTGCAACTTCTCCTGATCAGTGATCCGAGAGGAAGAATGAACTGGCTTCCTGCTAAGGGCATCTGCAACTACATTAGCTTTACCTGGATGATACAGGATTTCCACGTCGTAGTCCTTCACCAGTTCTAACCACCTGCGTTGCCTCATGTTCAGTTCTTTCTGAGTAAATAAGTACTTTAAGCTCTTGTGGTCGGTAAAAATTTGAATCTTTTTGCCATACAGGTAATGCCTCCAATTTTAAGCGCGAAAACTACGGCTGCCAACTCCAAATCGTGAGTTGGATAGTTTCTCTCATGTGTTTTCAACTGGTGAGACGCGTAAGCTATCACCTTCCCGTGTTGCATTAGGACACAACCCAGGCCTTTCCCTGAGGCATCACTATAGATCACGTAATCCTTCGTACCATCTGGCACTGTGAGAACCGATGCTGTAACTAAGCTATGCTTGAGCTTCTGAAAGCTTTCCTCACAGGCATCATCCCAAACAAAAGCGGTACCTTTCCTGGTCAGCTGTGTCAAGGGCGTTGCTATCGTGGAGAAATCTTGCACAAAGCGTCTATAATAACCTGCAAGTCCAAGAAAGCTACGTACCTCTGTAATCGTAGACGGTCGAGGCCATTGCATAACTGTATCAATCTTGGCAGGATCCACAGAGATTCCCGCCTTGGACACCACGTGTCCCAAAAATGACACCTGACGGAGCCAAAATTCGCACTTCGAGAACTTGGCAAATAGCTTGTGCTCTCGCAAGGTCTCTAAAACTCTTCGGAGGTATTCTCTGTGTTCCCCTTCGGACTTTGAATAAACTAGGATATCGTCTATAAACACTATAACAAATGTATCCAGGAATTCCTTGAATACGCGGTTCATCAAATCCATGAAGACCGCAGGCGCATTGGTCAATCCAAACGACATAACAGTGAACTCGTAATGTCCATAACGCGACCTAAAGGCAGACTTGGGAATATCTTCCTCCCTGATCCTCAGCTGATGGTAGTCCGACCTCAGGTCAATTTTTGAGAAAATAGAAGCTCCTCGCAATTGATCAAAGAGGTCGTCTATTCTGGGGAGGGGATACCGATTCTTGACTATGACTTTATTCAGCTCCCTGTAGTCTATGCACAAACGCATAGATCCGTCCTTTTTCTTAACGAACAACACAGGCACCCCCAGGGGGGAACGCTAGGGCGTATATAACCCTTGTCTAGCAAGTCCTGCAGCTGCAACTTAAGTTCCTTCAATTCGGTCGGCGCCATCCTGTATGGAGCCTTAGAAATAGGTGTTGTTCCTGGCTCGAGCTCAATTTTGAAATCCACTTCCCTCACTGGCGGTAATCCCGAAAGATCCTCAGGAAACACGTCTGGAAACTCTTTAACTACAGGTACCGAGGACAGTACATCCTTAGTGTCCCCCAAGTCAACTACGCTCGCCAACACGCCCCATGCTCCCTGATGGATCAACTTCCTTGCCTTGGGCGCGGACACCACCCTAGGGTGTGACCCCACTCCTGCTCCCTTGAACCGGTAGCTCTTTTGACAAGGTGGTGTAAACACCACTCCCTTAAGATAACAATTTATACTAGCATGATTTCGTGCTAACCAATCCATGCCTAATATAACATCGAATTCGATCATATCCAGAACTATCAAATTCACTTCCAGCTCGCGGCCCGAGACCGACAACTTACATGCTTTAACCTTTTCAATAGCATACAAACTCACCCTTGCAGGGGTGGCAACAGATAAAATGACAGCCAAAGGTTCTAACTCAAGCTTAGCTTGGCTCACAAAAGCGAGATGCCCAAGTATCGGAAGCATACCTGTAACTACAGAGTCAGAATTGCTGGCATCTCGGCTTGTGCTTGCATAGGCCCTTCCGGGTTGAATCCCTGGTTTCGATGACTCCACTCCACTAGAGCCCTGGGGGTGACTGTCATTTGCCCTATTTGGGCAATTCCCAGAAAAGTGCCCCTCCTGACCACATCTGAAACAAGCTCCCGTTCGGGCCAAACACTTGCCCCAGTGAGACCTCCCGCAGGTGTTGCAACGGGGTTTGCCCCCACCATTGCCTCCTTGTCTACCTGGCTGCTGTCTCTGACCCGGGGCTGGACGGAATCTACCTGTTCCCTGGAAGTTCTGCTGGGGGCGATGAGAGCTCGAACTAGTCTGATTTCATTTCCTCTTATGGCCTGAGGAGGGTTGATTTGGGTCACTGATCACCTGTTGGTCTCCTTGTTGTTGGTCGTCTATAAACTCGGCGACTCTAACTGTTGCAGCATAATCAGAAGGCTCCAAGGCTTGCACTGTGCCTTTAATATTAGCATCCAAGCCCATGACAAAATGTTCGATCTTCATGGCTTCTGTACTTATTAGTTCGGGGGCAAAACGCGACAATCGCGAAAATTCCCGCTCGTAGCTTTCCACGGACCGCTTGTTCTGGCAAACCTGTAAGAATTCCTCCTGCTACCTGTAGCGGGCTGCCACAGGGTAAAATTTTTGCCAGAAGGCCTCCCGAAACTGGGCCCACGTTACCAGACCTCCTTCAGTGCCCACAGATCTCTGGGTTGACTCCTACCACATGAAGGCGTCGTCTCTCAGCATGAAGGCGGCGGAAGATACCCTGTACTCCTCAGGGCAGTTCATGAGTCGAAAGATATTTTCTATCGACGACAGCCACAGTTCTGCCACTGTGGGATCTCCAGAAGACCCATCAAAAGGTCGATGGTCGTATTTCCTGAAATCCTTCAGGTACCGGGCCTCCACTGTCGCGTTTACTTGTCCTTGGCCCATCTGAGCCAACTGAGACGTCACAGTAGCTTGTATCATTGCTTGCATTGTCTCCAGTATCGTAGGCATCGCGGGGTTGGCTTGGCCCATAGCCGGCGCGACTGGAGGAATGTTCCCCTGGTTATTTTGTGGGGCTTGTAGTGGATCCAGCGCAGGTGAGGAAACTTCCTCCTGTCCCACAGGCAATTCTGGGGGCGGGCTCGTTACTCTAGCCCTTCACCCCCTGCCTCGTCCTCTTCCTCTAGGTGGCATTGTACTACATCATAGCGTTAAAGACTCAGGTTTCATCATACACAGTTTGACAAGAGTACATAAATACTCCCCTAGCATAACTCATACATGCACAAGTTTGCATACAACATTCTAACTTTCACAAGAGTACACATAAAAATAATAAAGCAATTAGGATCTAGGAGCAAACCTGGCAATGACTGAGAGTGCTACTAGCCATGGGATTTCGTTATAAGTCTACAGAACCCATGACCTGGGCTCTGATACCAACTGTAAAGACCTTAAAACGCTAGACCTGTTCCTAGAGTCTTTACTTAAATGCATGGCTTGAGGCCTCTAATGATTTAAAATAAAAACTTGTGGAAATGAATAAGAACGTAGTTATTTTATTTGGGATCCCAATCGAAAAAAAAATAAAATAAAATAAAAATGAAAACAACATTATTTTAATACGAAAATCAAACTCGGTATGGCCTCCCTAAACTTAATTTAAAGAATGAAACATAAGAAAAATGTTTTAATCAAAAAGAACAAATGACCGAAAACTTGAGACATAAAACTTGGCGGAACTTGCTTCTCCTATCCCATGGCTTATGTACCGCTCCTTGTCATTCAACCAGCTTGCCTTTGCCCTTACCTGAAAATATTTTTTTTTTAAAGAAAGGGTGAGTATTATTCATAACACTCAGTAAGAGACCCCACAACTGGGGTTTCAAGAAAGGGCCCAAAAACACATAAAAACATTCATGGCTTTCTCTTCGGCTATTTGTGGGAAATTAAACTTCCTGTTCCATGGCCTCTATTCTGGGTCGACCCTGAGTCGTTTAGACTCACATATCATCAATCATGCATTCATTCATTATTGGGAGTTTAGTTGCCAGGCCTTCGTAAACATTTTCATTTAAAGATAAATTTATTTTCATTTAAAACTAAATTTCCTCTTCGGCCTTGATAGACAACTAACTTCTCTCAGAACATGGCCTCTAAATGGGTCGACTCCAAGAATCATAAAATATGCAATAACATCATCAGGTTTCACCACAGTCTTCGCAAATATTTCAGTAAAACACATATAAGGGCCCCAATTGCAAAATCATTACACTTCAAGTACAAATAATTTGATGGCATTAAATACATCAAGTCAACATGCATAACCTTAAGAACGACAACAATCTGTCAAATCATGGCTTTGAAATGATTGGCAGTCCAACCCAATCACAACATTCACATTATACAATAGGAGATAGAACTTAATCCAATATGGCCTTTAAATCCAGGTTTTCAGTCTAGATTTGAAATCATGTGGGTTCCCTTACCTTAGCTTAACTTGACCTCTAAGTCCTTAAATGCTTCGACGAAGCCTGAACCGATCCTGATAAATCGAAATTTCAGAAACAAACCAACCAAACATAATAACGAAAAGAAACGAAACCCATCCTTGATTAATCGTACCTCCGATCTCGAAGCTCCAAGGATCTGACGGCACAAAAGATGCCGATTTACCCAACCGGCGACGAGCACGACACTGCGGCGACGGCGACAACGGGACAGACGTCTGGCAGCCTACGGACGGCGAGGAAAGAGGCGGCGGACCACACGACGCGAGCCCACCCACAGCGACGGCGGCCACGGACGGAACTCGAACCGCTGGAGTCGTCGGCCTCAAATGGCGGTGGGGCTTGAGCGGCGTCGCGGCACGACGCGAGGTTACTGGCGAGACAGAGCTGCAGCGATGAACGCGGTGGTTGTCGCGGACTAGGCGGCGATGGCAGCTGCGGCGCGAGGTCTTCCGGCGGCGAGAGAGAGCGTCTGGCGAGGAAGAAGGTGAAGAAGATGATGGGTTGGAGACCTCGATTTCTGTGCATAAGAAGACAAAAAGGGGCCTCTTTCAAAACCCTAATTGGGGTTGATTACCAAAATGCCCCTCAACCCCTTTTAAAACCACAAAAAAACCTAAATCAAGTCAAACTTCAAATCTAAAAGTATATCTTTACTATTATTTATTTATTTCCTTTTTTTTTCCTTAACCACCACCAACAGGGGAAAATAAATTATATTTTAAGGTGCACATACCTGAATTATTTTGCGGGCATTACAGGGTTGTTTTATTCTAACAAATCCAATTTGTACTAGTTGGCTATGCAGATTCTGGATATTTATCTGATCCACACAAAACTAGATCTCAAACAGGTTATCTATTTACATGTGGAGGTCCCGCTTTATCATGGCGATCAGTAAAGCAGACCATAATAGTCATTTCTTCAAGTCATGTCGAAATCCTTGCAATTCACGAAACAAGTCGAGAATGTGTATGGCTAAGGTCGATGACTAACATATCCGTGAAACATGTGGTTTCACTACAACAAAAACTATATTTCTTGGCACTTATAAAATGTCGAATTTTCTTTACTTGACGTTTTTCAAACCGTCAAGGAATGCACCGTCAAGAATAATATACAATACTTGACATTTATAAAGTTGTATGCATAGTATTTTTTTACGCTTATAATGTGTCATTTTTAACATGAAACCTTGACATTTTTTATTCGTCAAATGTAGTTTTATCTTAACTTTGAAAAAGTTTCAAATTTGTGTTAATACTTGACTTTTTCTCTTTGTCAAATATATGTTTATCTTGACGTTTTAAGAATGTCAAATATAAATTACTTGACGATTTAAATGAGTCAAATATAATTTTATCTTGACGTTTCAAAAATGTCAATAGAAATTAGATCTTGACACATTATACATGTCTTGTTGGTTTGTGTTTTTTTTCAATCTATTAAATATTCTCTATTATCTTGAATTTTCTGCACTGTGTTCCAATAATTTGTTATATTGTAAAATGCATAATTTCATCAACCAATCTTCCATACTTTAACAAAATTCACATCTTTAGCAATCTCAAACTATTAAGCTCATGAACAATTCTAAAATTACAAGGACTTATCAAACCTCATGTCAACAATTCAAAAATTACAAGAACTATTATAACGATCCTAAGCCATAAACTCAACTAACATTCAAGGAGGTTTACAAAATTAGAGAACTTTACATTCACTAGCTTAACACACTGTAAATGGTTTAAACATGAAACTTATTGATAACATTATGATCAAAACTTTGAAAACGTCACCATAATTCTGCAACACCTCTGCCACCCGCCAAGTAATTGAGTATTACCTGCAAAACACAACATTAAGCAACAAGGGTGAGCATAAACATACTAAGTAAGCAACCTACCTCTAATAATTCAGAATTCTAAAACATGCAACGAGTGAATTTACTCAATCATGTCAACCCCTCTTAAAACACAGCGATCTCAAATACTGGCTACCCATCTGCCTACTCCACTCACTCCCTCACATCCCGAATAGTGAAGGAAAGCAACCCTCATGTTAATCCTAAGAAGCATGCTCAAAGGGAGGGAGTGAGATCTAATCTAATGTCATAAACGTCGACCAAGGAGGATTAAGACGATTAGCATACTTACAACACTTACAGGGGTTCGAAAAAGATTAAAATGCACTTAGACTTACCAAAATGGTTCAAAGCCTCGCTAGTTGATGCTCAGATCAACTTCCTTTTGCTAAATCGACTTTCATGGCTTATGGTTAACCAAAATAAACCTATTCATGTTATGGCTATAGATAAAAGTATTAAAAACTACAATTAAAAGGTATTCGAGCAATATAACCAATGTAGAAAATTTAATCTAGTTTGAATGAGCTTAAAGGGACTAACCTTGCTAAAAGAGTCAAAACGCTTTGCTGAAAGTGTGTTGGAGGATGCCCGAATCACACTCAAACTACAAACTGAAGGTTCATACTTGTTAGAACCAATGCTAAATTACTGAAATTGATTTGAGAGAAATTTAAAACATGCAAAGTGTAACGATCCTAAATTCTGGGGGTAAACCTAATTTGGGCTTAATTTAAGACACGTAATTCACACCGAAATTTCGGCAGCATAACAACGCTACTAGGACTTTTCTAAAATTTCAATGACCTGTTTTAACATCAGAAACACTTCAAAAATAAACTATTCTTCCCAGCCACCCACTAACTTCAAATACACAAGGGCTGGGGTTCAACAATCAAATATTTCTCAGCAGAACAAGACTAATTTCATAAATGCTCAAAACACGACTTATGACTTGAAACTTGCCAAGAAAGTTCAGCAGAACAAGCAATCCTACAAGTGTACTTAAACCAGAAAAGTTTCAACAACTCTCAAGTGCTAAACTAGACTAAAGGGGGAAAATGAACTTCATAGTCTCACAGTTCGACGCTTAAAGGAATAAAAAGTTTGTTGGAAATTGCATCTCGATGCCAAATAACCTGAAAATTACGTTTCAACGCCAAACTAAGTTTATCAAAACTATAAATATACTCATCAAAATAACACAACAATTAAAGTTATCAAAACTCATCATCTGGATGGACAACGACCAGCAAAAAGGTATTTCTCTTTTGAGGAGTGTCATCTAAATGTCAAGGAATAACAGATAAGAGCATTTTAGTGGAAGAAAGAAAATTAAACCATAAGAAATTTTAACAAAATAATCCATGTATCACCACTATTGAAGAAAACGCTCTTAGAAAATGTAAAGTATATTTCAATGACGTCTGTTGGAAGGGTAAACCACTAACGAAGTGCATTGGCAATCAAATCTTCATAGATGTATATTGACAATTAAGAAATGAAAGCAAAGTGAGAGTATGAAACTTGTTAATTATTCTAACCATCTTTCATGTAAAACTAGCTAGTTGAGATATTAATTGTTTGACCTTATACTAAGTTTCGTTTAAGCCACCAGAGAGACAACAAGTCTGATATAAAAGTTAGCCTAAATGAAAACTTATATTTAAAACTAAGAAAAGAAACAAGAGTTTCATTATCTGCCTAATTAACTAAGAAAAGAAACAAGAGTTCATTATAATTGTGAACCAAAACTTAAGTCATGTTTGAAGAAAAAAACCATGTTTTGATCTTCTGGAATGTGTTTGTTAATGGTTTGGCTACTTTCTTCAAGGTTAATTCTCATTATCTCTCAAAGCTTCAATGTTGGTTGTCCTTATAAAAAAATTGCTCTGGTTTATCTAAATGTATGTTGTTTTAGTGGGTGATGTTCTCCTTGTTTAACATAGCAAAATTTGGTTTATCTAAAACTATATTTCTTAACACAAACAACTAAAGTTATGAAACTATATTGAACATAAATACAAAACAAAACTAACTTATCAAAAATTCATGAACATAAACACTAAACTAAACATAGCAAAAAAAAACTTTGAAACAGAATATTAAAAAAACCTATGGAAGATTTCATGGGCAACCAATTAATAAATATTTCATTGAACATAAATATAGTTTTTTTTTTTTCACTATGGAAGATTTCATGGAAACCAATTAACAATTTTCACCATTGAAGCAAAATGATGAAGTGAGAAAAATAACATTTAGATATAAATAGACACCACACATTATTCTACAAAATGATGAACTATCTTACCAAAAGAGTTACTTAGATAGGGGCAGAGCTAAGAACAAGGAAACGTTCAACCAAACATATTGGAACTAAAATTGAACACTCACCATGCAGGAACAAATAGTGATGTCTCTGCTACAACAAGTTTTGTAGCAAACTTGCCCATTATGCTTGAAATTATAGCTTTGCTGTAGTAATTACTTAACAAAGTATTTTTGTTCCAATTTTCAACAAAAGCATTATTCCAAAAAAGTCATTTATTTAAAAGCATTATTCTTAATAATCAAATCCCACATCGAAAAATGAATGATAAATTTTCAGATACTAAATTAGAACAGTCCAATTCAAGCGTTTGAGAAAGAATGTTTCATTTTTTTTCCTTTTGGAAAATTCTCTTTCACTTCCTCTCTCTTTTTTTTACCTGTTTGGTAAAAGATGGAATGCATTGAGAGTCAATCTACTAATTTTTTTTTTCTTTTAAGTGGATTGAAAAAAGATAAATTTTCTCATTCACATGTGTTTAGATGAGTCGTTATTGAATTATACATAAGTAGAACATTTATTAATATCAATTTTTATACGTGATTGCATTTTTATTTCCTATCAATTAAATGTACGAGCCCTAATTAGAACATTTATTGCTATCAATTTTTAGGGTATTTTTTATTAATATTGTAGTTTTTTAAACTTTTTTTAAAGATATTGTTAATTTCAAACTATTTTTAAAAATATTGTTGTTTTTTTACCCCTGGCGGATGGTCGTCTCTTCAGACGCGGATGAAGAGACGACCATCCCAGTCGTTGCCAAGAAACGATCATCCCAGTCGTTCGCAAACGTGGCAGATGGTCATCTCTTGAAGAGACGACCATTCTCCGTATATTTTATGGTCGAGACGACCACAACAGAACCCATTACACCCACAAATTGATCAAAATTGTTCAATAGTAGGGTTGTGGATTGATATATTAAGATTTTTTTTTAATTTCATTTTATTTTTTTAAATTTGTTATATTGTTAGTAATTAATTTAATTTTTATGGTTGAATAAAGATATCTTGTTTAGAAATAGAAAAATATAACATTAATTAAAAATAGTGTTTTGTTCACACATGAAAATGTAAAAAAAACAACAATCTAGTGATTTCAAGGCGTCGAGGACGTCCTATTTGTGCATCCTATTTGTGCATCCTCTTGTGTTTTCTCTTCGTCCTCTTCTAACTCTTGTCCTCCAGTTTGATACAAGTAACGATCATATTCTCCACGTCCACGCCCATGTCTTCGAGTATGTGACGACGACGATGGACCAGCCTCAAAAGCATAATGTAATGAGGTGGAAAAAATAATGTGAACCAGGAGCGGTATCATCGTCATCATTATCGAAGAACCAATACCATCTTGAGTTTGAGTTGTGGGAGGTATGTCCCTTGTATCATGATGAACCTTATCATGACCCTGAACCTCCTTACACCAACATTTGCTTGATGACCTCTACGATGTCTTCTTTGCCTAGAACCAGATGGGGGAGCTATATGGATGCTATACATATGATGAATCTGGTCCACATTTCGTTCTCCACTTTCGCACAAATTCAAAATCCCTAGATCTTGTGTAAGAGATCGAATTTGCCTAAATCACGACCTCTGCAAATGACATGAAAAATAGGCAATATTTGTTAATGAATATATAATTAATAGACATTTGTAAGTAGGCAATATTTGTAAATGTACCGCTTCACCAAATGATGCTCCCTCTTGAGTGAGGAATCGTCGAGTAATATTTTGATACCAGTCACTGTAGTCAGGATTTGTAGATCCATAGGCATCAACTGGAGGAGCAATGACTATAGACTGGCGACGTGAATGCCATCTGGCTACATATGATGCTAGCGCGATCGTCCAATCACTTTGTCTAAGGTCAATCTCGTGCAATTTTGGTTCTGTCTAGCATGCTTTAGGGATACCTTGTTTCATCCCAAACTGCCTCAGCACTCGATTTGGCAGATGCCACTCAATAACATGGAAACAAATCAGTGGGGTTACTGTCCGCCAAATATCTTCACAATTTCTACACATTTCAGGCAATGTGGCTATGATGTCTCTGTATGGCTCCCATATAATCTGAAATTCAAAATATAATCTAAAATTCAAAATATAAATTTGTGAAACAAATTAAAAGTACATAAAATCAGCTAGGGAGAGTTGACAACCAGCACGATAGACCAAATTTCTCAATTTTTGACACTTATATTTTGCATTAAAATTGCTTGCAATGTGTCGTAGACAAAATCGGTGATGAGAATTACCAACGGCCCAACCATTCGTTGGAGAGTTAACAACAGAAATTATACCTCCATGTCGATCTGAAATCAAACATATGTCTTTCTGTGTAAAAATCTGACGAAGGTGTTTTAAAAACCAACCTCATGTTTTCCGACACTCTTCGTCCACCACAACAAACGCAAGTGGAAGCAATTTGTCATTGGAGTCAACTGTTGTAGCAATTAATACCTTTCCTCTATATTTTCCATATAGATGAGTTCCATCTACTTGAATTATTGGTCGACATTTTTTGAAAGCCTCGATGCAAGGGCCAAACGACCAAAAAACTGAAGTAAGTATGGCATGCCCAGTATTTTCACTATAATATTTAACTTTTCACTCTACACGTGTACCCAGATTTGTATTCTTCACCATGTGCATCCACTTAGGCAAAATCTTATATGAATCATCCCAATCACCAAAAATTCTTATCAAAGCCTTCTGTTTTCTTTCCCATACCCTTTGGTATGGGACATGATAGCCATATTTTTCTTTTATATCAATTTGCAATTGTGATACATTGATCGAAGGCTTATTTTCACACTTTCACAAACTTCTATGGGAATCAGTGTAGTAATTCAATTGCACGTGAATTCGATTTAACTCAGAATAAAAATAATTACGTTCCTCCCCATATTGGGTGATCTCAAAAAAAACCATGAGATTTTTTTTATAGCACGCAACCGCCATCTGCAACCATCCTCCCATTTTTGACATTTTACTGCCCATATCGTAGGTGTTGATTCCACGACCTCATATGGAGAGTGACACTTGATTGCAAAACATTTGACCAAATGTTGAAAGATCTCTTTATTATTACAAATGAACCCTTTATATAGTAAGTTTCCTTCGACAACCACTAGTTCTCGGATGAGATCATGTTCCATAGTGTTTGCTGAAGGGAATGAGAATCCCCGCGCAGCGGAAGACGATTGAATCGTCGAGGTATCATTATGCAACTTGTGTTTATTAAAATTGATCTAACACTTAGATCTATGCTAAACATGCTTAAAGAAGAAGAAATTTACAGCAAGTAGAGATTTTACTTACTTGTTGTAGACAAACACAACAATTTCTTCCTCGGATCACGAACTCTTCGTGCTACTCGATCTCAACGGATTCTTCCCACAAAACGATCTCGAACACCACCAAATGGTCTTCTCGGTTGTTCTCTTTTGGAGAAGAGAAGTTGGTGGGAACTTGTTTGTGTTTTGGAGAGGGAGGAGAAATGAGAGAGTAGAGAGAATTCTCTTTTCTTCTCTTTAGTGAAAAACAAAAAATGAGAAGAGAACTTTTTAATCCCTTCTTGCAAAGGGTTTAAATAGTGGTATGAGGGAGTTAACAACTCCTCATTATTACCACTTTACCACAACCATAGGTTATGCAAATCTCATTTACATAACCACATAATATAAGATATCTCATATCTCATATTGCAAATCTCATTTGCAATAATTGTGGATTACTTAAATTGAATCACATCCAATTTAATTTCTCTCATTAGTCCTAATTCAACAATTAGACTAACCTATAGTTTATTATGAATCTCATTCATATTAAACTATATATTATATCATTCATATCTCATATAAATGACATAAATGCCCTTAAAGTGAAATTGAACACTTCAATTTCATACCAAAACATTAACCCTTCTTTTAACCTGTGGAGACAACCGAGGGACCTAATGGACCTACTGTGGATTTGCTCCAATGATCCGAGATTAACTCGCCAAACTCTTTGACCGGTTAACCAACATTCATTAGCTACGGTAACACTCCACTATAGCCCGTAGTTGCACTCCCGTTAATGAGAATATTACGTGTCCACCGATATAACCAATTCCCATGAGTCGACCCTTCACGGGTTGTTCAGAGACACTACCGGGTCAAATTACCGTTTTACCCCAGTGTCTACCTCTTGTTCCTTAAGTCCCCACCGCTCCTCTAATGAACAACATATTGTGATGGTCCAACCATACACAACACCCTTCTCGGGCGGTGAGAAGGTGGGCGCTGTTGTCCAAGCCACAGAGACAACACTTAAGGGAACAACCTCTCTAGTTTTCCTAAAGGCGGGAGCAGTGAATTCCATCTCGCGTAGTTAAGTTCCCGCCTCCTACTTGGTCCCGTCCCCGAGAAGATAGGCATATTGGGCGAGTAATCGTGACCACCCTCACCCGTACTAGTCAAAGGATGCGGACCCCGCATGACAGGTTAAGTCGTAACACGCTCGAGGATTCGTGTCGAGTCACTAATGGTCATCTACGGTTATTAGTCCCATCATCACAAGCGGTGTTACATCGAGGTCTAATAATTCACGGTCCGGTCTTTGTACAATCTCATTGCACAGATGCCCCCACTCGCATGTCAACCACATGAACGAGTCGGATCACCTCGTTTGTATCTAATACAACAAGCGGGTCGCATCCACGATGTATCCGAGATTAGGTCTCCAACCTTATCTATATATCAGAGACCGCTTGGGTCATTAACTCGAACGTGATCCTCCCTGTGTGTCTACTACACACCGTTCAAGTTCTAGTTCTCTCATAAATTCAATGACCCTAGAGCTTAGTTTATTGGAAAAGTTTATAAATATTGCGAGACACAAAGTGATGAAATGAATAACTCTTATTAATTTCAAACAATATATTACAAACACGAGATTATGACAAAAATCCCAACATTTGCATCGCTATCTAACTGGGTGAATGATTCTAAAGGAACAACAGTTCCCTGCCACTAAAGTCTAAATCCTCAAACTCATCGTCTGTTTCTGTTCTGAAATTCTTATATCTATTGTCTACAACCATGTCTTCGATATCACATGGTGGGGCAACTGATTCAGGCTCAGGATCTATACATTGGCTTTGTTCAATGCAGGGATTAGGGGTTCCTTCAAAATCATGAGGATCTATAATGCCTCGTTTCACACTAATGTATAAATGCACGAGAGACGGGATTGGCATCGCAATTGAGAACATTAAGTTCATTGCTTTATGGTTAGGAATTGGGATTGGTGTATATCTTAGTGTTCCAGATAGTGTTAACTCGGGGTGTCTATACACTATCTCTAATTGATTAGTCATGAGATCTACACCAAGTGATAGTCCTACCATCTCAACAAATTGTTCAAATATGACCCCACTGTTCACATTAATCGTAAAACATCCACATGCTTCTTGGTCATAATCAACATCGTCATTCATAGAATGATTTTGGTGTAAAACAAATCCTAAACATTTGTCTCTCATTTTTAAAAATAAATAAAAAATATATAAATTAGCCCAACACATTAGTTTTTATCCGATATTTACTTTATTTCATTATTAATTCTATTAAAAAAACCTAAATTAAAAATAAAATCAAATTAAAAAACAATAAATTCATGAAACAATAAATTCAACCTAAATTAAAAATAAAATCAAATAAATCATAAACTAAATCCATAACCGAAATCCTAATTCAATCAATACACAAAATTATTTTTCTTCCTAAATTAAAAATAAAATCAAATAAATCATAAACTAAAATCATCCAACAAAAAAACTTCAAAAGCATACCTAAGATCAAATTTTATTCAACTTTTAACTAATAATATCATAAACCAAACTCATTCAACCCAAAAGAATCATCTAGTCAATAATATGATACTCATGATTTAGATCTACAATATACACAAATTATATTGAAAGAAAAAGTGGAAAAAGTATGAAGAACACTTAGGAATGGACAATATATTTGGAGATTGTATAGTCCATGATCCTTTACCACAAACCGACAAAGATGGTGGAGTAGAATTTGAGTGGGGCAATGAGATGGTGGGGTAGATTGTGAGTGGGGTAATGAGTTTTGAAAAAAGAGGAAAGGGACAAATGAAACGATTAAGAAGAATGTGAGTTTTTCTTTCTGTTATGGTTGTCTCTTAACCATCTTAAAAATGAATCTTTCGTTTTAAGAGATGATCGTCTGTTCAAGAGACGATCATCTGTTGAATGCGCACAACGTGTTAGATGGTCGTCTCTTGAAGATACGACTATCCGCTAGGTGTAAAAAAACAACAATATTTTTAAAAACAGTTTGAAAATAACAATATTTTTTTAAAAAAGTTTAAAAAACTACAATATTAATTAAAAAAAATGCCCCAATTTTTAGACCTAATTATCAATTTTTATTTTCTATCCCAAGATAAATATCTTGTTAGATGAGCTTTGAAATATACCCTTCGTTTCTAACATAATAAAATCTTAACTTATACTTTGTAAATGTTCTTTAAAAATATATATATATATAATACAATTGAGTTTAGTTACATCATTATCAATGTCTACCCCTATGAATAATATTTTTATTAAAAAAATTTATAAGAAAATTAATGTTAATTTGAACATATATAAGACTGTTTGGATAGAAAAATACCATATTACTGCTTTATGAAGACAAATTCCTCATTTTTTATACAATTAATTGTTAATATTTCTTTGTATACAAACATGTTAAATTATATTAATCATATTTATGGCTCCTAACATTGATTTAACTGTGCTTGGTTTGAAAACAGTTAAAAAAGAAGTATATGCAAATTCTAATCATGAATTTTTTAAGGAAATTCTTCTAGTTAGGTGTCTTTAAATAGCTTGGGTTAAGTTGAAAAAACACCAAAGTCTCGGCTTGATTTGAGCCTAATTTTTCAAACACAGAAAATTTCATAAAGCAAACATATTTCAACCATATCATAATTACCATGAAAAGAAATTAATGACAAAAAGTAACGAGGAAAAAAAATTATAATTTATTACATTTGTGTACAATCTCTCACATGACCAACTAGCTTTTTGTAGTACTCAAAAAAACAAAACAAAAAATATATAGCATTTTGTCCAGCTTCAAAAAAAATAAATACCTAATAAAAAGAAATCATTTACAGAATTTTCATCTATGAATCAAAATAGATTAATATTCTTTATTTTAAGTATTTATGTTTGAATCCTTACTAAATTTCCATATACTTCTTTTACTTTGGTCTCTTAGGAGTTGTTTGAAGTGCAAAATGAATTATAATAACATAGGTTATAATAATATGTGGAATTATGTAATTTGTATTTAAGATATAAAACCATTTAGTCTGGTTATAATTATAGTTTGTGTTTGAGTGCAAAATATTTCACACAGACTATAATAACTTGAAAAAAAGCTGTTTTTCGTTTTTCACTTAAATCACTAGAATATGCATTGCAATTTTCAAACATTTTATATCTTTGTATAGACATTAATTAATCAGCTAAATGAATAGAAGATGGGTTTATATTGAGTTTTTATTAGATAATTCCTAAAAAGATTATAATAAAATTCCTAATATGATTTCTTTTTGCAAATATTCAAAGATTAAAAAAATACTTTAAGAGTTTAAATAAGATAAATGGAAGTTCATAATTTTAAATAAGATCTAAACTCATATTCATAAATTGATGATATTTTAAATACTTCAATATTTTCATAATATGCCCAAATAAAGATGAGTGATTTCTTATATTTAAGGTATTAAATTTTCATCAACATTTTTATATAAAAAGGAAATCAACTTTTAAACTATATATCATAAAAATATAATGAAATATGAAAAAAAAAAATCAACAAAAATATCAGGTAAATATAAATATTAATAATAAAAAGTTTTATTTATTTAAAAAGTGAAATATTTATTTATTAACTAATTAATTTAAATATTTTTATAAATTTTTATTTATACTTAAAATATCCAGCAACATCACATGTTAATCAACAATATTCCTATAAAATTAAGATCTCAACATTTCTGGCAATATCGATATTTAAAACTTTGTTGGTATCAAAGTTGAATCCTTTCCTTCAGTGGGACTCCAGAATTTGTCATTTCCTTGAGCGGGGTTGTTGACATAATAACCACTATGCTAAGAGGCTTTTTTGTTATTTGATCTGATTTTTTCTATACATATTATTAAAGGTAAAAAATTTGACAGGGGGTTCGAGCCCCCGGACTATGGTAAATTTGCCCCAGCTCCACTTTATAAAAATATCAGGAAAGGGCATATAATTTGTCACGTATGATGTATGCATGACATGATCGGAAAGACTTGGGCAGACGACTACTCTGATTAATTCTCTCCATATATTATAAACACAGCTCTTGAATGTTGACGATGATAGGTTATATGCAAATGGAAGGCTACCAAATAATGATAAAAAATTAATTGGAATCCACATATTTATTACTCAACATTGACGTGATATTTCAAAAAATGTATGGCTTTCTTTTCTTAAAAAAAAAAATAATAATATAGCATTACGAGTATGAAGTAAGAATCATAATTTACGATAACCCTATTTGATAACTAAAAGTTTAAGCTAATAGATAATGATAAATTTAAGGTTGACTACGTAAATGACCATTTTTTATTTACTATCTTGAAAAATGGTCAAACAATCCAAATTTTTTAAAACCTAGATCTAAGATTCTTAATTATCGTGTAATTATAATAAATTTAAAATCTAAATCTATCATCAAACAAATTATATAAACAACAAAGAGGTTAGAATTCATTATCTAAAATCTAAACAAAAAAAATTCAAAAATTCTAAATCATAAATTAAAAAAATAGATTTAATATGAAAATAAATACACAACAATTAACAATGGATTACATAACAAAAAGATTAAAAAAAAAACAGTTAAAAGAATAGACTAAACAACCAATAAAATCATACAACCTGAAATATAGTTTAAACCGAAAATCAAAGTAAACCATCATTTACATGTTGCCTACTAATTAAAATTGAAAACAACATTTGGAGAGAGATTTATCTTTCATTGCACATCCAAGGAGTGATTCTAGGATTTTTTTTTTTTCTTTTTTCGTTTCTTTACATAATTTCAATAGAGTTTCAAACCTTCAAAGCTCTCTAGATCATTGAACTCATCTTCTTTTTTGGCAAAACTTGAAATCTTGTTTAGCAAGATGATTCTTAGGCTTGACTGGTAAAAAAGGTAAGAAATACTCAATATTTCTACCTTTAAAACTCAAAATCTTGCCTCCATTGAAAAATGGTGAACCCAGGTACAAAAAAAGAAAGAAACTAATTAAAGTAAGAGAGGGAAGAAGAGACAACAAAGATTTTTGAGACCACATATTAAGGTATTTATAAAAAAAATAATTTTAAAATATAGGGTAGAAATATATTAAAATATAAATACATTCTGTTTTTTTATTCATAGCTACTTTGTTATACCTAATGTACTCAGATTAGATTTTGAACAAACATTTGAAGAAATGGTAAAAGAAACCATGCAAACTAAATATCATGTCATTACTTGTGTTATATGTTATCTTCTATTACTTAAAGTGTAACTCTATTGCTTTTTTTTTTTTTTTTTTTTGCAAAATAACTAAATTTTATGTTAATTAATTTTGTTTTAAATGTTTAGATCAACCAAACATACAAAAGGATGCATCCTCGTGGTCTAAAGTCAATCAGGATATACATTGATGCTCTATCAGGGTTCTGTATAAATCAACCGATGACACACATGAAACATTCTTGACGTATGACCCTACATTCGACCTCCACTTCAACTAGACAAAAAATTAATTACAAAATCCAGGAAACTCAAGACTCTTTAAAAACTTTACTTTTGATCACAAAATTAGACTTTTGTTAAATTTCTAAACTGAACAGCCTTAAGTATACTTTTGTTAAATTTATAGAGTGAATCTTATGGTTTTTTGGGATTATTGACAAATAAATTTTGTATTTTTAACTTATTTTGCTAGTTAATGTTTTGAAGTGATATATGCTTATGAAAAATTCCAACTTGTGAAACATAAAATTTAAATGAGTGATAATGTCAATCTAAAATATTCAGAAAATACAAAGAATCTAAATTATATAGTAACTATTATTATGAATTGTTAAAAATACAAAGTACTCCCTACAAATTTGAAATTTCAACATATACTAATAGTACATAACAAAAATATAAATTATACAGTAGCTAGATCATGCATACATAGAAAGACAAAAGTTGAATTGAGTTTAAAAAAAACATGAAAATACAATGTATTTGAATTATATAAAAATTGCAAAGTACTTCGTACAAAGTATTTCCTACGAATTTGAAATTTCAATATATAATATTAGTACACAACAAAAAAATATAAGTTATATAGTAACTAGATCATGCATACATTGAAAGATAGAAATTGAATGGAGTTTAGAAAAAAAAACATAAAAATATAGTGTATTTGAATTAAATAAAAATTACAAAGTACTCCTTATGAATTTGAAATTTCAACCTATAATATTAGTAACAATGAATATAAATTACATAGTAATTAATCAAAAACAAAAAAAAAACATTGAATTGAGTTAGGAAGCAAAAGATTATAAAATACTATTCACTTGTGAGAGATAAATAGATAGTTTTAAAAAGAATATTTTGTAATTGTTCTTAGAATGATCCAAATTTTTGTCTACACATTAATTAGAGACGATATTTGAACAGTCTAATTCAGTCAATAACAACGATAAGATTATTAACATGTCTATCCTTAATAATTCTAATTATATTGGATTTATTTGAACCATCCCTATAAACATATTCAACTGAGTAATAACTTGATGACTTCAAAGGTGAAGTTTATTACGAATACAATAGTAAAATGTTAAAAACTAAAATCCAAACAAACCAACATATTGTAAACCTTAAAATTAAGGTATCAATTAGCTTCATCATAGATCTCGTCATATAATATACTTACAGATTGGAAAGACATTTGAACCAAAAAAATGTATCAAGCTACAACCTAGGAAATAACGTAAGGAAGAAGAAAAAAAACAAAAACAGTAAAAAACAATAAACAAACCTAAAAATGAGAAGGAAGAAACAGAAACACGAGTCAACGAATAGAAATGAAAATAATAGAGTAAAGATACAGAAATAATAAAAAAAATAAATTAAACAATTAATATATAAATAAAAACTTGAAAAAATAAGAAAGTCGGATTAAAAAACGTAATCTTATAAAATATTTTTTTATAGAAATCCTGGATTTTAAACAATTTTAAATAAGGGTAAAGGTACTAAACTTATCAACTTGAAAATGTGTAGAAAGACTCAACAAATAAAAATTAATATTAATTGAGAAAGAAAGTGACTTCATGGTTCGAACCCAAGCTCTCCTACTCTAATACCATGTTAAATCATCAATCAACTCAAAAACTTAAAAATGATAAAATTAATTATACCAACATTTCAACCATATTATTATAATTCAAGTAGAATGGTGGGTGGAATATTTTGAACATAGGCCAATGATATATTGACTTAAAAAAAATATACTAATTAGATGGGTAAATATATGTGTGTATGAGTTCAAATCTTACCTGGGATGAATAATTCTAGATATTTTTTTTTTTAATAATCAGCTAATAATTGACTCGATTTTAGAGATTTTTTCTTCAATAATTCAATGGCTAGAAAAGTTTATATTGAATATTTCTTTGGTTTATTTTAGAGGAGTTGATGATTGAATTTTAACAAACGGTGTTGATATCAACCAAAAGTTAAGAAAAAGGTTTTTAGGCTGTTAAAAATTTACAGAAGGGAAGGGAGCAACATCAATGACGATCACAAAGATTTAAGAGATCTATTTTTACAATAATGAGAGATCGATAAACTAAAGACTAATCTACGGTTATAAAATAAACTCAAGTCAAATAAAACCTAACCTAATTTAATTTCTCCTCCCAAACTTACCATACCCAATAATGATGCTTAAAATTTCAACTGTCAGATGTGATTGTCAAATCCAGCAGCAAGTTTCGATCAATGTCGATGCTGTGAATTCTAATTGCGAGATGCGATTGTCAAATTTCAGCTGCAAATTCATGTCATGCTAATATAAATTTATATTGTCAATGCAATTGTCAAATTCCAAATTCCTGCCAATAACAAGGTCAATTTAATGTAAATTTATAAATTTCAAATGTCGATTTATGCAAATTCTAATACTAAATTTTCATGAATCTTTATCGTCTTCTCTATGGATCTTCATTATCTTCATCATCTTCTTTCTTCTTCCATATATGAGAGCAAATTCCAAGTGAACTTTTCTTCAACCACCCACGAATAAATGTTCAAGACCAAGTTGAAAATTCCAATTAATTGCGAATGAACATAAATTCAAACAATTGATTTTTTTTTTTACACCAAGCACCAATGCAAACTTGTATTACTCAATCAAATACCCAAACAAAAAAAAAACATAAAGGGGATAAAGTGACCGATCAACATAAAAGTATCTGACTCTCTTCCAACCAAAAAAAAAAAGCAGAATTTGGAGGATTGTACTCATATTTATGCAATCCACTCTAATAATAAAGTAAAAAAAGAATTTTAAAATATTTATAAAAAATAAAACTAGTTTACCACATGACAAATGATGAACGAAGACTTGAGTGAGTGGTTGTAACGACCGGTGTTAAAAAAAAAAAAAAAAAAAAAGTTTTAGCGTCTTCTTCCTCGCGTCCGTCGGGCGCACACCCTCTCTCTCTCTCCCTCTCTCCCTCGGTTCTCCTTTCTATTTTCGCTTCTCGTTTTTTTTTCTTCTTCTTCTTCTCTTCCTCTCCCTCACGCCTTTCTTATCTTCCTATCTGCTTTTCCTCTCTCTCTCTCTCTCTCTCTCTCTCTCTCTCGCAGCCTACTCCGAGCAAGCAAGGAGCCGTCGACGCCTCCCTTCTCTCGCAGCTGAAGCCGCGGCGCCAAATCACACCCACCAAGTCGACGCCGGCCAGATCCGCGAGACCCGCGAGCTTCTTCCATCCGGTTCAGGCAGTTTTTGGCGGGTTTTTGACGAACCGAAGCCGGTTTCGGGTAGATCGGGCTTCGAGGAGGCCAGATCTAGTTTTTTCGCAGCCGCCGGCGATCCCACGCGCGCGCGCGCCGCCACACGCACCGCCGCTGCGCAGTCCGCGATCGTACCTTTTCCGTCACGATCGCCTCGCTACCATTCCTTAGTTCGTTTGGGTCTCCGTTGGGTAAGTTCACGCCTCTCAAGCGTTTAAGGTATCATTTGTGTTTCGAGTTACTAATTTGTGTGTGTTTCTGCGTTAGGGACTAATTGGAATAGGAAGTACCTTGGAGCACACGTCGTTTTCCTTTTTTCACTCGATTGTTGGAGTTCAAGTAAGTAGTCTTTGGACTATCCCACCCATAAGTGTAGGGCTTAGGGATTTCAGTATGTATATGCCACGACTTTCGTGGTTTGTGTATGACTGTGATCTTGATAATTGAATGTTAGATCATAGAGGTAGTTCGGCTCTAGGCCTTGTACAAATTCATGTCTTGCTTGCTTATTCCCATATGACGGAACTCAAAATATCCTTTTATGTTTGATGTAGACCTCGTGGCAAATTATAAGCATGATGATTGTGAATGTGTGTACCCTCAAGCATGGGCGTGTGTAGAGATATGTTTAGTTCTGTGATGGCCGAGGAGACGTTGTGTACCCTAGGTTAGGTTAATACATCCAGACGCGTTACAGACCGAAGTCCCTGTATAACCCTTAGCAGGCTGTGACTCTAGGTTGGCAAGTTGACATGGGATGTGAGGTTTGCCCTCCATCTAATAGAAAAGCTTGGGGAGTGATTCCCAGAGTGGAGGGGGTAGTGGATACGTTCCTTGTCCTAAGTTCGTGGTTCAGGGAGTGATTCCCGAGATGTAGGGGACGTTGGACACGCTCTTCGTCCTGGATTCAGGCTCAGGGAGTGATTCCCAGAGTTGCAGAGGGGTTGGACATGTTCCTTCACCCTAGATGAGACCCGGGAGAGCCAGTGGTCGCGAGAGTTTGTGGCGTAGCACCGCTTATTGTTGCCAACTTAGTCCAGAAGCCAAGGGTAGGACAGAGTTAGAAATTTAGTAAGCCGTGTCGTGGTCGAGAAACCGAAAATCAGTAGGGCGAGCGAGTCATGTATACCCGAGCAGAGTCGGACTCGACCTTGTTTTTCTTTGTACTGTCATACGTTGGACGAAGTGGGCTACTTACTGAGTATTTTATACTCACCCCCTCGTTTTGTGTGTTTTATTTGCAGGTAAGGCGAAACACTGAGATGACCAGGGTGTTGGCGGGGCTTTGCAAGGCTATGGATGGACGTGTTAGGCTTAGTTAGGGTTGTTCTCTTGTTTTAAGGGTTCGTCGTTGCTTTTTACTATGTTGTTCTTTTGTTGGATCGTTTAAATTTTTAAGATAAACTTGCATGTGTTGTTCTGTTCGTACTTTAAGTATGTTATATTTGAGAATGACTATCTGTTTCCTTGTCGACTAAGCTAGAAAGCATGTTTTAGGCATGTGCGGTTGTTTGTGGACTCCGGGGGTCTGGAACCCAGCCTGTGTGTTTATCGTAGTTCGGTGGAGGCTGAGCACCCCGTGAGGTCGTGTTTTAGAAGTGTTTAGTTTATCCAGGTGACAGGAAAATTTTTTGGAATAGTCCTAGTTATGCCGTTATGTTGCCGAAATTTCGGCGCGAACGACGTAACTTGGAGTATCGCCCCCAGTAGTTTAGTTTTATATTTTTGGGGTGTTACAGTTGGTATTAGAGCACGGTTTTA
This sequence comes from Trichosanthes cucumerina, assembly GCA_036507285.1. NCBI lineage: Eukaryota > Viridiplantae > Streptophyta > Magnoliopsida > Cucurbitales > Cucurbitaceae > Trichosanthes > Trichosanthes cucumerina. The sequence goes on along the minus strand of CM071836.1, from coordinate 12,158,693 downwards.
GGTTCTGTATACTGCCTACGTCGTAGGTGTTCGTCCTCCATAGCCCTCTGCAAGGAACTCGCCCGGTCATCATCAGGTTTTCTTTTTATTATCTAGTAGAGGGTATTGCTTTGTTTAGGGTTGTTATTGTGTTGTATGAGTTACTGTCGGAATGCCTCTTTGGGTTACGAAGTTGACCTTTGATAAATTGTAAACCAGATTATGGCACGTGCTAGAGGACGTGGTAGGTCGGCAACTGGCGGACGAGGTCGCCGTGGTGGACGTAGAGGCCGAGGCCGAGGGGCCCGAGGTCAAAACTCGACCGTTGAGGCACCAGCTGACGAGCGCTCCGAGCATCAGGAGGGGCCAAACCAGGATGCTCCGACCGTCGAGGAGTCGACAGGGCAAAATGAAGGAGGACGTGAGCAAGGGGGCGAGCAAGCTCCACCGATGACCAACGTATTCCTAGCCAATCCCAGGAGCTCGTCCAGACGACTCCGGCAGGGCAGTCAGCTTTGCTCACCCAAGCCCTGGGAGTTATAACAAGCCAGAATGAGGGGCTAGCAAAATGCTCAAAACCAGTGGAGTCGCATCGGCTGCACCCATGGGCGACGGCATCGAGGAGGCAAGGTACCTCGAGACTTTAAAATACGACCCACTCTCGCTCGATGGCCAAAGTGTAGATCCCATGGTCTGCGAGGCGTGGTTTGCGTGGCCGAATCGATATTTGAGCGCATGTCTTTGCCCGAACACCGAGAGGGTGCGGTGTGCTATTTACTGCTTTCGGAGGTCGTGCTCTTTTGTGGTGGCAAAAAGCTGCGATTCGGTCCATTGATGTCGATCTGGGACGATGACTTGGGTGAAGTTTCAGGAGGTATTTTTCAAGAAATACTACCCGGCCGTAGCTAGGCTCCAGAAACAGACAGAGTTCATTCAGTTGAAGCAGGGGTTCGGTCAACCAGTGGAAGAGTATGAGCATGAATTTACCATGTTGTCCCGCTTTGCTGCCGATTTGGTCGATACTGAAAAGAAGAAGGTTGATCGATTCCTAGCAGGGTTGCGCAGTGATATACAGGGGGTTGTGGTTGCCCATGAACCAAAGACTTACGCTGCAGCCATCCGAGTGGCCTCCCTGCTGGACGCTTGTACTCCAAAGACGAAGGGAGCCAGTGCTAGTCAGGCACCCGAGCCTGGCCAGAGTTCAGGGGTAGGCCAGAAGAGGAGGTTTGAGCAGGCTTTCGCTAGGCCTATTCGACCCGGGGTGCAGGGTCAACAGATGAAACAGACCCCGGGCAGGGGTTCGTGTTACCGGTGCGGAGGACAACACACTGGAGCCTGTCACGCAACTAATAAGACATGCAACAACTGCGGAAAGGTGGGCCACTTGTCGTCTGTGTGCAAGCAGGGGATCAGAGATCAGAGGATCTGTTACAAGTGTGGTAAACCAGGGCACCTCGCTTGGGCCTGCACGGTGAAAAAGGATGAAGCGAACCAGGGGGACCGTCAGAAGAGCGGAGTCTATGCAACCGCGAACAGGAATGCAGGAGGGTCTGGCTCAGTGGTGACAGGTACGCTACCCGTTCTAGGCCACCATGCCTTTGTTTTGTTTGATTCGGGTAGTACCCACTCGTTTATTTCTGCTGTGTTTGTGGGTCAAGCTCGGTTAGAGGTTGAACCGCTAGATTTTGATCTGTCAGTTGCCACTCCGGAAGGTATGGAATTAGTTGTCCGAGAAAAGGTTAAGTCTGGGCAGGTAGTTGTGGCGAATCATGTGTTAGATGTGGTGCTCGTGGTCCTAGACATGGACGACTTCGATGTAATCTTAGGCATGGATTGGTTGTCTGCGAACCATGCCAACATCGATCGCATCGAGAGGTGGTGTTCCACCCTCCGATGAGTCTAGTTTCAAGTTCGAGGAACCGAGGTCGAGAGATTCAGAAGATGATTTCACTCTGAAGGCAAGGAGGTTGGTAAGTAAAGGAGCGTGGGCCTTCTTGGCTGAGTGTTTCGAGATCTGAAGGTAAGGGACCTCGAGGTGACCTCGGTCCCCATGTTGTTAGAGAGTTTACCGATGTGTTCCCGCAGGAGTTGCCCGAATTACCTCCAGCCGAGAGGTTGACTTTAGCATTGAGCTCGAGCCTGGAACGACTCCGTTATCTAAGGCTCCCTACAGAATGGCTCCAGCAGAGTTGAAGGAGCTTAAGACCCAGTTACAGGAACTCTTGGATAGAGGTTTCATCCGCCCTAGCGCTTTCACCGTAAGCGCGCCAGCCTATTCGTAGTAAAGAAGGATGGATCGATGCGGTTGTGCATTGACTACCGAGAGTTGAATAAGGTAACAATAAAGAATAAGTACCCCCTTCCCAGAATCGATGACCTGTTTGACCAATTGCAGGGGGCGACGGTGTTTTCTATGACCGACCTGCGATCGGGGTACCATCAGTTGCGCATCAAAGACGAGGATATTCCGAAGACTGCTTTCAGGTCCAGGTATGGACATTACGAGTTCACGGTAATGTCCTTTGGATTGACTAATGCTCCAGCCGCTTTTATGGACTTAATGAACAGGGTGTTCAAGGAGTTCCTTGACACATTTGTGATCGTCTTCATCGACGATATTTTGGTGTATTCTAAGACGAAAGAAGAGCATGAGATCCACTTGGCGAAGGTGTTGTCAGCTTTGAGGACCAACCAGTTGTATGCGAAATTCTCTAAGTGTGAGTTCTAGTTGCAGCAAGTAGCATTCCTAGGACACGTGGTGTCCAAAGACGACGGTAAGTAGCGATGGATCCCGCCAAGATAAAGCGATCCGCGGATTGGCCTCGCCTAAGACGATCCACAGAGGTGCGAAGTTTCTTGGGTCTGGCAGGCTATTATAGACGTTTTGTTAAGGACTTCTCAAAAATAGCCGCACCTTTGACTCAGTTGACCCGAAAGGGCAATGCCTTCTTGTGGAGTGATGCTTGCGAGGCAAGCTTTCAGGATCTCAAATATAGGCTGGTCTCAGCTCCTGTGCTTGCAGTCCTGGATGGCTCAGGAGACTTTGTGGTCTACAGTGATGCTTCCAAGAAAGGGCTAGGGTGTGTGCTAATGCAGAACGGGGAGGTGATCGCCTATGCTTCTCGTCATTTGAAGGACTATGAGCGCAATTATCCAACTCATGACTTAGAGTTGGCTGTCGTGGTTTTTGCCCTGAAAATGTGGAGACATTACTTGTACGGAGAGAAAATTCAGATGTTCACAGATCATAAGAGTCTCAAGTACCTTTTCACTCAGAAGGAGTTGAACATGAGACAACGCAGGTGGCTAGAGTTGGTGAAAGACTACGAGATTGAGATATTGTACCACCCAGGCAAGGCGAATGTGGTCGTCGATGCCCTTAGCAGGAAGGTGCCCCATACCTGAGCTTTGATTACGAGACAAGCCAAAGTTGCGTTACGAGATGGAGAACGCACGAGATAGCGACAGTTTTAGATCGGGTCACACCCACCGAATCGATTGTCCTTACGACCGACCCCGAGACATCGAGTAGTGGAGGCTCAAACAGGGGAGACCCGAGCCTCGAGGACTTTTGGAGACAAGCAAGAGCTAACCAGAAGGTGAGTTTATCGTGGCAATGGATGGTGGACTTCTATTCAGGGATTCGGTTGTGCGTACTCCGCCAAGAGTGATCTCGGGAGGAGATCTTGGTGGATGCCCATAGCTCTCTCTTTTTCAAGACATCCAGGAGGAGCACCAAGATGTACCAAGATCTCAAATGATTCTATTGGTGGCGTGGAATGAAGAAGGAAGTGGCGAGTTTGTCAAGAAATGTTTGGTATGCCAAAGAGTCAAAGCCCCGAGGCGTAAACCCCATGAGGATTATTGCAACCCTTGGACATACCTCAGTGGAAGTGGGAAGAAGTGTCCATGGATTTCATCTCTGGATTGCCCCGTACGGCCAAAGAATTCTCTGTGATTTGGGTGATCGTGGATAGACTAACTAAGTCAGCCCATTTCTTGCCTGGGAAGCCAACTTATACGGTTGAGAAGTGGGCACGTCTATTCATGGAGGAAATAGTAAGATTACACGGAGTTCCAGTAAAGATAGTATCCGATAGGGACCCCAGGTTCACCTCGAACTTTTGGGTAAGTTTTCAGAACGCCTTGGGGACTGAGTGTAATTTCAGTACGGCGTTCCACCCTCAAACCAACGGTCAGACAGAAAGGCTGAATCAGATCTTAAAAGATATGCTTCGAGCTTGCGCCTTAGACTTCTCAGGGAGTTGGGATTCACACCTCCACCTAATGGAGTTCGCGTATAATAATAGCTATCAGGCACTGATCGGCTTGGCCCCTTTCGAAGCTCTGTACGGAAGAAGATGCAGAACCCCAGTATATTGGGGAGAGGTTGGTGAGCGAAAGTTATTAGGATCTGAATTGATCCAGGTGACAAACGAGGCCGTGGAGAGAATCAGGGCAAGAATGTTAACTTGCTCTCAAAGTAGGCAAAAGAGTTATCTTGACGTGAGGCGAAGGGATTTGGAGTTTCTTTGTTGGAGACTATGCATTTACAAGGTCGCACCCCATGAAAGGTGTCCCGAGATTTGGTAAAAAGGGAAAGCTAAGCCCTAGATTTATTGGACCATTCGAGATTTTGGAGCGCATCGGCCCAGTAGCCTATCGATTAGCCCTGCCACCGTCCCTTGCTTCCGTTCATGATGTGTTTCATGTATCTATGTTGCGAGGGTATGTGCTAGATGCCTCGCATGTGATCGACTTTGAGCCCTTGCAGGTATACAGTGACATGAGTTACGAGGAGAAGCCTGTGCAAATTCTCGCTCGAGACAGTAAGGTACTGAGGAACAGGGAGATTAAACTGGTCAAAGTCCTATGGCAGAACCACCACCTTAAAGAAGCAACCTGGGAGCGCGAGGACGTTATGCAAACGAGTTATCCAGATCTGTTCGCAAACTGACAACTTTCGAGGACGAAAGCTCCTAAGGTGAGTAGACTGTAACGACCGGTGTTTAAAAAAAAAAAAAAAAGTTTTCGCGTCTTCTTCCTCGCGCGTCTGCAGCCGAAACGGCCGCCGGCAGGGGCGCGCACCCCCCCTCTCTCTCTCCCTCTCTCCCTCGGTTCTCCTTTCTTTTTTCGCTTCTCATTTTTTTTTTTTCTTCTTCTTCTTCTCTTCCTCTCCCTCACGCCTCTCTTCTCTTCCTCTCTGCTTTTCCTTTCTCTCTCTCTCTCTCTCTCTCTCTCTCTCTCGCAGCCTACTCCAAGCAAGCAAGGAGCCGCCGACGCCTCCCTTCTCCTGTAGTGAAGCCGTCGGCGCCCCGTCACAGCCGAAGTCGACGACGGCCAGATCCGCGAGACCCGCGAGCTTCTTCCATCTGGTTTCAGGCGGTTTTTGGCGGGTTTTTGACGAACCGAAGCCGGTTTCGGGTAGATCGGGCTTCGAGGAGGCCAGATCTAGTTTTTTTGCGCAGCCGCGGCGATCCCACGCGCTGCGTCTGCGCAGTCCGCGATCGCATTGCGTCGCGATCGCCTCGCCTCATTCCTTAGTTCGTTTTGGGTCTCCGTTGGGTAGTTCCCGCCTCCGGCGCTTTAAGGTATCATTTGTGTTTCGAGTTACTAATGCGTATTGTGTTTCTTCGTTAGGGACTAATTGGAATAGGAAGTACCTTGGAGCACACGTCGTTTTCCTCTTTTCGCTCGATTGTTGGAGTTCAAGTAAGTAGTCTTTGGACTATCCCACCCATAAGTGTAGGGCTTAGGGATTTCAGTATGTATATGCCACGACTTTCGTGGTTTGTGTATGACTATGATCTTGATAATTGAATGTTAGATCATAGAGGTAGTTCCTAAGACTAGGCCTTGTAGAAATTCATGTCTTGCTTGCTTATTCCCATATGACTAACTCAAATATCCTTTTATGTTTGATGTAGACCTCGTGGCAAATTATAAGCATGATGATTGTGAATGTGTGTACCCTCATGGCATGGGCGTGTGTAGAGATATGTTTAGTTCTGTGATGGCCGAGGAGACGTTGTGTACCCTAGGTTAGGTTAATACATCCAGACGCGTTACAAACCGAAGTCCCTGTATAACCCTTAGCAGGCTGTGACTCTAGGTTGGCAAGTTGACATGGGATGTGGGGTTTGCCCTCCATCTAATAGAAAAGCTTGGGGAGTGATTCCCAGAGTGCAGGGGGTAGTGGATACGTTCCTTGCCCTAAGTTCGTGGTTCAGGGAGTGATTCCCGAGATGTAGGGGACGTTGGACACGCTCTTCGTCCCGATTCGTGCTCGGGAGTGATTCCCGAGTTGCGAGAGGGTTGGACATGTTCCTTCACCCTAGATGAGACCCGGGAGAGCCCCGTGGTCGTGAGTTTGTGGGCGGTAGCACCGCTATTGTTGCCAACTTAGTCCAGAAGCCAAGGGTAGGACAGAGTTAGAAATTTAGTAAGCCGTAGTCGCGAAAACCAAAATCAGAGGACGAACGAGTCATGTACTACCTGAGTCAGGGACTCGACCTTGTTTTTCTTTGTACTGTCATACGTTGGACGAAGTGGGCTACTTATCGAGTATTTTATACTCACCCCTCGTTTGTGTGTTTTTTTTGCGGTAAGGCGAAACACCGAGATGACCAGTGTGTTTGGCGGGCTTTGCAAGGCTATGGATGGATGCGTGTTAGGCTTAGTTAGGGTTGTTCTCTTGTTTTAAGGGTTCGTCGTTGCTTTTTACTATGTTGTTCTTTTGTTGGATCGTTTAAATTTTTAAGATAAACTTGCATGTGTTGTTCTGTTCGTACTTTAAGTATGTTATATTTGAGAATGACTGTCTGTTTCCTTGTCGACTAAGCTAGAAAGCATGTTTTAGGCATGTGCGGTTGTTTGTGGACTCCGGGGGTCTAGAACCCAGCCTGTGTGTTTATCGTAGTTCGGTGGAGGCTGGGCACCCCGTGAGGTCGTGTTTTAGAAGTGTTTAGTTTATCCAGGTGACAGGAAAATTTTTTGGAATAGTCCTAGTTATACCGTTATGTTACCGAAATTTCGGCGCGAACGACGTAACTTGGAGTATCGCCCCCAGTAGTTTAGTTTTGTATTTTTGGGGTGTTACAGTGGTACAAAGATGGATATAGTTGAGGATGTACCTAAATTTTTTCCATCTCTTAATATCCAGCCAAATACAGATGAATAACCACTCGAATCAAGTATATCTAGTCGACAATGAACAATGACCACAATTCTAAACACCGGACGGAAAGTAGACACAACACCTACTAATAGGGCACACTCTACTAACACATATAACCTTGCTCTTGATAACTTTAAAAAAGAATAAGAGAGAGTACTAAAGGTGATTAGGATTTACCATGTACATAAAATTACATAATAAGAAAGAGATCTATTTAATACTAATAAGAACAATAAATAAAAGATTATTCTAACTCTTTACAAAATGAACCTAAATCAAATAAAATCTAACCTAATCTAACCTAGCCATGTACCAAATTAATTAGATATATAATTAATCATCTTTAAATGATAAATTATAGGATTTTTTTTTTTTAATTTTACTTGAGCACTAAATTGAATGGAACAAACTTAACCTTGAAGTTTTAAATTTCATGAAATGAACTTTTAAGTTTAAAAAATGGAGAAATCAATAGTTTATTCTCAATTGAGTTTTTATTAAAAAATAATAATAATAAATTGGGCTAGCATATTTGTGTGGCTAGATGAGTCCATTTTTATGAGACTTTAATCGTTTGAGAATTTTAGAGTCTGTTTGGGGCACAAGTTATAATAACATGTGTTATTATAACTTGTGGAATACTTTACACCACAAGCACATACTATTATAACTCCAGAGTATTCTACTCTGTATTTCAAATAATATTATATGATTCTACATATTATATGACTCACAGACTATTATAACCTCTTGTTAGTATAACTCACCCAGCGCCCAAACACTCCCTTAATTAATTGAGTTTGGATATTTTGGTATTGATTTTAAAAAAAAAAACATATTGATTGGGTTTGGATATTCTCAAAGGTTGGGTGTTGGTGGATTTTGAGTATGTTGATGGTTGAGTTTTGTATGATTTATTGATTGATTTATAGACCATTTTAAAATTTTTATTTTAAGAAGATACTAGAATTGAAAGTTTCGTGTTATATTGAAAATTGAAATTTTAATATCTCCTTACCATTACAATTAAATTTTAAAAAATTGTCTATGAATTGAAGATGCGAAATTAAAAGTTTCATGTTAAAATGTTTGGATTAAATAATAGAAGGGTAAAAATTATTATTTTCAATGATTATGCTCAATCTCATGTTAATTTTTGTTGCTAATATTTACCTTAATTTGTTGAGCTAGGCAATTTGTGTCATCAATTTTATAATTTTTTTTTAAATTAACAAATTGGGTGGAATTTACTCATTTTTAGTGTTTTTTTTTTCTATAATTCAATGACCAGAAAATTTTACCTTTGGAAAATAAGAAAAAATCATTCTTTTTCCCTCATTAATATATTTGGAATCAAATTAGACTACGTACATTAATATCTCTTATAATTGAGAATTTTAAATAAATTAAGAATAGGATTGAAAATTTTAAAAATAAAATAAAAACTCTTAAATCACCCATGACTTGAACACAGGAGCTCCTGGACCACGTACTTTAATACCATCTTAAATAACCAATCAAACTACAAATTTAAACTAATAGTAAGAGGTAAATTTAATTATATTAACATAGTTTAATAAAAACTAAATTGTGAATGACCCATTTTTATATATTCATGGTGTATAATCTTAAACTCAAGAAATCATAATGCAAAACTTTATTTTCGGGGTCCAATATCAATTTCTAGAGAATAAATCCATTGTCAAAAACTCGAAATACATTTTTTTTTTATCTTTTTTCTCCTTGTTTTCTCCTGAGTTTTTCCTCCTTTGTGGACTTTTTCCCTCTCTTATAGATTAAAAAATGGTGAAGTCATTAAGGTGCAATTTTTCTTTGGGGGAAAATTATTTCCAACCTAACCCAATTTGCAAGAGAATTACGAAATATAAACCATTTTTAAAAATTCCAAAAAACGACAAACAAAAATTTTTAAAAAAAATAAAAGAAAAAGATAATTTTTCCTTTCTTTTTTTTTTCTTTGGGAACGCTTCCCTTATTTAGTAATCAAAATCAAATTAGTTTCCATTTTCCCCAAATAGGAAATTTGGAAACCTCTTTCCAGAATGTAAAACTTTGTTGGCCATTTTGAAAAAAAAAAAAAAAAAGACAGATTAATAGAGACGGCGGTTTGGAATTAAAACAAACAATTATTTTTTTTCTTTTGGGAGAAAACAAACAATTATCTGGGAAAACGTGGCTTAATCTTAATTCTTCTTTTGCCATTAAAAAGAAAAAAAAATATTCTTTTGTCCAATCGTGTGATCATCATCAGATTTTAAATAAAAAGGAAAAAATAGATCCAACGATCCAGATTCATCTTGTGAAGTCGCCGCCGTAGATCCGCCGCAGCAGATCTCTACCAACCCAAATTTCACCTACTCCTTTCCTCGCTACTTCATTTTTTTTCTTATCGCTTCAGTTATGAAAAATTAATCGAGGTCTTTATGGGGTGTTTTGTAGACAATCTGACAATAGAATTTTAAAAATAATAAATTTAATAAAAAGTAAAGTTGTATTTCATCTTTTAAATATATGTTTGATAGTACATTTTGAAATTAGATTTAATTTAAATGGTGGTTGAAATTGTGTTTTATAATATATTTATAGATTATAAAACTAGTTGTAGTTGTAAAACTGATATTAGGTTAAATATAAATTCTTATTAATTAATTTATGAACATATTTTTAATAATTATAATATCATATAATTGATAATATATTGTCTTATTCATATTTTAAGGTAACAAAAATAAATTGAGTTTATAACCTAAATACTATTTATATTAAATGTTTATCTTTTATTAAAATTTTGCATTTTAAATTTTAAAATTCAAAATCTAGATATAATAAAAACATAAAAATGTTGTTTTCAAAATTTCCACTATTTGGATCATAGAATCTAAAAACAGTTTTCGAAAACATTGTCCAATGCATTTCTACTAAACTCAAGGAATCTGAAAGCATAAAATGGAATCCATATTGCCTACCAAATAAGCCTATAGTTATTATCCAGTAATAATTGGTAAGTTGCATGTTTAAAATTTATACTTTTTTTAAGTGGTTCGCCATTGAATATGACATTGAAAAAAAAATATTTAACATTATACAAACCAAAACTTGAACCTAAAACTTAAAAAGAGCTAATAATATAATTACCACTATGCCAGAAAATTTTTTTATTATTTGATTTGACTTTTTTTTATACATATTATTAAAGGTAAAAAATTTGAGAGGGGTTGGCCCATGGTAAATCCGCCCTTGAGGAGAGTAGCATATCAACTTGAATATAGTAATGAATGATGTGTACTCTTTTTTATTTTTTTAATAACGTTTAAAGGTAGGAAGTCGAATCTCTAATCTTTTGATCGATAATACATATCAATTATTGATAAGTTGTGTTCACTTTAGCTACTCTTTTTTAGGTTAAAAGATTGTAATATCTCACTTATGTAATGATAACCAGGAAAACTTTTATGTATTTTATATAACTATTTGAAACATTTTTAATACATGAAACTTTTTTAGTTAAATTACAAATGTGGTTTCTATGATTTTAAATGTTGAAATTAGTCCCTATGGTTTGATAATTACAATGACTATCTATGAGATTTTATCAAATCATAAGAACAAAATTCTAACTTTTAAAATCATAGGGATTAAATTCTAACTTTTTTAAATTATAGGGATCAAATTTATAATTTAACTAAATTTTTGTATACTAATATAATATGATTGTCAACATGCCTGACTCAAATAGTTATTAAACTATAATTTCAATTCTACTTTAAAAGAAAAGTTATTTGATGAAAGCGCTACAATGGGTAACTGTCTCTAAAATCTGTTTGATGTAGATTTGAAAAACTTGATGCACCTAATAACCCTTGGACTTAATTTTGAAGTATTTTGTTGTTCCTCTCTTATACATCCAACGTTATAAAATGATCAACCACATCATGACGGTATTTTCTAATAATTTCTTTATTTCACATATTGTCAAACTGAAAATATATATATATTTAATGCTCATATTCATTTTTTTAGCACGATTGAGGTTGGAAAAATTCAAATTACAAACAAATTTGTGATCGTTAACACATTCATTATACTAATTGAGCTATGTTAATATTGATTATGAGTCATATTAATATTCATTTAAAAATACATAGAACTCAAGCAACATTAATTAATTATTTGTGAAGCAAAATTGATAACGTGTCAAAAAAAAAAAAAAAAAACCTTTTGTCAGTAAGTTTCCAAAATCTCTCTCATGGAGGAAAAATCAACAACCTTTCCAATAATCTCTCCTTATTTATATGCTTCACCCTTTACCATCTTCCTCAAACTCATCCTCCATTTCTGCAATAAAGTCTCTTTCTCTTTCTCTCTCTGTTTCTCTCTCAGATCTCTGTGTTTTCTCTCTGTTTCTGATGGGTAGCGTTGAAGGAGAAAGAACAGCAACAGGATTTGCAGCAAGAGACCCATCTGGGTTCCTCTCTCCTTACACTTACCAACTCAGGTCCGCCATAGAACAGACCTCAAACTTTTTTATTTTTATTTTTAAAAAAAAGAGCCTCTGTTTCTCTTTCTTCTTCTTCTTCTTCTTCTTCTTCTTCTTCTTCTTCTTCTTCAAAGTTTAAAAATGATCGTTGATTTGCAGAGAAACAGGGCCAGAGGATGTTCACATAAGAGTGATATGCTGTGGGCTCTGCCATACGGACATTCACAACATCAAAAACGACCTCGGAATGTCGAATTACCCCATGGTTCCAGGGTAATTTCAATCTCAAATTCAATTACTCTGTTTTTGCTCTGTTTTTTTTTTTGTTAATGAGATTAATGGGTTTAATAATGGTGATTTTTGAAGGCATGAAGTTGTTGGTGAAGTGGTGGGAGTTGGGAAGAATGTGAAGAGATTTAGAGTGAAGGATTTGGTGGGAGTTGGATGCATTGTTGGATCTTGTAGAAGTTGCGAACGATGCGAAACTGATAGAGAGCAATATTGCAATAACAAAATTTGGACTAATAATGATGTTTACTCCGACGGCCGCCCAACTCAAGGCGGCTTCGCCACCGCCATGGTTGTCGACCAGAAGTAAGTCCTCGTCGCTGTTGTTAAGCTTTTGACTTTGCGACCTACCATGTTAAATCATCTCTTCAATCAAAAAGTTAGGCACCGATTTTGGGCTCTTTCATAATCCTTTCTTTTTTATTTTTTATTTTTTATTTTTTATTTTTATAAATTAACTCTATAAATACTATGAAAATTAAGTATATAAACCGGGAGTATCTTTATTTTGTTATTTGTTTTTTTTTAATATGTTTTCAAAAATTAGACTAAATTTTGAAAACTAAAAAAAATAGTTGTCTAAAGTTTTTTTTTTTCTTTTTGAAATTTAAGTTAGAATTTAAATATTTTCGTAAGAAAGATGAAATCTATAGTAGAGAATTGATGAGAACAAGAGTATATTTTTAAAAAATTAAAAATTAAATGGTTATTAAATACGGTCTTATTTTTTTGCCAACAAGAGCATAGCTCAACTGGTATCGAAAGTATGACTTATAACCAAGAGATCATGGGGTTTGAATCCCCACCTCCAATTGTTGATGTACTAAAAAAAATATGGTTTTGGTTTAATTCTCACTTTTTTAAGCTAAAATTTAAGAAGAAGATGTTTAAACTTTTATAAAATTTTAGTTTTAATGAAGTTGATAACAAAACAGAAATACATATCAGGGAGAGTAGCATTGATAGGAACAATACTTGGCTTGTGTGTAGATATTTTTCTATACATAATTATTAAAATGTGAGATTTCTTTTTTTTTTTCTCTTTTCTAGCTCCCAACATTTTAATTGTAGTGTATATTAGTCAAAAAGTGTTTGTTCATGAGCATAAATTTTTTAAAATAAGAAACTAAAATAAAATGGTTATTAAATAGAACTTAAATGGTTAATTTACAAAAAGAAGTTGATTTTTTTATCATAAGAGTTTGAACATTAAATCTCATATTAATGAGTTAAAAAGCAAAATTTAATTTTTGATTAGAGTTTCAACACCAATCATCCTAGGTTAAATCATCATTCAAACTCAAAAATTTAATCACCTTCAAAATTTGAGTTATATAGAAAGTTTTGTTATAAGTTAAATCACTATCGAACTCAAAAGTTTTACAATGAATTTACATAGGTTTGTGGCGAAAGTACCAGAAGGCATGGCACCGGAGCAGGCCGCGGCGGTGTTATGCGCCGGCGTGACGGTGTACAGTCCACTGAACCACTTCGGGCTGAAGAAAAGTGGGTTGAGAGGAGGGATCTTAGGCCTCGGCGGCGTTGGGCACATGGGAGTAAAACTGGCAAAGGCATTGGGCCACCATGTTACAGTCATAAGCTCCTCCAACAAGAAGAGAGAAGAAGCTCTGGACCATCTCGGCGCTGACGACTACCTTGTAAGCTCCGACGAAGCTCGGATGCAACAGGTCGTCGACTCCCTCGATTACATCATCGACACCGTTCCAGCGCATCACCCTCTCGAGCCTTACCTTTCGCTACTGAAGCTCGATGGCAAGTTGATCATGTTGGGCGTTGTTAATAACCCTCTAAAGTTCGTCTCTCCCATGGTCATCCTTGGTGAGTTTCTCGCAATGTTGACTCGCTGCTAAACTCGATAGGTTACAGTAAATTTAATATTTGGTTCATATTTTTTAACGTCTTTCTCTTGTTCGTGTGTTTTGAAACTAGAATTAAGTTCTACTAGTAGTTATCATTATTATATTAAGACGCGAGATATCAACTAGGATAAAACAGTACTTTTAAATCTGATACCATGTTGATAATACTTTCCTCCCTTACTTTGAGACGAGGAATTCTAGCTATATAAGATATGTGGTTCAATGCAATTTGATGAATAGTCCAATATCAAAATTAGTGTCGAAGTGAGCATATATAGTTGTAATTGGCATATCTCCTGATACTACATTAAATCGACCACAAAATATAAAAGTTAAAATTGTTAACACGTCATCTACTTAACAGGAAGAAAGACGATAACGGGAAGCTTCATAGGGAGCATGAAGGAGACACAACAGATTTTGGACTTCTTCAAAGAAAAGGAATTGAGTTCAATGGTGGAAGTGGTGAAGATGGATTACATAAACAAAGCCATTGAAAGGTTGGAGAAGAATGATGTTAGATACAGGTTTGTGGTGGATGTTGAAGGAAGCAAGTTTTAAAGAGTATTCATTTTTTAAACATGGGAAAGAAAGAGCCAAGTGGTGGCCAATATGGCCAAAATTTGGATGTATGTTTTTGGTTTTTTGTCCTTGACTCACCTACTAATTAATACTTATATCTACTTTTTAAGAAAATTATAGAAATTTGAGCTGTATTTGTGTATGATTTTGATGTGGGAAAGTTTGAATATATATTGTGATAAAAGAATGTGTGTTCTTTCAATTTTGAAGTTATGAATCTACCTTTTTTTTTTTAAAAAAAAGCTAACTTTTGAGGCTATTGGTTCTCAATCTTGGATTGATGAATATGAAAAGGAAACCTGAAAAATAATTATGTCACATTAAAGTCAAAAGGCGACTAAAAGATCGAAATGATAGTGTTTTTCATTCTCATTTCTTTTTTAGAAAGAAAAGAACAATATAAGAAACATTACATCTCTATCCAATTGTACAAAGAGTCCAAAACTAAAACTAGAGTCTTTTTTTAGAGAAATTATGGCATATGGGTCATTAAGACATCCAAACTCCAAAAATATCTAAAATTAACGAAATTTACATGAGGGTTTTTGCCAATTAAATACTACTGTCATCTTACCAAAATAGTCTTACGTATATTTAATAGAATCTAATTAAATATATTATTTTATTTTATTATTTATTAATTATACGGATTCTAATTTAGGAAAGTTAATAGCATAATTGATGAGTTAATTAAATCTATAATTAAAAGACATACAATTTTATTTCTTTTTTAAAATCTGTATCCGATTTCTTCATAATTTTCTATACGACATTCAAACTTAAATTCTTCATTTCAATTTTTACATTTTGCATCAACATCATCCCTCATTTCTTCATATTGCTGTCAGAATTCATCCACATTTTATTGTTTATTTTCCTGATTTCCTTTATTTTTTTCATTCTTATGCATTTCACTACATCGTGTTTAACTCGATTTAACTCCATATATACCTCATATATTTTTTGGTCGTACACATAGTCACAAAAACAATAATATAAGTGATAATATTAAATTAATATAATTCAATATATAAAGATATTTATATATATTATTTATCTTTATTGAGATCTGTATTCTACCTATTATTGATTTCATCATATACATTCAATATATTTAATTATTTGTAAATATAATTGATATATTTATTCATAATCATATTAGGTGGTTATATATATAGTTCAATATATATAATATATTTATATTTGTTCATATATCTTTTCTAGAAAAAAAATTGTATACAAAATATATACCTCGTATTATTAAATATACTTTTATATTTATAAAATATATTTGGTATGAAACAACTATACAACCATAAATAAGCCTTATGATGTCGCCAAAATCTTATTGTTGTTGTTGGAGTTGCTTGTGATGACAAGATGTCGTTTAAAAGTTTCATCGTTAAAAACCCCAACACTCTTCCCCTTCACCGACAGTGTTCAAACACGAGTACACTCATGCGACAATGTTTTCCATTACTACATCTGCGTTAAAAAGATTGGTCCACTAAAATCTTGGCCACTGAATTTTTTTTTTTTTTTTTACTTTCTTCCATCCATCCAAACTTGGAAATGGACGACGATCTCAATATCTTAGATGTGATAACCATTCTCAAAGATATGGTATATTTCTTGTTCCAACATGATTTAGTTTAGTATTGACAATCCACACTTTCTCACTAATTACAACAATTGCATTTGTTATCAGCAGTATATTTAAATTATACTCCTAAGTTACTTTATAATGTACTATATATATAAAACATACCCCTAAGTTACTTTACAAAAATGTTGTATGATATACATACACACATATACATATCACAAATAGTATATTTTAATTATACCACTAAATTACTTTAGGAATATACACATATAAACTATACCTCCTAGAAACTACATATTTAATTCTTACCTCTAATAACAAGACTATTTTGGTTTTATATATTGATACAATAGATAAGGATAAAACCATACTTTCTTTACCCAATATAATTTGTCAAAAGCTTTACACAGTATATAATGTTCTAACTTCTAAAAAATACAATCAATGTTTGGACTACACTATAATGTAGTTAGTAGCACGCCGAATGTGTTTTTTTAGATAGAAACAAAACCCTCAACTTTAGTATAAACAAATATCCCAATCATATGAATAATAAAAGAGGTATGAATAAATTCAAGTTAGTACGAATAAAATCTAAAAAAAATATGATTATGAATAAATCTAAGAGATATAAAACCAATAAATCCAGAAACACAATCCTCAAACTTTTGTACGTTTCTTCAGATGTGTTTGTTTTGGCCATGATTAGGAATTTAAAACAAAAAAATTGTTTACTAACACATAACACACAAATCTCCAATTCAAATACGGGGTATTTTGTTGAAATACGGGTCTCTGTTTTGGGTCATATATGTAGTTCTAGTTCACTCCTTTTTTTATGATCATTTTATTTTTCGGTTTTTGGTTTCTTTTTTTTTTAATTATGCTTGTTTCTTCATTATTTTTAAAATTTTTTGCACCTTCTATAAAAACACATGTGAATTCTAAGCTAAATTTAAAAAACAAAATTAAGTTTTTAAAACCTACTTTTTTTTTTAGTTTTCAAATTTTGATTTTGTTTTTTAAAACGTTTTCAAAAAGTTGGTAATAAAGTAAAAAACTTATATGCAAAAGTAGTGTTTATAGGTTTAATTTTCAAAAAAAAAAAAGAAAAAAAAACAAAATAGTTATCAAACGGAGACTTAGATAACTAGGCACAAATTGAAAATTCCATTAATTTAAGAAACATCTTAGAAGAGTATGGCCCATCAACCAAAATTATCCTTTAAATTTCGACATGAAGAGTAGGGATTACTCATTGCAAAATGCAACATTATTTGTCCAGAGTATGGAAACAAATAAAGGTTGTTTGAGGCACTGAATGTGTTATAATGGTTTGTAAGTTATAATAATATGTAAAATTATATACTTTATATTTAGGATGCAAAGTTATGTAGTTATGTTTTAGTTGCAAAGCTTTATCATAAACTATGATAACACGGGTTATTATAACATGCACCCCAAACAGACCCCTAAATGTTTAGTTGTGGCACAAAACAAGAGGACTTAGCGCTACAAACACCTTCCCATTTGTGAAGGAATAGGAAATGCACAGATTTTCTGCTTATAAAAGGGGTGTCCAACAGACATTTTAAGCATCCTAAATTTCTTTTCCACAACCTAATAAACACAATAAAATCCCAACTCAATTTCCTGTTGATTAATGAACACTTCACAAAATGTCATCCATTTTGATACTAATGTTGAAAATTTTGAAGGTTTTGGAAGAAGAAAGGACTCAATCTATGGAGTCCTGATCTCAACTTATCTCAAAGGGAAAGGAACAAAGATGTTCACACAACCTAATTGTATCCTTTTACAACTCTAAAAAAGCATGAACTATTGTATTGGAGAATTTATATATGTTTGTGGACTTCTTCATACTATAGTTTAAAGCAATATCGTCTCCAAGATCTTCTCTACACTTTTCTCTTATTATGGGTTTCTTTGGGTGTTGCTTTGAAGAGAATGCAATCTCTATTTAACAAGAAACGTTTAGTAGTTTCTCAAAAAAAACTGCCCTTTTTTTTAGAAAGAAATAAGAAACAGAAACAAGAAACACGAACGTTTATCAAACAAGACTGTTTCTTAAAAATGGGAAACGGGAACATGAAACAAGAAATAGGAACGTTATCAAACCAGCCCTAAGAGTATGGTTTCGATCTCAGATGATATTAATGTAGTTCAAACTAGTAAAGCAAATTTTTATGCAGAAGATTTTGCTGAGAGTGTGGCTATTATTATAGCAAAATTGTGTTGGAACTAAATAGGCTACTAGTAAGGTAAAATGTACAACATAAAAATATCGATAGGGACAATTACTATACATTTATGAATAAAAGGATATTTAGGAGAGACATAAGTGATAAGATTGAAAGGAAAAAAAAAATGCAAGATCCTTTCAATATTATATTTTCATGCTACCATCATTTATATTGATATCTAATAAATAATTAAAAGTAATATGTGGACTTAATAAAATAGTAACTCAAGTAGTCTAGACAAATATGAATGACAGTAGTTGGTACTTAAATTCAGTCATATTATAAATAATTAAAAGTAATGTGGGACTTGTAAAATAGTAACTTAAATGGTCATATGGCAGAATACAAATAGTAACAGTTGGTCAATCATATCATGAATAATTAAAAGTAACATGAAATTCAATAAAGTAGTAAGTCAAGTGATCAAATATGAATGACGAAAGTTGATACTAGCATGTTTTTTTTTTAAAAAAAAGTGTTCTATTATTATGTTAAAATATGCGCTATTAAATATTTTTGATCGAATCATAAAATCATTTTTTTAAAAAAATAAAGAGGGGTCAAGGACAATATTTTCAATCTCATTGCCATCCCAACAAAGAAACAAAATAATGATAAACCAAATCTAACAAAATAAAAGATCCTTTTACTATTCCCTGCGCTCGTGATTTTAAGAATGAAGAGTTTACCTAAACATAACTCAACTGATTAAGACATATATCCTCGACTAAAAGATTGAACAATTCTGAGACATTACCGCATTCCATTGAAAAGTAATGTTGGGTTCCTGATTGTCATTTGCACTTATCATAAGACATCATTTTCCAGCATCGATCAAAGATGGCAAAGGGAATACATCAATTTCTTGTCAACTGGAAAGCAGATGAGAGATCTAAATAAATGGTCTCTGCACATTGACAAACACATCTACACATACATATTCAGAAAGAGCCTGATGGAATTAAACTTCTTTTCAAGTGCTTGTGTAAATTGCAAACAAAATGTATCAGGTTAAAATCATTACATCCAACAGATCTATTTCATCAAAAATTCAGCCAACTCGACTCACTTGCAGCCGTGATGCACAAGATACCAAGATCCTACCCTACAATTCCTGATATCGCTCATGAATGGCCTGAAAAATTAGCAACTGAGGCTGTAACGACCCCGACTTCCTCATTTCTTTCAAGATGCAAGTGAAAAATAAATGCAGTCATTAGTGACTTGTGTCGATGAAATCTTTGATCTATCAATCCTGCCTCAAGGTAAGCTGTAGCTGAATCCGTAACTCGAGATTATAAGTTCTGACTAAAGTACATATTCATGAAATATCTTGAAGGGTTGAAGCCAATCAAGATAACTGCAGGCAGAAAATGAAAATGAAAATGAAATTTACTTTCAGCACAAGAGCTCAGAAACAGGGAGTTCAAGGTTTCATTATGACTTACAGATTGGAGTAAGGACAAAGACCACGCCAATTGGATAGAGGAAGAAGGTAGTTTTCTCCAAAAATGGTAGTACTGCATTAGGGCAGCACACGGTCAATAATTTCATGGAAGCAATCTTGCGGCTAATGCGAAACTAGGAAGTGACAGAAACTCAAATATAGCTATGATCTCATTCATGGATCATTTTGGTATAGCACAACATCTTAGGCCCCCTTTGATAACTATTTGATTTCTTAAAATTAAGCTTATAAATAATACTTCAACCCATGAATTCCTTTGTTTTGTTATCTACCTGCTAAAAATATTTTCAAAACTCAAACCAAGTTTTGAAAACTAAAAAGTAGTTTTTTTGCTTTTGGAATTTGTCTAAGAATTAAAATGTTTTTTCTTAAGAGAAGTGAAAACCGTAGTAAAGAAACTCTGAGGAAACAAGCACAATCTTCAAAAACAGAAAACTAAAAACAAAAATCATTACCCAAGGTCCCAAACGGGCCTTAGTTATTTATCTCCTTCTCTAATGTGTCATTGATTATCTCCTCTAGGAGTGCCTAATATCATTAGATTCTCTCATACCAACACTGATTAATTTGGAACATATAAATTGATATAATTTGAACAAGACTTCAACTGTGTCGTGTGTCCATTATGGACTAAGAAGAGCTAGAAGTTGGGAAATTGCACTTCCTCTCTCCACCGACTGCATACTCTTTTAAGTTTTAACCAACACTATTTCATCTCATTCACTTGTCATCCATCGAATTAAATTTAAAATCATTCTTAAATTCACTAACTCCCCCCGGATAATGGTTTTTTTTACAAGAACCCAAGCTTTCATTGAAAAAAAATGAAAAAATATAAGGACATCCAAAAAAAACCAAGTCCATATAGGTAACTCAACTATAGAAAGGGATTTCAATCCAGTATAACTTGTAAAGTATTTTTAACTAATTAAAAGTACCTTTTCAAATTTGTAGTGTTTGGAAACATAATTAAAAGTACTTTACCTTTAGAAGAAGCACAAGCATTTAACTAATGCTTTTTCCTAAAAATACTTATATATAAAATATTATCGTTATTCGAAGGGGGAAAAAAACCCCTCAGATGCCATCCTAATCTTACACTTAATCTCACCTCAATCTCATTAGATACAATAACCTTTAGGTTAAAATCCAAAGCACTATTTCCTAAATGGCACCCACCTGAAATTTCTAAAAGAATCAAAAGTTCTAGCCATCAGCCATGAATAGAAAAAGGCGTTGTCCTCTCTGGTTCAGTTACTTATGTATGCAATCAACACAAAAATATATAGATCAGATGGGAACATGAAAGAAAATATAGCTTACCATCATAACCTAAAAAGTTGACGTAATGGTAATACGAAGCCCCAATCATGAAAAGCAAATTTGATAGCAATAACGGAATGAAGCCATGGGCCACCAGAAGCGGTGATATAAAATAATGGATCACTGCAACGAAACCAAGACTTCAGAGTGGTATTATAGATGCTGGAAAACAAAACACAAACACAAGCCCTTATCATACTTACCGTAAAGCAAAACAAACATTGGGAAGAAAGAATTGCAGTGCACATCAAATGCATAGAGCCTTGAACCAGTGAAAAATAAATAAACGATATATCAATCCACTAATTTATAATTCTTGAAGGGAAGACATTGCGTAAATATAGTAGAATCAGAATGCTAAACCCCAAAAGGCCACTAAAAACTGCATAAAAAATAATTTGGTCCCAAAAACTGATGTTTGGCAAGAGTTTAAATGAAGTTTTAAGCAATCCTGAATAAAGCTAAAATTGAGAGTAGGAGATCTTGCCATTCAACCCGTTGCTCAACTACATGACTGCCTGGGGTCTCTTCCCGAAGATAAGCATTTGATAATAACCTGAAAGTACATTTCAGTAATGAAATTGTTCACGATAAATTATATCAGCATACCATAAAATATTTTGAACCATAAAAATTGAGGGATGTGTGAACTTCATACAGATGCTCAAGTGGACAACTGTGATAATAATTCAGCATTAGTAAGTTGTTAAAAGTTAGAAACCATACGTGGAACTTCAACATAATTTAATAAAGATATTTAAAAGGAAATTGCATCATCATACAGAAGACCTCAACAAGGAAAAGGGAAACAGCCAAAATCCCTATTCTTTGTTTTAAGCCACAACATCTCTTTCGCTGATAAGGAATGCATAATTATTGAAACTCATGCCCAACATATCTAACAGTAAAGTTATAGGTTTACCATAGGTCCATACTACACCAAATTAGGGTGGGTCATATCCTTGGTGCTGATGTCAACCATTATCTAGAAGATATGATCAACCAAAATGAAATCTTTTAGTCATGTAGTCAAACTAAGTGATCAGCCTTTATCTAACTTTCATTCATATTGGGATATGCTTACTGCACTAAGTGCAGAAACAAATATCTGAAATTGAAGTCAGGGAAGCGTAAGACAAGGCACATCCAATTAGGACGATTCAAGTCCTAAGAGCCAAGAGAACAAATAATCAGTCAACCTCTAGAACGTAAGATCCATTCGAGATGATAGCAAATGATGAATATTTCTTGTGCAGACAAAAAATAATTTGTTGGTAAAATCATTTAATAACATGCACACAGCAGGGATTAGCTTACCAACAACAAGTAGCCAAAATCGCACCAGTTATTAGCAAATGGGAGAGCAGTACTGAAATAACTACAAAAGTGGCATGTGCTGCACTATGATCGTATCTGAAATTGTTAACGAAATTTGACAATCAGAAAATGTTAACAAAATATGACAATCAGAAAACAAAACTAAGGCGTAAATTAGCTGAATTTCTTAATAGACAACTTCATAAAAAGACATGAAGAAAAAAGTCCAATTGTAACCAATCAAGAGAAGAAAACAATTATCACATCACACGTAGTATATAGGTATACATGCTTCTTTCATTTTTTTTTTGGGGGGGGGGTTTGTGCGAGTGCATGTCTATTTGTTCTTTGTGGGAGAAAGGAAGAGGCTGATACACCTTCTCAAAAGTCAAGACTGTCTTAATTTCTGACACAAGAAACTACCTTAATGGATGGGTGCTTCATCATAAAATAAACCAACAAAGAGATGAGACACTACATAGAAGCATTGGCTAACACTTACGCAGCACAGTAAGCCAAAGTTGCAACTGCCAAAAGAAGACTGCAGATCACAACAAAAGCAGGATCGTCACGTGCCCATTGATTCTTAGTTTCTGACACAAGAAAAAAGCAAACAACTTTTCATTTGAGTCCTAATATATGGAAAACTTTTATACATCTATTGTTAACACTTTTTCTTTTTTTCTTTTGGAAAGGGAAACAAACTTCATTAATGCAATGAAATATACAGAAGGGAGGAAGACCTCCAAGGCTAATGTAGGTTCAAAAAATCCCCTCCAAAAAAAAACTATCTAACTTACACCAAATACTACTGTATACAAAATGAGAACATAAAGAGAAATAAGGTTTCTCCCCTTTCTATCAAAGGTTCTATTGTTCCTTTTAAGCCAGTAAAAGAAGATTGCTAACTGACCCTTTTCTTTTTTTTTTTTTGTAATTTTCAGATGAAAATAGACATCCCATAAAATTTTTTTGCACATCAAACAAAATAATGATAAAATCACATTTAAATAGAAAAGATGTTGATCCTGGGTTTAAACACTACACTAGTTACGAGTCTTATCCTATGACCCCCATGTGATAGCCTATGTAGTCAAGTTTGTTAACTTCATAACAATGCTGAAGAGCTCTTTGACTCCATTTCGAGTAGAGAACCCACATCATTATCAAATCACCCAATGGACTTCTACCCATTAACCACAGAACATCTAGCTAACTAGTCTGCGATGGAAAAAACAAATTAAAAAGGAATTAATTTTGAGTTGAATTTCTCCACCTAATATTTAATGGATGAGAGGAAATCTAACAAAATTACACATCCTGACCAAATAGAAAGAGGATTTTAGAAATAACCAACACAAAGGGGAAACGAAAGGCATACAAACAAATAAGAACTAGGAATCAGATCCTCAACAAAAACCAAATTTTGTGTCACTGAACAAATTAAATACTACACCCAAAAGGGGTGGCCTCATTGGTTAGGATTTGGGGTCTTTTGGTCATATTGACTTAAAGGTCTCAGGTTCGAGCTCTCGAGTGAGTTTAATAAATAAGAACTCTTGCAGGGTGTTTGAAGCACTGTGTTGGGTTTGGATGGTTTTGGAATCCAAATCCAAAACGTTGTTTGGGCCACTATGTTCAAAACCTAATGGGTTTGAAACACTGCACACCAAACATTGTTTTCTAATTCCCAGGGTTTTAAACCCTCCAGAATAAACCCCCAAAAGTTTCGATTCCAAGAGTTTTGATTCTGAAATGGTGCTCCAAACGCCCCCTTGATATCTCCTGGGTCTGGGTCTCGGGGCGGGCGCAAGTGCTCCCGGGTATAGGGGAGCAAAGCTCCAACACCCCATTATAAAAAAAAAAACAAATTAAATACTATTTTTTTTATGAATAACCAAACTTATGATTTAAAATTGATGATAATTTCTCTACCCAATAGCTTTTGAGACGAACATAAATTTATTATGAGAAACATCCCAACACAACAAGGGTGGGTAATCCTAACAAGAAAGAATTGAGACCTAAGAGAAGTAAACAAACAAGCAAGAGTCAGAAACCTAAGAATCGGTATCCCAAAATTTAATGGTCCACCACCACGGCTCCATCACTTATTTCCCCAATGCCTCAAGTAAAAATTTAGAATATAGCAATAAGCTTCCCCTCAGAAATAGACATGCTAATCTAATAACTCTATGTATTATGATACATAGAGTATAAAACCCTACAATTTTAGAAAAGGAATTCGTTTTGAATTTAATTCGCCACCTTCATCTAGTAGCATGTTAGGTTGGTTGTGATTAACAATGAGAGGAACTCAGCGCAAAGTTAAAGGGAAAACTGTATATTGCAAACAATCTAAACAACTTATAAACTGGATTACACATGACTGTGAAGCACACATGAGTACAATAACAGATTCTTCAGCACCATTACAATCAGCACAAACAAATAAAAGAACTTTTTGATGGGAGATGTACTCACGCTTGTGATACTTGGTATGCTGATAGCTGCGTACATAGCAAAATTCCACCAAAAATCAAAAACCAACGATTAGGAAAGGGCAAAATTAAACTTGAAACAAAGTTTGCTTCAGCTCATAGTGACTGACAATAGGCAATAAGAACCAATACGTACACAACTTTGGGTGAAGTGCATAGATGAAGCATTTGCCAGAATGTATATTCGATGTCCATTTGTTGCCACTGCAATTAGCCAGATGAAGTGATGACTTGTGAAATTAATGGCATCAAGCAAACAACATCATATAAGAAGGGAAAAGAAAATTAGTTTCATTATGGGGCCAATTTCCAACAAATTATTCTTAAACCAAGAATATGACAATCAAGAACTGCAAAGAGAACAGAACTAGCCAAAACATGTTGAGGAAGCAATAAATTACTTTACAAATCCAAACGGCTAAAACTTGTTCTCATCGAACACGACCAAGCTCTAAACTATCTAACTATACAACAACTTGAATTCACAAGATCCAAGACTCCACGTGACATCAAGGATCAAACAGTAGTTGAGCAGCGTAAAGTAAATCACGAATAACAAAATGATCTAACCGAAACGAAGCAGGAAGGAAGAATCGCGGCTAAAATACAAAATAAGAATAAGATTCCAGAAGGAACTAGAACTACAACAACACTGTTCCAATGTATACACGGAGAAAAAAGGATAAAGGCATAAAAATTCCTCAAAGAACGATAATACTAAATCAGATGATTCTGAATTTATACAGTCTTCATCGGCCATATCCGTGAAGATGAATCGTTCACGAATTGGATGAGAAAAGTAGAAGTTTGATTAACATATGGAACGGATCTGCTAGGGATGGAAAACAGACAGAATCTGAGGGAGTGAGAGAACCTTGACAATTCGACGAAGGTACTGTAGATACATGGGATTAGCTCGAGATGTAGAGGACGAGGAGCGCCCTCTGGAAGCTGTGGGCAACATCTCCGTTTGCTTCAAATGGCGTCGCCTTCTTCCTCCAGTGACAGTTTGAATTCTTCTGGTGACTTCTTCGCTCTGAGATCTGAGAATTTTCCGAACAGACTGCTTCTTCTCTTCTCCGTCGACAAGTTTCAGAAAACGGGCGAAGAAGGAAGAAATGAAATTCTCTCTCTCTCTCTTCCAATGTTAGATAAAAATGATTTTGGCCCAAGTTTATACGCATACTTCAAAATTACTTCTATGTTTTTTTTTTTCTCTTTGACATTATTCTTTATCTAATTAATTTTATAAAAAAAATTATCTAATTAATTGAACTTGGCATATTCTAAAAATAAGTGAATAAATTTTGGCAAAATTTCATTTTCACACCCTTATGCCTAATTGATTTGATCAAATTTATTAGGGGTAATTAGACGTTCAGTATATACTTCTAATTACATTTGTGTAAATATATATTCTAAATATAACTATCTGTGTATCTCAAATCGAGGAGGGCTTTGTAGTCAATGTAGTCCAACTTTTATGAAAAAAAATATGGTCCATTATCTATTGTTGTAATTTTTACTGAAGGTGGACTATTATTGAAAAATGGGTTTCTGATATAGGTTATTCATGTATTTAGCCCTTTTATTATTCTCCATCATGATTCAATTTTGGATTCAATTTAAAATAAGTGATAAAATTAATATTCTCCATCATGATTCAATTTAAATATTTTTGTATTTGGACAAGACATGACATAGTGTTTTTTAACTGTGTTGAAGTTTGTGTTGACTTAAAAATGCTGGAGCTTTACTCCCTATAATCAAGAACACTCCTAAGGCCCAAAACACATCAAAGATTTTTATTTTTTTTATTTTAAATTTATAATATTTAATACTATTATTTAAATGATTTACATAGCATGTTAATTGAGTTAAACGACAACATATTAATTAGTACGATAATTATAAAAAAAAAATGCCAACTTAACAAAGGCAAATAGGCAATAATTTCAAAAAGTGATGATCTGTTATTTAAATAATAATAATAATTAAATATAACATAATAAATGATATTACATTTTTTTGATAAGTCTAACTCAGTTGATTAAGACGTGTTCACTACCAAAAGATTAGAGATTTGAACCCTCTCATCTATGTCTGGATGAACTCAGAAAAAAAAAAGGGCATCGTTCAACCCAAAAAAATGGGAAAACAATATTACAGTAGGAACAAAATTTTAAATTTTACAGTAGGAATTAGGAACTCAATTTGAAGTTTAGAGAAACTTAAAGAATTAAAATTAACAATTCATAAACCAAAATAGAAAATAACCAAGACCAAAGTTTAAATCCACCATGTAAATATTTTCATAAAAAATAACAATATAAATATTAAAATGGAAAACAGATTAAAAATCTAAAACTCAGACAACCATATTTGAATCTAAACTTTGATAGAAAAGTATGACATGACTTGCCCAGTCTTCTAATACACAATACAAGAAACTTCCATTTAATCTACCCGCAGGAAACATCTTCAAGGACCTCTGCAACTATTAAAGTACCCTAATCAGATAGATGTGAACAGTCACAACAAAAATACAACTAGCTTTGACTACAGCTTGGAAATGACATTAAACTCATAACAATTCGTACCGTGCCTCCGACGTCGAATATGTTGTGCATCCATTAACCAACTAGACGGGCGACAGGAGGGGTTATGCTATTCGGGGAATTGGAATGCTCTCAGCAGCAGGTAATGTCACCGAGCGAAGTAGCTCCAATGAGAAAACGAGACCGAGGAAATGGGAGAGGATAGTGTTTGCAGAAGCCTAAAAAAAGGGAAGTTAAAAGAAGTCATTAACTGGTACATGGCCCTTGAGGAAACTAGTATTATGTCCTCAAGAATCAATCTACATTTTGATATGCCTTTTACAAGTTTGGTTCATGAAATGCTTGGGTGAGCTTTCCTGTTTTGTCTCTCCCAATCTTTTCACCTATCCTAACAGCCCTGCTCTTTTGGTTCTTTCTAAAAGAACATAAAGTCCTTTACACTATCATGATTGCCAATAGTTACAGGAGAAGTAAAATGATATGCTCTTGCAATCAATACAACTGATCTTATATTCACTTTTGTCATTGTGAAAAGCACTCTGAATTGCAGCTTAAGTAACCATATCTCATCAACAAAAGGCAGCAATGGAATCCAACCACAGACCTTTTTAGCATACCAGTTCCATCAAGTTTTAACCTTATTTTTAATAACATGTTTGAAACATTTATCCGAGTCCAAAATCTGAAGATCTTTTATGTTTTTCAGCTAAATAATCATTGAGAAAAAAAATATACCTGTACTAAGAATACATCCAGAGCGAGAACAGGGCTATTCCCAGGAGATGCTCCCTGGTAATATGGAATTGCTGAGGAAGTAAGAGCCTTAGCAACTAACAATCCGACTGTCGCTTGCATCCCCAGAATGGCAGCACCCATGCCCAGAATGTTCACAACTATTCCATTCTTTAGGCTATTCACAACATCGGCTCGAGGAGGAGCCTGAAATCGAGGTCAACAAATAAATTGTGGAAACATGAATTTGTCAATTTTTTACTTTATTTTACACATGCTCATGTTTAGCAGCTAAAATTATGTAAAAAATGCTACTCATTCAGTTACCAAATAATAGAACAAAGTCTATTGGTTCGACATTGCAAAAATAAATGATCGAAGAACTAAAGAAAGGAAGCATGCTGAAAGCTGGATATATGATCAAGTTGCATTCTAAGAACAAAATTGTTTAACAAATAACTTCGTAAGGTTACATTTTCTTGAGTAAAAATATTAATGGTAATAGAAATCCGCAAATGTTAGAAATGCCCAAGGATTTACCATGTCCAATCTCTCAGCAAGGTACCGATTTGAATGTCAGATCCTGAATTTCACCATGTTTATCTTTGGATAGGAAAATACTAAGAAAGGTGATAACGCCTTTTAAAATCTTTAATAAATATGAAATAACCAAGTGGCAACTGGCAATATACAGGTCTTCTTTTTTCATTTTCAAATAGATAAATATCTTAACAAATAATAAGCTCTATTTTTAATAGCAAAAAGATCCTGTTTATTACCGGATAAAATTGGATGAATGAACAAGGTTTTGCGTTAAAAAGACTGAGGGGCCAAATAAATGGTTTCTTGCACGCTAAAGCTTAGCAGTAATCTTGAGCAATCAGAAAACACAGAGAGAACGTGCAATTATAATACCTTGGAGGGCTGATTTGCAGTCCGTTGAAGTTTATCAGAAAGCCGAATGTAACCAAAGGACCAAAATACAGAAATGAAAGCTGCCACAATACCACCAGCAGTAGCATAAAAAGTGGCAGGTGATGTAATTTTCCCGGTGATGACAACAGAAAATGAAAGAATAACGGCAGCCACAATAGTGCACACCAACTGTCCCCAAAATCCAAGATTACCCAACCTCTTGAAGTACCTCGATGTCTTCTCTAATCTCTTTGCCACCTAAATCATCAAAGCAACTTAGTTCATTATACGATTGGCAATAATGATAGTGATGCAAACTAGAACCTCTCGAGAACACACACAAGAAATCATTGTTCAATCCAAAAGTAGTGACTACAAAGGCATAGCACTTAACTATATGCTGCCAATTAACCTACAATAACACTGTAAACTGTTTAACAAACCACAGACTACAAAACCACTAAACAAGCAACTAATAAGTTAAGTGCCTCTTTCTTGGTTTGATTTTGTTGGATTGGAGCCCCTTTCTGTAGGTTGTTTGTGGGACTCCCTTTTATTGGGATTATTTTTCTGCATGCCCTTGTACATTCTTTCATCTTTCTCAATGAAAACTCAGTATCTTACCCAAAATAATAATAATAACAATAATAATAATAACAACAGTAACAATAACAGCAAGGTAACCAACTAATATTAGCCTTGATGACACAACATCGATAGTTTCACTTCATGAGAGTCATAAAGAACGTAGTACTTTTGAAGTTCAAACAGATTTATCACTTTGTCCAGCTTAGCCTCTTCCAGTCTACTTAGATTACAATGAAGAAACATTTTAAAGACCTAAACAAACTGTCCATTTGCAGTAGTAAAGAGGCTATGCAATGGGACCGTTTAGGAAATAATTTGAGCATCATAAAATCCTATTGTTTCTAACCATTTTATAACATACACATATGAAGTGAAGGAATTTGATCCAAAATGCGAAGACAATCTACAATGATGCTAACAATTTGTCCTTTCTTACTCTTCATAGTTTGTCCAGAGTCTACTCCCTATTTGTCTAGCTCTAGTTGCTTGATTTTTCATGTAATCTAACTACTTATGCTCAGTACCTAAGCCACCCAAGCTTCTTATCTTCCTGTCCACTGTAAACTGTGACGTTCACACATGACATGTTTACATACCTACACTTGCGTCACTTTCTCAAGTAGTTTCTCTTCTATTGTACAAAATCACTCCACTTTCCCAACTTAGACTAACGCTTATTCTTCCTAAAATATGTTAAATGCACCAGCGACTTTTCACTCTTATCACCCTCCCATACAATGATACAAATGTTGAAAAGAGGCAGCCTTTGGTTACTCATTGATTTTGCCTAATGACATATATGACTTTCTTGCCTCCATTTTTATGAGTCATCCTTTCCAGGGAGTGAAGAAGGTTTTGTGGCTTGCATTAAACAAGTTTTCCTGTGATTTCTTTGTGGCGAAAGGAATGGAAGACTTTTCAGGGACTTTTTCTCCACTTTTGATAATTTTATGGAATTAATTCTTTTTCATGCTTTGTATCTATTGGTGTAAATGTAAACACCATTTTTCTAATTACACCTTATCTTCCTTGATTCCAATTGGACTTCATTTTTGTAATACACCTTTAGGTGTTGGAGGTTACACTCCTTTTTATTTCATTTATCAATGAAATTTGTTTCCCTTCTCAAAAAAAAAAAAAAAAAAGAAAAGAGAAGAAAAGAAAAGAAAGGAGTCAGCCTTTATAGAAGTTGAAAAAGACAACCTCAACCAAACAGAAGTTGGGAAGAGGGAACCTTCGAGGTAACATAGAACAAGGTAATGAACTAATACTCGGCCCATGACAGCCATTTGGCCCATGCTTTGGTCTATGTAAAGCACCTTGTCTCCAACCCCTGATTATTAATCCATTTGAAGATAGCAAGATGTGTTGTGTCTTAGAACAATACCCTGTAGTTTGAATATTTAATTCCAAAAGTTGCTGGTGGAGCTACTTAGGTCAACTACAGAGCTTGGTGATCTTTTTTGATAAACTACAGAAGCTGCATTACAACAACGAAATGAGCATATTTCACCGATTAATCCACTACCATCAATAGTTAGTCCATTCCCTCATACTAGGGTCATTCTCAATGAAGTCCATAGTGTAGATAATCCCATGCAACTGTCAGATAGGTTGTGGCAGCAATAGGCTAGTTGAAGATATCACTACATACTTGTTAGGAGTGCAGATGAAGTCCCACATTGGCTATGGAAGAGACAAATCCATGGAATATAACTGAGGACAATTATCTCCATTGGTATGAGGCCTTTGGTGTGAAACCAAAAGCAAAATCATGAAGGACTATTCCCAAAAAGGATAATATCATATCATTGTGGAGATATGTGGAAGTGCCATTGAATCCTCAGAGTTCGAACAAGAATTAGTGAGCCTTATAGTCATACGACAATGTGGATGAATCCCTAGTTCAGACAAAAAGTGCTTGAGCAGTAGCAAGCAAGTATAACTCTATTAAGTTGGCTAGATTGATAGAAAGATGAAGAGTAGCCCAATCAGGTCAGGTAGACCGATAGAAGGAGTGCGTCTTTGCTCAAAGAGAGGTGGAGGGTGTGATAGTGGTCACTATCCCGGGAAAATATCCCACAATGTGATCCGTGTTTTTGCTCTATTTTGGTTGTTGCCTTTGGGATGATAAGAGCAAGCTCTCATTGTCAATCGAGAGTGAACGAATGAATAATTGTGAGGTTCAAGTAGTACTTTGTTCAAAGGGAGGATTCTTAAATATTAGGAGTGCAAACAAGGCCCACATTGAATAGGGAAGGGACAGATCTATGGAATATAATTGAGGACAATTATCTCCATTGGTATGAAGCCTTATCGGTGAAACCAAAAACAAACTCGTGTGGGCTTGTACCCAAAGTGGACATATCTTACCATTGTATAGATATGTGAAGGTGTCGTTGTCCTTAACACTTGTTATGTTGACAAATTGAACAATTTGATACATACTGCTGAACCATCTTTCAAATCCCCTTCCAATATGAATCAGCAACTACTTGCTTGTAAACTTTCATACGCTCGTCGCTCATCTGAATGCCCCCCAATCACACTATAATGGTTCTTTCAGAGGAAATGAAAGAAATGAGAAGAGATCCTTTGGAACTATGACTACCAAAAATACAAAATGCCCTTTGAACCATAATTAATCTGACTCCACAATAAAGTGTGAGGGAGAAGGTTGGTCTTCCATAATGGCCCGTTGAGTTGGGCTTGGACTAGGTAGAAGTTTTCTTTTACATGCTCTTTGATAGCTTTAATATGATCCTCATCATGATATAGAAGGATGTTAAAATTACCTCTAAAGGTAAACATGAAGAGGCATCCACTGCTTTATTCTCTAGTTCATGACAGCATTGGATTTAGAAATCATAACCCCAACAACTTTGTCAACCACCTTTGAGATTTACACTCACTAGCCTTTGTTCTATCAACTATTTGAGTCTCATTTGATCAATGTGGGCAATAAACCTCCATCTAAGCAAGTAGGGCGCCATTTCTAAACTAATAACATTATGACCATCAATTCCATCTTGCCTAGTCTGAAAGGACTTGGCAGTAGTTTGCTAGGATCGTTGGCTCTTCATTTCTAGTACACCCACCCCATAACCAAATGTGTTGACTTTCACAATTATCTCTTTAGAAATCAGAGACTCAATGAAAGAACATTGTGGCCATAGGAGTTTTGTATTGATTAAGAGGGGCCTCAACTTATTTTTTATTTTTTATTTTTTATTTTTTTATTTTTTTTGATAAGGAAACAAACTTCATTGATAAATGAAATGGTGAGAGAAAATCCTAAAATACAAGAAAGTTACAGAAAAGATTTCCAATTCAAAAGAAGAGTAGAGAGACTATAACGCTAAAAGGGTGTTTATATTTACACCAATAAAAAGCATTGAATAAAACCAAATCCATGAAAGCACTAAAAGCCAAAGAAACTTCTCTGAAAATTCTACCATTGTGCTCACACCAAAAATACCAAAAGAAAGCACGATTGATAGCCAACCATAGAGTCTTCGTTGCCACCTTAAAAGGGTGTTCCACAAAAATCAAAGCAAGAATATCAAAGATAGAATTTGCCTCAACTTATTGGTTCCAACGAAATTTATCGCTTTTCAATTGTTCAGCCGGGTCATACAGTGTTACTATAGCCTGCCACAATTTTTTTTGACATGCTGCATAAGACCTCAAAATCCACTTAGTTTCCTTTTGTTCACAACTAGACCGAGAGGGCATGGCTTGAATTTTTCTGGGATCAGCACATACCTCTTCCTCGAAAGAACGACCTAGTTTCCTTTTGTTCAGCACATACCACTTAGTTTCCTTTTGTTCACAACTAGACCGAGAGGGCATGGCTTGAATTTTTCTGGGATCAGCACATACCTCTTCCTCGAAAGAACGACCTAGATTTCCAACTTCCTTGCTCAGATTTACACTTCCTTTCATTGATACAGACATTGCTATCTCAATACCCGCATAACACTTCACAAGTGCCTAAGATGTTCCTCTAATATCACAATGTATGATAAAATGCCGTCAAAGAAACAAATTTCCTTAACTGTACCAAGTTCATGCCTAGAATGTTCAGGAAGGAGAATTGGTGAGCCCACACAGTTTTATCAAGAATTCATAGTGTCCTTCATGAGTTAAAGAAGTAATCTTGCATATATCCTCTAGCTATACTTGTATAGCAAAACTAGGCACTGGGGCACTGGATTTGCTAGCGATCAAAACATAAACACAACAGAAGGGTTGCTTGAGTCTCTCAACCTGATGAATTTGGTAATACACAAACTTAAGGTCCAACTTATTGAATATTGATTCTCTATAAAGTTCGCCAAGTAATTCATCTATCATCATTCATCGATATTGGGACTTTGCTAGGGACCATAGTTCAGCAAGATTGAGCTGGCAGCTAGGATTTCCCCCAACCACCACTTAATCTTATTCGTCTAGACTTGGGGAAGGTTCCTTGAAGATTACTACATGGTCATAGTCATTGATTGAGGGAAAATCCAGTGGCATGGAGAAGTAGACAATCATAGGCTCCCCTTGTAAATCCCCCTTCAGATTCCTGTAACAAAGTTCCATATGCGTTCTATAGGAATCTGCACGAGAGAAACTCATCCTTTTACTAAAACTGCAATGTTTTTTTTTTCCATTGCCAATATCATTTAGGATACTTCCCCCACATTTTCAAATCCCTTCAGCATCTCGTCATAGAATGAACTCAATCATTACATACACACACACACACCCCCCGAACCTGGCCACATCCACATCTCCTCTTGTCCGATGGGTTGAAAGACACAATACAATCTAGTTTGCTGCCTGCATTCTTTCCCACTGTTTACTTGTTCAGAGTGTACTTCATACTTCTCTAGCTCTAGTTGCTTATTTTTTATGCGTAATGTCTTATGCCCATTATCTAATCTACCTAGCTTCTGCTCTTCCGTAGCTAACAACTACAAATGTGATTTTTCTGTGCCCTAATTCGGCTTCATCAGGAAAGAGCTAGAGAGAGTTACAAAGCTAAAACCTTCAGTAGGAAGGAATTTAAGAAAACATCCAGAATCACTCAAATAAGAGCAATAATCTTCAATTAAACGTCATAATCAAAAGGGCTAAGTTAAAAACAATCGAAAGAATTAAAAGAAAGAGAACCTGAGCCAGTTTCGCCTTTTCAGCCTCATCATTTGGGGAAACCGTCGGCGAAATGGGACTAGAAGAGGCGCGTGTTTCCGAACAAAATTGTCCTCTCCTATGCTCCAGAGTACCAAAAGTCTTAAAAGGCAACAACGAAGAAGAAGAAGAAGATCGAATGGCGCTAAACGAAGGAATTGAATTGGGAGGAGAATTGAGATTGGACGCGTGGCGGACAGAGAAAGGCTGGCGATGGAAGCGGTTGAGGTGTAAATCCGATGAGTAAACGGCGGCGGCCGGGAAGGAACCGGCGCGAGCTACCGGCGAGAGTAGCGACTGCATGACTGACGATCAAGCACAATTTTGATAGCGCTGCAGGCAGAGAGCCTACAGTGGATGTTACAGTAGCTAGCGTTTTGCCTGGGTTAACCCAACTCAATTTTTATCTAAATTTTTATATTTGTCTTGATTTTTTTCTTTTTCTTTTTCTTTTTCTTTTTCTTTTTCGGGCAGTGATTCAAGAGTTTATTTAAGGCACTTGTGTAATTTCTTAACCAGAAGACACTTTTCTCCCACTAAAATTTCGAATCTAGTTTTATGATCATTTTGGCAGGGTTTGATAACCGTTTAGTCTATCAGTACTATTTTTATGTAAATGTTAGTTTCTTGTTTTGTTATCTACTTCTTACCTGCGTTTTTTAAGATTAAGTGAAGTTTTAAAATTAAGTTTTAGTTTAATAATTATTTGATTTTTTGTTTTTTGTTTTTGAAAATTGTGTTTGTTTTCTCACCATTTTCTTACAATGGTTTTCATCTTTTTTACACTAGTTCTCATGTTTCTTAAGAAAATACTTGAATTTTTAGCTAAATTCAAAAAACAAAAATAAGTTATAGGAAACTACTTTTTTAAGTTTTCAAAACTTAGTTTGGTTTTTTAAAACACATCTAAAAAGTAGATAAGAAAACATAAAAGACTATAGGTAGAAGTAGTATTTATTGACTTAATTTTCAAAAATCAAAAACCAAATGGTTATCAAACGGGACCTAGTAAAAGAATCAAAAACTTGTTTTTGTTTTTTGAATTTAGCTAAGAATTTAAATGTTTTCTTGGGAAAAATGAAACTTGTTGTAGAGAAATTATGAGTAAACAAAAACATATTAAAAATTAAATAGTTATCGAGGGGAACCTTGATTTTTGGTTTTTAAAAATTGTGTTTGTTACAATTCTCTACAATAGTCTTCTTTTTTTCTCAAGAAAACATTGGAATGTTTATTCAAATTCCAAAATTATTTTTTTTAGTTTTTAAATTTTGGCTTGATTTTTAAATACACATGCAAAAACTAGATAACAAATAAAGAAATACATAAGTGAAAGTAGTGTTTATAACCTTAATTTTTAAAAGCAAAAAAAATAATAATAATAATTAAGACTCGTTTGATAACAATTTGGTTTTTAGTTTTTTGTTTTTAATCATTAAGCCTATGAATACTACTTCTACATATGGTTTTCCATGTTATCTTATCTACTTGTTACACATGTTTTTTAAAACCAAACCAAGTTTTTAAAACTAGAAAAAGTAGTTTTCAAAAACTTGTGTTTAATTTTTAGAATTTGGCTAGAAACTTACATGTTTTCTTAAGGAAGATGGAAAGTATTGTAGAGAAGATGAAACCAATATAGAGAAATTGGGAGAAAACAAACACAATTTTCAAAAATCAATGTTTTAGATTATACTTATTGCATTAGATTTTTATTTTATCTTGTATCACTCCTATAAATAGTTTTTTAGGTTTGTATCTGTCGAAAACAATAATACACATTGTAAACTCTAGTCGCCTCTTGTGTTCTCTCTCTTTTCCTTTTCATTCTCTAAAAACAACAATCAAAAATAAAAAAATAAAAGTTATCAAATAGGGCCTAAATGATTATCAAATTCAAGACTTAAATAATTTATTTTATTGTAGGTTATTAGCTCTCTGTAAATGAATTTATATTTTTTAAAACTTCAAATATTAAATTTAAGGTAGGTTCGTATGATATTAAATAATTTCATGTTTTCACAATGTCTTAAACTCATTTTAGCTAAGTCTTTCATTATTTGTGTAGTTCTACACTATACAAGTTGTCAATGTAGCTTGAACTCTCATTTATTCTATACTCTTCACTATTTATATAATCTTTATTGACTACCAAATCTACTTAGGGTGATTCAATTACTTAGTGCATGGGTTGAGGAAGTAATTTTGAAATAATTAAAATCATTTTTTTGTCCTATTCAAAATCACTCTCAAACATGTCTCCAATCATTTAAAATCAATTTTGATAGTTTGATTAAAGTATAAAACCAAACATTACATTAATTTTGAATGATTAAAGACATGTTTCATAATGATTTTGAACGTGACAAAAGTAATTTTAAGCATTTCAAAATTTGATTTTGAATGTGACAAAAGTAATTTTAAGCATTTTAAAATTACTCTTAAATATGAAATAATTTTTTTTAGTTGAACAATTACTAAGATGAGAATCAAATTATTGACCTTTAAAGTAAAAATATATACTTTAATATTTCATCAATTTTTTTACGATATAATGAAAATATCGATTCATCTCTTATGTCGATGTTGGATCTATCATTTGGGGATGGAGAAGGGATTCAAACTCATGACCTTTTGGTCATAAGTCTTTACTTGATGTCAATTGAATTATGCTCTTATTGACATCTATCGATAGAAATTTAGTATCATGGTTATACTCACATATTTAAAAATATACTACAGAAAATAGAAATATCTTTTAACTGTTGACTTATAGTCATGTTGGTATGTGATTTTTATTATTTTATATACAATTATTGCATATCAATAATTTAATCTTCCCTATGAAAAGAGAGAGAAAAAAAAAGAGTGGTTTTTTTGTCATAAAAGATTGTGTGGTATGCCGTATGCTTTGAAAATTTATCATTATTAGGGTATTATACAACTTTTTTTTTTTTTTTTGAAACAGGGGCATTATATAACTTCTATGTTATATGAAAATTATTTACATTGTATTTGTTACAGCTTTCTCCTTTTTCACGTTGGTTCTTTTCTCCATTTTCAAGAAAATCAGCTTACTTTGTTCATCTCTTTTTCTTTATTAAAAAAAAAAAAACAAAAGTAACATTCCTTCCTTCGCCATAAAATTGTAAGGAGTGTTTGAATCGAGGAGTGAGAAGAAATTGAGTTAGGAGGAGTTAACTCTCCCAACTCCTTATTTAATTCAAAGAGTTTTTGGGTTAAAATACTATTTTGGTCTATGTACTTTGAGCATTGGTTCATTTTTGTCTCTATACTTTCAAATGTCCAAATTTAGTGTCTATATTTTCAATAAAACTTAAGTTGGTCTTTACTATTAGTTATTGTTAATTTTTCTTTTAAAAAAATAGTCTCTATTAACTTTTCCTCTACAAATTTTGAAAGTATGTTCACATTGTGCTTTTTCTTGTATTAAAATTATTACTATTATTTAACCAATTGTGATAAAAATTAACTTCAAACTTATCACATGGACCAATTTTAAGCTTTATTGACAGTATAAAGACTAAAATTGGAGATTTGAAAGTACATTGACCAAAATAGAACAATACTCAAAGTACAAACATCAAAATGATATTTTAACCATTTTTTTTTACATCTATGGTAGGAACACAAATACATTTAACTCCTTGCGGCACCCACGAACTTATTAACTTCTCTTCCAACTCTTTACGGTGGGCCTATCTATTTTTTTCTTCATCTCATCTCACTCATACCTCTCTTTTTTCTCATTTCCTTTCTTTCTCTATTTTTTCCATAATTTTTTTATTTCCTAATTAATCTTTTTAATCTTTATATAATTTTTTCATCATAATTACTAATTACTAATTAAATATAAATAATTATTAATTTTTTTATTTTATCCTATAATTTTAATATATTTTTAACCAAAATATTTTTCTTTTTATTCTATAATTTTATTTTTAAATATAAATTATATAAAAAATGTAGTTACAATATTATTATTTAAATTAAAATTCTTAAGGTAAATTAAAGTAAGACATAACAATTTTTTAATGGATAAAAATCACTCTCTCTCACTTCCTCTACATGTCATTTATAATTTTTTTTTAAGTTTAAACAAACATTACTTATAACATATAACAATCTTATTTTTTTTTCTGCTTATTTATTTATTAATTGCTAAAAATATATATATAATTTTATGATTTGAAGAAAAGAAAAACATATTTTAAACTAACCCGTATTACAATTTAAAAAATTAATATTTAAAAATGTTAATGGTTTTTAAAAAAAGTTATATTCAAATTAATCATATTCAAAGTAAAAAGATAAATGAATTCTCCTTCCAAACTTAATAAAACTAAATTATGCAGTAACTCACATAAATATATAGTAATCTGAACAAAAGTATACATGATATTCATTTTAAGTAGTGTTAAAAAAAATATATTCATTTTGAACTTAACTATTTTAAAATAACATAATTATTTTATATTTTGTATTTTTAATCAGTTTTTTAAAATTTCAAATAATATATTATTCTCAAATTAATCAAACTATAGATAATTAATTACATTAACTAGTTAGAAAAATAAAATCTTAAATTATACAAAGAAAAATTATTTTATTAAACTTGAAAAAAAAATCTTAAATTAACATTTTTAAATTGACAAAAATAAGTGTTAAACAAAATGGTAAAATATTCATAAAACAATATGTAAAAACAAAATCAAATACCCAGATAAAAACAAATAAGGAACAAGATTAAACACAAGAGAGAAGGGAAGAGTAGAAGGAACACAACCAAATTATAGTGGTTCGGCTATGCCTACATCCACTTTCTTAACCGATGAGAGCGCCTTCACTGATCACAAATTGTAGTTCCAAAATACAGAATGTAAGAACCAAAAAGAGGATGAACAAGGAAGAAACCCAAAAGCTCACAAAGGAGAATGCAAAAGGCCTCTCAATCTGAAAACCCTAAACGATTGAAAATCCCAAATTGCATGAAGAGAAAGTCGTCGATCAAATAGTTGTCTACTAACAGAAATGACAGCTCACGGAAGTAACCACGGTAAGGTTTTGGTAACCAACCCTCAAGAACCACAGTTAATGAACTATGGTCAAGAAAAGTAACCATGGTGAGAATCAACAATTTCAACAAATCACCCTCTTGATGAGCACCTACAAAGAACTCCTCAAACGTGAAAAGCAACAACGCAACGAAACAAAGTTTCAAAAATAAATCAACCATCTGTAAGTTTCAATAGGTCACATAAAAACATAAACCTGTCTGAAGCAAGTGATTTTGTCAACATATCAGTTGGGTTATTAGTAGTACTAACCTTCAACAGGTCTACCTTGTGATCCTGAACAACATCACGAACATAATGGAACCTCACATCTATGTGTTTAGTCCGATTATGAAAGGTAGGATTTTTAGATAATGCAAGTGCACTTTGACTATCACAGAAAAGCTTCACAGAACAAGTCAGAGAACACATTTCAGATATCAAACCTCTTAGCCATATTGTTTCTTTCACTGCATCAGCTAAAGCAATATATTCTGCCTCTGTTGAAGACAAAGCAACTACTGATTGTAATGTAGACTTCCAACTAACAACATTACCAAACAACATAAAAACATACCCAGTCAGAGATCTCCTTCTGTCCAAGTCAGCAGCATAATCAGAATCTACAAAACCAATGATAAAATCATCAGAATTATCATTCTTTGTGTATATAAGACCCTTCGATAAGGTACCTTTAATGTACCTAAGCACCCATTTAGATGTTTCCCAATGCACTTTACTTGGATTGCTCATAAATCTGCTAATCAAACTCATAGCATGAGCCAAGTCAGGACGACAAGACACCATGTTATACATTAAACTTCCAACTAAACTAGCATAAGGAATTCATTTCATTTCAACAATTTCTTCCGGTGTAGTAGGTGATTGAGCAGCAGACAATTTAAAATGTTGAGCTAAAGGAGTTTTAGCCATCTTACAATTATCCATATGATATATTTTCAAAACATTCTTCAAGTAGTCTTTTTGAGAGATACCCAAAGTGTTTCTACTTCTATCTCTTGTCAACTGCATTCCCAAAATTTTCTTTGGAAAACTCAAGTCTTTCATTTCAAACTTGTTACTCAATTGATCTTTTAGCCACTGTATTTCTTTAACACTGTTGGATGCTATCAGAATATCATCCACATATAAGAGCAACAAAATAAAGTGTTTCTTATCAACAAGTTTCTTATAAACACATGGATCGAAAGAATTTTTAACAAATCCTTTTGCTAAAATGAAAGAGTCGAAGCATTTATTCCATTGTATTGAAGACTGTTTCAACCCATATATAGATTTTTGCAATTTGCAAAACCATGTTTTCTTTGCCCTCTTCGATGTATCCTGGTGGTTGTTTCATAAAAATTTCTTCTTCTAAGGTTCCATACAAGAAAGCAGTGGTTACATCCATTTGTTCCAATTCTAGATTGAATTGAACTACCATTGATGTATGGTTCTAATGGTCAATGGCGAACAACGGAGAAAAAAACTTCAGAAAATCAATGCCCTCTTCTTGTGTGAAACCTTTAGCATCCAACCTAGCCTTATATCTAGGTTTATTAAGACTTGTGATTCCAGGTTTGATCTTAAACAATCATCTACAATCTACAATTTTATGATTTTGTTGTCTGTTTACTAAAATCTATGTGTTATTTCTGGATAATGAATCCATTTCCCTATCCATTGCTTCTTTCCAATGTATGGCATCATCGGAATTTAAAGCTTGCTTATATGTTT
Organism: Trichosanthes cucumerina; assembly: GCA_036507285.1. NCBI lineage: Eukaryota > Viridiplantae > Streptophyta > Magnoliopsida > Cucurbitales > Cucurbitaceae > Trichosanthes > Trichosanthes cucumerina. The sequence goes on along the minus strand of CM071836.1, from coordinate 12,117,024 downwards.
TAGGTTCTGGGAGTTCATTTTCTTCAAAACAGTTGAGGGCAAAACCTACAAAATCAACCTCATCAAATCGAATGGGTGGTCTTATTGTTCGTCTTTGTTTATCTCGAAAGTTAACCGATAGTTACAGATTAGGTCATTTTGTTCTTGAATGACAGGTTGTGAAATATCACCCTCTGAATCTAATTGCATATTTTCAATGGGAACATTCAAATCAGTTGTAGAGATTGTATTAATAGGGTCTGAATGTGTGTGTGTAGAACTTGTACCTACTGTGTCTTGTTCTTGAGTCTGAAGTTCAATTTCAAAGGTACTTTTACAAATTTCTTCCAAATCTGTATTTAATTGAGGGTCTCTCCATGGCATCACATTCTCATTAAACTTAACATCTCTACTAACAAAACATTTTCTATCCCCCTGTTCAAGTGACCATAATCGATACCCTTTTATGTCATGTGGGTATCCAAGAAATATGCATTTTTTAGCTCTAGCATCCAATTTCCCTTGTTTTACATGAGCATAAGCAGCACATCCAAAAATTTTCATATGGTTCAAATTGGGTGGTTTTCCTGTCCAAAGTTCTTGAGACGTTTTGAAGTTTAATGCTGAAGAGGGACTTCTATTTATGATATATGTTGTTGTGTTCACAGCTTCCCCCCAAAATATTTTGGGAAGATTTGCATTTGACAACATACACCTTACTTTTTCAAGAATGGTTCTATTGAACCTTTCAGCCAATCCATTTTGTTGTGGGGTTCTAGGGACAGTTAAATGTCTTTCAATTCCACTTTTTTTACACAGGTTGTGGAAATTTTCATTAAGGAACTCTAATCCATTATCTGTTCGAAAATTTTTTATCCTTTTTCCAGTTTGATTTTCAATGTAAATTTTCCATTCAAGGAATGTTTGAAATACATCTTCTTTGGATTTTAACAGATAAACCCACAACTTTCTTGAATAATCATCTATCAGTGAGAGAAAATACTTAACCCCACCATGAGTTTGGACCCTTGATGGTCCCCATAAGCCTGAATGAATATAGTCTAAGGTGGATTGTGCTTTAAGAGATCCAGTTTTAAAAGACTGTTTTGTGGATTTAGATAAAACACAGTGCTCACAAAAAGTGAGATCAGAAGGTTTGTGTTTACCTAACAACCCTTGTTTGTACAGACAATCAAGACCTCTATGACTGATGTGGGCTAATCTATTGTGCCATAATTTTGTATCTGAGGTGGCAGCATTCAAAGCCACATTCAAATCACCAATAACTTCATTTCCCTGAAGTATATATAAGCCATTTTTCAATTTTCCAGTCAGTTTAATAGATTTATCCTTACAAACCAGGAGAATACCCTTTTCTGATCGATATCTACAACCAGCACTATCAAGTGTTCCTAAGGAAATCAAATTCCTCTTTAGGCCAGGTACATATCTAACTGAGGAGAGTATTTTGATTGTTCCATCATCCATATTCAATTTTACTGACCCAATACCTCTAACTTCACAGTATTGATTATTTCCCATAATGACTCTACCACCATTAAATTCGTTCAGATCATAAAAATATTGTTTATGAGGGGACATGTGAAAAGTGCATCCAGAGTCCATTATCCATTCATTAGAATCAACATCAAAAGAGTTAACCATAAGGACTTCAGCTGACTCATATCCCTCTAAAACATTGACATTGGCACTCTCTCTATTTTCTCTTCTAACAGGTAATTTTCCCTTTTTCTTCAAAATTGGGCAATCAAATTTTATGTCCCTCTTTTTTACAGTAGTTACATGTAATTTTCTGATTCCCTCTCTGATTTGTCTTATTATTTTGTTTCTGACTAGATTTGGATGTTTTATTGCTGCTGGCTTTTGAAAATTTGTTGTTGCTCTTAACAAATAAAGACTCTGATTCCTTTTTTTCAATTTTTATTTCAAGCTCCTTGGATCGAAGTGAATTTAAAACAACATCCAATGATAAGGAATCCCTACCATATTTAATGGCATTTTTAACTTCTTTGTACTTATCGGGTAAAGAATTTAGGAGAATTACAACTTGATTCTCTGCATCTAACTTTTCGCCTGAATTTGTCAAATCTAAACAAACTTTGTTAAAATCATCAATGTTTTCTTCCCGTCCTTTTGACAAATCCATCTTAAAACCAAATAACCTTTCCTTCAGATATATTTTATTCGTGAGAGATTTAGACATATAAAGGTCTTCAAGTTTCGACCACAATTCAGAAACATCATCTATGTTACTAACTCTCCTAAGAACATTATCAGCTAGATTCAAAATAATAGTGCTATATGCGATTTCAGACATTTCAGTTTTCTCAATATCAGTCATAGTAGCAGGTAACTTACTTGGATCATCTAATGCCCTTGCTACCTTTTGTTGTACAAGCAACACTTTCATTTTTCTCTTCCAGAGACTAAAATCGCCTTTGCCATCAAATTTATCCAGCTCGAACCTTGCTGCCATTTCTTAACAAAAAGCTTCAGCGAGTTGTCGAAAAAGAAGTCAAACAATCGATGCAAAGAAAAAACCTCCAAGAATCCTCCTACAAGGCTCTGATACCAATTGTAAAAATAAAATTAAATACCCAGATAAAAACAAATAAGGAACAATAAGAGAGAAGGGAAGAGTAGAAGGAACACAACCAAATTATAGTGGTTCGGCTATGCCTACATCCACTTTCTTAACCGATGAGAGCGCCTTCACTGATCACAAATTGTAGTTCCAAAATACAGAATGTAAGAACCAAAAAGAGGATGAACAAGGAAGAAACCCAAAAGCTCACAAAGGAGAATGCAAAAGGCCTCTCAATCTGAAAACCCTAAACGATTGAAAATCCCAAATTGCATGAAGAGAAAGCCGTCGATCAAATAGCTGTCCACTAACAGAAATGACAACTCACAGAAGTAACCACGGTAAGGTTTTGGCAACCAACCCTCAATAACCACAGTTAATGAACTATGGTCAAGAAAAGTAACCATGGTGAGAATCAACAATTTCAACATAATATAATTTAAAATCTCAATTTTAAGATAAAAGAAAACAAATCTATATTATTTCTAGAATTGAGAGAATAAAGACATAAAAATTTAAAAGTTTATTTGAATTCTCTTTTATTTAAAAACTATCAAAGGGAAGTGAAAAATTAATGTGAGAGATATTGAAAAAAAGCATGTGGGGTATTTTTATTTTTTCAAATTTCGTTTTTTTTTTAAAGAATGTGGGGTATTTGTTTTCCCAAATTTCATTTTTTTAAGGAAAAATTTAAAATATACATAAATGAATGAAAAAAAAATATATCAATATTAGAACTCATGGAACGATAATAATGAAATTTTGAGAATTTGTAGAAAAAACTGTAATTTTTTTTAAAAAAAATCAATCAGACTTTAGAACTTCAAATTTAGTAAATATGCATTTCAAAGAAAGACTTTAAACTTTTACTCCTTATAACTCCTTACCACAAACTTCCTAACTCTCCAGACTTACTAACTCTTCATACTCCCTACAATTCCTTGCCCCAAAAAAACCATTAAGAGGTTGTTTGGGATAAAAAGTTGTGGGGAGTAGGAGTTAATAAATTTGGTGAGTTAGGAAGTCTTAAGAGTTAGAAAGTATGGGGAGTTAAAAAACCTGTGTTTGGGATATAGAATTGTTTAGTCTGAAGTTAGTAAGTTTGTGTTTGGAGTAACGAGTTGTAGGGAGCATGAGTTCTAAAATATGTGTTTAGAGTGCATATTTATTTTGAAGTCTAAGTTGATTTTAGTTTTTTTGTAAAGTTTTTTCTACAAATTCTCAAATTTTCATTACTAAGAATTTGTTCCATGAATTACAAGATTTGAATTACAAGATTGGTATTTTTTTTTCTTTTTATTAATTTATGTATATTTTACAAATTTCTTTATAGAAACAAAGAATTTTAAACAAAATATATCTCACATTCTTTTTTTAATATCTCTCACATTAATTATTCATCGGCCTTTGATAGTTTTTAAATAAAAGAAAGTCTTATCCTACATTTTTAAATATTACATGTGATTCGGAAAGATTTCAATCTATTAATTTTAACGAATTCAAATAAACTTCAAGGTTTGTATGCCTTTGTTATCTCAGTTCTAGAAATAATGTAGATTTATTTCTATTAATCATAAAATTGAGATTTTAAATTATATTATTTTAGGAATATTTTACCATTCTATTAAGTTAAATAATTGTTTTTGTCAATTTGTAATATTAATTTAAAATTTATTTTTCAGGCTTAATAAAATATTTTTTTTTATAATTTAAGATTTTATTTTTCTAACTAATAAATATAATGGATTATCTACAATTTAATTAATTTGAGAATAATATATTATTTGAAGTTTTAAATAACTTAGTAAAAAATACAATATTAAATATTTATATTATTTTAAAATAATTAAGTTAAAAAAGAATATATTTTTTTAACACCACTCAATATCATATATACTTTGTTGAGTTTTATGTCCTAAAACTCGTGGTTTTGTAAACTGAATGTACATTTTATATTACAATAAAATTGTTATTGAGGTTTATTCAGTAAATGTGTTATTGAATAAAGTAAATTGTGTATTGTGTAACCTTAACCCAATAAAGAAGCCTTGACTATAGGATGAATACTTGAACTTTATGTGTGACATAAAAGTGGATCAAGTTCAAGTTATAGCCAGAACGTTCTATAATATAAGGATAGGGTTGGGTACCTTATCCTAGGGATACTATGGACGCGACCCACTTTGTAGAGTACAAACGACGTGATCCTAAATCGTTCGTGTGGAGACATGCAAGTGGGGGCATCCTATGCAATGAGTTTGCATAAGACTGGACCATGAAATAGTCACTTAGGGGTCGTTTGGATTGAAGAGTTGGGGGAGTAGGAGTAAATAAGTATGTGGGGCCCACAAAAAGGAGTTAAAAATCTGTGGGGCCCATAAAAAAGAGTTGAAAAAAGAGTTAATAAAGTTGTGGGGCCTACAAGAAGGAGTTAGTAACTCCATGGGTCAAACAAGGAGTTGGGGGGAGTTATTAACTCCTCCCAGCTCCACTCCCCCAACTCCTCAATCCAAACGCCTCTTTAGGGGCCGTTTGGATTGAGGAGTTGGGAGGAGTAGAAGTTGTAGGGAGTAGGAGTAAAGAAGTCTGTGAGACCCACAAAAAGGAGTTAAAAATTTGTGGGGCCCATAAAAAGAGTTGAATAAAGAGTTAATAAAGTTGTGGGGCCTACAAGAAAGAGTTAATAACTCCTTGGGCCAAACAAGGAGTTGAGGGAGTTATTAACTCCTCCCAACTCCACTCACCCCAACTCCTCAATCCAAACGCCCCCTTAGACTTTATAACTATGTTTACTGTCTTAACTGACTATATTCATACGATAACCTAGGTAACTCGATCTTAATCCTGAGCGTGCTATGAACTCCTGTTTATTCGGATTATCCTTAGATTTGCATAGGTGAGAGTGACCCGAGATTTCCGACTCAATAAGCCTCACATTTCAGGGATAAGACCGGGTAGATAGCTGAGAATATAGTTCTGCAAGATGAAATTCACTTCTACCCGCTTTAGGGATTAGTAGAGAGGTTGTTCCCTTAAGTGCTGACTTCAGGTCTTGAATAAAGGGCCCACCCCTCTCATTTGTCCGGATTCGGTTTGTTGGTTGGACCACAAACCAATTGTTCATTAGAGAACCAGTGGGACTTAAGGAACAAGAAGTAATTACAAGGGTAAAATGGTAATTTTGACTCACCTATAATTACGAACGACTTGTCAATGATCAACTTACTAATCATGGTTATATCGAGTGGACAAAAATATATCTGCAGTGAGGAGAGTGCAACCACTGGGCTTTAGTGGAGTGTTTTCGGTGGTTAACGAATGTTAATTAGCTAGGCTAAAGAGTTTGACCAGTTAATCTCGTATCGTTGGAGCTCATGATCTGTAGGTCTATTAGGTCTTCCTTACTAGCTTGGACTAAGCCTTGTAACATTTTGAGAGAAAAGAATTTGAATTGTTCAAATTCGGTTTTGGGAGAAAACGTTAATTATATGTGATATATTTAACGTTTCATAGCTTAATTATGAATTAAACTATGATTAAGAAGAGGTGGACATATTTAAATATGATTTAAATATTAGATCGGTTTATAGCATGAATAAGGATCCATGTTCGAAAAATCGATTGGGATTGAATAATTTATTTAATTTAATATTTGATATTAAATTAAATTAATAATTAATTAATTAAATTAATTTTAATTTAAAATCAATTTTATATTAATTTTCGAATTAAAATTAAATAAAAAAAGAAAGATAAATTCAAGTTTTGTCTTGAATGCAACTTGCCCAATTGCCCATGGTGATTCAAACTCAAATTCACCAAAATTGGCCACCTCCATCTCAAGCTATCCTCATCACTCTTGAGTTGTCACTTTGGTAGAGCTTATTGAAGCTTTATTTAAAGGTGATTTGAGGTGATTTGCAAGAATTTTGCAGAAATTATTTCAATTTTCGTTTTGTGAACTTTGAGGACTTTTCTTCCAAATTCTCTCAATCTAGGATCCCACAATCCGTTTCAAGGCATGAGGATAGTAGGGAAGACACTAAAGGTGGTCCACAAAGTGTTCGTGTTGCAAATTGTCCACCCGGTGAAGAGAATTTGATCTTCAAAGGTGAGTTTCTTAACTCCCTGTTTTTCAAGCTTTGAGCATGCATTTTATTTTGCAAAATTGATCAAATTAGTGTGTTCAAGATCCTAAATTGCTTCCGTTTTCTTAATATAGACTCTTTCACACTTTTGTTCAAATTACTATATATATTTATATTATTTATTGCATCATTTTATTTTACTAAAATTGGAAAGAGGAATCATTTGTCTTTCTACTTTGAATATAATTAATTTTAATATCAAATTATTTTTAATACAATAACATTTCTAATACTAAAATCTTAGATTATAATTACTTTGAATATAATTAATTTAGGTTATTAATAATGTAAAGAAGTGAGGTAGAAAGATTTTTATCGATTAAAAAAATTATTATGCAGTACTCTCATTTACATTAAAATTTTCAATTTAAATATTAGTATCACAACTAAAATATTTTATATAATTTATATTTAAAAATTAAAAATATAGAATAAAAAAGTGTTGCTAAAATATATTAAAGTTATAGGATAAAAATATAAAAAAAAAACAAATAAATATTTACATTTAATTAGTAATTACCAATAATGAGAAGAAAATTTATATAAAAAAGAAAAATTTTTAAATCAAGAAATTAGCAAAAATGGTATAAAAAATAGAGAGAGAGAAGAGAGAAGAGAGGTAGGTGTGAGGAGTGAGGTGAAGAAGAAATGAGATAGAAAGTTGTGGGCTACTATGGGGAGTTGGAGAAAAAGTTTGGGAAATTGTGGTTAATATCTAAAATAAAAAATCTACAATGAAAAATGTCTAAAAAGATTTTATATTACAATTTTGTTTAACTATTTTTCAGGAAGGAGTGTGAAGAAAATTGTATGCCCATTTTACCCCTGTTATATAATTATATTTACAGTCAAACCAAATTCATCCTAAATTTGTTCTAATCGATTCCTCCTAATATTTGATTTCCTAAATTTTTAGCAATTTGATCGATTTTGTTGTTGTTGTTCACTGTGTTGTAGGTTTTCTCATGGAGGTTGCACGAAGGTACATTCTCTCATTGATGGGTTACGAGAGGTCAATGAGAGATGAAACAATATTGAATGAGGCCAAGGGGAGATGAAACGATATTGAAGATCTGAATGGACATGAGAGATTCAAATGAAATGATTGACAGGAAAGATGAAGAACATTTTTCGTCGTTTCTTTAGTTTTCTGAGATGTAGCCTCTACAAATAAAAATTGTTCTTGGGTATATGGAAGGAAAAGAAACCCAAAAAAGAAGCTACATAATGAAAGAGTCGATCAAACACATTTGATTTTTTGAAGGTAGAAACGACAGTAGATAGACATATATATCTCAAATGGGACAAACCTAAAGAAACTAGAAGCCTTGGGTAAATGGAAGGAAAAGAAACCCAGAAAATAAGCTGCAAAATGAAAGAGTCGATTCAATTTTCGAAGGTAAAAACGATAGTAGATAGAAATATATACCTAACGAGTAAGCAAGAGGAAATAACAACCAGAGAAGTTTTTGTATATATCCTGTTAAATTATATTTATTGTATTAGATTTTATTTTATTTTATTTGATCTTGTATCACTCCTATAAATAGGACTTTAGGTTTGTATCTTGACATTACAACATCAATTCATAATGTAAACCCTAGCCGCTTTTGTGTTGTCTCTCCATTGCCTTTGTCCAAACCTCAAACCCTTCCCCTTCTCGCGTTGATCTCTTAGTTCACTTGTTTGTTCGATTGGTGGTTTTCTTCATGGCCTTTGAATTTGAATATGCCTTTCCTGCTACTTGTGCTTCGACACCTTGCCTGCGATGCTTCGACATCATCTGCCTGCGTGCTTCGACATCATCTGCCTGACTCTCCGTTGTGCTTCGACACCATGCTTGTCTCGCTTGTGCTTCGACACCCTGTCCCTGTCTCTACTTGTGCTTCGGCACCCTTCTCTACTTGTGCTTCGACAGCTTCGACACTCTGCTGCCTCTTCGACATCCATTTAAACAAACTCACAAAGTATTGTGAGTTTGAGAGAGGATGTTAAATTATATTTATTGTATTAGATTTTATTTTATTTTATTTGATCTTGTATCACTCCTATAAATAGGACTTTAGGTTTGTATCTTGATATTACAGCATCAATTCACAATGTAAACCCTAGCCGCTTTTGTGTTGTCTCTTTTTTCCCTTCCATTCTCTAAAAACAACATACCGTGTGTGTCATCACCCAAAAAAGAAGTTGCAGGAATGAAAAAATTGAACAAACACATTCAATATTCAATTTTCGAAAATAGAAACGACAGAAGATAGAAATATATACCTCAAAATTAACATATAGATACTAGCTAAAGAAACGAGGAAACAAGAGGAAATATAACAAGAGAGATTTTGTGTATACTGTGAGTCATTGAGAGGAACCGGTAAATTAAAGGAAATGCCTAATGGTCCAACAATATAAGCAACGAAGGAGCGTTGTAGATACTAATATACACAAGGACATGGAAGCATAAAGAAATCAACAAACAAGGGAAAATATCAATAAGAGAGATCCTTGTGAATATCATGGTCAAAATACCAACAAGAGAAGCCATTATGCATACCATGAGTCATCGAGAGAAACCCGTAAATAAAAAAAAATACCTAATGGTCCAATAACTATACGATATAAACAACAGAGGAGGCACAAGGGATTCAACATGTATGAGGTATCGATTTTTGTTTGCTTAATGGATAATTACGCATTTCCATTTTATGAATCAATATGGATGTATGTTTAATATATGCTATAAATCCAATAGCTAGTCATGTAAATCATTTTGTTCATGCATTATTTTATTTTTTAAATAATTTTAACTTAGTAATTTAGATTTTATTTGAGTTTGTTATATTTTGTTAATTAATATTTCTCTCTCCCCTTAGAATCCTCTATTTTTATATATTTGTTAATTTATGAGTAGAAAACTGTTTTAGTAACCTTTATTATCTCAAAATATAGTACACATCCTTGATTCACTCCTATTTGTTAGTAGGCACAACTACTAAATATCAACAGTAAGAGTATTTTTGTCCCAAGACTTTTATTATATTTCATGGAAAAATCACTTTAGACATTTTTACAAATTAAAACTAATTTAGACATTTTTCTGTTGGGATTTATGCCCTAAATTTGTGTAATTTTGATCAATTAAATAAAGGATTATTTGTTTTGATATTACAGTCTTGCTTTATAAATCCAATAAACTAAGCTCCAAGGTTATAACATATATCTTGAACATCAGTGTAGTGGACACTATTTGGATTGTGTTCAAGAATATAACCTAAATGGTCTATGATATAAGAATAAGGTTGGAAACCTCATTCTGGAAACACCATGGATGCGACCCATTTTGTAATTAGTACAAATGAGGTAATCCAACTCATTCATGTAGTTGACATGCGAGTGGGGGCATCCTGTATGAAGAGCTCATACAAGACTGCATCATGAAATTATTAGTCTAACCAGTGTAACAACAATCGCTAATGGATAAGACTAGTAATTTATAGATGGTCATTAGTGACCCGACCTGAATCCTGAGCAAGTTAAGAACTCCTGCCTATAGGCGTTTGTCCTTAGACTAATATGGGTGAGAGTGACCTGTAGCCGACTCAATAACCCTACCTTATCAGGGACAGAACCACGTAGGTAGCTGGGAACTTAACTGTGCAAGATGGAATTCACTCATTCCTACACTAAGGAATTAGATAGGTTGTTCCCTTAAGAACTGACTCCAGATCTTGAACAACGGGGCCCCACCCTCTATGAGGGTATGAGTCTAAGGTAGGACCTTAGACTTGTTGTTCATTAGAGGATTATTGGTGCTTAAGGAACAAAGAGGTAATCACAGGGGTAAAACGATAATTTGACCCAGCTGTAATTACGAACAACCTATGAAGGGTCGACTCATGGGTAATGATTATATCAGTGGACACAATATTATCTACAGTGAGGAGAGTGCAACTACAAGTCTATAGTGGAGTGACTTGTAGTTAATGAATATTGATCAACTGGATCAAAGAGTTTGATCAGTTAATCTCACATCATTGGAGCTCATGAACTGTAGGTCCATTAGGTCACTTCGTTGGCTCAACATGATAACATTAAGGGTATAAAGTTAGGAATGAAATTGAAGTGTTTAATTTCATACATGAGGTGTTATATCAATTATATATGATATAATTGATATAATATATAGTTTTAATGTGAATTAGATTCATATATAGACTATATATTAAAGAGAGAATAAAGGAGGGGTAGGATGGTCATTTCCATCCTATTTCCCTATATATATGGTTGCATGAGATGCAACTAGGTTAAGTGATTCCAAGCCTTTGTTGTGTTGTTGGAAAGGTTCCAAAACACAAACATCTCTCTCACAACATTTCATATCACCTAAAGGGAACCCACATTCCTCCCTCACCTAGAGAACAACGGAGAAGATCCAGTGGTCGTGTCTTAGTCCATTCGTGGTTCGTGTTGCTGAGATCTTGATCGTGAGAGAGAAGGAGCACTTGAAGAAAGGTTCTTTAAAGGTAATATTTCTTGTTGTCCATTTAGTTTTATATGCTTAATCTAGTTGTTTTCGTGCTTGAATGAAATCGTTGTAACTAAATCAAGAGCGCGCGATTCACAATCGCTTCCGCTGCGGGATTCGATTCCCTTCATTTTCATTTTAGATAGGTTAGATTTAGACATTTTTCTAGTTGCCCCCAAAACGTTACGAGTCATTTGGCCCTTGAGTTGACCTAGGTTGGATTTTAAACCCAACTCACTATTTAGCCCATGGAGAAACTAACTAACTCAACTCTACCGACTTGCTACAGTGTTAGGATATTAACTTCATCCACTTGTACAGTAACTCTATTAACATATTTTATCATCGTTTCTCTAACAACTGGCGGCCACTGCCTGCGATCAGCAACCACCTCCGACGACCAGAAACCACCTTCGACGACCATCTCTGGTGACCAATAACCACCTCTAATGACCTTCTTCGATGACCAGCAACCATTGTCGGCGACCTTCTCTAACTATCGACAACCATATGCGGCAACTAACGACCACTGTCGACTGCCTTCTCTGACGATTGATAGCAATCCTTGGCGACCTTATCTAGCAACCAATAGTACCTTCTTCGAGTATCACCAACAATAGTTTTTAGCGACTGATGACACTCCCATGATTCAAAATAATATGAAATACACATGTACTTAGTTGGTCTTACTCTCCGCGCTCCAACAATCTTTCTTTGGACTTATAAACTCGACCCATTGTTAACCATTACTTATATTTTGTGAACCATAATTATGTTTTGTAAATCATGTAAATAGGTCATTGATACCATAATTATGTTTTGTGAATCACGTAAATAGGTCATGATGACCTACTAATATTTTGTGAATATTTCACTCCTACGTGACATTAGTGTTGAAATATTATCGTTGTTTTATTGTCATCTTAAAAAAAAATAAAATAATGGCATTCTCTTTTTCATGTCTATTCAATTTTGTACATGTGATTTAACAAACGTAAACAAACAATGTTCCTTTGTCAAAAAAAATTGTAATGGTCAATTTATTTGTTTTAAAATGACCCTATTAGTAATTAAAAAAAAGTCATAATAAGTTCCTCAATAAGTTTCAAAGAAGCTCAATATATGTTTAGAAAATGAAACCTTAGATTCCTATATTTTAATAAAAGCTCAATTTCTGTTTAAAGAAAAAAAAACAAGTACATTGCATTTTTTTCATCCATCAATTGTTATTTGTTGTTATAAAGAATATAACATTTGATTTCTATAAATTGAAATAAGTTCAATGTGTACTACAACTATGAGATTTCTATAAATTAAAAGAAGTTTAATGTATAACAAAAAGAAGAAACAATGCTACATTGCCTATGGTTTGAAAAAAGTTAATTTCTAAGAAAAAAGAAAGATAAATAATGGTGTTTTTTTAAAAAAAAAAATCGATGTTGAAATATAATATATATATATTGAAGTGGACATCTAAATTAAGTGTTGCAAATATGGAAAAATATGTTTATAGATGAATAATGGGAAAAAAAATAAAAGAAACAAAAATAGTTAACAAAAAATCAGTCTACTTCATGTTACAAAAAACTGCCTTAGATACCACTGAAAACTCAAACTCAACTCAACCCAATTCTCTAACATGACTCCGTGATAAGTATGTGGGGCACACAAGAACAAGTTGGGGAGGAGTTAATATGTTTGTAGGATTCATAATGGAAGTTAAAAAATATTTGGGTCAAACAAGGACGGGTAGAACTTGTTTGGTAGACAATCTGAAAACAAAAATTTTAAAACAATGGATTAAAAAATAAATATGTGTTTGGTAGCAGATTTAAAATTTTGATTCCATTATAAACAGTTGTTTAAGGTGTGTTCGATATTATATTTATAGATTATGAAATTAGTTGTCGTTGCAAAACTGAATATTAGGTTGAATATACATCATTGTTAATTAATTTATGAAGCTATTTTATTTTTTAAATTTTGTATAATAATTATTTTATAATATAATATGATATTATATAATTTATAATGTATTATATTATACATATTTTAATTTAACAAAAGTAAATTGAGTTTATAACATGAAATAATAGATTTATTATGATTTTTATCTTTGCTTAATATAATTCTACATTTTAATATTTCAAAATCAAAATCGAGATACAATGAAAACATAAAAATGTTGTTTTTAGAATTTTTTACCATTCGAATCATAGAATCGAAAAACTTCACCGAATTCCATGAATATAAAAAACATAAAATAGAATTTGGATTACCAACCACACCAACCCTAACTCATCCCAACTCCACAAAGAAAGAGTAGTAAAAATCAAGATACAACTATTCATTTTTTTTAATTCAATCACATTTAGAGGAGAAGATTTCATTTCAAAGATGAGCTATGCTCTTGCTACCAAACTGAGAATTAAACCAATAAAATATAATTTTTTTTTTTTGAAAAGAAGATAAATAACATCAAACAGAATTACAATCCAACCCCAACTCAGAAAAGAGAGAGGTAATGTTTTTTGGAAAACCATCTTTCCAGACCCACGAGCACTCGAAGAGGATGCCAAAGTTGCTAACTCATGGCAACTTTGTTCTCATCTCTAGAGATATTACAAAAAAGAATGAAGGGTGTATCCTTAACAACCAAAAGGATATCTTTAATAACAAAAGAAATTTCAGAAAAATCAGAATCTTCCTTATTCAAGAGAGATATTACCTCCCTAAAATCAGACTCCACAATCAAAGTCGGAAGCTGACCCTTTTTCCAAGCCAAAAACTTCGTCAAACCTTCTAAAATTGCCGCTTCAAGAGTTTTGATCGACTTACTCTGACCAATATGCTTGCAGCCTCCTAACATCGAATGACCCATGTTATCTCTAATGATCCAACCCATACCACACTTGTTCAACTTGTAAGACCAAGCTGCATCAGTATTGAGCTTCCACTCAACCAACTCAGATAACTTCCACACTCCTTTAGGAGGAAAAGAAGGTGAAGATCTTCTATCCCTGCGTGAGTTTGATTTTAGATCAAAGTGGATTCCACCTTGAGAGTAAAAACTTTGATAGGAAAATTTCCTCCATTAAATCTGGCATTATTTCTTTGGTTCCACAAGCTCCACATAACCAACATAATATCTCCTAACTCTCATGGTTGTGCTTCCCGCCTCATGCAATCTCAGTAGTCACTTGGCCTCCAATTGCCCCTGCCCAAAGAGAAAAGGCAAGCATAAGATGGAAAAAAAAAAGAGTCCAAACACTCTTCGAATATTTGCACTCCCAAATTAGATGACAGGTTGTTTCCTTGTTATAACTGCAAAAAGAGCACCACTCATTTACATTTATTCCTTTTTTACTTAAATTGAAAGCAGAAAGAACTAAGTCATTTATGATTCTCCAACAACTATGCTTAATAGTTGGCTTTATATTAACTTTCCAGAAGTCTCGCCACAAACAATTTAAGTCCCCCATATCAGATTGGGAAGGTAGGAAAGAGCAAGACAAATGAAAGCCTAGATAATAAGCACTTTTAACCGAAAACTTCCCTTTTGTGTCGTTGTCCCAGATGATCTCATCCTCCCTGTGAGTTCCCCCAAGAGGGATATTGAGCGCCTCCCTTGCATCATGGGGTAGGAAAGCTTCAAACACTCGATCTTCATCCCATCGTCCCTCTATCGTGATTAGGCCCACCACTCGTTTACCTGTAAAACACTCATTGATCTAGCAAGGTTTGAAATTACCTGTGTTCGGGATCCAGGGATCATCTGAAAGAAAAACGTGCCTACCATCACCAATTTTCCACCTGTCGCCACGTACCTGCGACGCGGAGCGACTGGCGTCCTAAAAAATAGGGGGTTAAAAAGGAGTCACCACCAATCTTTTTTATGGTGTGATTGGGTACCAAAACAAAATAAAAAAAACTTAAAAAAAAATGGTATGCGAAAACCAGATTTGGATTCGAGAGTTGTTTGTGTATAGGGAAGGTGTTAGCACCCCATAACACCCGTTTAAAACGGTGGCCAAATTTTAATTTTGAATTTTAAAAATATTTAGAGGAAAAAACTTATTTAGGTAAACAATGTCTTATTTTATCCCTCATTACTCCAATATTTGAAGCCATGATCCCCTAAAATAAGTGGATAGAAATCCATCAATGTAACTATATTGAAATCATTTCCAAGACTTTGGGAATAATATCACCTCAAGAATATGAGAAAAAAAAAATTAAAAATTTTCAAATCCATCCTAGGATAACCTTTATAAAATAAAGTTTTTTTTTTTAAAAAAATATTTTAATTAAATCCATTTCTTCTCGAGACCAAAATCTTGGACTCCCAAAGATATGGTCTCTCACCTCAAGAACTCTAGAAATCAGACTTCCAAATATTTTTAGATTCCATCGTAGGAATTTTTAAGGAAAAACGACCTTAGAAAGAAAAATCAAATTTTAAGAAATGGTTTTAAAACTTAGAAAAAAAACACTTTGGCTTTGAAAACAAACATTTGTAAAACAAAAAGAGCAATTTTACAAGAAAAGAGAATAGAGTTGGTAAAAAAATAGAAATCACTAAGAAAAATCAAGAAAATCAAAGTTAAGCAAAGCAAATAAATGCAATGACAAGATAACTTGAACATGCATGATAATTTATTCATAGCAAATAGGTGAACAAACATAATATACAAATATGATTAAATTTTATAAAAAAACAACCTATTAGATTTCATCTTGGACTTCCAAATAATCAATTGTTCACCTCAAGAAAACTAAAAAATCGGACTCCCAAATATTTTTAGATTCCATCGTCGGCATTTTTTTTTATAACAAGAAATATGAGTTACAAAAAATCATCAATCACATGAAATTAACAACATGATGAAAATACTAAGAACAAAATGATAACTAAATAGATAAGACACATGGCTTGCAAATAAAAAATGTAAATAGATGCAATAGTCAAATTTTGGAGAAAGAGAAAAGTAAAAATAAAATAACAATAATAAAAAAAAATAAAAGAAAGAAAGAAAGAGAAAATAAATGAAAAATAAAAAAAGTATGTATTAGTGACAACTATCCATGATTTGATCATACACAAATTTTGAAAAGAGCACTCATGCGATGTAAAAAAAATCATAAAAATAAAAAAATAAATTAAACTTCTTTTTTTAACTTTTGTTTTTATTAGACATTTATTTTTTTTTTCATTTTTTTTATTTTTAATTACTTTTTCACTCTCTCACATTATGCCTATGATCTTATTTTTCAATTTTTTTTTGTCTTTTTCAACTTGTTGGTTTTTTTTCAAATGAGAAACAAAAACTTTCTAAAGCAACAACATTTTTGTTTTTTTTAAGAAACAAAACTCTATTCACCCATACTCAACTAATGTAACGTATGTTACACAACCATTCTTTTTTAATTTCACCACACTTTGCTTTTTTTTTTTTGTTTTTTTTCTCTCTTTTTTAGTACAATAAACTCAAGAGCCAAGAAGAAGAAATATGGAAAAAAAAAGTTAGTAGCATCAACATAACAAAGGATCTTAGACATAATGCAAACAAAAAATAGGCAAATATTCACATTATAATAAAAGTAAAAAGAGATGTAATAAACAACAAAAATGAAAGCAAAACTCATAAAATCTTTACTAAACTATTGTTTTTCAGGGATATTTAGAGATGAAGATGAAGATAAAGTTAGTAGCAAAACATAACAATAAAATAGACAAGGATTCACATTGTAATAAAAGTAAAGAAGAAATGTAATGAACAACAAAAATGAAAGAAAAGCTCATAAAACCTTTAATCAACTATTGTTTTTCGGGGACAGTTTGAAATAAAGATGAAGATCAAGAAGTTGGTGTTAAGAACAACCAACTAGCTTGTTGTTTGAGGTGTGGATCCTTGGAACAAAATCCTAGCAGATGCAACCTCCAACTAAACTATGGTTATTTTTGTGGTATGGGATCTTGGAGTTTTTTTTTTTTTTACAAAAACTCTCCTTTATGGTTATGAAGGCATTTGACTATAGAGTTTTGTAGAGTTGAGAATGGATGAAAATGATGTGTGAGAGTGTAGAAGAAGTAGGATTTTTGTAAGTGTTCCCCCTTTTGAAGAAGAGAAAAAGATGTATATAAAGACCAAAATCACTCATCTTTTGTGCATAAAACAAAAAACCACAATTGTTGCAATTTGAAAATCATACCAAGAAATAACTTACACCTAAAAAAACCAACATTTTGGTCAATCAAAATAAAAAACAAAACTTAGTAACTTAATAAAAAATTTGTCTTTTCTCCAAAATGATGTTTTCTCCCATAAAAAAAAACACTAATGAAATTAAAAAATAACAAATCAAAATCAAAATGAGCAAATTAAAAATACCAAACAAAAAATCTCATAGATATTGATAGTCTAACAATTTAATTAAAAATAAATCGAACAAAAATGAGTGGCTTCACTACACCACCTATACCCTCTTTTGAATAATAGGGGATGCAATAAAATATAGTTGTGTTATAATCGTGCTATTAATTAAATATAGCAGAAGAGGCAGCTCTTTTTTCCTCCATAAGCAAAAAAACCGAAACGCACGTTTAACTTTCAACAAACCATTCAGCCCAACCAGTGACGGAACTATAAAATCCCACCGCCACAGCCACAGCCACAGCCATTTATCATCAAAATCATGGCGTCAACGACCGAACCAGATCCGATCCAGACAAATCCACCCCCAAACAAGCAGATCTTCATCCTCTCGGGCCAGAGCAACATGGCGGGGCGGGGCGGCGTCTTAAAGAATCCCCGCCGGTGGGACGGCGTGGTTCCACCGGAATCGCAGCCGCACCCGTCCATATTCCGGCTGAGCGCGAAGCTTCATTGGGAGGCGGCGCGTGAGCCGCTGCATCACGACATCGACACGAAGAAGACGTGCGGTGTAGGGCCGGGGATGGCGTTCGCGAACGCCGTGAGAGAGCGCGTGGGGACGGTGGCGCTGGTGCCGTGCGCCGTCGGAGGCACCGCCATTAAGGAGTGGGCGCGTGGAGAGAAGCTGTATGAGGATATGGTGAAGAGGGCGAAAGAGAGCGTGAAGGACGGCGGAGAAATTAGGGCGGTTTTGTGGTTTCAAGGAGAGAGTGACACCAGTACTGAGCACGATGCGGATGCGTATCAGGGGAATATGGAGGCGCTTGTTGCTAATGTGCGCCACGATTTGGCCTTGCCTTCTCTCCCTATCATTCAGGTGACTTTTTTTATTTTTTTTATTTCTTTTTTGAAAAGAGGTGACTTTTTTATTCTATTATTTGTTTTTATTATTATTATTATTATTGGGTTTTAGATATAACTAGAAAGGAGTTTTTTTTTGTTTCCTAAAGTTTCTTTTGTCACATCTTATTATACTAATATGATGACTAAGTTATAAAATGTTTAGATATTATTTTGTTCTTGTACTTTTTATTTTAGTTTATTTTGGTGTTGTACTCTTAAAACATCTGATTTGGTCTTTGAAAAATTTAAGTCTAAATGTCATACACTTAGAAACTCTTAAATACAAATTGTTTTTACTACATTTCAAGCAATTTAATAAGTCATGCTAAAACTATGGTTAAAAAAATGAGAAAAAATAAATATGAACTAACTGAATTGGTCACTTTAACAAGGACTGCAATGATCATGCTAAAACTATGGTTAAAAAAATGAGAAAAAAAAATAAAAATGAAAGAACTAAATTGATCACTTTTTAAAAGTACAAGGACTACAATGATCGATCATTTTGAAAGTTGACTGACTCCAATAGGCCAATCCTAAGTTTAGTTCTTGAATTTTGAAGTTTGTTTATTTGGTCCTTAATTTTTTTTTTTTTAAAATGTCTAATAAGCTTTTGAACTTCGATTTTATATCTAACAAGCCTTTGACATATTTGAAAATTTTTAAAATCAATCAATTTATTAAACATAAAATTCAATGTTGTATCTAGATCCTTGGGATATTTTTTTTAATATAAAAAATGTCAAATAGATCAAAAACCTGTTAGAACTTCGGTTCAAACAATTTGATAATTTTTTTTTCCTGGCATATAAAGACAAATTCGAATGAATTACTTTATTACTTTTAGGGTGTGTTTGGCCCATGGGTTTGGATTTGGATGGGTTTGGCATCCAAATCCAAACCTATGTTTGGAGCAAGGTGTTCCAAATCCTAGGTTTTGAAACTCATTCCCATGGGTTACAACAATACAATCCCATGGGTTACAACAATGTAATCTCATGAAATTTGTTCAATATTTTTCTCATCCATTTGTCGACTACTTCGACAACTCTGGTAAAAACTCCGACGACCATCGACAACGACAACTCCGATAAAAACTCCGACGACCATCAACAACGATAACTCGACGGCCGCGCCCGACGCGACCACTTTGGCAACAACCCGGTGACAACTCCGACGACCACTCAACAACCACCGACAACGACAACTCGACGGCCGTCTGGCGACCACTTTGGCAACAACTCCGGGTGACAACTCCGGCGACTACCCAACACCATCGACAACGACAACTCAAGCGACCACACCAAATGACTCGACTCATCACCGACGATTGCCTCCGAAAAACACTGGATTTTCCATTTGCTCTTCAATTTTTTTCGTTTTTCATTATCGGTGACCGCTTCGACAATAACTCCGATAACAACTCCAGAGACCACCCGACAACGACAACTACAACTACAACGACCACACGGGGACTCAACCACCGTTAATCTGCTACCTCTTGCGACCACTTGGTTTCTCATTTGCTCTTTCATTTGTCGTTACCATTTTTCACCCACCACTTCGACAACACAACTTCAAAGTGACAACTCGGCGACCATAGACAACGACAACTCGGCGACCACATCGATGACTAGCAAACACCGATGGTCGCCTCAACGACCTTTTCAACAACAACTCCGACGCGACCCGATGACCACCGACAACCAAAAATCCAACGACCACCTCGACAATCACACCACCTCATCAACTTGACCACTCCAACAATTCGACAATCTAGTCAATTTTTTAAAAGGTTAAAATAAAACTAAAAATGGCTAATAAACAATTTTTATGCTACTCTCAAGACCTTTGAACTTTGTGAAATTTTTATTAAAAAAATTGGTATTTTTTTAATGTACACTCAAATGGCTCAATTTTGTAATTTGTTTTTAAAAGTTAGAAAAAATGAAATAATTTTTTTATTTCGCATAAAGGCGTTTTTATGTTCTTTTTGTTTCATGTTAGTTGCAACACTTTTTTGGGCTATGTATCTGTATGTGTAAACTCGTCGTAGGGTGTTCAAAAAACCGATGACCCGAAAAAATCCAATCAACCCAACCTAATTCGTTGGGTTAAAAAATCCAATTCGTTGGGTTGAAGATATTTGCAACCCGAATAGTTGAGTTGGGTCTAAATGCTAAAAATTGTTCTAAAGGTTTAAAACTCTTTTTTTATTCCTCAACAACTACCTAAATTGAAAGCTTCATGGAAAAGTTACTCAAAAAATTGATCCTTGTTGTCTATTAACTTCTACAATTCATATAAGATCAATTACAAAAATTTAAAAGGAACAAAATAGCTAAAAGAAAAAGGTGAAACAAAAACTGTACCAAACCTAGAGTTGAAAACTGCACCCAAGACACAGATTCCCAGGCTTCAGAACACTACACTCCAAACACAGTTTTCTAATTCCCAGACTTCAGAACACTGCACCCCAAACACGGTTTACGATTCCCGTGCTTGTAACCCCTCCGAAACAAACCCTCCAGGGCTTCTCGATTCCCGGATTACGATTCCGAACACAGTACCCCCAAACAACCCCTTAAGGGTTTGTTTGTCCACCGGTTATAATAACCTGTGAAATACTCTACACCTCAAACACATGTTATTATAAATCTCAGACTATACTACTCTGCATTTTAAATAATATTATATGTTTTACAGACTATTATAACCCACTCAACGCCCCCAACAACCCCTAAAAGATGTACAAATAAATAAATATATATATATATATATGTTTTATAAAGAAACGTATGTAAGTGGAAATTAGAGGAATATGAAAAGTGGATAATATATGAAAATGGAAACAGGTAGCACTGGCATCAGGATCAAAGTACATAGAGAAAGTGAGGGAAGCACAATTAGGAATAGGAATGAAAGTGGAGAATGTGGTATGTGTGGATGCAAAGGGTTTGGAACTCCAAGAAGACAATCTCCATCTCACAACATCTGCTCAGGTCATTGTGGGTCAAATGCTGGCTCATGCCTATCTCACTAACTTTGCTCCTGCACAACTCCCAAATTCAAACCCCTAAACCCTAATCACCCTTTCTACTCTACAATAATGTCTACCACTTTAATTTACTATATATATTATCCTCTCTTTATAAACCCCTAAACATGTGTTTTGGGGTTCCACCCATTATATATGTTTTATTATGTATGTTCGTCTGTATCATCTTTTTATAAGTTTCGGTGACGAAAATGGAGCAGCTTCACTTCACTATAAGATTTTTAAGGTTTAGTTGAGTTGAGTTGTGTTGTACATGCATTATCATCATTATAATGTTCATCATATTCACAACTTTGATTCATTTTTTAAATGAAAAAAACTGTAATATACTATACTCCAACTAAAACAATATAAACTTAAAAACCTCATTACAAATAAGAAAAATGATCATGTCAATATTTGTTGTTAGTGCTCAACTTTTCAATATAACTTTCAAAATCAAAATCTTGAGAAAAAAAAAACTATGTTTAGTATGCAATATTTGAATCTTGGGAAATTAGCAAAATAGTGTTTCGAGTACACTCTTCAAAATCATGAGGTTTTATTTCAAATTCATTCAATTTTGAACACATTTGGCTCTGACAATGTTTTGGGTTTGGATTTTACAACTATCCAAACTCAACACATGCTCCAAACACCCACTGAGGGTCTGTTTGGTAGGGGCAATTTGAATTTTGCGTTGTGTTTTCAAATTCTAACTCAATGAATATAAATTTGACAAACAAGTTTTCAAAAACTGCTTTTGAATTCTATGATTAAAATAGTGGAAATTATGAAAATGACATTTTTATGTTCTCATTGTATCCATATTCTAAATTTGAAATTTTAAAATACAAATATTTAAAAATATATATAAAACTTTAATAAATATAAAATTTCATGTTATAAACTAAATTTATTGTGTTAAATTAAAATATGTAGATTATAATATATTATAAATTATTTGATCTTATAAAAGGATAATTATACAAGGTTTATTAAAAAACATGTTGACAAATTAATTAACAAATAATAGTTTTTATTTCAATATAATATTTTGTTTTGTAATTACAAGTATATCTTTGCAATTACAAGTAGTTTTATAATCTATAAATATATTATACAACATGTTTTGAACCATTGTTTAAATTGGAATTTAATTTTTAAATCTACTACTAAACATAGGACAATTTTTTTTAATATAGTAAGTTTCCAAACTTTTTAAAAAAATATTGCAGTTTTCAAACTTATTTAAAAAATATTGCAATGTCGTCTCTTCAAGAGACGACCTATTATGCGTGGAAGTAGGTCGTCTCTTGAAGAGACGACTTATTGTGCGTGGCGATAGGTCATCTCTTCAAGAGACGACGTTTGTGTGCGTGGAACAAGGTCGTCTCTTAAATAGATGACCTTCCCATATATGTTTCTTTTATTTTTTTTCTTTTATAAAAGTATATTACCATTTACTCCACCTTGATGAACAAATTTCAAATTTGTAAAAGTTTACAAATTTCTTAAAAATAAACTTCATGAGTATGTAAAAATATGAAAAATTAACAAGTATCAGTACCAAATGAAAAGTTAAAGTTTATAAATTGCTTAAAAATATCAAAATTCAGTGTGTGTCACAAGGTGGACATCGTCTATTACGAGGGGGTTGTCGACGCGACCCCTCGGGGCTTGATCTTGTGGCACCGGTGGTTTATCTGATTCTTCTTCTTGTGAAGATGGATCATCCTCATCTCGCCTACATACGACACCATGTGATGATGAGGGACCTATCTCAGAATCATGTGTGCCTGGTGTATGAAGATATCTCGAACTAGGTATGGGTATCATCATCATCATCGAAGTGGAAATATATTATCCAAC
Source organism: Trichosanthes cucumerina (assembly GCA_036507285.1). Classification (NCBI taxonomy): domain Eukaryota; kingdom Viridiplantae; phylum Streptophyta; class Magnoliopsida; order Cucurbitales; family Cucurbitaceae; genus Trichosanthes; species Trichosanthes cucumerina. The sequence continues at coordinate 12,093,584 of CM071836.1, read as the reverse complement.
ATCAAAAGAATGTGCACTAACATCATGGTCAACCTCACCCGACACATGTTTGGGCAGCTCCTCTTCTTCAATATCCTCCTGTTGAACACGTCTTCTATGCCTAGGACTAGGAGGAAGAGCAGTAGGAATGTTGTACATGTTATGTAGGTGCTCCAAATTGTTTTCTCCAACATCACACAAATGAAGTATCTCCATATTATGTGAGAGATCTCGAATCTGTCTGAAGCATGACCTCTTCAAATAATAAGGAAAAAAATAGTCAATATTTTATTAAAAATTTAAAGTAAATATGTCTAAAAAATAAATGTAACTTGTACCGCTTGGCCATAGGATGCTCTCTCACGAGTGATGTAACGTCTAATAATATTATGATACCAATTTATATAGTTTGGAGTTGTATCTCTGAAGGCATCAACTGGTGAAGCTTTTGCTACGTGTTGTCTACGCAAATGTCACTGCTCCAAGTACGGTGCCAATACAATCACCCAATCTTGATGTTTGAGGTCTATAACATGTAGGTTTGGGTCTGTGTTGCACACTTCTAGGATAACTTGTTTCATCCCAAATTGTCTCATCACTCGATTAGGTAGATGACATTCTATAATATGGAAACATACGAGTGGAGTCACCGAACGCCACATGTCATGACCATTTCTACAATATTGTGGTAATGTGCCCATGACATTGTTGTATGACTCCCAAATCACTTGAGAATACCAAATTGTAGTTGATTAGTGACTTGTAAAATAAACAAAAATAAAATTAATTATGACATTCGTACCAGGTTGGGTTAAATATTAAATTTCAAACATTTTAAATAAGAAAAGTTCAATTTTGTAAATCATATCGAGAACCAAGTGGTCGCCCAACTAGTCTAGCATCATTCATATGTCGACACTAAGGAGCCATCGTCGGGAATCGTTCCCAACTCCACAACTGAAAAAGTATTACAAGTCCAACAATATCGCGTGCATCCAACCGCCTCACATTACACAACTGCCTATATAACCATGCTAAGCAAACCCCACCCTATGAATATCTTCCAACAATCTCAAAGTCTCGTAGGAGTGGGAGAAACATTAAATGCACCTTATCTCTAGATTTATCGCAAAATAGACTTCCACCAAATAGTTGCAATATGTATCCTCGAGCATACCTCGCTATCAACAACATCATTTGCATCATCATTCAACCCTGGAAACTGGGATGCTAACTAAGGTAAGCTTAACCTCGAGCCCTTAATGTGGTTGTCCCCTAGAGTCACCCCGAGCAATTGAACATAAGTTTGTTTCCAATTGTAGCTCATGGGTCTGGTAAGAGGCTCGCCATCCACTGGTAAACCTAGTAATACTGCAACATCCTCTAGAGTAATAGTGCACTCCCCTCCAGGCACATGAAATGTATGAGTTTCAGGCCTACATCTTTCGACTAGTGTAGTTATAAAGTGTCAGTCTAATTGAATGAATCCTAATCTGGCCACTCCCTCCAATCCTACACTACAAGGGTAATATAAGTCGATGTAGTGGGATAATGCGACCAACAACTGCTTCCCTCTGCCTACTCTCCTACATTTTGATCTTGCCAAATAAGCTCTGATCGATGGGGTTGTTGCGCGTATAATACCGATGTATCGATTGGTCATGGATTAACATCCATGATCTAAAGAAAAAATAATTACATCAATATTTAATAACAAATAAAATATTAAATTCAATTCTTATAAAAGCAAATTAAAATAATCTATGAATTGACATAAATGAATTAAATTTCATTTGAAATAAATTTCATCCATATGAAATAAATAAATAATAAACCACCATTAAATTATGTAGATAGTCAAATTGAAGTTCAATCAAGATAACGTACAATCAAGATACAAAAAAAAAAAGGTTAAAGAAACATCATCATTCAAGTACAAATAAGAATGTAGGTCATAAAATTGAATGTAGGTCATAAAATTAAAGTACAAACATAAAATTACAAATTTCCATAAGGTGTCTCTTTTCGTGTTGTAGGACAACTCTTTCGATTGTAACCCAATTGATTACATAAGCCACATCGTTATTGAGCACTAAGTTCTCTCCAATCCATCTCATTGTGGTATCGAGAACTTTTGGTCTACTAGTTTCTCTAAACAACTTTGGGTTAGCATATAAAACGGGCATATTATGAGGTTCTATCCAATAGTCCTCGTGTGGGATGGATTGAAATTGAGGTGAGTAACATTCAACATATGTTAAAAACTTATGTGTCCTCAATGAAATTTTCAAGATTCAACTTCAAGTGTGAGCAAATCGTCATGAAATGTGAACATGGAATTCCATAAGATTGCCACTTACTGCATGAACAATGATGAACAACCATATCTTCTTCTTGAGTTAAATTCAGAGTTTGAATATTTCCTCCCTTAGCATTGAAGTAATGTAACCCCACACCGTTTTTTCGATCGTAGTCTACTATATCATGCTTCGTGGATTTTGATGCCCACCTCACAATTTTATCAAACACATACCTAATATGTATTTTATTAATGAATGGTGAGTATTGAAACACTGTAATTTGATTGACACGAAAATAAGTTGTATGATTATTTGGTATATTTCGTTTGTTGTGCCAAAGCAATCCTTGTTTCTGCTCTCCTCTTTTCAAAATATTGTACACATCTATAGAATGTAAGTTGGGCAAGTGCAGTGATTGGCAACATGTGACCACCTTTAAGGACTCTATTTATGCTCTCTAACAAATTCGTTGTCATCCACCCATACCTAAAACCTCCGTCATGAGATTAAGTCCATTTCTCATACCAAGATTGTTGAAAAAGTTCATACAAGAACTATTTATGGCTTTTATCTCCTCAACACATTTGTTGTACTTACGAATTTGATGTTGACATCCAACACGATAAATCATGTGTCGTAAGTAAAACCTATGATGAAATTTCTCGTTTTCCAACCATTCTGTGGAGTATTAACAATAGAAATTATCCCACCATGTCGATCTGAGATTAAACAAACCTCTTCATGTGTGACAATTTATCTTAGATGTTTCAAAAACCAACCATTCGAGTCTACTGCTATTGCAATTAGTAACTTACCTCTATACATGCCATACAAATAGGTGTCATCGATTTGGATGATGCGTCTACATTTTTTGAAGGCTTCTATACAAGGACCGAAAGCCGAAAACACAAATGTTAGGATAACATGACTTGCACTTTCATAAAACTTTACTTTCCACTCCACATGTGTGCCAGGATTTGTATGTTTAACCATGTACATCTATTTAGGTAGAAGCTTATAAGAATAATCTCAATCACAGAATATTTTAGCCAAAACCTTTTTTTTCCATTCCACATCCTACCGTAAGGCACGTGATAACCAAAATCTTCTTTTATATCAATCTGTAGTTGGGATACACCAACTGAAATGTTACTTTTCACTGCTTCACAAAATTCAATTACAATCATCAAAGAATCCAGTTGCACATGACTTTAATTTATCTCTGAATAAAAACAAGTATGTTGCTCAATGTACTTGAAATTTTTTAAAAATCCACGAGATTTTTTCTTGGAGGCACGAAGTCGCCATCTACACCCATCTTCCCACTTTTTGCATCGTACCACCCATTTCGTAGGTGACCACGAGTTTCCACAACTTCATATGGTGCATGATACTTAACAACAAAAATTTTACTATATGTTGGAGGATTTCTTTATTGTTGGATACTAAACCCGTATACAATATGTTCCCTTCAACAACTACTGGTTCTTAGATATGATCATGTTCGGTAGTGTTATCTAATACATTGTTATCTAACTCATTAAATGTGTTTGAAGGGATATCATGTACACTATCCTAAAGGTCCAACTCTTCAAATTCATCATCTGTTTCAGTTCTAAATTCTTTATATCTATTATCTACCATCATATCTTCATCATCACATGGTGTAGCAACTGTTTCAGGATCGAGGTCGACACATTGGCTGGGGTCAATACATTGGCTAGGATCAACAGATTGAATAGGTGTTTCTTCGGAGATTTGTACATTTACATCCGCCCTTCTTACATTGATATATAAATGTACTAAATTTGGGATTAACATCGCAATTGAAAATATTAAGTTCATTGCTTGATAGTTAGGGATCAATATTGACATAAACCTTATTGATCCTGATAGTGTTAGTTCAAGGTGTCTATAAACTATCTCACTATGATTTGTCCTCACATCTACACCAAGTGACATCCCTATCATTTCGAGAAATTGTTCAAAGACAACTCCATTATTCACATTCAGAGAAAAACCACACAGGCTGATTGGTCATAATCTACTCCATCTACCCCAATCAATCATAGATCCATTCGTATGCAAAACAAATCCCAAACACTTATCTCCCATTTTCTATTAAAAACAAACACACCATATATAATTAGAATTAAAATTTTAATACATTACTTAACCTCAACTAAATATTTTAAAAACGAACAAATATTAGAAACTAAAACCACATAAAAAAACCAAACCTACAATATCAAAAAATAAATAAAAAATTAACAAATCTAATATACATCTTCAAAAAAATCTTAATAATTAACAAATCTAATATACATCTACCAAAAAAAAAAAATAATAACAATACATTTTACAAAAAAATAAAAAAATTAACAAATCTAATATATATCATGGAAAAAATTAAACAATCTAATCTCATAAAAAATATATAGTAAAAGATCTATACTAAAAGAACCCAAAAAAATTACAATAACTAAATAAATAAAAAAAAAAAACTCACATTGAGAGGATTAAGAAACAGACAAAATCACTTCCAATTGTCTTCAAAACCGACAAAAATGGCCACAAATACTTGAAGTTGACTTCAAAACCGACAAAAAAAACGTTAGTTCCTTCAAATCGAGACAAAAAAAACTATGGGGTACAAAAGTTAAAATGTTTACCTTAGATGCTGACAAAATCGTTCAAAAGAAACAAAAGATTGCAAAGGAGAGAAAAATGGAGAAAATGAGAGAAAAAGTGAAAAAGAGAGAAAATGAGAGAAGAAGAGGAAAATGGTGAAAGTGAAATGGGAACTTGAAGGTTGTTTACATTATGTGAAGGTTGTCGACCTACAGTAAGCAACTGTTTGTTTTTGCAAGAAGGTCGTTAAAGTTCAAAAAACTAAGTAAAAACGAAGGTCATCTCTTCCAAAGACGACCTCAAGACACGTGTCCTCAGCGCTAATGAAGGTCGTCTCTTTATTCCACACACACAAAGAAATAAATTTAAAAACTGCAATATTTTTTAAAAAGTTTGGAAACTTGCTCCACTAAACATGTATACGATAATACGTGTTGCTAACAAATTGCTAAAGAAAAAACTCCGATTATTGTCCACTTTGGGCATATGCCCTCATAGTTTTGCTTTTGCTTTCACCCAAAATGCCTCATACTAATGGAGATAGTGTCCCTCACTTATATACTCATGATCTTCCACTTCTCTAATCGATGTGAGACTTTTATCAGACTCAAACAAAAAGAAGAGGAATTTTGGGAAAAAAGATCCTTAGCCTTGATTATATGAACAATGAAAAATACAATTCAAGGATTGATAACACAACTCCTACTAATACTTGAAAATTGTATGAGTGAAGTATTAGAATTTTGCCAACATAACATAAAGAAAAAAAGTACGATCTGTAATAAAAAAACATCTACTGTGGACACTAAGCACGCTAGCTAGTTGAGCAAGCTAGCTGGTTGTACACATTAGCAACATATAATATAATGCACCATCTTAACAACTTCAAGGGGTAAATTGAAGGGATTTTTTTTTTTTAATTTTAATATTATGGTAATATGGGTACCGCTCCTATTTATTGTCAGTCACGACATCCACCTTTAAAAATAGTATAAGTCTAGGAGCATTAAAACATCATTTTATAAAATAAAATTTATAATATGAACATGAGAGTATGTATGTAATATGAGGGTGAACTCTCATTCTTTCCAAATTGAACTCAAGTGACATCCTTCCTATGGATCTAAATATAATAAAAATATTCTATTAAAGCTGATGGCTAAGTTAAACACAATTGAAAGAATTAAGAGAAATAGAACTTGAGTCAGTGACACATTTTCCTACTTATTTGGGGTGAGGATTTTAGTACCATAAAAGTATCAATACTTCTTTTGTTCATACTATAATTTTGACTTTGTAATTTTTTTTTATTAATGTTGTGGACCTCATATCATTTTTTAAGGATGTTGATGTGACAAATAATAAATAAAAGAAGTATTCAAATTTTTTTTGAAGAATAGTTGGTGAAATGAGATAAGAAGAAGCACATATTTTCCATATTAGAAGAGAGTAAATGAAGGAAAGAATTGAGATTAGATACGTAATGTCATAGCTATATTAGAAGAAAGTTCTAACTCCCACAACGTGAATAAAGTAGTGGCAACACGAGTATCGCCCATTAGGTCATGTCAAGGGTAGAGAGAAAGTGTCGTAATGTGAGGCAAGGAGGATGGTGCATCACCTAACACACCAAAGTTGTGAGTGAGGAAGCCAAGCTAAGACATAAGGAAGATTGAAGGCAATAATAACATTAGTAGTATCACTGGAGGATAGATGAGACATCGAGCTATGACTTGAAAAGTCAAGATTGTATCGAGAGTTTCAATAAGCGATGATAACATTTGTTTATAATGATCATTCAACTTCAAGTGTAAGTTTGTCGATCGAGAGATTCAACAACTTTTATAATATTTTTTATGTTAAATTTAGTTAAAATTATGCATAAGTGAGTCAAGCATGTGTTGAAAACCTTATGTGCTAAAGGGGTCGATTTGGGTGCAAATTTTTTTAGTGAAACTAAAAGTTTATGATTGAAAATCAAATAAATACAAATCATTATAGGCCATTTAAATAGAAGATTTAAACCCATCATGAAATTATAAACATATATTTTTAGGGAGGACACGTGGCAGTCTGTCTTTCCTCAAATTGCAAAATTTGGAAGAAAACGGCAATCGTCAACTGTTGGTATCTGTGAATTTGGCCATTGGAGAAGAAGAGATAAGGAGTTTCAGGAAAGAACTCAAGGAGTTTTCCGGCGCCAATCGAGCTTCTAAAATGGCCGTTCTTCATGCTCCCGCCTCCCTCTCTCTCGCCATACGCGGTACTCTCTTTATCTCTCTCATACTTTCTCCATTCCGCTCTTCCGTTTTCTGATTGTTGAATTTCCAAACGATTCATAAACACAAAACAATGTTGCAGATGCTTCCTTCGGAAGATCAGCACCAAAAGTCTTTCCACTTCACAGAGGTCCCCTCCCGAATTTATACCGAATTGGAACGACGTTTGCTACTGGCTCTCAACTAGGTAGAGATTCTTATTCTTTCTATTCTCAATGTTTCTGCTTGACGTGTTGACGATTTCTATCAATTATTTGGTTTTTTCAGTTCAATCTTCCTTTGAAGTTCCAATTTTAAGTATACAATGGGGCATATTATGAATTTTGGTAATGAATATTGAACTACCCTAACGTTAAACTAAAATCCGGATGTTATATGCGCGGTTTTCTTGTTTCTTGCTTATTGTAAGCTGTGACGGTGTTAAGAAAGAAATGTTCACGCGTACCAGCCTAAGTGATCTAATACAATTTACAGTCTAGCATAAAGAGTTTGATGATTACTGTTAGTTATAATTGCTATAGTAGGAAATTGGAGCTGGAGCTGTTTAGAAAATAGTATGGTAATTGCAATTGTTGTGTTCTTCGTAGATTTTGGCAACGGAAGCAATATATTCAACTAGATTTTATTAAGTATCAGCTAATTGTTGCTCTTGTTCCCAGTGATAAGTAAGCCAACTGGTCAAAAGAAGCATGCAAGGAAACCAAATTCTGTTTATATAAGATGTGAGCAAAGTACCCAAGAGAGTAACAATCTGGATGTTTGGCTTGGGCGCCTTGCGATGGTAGGATTTGCAATTGCAATTAGTGTTGAAATAGCAACGGGCAAGGGACTTTTGGAGGTATGGGCTTTCTAATTACAGAAAATGGGTCGTTGTTACTTATATTGCTGATAGCTTATACTAATTGTTTTAAGGATTTCTTTACCTCTTGGAATCTGGAACTTGGTCTATCTAATTCTTAACACCTTATTATTAATAAGATACTAGCTCCACTATCAGGTTCTATTATTCGCATGTCACAGATTTCAGATCTTATATTTTCTGTGCAGAAAATCTTCTCCTCCCTAATTATTCATACAAAAGTATCCTTTTGTACTGACTATTCCATTTGGAGTGTTGAATTGTTATAAAGATGGCTCTTACAATGTATCTAGAATGTATTCCAATGGCTTTTTTCGTCCCTTCCATTCTTATTTCCAGACACTTGTCTCACTGATTTTGGCTTGATAAAAAAGTGACCATTGAATTATTCTTGGCTGATCGTTGGATGTGCGGCATCTGCCTGATTGGTTTTGGTCTGATATAAAAGTGACCATCTAATTATTCTTTGCTGGTCATTGGATGTGCCTGATTTTTTAGTTTTGTGGTTGCTCTTCCCATTTGTTTACTTTGTCCAGTTAGAGAAATTCCATAGCTTAAACTTAACCCTCGTTTCCCCCTAGTGTCTTGCAAGACAAGTTTCATACGAGATACATCATGGATTAACAGAAACCTTACCAGAATCATTGTTTTCATGATGCAGAATTTTGGAGTAACGACTCCCCTGCCTAGTGTGGCCTTGGGAGTTACCGCATTGGTTGGCATATTGACAGCAGTTTTCATCTTCCAATCAGCTTCCAAAAACTGAACACATCTAAGATTATGATTAAACGTTGGCTGTAAAGTTTGTAATTCTAAAAGATGTTTTACTCGATAGTCATTTTCATTCGTTGTAATATTCTCGAGTGTGAACAATGGGCAACCAAATTGAGTGTTCGACTAATAGAACATTTTTTTCACAAAGAATGACTCCCACCAATAGTAACGAGTCAATGGCTTTGTTTTCAAGTTTCCTGTATTGTACAGACCATTTTTTCATGTGCATTATATTATATAATCAGGTTCTTGGGCTACTAGGAGGAGAGCCTATGATTCCCAAGATCAATCAATCACGTGTCTTCTTCTAAAGTGCTTGGCCCTAGCTTGTGTTTCAGACGAAGATAAGTGATTTTTACTGCTTTCTAAAGTAGTTTCATATATTCCTTTTCAGATATGAAGAAAGCATCTCCATCAGTTTAAGTAAGTTCATTCACTCTGGCAAACAAATATACTGGAAGGGGAGAGAAAGGGCTTTATTGCTTCTGTCCCAAAGAATCAATTCCCTTTCAGCCTTTTCCTGTAGAAGTTTTTGGTCTGATATTCACTTGGATTACAAGGTATCTCTTATGTCATCTCCCTGTAAACGCATGCTTTTGCTTGTTTTTTTTCCCTGTTGGCTGCAGAACTAAGATCTGGTGCAGTTGGCCTGCAAAAATTGCCATTTTCTTTATATTCCTTGCATATTGCAGCATGGGTGCAGTGATTTCCAGGTTGAAGAAGCGACTCTTCCATAACCGTGAAGTGAGAATTCTGATGGTCGGTCTTGATGCATCGGGGAAGACAACCATTCTGTACAAATTAAAACTTGGTGAAATTGTTATGACTGTACCAACTATTGGTATGTACTCTCTGAAAACCAATCTTCATCCCTCCCCCCTTTTAGGATAAATTGTATATTGGCTCTTTTTATCTGATTTATTTTTTAAATCATTTAAGAATAGTTTTACTAGAACACTTTGATCCTGTTTTTTCTTTTTGAAATTTGGTTCGATAATGTGCAAGTCTTGGACAAAGTGGACAACAGCTCGCTTTCGCTTGTTTGTTTTCTTAAGGCCCTTTATAGCCATTTCGTTTTTTATTTTTGGTTTTTGAAAATTAAGCCTAAAAATATTACTTCTACCAATAGGTTTATATGTTTTTTTTATCTACTTTATACTTATGCTTTCAAAAACCAAACTAAATTTTGAAAATTAAAAAAAAAAGTAGTTTTAAAAAATTTGTTTTGGTTTTTGAAATTTGGCTAGAAACTTAGATGATATCTCAAGAAAAAATGAAAATTATTGTGAGAATATGAAAAGAAATTGAAAAAAAAAAAGCTTAATTTTAAAAAATAAAAAACTTACTCAAGAAAAATGAAAATCATTGTGAGAAGATGAAAAAAAATTGGGAAAAAAATAAACTTAATTTTTAAAAATAAAAAACTAAAAATTAAATCTCATTTGATAACCATTTTGTTTTTGGTTTTTGAAAATTAAGCTTATTTTTACATAATTTTTCTACAATAGAGATCATCTCCCTTAAGGAAGCACTTGTATTCTTAGCCAAATTCTAAAAACAAAATCAAGTTTTTGAAAACTATTTTTTTTAGTTTCAAAAATTAGCTTGGTTGTTGAAAACATAGGTACATAAAGTAGATAAGAAAACATATAAACTCATTAATACAAGTAGTATATTTAGGCTTAAATTTCAAAAACTAAAAACACAAAATTAAATGGTTATCAAATGAAGCCTAAATCGTTAACTTTATGAACTTAAAGTTACATGTTACAACTTTATGAAGTATTTTCGTTATTCTACCTTTATATATTAATTACTTCATTTTCCCGAGCTATTATATTTAGCTAGTATTGGTTAGAAAATTTGATATTTGTTATAATTGTTTGTTAACTTCATCAGTCAAATCAAATGATCATTTCTATGGGGAGAACCAATCAAAATTTTTTATTATATCTCTCAACTTTTTTTTTTAGTAATTTGTAGGAACAAACAATAAAGATACATTAGAGAATATATTTTATAAAAATAAAAATATATCATATTAAAAAATATGATCTAGGTAAGTCATGTCCTTTGTTGATATATATATATATATATTTTATTACATATATTTTATTTTCAATTGTTTTTTTTTTCAAGTACACTTAAAGGATGGCAACGAGATAGGGTTGTAAATGCATTTCCTATCTTCGTCTTAGTGAAGATTTTCCATCTTCGTCCCGGCCCCATTTCCCGTTTTAGGGAATCAGTCGGGGATTTCGAGGATCGAGGTTCGCAAGAAAAAATCTATTTTTTTAAAATCTATTAAAAATAAAAAGTTATATTAAAATCATATATAAAATAAGTATTATTATTCTTTTATTTATTTCAATCATTAAATTTTGAAAAATATTTACTATAAAAACGTATTACATTATAGAATTAAAAATAGTATATTATAAAATAAGATTCCGACGGGTCAGAGCAGGGATACCGTCTCCGATCTGAGACTCGAAAAGAATTTCCAATTTGACTCCATGCCCGGTCAAAATGGAGATTTTCCGTCTTATCCCGGAGAAGATCCAATCCCACAGATATTTTTGCCTACACTACTATTATCAACGTGGAATATGTTAAATTGAGAAGACTTGCCTCAAAGAGCGAAATATTTGTTGAACAGTTTTATAATTGCATTGCATTTTATGATCCAGGATTCAATGTGGAAACAGTAGAATACAATAACATTAGCTGCACTGTTTGGGACGTTGGAGGACAAGATAAGGTTTGAAATCACACCCTCTCATCCTACCTTTTGCAAATACTTTAATTCATCCTTATCGATAATTATTTGATTTTTTAAAATTAAACCTATAAATATCACTTTCACCCATAAAGTTTCTTGTTTTGTTATTTACCATTTTATATATATTTCAAAAATCAAGTCAAGTTTTTTTTTTAAAAAAAGTGATTTTCAAAAAATTATTTTTGTGTTTGGAATTTGGCTAAGAATTTAAATGTTTTCTCAAGAAAATGAAGTCCATTATAGAGAAATATTGAGAAAATAAGCACAATTTTCAAAAACTAAAAACTAAGGTCCAATTTGATAACCATTTAGGTCTCGTTTGATAACTATTTGATTTTTAGTTTTTGGTTTTTGAAATTTAAGCCTATTACTTTCATCTATGAGTTCTCATGTTTTCTCATCTACTTTTTAAGTATGTTTTCCTAAACCAAACTAAGTTTTGAAAACTAACCAAAGTAGTTTTCAAAAATTTATTTTTGTTTTTCAAATTTGGATAGAAACTCTATGCTTTCTTAAAAAATGATGGAAATTATTGTAGAGAAGATGAGAACAATTGTCGAGAAATTGTGAGAAAACAAACAAAATTTTCAAAAACCAAAAACTAAAAACCAAATTGTTATCAAATGAGGCTTAAGATTTTTGATTTCATGTTTTTGAAAATTAAACTTGTTTCTCTCAATTTCTCTACAATGGTTTTCATTTTCCTTAAGAATTGTTAACTAAATTAAAAAAAACAAAAATAAATTTTTGAAAACTACTTTTTTAGTTTTCAAACCATGACTTGGTTTTTGAAAACGTATGTCAAAGACTCAAACATAGATAACAAAATAATCCATAGGCGATAGTAATATTTATAAACTTAATTTTTAAAAACAAAAAACAAAAAATCAAATAGTTATCAAACATGACATAAATTATTAAATAAGGCGTAAAGAACACATGTTTCAAAATTTATGTTAATGATACTAAAATAATGGTTAAAACAAATGTTTGTTTGAAGTTCTAAAACTAGAACATAACATTTGAAAGTACGTAATATGTATGAAAGTTTTAGAATCAAAATATGATTAAACAAGGAATTTTTTAAAGGAACTTTGTGCAATAATAATATTCTTCGCTGTTTCTTGTACAAGTGGTTTGAGAACTATGGTCAAGATTTTACTTTTAAACATTGTAACAATGTCATGATTTTAAATGAAAAAATAAATGAGGGAAGGCAACTTATCTAAATATATTTCCTTTTAATTTTTGTTGTTAAAAATAGCCTCTATACCCATCTCCCAGCTAAAGGATTTGTTTAATATAGCGAGAACATCAAAATTTTGCAATCTTAGGACTTGTTCAAGCGTGTCAAAAATGGGAATGATCTTATTGTTGAGGATCTCACATCGAAAAAGTCGAGAGAAACCTCACAACTTTATGTAGGCTACTCCTCCTATTGTCAATTGGTTTTGAGATTGAAATCCCATATAATCTAATATGACATTAGTGTCCATTAAATCCAAAGGGGTATTCTTGAGAGGGCATGTTGAGCATCCCATATTGGAAAAGTGGAGAGGAGATGGAACCTCATATAATATAATACTTATAACATGAGATATTAATACAATAATTAAGCCTTAAAACTAAAAAATCAGGAGCCAAAGAGAACATAATTCAACTGATATATTGAATGTGTTAATGACGACGAGGTTTGTGGTTCAAATTCTCCTAATTCCTACCGTACTAAAAAAAGTTAGAAGATGTTACTAGAAAAAAAATTGTGAGCAGAAAACTGGTAGAATATTGTAGGAATGAGCATCCAATACGATTCATGAATGTTAGAATGAAGACACAAGAAAGTTTAGCTATAAGTTAAAGTATCTTTCGTAAAAGAGATCATAGATGACTTAGTGAGATTGTTGACGAGTGATAAAATAGGAAGATAACATATTCTTTGGTGAAAATGACATTTTCTAAAGTTTGATAAACTTGAGATAGTTCATGGTTGAAGTATCTCAATAACTTGTGTAAGTCACCGGTTTAAATTTCTACTTTTTGTTCAAATTCTATTTACTTTTTTAAAAAAGGTAATATAACAAAGCTCCTCTCGAAGTTTGCAATTGGCCTATCAAAATTTGATATAACCATAAAATCACTAAAATGATAAAATCTAACCATTTGATACGTTTTAAGGCTAATTTAAAGAAAAATGAAAGTGTAAAAACCACTTAGTTTGAAAATCATTTGGGTTTGGATTTTGAGTTTTGAGTTTTTTTTTTAAATTAACTCTATGAATACTATAAAAAAAATAGTATTTTTACAAACTTGTTTTTATTTTTAGAATTTCGTTAAAAATTCAAATGTTTTTTTTAAAAAAGACGAAATCCATCCTAGAGAAATGATGAGAAAACAAACACAATTTTTATAAACAAAAAACTAAGACCACGATTGATAAGCATTTAATTTTTTGTTTTTGAAAATTAACCCTATAAATACTACTTCCACCTATGAGTTTTCATATTTTTTTTAATCTATTTTTTCCATATGTCTCCAAAAATCAATCCAAGTTTTGAAAACTAAAAAAAATAGTTTTCAAAAAGTAATTTTTGTTTTTGAAATTTGACTAGAAACTCAAATGTTTTCGGAATAAATATGGAAACCATGGTAAAGAAAATGAAGAGTATTGTAGAGAAATTGCACGAGGCCTAAATGATTTTTTTTAGTACATCAACAATTTGGGGTGGAAGGATTCGAATCTATGACTTCTTGGTCATGAGTCATACTTGATGGCAGTTGAGTTATGATTTTGTTGGCCTAAATGATTATCAAACAAGAATTTAGTGGGTAACATTTTATTAATTATTGATTTAAAAAGGTTAATGTGTCAAGTTGCTAATACTCCATGTTAATTTGATTATTTACGTAGTTATAGTGATCAAATTATATTAATTAACTCGAGAACAAAATGCTTGAATTAATAAGAACTTTGCTTTGTTTTGCTTTTGTTTTTGTTTTTTTAAGTTCCATCATTTAACTTTATTTTAAACCAAGCAGATAAGGCCATTGTGGAGACATTACTTTCAAAACACACAAGGACTTGTATTTGTTGTGGACAGCGGTGACAGAGGGAGAATCTGTGAAGCCCGCAATGAGCTACATCGTATTCTCAATGAGGTATATCACTCAAATTTGTTAAAAACTTTTTTTTTTGTTTATGTTTGTTTTTGGTCATATATATATATATATGTTCACGGGGTGGGGCCGGAGAATGATTTCTCCATCTCGACTCTGCCCTCCATTTCATTCTCCATTCTAATTTTGCAGGGAACGAGGCGAGATTCCTCATAGGAATTGGGTTCCAATTGTTAATTATTAATAAGAGATTTCAATTTAAGAGTTTTTTTTTTATAATTTTCTTAGAAAAATAATATTTAGTAAAAGTTTAGCGATATGATTTATAATATCTATATAAATATATATTAAAAAAAAGAATCGATGTAACGACCCTACTTTCTAAGACTATTTTCCTAAGGTCGTTACTAACCATGCATTCATTTGAGGCCAAAAACAAAAGAGTCAAAAAGTAAAACTGAAATCGAAATACCCTTTTTTTTTTTAATGGGATCCCAAGAAAACAACAGTTTAAAACCAAGTTCACTCATACTAAATAAATGAAAACTCAAATCTGGCCTCTGTTCAAATAAAGTTCAACACTTGACAAATGAATTTTAAATAAGAACAAACTTAAAACATGAAACAAAGTTTAAAATATGCGGAAGACATGACTTCTATTTCCATGGTCTTCGCAACGCATTCCCGTCATTCGCCCTGTAAGTTCCTGCTTTACCTTAAAACATTTTTAAAAGAAAGGGTGAATATGAAATAATGCTCAGTAAGTGTCCCCCCACTGCCGGGGTTGAAAAACAAGCTGTCAAAACAAACCATGGCCTTATATGGGACCCATACATAAATAAAAACATATTTCATGACTTTTTCTCTTCGGCTATCAGTGGGAAAATTAAGACTTCCTGATCCATGGCCTCTTCGTTTAGGTCAACTCTAAGTCTTTCGTGACTTACATAGCATCAAATATGTATACATATAAATATTGGAAGTTTAACTGCCACGACCTTCGTAAACATTTTTGTTTTTGTAAAATTTCTCTTCGGCCTTTAGTGGACAATTAAATTCTCCTAGAACATGGCCTCTAATTCGAGTCGACTCTAACTCATTCATAAGATATATAATAAATATTATCAGGAAGATCTTACCACAATCTTCACAACATTTTAAAGAAATACATGCTTAGGGTCCCAAATGAAATAGTAACAACATTTGTGCAAAATGTTTCGTGGCATGAACGTATATAAAAAAAATTAATAAAAATACTCAACTTTAAGAAAACAACAACATGACATTCATGGCCTTTGAAATAGATATCAATTCAACCAGATCATGGCATTTAAAACGAACCTTTTAAGCAGATCACAACATTTATACAGAACCTTTCATGACATTCAAAAGGGGTTTTTCAGTCCAAACATGGCATTTAAATTGGACTTTTCAAAACATTTTTCAAACAAGTCCTTAAACTCTAAATTTTAGAGTTTGGCGTGAGTTCCCTTACCTTAGCCTTCGTCTCAAAATTCTAGAATGTCAATTCTTCGTTCCAAAATAATGCTCTTCTTCGAACCTGTAAAATGAGTAAAATTCCCAATTTAATATCCAACCCATACTCCAACCTTAACATAAAATCTATGGGTCTCGTAAAATGTCCAAATTATCTCAGAACCAAAACAACCAACCATTTCTTAAGTTAGGAATTATTAATCCCTTAAACCAAGGAACTTAAAGGTCTTTAATATTTTTCAAATAATTACCTTGAATTTAGTTCTTCAATGATTCTAGATCGAATATTTTCTCTATCTTGTGATTTCAATTTGGTTCAAAGCCCACTTACTGTCCTAATAACAACACCAATTCTAAAAAAATATAATGAAATTTACCACTGGAGGTCCAAAATGAGATTGGGAGTCAAGCCACTGAAAAATCACACTTTCCGGTGAGCGGCGACGCATGAAGAACAGACCTGAAACGCTCGTAAGAAGATCTACATGAAATTGGTCCAAACAGGACAAGACTCGGCTAAAAAATAGAGCTCTAACCGGTCAACCCAAACTTTGATTTGTTTAGAACTCCGGTGAATGGTGTGACCTCGATGGATAAACGGTCGGCGACGAGCATCGTGCAGATGGATCGGCACACACTCGAGTTGTAGCTGTGATTTCAGGCGTTGGACGAGCCGCAGCGCGATCAACGTCTTGCGTCTGCGCCGCAGCGCGCGACGAACTACACGATGATGCTGGGCGCGCGATCGAGCAATTTGCCTCGTCCGATGGATCATTGCGTGTTGACCGGCGGTGTGGAACTCAGACGACGAAGCAGAAGGCGGCCGGAGGTTGCGGTTGATCAGAAAATGCAGAGAAAGAAGAAGAGCTGCTCGTGAATGGAGGGAGAAAGAAAGTGAAGAAGAATAGTAGTCCTCGATTTGCGTGCACACTAGAAGACAAAGTGTCTATCAACCCTAATCCAATGTCTTTTACTAAAAAGTCCTTCACTTTAAATAAAAATCACTATAGTGCCTCAAACTAAAATTTCTAAACATTAAACACCAACTTGAATCTAACAATACTTGAATATGGCAGACGTTACAATCTTCCCTCCTTAAAAACTTTCGTCCTCGAAAGTTACTAATCTTGAAATAACTTAGGATGTTTGGCTCGCATTTCTCCCTTCATTCCCCCAAATAGCTTTCTTCGGTTTGGTGATCATGCCATAACACCTTTACTATAGTGATCTCTTGATTACGAAGAGTTTTTCTGATCCGTTGCAAGAATTCGCACAGGTCACTCCCCATAACTAAAGTCCCCTTTCAATTGCAAGTGCTCGAAATCAAACATGTGTGATGGGTCTGGTACATACATACCATGGAAACATGGAACACATCATGTACCGCAGAGAGAGATGGCGATGATGCAAATCCATAAGTCTCCGGACTAATTCGCTTTAGAAATTCAAATAGCCATATAAATCGTGGACTTAACTTTCCTTTCTGGCCAATCTCAAAACTCCTTTCAAAGTCTATTGTACAAGTTCCTAACATTTCTTTCAAGGCATGACTCAATCGTTCTATCTGATCATAGAATCAATAGCCTTATCACTTTTCCAAAAGATATGACTTCATTAAGGATAGAGTTAGCAAGCCCATTAAGCAGTTCAAGATTCTTTGAATTGTTGGGTAATCTTTCACAATCCTTAGCAGCCTTACCATAAATGTTGTAGGTGACAGTCTCACTCTCAAAATAGAAAAAAAAACTTAAGGGTTCCAATGAACCAAAAGACTCTTGCCTCATAGCTTTGACCTGGTATAAAGGATAGTTAGTCACTGATAGAGAAATATCTTTTTGATTGACCTCATTCATGCATTTATTTAACTTTGGGCTTTTATATTGAACATCAACAACTCATTGTAAGCTCTAAGTCATGATAGGAGTGACTCAAACTTAGGTCTCTTTTGATTGTCATGATGCATGAATCGTTCTGTAAAAAAACTTTACCAATCTTACTACCAAAATGTTCCAAAAATTTCGGCAGCATAACGACATAACCACAACGATGCTAAAATTTCTCGTGTACCGCTAACAAAAGGTTGCACTCCCAGTCGTCGATAACCAAACAATCATGCCTACAAACTTCAATTCAAAACTACTCAGGATTCAGAAATTCACAATATGCAAAAAAGTAGACAAACTAAAACACAAGCGAAAATCAACTTCTTTAACAGCTTCAAACAATAAAGTTTTAGAGACAAGATAATCTTAGCAATTTCGTTGTGATTTCAACTCCGAAATATATATATATATATATATATATATATAAAAGTAATAAAATCCCCTTGATTTACTTAGCTTTAGTGCTTAACCACTCATGAATCATCACATTAAGTGTCAACAACTTTGCAAGTTCTTGGCCATGCATGACCAGACTTAACCTATGTCTCTCTAATTGACATAAGGCGTAATAATGAACCTTTAATGTTGCATTAATACACAACTTAACACTTCTATGGAAGCACCACTCTAGACTACAATCCACATGTCCCTTTAGGCAACGTAAGAACTGAGGTTGAGACTGACCTTTGTGTAAGCGTATGGAAGCTTGTTTCACACTCATCGTTCAACAAACGAATTACTTTCTAGAGATTACTGGGCTAAGGCACTGCTATCCTAGAGAAATCCTGTATGAAATGTTTGTAGTAACCAGGTATTCCCAGAAAACTTGTACCTCAATGATAGTGGTCGGATGAGGTCACTGTGTCACTGTCTCTATCCTCGTAGGATCCATAAAGATTTCAGCCTTTGACACCACGTGTCCTATGAAGGATACTTGTCTAAGTCAAAATTCATATCTAGAGAGCTTTGCATACATCTCACTTTTCTCGAAGTTACCAAAACCCTTCTACGTTGCTTCTCATGATCCTTATTAGACTTAGACTATACCAAAGTATCCTCTGTAAATTCGATTACAAAAGTATCCAAGAATTTCTTGAATACACAATTCATTAAGTCCATAAAAACTGCAAGTGTATTGGTTAACCCAAATGATATCATTATAACTTTACAATGCCCATAACGTGACCTGAAAGCTACCTTAGGGATATCATTGCCCTTATTCCTCATATGATGATAACTTAATTGTAGATCAATCTTGTGCTCCCCGGTGGAATCGATTATCTATTGAAGGAAAAAGATATTTATTCTTAGCAGCAACTTTATTCAACTTTCTACGGTCCATCATCCATGCACGGATACATAGATACACCTTTCTCTCTTACGAACAACACTAGTACCCTTTAGGGCGATACACTAATCTGATCTCTTTATCTCAAAGATCTTGTACTTATACCTTGAATTCTTTTGACTCTATTGAATCATCCTGTAAATAATATTAGAAATAACTGATGTTTTCTACCTTAACTTCATGCTCAAGTTTACTTCTTGTGCTAATGGTAGTCTCGAAAGATCAAACTTACTTTTCTCCTTCAGTCAAATTGAGATCCTTTTCAGTTTCTTGTACTAATTTGGGTTCTAAAATCAAAACCTCTAAAACTTCAATTAGGAGACCATAAATCTATCCTTTGCTAAATAATTTTTTTTTTCTTTCCAGTTTCATTCCAATGGTCCTTGACCACTATGACTGTATGAATTTCAAAGTTAAAGAGGTTTCTCAGTTTGACTCTTACATGACAAAGACGAATCACCCCAAAACTTTCCTCTAATATTCAAGCCATCCCTGTTTAACCCTCTGCTCGAGGAAAAGAAAACTTGAAGCCAAGAAGGAATTTCAAAGTTGAAGTCTTATACACTTCCTCCCAACTTATATATAACAAACATAAAGTTGAAATTAGTAGCGAAGTTCCTTATACAAATTCCAAAAGCTTAAACACACGATGACCATGTGAATGTCGAATTGTGCACAAGTATCTGACGTCCAGACAATCAACTCTCTTATTTTCTCAAATTAAAACTCTAACTCTTTACTTTTCCTCTTCACACTTGTCTTTATTAAGTAAGCTTATGGTATCACCTTTGAAACCCCGCACCATGCCCTTTTTTTTTTTTAAAAAGGCCATTAAGCCTATGGTGCTACTTTTAAGGTTCCATAGCACACTTGTACTCACATTCGTTGCCTCCATTCATATTACTTGGTATGGATGAGATCCAAATAATTCGAAGCACCTCAAGAACTTAACTTCCTCTTCCTAACTAGCACCTCATCTCTCATTTAAGTCTCAAGTCATTTTTCAAACTACCTTGACTTTATGTGTTTTGCGTCGACTAGGATGGATCTTAAAAAAAAAACGTTCTTTATATTACAACCTATACTTTAACTCTAAGTTTCCATATTCCCTTGGCATGACATAGTGGTCACACATCTTCTCTTTTAAAAGTTTTATTCAAAAGATGCAAACTTCGACGTCAAGTGACCCTTTGAAAAAAAAATCAAGATCCAATCCTTTAAACTCCCCTCCTCCCCCCCCCCCCCTTTTTTTTCTTTTTCTTTACCTCTCAACTCTTTAAATTTCAAGCTTAAGCACTCCATTGGAGATGAAGGAACTCTCTTTAAAACTAACAAAGTGGGGCACTCCAAAGTAAGATACATACTACAACTCACAACCTCTTCATCCATTTAGTCCGACATGTACAAATAATGATCACAAACATTTTACCAAACACATTCAAACCTTGAACTCCTCCAGAGTAATCATAACATTTATCTTTCAGAGTTTTACTTAAGGAACATAGTTGCTTGGTAACCTTTTAAACAACTTCAGTCCCTTAAAACTTATTCTTCCCTCCCTTTCCTAAACTGACTCCTTATATATTACACAAACATACGTTTTATGTCAATAAAACTTTCTTTAAGCGTTAACATGCTTAGCTCAAGCATTTCCTTTCTATCATTAACGAAAGGGACCACAACTTTTTTTTTTCCCCCTCAACTTAGAAACACATCGTGGTCATATCATATATACATATAGCTCCACATATAGACATTTTCTTTCTATAGGCAAACAATAGAGATAAAACAATCTCATTCTTCTTAGCTCAGAACTACATCATGCTCATATCCATATACACATAACTTTACATATAGACATACACATTTTTTTTCTTGAAATAAACGAAACTTTATTTCAAAGGCATACCTGGCGATGACTGGGAAATGTTGCTTAGCCATGAGATTCCTAACGCTTACGATGTAAGCAAGTCTACAGAACCAATAAACTTGGGCTCTGATACCAACTGTAACGACTCTATTTTCTAAGACTATTTTCCTAAGGTTGTTACTAACCATGCATTCATTTGAGGCCAAAAACAAAAGAGTCAAAAAGTAAAACTGAAATCGAAATACCCTTTTTTTTTAATGGGATCCCAAGAAAACAACAGTTTAAAACCAAGTTCACTCATACTAAATAAATGAAAACTCAAATCTGGCCTCTGTTCAAATAAAGTTCAACACTTGACAAATGAATTTTAAATAAGAACAAACTTAAAACATGAAACAAAGTTTAAAATATGCGGAAGACATGACTTCTATTTCCATGGCCTTCGCAACGCATTCCCGTCATTCGCCTTGTAAGTTCCTGCTTTACCTAAAAACATTTTTAAAAGAAAGGGTGAGTATTATGAAATAATACTCAGTAAGTGTCCCCCCACTGCCGGAGTTGAAAAACAAGCTGTCAAAACAAACCATGGGCTTATATGGGACCCATACATAAATAAAAACATATTTCATGACTTTTTCTCTTCGACTATCAGTGGGAAAATTAAGACTTCCTGATCCATGGCCTCTTAGTTTAGGTCGACTCTAAGTCTTTCGTGACTTACATAGCATCAAATATGTATACATATAAATATTAGAAGTTTAACTGCCACGACCTTCGTAAGCATTTTTGTTTTTGTAAAATTTCTCTTCGGCCTTTAGTGGACAATTAAATTCTCCTAGAACATGGCCTCTAATTCGAGTCGACTCTAACTCATTCATAAGATATATAATAAATATTATCAGGAAGATTTTACCACAACCTTCACAACATTTTAAAGAAATACATGTTTAGGGTCCCAAATGAAATAGTAACAACATTTGTGCAAAATGTTTCGTGGCATGAACGTATATAAAAAAAATTAATAAAAATGCTCAACTTTAAGAAAACAACAACATGACATTCATGGCCTTTGAAATAGATATCAATTTAACCAGATCATGGCATTTACAAACGAACCTTTTAAGCAGATCACAACATTTATACAGAACCTTTCATGGCATTCAAAAGGGGCTTTTCAGTCCAAACATGGCATTTAAATTGGACTTTTCAAAACATTTTTCAAACAAGTCCTTAAACTCTAAATTTTAGAGTTTGGCGTGGGTTCCCTTACTTTAACCTTCGTCTCAAAATTCTAGAATGTCAATTCTTCGTTCCAAAACAATGCTCTTCTTCGAACCTGTAAAATGAGTAAAATTCCCAATTTAATATCCAACCCATACTCCAACCTTAACATAAAATCTATGGGTCTCGTAAAATGCCCAAATTATCTCAGAACCAAAACAACCAACCATTTCTTAAGTTAGGAATTATTAATCCCTTAAACCAAGGAACTTAAAGGTCTTTAATATTTTTCAAATAATTACCTTGACTTTAGTTCTTCAATGATTCTAGATCGAATATTTTCTCTATCTTGTGATTTCAATTTGGTTCAAAGCCCACTTATTGTCCTAATAACAACACTAATTCTAAAAAAATATAATGAAATTTACCACTGGAGGTCCAAAATGAGGTTGGGAGTCAAGCCACTGAAAAATCACACTTTTCGGTGAGCGGCGACGCGTGAAGAACAGACCTGAAACGTTCGTAAGAAGATCTACATGAAACTGGTCCAAACAGGGCAAGACTCGGCTAAAAAGCAGAGCTCTAACCGGTCAACCCAAACTTTGATTTGGTTAGAACTCTGGTGAATGGTGTGACCTCGATGGATAAACGGTCGACGACGAGCATCGTGCAGATGGATCGACACGCACTCGAGTTGTAGCTGTGATTTCAGGCGTTGGACGAGCCGCAGCGGATCAGCGTCGCGGCTGCGGCGCGCGCGATTTAACTACACGATGATCTTTGGGCGCGCGGTGAGCGGACGCCTCGTCCGATGGATCACACGCGCTTTGGCCGTGGCGTGGAACTCGGGCAGCGACGAAGCGATGTGTGGCGAGGTTGCGGTTGATCAGAAAATGCAGAGAAAGAAGAAGAGTTGCTCGTGAATGGAGGGAGAAAAAAAGTGAAGACAAAGTGTCTATCAACCCTAATCCAATGTCTTTTACCAAAAAGTCCTTCACTTTAAATAAAAATCACTATAGTGTCTCAAACTAAAATTTCTAAACATTAAACACCAACTTGAATCTAACAATACTTGAATATGGCGGGCGTTACAATCGAGGTTGAGATGAGGAACGAGGTCGGGGACAGAGACATGTGCTCATTTAGCTAACGGAGGAAAATTATTCCCCACTCCTTTCCCATTCCCCGCTCCGTTAGAGGTGGGTCCCAGTGAGACCTCATCTCCGTGAGAAAAATGGACATCTCTACCTGTACAACACTAAACCTTCATTGAGGGGTTGTTTGGGGCGCTGAGTGAGTTATAATAACAGAAGTTATAATAGTATGTAGTTATTGTAATCTGTAGAATCATGTAATATTATTTAAAATGCAGAGTATTATAGTATGAGGTTATAATAGTTTGTGTTTGAGGTGCAAAGTATCCCACAGGTTATAATAACACATGTTATTATAACATGTGCCCCAAACAGGCCCTGAGTGATAATAATAACCCATTAGATCAAAACTAGGTATAATTGTCAGAAGCGTATCGAGTTCTAGATTTGGATTAGATTGAAAATCCTAAGTCGAATTTTTGGATATTCGATGACCCATAATTTGATAGTGCTACCTGCCTTTCTACTTTTGAAAAAAAAGGTTAGAAGTTTAATCACAATTGACATAAAGAAAAGGCTAAATTATAGAAAATGCCACTAAACTATGAGGTTTGTGTAAAAAATATCCCTGAACTTTAAAAAGTTTCAAAAATACCCCTAAACTTTAAAAAAGTTTCAAAAATACCATTATGGTTAAACTATGAATGATGGTTTGGTTAATGTTCAAAAGTACCACTAAACTATGAATGATGGTTTGGTTAATGTCCGATCGAAACTACTCTTTCCACATTACTAAAACCCATCTACGATTTTTATTTTCATTTTAATTATTTTTTATGAAATAACCATCTATGAAATTGTTTGTGCCTAGCTGAGCCTACAAAATGAGATGCCATGTTAGCATTTGTAAGATGAGCTTGGAAGCTGGAACCATGAATTATAAAAAAGAAAAGAAAAAAAAAAGATATTTTTCATCATATTTGTTAAAAAAAAAATAAAAAAAATACTTTGGTATTGTGAAATTTTGTAATATAATTAGTTTCCGTTAGTAATTTAACATCGAAGAAACAACCAAATTTAATAATATCAATTTAAGCATAACTCAAGTGATTAAGGTATTCATATAAAAATAAAAAAAATAAGAGTTTGAATACTTTTACTCTACATGTAAAGCTCAAAAAAAAAAAAAAAGTATTTTAAAGCTAACCTATAATTTTCGATTAGTATATATTTTATTCTATGATGATAGGTATTGCATGATAAATTAGGAATGGATTGATGAGGTCTTGGGCATATATGAGACCAAAAAATAAAAAAAAAAAAACTTATTTTTGTTTTCCTATAACTTTTAT
Organism: Trichosanthes cucumerina; assembly: GCA_036507285.1. NCBI lineage: Eukaryota > Viridiplantae > Streptophyta > Magnoliopsida > Cucurbitales > Cucurbitaceae > Trichosanthes > Trichosanthes cucumerina. Next base: position 12,068,601 of record CM071836.1, on the reverse strand, counting down.
GAGATTTTAAAAATGCTTCTTCAAAATAAAAATACTAAAATTAAAAATATTAGTATAATTTCTAGGCATATATTTATGAAATATTAAAAAAGGAAAGAAAGGAGAACGTTAACGAATAAATTCATTTTTTTTAATGTGATGAAATCTCTAACTTTATTTGCAAGAACTTCCTCACAATTAATTTAATTAAAATATATTTGATTTTGAGATGAAAATTAAAAATTTGACAGCCAGAGCTAAGGAATGCAGCTGTGCTTGTGTTTGCTAACAAGCAAGATCTTCCAAATTCAATGGCTGTTTCTGAAATTGCAGCTAAACTTGGCCTCCACACACTCTCCCAAAGAAGATGGTATGCAAGTTATTTAAATTTTGTTGAGATATATTTGCACAAAAAAAAAAAAAAACATCTTTTTGGATCTGTTCAGAAATCATGTTTTATAACAACTTTCTATTTTTTTTAAAAGAGTTTTTATTATTATTATTATTATTTTTTTCCATTGGAAACTTTGTTTGGTTGATGATTTTTTTAGATAGTTTTTAAATTCAATACCATTTGGTCTATGAGCTTTTAAAGCTCAATTTAGTCTCTAAGCTATCAGAATAGAATTCATATTTAGTTTTAGAAATGAAAAATAAAATATATTGTATTTTCTTTCATTTTTTATTAATTTTATAGGGTTAAAATATCTTTTTTTTAATGCTTAATATATCATTTTTATTTTTTTAATTTGGAATTCATGCCATTTTAATTCATGTACCTTTACGTATCTAAATTTAGTCCTTGTATTTTTGATACATCATAAAAATAGTCTCTACTCAAGTTTGTTCATAGACATTCTCTTGTAAATTTGAGAAACTTATAGACATAATGATTTTTTAATGGAGTTATTATTATTATTATTTTATTAAATTAGATGGAAATTTACTCCGAGTGGGCGACTATGTTTAATATTTGTTGAAAGTAAATTAAAAGATTAAATTTGGACATTTAAAATACAAAACTAAAATAGGTAATGGAATCCAAATTAAAGTGAAATTTTAACCAAATTATTATTAATAATATATTTATTAATTATTATAAAGTATAAGAATGAAAGATATCTTTTAAAGTAACATTTAAATTTTTTGAAAAATTACAAGTTTAGTTTAGAAATATTTAAAAAGTGTCTACGGTTAAATTTAAAAAGTGTTTAGTAAGTTCGTTAAATTTAAAAAGTGTTTAGTAAGTTCTTAAACCTTTAAAGTATCTAATACACTTTTGAATTTTCATTTTTTAACTAATACATCTATTATCTATTCAATATATGCTTTTTAAAAAAAAAATTATCAAATTATTAGTTGTGGACCAAATTTTGGATTTAACTGAACTATAAACTTTCAATTTTGTAATTAATAAATTTGAGAATTTTAAAAATACTTAATAGATTAAAGATAGGTTAGTCATAAAATTGTAACTTCAATAACTGTATTAGACCGTTTTAAAATCCAAAAATCTATTTAAATATGAAATTGAAACTTTAGACTTGTTTGATAACCTTTTGATTTTTTGTTTTTTTGTTATCAATTTTTTTTATATATATTTTCAAAAACCAAGTAAAGTTGTAAAAACTAAAGAAAATTAGTTTTCAAAATTTTTTATTTTTAAATTTTGAAATTATTAAACAGAAGTGATGAGAAAACAATCACAATTTCAAAAACTAAAAACAAGAAACCAAATAGTAACGAGACCTTAAAGATTTACCATACACTTTTTTAAATTAAAAATCACACAACTTTGTAAGTTCAAGGAGATTCATTGTCATTGTAAAAAATAAAAAATAAATAATAACTTCATTCACTAAAAAAAAATTGATTTTTTTTTTTAAGGTTCATACAAGGTACTTCTGCAACTTCTGGGGAAGGGCTGTATGAGGGTTTTGATTGGCTATGCAACAACATTCCCACAAAAGACTCTCCATGATTCTTCATAATCAATGGAATTCTAAATTTTACGAAGAGGTGAAATGAATATTTGTTAAAATATACGTAGTTTATCGATGAATATCTAAAAAAGGGATCAATTAAAAATCATAAAAATTCATAACCGTTGTAAGATTAATGAATAAAGATTTAATATTTTTCAGATAATTTCACATACTCATTATAGTTTTTATATGATGTTGTAGAGATCTTTAATACTATACTATGTTGAGCACATTTCATTGTAAATACTTGTTCTCTATTTTGATATTAAACTTTTCAATTCGAATATAGTGGGGTTGTGATAAAACACCTATTCCCATTTCAAAATCGATGATTTGATTCCTCTCTCTATAATTATTAAACAGAAAAAATTATATTAATTTTTTTATACTTAGAAATACTAATAAAATATTAACGGCTAAGATTTACCTTAGAAGTATACTAACATTATTATTCTGGGAATACTCCGTCGCATTACTATTCTTTTGCATCTTATACTCATGGAAGAAAATGTCAAGCAACATGTCGAAATGTCGTGTGGGGGGAATTTTGTTCCCCTTTTTTTTTTAAATTAGTCAAATATTTACAAAATCTTTATACAAAAGTAACCTTTTAAAACTATTAACAACATATTAGGCCCATGATTTCAAGGCCCAATATAATTTTTTGTTGTGGAGAGATGAAAGAGAGAACATTTATACATGGTTGGTGACTCCACCACTCCCAGACAATTCACAATACAAAAGAAGAGGTTTTTTTTTAATTTTTTATTTGAGAAAAGATTTTTTTCTTTTAATTTCTCTATTCCAAGTTCCACAAAGCTCTATATCAAATAACAATTTCTCTTTTTTAGTTTTCAATTTCCATTTCCTATCTCCCTCTCTTTTTGACTTTTAGTTTGATTGACTAATTCAAATAATTTCCATCAATTTCTACGATTTTCATAATTTTTTCCGAAATTTCTCTCGTTGCTAATTCAAACAACTTTGATTGATTTTCATGTTTTCTAAAATTTTCAATGTTGTTATGGTCATAAGTCATATTTCATATCGGTAGAGCTATGGTCTTGTTGATCGTTATTATTTTAGTTCCACATCATTTGGGATAAACCTCTTATTAACAATGGTCAATTATAGCTTATTAATCCACCATTAAAGTTCCATGAAAGAATTTAAATAATTATAGTTTAGGAATGGTTAATTATAGTTTATAGTTTATAGTTTAATTAAACTATCATAATTAAAGTCTCGTTCAATTTGAATAAAAGTTATAAAACATATTTTTTTTACATATATGATGTTGAAAATAAATCAATTATAGTATGATTAAACTCTAATTAAAATTTCATGAAATAATTAAAACAATTTATAGAATTTTTATATTTTTTTCTCAAATTTCTGCTATCATCGACATATATTAATCAATATTTGTATCTAAATATTGTATTAGTTTTAAAATGTGTTGCTCAACAATGGTCAATTATGGTCTAATTAAGCCATAATCAAAGTTTTATTGGCTAATTCAAAAAATTTCTATCAATTTCCATAGTTTCCGTAAATTTTCCCGAAATTTCCATTTCCATCGACATTTTCATAAAATTTAGACCTCAACATTTCCATCGACATCAACATTTTCTTCCATGCTTATACTTCATTCATGAACTTAAAAAATAAATGAATGACACCAATAATAGGAATTTAATATACTGATTCAAAAAGTCAAATTGAGTATAGTTTAACTGTCTTATCGAATGTATTAATAACTACGACATCAGTAGTTCGAATCCCGCATCCTCAATTTTACTAAAAAAAATATACTTGATTAAAAAAAGGGGATTTGATATACTTTATTCTACCCAAATGATGATTTTCTTCTACAAATATATTACACAGCATTTAATAATTTGTTTTAATTAATTTTCATATGTGGCCTATTAGCTCAGTTGGTTAGAGCGTCGTGCTAATAATGCGAAGGTCGCAGGTTCGAAACCTGCATGGGCCATTGTTTTGAGAAATACAACTTTTCAATCCGTTTTAAACAGTATATTATAAATTATATAATATTATATTATATTATAAAATAATAATTATACAATTCATAAATTAATTAATAATAATTTATATTCAATTAATAATTAGTTTTAGTTTTGTAAATACAACTAATTTTATGATTTATGAATTTATTAAAAAACACACTTTAAACAACAATTTAAAATCAAATCAAATTTCTGAATTTTCAACCAACCACTTATCTGAAAATATGAAATACAACTATGTTTTTATTGAATGCTTTATTTTCAAATTTCTGTTTTCAGATTGTCTATCAAACATGTCATAAAATTTTCTTTTGTAGTTTAAAGTTAGACTTAAATTAAGTTTTTAATTTAAAGCATGCCCAAGAAAATTGTAGTTAATTAAGATTTTAAAATAAAAAAGAAGAAAAGAGAAAAATAAAAAGAGGCTCCATTGAGAGAAAATAAGAGTCATTTTAGAAAATTATTGAAAATTGAAGTTATGAGATATTTTAGTTAAAAAAATGGGAGAAAAAGAAGAGATAGTCCAAATCGTCAGTTTCCTTTTGTCTTCTTCCCTCTCCCTTCCACTCGACCAATTATTTAATGAGGTTGCCATAATGTGGTTGCCTCATAATAACCGTTGAGTGTGGATCCAATAATTTTAATGTCCCCTAATAATCATTGGATATAAAGTCAAAATACTTTTCTCTCTCCATCCAATGGTGAAAAACTGTTGGCCACATTATACCGGCCTCACCGAATAAGTTTTCCTTCCACTCACGATGGAAGCAACCCATACTCACTATCATCATCTTTTTTTTTCTCCCCCACACCGACAACCCCCCTTTGATCTCTTTTTTTTTCATCAATCACCGGTGAGTAGAGATATCCATAGGGCGGGCGCGGGGTTTGGGAATGACTTCCCGTCCCCGTCCCCACCCCCCCATTTCATTTCTTGTCCCCGCGAAATTCCCCATTTAATTTTGCGGGGAATGGGGCGGGGATTCCCCGCGTGGAATAATTCCTCGTTTATCATTTCTATTTTTCTAAATTTTATTACGTAATTTTTTTTTATTTATTTTTATTTAAATGGTTAATTACTAATTAAAGATTTCTATTTAAGAGTTTTTTTCAATTTTCTTAAAAAGGTAAAATGATATTTAATAAAAATTTAGAATTATGGTTTATTATATATATATATATTTAAAAATAATAATAAATAGGGACGGGGACGGAGAATGTATTCCCTGTCCCCGTTTAGCCAACGGGGAAAAATTCTTCCCGGCTCCTTCCTTCATTCCCCGCCTAAACGGAGATTCCACGTGACCCTTGTGGGGAAAATGGACATCTCTACCGGTGAGTGCATCGCAAGCATCACCCCTATTTTTCCTGATTTTCGATGAGTTGTCCTTGTGCCAACAAGCTCTATCTACTAATATCTTTGTTGGTTCAACGACAACTTCCAGCAGGGACTCACACACCTAGCAACAGCGGTGACAGGAGTTTTGTGAGGTGCAAATGGGCGTCATGACCTTGTCTATCTTTAGATCTAAGCTTATGGTGACGTTTGACTCTAATCCTACAACCACCGACGAAGGACCCTATCTCACGATAATTTGTTTGGCATGGGTGTTTTTGGCGACGGCTTGAGGTGAGTAGGATTTTTGTTTAGTTAAGCTTTTCGAAGTGAGTTTTGTGTTTGAGGTGTGACTCATGGTTTATTGAACTCCATTTTGATTTAACCATAAACTAAGAACTCTAATTTTGCAAGATTGGAGTTGTTCGATGTCGAATCAACTAGCGTTCTAGGCTAGTTTTAACACCTCTTGAGCTTGTTCGAACTCAGATAAAGCATTTTGAGTCCATAATTATAAGTTCCTTGACTCTTCTTTAACTTCATTTTGTATTTTATTGTTGTATTGTGTTTTTTATATATGACAACGTTGATAATTCACGATTTTTGTCCATTTCTCATTTAATGTCATTCAATCTTAATTTCATTTAGTTCATTCTTTTCCATTTCCTTTATCAATCTCATTCTATTGGAGATTAGATATAGGATTTATTTCAAGAAAAGATGGATGAGGGAATCTAAAAGGAATTCAAGGTATTTCTTAGGTATTTATACAAAGAACCAAATTGGCTTCCGCTAATTGAATGTGTGTTTTTGTCCTAAAAACTTGTCTGGAAGTATTGCATTTGAATGATGAAATTGTCATGAGAGATAACTTAGATTTTTTACTAAATTCTAATATGAAGTATATTAAGAATATAACATTAATTTAAATTAAGTATATTATATATACTTAATATGAACTATATCAACGATATACTACTCATATACTTTATTTAGGCATAACAATGAAATAACATTCTTAATATGAAATATATCAGCAATATATTAGTAATTCATAATTAGGATTTCATATAAAAGTATATCAAGCGTAGACTAGTCATTCATATAGCAGATATATACACAATATGATGTATATCATCCGCGATATACTATTGATATACTTGATTTTAGTTCTTGACTTTATTAATGAATTTTGGCCACCACTTTTTTGTTCATGCATTGATTTTTAGTCGATACACTTATCTAGTACTATATCAATAGTAAATGAATGATATAATACTAATATACTTCATTTTAGGTATATTATTTCATTGATATATCTGATATGAAGTATGTTAATTGTATATCAATACTGCATATTCATTATATTAGATATACTATTGATATACTCTATTTTAGTTTTTTGACTTTATCAATAGCCATTCGTTACTTAAGGTGATGAAACATATCAATGAATGAAGTATATCATTGATATACTACTGATATACTCAATGTTATTAGGTATATCAGTGATATATCAGATATGCAAAATATATTTAATATGTTACTGATGTACTTCATATAGAGTATATCATTTATCTGATATACTTAAAAAGAAGTGTATCAATGATATATCAGTAACATGTTATTAATATACTTCGTTTTAGGTATATATCGTTTTACTGATATACCAAATATAAAATATATTAGATATACTACTCGAGTACTATTTATATTCCAAATATAAAGTATATTAGATACACTACTGATATACCTGTTGATACACCAATGGGGACAAAATTGGAATCATAAAAAACAGAAATCAAATTTAGAAAATTTTGCTATATTTTTAAATTTCCAAAAACCATCGCTATATTTGTAAATATCATCATATTTTTTGCTACCCCCATTAAAATTCCCCTATAAAATATAGAATATTAATCTCCATATCTGCATCCAAATTTAACTAAAAAACGTCTAAAGAAATTTAATTGATGTGTGTAAATTGAGTCACTTTCTCACTCCATAGATGTATCTAGTCTGATAAGACTTAGTAACACAATACAAGGCGATGGAATGCAATGGGATGAATGATAGAGGGTTGCCCGCAACCAAAAGCGAGCTTAGAATTTTAATGGATGAAATTATTAGTCTAGGATTTTAACTGGTCCAATATACAAAGTTTAAGATATAAAATTATTAGTTTAAGATTTTAATTAACTCAACTTATAAAATTCAAAGGTATAAATTGATTTTTTTTTTCAATATTTTAAAAGTAAAGATAATTTATTTTGATATCTATGTTTTAATCAATAAGTAAAACTATCTGTATAAATCCTAGTTTAGTCCCTAAATCTTCAAAATGTCCACATTGAAACTTTAAAGTTGGTTATATTTTGGTGTCCAATTCTTATTTTATCTTTCTTTTTAACAATGGATAACATGAATTCGAGCATGTATAAAAGTACTAACATAAGTATGTATATGTATCCAAACCACAAAGGTTGAAGGCAAGTATTTGAGGCATGAAGATTAAATCACAAAATAATATCTTATAGACAAATTGGCCTATTAGCTCATTAGGTTAAAATGTTGTGTTAATAATGCAAAGGTCTTGTATGGGCCACATCATAATATATTTTTAAAAACAAGGACAATTTTGATATCCATATTTTAATTAGTAAGTCATATCAATCGTTTAAATTTAATCCCTAAAACCCCGTTCGATAACAATTTGATTTTTAGTTTTTAAAAATGTGTGTTTATTTTCTTATCATTTCTCTACAAAAACTTTCATCTTTTCTAAAAAAACAATTAGATTTTTCGCCAAATTTCAAAAACAAAAATAAGTTTTGAAACTATTGTTTTTAGTAATGAAAACTATTTTGTTTAGTTTTCAAAACTTGGGCTGGTTTTTTAAAACATATGTAAAAAGTGGATCACAAAATAAAGAAACATATAGATGAGAGTAACGTTTATAAACTTAATTTTAAAAACCCAAAAATCAAATAGTTATCAAACTAGACTTAAACTTTCAAATTTTTATTTTAGTACCTAAACTTTAAAAAATAATTAGTGTGATTCTTACTTTAATAATTTAAAATATATTGGCCTATTAGCTCAGTTGGTTAGAGCGTCGTGCTAATAACGCGAAGGTCGCAGGTTCGAGACCTGCATGGGCCAACAATTTTTGTCCTTAACAATGCAGAACACCTATTCAGGAAAATTACAATGCAACCTACAAACTTGGGAAGAAAAATGCATAATCAGACACCAGACCACTGAAACTTGAAACGAATAAAACTCATCGTGGAAATCCGTGTTCTCAAAAAGGCTTTAAATAATGGTGATAGGTGGAGTTGAAATCTCCACCTATTTACCATTTTACCACAACTATAGTTTATGCAAATCATATTTGCATAACCACATATAATAAGATATCTCATACCTTATAATACAAATCACATTTGTATAATTGTGGATTTATTCACATTAAACTATATAATATGTCAATCATGTCTCATATAAATGACATAAATACCCTTTTAATGAATTTGAACACTTCAAATCCACACCAAACTATAAACCCTCTATGTATCCAGTTTGAGCCAACCGAGTGCCTAATGGACCTACAAATGACGAGCTCCAATGATCCGAGAATAATCTGTCAAACTCTTTGACCCGGTTAATCAACATTCATTAGCTACAGTAACACTCCACTAAAGCCCGTAGCTGCACTCCCATTACTGTAGGATAAGTTGTGTCCATTGATATAACCAATGCCCATAAGTCGACCCTTCACAGGTTGTTCGTAGACACTGTTGGATCAAATTACCATTTTACCCCTGTGTCTACCTTTTGCTCTTTAAGTCCCCTGCTCCTCTAATGAACAACAACGTTGTATGGTCTAACCATACACAACACCCCTCTCGGGCCAGTGAGAGGGTGGGTGCCCGTTGTCCAAGCCCTGGAGACAACACTTAAGGGAACAACCCCTCTAGTTTCCCTAAAGTCGGGAACGAGGGAATTCCATCTCCTGTAGTCAAGTTCCCAGCTCTCCACGTGGTCCTGTCCCTGAGAAGATAGGCATATTGGGTGAGTAACTGTGACCACCCTCACCCGTACTAGTTAAAGGACATACCCCTGCAGACAAGAGTCCGTAACACGCTCTGGATTAAAGTCGAATCACTATTGGTCATCTACGAATTTATTAGTCCAATATTGTCAACGGTGTTACATCAGTAGGTCTAATAATTCACGGTCCGGTCTTGTACAATCTCATTGCATAGGATGCCCCCACTCACATGTCAACCACATGAACGAGTTGGATCACCTCGTTTGTATCTAATACAAAGCGGGTCGCATCCACATTGTATCCAGGATTAGGTCTCCAACCCTATCCGTATTTTGTAGACCGTTCGGGTCATTTACTCGAATGTGATTCTCCCTGTGTGTCCACTACACACCGTTCAAGTTCTAGTTCTCTCATAAATCAATGACCCTGGAGCTTAGTTTATTGGACAAAGTTTGTAAATATGCGAGACACAAAGTGATGAAAAAATAACTCTTATTTATTTCAATAGTGAATATTACAAACATGTACGAGATTAGAACATACATCCCAACAACCACGTAAACAAGGAAAAATAAATTCTGAAACTCATTCGTTCATTCCGTGATTTGGGGCATGATTTGAGGAAGTTTAAGCTTGATTTTTGGATCAAATGCAACCCTAATAATGAAGCCCTATAAATGGGAGATGAATAGACAATTGTTGGGTAGAGAGGAATGAGAGCATTTTTTAAGTCAATTTTGTGGGTCTTCACTAGAGATGTCCATTTTCCCCGGAGGGAACAGGGGATGGAGCGGGGACTAATTTTTTTTCGTTGGCTAAACGGGGACAGGATGGAGAATACATTTCTCGATCCTGGCCCCGACCCCGCTCCCCGCTCCTCGTCTCCGTCCCGTCCCCACTCTGATTTATTTATTTTTTTAAATGTATATATTTGCATATATATAATATATAATTACCCATAATTCTAAATTTTTATTAACTATCATTTTATTTTTCTAAGAAAATTGAAAAAAAAATGCCTCTTAACTAAAAATCTCTAAGGAATAATGAACCATTTAAATACAAATTTTCAAAAAAAAAAATATTAGTTAATAAAATTTAGAAAAAAATAATAAACAGAGAATTATTTCAGCGGGGAACCTAAACCCCGCGAATTCCCTATGGGGAATCCTTGCCTCGTTTTTTGCGAAATCAAATAGGAAATTTTGCGGAGATGGAAAATGAAATGGGGGGCGGGGACGGGGATGAGGGAGTCATTCCCCGATCCCGCCCTACCTTATGGACATCTCTAGTTTTCACCCAATCGTACCTCTGTTTTTTGTATTTCTTTGTTTTTGTTTTTCTTCTCATTTATTTTAATTTCTGTATTGAACCTTCAGTTATTTTATGTATCTTGTCGGCCTCACTCATGGACGAAGTTCCTTGAGCTCCTCTTGAAAAAGAGAGTGAGTGTCGTGGGTGTAAGGAACGAAGGAGATGATCTGTACTTTTGGGGAAGTTTGAATTTTCTGGAGTTAAATTGTATTTTCTTTTACTGCTACTGTCAACTTAGGTTTTAGAATTGAGAAGTTCACCTTGGTATTGAATTTATTCATTCGTTAGCATTAAGACAGTTTGTGGATTCCTTTGCATGATTTATCTTTTGAAAAAACCAATCTGATTGGCTGCGTTTTTAGTTTCCCTTTCTTTATACTTGTTTCATTAACCACCAAGTTTAACAAAGCTCTAAGGCAAAGTATTTCTTTCTTTGCAACTTGGTGGAAATTTTATTTTTATTTCTAAAATCAACAATTCTGTGTTTCTCTCTCTCTTTTCACTATGATACCATACTTTGGAATGAATTGTGTTTTTATTGAATTAAGCCTGAGCTAAACACACTTAAGGAATTCAAGAATTTGTTTACTCTAAGATGTGATTCTAGCCTAAAGGATTAAAGCACTTAAGATTGCATCTCAATTGCAATGACTTGTGTTGATATAACTCTATTGGGATCCTAAATTGATCACTTAGGATCATAATTAAAACTCGAATTTAATACTAAAATGGTTAGAGAAGAGTGAATCTCACACAAGCTTTGGAGACAAAGTTTAGACATAAACTTCCCTTTACCCTAGACAGAGGGATCAAAGGCTCCAACCCAATTAACTTTTATTATACAACGTCATCTAAGGAAAAGGGATTGCAAACATGTATGTTTCTTACTCAACCTCTCAACACTAAGTTTAGGTAAATGAGAGTTGTAAAAGTGATTTCAATTGAATGCAAGAAAGGGTAACGATAATCCTATGGATTTTAGACTCACAGATTAGGGTAAGGATAATTCTTCAGCCCCTGGTCATCTCATTTATAAATTTTAGTTTGCATTTCTTTATAACTTTTGTCAGTTATTTTGCCATTAGTATTTATTTTCTGCAGTAGTAGTATTTACCATAACTTTGCAACTTGCATAATGCAAAATCCAGTTCTGCATTTTTTTCCATCGAATAATTTACTATAACAACCACCTTCACAACTTGTTCTACATTCTACCTATCAACTTGCATTTATTCTCACAATTTTGTTCAAATAAGATTTTTGTTACTTCGTTCCCTATGAGATCGATACTAAAAAATACTCATGTTTTTATTACTTGCATCGACAATGTGTACTTGCACTAAGGTTGAACACATTTACTTATTTTTCACACCTTAAGTCCATTCGATCAGATCGCTATTACGCGCAAGTGCATGTGATCGAAGTTAGAAACTGGAAATACTCCAAAGTATCGTACCCCATAGGGAACAAACTTTAACAAAATCTATTTAGATGCCCAACTATGCAAGTAATAATGCAATTACAGTAACCAAATTTTTATAAAATGATTAAAGGGTATCTTTGATAAGGGAAATAAGAAAAAAACCAGTAATTAAAATAGAGGGAATTCAAGTTGCTTTGTACCTTCATAAAGAATGTTACTAAAATTGCAGTTGCAATCACGGTCGACACCATGAACCTAAGTAAACCACATTCAGCTCCTATTCGAGTTTGCTCCCAAAACCTTTAGGAAGCTAAACGATTAAACCTATATGTCTATGGCTAATCTAGCTTATATATATTGGCGCATAATCTTAGTGGTTTGGAGTCTCACCCTATGTCTAGGGTCGAAGTTTCCGAACTTATATCTAAGTATTTTCCTCCATTGCTTTTACGACATCCCCTATTCCTTAACCCTTTTGGTATTAAGTTCTAGTTTTGACGAGCAAACACTAGTTGGCCAGCTAGGTTTACCCATTTTAAGTTCAATAAAAGCAAACTAGGGTTCATGTGTCAACCCGATCGTTTTTGCTACTTTAAGCTTAACATTTCTCCTCTAAGGTATTCACAACTTGAATCCCTATGTAACGACCCTAACTTTTAAGACTCTTTTTCTAAAGTCGTTACTAACCATGCATACGTTTGAGGCCAAAAACAAAAGAGTCAAGAAGTAAAACAGAGAATGAAATACCTTTTCTTTTATGGGGATCCCAAGAAATCGACAGTTTAAAACAAGGTTCACTCAAATTGAAATAAAGAAAAACTCAAATCTGACCTCTGTTCAAATAAAGTTCAACACTTGACAGGAGAATTTTAAATAAGAACAAACTTAAAACATGAAACAAAGTTCAAAATATGCGGAAGACATGACTTCTATTCCCATGGCCTTCGCAACGCATTCTCGTCATTCGCCCTGTAAGTTCTTGTTTTACCTGAAAACATTTTTAAAAGAAAGGGGTGAGTATTATGAAGTAATACTCAGTAAGTGTCCCCCACTGCCGGGGTTGAAAAACAAGTTGTCAAAATAAATCATGGCTTTATGTGGGACCCATACATAACAAAATATATTTCATGACTTTTTCTCTTCGGCTATCAGTGGCAAATTAAGACTTCCTGATCCATGGCCTCTGAGTTTAGGTCGACTCTAAGTCTTTCATGACTTACATAGAATCAAATACGTATACATATATATATCGGAAGTTTAACCGCCACGACCTTCGTAAGCATTTTCATTTTATAAAATTTCTCTTCGGCCTTTATTAGAAGCTTAAATTCTCCCGGATCATGGCCTCTAGTTTGAGTCGACTCTAACACATCATAACTTATATAATGAATATTATCAAGAAGATTTCATCACAACCTTCACAACATTTTCAAGAAATACATGCCCATGGTGTAACGCCCCTACGTTTATAACATAAGTTCCTAGGGACATTACTACTCATGCATGCATTCGAGGCCTTAAATAACTTTAAATAAGTAAAAATTGATAATTCAAATCGATTTAATTTGGGATCCCATAAATACAAAATATTTACAAATAACTAACTTTGGCCTCAATTTAAAAATCGTAATACTACATAAGCGGAACTAAAGTCATTTTAAAAAAAATACTTTCTAAATCATGTATGCGGAAAATCTTGACTTGGTTCCCATGACTTCTGTAGCGCATCCCCGTCACTCGCCTGGTATGCCCTCGCCTTTACCTGAAAACATTTTAAAACAGAGAAAATACAACAAAGGTAAAGGGGTGAGTATTATAAAATACCCAGTAAGTGGGGGTCGGAAAATGGTAACACATGCAACATGACTTTCCTTTAAACATGACTTCTATACATGACTATTATTCGTGACTTTTAGAATCATAAAACTTTCCGTTGTGGGACCTAAAACTCTTTTCATAAAATCATGACTTTCTCCTTTGGCTATAAGTGGTCAATTGAGTCTACCCGAGTCTTTTCATATTGAGCCCTCACAGCACTCTCTATAGGTTTGAGTCTCTCACAGCACTTATAAGATTTGAGTCCTCTCATGCACTCCCTATAAGATTTGAGTCCCTCACGCACTCCCTATAAGTTTTGAGTCCATCACAGACTCCTATAAGTTTGACCCATAGGGTCTCTGATGCATGTTTTACCATGCATAAATTCTCAGGAGACCAATTGCCACAACCCACATAACATGTTCATATTCACACAATATGCATGAGGTCCCATATGTCAGTCACACATATATAGGCAGTCATAATGATGCACAATCACATAATCATGGTATATCTTTCATAAATTTAAAATCTGAGTCAATCAATCATAAAGCATAAATACATTTACATTTTCAAATACGTATTCATCACAATAGCATAACTAAACATCTCACTATATGTAAATATACATAATCGTAAAAAAAGAAACTCATTTTCAAATACTTAAAAACAACATTTCTATTCGGGTCCCATCAGACCCTTAAATCACTTGGAACCCTCTCGAATTCCAAGATTAGTTTCTTTTCTAAATCTTTTGGAAATTATTTACTTAGGGTCATTTCAAACCCTTTGAAATATTTCTTTTCTAAGTTCAAGTCTTAAGCATAAATCCTGGGACACCATTCTTTAAAATAAATCCATGATAATACTCTTTTGGGAGTAAGCTTTGAATTTCATCTTTTGCAATAAATATTTCATAAAATGCGCTAACTCTCATTTTCAAAATCATTTATAGAAAATCCCTTACCTAAGCTTAGCTTGAAACTCCTAAAGTTTCGCTCTTAACTCAAAGCTCCTCACAATCGTGCTCGGTACTCGAATCCCCTAAATCAAATCCATCAATTTTTTTTAATTAACTCACATAACCATAACTTAGAGCCTAAATAGCAAATACTTGAATCATCAAGCAAAAATCAAGCGAATTTACCCGAATCGAGGATTAAAACGGACTCGGGGAACAGAACAGATGAAAACGGGAGAGTTCCGGCGAACGGTGGCGGCGCGTGCGGCGGCAGGTTGCGGCGCGTGCAGCGTCGCGCTTCGGAGCATGGAGCATACCGTTGGAAAGCTCGTGGCCCGATCTATCCGAAACCGGTGTCGGATTAGAGAGAACCGGTCGAAAACGTCACGAACCGATTGAACCAATTTGTTTTTGAACTGATGGTTGAAGCTTTGGCAGCCATAAGTTCCGGCAGCCTTAGAGTTCGGCGGCAGTCTCACCACGGCTCGGGCTCGAATCAGCGAATCGGTGGCGTGTCACGACGGCTTCAAAGCGGCGAAGTCGACTCCGGTTTCGGCGGGTGGGGAGACGAACACGCCGAGCTTGAAGTCGCGTGAACTCGCCGGCAGCAGCGCATTCTCAACTGGCGTCCAACGAAGGGCTGGCGGCTCGGGTCGAACTCGTGCAACAACTACCACCCAGTCGAATCCGAAGAAGAAGGAGGAGGAGGAGCAGCACCGTCAGCTGTTTTGTCGTGAAGATGAACCAAGGAAGTGGTGGTCCTCAGTTTGCGTGTGTGTGGAAAAAGAAGAAGAGGTCTCAAACCCTAAATTCTTTATTAACCAATTTACGAAACTGCCCTTCTCTTTACTAAAACCACAAGAGTGCCATTTAACTTAAATAAGTAAACCAACTCCACATATATGTAGTTAACCAAAATTTATTCTCTTAAATTTGTTAAATTTGCTTAAACTAAGAGACTTCAAGGCTCGTTGAAGATTAATTTCCATTAAATTAATCTAAGGTATAACCTAAAAGGTATTCAGAAAAATTCTGGGGCGTTACAATCTTCCCTCCTTATGAACTTTCGTCCTCGAAAGTTTCCAAATCTTGTAATAAATTCGGGATAGCTCGCTTGCACTCTCCCCACCTGGTTGTGAAGAGTCCTTCGATCCCTATGCGAGGATGAGCACCAGCTGCTCCTCAAGTGAGTCACAATGGCGTATACTTATTATCCAACGACCTCATAACTTTAACTTGCTCGTTCTCTTCACTGGAGTCTTTCCACTAAGGCCTACATAACTGATGCCCTTGACTCAGATTCTAAATTTGGAAAGTTCCAGGTTCAAATTCTAAGATAACTCGGGATATTTAGTTCGTATTTCCTCTTCTAGTCCTTTAATTAGTCCCTTCTATCTTGTGATTTCAGAGAGGAGTTCTTTGCTAAAACGATTTTGTAGTTGTTGAGCCTCACAATCCCTTTTAAGGTTTGCTACACCCGCTACTAGCATTCATTTCAAGGCATGACTCGATCGTTCCATCTGACCATCGTTTCCATAACCTTAACACCTTTTTAAGAGATGTGACTTCAAGGATAGAGTTACCAACTTTGTTTGGTTGTTCACAACTCTTCACACTATTGGTTAACCTCTCGCTACTCCCCACGACCTTTTTAGTAAACGTTGCAGTGACAATCTCACTCACATGCTTACTCAATTTTTGGGCTTTCTATTGTACGCAATATTTCTTTGAAAGTTTCAAGTCACGGTAGGAGTAACTCAAACTTAGGTCTCCTTTGGTTGTCGTGACACATGAAATGTTCCATACAACTCTGTCAGTCTTATTACAAAAATGCTCCGAAAATTTCGGCAGCATAACGACATAACTACAACAATGCCAAAATTTTCTCTAACACCTGTTTGATAGAAATCGCACTTCTAAAATCAGACAACCAACCAATCATGCCTCCAAACTCCATTTCAAGATTACTCAGGGTTCAGAAACATACAATACATAGGAATGTTGAACAACCAAACATAAGTGAAGCTAAATTTCTTTAATTGTAAACAATGATCTTTCAAAGACAAGAAAAAAAAATCTAACAATCAGGTTGCGACCTCAACTTTAAAACAAACTTTTAAAAGAGTGTAATGAAATCCTCTTGACTTACCTTGCTTTAGAGCCTAAACAATTATGGGTTATCGCATTAAGTGAAAAAATTTTCATTGCAAGTTCTAGGAAATAGAATGAACCTTTTAAAGCAAGTTATTCATGATACAACTCGTACTCTATCTCTTTTAACCTTTCCTCCGTCTATGGCACAACGCAACAGTCATTCATATCACTCCTCTTTAAATAACTCAACCGATAACAACTTCGATACTAAGCGATCTCGCGAAAATGAATTTAGTCTTTTAAAACTCATTCTCCCTTTACCTTCTAACTCCTTAAATATCCTGTTCAGGTGATCACTCGAATATAATGAAATTTTCTTATCACCCATAGGGTTGGACACTTTAGAATGACATTCATTACATCCTTTAACTTTTCCGTCTCTTTTGTCGTGAAACCCTAACGTTCAGACTTTGAATACGAATACTTCACTTAACACCTCTAGACTTTGACTTTTCAAGAAATTATAGTATTTCTCTGTCAAAGTTCTGCTTACAGAACTTAGTTGTTCAAAGTTTCATGGAAGACTTTCACATCGTAATGTCCCCTCTTTCCTTCTTTTGTCCAAACTAACTCTTTTAATAACACGCATGTGAGTGTCTAATCTTGACAAAATTCCTCTTAAGCCTTGCATCTTCAACTCAAACATTTCCTTTCTAACACTAAACACCTAAGGTCACCTATTTGTCTCTTCTTAGCTCAACGAATTTCATTATGCTCATCTTTTGAAATTTACTTGGGCACATAACTCCTTGGTGACCTTTCAACCACTTTCACCTTTTAGAACTTACTCTTCCCTCCTTTTGTCTAAAGCAAACCTTCCAAATTGTCTTTTCTGCCCCTTCTTAGACTTGGTTTACTAGAATGTCTCCGACAACTGAATCACAACAATGTTTTACCCTTTTCCTGAGCACTAAATCCATCGAGTCTATAAACATTGTGGGTGCTTTAGTCAGATCTCTATAACTTCATGACGTTCCTAACTTGATTTGAAAACCATCTTTGGATATCTTAACATTGATTCTTGTCTGACGGTAACTTGACCCCATAATCATCTTAAAGGACATTGTGCTCGTTGTAGCTGGTAGAATAGATCGTTCATCCAAGGACGAAGATATTCATTCTTATCAGCAACTTTCTTCCACTCCCCATAACCTACGCACAAACATAAAGATGCACTTTTCTCCTTTACGAACAACACTAATACTCCATAGGACAACATACTACTGTTAGCCCATATATAAAAGGTTTCATACCTATAACTTGAGTTCTTTTAACCTCTTCGGAGCATTCTGTAAGGAGTATTAGAAGATACCGATGCTTTCACTTTAACTTCATGCTTGAGTCTATCTTTTGTGTTAAAGGTAAGCTTAAAAGATCAAATTTATTTTATCTAACACCAACGCATTGTTCCTCATGCTTATGTTTTTAAACTTGACTTTCTCCTTTTAGTCAAATTGAGGACTTTCTCAACTACTTGCAACAGTTTGGTTCTAAAGTCAAATTCTCTAAAACCTCATTTAAGAAACCGTCAGCCTAACCTTTACTAAATAAACCTTCCAGTTTCATTCTAATGGTCGCTTGACCACTACAACTGCACACTTTACTAATTCAAAGGAGTTCCTCAGTTTGACTCCTACACAACGAAGAGGAGACTTATTGAAACCTTCCTCTATTACTCAAACTCTCTTTACTTAATCCTCTGGTCGGGTAAAGGAAACGTTATACCACATAAGAATTCAAGGTTAGCACCTCAAATTATCTCTTCCAAATTATTCATATATATCATGATGAAAGGTGGAAATTAGTGGCGAGGTTCCTTATACACATTCCAAAATCTAGAACACACAGGTGACCATGTGACTGTCGAAATGTACACAAGGTTCTGAAGTCCAGATCATCAATTCTCTTATGTTCTCAAACTAAAACTCTAACTACTTACTTTTATTTTTCCTACTTGTCCTTATGAAGTTCATTACGCTTATGGTATCACTTTTGAAACTCCACACCATGTCTATCTTCAGTAACACATAAATGTCTCGTATTTACAAAACTTCCTTTACGCATCGCCCCTTTTTGACTCAACTCTTTCTTTTCTACTACTAACAGTAGGAATCTCACACTTTTTTTTTTGCAGAAACACATCACTTTCATAACATATATACGTTTAGCTTCACATATATGCATTTTCTTTCTGTAACAAACAATCATAATCATATATTTTCACTCTTTCATAACTTAGAAATACATCTTGCTCAAATCTCATACACATATAACTTTACATATAAAATATACATAATTTTCTTTTCATAAACAAAACAGAACATTATTTCAAAGGCATACCTGGCTATGACTGGGAGCTGCTACTTAGCCATGGGATTACTTTTACTTACGATGTAAGCAAGTCTACAAAACCCTAACCTAGGGCTCTGATACCAACTGTAACGCCCCTACTTTTATAACATAAGTTCCTAGGGACATTACTACTCATGCATGCATTCGAGGCCTTAAATAACTTTAAATAAGTAAAAATTGATAATTCAAATCGATTTAATTTGGGATCCCATAAATACAAAATATTTACAACTAACTAACTTTGGCCTCAATTTAAAAATCGTTATACTACATAAGCGGAACTAAAGTCATTTAAAAAAAAATACTTTCTAAATCATGTATGCGGAAAATCTTGACTTGGTTCCCATGACTTCTGTAGCGCATCCCCGTCACTACTTTGGTATGCCTCGCCTTTACACAAAAAACATTTTAAAACAGAGAAAACACAACAAAGGTAAAGGGGTGAGTATTATAAAATACCCAGTAAGTGGGGGTCGAAAAATGGTAACACATGCAACATGACTTTCCTTTAAACATGACTTCTATACATGACTATTATTCGTGACTTTTAGAATCATAAAGCTTTCCGTTGTGGGACCTAAAACTCTTTTCATAAAATCATGACTTTCTCCTTTGGCTATAAGTGGTCAATTGAGTCTACCTGAGTCTTTTCATATTGAGTCCCTCACAAACCCCCATAGGTTTGAGTCCCTCACAGACCCCTATAAGTTTTGAGTCTCTCACAGACCCCTATAAGTTTGAGTTCATCACAGTCTCCTATAAGTTTGACCCATAGGGTCTCTGATGCATGTTTTACCATGCATAAATTCTCAGGAGACCAATTGCCACAACCCACATAACATGTTCATATTCACACAATATGCATGAGGTCCCATATGTCGATCCACACATATATATAGCGATCATAATGATGCACAATCACATAATCATGGTATAGCTTTCATAAATTTAAAACCTGAGTCAATCAATCATAAAGCATAAATACATTTACATTTTCAAATACGTATTCATCACAATAGCATAACTAAACATCTTACTATATGTAAATATACATAACTGTGTAAAAGAAACTCATTTTCAAATACTTAAAAACAACATTTCTATTCGGGTCCCCTCAGACCCTTAAATCACTTGGAACCCTCTCGAATTCCAAGATTAGTTTCTTTTCTAAATCTTTTGGAAATTATTTACTTAGGGTCATTTCAAACCGTTTGAAATATTTCTTTTCTAAGTTCAAGTCTTAAGCATAAATCCTGGGACACCATTCTTTGAAATAAATTCATGATAATACTCTTTTGGGGAGTAAGCTTTGAATTTCATCTTTTGCAATAAATATTTCATAAAATGCGCTAACTCCCATTTTCAAAATCATTTATAGAAAATCCCTTACTTTAGCTTAGCTTGAAACTCCTAAAGTTTCGCTCTTAACTCAAAGCTCCTCACAATCGTGCTCGGTACTCGAATCCCCTAAATCAAATCCATCAATTTTTTTAATTAACTCACATAACCATAACTTAGAGCCTAAATAGCAAATACTTGAATCATCAAGCAAAAATCAAGCGAATTTACCCGAATCGAGGATTAAAACGGACTTGGGGAACAGAACAGATGAAAACGGGGGAGTTCCGGCGAACGGTGGCGCGTGGCGGTGGTGGCGGTGGCGCGTGGCGGCGGGGCGGCGGCGCGTCGCGGCGTCGCGCCGGGCGTGGAGCATACCGTTGGAAAGCTCGTGGCCCGATCTATCCGAAACCGGTGTCGGATTAGAGAGAATCGGTCGAAAACGTCACAAACCGATTGAACCAATTTGTTTTTGAATTGATGGTTGAAGCTTTGGCAGCCATAACTTCCGGCAGCCTTAGAGTTCGGCGGCAGTCTCACCACGGCTCGGGCTCGAATCGAGCGGATCGGCGTGGCGTGTCGGCGGCAGCGGTAGCGAGTCCGACGGCTCGGTTCTCGGCGGGCGGGGAGACGAACACGCCGAGCTTGAAGTCGCGTGAACTCGCCGGCAGCAGCGCATTCTCAACTGGCGTCCAACGAAGGGCTGGAGGCTCGGGTCAAACTCGTGCAACAACTACCACCCAGTCGAATCCGAAGAAGAAGGAGGAGGAGGAGCAGCACCGTCAGCGTTTTTGTCGTGAAAATGAACCAAGGAAGTGGTGGTCCTCAGTTTGCGTGCCTGTGGAAAAGGAAGAAGAGGTCTCAAACCCCAAATTCTTTATTAGCTAATTTACGAAACTGCCTTTCTCTTTACTAAAACCACAAGAGTGCCATTTAACTTAAATAACTAAACCAACTCCACATATATGTAGTTAACCAAAATTTATTCTCTTAAATTTGTTAAATTTGCTTAAACTAAGAGACTTCAAGGCTCGTTGAAGATTAATTTCCATTAAATTAATCTAAGGTATAACCTAAAAGGTATTCAGAAAAATTTTGGGGCGTTACACATGGTCCCAAATGAAATAGTAACAATATTCGTGCAAAAAATCTCATGGCATGAACATATATAGAAAAATTCAACTGCTCAATTTCAAACCAACAACAAAATGACATTCATGGCCTTTGGGATAGATATTAAACAAACCGGATCATGACATTTAAAAGAGACCTCTCAAACATATCATGGCATTTAACATTTAAAAGAGACTTTTCAACCCGATCATGACATTTTTCGAACAAAACCCTTAAATTCTGAGTTTTAGAGTTTGGCGTGGGTTCCCTTACCTTAGACTTTTGACTTCAAAAGCCTAAATTTCCTTTTTCTCTTAATTCTTGGGAACCTTGAATTATCTTAACTCAATTGAGACCGAAGGCTTCCTTGAAATCGCGGTTACTAAAAATGGGTCTCTGCAACCATTTACAAATCCAAATATTAGTTTATCCATAATATAAACCATTTGAAATCTTGCAAAAAAATAGTCCAAACCTTACCCACGATTGAAGGTCCAATTCGAAATTTATCCAAAAATCAAACTACAATCTGGTGAAATCGAGGCTTGTGGATCTGACACGAGCAAAGACTGACGACGACGAGGCTATGAGTCGATGATCGAAGGTAGTGTCGCAGATGGCGATGAAACGAAGCGCGTATCTTTGCGATTTGCTGCGCAGTGGGGCGACGATCGTCAATGTTCGATTGGACGGAGGCGTTGCGACTGGCTTCCACGGTTCGCGACCAGCGGCTTCCAAATCGAGCGGCGTGCAGCTGGGATTCTTATCGGCGAGAAGTTCGACGTGCTTGGGATGGTGGTCATCGGCGGTTAAGGCTGAACGAAGTAGAGAAGACGACGACTGCAACTCGTTGGAAGACGTAGAAAAATGGAAGGGCTGCTCGTGAAGATGGGGTGACGAAGGAGGGTGAATAGTGCCCTTGGTAGGTGCGCACACTAAAGACAAAATAGGGTAGAGGACAAAGGGATATTTAACCAAAATTTCCATTTTACCCTCACTTTTCCTTCAAATCACTTAAAACCCACAAAAGACAAAATTGATATTTTAGGGTCAAATTACCCTTTTGCCCTCAACTTCTTCCAAATTTCAAAAATGCCCTAAGCTTAAATTACCAACTTACCCCTTAAATTTTTCCGCAATCACAATTACGCCATGAATTCAAATTACTTCTTTGCCCTTCAAATTCATTTAATTTCCAACAATGCCATAAACTTGAGTTCCACAAGTAAAAAGAATCCAACGTTCTAATTTAAACTCCAACTTGAAATTTTTTCAATAAATTTCAATCAAAACCATAAATCAAATGTATTTAAAATTCTCGGGTGTTACAATCTTTCCTCCTTAAAGACTTTCGTCCTCGAAAGTTCCTAGTCTTGAAATAAATCAGGATAAACCTATATTTCCTTCTCTCACTCCCAGATAGTCTCCTCTATCTGGCAGTTTGACTACAATACTTTAGCTAAGTTGATCTCTCCATTACGTAGGGCCTTCTAGCCTTTTGCGAGAATTCACACACATCTTTCCTTACAACTCAAGTTCTCATTCAACTATAAGGCTCGAAATTTACAACATGCAATGGGTCCGACACATACTTTCTTAGCATAGAGGTATGGAATACATCGTATAACGTAGAAAGAGATGGCGACAATGCCAACCTTTAAGCCTTCATACCAATACTTTCTAAAACTTCAAATTGCATTATAAAATGTGGACTTAACTTTCTTTTCTTGTTAAATTCTCAAAACTTCCTTCAAGTTAGCATAACTCCTTTGCCTGCTCCATGCGGTATACACACTCACTTTAACCTTCTAAATGATATTCACCTGTAATCCTTGATCAACTCTAGTGCTAGCCAATGACGTTCTCCAATCTTTTCCTAATCAATAGTGACCCGAAAACTATTGTTGTAGGTGAATTCCATCAGACACAAGTGAGTACCCTAATTCCCTACAAGTTCTTTTTGTTTAAGCTGTCAGCATCCCTTTTAAGGCAATACTCAATCGTTCTGTCTACTCATCGATTCAATAACTTGATCACTTTCTAGAGACATGACCTCATTAAGAATAGAGTTTGCAAAACTAAAGACCTTTGCCAAATAGTCTTCATTTGGTACGATGAGTAGTTAGCCACTGATAGGGAAATGCCTTTTTTTTATTAACCTTACTAAAGTATTTACCTAATTTTGGGTTTCTCTAATCAACAACAATATCTCACTTTGAGCTTTAAGTCATGATAGAAGTAATTTAAACTTGGGTCTTTCTGATTGTTATGCCACATGGATTATTCTGCATACACGTTACCAATCTTACTATCAAAATGCTCCAAAAAAAAAAAAATTCAACAGCATAACGACATAACTACAACGATGCCGAAATCTTCTCTAACACCTGTTAAACAAAAAAAAAAATTACACTTCTAATGCCAGATAACTAAACAATCAACCCTCCAAACTTCAATTCAAGATTACGCAAGATGCAAAATCTTCAACAATCCAAAATAAAAGATATGCTAAGCTTCTAAGAATCTTTAAATAGTAAAATTTAAAAGACTGGATAACCAAACCATCATATTACGATCTCCACTATGAAAAGAAAACTATAAGATTGGGCTAAAATCCTCTTAACTTACTTTGCTTTAATGCTTATTCAGTTATGAATTAACACATTAAGTCTAAAAAAAATTCATTGCAAGATCTAAGTCATACATGAGGGAACTTAACCTAGATCTCTCTAGTTGACATAAGGCAGGATAATGAGCTTTTCATGTTGCATTAAAACACAACTTGACACTTTCAATATCATCCATGACTGCTTGTAAGAGTGAAGACATTATCCCCAAAAACCAACACGGGGTCCTTTCAACATGCTTTGTCCTCACTCACATGCTCCCTAGAAAAATTCCCAGGAGGTCACCCAACATAGGATTGCTTCAAGCCAAGCACGCTTAACTGTGGAGTTCCTATGATTGAGCCACCGAAAAGGAAGGTGCACCTTGTTGGTATAGGTAGTAGCTATCAATTCTTTTAAACCTTTCTCAACTATACTTTCATTGAAACATTACTGTAAACTATAATCCACTTGCCCCATCAGGCACTGTAAGGACTGAGGCTGAAACTGATCTCTGTGTAAGCGTCTGGAAACTTGTTTCACACTCATCGTTCCAAACAAGCGGGTTGCTTTTTTTTTTCGAGTTAACTATGCTAAGGCATTGCTATCCTGGAGAAATCTTGTATGAATCGCCTGTAGTAACCTGTTAAACCCAGAAAACTTCGTACCTCGTGACAGTGGTCGGGCGAGGCCACTACGTCACTTCCTCTACCGTTGCAGGGTCTACAGAAACTCCTGCTTTTGGCATTACGTGCTCTAAATAAGACACATATCGAAACCGAAATTCATACTTAGGGAACTTTGCATAGAACTTATTTAGCCTCAAAGTTCCCCATCCTTCTAAGTTTCTCTTCAAATTCCTCATCAAACTTGGAATATACCAAGCGATCGTCCAACAACACAATCACGAAAATATCCAAGAATTCCTTGAATACTAGATTCATTAAGTCCATAAAACAACAATTGTATTAGTCATCCCAAGATACATCACTGTAAATTCATGATGTTCATAACGTAACCTGAAAGTTGTCTTGGGATAACTTTATCCCTGATTCTTGACTGCCAATAACTTGACCTCAAATTAGTTTTAGAGAACATTGTTGTTTCGTGTAGCGGATCGAAAGATCGTCTATTTGAGGAATGAGATATTTAATTTTAGCAACGACTTCATTCAACTTCCTATAATCTATGCACCGACACATGGAACTGCCTTTCACCCTTACGAACAACACATGTACTCTTTAGTGTGATTCACTACTATGATGAAGGGAATCGAAGTCCCCGCAGCGGAAGCGATTGTGAATCGCGCGCTCTTGATTTAGTTACAATGGAAAATTCATGAACGTAAAACATGGATTAACATAGAATACAGAAATGGACACCAAGTATATTACCTTTGAAGAACCTTTCTTCAAGTGCTCCTCTCTCCACGGTCACGATCTCAGCAACAAGAACTCGTACGATCATCGACACCACCACCAGATCTTCTCTGTTGTTCTCTAGGTGAGGGAGGAAGGTGGGTTCCCTTTAGGAGTGGTGAGGTATTTTGTGAGAGAGATTTGTGTTTTGGAATACTTCCAACAACACAACAAGGAGGCTTATAAAAACTTTCTAAAAGTCTTAACCTAGTTGCATCTCATGCAACTATATATATAGGGGAATGGGATGGAAATGACCATCCTACCCCTCTTTTAATCTCTATTTAGTATATAGTTTATATATGAATCTAATTCACATTAAAACTATATATTATATCAATAACATCATATATAATTGATATAACTCCTCATGTATGAAATTGAACACTTCAATTTCACTCCTAACTTTATACCCTCAATATTACCATGTTGAGCCAACAGAGGGATCTAATGGACCTACAGATCATGAGCTCCAATGATGTAAGATTAACTGATCAAACTCTTTGATCCAGTTAATCAATATTCATTAACTACAAGTCACTCCACTATAGACTTGTAGCTGCACTCTCCTCACTGTAGATATTATTGTGTCCACTGATATAGTCATTACCCATGAGTCGACCCTTCACAGGTTGATCGTAATCACAGTTGGGTCAAATTACCGTTTTACCCCTGTGATTACCTATTTGCTCCTTAAGCACCACTGATCCTCTAATGAACAATAAGTCTAAGGTCCTACCTTAGACTCATACCCTCATAGAGGGCGGGACCCCGTTGTTCAAGACCTGGAGTCAGTTCTTAAGGGAACAACCTATCTGATTCCTTAGTGGAGGAATGAGTGAATTCTATCTTGCATAGTTAAGTTTCCAGCTACCTACGAGGTTCTGTCCCTGAGAAGGTAGGCTTATTGAGTCGGCTACAGGCCATTCTCACCCATACTAGTCTAAGGACAAACCCCTATAAGCAGGAGTTCTTAACTTGCTCAGGATTTAGGTCAAGTCACTAATGACCATCTATAAATTAATAGTCTTATCTTGTTAACGTTGTTATACTGGTTAGACTAACAATTTGCGATCCAGTCTTGTATGAACTCTTCATACAGGATGTCCCCACTCGCATGTCAACTACATGAATGAGTTGGATTACCTCATTTGTACTAATTAAAAAGTTGGTCGCATCCATGGTGTTACCAGAATGAGGTTTCCAACCTTATTCTTATATCATAGACTATTTAAGTTATAATCTTGAAGTCAACCCAAATAGTGTCCACTACACTGATTTCAAGATAAACGTTATAACCTTAGAGTTTAGTTTATTAGATTTATAAAAGCAAGATTGTAATCTTATCAAAACAAATAACACTTTAATTGAGCATTTTTTTAGGAGAAATTTTTCGTTTCTTAGTTTGTGCGTTTGCAGTTTTAAATAATTCAGTGTTCAAAACCATTTTGACTTAATTAGGCCTTAAAACATGCAATCCATTTTCTAATGAAGTTGAACATATTTCTAAAACTTTCTTTAAAATAAACACTTTATTCATAGAAAAGGAAACAGAAATACATTGTTCAATAAGGCAAGAAATGGAAATAAGGTTTCTAGTAAACCCTGGTATCACTAATATATTGTCCAACAATACATATTTCTTGCCAAAATAAAGCTTCATTGTGCCTACTGCTCCAGCTGAGACGACCTCTGCATTTTCAACCCGGAGTGTCATCTTTCCTTGTTGTAACTGCTGCCAGGAATCAATTCCCTGAAAAGAAGAACAAACATGATTAGTGACGCCTGAATCAAGTATCCAAGTTGTTTTATCATTATCCACTAAACAAGCTTCTAGGCAAAGTAAATCATATTTACCTTCCTTCTTCTTTTTCTCGCAATGTATTTGAGATATTCCGTTTCCATGCCCGTCTTCGTTGCGGTGGAAACACTTTCCTTTGTCAAAGAACGTCTTTGACTTTCTTGCCCTTCCGGGCGCGACTTTGTTCAAAGATGTTTCCGTTTACCAACCTTCTTCATGTTCTTCTTCTTACCTCTCAGGTTAGAAGAAGATGAAGCCACTGTTTTTGTCACAGAGGTCGAACCTCTGTGATAACTCCTACTGGCAACATTTGCCTCACCTTTTGATCCCTGAATTTTCATCAAAGATTGAAAGGTCTGGAGTTCATTCAGAAGGGATGTAAGATTAAAAGTAAGCTTGTTCATAACAACATTACTTCTAAACTGCAGGAAACTATCTGTAAGGGTTTCTATAATGAAGCTGACCTGGCTCGACTCATCGATGGAAGCACCATTCGACTCCACGATGTTAAAGTGTACCATCATATCCAGGACATGATCCCGAACAGATGTACCCTCTGGCATCCTCGAGTTGAATATGTACTTTAGGACATTATGTCGGGCTCGTGTGGACTGTTGTCCAAACATACCTTGCATAGAATCCATGATTTCCTTAGCGGTAATCATGCCTTCATGCTTCTTGGCTAATATGTCAGACATACTTGCCAGCATGTAGACCTTGGCTTATCATTGGTCTTGATCCATCGATCATATGCATCACGAACATTTCGTGATGCATTCGAGCCTGACACCTGAGGACACTCCTCAGTTAACACAAACTTCAGATCATCCACTACCAAAATAATGTTGAGTTTGTTTTTCCATGTTATCATATTCTCTCCGGTTAACTTTTCCGCACCCAATAAGGAAATTATAGAGTTAGACATTTTTGCTGAAAAATTTACAAACAAACTTGTATGAGTTTCTTGCTACTAATCTAATCATGTTTTAGCTAATTATCAAATGATTCCTAAGCCATTTATAATTTGCAATGATACTCCAAAGGTTTAGAATGTATGACACCGAAGGGTAATAAAAAACACTCCTCCTCTGGATCAAGACACTCTTGACCAAAACCTAACACCAGAATATCTCTTATTCCTATAGGTTTTAGTTACCATTTTTCGATCTGAATACATACACAACTTATATACCCCGTGAGTGTAACCCTTTGTCTATAGATCCCAGAGTCTCGATCCAATAAAATCCGCCGAAGGGAGGACTATATTAGAAAATAGTCTAAGGATATCTTTATCCCTTTCGGGTGTCTACTGTGTTAGATCCCCTATGATCAAGCCCTCCGAAGGGATTGTCTGGTCCAGGCCAAACTAGCAGGCTGACCATAGTGGTCTAACGGTGTAAATCGACAAAAGAGACCGTAGGTTTTGTTTTCACTAAACCTGCTCCCACTCACTATAAGTACCCTCTCCATTCACCTTGGTATTGACTCATACAAACACCATCCAAAGGGGGACACTCCCGTTTGCGCCACGAGGCCAAGTATGAGTCTCACGGTGTGCACTTCCCGGAGATAGCGTAGGTAGAAAAATATGTATCTCATACACTTTTTCCTCCCACTGAATACTTTAAGTCTATAGGAATCTTTCTTAGGCTAAAACCCGGCTAATGGTTTTTACCTATATCTATCAACATAACTCTTATATTTGATAATCAATATAACTCTTATATTGATTTTATCCTAAGTTTGTTAATTTAACTCCTTATATTAAACCTAGGATTTCTAGTTTATTAACCCCTTAATAAACCCGTTGACGCTACTGTAATTTATAAGACTCTCTGATTAAATTTCACTCCCACGTCAGTTCCCAGGTAGGGGTGTTCCGTTTTCGTCAGCTTAAATACCCCAACCTAGACAGAACGTTCCTTAGACAGAATTCCTCTTTTAATCATAACTTATAAATTACTTGGTTCCTAATTCTAATCTAATTAGAACTAGATAACCTAAGGTCTATTATTTCCAAGTTCTATACACTTTAAAACTAATAATTAACCTTAGGTGACATGCATACTATGTTTTAGTGCTTGATCATTCATCACATGAATAATAAAATATTCATAGCATATTCATCTCATGAAAAATAATGCATGTCAATGCTGTCCAAAAATTAATATAACAACCTTATATTAATTAATCATGCAAACTATATAATATAACTCCTTATATTATAAATGATGCATGAAAATGCTTAACCTAAGGTGGGATTTCTAAAATACAAGCATACACTATGCATGACAATAATTACACAACAATTGCATAATTAAAATAGCAAAAATTAGACCAATTTTGGTACCCTAGAAATAATTTTAATTAATATAATCTAATTATATTAATTAAAATTAAATATATTAAAAATAAAACGTTTTATAATTAATATATATAATAAAAAATCGGTTTCGCGCTGTCGTTCTTTGCCTTGCGTGAAAGCAATTTCGGCGTTACAACGGCGATAACAGCGTTGCAACGCTGCTTTTGTCGTCTTCTGTTGAGCGTTGCGCAACGCCACGCGTTACAGTAACGTCGTCTTCTCTCCACATGCGCTTTCGCGGTGATGCGCGTTTCAAAGCGAGAGGCGGCGTTGCAACGCCATTCACAGAACAACACTTGGAATCTCCATTCGTTGCTTGTTTTCGCTCCGATCTTCTCAGCAACCGCTTTGCCTCGATCAACACGGACTTACAGAATCGATTTACAATTAAATTTTTCCAAAAACACCGGGCCCTTACATTGAACATTTCAATGAAATTGTAAATATAAGTGCCAAAATTGAAAACATCTAATTTCGCAAAAACCGTTCATACATCTCATGCAAAAAACAGTAAATCCCACCTTATTCTTGAAAATTCCAGAACATAAATAAAGAACGCAATTGGGCTCTGATACCAATTGAAGGGAATCGTAGTCCCCGCAGCGGAAGCGATTGCGAATCGCGCGCTCTTGATTTAGTTACAACGGAAAATTCAAGAATGTAAAACAATAGATTAAGCATAAAAGTGAAATGGACAACAAGAAGTTTACCTTTGAAGAACCTTTATTCAAGTGCTCCTCTCTCCACGGACACGACCATCGGATCTTCTCCATTGTTCTCTAGGTGAGGGAGGAAGGTGGGTTCCCTTTAGGAGATGTGAGGTATTTTGAGAGAGATTTGTGTTTTGGAACTCTTCCAACAACACAACAAGGAGGCTTAGTAAAAACTTAACCTAGTTGCATCTCATGCAACCATATATATAGGGGAATGGGATGGAAATGATCATCCTACCCCTCCTTTAATCTCTCTTTAGTATATAGTTTATATATGAATCTAATTCACATTAAAACTATATATTATATCAATTACATCATATATAATTGATATAACTCCTCATGTATGAAATTGAACACTTCAATTTCACTCCTAACTTTATACCCTCAATATTACCATGTTGAGCCAACGGAGGGATCTAATGGACCTACAGATCATGAGCTCCAATGATGTGAGATTAACTGATCAAACTCTTTGATCCAGTTAATCAATATTCATTAACTACAAGTCACTCCACTATAGACTTGTAGCTACACTCTCCTCACTGTAGATATTATTGTGTCCACTGATATAGTCATTACCCATGAGTCGACCCTTCACAGATTGATCGTAATCACAGTTGGGTCAAATTACCGTTTTACCCCTGTGATTACCTCTTTGCTCCTTAAGCACCACTGATCCTCTAATGAACAACAAGTCTAAGGTCCTACCTTAGACTCATACCCTCATAGAGGGCGGGGCCCCGTTGTTCAAGACTTGGAGTCAGTTCTTAAGGGAACAACCTATCTAATTCCTCAGTAGAGGGATGAGTAAATTCCATCTTGCACAGTTAAGTTCTCAGCTACCTACGAGGTTCTATCCCTGAGAAGGTAGGCTTATTGAGTCGGCTACTAGTCACTCTCACCCATACTAGTCTAAGGACAAACCTCTATAAGCAGGAGTTCTTAACTTGCTCAGGATTCAGGTCAAGTCACTAATGACCCTCTATAAATTACTAGTCTTATCTTGTTAACGGTGTTATACTGGTTAGACTAATAATTTGCGATCCAGTCTTGTATGAACTCTTCATACAGGATGCCCCCACTCGCATGTCAACTACATGAATGAGTCGATTACCTCATTTGTACTAATTACAAAGTGGGTCGCATCCATGGTGTTTCCAAAATGAGGTTTCCAACCTTATTCTTATACCATAGACTATTTAGGTTATAATCTTTAACTCAACCCAAATAGTGTCCACTACACTGATTTCAAGATAAATGTTATAACCTTGGAGCTTAGTTTATTAGATTTATAAAAGCAAGACTGTAATCTTATCAAAACAAATACCAATTTATTTAATCGATCAAAATTACACAAGTTTAGGGCATAAATCCCAACAACCTCCCCTATGGAGTTTTATATTTCATATTCATCAAGATGTTTATTTCTTAACAAAAAGAAGCAAATAATGATTAAACTGAAACCTTAGAGTTTATTTTCATGTTCTTCTATTGAAAAATATGACCTTATGTTGATTTACATTGCTATTTTGTCTCAGATTTCAAGATTGAAAGTGATGGTCTTCCAGGATCAGCTCTTTGTGAGCAAGGTTTTGCATATTGTTGGTCTGGTGCTCGAGCCACTATTGGTATTACTGGTGGAAAATATTGTTTGGTTGCAAGATTATCTCTTTACAGCCAGTTGAAATGAATGATACTGCTACAGATCAGCAACATCTTTGTCGTCTCGACATTTTTAGAGGGGACAGTCCAGTGGGAAATCTTGGAGAAACTAAACAAAGTTTTGGATTTGGTGGCACAGGAAAGTTCTCGAATGCTGGAAAAATTTCTGATTACAGAGAAAAGTTTGGGATTGGTGATACTATTGTTTGTGTTGTTAATCTTCAAAGCAACCCTCTGGCCTCAATTGGATTTTCCAAAAATGGCAAATGGTTGGGTACGACAATACAATTTGATGTTGGTCCAAGAGGCCTTGGAGTGGTGGATTCTCCATTGAGAAAGCTTCAATGGGAATCAACCTTTTTTCCTCCTGTATTGTTGTAAAACCGTGGGGATGTGCTTTGGATGATAACAATGCATTATTAGGTCCTATTTTTAACAATGTAAGAGATTGTGAAGTCATGATGATCGTGGGTGTACCAGCTTCTGGAAAAAGTACATGGGCCAAGAAATTAGCAGATGATCATCCTGAGAAACGCTATATGAGATTGTGAAGTCATGATGATCGTGGGTGTACCAGCTTCTGGAAAAAGTACATGGGCCAAGAAATTAGCAGATGATCATCCTGAGAAATGCTATATTTTGTTTGGGACTAATCTAATTCTGGATTAAATGAAGGTATTCAAATCTTTGCCTTTTTTTTTTTTTTTTTGGGAGCATAGCAACCGTCTCTTCGATATCAACATATGGTGTCAGCACTAGACCGTGGATGGTCTTTTACATAGTACAAAGGATTGTAAATGTTCTCCTATCCATCCTCGTGCTTTCACGACAACATATGTCATTCTCGTAAATGAGGCACGATAGAAGTTCATCTGCCTAATTTGGTGTCGATCGTATGACGATCGGTACTCTATTCATCGGTAATTGTTAAATAGTATTCCTAAATTTATCAACACCTGTCTTTGAGATGTGGTCATGATTGTGATTATATTAAACAATTCTTCCATTGTTTCCATATCACTGTTTCTAGAAATATAGAGCCCGAAACATAAATGTGTCGTGCATTACTGTCAACTACATTCATCATAATGAACATACCTTATGATTTCAAAATCCAAACATGATAACTCCTACGTACATGACGATCATTCCAAACATAAATGTGGTTATCATCTCCTTGTAATGATTATATTGGCCTACGCTAATAGTATTAACGTCATCTATGTCGCGTGGAAAACCACGAGAAAGGACCGTATTTGAATTATTATTATTCCGCCAGCTAAATTCAGTATATGCATGCTCTGCATCCGCATAAGTTGTGTAAGATTAGTGGATCGCTCCCCTATATTCATGGACTTGCCTATGACACTCATATCATGTCATGTAAATCCCTGGGTTACGACCGATGAAAACCACGTAGAACTTCGGTTTACCCATAATCCTAAATCCAAAGTGAAGGTAGTTAATCTTCGTATCATCGATCAAGGGTTATTTGGTTTTAGAGATTGATATGTTTTTTTTTTGTTTTTAATTATAGACTAAGGTTTATTAAAACTAAGTTATTCCTTGATGATTAGAGTACTATGAGGTTTTAAAGTTTGATTTTTTTTAATACCTATATGGTAGTCATTTGATAATTGTTTGATTTTTATGCTATTTGAGGGTTTGAAAGTTTGGGTATTATGCAAAGTTTTAGTATTATGTATTGGGAGGATTATGACTTAGGAATTGTGGCGAGCATAGTTAGTTTGGGTATTATGCAAAGTTTTGGTATTATGTTATTTGAGGGTTTGATTTTTATGTTAACATAAGTATTGATTTTGTTTTTTTTTCTAACCCTTATTACTAATAGTTACCTATAAAATGGCATGCCATTAGTGTCGATTGACCAAATGACCCTATGTTAGAAAAATAAAATAAAATAAGAAGGCTTGAAATCTCAATTTTGTTTCCAAATCAAATTTAGCATAAATAGTGAGTTGATTTGGTTATAAAATAGTTGTTTCAAACATTTCAAATATTTGATTTGATTTGCATATTTATATTCATTACTTAAGTTTATTACCCAACAAACCATAATGCCCAAAATTTTTGTTCTAAAAGTCATTTCTATAGATTACCTAGAAAAGACTTATAAATATCTTTAGAAAACACACCACGTTTTTCGATTAAACAAATGACCATATTTTCAGTCCAAAAAAAAATGACCATATTTGAAAACAAAAAACAAGAAAAAACTTGATAATCCCAATTTAGCTTCCAAGATTTAATTTAAATAGTGAGTGCATTTGGTCTAATCATTTTCATTTTTCAAAAATAATAGTTCCCAAATATTTGTTCTAACTTTTTATTATAAACATGTCATAACTCATAACTTTTTATTATGGACAAAATCACATGGTTCATACGAGTCATGGATCTTCAAATATTATTACCCTACAATCACTATAAAGAAAGTTTGCATTAATTAATATAAGAATGATGCAAGAATCTGTCTTATTATTCATACATAATATCAATGTTCGTTGACATAAGATTTACCAAATTGAAGGCTACAACTAGATCGAATAAGGGAAACATAATAATATCCAGCAAACAAACCAAACTAAACATAGTCCTTAGTAAAATTAATTCGTATACAACTGAAAAAAAAACTACATCATTATACCAACGAACCTCAAACTAATTTTGGACCAGAGGATTTAGTTTTGAGCCTACAAATATGGAAAATTTTAAAGTTAAACTCAATATCAAAGTATATACAAAATATACATACTGTAAACATAGATCTACTAACCTTGAATATGCTAATAATGGGATAAGAATAGACCGTGGAACTATAACCTACAAAGATCGAGGTTGTGGAGTTGAACATGATAAAAGAAAGTACTTAATGAAAAATATATGAAACTAGACATTGGAATGCACATGTTACCTGATGATCAAAATGTGGCACGTATAATAAGTGAAACCTAACAAAAGAGTAAGAACCACAAGGGTGAAAGATAATGGACATTAAAGTCGGCCTCAGGGATTGATTTTAACTTTCATCATGACAGTACCATTAACCAATAAATCGTAATGAAAAAACAGAAGAGAAGTGAAGAATAACAAAATAGAAAAGAATATAAGAACTCTGATTCAACATACATATAAGTGACAGTACCATTAACCAAGAACTCTGATTCAGCATACATACAAGTGAAGAATAACAGAATGGAAAAGAATATAAGAACATGAGTATAATGGAAACAAAAACTACTCACAGATGACAATTGGGGAACTTCACAGTGGAGTCATTCTCAAAAAAGAAAGGCAGTCGATGTATGTATTTATATTATGGGAAGAGATGGGTAGTTGGAGTTAAGAAATGGGGTCAATTAAGAGCAATTAAGTTGGATAGTGAAGATGACAGTGGCTATCCATTCACATAATAAAAAAATGACATGATATTAAATGAGATTGTCAGACAGACAGAGGCTATAGATGTTGAAGGTGGTGAGTGGTAAGTAACATAAAATTAAATGAGTGCATCTATTATTAATTGTATACTAAAAAAACGAAAACAAATACAGTGCGCTAAGTGAAGGAGGGTCTGTAAATAGAGCAATTCAATATTAGGAGCAATTAATAAAATAGAGTTCGTAAATTAAATAATATGGTGAAGGAAAAACAGAGTCAACAACACTAGAACATCAGAAAGAATAAGCAGAAAATTCAATGGAAGAACACTGGAACATCAGAAAGAAAAAAGAGAATCCCAAAAATTTTATAGAACAACACTGGAACATCATAAAGAAGAAATACAATGTTCAACCAAGTCAATAACAATCCAGAAGGTATAATTAAGCAATACGAAGAAAACAATGTTCGAAATATTCAACCATACGTTGGGAAAAAAAGGTTCAAATCACTGGAGATTGCACAGTGAAATCCATCATCATCGGCCATCAACAGAGATAGAAGACGAACTTGAATGTTGTACAACCGCCCCCATCCTCCACCAGGCTTTAAGCCCCTTGTCATGCCCCTGCCTATTTATTCGTATTTCACCAAACAAATATTCAATCGGACAAGCCTGATAGCATAGAAAGGTTAAAAAAGGAACGACATGGGGTGTTAAAGCGGCGAGAGACAAGGAAATGAAATTGGGAGTATGAGATTGTTGGGATTTATGCCTTAAACTTGTGTAATTTTGATCACATAAATAAAAAGGTTATTTGTTTTGATAAAATTATATTCTTGTTTTATAAATCCAATAAACTAAGTTCCAAGGTTATAATATATCTTGAACATCAGTGTAGTGGACACTATTTGGATTGTGTTCAAGAATATAACCTAAATAGTCTATGGTATAAGAATATGGTTGGAAACCTTATTCTGATAACATCATGGATGCGACCCACTTTGTAATTAGTGCAAATGAGGTAATCCAACTCATTCATGTGGTTGACATGCAAGTGGGGTCATCCTGTATGAAGAGTTCATACAAGATCGGATCAATGAAATTATTAGTCTAACCATTATAACGCCAAGTAATGAGATAAGACTGATAATTTATAGATGGTCCTTAGTGACTCGACCTGAATCTTAAGCAAGTCAAGAACTCTTGCTTATAGGGGTTTGTCCTTAGACTAGTATGGGTGAGAGTGGCCTGTAGCCGACTCAATAAGCCTACCTTTTTAGGACGAAACTCGTAGGTAGTCGGGGACTTAATCATGCAAGATGGAATTCACTCATTCCTACACTAAGGAATTAGATAGGTTGTTCCCTTAAGAACTAACTCCAGGTCTTGAACAACGGGGCCCCGCCCTCTATGAGGGTATGAGTTTATGGTAGGACCTTAGACTTGTTGTTCATTAGAGGATCAGTGGTGCTTAAGGAACAAAGAGGTAATCATAGGGGTAAAATGGTAATTTGACCCAGCCGTGATTACGAACAACCTGTGATGGATCGACTCATGGGTAATGATTATATCAGTGGACACAATATAATCTACAGTGAGGAGGAGTGCACTACAAGTCTATAGTGGAGTGACTTGTAGTTAATGAATATTGATTAACTGGATCAAAGAGTTTGATTAGTTAATTTCACATCATTGGAGCTCATGAACTGTAGGTCCATTAGGTCCCTCCGTTGGCTCAACATGGTAATATTGAGGGTATAAAGTTAGGAATGAAATTGAAGTGTTCAAATTCATACATGAGGTGTTATATCAATTATATATGATATAATTGATATAATATATTGTTTTAATGTGAATTAGATTCACATATAAACCATATAATAGTGGGAGAATATAAGAGGGATAGGATGGTAATTTCTATCCTATTTCCCTATATATATAGTTGCATGAGATGCAATTAGGTTAAGCAAGTGATTCCATCGAAACCCTAGAGAATTCTCCCACATAGTGTTGGAAAGAGTTCCAACTAGTTTTTCACAAAACACTTTGTCTCACCTAAAGGGAACCCACTTTCCTCCCTCACCTAGAGAACAACGGAGAAGATCCGGTGGTAGTGTCGGTGAACGTGCGGGTTCGTGTTGCTGAGATCGTGGTCGTGGGAGAAGGAACACTTGAAGAAAGGTTCTTCAAAGGTAATATCTTGTTGTCCATATTGTTATTATATGCTTAATCTAGATAGAATTGTTCTTGAATGTAATCTTTGTAACGAAATTAAGAACGCGCGATTCACAATCTCTTCCGCTGCGGGATTCGATTCCCTTCAGAGATTAGGTTCTGGAAAAAAGAAGAAGATGTTGGAGTCATAGATGGTATTCGAAAAAAAAAACAGAAGAAGAAGAAGAGGTTGGAACCCTAACCCATGTAGATGGTATTCGAAAAAAAAAATCTTAAAATCAAAATCAAACGATTCAGGGGTAATAAGAAGGTAAATCTTGTGGCATGGAAGATTAGGGCTCCAGATCGATTAAAAAAATGAAGAGACAGGCGAAAGGATGTAGTCTTGAAGAAAAAAAATGGAAAAAATATACATACCTCGATGAAGATCTAAAGAGGGGTCTAACCCTAAACTCACCTCCATAGAAATACAGATCAGAAGATGAACAACGAAAATCAGAAAGGTTCGCGTGAGAGAACCAACGACAAAGATCAGAGAAAATTGAAGTTCAAGCGTTCGTATGAGAGAGGTGAATCGATCGAAGATGAAGCATTCGTATGAGAGAGATGAAAATGAAAATCGAAGAGGGAACGTTCGAATGAGATGAAGCGCCCGTGAGAAAGGAGAGAGAAGGAGTACGGTTGAGTTAAGGGTTGGGTTATTAACCCACCGTTTATTTTTGTTGGTAAACCAAACAATGGGTTGGGTTATTAATGAAAGAGTCTATATTAAGAAAGCGGAAACAATTTCGGATCTTGAACACTCTAAGTTTATCAATTTTACAAAACAAAAAGCATGCTCAAATCTGGAAAAACACATAATAAAATCTCATACCTTTGTAGCTCAAAATTCTCCTAATCCATGGGCAATCTTTGAGCACAAACTAGTTGTGGACCACCTCTAATGTCTTCTCTACTCTCCTCAGGCCTTGGAACAGATTGTGGGATCTTTGATTGAGAGAATTTGAAGAGAGAAGAGAAAAAGGTCTCAAAAAACCAGAAAATCCAATTTTCTGTCTAATTCCATTAATCCTTTTAATTCTCCTTCAATTAAACCAAATCATAAGCTTCTTAAGCTTGGAGAAGAAGACAACACAAGAGTGATGAGGATTAATTATAGAAGGAGGCAGGCAATTTGTGTGAATTTGAAAAGCAAAGGAGCTTATTCACCCTTTTATGCACTTGGTCCATTTTGAATTCAAAAATGTATTTGAATTTTCATTTAATTTTAATTAAAAATTAATTTTAAATTAAAATCAATTTATTAATTTAATTAATTAATTTTAAATAATTATTTAATTTAATATCAAATATCAAATTAAATAATTGGACCAATCCAGATTTCTTAAATCGACCATTTGAACATGAATTTCTATTCATGTTATAAATCAAACTAATATTTAAATTATATTTAAATACGTCCACCTCTTCTTTATCATAGTTTAATTCTTAATTAAACTGTGAAACGTTAAATATATCGCATATAATTAATGCTCTCTCCCAAAACCGAATTTGAACAATTCAAATTCTTTTCTCTCAAATTGTTACAAGGCTTAGTCCGAGTTAGTAAGGGGACCTAATGGACCTACCGATCATGAGCTCCAACGATATGAGTTTAACCGACCAAACTTTTTAGCCTAGTTAATCAACATTCGTTGACCATCGGGGCACTCCACTAAAGCCCAGTGGCTGCACTCTCCTCACTGTAGATATATTTTTGTCCACTCGATATAACCATGATTAGTAAGTCGATCCTTCAGAGGTCGTTCGTTATTACAGCTGAGTCAAAATTACCGCTTTACCCCTGTAATTACTTCTTGTTCCTTAAGTCTCACTGATCCTCTAATGAACAATTGGTTTGTGGTCCAACCAACAAATCAAATCTCTCTCAGGCCAATGAGAGGGGTGGGCCCTTTGTTCAAGACCCGGAGTCAGCACTTAAGGGAACAACCTCTCTACTAATCCCTAAAGCAGGTAGGAGTGAATTTCATCTTGCAGAACTATGTTCCCAGCTATCTATCCGGTCTTATCCCTGAAATGGGAGGCTTATTGAGTCGACAATCTCGGGCCACTCTCACCCATACAAATCTAAGGATAATCAGAATAAATAGGAGTTCATGGCACGCTCAGGATTAAGATCGAGTTACCTAGGTCATCGTATGAATATAGTTAGTTACAGGGAGTTATAAAGTCTAAGTGACTATTTCTCGGTCCAGTCTTATGCAAACTCATTGCATAGGACGCCCCCACTTGCATGTCTCCACATGAACGATTCAGGATCACATCGTTTGTACTTTACAAAGTGGGTCGCGTCCATAGTGTCCCCATGATAAGGTACGCAACCATATCCCTATACTATAGATCGTTCTGGCTATAACTTAAACTTGATCCACTTTTATGTCGTCTCACATAAAGTTCAAGTATACATCTTATAGCCATGAGTTCTTTATTGAATTAGGGTTTCAAAATATACAATTCAGTTTATTCAATAACACCTTTACTGAATAAATCTCAATAACAACTTTTTGCAAAATATAATATACATTCAGTTTACAAAACCACAAGTTTTAGTACATAAAACCCAACCATTAACCCAACCCAACCCCTCAAACTAAACAACCCCAAAGAAAAATATTAGGTCTTGGAGAATGGGTCTTGGCATATCAGTGGAAAAACTATCCTACTTCGTGAGTGGTCACAAGGTATTGTTCCTTAAACTTTTACTTTGACTGTGGTCGTCAGGTATTGTGGACTACTCGGGAGTTGATTATGATTATAAGTGTTGTGGATATTCCTGTGCACCTTGATAAGGCAATTTTAGACAGAGGCCATTTGGATTTTGCTGGACTTGTGTGGAGGTAGGAGTAGGGGATGATATGTCAGAGGATGATATATGTCTGCCTCTAGCTCTGTTCGATTAAGAGGTGAGGATTTTGATATTCCTATTGAGTATGCGTAGGAACTTAAGAAGTCCACTACGTGTTGTGTGTTTGGCCATTCTGAGGCTTTTTGTGTTAATAAGTTGATTGATCATCATGTTATCGTAGATCTTTTTTTTCTTGTAGTGACATATCATAGAGTAACATGTGATTTTGGACATGTGTGAGAACCTTTCTAACAGCGATTGAAACAGAAACTTAACCAAGAGTGTAAATTGATACACTTTAAGGTTTAATTTAAATTGATAAAATTGAAAGTTTATGGTTAAAATTGATACAATCTGCCAAGTTTGAGGTTTTAAATTGATGAAATTGAAAGCTCATGGTTAAAATTGATACAATTTGCCAAGTTTGAGGTTTTAAATTGATGAAATTGAAAGTTTAGGGTTAAAATTGATACAATCTGCCAAGTTCAAAGTTTAAATTAATGAAATAGAAAGTTTAAGGTTAAAAATGATATAGTCTGCCAAGTTTAGAGTCAAAATTTGTTTTTTTCTTCAATAAACTAATATAAAAACAATTTCAAATTGAAGGGACTTAAGCCTATAAGCCTGACAAAATATTTAACGAGGCTGCCACAATATAGATGCCTTATAATAATCGTTGGATGCAGATTTAATAATTTTCATATATCTAATAACCACTAGATTATAAAATTGTCGAAGAACTTCTCTCTCTACATTGATGAAAAATTGTCGAAGAACTTTTCTCTCTAAATTGATGAAAAATTGTAAGCTATATTATAGTGGTAGCCTCAGCGAATAATTTTTCCTCCCATCTAATGCCTGTTGATTTTGTTTTGTTATGAACTTCTACTTGGGACCAAAAGTGGTGGACAGAAGCATGTGCGTTGTAATCCCAGCAAATCTCTCTTCCATTTTTGTCTATAAAAACCCTTCTTACCAAAACATTAATAATTTGGTCCTCACCAACCAATTCAATTTAATGTCTATTTTTATTTGCCTAACTAATTAAATTAACTATTAGAATATTTTGTTTTTTTATGCCAATATTCTTATTCGTGCGTGGAGTAAGAACTGATTCTTAAATATGATTAAAAAAATTAAATTATATCTTTCGGCTCACGACTTAGATAATTTTTAAAATTGTGAATTATGGTTATTTTTAATTTCTGTCATTGATATCATTAGACGTATGTGCATATATATGAGTTGGTAAAATAGTAGTTAGTTTGCCCAAAAATTTAAACTCGTTTGATAACCATTCGATTTTTTGCTTTTGATTTTTGAAAATTATACTTGTTTTTCAACAAATTTTCTCATCTTCTCTATCATGATTTCTATCTTTCTTGAGATACCATGAAAGTTTCTAGCTAGCTAAATTTTAAAAACAAAAACAAGTTTTTGAAAACTAGTTTTGTTAGTTTCTAAAACTTAGGATAGTTTATGAAAATATAGGTAAAAAAATAGATAAGAAAACATAAAAGTCCATTAGTAGAAATAGTATTTTTAAGCTTAATTTTTAAAAACTAAAAACCAAAAATCAAATGATTATCGAACGAGACTTTAGTTTTTTATAAAAATGAATAGACAAGTACTTTGTTGGATTAGATTTAATAACATTTTTTAATGTAGGTTTATATAATTTGATCTTTATGTTTATTTGGTCGTTGGATTTTCAAATTTTACTATTAAAATTCAAATTTTTTGAAAATGGGTTAATAGTGTCTAACATGAGTTTTTTGCATTAATACATAAATTAGATCTGAGATGGTTAAGTAATCGAGTTAGACATACTTGCTCGCTGAATCAATCTGCCAAATCTCTTTAACTATTTTCTAGATAATATCACCATACAAATGAGCATAATTTAATGTTTAAAATGTTACTAAATTTTGATAAAGTACTAATTAATATAAGCAAATAGATCATAAATAATAATTTATTGATTGATAAAATGTTCCATTAAGAACTCACTTTATATCCAACCTTTTTAAACTACCATAAATCAACCTAATGTTATTTGTCTTTTGCCATTCATTCGAATACCAAAAAAAAAAAAAATGTTTGAATACTAAAATAATAAATTAATTAGTATTGAAGATTTGAACATTATATCAATCATGTATATGTAATTATTATTAGTTATGTAAGTTTAGATTTTTTTTTTAGGAAAAAAAAACTTTGAGAATATAACAGGTAACAACTATTATAAAAATACTGTTCAGTAAGTTGTCTTTGTGCAATGCATATTTGTTTAAATCATCACAAAAGCTGCTAGGCCATCTATTGTAGTTGAAGCTTTTTTTAAAAAAATAAAACAATATTACTAAATCAACCATACATTGGGAAACAGTTGTAATATATATGGGAAATCCATCTTAATTATAAATAAAGATTGTATTATCCTTTTAATAAAATATTTAAATAATGTTTGTTATAAAGTTTTTTGGTACACCAAATATTCTTTGAACAAATTCTAATCCTATAAGTATATATATGTCTAATCAATTTCAACTTGTTAATCTAATTAGGCTACCATTATCAAGTTTGTCTATTTAATGAAAAACAAACCTATTAAGTGTAAAGTGGGTTTAAAGACACCTCACATAATCTTCGTTAAATGTCTGAGTATTTATACAAGTGGACTTACAACAGTTAAATAAAACAGAAAGTAACAACTTAACTTTTTAACCAACTAACTACATATATTTCCTAATACTCCCCTCCAAGATGGGGAGAAAATGTTCAAAACACCCATCTTGGACATAAGAAAGGAAATGGAAGATGTAGCTAGAGGCTTAGTGAACATATCTGCAAGTTGTGATGTCGATCGTATAGGAAGAAGCTTCAAAAAACCATCAACAAGTTTGTCTCGAACAAAATGGCAATCAAGTTCGATATGCTTCGTCCTCTCATGGAAAGTTTGATTAGAAGCAATGTGTAAGGTTGCCTCATTATCACAGAAAAGCAGTGAAGGGGAAACCAAAGGGACCTGAAGATCACGCAACAAATATGAAAGCCATAATAACTCACAAGTGGTTAAAGCTAATGTCTGATATTCTGCCTCTGTCGTGGATCGAGAAATGGTGGTTTGCTTTTTACTCTTCCATGAAACAAGAGAATCACCAAGGAAGATACAAAACCCCGTAGTAGA
The DNA here is from genome assembly GCA_036507285.1 of Trichosanthes cucumerina. Classification (NCBI taxonomy): domain Eukaryota; kingdom Viridiplantae; phylum Streptophyta; class Magnoliopsida; order Cucurbitales; family Cucurbitaceae; genus Trichosanthes; species Trichosanthes cucumerina. The sequence continues at coordinate 12,024,497 of CM071836.1, read as the reverse complement.
TCGTCGGGTATCAAGGCATGCGACCCAACCAGAATCGACAAAAGCACGTAATTGAAAAGAATGCACATGTTTGAGAAGAATTCCTTGTGCAGGAACCATCTTGAGATACTGAAGCAAAAAATACACAGCAGACAAATGAGACTTGCATGGTTTAGATACGAATTGACTCAGTTTGTTAACAACAAATGTTATATCAGGTCGTGAAATGGTCAAGTATAATAGTTTCCCAATGAGTCTGCGATACAAAGACGGATCTAAAAGTAAGTCAATATCAGAATGTTGGAGCTTTAGAGCATGATCCATGGGCACATTCTCAGGCTTAGCAGCAAGCAAACCAGTATCCTCAAGGAGCTGCAAAGTATAATGCCTCTGAGAAAGATGAATTCCTTCGGAGGAACGGGTTAATTCCAGGCCAAGAAAATATTTGAGAGACCCCAAATTCTTCAGTTTAAAACGAGCATGAAGCAACTGTTTGAACTCATCAATGGCAACCTTATTTGGGCAAGTTATGACAATGTCATCTACATAAACCAATAAAGCAACAAAAGTAGGTCTAGACCCTCTTACAAAAAGAGAGTAATCAGACTTAGATTGGATAAAACCAAGAGCAATCACAGCATCAGAGAATTTCGCAAACCATTGGCGCGAGGCCTGTTTTAAACCATAGATGGACTTACGCAATTTACATACCAATCTCTCCCCCTGACTATGAGAGTGTTTGTCTAGAATATAGCCCAATGGTAGGTCCATGTAAACTTCTTCAAACAATTCACCATGAAGAAAAGCATTATTGACATCTAGTTGGACAAGAGTCCAACCGAATGAGACAGCTATGGTAAGAAGAACTCGGACAGTGACCAATTTGGCCACAGGGGCAAAGGTTTCAAGAAAGTCCAAGCCCTCTTGCTGTGTATAGCCTTTGGCTACTAACCGAGCTTTGTAACACTCAATGGACCCATCAGCTCTACACTTCACTTTATATACCCATTTACAACCAATGGAATGTTTGCCTAAAGGAAGAGGAACCACTTTCCAAGTGTCATTAGCCTTCATGGCATCGAGTTCTAATTTCATCGCTTCTCTCCAATGAGGAAATGGAATAGCCTGATGATAAAACCTAGGCTCATAATGAGTAGAAAGCTGGAGAGAAAACACCCTATGGCCAGAGGACAAGCGGTCATATGAAAAATGTTGTTGAAGAGGGTATCGAGTAGATGCCAATAAAGAGTTTGTGCCAGAAAGTATGACACAATGATACTCCTGAAGATAAGAAGGAGGCTTGGAAGACCGAGTAGAACGTCGTGGCCCATGATTTGGCAAAGAAATAATGGCTTCAGGAATAGACTCATCACTAGCCGAAGGCAAATCAGAGGGAACATGAAGGATTGGAGTGGCTTCAGAAGGATCATCATTAGCCACAATCACAGCTTCAGGTGGATCATCACAAGCCGTGGATGCAACATTTGGGGTTGCATCATAAGGAATGTCAAGAGAGACGGACCTTGGTAAAACAATGCCAGGAAAACAATCACGGGTTGCATCAGAAGAATCCATAGTGTGAAATGGAAACACACTCTCATGGAAAATAACATCTCGAGAGATGAATATCCGGTGAGTATCCAAATCCATCAGTTTGTATGCCTTCATCCCAGGGGGATAACCCATTAAAACAAGCACCCAAAGACATAAGCACCCACAGACCGAATGGCCCTAGGAGCAAACTTTGATCTATTAGCAGGAAGAGTAGAGGCATAACACAAGCACCCAAAGACTCGAAGAGAACTGTAATCAGGTGGTAGACCAGTGAGCAAATCATACGAAGTGTGCCAATTAAGCAACTTAGAAGGGGTCCTATTGATAAGATGAACTGCAGCAAGGACACATTCACTCCAAAAAGCAAGGGGCACTCTAGACTGAAAGAACAAAACCTTGGCAACATTTAACAAGTGTTGATGTTTTCGCTTTACAACAGAATTCTGTTCTAGTCGTGCTAGACAAGAAAATTGATGGATAACCCCCTGGTCTAGAAAGAACTGTGTAAAGGACAGCTATGGGGCATTGTCAGAGCGAAATACTTTGATCCTCTTATTATACTGAGTGTGTATCATTTGAAAAAATCGAGGGACAATTGTCAGGACATCAGATTTAGTGCGCAACATATAAAGCCAAATATAACGTGTACAATCATCAACCAAAGTAAGGAAATAACGATAGCCAGAGTGTGAAACTCCATGGAGAGGACCCCAGATATCAGTATGTATAAGTTCAAAAGTATGGGAAGACAACTTATTATTAGAAGTAAAAGAAAGTCTCCTCTGTTTAGCAAGGGGACAAATATCACATGGACTATCGCAGGCAATTGTACTATCATCAATATTCAATGTGGATTTCAAAACATTTAACCGAGAAAGGGAAGGATGACCAAGCCTGGAGTGCCATAAGGCTGTTGACTGGCGTATACTATGAGCAACACATATGTGAAAGCCAGTCGGCTCCAAGACGTAAAGACGGTCAATCAGATTACCCTTGCTAATCGTTCTCAAACTGGATCTGTCCTGAATTTCACACCCATCAGAAGTGAAACGCACAATATAAGCAGAATCAGCAACCAAAGCACTGACAGAAATGAGATTGTATTGGAACTGAGGAACAAAAAACACGTTCTTCAACTGTAAATTGCCAAACAAAGTAACAGAGCCAACATGTAGGACATGTATTCGAGTGCCATTGGGCATAATAATGGAGGTGTTAGTCGGCTCCAAGTTAGAGAACATCTTAGAATCAAAGCAGATATGAGTGGTTGCACCAGAATCAACTATCCAACGACTATGACGCAAAGATACCAAGGGAGTAGTACCTGCAACATGTGGAGTTGGAGCTTCAGTGTTGGGCTTGAAGGAATCAAACCGCGATTATAGTGCAACCAAAAGACTATGGCATTGAGCAAGAAAATCCAAGTATTGAGCAAAAGTCTGATCAGAAACTTGCGAAGATGGCGTGGGAACCGTTGTAACCTCGGCCACAGAAGCAGCAGCTTGGACAACACTAGGAGAATTGCGTTGTTGGCCCTTCGGTCGATATCCGGGAGGATAACCATGAAGTTTGTAGCACCTGTCAACAGTATGGTCGCGGATCCCACAATGAGTGCAAATCGGTTTTTCCTTATGCACTTTATTCTGTGATGGAGTGGTACCTGAAGGACTTCTAACAGTGAGTGACGGATGAAAAATAGGTGTTGGAAGAAGAGGAATAGAACGTTGTTGTTCTTCTTGGATAAGTAGAGAGAACGCCTTGTTTATCGCCGGAGGGGGATCCATTAGAAGGATCTGAGAGCGAACAGGGCTGAAAGAATCATTTAAACTCATTAGAAAGTTCATGAGATACTCAAATTGGACAAACCTCTCAATGTCCTGCAAACCACCACAGGTACAGGCACCACAAGTGCAAGTTGGACGATACGAAGCGTATTCGTCCCAAAGAGTCTTTAATCGCGAGAAATACGACGTAATCGACTGTTGATCCTGAGCAAGAGTTGTGAGATTGCGTTTCAGCTGAAAAATCCGAGGACCGTTCTTGCGTTGGAACCGATCTTTGAGATCGAGCCAAATTGCGCGGGCAGAATCAGTAAAAAAAAGACTGGAAACGATGCGTTTAGAAACAGAATTGAGGATCCAAGCCATAACAATATTGTTGTTGTGTGTCCATGCATGAAGAAGATCACCACTCGGTTTGGAGATGAAGCTATCGATGAACCCAAGCTTATTGCGAATGGTAAGAGTAAGAAGCATTGTGCGACTCCAAGAAACGTAATTGTCCTCTGTAAGAAGATCAGAAACAAGGACAAGGTTGGAAGCATCATGGTGATGAAGAAAATAAGGACTAGAAGCATCTGAGGGTAGAGGCGCTTGAACAGAGGAAGAAGGTGATGAAGAAGCCATGCGAGAATCGTAGAGAAAGAGATCACAGAGAAGGAGATGGTAGCTTAAAGAAGAAGACAGAAGGAAAGAGATACATCTGATACCATATTAAGTGTAAAGTGGGTTTAAAGACACCTCACTTAATCTTCATTAAATGTCTGAGTATTTATACAAGTGGACTTACAACAGTTAAATAAAACAGAAAGTAACAACTTAACAATGTTTTTAAACAACTAACTACATATATTTCCTAATAAAACCAAACCTAAAATAAGAAATCAATATAACTTAAATTTACCAAAATAAGCTTAACTCAACCCATAATTAGCATGTATCATGAACTAGAGGTTAGAGTTTTGAATCCCACCTCAAATATTGTTAAACTATATGCATATCCAACGTATCATTTTCAATATCAATTCTATAATTTCTGAATACAAGATAATTACAAATCTATTTTGGTTCATCCATTTTTTAAAAAGACAGAGATATATGCAGGTAGATCGATCGAGCCAATATTTTCTAAATTTTGATATGAGAATCAAATTCAACTTTTATTCATTATAGATTTTATATCCATAAAGTTCAGAGTATATTGAATTATATAAAGAGATAAAAAGATGAATGTGTACTTCTTACTATTACAAGGCAAGTAAGAAATGAACCTAGCACGATACAACTTAGCGATTGAGACATCTATTCTTTCTCTCGAGTTTGAAGGTTTAAACTTTCGTCTCTTCATTTATTTTACTAAAAAGAGATTAAAGAAAAAGATAGAGATTAACCAATTCTAGCTAATTTGGCATTTCCTTCCCAAATGTTAGACTTTACTCCTAAACTTTGCTTGAATAAATATTTAAGTTATCATTATTATTTATTAAAAAAATTGAATGATTCTAAAACTTGACCTTTTGACGTACTATATATACAACTTTAAACACTTGTCTACTATATGCTTTCGACAAAATACGAAGATGTATCTGATTAGTTTCTAACTCTATTATAAAATTTATAATAAAAATAAAAAACAATTACTATAATATTTTTTTATTCAAAGCTCATAAATTAAACAAAATATTTGAAAGTTTATGACTTGAAACAATATAATATATAAAATATGTTAGATTATAGTGATAGAAATAAATTTGACCTTACTTATCTGTTTAAATTTTTGGATTGATTGATGATTTAAAATGGAATCAAAGTAAGAGGTGCATGAGGTCCCGATAAGTTTGAACTCCTGTGAAGTCGCTTTCTCTCCTAATTAATATTGATGTCCACTTGTTTGGTTTTTCTTCAAATCTTCAAGCCCACGAGTGAGGGGGAGCGTTAGACCATATTCATATAATTAAATTTACTTCTATCTATCCACTTATATTTTTGGTTTGATTAGTGATTTAAGAAAATAAAAATTCAAAATCAAAATCAGATTTTTTTTATTTTAGAATTACAATTTAAATAGTGACGATAATTTCAAATAAACAACTTTTTAGAGGCTACTCATGCCTTTTGACTGCCACAGAGATGGTGACCAAAATTAGAGTTATCCATCACTCAAATTAACCCCTATTATAATTAAATGGTCTATAATATAAAGAATTACATGTCTTATCAACAATATAACTATTTTTATAAAAGGTTACATTCTAAAAAATGTGGTTGGTTTCAATTATATCCTTGTAATTTAAAAAGTGTCATTTTAAACTTTGAACTTTGAAGTTTGTTTCAAAACATCGCTTGAAAGCATTTTTCGTTAGATTTAATTTATAGACGAAAAATAACGTATTTGCATGTGTTTTTTTTTCAATATATGTTCACATAAAAAACAATATAAATGCAAATACAACATTTTTCATCCATGAATTTAACAAAAAAAAACTTTTAAAAATTGTTTTGAAATAAACTTCAAAATTTAAAGATTAAGATAAAATTTTTCAAAGTTTAAAGATGAAACAAATCCATAATTTAGCTGTATTTTTTTATAATTTAACCTTTTATAAAAATAATTTCCAACTTAAATACTTCCTTCAACTTCAACCTTTCATAAAGCAATAAATTCAAACCTCCAGCTGGAGTATTCCATCTTTTTAAAAGTTCGATTTATTTCTTTACTTATTTTCTGTATTTTTTAAAATTCTTTTAAATAAAACAAAAAAGAAGAAAAAGAAAAAGGGTGTTGAATGAGTTTGACTAATACCAGCCCCTCAATAGCTTTCACACAGCTGGGCCAAAAGTTGAAATATAGAAAAAATGTGGGCGAAATGAGAATAAAGTATTATTATTAATTGTGTTTGTTTGTTTGTTTTTGTTTTTTTCTTTTAAGAAAAAAAAGTGACAAAAAACATACGTCACATTCTTGCTCGTACTGTTGTAACAATGATTTTTTTAGTTAAAAAAATTAATCTGATAATTAGGCAATGATAAGCATGTAATTAATCTAGGTCTAAATTTATAGGATTTCATTTTATTGTTGGTATGATGTAACCTTTATTTTTCTTTTGAGAAACTCTTTTCTTAGAGTTGGTGGATGAATCCATTTTCACCCCCTTACGCTTTAAATTTTATCAAATTATATTTTAATAAAGATAACTATTGTAATTTTTACTAACCCACCCACTAGTTTTGACAAAAAGTAATGTAACAAAAGCTCACTAATTTTAGTGATAATAAAATTGTGTATAAAATTAAACTTTTTTGTCCACAAAGTTAAGTGTGTTTGGCTTAAAGCAATCGTATGTTGGGTGACCTCTTGAAAATTTTCTTAGGGAGCATGTTAGTGAGAACAAACCATGCTGAAAGAACTCGTGTTGGTTTGTGGAAAAGTTTTCACTCTCGCAAGCGGTTCGAAGATGGAATAAGATGATATGGTGACGTGGCTTTGCAGGGGATCCTTGGTCTGAGGCATTACATTTTTTTTTTTCAAATTTAAAGTGTAATTTGATGAAATTGAGGGTAAGAGAATTGAACCCGATAAAATTTGTTTGTGTTTTTCTACAATTTTTTCCGTTAAATTATCCATATTACTTCAATAATAATAATATTTTTGAAGCAATCAAAACTTTTACAAAATTTTAACGTAGCAAATTACATATTTTTTTCAATAGAAATGGTAATGACGTTAATAAAACTTTAATTCATGGGTAATATGTTCTAAGAGATGCTAATGAATCTTATTTTACGGATCTAAGTATAGTTCAACAAGATATTATATCTTCGAACAAAAGATGAGAACTTTCAATAATCTCTACTCCTATACTTATTGAACTAAAGAAGAGAACCAAATTTCATGGAGAGGTCCTCCAAAAATAACTGACCACCTAGTTATTATTATGATCTTCTCTCTTCCACTATGTACAAATAAAATGAGCCACTTAAGATTTTTTTTTAGTTCAACGATTATAGGATGGGTGGATTGAATTATCTGACCCTTTATAATGGTAAATTGATGTGTTATCTCATTATAAGTCATTCTTGCAATTAAACTAAATCATAAAGACCATAAATGAAATTTAAAAAATATTGTGAGGACTAAAAGAAAAAGACAAAACTCAAACGAAGAATAAAGTGGCATTTCTAAATTCTAAATTCAAACACATATTATAATGTTAATTTAACCAAAATATTATGCAAATATGAACATCAATCCTACTAAATTTTAATAATTTTGTTATATAGCTAAATTACATTGTAAGTTTAGTCTATGAAGTTTTTAATTAGGTTTCTAAACTTTAGGCATTGTTTAGGGTTTAGTATGGATTATAATTATAATAGTTTATTTGGGATGTAGAGTATTCCGGTTATTATAACATGTGTCTCAAACAGACCCTTAAAGAGTATCTAATCATGGGCAGATTTAAAAAAGGTCCAGAGGGGGCTCGAGCCCCCCTCAACTTTTGCAAAGGTTAGTTTGTATACATAAAATGCTACATCAATTTTACAATTTTATCTTAGCTCAATGGCTAGCCCACTCTATTTTTCCCTCTTTTTTGTGCACGCATAGGTTGAATTCCCAGCTTGTACAACTTTTAGAATATGTGTGTAATTTTACATTTTATTATATATATTTCACTCAATAAAAATAAAAGCTCTTAATATTTTAAATTCTATTTTTAAAAAATCTAATAAATCATATTTCTTCTTATAATTTAAATATATCTAATTAAAAAAAATTTATCATACTTTTTATTTTTTTTAAGTACATTTATTATATATTTTACTTAATAAAAATAAAAGTTCTTAATACATTAAATTCTATTTTTTAAAAAAGTCTAATAAATCATAGTTATTTTTATAATTTAAATATGTCTAATTGAAAAAATATATCCTACTTTTTATTTTTTTAAGTACAATAGAGATTGGGAGGATTCGATATGCCAATTGAATTATGCACTCATTTTTTTTTGTTGTTGTAATCTATTCTTAAAATTATTTATTTTTTAAGAATATATTTTTCTTCTTGGTACCAAATATAAATAAAAATGAATGCAAATATTTTTAAATTTTTAGAAAATTATTTCTAAAATTTAATTACATAAAAGAAAATATGATTCTATGAATTCTTATGAAATTTTTTTTTATTATTTGCAATTTTTTCTCACATACTTACCTAAAAAAAAATTAATCATATTTCTTATATCAAAATCTATAAACTATTATATTAAGATTTCATATTCATCCATGTAATTTGTGGTTTGTTTTATTTTAGTCTATATACTTTCAAAGTTTAATTTTTTAATTTCAGTCAATCATAAAAATGGAATGAGATTACATACAACTAATATTAATGCGTTCAAAATAATTTTTACATGAACTCAAGCCCCCCGTAACTTAAATTTCTGGATTCACCACTGTATCTAATAAATTATTAATACTTTAATTTTTGTATTTAATAGATGTCTAAACTTTAAAAGTGTCCATAAACTTTAAGTTTTTATTTTTGTGTCTAATAAGCTTCTATTTGATACTTTTATATTAGACACTCTAAAATTTTGAAATTCTAAAATTATATTAGACATTGTTCTAAAATTTAGAAATCTATCCCAAAAGTTCATAGACTAAATTTATAATTTAATTTTATAAATTTCTTTTTCATTATTTTTTCTAGGAAAAAACCTCTAAATATTTTACCATTATATATATATATATATATATGATCTCATTCGTATTCCGATCGAAAAAAGAACGTTTCAGTCTCATAAAACAAGACCTTTTCACATAAGAAAGTGGAGGCGGGCTTGTGTACGATCTAACTAAAACGATTCCACATGAAAAAGGACCGGACAATAGCTTTCGTCGAGTAATGGGAAGCGGGCTAGTCCCCGAAAATGTTCGTTCCTCTAACGTTGGGGCTTACAATTCACCTTGTGACTCATTCCTTTGGTCGAGCGTTCTTCGGACGTCGATCAATCTATCACAGTATGTATATATATATATATATATATATGAATAAAATTAAGACTTCACCATGTTCATCCAAATTGACATTTCCTTATGGAAAATAAGATAGAGTCTAAATTATTAAAATATATATATATATATTCCCTTCAACTTTGACCTTTTGTTTCAAAATATTTCTAATATTTTTAAGTTGTAATATTATTCTTGACCTTTCATAAATATTTCAAACACCTGGAAGTAGAAAAACTATTAGAATGTTAAATGAAAAGTTGACGTATTTGACTAATGTTGTTTTTTCAAACTTAATCTAAACAATCATTTTTGTCACTACTATGTTGTTTTAAGTTCACCATCACATTACTTTTTCGTCTATTATAATTTTTATAAAATTAAGAATATTTTATAAAATAAATGACAAAATTGAAGAGTATTAGTTGGATTTATAATTTAACCTAAGAAAGATTAGCGTCCTTTTAAAATGGTCAAATGGGACGTCATATATATATATATATATGAAGAGAGAGAGAGAGAAAATGGTAAAGGATAACTTTATCATATGTAATGTAGAGAGAGAGAGAGAGCAGTGGCTTAGTGGGGAGTAAAAGTGTTGTGAAAACTGAGAGAGTGACCCAAACCGACATTGGTGAAGGATCCAAAAGCATTATAAAAGTAAAACTAAGTTTTAGCTAATCATTTACCACTCTCATCCAATGGAGCGTGTTCACACTCTCGCCTCCCCCACTTTCTTTTCATCATTATTCACATTCATGGTGCTACACATCACACTTACAATATACCCCCCTTTACTTTCAACTCTACATAAGAGTGAAACATACAAATATTTCCCCTCTTAATTAAGACTATATATCAGTTTAATTAAGAGTTGTGTCAGGTTAATCTAATCTTTGATACATTTTAATTGAGTGTATATGTCTTAATCAAATAAGTTATACTCTAATAATTGTGTTTACTAATAGTTAACACAAATTTGTTTAAAAAGTGTTTTTATACACAAATTTGTTCCGTTTGCTATACACTCAAAATGTTTCTATTAATGTTAAATTAATGTAAAGGGCGACTATTAAGCACTATAAACTAATGAGTTTAAATTTGTATTCAAAACACTATTATTGGTTGACTATTGTTGGTCACCAGTGATGGTAATCAGAGTGGTAGTCGTCGGCAATTGTGCGATCGTCGGAGTGGTCATTAGGGTGGTTGCCAGCAATGACCCGTTGGGCATGGTGGAAGTGAGGGAAAAGGAGAGGGAAAGATGAGTGAGATTTAGAAGAGTTGTGTGAGGGTATTTTGGTCATTTTATGTAGATCATAAAAATTTGGGAAGGATGCTAAATTAAACATCTATAAACCCTTTTTTTCTAAAATTTGCTTTCAAGTGTTTATCCAAAATAACTTATTTCTCAAACTCATTTTAGTTTTAAAAAGTCATGTCATATACATCAAATCATACTAAAATAATTTTTGTTTTAAAAAAAATAAACACTTGAAAAATTAATCTAAATGGATCCATAATGAATTATAAAACTAACTATACTAGGAAATTGATAGAACTTTAAAGAGAAATATTATTAAAACTATTTTGGTTGAAATTTGTGAGTTTTGTTTTATGCCAAGCTTGATTTTTATTAAAAGTAATAATTTTTGGTAGATTTTTTCCTTACTTTTATTTTGATAAAATTAGTTAATGAATTAATGAAAATTGGACCTAAGCTAAAAATTTTAACATGTGAGTAAGTTTAGAATTTAATTTAATGAGAGGAAAAGTTTATTGCAAAAATTAATACATTCAACAAAGTTCAAGGTAAAAATTATGGCAAAATACACTTTTGGTCTCCGAGGTTTTGAGTTGGTGTCTATTTAGTCCATGAAGTTTCAAAATGAATCTCTGAGGTTTGAAAAATAGTTTTAAATGGTCTCTATGGTTAGTTGATCGTTAGTTGACTAACAGTAAAATGATGTGACAGGTTGTTGCGTAAAATTATTATTGCAATACCGCAAATGTACGGGTCAAGTTTTAGTATAGTGATTTTAGAGTTCCAAGTATCGTCCTCGGGAATGGGTTTCTAGATTAATTAATTACTAAGATACTGATTCTCGATTTTAGCTAAAGTAACAAAACGTGGATAGATAGGAAGCAAAAGATAAAAAGATAAACAAACAATTGGAGACACGAATATGATAAAATTGGAGGAAATTGATTTCACAAGTTATATTTAACACATGCAATGAACTAACATAATGAATTTATAAACAAGAAGTGAAGATACTCAAGAGAATCTCTCGATCCTTAGTGAGCCTCGCACACACAATAAATTCTAAAGTTTCCTTATGAAATTTAAAAGCATGCACGACATTAAGCAACTTTTTTATGTGTTTCCCTTAAACTTCTAGGTCATTCTTATGTCAGACTTCTAGAGTTTTGACAACTTTGCTCTAATCTAAGTTTCTTTCTTTCGAGTCCACTTAAACCAACGAGATCAAAGAATTGAATAACGAATTGCCAAAAATAAATATCAAAACACAGTTCAATACAATAGCAAATAAGTTTTAAACATACGAATCAAATCCTAACTACAACATTTAGCCACTCTAAATCACAATAAAACCAAGCTAAAGTTATAGAAAACGTCTTTAAACGGTGTTACAATCTAAAAGAAAGAGAAAATAAACTTATGTGTCGATATCGGTCCCTCGTCCCCGAGCTCCCGTCACGATCTCGAACCTCCACGAATGCTTTGACTCCAAAGGAATGTTCTCTTTTCTCTTCTTGAAGAGTGTATTTCAAAATTAGGGTGCAAAATCTATCAAATTCGGCTCTCCTTGAAAGTTGGGCAAAGTGTTATATTTATAGTGCAATCGGCACAGCGTTGCAACGCTAGGGACAACGTTGCAACGTTGTGCCCTAGGTAGCAAGCCTATCGACAGCGTTGCAACATCGCTACCCTTGCGCGTGCGCGTCCTTATCGATCTGGTGTTGCAACGCTAATAAGCTGTGTTGCAACGCCCTCGCCACGACCCTTCACAATGGTCTTCTTATCGAGATAGTGTTGCGACGCTGCATTACAACGCTATCGGCATGGCTCTTCTATGCAGAAAAACAGCAAGCACGACATGGCGTTGCAACACCATCACCTCGAGTCTATTAGCTTGGAATGGTCCTTCTACTTCCAATTGATATTATTTTAAGCTCCAAAAGGTCTCGATTCGATCCCGAGTGATTCATAATGTCTCCAAATGTCATGTTTAAGCTTTTTTCCTATTAAGTGATTTAAACACATCAAAGCTCTAAAATTAACATAAAACTAGTAATAATTAAGCCTATTTTGTGTGCTGCCACATGTTGAGGCGACAATTTTTAAATGATGTGTTAAATTTTATATTATTTTAAGATTATGGAGCTTTTTTAAAATTTATTTTTCTTTTTCCCCTTCATCTTCTCTCTTGATTTCTCCTCCTCCTCCTCTATAATCCTTGTACTCCTTCGATCAGTATACTCTAATATCCACTATGATCATCTTCTTCTCCTCTTTTATTCCCTTTTGTTATACCACTTCTCACAAATCCTCATTCTTCCCTCTTTTCACAAACAACACGGTGATCTTTTTTCTACAATTTTCAAACCACATCAAAACACCCACGACCCGAGTCAACTCGATCAAACTCAAATTCTCGGCTCTGTCTCTGATTTTTCTAACTCAAACCCATTTTTTTTATGAACTTCAAAAATTTCTAAACCAAATCTTACCACATTGTAAATCAAATTGTTTCTAAATTTTATGAAAATGCAATGACTCTGAAACTTAGTATTCGCTCTACCAAAATCTACAAGAATATCCAGCTCCTCAATAAATTAAACAAAAAAAAAAGATGTTAAGCTCTTCAATTGTTTTATTTTCTATTTATCCAACCACATCACTCTACAGAATAAAAAGACGAAACCGCCAGAATATCAGAAACCAATCACAAAAATCAAATCAATTAAAGATAAATCAACATATGGGTACTTCATCTATGTGGACAAAAACAAGTTTTTGAAAATCAAGAAGGATGGACTGAGTAAGGCATTGCATCAATGTGCACGAGAAAGCTTTCTTGTCATTGTCGTGTTGGAGCCAAGGAAATAAAAAGAAAATAAAAAAATAGATCAGGTTGGAGTAAGAAGAAATAGAGTTAGAGGAAGAAGAGGAGAAGAGAAGATGAAGGAAAAGTAAAAATAAATTTTAGAAAATAACTACATAATGTTGAAATAATATAAATCTTAATCCCTTATCTAAAAATTGTCACTTCAACATGTCACATTATTTTTTTGTTAGTGAACTAACTATCAACTTATATGAACCATTTATAACTATTTTTTAAACCTAAGGATTAAAATGTTCATTTTGAAACTTCAAGAATCAAATAGACACCAACTTCATGCTTTAGGAACTAGAAGTGTATTTTGTCCTAAAAATTAATTTTTTCTCTGATTTTAATATTCAAAATAAACGAAGTCAAAAGGTTAATAAAAGCTTAGAGAAGTTTTGTCCAACGTCAGAATTAAAATGTTTTTTTTAATCTTTTAATGTTAAAACAAACCATCCATAAACTTTGACACCTTTTTTTCCTTTTCCCAAGTATTTTTTTTTTCTCTTTTGAGTGAGAATAAATACTTTTTTTTTAAGGTTAAATTATAAATTTTGCTCCTATAACTTTGAGGAATTTAAAATTTAGTTAAAATTAGAATTTATAATTTGATAAAACTCTCATAAATATAGTCTCTACCATAGAGACTATTTAGGAAGATTTTATTAAATCATAGAGAATATTTATGAAGTTTGATCAAACTATAAAGATGAAATTCTAGCTTTTAAATTATAGGGATTAAATTCTATTTTTTTTTAAACGGACCAAATTTGTAATTTAATCTTTTTAAAAAATGTTTCCACTTCCTTGATTTTTAAGAATGAAATTTTATGTGCACTGAAATATTTGTACTATATATGATAAATTCACTTTTTTTTAGCTCAACAATTACAAGAGTCTCGAACCATTGACTTTTAGAATAATAATTTGTATCTTAATGAACTATGATTAAATTATCACATCCATGAGTTGTCTTACAACTATTATTTCCAAAATATATACATATATATCCACTTTCATTACATACTTCTTTTCATTTGTTTTCGTTAGTGATAACTCATCAACTAACTTTTAGGAGTTGTTTGAGACCCTGAGTGAGTTATAATAGTCCACGTGTGTATAATAATTTTGTGTTTATTATAATGGAGAATTATAATAATTCTGTGTTTATTATAATGGAGAATTATTAGGTTTTGATCATAATAGTTTATGTCTAGAATGGAGAGTATTCCATAGACTATAACACAAGTTATTATAACAGACATCCAAAAAAGACTCTTAACTTTTATTGGAGTAGATGCTTTTGTGGTCCCAAAAGAAAATACCATAGTAATTATTTTTTAAGACTTTATTTGTATTGTTATTAATGTATGACATAATACTTCTTGATTAATATCTTACATTGTATTCTTTTTTCACATTTGAACTTTCTTATTTATAGAATATTATAATTTCAACTAGAGAGTAAATATATAATATATATTGCTTTTAGTTTATATTTATCTATAGAGTAAGTCTTCCTTCTCCGACAATCGACAACAATCGTTGGCAATCATATCCGACAATTAATCTTTTGATTGATTAATTGAGCTATATTCAACATCCTTTTCATATTTTTTAAAAAAGAAAAAAAGGAAAAAAAAAGAAAAAGAAAAAGAAAAGGAAAAGGAAAAAGAGCCACGTTTGAACTTAAAACTCCACTAAATCTCCTTAATTAACATCATCTAGATATACTACTTCACTATATAACTATTTGTTTAGTATCAATGTGTTTCTTAACTAAGACTCTATGTTTTTTTATTTCAATTTTCTTATTTGTGAATGAATACTGAAAATGACAACCACAAAGATTGTGACAAGCACCAAATCAAAATATATAATTTTAATGTTAGTTCCTTTTTTTTTTATATATAAACGCATATTTAAATCTAGTTCAACTAATTTTAAAGCAATTTTTATCTTATAGACTGAAGTAAAAAGAATTTTAAATCTAAACTTTCCTGTTGTATTAATATCGATGCATAAAGCTCGATAGAAATATCGATAAAATATCGATATCGGTGGATATTTCTAAAAAAATTTAAAAAACAAAAAATATATATATATATTTAAATTAGAAAATAAACCTTTAACCATTTTCAAATAAGTTAAAATACTTATCATAATATTAAATTTACATTATGTTACATTTTGTTGTAATTTTCTTTAATATTTCATCAATTTTGTACAATATAATGGAAATGTCGATTTACCCCGAGTGTCGATGTCGAACCCATGGACATGTGGAAATATCGATGGAAATATTGACATGTCGACGGAAATTTAATACCATGTACATAATTGATGACTCCATCCATCTTTCTATTCTCAAGAAAAGAAGTTATTATTATTGTTATATATATATATATAATCAAAACCTAAACTCTTATATAATAATTTTGTTAATTATAACCGAAGGACGAACTAATCCAAATGGTTTTCTTTAACATAATTTAATATTGATCACTCACCCATCTTTCTATTCTTGAGAAAGGAAGGTTATTATTATTGCTTTTTTTTCTTTAAACCAAAACCTAAACCTTTACATAATAATTTTGTTAATCATAACCAAAGGACGACGCATCAACTAATCCAAATGGTTTTCTTTAACATAATTTAAAAAACATTAATTACAATACATGGTTAAAATTACAAATTTAGTTATGATATTATTTGTTTTTTAAGTTTAGTTTTTTTTTTAAGTCGTATTTATTTAGCCTTTAATTTTCTAAAAAATTAATATACGCTATGCTTCAATCCACTCCCAAGTTTTTTATTGTATTTTATTTTTTAGAATATGCTTCTATCTAGTCTATATCCTCACCATTATCACCCACTTCTAATGTGATGATACATTCTATGATACAATTTCTAGTTGGTATTCTATTATAATATTAACAATTTACATAGATTAAAACAAAGAGTTAAATGAGAAGGTTGGTCTCTAAATTTTGGAGGTAATGTTTAATAAGCTTTTATAACATGTCAGAAATTTATATTAGATATAAAAATAAAAGTTTAGAAACTTATTAGATAGAAAATTAAACATTCAAAACTTTTACACATTTTTTTAAGTTTAAAAATTTAATGGATAAAAGATGAACATTGAAGGAGCACTGGGTCTCTTGAATTAAGTTGAGTTGAATTGAGTTTTAAACTCAATTTGTCATTTGGTGCATGGGGAAATTAACTCCCCATAAAAGAATTCAACTCTACTGACTTGCTACAATGTAAGGATATTAACATCGTCACTGACTTGTACAATAATCATATTAATATATTTCGACGCCACGACTGACGAACAATACCCATGTGCAACAATTAATGACCACTACCTTCTCCGACAATCGACAACAATCGTTGGCAATCATATCCGACAAACCGACGGTATCTTCTTCGGCGACTATTGTTGATAACAATTTCCAGCGGTCGATGACACTCCTATGGTTCAAAATAATATGAAATGTATATATACTTAGTTGGTCTTACTCTCTACTCCAACAATCTTTTTTGAACTTACAAACTTGATCCATTATTTGTTATTACTTAAATTTTGTGAACCATAATTATGTTTTGTGAATCATGTAAATATAGGTCATCATATAGGGTCATGGATGACCTACTAATATTTTGTGAATATTTTCACTCCTACATGACACTAATATTGAAATATATTTTCGTTTTCTTGTCATCTTGAAAAAGTAAGGTCTTGTTTGATAACCATTTGGTTTTTGGTTTTTGAAAATTATTTTTGGCTTTTCATAACTTCTTTTCATCTTCTCTACAATTAGTTCTATCTTTCTTGAGGTGTCATTTAAGTTTCTAGCCAAATTTCAAAAACAAAATAAGTTTTTGAAAACTATTTTTTTTAGTTTTCAAGACTTAACTTAGTTTTTGGAATCATAAGTACAAAGTATATCAGAAAAAATAGAAACTCATGGGTAGATGTGGTATTTTTAGGCTTAATTTTTAAAAATTAAAAATTAAAAATCTAATGGTTATCAAACGGTGCCTAAAATACTGGCATTCTCTTTTTCAAAGATGTTCAATTTAGTACATGAGATTAAACAAATGTAAATAAACAATGTTCATTTTGAAAGGAAAAAACAAACATAATGATTAATGTGTTTTTTTTTTAAAAAAAAACTTCCGCATAATGAAAACTCTATTAGTAATTGAAAAATGTGATAATAAGTTTCTATTTGTAAGTTTCAAAGAAGTTTAATGTCTATTTTAGAAAATGAAACCTAAGATTTCTATATTTTGATAGAAGTTCAATTTGTGTTTAAAGAAAAAAATATAGGTACATTATTTTTTTTTCATTCATCAATTGTTATTTGTTGTTAAAAAAATGCAACATTTAATTTCTATAAATTGAAAGAAGTTAAATGTATAGCATAAAGAGAAAACAAGAACATTGCATATAGTTTAGAAGAAGTCAATTTCTAACAAATGAAAGATAAAGAAAGATTTTTTTCTTAAAAAAAAATCAATGTTGAAATATATATATATACATATATATATACATATATATTTAAAATTGGCATCTAACAACTGATAACTCAACTCAACTATGTACTTCAAATTAGATTTCTACTCAATTCAATCCAATTCTACACCTCAAACATTTTTGAACTTACTGACAAACTAACTTTGGTCAACTAAATTCAATCATGTGCGCTAAATTTCTCTTAAAAAGTTTAAGAATTTATTAGATATAAAGACCTACTACATGTCAGCCAAAATTTTTGAGCTCAAACTTGTAATTTTTGTCAAAATTCAATGACATAATGAAAAATTTTAAAAGTTGAAACTACTAAATAAATACATTAAAGACTAAATTTATAATTTAATACATGTTTTCTTCATTTATTTATTTTTTAAAGTACATTAGAAAAAGAGAGAGAAAAAAGAAAAAGGAAAACCCCTCTATACAAAGCCCAAAGCACATTTTAGTTTCTATATTGTCGCCGAGATTCATCGTAAAATGCAAAAATAATAAAATAAAATAAAAAAGCTATATAATTAATTTAATGACCGACATGTCGGATTCAGGTCATCGGTTTTCCTTTACCCCTCCCGCTTCCGTACGCTTCCTTGCAAACGGCGTTCGGCTTCTGCGACGGAGCGCACAGCTGAGACGACTGTGGACATCCCTGCAGGCAATTATCCCCCAAGCTACCGGAAACCGGATCGCCACCGCCAGAGAAGAACGCCGCCGGCGGCTTCCCCGTTAGAAAGTTCCCGTCCAAGTACAATCTCTTCATCGTCTTCTTCTGGCTGTACTCCAATGGGATTGCCCCACGTAGCCGATTGTATCGAAGCGACAGCGACGACAGCGCCGGATAGCTCGCGAAATTCACCGGCACGTTCCCCTCGATTCTGTTGAACCCCAAATCGACGGCGACGAGATCGCCGCCCACGGCGGCAGCAGGGGAGATCTCGACACGCGTCAGGCTGTTATTGGCCAAGTTGATCTGCTGGACGGATGGGAGGAGGAAAAACCAGGCCGGCAAGGTTCCGGCAAGCGAGTTCTCACTGAGTTCGATCACCTCCAACTGAGTCGAGTCGAAGAAGGACGATTTATCCAAATACCCAGAAAGGGAATTTTGTTTGAAAGCGAGTTCGAGCAAGTTGGGCGGGAGTTTGGGAATGGACCCAGTGAGTCGATTGAAGCTGAGATCGAGGCGTCTTAAAGCAGAGAGTAAATGCAGAGATTTGGGGAGATTTCCGGCGAGGGAATTGTGAGAGAGATCCAAGGATTGGAGGGATTTGAGGTTGGAAATGGAAGGGGGAATCGATCCGGTGAAGGAATTGGATCGGAGAGTGAGGATTTGGAGATTGGGGAGAGAGGAAATTGCAGAGGGGATGAAGCCGGAGAAGGAGTTGTCGGAGAGGTCGAGAACGGTCAAGTCAGTGAGTCGAGAGAGAAGTGGGGAGAGAGTGCCGGAGTAGCCGGCGGGATCGAGGGTGAGTTGAGTGATGCGAGTGGCGGCAGAGTTGCAGAGGAGGCCGCAGGAGAAGGAGGTCCGGCGAGGGATTGCGCAGGGATCGGCGGAGAAATTCCAGGAGGCGAGACAGGACCAAGGGAGGATGGAGGAAGGTTTGATGGCGGATTTGAAGGCCTTGAGGGCGGAGACATCGGAGGGGAAGGTGAGAGATTGAACGACGGAGGAGAGAGAGAGGAGGAAGAGGAGAAGGAGAGAGAGGATTTTCATGGCGGAGAGAGATTTGATTTAATGGAGGAATGGTGGAAGGGAAGGCATTGTGTTTGAAATTTGAAGTGAAGGACAGTGGGAGTTGCAAGCTGCGTTTTTAGATATTTTATTCATTTTCTTGACTGATATGTGTTTGTCCACTGTTCCGCAAACCAAGTCTACCCTTCAATTTTTCTTTTTGAAGAAAAAGACTCCCTCTAGATGAATTTCAATTTTTGAATTGAATACCATTTGGGTTTAATGGGCTTTAATACCATATTAAATTATGGAGTTCCATCTTAAAACTAATTGACAATAAGAGAAGTGACTCATATATCATATTATATTGTAAGGTTTTTCTTAACTTTTCCAATGTGGGATCCTCAACATGCCTCCTCAAGATGGTGCATATTTGGATTCTTTGGGTTCATCAATGTTGAGGATTCCATTGATGAGAATTGTTTGAGTTAGCAAATGAGACCTTAATTGTGGCTTCATTAAACTATAATCGATCAATTTTTAATTATTATGTCTAAGAATATAAGTAATGTTGTTTAATTAAGTTCATTTTTTTTTCTAAATATTTTGCAGCTTATAACCATAATATAATAATTAAATAAATATCATAACAGTTTAAAACATAAAAGGGAAGAATGAGTGTAGTGCACATTAATGAGAGAGAGGTGTAGGATTTCTAAAAAAACAAACAAAAAAAATGGAAATGAGAAGGAAGAAAGAAGTAAAAAATGAAAAAAAATGGAATGGTGAGTCTCAATCCCACGGTGCTTAGGATGGAGAAAGGAAAGATGAAAACTCCTATAACTATAAATATGCTCCATTATGTGTCGTTTGTAACGCTCCAGGCCCAGGATTCGGATCAAGGCTATTCGGCCCCCGTGAAGGTATCGTACTCTTGCGTACTTGAAATTCTGGAATAAAGAAAGAGATAAAGAAAATTGGTCTCTAGTTCTTATCTCTAACTTACTTTTTTTCTTATGTCATATTTCTCTAGCTCCTCTCACTCTAATTCTTGTTTTCGCTTTAGCTCTAGCTTTTTTTGGCTTAATTTTTCCTCCCTCTTTTTTTTTCTCCCGATCTTTTACCACTTATTTGAACGAGAGTGAGAGCGAAAGAGCTAATTTTAGGTGCATAGTCATGTTAGAATGAGTCATCATATTTTATTCTTTTCAAAATGCATGTTATCGAGTCATTAAGGGCATGTTTGGGAGTGATTTTGGAATGACCAAAATCACTTTTGACATGTCTAAAATCACTTTAATTTCAAAAAGTGTGATGTTTGTCAATATTGAACAAGTGATTTTGGAAGCAGTTGAAGCGATTTCCTATCAATCACTTGGGAGGTGATTCCCAAGTGATTTTTATCAAGTAATTGTGATTTAAAATGACTATTATTTCATTTTTGAAAAATGTATACTTTTGGTGACGGATAAAACACGTCATCTTTTGTAAAATTCATAAATTTCCATCAAAAAATGAATTTTCTCAAAACCGTCACCATTAAGTTCATCCGTCATTTTTTACAAAATGACAAGTTTTCTCTCTAAAGTTTTTATAATGTGTATCTCTTACTTTATTATCTCTTTATCTTTTCATTCATTTTTCTCTACAATGGTTTTAACTTTCTTTGAATTTTTTTAGGGCAAAATACACTTTTGGTCCCTAAAGTTTGAAGTTGATGTCTATTTGGTCCATAAAGTTTCAAAATGAACATTTTAGCCCATGAGGTTTGGAAAATAGTTCTAAATGGTCTCTGGAATTAGTTGACCGTTAGTTGACTAACGGAAAAATCATGTGTCAAAATTTATATTTAAAATTATGTAGTTTTTTTAATTTATATTTAAGATTATTTCTTTTCTTTTCTTTTGGAACTTCTCATGTGCATTTTTTTCGGTATTCCATTTCTTACCTATGCATTTTGATTTTTCTTTTTATCAAACCACAACTCTACATAATAAAAAAAAAATAGAACCACAAAAAAAAAAGGATCTCATCGCACAAATCGAATCAATTAAAGAAAAATTAAGACGTGGGTACTTCAAAGTTGTGGACAGAGACGTTTTTTATGATTAAGAAGGTGGACTGAGTAAGGCGTTGCATCAACGCGATGGAAAATGAACACTTTAGTCCTTGAGGTTTGGAAAATAGTTCTAAATAGTCCATGGAATTAAGTTGACCGTTAGTTGACTAATGGAAAAATGATGTGACATGTTATTGAATTGATAATTTTTAAATGAGATGTTAAAATTTATATTATTTCAACATTATGTGGTTATTTTTAAAAAAATTATTTTTACCTTTTACTTTTTCTTCATCTTCTGTCTTCTTTTCTTTTCTCTTCTTCATTTATCTCTATTTCTTCTTGGTTGTCTATTTTTTATTCTCTTTTTATTTCCTTGGCTCCAACACCAAAATCGAAATCGACGATGACAAGAAAAACTTTTTTATCGCGTTGATGCAGCGCCTTACTCAGTCCACCTTCTTAATCCTAAAAACGCGTCTCTGTCCACAACTTTGAAGTACCCACGCCTTAATTTTTCTTTAATTGATTCGATTTTTGTGATGAGATTCTTATTTTTGTGGTTCTATTTTTTTATTATGTAGAGTTGTGATTTGATAAAAGAAAAACAAAATGCATAGGTAAGAAATGGAATACCGAAAAAAATGCACATGAGAAGTCCCAAAAGAAAATAAAAAAAATAATCTTAAATATAAATAAATAAAACTACATAATCTTAAATATAAATTTTGACACATCATTTTTCCGTTAGTCAACTAACAGTCAACTAACTCCAGGGACCATTTAGAACTATTTTTCAAATCTCAGGGACTAAAGTGTTCATTTTGAAACTTTAGGGACCAAATAGACATCAACTTCAAACCTCAGGGACCCAAAGTGTATTCGCTCATTTTTTATTTCTTGCTCTACCATTTTTGTTCTTGTACTTTTTTGTTCCTAACTCTTAATTTTTTTCTCTTCAATCCCGGTAATAAATTTTCTTCCTAAAATTTTTATCATCTTACCCAATTTTTTTTCTCTTTATCTTGATTTCTCTAATATTTTAATTTCTCCATATCTCTGACTTGATGATTATAAAATCTCTTTTGAAAACCAACATTAATCATTTTTTAAAAAAAAAATTAATTAAATTTAAATTCACTTTTACAACGTTTGAAATAAACATTAAAATAATTTATAACTAAATAATTTTTATAAAAAATTAATTATAATTAAATCATTAGCTTAAAACACTTATTCTAAAGTTACTCTCAAACATGTTTTTTGAAAATCACTATTAAAAGTGTAAAACCAAACATAAAAATGATTATATGAAAATCACTTTTAATAAATCAATTATAAACAAATCAATTATACTAAAATCAATACTTCTACCATCATTCCCAAACATGCCCTTAAGCATTGACACCCTCGAAGTTGAAGAGTGCATAACCTTCTGTTGCATCAGCATTCTCGATACCAAAAGACTCGTTAATGTAGTTTGGATGATTTTATCGGATTAGAGGGTAGAAGATGAACAGTTCCTAAGGTGGAATCCACAGAGTCTGAAGGGAAAAAGAACTAGGTGTGACAGTGAACAGATCGACACTTTTGTTGTTAAAAAAAAAATCTTCAAGTTGAGATCGAAAATTATTGGGTGATTCAGCCACAATGTGACTCTCTCCCATTACGATGCCACGTGTTAATCCAACAATAATTTCACCTCAAGGTTGGTGTCTATAAGTATTTAATTAGTTTCTAACTTTTTCTTTTGTATATAATAAATTCTTAAATTCTAAATATATATATAAAATAAATTGTTGCACTTTTAATTTTATGTCTAATGAGTCTCTAACATATTTGATTTTTGACAGGGGCGTACAAAATTATAAATTTAGGAATCTATTGATACAAAATTAAAAGTGTAAGTATCTATTAGATACTTTATAAAATTTCAGAGTTTATTAGAGACAAAGTTGAAAGTTCATAGATTAAATAGACACAAACTTGAAAAATCAGAGACTAAACTTGTAAATTAACCAAGATTAAATTATAAGTTTGGATCTTTAGAAAGTTTTTAATCAATAAGATTATATGTTAACCTGAGTATGTTTGGAGATACATAGGTTGGTCGAGTGCAAGTAATGTCCAATGGGTGGATATAGAGTAGAAGAATAATAACAATAATCAAAATAGTTATTAGTGAAATTCAATGTTTAGTTTCTCAAATTTTTGTTATCTAATAGGTACTTAAATTTTATAAAGTATCTAATAGGTTTTTAAACGTTTAATTTTTTTTTTCTAATATGTTCGTAAATTTTAAAAAGTGTTGGATATATCAAATATCTATTAAAAAAAATTGAAAGCTTAAAAAAAATAATTAAAGACTTACTAGATATTTTTTAAAGTTTAGTTTAACAATCTATTAGATATTTTTTAAAGTTTGGAGTTTAGAGACTCAACTTATGATTTAACTATAACTATAGTTATTTTTGTTAGTAGTATTAATAAAGTCTTGCATTGGTTAGGGAAGGAAGAGATATATAGTATATAAGTGGGACAATTATCTCCATTGATATGAAACCTTTTGGTGTCATGAGAGGTCCTTATCAAATCTAAGGTTAGAGATAAAGTAAATACGTTCAAAAATAAAAATGGAATAAACAAAGTTGAGATCTAGAAAGAGGGAGGGGGTGTTAGGATGCAAACAAAAGTCGCACATTCGCTAGGGAATAGATTGATCATGAGTATATAAGTGAGAACAATTATCTCCATTGATATGAGGTCTTTTGGGGGAACCAAAAGCAAAGTCATGAGGGTTGATACCCAAAATGGACAATATCATACCATCGTGGAGATATGTAGAGATCCGTTGTCCTTGTACTTTTGAAATGTTCGTTTTAATCTTAAAGGGTGATTGTTTCGGTCCCTACATTTTATTTTTTTCAATCACAATTCAAGCACAACATTACACTCAATATTTTTTTTTGAAATGTAGGTTGTATTAAAAGCTTTTGGTTGGTATAGAATTTGTGTTAAAATTTTGTAAATAAGGAACAAAATAGTCCCTTTTAAAAAGTATAAAGGGACCAATGGACTAAAATGGAGAAAAAAAATTGAAAGTATTAAGAGAAAATTTAAAAGTATAGGAACGAATAGTCTTTAAATCTATTATAAATGCATTGAAAAATAGATGCCAATTTCTCATACACCCATGTGTCATGTTTTCATTTATCCATGTGCCTTCCATGTGTCATCTTTTGATAGATGCTTAGTGTCCAAACAAGTCACTCATCACATGCCAAATTTCCTATAAATAGTGGCTTTTGGTGGATAATAAAAAATGCAATTGGTGAAAAATGTTCTCCAATCTTCACTCTTCTCTCCCACTTTCTATTTGAAAAATCCTCCATATAATTCCACTATCCTTTATTATATTCTATATATTGCCCCACTTGTATTATTATTATTATTATTATTATTATTATTATTATTATTATTATTTAAATATTGGTAAAATTATACCCAGTTTTTATCCTTCTTTTTACAACACGTTATCAGCACAAAGCTCTGTCGGTTTTTCCACTGAAGGTAGGTCCTTCGGGTAAGCTTTTTTTTTTTTAAATAATAAAATGTTATTTTGCATGTTTAATTAATTCCCTAATGTAAATGCAATTTCTTTTTATATAGTATTACTATGACAAATCTTTCAAAATTAGAATTCACAACCCTTGACATTAATGGTAATAATTATTTGTCATGGGTGCTTGATGCTGAGATCCATTTGGATGCTATGAATCTTGGAGAGACCATTAAAGAAGGAAATACAACATCTAGTCAAGAAAAAGCTAAGGCCATGATCTTTATTCGTCATCATCTCCACGAGGGATTGAAAATGGAATATCTGACGATAAAAGATCCATATGTCCTGTGGAAGAGATTGAAAGAAAGGTATGATCATCAAAAAACTGTTATTCTTCCAAAAGCTCGTTATGACTGGATGCACCTGAGGTTGCAAGATTTTAAATCAGTAAGTGAGTACAACTCTGCATTATTCAAAATTAGTTCGAAATTAAAATTATGTGGAGAAAACATTACTGATGTGGATATGTTAGAGAAGACATTTTCTACCTTTCATGTCTCGAATATGCTCCTGCAGCAGCAATATCGAGAGAAAGACTTTAAAAAATATTCAGAACTCATTTCATGTTTTCTCGTGGCTGAACAAAACAACGAGCTATTAATGAAAAACCATGAAGCTCGACCAATTGGAGCAACACCATTCCCTGAAGTGAATGTTGTGAATTTTAACAATCGAGGTCGAGGTCGTGGTCGTGGTCGAGGTTGTGACCGCGGTAGAGGAAGAAATACCTATTTTCGTGGTGGACATTATAATTTTAAGAAATCCACACGAAGTGATGATCATAAGGGCAAGGCTCCACAAGATAAGAGTTCAAAAGGTGGTGAACATAAATGTTTCCGGTGCGGAATGACTGGGCACTGGTCACGTACCTGTCGTACGTCGAAACACCTTGTTGATCTCTATCAAGCTTCCCTGAAGGAAAAAGAAAAAGGGAAGAATGTAGAGATGAATCTTGCCATTCAAGAAGATGATGTGTTTGACCCCTCCAATATGATGCATCTTGATATGGCTGATTATTTTGAATCTCCTGGAGAGAGAATTGATGCAATCAAACAAGTAAATGATGTTTTGTATGAAGATATATAATTAAGTACTGCTTGTAATTATTGTATGTTTTTCTTGTTTTTGTATATATATTTAGGACTCTTTGTAATCGCTTTTCTTTTCTTATCAATGAAGAAATATGGACAATTTCAATATGTTGAGTAACCCGAAAATGAGCAATGAGGATTTATGTGCAGCGAGATCACACGACTACGCACACGATACTCATAAATGTAAAAATATTTTTCTAAATTGACAATCTTTGGCGAAAATCAATATTATATCAGGTTCTGCAGACCTGATTGAAGGTTTTGGAAAAACTAGTTTTATCTTGCCTAGAGGAACAAAATTTTCAATTAATAATGCTTTATTCTCTAGTAAATCAAAGAAGAATTTATTGAGTTTTAAAGATATACGTAATAATGGTTATCATGTTGAAACTGATCGTAAAAATAATATAGAATGTCTCTATATCATATCTATTGTTTCACATGAAAAACGTATATTAGAAACACTGCCTGCTTTTTCTTCTGGATTATATTATGCTCATATACGAGTAATCGAAAGTTATGCAACAATGAACCAGAAGTTCATGAATCCAGAAATATTCAGTGTTTGGCATGATCGACTGGGTCATCCAGGATCGATAATGATGAGGAAAATTATTGAGAATTCACATGGGCATCCTTGACCAACTTAGAGTGTTCAAGATCCAAAATTGCTTCCGCTTTCTTAATCTAGACTCTTTCAATTGGTATCAGAGCAATTTTGAGCACTCAATTTGATCAATTGTGTCTTGTGGTGGGTGTTTTTTGAAATACAATTTTTCTGGGCGTCTAAAGTGTTCTTCTAGTTTTGGCACTTAAATTGAGCATCAATTTGTGCTTTATTTTCAAATTGCTCAAGTGTGTTTGAGCATTATTGTGTGTAGAATAAGCTGTAAAAATTTCAAGTCGTTTGGAGTTTGGGAAGGCCTTCAATTTGATGAAAGAAGCCACGGAGGTCAGAAAATAAGAAAACAGAGGCAGCTGCTGTTTTTTTTAAATTTATGCTACAGTAATGGCCCGTGCTTTTGGTTGATGAAGAAGGTAGAGTTGACTAGTTGACTGTTGACTTTGACCCCTTTGACTTTGACCGGTTCAATTAATTTTGGACTGGTTCGGCTCGTTTTTGGTCCGGTTCGGGTGGTTTTAGACCGGTTCTGACTATTTAGAGGCCGGTTTTTCCATTTTGGGGGTCCGTTTCATCATTTGGAGGCTCGGTTCAGCCTTTTACAGTCCGGTTCAACCTTTGGAAGGTCCGATTCACACATTTGCAAGCTGGTTCGACCCAAATTCAGAGAGTTCGAAGTGGTTTGATGTTAATCCTAGATTATTAATGTAATAATTTAGTAGTTTGCTTGCATTAAATGCCAAAACCAGTCCACTTTAGTGTGTTTAATTAATTATGCATTATGAATGTATGTTTTAATTAAAATCTCTGATTGTATGTGCATAAAGTATGCCATATAGATTTTAAAATCTCACCATAGGAAGCATGCTCCATGCATTGAAAGTATGTTATAAGTGTTATAATATATTATATGCATGTTTTTTTGGGTTTCATAAGAATTAATATAAGTGTTATATTAATTTATGAAATAAATATTATATGTTTTAATTATAATTAATATAAGGGTCTGTTCGCACGAGATTTCAACAAAGAAATTTGATTCGTGGAATGAACTTGATTTTATTGATTTTTGTGAAATGTTACAATCTCTAATATTTATCCTCCGATTCTTTCTCTCTCGAATTTGTAAGCCTTGGGCTCACGATTGGTTAAGTTTCTTGGATCGACCTACTGGCTTGTTGATCCTCTTGAATGGACTTGTTGACTTGTTGACCTTGAATCGGACTGTTATCTTGTTGGCTTGTTGATCTTGGATCGACTTGTTGGTTTGTTGATCTTGGATCGGCTTGTTGGCTTGTTGATCTTGGATCGGTCTGTTGGCTTGTTGATCTTGGATCGACCTGTTGGCTTGTTGATCTTGAATCGGTCTGTTGGCTTGTTGATCTTGGATCGGCCTGTTGGCTTGTTGATCTCGAATCGGCTTGTCGGCCTGTTCGATCTCGAATCGGTCTGTCGACTTGTTGATCTTGGAAATAGACTTTGATCTGAGAGCTGACGAGCTTGTTCTCAGACGGAGGGAGATTGAATCTTCAATTTGTAGTTGATGAAGAGACGATCAATTTGTTAAAGCCTTTAAATCGTTGAATCTCCTGAATTCTGGATCTTTGGATTAGAAGAATTCTTTGGATTCTCTGACATAATTTGAAGCTTTTTAGTTCTGACTTTGGAAGAATTTGAAATTTCTGGTTGAGCTGAGGTTTCTGAATTTTGACTCTAGAAGACTCTGAATTCTAGAAGACTCTGAATTCTCTGTCTGAGTTGAAACTTCTGAATTATGACTCTTCTGAATCTCTGGATGAATGCTCGGATTCTCATCACTGATGACTCAAGCTTCTTCGAATTATGATTCGGAAGACTCAAACTCTCCGGCTAGATGCTCGATGAATGCTCGGATGAATGCTCGGATTCGCATCACTTACGGATGACTCTGAAGCTTACGATTACGATTACGGAAGACTCAACTCTCTGGCTAGATGCTCTGGATTACGACTCTTACAATGTCTACAAATGGAGGGTGGTCTCTTTATTTATAGAGTCGATGACTTTGTATGGGCTTGGGCACAGTGGACTTTGGTCCCAACTCTTGAACTTAGTCTTATTTGGATTTAATCCAATCCATTTATTTTTTTAAAAGGTTTGAATTATTTAAATTGAGCCCAATTCATTTTTAATACTAGACATGTGACATTCTTTAATTTGCCAATTTTTCATGTCTTTTAATTTAATTTTCGGACACGTGTGAATTTATAATTGGCCTCAAATTTACTTTATCATTAATTAAAATTAATGACGTGGCAATTTGTGATTGGCCGAAATTTCTCATTCAACAGGGTCATATTATTTAAAAATTAAACATATAATTGTTATGCATTTATTCATGTGATGAATTTGTTATAAATGAATGTTTATTCATGTGATGAATGATGAAACAATTTATAACATAGAAATGCATGTAACATAAGGTTAATTAATTAGTTTTAAAATGGTTTTAGAACCGGAATTAATTAGACCTTAAGTTATCTAGTTCTAATAAGATTAGAATTAGAAACCAATAATTTATAAACTTTGATTAAAGAGGACTCTCACTAAGGAAGGTTACAGCTAGGTTTGGGTACTTAAGTGACTTTTAAATGAACACACTACACAGGAACCGACTTGGGAGTGAATTTAATCCATAGGTTTATAAATTATCTTTAAATGAGTGGCGTTTATTAAAAGTTAATAAATTAAACTCATAGACCTAGGTTTATTAAAAGGTTAATAGACTTAGGCAATTCCAAATAATTGTTATATTGGTAGACTTAGGTCATATTGTTTTAACAGGAATATGCCTAAGTAAAAGTATACCCAAATGATTTAAAAATACTTAGTGGGAGTGAAAAGGTATATATGATATATCAATTTCCTCTTATGCTCTCCACGAAGTTCACACCGTGAGATTTATGCTCGGCCTCGTGATGTCAATAGGGCATCCCCATTCGGATGGTGTTTGCATAAATCAAGAGCAAGGTGAATGGAGAAAGTATTTATAGTAAGTGAGCGAAGGAAGTGTGTCAACACATCCTACGGTCTCTCCATTAGGTTGGACCGTGAGATTCCCATGTTGCGCTGCGCAGTTGCTGAAGGAGCACCATCCATTCGGAGGATGTAACATGGGATTCGAACAACTCAAACTCGAGAAATGGATAGGGTCTCTTAGGTCCATTCCCACCTTTGTCTCTCCGGTTCGGTAGCATTGTTGGGGTGACCTCTCCGAGGTCTGAAAATGGCGGGTCACACTTACAAGAATTGCTAAGTGTTAGTAAATTCTTGACCAAAGTAACGATAACTAGAATGTAATAGGAATAAGAGTTATTCCTGTTATTAACATTTAGTCAAGAATGTCTTGGTTCGATGTAGGAGTGATTGATTGCCCCTCGGTAGCGATTGCTCGACTCACTTGAAATATCGTTACAAAAACAATAATGAGTTTATGGGTACATTATTACTTTTGCTAAATTCTTAAATTGGATAGGTTACAAACAATTCACTAATAGAATTCATTCCTTTTCAAAGATGTCGAACTCATTTATCCGATTACTCGCCTTCAATAAACTCGATGGCGACAATTATGGAACACGAAATCAAACTTGAATACGATTCTTGTTCTTGATGATCTCGAGTTCGCCTTAACTGAGAGGAATGTCCTCCCCCTAGCTCGACAACAAACCGAATTGTTCGGGATGCTTATGATGAGATGGATTAGGGCTAATGAGAAGGCCCGAGTCTATATCTTAGCCAACATATCTGATGTGCTGTCTAAGAAGCATGAGAGCATGGTCACCGCGAAGGAGATCATGGGATCGTTACAGGCGATGTTCGGACAATCGTCTTCTTCGGTCCATTATGATGCTCTCAAATACGTTTACAACTCCCGTATGAAGGAGGAGCCTCATTAGGGAACATGTCCTTGACATGATGGTCCACTTCAACGTGGTCAAGTAAATGGGGTTTGTCATAGATGAGAAAAGTCAGGTAACCTTCATTATGGAATCTCTTCCTAAGAGTTTCCTGCCATTCCGCACAAATGCGGTGATGAATAAAATAGAGTATAACCTGACTACTCTTCTTAATGAGGTTCAGACTTTTGAGTCCCTTATGACATCAAAGGGAAAAGAGAATGAGGCAAATGTTGTCACTTCGAAGAAGTTCCTAAGAGGATCGTCCTTTGGGACCAAGTCTGGTCCTTCTTTTTCTAAGAATAAGGGTATTCAGAAAAAGAAGAAGAAGGACAAAGGGAAGGGACATGCTCCCACGCGCAAGGCCAAAGCCACAGGAAAATGTTTCCATTGTGGTGCGACGACCTTTGAAGAGAAATTGCCCAAGTACCTTGCGAGAAAAAGAAAGGGCGAGAAGGAAAAACAAGGTAAATATGATTTACTCGTTGTTGAAACATGTTTAGTGGAACATGATGATTCTGCCTGGATATTAGATTCAAGAGCCACTAACCATGTTTATTCTTCTTTTCAGGAAACTAGTTCCTGGCAGCAGCTTGCTGATGTGGAGATATCTCTCAAGGTTGGAACGGGAGAAATTGTCTCAGCCAAAGCAGTGGGAGTTGTGAAGTTGTTGTTTAGAGATAGATTTATTTTATTAGAAAATGTACTTTTGGTTTCTGAAATCAAAAGAAATCTTGTATCTATCTCTTGTTTGCTTGAACATATGTATAAAGTATCTTTTGATCATAATGAAGCGTTCATTTGCAAAAGAGGTGTGCGAATATGTTCTGCTAAATTGGAAAACAACTTATATGTGTTAAGACCAACAGAAGTAAAAGCTATTTTAAACACCGAGATGTTTAAAACAGCTGATACTCAAAATAAAAGGCAAAAGCTTTCTCCTAGTACCTATCTTTGGCACTTGAGACTAGGCCACATTAATCTCAATAGGATTGGGAGATTGGTCAAGAGTGGTCTCCTAAGTCAGTTAGAGGACAACTCTTTACCACCATGTGAGTCATGTCTTGAGGGAAAAATGACTAAAAGACCTTTTTCTGAAAAAGGTTATAGAGCCAAAGAACCCTTGGAACTCGTGCATTCAGATCTCTGTGGTCTTATGAATGTCAAGGCACGAGGAGGGTATGAATATTTCATCAGTTTTATTGATGATTATTCTAGGTATGACTATCTTTACCTAATACATCATAAGTCCGAAACCCTTGAAAAGTTCAAGGAATATAAGGCAGAAGTTGAGAACACATTAGGTAAAACGATTAAAACACTTCGATCAGATCGAGGTGGAGAGTATATGGATTTGAAATTCCAAGACTATATGATAGAACATGGAATCGTATCCCAACTCTCAGCTGCCTAAGCACACCTCAAATGAATGGTGTATCGAGGAGGAGAAATAGAACCCTGTTAGACATGGTTCGATCCATGATGAGCTATGCTCAGCTGCCTAGTTCGTTTTGGGGATATGCAGTAGAAGCTGTTGTATATATTTTGAACATGGTTCCCTCAAAGAGTGTTTCAGAAACACCTTATGAGTTATGGAAAGAGGCGTAAAGGTAGTTTACGTCTTCGAGATTTGGGGATGTCCAACACATGTGTTGGTGTCCAATCCAAAGAAATTGGAACATCGTTCAAAATTATGCCTATTCGTAGGGTACTCCAAAGAAACGAAAGGTGGTCTATTTTATGATCCTCAAGAGGACAAGGTGCTTGTGTCAACAAATGCCACGTTCTTAGAGGAAGACCACATGAGAGATCATCAGCCTCGAAGCAGGATTGTCTTAAGTGAAATTTCCAAGGAAGCTACAGATAAATCAACAAAAGTTGTTGATCAAGCTGGTCCTTCTCAAGAGTTGAGAATGTCTCGACATAGTGGGAGGGATGTTAGACAACCCGACCGTTACATGGGTTTGACAGAAACCCAAGTCGTCATACCTGATGATGGCGTTGAGGATCCATTGACCTATAGACAGACAATGAATGATATAGATAGGGACCAAATGGATTAAAGCCATGGACCTTGAAATGGAGTCAATGTACTTCAATTCGATGCGAAACTTGTAGATCAACCGGATGGTGAAAGACCTATCGGTTGCAAGTGGATCTACAAGAGAGAAACGAGATCAAGCCTGTAAGGTGCAAACCTTTAAGGCTCGACTTGTGGCAAAGGTTGACTCAAAGGGAAGGGGTGGACTATGAAGAAACCTTCTCTCCACATTTGCCATGCTCAAGTCCATTAGAATACTCTTGTCCATTGCCACGTTTTATGACTATGAAATTTGGCAAATGGATGTCAAGACGACCTTTTTCGAATGACAATCTTGAAGAGAGTATCTATATGGATCAACCGTAAAGGGTTCATAGTTTAGGTCAAGAGCAAAAGGTTTGCAAGCTTAAACGATCCATCTATGGATTGAAACAAGCTTCTAGATCTCGGAATATAAGATTTGATCTGCGATCAAATCTTATGGCTTTGAACAGAATATTGACGAGCCTTGTGTTTACAAGAAGATAATCAACACCACTGTAGCTTTCTTAGTTCTGTACGTAGATGATATCTTGCTCATTGGGAATGATGCAGGGTTCCTGACTGGCGTTAAGCAATGGCTAGCGACCCAATTCCAAATGAAAGATGGTTATATCGAGTGGACAGAAATATATCTACAGTGAGGAGAGTGCAACCACTGGGCTTTAGTAGGGAAGACTCTAACGGTTGTCCACGAAGTGTTCGTGTTGAAAACCATTCACCGGAGGAAGAGAATTGGATCTTCAAAGTTGAGTTTTCTATCCCTCTGTTTTTCCAGCTTTGAGCATGTTTTTTATTTTACAAAATTGACCAACTTAGAGTGTTCAAGATCCAAAATTGCTTCCGCTTTCTTAATCTAGACTCTTTCAGATATGATTCCCCATCAATTATTAAATATCTTGAACCCCTGATGGGTGATGTATTTACTGCACGATTTGTTGATTGTCATTTTAATGAAACAAATTTTCCAACATTAGGGGGAGGAATTAAGAAGTTGGAAAAAGAAATCACATGGAATGCATCATTATTATCTCATTTAGATCCTCGTAGAGATCAATGTGAACTTGAAGTTCAAAAGATAATTCATTTGCAAAATATAGCAAATCAATTACCAGATGCATTCACAGATGCTAAAAGAGTGACTAAATCATATATACCAAAGAAAAAATGCTCCATCAAAATTGATATTCCACAGAACAAGTTGTCAATAATGAGTCTGGAGCACGCCAGAAGCGTGGTAGACCAATGGGTTCCAAAGATAAAAATCCTCGAAAAAGAAAAGTAGTTGAGAATCAAAATGACTCAATGAAAGGTATGGATGTTCCAGAAGAAATCCATAATACAACTACTCAAAAGAGTATTGATGAAAATCAAACGCTTGAGGATAATAATGAAATTTCTATAAATTATGTTACAACAGGAAAGAAATGGAACCGAAATGATATCATTGTTGACAACATTTTTGCTTATAATGTTGCTCACGATATTATTCATGAAAGTGACGATTTCGATCCAAAATCTATCAAAGAATGTCAACGAAGAAAGGATTGGCTGAAGTGGAAAGAAGCAATCCAAGTAGAGTTGAACTCACTTTCAAAACGTGAGGTTTTTGGACCCGTAGTCCTAACGCCGAAAGGTGTCAAACCATGGGATATAAATGGGTATTTGTAAGGAAAAGAAATGAAAATAATGAAGTCACAAGATATAAAGCGAGACTTGTTGCACAAGGATTCTCGCAAAGCGCGATATTGATTATGAGGAGACATATTCTCCTCGTGGTGGATGCAATAACGTTAAGATATTTTATTGGTCCGATCAGATATGAAAAACTTGATATGCATTTAATGGATGTAGTCACGACGTATTTATATGGATCTCTGGATAATGACATTTATATGAAAATCCCGGAAGGATTTAAAATACCAGAAACATATGAATCAAGTTCTCGGAATTATATTCAATCAAATTCTGACGAGATCATTATATGGATTAAAACAATCGGACGAATGTGGTATAATCGCTTTGAGTGAATATCATTTGAAAGAAGGATATCAAAATAATCCAATATGTCCGTGTGTTTTTATAAAGAAATCTCGATCGAGGATTTGCTATTATAATCAGTATATGTTGATGACTTAAATATAATTGGAACTCCTGAAGAGTTATCCAAGACAATAGAATATCTTAAGAAAGAATTTGAGATGAAAGATCTTGGAAAAACAAAATTTTGTCTTGGTTTGCAAATTAAACATTTAATAGATGGGATATTTGTTCATCAATCAACCTATACAAAGAAAATCTTAAAAAGATTTTATATGGATAAAACACATCCATTGAACATTCCAATGGAAGTTCGTTCACTGGATGTAAAGAAAAATATATTTCAACCTCGAGATGAAAATGAAAAACTACTTGGTCCTGAAGTACTATATCTTAGTGCAATTGGTGCACTTATGTATCTAGCTAATAACACAAGACCAGATATTGCATTTTCAGTTAATTTATTAGCTAGATATAGTTCATGTCCTACAAAAAGACATTGGAACGGAGTTAAGCATGTACTCCGATATCTTCGAGGGACAATTGATATGAGTTTATTTTATTCTAACAAATCAAATCATGATATAGTTGGTTATGTAGATTCTGGTTATTTATCTGATCCACACAAAGCTAGATCTCAGGCAGGTTATCTATTTACATGTGGAGGAACTGTTATATCATGGCGATCAGTGAAACAGACCATCACAACCACTTCTTCAAATCATGTTTGAAATCCTTGCAATTCACGAGGCAAGTCGAGAATGTGTATGGTTAAGATCAATGACACAACACATTCGTGAGACATGTGGTTTGTCTTCGAGTAAACCTCTTCCAACAATATTATATGAAGACAACACAAAGCGTGTATAAATTTCAAATCAAATGAGGATACATTAAAGGAGATAGAACGAAACATATCTCACCAAAACTTTTCTACACTCACGACCTTGAAAAAAATGGTGACATCTCAGTACAACAGATCTGTTCGAAGGATAACTTGGCGGACATATTTACAAAGGCATTACCAACTACAACATTTGAGAAATTGGTTCACATGTTGGGATACGACTTCGAGAGATCTCAGTGATGTTTACGTGAGGGAGTATAGTGTATTCTTTATATAAAATATGTACTCTTTTTTTCCTTCACTTAGATTTTTTCCATTGGGTTTTCCTAGTAAAGTTTTAACGAGGCATATATTATATAAAATGGACATCTAAGGGGGAGTATTATAAATGCATTGAAAAATAGATGTCCATTTCTCATACACCCATGTGCCTTCCATGTGTTATCTTTTGATAGATGCTTAGTGTCCAAACAAGCCACTCATCATATGCCAAATTTCCTATAAATAGTGGCTTTTGGTGGATAATGAAAAATGCAATTGGTGAAAAATGTTCTCCAATCTTCACTCTTCTCTCCCACTTTTTATTTGAAAAATCCTCCCTATAATTCCACTATCCTTTATTATATTCTATATATTGCCCCACTTGTATTATTATTATTATTATTATTATTATTATTATTATTATTATATTAATATTTAAATATTGATAAAATTATACCCGGTTTTTATCCGTCTTTTTACAACAAAATCAACTTATAAATATTGAAAGCATTTGTTGCCATTCCCAAATTATCCAATCGCGCCATTTCCCGAAGAAAGTATGAACCACTCACTCCTGCTGACAGTAGTATACTTGGTGGTGCTCTTCACCATTTCCACCGCCGTCGCCGCCGCCGCCACTCCTTACCTTCCCGACGAAATTCAGCGACTTCCGTCGAGCATCGACGGAAACCTCATCCCGATTCGTAGAGAGGTTTACGGCAATGGCCGAATCATCGACATCACTCACCGGTACTCCCCAGAGACGCCCTGTTGGGACTACAAGGAAAACGGGCTCGGCCAGTTCGTATGGTTAACGAAGACCATGAAGAACGGCTCCGAAGCCAATTTCTCCGAGTTTAAGCTCCCGAATCATGCCGGCACGCACGTCGACGCTCCTGGTCACATGTTTGATCACTACTTCGATGCCGGTTTCGATGTCGATACGCTCGATTTGGGAGTGCTTAATGGTGAGTCATACGAGTTTCAGATTCCTAGGGGTTTCCCCTTTTTTCTAATTCGAGATGGAAATTTTTTAACACGGCTGAATTTTGATCCTTTTCTTCACCATTTTATTGTTTGATTATGTGATTGTTGCAAAACTGGATGTTGAAAGTTGTTGTAATTTGTTTATCTATTCGCTTATGGAGGATTGGCTCTTGCTTCTTGCCTTGCTTAAGGAATCTCTATTGGGGTAATAAGTACTGATGTTTGTTTGTTTGTATGTTAGGTCCTGCTCTGTTAGTGGATGTACCAAGGGACAAAAATATAACAGGTGTGTAAGGAAGAAACTTCTATTGGATTTTGATTTACATTCCTTGTCATGCTTACTGAACATGGTCTTGTTCTTACATGAGTTGGGTGCTTGGGGCATGGGTTGGGTTAAAGAATGTTTTGAACATATCTCAATTGTTTGGATGACTTTGAGTTGCAAACTTGTCAAACCCTAATTAATCTAACTAAGGGCGGTTTGGAACGACTTTTCTAGTGCTTAAAAAAGGGTTTTTATGGCCTGTTAGGATGACTTTTCCTTTAAGTGCTTAAAAATATTTTTGTAACACTTAAGACCCCTTTTTAAGTCTTTGAAAAGTCATTTCAAATAGGTCCTAATTAAGTGTTGCAAAAGAGTTTTTAAGCACTTGGAAAGTCATTCCAAACAAGTCCTAATTGATTAACTAAACTCGATCAAATCATAAAATTAGTTAGTGTTAGTTTGGATAAGGTTGATTTGGGTTATTTAAGCCCTTTGTTGAAGAAAAAAATAATGAAAATGTTAGTCCTTTAAATATATTTACTTAATTAAAAAAAATAGGATTAGTGACTAAATGTCAATTTTCATATTGCTAGAGTTAAAAATAAAAAGGAATTATTGAATTGAGTATAATTAAAATAAATATATACTTTTGTAATTTTATATTAAGCAAAAAGGGATGTTCTAATTAAGAAAATTTTGGATTGGTTTGATTTGTCCCAAACTAGTCTTAGGAGAATCCATAAACCAACCCAATTCATAAAGTATCAATTTATTTGAACCTAACAGCTAACCTAATCCAATCTGAACGAACTTATAACTTAACCCAACTTGTACAATTTGTAGGTTGATATAGTTTTTTTTTTTTTTTTGGATCTTGGAGTCTTTTGAAAGCCATTGTCTTGCCACTATTAGATTGATGTGAACAAGATAAATTCTACCTTTCTGATAATTAATTTAGTTAAGAAATTGTGTTATTATATTTTAGATTTATCTTTAAAATGTATGCTTACAGCTGAAGTTATGAAGTCCTTAAATATTCCCAAAGGCATAATACGCGTGTTGTTCAGAACACTAAATACTGACAGGTAAAGTCATTTTTTTAGACATGTCTTCAGATTTAGACTGTCTCAAATCCAATATGTTCAAAATCCATTAATTGTTTTCTACTCTAAAAATTACTGTTTTCACTTAGTTTATGGGGAGGGAGATATGTAGACGGTATAACATGACTAAATACCATGCTGTTTTAAGTTTCCGAGCCCTCATTGCTTCTTGTTATGTTTACATTATCAGAATCATCGAACACTGCCCAAATGCGAATTATTGAAGATAATAGAGAAATATTAGCTTTGATCATTGATTGAGTGGAGTTATACTAATGTGGAACTCGTTGCCATTTCAGGAAGCTCATGTATAAAAAGGAATATGACACAAGCTATACTGGATTCATGAAAGATGGGGCAAAATGGTTGGCGGAGAATACTGACATCAAACTTGTTGGTGAGATTTGAGTTAGGCAACATCTACTTTGAGTAATCTTAGGATATTTGAGTAGAAAAGCATATGCTGATTGTTCGATAAACAAAATGTACTTCATATCTGGAAGTAACACTTCAACAAAATTATTGATTACACGTTGAATGTTTTGCTATCATCACTCTTGTAGTTAGCTAATTGAGGAACATGTCACTTCTGTTCATATCTAATTTCCCTCTTCTGTGTACTGGGAAGGTGAAAAGGGGATTAGCTGCTTTCATTTTTAAAATCGACCATACACAGATTTTAAATTGGAGATGATGAGTAATTATTTTTTGTTTTTTGTTCACATACATTAGATTATTGTCCTTCGAATCTATCCTAGATGGTAGATAGTGAGAATTAGAATTCTTGTTTTCTATTTCTTTAATTTGAATGCAATACTCTCCCTTCTTTATGCTACCAATAGTCTTTTTTTATTCTTTAAACTGCGATGAACGGGATGACTTATGAGATATATCTCTTAAAAACAGGGCTTGATTACTTGTCAGTTGCAGCTGATGATGACCTGGTTCCGGCTCACCTTGAGTTTCTGGAAAGCAGAGTAAGACTTTCAAATCTAATAAAGATATCTTTCTGAATGCTCCGTTTCTGTATCTCTTCATGTTAGCCAACTGAGGTTATGTTTAGGAGTGCATGGCCAAAAGCACCTTCCACTAAAATCATCTTCCGTTACTTTCGAAAATGTCAGAAAACATCTAGTCCGAGAAGCAAACAACAAAGTGATTTGTTATGTGGGCTTGGTATGCATAGAAATGAGCATTCTTTGTTTTTGTTGCCTATTGATATCACACTGGAAGATGAAGGCAATTCAAATGATAAATTTAGAAAAACCATAAAAAAAACTATATTATAGGTTACTTTCAGTTTAACATATTGTCAGAGCATAACCACTTATTTCTGAGGATGAGTGGAAATTCAAACTATGGTTTAAGTGATTATCTGATGCTTGCAGAGTCTTGTATAAATTGCACTCAGTGGCCTTCATTTACAACTTTTGAATACTTAAGAATTGCAAACTGGTTTCCTTTTGTTGGTCCTTGTAACCAGTGTAACATTAACTTTTCTGCGTGTTCAGGAAATCATTCTGGTGGAAGGCCTAAAACTGGATGACATTGAGACTGGATTATATTCGGTTCATTGTTTGCCTCTGAGGTTGTTCGGAGCTGAGGGATCGCCAATAAGATGCATTCTCATCAAATGAATATTATCTGGTAAGTTGCATTTTGAACTGATTATTACTCAATCATCCATTATCACTTGCATCCTTTGATGCCTATCACCTATTCATTCTCTAGGCATTGTGCGATAATTGGACAAAGAATCCTGTTTCCAATGTCTTGTCGTGGGACAGAGGAAGAAATGGGGAAATTTGAAGGGAAAAGAAATATGATTAGAGGGTAAAGAATCTAGGGGATATTTTAAAATTACACTAGGCTGGTCTAGTAGTAATTGAATAACTTTGGGAAATGGGTTCAATGTCAAATCCTATTGTAGAGTGCCACCTATTTAAAATATTAAAATCTTACTATTTTCTTGATGATGAGATATTGTCCCTGAAATTAGTGGAACGGCACGTAAACTGTTTTGGATACTCGTGCAGGTAATAAGGAAACAGTGAAAAATTTTAGAGATAATCCCTTCATTTTTTTTTTCTAGAGCTAGATTTAGCTCATAATAACTAAACACGAACCATCTAGTTTCTTCTAAGTATTATTCTCGGTTATATAAAAAAAAAAGTATTATTCTCGGTTAAACTTGAATACATTTTAGAGATTGTTTGGGGTGCTAGTGGGTTATAAAACATGGGGTTATAATAGTTTGTGGGTTATTATAATCCTGTAGAATCATTTAATATTATTTAAAATGCAAAGTAGTATAGTCTTGGGGTTATAATAGTTTGTGTTTGGAGTTCAGATTATTCCGTGCCCAAACAGGCTCTTAGTGTCTACGTACCTAGTATTTTCATACCAATTTTGTTTTTATAACCCTTTTAGAGTTTTTTATCTCCAATTTTGATAAGATTTAATACATTATGGTTTGTGCTCAAAATTTTCTATATCATAATATTGAATGAAGAATTGAGAAAATGAACCTCACATTTTTTATTATTCAATTTCGTGAGTATTCAAGTCAGTTTGCATGTGCTCTTTATCGAAGTTTTAAAGATTCCATAGTCAACAAGGTTGATGATTGTGTGATTAATGATTACACTTGCTCGTGAAAAAAATATCCAAAGCGTTATCCAAATTCTTACTAAACCATGAAAATAAGAATAATTAATAGCATTAAAATATAGGTCAATGGTTCCTACCTGATGAAAATACAAAACTAGATCATGATAAGTCTATACTTCGATCTTAGTCCTACACCATTTTATCAATTTATTGATCTGTTTTCTTTTATCTCGGACTCAGGTTCTATTAAGGCATCATGATAATCCTTCAGCTTCCAAATTATGGTGACACTCCAAAACAGGTGAATGTGACATATGTACATAGGGGTATTGAAAAATTAGAATGAAACTGGGTTGGGTTGTATTAAATAAATAATGGGTAAATCCAGGTTGGATTTTTCTAGCTCGAAATTTTGATTCGGGTCTTGGGTTCACTTATTTAGAGGTCGGTTCAATTCGATCCGACCTGAAATTATGTGTATATATAATTATAGTTCCAAGTGTTTTCTATGTTGTATTGCATATGTTAGTCCAAACCATTTACCCAAATCATCAGCTGTCCAACCTAATGCTCATTTAACAGGGTAAAAGGAAAGTTGATGTACATTTTTAAGTCTAATTATTTAAGGCTCAGTTCGATAACTATTTAGTTTTTAGTTTTTTATTTTTGAAAATTATGCTTGTTTTTTCCAATATTTCTCTTCGTCTTTTCTTCAATAATTTTCATCTTGCTTGAGGTACCATTTAAGTTTCTAGCTAAATTTCAAAAACAAAAACAAGTTTTTGAAAATTATTTTTTTAGTTTTCAAAACTTAGCTTGATTTTTAGAAACATAGGTACAAAGTAGATAAAAAAACATAGAAATTCATTGGTAAAAGTAATATCTTTAGGCTTAATCTTTAAAAACCGAAAACAAAAAATCAAATAGTTATCAAATAGGGTGTAAGTTGTAAATTTCTTCCAACCAAAGGGTAACGTACCAACTATTTGGATTGATTGGTTTGGTGGGTTACTCTTGCGCATATTCAAATTTTTATATCACAACAAAGTAAAAGGTTAATCTATTCGATGTTTATTTGCCCGTTGATAGACATTGGTTTGAGAATTGAGATTAGTTAGTTTCACTTTATATTTTGAAAAATTACACTCTAAAAACTTTTAAAATTTGAATGATGTTGTAAAAATAGGATAGAAATTGGGTATGATTTTACCAATATTTAAATACTAATATAATAATAATAATAAAGTGTTTGGAAATAGAATATATATAATATAAATATGAGATAGTAGAATTATATGACAAATTAAAAGAAATAAAATTGAGAAAGTGGAGAAAGTAGAAGAGAATTGGTCTAAAATTTCACTAATGATATATCTTTCAAAAGTCATTACAACTACTATTTATAGGCAAATGGAGAACATGATCTGATCCATTTTGGACACTAACCAATGGTGTTTGGATGACACATGGGAGACACATTGACTATGAGGAGTTTGCCACTTGGCAATGCTAAATTTGGATACATGGATAACACATGACATGGATATCTATTTCCTAATTTTCATAATACTCCTCCTTAGATGCTCATTTATATAAAATATGTCTCGTTAAAACCCTACTAGGGAAAAATCCAATGAGATAAAAACTCTAGTGAAGGAAATAAAGTACATATTTTATATAATACATTTACTCCCTCATGAAAACATCAGTTGAGATCTCTGAGTCGTCGCATCCCAATACTGTGAACCAATTTCTCAAACGTTGTAGTTGGTAATACCTTTGTAAATATGTCTGCCAAGTTATCCTTCAAACAAATCTGTTGTATTGAGATGTCGTCATTTTCTTCAAGGTCATGAGTGTATAAAAGCTTTGGAGAGATATGTTTCGTTCTATCTCCTTTAATATATCTTCATTTGATTTGAGCTATACATGTATAATATTTTTGGAAGAAGTTTACTCGAAGACAAGCCACATGTCTCACGAATGTGTTGTGTTATCGATCTTAGCCATACACATTCTCGACTTTCCTCGTGAATTGCAAGGATTTCAACATGGTTCAAAGAAGTGGTCGTGATGATCTGTTTCACTGATCGCCATGATATAGCAGTACCTCCACATGTGAATAGATAACATGTTTGAGATCTGGGTTTGTGTGGATCAGATAAATATCCATAATCTGCATAACCAACTAGATCAAAAACTGGATTTGTTAGAATAAAATAAACTCATATTAATCGTCCCTCGAAGATATCGGAGTACATGCTTAACTCCATTCCAACGTGTTTTTGTAGGACATGAACTAGGTAATAAATTTACTGAAAA
This sequence comes from Trichosanthes cucumerina, assembly GCA_036507285.1. Lineage (NCBI taxonomy): Eukaryota > Viridiplantae > Streptophyta > Magnoliopsida > Cucurbitales > Cucurbitaceae > Trichosanthes > Trichosanthes cucumerina. Next base: position 11,980,973 of record CM071836.1, on the reverse strand, counting down.
TGTTAATATCTGGTCTTGCGTTATTAGCTAGATACATAAGTGCACCAATTGTACTAAAATATGGTACTTCAGGACCAAGTAGTTATTCATTGTCATCTCGAGGTCGAAATATATCTTTCTTTATATCCAGTGAACGAACTTTCATTGGAATGTTCAATGGATGTGCTTTATCCATATAAAATCTTTTAAAGATTTTTTCTGTATAAGTTGATTGATGAACATCTCATCTGCTAAATGTTCAATTTGCAAACCAAGGCAAAATTTTATTTTTTCAAGATCTTTCATCTTGAATTCTTTCTTAAGATATTCTATTGCCTTGGATAACTCTTCAGGAGTTTCAATTATATTTAAGTCATCAACATATACATTTATAATAGCAAATCCTGACTGAGATTTCTTTATAAAAACGCACGGACATATTGGATTATTTTGATATCCTTCTTTCAACAGATATTCACTCATGCGATTATACCACATTTGTCCTGATTGTTTTAATCCATATAATGATCTCTATAACTTTATTGAATATAATTCCCGAGAACTTGATTCATATGTTTATGGTATTTTAAATCCTTCCGGGTTTTTCATATAAATGTCATTATCTAGAGATCCATATAAATACGTCGCGACTAAATCCATTAGATGCATATCAAGTTTTTCATATACAGTCAGGTCAATCAAATATCTTAGCGTTATTGCATCCACCACAGGAGAATATGTCTCCTCATAATCAATATCAGGCATTTGCGAGAATCCTTGTTCAACAAGTCTCGTTTTATATCTTGTGACTTCATTCTTTTCATTTTTTTCCTTACAAATACCCATTTGTATCCCACAGGTTGACACCTTCTGGTGTTAGGACTACTAGTCCAAAAACCTCACGTTTTGAAAGTGAGTTCAACTCTGCTTGAATTGTTTCTTTCCACTTTGGCCAATCCTTTCTACGTTGACATTCTTCGATAGATTTTGGATCAAAATCGTCACTTTTATGAATAATATCGTGAGCAACATTATAAGCAAAAATGTTGTCAACAATGATATCATTTCGGTTTCATCTCTTTCCTGTTTTGATATAGTTTATAGAAATGTCATTATTATCCTCAACCGTTTGATTTTCACCAATGCTCTTTTGAGTAGTTGTATTCTGGATTTCTTCTGAAACATTTATACCTTTTATTGAATCATTTTGATTCTCAACTACTTTTCTTTTTCGAGGGCTTTTATCTTTGGAACCCATTGGTCTACCACGCTTCTGGCGTGCTCCAGACTCATTATTGACAACTTGTTCCTTTGGGATATTAAATTTTGATGGAGCATTTGCAGATAGTATATTTGGTCACTCTTTTAGCATCTGTGAATGCATCTAGTAATTGGTTTGCTATATTTTGCAAATAAATTATCTTTTGAACTTCAAGTTCACATTGATCTCTACGAGAATCTAAATAAGATAATAATGATTCATTTCATGTAATTTCTTTTTCCAACTTCTTAATTCCTCCCTCTAATGTTGGAAAATTTATCTCATTAAAATGACAATCAGCAAATCGTGCAATAAATACATCACCCGTCAGGGGTTCAAGATATTTAATAATTGATGAGGAATCATATCCAACATATATTCCTAACCTCTTTTGAGGACCCATTTTAGTACGTTGTGGTGGAGCAATTGGAACATATACTGCACTTTCAAAAATTTTCAGATGGGTTATATTTGGTTGTTGGCCATAAGCTAATTGTATAGGGAAATATTTATTATAGGCTACTAGTCTAATACGTAATAATGATGCAACGTGCAAAATAGCATGACCCCAGACCAATGTAGGAAGTTTAGATCTCATAAGCAATGGTCTTTCAATTAGTTGCAGACGTTTTATAAATGATTCTGCTAGACCATTTTGTGTATAAACATGAGCTACAGGATGTTCAACACTTATCCAATTGGCATACAATAATTATTAAAAGTTTGAGATGTAAATTCACCAGCATTATCAAGTTGAATGGTTTTAATTGTATAATCTGCAAATTGTGCTCTTAACTTAATTATTTGAGCAAGTAATCTTACAAATGCAAGATTTCGACTTGATAATAAGCATACATGTGACCATCTGCTGGATGCATCAATTAATACAATAAAATATTTAAATGGACCATTTGGTGGGTTAATAGGTCCACAAATATTACCTTGAATTCGCTCTAAAAATGCAGGTGACTCAATCCCCACTTTAGCTGGTGATGGTCTAATAATTAATTTCCCTTGAGAGCAAGCATCACATGACAACTCATTGGATTGAAAAATCTTCTGGTTCTTTAAAGGATGTCCATGTGAATTCTCAATAATTTTTCTCATCATTATCGATCCTAGATGGCCCAACCGATCATGCCAAACACTGAATATTTCTGGATTTATGAATTTCTGGTTCATTGTTGCATAATTTTCGATTACTCGTATATGAGTATAATATAATCCATAAGAAAAGCAGACAATGTTTCTAATATACGCTTTTCACGTGAAACAATAGATATAATATAGAGACACTTTATATTATTTTTACAATCAGTTTCAACATAATAATTATTTTCACGCATATCTTTAAAACTCAATAAGTTTCTTTTTTATTTGCTAGAGAACAAAACATTATTAATTGAAAATGTTGTTCCTCTAGGCAAGATAAAACTTGATTTTCCAAAACCTTCAATCAAATTTGCAGAACCTGATATAGTATTGACTTTTGCTTCCAACATTGTCAATTTAGAAAAATATTTTCTGCTTATGAGTATCGTGTGCGTAGTTGCGTAGTCTACCAGACATAAATCCTCATTGCTCATTTTCGGGTTACTCAACATATTGAAATTGTCTATATTTCTTCATTGATAAGAAAAGAAAAGTGATTACAAAAGTTTTAAATATATATACAAAAACAACAAAAACATACTATAATTACAAACAGTACTTAATTATATATCTTCATACAAACCATCATCTACTTGTTTGATTGCATCAATTCTCTCTCCAAGAGATTCAAAATAATCAGCTACATCAAGATGCATCATATTGGAGGGGTCAAACACATCATCTTCTTGAATGATAAGATTTACTTCCATATTCTTCCCTTTTCATTTTTCCTTAAATGGAAGCTTGATAGAGATCAACAAGGTGTTTGACGTACGACAGGTACGTGACCAGTGCCCAGTCATTCCACACCGGAAACATTTATTTTCATCACCTTTTGAACATCTATCTTGTGGAGCTTTTCCTTTATGATCATCACTTCGTGTGGGTTTCTTAAAATTACAATGCCCACCACGAAAATAGGTATTCCTTCCTCTACCGCGGTCACGACCTCGACCACGACCACGATTATTAAAATTCACAACATTCACTTCAGGGAATGGTGTTGCTCCAGTTGGTCGAGATTCATGATTTTTCATTAATAGCTCGTTATTTTGTTCAAATTACGAGAAGACATGAAATCGATTACAATATTTTTTAAAGCATTTCTCTCGATATTGTTGCTGCATGAGCATATTCGAGACATGAAAAATAGAAAATGTCTTCTCTAATATATCAACATCAGTAATCCTTTCTCCACATAATTTTAATTTTGAACTAATTCTGAATAGTGCGGAATTATATTCACTTACTGATTTGAAGTCCTGCAATCTCAGGTGCATCCAATTATAACGAGCTTTTGGAAGAATAACTGTTTTTTTATGATCGTACCTTTCTTTCAAACCTTGTCTAGGGATCTTTTATTGTAAGATACTCCATTTTCAATCCCTCGTGAAGATGATGGCGAAGGAAGATCATGACTTTTGTTTTTTCTTGATTTGATGCATCATTTCCTTCTTTAATTGTTTCTCCAAGATTCATGGAATCTAAATGAATCTCAGCGTCAAGGACCCATGACCAGTAGTTATTTCCATTAATATCCAGAGCCGCACATTCTAATTTTGCAAGATTTGTCATAGTAATGCTATCAAAAGGCATTATATTTATACTAGAAAATTAATATAAACTAGACGTGCAAAATAACATTAAAAAAATGACTTACCCGGAGGACCTACCTTCAGTGAAAAACCCGGCAGAGTTTCGTGTTGATAACGTGTTGTAAATTTAAATACTAATATAATACTAATACTAATAATAATAATAATAATAATAAGTGTTTGGAAATAGAATATATATAATATAAATATGAGATAGTGGAATTAGTGGAATTATATGGCAAATTAAAAGAAATAAAATTGAAAAAGTGGAGGAAGTATAAGAGAATTGATCTAAAATTTCACCAATGGTATATATTTCAAAAGCCATTACAACCACTATTTATAGCCAAATGGAGAGCATGATCTGTCCATTTTGGACACTAACAAACGGTGTTTGGATGACACATGAGAGACACATTGACTATGGAGAGTTTGCCACTTGACAATGCTAAATTTGGATGCATGGATAACACATGATATGGATATTTATTTCCTAATTTCCATAATAAATGAAGTAAAATTGAAGCAAATATCTTCATATATAATTTGGGAATATATTAAAAGAAAAGTAAATTACAAGTTTAGTCTTTAACCCTTTAGGTTTGCATTTAAAGGTTTCTAGTCTTTAAAAAGTGTCTAATAGGTTTTTAAATTTTATATTTTCTGTCTAATAAGTTTCTAACTTTAAAAATGTTTAATAGATCATTGAATTTTCGATTTTGTGTCTTAGTCTTTGCTATATTCGGGGGTGGACCTACAATGGAGACAACCCCCAAAATTTTTTAATTTAATACCTTATAGTGTATACTATTTTTTAAAAATAAAAATATATAATAAATAAATTTACAATACGATTTAAAGTAGTCAAAATGGACTTTGTCACGGTGGTACCACTCTCATTCTCATAGCCCCCTCCAAACATTAGTTTCTGGGTCCACCCCGGGCTATATTCTAACTTTTTTAAAATTAATTGACATATTAGATTTAAAATTAAATTTTTTGTCTACTAAGATCCTCAACATTTAATTTTGTGTCCAGTAGGTTGATAAATTTTAAGAAATGTTGAATAGATCAAGAACCTATTAGACACAAATTTAGAAATTTAGATACTTATTGGATACAAGATTGAAAGTTTGAGGGTCTATTAGACACTTTTTAAATTTAGAGGGTCAAATAGACACAAACTTAAAGATTCATGGACTAAACTTGTAATTTAAATTTTTTAAAAATTAATAATAGGTTGGGTAAATTCAATTCAAGCCAAATTTAAGATAGATGAACTCAAATTATTTCAATCTGTAAAATTTTAGGCTAACCATTTGATTTTTTGACTTTTAGTTTTTGAATATTAAGCTTATAAATACTACTTCTAACTTTGAATTTTTTTTGTTTTGTTATCTAGTTTTTAGAATCTAAGCCAAGTTTTGAAAATTAAAAAAAATAAAATAAAATAAAAACTTTATTTTTTTTTAATTAGGCTCAAAATTTAAATGTTTTCTTAAAAAAGATGAAAATATTGTTTAGAATTTGTGAGAAAACAAACACAGTTTTCAAAAGCTAAAAACTAAGCCTCTATTTGATAACCATTTTTTTGTTTTTGAAAATTAAGCCAAAAAAATATTATTTCTATCAATGGATTTCTATGTTTTCATATCTATCTATTTTCTATCTATGTTTCCAAAAACCAAGCTAAGTTTTGAAAACTACTTAAACTATAAAAAAGTATTTTCAAAAACTTGTTTTTGTTTTTGAAATTTGGCTAGAAACGTAAGTGGTACCTTAAGAAAGATGGAAATCATTGTTGAGAAGATTGAGAGAAATTGTGAAAAATAAACATAATTTTCAAAAACAAAAAACAAAAAACAAAGGGTTATCAAATAGGGCCTAAAAAATAAATAATTATCAAACAACGACTTAATGGTTAAATTACAAATCCAATCCCTGAATTTTCAAGGTTGTATCAAATAGGTCCTTAAATTTTAACAAGCATCTAATTAGTCTTAAACTTTCAATTTTGTCTCTAATGAGTTTCTAAAGTCCCGTTTGATAACTATTTGATTTTTTTATTTTTGATTTTGAAAATTATGCTTGTTTTTTTCATAATTTCTTTTCACCTTCTCTACAATGATTTACATTTTTCTTGAGGTACCTTCTAAGTTAAATTTTAAAAACAAAAATAAGTTTTTGAAAACTACTTTTTTTTTTTAGTTTTGAAAACGTAGCTTTGTTTTTAAAAACATAGATAAAAAGTATGATACGAAAACATAGAAACATATTGGTAGAAGTAGTATTTTTGGCTTAATTTTAAAAAACCAAAAATCAAAACCAAATGGTAATCAAATGGGGTCTAAGCTTTCAGTTTTGTGTCTAATAGGCTTGTGACCTATTTGACATTTTTTTAAAATTCATGAATCTATTGGGCACAAAATTGAAAGTGTAATATCTTATTAAACACAAATTTTTCTTTATGTCTATTAAATTTGTTAATTTTGAAAAATGCTAAATACGTTAGAGACCTATACGTTAAGGACTTATTAGACACAAACATGAAAGTTTAGGGACCAACCTTGTAATTTAATCAAAATTTATTTGAACCCTTGTCATTTGGCTGGAGTTGTTAAGGTTTTCTTAAGTCATCGAGTTTTTATCCACCTATTTGTTTTTTTTTAATTTAATAATTGTAAGGTGGAGATTGAACCATTAACTTTTAGAATATTAATATGTACTTTACCTATAAACATACAAGAACACTTAATTTTATGCAGTATGATATAACTAGATGATGAGTTTGAACTATGTCGAGTTAGATTATGAGTTTTAATTTTGAGGGTTTAGCTCAATCAGGTTTATCAGGTCGTCTGATGTTGTAGACAAAAGATTTATCGCAATGGATTATGAATTTATTTATTCCTGATTTTTCTATTGTTGTAACCTATAAAAACCATTCGATTGGGGCTCAAGGGAGGGAAAGAAGAAAATTCACTAGAGGAGTTGGAAGCGACTTTGTCCTAGCAAAAAAGAAGGGGGAGTGATTTCAAACTATTCAATCAGGTCATGCTTACGAAGCACAGCTGAAACATTATCAAAAATATATTTAGCTATTGGCAAAGGTCCTTAAGGGGAGATACTTCAAGAATTATGACTTCATAAAGGCTGAGATAGGATCAGATCCATCCTTCACTTGACGAAGCATCCTTTGGGGGTGTGATTTGTTCGAAAAAGGCTACCGATGGAGAGTGTGGAGCACATGCCACATCTTTGTTGGAGAGGATTCGTGGGTGGCAAATTCTAGTAGTTTTAAGAGAGGAATGATCCCTGATCCTCTAGAGAGAGAGGCAGATCTTCTAAGCGTTGATGGTAGTTGGGACGAGAATCTTATCAAAGGCGTTTTTTCTCCATCATGATGGAGAGAGTATCCTTAACATTCTTTTGAGAGAAGGCAATAGAGAGGATGAAACCTTCTGGAATTTTGATAAAAAATGAAAGTTTTCGGTCAAAAGTGCCTACCATTTGAGCACCAACCTGTCCCTTCCCCAATCAACAACTCAATCAGATAAAAAGGAGCCAAGTAATCTCTAGAAAGACATTTGGGGAGCCGAAGTGATCCCCAAGATAAAAATTGAAGAATCTTTATTGCTTTGTTTGTCCACAGTTGTATTTTTTTGTAAAATCCTAAAAATGAAAACAAAGTTGCCGATAACTCAACCACTTTGACATCTTCGAGAGGGACTAATGGTTTGTTTGGTGTTGGCTACTTTTTTGAGGTTCTGTTTCAAAAAAAACAAAAAAAATTTACTAATTTCGTGCAATATTTTTCTTTTTCTTCTTAACATTTTTAAAACCTTAACCTTAATTTTTTAAATTAAAGAGTTTTGAGTTCTCTATCTTTGACTTTTTTTTTTCTTGCTACCATTTTGTTTTTAAAATACAAGGTCCAAGTTTTTTTTTAATTGTTTTTAAAAATAAATTTATTTGTTTTTATAATATAATCCATTAATCTATTTGTATTTTTAAATTGAAAAAATTACAAAAACCTCACCTAGATTATAGGTGGTTACCATCACATTTGAATTTTCAATTTAATTAATCAACTTTCTAAACTTACAAAATTATTGCAATTAAATCCTCCTCTAAAGTGTTGTTTGTTAAATTGTTAAAATCAAACCCAAGTTCTTTATATCAATTTTTTATTTTCTTAAATTGAGATGACAATTTACCATCGATCTAAAGATCAAAGTTTTTTCATGGTTAATACTTTTTAAACTTTATAAAATTAAAAGAAATGATCAAATTTTTGCAATTATATAATTTGAAGAGTTGATTGCAACCATTCTTATAGTTCAAATGTTGCATTTTTTGATATTTAAGACTTATTGATAAGATTTCGTAAGCTCATAGGGTGAAAATTGAAAATTGAAAATTCCATATGGTAATAGGTAACAACCCATAAAATTCTGGAGTGATTTTTGCGATTTTTCTTTTTTAAAATTGACTGAGAGGTCGTTTAAAAAATCTAAAGTAAAAACAAACGGATAAGAAATGAACAATCTTATATTAAAATAATTAATTTGTTATCAAAGGATAGTTGACACTTTACAGTTTACAAAGGGAATTTCAAAATTCTGAATTTTCTTGTTTTTGAAATTCAATTAAAATTTGAAAGGCGTTTCAAAAAGATAAAAGGGAAAATTAATTTATTCTCTAAACTTTGCTACCAATCATTTTACAATTAACTTTCGAAAGTTCTGTTTAATAATTATTTTTTATTTTTTAAAATTATATGTATAGATCACTTTTATCCATGTATTTCTTTATTTTCTATTTACTTTTTGAAAATGGTATCCAAATCTAAGAAAAAATTTGACAATAAAAAAAAAAAAGAAAGAAAGAAAAAGAAGGTAAAATTTTGTTAAATAAATATATATAGATAAGAACATGGAGTTAAAAGTCGAGTGTCATATCGAAATATAGCTCGACATATCGAAATATCGCTCGACATTTCGTCATTTCGACAGGGTCGATATATCAAAAACAGAGAAAGTCGTTCTTCTCCCTCTTTCCACGAAATAGTGTCGAAATCTCGAAATTTCTAACGATTTTTCGTTTAACATCCATTTTTTATTTTAGAATTCAATTGGGTTATGGAAGAAGATGAGTATCATATAAAAAGATAAATCTAATTTTTTAAAGATAATCTAATTTTGCAATTTTTATAAAGAATTGGATTATTTTCCAAACTGCCCCAAATTTCATTTTATATAAATATGAGAATTTTATTATCTTATTAGAAGCATCTGATCCCTCTTTGTCCACCATTTTATCCTCTTCCTATTTTAAATTATTTCGGAAGAACTGAAGAATCAGAGTCTTTCTCCTCCAAATTCGTCCGGAGCTCTGCCGATCATGAATCTCCGATTTCCTTTTCTCTTCTTCCTTTTGCTGCAGGCGCTTCCCGGCCTCCTCCTCGCCGTCGCATCCAACATAGCCTATCCTTCCGTTGTTGATACCGGAGCCACTGATTGCTCACTTTCCGACGGCGGCGATGGCGGCCTCATTCCAATTCGTCGCGAGGTTTACGATAATGGACGAATCATTGACATCAGTCATCGGTTCACTACAGATATGCCGTCTTGGGAATCTGACGAAGGGCTTGGCCAGTTCCTCTGGCTTCCGAAGAGCATGAAGAACGGCTCGCTTGCTAATAATTCCGAGATGAAGCTTCCGGCTCACACTGGCACGCACGTCGATGCGCCTGGTCATGTTTTTGATCACTACTTTGATGCTGGTTTCGATGTTGACACACTCGACCTGGAAGTCCTCAATGGTATGGATTCCCTACTAATCTTTGTTTTCTTCGCTATGATTTCGTTGAATTTTTGTATTTGTGGCTTGGATGCTGTGGATTTATCTTAAATTGAAGCCTAGGTTATTTAAGTTCATACTCTTGGGGTTTACTGTACAGAAAACTGCGAATTTAATACTAAAACTATTTGCTGAAAACGCATTTTATTGACTTAAACACTTGTTTGATTGTCTCATGTATTTGTTTCTTCAGGTCCTGGACTGTTGATTGACGTTCCAAGGGATAAGAACATTACTGGTACGCCATTACAAGCATTCTCCATTGCTTTTCTTGCTTGTTTTTCGTTTGTTTCTCACTAATTTAGCTTTTCACGGCATCTTTGATGTCTGCAGATATGTATGTTCTCTAAATCTAACCCATCACGGAGACCTTTTGGATATATTTAATAATCTTTCTAAATTAGGCTGTATCTACCAAGTAATACATAATCCTAAAACAAGAAATTGATGAGTCTTGGAATTTATTTTGTATGAAACGAACAGTTGTTATGTGGGTGTTGAAACAAATTTCAATTTGGTTCTCTGGTGTTGCAGCCGAGGTCATGAAGTCTTTGAACATTCCCAAAGGAGTACGTCGTGTACTCTTCAGAACATTAAATACAGACAGACGTCTCATGTGGAAAAAGGAGTTTGACACAAGCTATGTGGGATTTATGAAGGATGGAGCAAAATGGCTTGTAGACAACACTGATATCAAACTAGTTGGTGAGAGAACGATTACTCCTTTGTTAATTTTGAAGTCAAATTTATATTTTCTGAAAGCTGATCATTTGCTTTTTATCTTAAAAATAATTATTTCTTTTCAATAAGCTCTAGTTAGAGCAGAAGGTTGCTTGCTTTACTAAATAATAGTTGGTTAGCCCTTTAGTTTTCAGTAAGGGGCGGAACTTGAAGAAGCAAGTGTGATTCAACTAAAGTCTCTTTCTATAATGCAGGAATTGACTACTTATCAGTTGCTGCCTTTGATGATCTTATTCCCTCTCATCTAGAATTTTTAGAAGGCAGGGTAAGGAATTTTTTTCTGTAGTAGAGAATATATTCTATATATGCTTGTTTGGGGATCTTTCTTTTTGAAACTAATTACAAAGAGTCTTGAATTCCTTCTTTCTGACTGCTAGATTCAGAATTGGAATGCTTATTTCTGAGATAGAGTTTCTATGTAAAAAATGAAGCATATTTACTTTCTGTAATGAATGTGTCTGGACAAATTAATTACCTAGAGTTTTAACAAGGTCATTGTCTTTACTGGTTGCTGATGGCAATTACATTTTCAACTTATGAGTCATCTTTTATCTGATACTTTCTATAATTTTGAAATGACATTGGTTTGTACTCTATTAGTAATGGTTTCTGATTATTGATATGAGAAGAAAGAAAATCTTGTTGCCTAGTCAAATATACTATTTATCTCTCTCCCCTTTCCCTTTGATGTTGATGTAAAAGATAGATAGGATGAATGGTCACCCCCACCCCGCTCCTGTCGCAACTCGTTCAGGAAGCTTGTATACAATTTATTGTGGGCATTCTGCATTTTTCCTCTCTTCTATATCTTAACATATTATTTGTGGCAATTGCTCATAAAGATTATTGCTGTCCCACACATCCATGGCTTCCTTTTGAGATACTGAGTAATGAACAAGACAAGATTAACTCAATCATAAGTCAATCACAAACAGTAACACCATCTTTATTGCTTCAGGAAACCATTCTCGTCGAAGGTTTAAAGCTTGATGGCGTCCAACCGGGATTATATTCGATCCATTGCTTACCTCTTAGGTTGTTTGGTGCCGAGGGGTCGCCGATCAGATGCATTCTAATTAAGTAGTGAGTGACTTTCATTATGTTGGAGTTTTGGTTAAGGTAGTAGAATATAAACATTGTGGAATTTGACAGTGTTTCTAAGTTGATAGAGTTTTTTTTTTTTTTTTTTTTTAGCCGATCTAAGTTGATAGATTTTGTTTCAAATAAAGTGGAAATGTTATCATCATCAGATAATTAAGTTAAATGTAAAGACTGTTATGTCTCATTGGGTATTCAGATCTTAAGATTATGTTATTTCAGAAAACTTGGAGGTAGACAAAATGATGCAAGCCTGTGACCATATTTATAACATTTTTACCCTAAATATTAAATAGATTTATGGAAAAAAGAGAGAAAAAATTATACTCCCAGCCCATTTTATGATATTATGCCTGATTTAGAAGTCTCAATTTCGTGGGATGTGATAAGAGGTTGATGGATATTTCTGAAAAAATAATTCAAAAAAAAATCGAAAAAAAATTAATTAATAATTTAACATTTTACACTTTTCAATAAGTTAAAATATTTATTGTTAATATTATATTTACTAGTTATATTTTATTACTATTTTTTTAATATTTTATTAAAATCTTTATGGTATAATGAAAATGTCGATTCTCTTATGTCGATGTTAAATCCATTGACATGTGAGAAATTTCATAAGTTGATATTATGAGTTGAATTTTAGTCACATCTAGCCAATTAAATTTGAGCCATCTCACAGTTGGAGTGAGTCTAAAGTTGACAATTATGTAACAAAAACTTGACTTGTGATTTGTGACAAGCTTTATGTAACTATATGACATGTTTATAATATATGATCATCTTTCAAACGATGATATCATCATTTAACTAATCTGGTTGAATAGTCTTGAATGATATTACTAACCAAATGAGATTTCAAATATCGAATTGTGAAATATTTAGCCTCCGTGTGATCACTATTTAATTTTAGTTTTTGATTTTTGAAAATTAAGCTCATAAATACTTCTCCTACCTATGAATTTTCATGTTTTCTTATCTAGTTTTTACATATGTTTTTAAAAACCAAGCTAAGATTTGAAAATTAAAAAAATAGTTTTTAAAAACTTGTTTTTGTTTTTGGAATTTAGCTAGAAGCTCAAAACTTTCCTTAAGAAAAATAGAAATCATTGTAGAGGAAGATGAAAACTATTGTAGATAAATGTAGAGAAAATAAGTATAATTTTCAAAAACCAAACAAGGCTTTAACAAATTTCAAAGGTCAAGATGTTACTTATTCAAATTTAATAATTAATTTTCAAAATTTAATGGCAAAAGATATATATCTTCCTACAAATACATTATAAGTATATTATTTCCCATGGCTAAACTATAAAAATTAGTTTTGAAACTTGTCTTCGGTTTAAAAACTACAATATTATCCTTCACTTTTTATAAACGTTTCAAAATTATTCTTGGTATGAAAAAACAGTTAGAATATCAGACAACAAATCCAACATATCTCATTTTAGTTTCTTGACTTAATTTGAACAAGTGTAAGAGATTTCTACTCCAAAATATTTTTAAAACCTATATGGAACGTGAGTGCAATATTACAAATATGACAACTTTTAAAAAGAGAGAAATATTTTTAAAATTAAAGTGTAAAATTTAGACGTATTTTTTATAAAGCGTAGTCATATTATTTTCTTGATGAGATCTTCATGTATAAAAGAACATCCAAACTCGTACACAGGTGACCATATATATTTCTAGTTAATTTGGACCATTGGATTGGTATTCAATTCGATCTCGACCGTTGGATGGATGGACCTACTGAGAAAACTTTAGAAGCATCAACTGGAATCGATGTAAATTGCTTCATTCTTTTGTAAATTGTTTTCTATTGTCATTGATTATGGAGAAATGAATTTCTCAAAAAAAAAAAAAAATTGATTATGGAGAAATGAAAAGTCTATTGTAGTCATTTGATTTTTCTTGAACACAAACGTTTTCAAGCATAACATTAATTAGATTAAATCCATTAACTAATATCAAAATCAATAGGATTGTGGCTAAAGAAGTCAATGAAATTTGATCAAACTACACTTACAAAATGAGATCGATGAAATTCAGTTCAGGTAAATTATCAAATTAAAAAGGATATAATCAAAATTTTCATAATTTTTTAGGTTAAATAATAACTCTATTTGATGAATATTAATAGCCATGTTTAATTCTTCAATACCAAAAAATTTCAATTACATTCTAAAATTTTTAATTAATTATGATCCTATGTAGTCCATATTGCAAATTAACAAAATATGATATGACGTGTCTTTTGGTTCCTAAATAGAATAAATTGATACATGTAACGTACTATTATTTTGAAGTAATGTATAAAATTCTTGGGTAAATACACCAAAATGTCTCTAACCTTTTGGATATTTTAAATTTGATCATATTGTAAATATTACATAATAGATGCTCATGCAATGTGTCTTTCTAATATCCTTGCCAAATGTCAATTTTTCATAGCCAAAGAGTCCACCATGTGTCATCCATCTATTAATGCTTGGTGTCCAAATAATCCACTTGCCTCTTATCATTTTGCTTATAAATAGTGGGTTGTAATAGATATTGTAAGTAAGACACACCATTGGAAAATAAACTCTCCAATCTTCTCTCTTTTCTCCCACTTTCTCTCTTTTTTCTTCTTATTTAATTTCTTCATAATTTTCCACTATCTCATTTAATAATATTTTATTCTATTTTATAGCCAATATTTGCATATTTCATAAATATATGTATTTCATATTTCCTTAAATATATTTAGCATTTATTTAATAGTATTTATTTATTTATTTTTATTTTTATTATTATTATTATTATTATTATTATTTTATTATTATTATTATTATATTATATTATATTAGTATCCTAATATTGGTAAAATTATACCCGATTTTCATCATATTTTCACAACAGATCATGTGTTGTTGTAATGTTAATAAAAGAAGAGTTGAACAACACATTAACTTTTTGTCAATAAATTTTAACAATTTTTTTTATGGAATGACCTAATCGAGAAATTTTAATAGATTAAGAGAGTGTTTGCACGCAGGGTTGAGTTGAGTTGGACATAGTTAGTTGGTCAGTGAGTTCTCAACAGTCAGTGTTTTGGAGTGTAGAGTTGGGTTGAATTGAGTGTATTTGGGATTGAGAGCTGAGTTGTCAAAAGTATCTGATGCATTTTTTTTGTAACCTAGTAGATTGATTTTTAGTTGACTATTTTTGTTTCTTTTATTTTTATTTTTATTTTTTCCAATCATTCATTTAGAAATATATTTTTCCATATTTACAACACTTAATTCATGATGGAACACAAAGACATACGTAGCGGAAAAATGATCTAATGACACTCTAATTGCATCTAACTTAATAGAAATTAACATGCAAACATACAAAAACAGTGAACTAAAAAAGGGAAGAGAGTACAAACCTTTGTAGCTTGATTTCTTCACGATCTCCTTGCCTAAGCACAATCCAAACACAACTGGACCACCACTAGAGCTTCCCCACTATCCTCTGGACTCAGAACCGAGTTGTGAGACCCGGTGAATGAAGGAATGCAAAGGAAGAATGAGAGGTTCAAATGTTTATGTGAGGAAAAAAGATTTTTTGGTGAGACTCTTTGGAAAAAAACTAAAAAATTTCAGCATGAAAAAAACACTTTGTTTTAAAATCATTCCTATTTATAAAACAATTACATGCATTAAATGCATGTAAAAGCTCACCAAAGTGCAAAACCTCACAAAACACTAAGTAAAGTGGGTTATGTGTCATTTTATAATGTTTACACAGTCTACTTAAGTTAGTGGCATTATCCAACAAAAATGTTGGATACTTCCACTAACTCTAGTCAAGGGTAAAATGGTCTTTTCTATTTGGTCAAAGTCAAACTTTGACTTTTCTTGAGCAAAAAAGTCAACCTTTTGACTTTTTACGATTTTGACCCTCTTGACTAATTTTGACCTCTCGAACATGAATTTACATTCATATTTTTGAAATTCAAATCACATTTGAATATAGAGTGTCATACAAAAACCGATAGTATATCACATATACTTGTCGGTTTAAAACGCATTTCCTAATTCGAACAATTCGAACAATTCGAATTAATCCAACATACTGTTCTAAGTTTAATCCATATGATCTAGCAGGGGACCTAATGGACCTACAGATCATGGACTCCAATAATCCGAGATTAACCGGTCAAACTCTTTAACCTAATTAATCAACATTTATTCACTAACGGGCCATTCCACTAAAGTCTCATAGTTGCACTCCACTCACTGTAGATATATTTCTGTTCACCTGAAATTTCAAAGATAACCAACAAGTCAATTTTTCACAGGTTGTTCGTGGCCTTGGTTAGGTCAAAATACCGTTTTACCCCCGAGAACACTTCTTGTTCCTTAAGTCCCACTAAACCTCTATAGAATAATTGATTTGTGGTCCGACCAACAAATCTAGTCCCTAGTGACAGGGGTGGGGCCCTTTGTTCTAGTTCTGAAGTCAGCACTTAAGGACCAACCTATCTACTATCCCTAGAGTCGAGTAGGAGTGAATTCCGTCTTGCACCCCATGTCCCCAGCTATTTACACGATCTTACCCCTGAAATGGGAGGCTTATTGAGCCAATGCTATTGAGTTGCTCTCACCTATGTAGATCTAAGGATAATCCCGAATAAATAGGAGTTCATAGTTAGCTCAGGATTGAGATCGAGTTACCTAGGTCATCAAATTTGAATTAGTCAGTTTTATACAGTAAACAGTGTTATAAAGCAAAAGTGACTAAGTCGTGGTCCAGTCTTATACAAACTCATTGCATAGGGTGCCCCCACTTACATATCTCTATATGAACGATTCAGGATCACATCGTTTGTACTAACTACAAAGTAGGTTGCATCCATAGTGTCCCCATATACTATAGACCATTTTAGGTTATATACTCGAACTTGATCTATGTTTTATGTCATCACATAAAGTTCAAGTCTACATTAAAAACCCTCGGAACCTTAGTTTATTGGATTCAAGATTATAGTAAACTAATTCAATAAAAATTTTATCGAAAAAGAAAATGTTTATCAATTACAAACTACGAGTTTTAGGACATAAAATCCAACAATTCAGATGTCCACTTAAAAAAATAATATATTTCAACATTGATTTTTTATCTTTCTTTTTTTTAGAAATTGACTTTTCTCATACTATGGGCAATGTAACATTGTTTCCTCTTTTTCCATATATTAAACTTCTTTCGATTTATTTTTCACAAAAAAAAACTTCTTTCAATTTATAGAAATCACATATTTGTAGTACACATTTAACTTATTTCAATTCATAGAAATCAAATGTTGTATTTGTTGGAATAAAAATTTTGGTGAATCCAAAATTGTCACGTCATCACCCGACATTCATGGCAAAATTATTTAATTCGGGACTAATTAAATGTGCAGGCATCCATAAATTAAATTGGTGGCTATACAATTGAGTTCCTTAAAATTTGATAGACAAAAGTCTGAATTAAAGGCCCAGTTAACAAAAGTTCAAGCCCGGTTCAGAGACGTAGGCCCAAAATCAATCAAGCCCGGTGCAGGACAGAAGGCCCAAATCCATCAAACCCAAAAAGGTTGGCCCAACCTAAAATGGTTGGCCCGAAGCCAACCTGGCCTAACCCAAAGGATTTGGCCCAACATAGAGCAGACTCAGTCCAACGGGCCAAAGCCCATCTGGAGGCCCAGAGGAACTCTATAAATAGAGACCTCCCTCCTTCATTTTCAAGGTTCAGAAAATTGGAGACTCTAGAGAGAATTCATATACCAGAAGACTCTTTGCATTCTTAAAGATCAAATACTGCATGAACGAAAAACACTACTTCGAAGATCAAGAACACTTCTTCAAATCTGAAGAACACTACTTCGAATCTGAAGAACACCTCTTCGAATCTAAAGAATTCGTTGCAACTTCAATCTCGAGAACAAGCTTTATAGCCCTCGAGTGAAACATACGAGGTTCAGAACTGAAGAAGCTCAGAGAATTCAGAAACAAAGTTGTGAAGTCTCTAGAAGCTCCTAAAGATCAAATACAGTCTGAACGAAGAACGCTTCAAGGGAATCGTCAAGAACACGCCACGAATCCATTGAAGTTTTCAACATCGAGAATAAGCTGTTTCAACCCTCGAGACAAGCTAAAAGCTGAAGACCTTCAACACGCTACAAGCCGAAGATCTTCAACAAGCTATTAGCTACAAGTCGAAAACCTTAAACAGGCTATAAGCCGAAGACCTTCAAAAAGTTGCAAGCCAAAGACCTTCAACAAGCTACGAGCGAAGACCTTCAGCTTTCTACACTTGAGAACAAGCTGAAAATCCCTCAAGAAAAATCTACATTCGAGAACAAGCTGTTTCAACCCTCGACCCAAACACATACGTAGGAGAGAGAATCAGAGGATTAAAATACTAGAGATTATACTCACAATTACCTGAAATCAATACAACACAAATTCATTTATACGTGTCTCATTTCCATTCGTTGGTTAAAATCTCGTGTGAACAGATTGCCACGCCCAGTGGGATCTCTCAATGGCACGCCCAGTGGGACCTTCAAATCAAATCAAGTCATGACATCAAAGAAAGTTGCATCAAACATTGCTGCTGCAAGCAACACCTACATGGGTCCGATAACTCGTAGTCGTTCCAAACGGGTTGAGACAAGTGATGATCGAACTCCTGATGCAATGGCAAACAACATCATCAAACTACTGGGTGAAGCTTCCAAAGGTAAGGTTATCGTCAAAGATAACCTGTTGTTCAATCAATCAACTCTTGCTCCTAATCAACTGGGAGAGACAACAAATCAAGATGTAATGTCAGTCATGATGGTTGATATGGACCCTGATGAAAGAATGACGGAGATGGAAAGAAAGATCAACCTCTTAATGAAGGCGGTAAAAAAAAAGAGATCTTGAAATCGCCTATCTCAAAAGTCAAGTCCAAAACAAAGAAACGGCTGAATCTAGCCAAACCCCTGCAGTAAGAAACAACGACAAGGGGAAAAATATGATCCAAGAGGAACAACCGCCTCAACCAGCTTCAGTTGCTTCTTTGTCCGTCCAACAACTACAAGACATGATCATGAACTCTATCAGAGCTCAGTATGGCGGACCAACTCAAAATCCTCTCATGTACTCCAAACCGTACACTAAGAGGATTGACAATTTGAGGATGCCTACAGGGTACCAACCTCCAAAATTCCAGCAGTTTGACGGGAAGGGCAACCCAAAGCAACACGTTGCACACTTCGTTGAGACTTGCAAAAATGCAGGGACGCGCGGTGACCTCCTGGTGAAGCAATTCGTGCGTACCTTGAAAGGAAATGCTTTTGACTGGTACACTAACTTAGAGCCAGAAACGATTGACAGCTGAGAACAATTCGAGAGAGAATTCCTAAATCGCTTCTACAGTACGAGACGAACTGTCAGTATGATGGAACTTACCAGCGCCAGACAACGCAAAGGCGAACCTGTCATCGATTACATCAACCGTTGGAGAGCTCTAAGCCTCGACTGCAAACACCGTCTCACTGAGCTATCTTCCATGGAGATGTGCATCCAAGGCATGAACTGGGGGCTTATTTACATCTTGTAGGGCATAAAACCTCTTTTTTTCGAGGAGCTAGCGACCCGTTCTCATGACATGGAGCTAAGCATCGCTGTTAGAGGGAATAAAGACCTCTTAGTTCCAGACGTGAAGAAAGAGGATAAAGAATTCAAAGGCGCAGATAAGGCTATGAAAAATGCCACTGAGGAGTCCATTGTCGTCAACACGACCCCTCTAAAGTTTTCCTCAAAAGTTAAAGAAGTTAAGTCAAGAAAACAACAAGAAGTGAGTGAACGACGTCGCCCAACTTTGAAAGAAAGACAAGAGAAAGTATATCCATTTCCAGACTCTGACGTCTCAGATATGTTGGAGCAACTACTGAATACACAGTGATTGAACTTCCAGAATGTAAACGACCGGAAGAGATGGAAAAGGTCGATGATCCCAAGTATTGCAAGTATCATCAAGTCATCATTCATCCAGTTGAGAAATGTTTTGCCCTAAAAGAGTTAATTCTAAGATTAGCTAAAGAAGGAAAGATTGAGCTAGACCTCGATGAATAGCTCAAACAAATCATGTTGCAGTGACAATAAACACATGCAGTCAAATGCGCTCTGGTCTTCTTCATGGTAAAGAAGTGGGCTTAGTCCAATTTGGAACCATGCAACCTGTAGCTGTTCGGTTTCAACATGAGATGTCAAGAAACAAACTCCAAGGTACGATCAAACTTACCGATGATAAAGACAAAGGTCAGGTCCTTGTAACTCATTTGAAGAAGTAAAGACAAAGTTTAGCTTCAGACAATTCTAGTCAGTTTAGAAGCTACAAATGCAAAGACAAACATCAAAAGAAGAATGATTCAAGGAAACCTAAGTCGGAAAGGAGGAGAAGCAAAAAATATTCTCAACCTGGAAAATCGATGACCTTAAAGGAATTCTTCTATAGAAATGTCCTTCACATGAAAGAAAAGGAAGAAAACTCTGTTGGTGTTTACTACATTGAAGCAGAAAAAGTTGATGACGTAAAAGAAATCAAGCAAAGGACTTCTGTCTTCGATCGCATCAAGCCTTTAACTACTCGACCTTCAGTCTTCCAAAGGATGAGTATGGTCGCGACAGAAGAAGAGAACCAAGATCCAACTTCTATCTCCACTCGACCTTCAGTCTTTCAAAGGTTAAACGCCACTACAAGGAAATGTCAACCTTCAATATCTGTTTTTGATCGCCTTAAAGTAACAAGTAGTAAAGATGAAAGCATGATGAACACCTCGAATGAAAGGCTTGATCAAGACTATGGTGACGACAAAGAACCGTCCCTTCATGTATGAAAAGGAAGTTCTCCAATCTCATAAATACAGAGGGTTCCTTAAATGTGAAGAAAAATCTCATCGTCTTAACAAATCCTACAAATGAAAGGCTTGATCAAGACTATGGTGACGACAAAGACATTTAAAATGTAAAAGCTCCTTGTCGCAAGAGCCTAAACTGCATGATGCTCCTGGCCCACACGAGCTTAAAATGTGAACGACAAAAAAAAAAAAAAACCTTCTGAACTACGTTCTGACTTGATCCATTTTATTAAGGGTACGTAGGTAGCTTAAAGAAAACTTTAAGTTCAGTCCCAAAAAAAAAAACAAAAAAGTGTGTCGCAACTACTAAGATATGACATACTGGGGGCACTACAAAAAAATTGAAGGTGTTCAATCCTATTGTCAATAGTGACGCTGAAAATTGAAGATGTTGCATCATTGTGAGGACGACACTGCAAGTTAAGTTCATACGAGGTCGCATCCTCTCCAAATTCGAGAGGCTTCGCTACTTCCTCTCAAAGTTCGAGGGCTCCATCGTCGCTTCCTTTTAAAGTTCGAGGACTTTGTCGTCGCTTCTTCTTAAAGCTTGAGAACCTCGTCGTCGATTCTTCTCAAAGTTTGAGGACTTCGTCGTCGCTTCTTCTCAAAGCTCGAAGACTTCGCCGTGGCTTCTTCTCAGAGATCGAGGACTTCGTCGTCGATTCTTCTCAAAGTTCGAGGACTTCGTCGTTTCTTCTTCTCAAAGTTCGAGGACTTCGTCGTCGCTTCTTCTCAAAGTTCGAGGACCTCGTCGTTGATTCTTCTCAAATTCCGAGGACTTCGTCGTCGCTTCTTCTCAAAGATCGAAGGACTTCGTCGTCGCTGCTTCTCAAAGCTCAAGGACTCCGTCGTCGCTTCTTCTCAAAGCTCTTGGACTCTGTCGTCACTTCTTCTCAAAGCTCGAGGGTTTCGTCGTCGCTTCCTCTCAAAGTTCGAAGGCTTCGTCGTCGCTTCCTCTCAAAGCTCAAGGACTTCGTCTTCACTTCTTCTCAAAGCTCGAGGACTTCGTCGTCGCTTCTTCTCAAAGCTCGAGGATTTTGTCGTCGCTTCTTCTCAAAGCTCGAAGACTTCGTCGTCGCTTCTTCTCAAAGCTCGAGGGTTTTGTCGTCGCTTCTGCTCAAAGCTCGAGGACCTCGTCGTCGATACTTCTTAAACCTCGAGGACTCCGTCGTCGCTTCTTCTCAAAGTTCGAGGACTCCTTCGTCGTCTTCAATGACTCTGGCGGTGCTTCGTCTTCAAAGTTTCTGGCAGTGCTTCGTTCTCAAAATCTCTGGCGATGCTTCGTCGTCAAAGTCTCTGGCGGTGCTTCGGCTTCAAACTCTCTAGCGTTGCTTCGTTCTCAAAGTCTTTGGCGGTGCTTCGTCTTCAATGACTCTGGTGGTGCTTCGTCTTCAAAGTCTCTGGCGGTGCTTCGCTTTCAAAGTCTTTTGCGAGGCTTCGGCCTCAAAGTCTCTGGCGGTGCTCCGTCCTCAAAGTCTCTGGCGGTGCTTCACCTTCAAAGTTTCTGGCGGTGCTTT
The DNA here is from genome assembly GCA_036507285.1 of Trichosanthes cucumerina. Classification (NCBI taxonomy): domain Eukaryota; kingdom Viridiplantae; phylum Streptophyta; class Magnoliopsida; order Cucurbitales; family Cucurbitaceae; genus Trichosanthes; species Trichosanthes cucumerina. Next base: position 11,958,836 of record CM071836.1, on the reverse strand, counting down.
GTCCTCAAAGTCTCTGATGGTGCTCTGTCCTCAAACTCTCTGGCAGTGCTTCGCCTTCAAATCCTCTGGTGGTGCTTCGTCCTCAAACCCTCTGGCGGTGCTTCGTCCTCAAACCTTCTAACGGTGTTTCGTCCTCAAAGTCTCTGGCAGTGCTTCGTCCTCAAAGTCTCTGACGACACTTCGTCCTCAAAGTCTTTAAAATTTGGCCTCTGGTAGCTTTATCGTCAAAGTCGTCAAAGTCTAGCCTCTAGCGGCTTCAAAGACTTCGAGTTGTCGTTAATCTGAAGGCAGCTATTCTTCAAAGACGAGCATCAAAATTTTCGCACCAAATTCGAGTTTGCTCGTCAAGTTTCGAGTTCACTCTCGAAGTTTCGAGTCGCTCGCCAAGTTTCGAGTTTGTTCAACAAGTTTCAAGTCCACTCACTAAGTTCAAAGGTTTCTCACAAGGTTCCGAACCTACTCACCAAGTTCTGAATTCGTTCACCAAGTTCGAAGTTCGTGCCCTGCTCGCTAAGTCGCGAGTTCACACTTCGCTCTTTAAGTGTCGAGTTTGCTCGCCAAGTTAGAAGTTTGATCATCAAGCTCCGAGTTCGCTCGTCAAGTTCAGAGTTCGCTCGCCAAGTTCAAAGTTCACTCGCCAAGTTCTGAATTCGTTCGACAAGTTCGAAGTTCGTGCCTTGCTCGCGAAGTCGCGAGTTCGCACCTCACTCCTTAAGTTCAAGTTTGCTCGTCAAGTTTCGAGTTCGCGCTCCGCTCACTAAGTTTGAGGATCACGCGCCTTTCCGCCATATCAGAGTCGTCGTTCGTCGTTGCACGTCCCTCCACCAAGTCAGGAGTGATGCGTCAAGTTAATGATGAAGCGACCGTGAAAGCAAATCATCCCTCAACGGGGAATGTAGTCACTTTCACCTTCAGGAGTGATGCGCCAAGTTGACAGGTTATGAAGGTGAACAGTCCTTAGCCGAAGCTAGGAGCCTTTGTCACATCCAATCCATCGTCGTCGAAGTCGCCAGATTGTGAAGGTGATCTGTCCATAGCCGAAGCTAGGAGCCTTTGTCATCTCCAATCCATCGTCGTCAAAGTCGCCAGGTTGTGAAAGTGATCTATCCATAGCCAAAGTTAGAAGCCTTTGTCACGTCCAATCCATCGTCGTCGAAACTGCCAGATTGTGAAGGTGGTCTGTCTATAGCCGAAGCTAGGAGCCTTTGTCACCTCCAATCCATCGTCGTCAAAGCCGCCAGGTTGTGAAGGTGATCTGTCCATAGCCGAAGCTAGAAGCCTTTGTCACCTCCAATCCATCGTCGTCGAAGCTGCCAGGTTGTGAAGGTGATCTATCCATAGCCGAAGCTAGGAGTCTTTGTCACCTCCAATCCATCGTCGTCGAAGTCGCCAGGTTGTGAAGGTGATTTGTCCATAGCCGAAGACTAGGAGCCTTTGTCACCTCCAATCCATCGTCATCGAAGCTGCCGGGGTGTGAAGGTGATCTGTCCATAGCCGAAGCTAGGAGCCTTTGTCACCTCCAATCCATCGTCGTCGAAGCCGCCATGTTGTGAAGGTGATCTGTCCATAGCCGAAGCTAGGAGCCTTTGTCACCTTCAATCCATCGTTGTCGAAGCTGCCAGGTTGTGAAGGTGATCTATCCATAGTCGAAGCTAGGAGCCTTTGTCACCTCCAATCCATCGTCGTCGAAGCCGCCAGGTTGTGAAGGTGATCTGTCCATAGCCAAAGCTAGGAGCCTTTGTCACCTCCAATCCATCGTCGTCGAAGCCGTCAGGGTGTGAAGGTGAACTGTCCATAGCCGAAGCTAAGAGCCTTTGTCTCCTCCAATTCATCGTCATCAAAGCCGTCAGGTTTCCACCTTTGATCCATCATTGAAGTGTCGTGAATGTAGGGGCTCTTGTCATCTTCGCTTCAAAAAAAGAAGTTAAAAAAATGAGAGAAAGGAAAAAAATGAGTTACCTTAATTCCTTGCTTTTTGGATAATGTTGTATTCTTCAAGGGTAGAGAAATTGTTGAAAAAAAGGTTTTCTCCTAAGGAAAGTGAAAGAATAAGTAAAGAAACCAGAGGACAAATATTATCTTTACATAGAAAAAAATTACTTACCTATTTACCTTCTAGATTAATGTTTTAGGAGGGAGATGCTTGCAAGACTTGCAAGTATTAAGCTTTAAATAAAAAAAATGAAAAAAAGAAGAAAAAAAGTAAGTACATAGATGATTCAAAAAAAAAAAAAAAAAAAAAAAAATCAAAGTTTGGGACTTGCCTCACTCCTTACTATAAAGATTAACCAAGCTTATCTCCACTTGTCTCTTGGGGTGAATTGATAAAAGACTCACCTCCTCTATTTATATAGTTGAAGAAAAGATAAAGGTCACATTCCAAAATCCAAGTTGGAATTCGAATAGGAATTGGAATTGGAATAAGATTTCATTCAAATCAGAATGATTAAAATTCTATCTCCAAATCCAAAATTTAAATTTGGTAGAGTTTCAATTTTATCTCAAATCAAAATTTGGGCATAATCCAAAATTTATTCCAAATCAAAATTTGATAAAATTAATTCTATCAAGTCTAAATCATGGTAGAATTTTAATTTTATCTCAAATCAAAATTTGGGCATCGATTTTATCCCAAATAAAAGTTGAAGAAATTAGTTTTATCCAAATCAAAATCAGAATAGAATTTCAATTTTATCTCAAATCAAAATTTGGGCATAATCTAAAATTTATCCCAAATTAAAAATTGGGTATAAGATAGAAATTTTCCTCAAACCAAAATTTGAGGATAATCCAAATTTTTATTTTAAATCAATGTTTGATTGAAATTCAAATTAAATTTCTATTCCAATTCCAAATTATAAATTAATATAAAATCTACTAAATTCAAATCAAAATTTTATGTCAAATAAAAAAAATCAAAATATTGACTCAAATTCATATTTTGATATGTTGGCATAAAGAGAAAAAAACATGTGTAAAAAAAAATCAATCAAGTCATGAACCAAATTTCATATTTGATTAAATTGACACATCAAGCGGAATTCTAGGAGCAAACCTCATCCAAATTAGAGCAAATCTCTTATGTTATGATTCCAAAATAACTTTTTCGAAATTCACACACATAATTGTGCATAAATTTCGAAAGGGGCATTTGTTGGAATAGAAATTTCGGCGAATCCAAAATTGTCACGTCATCACCCGACATTGATGACAAAATTATTTAATTAGGGACTAATTAAATGTGCAGGCATCCATAAATTAAATTGGTGGCTATACAATTGAGTTTCTTAAAATTTGATAGACAAAAGTCTAAATTAAAGGTCCAGTTAACAAAAGTACAAGCCCGGTCCAGAGACGTAGGCCCAAAATCAATCAAGTCCGGTCCAGGACAGAAGACCCAAATCCGCCAAGCCCAAAAGGTTGGCCCAACCTAAAATGGTTGGCTCGAAACCAACCTGGCCCAACCCAAAGGATTTGGCCCAACAAAGAGCAGGCTCAGTCCAACGGGCCCAAGCCCATCTGGAGGCCCAGAGGAACTCTATAAATAGAGACCTCCCTCCTTCATTTTCAAGGTTCAGAAAATTGGAGACTCCAAATAGAATTCATAAACCAGAAGACTCTTTCCCTGAACGAAAAACACTACTTCGAAGATCAAGATCACTTCTTCAAATCTGAAGAACACCTATTCGAATCTAAAGAATCTGTTGCACCTTCAATCTCGAGAACAAGCTTTGTAGCCCTCGAGTGAAACATACGAGGTTCAGAACTGAAGAAGCTCAAAGAATTCAGAAACAAAGTTGTGAAGTCTCCAGAACCTCCTAAAAATCAAATACCGTCTGAATGAAGAACGCTTCAAGGGAATCGTCAAGAACACGCCACGAATCCATTGAAGTTTTCAACATCGAGAATAAGTTGTTTCAGCCCTTGAGACAAGCTACAAGCTGAAGACCTTCAACACGCTACTAGCCGAAGATCTTCAACAAGCTACAAGTCGAAGACCTTCAATAAGCTATAAGTCAAAGACCTTCAATAAGTTGCAAGCCAAAAACCTTCAACAAGCTACGAGCGAAGACCTTCAGCTTTCTACACTTGAGAACAAGCTGAAAAGCCCTCAAGAAAAATTACATTCGAGAACAAGTTGTTTCAGCCCTCGACCCAAGCGCATATGTTGGAGAGAGAATCAGAGGATTAAAATACTAGAGATTGTACTCACAATTACCTGAAATCAATACAACACAAATTCATTTACACGTGTCTCATTTCCATTCGTTGGTTGAAATCTCGTGTGAACAGTATTCTTTAACAACAAAATAACAATGATGAATGGCAAAAAGAAAATGTACCTGCATTTTTTTTTCTTTAAACACAAATTGAACTTCTATTAAAATGTAGAAATCTAAGGTTTCATTTTCCAAACATATATTGAACTTCTTTGATTACTAGGATTTAAAAAAAAAATACATTGACCATTACTTTTTTTTTTTTTTTTGTAAATGAGCATTGTTTGTTTATATTTGTTAAATCACATGTACGAAATTTAACATCTTTGAAAAAGAGAATGTCATTATTTTATTTTTTTTAAGAGGATAATAAATGACGATATATTTCAAGTTTTCAACATTAATATCACGTAGGAGGCAAAAAATTCACAAAATATTAGTAGGTGGGCCTATTTACATGATTCACAAAACATAAGTATGGTATCAAGGACTTATTTACATGATTCACAAAACATAATTATGGTTCACAAAATATAAATAATGGCCAATACAAGATCGAGTTTATAAGTCCGAAAAAAATTGTTGGAGCATAAAGTATGACCAACTAAATACATGTGCATTTTCATATTATTATGAACAATGAGAGTGTCGTTAGTCGCTGGAAATTATTGTCGACAATACTCGTCGGAGAAGGTATTGTTGGTTGCTAGATAAGGTCACCAACGATTACGAATCGTCAGAAAAGATAGTCGGCAGTGGTCGTCAGTTGCCGCATATGGTTGTCGGTAGTCAAAGAAGGTCGCCGACAATGATCGTCAAAGAAGGTCATTGGAGGTGGTTTTCGATCGCTGAAGGTGGTCATCGGTCGTTGAGGTAGTTTTCGGTTGTCAATCGCCAAGGTGATTACTGATTGCTGATGGTCGCTGGTTATTGGGGGAAGCGGTGATAAAATATGTTAATAGAGTTACTATACAAGTTGGTGGAGTTAATATCCTAACACTGTAGCAAGTCGGTAGAGTTGAGTTGAGTTAGTTTCTATATGGGCCAAACAACGAGTTGGATTTAAAACTCAACTCAACTTAGGGCCAAACACTCCCCTAAAGTAAATTTTAGAATTGTAGAAGCTTAGCTAGCAAATTTACAATGGCTCACAAGATCAAGGATTATTTGGTGTATAAGCTGAATTCATTTACAAATAGTTTACTCATATTTTGTCTAAATGTCAACTTTCTTAAAAGAGAGTATGCTACTTTACTTCTATCAGGAAGAGGGTCCTTTTTATAATTGCAACAATAAAGCATTTGAAGGATTAAGATAAGATTAAAATTTTATGTTAAACTTTATAGCCCAAGAGTAATTAAATCCCTTTTTTTCCCGAGTATTTCCTTCTCTCTAAATTGAGTTAAATGAGAAGATTATGAAGATACCTTTATTAGAAAACATCTAATTATAGGATATAAATATAATTAGTTTTAAAAAAATATATTAATGAAATAAATCACATTATAAAAAGTAAGACTTTTAAGCTATTGATTTTTTGTTTCTTAAAATTAAGCCTATATGCACGAATTTTCTTGTTTTGTTATTCAAAAAACCAACCAAATTTTAAAAATTAAAAAAAATAGTTTTCAAAAACTTATTTTTGTTTTTGAAATTTAGTTAATAATTCAAATATTTTCTTAAAAAAGATGAAAGAAGTTACATGAGAAAACAAACCCAATTTTCACCAATCAAAAACCAAAAATCAAAGCTTCATTTGATAACCATTTGATTTTTTATTTTAGTTTAGTCACAATTTCTCTCTAATGATTTTCATTTACTCTATAGTAGTTTCCATCTTTCTTTAAAGAAGCATCTAAGTTTCTAGCTAAATTCCAAATTCCAAAAACTATTTTTTTTTTTTAGTTTTCAAAACTTGACTTGATTTTTGATAACATATGTAAAAAGTAGATAAGAAAACATGAAAATTTATAAGTAAAAATAATTTATCAAATGGTTATTGACCGGAGCCTAAACAACCCAATCACTGATAAGGAATCAAGTTATGTTATTCTCTTGAGTATCACTTTCTACAAGTTGACTACCATTGAAAGGAATCACAACATGCAAAGTTTTTCAATTACAACATTAAGAAAAAGCTCTTCCACAAAAGACCTGAACTGTACATTGAATGCATGAATAATTATTAAATAAACAATAAGTTTCTTTTCATCGCAAGCTAATAGTTTGAAAATCAATTGAATAATTCTCCAAAAAGCAAACTTCAATCTTAAGTTTCTCTTAATGATCTTCACTCATTCTTCTGTGGCAAAGCTTCAATATATGCCCTCTTCAAAGTGGGAAATGCCTCTTTTTCCATTTAAGAAGCAAACCCATGAAGCCAAAAGTGTGGGAAACTTTTATCTGAATTGTTGCAAAATGCTTCTGAATCTGAAGGATTTGGCATGTGGGTGCTAAGAGTGATTGTGTATAAAAAGGGAGGTTTTGGTTGTGGCCTTCTCAAACTTGTCAACAACTTTCCTCTGTTTTGCTTCTTCTTTTCCAATGGCTTGTTCTGCATTTCGGCTTCTTGTGCCACTGCTTGCGGTGGTGGTGATGGTGGCAGTGATGGCGGAGGCAACGCCACCAGGGATCGCTAAGAACCCGAGCCATGCAACGTGCAAGATTAAGAAGTATAAACATTGTTATAATTTGGTTCATGTTTGTCCCAAATTTTGCCCGGATCAATGTACTGTTGAATGTGCTTCTTGTAAGCCTATTTGTGGTGGTGGGGGTGATGCCAATCCCCCGCCGGAGGATGATCCCACTCCAGCCACCCCTTCTCCGCCGGAGGATGATCCCACTCCGACTTCCCCTTCTCCGCCGTCGGAAACTTATTACTCACCTCCACCTCCTGTGGTTGTAACTCCAATCCCCCCTACTTCAACACCTACTCCACCACATTCTCCATCGTTGCCTCCACCAACACCAGTAACTCCTTCGCCTTCTCCTCCAACTCCGTCGTCTCCACCGCCTCCGTCTACTGGAACTCCTGACACCCCTCCAACTATTTCGTCACCTCCTCTGGTTACTTCAACACCACCTCCGGTAATCACTCCCCCATCATTGCCTCCGGTGAACCCTAACCCTCCATCCACCCCTCCGACAAACCCCAACCCTCCATCAACACCTCCAACAAATTCCAACCCTCCATCAACGCCTCCAACAAACCCCAACCCTCCGTCGACGCCTCCGACTAACCCCAACCCTCCATCAACAACTCCGGAGAACCCCAACCCTCCATCGACGCCTCCGACAAATTCCTATCCTCCAAAGAGTCCCAACCCTCCGACGAACTCCAATCCTCCAACACCATCTACTCCAAATTCTCCATCGCCATCACCACCTCCACCGATACCATCAGAAACTCCTAGCTCCCCATCTACTAACACTCCTCCACCGACTTCTCCAAGACCATCTCAGCCAGCTTCTCCACCCCGACCACCGCCTACTGGTGTCGCTGGGCAACCACCATCTCCAACTCCACCATCTTCCTCAGCCGGGGCAGCAAAGAGAGTGAGATGCAAAAATGTGAATTATCCTCAATGTTACAACATGATTCACACTTGTCCCAGTGCTTGCCCCAGTGGATGTGAAGTTGATTGTGTTACTTGCAAACCTGTCTGCCGTAAGTATAATTGTCTAACAATCCCCGAACACACATTTCAGTCATTAAAATTATAAGCTTAAATCCCTAAACTTAATCTTCATACTTATAAAGATTTTTAACTAATTTAGTAACTTATAAACCTTTGTATACATCTAAATTAGTTTAACAAAAATGTGTGTCGTGTGAACAGAATTATGCTCAAAACATGTCATTCGATCCTTAGACGAGTGACATGTAAGTGTTAGGTAGGACTTGTCAAACATAAGCTTAAAAAATAGAGATCCCATTAGAAATTGTGCAAGGTTTGGTGACCTATTTAGAACTTTTAACCTAGAGACCAAATAGGCTTTACATTAAAATTCTTGGGTTAAATTATTGTTCTTAGTCTTTAATAGCTTCCTAAATTTTCAATTTTGTATTTGATTGGTCTATTGACCTTAAGAAACATCCAATAAGTTAGCCACAAAATTAGAAGTTTAGAAATTTATAAAACACTACCTTATTTGTTTTTGGTTGAAAATGGCAGATTGTGACAGACCAGGAGCAGTGTGCCAAGACCCACGATTCATCGGCGGCGACGGCATAACCTTCTACTTCCACGGCAAAAAAGACAGAGATTTCTGCCTGGTTTCCGATCCCAATCTCCACATCAATGCCCATTTCATCGGAAAACGAAATCCCTCCTTAAAACGAGACTTCACTTGGGTCCAATCCCTCGGAATCCTCTTCCAAACCCACCGCCTCTTCATCGCCGCCCAAAAAACCGCTGTCTGGGACGATTCCGCCGACCGCCTCACAATCGCCCTCGATGGCCGGCCGGTGACCCTCCAGGAATCCGAGGGCAGCCAGTGGCAGGACCCCGTAGAAAACCCCACCGTCGTCGTCGTTCGACTGGCTCCGGCGAACCACGTGATGGTGGAAGTGAAAGGGCTGTTCAGAATCACGGCGAAGGTGGTGCCGATAACAGAGGAGGACTCGAGGATTCATAACTATGGAGTAACAGAAGAGGATTCGTTTGCCCATTTGGATGTTGGGTTTAAATTTTTTGGGTTGAGCGGTGAAGTGAATGGGGTTTTGGGGCAGACGTATGGGGCTGGATATGTGAGTGCTGTGAATGTGAAGGCGGCGATGGCGGTGATGGGGAGGGAGGAGGAGTTTGAAACTTCGAGCTTGTTTGCAGCGGATTGTGCGGTGGCTAGATATGGCGGCGGCGGCGGTGGCCATGAGGAGGTGGCTTGAAGTTAAGGGTTTTACTTTTGAGGACTTGAAAATTTGAAATTGGAAAGGAAATTTTCTGTTTATAAAGAATAAAGGGATTGGAGTTGGAAGAAAATGTGTAAAATTCCAGTGAGAACATCATTATTAACTCAGTAATTAATATATAATATAATACTATAATACTATAATTTTTTCTTCCATAAATTACCATTTTCCATTTTGATTATTGTTAAGATTATTACCATTAATGTTTGTTTCTATTAAATTGTTCTTTGGAGCAAAAAAAAAGTGCAGAAAGTAAGAGCTTTAAGTTTAGAAATTAAAAAAAAAAAAGCTATGGTGTTTGAGTGCACAGTTAAGTTGTTCTGTTTGGATAAAGAGTTAGTTATAGGAGTTCTCAAATCTATATTTGAAAGGTAGATTCATTAAATTATTAAGAATTTATTTCTATAAATTTTAAGATTGAAATTTTTTTTTATTTATTAATTTATGTATACTTTATAAATTTCTTTAGAGAAAATAAGAATTTTGAACAAAATAATCTCACGCTCTTTTTTTAATATCTCTCACATTAATTATTCATTTGAATTGAATACTTTTTAAATAAAAGAAAGTCTTATAATACTTTTTTACATACATGTGATTTGGAAAGATTTCAGTCCATTAATTTAAAGAAGTTCAAATAAACTTCAAGGTTTTTATGTTTTTATTCTTTTGATTCTAAAAATAATATTGATTTGTTTTCGTCGACCTAAAATTGAGATTTTAAATTATATGATTTTATGAACATCTTATAAGTATTTAATTAAATACTTGTTTCATCGATTTTAAAATTTTGCATTTAAGATTTATTTTTCAAGTTTAATAAAAATATTTTTTTGTATAATTTAAGGTTTTATTTTTCTAACTAATCAATGTAATGGATTATCTTTCTTTTTCAAGCTTAATAAAATATTTTTTTTATAATTTAAGCTTTTATTTTTCTAACTAATCAATGTAATAGATCATTTATAGTTTGATTAATAATATATTCTTTGAAGTTTTAAATAACTAAGTAAAAAATATAAAAAAAAATAAATATATATGTTAGTTTTAAATAATTAAGTTTAAAATGAATATATATTTTCTAACCCCACTCGAAATAAGTATCACATATACTTTTGTTTAGATGACTATATATTCATGTTATTTCTTGTAATAATTTTATTTTATTAAGGTTAGAAGGAGAAATCGTTTATCTTTTTTACTTTGAATACGATTAATTTGAGAATCAATATTTTTAATACATTAACCTTTTTAAATACTTTCTTAAATTGTAATACAGGTTAGTTTCAAATATATTTTCTTATCTTTAAATTGTAAAATTATATATATATTTTTAGATATTAATAAAAAAAAAAAAGCTAAAAAGGGTATGATTGTTATTTGTTAAGCAATTTTTGTTTAAACTTAAAAAAAATGTAGATGACAGGTAGAGGAAGTGAGATAAGAAGCTTTTTATCAATTAAAAAATTGTTACGTAGTACTCTCATTTACATTAAGAATTTTAATTTAAATAATAATATTATATCAAAAACATTCTTATATAATTTATATTTTAAAAATAAAATTATAAATAAAAAGAGAAAATATTTTTATTAATTATAGGACAAATAAAAATATTTTTAAATAATTATTTTTATTAAATTAGTAATTAGTAATTATGATGAGAAAAATTATATAAAAATAAAAAATAAATTAAGAAATTAAAAAGATTTATGTAAAAAAATATAGAGGGAAAGGAGACGAGAGAAGAGAGATGTAGAAATGAGGTAAGGTGAAGAAAAAAATAAGACAGTTGTGGGACCCACCATGTGGAGAGTTAGAGGAGGACTTAATAAGTTTCTGAGGCCAACCATAGGAAATTGAAGGAGTTAATATACTTGTCGGGCCCACAATAGTAATTAAGAAATCCAAACAAGGAGCAAAGTTATTAACTCCTCCCAACTCTACTTTCTCCAACTCATCAATACAAACATCTCGTAAAAGTTTCTAATAGATGTATGAGTTTTTAATCTTGTGCCTAATAGATCCTTGAGAAATTTGAAATTTTTAAAAATTAATTGATCTATTAAATATAATTCTGAATTTTATGTCTAATATAATGAAACCCTAACATTTCAATTTTGTATTTAATAGATTTGTGCTTTAAAAAATTGAAAGTTCAAGGACTAAATTTGTAATTTTGAAAGTTCAGACACCAAATAGACACAAATCTCAAAATTTAAAGACAAAATTTAAAATTTGAACTTATTACTTAGTCCCCGTTTGATAACCATTTAGTTTTTTGTTTTTAGTTTTTGAAAATTATGCTTATTTTTCACAACTTCCTTTCATATTCTCTACAATTAGTTCTATCTTTCTTACGGTACCATTTAAGTTTCTAACCAAATTTCAAAAACAAAAATAAGTTCTTGAAAACTATTTTTTTTAGTTTTCAAAACTTAGCTTAGTTTTTGAAATCATAGGTACAAAGTACATGAGAAAACATAGAAACTCATTGATAGATGTAGTATTTTTAGGCTTAATTTTCAATAACTAAATAGTTATCAAACGGGGTATTAATTGTTTATGAATCAAGTTGATTAGAATAAGAAATGATGCTTTGAATTTTGACATGAGCTTAGTTATATATATATATATTTTTTTTTTGAGAAAGTAGTTATGAATAATTTGATCAAATTAAATATGGTACGGTTGGTACACCGCATCGAATTTTTAGTCAAATAATAATTTTGGTTATTGTTGTTATTTTGTCACTACTTTTTTTTTTTTTAGTTTTGGTCACTAACTGTTTAACTCACACATAATTTGACTTCAAATGTGGATTTAATTTTCTAAAGAAAAAAAGTGTATTTAGTTGTCAATCAAAACATAATTCACTTGATGAAGATATATATTATTGACTTAGAGTCAAATGTTCAAATCTTCCATGCTCAATTGTTGTCGAAGCATTTAACATTGACATATACATATTTTGAATAACAAGTGGGTCATGATTCAAGCATGACTCAACTAACTAAGATATTGTGCCAATTTGAGTAGAACTCATTAGTCAAGTTTATAAAACTAAAACAAGAGAGAGAAAATGATCATGAATGCCTCTAGTACTTTCTCATGAGTGTAGAAGAAACCACATTGAACTTGGATTTAAGTGGTAGAAACTGACCAGTTGAAAGTGGTTTAGTAAAGACATCTACAATCTGAGTTGAAGCAGAAAGATGATGAATAAAAATTTATTTCTGAAAAACCAAGTCTCTAACAAAATAAACATCAATTTCAACATGCCTTAATATGTGAGTGCATAACTGGACTAGCACTTAAGTGAACAACGCTCCAAGATTATCACGTCATACAACTGGTGCTCTAAAAAATCATGAAAAAGATATTGCAACCAGACCAATTTCACATAAACATGAGCAAGCTTGTGATACTCAACCTTTGTACTAAAATGAGAGATAATAGTTTGTTTATTAGAAGACCACTAGATCAAGTTACCCCCGAATTATACACAGAATTCTGAAGTAAATTTTCTATCATCTATAAACATCAGCAAACCCTTAAGTTATAAGCTCCTTAGGTTTACTAAAGAAGATACCATGCTTTAAAGTCTCACACAGATACCTCAAAATTCTTTTCACAACTTGTAAATGACATAAGGTGGGAGCATGCATAAATTGACAGATTTTATTCACGTTATAATAATCTCAGGTCGAGTCAAGGTAGTACTATAAAGCACCTATAGTTCTTTTATAGAGATGAACATCATGAAACAACTCCCCTTGATAAACTGACATTACAATCCCACTAAGCAGTAGAGTTAGTGGAGTAGAAATAGACTTAGTTACATGCATCTTAGTCTTGTAAAGTAAATTAGAAAGATAATTTGATTGAGACAAAAATAGTCCACCGATAGATGGATAAGAGACTTCTTCTGATAAAGTTCATATTTTGCATATTTTTAGCCATTTTTATTTAAACTATTTGCACAATTGCATGATTTTATAGTTCATAAAAATAGCAAATTAATGAGAAAATAGCCAAAATTAGCTAAGGGAGTGTTTTTGAGCTAAGAGATAAGAAATAAGCTAAGAGCAAAATAATTTATTTCTAATGAGTTTGAATGTTTTTATGCAAAAAAGTGAAGACTGATAACAATTGCAATTGCAATTCCGTCTGAAGCCAGAAGCTTGAAAAACTGCCAAAATTGTGATTACAATTGCAACTACAAATCCGTTTGGGACAGAAATGAAAAGGCAGTGAAATTTTAATGAGAGTTTTATTCACACCACATTGGAAACATTTACAGAATACCTTCATATATATAGAAGGTATGTTTAACAACCTTCTAACCTCTCAACTAACTATTAGTTCAAACTAATAATAATAATAGCAACCAAAGAAATCTAAACAACTTTAACAAAGAATAATAACTATTAGCAGTTACATAACAGCCTAACAATCTAACAACCTAACACCCGCCCTCAAACTTAAATCTCTTTGAGATCGAGTTTGGACCGTAGGTACAAGAAACGAGTGTGACTTAATGGCTTGGTAAAGACATCACCAAGTTGATCTGTAGTAGAAATGTGATTGATTTGGATGTCTTTTCTTGTGGCTCGTTCTCGAACAAAGTGATAGTCAATTTCGATATGTTTGGTGCGTGCATGGAACAAAGGATTGTTGGCCAAAGCTATTGTTGAGGTGTTGTCACACCATACTATTGGAACACAAGGTATTGGAACATGAAAGTCACATAGTATTTGACGTATCCAACAGAGTTCTGTTGTTGCATGGGCCAACGATCTATATTCTGCCTCTGTTGACGACCTTATCACTGTACATTGCTTTTTAACATTCTAGGAGATGGAGTTGAGACCTAGAAAGATGACATAACATGTGATAGAACGCTTATCAACTAAATCACTAGCCCAATCCGCATCACAAAATACTTGCAAATCAATAGGAATGGCTTTAAACTAAGTGTCATGTCAACAGAACCCTGCAGGTAACGTAGGATGCGCTTGACTGCAGTTAAATCTTTTTCTGTAGGCGAGTGCATCCTTTGACATACTTTGTTCACATCAAAAAGAGATATCTGGGCGAGTGAATGTTAGGTACTGTAACGTCCAAACAAGGCTACGATATTTTTTAGCATCCGTAAGGTAAATCAGGAGAGATTTGAGGAACTGTAGTTGCACATGGTGTAAGATAAGGCTTACATCCTGTCATTTCAGCACGTTAAAGTAAGTCTTTGGTGTATTTCTTCTGACAAACTATGAGAGTGGTTGATGTACGGGCTATCTCAAGGCCGAGAAAGTACTTTAGTTCCCCAAGATCAATCATTTCAAACTCAGCCGTCATTGATGAGCTCATCTATGTATGAGGTATTGTTGCTAGAGACGACAATGTCATCTACATAAAGTAGTAAAAAGGTTATGGATGATGACGTCACTTTGTGAAACAAGGATGGATAGCCTTTGACGCCTCAAAGCCAAGTTGCAAGAGATAGTATGTGAATCGCTCATACCAAGCCCTAGGAGCTTGCTTTAAACCATACAACAATTTATTTAGTTTGCAGACATGATTGGGATGCTCCTTATCAACAAAACCTTGCGGTTGAGTCATATAAACCTCTTCCTTTAGCACACCATGTAGAAATGCATTCTTTACATCTAGTTGTCTTAGGGGCCAATTAAAGCATACAACTAGGGAAAACAAAATTCGAACAGTAGTATGTTAAACAACTGGGTTGAACGTCTCATCATAGTCAACACCACACTCTTGGTGGAACCCTTTTGTTAGGCTTTGTATCTAGCCACAGTACCATCTGGACTTCTTTTAATTCGGAACACCCACTTGAATGGCTCTTTTGTTAGTAGGCAAGGGAACTAATGCCCAAGTGTCTTGCCTCTGTAATGCTATAAATTCTTCAGCCATAGCATTTCTCCATTTCTCATGTTTATGGGCAGTGGAAAAGCTCGAAGGCTCTTCATTGAGTAATTGATCATTATCCTTACAAAGAGCAACATACACTTTCTTCTTTGATATTCCAGATTTTGACCTAGTGGTCATGGAATGAGTATTGTTGATTGGTAAAGGAGTCGATGTCACACAAGGTGCAGGAAGAGGATTGGTGTTTGTGGATGGAATTGATAGACCAGGGTTGGACATTTGAGATAAGGGCTGAGAATAGGAGAGAAGAGGCAGTATGGAGGGACTGATGGTCTGAGCTGGAAGGACTGAGTTTGAGGGAACAGTAGTGTTGTGAGCATAAGCGAACAACGTTTCTTCAAAGATGACATGCCTTGAAATAATGAATTTGGTTATTTTGGGATTATAGCACACATAGCCTTTGGTGGATTGAGTGTAGCCGAGAAACACATGTTGGCACGTTTTAGGTTGCAGTTTATGAGTTGTGTATGGCTTCATAAGTGGATAACAAGCACAACCAAAGGTTTGGAGCATTGATATATCTGGTATACAATTATATAGTAACTCATAAGGTGACTTGTTTTGTAAAGATGGTGAAGGCAAACGGTTTATTAGGTAGGCTGCAGCAGAAAAGGCATGGAACTAGAATTTTAAGGGTAAGGACGCATGGGACATTAAGGTAAGGGCAACTTCTTGTAGATGACGGTTCTTTCTCTCGGCTACCCCATTTTGTTGGGGGGTGTGTGGGCAGGTCTTTTGATGAACAATCCCATGTTTGGCTAGATAATTTTCAAGTTCATTGCTTGTGTATTCTCTCCCCCCCCCCCATCGGATCTTAGAATTTTAATATTGGATTTAATATGTTTTTCAATAAAGGGTTTGAAGGTTTGGAAAATTTGAGAGATTTGAGATTTATGGCTCATTGGAAAAATCCAAGTGTAACGAGACATGTCATCTATAAAAGAAACATAGTAACGACAGCCAGAACAAGACTTTTCAGGACTAGGACCCCACACATCACTATGTAAAAGTTGAAGTGAAACGGTTGAGTGAGACTTTGATAAAGGAAAAGGAATCTTATGCATTTTACCTTGTAAACAGGCAACACAAGTACAATGAGTAGAAGGAATTGAAATACATGATTTTGATAAGGTTGCCCTTAGTATAGGGTCTGATGGATGACCTAGGCGATTGTGCCAGTGGGATGCAGGGACTTTTATGCTGACAAAGGTTGCTGGTTTGTTTGGAAAGCTGGTCTGACTTGAATTGGGTGAGACGAGATAAAGACCATTCTTAGAAGGACCCTGAAAAAGAACTTTGTGAGTACGTTTATCTCTAATGAGAAAAGAATCTTTATCAAAGAGAATTGAGCAATTATTCTCTTTGCACAATTGATGAACCGAAAGTAGATTAGCTGACATTGAAGGAACATGAAGAATTGAGTGAAGATTGAAAGTATAGGAGGGTGTGGGAAGGATTCTTTTACCATTATGTGTAACCAGCAACCTTTGACCATCACCAACAGTCATTTTTTCATCACCTTGACAAGGAACAGGTGAGTTGATAAGGGCCATATCTTGTGCAACATGGGCATTGCAGCCTGAATCTGCCAACCATACTTGGTCGTTATTATTTGAGCCTGCAGCATAGGATGCAACCATGGTTGCAAGCTGGGTTGGTGGATGTCTGCCTTGATATGCATAGTCCATTCTGTGAAAGCAATCCAAGGCCGAATGACCAGGTCGATTGCATATTTGGCACATAGATCGATTTCCATTGCTTCGATCAGTTGGATTTGGAG
Organism: Trichosanthes cucumerina; assembly: GCA_036507285.1. NCBI lineage: Eukaryota > Viridiplantae > Streptophyta > Magnoliopsida > Cucurbitales > Cucurbitaceae > Trichosanthes > Trichosanthes cucumerina. Next base: position 11,941,975 of record CM071836.1, on the reverse strand, counting down.
TGTAACCTCATCTTTGGTGGTAGTTATTGTTGCGGCCACCACGGTTGTTTGACCCCCTGCCACCACCTCTGGAATTTCCACCTCTGTTCCACCTTTGATTATTGGAATTTCCACCTCTTGAATGATTATTGGAGTTACCACCTCTGTTGGATCCTTGATTTCTTTGGAGCGAAAGCATTGCAGTGGCAGGCACCAGATTTTCGACAGCTTTGTGTTGAGCTTCAAGGGTTTGTTCCTCTATTTTTAACAGAGAATAAAGATTCTCAAAAGAAACTGCATCAACCCGTGTTCGAAGTGATGTGCGAAAAACATGATATTCACTGGGCAATCCATTTAAGATATAGATCAACATTTCTTCATCATTAATCACAATACCCATATTGGCTAGTCGATCTTCGGTTTCTTTTGCACGTTGAACGTAATTATCAACTGATTCATCAGCTTTCTTGGAGAGAATTTGTAATGTGGAGCGGAGATGAATGATATGAGAGCGAGAAATAGAGGAAAACCTTGTTTCGAGGCAAAGCCATGTTTCTCGTGCAATGGAGCATCTAACCACAAAAGCAAGAACTTGAGAAGATAAAGTGGAGTTTATCAAGGTTGCAATGGCACGATTTTGCGCAAGTCAATCTCCATAATGTGGATTTGCCTCTGATGTTGTTCTTCCTTGATCATCAAGAAGATATCGCGGGGGTTCAGACACCGATCCATCAACAAAACCAAACAATTTGTGAGCATGAAGAATTGAAGAGATTTGATGCTTCCAAAGGGAGTAATTTTCAGAATCAAGTTTGATTGAAATCAAATTGCAGATGTTTGACAGAAGGAGGATGGGTAAGGAGCTGTGAGATAGAGCAGAGGATTGGGAAGTGGTGGAACTGCTTGAGGGTGCCATTTGTAATTTTCAGATTTGGACGTTTGTCAAGAAGGCTCTGATTCCATGAAAAGACAGTGAACTTTTAATGAGAGTTTTATTCACACCACATTGGAAACGTTTACAGAATACCTTCATATATATAGAAAGTATGTTTAACAACCTTCTAACCTCTCAACTAACTATTAGTTCAAACTAATAATAATAATAACAACCAACAAATCTAAACAGCCTAACAGCAACAATAACCATTAGCAGTTACATAACAACCTAACAATCTAACAACCTAACAAGAAATTCGAGAAATTGGGAAGAAATCTAGAAATTCGATTTTTTGAAGATATATTTGAAGATTCTCTCCACGATTTGGGCTCAAAGGGACTCCATTATTTCCTTAATTATTTATGGAGCAAACCCTAGCACTTGGATGCTATAAATATTAAGATTCAAGCCATGATAAGAAAGAAAACAAGACCCATTACAGCCGCAATACCCATTTATTTCATGTAACTTTTGCTTTATTTATTCTCGACTTTGAGGAAGAAAAACTTTACAAAAACTCCAATCCAACCTTGTCGAAAGATTTCATCTCCTTGAAAAAGGTTGATTTAGAATCGATTAAAGAGGTAGTAGTATCTCCCCAAAAAACTCGATTTCCGTTGCATTTTTAGCATTTACAATTCTGTTTAGACTTTTAATTCCAATTTCTGTTTTAGTTATTTATACTTTCGAGTATTTTGCTTGTGTTATATTTACATTCAGTTATTTACTTATTGTCTTCTATTTTTGTTATTTAATTTACAACAAGTAGCTTAATGAAAGTTCATTTTCTCTCATCGAAGGCTTTTTTTCTTGCGATTCTTTTACCTTTTATTTAAAGTTTAGTTTCAGTTTTTCTTATTTTTTCTACTTAGGATGTTTTTTCTTTTATTTGATATTTTTTTTATTTACTTTCCCCATAATGAGCTAATTCCATCATTGGGACTCGAATATGTGGATGTCCTAAAGATTGGAAGCATGACCTAAAATGTAAAAGTAACTTTGCTTAATTCCATAACATTGTTTGCTTTTATTGATTATCATTCTTATTGTGAATCTAGATTGATCACCTAAATGAACATACAAAGATCAAATTTTAATACTGAAATGGTTAAATAAGATCACGTGTTCATACAAAGCAATAGAGGAAAGAAACTTAGACATAAGCACTTATTTTCGACCCTAGACAAAAGGAAAAACCTCTAAGATCGAGGGTTGTATGCCCATCTAACTAAGTTTGTATTAGCCATAGACATATGGTTTCATCGCTCAGGCTTCTAAAGGCTTTTCGATTAAAACCAAATAGATATTGAACCCAGTTTATAGTGTTTGGTGATTGAGAAAAGATTGCAATTGCATTTTAGGTGCAATTCTTTTCTAAGGGGCAAAAGCATTTTCGGATCCCTTCCTTTTAATACTTGATTTTTAGTACACTCGCAACCTTTCCAATTTTTTCACATTGGTTACAAAGGTTTCTTTGTGTGAATATCTTTGCTTTAATCCTGAATTTTGATGAAATTCGTTCTCCGTGAGATCGATATTTTGGAATATTTTCAATTACTACTTGTTTGATAGTGTGCACTTGCACTAGACTAAAGACTTTTCTATTCAAAAAAATTCTTCTAAAAAGTCCACACGTTTTCAGTTGACCAACTCCCAAAAAGTAACTCAATAACCTCAAATCTTTAAGAAAAAACTACTTAGGTAAGTTAGATATGAATAAAAAAAAAGGAGGAATTGTCAATGACCACAATGTCATCTACATAGTCAAAAACACAATTTTGTCCATGCTTATGATACACAAGAAGAGAAGAATCAACCTTAGTACTAACAAACTCAAAAGACTGGAGGAATATGCTTAAACGATCAAACCACACACGAGGATCAATTTTTGAAATCATACTAGAGGAATGAGATATGTACACTTTTCTCACTCAAAATACGATGAAGAAATGCATTATTTATATCCACTTGCCTGAGACAACATCCATTATACAAGACAATAGTAAAAGAACTCTTGCTAGTAATAGGCTTTACCACTGGACTAAACGTTACTATATAATCAATATCAACCTTCCGATGAAAATCCTTGGCAACTAATCAAGCTTTATACCTTGCAACAAAGCCATCACAGTTCCTCTTTATTTTGTACGGCCATTTACAACTCATAATCCTTTTATCTAGAGGTGGAGACACAAGAGTCCAAGTATCATTAAACATAAGGGCATTATATCTTCTTTCATAGCTTGAACCCAATGAGGACTCTTAAGAGTTTCTTAAAACACTGGGTGGTTTACAATCTACATATTTAGATAAAAACATTTTAGGCTTGATAATATCAACCTTTTCTTGAGTCACCATAGAATGTTGATTAACAACCAAGAGTTGAACCAATATTGATGCAACAGAGGATGTGTTCTCAGGCAAAGAAGAAGAAGATAAGTTTCGGGTAAAGAAGAAGACTCACTTGAGGCTGAAGAGGAAATGGGAGAGAGAGGATTAAAATTTGTTGAAGGATTGGTGTTCACATGACTAGCAGAGTCGTGTGAAGAAGGAGAAAAAGGTACAGATAGACTAGACACTTGAGGTGATGGAACAACCATCTGGTCAACAGAAAAGAGGAAAAAGAAGAGAGAGGAGAAACAAGCAAAAATATGTGAATGGATGAGGACTTTATACGATAGAAGTGGATAAAAATTATGATGAAGTAGCTGGAATTTGGCCCTCATAAAAAAGTACATGTCTAGAAATAAAGACACAAGCAGAAGAAGAAATACACTTATACCATTTAACATTGTTGTATCCAAGAAAAATATAGGGAACAAATTGAGGATCAATTTTATGATTATTATAGGCATGAAGAAAATGATTACAAAGGAAACCAAAAACTCTAAGAAACGAATAGTTAGATTTAGTGCCAAAAGGTTTTTCTAAGGGAGAAATGTTCTTATGAGCATTGGCAGGGAGGCGATTAATCAGAAATACTGTAGTAGAGAAGGCATCATCCCGAAACTCTGAAGAAAGAGATGCATGAGAGAGAATGGTAAAACTTGTATCATGTTTATGATTGTGCTCAACTAAACCGTTTTGTTGAGAAGTCTGAGGACAAGAAAACGATGGTCTATACCTTGGGACTTAAGGAGTAAAGGAACAAAATTCACCCCATTATCAGATTGAAATAATAAAATAGAACATCGAAACAACTACTCAACATGAGTTTTAAACAACAAGAAAGCATGAAAGACCCTAGACTTCAATTTAAGAAAATACACCCATATATAACGAGAATAAGCATCAACATAGCTTATGTAAAATTAAAAACCATTACGAGACATTTTATAAGCAAGGCCCCATATATCAACAACCACAAGTTGAAGAGGAAAAGAATAAATAGTAGATGAATCATCAAAAGGAAGCCTATGACACAAACCAACAACACAAGCATGACACAAAGCCTTCAATTTATTTATAGACATGACAACATTACAAGACTCAAGTACAGTTTTAACAGTAGGCGGAGTGGCCCAATCTGTTATGCCACAAATCAACAATAGATGAATTCACATAAGAGTGGGGAGAAACACGAGCTTTTGAAACAGACAACATGTAGAAAATACCAAGAGTAGAATGTATTATTTCTGTATATTTACTATGAGAAGAAAGAATTTCTTATATAGGAGAAACCCCTTATTTACAGAAAAAGAAATAATCTTTCAACACATATAATACAAATAATATAAAAGATACCAAATAATATCAAATATTCTCATTAACAAATAAGGAAATAACCAACATTCCCCCTCAAGTTGTTCTGAAGATATCTTCCATTGTCAGCTTGGTGATCATCTTGTCAAATTGTCCTTTAGGGAGACCCTTTGTCAACACATCAACTATTTGCTCTGTCGTAGGGAGATAAGGAATGCATATGACTCCTGCATCAATCTTCTCTTTTATGAAATGTTTATCAACCTCAATATATTTTATCCCATCATGAAGGATTGGATTGTGGGCAATGGAAATTGTTGCCTTATTGTCACAATAAATACGCATTTGTTGTTTATGAGGAAACTTTAACTCTTCTAATAATCTTTTTATCCATATGCCCTCACAAATTCCATAGGCTAAGGCTCTGAATTCAGCTTCAACACTACTTTTGGCTACCACATTTTGTTTTTTGCTGCACCAGGTAACTAAGTTACCTCCAATAAACAAACAATATCCAGAAGTAGATCGTCTATCTGTCGTACTCCCTGCCTAGTCAGCATCGGTGTAAACTTAAACATGTAAGTTATCATGCTTCTTAAACAATATACCTTTTCCAGGGGTTCCTTTCAAGTATCTTAGGATCCTGTAGACTAGTTCAAAGTGAGAAGGTCCTGGGGCATGCATAAATTGACTTACCACGCTTACTGCGAACGCAATGTCAGGACGTGTGTGAGATAAATAAATGAGTCTTCCCACAAGTCTCTGGTATTTTTCTTTGTCTTTAACCTCTTTTCCTGTTGCAACCTGTAATCTCAAATTTGGCTCGATAGGAGTTTCTGTTGTTCCGCAACCAAGTAGGCTCGTCTCTTTAGGTAAATCAATGATATACTTCCTTTGATTTACAAGAATGCCCTCATTTGACCTAGCAAATTCTATTCCTAGAAAATACTTCAGGGTTCCCAAGTCTTTGATTTTGAATTCATCAGCCAGGTTTTTCTTCAAAGTTGTCCATCCTGCCTCTTCATTTCCTGTAAGAACAATGTCATCGTTATATACTATTAAAACAACAATTTTGTTATTTTCAGTATGTCTATAGAAGATAGTATGATCTGCTTGACTTTGATAGAATCCATAGCTCATTACTACTTTTCCAAACCGTTCAAACCATGCTCTAGGAGATTGTTTAAGGCCATATAGAGATTTCTTCAACCTACACACTTTGTTAAGCCCCAGTTCTTCTTCAAATCCATGTGGCAATTCCCATAAAAACCTCTTCTTCAAGATCCCCATTGAGAAATATATTCTTGACATCAAGTTGATAAAGAGGCCAACCTGCATTGACAACAATTGATAACAGAACTCTAATAGAGTTAATTTAGCAACATGAGCAAATGTTTCCTGATAATCAATCTCATAGGTTTGAGTGAAGCCTTTAGCAACAAGTCTAGCCTTGTATCTCTCAATACTGCCGTCAGCTTTACATTTTATGTTAAACAACCATATTTACATCCTACTGTCTTCTTACCTTTTGGTAATTCTGCTATATTCCATGTGTCATTCTGTTTAAGAGCATTCATCTTCTCCATAACTGCTGACTTCCAATTCGAACCATTCAGGGCCTTCTGTATATTCCTTGGGACAAATACATTGATTATCCTAGATGTGAAAGCTCTTTGGTTATCAGATAATCTATGGTAAGAGAGATAATTCGAAATAGGGTATTTGGTGCAATTACAAGTACCTTTGATCCCATGGGCTATCGGAATATCAAGATCGGGTAAATGATGTACACTAGAAGAGAAATTGAGAATAGAAGATGTGTGTACCTGGATCTTCAGAATCATTCATTGGAGTATCAGATTGGTTCTGTGACAAGTCTACTATCTGGTCTCGATTTTTTTGATTCAATGCCCTTCTAGTATAAACCTTAAGCTCATGTTTATTTTGTAGTGTTTCTCCCCTAAAGAAGAGGTTTCCATACGTGGCATTGGAGAAATAGAACTCGTAACTTCGAGATTAATAAGTGTAGGAAGAGCAGATGTGTCTCAGAAATTATCTTCTAAGTCAAGTATTATCTCTCCTTGAAGAGAATTTGAAAAAAAATGTTGGTTTTCCAAAAAAGAGATGTCCATGTTTTCAAAGTTTTTTTTGGTTATTGGGTCAAAACATTTATATGCTTTCTTTTTGGAAACATATCCTAAGAAAACACAAACACTTTGAGTAGTACGCCCAAACACTTTGAGTGGTAAGTCAGAAAACAAGCGAACTGGGGAAAACAAGGTTTTAAACAAATCCAGGGGCGTTTTAAAATCCAAAACTTTTGTGGGCATTCGATTAATAAGATATTTTGCCGTAAGGATAACTTCTCCCCACAAATAGGTCGGAACGTGCATAGAAAACATAAGGGCACGAGCAACGTCAAGCAAGTGTCTATTTTTTCTTTCAACAATGCCATTTTGTTGTGGAGTGTCCCGACATGTAGACTGATCGATGGCAAATACCTTTGACTTTTAAAAACTCATTTAAGTATTCGTTGAACTACTATGTTCCATTATCAGAGTGTGGAATGCTAATTTTTGTTTGAAATTGATTTTCAATCATGTTGTAAAACTGAATAAAGATTTTCTTCACATCCGACTTTTTTGTCAGTAAATAAATCTAAGTTAAACAGACATGGTCATCAATGAAGGTAACAAACCATCTTTTTCCACTATGAGTTAAAACTTTAGATGAACCCAAACATCATTATGAATCAGGTAAAAAGGAGCGAAAGCACGGTAAGGTTTGGGCAAATAAGTGGATCGATGATTTTTCGCAAAAATACAGCTTTCACAATGAAAAACAGAGCAATCAATCCCTTTAAATAAATTTGGAAACAAATACTTTAAATAGAAGAAACTAGGATGTCCTAATCTACGATGCCAGAACATTATAGTTTCTTGAACATGGAAAGAACTAACACTACTCAAGCCCTTATTAGAAGAAACTAGAGTTCTGATAGTACGGTTTCTGCTCTGATACCATGTAGAAAATACCAAGAATAGAATGTATTATTTCTGTATATTTACTATGAGAAGGAATGGTTTCTTATATAGAAGAAAACCCTTATTTATAGAAAAAGAAATAATCTTCCAGCACATATAATACAAATAATATAAAAGATACCAAATGATATAAAATATTCTCATTAACAAATAAGGAAATAACCAACACAACATATGAGGAACAAAAGTATGATGAAGATTAGAAGAGATGACCAAGGAAGAACAGTCATCTGAAACAGAGTTATCGGGATGAGCCTTTTCTAGAGCAAACTGATACAATCCATTATAAAGCTTACCTTGAAGTAGAATTTTACCAATGAATAGATCTTTCAAAAAACAAAGAGATTGATGAAATTCAAAGAAAAAAATTGTTATATTGGGCAAATTGACTCACACTAATAAAGTTTTTAGTGATTGAAGGAACATGAAAAAGATTTTATAAATGAAAAACAGGAGGAGAAGAAGAAGGTTTAATAAAGGAAGAACCAATATGAGAGACATTCAGACATGCATCATTACTGACAAAACCCAAGGATAGAGTGTCAAGGTCATAAGTGACATGATTTGAGGAACCAGAATCTTGATGCTATTGAGTTTCTTTGTTGAGATCTTGATGAAGTGTACAGGTAGAGGTATATTGAGAAGACATACCAAAGGAAGAGTGACTGTCTGACCAAAATATAAATTATTCTCATTAAGTGACATTATTAGAATTTGGCCCTTGGTAACACCGCTCAAAACAATAATAACATTTCAACACTGTCTGACCATATATTGACGACATAATTGACATTAAGGCTTGAAATTACCATTATTCCATTGATTGCGATTATTAGGAAACTGACCTCATTGATTGCTCTGACATTTTCTTTTCTCTTCTTTTCTTTTGTGAATTAAAGGAATTTATAGGAAAGGCAGAAGGCTACTTCGAAGACTGTTGCCCAACATAATTTATAATTGGTAGAGATCCATCTGGACAAGCGGTAGAGATCCATATGGAATAACTCATATGTTTCGTTCATTTTGACTCTCTTAAGACAACAAGAGAGAGTAAATACATTGAATTGAAGGAGGTTCATCAGATGCAAAAATCACCGATACAGTCGAATCAAACTTAGATCCATGGGCAATGAGAATGTGCATAATATCATCTGCTTGAGAAATAACTCAACCAGCTGCTGTTAGAGACAGAACGAGATTCTTGATTTGCTGAAAATATTCCTTCAAATTGAGATTTCCTTTTCTTCAAATTCTCCAATCGCGGGTTGAGTTGTTGAATAGATCTAGGAAAATTACGCGATGAGAACTACACATATAGGATCTTCCAAACTTTTTGAGAAGTGGAGCAATCAAGCGTTTCTAAAAGCAGATCTGTAGGCATCGAATCAAGTAGCCACGATGTAATTAAACTATCTTGAGGCAACCAAATATTGATACATATGATTTGGAACCCTAGACGAAGACGATTCTGCAACATCAAGAAACTTCGAAGGAGCTTCAACCAACATCGAGAAAAACCTCCAATCCATAACCTCAACCCGAACTTGCAATTTTCAAAATAGAAAATTTCCATTGTCCAATTTTATCGTCATAATCTTACATCAAAAGTTTACAATCTTAGGGATCGATGGAGAACTAAATACGATAGATGAAATTCATTTTTGAAAATGATAGATCCATTCCAAACAAATGCAATCACAAACAGAAAGTAGAGAATAGAAAAATTGAGGATTAAAAAGAGAGGGAAAATGATCATAAATATGCCTTTAGTACTTTCTCATTAAATTTGATCAAAAGTACAACTCTCCTTATATAGAGAATTGAAATACAAAGTTAAACAATACTAAAACTATAGTTTACAAACCTAACCATGATTATAATATAACAAATAGAGTTAAGTGATACAATATTCAAGGTGCTCTCTTAACATCATTGACTAAGACACCAATTACCATTCTAAAGATTAATGGTTCAATTTCCCACCTCCATAATTGTAACGCCCCTACTTTTCTAAGACCAAATCCCTAGGGACATTACTACACATGCATGCATTTATAGGCCGAGACTTAAAAGAACTTAAAAGAAATTTCCATTTGACTTAAATAGTTCCAGGGATCCCAAACAAAAACAAGACATTCAAATCATTTAAAAACCTCACATCAGCTTGGCCTATCAAAAACTGTAAGTAAGTTTAACTTCAAAATAAAACATAAAGACAACAATATTTCAAATCATGAATATGCGGAAATCAATGCTGGTTCCCATGGTCCTAATCACGCTTTCCCGTCACACGCCCTGGACGTCCTTCCCTTTACCTGAAAAATATTTTTAAAAGAAAGGGTGAGTATTGCATAAACAATACCCAGTAAGTAACCTCGCTACCGAGGTTTGGGATATGCATACACATACAATCAAGATCTTTAAATTCATTCATAACATACATAGATGGGCATTAAAACTTTCTAAAGTTGCCAGGTCTTTAATCCATGGCTGTATATTAAATGTCAGGCCTTTAATCCATGACTGTTCATATAATTGCCAGGTCTTTAATCCATGGCTACACATTCAATTGCCAGGTCTTTAATCCGTGGCTGTACATATAATTGCCAGGTCTTTAATCCATGGCTGTTCATATAATTGCCATGTCTTTAATCCATGGCTACACATTCAATTGCCGTGTCTTTAATCCATGGCTATTCACTCTTTTGCCGTCTTTAATCCATGGCTATTCATATAATTGTGAGGTCGATCGTCATCCCGAGTCATTTCAATGATCTCGGGATAACCAATGTCCACACTATTCAATAATTCATTTCGTGACATACAAAATCATGCATAAGGTCCCATCACACATAATCATGGTGTACATATCATAAATATCATCATCAACATATCATTCATACTTTCTCATGGACAGGTGGTGATAAATCATACTTTTGTAATAAACATGAAACATTCTCATACACACTCACATCCTGTTTTCACATGAAGTAATGGGATCTTTATACATAACATACGAGAATACTTTCACATAAAATAATGATTCATTTTCACATAATACATCGAAATATTGCACATAAAATATCACGTATTCTCAAAATAATATCTGTGGATTTTCATGTGGCAAAATATGAACTATTTCACATAAAATCATGAAAATCATTTTCATTTACTCCCATTTAAAAGTTCGGCACGAGGTCCCTTACCTCGAGCTTTGATCTTACTATTTCCTTCTAATTCTTAATTTAACGGTCTCCTCCAATAACCTGAAACCAAGGATTCTTCTATTCGTCATCCTACTGCATAGTTCCATCAACATAAAGAATCTAGACACGAAAGCGTCATTATTCTCACCTTACTCCAATTACCTCGACTCCGAATAACAATCCGAACGAGGGTTTGGTTGTTCCAAGCTTGGAGATCTTGATCCTACGTTTCAGTTCGTTCCTACAATCCGTGTTCGAACAATAATTTTAGTTCCTCACGTAAACGCCATAATAATTCAAGGTCATCGTATAACTCAATTCTATTTCAGATCTTAACAAGGGATTGCTCACCAACCAAAAGTTTGTCAGAAAACGCGCGACCGCGGCGCATGCGTGGGTCCGTGAGTGGTCGGGCCTTGTGTGACGGCGGCGCCTCTGATTAGGGTAGCGGTTGGAGCCGAGCAGCGGCTCCGACACAAGCGGCAGCGCGGCCGGATTTCGGCGCTCGTGGAATCGCTGGACGAAGATCAAGACTTCCGGTGGCCGCGTGCGGTCCACGATCGATGGTTGCGTTTGGTGGAGACTCGCGGACGGTCGGGCGGCTTGCTCGGTGGATCTGGGTGCGCGCGTGGGACTCTTTCTTGCCGCGCTGAAATTTTGAATGAAACGCGAAGGAAGAGAAGGAGGAGGTTGAAGTTTCCGACCGTAGGATCGGCACGAGGGAAGTCGTCGCCGGTGGACTTCGTGCGGTGGTACGCGTCGTGGCGAAACCTCCTCTCTCGTGCGATCCGGCTGCTAGGCGTGAAGAGAGCGCCTGGCTAGGGTTGGGTGAAGGAGAAGAAAGTTGAACTTTTAGGGTTAGGGCTTGTTGCAATTGGTGGAAGAGATAGAATTAGGGTTTCTCATGCTATATATATATACCATGCATTAGGTTAAGTCATGTGTCCAAGATCACCCTAATTTAGACCTAAATCACCAAAACGCCTCAAATTACCTTCCTTTTAATTTTCATAACTAATCTCGTCTTAAAAGAGACAAATCACGTAAGACAAACAAAAAATTACGGCCTCCACCTCGCCGAGCTTGATTAAAAACACTAATCCAACTAAACACGGCGTTTACAAGAGCGTTAAATAAAAATAATAATAATACCTGTGATGACGGTCGTCACAATCTTCCCTCCTTAAGAACTTTCGTCCTCGAAAGTTCCTATTCTTGGAATAGCTCAGGATATTTAGCGCGTACTTCCTCTTCTCGCTCCCAAGTAGCTTCCTCCGTGCGGTGGTTCTCGCCACAATACCTTAACTAAGCCGATCTCACTAAGCACGGAGAGGGTCTTTCGATCTCTTGCAATAATTTGTACCCTGGTGCGTCACCATAACTCGGATCTTCTCGTTAATCAGTAATGGTTCAAGTCTATGACATGAGTCGGATGCAGGGCGTACTTCCTCAGCATGGAGACATGAAATACGTTATGAACCGCTGAAAGAGAAGGCGGCAGTGCTAATCTGTAGGCCACCGCACCAATCCTCTCTAAGATCTCAAATGGTCCGATGAATCGCGGACTCAACTTCCCTTTACGGCCAAACCTTAGAATTCCCTTCATTGGAGCCACCTTAAGAAATACGTGGTCCCCAACATCGAATTCTAGGTCCCTTCGTCTTGTGTCAGCATAATTCTTTTGTCTGACTTGGGCGGTCTGCATTCGTGCCCTGATCTTTTGCATTGCCTCATTAGTGATCTGTACTAATTCTGGACCCAACAACTGACGTTCACCAACCTCCTCGAGCCGGAGTTCGCAACGCTTTCATGAGAGCTTCAAATGGAGCCATTCCGATGGTCGACTGATAACTGTTGTTATAAGCAAACTCCATCAGATGTAAATGAGTGTCCCAACTGCCTGGGAAATCTAAAGTGCAAGCTCGCAACATATCCTCTAATATCTGATTTAATCGTTCTGTCTGTCCATCCGTCTGTGGATGAAAAGCCGTACTGAAGTTCAACTGCGAACCCAAAGCTCTCTGTAAACTTCTCCAGAAGTTGGAGGTGAAACGTGGATCCTCGCTCGATATAATCTTGATCGGAATTCCATGCAAACGAACTATCTCTTCCGTAAAGCCGTGCCACTTATCTGTAGAATAGGTGGGTTTCCACTGTATGAAGTGTGTTTGACTTTGTTAACTTTGTCACTATGACCCAAATCACCGTGTAACCTCGTAAAGTTCTAGGCAATCCAACTATGAAATCCATAGAGATCTCTCTCCCATTTCCACCGAGGCACATGTAATGGTTGCGAATCTGCGCGGGCCTCTGTCTAGGTGCCTTCACTGCCGACAAGTCAAACACTTGCGACAAACTCTCGCCACGTCGCGCTTCATGTTGCACCACCAAAACGATCGCTTGAGATCTCGGTACATCTTAAATCTTGCTGGATGCATAGAAAATGGTGAGTTATGGGCTTGTTCAAGATCTCGGTTCTCGAATTGTCATCGTCCGCACACACATCGTCCACGAAATAACAATCCTCCATCCGAGGATAGGAAAACTCACAACTCACCTGTAGTTACTGCGGTAAGTTTTTCCACTAACTGGGGGTCCACTTGCTGAGCCTCTATAATACGTTGCCTCAAGGTCGGTTGCAGACCGTTAATCGGGCTAATCGAGCCGTGGGTCTTTCCTACTAGCATCGCAATTTCATTTCGAGCAAACTCGCTGTAGAATCTGCTGCATGTCATCTCACTCGTGCGCAGTGATGCATGCAGCTGCTTCTGAGGGCATCGGCCACTACATTAGCCTTACCGGGATGGTACTGTATGTCAATATCATAATCTTTCACCAATTCCAACCATCTGCGTTGCCTCATGTTCAATTCCTTCGGGTGAATGAGATACTTGATTTTTGATGATCTGTGAAAATCTGAATTTTCTCGCCATACGGTAGTGTCTCCGCATTTTTAACGCAAAAACCACTCGCTAATTCCGGTCGTGAGTTGGATAATTCCTCTCGTATGTCTTCAATTGTCGGGATGCATAAGCTATTACTTTACCGTCTTTGCATCAATACACAACCCAACCCTTTCTTGGAAGCATCATCAGAAACCACAAAGCTCCTGTTCCTCGGAATCTGTAAGAATCGGGGCCGACACTAATCTGTGCTTGAGTTCCTGGAAACTCGCTTCACAAGCATCATCCCAAACAAAAGAGTTTCCCTTACGCGTCAGCTGAGTCATAGGCATGGCTATCTTGGCAAAATCCTGTACAAAGCGCCTATAGTATCCTGCAAGACCCAGAAAACTACGTACCTCTGTAAATCGTGGTCGGACGAGGCCACCGTGTGACGGCCTCCACTTTCGCCGGATCAACAGAGACTCCACTTTTCTGACACCACATGCCCTAGAAAAGATACCTGTCTGAGCCAAAAATTTCACACTTGGAGAATTTTGCATACAATTTATTCTCTCTCAGTGTGAGTAAGACTTTCCTCAGGTGCATTTCATGTTCTTCATCACACCTGGAGTATATCAATATATCATCGATGAATACAATCACGAACGTATCAAGAAACTCCTTGAACAAACGGTTCATCAAGTCCATGAAGGCGGCGGAGCATTGGTCGGGCCAAAAACGGCATCACTTTGTGAACTCGTAATGCCCATAACGTGATCTCAATCTTCGCCTTAGGATATCCCCTCGCCGATCCTCAACCGATGGTGGTAGCGACCTCGGATCGATCTTAGAGAACACATGCGCTCCTTGCAAATCGATCGAACAAATCATCTATTCTCGGGAAGAGGGTATTTATTCTTGATTGTAACTTTATTCAACTCCTCAGTAGTCTATACACAAAGCGCATAGATCCGTCTTTCTTTTCACGAACAATACCAGTGCTCCTGTGGTGAGACGCAGGCGTAAAAACCTTTGTCTAGCAAGTCCATGAATCGTACCTTTAGTTCTTTCACTCTGCTGTGGTGCCATTCTGTGACGGGGCCTTGGATATCGGGTCGTCCCCAATTCTAATCCAATGTTAAAATCTACCTCCCCGACCGGAGGTATTCCGGGGAGATCCTCGGGGAAGACGTCTGCAAACTCATTCACTACTGGCACTGATGTCACTGAGATCTCTGTGCACCTTGCATCTAGTATGCAGGCTAAGACTCCCAAGCTCCTCGATGCAATAACTTTACGGCCTTAAGGGGCGATGATTACCTTAGGCCTACTTCCCCGCTATAGTGCTCTCAACCTCAGAGCTGTTTGGTTAGGAGGGGTGAACACTACTTCCTTCCTGAAACAGTCAATACAAGCATGGTTCTGCGCTAACCACTCCATGCCCAATATTACATCAAAATCAAACATATCTAGAACCACTAGGTTCACTACTAACTCATGGTCTGTGATGGTCACACTACCATCCTTGACTTTCATATTGGCTAACAAATTTATCCCCGCAGGAGTGGATACAGATAGAGCATCTTTATGAATCGTTCTAGTTCTAATTCACTTGACTTACAAAGGATGCGAAAATAAAAGAGTGCGTAGAACCGAGAATCAAATAGTACAAAGGCGAGGTGCCCAAGTAATGGAAGTGTACTCAGAATTCACCGAGTCCGAGCCATAGATGTCTCGACCGGTGCTTGCATAGGCTCTCCCCTGTTGTATGGCCGGCTTCACAGCAGCCCACTACTCATAACTGTGGGTCGCTAGTCTTTGGCTTGATTCGGCGGATATTAGCTCTGTGCCCCTCCTTTCCACACTTGAAACACGCTCGGACCGGGCCATACATTTACCCAGTCGATTTACCACATTCCTTGCACCGTGGCCTATCTCCGCCGCTATTCCCCGATCCGTTGATTGGTGGTTTCGGGCCGGAACTCATGCGGAAATGCCTCTGTCTATGCGGTGTCGTTGGGCGCGCCGTGAGCCGAATGGGGCCGGTCCCACTTCCTCTTATGATTCGCTATGGGGCTCGTCCCGAGTTAACTACCACTGCTTTGTGCGATCCGAGCTCACCCCAAATCAGTTCCGCCACTCTCACTGCGGAGGCGTAATCAGGAGGTGCTAAAGCTTGAATAAAGCCTCGAACATTCTCATCTAGCCCCATGATGAAGCGCCACTTTCTTTTTTGCTTCAGTATCCACTAGCTCGGGGCAAAAGCGGATAGACGGGTAAATTCCTCTCATATATCTCCACCGCTCTCCTATTCTCGCACACCAGTGTAGAATTACACTGCTTCTCTCTGAACGAGTGCGGCGGGATAGAATTTCCGCCAAATGCTTCCTTGAATAGATTCCAAGTAATCGTTTCCCCGGCAACAACAATGGTTCCTTGGCGGACTCCCACCACAAATACGCGTCATCCTCGGCATGAAGGTCGCACAGACACCCTCTCGGTCCTCGGGGCGCGGTTCATCGATCGAAAGATGGTCTCAATGGAGGATGACCACACACTCCGCCACGGTGGGGTCACTGGAAGACCCATTGAAAGATCTCGGATCATACTTCCTCAAGTCCTTCGTAACGGGACTCGGTGGTTGCGTCGTTTCCCCCGATTTGCTTGGGCCACCGGGGTGGCTCACGTGGCTCGCACAAGGCTCTGCATGGCCTCCACCATCATAGTCATCACATTGGCGTTCCCCTGGTCTGCCACAGGGGCAACTGCAGGTATATTCTCCTGACGTTCAGGCGGGTCCTGGGGGAGGTCTCGAACGGGTGGAGTAATCTCTTCCTGATCCAAGGGTAATTCCGGTTGGGCGTCAATGTTTTCCCTTGCCCTCCGGCCCCTACCACGTCCCCTACCTCTCCCTCGGCCTCTAGGTGGCATTATGTCAAAACTACAATATAGAGAGTTTCTAACTCAGTTTTCTTTACTTTCAAATCATAAGATAGAGTCACCCCTTGGGGCTTTTAAGGTTATGTATGCATAAAACTGTATCATATCATAATCATTTACTTTCTTAATAAATGTCAGAACGTACCTGGCGGTGACTGGAAGCGTTGTCAAACCATGGGAACTACTCTGTGCTTACTCTGTAAGCAAGTCTACAGAACCCTTAAACCTAGGGCTCTGATACCAACTGTAACGCCCCTACTTTTCTAAGACCAAATCCCTAGGGACATTACTACACATGCATGCATTTATAGGCCGAGACTTAAAAGAACTTAAAAGAAATTTCCATTTGACTTAAATAGTTCCAGGGATCCCAAACAAAAACAAGACATTCAAATCATTTAAAAACCTCACATCAGCTTGGCCTATCAAAAACTGTAAGTAAGTTTAACTTCAAAATAAAACATAAAGACAACAATATTTCAAATCATGAATATGCGGAAATCAATCTTTGGTTCCCATGGTCCTAATCACGCTTTCCCACACGCCCGACGCCCTTCCTTTACTTTAAAAAAAATATTTTTAAAAGAAAGGGTGAGTATTGCATAAACAATACCCGAGTAAGTAACCTCGCTACTGAGGTTTGGGATATGCATACACATACAATCAAGATCTTTAAATTCATTCATAACATACATAGATGGGCATTAAAACTTTCTAAAGTTGCGTGTCTTTAATCCATGGTCAGTATATTAAATGTCGCCTTTTTAATCCATGATTGTTCATATAATTGCAGTGTCTTTAATCCATGGCTACACATTCAATTGCCGTGTCTTTAATCCGTGGCTGTACATATAATTGCCAGGTCTTTAATCCATGGCTGTTCATATAATTGCCGTGTCTTTAATCCATGGCTACACATTCAATTGCCGTGTCTTTAATCCATGGCTATTCATCGATTGCAGTCTCTTAATCCATGGCTATTCATATAATTGTGAGGTCGATCGGTCATCCCGAGTCATTTCAATGATCTCGGGATAACCAATGTCCACACTATTCAATAATTCATTTCGTGACATACAAAATCATGCATAAGGTCCCATCACCACATAATCATGGTGTACATATCATAAATATCATCATCAACATATCATTCATACTTTCTCATGGGCGGTGATAAATCATACTTTTGTAATAAACATGAAACATTCTCATACACACTACTCATCTGTTTTCACATGAAGTAATGGGATCTTTATACATAACATACGAGAATACTTTCACATAAAATAATGATTCATTTTCACATAATACATCGAAATATTGCACATAAAATATCACGTATTCTCAAAATAATATCTCATGGATTTTCATGTGGCAAAATATGAACTATTTCACATAAAATCATGAAAATCATTTTCATTTACTCCCATTTAAAAGTTCGCACGAGGTCCCTTACCTCGAGCTTTGATCTTACTATTTCCTTCTAATTCTTAATTTAACTGTCTCTCCAATAACTCAAAACCAAGGATTCTTCTATTCGTCATCCTACTGCATAGTTCCATCAACATAAAGAATCTAGACACGAAAGCGTCATTATTCTCACCTTACTCCAATTACCTCGACTCCGAATAACAATCCGAACGAGGGTTTGGTTGTTCCAAGCTTGGAGATCTTGATCCTACGTTTCAGTTCGTTCCTACAATCCGTGTTCGAACAATAATTTTAGTTCCTCACGTAAACGCCATAATAATTCAAGGTCATCGTATAACTCAATTCTATTTCGATCTTAACAAGGGATTGCTCACCAACCAAAAGTTTGTCTTTGTAAAACGCGACCGCCGCGGCGTGCGCGGGGTCCGGCGAGTGGCTGGGCCTTCGGTGTGACGGCGGCGGCTCTCGGATTAGGGTAGCGGTTGGAGCTGAACGAGCGGCTCCGACACAAGCAGCAGCAGCGGCCGGATTTCGACGCTCGTGAACTGCTTGGACGAAGATCAAGACTTCCGGTGGCTGCGTGCGGTCACGATCGATGGTTGCGGTTCGGCTGGAGACTCGCGGACGGTCAGCCGGCGGCTTGCTCGGTGGATCTGGGTCTGCGCGCGTGGGACTCTTTCTTGCCGCTGCTGAAAAATGAAATGCGCGAAGGAGAAGAAAGGAGGTTGAAGTTTCCGACCGTAGGATCGGCACGAGGGAAGTCGTCTGGCCGGTGGACTTCGTGCGGTGGTGGGTCGTCTGAAACCTCCTCGTGCGATCCGGCGGCTAGGCAAATGAGAGGCGCCGGCTAGGGTTGGGTGAAGGAGAAGAAAGTTGAACTTTTAGGGTTAGGGCTTGTTGCAATTGGTGGAAGAGATAGAATTAGGGTTTCTCATGCTATATATATATACCATGCATTAGGTTAAGTCATGTGTCCAAGATCACCCTAATTTAGACCTAAATCACCAAAACGCCCAAAATTACCTTCCTTTTAATTTTCATAACTAATCTCGTCTTAAAGAGACAAATCACGTAAGACAAACAAAATTACGGCCTCCACCTCGCCGAGCTTGATTAAAAACACTAATCCAACTAAACACGGCGTTTACAAGAGCGTTAAATAAAAATAATAATAATACCTGTGATGACGGTCGTCACAATAATTGTTAAACTAAAAAAAAAACTAATTAAGACATTATAGTCTCTTAAAGATTAAATGTTTGAATTCTCACCCTCTAGCATGTAGGTCATATTTAAAATTCAATATTATTTCATTCAAATTAAAATATGTCTCACATGTGATATTTGGCTCAATCAACCTATATGGCTTTATGACATACTTACTTCAACATGTTAATATATATCTTTATTAAAATACTATTTTGGTTCTTATAACTCCGAGTTGTTATTCTATTTTACTTCCTATACTTTGAAAATGTCCAAAATTAGTCATTGTACTTTTAATCTAAAAATTGTGTCTTCCTCTACCATTAGTTTGAAGTTAAAATTAGTTGATTCGGTAAAAGAGAAAGAAACAGAAATCTCATTCCTTTTAACTTACTTTCTTCCTTTCTCCTAGGCACCCGTTCTTGCCCTTCTCGCCTTTGAGAGGTTTAATCCATGTGACTCGATAGTGGTAGGAAATTCGCCAAGTTTGATGTCAACCAAACCATCAATTTGTGTGGGTTTAAGCAACAAGAGTATGATAAAACAGTCGTCATGACTCAAACCCACTTTCTTTAATAGACAAATATGAAATGCCGATCTCTCATCCACAAGAAAAAGGAGAAAGGTGGTTGCAGAAAAAGAAACAGAGTAGAGGCAAAAGAGAGAGAGTTTTGAAGGGGAGAGATTTTTTTTCTGGCCAAGTTAGTTGATATTAACCTTAACGTAATGTTCACCTGAATTTCAAACTTCTGACATTTTGGTCAAAGATATAATTACTTAACGAGTTGATCAAGTATATTTTGTTTGACATATAGAGGCAAAAATAGAACAATAACCCGAATATAAAAACAAAAAAAGTATTTAACCTACCTATACTCCATTATTTGTGAAACAACTCAAAGTAACACATAGGGCAAAAATAATTGAAATAATAATTTTTTTTTTCATAATTTAAAACACACTCAAGGACCAAATAGAAACCTAACTAGCTCAAAATTTGAGATAATAAATGTCTTTTACTCTATTATAAATATTTAGGGACTAAAATGAAAAATAATCTAAAAGATCGAGAGCTAAAATAGAATTTAAATATTTACTAAAAGTAATTTGTTAATAAGTGAGAAGAGGAAAGAAATGAGTTTTTACTCGGGTGTGGGGAACTGAGTTGGATTGAATCATTAGGTTTTGATTTGATTCTCGATTTCAATCGAATTGACTCAAGGGTATTAAGAGTTCTTAGATCTCAATTTTTTGTATCATCACCATCAGGTTCGGATCATCGACGATTAAGATATCGAAATTTCAATTTTATAAATACATATTGATAAAATATCAATAACGACAATTATTTCTGTAAATAAAAAATTATAAAAAAATAATAATTAAGTTGTTTTTACTTCCAAACCAAGTTATAAATCATAATATTTATATTTATATTGTGGTCAATAGATGAGTTGAGTTGAGTTGTCGGGGCTATCTGATGCAGTTTTTTGTAACATGAAGTAGACTGATTTTTAGTTGACTATTTTTGTTTCTTTTATTTTTATTTTTTCCAATCATTCATCTAGAAACATATTTTTCCATATTTGCACCACTGAATCTAGATGTCCACTTACAAAAAACTATATATTTCGACATTGTTCTTCTTTTTTTTTAAAAAAAAAACACCATTTTTTTATTTTTTTTTTTAGTAATTGACTTTTTTCAAACTATAGACAATGTAATATTGTTTCCTCTTTTTGCTTAACTTCTTTCAATTCATTTTCATAAAAAAAAAAAAAAATCTTTCAATTTTGAGAAATCACTTATTTATAGTACACATTGAACTTATTTCAATTTATAGAAATCAAATGTTGTATTCTTTATAATAATAAATAACAATCGATGAATGGAGAAAAGATAATGTACCTATATTTTTTTTTCCTTTAAACACAATTGAACTTCTATTAAAATATAGAAATCTAAGGTTTCATTTTCTAAATATATATTGAACTTTTTTAAAACTTACAGATGAAGAACTTATTATGTCATTTTTTCAATTACTAATAAGGTCATTTTTTTTAAAAAAAATATTGACCATTATATATATATATATTTTTTTGCAAAAAAACATTGTTTGTTTACCTTTGTTAAATCACTTCTACGAAATTGAACATTATTGTAAAAGAGAATGCTATTATTTTTATTAAAGATGACAATAAAATGACGATATATTTCAACATTAATGTCATGTAGGCAAGTGAAATCTTCACAAAATATTAGTAGGTTATCAAGAACCTATTTACATGATTCAAAAAACATAATTATGGTATCAAAGATTTATTTACCTAATTCGCAAAACATAGTTATAGTTTACAAAATATAATTAATGACCAACAATTGGGAGTTTGTAAGTCTGAAAAAAAAATTGTTTGAGCAAAGAGTAGAACCAACTAAGTACACGTGCATTTCATATTCTTTTGAACCATGGGAGTGTCGTCAGTCGTTGAAAATTATTGTCGGCAATACTCGTCGAAAAAGGTACTGTTGGTTGCTAGATAAGATCACCAATGATTGCTGTTAATCGTTATAGAAGACAGTTGATAGTGGTCGTCAGTTGCCACATATGGTCTTCGGTAGTTAGAGAAGGTTGCCGACAGTGTTCGTCGGTCGCCGAAGAAGGCCATTGGAGGTGGTTGTCGGTTGTTAGAGATGGTCACCAATTGTCGGAGGTGGTTTTTGGTTGTCGGGGATGGTTGTTGGTAGTGATTGGCAATCGTTGGTGGTGGTCGCCTGTTATTGGAAAAGTGGTGATAAAATATGTCAATAAAAATAGTGTACAAGTCGATGAAGTTAATATCCTAACACTGTAACAAGTTGGTAAAGTTGAGTTGTGTTGAGTTAGTTTCTCCATGAGCCAAACGATAGATTGAGTTTAAAATCCAACTCAATTCAAATCAACTCAGCAAAAAAAAAATTCTGAAAGTGAACTATTCATCGAGAAATTCCTTAAAAATGGGTATGAAATTGAGCGTTCTAGGGAAGAGTTTGCTGATTTTGACGAGAAGATAAGGTGATCTCGAAAAGTCCTAGCTCCTTAGCTTTTGTAGTGACCACTTGAATTTCTTGCTGAGTAACTTTGCACCCAACCTACAACATTTTGATTGCATTCATAGTATCTATCGATGATAAGAGAGTTTCACTTAAACCCAACACAACGGTTAAATAATACAAAATACCTCTTAATTATGAGACAATTTAATTAATTATTTCCTTGAATTCTGAAACGTTTCATTTCTAACTTCAACATTATAATTTATTCTAAATATATCCTTAAAGATATTTACTTTAAAATTTATTGCAAAAATATCTTTATAGAATTCTTTTTATTGAAATAAGATGAAAATTGACACAACGACTAATATGTAAAAATTAGAAAGCATCATTTACAACATCATCCACATAAATTGACACAACTGATGAGTAAAAATTGATTATGTAAATTATTTTAATGATATCTTGTGAGATGAAATAAATGGTAACAATCATCTTAATCTTTACCCCTTATAATTTATCTGTTGTCACATTAATTTTATTCTTTATATATCAAAGTTCAAGGGTAAACATGAAATCTTTCAATGTCTAAGATCATAATTAAAATCTACTCCAAAATTCAAGGATATTTTATATCTAATTGGTTAAAACACTATTTTGGTTTTTGTACTTTAGATTTCATTTCATTTTAGTCATTGTATTTTCAAATATTCAATTTTAGTCATTCTACTTTAAATAAAACTTTAAATTGGTTCTTATTGTTAGCTTATTATTAACTTTTTTTAAAAAATTAGCCTCTATTAACCTTCCTTCTATAAATTTTGAAAATATGTTCACATTGTAGCTTTTCGTGCATAAAAATTATTATTACTATTTAACTAATTTGATAAAATTTAACTTCAAATTAGGTTAATTTTAAAATTGATTCAAAGTACATGAATTAAAATTAAACAAATTAAAATTGAATGAAATTAAGGATGAAAATGATATTTTTGTTGTGAAAATAGAATGAAAACCAGGTATAATTTTACCAATATTATAATAATGCTAATATTATAATAATAATAATAATAATAAAAGTGTTTGTAAATAGAATATATATATATAATATTATATGTGATAGTGGAAAATTATGACAAAAATTAAATAAAACAAATAAAAGAGAAAGTGGGAGAGTTGAAGGAGAATTGGTCTAACTTTCACCAATTGTGTGTCTTTCATAAACCACCATAAGCCACTATTAATAGGTTAAATGTCAAGAAGGATGTGGAACAATTAGACACTAAGCATTGGTGAGAAATGGACACATGGAGGACACTATGTCTAAGTATAATTTGCCACATGGCATGGGTGATATAATGACATGTGGATGGGCATTTATCCTACACATATTTACAATACTCCCCCTTAAATGCCCATTTATATAATATATGTCTCGTTAAAACCTTACTAGGGAAAAACCCTATGGGATAAAAACCCCAGTGAAGGAAAAAGAGTACATATTTTATATAATACATTTACTCCCCCTCATGACGACATTACTTGAGATCTCTGAGTCTTCGCATCCCAATACTGTGAACCAATTTCTCAAATGTTGTAGTTGGTAATGCTTTTGTAAATATGTCCGCCAAGTTATCCTTCGAACAAATCTGTTGTACTGAGATCTCGTCATTTTCTTCAAGGTCATGAGTGTAGAAAAGCTTCGGAGAGACATGCTTCGTTCTATCTCCTTTGATATATCCTCCTTTGATTTGAGCAATACATGTTGTGTTGTCTTCGTATAATATTGTTGGAGGATGTTTACTAGAAGATCATCCACATGTCTCACGAATGTGTTGTTTCATCGATCTTAGCCATACACATTCTCGACTTGCCTCATGAATTGCGAGGATTTCAGCATGATTCGAAGAAGTGGCCGTGATGGTTTGTTTCACTGATCGTCATGATATAACAGTTCCTCCACATGTAAATAGATAACCTGTCTGAGATCTAGTTTTGTGTGGATCAGATAGATAACCAGAATCTGCATAACCAACTAGATCAAAACTGGATTTGTTAGAATAAAATAAACTCATATCAATCGCCCCTCGAAGATATCGGAGTACATGCTTAACTCCGTTCCAATGTCTTTTTGTAGGACATGAACTGTATCTTGCTAATAAATTTACTGAAAATGCAATATCTGGTCTTGTGTTATTAGCTAGATACATAAGTGCACCAATTGCACTAAGATATGGTACTTCAGGACCAAGTAGTTCTTCATTATCATCTCGAGGTCGAAATATATCTTTCTTTACATCCAGTGAACGAACTTCCATTGGAATGTTCAATGGATGTGCTTTATCCATATAAAATCTTTTTAAGATTTTCTCTGTATAAGTTGATTGATGAACAAATATCCCATCTACTAAATGTTCAATTTGCAAACCAAGGCAAAATTTTGTTTTTCCAAGATCTTTTATCTCGAATTCTTTCTTAAGATATTTTATTGCCTTGGATAACTCTTCAGGAGTTCCAATTATATTTAAGTCATCAACATATACTGATTATAATAGCAAATCTGGTGAGATTTCTTTATAAAAACACACGAGATATATTGGATTATTTTGATATCCTTCTTTCAACAGATATTCACTCAGGCGATTATACCACATTCGTCCTGATTGTTTTAATCCATATAATGATCTTTGTAACTTTATTGAATATAATTCCCGAGAACTTGATTCATATGTTTTTAGTATTTTAAATCCTTCTGGGATTTTCATATAAATGTCATTATCCAGAGATCCATATAAATACGCCGTGACTACATCCATTAGATGCATATCAAGTTTTTCATATCTGATCGAGTCAATCAAATATCTTAACGTTATTGCATCCACCACGGGAGAATATGTCTCCTCATAATCTATACCAGGCCTTTGCGAGAATCCTTGTGCAATAAGTCTCGCTTTATATCTTGTGACTTCATTATTTTCATTTCTTTTCCTTACAAATACCCATTTGTATCCCACAGTTTTGACACCTTCTGGTGTTAGGACTACTGGTCCAAAAACCTCACGTTTTGAAAGTGAGTTCAACTCTGCTTGGATTGTTTCTTTCCACTTTGGTCAATCCTTTCTACGTTGACATTCTTCGATAGATTTTGGATCAAAATCGTCACTTTCATGAATAATATCGTGAGCAACATTATAAGCAAAAATGTTGTCAACAATGATATCATTTCGGTTCCATCTCTTTCCTGTTGTAACATAGTTTATAGAAATTTCATTATTATCCTCAAGCGTTTGATTTTCATCAATACTCTTTTGAGTAGTTGTATCTTGGATTTCTTCTGGAACATCCATACCTTTTATCGAATCATTTTGATTCTCAACTACTTTTCTTTTTCGAGGATTTTTATCTTTGGAACCCATAGGTCTACCACGCTTCTGGCGTGCTCTAGACTCATTATTGACAATTTGTTCCTTTGGGATATTAATTTTTGATGGAGCATTTGTTGCTGGTATATATGATTTAGTCACCCTTTTAGCATCTGTGAATGCATCTGGTAATTGATTTGCTATATTTTGCAAATGAATTATCTTTTGAACTTCAAGTTCACATTGATCTCTACGAGGATCTAAATGAGATAATAATGATGCATTCCATGCAATTTCTTTTTCCAACTTCTTAATTCCTCCCCATAATGTTGGAAAAATTGTCTCATTAAAAGACAATCAACAAATCGTGCAAGAAATACATCATCACCCCGCCGAAGTTCAAGATATTTAATAATTGATGGGAATCATATCCAACATATATTCCTAACCTCCTTTGAGGACCCATCTTAGTACGTTGTGGTGGAGCAATTGGAACATATACTGCACATCCAAAAATTCTCAAATGGGATACATTTGATTGTTGGCCATAAGCTAATTGCATGGGGGAATATTTAATATAGGCTACTGGCCTAATACGTAATAATGATGTAGCGTGTAAAACGGCATGACCCCAGACCGATGTAGGGAGTTTAGCTCTCATAAGTAATGGTCTTGCAATTAATTGCAGGCGTTTTATAAATGATTCTGCTAGACCATTTTGTGTATGAACATGAGCTACAGGATGTTCAACATTTATCCCAATTGACATATAATAATTATTAAAAGTTTGGGATGTAAATTCACCAGCATTATCAAGTCGAAATGTCTTAATTGTATAATCGGAAAATTGTGCTCTTAACTTAATTATTTGAGCAAGTAATCTTGCAAATGCAAGATTTCGACTTGATAATAAGCATACATGTGACCATCTGCTGGATGCGTCAATTAATACCATAAAATATCTAAATGGACCACTTGGTGGGTTAATAGGTCCATAAATATCACCTTGAATTCGCTCTAAAAATGCAGGTGATTCAATGCCCACTTTAGCTGGTGATGGTCTAATAATTAATTTCCCTTGAGAGCAAGCATCACATGACAACTCATTGGATTGAAGAATCTTCTGGTTCTTTAAAGGATGTCCATGTGAATTCTCAATAATTTTCCTCATCATTATCTATCCTGGATGACCCAGTCGATCATGCCAAACACTGAATATTTCTGGATTCATGAACTTCTGGTTCATTGTTGCATAACTTTCGATTACTCGTATATGAGTATAATATAATCCAGAAGAAAAAGTGGCGATGATTTCCAATATCGTTTTTTCATGTGAAACAATAGATGTGATATAGAGATACTTTATATTATTTTTACGATCAGTTTCAACATGATAACCATGATTACGTATATCTTTGAAACTCAATAGATTTCTTTTTTATTTGCTAGAGAACAAAGCATTATTAATTGAAAATGTTGTTCCTTTAGGCAAGATAAAACTTGATTTTCCAAAACCTTCAATCAGGTTTGTAGAACACGATATAGTATTGATTTTTGCTTCCAAAGATTGTCAATTTAGAAAAATATTTTCATTTATGAGTATCGTTAATGCGTAGTTGCGCGATCTGCTAGACATAAATCCTCATTGCTCATTTTCTAAGTTACTCAACATATTGAAATTGTCCATATTTCTTCATTGATAAGAAAAGAAAAAACGATTACAAAAAGTTCTAAATATATATACAAAAACAAGAAAAACATATTATAATTACAAATGATACTTAATTATACATCTTCATACAAAACATCCTCTACTTGTTTGATTGCATCAATTTTCTCTCGGGAGATTCAAAATAATCACCACATCAAGATGCACCATATTGGAGGGATCAAACACATCATCTTCTTGAATGTCAAGATTCACCTCCACATTCTTCTCTTTTCCCTTTTCCTTCAGGGAAGCTTGATAGAGATCAACAAGGTGTTTTGACGTCACGACAGTGCACGTGACCGATGCCTATCATTCCGCACCAAAACATTTATGTTCATCACCTTTTGAACTTTTATCTTGTGGAGCTTTTCCTTTATGATCATCGATTCGTGTGGGTTTCTTAAAATTATAATGCCCACCACGAAAATAGGTATTTCTTCCTCTACCGCGGTCCCGACCTCGACCACGACCACGACCTCGACCACGATTATTGAAATTCATAGCATTCACTTCGTGGAATGGTGTTGCTCCATTGGTCGAGATTCATGATTTTTCATTAATAGCTCGTTATTTTGTTCAAATACACGAAAGACATGAAATTAGTTACGAATATTTTTAAAGTCTTTCTCTCGATATTGTTTCTTTGTAGGAGCATATTCGAGACATGAAAAGTGGAGAATGTCTTCTCAACATATCAACATCGAGAATCCTTTCTCCGCATAATTTTAATTTTGAACTAATTACGAATAGTGCGAATTATATTCACATCTTGATTTGAAGTCCTGCAACCTCGGGTGCATCCAATCATAACGAGCTTTTGGAAGAATAACTGTTTTTTGATGATCGTACCTTTCTTTCAAACCTTGCCATAGAATGTAGGGATCTTTTATTGTAAGATACTCTATTTTCAATCTCTCGTGAAGATGATGGCGAAAGAAGATTAGCTTTGGCTTTTTCTTGATTTGATGCATCATTTCCTTCTTTAATTGTTTCTCCAAGGTTCATGGAATCTAAATGGATCTCAGCATCAAGGAACCATGACAAATAGTTATTTCCATTAATATCCAGGGCTACAAATTCTAATTTTGCAAGATTTGTCATAGTAATACTATATAAAAAGAAATTGCATTTACATTAGGAAATTAATTAAATATGCAAAATAACATTTTATTATTTAAAAGAAATGACTTACCTGGAGAACCTACCTTCAGTGGAAAAATCGGCAGAGGTTCGTGCTGATAACGTGTTGTGTAAATAGAATGAAAATCGGGTATAATACCAATATTATAATAATGCTAATATTATAATAATAATAATAATAATAATAAAAATAATAATAATAAAAGTGTTTGTAAATAGAATATATATAAAATATTATATGTGATAGTGGAAAATTATGGCAAAAATTAAATAAAACAAATAAAAGAGAAAGTGGGAGAGTTGAAGGAGAATTGGTCTAACTTTCACCAATTGTGTGTCTTTCATAAACCACCATGCTCACTATTTATGGACTAAATGGCAAGAAGGATGTGGAACAATTGGACACTAAGCATTGGTGAGAAATTGACACATAGAGGACACTATGTCTAAGTATAATTTGCCAGCATGGGTGATATAATGGCATGTGAATGGACATTTATCCTACACATGTTTACAATAATTTTAACCTATATAGTTGAAACAATTATAAAAGGGTAAGAAAATCCATTCTCTGTTGGACCGAACCGGGTCGGTTTTCACCCATTAGCCATACGTGTCTTTTAGAAGGTCTCCTCACTCACAAACCCTCGAAAGAGAGAGGTAGGAGGAAGCCATGGAAGGGGCATCGTACCAGCGGTTTCCAAAGGTGAAAATCCGAGAGCTCAGAGATGACTACGCCAAATTCGAGCTCCGGGACACCGACGCCAGCATGGCCAATGCCCTCCGTCGCGTCATGATCGCTGAGGTTCCCACCATCGCCATCGACCTCGTAGAAATTGAAGTGAACTCCTCCGTTCTCAACGATGAGTTCATCGCCCATCGCCTTGGTCTCATTCCCCTCACTAGTGAGCGTGCCATGTCCATGCGATTCTCTCGAGACTGCGATGCTTGTGATGGTGATGGCCAGTGCGAGTTTTGCTCTGTCGAGTTTCACCTTCGCGCCAAGTGCCACTCCGACCAAACCCTAGATGTCACCAGCAAGGATCTTTATAGTTCTGATCACACTGTTGTGCCTGTTGATTTCTCTGATTCTGCTGCAGCTACTGGTGAAGCGCTTGATACCAAGTATTTCCTCTTACTCTTCTGTCCATTACACGTGAAGCTGTGGGTGAAAATACATCTTAGAGATAGTCTATAACTTCCACTTAGGAGCTTGGCCCTCAAAATTCTAGTTCGTTATTTCTATGTAGCATTGCTGCATGGTTGTAAGATAAGATTCATTTCTTTTTTTCTAATGGACGCTATCATTTTCCTCTACTTATTAGTTCACTCACCGGGTAGCAATCTAATTTTAGGCGAATAAATGGGATAAAATGCGTCTGTAATATGTTTATGAGTCCATCTTCATGGTTCTGGATTTAGCTTGTTTTTTTTTTGTGCTTTGGTTTTTATGCTTCATCATAGCATGTTCTATGATGAGAAAGAATGATTACTTTGGGACACCAATAATCTGTCTGACCGAATGCCTTGAAGAACCCACCTGACTACCCTAAGTATGAATTTTCTTGCATTCTATTAAATATATGACCTGACTGAAGTTTGCATAAAAAAAAAGATTGTAATGGGAAAATATCATTTTAATTTAGTATCACTGTGGTTCATGAAGTAGTCGCTCAATTTGAGCTGGTTTTGTGATAATTGTAGAGGAATAATCATTGTGAAGTTACGTCGTGGTCAAGAATTGAGGCTGAGAGCCATAGCCAGGAAGGGCATTGGTAAAGATCATGCAAAATGGTCGCCTGCAGCAACTGTGACATTCATGTATGAGCCAAGCATTCACATCAATGAAGACCTAATGGAAACATTAACACTAGAGGAAAAGAAAACCTGGGTTGAAAGTTGCCCAACCAGAGTATTTGATTTGGATCCTGCTACCCACCAGGTTCTTCTCATATAACCTCAATTTCGTTTTCTTTTTATTTGTTGCAACGGCCTTCTGAAATTTTCAAGTTGCTCTCTGTAGTCGTATTATGCAATTGCTGAAAGGGTTGTGTCGAAGGGAGATCAACTGTATATATCCTCTAATATAACTGTCTGTTGTTTGTGGGTTGTCATGCAGAGTTGGCATGTTTGTAATGTTTTAGGATAAACTATCGTACTCTGCTGTTTCTTTTGCTTCTCGTAAGTGGGAGATCTAATATAAGAAGCAAGAAAGATATTAATTTTGTGGTGGATTTGTGTTGTAATTTGGCCAATACATTGGTAACGATGAAGTTGGTTGGCTTAATTTACTAGTTACTGTTTTGGTTAAAGAGATAGTTTCTAGTTAATGTTGTGGTTTAGGAGATAGAATCTAGTACTGCTTGTAATTCTGTGACTTCGTAAAGAAAAGCCTCGACTTAAATTTTTAGATCTTTTAGTATCACAGGTTTGAAATCTGTTTGCTTGTGTTCTCTTCGAGTTTTGAGAGACAACTCTGGTTCTTTATGATGTACCTTATTTAAATGACACTGTGTGAAAGTGTTTTTCCCCTTCTATTTTTTTAAATAGGAAACTACATTTCATTGAGATGAAATATATACAAAAAGTAGCAGCACTGACAGCTGATGGGTTAAGAAAACCCTTCAAGTTAGCCAATAGATTATTTAAACGTAATTAGAAAAAGGGTGTATTTACACCAAGATAAAGAAAGAACAAGAATTGAATTATAAAAGTATACAAGAGACTGCTTTGTTGTTAGAAGGGCCAGTTATGCCTTTCTAACCAAAAAGACCAGAAAAATGACCTGTGTATATGAAGAAAAACTTGTATGTATGAAGGAGCATGTTTAGAAAATGTGGTCGAGTTGAGCTCTGCATGCACATAATACGCCAATTCAATGATAAAGCCATAGGGGGTTGATATGAATTCCCTTGGGACCAAGTAAACTTGATACCAAAAGAGTTCAAATCTCAGAAGCAGATAGGGGTCAGATACTAAATGGTGGGAACTCCCTTGGAAATTGAAGTAAGAACCTATTTATGGGATCAACCATCTTTGGTATTGTTTCAAGGGTACTTTTTTATAAACGGCGTGTGTTAATATTCCCATGACTAAGCAAATTGGACTTATGTAATTGTGTGTGGGAGGACACTTTGTAATAGTTCAGGGAGCACTCTAGCTATAATCTTGTAGGTGCATCATGCATGGAACATGGCTGATGAGGCAATGATTGTTTTCTTTGTTTGCCTCAGCTTTTTTGGAATCAGACCTATATAAATTTCATTAAGGCTAGCAGCTATAATGCCATTCTTAAAAGTCGGGGAACACTGCTGTAAGGTCTTCTTTAACGATGTTCTATGATTTTTTTGAAAAACACAGTGGTGAAACTGTTTGGACTGGCCACTTTTTATAAGCACTTGAAGCCATAAAAAAAAGCTTGCTGTAACTCCACTTCTAAAGAAATCAGCTTCAAGGAGGTACTCTGTTCAGGTGTTAATTGGTGGTATATTAGGACGAGATTTTCAATCTCACTATTTCTGCTTCTGAATGGGTTGCGTATAAAATTTAAGCCCTACTTTCAATGAATCATATATATATATATATATTCATTTAATTGTAGTAATACCCAAATTTTGAGATATTTTGCTTACTTATGGGTAAAGAAAGTATGGCATACGAATGATCCAAACTTAGCATTGTCTTATTTCTGCTGGCCAATTATTTTTTATTTTATTTTTCATTTAACTTGTGTTTCTTTGTCTGTCTTTATACTAACTTGTAGCTTATTTTGTTTGTAAAGGTTGTGGTGGTTGATCCTGAGGCGTACACTTATGATGATGAGGTGATTAAGAAAGCTGAAGCTATGGGTAAAGCTGGACTAGTGGATATCACTGCAAAAGAAGATAGTTTTATATTCACAGTTGAGTCTACCGGTGCAATCAAAGCTTCCCAGTTGATACTCAATGCCATAGATATCCTGAAACAGAAGTTGGATGCAGTCCGCCTTTCAGATGATACTGTAGAAGCAGACGATCAGTTTGGTGAGTTAGGTGCACATATGCGAGGTGGATGATCCAGATACCGACTTCCCCATATGTTTCTAGGAGGTTAGGCTAACCGTAATTTTGTTTTCCTGGACAATCTGGTTTTCTGTACGGATGAACCTGGTTTAGTGCAGCCTTTTTCACTCATTCGATTCATATCTAGCTCCCGGAGATAATTAAAATGTAGTATCATTGGCATTGTTTGGCTCATCCTCATGTTTGACCTGGTTCAGTGTATTATGAATGATAGTTAATTCAACTTCTACTATTTCCAGGCAATGCTTTGATTATTAATTTTCCAGAAGGTGCTTCCTTGGGGCAGTTTTTGCTGTCTTTTAAACCGCATAGTGATTGCCCCAAGGTTTGCAATTAGAACAAGACAAGAGCGATGGTGACAAAACAACTATGGTGTTGGGTATCTATGGGTAGAATACTGTCATCAAACTTTTGCATTGAAGTTTAGTCAATTGTTTTAATCTGCGGTGAATTGAATTGTGCAGATGTGCTTTCTGGAATGGCATTCTCATTCGAAATGGAAGTTTGATATTTTTCAGAAGTTCCAGAAATCCTTTATGGAACCAACTACTGAAGAAAAATTAAATTTGGTCGTTGTGTATGAAATTGGTAAAATGATTTGGTTAAGGAGGGTTATTTTATTTGAATTTGTGTGTAATATGACAAACTTTTGCATTTGACTTTTAAGTTCAGTGATCTACTTTAACAGTCAGGGTCATTTGCATGAATAGCCAATCTGGATTGACCAAGGCGAACTACGAAGATGACCAACCTTAAAGATTTAGAAATTAAAGCTAGTGATCCTAGATTCCTAGAGTTTTGGAAGGTATGAATAGAGAGAGCTCCTATTCCCCTTTCCCTTTTTCTATCATATGTTGAACATGTTCTCCAATGTCCTCAAAGAACCTTTGGTCGCTAAAGCCCTTGGTCCCAATAGGCTCAATTTTTACCAAAAGTATTGGGATCTTGTTGACCAAGATATGCCCTCTTTGTGGTCCCTGATCTTAAATTATAATGGCCATCCTGTTTCCTTAAATGACATGAACATTATTGTCCTTCCTTAGAAGTTAAGGATCAAATTTTTGCAATGGACTTTTAGGCCTATTAGTCTGCGCAACATCAAGTATAAAATCATTTCTAAATGTCTTGCTAATAGACTTTGAATTTTCCAGGCTTGGTCAATTTTGAGACCCAAGGTGCCTTTGTTTCTGACTGATTAATAACATATAACTTTCTTATTTTGTTTGACTGCTTAGTGCTTAACCATCCTATCTCAAAGATTGCTGAAAGGAAAAAGATTTATGAGTTTCTCTTCTCAGGTTTTCAGAATAGTTGTTTAGGCGCTTTTGTGATTTGAAGGACATCTTTTTAGATGCTCTTTCTAAGTTGCAATATTTGCTTATTATTACTACTTGGACCATTTGGTTGGAAAGAAACTCCTTTGTACACTACCAAAGTATGAAAGGATGGTGGTGTTCTATGCTCTAGTGGGTCACAAACTATGTCGTAAGCTTGGCTGCCTTGCCTTAACCTTCTCCATCTAGGTGACCTCAAATAAAGAGTTTAAATTGTTCAAAGACCAATTTGTGCCCTTTGCCTCCTTCGATGTTTAAACAACTATTTAGTCTTTGAATCATTTGTGCATTGCCCTTTTTCTTCTAGAGGGTAGGCCTTCATTTGAAATGAGATTGGTTTATTGGTTGCGAGGATGATTGGTTGGTTGGTGGAAGCTCTTACAGGCTTTAGCTTTAGAGGAAAAGCTAAGATCTTGTGGAACTACGTTACCAGGGCTTTCTTTTGGCACATTTGGAAGGAGAAATACATGGACTTTTGAGGATAAGTCGTTTTTCGCTTGATTTTTTTTTTTGTAATCTTGTACAACAAACTAACATGAACGCTATTAAGGGTATATTAGTAAATAGTTAGGGAGTTTGTTATGGTATTTGGTTTTAAATAGAGAGTGGGATAGAGAGAAGGTAGACATTGATTTAGTTAGGGAGGGTCCAAGTCCAAGTACCTTGAACACTTGGTTTATCTTGTAGCTTCTTTATTTTTACATTACAATATATTCTGGTTCATATGAGCAAGTCAGTTCTAGCAATGGAGTTAGATGTAAATGAACATGAAGAGTTGTTGAGTTTGGGATGATACCAAGAAGATATGAAGTCGATATTTCAATTTTTTTAGGATGAAATGAAGCATAGTTATTCCAGTTTTTTTAGGATGAAATGAAGCAGGTTTTAAGGAAATTAAAGAAGGTTTCAAAGAAATCAGGGCGAGTATAGTAGAGGTAAAAAAAGAGATTGCAGAAATAAAGAAAGAGATGGGAATGGCAAATTCAAAGAGGCAAATATTTATAGTACAATCAGGGACGACATTTGGTGAAAAATCGAGGTTACTAAGAAGATTGGTGATCAATAGAGTGAGACAACCACAATGAAGGAAGAACCATTAGATTCCTCAAAAGAAGTGGGAAAGAAATAAAGTGAGAAGAGGAGAAAGAATCGGTTGAGAAGAAAGAACGAGACCGTACGTAAGTGAAAGAAAGGAGATGTAGGCCAAACTAGAAAACATAGCTACACTAGTATTCGAAAATCTCACACGAAGGGACTGATAAGTGATTCAAGATGAAGGAGGCGAAATGTTCAAGGAGAATTCGTCGACAAGGTATGTCTGGTGAGAGATCACGATCAATGGTGCCTTCTATGGTTGGAGATGAAAACTTGGAAGATGCGCCGACACAAGAGTCATGAAGAGGCAATGAAAGAATCGAAGGTGGGCAGTCATGTAGAACATGGAGAAAAGAAGAAACAAATGATCGTCAAAAGGCGTTAACGACAACGATGGTCAGAGATGATGACTTGTAGCGAGAGGTGCGAATGCAAGTTTTGTGAAGATCAACTCATGGGTGGTCTCACGTGAATTATCAAAAGAATTTGAAGTCAATTGGTTGTTAGTCTTTGGCATGGGCTAAAAAAATTACTTTTGCACAAACGGGAATTTATAACCTTGTGGAAGCCCATTTCTTATTAAAAGCAAATATGGCTCGTGCTATACAAGGGTTTTGGGCCGAGTTGCCTTATGTTGTGGAACTCTATAAACCAACCCACAACTATAGGAAGAAACCATTGATCGCTACCTGCCACTGCACTCGGCCGCCAGAGCGTTGACCGACTGGGTCTTGTATTACACAAGGCTGGTACTATGGTTATAAGTAGAGGGAGTGAGATAAGGAGAAGTTAGGCATTGATTCAGTAATTTGGTTTAGGGCTCAGTGATCTCAAGTTTGGGAGGGTCGAAGTAACTCGAACACTTGGTTTATCTTGTAGTTTCGTTATCTTTACATTACAATATATTTGGGTTCATATCACCAACTTTCTCTTGTTGACATTCTAATCCCACAAAATTCTTTTGTAGTCTTCTAATAATTATTTCTCATTGAAGACTCTTCTTTTATAGGTTCCTCCTTCTTCATTTCGTAGCTTTCGAGTAAGGTTCCCCTCGTTCCTCGACACTTAGGGTATTGCCTTTATGTTCTTTTTCGAATATCTCTCTTATAAAAAAAATAGAGAGATTTTAGGTCGACCTTCTTGGGTTTCACTCATCGAATGTTATAGGGTTGAGAGTAATTATAATTGTCTCGTCTCCAAAAGGGGTTCTTATAGTCGATAAAAGAACCTAAATTTCATCAGGGCAAAACATCCAAGTTATATGAGAAAGTCTATTATTTGACCATCAAGAGGCTTTTGAAAAATGATAAACATTCCATTCTCTTGCCAAACACTTTTTAGTCTTTTCTTTTGCATGTTTTGTTTTCCACCCTTAATTGGCTAGACCAAG
This sequence comes from Trichosanthes cucumerina, assembly GCA_036507285.1. Taxonomy (NCBI): domain Eukaryota; kingdom Viridiplantae; phylum Streptophyta; class Magnoliopsida; order Cucurbitales; family Cucurbitaceae; genus Trichosanthes; species Trichosanthes cucumerina. Next base: position 11,905,519 of record CM071836.1, on the reverse strand, counting down.
TCTTGCTTTTAGCGAATCCTTTTGTTGGTTAGCTCCACTATGTCATTGGATTGAGAATTTTAAAAACTACTGACTTCTTTTACCCACAGTAAAAACAATCAAAATCTAATATAGAATAGTAGTTTTTCAACCACAGAATAAACTCAACATTTTGAATCTTCCTGACAAATAACAACTCTTGAGAGCAATATTCAAAATGAAAACAGAAAGTTAATTAAATGAGCAATGAGTTGTGTGATGGTCCCTTAAGCACCATGATATTGTAATCATCTAGGCCCCAAAATAAATGAATGTTGGCATCTTAGTTGCTTTCACAGCCTCTTTTAATTTATGAGCAGTAATTTTTTGTACCTTCCATTTGTTTAACCATTGCAGGTTCTGATTCTGACTTTGTACTTTTACTTCCACAGCAGTTCCCATTATTTTTCTGAACAATTTTTATGCTCTATTGTATTTGGATTTTACTTCTCTTTCTTTAACATTAGCTTTTGAGGTAATTAATGAAATTTCATTGTTTCTTAACACCAAAATGGCTCAAGATTCTTTGACTGTGTCTGAGAAATGAGAAATGAAGAGTTTTGGGTAATTATTCTAAGGCTGTGAAAATTAAAAAGATGCTCAAATTTTGTCTGAGAAAGTCAGATATGGCAGCAGGGACATGCTTCCTCTGAGAACATTTTGACTCTTCAATGGTTGGATTCTTTTGAGGTCCCTAAGGAACAAAAAAAAAAAAAAAAAAAAAAACCAGAACCTTCCTCTGAGTTTATTTTGGAATTCAACTACCAATTTCAACCCCTTCAAAATGGACTCTAGTGTGATGTATCTCTTGATTTCTTCTTATGGTTCTGTTTTGGAATGGTGTTACAAGACATTTTTTTTTTTTTTAATGTAAAGAAAGTAGTTCGAGTAGTGGGTTTCCTTTTTAAATTGTTTTTGTTTGAGTTGTTCTTAGAATATATGTGTCTTTTTAACTCGAGAGAAATTTTATAAAGGTGTCTAGCCTATGGTAATACTTTGTATGGTCTAGGGTTGTGAAATCACATTCATGTTTGGTTGGTAATATAAAACCAAGCTTTTGAAGCTTATCCTTAGGCTATATGTCTAGTCTTACAAATTATAAACTTTAAAACTAAATGGTGTAAGTTTCAAAAAAAAAAAAAAATAGTGTCAATTTAAATTTAGTGGTCGTTTTGGGGGAATGAGAGGGAACGTGTTCAATCCATGACGATTCCTACGTGTTTTCTTCTCAATCAAATGTAGTACGGTTTAATTTGCCGTGCAGACTGCACAATGCTTAGTAAAACTTTGAAAAATTAAAAAACAAAGATTATTTCTCATACCCAAAACTAAAAATATAAATAAAGAGCTATAAAGATTCGGGCTTTTCTTTCTAAGATATAGAAATTCAGACTAATTACTTACTATGAATGTGAGCTAAATATCTATAAACATCTTTTGTTTAAGGAAGTAATAATAATAACAATAATAATAGACGAATCATGAACAAGAAGAATAGATAAACCATAAACAACATTGGAATTTATTTTTTAATAACAGATTTTCATAAAATAGTGCTAATTAGACAACTGTCCTATATAAATAAAACACACTCTTCTGCTTCATAATTAAAAAAAAAAAACACTCTCTTACAATACATTATAACACAATTTAATTCTTCTGAGAATGAACTTATGGCATTCAATATCTTTTCCAAAAATACAGCAAAACATTGAATTTTTCTTATCTTCTTGCTTTTAAAATTTGGGTGTCAATATGCAAATTATGAATGTGAGGGGACAATGGACAAAATCATGAGATTTAATTTCAATTGGGTATCAGAAATTAAATGATTCTGAAGGATAAGTCCCTTTTTTTTTTTTAAAAAAAAAAATTTGAATGTGCCTAAATACATATAATAAAACAAAGTGCCCTTTGCTTTGCTAAATTCATTTAATTTCTATGCTCTTTTCTTACTTTTACTCTCTCAACTATTTTCCCCCTTATATATTGATCATTCAAAATAATAATTTATATTACAATTTAAAAGAAAAAAAAAATTTGGTTGAGCCGTGCTAGAATATTGAAGTCACCAAAGAAAATTCCAGTATTTATTTCCATGGTTGGCAGACCTGTGTTTGAAGTATTTCTCAACATGAAAAATGATTTTTTTTCCTAAATCAATTACTAAGGCTCTAACTTTTTTTTTTTGTTTAGTTTTTTAAAATTAAGCATGTTTTTTTTTTCAATTTCTCTATAATTGTTTTCATCTCTTTTAAGAAAACATTTGAATTCTTAGCCAAATTCCAAAAACAAAAATAATTTTTTGAAAACTACTTTTTTTAGTTTCTAAAACATGACTTGATTTTTGAAAACATAGGAAAAATGTAAATAACAAAACAAGGAAATCCATAGGTGAAAGCATCATTTATAGGCTTAATTTTCAAAAATAAAAAAAAATCAAATAATGGTTATCAAACGGGACCTAAGATGTATGAATAAAATTTTTATGATATTTAGCTACCCAACAAACTAAAATTTTTAACCAACAAGAACATAACTCAACTGACATCAAGTAAGACGATGCACTAAAAAAAAAAAACTAAAATTTTAAAGTCAAAGCGAGCTTAGCAGTAATTAACATGTATCTTCGACTAAGATATCAAATGTTCAAAACTAAAATTTTGGTTATACGTATTAGAACTACTCATCCAAAACCTTTCAATTACTTCATTTGTTCTATCAGTTGAGAATCACACATCAGAGAGAGATGAAGAGACATCACAATATACATGAGTTACTCTACTTATTGCCAATTGATTTTGAGTTGGAATTAGTAAACCCGAAGACCATCTTGAACAGACATGTTGAGGATCCTATATTGAAAAAGATGAAGAGACAATAAAAATTGATTTTGAGATAGAACCTTCATCTAATAGAATCCTCATTCTAAAAAAAACATAAAACCTATCTCGAAAAACATTATTATCAAACGAAGCCAAGATTTTCCAAAATTCTTAACTCATGTTTCCATCTTACAAACAAATTAAATGGGCATGCAAATATTTCATAAAATCTTTCTAATCTCTTGTTCATTTTGGCTTTCTAAGTTAGTTTTTTAGCACCACAAACACAATGACAAAAAATAATAAGAATATCTCAGTTGGAATTGAGAAGGGTTTGTTTTGGATATGGATTTATGGGAAGAAATTAAAGCATTGGATGCCATTTTTGTCAATCATCAAATCATTAAGTATGAAATGCAGAGAAGGGTCAAAGAAAGTAAGAAGAAAAGAGGAAGCTAAAGCCATAGAGATTATATTGTGGTACAAATTTTAGTCATGTTGCAGTTTCAGTGCCCATAAATACCTTTGTTTTTTAGTCTATTCTCAGTACCACATACAGTTTTTTCCATCAATCTAAATCCTGAAATCTATTTTTTTTTTTTTAAAAACTTTGGGACCCAATATTTACTTCTATCTTTTTTGGAAATTGCCCTTTTCAAAATAATTTTATGTGTTTTTTTAGAACATATAATGTCTTTGTGAAAACAGTTCTTATTCATCTAACATTCAAAGGGATATAGAAGATGATAATTATAAACAAATCTACGCTGGGATTCTCACTTTTTTTTCTTTTCTTTTTTCTCGTTACTTGCCTTTTCTATAAATCTATTCTAAAAGACCGATTTCGCATTTCATAAAGCAAGAAAACTCTAACCAGAAGTAGTATTTATAAGTTAATTTATTTGTCCAACTAAATAATATTTTTAGTTACTCATTAATAAATCAGCTAGTTGATTTCATCTCTTGGAATTGTCCATATCGATCTTTAGAAAAATATCACATCCCAAATTTGATAAAATAGGACATAGTTTGTAAATATATTTTTATCTTTTGAATATTAACCAGGGGCAAATCTATTGAGGGGTTAGTGTCGTTTCTCAATTTGTCGTATTTTAGTATAAATTTGAATGATTACTAACATATTATATTTACGACTTAATTGTCAAAGTGCCCCTCAAGGAATGCGTGTACGTTGTCACACTCTCCCTGCCTTCCAAAGGTGTCTAGAGGATGGGCCTCATGCAGCAGATCGACGAGTCAGGAGCGGATCATTCCCCACCAGTAGGGGTAGGAGACGACAATCTCAAGGCACAACACGACCTACCGACAACACCAGCAAGTCTTGAAAAGGAAACCCGATTGAGAGTGGTTCAAGGGCACAACACGCTCCTTCCTAATTTCCTAATACGTAAATGGTTTTTTATTAGGGGCAGTTATGTAAAATGGTTTATATAGGTTGTTGAGTTGTTAGTATAACTATTGTAACCATATAACACTTGGCTATTTATTGAAGCCATTATCAATGGAATCTTTGGCAAGTTTATTTACACTCAGTGTTAACATGGTATCATAAGTTTTTTAGTTTTTCTCTCTGAGTTTTATTTCTTGCTTAAAGTCTTCTTCTCTGTTTCTTCGAGAGCTTCTCCAATGGTAGGGATCGACACAAAGGTTGTCCCTTCTTCTTCGCCAAATTCCTCGATGGAACAATCGCTCAATCAATCTGTCGTTGAGCAATACGGTAATCCTTATTTTCTTCACCATTCCGATAACACCAGTCTTGTTCTTGTTTCTGTTCCTCTCACCGAGACGAACTACACTGCATGGAGCCGTGCGATGATACTTGGCCTTACTGTCAAGAATAAACTTGGTTTCATTGATGGTTATGTCAAGAAACTAGTCGGTGAGTTATTGAAATCTTGGATCATCTGCAACAGCGTGGTTACCGCCTGGATCCTTAATTCCTCGTCCAAAGAAATCGCTGCCAGTGTAAGATTTTTTGATTCCGCGGGGAAAATTTGGCTTGATTTACAACAATGTTATCAACGAAAGAATCGACCGCGTATTTTCAAACTCAGATGCGAACTTTCTAACCTAACTCAAGAGCAGTCCTCTGTCACCACCTATTTCACGAAGCTCAAGATGCTGTGGAATGAGTTCGCGACCTATCGTCCCTTGTGCTCTTGCGGTCGATGTTCATGTGGAGGAGTTAAGGAATTGATTGATTATTTCCAAACTGAGTACGTCATGGCCTTTCTAATGGGTATGAATGACTAATTCTCTCAAATTAGGGCTAAATTGCTACAGATGGAGCCTGAGCCAACAATTCAGCGTGCCTTTTCTCTAGTTATGGAAGAGGTTGAGCAACGTGCTTCATCTACACTCCCCAGTCTGTCGCTTGCTGCTGCACTCATGGTAAAAAAATTCTTCCACTCCTCGCCCATTGGTGAACTCATCCAAGAAGAAAGAACGACCCACGTGTTCTCACTGTGGTATCCTGGGGTACACTATTGATCGTTGTTATAAGTTACATGGATATCCTTCAAGATATCGAAATCAGAAGCACACATCTGCCAAATCGGATCCCTCTGTTCCACCGAATGCTTTGGCACAATTGACCAATGACCAGTGCCAGGGACTTCTTGCTCTGTTGCAGTCGCACCTTGAGAAAGCCAAGCCAATACCTGACGTTGATCCTCCCACCACTCATGTTGCAGGCACTGCTCATTCTGAGTTACTTTCTAATGAGCCATGGATATTAGACTCTAGTGCTTTCTCGCATACTTGCTGTCTTCGAAGCATGTTCACTAACATGGTCAATGTCCATGATCTTCATGTCATGCTACCTGATCAAAGTCGTATTTCTGTGGAGTGTGTGGGCGATGTTCGTCTTAATTCCTATATCGTGCTGCAGAATGTTCTATTCATTCCTTCGTTCAAGTTTAATCCGTTTTCTATCAGTGCTTTACTTAATAATCAATCTTTTATTGTCAAGTTTGCTGGCCATTCCTATATGATTCAGGACACGTGCTCCTTGAGGACGATTGGGAAGGCTGATTTATGACAAGGTTTATATGTTTGGAAGTGCTCTTTAGCTATTCAGAGTAATGTGTTACCTCGTGTTTATCATTCTTTGACTATTGATATGTGGCATGATCGGCTTGGTCATCCATCCCATAAGCATCTATCTGCCTTGAAAAGTTTACTGTCTTTTTTGTCTACTCATAGTTCACCATGTATGATTTGTCCTCTAGCAAACCAACATCGACTGTAATTTCGTTCCAATAATAACATGGTTGATCGTTTGTTTGCATATGGGGTCCCTATTAGGCGCCCACTCATGCTGGTTGCCGTTTTTTCTCATAATTGTGGATGATTATTCAAGGTACACATGGGTGTTTTTAATGAAACAAAAATAAGATGCTCTTAATATTGTCCCTCATTTTTTTGCGATGGTGGAAACTCAATATGGTATGGTTATTCAAAAATTTCGCTCAGATAATGCTCATGAGCTGGCCTTTGCTGATTTTTTCTCTTCCAAAGGAGTTATCCATCAATTTGCTTGTGTAGCCCGTCTTGAAAAGAATTCAGTGGTTGAACGAAAGTACCAACATTTACTAAATGTGGCTCGATCCCTTCTTTTTCAGTATCGAGTTACCATACAATTTTGGGAGGAATGTGTTTTAACAACCTGCTATCTTATTAATCGGGCTCCTTCTCCTTTGTTCAACTGGTTGACTCCCTTCTATCGATTGAATGACAAACATGCTGATTATTCACATATGCGAGTATTTGGGAGTTCGTGTTTTGTTTATACTCTTCCGGCTAACAGATCTAAGTTTCATCCTAGGGCTTTGCCTGCAGTGTTTCTTGGTTACCCTGCAGGTGTCAAGGGCTATCGACTTTATGACAATGAGCAGAGACGTTTCTTTGTGTCTCATGATGTGGTTTTTCACGAAGACATTTTTCCCTTCCACAACGTGAATACTAAGGAGGTTGTGATAGACTCATTTCCAGACTTAGTGCTGCCTGCCGCCTTTAATTACTATGGTATGGCTAATTCTCCAACATGTACTGTAGACAATGATGTTTCTTCTGAGTCACAACATGCTATACCTTCATCCAATCATGTTGATAATGATGTTAGTCCTGAGTCACAACACAATCTTTCGATTCCTCGATTGGATGATGACCATGGTTGTTCTGAATTACAACAACCTGGTTTATCTGGCAACAATGATGTTTATTCTGAGTTGCCATCTGGTCCCATACATGATCTTAATATAGACAATGATGGTTCTTCAGAGTCACGCCCTATACAAACTATATTTGGTGCTCCTAATGATGATAGTCTGAATGAGCCTCTACCTCGACGTTCTTCCAGGCCCTCCAAATTACCTTCTTATCTTCGGGACTATCATTGCAACTTACTTTGTCCTACTCACATGTCCTGTGCTACTCAGACAAAGTATCCTTTGTCTAACGTCCTTTCTTATAATCGATTATCATCTCAACATAGACATTTTCTGCTTAATGTCTCTTCTATTTTTGAGCCTCAATACTATCATCAAGTCGTTCCTTTTCCTTATTGGCAAAAGGCAATGCAAGATGAGATAAAGGCCATGGAAACCAATAAGACCTGGACGGTTGTCCCTCTCCCAAAAGGCCACCATACGATAGGGTGCAAATAGGTGTACAAAGTTAAGAACAAAGCTGATGGTATCGTGGAAAGATACAAGGCTAGGTTGGTTGCCAAGGGGTACACACAACAAGAAGGTCTCGACTACGTTGAAACTTTCTCACCAGTGGCCAAGTTGGTTACTTTCAAGGCTTAGCCTTAACCTCCTCATTAAATTGGTCATTAGTCCAACTTGATGTTAATAATGCATTCCTTCATGGTGATTTATATGAGGAAGCCTACATGTCTTTGCCTCCTGGTTATAAGCATAATATTGTTGCTTCTTCGAATGTGCGTTTAGTTTGTAAACTACAAAAGTCCATATATGGGCTCAAGCAAGTTTCTAGGCAATGGTTCGATAAGTTTTCTCATGCCTTGTTATTGTTGGGGTTTTACCAATCCAAGTATGATTATTCATTGTTTACTTGTGGGGTTGGATCAAAGTTTATGACTTTGTTTGTTTATGTGGATGATATTATTATCATCGACGCTTCTTTGGATGATCTTTTAAAAACCCATCTTAATGATGTATTCAAACTGAAAGATTTGGGTTCACTGAAATATTTTTTTGGGTTTAGAGCTTGCTCGCACCTCAAAAGGGATTTTGTTGAGTCAAAGACATTATACGCTACAATTGCTTGAAGACACTGGTTTTCTTTCTTGTAAACCAAAACCGCTGCCTTTGGATCCTTGTTTAAAACTCTGTTCTGATCAAGGAGAATTGTTAAAGGATCCGCTTGTCTATAGAAAGATGACTGGGCGACTTTTATATCTTACTATTTCACACCCCAATATCGCTTTTGTTGTACACAAACTTAGTCAGTTTGTTGCTCAGCCGAGACAACCACACCTATCTACTGTCAATGCGTTGTTGCGCTACTTGAAGGGATCTCCTGGACAAGGTGTTTTCTTTCCACCTTCTTCTTCTTTTCAGTTACGTGCATTCATTGACTCTGATTGGGCTTCTTGCTTAGATTCGAGAAAATTTACCTCTGGTTTTTGCATATTTTTAGGTGATTCTCTTGTATCATGGAAAACCAAGAAGCAAACCACCGTTTCTTGATCTTCCATTGAAGCCGAGTATCGTACACTTGCTGCTACTGAAAGAGTCAATATTAAGGAAGCAGAAGCAATTTCAAATCTTGAACACTCCAAGTTGATCAATTTTACAAAATAAAAAGCATGCTCAAATCTGAAAAAACAGAGAATAAGAACTCATACATTTGTAGCTCAAAATTCTCCTAATCCGTGGGCAATTTCTATCACAAATACTTTGTGGACCACCTCTAGTGTCTTCCCTACTATCCTCAGGCCTTGGAATGGATTTTGGGATCCAAAGTTGAGAGAATTTGGAAGAAAAATGGGTAATGGTTCAAAACCGAGAAACCTAAAAAATTTATGTAAAAAACTCTTTATCCCTGTGTTTCTTCTTCAATTAAACCAAACCACAAGCTCTCTCAAGCAAGGTGAAGAAGACAACACATGAATGATGAGGATTAAGCAAGAATGAGGTGCTGAATTTTGGTAAATTTGACAAACAAAGGAGTTTATACACCCTTTTATGGGGTTAAATATTAAACTAGGGTTATTTATTAAACTATTTATAGAAAAATGGTGGGTTTCAAAACTATTTATAAATATAGGGCTATTTTTTTGTCTTATTGGAATGCGTTTCTTGGGGAGACACATTCTGCTTCGAATGCATCAGTCAAAGAGATGCCCTCTCCACGTTCTCCACATTTCGCTCTCCACGTGAGTGCTATTAAGAATGCGTATGTCCAACAAACACATTCTATTAATGAAAAATATATTATCTAAATCTTAACTAACCATATAATTTCTTTATATTTTTCTATTTTTTTTTCAATTTTGATTCAACTTGATAAATCATCTAAATCAATGGAAAATATTTTGATAATATTTTTGTTATTTTGTTAAATTAATGGATAATATTTTGACAATATTTATATTTTTTTTTATTTGTTATTTTGTTAAATTAATGAAAATATTTTGACAATATTACATTATACGTTAGATTTGGTAGGTTTAAGCTTACCACTTTTCATGCAAAGATTTGGAAGGTTTATATTGATATATTAATTCAATTTAAATTTGAGAGTGAAATATTTAATCCTTTTAATGTAGTAATTTTTCACTACGTTACAAGCATTTTATATAACACATATTTTATTTAACAAAAAAAACTTATTTTTTCTAATAGGAAAGAAAAACTCAACTTCTTGATTTGGTTTAGATGATACTCTCCATCAATTATTTTCCCTTAAAATAATAAGAACAATATATGAGTAATTATAAAAAAAAAATATAAAACTAAAATTAATAATGGTAAAAGATATTCTACTTTTTTTTAGGAGGGATGGACGATTTTGGCGGATTTTTTTTGGTAGAGAAGTGAAGGAGACGCTGAGATATTCTACTTTTTTTTAGGAGGGAGAATGAATGTCTGCCAAGTGTCAGTTCTTCAAGGAATGCGTAAGTCAAACTGCGCATCCTAACGTAGAACACGTCTTCCCAATTGACGCATTGCAATAATTAAAAAAAAAACACCTGTTTTTTGTAAATTGTTTTCAAAACTGCTTTTTTTTGCAATAAGTTTGGAAAACAATTTCAATTTTATAAGAGAATTTGTAATGAGTAGCAATTATGGTTTTAGTATTTGTAGATATAGCAACATTTTAAAAGAATTGCAAATATGGCAAAAATCTTTAATTTTTTTATTAATTCCAATTATACCCTTGGCTTAAACCTATTCCTTTTTAATTGATATTTGTTTTTCAATTGGTATTTGTTCTTCACGGTATTTATTTTTCACGGTTACTTAAATATTCCTTGTTATTTTTATATTTTTATATTCAAAACAAACATGATTATGCCCGACATTTATATTTTTGATTATTTTACAATTTTAAGCATTTAAACATTTCAATTTTCTAGATTCTCAAACAGGAATAAATATTTAACTACTTGTAAGGCTCTAAATTCACAAACAAATCAAATGAGATGTATTATAATTTATTTAATATACCTATTTTTAGAGAATTTGTAATGGGTAGCAATTATGGTTTTAGTATTTGTAGATATAACAACATTTTAAAAGAATTGCAAATATGACAAAAATCTTTATTTTTTTTTTTTTATAATTTCAATTATACCCTTGGCTTAAACCTATTCCCTTTTTAATTGGTATTTGTTTTTCAATTGGTATTTGTTCTTCACGGTATTTTTCTTCTTCCGATTTTTATGACAACATCTTCTTGATTCCACCCAATCTTCCCAAACTCTTCTTGATTCCACCCAATCTTCCGTCCGAGTCGCAAGTTTGAGTATCTTCTCAAATTCAATCGAGTCGCAAGCCTTCACCTATTCGATCGGGTATCTTCCATTCAATCTGTTGAATTGCGAACCATGAATTTTCATCGAGTTTGTTTGATTATCTTCTCCAATTCGATCGAAGTCGCAAGTTTGTCTGATTATCTTCTCCAATTCGATCGCATTGTAGTATCTTCTTATTCGGTCGAAGTATCTTCCAATTCGATCTTTTCGAAGTCCAACGGAGCTTTTTTCGTGGGTATTTGAGTTTTTCAATCAACATTTTTCGTGGGTATTTCTTATGTTCATTTTGTTACATCACTGTTTTTTCGCTTTGGAGTCGCAAGTCTTCTTCATTTTTGTTCTATCAAATCTTCGCTTTCTAGATGGTCGACGATATACGTGACATCAGTGATATCTATCATTGTTTTCTAGATATGATCAATAGATATCAGTTATATCAGTGATCAATAGATAATGATATCAGTGATATCAGTGATATCAGTAATCAATAGATATAAATGATATTAGTGATATACGAGTGACTATTGTGCTTCTAATTAGTGATATACGATTTTCTGTTGGAGCTTTTTTCGTGGGTATTTGAGTTTTTCAATCAACCGGAGCTTTTTTCGTGGGTATTTCTTTTGTTCATTTTGTTATATCACTGTTTTTCTGCAATGTTTTGGAGTCGCAAGTCTGATTTTGGTGACTGTTTTGTTTTCTAGATATGCTAGTGAATACACATGACATCAGTGATATCTATCATTATTTTCTAGATATCAATGATATCAGTGATATCATTGATCAATATATATGATATCAGTGATATCAATGATCAGTAGATACAATGATATCAGTGATATCTATCACTGTTTTCTAGATATCAATGATATCAGTGATATCATTGATCAATAGATATGATATCAATGATATCATTAATCAATGATACACGAGTGACTATTGTGGTGATCGATTTCTATATTACTCAATATTGTTAATGTTGTTATTACTTTTCGTAGGAACTATGATGAAGCTTCCAATAGTTTTTTTTTTCATAGTGGGCAATGGAATGAGAAAAATTTCTATGAGAATTACAAGACCATTGGAATCTTGAGATAATGTGTTTTGATGATTTTATTAATCTGATTATGAAAGAAGTTCGAATGGATAGTTCTATTTCTTCTATAGAATTGTCGATGTTATTAGGTTATGAGATGAATGGTGCTCAGGATGTGGTTAAAATTCAAGAAGATAAAGATGTTGCTTGGTTTTTAACTTTAGTGAAATATCAAAATACAAGATATCCTTTAGTTGCTCATATTAATGATGCTTGTTTTGATGACTCCTCTTGTGCAATTAGTGATGGGAGTGACAACTTATGAAGGTGTAATCCACCCCACTGGGAATCATTCGAATGGAGTTCGATAGATGTTAACATGAATGCATTGCCTCCAATTGTTAAACGTCAAGTAGGAAGACCCCAAAGCAAAGGATTCCGCTGATTGGTGAAGCAAGAAGTCACACAAAATGTAATCATTGTCATCGTGTTGGTCACAATCGTAGGACATGTAAATTTCCACCATTTTTACCTCCGATGTAATTTTTTACAATTGGTTTTAGATATATTTTTCAAGATAGAACTCAATATTGTTGTTATCATACTATTCATACTATCAATACAAGGTTTGTGATTGTTTCAAAAGTTTAATATCAATACTATGAACACAAGAACTTTGGCATCTGATGTGAAAGTTTGAAGACCACACAACAAACAGTAATAGCTAACAGATAGACAACTATCAGTGATAGTGATAGACAACTACCACTGATAGAAGGCTATCACTTCTATCAATGATAGACATCTATCACTGATAGAAGACTATCACCGGAAAGAAGTTAATGATTGATAGACAACTATCAGTGATAGACATCTATCACTGATAGAAGTCGGATAAAAGAAAGAAGTTAATAATCATGAAGAACAATAAGTCTAATAGAAAAGTTATGAGTAATAGGTAATAGATAGGTAGAAGTCTATCAGACTTCTATCAGTGATAGTAGTCTATCACTTCTATCAGTCATAGTAGTCTATCACTTCTTTTTCATTAACTTTTGTTAATCATTAACAGATAGTAGATCATCACTTCTATCGGTGATGACGGTGATAGAAGTCGAATAGGAACAAGAAGTCTAATAGATAATAGAAAAGTTATGAGTAATAGGTAATAGATGAACAAATCGTGGTAGAAGTCTATCGGACAACTATCATCGATAAAGTCTATCACTTCTATCAGTGATAGATATTACAATAGTAGTTTATCAAAATTATAAGAAAAAAAATTAGTTATTAAGTAAACAGACAAAAAAAATTAGTTATTAAATAAACAGACTCCTATCAGTGATATCACTGATAGAAGTGACTGGCGTGGGTGTTTTAGTAATTTCAATTTCTCTTTTTAAATTTTTGCTATTTTTGCAAATAGATTGAACCATTTGCTATATGGACAATTATGTTGGGCATGTTTGCTACCAACCCAATTGCCCCATTTTATAATTTGCCCCCTTTTATGTATTTGGTCCATTTTTAATTAAAAAATGAATTTAAATTTTCATTTAATTTTAATTCAAAATTAATATAAAATCAATTTTAAATTAAAATCAATTTATTAATTTAATTAATAATTAATTAATTAAATTTAATATCAAATATCAAATTAAATAATTGAACCAATCCCGATTTCTTAAATCGATCGTTCGAACATGAATCTCTATTTATGTTTTAAATCGAACCAATATTTAAATCATATTTAAATATTTTCACCTCTTCTTTATCATAGTTTAATTATGAATTAAACTATGAAACGTTAAATATATCACATATAATTAACGCTTTCTCCCAAAATCGAATTTGAACAATTCAAATTCTTTTCTCTCAAATGTTACAAGGCTTAGTCCGAGCTAGTAAGGGGACCTAATGGACCTACAAATCATGAGCTCCAACGATACGAGATTAACCAACCAAACTCTTTAGCCTAGCTAATCAACATTCGTTAACCACTGGGACACTCCACTAAAGCCTAGTGGCTGCACTCTCCTCACTGTAGATATATTTCTGACCACTCGATATAACCATGATTAGTAAGTCGATCATTCACAGGTCGTTCGTTATTACAGCTGGGTCAAATTACCGTTTTACTCCTGTAATTACTTCTTGTTCCTTAAATCCCAATGATCCTCTAATGAATAATTGGTTTGTGGTCCAACCAACAAACTGAATTCCTCTCGGGCCAATGAGAGGGGTGGGCCCTTTGTTCAAGACCCGGAGTCAACACTTAAGCGAACAACCTCTCTACTAATCCCTAAAGCGGGTAGGAGTGAATTCCATCTTACAGAACTATGTTCCCAGCTATCGACCCAGTCTTATCCCTGAAATGGGAGGCTTATTGAGTCGGCAATCTCAGGCCACTCTTACCCATGCAAATCTAAGGATAATCCGAATAAATAGGAGTTCATAGCATGCTCAGGATTAAGATCGAGTTACCTAGGTCATCGTATGAATATAGTCAGTTAAGACAGTAAACGGAGTTATAAAGTCTAAGTGACTATTTCTCGGTCCAGTCTTATACAAACTCATTGCATAGGGCGCTCCCACTCGCATGTCTCCACATGAACGATTCAGGATCACATTGTTTGTAATTTACAAAGTGGGTCGCGTCCATAGTGTCCCCAGGATAAGGTACCCAACCCTATCCGTATATTATAGACCGTTCTGGCTATAACTTGAACCTGATCCACTTTTATGTCACACATAAAGTTCAAGTATACATCCTATAGCCATGGGTTGTTTATTGGATTAGAGTTTCAAAATATACAATTCAATTTATTCAATAACACCTTTACTTAATAAATCTCAATAACATCTATATTGCAAAATAGAATACACATTCTGTGACGACCATCATCACAGGTACTATTATTTATTTTATTTAACGCTCTAGTAACCGCCGTGTTTAGCTGGATTAGTGATTTTATTCAAGCTCGGCGAGAGGGAGGCCGTAATTTTGTTTAGCTTATGTGAATTGTTCCTTTTAAGATGAGATTAATTATGAAATTAAAGGAAAAGGCAATTTCAAGGGCGTTTTGGTGATTATTACTTAAATGAGGGTTGTATAAAATTTGACCTAAAACCCTAACCCCTAAGCCTCCTTAGTATTTAACCATAAGAAAACCCTAGCCACCAACACTTCTCCCTCACATTTTGCCCTAACCCTAACCCTAGGAAAGAAAAAAAATATACTTCAATTGCCTTCTTCTTGTAGGTTGCCGACCGGAACCCTAGCCCCTGCCGCTGCCGACGAACCAACCGGAGACCCCAGCCATCCACGAAACCGCTCAGGCAAAGCAGCCCTCGCGCGGTCAATCCACGAGCACGACGATCGCCAAAGCCTCGAGCCGACCTCTCAAGCATCCGCTCACGGCCGCTTTCGCCGCCACCACGCACGCCCGTAGAAGAAGACCTACCGCCGATCCTCTCTCGCGTTTTCTCACGCCGGGCGAGCCCACTACCGAGGACGACATCATCCGCGACACGCCGACCGGACCTCGATCGGACCGTCGCGCGCTACCGCCGCGTCGAGCTCCACCACCGTCCCGCTTCGCAAGTGCAAGCAGAGAGTTCGCCGGACTCATGCACGCCACCCGCTCGTGAGCTTCAATCACCGCACCGTTCCTTGGAGGCCTCGTCCGGTCGAGCACAGTAGCGGAATCCGGCACCGATCGACACTGAATTTACAGCCGCTAAAGTGTTAACCCGGTGAGCGATCGGTTTGAGTTTCATACTTGATTAGAAATTATGTGCGATCTATCGAATATGTAAGCGTTTGACTAAGAACTCGGGCTATTGTTTCGAACGTTAATTGTAGGAGTCAAGATCGGAGTGGAGTAGAGGGTCAAACGCCAAGACGGACTAAGGGTACTAAGTATTCGCATTAAACTCGAGGTAAGCGGGGTACGACATCTTATTGCCGTAATTTAAGTATCGCATGATTAGGATTTCGTGAATACTTGGAGATTGAATTCGGAAACTATGGTGTGAATCAGGTGTCACTAAAGGAAGAGTAGGCAAGGAGTTCGATTGGGTTTTGGAGCGAAGTCGGAACTAAGGTAAGGGACCTTGTGCCGAACTTTTAATGGGATTGAATGAAAATGATTTTCATGATTTCATGCGAAATTAGTTTATATTTTTCATATGAAAATATACAGATATTATCGTGAGAATACTTAAGATTTTATGTGCAAATATTTCGATGCATCATGTGGAAATAAACCATTATTTTATGTGAGATTATTCTCGTATGCTATGTAAAAGTATTCCAGTATTTCATGTGAGAATATGACAGTAATTTGTATGAGAATGTTTCATGTTTTCTTACAAAAGTATGATCTTCAAACTGTCTATGAGAAAAGTATGATTTGCATAGTGATAATGATGCTTGTGACATGTACACTATGATTATGAGAATAATGGGACCTCATGCATGTTATGTATGTCATGAATTGAACAAATGAAAAGTGTGGACATTGGTCTCCTGAGATCAGTATGTGCATGGTCAAACATGCCATAGAGACCCTATGGGTCTAATTACAGGTCCAGGAGGACTCAAATGAAATGACTCAGGATGACCAATGGCCACACAAATGAAAAAGCAGTCATGGATTAAAGACCTGACAATACACAAATGAAAAAGCAGTCATGGATTAAAGACCTGACAATACACAAATGAAAAAGCAGTCATGGATTAAAGACCTGACAATACACAAATGAAAAAGATCATGGATTAAAGACTCGACAATACACAATTAAAAAGGAAGTCATGGATTAAAGACTCGACAATATGAGAAAGTTTTAGGTCCCGTATATATGTATGTTACTTAATAAGTTTAAAGGTCATGATTGTATGTGTATGCATATCCCAAACCTCGATGAGCGAGGTTACTTACTTATCGGGTATTGTTTTGCAATACTCACCCTTTCTTTTAAAAATATTTTCGTGTAAAGGAAAGGACGCGTGCGGGCGAGTGACGGTGGAGCGTTACTAAGACCATGGGAACCGACATGTTTTCCGCATAGTCTTGTTTTAAACTGATGTTGTCTCTATGTTTTATTTGGAGATAAATTTACTTACAGTTTTAATAGGCCATGTTAAATTGACCCTTTTATCTGTTTTAAATGTTTTAGTAGTTGGGATCCCTGAAACTATTTACATATATTTGGAAGTTTTCTTTTAAGATCTTTTATCTCTTGGCCTATAAATGCATGCATGTGTAGTAATGTCCCTAGGAGTTGGTCATAGAAAAGTAGGGGCGTTACACATTCAGTTTACAAACCCACGAGTTTTAGGACATAAAACCCAACAAACTCCCACTTGGACTAAAACGTCGGTGGAGTTAAACATGCTGAGTAAGGAAACTGTCCTACTGTACAACCCGTAGTCCTAGACTCTCTAGGTGTCCCTCAATCACTTTAGCCGTGAGGGGCTTTGTAAACGGATCAACAATGTTGTGCTCCGAAGCGATCTACGTGACGATCACGTCTCCTCGGGTCACAATCTCCCTGATGAGATGATATTTACGCTCAATATGCTTTTCGGGCTTATGGCTTCTAGGTTATTTAGAATTTGCCACTGCACCACTATTATCACAATAAAAGGGTGATAGGAAAATTCATATTTGAAACAACTTCCAAATCAGTAAAGAGTTTTCTAAGCCATACAACCTCATTTGTTGCTTCGCAAGCTGCGATGTACTCAACCTCTATGGTGGAGTCCACAATACAACCTTGCTTTATACTCCTCCATACTATAGCTCCTCCGTTAAGAGTGAACACTAATTTCGATGTGGATTTCCTCGAATCTACATCAGTCTGAAAATCAAAGTCAATGTATCCTGCAAGGATCAAATCCTTTGCGCCACACACAAGCAAATAGTCCCTCGTTCTCCTAAGATACGTGAGGATATTCTTAATGGCAGTCCAATGATCATATCCTAGATTGGACTGATACCTGCTGACAATTTCCACTGCGTAGCATATGTCGGGTCGAGTACATAGCATGACATACATCAGACTACCGACAACTGATGCATAGGGAATGCGTCTCATATCCTCAACTTCTTAAGGTGTTTTAGGACACTGTTCCTTCGACAAATGAATTCCATGCCTGAAAGGTAATAAACCCTTCTTGGAATTCTGCATCTTATATCTAATCAACATCTTGTCAATATAAGATGCCTTAGACAGCGCTAGCGTTTTGTTCTTGCGATTCCGAACAATTTGGATTCCAAGGACAAACTGAACCTCTCCCAAATCTTTCATTTGGAATTGAGTAGCTAGCCATTGCTTAGCATCAGTCAGGAATCCTGCATCATTTCCAATGAGTAGGATATCGTCTACGTATAAGACTAAGAAAGCTACAATAGTATTGACTATCTTCTTGTAGACACAAGGCTCATCAATATTCTGTTCAAAGCCATAAGATTTGATTGCAATATCAAATCTTATATTCCAGGATCTAGATGCTTGTTTCAATCCATATATAGATCGTTTAAGCTTGCAAACCTTTTGCTCTTGACCCTGAATTATGAACCCCTCTAGTTGATCCATATAG
Source organism: Trichosanthes cucumerina (assembly GCA_036507285.1). Classification (NCBI taxonomy): domain Eukaryota; kingdom Viridiplantae; phylum Streptophyta; class Magnoliopsida; order Cucurbitales; family Cucurbitaceae; genus Trichosanthes; species Trichosanthes cucumerina. The sequence goes on along the minus strand of CM071836.1, from coordinate 11,887,004 downwards.
GTACTCTCTTCAAGATTGCCATTCAGAAAGGCTGTCTTGACATCCATTTGCCAAATTTCATAATCATAAAACGTGACAATGGACAAGAGTATTCTAATATACATAAGCATGGCAACGCGAGAGAATGTTTCTTCATAGTCAACCCATTCCTGCTGGGTATAACCCTTTGCCACAAGTCGAGCCTTAAAGGTTTGCACCTTACTATCTTTGAAGGGATCGAATCCCACAGCGGAAGCGATTGTGAATCGCGTGTTCATGATTTTGTTACACGAATCTAATACAAGAACTAGAACTAAGATTAAGCATACTTTTAAAGATAGGACAACAAGAAATATACCTTTGAAGAATACTTTCTTCACGAGCTCCTTCTCCAACGATCATGATCGCAGCAACACGAACCTGAACGTATGAAGATCCTCCACTAGGTCTTCTCCGTTGTTCTCTAGGTGAAGGAGAATTGTGGATTCCTTTAGGATGAGATGTGTAGGTTAGAGAAATGTGTTTGGAACTTTTTCCAACACAATGAATGAGATAACTTTAGGGTTGCACCAAGAGCTTAGTCTCAAAGTTACATCTTATGCAACTATTTATAGGGAAATATGATAGAAATTACCATCCTATCCCTCCTTCATTCTCTCATTAGTATATAGTTAATGTGTGAATCTAATTCACATTAAAACTATATATTATATCAATTATATCACATATAATTGATATAACACCTAATATATGAAATTGAATACTTCAATCTCATTCATAACTTTATGCCCTCAATATTACCATGTTGAGCCAACAAAGGGACCTAATGGACCTATAGTTCATGAGCTCCAATGACGTGAGATTAACTGATCAAACTCTTTGATCCAGTTAATCAATATTCATTAACTACTAGTCACTCCACTATAGACTTGTAGCTGCACTCTCCTCACTGTAGATTATATTGTGTCTATTGATATAATCATTACCCATTAGTCGACCCTTCACAGGTTGTTCGTAATCACGGTTGGGTCAAATTACCGTTTTACCCCTGTGATTACCTCTTTGTTCCTTAAGCACCACTAATTCTCTAATGAACAACAAGTCTATGGTCCTACCATAAACTCATACCCTCTTAAGCTAGTTTAGAGGGTGGGCCCCGTTGTTCAAGACCTGGACTTAGTTCTTAAGGGAACAACCTATCTAATTTCTTAGTGTAGGAATGAGTGAATTCCATCTTGCATAGTTAGAAGGTAGGCTTATTGAGTCGGCTACAAGCCACTCTCACCCATACTAGTCTAAGGACAAACCCCTACAAGCAGAAGTTCTTAACTTGCTCAGGATTCAGGTCGAGTCACTAATGCCCATTTATAAATTATCAGTCCTATCTTGTTAACGGCGTTATACTGGTCAGACTAATAATTTGCAGTCTGGTCTTTTATAAACTCTTCATACAGGATGCCCACACTTGCATGTCACCCATATGAATGAGTTGGATTACCTCATTTGTACTAACTACAAAGTGGGTCGCATCTATAGTGTTACCAGAATAAGGTTTCCAGCCTTATTCTTATACCATAGACCATTTAGGTTATACTCTTGAACACAATCTAAATAGTATCTACTACACTGATGTTCAAGATATATTATAACCTTGGAGCTTAGATTATTCGATTTGAAAATTTGCCACGACACCACTGTTATCACAATACAACGTGATAGGAAAACTCATATTTGGAACAACTTCCAAATCTAACATGAATTGCCTTAACCAAACGACCTCTTTAGCTGCTTCACAAGCTGCTACATATTCGACCTCCATGGTGGAATCAGCGATGCATCCCTGCTTGACGCTTCGCCATACTACAACTCCTCCGTTAAGAGTAAATACTAACCCTAATGTAGATTTCCGAGAATCTTTATCAGTTTGAAAATTAGAATCCGTGTATCCTGTAAGGATCAAATCCTTAGCCCCATACACAAGCATGTAGTTCATGTTGGGATTTATGCCCTAAACTTGTGTAATTTTGATCAAATAAATAAATTGTTATTTGTTTTGATAGAATTACAGTCTTGCTTTATAAATCCAATAAACTAAGCTCCAAAGTTATAACATTTATCTTGAACATCAGTGTAGTGGACACTATTTGGGTTGAGTTCAAGAATATAACCTAAATGGTCTATGGTATAAGAATAAGGTTGGAAACCTCATTTTGCTAACACCATGGATGCGACCCACTTTGTAATTAGTACAAATGAGGTAATCCAACTCATTCATGTAGTTGACATGCGAGTGGGGGCATCCTCTGTATGAAGAGTTCATACAAGATCGGATCAAGAAATTATTAGTCTAACCAAAGTAACACCGCTAATGTGATAAGACTAGTAATTTATAGATGGTCATTAGTGACTCGACCTGAATCCTGAGCAAGTTAAGAACTAGGGGTGAGTGATAGCACACAAAATGTGCCATCCTTAGTCTTAATTATTGCTAGTTTTATGATGATTTCAGGGCTTTTACGTGGTTAATTTATTCAATTTCGGTTTGAGAGCTTAAACGGAGCTATTGGAGACAATTTGGATCACTCGGGATCAAAACAAGGCTATTTAGAGCTAAATATAACATCAAATGGAAGAGAGGAGACCAAACCAAGTCAAGACTCGAGGATGATGGCGTTGCAACGCCATATAGAGCGTTACAACGCGAACGTGCACCAAACAAATTTGAAGATCACTGCCGCGCTGCGTAACGCCGCTGAGAAGCCGCGCAGAGAAGCGCACGCAGGGCGTTGCAACGCTATATTGATAAGCGCGCACGCGATGAGAAGCGTTACAGGCGCGCAGCGGCGCTGCGGCGGCCGCAACGCCGATCAAGGGGCGCGTTAAGGTAGCAGCGCTGCGTTAACGCCGTCCCTAGCGTTACAACGCCGCCGATAGTTTCCATATTTACCACGCGTTTTAGGTACAACGTTGCAACGCCGTCCTAGCGCGTACTGCAACGCCTCATTGATGCCTATAAATACAACATTATGATTCTTGCAATGGGGAGCACAATTTGGTAGAGTTTTGCCCTAAGTTCGAAATACACCTTGTAAGAAGAGAGAAAATAGTGATTTTGGGAGCCAAAGCATTCGTGGAGGTTCGAGATCGAAGACGGGAGCTCGGAGACGAAGGACCGGCATCGACACCTAAGTTTATTTCTCTTTCTTTCAATTTGTAATAGCGTTCTAAGACGTTTTCTACTTGTTTAGTTTGTTTTTCATGTGATTTAGAGTAGCTAAACATTGTAGTTGGATTTGATGTACTTGTTGTGACTTTATTGCTATGTTTTGAAGCATGTTTTGTCCTTATTTTAAGCAATTCGTTCTATACTTCTTAATTCGTTGATTCAAGTGGACTCGAGAGATAAAACTTGAATTAGAGCAAAATTGTCAAAACCCTTAGTAGTCTGGCACGAGAGGACCTAGAATTCTTAGGAAAACACTTAAAGAAGTTACTTAATGCCATGCATGTTGTAGGTTCGTATGGAGACTATGAATTCTATTGCATGTGTGAGGCTCACTAAGAACCGAGAGGTTTTCTTGAGTAATTTACTTCTTGTTTATAAATTCATCTCATGAGGTCAATGCATGTGTAGTTAGGTTATTAACTTGTAAAATCACTTCCTTTAATTCTATCAATTCGTGTCTCCACATATTTGTTTGTTTGGTTGTCTTGTTCGTAAAACACCTATCCATGTTTTGTTGCTTTAGCTAAATTTGATAATTAGTATCTTAGTACTTAATTAATCTAGAAACCCATTCCCGAGGACGATACTTGGACTCATAAATCACTATACTAAGACTTGACCCGTACACTGCGGTATTGCAATATTATTTTACGCAACAAGTTTTTGGCGCCGTTGCCGGGGAATGACGATTATTTAGATTAATTAATATTAGGAGAAAATTTAAAATTTTAGACTAAAGCTTGTTTGTTTGTCTTTCCTTAATTGTTTTGTGTGATTGTTTGTTTCCTGATTTGTGTTATTTTAGTTTTGTGTGTTTTTGAGTATTTGTTTCCTGTTTTGGTTGTGTTGATATTGTGTGAAGTCTGGTTGTGAAATTACTGATTTTTCAAGTATGACTTTGCATAATTTTGAGTTTCCACCATTCTATTGTCCCTCTCAGGACCCTAGTTTTGTGCATCATGATTTTTCTAAATACCATGTGTCTAATTTTTACCATTCTGTACCTAACATATATGAAAATGCACATGAGGGTAGTTATTTAGCCACTTGGAACCAGAATTTTTCGTACCTTAACCAACCCTTAGAAAAATCTTCGCTGATGGACCAATTGGCTGAATACACATTAGAATTGAAATTGAAAAATTTGATCCATAGTGAATTAGAGAGGTTGGATAGGTTAGAGACTGAGGTGGTAGGACTTTGGGAAATAGTACAAGATAAAGCTCAATACCTTGACCAGTTAGTAGTTTCCCTTAAGGCCTTACAAGAACAATTTCTTATCCTTACCACTCAGGAGGTGCCACCTAGGAGGATTTGCTCAGAAGATAATGAGGATAGTTAGGGGGAGACTGAGGCACACCATGATCAGGTTAGTGAGGAGGACACTGGTGATACACTTAGTTCCACAGGAGAGATCCAGGTGATAGAGTTAGAGGCTGAGAAGTCTTCTTTCCCTTTATCCCCAGAAATTTCTTTTATTTTTGATAACCATTTGTCTTACACTCACGAGTCATGTTTTGATTTCAATTCTTTCATTTTATTAAACAAAAATACAAAAAATAATTATGTCTCTGGTGCCCATGAAAAGCAAGATAGCCTTTTAGACTTAGAGGCTACATTGATTCAAGCAAGAAGGGTCCAGAGAAGTATGAGCGCTTTATGTGCCTTGATAAGTCACCGCCTAGCTAAAGACGTTAAAGAAAGCGCTTCTTGGGAGGCAACCCAAGTTTTATGCTTTATGTCTTTATTTTCTATTTTATTTTCTAGTTGTTTGTGCTTTTCTTTCTTATCTAATTTCTTTCTTTTTGTCCCTCCGGTGTATGCCCAAGGGAGAAGCTGCAGACTTGCACCCTTTTGATCCTCGAGATTGAAAGGACTCAGTAGGAGACTCCTAAGGGGAAGGAAGAGCGAGAACCTCGTGAGATGGCTGATCGGAGCTCATCAACAACCCTAAACCTATCGGGAGTATTTCCAACCCGTGTTTAATTCTCGAGCAGTCCGAATAGTCCATGCCCCTATCAATGCTAATAACTTTGAACCAAAATGTGCAATGATGATACAAATGGTTAGGGAAGGTGCTTTCAGAGGCCTAGCCACGTAAGATCCTAACTCTCATCTTCAAAATTTTTGAAAATCTATGGTACATTTAAAATGAATGGTATCTCTCACTGATAGTATTCGCTACGTCTCTTTCCTTTTTCCTTGCAGGTAGAGCCAAAGAATGGCCAGTCCCTTCCTCGGGGAGTATCACTTCTTGGGAGGAGTTGGCCCAAGCCTTCGTGACCAAATTCTTTCCACCTATTAAAGCTGCAAAGTTGAGGACCGAGATAGGAACATTCAGCAAGCAAGAGGGAGAGCGATTATTTGAAGCCCAGGAAAGGTACAAGGACATGCTCAAGAGGTGCCTACAAAGATGGCTACCTGCATCGCTCCAGTGCATGCCTATTTTATAATGGACTGGAAGGTAAGACAAGGACAATTCTGGATGCTACTGCTGGAGGGGCTTTCATGGCGAACACTGTGCCATAAGCACGTTCCCTCCTGGAGGAAGTGTCAATCGCCAAACCAGGTGGCCTCAGAAAATGAGCAGATCTAAGCCGATGAGTCGGATTATATCAACCGGACGAGGTAACCTCTCTTAGATCTCATATGGCATCTCTCACTCATGCCCCGAATAATTTTTTGCAGATCACCACAGCATGTGGATGTCCTCTCAATGCTCCCACCCAATGGAGAATCCACTATGGAGCAATTGCACTACCCGAACAATAGAAGCAACCACTATGGAGGAAATCAGACTCAAAATAACCTACCAACACATTACAATCCAGGTTTGAGGTATCATGAGAATTTCTCTTATGGTAACAACAAGAATGTGTTGAATCCTCCTACAGGGCATGCTTCTACATTAGAGAGAAACCATCTCTCGAAGACACATTGCACTCCTTCATAGTGAATCCGTAGTCGGTCCAACCACCGAGAATGCAATCACGATTTATCTCGGTATTGTGACAAGTCATGGAGCCAATAAAAGAATATAGAGACCAGTTGGCCAAATAAACACATCACTTCAGTGCACTTTGCAAGCAAGGAAAGAAACACACCTTGAGAGAGTATAGTCTAGCTAAAGACGTTAAACAAAGCGCTTCTTGGGAGGCAACCCAAGTTTTACTTACTTTTGTTTTCCTGTCTTTAGCTTGCTTTAGTTGTTCTAGTTGTTTTTCAATTCTTAGTTAGTTGTTGTTTTACTTCGTAGGTTGTGGAGATGCCCTTCTTTGTTGAAATCCATGCTCCCATTTAGAGGAACTCCAACACACATGCTTTGGCTATCCAAGGAACTCAGAAAGATCTCCATCACCCAGGACAGTATCGTTCACTTCTACCCTTATACTTACCTCATGCTTATTTCTACAAACATTGGGGACAATGTTTAGTTTAAGTTTGGGGGTGGGATTGTGTTTATTTGTTGTGACTGTCCTGAGTATGTGCTGAATTGTTGGTTGATCTTTTACATAAGTATGAGTATGATAGCCTAGGATGAGATATAATTGAAAATCTTTGTGATTCTGCTGAAACCTGAAAGCATGACATGAATTTGAGTTAATTTAAAAAAATTTTCTTGAGTTTTTCCTGCATTATACGCACATAGCCTGTGTTCCTGTAGTTTTGAAATGCTTAGAACAAAGTTATTAGGTTTAGAAGTTTGATGTCACGTCGATAGGTCCGAGAACTGATTTGAGAGTTAAACTGCAGGATAGGGTGAATGACAATATGAAGTGCATGATCTGTATAATATGTGCATTATGTAAAAGGGTTGTCGTCTGTTGTTGTGTTGTTTGTTAAAAAAATAAAACCGTGAGGACAAAAAGAGCTACCTTTACTGTGATCAGTTAGGCCACTCATTGAGCGAGTACTCTGGGTAAGGGTCCCTGCAGTGGATGTGTGAAAGCTAGTGTCCTTGCACAAAAAAAAAAAAAGAGAGAAGAAGAAAATAGAAAAAGTGGCATTAAAAGAGTGATTAAGTGCTGAGTAAAGTTGTTTATTTCTTGAATGTGGAGAGGCTCAAAGATTAGTAATTAAGACCAGTGTAGGGGGAAGTTGAATGGAGAACCTAATAAAGTTGATCCGGGCTTAGTAAAAATGAAGGGAACATAGGCTAATCACACACACACGTAGGAACACTTGGGAAAAGTTTTAAATTACTTGTTGAAGTGTTATGCTTAAGTGTTTCTTGTGATTGCAAAATTTTCTCTTAAATCTTTGAGGCTTGAATCAAATGTATGTTTAAGAACAATCTAATGTTTAACTCTGTTTTTGCTCGGGACTAGCAAAAGTCTAAGTTTGGGGGTGTTTGATAGCACACAAAATGTGCTATCCTTAGTCTTAATTATTGCTAGTTTTATGATGATTTCAGGGCTTTTACGTGGTTAATTTATTCAATTTCAGGTTGAAAGCTTAAACGGAGCTATTGGAGACAATTTGGATCACTCGGGATCAAAACAAGGCTATTTAGAGCTAAATATAACATCAAATGGAAGAGAGGAGACCAAACCAAGCTGAAGACCCGAGGTGATGGCGTTGCAACGCCATATAGAGCGTTGCAACGCCGAACGTGCAGCCAAAAAGCTTTGAAGATCACTGCCGATAGCGTTGCAACGCTGCTTGAGAAGCCGCGCAGAGAAGCCGCACAGAGGGCGTTGCAACGCTATATTGATAAGGGCGCACGCATGAGAAGCCGCACAGAGGGAAAATAGTGATTTTGGGAGCCAAAGCATTCGTGGAGGTTCGAGATCGAAGACGGGAGCTCGGAGACGAAGGACCGGCATCGACACCTAAGTTTATTTCTCTTTCTTTCAATTTGTAATAGCGTTCTAAGACGTTTTCTACTTGTTTAGTTTGTTTTTCATGTGATTTAGAGTAGCTAAACATTGTAGTTGGATTTGATGTACTTGTTGTGACTTTATTGCTATGTTTTGAAGCATGTTTTGTCCTTATTTTAAGCAATTCGTTCTATACTTCTTAATTCGTTGATTCAAGTGGACTCGAGAGATAAAACTTGAATTAGAGCAAAATTGTCAAAACCCTTAGTAGTCTGGCACGAGAGGACCTAGAATTCTTAGGAAAACACTTAAAGAAGTTACTTAATGCCATGCATGTTGTAGGTTCGTATGGAGACTATGAATTCTATTGCATGTGTGAGGCTCACTAAGAACCGAGAGGTTTTCTTGAGTAATTTACTTCTTGTTTATAAATTCATCTCATGAGGTCAATGCATGTGTAGTTAGGTTATTAACTTGTAAAATCACTTCCTTTAATTCTATCAATTCGTGTCTCCACATATTTGTTTGTTTGGTTGTCTTGTTCACAAACACCTATCCATGTTTTGTTGCTTTAGCTAAATTTGATAATTAGTATCTTAGTACTTAATTAATCTAGAAACCCATTCCCGAGGACGATACTTGGACTCATAAATCACTATACTAAGACTTGACCCGTACACTGCGGTATTGCAATATTATTTTACGCAACAGTGAGCAAAAAAATACCGAAAACCGACTCGACCGACTCGACCGATCGAATCAGAGAGGCGGTGGGTCGATTTAATCTTCACAAAACCGACCGAACCGACCGATTATTTAAAAAAAAATTATATATAATAATAATAATAATAATAATAATAATAATAATAATAATAATAAGAATAAGAATAAGAATAATAATAATTAATAAAATAGAAAACTAAAAAGATTTTCTTAAAATATATTAAATAATAATAAAATAATAAATATAAAATAATAATTATAAATATTAAATAATTAATCAAATAAATATTTAAATATATATATATAAATTGACCAAACCGACCGACCGAACCGACCGGTCGGTCGATCGATTTTGGTAAGTTTTTTTTTAAAAAAAAAATTGGCCGAACCGACTGACCTTGGTCGGTTCGGGGGTTGGTTGGGGTCAAAAACTGACCCCGACCGACTGATGCTCACCCCTATTAAGAACTCCTGCTTATAGGGGTTTGTCCTCAGACTAGTATGGGTGAGAGTGGTCTGTAACCGACTCAATAAGCCTACCTTCTCATGGACAAAACCTCGTGAGGTAGCTGGGAACTTAACTGTGCAAGATAGAATTCACTCATTCCTACACTAAGGAATTAGATAGGTTGTTCCCTTAAGAACTGACTCCAGGTCTTGAACAACGGGGCCCCGCCCTCTATGAGGGTATGAGTCTAAGGTAGGACCTTAGACTTGTTGCTCGATTAGAGGATCGGTGGTGCTTAAGGAGCAAAGAGGTAATCACGGGGTAAAACGGTAATTTGACCCGGTAGTGATTACGAACAACTGTGAAGGGTCGACTCATGGGTAATGACTATATCGGTGGACACAATATTATCTACAAAGTGAGGAGAGTGCAAACTACAAGTCTATAGTGAAGTGACTTGTAGTTAATGAATATTGATTAATTGGATCAAAGAGTTTGATCAGTTAATCTCACATCATTGGAGCTCATGAACTGTAGGTCCATTAGGTCCCTCCGTTGGCTCAATATGGTAATATTGAGGGTATAAAGTTAGGAATGAAATTGAAGTGTTCAATTTCATACATGAGGTGTTATATCAATTATATATGATATAATTGATATAATATATAGTTTTAATGTGAATTAGATTCATATATAAACTATATACTAAAGAGAGGATAAAAGAGGGTACGATGGTCATTTGCATCCTATTTCTCTATATATATGGCTGCATGAGATGCAACTAGGTTAAGGAATTTCAAGCTATTTGTTGTGTTGTTGGAAAGGTTCCAAGACACACACATCTCTCTCACAAAATACTTCACCTCTCCTAAAGGGAACCCACATTCCTCCCTCACCTAGAGAACAACGGAGAAGATCCGGTGGTCATGTCTTCGTACGTTCGTGTTCCTGTTGCTGAGATCGTGATCGTGGGAGAGAGGAGCATTTGAAGAAAGGTTCTTCAAAGGTAATGTTTAGGGTTTAACCGTTGTCCAGTGTTCAGGTCCGGGATTGGATTGATATCTACTGACCATTCCAACTGCAAAACAAATGTCAGGCCTAGTACACAACATGACATACATCAGGCTCCCAACCGTTGATGCATAAGGAATCCGTCTCATGTCCTCAACTCTTTTAGGTGTCTTAGGACACTGTTCCTTAGACAAATGAACTCCATATCTAAAAGGCAATAAACCCTTTTTGGAGTCTTGCATCTTAAACCTCAACAACAATTTGTCGATGTAAGATGTCTGAGACAAGGCTAATGTTTTGTTCTTGCGGTTCCAGACAAATGGATCCCAAGAACAAACTGCGCTTCACCCAAATCTTTCATTTGGAATTGCATAGCCAACAAATTCTTAATGTCAGTAAGATAACCTACATCATTCCCAATGAGTAACATATCATCCACATATAGAACTAGGAATGCGACAGAACTATTGACGATTTTCTTATAGACACAAGGTTCATCATTATTCTGATCAAAGTCAAAAGATTTGATTGCCTCATCAAACCTTATAATCCAGGACCTAGAGGCTTGTTTCAGTCCATAGATTGACCTTTTAAGCCTGCAAACCTTTTGCTCTGATCCTGGTTCAATGAACCCTTTGGGTTGGTCCATGTAGATGTTCTCGTCAAGATTGCCATTCAAGAATGTTGTCTTGACATCCATTTGCCATACCTCATAGTCATTAATATGCGACAATGGAAAGTAGGATACGAATAGACTTTACCATAGCAATAGGCGAAAAGGTTTCCTCATAGTCAACCCCTTCAATCTGGGTATAACCCTTTGCTACTAGTCTAGCTTTAAAGGTGTGCACCTTTCCATCTACACCACGCTTTCTCTTGTAGATCCACTTACAACCTATGGATTTTACCCCATCAGGTTTATCTACAAGATCTCGAACAGAATTGAAGTGCCAAGACTCCATTTCTTGGTTCATGGCTATGACCCATTTGTCTTTGTCTTTGTCAACCATCGCTTGATTATAAGTGAATGGATCCTCATAGTTGTCATCTGGTATGACGACTTGGGTTTCAGATAAACCCATGTAACGGTCAGGTTGTGTTATAACCCTCCCACTACGTCGAGGCATTCTCAACTCTTGAGATGGACACTCATGACTAGACAAGCTAGTATCAATAACTCTTGTTGACGTACTAACATTATTAGTTGTTGTTTCGTCTAACTCACTTAGCACAACTTTACTTCTTGGTTTGTGGTCCCTGATGTGGTCCTCCCCTAAGAAAGTGACATTTGTCGACACAAGTACCTTGTCTTCTTTAGGATCATAGAATAATCCACTTCTTGCCTCTTTTGGGTAGCCTACAAATAGGCACAATTTTGAACGTGAATCCAATTTCTTTGGATTTATCCCTAGCACATGTGCTAGATAACCCAAAATTCTGAAATGACATAAACTACCTTTACGTCCTTTCCAGAGTTCAAAAGGTGTTTCAGAAACACTCTTTGATGACACATTGTTCAAAATGTATGTCGCAGTCTCTACTGCGTAACCCCAAAAGGAATTAGGGAGATGAGCATAACTCATCATCGATCGAACCATGTCCAATAAGGTTCTATTTCTCCTTTCCGATACACCATTCTGCTGAAGCATACCAGGTGCTGAGAGTTGGGATGCAATTCCATGTTCTATCATATAGTTCTGGAATTTCAAATCCATGTACTCTCCACCTCGATCTGATCGAAGTGTTTTAATTGTTTTACCTAATTGATTTTCATCTTCAGTCTTGAATTCCTTAAACTTTTCTAGTGCTTCAGACTTACGATTCATTAGGTAAATATGCTCAAATCTGGAATAATCATCAATGAAAAAGATGAAATATTCATAACCTCCTATGGCTTTAACATTCATCGGACCACAAAGGTCTGAATGTATAAGCTCAAGAGGTTCTTTTGCTCTATAACCTTTTCCACTAAAAGGTTTTTTAGTCATTTTGCCTTCTAGGCAGGATTCACATATATGTAAAGTATTTTATTCTAACTCATTTAGAAGTCCATTCTTTACCAATCTCTCAATCCTATTAAGGTTAATGTGACCCAATCTAAGATGCCAAGGATGAGCATTTTCTTTAGGAGAAATTTTACGTTTCTTAGTTTGTGTGTTTACTATTTTAAATAATTAAGTGTTCAAAACAGTCTTGATTGAATTTGGTCTTAAAACATACAAGACATTTTCTAATGAAGCTGAACATATTTCCACACCATTCTTTAAAATAAACACTTTATTTAAAGAAAATGAAACAAAAATACTATTGGGATTTGTGCCCTAAACATCTGTAATTTTGATCAAATAAATAAAGAGTTATTTGTTTTGATAAAATTATATTCTTGATTTATAAATCCAATAAACTAAGCTCCAAGGTTATAATGTATCTTGAACATCAGTGTAGTAGACACTATTTGGATTATGTTCAAGAGTATAACCTAAATGGTCTATGGTATAAGATTAAGGTTGGAAACCTTATTCTGGTAACACCATGGATGCGACCCACTTTGTAATTAGTACAAATGAGGTAATCCAACTCATTCATGTGGTTGACATGCGAGTGGGGGCATCCTGCATGAAGAGTTCATACAAGACCAGACTGCAAATTATTAGTCTAACCAATGTAACACCGTTAACAGGATAAGACGACTGATAATTTATAGATAGTCATTAATGACTCGACCTGAATCCTGAGCAAGTTAAGAATTCCTACTTATAGGGGTTTGTCCTTTGACTAGTATGGGTGAGAGTGGCCTGTAGCCGACTCAATAAGCCTACCTTTTCAGGGACAGAACCTCGTAGGTAGCTGGGGACTTAACTATGCAAGATGGAATTCACTCATTCCTACACTAAGGAATTAGATAGGTTGTTCTCTTAAGAACTAACTCCAAGTCTTGAACAACGGGGCCCCGCCCTCTATGAGGTTATGAGTCTATGGTAGGACCTTAGACTTGTTGTTCATTAGAGGATCAGTAGTGCTTAAGGAACAAAGAGGTAATCACATGGGTAAAACGGTAATTTGACCCAACCGTGATTACGAACAACCTGTGAAGGGTCGACTCATGGGTAATGATTATATCAATGGACACAATATAGTCTACAGTGAGGAGAGTGCAGCTACAAGTCTATAATGGAGTGACTTGTAGTTAATGAATATTGATTAACTGGATCAAATGGTTTGATCAGTTAATCTCATATCATTAGAGCTCACGAACTGTAGGTCCATTAGGTCCCTCTATTGGCTCAACATGGTTATATTGAGGGTATAAAGTTAGGAGATAAATTGAAGTGTTCAATTTCATATATGAGGTGTTATATCAGTTATATATGATATAATTGATATAATATATAGTTTTAATGTGAATTAGATTCACATATAAACTATATACTAATGAGAGAATGAAGGAAGGATAAGATGATAATTTCCATCCTATTTCCTTATAAAAGGTTGCATGAGATGCAATTTGAAGGCTAAGTAAAGTGAATCTCTTTGAGAAACCCTAGAGTATTCTCTCACATTGTGTTGGAAAGAGTTCAAACTACAATTTGATAAGATCATCTCACCTCACCTAAAAGGAACCCACCTTCCTCCCTCACCTAGAGAACAACGGAGAAGATCCGGTGGTAGTGTCCGTGATCGTTCGGGTTCGAGTTGCTGAGATCGTGATCGTGGGAGAAGGAGCACTTGAAGAAAGAGTTCTTCAAAGGTATATTTCTTGCTGTCCAATGTGTTATAATATGTTTAATCTAGTTAGATTAGTTCTTGATTGTAATCCATGTAACAAAATTAAGAACACGCGATTCACAATCGCTTCCGCTGCGGGATTCGATCCCTTCAATTGGTATCAGAGCCCAATTGTGTTCTTAATTTACGTTCTGAATTTATCAAGAACGAGGTGGAATTTACTGTTTTTCATGTGATGAATGAACGGTTTTCAATTTAGACGTTTTTCAATTTTTGCACTTAGATTTACAATTTTCATTGAATCGTTCAATGTAAGGGCCCAGTATTTTGGCAATTTTAATTGTCAATCGAGTCTGTAAGTCCGTGTCGATCGAGGAAAAGTGGTTGCTAAGAAGAACGGAGCGAAAACAAGCAAGAAATGGAGGGGGGTTGGGTTGTCGTGAGGTTGGAGAGAATGGAGAAGAAATTAGCTTCTTCGGAGTTGTGCAATAATAAGACAAAAGAAGAGATGGAAACCCTAATTTTCTTTTCTATTAAATTACCAGAATGCCCCTCTTTTATCTCTTAACTACAAAAGGCCCTTAACCAAAATTAAATAATCCCAATTAACTCATAAATAGCTATGCCCATAAAATCTAATAAATTTTCCAAAACATAAACTAAAGTAAGAATTTCAAGGCTTGATTAATTTAATTTTGCACTAAATTAATCCAAATACAATTTTAAGAGTGACTGAAGTTCTGGGGCGTTACACTAAGGATTTGATCCTTACAGGATACATGGTTTCTGACTTTCAGACTGATAAAGATTCTCGAAAATCCACATCAGAGTCAGTATTTACTCTTAACGGAGGAGCTATAGAATGGCGAAACGTCAAGCAAGGATGCATCGCTGATTCCACCATGGAGGCCGAATATGTAGCAACTTGTGAAGCCGCTAAAGAGGCCATTTGGTTAAGGAAATTCTTGCTAAATTTGGAAGTTGTTCCAAATATGACTTTGCCCATCACGCTGTATTGCGATAACAGTGGTGCAGTGGCAAATTCAAGGGAACCCCGAAGTCACAAGAGGGGAAAGCACATTGAGCAGAAATATCATCTCATCTGGAAGATCGTGCATCGAAGAGACGTGATTGTCACGAAGATAACCTCAGAGCACAACGTTGCTGATCCTTTTACAAAATCTCTCACGGCTAAAGTATTTGAGAGTCACCTAGAAGGTCTAAGTTTACAAGTCTTCCCCAACTAGGGCACGCGGGAGTATATTGTACAAAGGGTTTGAAATGCCCTAGTTTATTGTATTTTCATTACTGTAATGTTTTAATACTCCACAAGCTTTAGGTCAAGTGGGAGATTTTTGGGATTTGTGCCCTAAACTTGTGTAATTTGTTGGGATTTATGCCCTAAAACTTGTGTAATTTTGATCAAAGAAATAAAGAGTTATTTGTTTTGATAAAATTACAGCCTTACTTTATAAATCCAATAAACTAATCTCCAAGGTTATAACATACATCTTGATAATATATATCTTGAACATTCTGTAGTGGACACTATTTGGATTGTGTTCAAGAATATAACCTAAATGGTCTATGGTATAAGAATAAGGTTGGAAACCTCATTCTGGTAACACCATGGATGCGACTCACTTTGTAATTAGTAGAAATGAGGTAATCCAACTCATTCATGTAGTTGACAAGCGAGTGGGGGCATCCTGTATGAAGAGTTCATACAAGACCAGACTGCAAATTATTAGTCTAACCAATGTAACACCGTTAACAGGATAAAACTAGTAATTTATAGATGGTCATTAGTGACTCGACCTGAATCCAGAGCAAGTTAAGAACTCCTGCTTATAGGGGTTTGTCCTTAGACTAGTATGGGTGAGAGTGGCCTGTAGCCGACTCAATAGGCCTACCTTCTCAGGGACAGAACCTCGTGAGGTAGTCGGGAACTTAAGCTGTGTAAGATGGAATTCACTCATTCCTATACTAAAGAATTAGATAGGTTGTTCCTTGAAGAACCGACTCGTGTCTTGAACAACGGGGGCCCGCCTCTACATGAGGGTATGAGTCTGTGGTAGGACCTTAGACTTGTTGTTCATTAGAGGATCAGTGGTGCTTAAGGAACAAAAAGGTAATCACAGGGATAAAACGGTAATTTGACCCAGCTGTGATCAAGAACAACCTGTGAAGGGTCGACTCATGGGTAATGACTATATCAGTGAACACAATATTATCTACAGTGAGGAGAGTGCAGCTACAAGTCTATTGTGGAGTGACTTGTAGTTAATGAATATTGATTAACTGGATCAAAGAGTTTGATTAGTTAATCTCATATCATCGAGCTCATGAACCGTAGGTCCATTAGGTCCTCCGTTGGCTCAACATGGTAATATTGAGGGTATAAAGTTAGGAATGAAATTGAAGTGTTCAATTTCATACATGAGGTGTTATATCAATTATATATGATATAATTGATATAATATATAGTTTTAATGTGAATTAGATTCACATATAAACCATATACTATTGAGAGAATAAAGGAAGGGTAGGATGGTCATTTCCATCCTATTTCCTTATATATATGGTTGCATAAGATGCAACTAGGTTAAGAAATTGTGTTCTATTTCGTTGTTTTATTAGAAAGGTTCCAAAAACACTATCTCTCTCTCTCACAACACCACATCTCACCTAAAGGGAACCCACATTCCTCCCTCACCTAGAGAACAACGGAGAAGATCCGGTGGTAGTGTTCGTAATCTGTTGGGTTCGCGTTGTTGAGATTGTAGCAGTGGGAGAAGGAGCATTTGAAGAAAGGTTCTTCAAAGGTAATATTTCTTGCTGTCCATATTATGTTTATATGCTTAATCTAGGTAGAATTGTTCTTGAATGTAATCTTTGTAACTAAATTGAGAACGCGCGATTAACAATCGCTTCCGCTGCGGGATTCGATTCCCTTCAATTGGTATCAGAGCCAAGTTGCGTTATTGATTTACGTTCTGGATTTTTCAAGAACGAGGTGAGATTTACTGTTTTGCATGAGATGTATAAACGGTTTGCAAATTAGATGTTTTCGATTTTGACACTTAGATTTACAATTTTCATTGAATCGTTCAATGTAAAGGCTTGGTGTTTTGGGCAATTTTAATTATAAATCGAGTCTGTAAGTCCGTGTCAATCGAGGCAAGGTGGTTGCTGAGAAGATCAGAGCGAAAATGAGCAAGGAATAGGAGATTCCATATGTTGTCTGTGTGCAGCGTTGCAACGCTGCGCTTGCGGAAGGAGGCGTGCATCAGTGGCAGCGTTGCAACGCGCTCCAATGGGTAGAAACAGACAACTTACAGCGCTGCAACGCCGAAGGCGTTTCAGCGAGCTTCAACGAGCGGAAACGTTTTTTGTTTTTTTTATATATTAATTATAAAAATGTTTTATATTTAATATATTAATTTAATTAATATAATTTGATTATATTAATTAAAATTAATTTTAGGGTGCCAAAATTGGTCTAATTTTGCTATTTAAATTATGCAATTGTTGTGTAATTATTGCCATGCATAATGTATGCTTTTATTTTAGAAATCACACCTTAGGTTAAGCATTTTCATACATCATTTATAATATAAAGAGTTATATTATATAGTTTGCATGATTAATTAATATAAAGTTGTTATATTAATTTATGGACAACATTGACATGCATTATATATCATGAGATGATTATGCAATGAATATCTTGAATATCTTATTATTCATGTGATGAATGATCAAGCACTATAACATAGAATGCACGTCACCTAAGGTTAATTATTAGTTTTAAAATGTTTAAAACTTGGAAATAATAGACTTTAGGTTATCTAGTTCTAATTAGATTAGAATTAGGAACCAAATAATTTATAAGCTATGATTAAAAGAGAAACTCTGTCTAAGGAAGGTTCTGTCTAGGCTGGGGTATTTAAGCTGATGGAAACGAAACACCTCTACCTGGGAACTGACCTGAGAGTGAAATTTAATCAGAGAGTTTATAAATTACAGTAGCGTCAGCGGGTTTATTAAGGGGTTAATAAACTAGAAATCCTAGGCTTAATATAAAAGAGTTATATTAACAAACTTAGGATAAAATCAATATAAGAGTTATATTGATTATCGATATTAGTGTTATATTTATAGAGTTAGGTAAAACCATTAGTCGGGTTTTAGCCTAAGTAAGATTCCTATAAATTTAAAGTATCCAGTGGGAGGAAAAGTGTATATGATACATATTTTTCTACCTACGTTATCTCCGAGAAATTCACACCGTGAGACTCATACTTGGCCTCGCGCGCAAACGGGAGCGTCCCCCTTCGGATGGTATTTGTATGAGTCAATATTAAGGTGAATGGAGAGGGTACTTATAGCGAGTGGGAGCAGGTTTAGTGAAAAACAAAACCTACGGTCTCTTTTGTCGGTTTACACCGTTAGACCACTATGGTCAGCCTGCTAGTTTGGCTTGAACCAGACAATCCCTTCGGAGGGCTTGATCATAGGGGATCGAACATAGTAGACACCCGAAAGGGATAAAGATTTCCTTAGATTGTTTTTCAATCTAGTCCTCCCTTCGACGGATTTTATTGGATGGAGACTCTGAGATCTAAAGACAAAGGGTTACACTCACAGGGTACATAAGTTGTGTATGTATCCTGACCGAAAAATGGTAACTAAAGCCTATAGGAATAAGAGTTATTTTGGCATTAGGTTTTGGTCAAGAGTGTTTTGATCCAGAGTTATTCTGACATCAGCTGTTGGGATTTATGCCTTAAAACTTGTGTGATTTTGATCAAAGAAATAAAGAGTTATTTGTTTTGATAAAATTATAGTCTTGCTTTATAAATCCAATAAACTAAGCTCCAAGGTTATAACATACATCCTGATAATATATATCTTGAACGTCAGTGTAGTGGATACTATTTGGATTGTGTTCAAGAATATAACCTAAATGATCTATGGTATAAGAATAAGGTTGGAAACCTCATTCTGGTAACACCATGGATGCGACCCACTTTGTAATTAGTACAAATGAGGTAATCCAACTCATTCATGTAGTTGACAAGCGAGTGGGGGCATCCTGTATGAAGAGTTCATACAAGACCAGACTGCAAATTATTAGTCTAACCAATGTAACACCGTTAACAGGATAAGACTGATAATTTATAGATGGTCATTAGTGACTCGACCTGAATCCTGAGCAAATTAAGAACTCCTACTTATAGGGGTTTGTCCTTTGACTAGTATGGGTGAGAGTGGCCTGTAGCCGACTAAATAAGCCTACCTTCTCAGGGACAGAGCCTCGTAGGTAGCTGGGGACTTAACTATGCAAGATGGAATTCACTCATTCTTACACTAAGGAATTAGATAGGTTGTTCCCTTAAGAACTGACTCCAGGTCCTGAACAACGGGGCCCCGCCCTGAGTCTATGGTAGATCCTTAGACTTGTTGTTTATTAGAGGATCAGTGGTGCTTAAGGAACAAAGAGGTAATCACAGGGGTAAAACGGTAATTTGACCCAGCCGTGATTACGAATAACCTGTGAAGGGTCGACTCATGGGTAATGATTATATCAATGGACACAATATAGTCTACAGTGAGGAGAGTGTATCTACAAGTCTATAGTGGAGTGACTTGTAGTTAATTAATATTGATTAACTAGATCAAAGAGTTTGATCAGTTAATCCCATATCATTGGAGCTCATGAACTGTAGGTCCATTAGGTCCCTCCGTTGGGTGAACATGGTTATATTGAGGGTATAAAGTTAGGAATGAAATTGAAGTGTTCAATTTCATATATGAGGTGTTATATCAGTTATATATGATATAATTGATATAATATATGGTTTTAATGTGAATTAGATTCACATATAAATTATATACGAATGAGAGAATGAAGGAAGGATAGGATGGTAATTTCCATCCTATTTCCTTTTAAAAGGTTGCAAGAGATGCAATTTGAAGGCTAAGTAAAGTGAATCTCTTTGAGAAACCCTAGAGCATTCTCTCACATTGTGTTGGAAAGAGTTCAAACTACAATTTGATAAGATCATCTCACCTCACCTAAAAGGAACCACCTTCCTCCCTCACCTAGAGAACAACGGAGAAGATCCGGTGGTAGTGTCCGTGATCGTTCGAGTTCGAGTTGCTGAGATCGTTATCGTGGGAGAAGTAGCACTCGAAGAAAGACTTCTTCAAAGGTATATTGCTTGATGTCCAATGTGTTATAATATACTTAATCTAGTTAGATTAGTTCTTGATTGTAATCCATGTAACAAAATTAAGAACACGCGATTCACAACCGCTTCTGTTGCGGGATTTGATTCCTTCAAATACATTGTTCTATAAGGAAAGAAATTGAAATAAGGTTTCTAGTAAACCCTAATATCACTAATACATTGTCTAACAACATATATTTCTTTCAAAAAATAAGTTTCATTGTGCCAATTGCTACAGTTGAGACGACATCTCTATTTCCAACTCGGAGCGTTATCTCTCCTTTTCGTAGCTGCTGCCAGGAATCAATTCCCTGAAAAGAAGAGCAAACATGATTAATGGCGCCTGAATCAAGTATCCAAGCAGTTTTATCATTATCCACTAAACACGTTTCTATACAAAGTAAATCATATTTACCTTCTTTCTTCTTCTTGGTCAGGTACTTTGGACAATTTTGTTTCCAGTGTCTATTCTCGTTGCAATGGAAACATTTTCATTTGTCAGCAATTTCCTTGACCTTCTTACCCTTTTGGATGGCAGCTTTATCAACCCGTTTTCCTTTACCAACATTCTTCATGTTCTTCTTCTTCCCTTTCAGGTTAGAAGAAGATGAAGCCATTGATTTTGATCTAGAGGTTGAACCTCTGTAATAACTCCTACTGGCAACATTTGCCTCACCTTTCGATCCCTGAATTTTCATCAAAGATTGAAAGGTTTGGAGTTCATACAGAAGGGAGGTAAGATTAAAAGTAAGCTTGTTCATAACAACATTACTTTTAAACTGTAAGAAACTATCTGGAAGAGTTTCCAGAATGAAGCTGACTTGGCTCGATTCATCGATAGAAGCACCATTCGACTCTCCGATGTTAAAGTGTACCATCATATCCAGGACATGATCCCGAATAAATGAACCCTCTGGCATCCTTGAGTTGAATATATACTTGAGGGCATTGTGTTGGGCCTGTGTAGACTGTTGTCCAAACATACCCTACATGGAATCCATGATTTCCTTAGAGGTCTCATGCCCTCGTGCTTCTTGGCTAATATGTCAGACATATTTGTCAACATATAGACCTTGGCCTTATCATTGGCCTTGATCCATCGATCATATGCATCCCGAACATTTCGTGTAGAATTCGAGCCTGGCACCTGAGGACACTCCTCAGTTAGCATAAACTTAAGATCATCTACTACCAAAATAGTGTTAAGTTTGTTTTTCCAAGTCATCATGTTCTCTTCGGTTAATTTTTTCGCAGCCAGTAAGGAAATAATAGAGTTAGACATTTTGCTGAAATTTACAAAAAAAACTTGTATAAGTTTCTCGCTATAACGGTTTAATCCAATCATATTTTAGCTAATTATCTAATGATTCCTAAGTCATTCAATAAAATCCGCCGAAGGGAGGACTAGATTGAAAAATAGTCTAAGGAAATCTTTATCTCTTTCGGGTGTCTACTGTGTTCGATCCCCTATGATCAAGCCCTCCAAGAAGATTGTGCAGTCCAGCCAAACTAGCGAGTGAACATAGTGGTCTAACGGTAACCGAAAAAGCGAGACCGTAGGTTTTGTTTTCACTAAACTCGCTCCCACTCACTCATATAAGTATCCTCTCCATTCACCTTGATATTGACTCATACAAACACCATCCGAAGGGGGACGCTCCCGTTTGCGCCACGAGGCCAAGTATGAGTCTCACGGTGGGAACTTTCCGGAGAAACGTAGGTGGAATTATATGTATTATATAAACTTTTCCTCCCACTGGATACTTTAACTCTATAGGAAATTGACCTAGGCTAAACCCAACTAATGGTTTTACCTAAACTTATCAATATAACTCTTATATTGATAATCAATATAACTCTTATATTGATTTTATCCTAAGTTTGATAATATAACTCTTTATATTAAATCTAGGATTTCTAGTTTATTAACCCCTTAATAAACCCGCTGACGCTACTATAATTTATAAACCCTCTGATTAAAATTCACTCCCAAGTCAGTTCCCAGGTAGGGGTATTTCGTTTCCGTCATCTTAAATATCTCAGCCTAGACAGAACCTTCCTTAGACAGAGTTCCTTTTTTAATCATTGTTTATAAATTACATGATTCCTAATTCTAATCTAATTAGAACTAGATAACCTAAGGTTTATTAATTCCAAGTTCTAAACATTTTAAAACTAATAATTAACCTTAGGTGACATGCATACTACGTTATATTTGCTTGATCATCCATCACATGAATAATAAACATACATAACATATTCATCTCATGAATCATAGTGCATGTCAATGCTATTCAAAACTTAATATAACACTTTATATTAATTATTCATGCAAACTATATAATATAACACTTTCTATTATAAATGATGCATGAAAATGCTTAACCTAAGGTGAGATGTCTAATTAAAATCATACATTATGCATGACAATAATTATACTACATTTGCATAAATAAAATAACAAAATTAGACCAATTTTGGCACCCCTAAAATTAATTTTAATTAATATAATCTAATTCTATTAATTAAAATCAATAAAATGAATATCAAACATTTTTATATTAAATATATATAAAAAAAACGCATTTCCGCCCATTGCCTTCTTCTTGAAACGCCTTCGTTGGAGCGCGTTGTGAAACGTCTTCGGCTTTAGCGTTGCGACACCCGTGCAAGCGTTGCAACGCCAATGCCTCATCGTCCAAGCGTTATGGCCGCCGGGGCGCGCGTTACAACGTTAAATCTCAGAACAACACAAAATCCACCTCATCGGCGTTGCAACGCTGCACACAGTACAACAAACACCTCTTGCTGTTTTTTCTCATTTTTTATCCGTTCTTCTTAGCAACCACTATAGACTTGTAGCTGCACTTGTTGGGATTTATGCCCCAAACTTGTGTAATTTTGATCAATTAAATAAAGTGTTATTTGTTTTGATAAGATTACTGTCTTGCTTTTATAAATTCAATAAACTAAGCTCCAAGGTTATAACGTTTATCTTGAAATCAGTGTAGTGGACACTATTTGGGTTGAATTCAAGATTATAACCTAAATAGTCTATGGTATAAGAATAAGGTTGAAAACCTCATTCTGGTAACACCATGGATGCGACCCACTTTGTAATTAGTACAAATGAGGTAATCCAACTCATTCATGTAGTTGATATCCGAGTGGGGGCATCCTGTATGAAGAGTTCATACAAGACTGGATCACAAATTATTAGTCTAACAAGTATAACACCGTTAACAGGATAAGACCAGTAATTTATAGATGGTCATTAGTGACTTGACCTGAATCCTGAGAAAGTTCAGAACTCCTGCTTATAGGGGTTTGTCCTTAGACTAGTATGGGTGAGAGTAGCACATGGCCGACTCAATAAGCCTACCTTTTCGTGACGAGAACCTCGTAGGTAGTGGGAACTTAAGCATGCAAGATGGAATTCACTCATTCCTCTCTTCGAGGAATTAAATAGGTTGTTGCCTTAGAATCGACTCCGGTCTTGAACAACGGGCCCCGCCTCTATGAGGGTATGAGTCTAAGGTAGGACCTTAGACTTGTTGTTCATTAGAGGATCGGTGGTGCTTAAGGAGCAAAGAGGTAATCACGAGGGTAAAGCGGTAATTTGACCCACCATGATTACGAACAACTTTGTGAAGGGTCGAGTCATGGGTAATGACTATATTAGTGGACACAATAATATTTACAGTGAGGAGAGTGCAGCTACAAGTCTATAGTGGAGTGACTTGTAGTTAATGAATATTGATTAACCGGATCAAAGAGTTTGATCAGTTAATCTCACATCATTGGAGCTCATGATCTGTAGGTCCATTAGATCCTTCCGTTGGCTCAACATGGTAATATTGAGGGTATAAAGTTAGGAGATAAATTGAAGTGTTCAATTTTATACATGAGGAATTTTATCAATTATATATGATATAATTGATATAATATATAGTTTTAATGTGAATTAGATTCATATATAAACTATATACTAAAGAGAGACAAAAGGAGGGGTAGGATGGTCATTTCCATCCTATTTCCCTATGTATATGGTTGCATGAGATGCAACTAGGTTAAGTGATTTTGGAAATCATTCTAAGCTATTCCTAGCCTCCTTGTTGTGTTGTTGGAAGAGTTCCAAAACACACATCTCTCTCACAAAAATACCTCACCATTCCTAAAGGGAACGCATCTTCCTCCCTCACCTAGAGAACAACGGAGAAGATCCGGTGGTGGTTTCGGTGTTCGTACGAGTTCGTGTTGCGTTGAACTTGATCGTGAAGAGAGGAGGAGCACTTGAAGAAAGGTTCTTCAAAGGTAAATACTTGCTGTCCATTTTATTATATGTGCTTAATCTATGTTTTACGTTCTTGAATTTTCCGTTGTAACTAAATCAAAAACGTGCGATTCGCAATCGCTTCCACTGCGGGGACTTCGATTCCCTTCAATTGGTATCAGAGCCCAATTGCGTTCTTGATTTATGTTCTGGATTTTTCAATAACAAGGTGGGGTTTACTATTTTTGCATGAGATTTATGAACGATTTTTTGCGAAATTAGATGTTTCCAATTTTTGGCACTTAGATTTACAATTTCTATTGAAATGTTCAATGTAAGGGCCCGGTGTTTTAGGTAAATTTAATTGTAAATCGAGTCTGTAAGTCTTTGTCGATCGAGGCAAGGCGGTTGCTGAGAAGAACGAAGAAAAAACGAGCAAAGGAATGGTGATTCTCAATGCTATCTGTGTGCAGCGTTGCAACGCTGTTCATCGGCGTTGCAACGTCGCACTTGCGGGAGAAGGCGCGCGCGGGAGCGGCGTTACCAGCGCGACCTCTAGCGTTACAACGCCGCGTGAAACGAAAAGCGGCGTTGCAGTAACGCTGCTATCGCTGTTACAACGCGATAAGTTTCACGCGAGGAGCAACGGGCAGAAACATTTTTTTTATTATTTATATGAATTATAAAAATGTTTTATTATAATATATTTAATAATTTTAATTTTAATTAATTTAATTAGATTATATTAATTAAAATTATTTCTTGGGTGCAAAAATTGATCTAATTTTTGCTATTTTAATTATGCAATTGTTGTGTAATTATTGTCATGCATAGTGTATGCTTGTATTTTAGAAATTCCACCTTAGGTTAAGCATTTTCATGCATCATTTATAATATAAGGAGTTATATTATATAGTTTGCATGATTAATTAATATAAGGTTGTTATATTAATTTTTGGACAGCATTGACATGCATTATTTTTCATGAGATGAATATGCTATGAATGTCTTATTATTCATGTGATGAATGATCAAGCACTATAACATAGTATGCATGTCACCTAAGGTTAATTATTAGTTTTAAAGTGTTTAGAACTTGGAAATAATAGACCTTAGGTTATCTAGTTCTAATTAGATTAGAATTAGGAACCAAGTAATTTATAAGCTATGATTAAAAGAGAACTCATCTAAGGAAAGTTACTGTCTAGGTTTGGGGTATTTAAGTCGACTTTAAGCTAAACACCTACCTAGGAACGGACAGGGAGTGAAATTTAATCAAAGAGCCTTATAAATTACAAGTCAATGAGGTTTATTAAGGGTTAATAAACTAGAAATCCTAGGTTTAATATAAGGAGTTATATTAACAAACTTAGGATAAAATCAATATAAGAGTTATATTGATCATCAATATAAGAGTTATGTTGATAGAGTTAGGTAAAACCATTAGCCTAGGTTTTTAGCCTAAGAAAGATTCCTATAGACTTAAAGTATTCGGTGGGAGGAAAAAGTGTATGAGATACATATTTTTCCACCTATGCTATCTCCTGAGTTCACACCGTGAGACTCATACTTGGCCTCGTGGCGCAAACGGAGGGTCCCCCTTCGGATGGTGTTTGTATGAGTCAATATCAAAGTGAATAGAGATGGTACTTATAGTGAGTGGGAGCAGGTTTAGTGAAAACAAAACCTACGGTCTCTTTTGTTGGTTTACACCGTTAGACCACTATGGTTAACCCGCTAGTTTGGTTTGGCTGGACCGGACAATCCCTTGGAGGGCTTGATCATGGGGATCTAACACAAGAGAGACACCCAGAAAGGGATAAAGATTTCCTTAGACTATTTTCCAATCTAGTCCTCCCTTCGGCGGAATTTATTGGATCGAGACTCTGGGATCTAAAGACAAAGGGTTACACTCACGGGGTACATAAGTTGTGTATGTATCCAGACCGAAAAATGGTAACTAAAACCTATAGGAATAAGAGTTATTCTGGTGTTAGGTTTTGGTCAAGAGTGTCTTGATCTAGAGGAGGAGTATTTTTTATTACCCTTCGGTGTCATACATTCTAAGCCTTTGGAGTATCATTGCAAATTATAAATGGCCTAGGAATCATTTGATAAGTAGCTAAAAAATGATTGGATTAGAGTTATAGCAAGAAACTCATACAAGTTTGTTTGTAAATTTTCAGCAAAAATGTCTAGCTCTATAATTTCCTTATTAGGTGCGAAAACGTTAACCGGAGAGAACATAATGACTTGGAGGAATGGACTCGACATTATTTTGGTTACACATGATCTTAAGTTCGTTCTCAATGAGGAATGTCCTCAATTTCCTGCTCAAAACGCATCTCAAGCTGTTGAGGATGCATATGACCACTGGATCAGTGCCTACGAAAAGGCAAAACCTATATTATGGCTAGCATACCTGATGTTTTAGCCAGGAGGCTGGAGGGCAAGGTCTCAGCTTGAGAGATCATTGATTTTGTGCTAAATTTGTCTAGACAACCGTCCAAACAAATTCGGCATGAAGCCCTAAAGTTCGTTTATAACGCACGTATGAAGGAAGGAACATCGGTGGGAGAACATGTTCTCAATCTGATTGCCCACTTCAATATAGTGGAAATAAACTGAGCGGTCATAGATGAGAAATGTCAGATTTTGTTCATCCTAGAATCTCTTTCGAAGAGTTTTCAGTGATTCCGTAGCAATGCAGCGATGAACAACATAGAGTATGATCTGACTTCTCTGCTACATGAGCTGCAGAATTATCAGTTTCTTATGGATGATAAGAGACAACAAACTGGAGAGGCAAATTTGTTTGCTCATTCCAAAAGTTCCCAAGAGGATTCATCCTTTGGGAAAAAGAACTGCAACCATACTTTTGGACTTAAGAAGATACAGAAGAAGAGGAAAATGAGCGGATAAAGAGCAATCGTCTGGCAAAGAAAAACTGTTATTTGATAACATGTAGCTTAAGGGTTTATTAGAAACCTCATTTCTTGACTTAGCGAACATTGTACTTCTCTGTCTTTTCAATTGAATAAAGTGTTTATTTTATTGGAAAAGTATTGTACTATGTGTTGCTCTTCTTGAGAATCATTTGCAAATGGTTTAATTCAGTTAAAATAGTTTTAATAAGTGAATTTACAAAATTGCAAGTACACGAACTAATTTCTCCTAAAATGCTCATCTTTGGCATCTAAGATTGGGTCACATTAATCTCAATAGGATTGAGAGATTGGTAAAGAAAGGACTTCTAAATGAGTTAGAAGAAAATTCTCTACCAGTATGTGAATCCTACCTAGAAGGCAAGATGACTAAAAGACCTTTTAGTGGAAAAGGTCATAGAGCCAAAGATACTCTAGAGCTTATACATTCAGACCTTTGTGGTCCGATGAATGTTAAAGCCAGGGGAGGATATGAATATTTCATCTCTTTATAGATGATTATTCCAGATATGGGCATATTTACCTAATGCACCACAAGTCTGAAGCACTTGAAAAGTTCAAGGAATTAAAGACTGAGGTTGAAAATTAATTAGGTAAAAGAGTTAAAACACTTCGATCGGATCGAGGTGGAGATTACATGGATTTAAAATTCCAGAACTATATGATAGAACATGGAATTACATCCCAACTCTCAGCTTCCGACACACCACAGCAAAATGGTGTATCAGAAAGGAGAAATAGAACCTTGTTGGACATGGTTCGATCAATGATGAGTTATGCTCATCTCCCTAGTTCTTTTTGGGGTTATGCAGTGGATACTGCAATATACATTTTGAATAGTGTGCCCTCTAAAAGTATTTCTCAAACATCTTTTGAACTCTGGAAAGGATGTAAAGGTAGTTTATGTCATTTCAGAATATGGGGTTGTCCAACACATGTGCTTGTGACAAATCCAAAGAAGTTGGATTCACGTTCAAAGTTGTGCCTATTCGTAGGATACCCAAAAGAAACAAGAGGTGGTTTATTCTATGATCCTAAGGAAGATAAGGTTTTTGTGTCGACAAATGCCACTTTCTTGGAGGAAGACCACATAAGGGACCACAAACCAAAAAGTAAGGTAGTGTTGAGTGAATTAGACGGAACAATAGCAAAGGTTGCTAATAAGAACACTAGTACGTCAACAAGAGTTGTTGATACTAGTTTGTCTAGTCAAGAGGGTCCATCTCAAGAGTTGAGTATGCCTCGACGTAGTGGGAGGGTTGTGATACAGCCTGACCATTACATGGGTTTAGCTGAAACCCAAGTTGTTATACCAGATGACAACTGCGAGGATCCATTGACTTATAATCAAGCAATGGTTGACATTGACAAAGACAAATGGGTCATAGCCATGGACCAAGAAATGGAGTCTATGCACTTCAATTCTGTTTGGGATCTTGTAGATAAGCCTGATGGGGTAAAACTATATGTTGTAAGTGGATCTACAAGAGAAAACGTGGTGTGGATGGGAAGGTGCAAACCTTTAAAGCTAGGCTAGTAGCAAAGGGTTATACCCAGGTTGAAGGGGTTGACTATGAGGAGACCTTTTCACCTGTTGCTATGGTAAAGTCTATCTGTATCCTTCTTGCCATTGCCGCATATTATGACTATGAGGAATGACAAATGGATGTCAAGACAACCTTTTTGAATGACAATCTTGAAGAAACCATCTACATGGACTAACCCAAAGGGTTCATTAAACCAGGACAAGAGCAAAAAGTTTGCAGGCTTAAAAGGTCGATTTATGGACTGAAACAAGACTCTAGGTCCTGGAACATAAGATTCTTGCATCTTAAACCTTGACAACACTTTGTCTATGTATGATCTTGAGACAAGGCTAGTGTTTTATTCTTGCGGTTCCGGACAATCTGGATCCCAAGAACAAACTGCGCATCACCCAAATCTTTCATTTGGAATTGCGTAGCTAGCCATTCCTTCATATTAGTAAGATAACCTACATCATTCTCAATGAGTAGGATATCATCCACATAGAGAATTAGGAATGCGACAGAACTATTGATGATTATTTTGTACAAAAGGGTTTAAATGTCCTAGTTTATTCTATTTACATTAATGTAATATTTAGTACTCCACAAGCTTTAGGTCAAGTGAGAGATTATTGGGATTTATGCCCCAAACTTGTGTAATTTTGATCAATTAAATAAAGTGTTATTTGTTTTGATAAGATTACAGTCTTGCTTTTATAAATCCAATAAACTAAGCTCCAACGTTATAACGTTTATCTTGAAATCAGTGTAGTGGACACTATTTGGGTTGAATTCAAGATTATAACCTAAATAGTCTATGGTATAAGAATAAAGTTGGAAACCTCATTCTGGTAACACCATGGATGCGACCCACTTTGTAATTAGTATAAATGAGGTAATCCAACTCATTCATGTAGTTGACATGCGAATGGGGGCATCATGTATGAAGAGTTCATACAAGACTGGATCGCAATTATTAGTCTAACCAAAGATAATAACACCGCTAATGAGGATAAGACCAGTAATTTATAGATGGTCATTAGTGACTTGACTGAATCCTAAGCAAGTTAAGAACTCCTCGCTTATAGGGGTTTGTCCTTAGACTAGTATGGGTGAGAGTGGCACATGGCCGACTCAATAAGCCTACCTTTTCAGGGACGAGAACCTCGTGAGGTAGTCGGGAACTTAAGCTGTGCAAGATGGAATTCACTCATTCCTCTACTGAGGAATTAGATAGGTTGTTGCCTTAAGAATTGACTCCAGGTCTTGAACAACGGGGCCTCGCCCTCTATGAGGGTATGAGTCTAAGGTAGGACCTTAGGGACCTTAGACTCGTTGTTCATTAGAGGATCAGTGGTGCTTAAGGAGCAAAGAGGTAATCACAGGGGTAAAACGGTAATTTGACCCAGCTGTGATTACGAACAACCTGTGAAGGGTCGAGTCATGGGTAATGACTATATCAGTGGACACAATAATATCTACAGTGAGGAGAGTGCAGCTACAAGTCTATAGTGGAGTGACTTGTAGTTCATGAATATTGATTAACCTGGATCAAAGAGTTTGATCGATTAATCTCACATCATTAGAGCTCATGATCCAGTAGGTCCATTAGATCCTCTCAGTTGGCTCAACATGGTAACATTGAGGTATAAAGTTAGGAGATAAATTGAAGTGTTCAATTTTATACATGAGAAATTTTATCAATTATATATGATATAATTGATATAATATATAGTTTTGTGAATTAGATTCATATATAAACTATATACGAAAGAGAGATAAAAGGAGGGGTAGGATGGTCATTTCCATCATATTTCCCTATATATATGGTTGCATGAGATGCAACTAGGTTAAGTGATTTTGGAAATCATTCTAAGCTATTCCTAGCCTCCTTGTTGTGTTGTTGGAAGAGTTCCAAAACACACATCTCTCTCACAAAAATACCTCACCACTCCTAAAGGGAACCCACCTTCCTCCCTCACCTAGAGAACAACGAAGAAGATCCGGTGGTGATGTCAGTGTTCGTACGAGTTCGTGTTGCGTTGATCTTGATCGTGAAGAGAGGAGGAGCACTTGAAGAAAGGTTCTTCAAAGGTAAATACTTGTTGTCCATTTTATTATATGTGCTTAATCTATGTTTTACGTTCTTGAATTTTCCATTGTAACTAAATCAAGAGCGCGCGATTCGCAATCGCTTCCACTGCGGGGACTTCGATTCCCTTCAGCACTCTCCTCACTGTAAATTATAATGTGTCCATTGATATAATCATGACCCATTAGTCGACCATTCACAGATTGTTCGTAATCACAGTTGGTTCAAATTACCGTTTTACCCCTGTGATTACCTCTTTGTTACTTAAGCACCACTGATCCTCTAATGAACAACAAGTCTATGGTCCTACCATAAACTCATAACTCTTAAGCTAGTTTAGAGGGCGGGGCCCCGTTGTTCAAGACCTGGACTCAGTTCTTAAGGGAACAACCTACTAATTCTTTAGTGTAGGAATGAGTGAATTCCATTTTGCACAGTTATGCCCCCAGCTACCTACGAGGTTCTATCCCTGAGAAGGTAGGCTTATTGAGTCGGCTACTGGTCACTCTCACCCATACTAGTCTAAGGACGAACCCCTATAAGCAGGAGTTCTTAACTTGCCAAGGATTCAGGTCGAGTCACTAATGACCATCTATAAATTATCAGTCTTATCCTCATTAACTGCGTTATCTTGGTCGGACTAATAATTTGCAATCCGGTGTTGTATGAACTCTTCATACAGGATGCCCCCACTCGCATGTCATCCACATGAATGAGTTGGATTACCTCATTTGTACTAAGTACAAAGTGGGTCGCATCCATGGTGTTTCCAGAATAAGGTTTCCAACCTTATTCTTATGCCATAGACTATTTAGGTTATTCTCTTGAACACAATCCAAATAGTGTCTACTACACTGATGTTCAAGATATATTATAACCTTGGAGCTTAGTTTATTGGATTTTATAAAGCGAGAATATAATTTTATCAAAATAAATAACTTTTTTATTTATCTGACCAAAATTACATAAGTTTTAGGGCACATATCCCATAAGTCTTGATCTCGTTTCCTCTTGTAGATCCACTTGCAACCGATAGGTCTTTCCCCATCTGGTTGATCTACAAGTTTCCAGACTGAATTGAAGTACATTGACTCATTTCGAGGTCCATGGCTTTAATTCACTGGTCCCTTGCTATATCATTCATTGCCTGTTTATAGGTCAATGGATCCTCAACGCCATCATCGGTATGACGACACAGGTTTGATCAAACCCATGTAATAACGATCGGGTTGTCTAACATCCCTCCCACTATGTCGAGGCATTCTCAACTCTTGAGAAGGACCAGCTTGATCAACAACTTTTGTTGATTTATCTGGTAGCTTCCCTGGAAATTTTGCTGTCAAGAAAATTCTGCTGCGAGGATGATGATCTCTCATGTGGTCTTCCTCTAAGAACGTGACATTTGTCGACATAAGAACCTTGTCCACGTGAGGATCATAAAACATACCACATTTCGTTTCCTTGGAATATCTTACGAATAGGCATAATTTTGAATGGTGTTCCAATTTCTTTGGATTGGACATTAGCACATTTTTCGGACATCCCCAAATTCTGAAGTGACGTAAACTACCTTTACGCCCTTTCCATAACTCATAGGGTGTTTCTGAAACACTCTTAGAGGGAACCATGTTCAAAATATATGCAACAACTTCTACTGCATATCCCCAAAACGAACTAGGCAGCTGAGTGTTGCTCATCATAGATCGAACCATGTCTAACAAGGTTTTATTTCTCCTTTCCGATACACCATTTTCCTGAGGTGTACTGGGCGCTGAGAGTTGGGATACGATTCCATGTTCTATCATATAGTCTTGGAATCTCAAATCCATATACTTTCCACCTCGATTTGATCGAAGTGTTTTAATCGTTTTACCTAACGAGTTCTCAACCTCTCCCTTATACTCCTTGAACTTTTCAAGGGTTTCAGACTTATGATGCATTAGGTAAAGATAACCATACCTAGAATAATCATCAATAAAATTGATGAAACATTCATACCCTCTTCGTGCCTTGACATTCATAGGACTATAGAGATCCGAATGCAGGAGTTCCAAGGGTTCTTTGGCTCTATAACCTTTTTCAGAAAAATGTCGTTTAGTCATTTTTCCCTCAAGACAGGACTCACGTGGTGGTAAGGAGTTGTCCTTTAACTGACTTAGGAGACCACTCTTAACCAATTTCCCAATCCTATTGAGATTAATGTGACCTAGTCTCAATTGCCAAAGATAAGTACTTGGTGAAAGCTTCTGCCTTTTATTTTAAGTATCAGCTGTTTTAAACATCTCGGTGTTCAAAATAACTTTTATCTCTGTTGGTCTTAACACATATAAGTTGTTTTCAAGTTTAGCAGAACATATTCGTACACCTCTTTTGCAAATGAACGCTTCATTATAATCAAAAGATACTTTATACATATGTTCAAGTAAACAAGAGATAGATACAAGATTTCTTTTGATTCCTAGAACCAAAAGTACATTTTCTAATCAAACGAATCTATCTCTAAATAACAACTTCACTGCTCCACTGCTCTAGCTGAGACAACCTCTCCTGTTCCAACCCTGAGAGTTATCTCACTATCAGCAAGTTGCCTCCAGGAACTAGTTTCCTGAAAAAAAGAACACACATGGTTAGTGGCTCCTGAATCTAGTATCCAGGTGGAATCATCATGTTCCACTAAACATGTTTCAACAACAAGTAAATCATATTTACTTTTTTGTGTCTTTTCAGCTTTCCTCTCCATCATATGGGAGTTAAGAATCCTTGAGGGCATCATGACGAACCGATGAGGACGAATGCCCAAACATCGTCTGTAATGAATGCATGATCTCCTTGGCGGTGATCATCCCTTCATGTTTCTTAACTAGCACACCAGATTGGTTAAGATGTAGACTTGAGCCTTGTCATTAGCCTTAATCCATCTATCATATGCATCCCGAACAATTTGGGTTGCAGACGAGCCGGGAGGGGGAGGACATTCCTCTGTTAAGACGAACCTTAGATCATCGATGGCTAGAATCATATTCAAGTTCGATTTCCAGGTCGCGTAGCTATTACCGTTTAATTTATCGGAGGTGAGTAGTTGGATTAAAGAGCTTGACATGATGAAAAGAATGAATTCTCTTAGTGAATTGCTTCTAACCCATAACATACATCCAATTAAGAATTTAACAAAAGTAATAATGTACCCATAATCTCATTATTGTTTTTGCAACGATACTTCAGTGAGTCAGAGCAACCGCTACCGAGGGGCAACCAATTACTCCTTCACTGAACCAAGACATTCTTGACTAAATGCTAATACCAGAATAACTCTTATTCCTATAGCATTCTAGTTATCGCTACTTTGGTGAAGAATTCACTAACACTTAGCAATTCTTGTAAGTGTGACCCACCATTTTCAAACCTCAGAGGTCGACCCCAACAATGCTACCAAATTGGAAAGTCAAAGTTGGGAATGGACCTAAGAGACCCTATCCATTTATGGAGTTTGAGTTGTTCCGAATCCCATGTTACGTCCCTCCGAATGAATGGTGCTACTTCGGGCAACCTGCAGGCGCAACATGGGAATCTCACGGTCCAACCTAATGGAGGAGACCATAGGATGTGTTGACAAACTTCCTTCTCCCACTTACTATAAATACTTTCTCCATTCACCTTGCTCTTGATTTATGCAAACACCATCCGAATGGAGATGCCCTATTGACATCACGAGGCAGAGCATAAATCTCACGATGTGAACTTCGCGAAGAGCGTCAGATGAAATTGATATATCATATATACCTTTTCACTCCCACTAAGTGTTTGAAACAGTTTGGGTATACTTTTACTTAGGCATATTTCGGCTAAAATAATATGACCTAAGTCTACCAATATAACTATTATACTGGAATTACCTAGGATTATGAGTTCAATTTATTAACTTTTAATAAACGCCACTCACGAAAGATAATTTATAAACCTCTGGATTAAATTCACTCCCAGGTCAGTTCCCAACTAGGAGTGTTTCATTTCCGTCAGCTTAAGTACCCCAGCCTAGCCAGACCCTTCCTTAGACAGAGTCCCTCTTTAATCATAGTTTATAAATTATTAGTTGCCTAATACTAATCTTATTAGAACTAGATAACCTAAGATCTAGTTAATTCCAGTTCTAAAACAATTTTAAAACTAATTAATTAACCTTAAGTTACATGCATTTCTATGTTATAAATTGCTTGATCATTCATCACATGAATAAGCATACATTTATAACAAATCCATCACATGAATAAATGCATAACAATTATATGTTTAATTTTTAATTAATATAACCCTTATATTAATTATAATTAAAACATACAATATTTATTTCATAAATTAATATACTACTTATATTAATTCCTATGAAACCCCAATTCATGCATACTATATATTATAACACTTATAACATACTTTCAATGCATGGAGCATGCTTCCTATGGTGGGATTTTAAAATTTATATGGCATATTTTATGCACATACAATCAGGGAATTTAATTAAAACATATATTCGCAATGCATAATTAATTAAACACACGAAAGTGGACGAGTTTTGGCATCTAAGGCAAGCACACAACTAAATTATTACAATAATAATCTAGAAATAAGATCGAACCACTTCGAACATTTTAAATTTAGGTCGAACCGACTTGTAAATGTGTGGACCAGACCTTCAAAAGGTTGAATCTTGGTCAAACGGGCTGTAAAAAGCTGAATCGTGCTTCCAAATGATGAAACGAACCTCCAAAATGGAAAAAATAGGCTTAAATTATTCAGAACCGGTCTAACATCACCCGAACCGGACCGAAAACGAGCCTAACCAACCCAAACTCCCTTGAATCGGTCAAAGTCAACTGAACCAGGGCCTGCTAATGTAGGCGTGACGCCATCGTCTTCTTTGAAAATCATGGGGGGTGTACTGGAGCTGGAGAGAAGAATAAAAAAAGTGCAGAAATCCTCTGTTTTGATTTTCTGTGAACACTTCACCTTCTTTCTTCAAATTGAGGGCCTTCTCGGACTCTGATCGACTCGAAACTTTTACAGACTCTTATACACACATTAATTCTCAAACACACTTGAGCAATTTTAATATAAAGCACGAATTGATGCTCAATTTAAGTACCAAATCCAGAAATCATTTTAGACGCCCAGAAAAAATTGTATTAAAAAAATACCCACCAAAAAATAAAATTGATCAAATTGAGTGCTCAAAAGTACTATGATACCAATTGAAAGAGTCTATATTAAGGAAGCGGAAGAAATTTCAGATCTTGAATACTCTAAGTTGATCAATTTTACAAAATAAAAAGCATGCTCAAATCTAGAAAAACAGAGAATAATAACTCATACCTTTATAGCTCAAAATTCACCTAATTCGTGCGTAATTTCTTGTAACAAACACTTTGTGGACCACCTCCAGTGTCTTCCCTACCATCCTCAGGCCTTGGAATGGATTGTAGGATCCAAAGTTGAGAGAATTTGGAAGAAAAATTGGTATTGGTTCAAAACTGAGAAACCCAGAAAATTTCTGTAAAAAACTCTTTATCCATGTGTTTCTTCTTCAATTAAACCAAACTACAAACTCTCTCAAGCAAGGTGAAGAAGACAACACATGAATGATGAGGATTAAGCAAGAATGAGGTGCTGAATTTTTGTGAATTTGATAAACAAAAGAGCTTATTCACCACCCTTTTATGTATTTGGTCCATTTTGAATTAAAAATGAATTTTTATTTTCATTTAATTTTAATTCAAAATTAATATAAAATATTTTTAAATTAAAATCAATTTATCAATTTAAATAATTAATTAATTTAATTAATTAATTTAATTTAATTTATTTAATTTAATATCAAATATCAAATTAAATAATTGGACCAATCCCAATTTCTTAAATCGACCGTTCGAACATGAATCTCTATTCATGTTTTAAACCGAACCAATATTTAAATCATATTTAAATATTTCCATGTCTTCTTTATCATAGTTTAATTCATAATTAAACTATGAAACGTTAAATATATCACATCTAATTAATACTTTCTCCCAAAATCGAATTTGAACAATTCAAATTCTTTTCTCTAAAATTTTACAAGGCTTAGCTAACCTAGTAAGGGGGCCTAATGGATCTACAAATCATGAGCTCAAACGATACGAGATTAACCGACCAAACTCTTTAGCCTAGCTAATCAACATTCGTTAACCACCAGGACACTCCACTATTGGTTGCACTCTCCTCACTGTTGATATATTTCTGTCCACTCGATATAACCATGATTAGTAAATCGATCCTTCACAGATCGTTCGTTATTACAGTTGGGTCAAATTACCGTTTTACCCCTGTAAGTACTTCTTGTTCCTTAAGTCCCATTGATCATCTAATGAACAATTGGTTTATGGTCCAACCAACAAACTGAATCCCTCTCGGGCCAATGAGAGGGGTGGACCCTTTGTTCAAGACTCGGAGTAAACACTTAAGGGAACAACCTCTCTACTAATTCCTAAAGCGGGTAGGAGTGAATTCCATCTTGCAGAACTATGTTCCCAGCTATCTACCCGATCTTATCCCTGAAATGGGAGGCTTATTGAGTCGGCAATCTCAGGCCACTCTCACCCATGCAAATCTAAGGATGATCCGAATAAAGAGGAACTCATAGCACGCTCAGGATTAAGATCGAGTTACCTAGGTCATGGTATGAATATAGTCAGTTAAAACAGTAAACGGACTTATAAAGTTTAAGGGCCTGTTTGGCCCACTGGTTATTATAACCCGTGTTATAATAACCTATGAAATACTCTGCACCCCAAACACAGACTATTATATCCCCAAACTATACTACTCTGCATTTTAAATAATATTATATGTTTCACAGACTATTAAACCTATGAAATACTCCAAGTGACTATTTCTTGATCAAGTCTTATGTAAACTCATTGCATAGGACACCCCCACTCACATGTCTCCACATGAACGATTCAGGATCACATCGTTTGTACTTTACAAAGTGGGTCGTGTCCATAGTGTCCCCAGGATAAGGTACCCAACCCAGTCCCTATACTATAGACCGTTCTAGCTATAACTTGAACATGATCCACTTTTATGTCACACATAAAGTTTAAGTATACATCTTATTGTCATGGGTTCTTTATTGGATTAAGGTTTCAAAATATACAATTCACTTTATTCAATAACACCTTTACTGAATAAATCTCAATATCTTTATTGAAAAATAGAATATATATTCAGTTTACAAACCCACGAATTTTAGGACATAAAACCCAACAACTACTACTAGTGAACTCATTTGGCTGACTCAACTTCTCAAAGAGTTGCACATTCAGCCGCAAGTCCGTGCCTTAATCAACTGTGACAACAATTCGACTATCCATATTGCTACCAATCCCATCTTTCATGAACGAACCAAGCACATCGAGCTTGACTGTCATTTTGTGCGTGAACAAGTTGTCAATAAGGTAGTTAAACTTCTCCCTATACGTTTTGATTCCCATCTTGTTGATGTATTCACAAAAGCTGTACCTTTGTCTGTAGTTTCTAAAATGATTTCCAAGATGGGTCTTCTAAATATTCTAGCTCTATCTAGAGGGGGAATATTAGGGGCAGTTATGTAAAATAGTCTATATAGGTTGTTGAGTTGTTAGTATAACTATTGTAACCGTATGATACTTGGCTATTTATTGAAGCCATTATCAATGAAATTTTGGCAAGTTTATTTACACTCAGTGTTAACAATTTTTACAACTAGCCAGTCTTTCTAATTTCCTAATACGTAAATGATTTTTTTTTAATAT
The DNA here is from genome assembly GCA_036507285.1 of Trichosanthes cucumerina. Taxonomy (NCBI): domain Eukaryota; kingdom Viridiplantae; phylum Streptophyta; class Magnoliopsida; order Cucurbitales; family Cucurbitaceae; genus Trichosanthes; species Trichosanthes cucumerina. Next base: position 11,848,176 of record CM071836.1, on the reverse strand, counting down.
ATGTATTTATTTGTATATGTATAAACTTGTTTTTGTCATTTAATTATTTTTTCGCACTTATGTTTTTCTTTTTTTTTTTCAGAGTTTTAGTACATTTTTTTGAAATTTGATTGTTTTCTTTAGTCAACTATTTTTAAAATTTTTAAGGGCACAAAAATTATAATCTAATGAGGCAAACAAACTCTAAAATATTTAAATTTAAAATTATATTTTTTATATATTTATATAAATAATTTGGTCATATTCTCTAGGTTAAATTACAATGTTAGTTTATCAACTTTCAAGTTTGTATTTATTTGATCTCTAAGCTTTCAAGATTCTGATAAGTTACTAAACTTTTATTTTTTTGTCTAATAGATCTATGACACAATTCAATTTTTTAAAACTTAATCGATCTATTAGATATAAAATTAAATTTTATGTCTAATGGACCATAAATTAAACTTTCAATTTCATATTTAGTAAATCTGTGAATTTTAAAAGATGTTAAATAGATCAAAGAACTATTAGACATAAAATTAGAAATTTAAGGATTTATTTGACACAAAATTGAAAGTTTAAGGACCTATTACACCATTTCTAAAGTTTATGGACGTTTTAAACATAAATTGAAAGTTCAAGGACCTATTAGACACTTTTAAAATTTCACGTGTATAACATAGACACACATATAAAAGTTCAGGGAATAAACTTGCAATTTAACGTACTTTCTATTTAACAAAACTATAAAGATGCCTTGAACCTGTTATCTGGAAGTTCGAATGACAAATTAGTACGGGGGTCTCGCTGCCCGATCAATAACTCGGGGTCCAACCTAACTCAGTTTATTTTTCGTACATTGGGCCAATTGGACCGATTATGTATTTTAGGAGGGGTGTCGTATATAAACTCTCTAATATTCTATATGAAAATAATCTAGTTTTCTGTAATTTTGTTCTCTCGTTCTCAGTTAATAATATTACTCTCTTCCTCTACCCGTGGATGTAACCAAGACAACGTTAGTGAACCATGTAAATTCTATGTGTTGATTTTTTTCTCTGTGACTCTTCGCTTATTTTTTATTTTTCGTTTTTAACTAGAACTAATATCAAACTAATTATTGGTTATAGTTTGGTAATTAATATTACTTAATTCGAATATTATGTATTAAAACAAATATATTTCACACCATGTTAAAATTAGAGTAAAAACAAATTTTTGTTTAACATAACTAATATCAAACTAATTATTTGTTATAGCTTTGTAATTAATATTTGACAAAATACCTTTTTGGTCCCTCAGTTTTGCATTTGGTACCCTTTTAGTCCCTCAGCTTTCAAACTCAACAATTTAGCCATAGTTTTGCATTTAGTTAAACTATTAGTCTTTCTATCCAATTTTCCGTTAGTTCCTAACAAAAAGCTGATGTGACACCTATTTTTATTATAAAAATCTAATTTTATTAATACTTAATTATTTTTAATTTAGCAAAATAATTTTTTAGTTTCTCAGCTTTGTATTTAGTTCTCTTTTGGTCCCTTAGTTTTCAAAACTCAACAAATTTACCCTCAAGTTTTGTATTTAGTTACACTATTAGTCATTCCATTCAATTTTTCGTTAGTCTCAATAGTGATATGACAACTATTTTTTATTAAAATAATTATTTTATTAATATTTAATTATTTCTAATTTTTAATTTTAATTTTCTTTTTTTCGTTCTCCTTTCTTCTTCTTCCTTCTTCATCTTCCTCCTTCTTCTTCTTAAACCGAGTCGACCGTTGTTGGGCGCTCGCTTGCTCACACCCAAATTTCGTGAAAGGAAGAAAAAGAAAGGAGAAGGAAAAATAACTAAATAACATTTTAATTCAAAAATTAAAAATAATTGAATGGAAGGACTAACACTGAAACTAAATGCAAAACTTGAGGGTAAATTTGTTGAATTTTGAAAACTAAGAGACCAAAAGAGAACCGAATAAAAAATGAGATACTAAAAAAGTATTTTTCAAATAAAAAATAAATTTAAATAACAAATATTTAAATATTAATGAAATAATATTTAAAAATAAAAATAGGTGTCATGTCAGTTTTCTGTTAGGGACTAACGAAAAATTGGATGGAAGCACTAATAGTGTGCAACGCTCGAGAATCAGGTACGGGTAAATTAGAAATTTAATTTTTGGTTTGTAGTGTTAAATTGTGAAATTGATGGTTTTTATATTGTTTAGGGGCTTTTTGTAGTTTGAGAAGTTTGAGGGGCATTTTTAGAAAGTGAATTTAGATTAGGGTTTGTGAAAAGGGGAATTTTGTCTTTATATTAATGCTCCCCGAGGCAACTACTCTCCCACTTTCTCCTTCACTTTCTTCTTCACATAATCCAACCTTGTCGTCGCCTGCCCTAGCTGCCGCCGGCGATCCTCATCGTCGCTCATCGCACGAAGTCGCCGGAGCCCTTCGCCGGTGGTAGTTAAGTTGCATGCGGGTGTTGGATCGAAGCCGTTGGAGATTGTCGCACCGACGCCTGTCCCTCGCGTTCGTTCGAGCCGCCAAAAAAATGAGGTTGCAGCTGCGTCGGTTCGAGCCACCGGAGTTCGTGACGGTCGCGTTGCAAAGCCATCCGTCCACCGTTCGCCTATCGAAGCTGTCCATCCGCCGGTTCACACTTTGAAGTCGTGCCCGTGGGTTTCGCCACCACACCTTCTCTTGGCCGGTTCACTGTCGTTTCGACCAGTTTTCGGGGTGAGTCAACCGGTTCCATATAGATCGATGTGTGGGCTTCCCGAAACTTGTCTCCACTGTCGCCGTCAGATCTGTAAGTTGATTGCGCAAGAAAACGTTGCAATCTTCGTTGGACCATTAATTGGCAGGTAAATGTAATTCTAGTTGTGGTTTTGAATGAAAGGTTATTGTTAAGTTGAAATTGATTTGGTAAAAGTTTGTCCTAGGACTTTATGGAGGTTCGAAGAAAGAACGACGAAACCTAAGCAAGGTCAACGCCGTCTTGGCTTACAATTTGGACGAAGGTATGTGGAGTGGATGATGGGGATCCGATCCCTTTGAGCAGCAGAAACGTGATTAAAAATCGATTTTGTTTGTTTGTTTTTGGTTAAACACAAATACCAATACATTGGAGAAAAAACAGAGATAAGCATACAATTTCTAATCTAATTAGATTAAGCATGGAACTAAACAGGATATGCAAACATGTTGTGTAACAATTAAACTAAAAGAATAGATATGATTACCTTTGTAGATCAAATTAACAACTCCTGCTCGAATTGAACAACAACATAACAAACACCAATTCCTCTGTTCCAACAGAACACTACCAACAGGAAAACCTCCTATCCTCTGAGTATCTACTTAGATCTCTCATTTGTGGGGAGGAGCAAACAATTTGGAAGGTGAGGGAATTTGAGAGAGAGAGAATTCTTCAGCCAACAATTTCACAAATTGCACAATTTCATCGACATTCAAAATACCAGGCCTAGAGAGGTTATTGCAAGAGGAGTTCTTCCCCCCACTCCTTATCGATATGGAGTTAGTGGGGAAGAAGGGAAACGTGTCATCCTGACACGTTTCCATTAATTAATTAATTATTTAATTAATTATTTAATTAATTAAATCAAATTAAATTAATTATTTAATTAAATATCATATATTTAATTAATCTTTAAATATCATTTAAATAAAATTAAATCATATTTAATCTATTTCTCCTCTATCCTATAATTTTAATGCACATCTTATGCACATTAAATTTTAACCTATAGTTTTTAAATATGAATCACATTCACATTTAAAACAATATTTGAACTCTTTTAAATATTTAATTCTCTCATATAATTTAATATGAATCATATTTACATTAAATTTATAATATATAATTCCAAACTTTATATTATAATGTATCTATATACATAAACATTTATTCCCTAATGAATTTAAACATTTCAAATTCAAACGATCTAGGAACCCTTTATGAGCTAGAAGGTGGACCTAATGGACCTACAGATCAGAAGCTCCAACGATACGAAATTATTCGGTTAGTCTCATTAACCTCCTAATCAACATTCGTTAACTTCAGGAACACTCCACTAAAGTCTCCCAACTGCACTCTTCTCACTGCAGATATATTTCTGTGTCCACGGGTATTGAACAATAACAACAAGTCGATCCTTCACGAATGTTCGTAACACCAGCTGGGTCAAATTACCGTTTTACCTCTGGGTTACATCTTGTATCTTAAGTACCAGTGCTCCTCTAATGAACAATTTGTTTGTGGTCCTACCAACAAATAGAAGTCCCTCTCGGGCCAATGAGAGGGTCGGGCCCTTGTTCAAGTTTCGGAGACACCACTTAAGGGAACATTCATCTACTTATCCTAGTAGGTGGGAAGGAGTGAATTTCATCTTGCTAGGCTAAGTCCCCAACAGCTCACTCGGTCTTGTCCCCAAGAAAGTAGGCATATTGAGTCGGCGAATCTGGCCACTCTCACCCATACTAGTCAAAGGACAATCCCTCGCAAACAGGAGTTCGTAACCCGCTTAGGATTGAGTTCAAGTTGCCTAGGTCATCCTAGTGAAATAGAAACCTAGCTAGTCAACGGAGTTACATCTAGTGGTTACTATTTCGCAGTCCGGTCTTATGTAATCTCATTACATAGGATATCCCCACTCACATGTCATCTACACGAACACGTTAGGATCACAGTGTTTGTATCAAAGACAAAGTGGGTCACATCCATAGTATTACCAGGGCAAGGTACCCAATCCTTATCCCCTTACTATCGACCCTTTAGGCTGTAACTCGAACCGAGATCCTTTTATGTACACTACATTTAGTTCAAGATACATTTTACAGCCTTGGATGTTCAGTTTATTGGATTTAGGGTTAAAACAAGGTTAATATCGTAAATAACGAACAATAACTCTTTATTGAAATAATAACACTTTATTACAATAATTAGAACAAAATTACTAACTACGAGTTTTAGGGCGCAAACCCCAACAGTGGAGTCATTAGACCCTTAGGCTCTGTTTTTAGTTTTGTTGTGGGTTGCTGGATTAATATTGGAATTTAGGTTAAACAGGTTTGGGTCAGAATGTATGGGAATGAGTTAAGGATTTGGTTTTAGGGTAAAGCCAAGGTAAGGGAACCCACGCTAAATTTTTAGTTTTGGAATGGAAGGTTCTAAATCCATGATTTTTAGGAAAAGGTTGATGAAATCTTCTAAAAATGCCATGTTCTCTGTTATTCTTTTTCCTTGATTTTAATGTTCTGTAAGTTCTTAAAATCCATGAATGTCATGTTATTGCTTGTTTTAAATTGGGCTTTCTGATCTTGCTTATGCCATGAAAAAAAATTGCATCACCATATACTGTTTTTTTCGGACATCGAGCATGTATGTTTTAAAATGTTTGTGAAAGTTGTGGTAAAAATCTTCCTGATAAAATTTAATATGCAAGCTATGAATGAATTAGAGTCGACCCGAATCTAGAGGCCATGGATCAGAAAGTTTTAATTTCTCATTGAAAGCCGAAGAGAAAAGCCATGAAATATGTTTTCTTTTATGTTTGGGTCCTACATAAAGCCATGATTTGCTTGTGTCAGCATGTTTCAAACCTCATCAGTGGGGTCTCTTACTGAGTATTATATATTGGATACTCACCCCCTTTCTTTTAGAAAAAAATGTTTTTAGGTAAAGGCAAGGGCAAGCCCATGGAGTTGAGTTATTAACTCATCCATGCGGTACTTTCTGGCGGTGGTCTGACGACTTTCCAACGGCGGTCCGGTTACGATCCGACGACTCTCTAGCGACTCTCCGACAACGGTCCGACAACTCTTTGATGACAGTCCGACGACTCTCCAGTGACTTTCTGACAAAGGTCCGAGGAGATGAAGAAAGTGGAGAAAAGAAGAAGACGATGAGAGTTTTGGGGTGTGCCTTTTAAGTTGTTGATACTCTAGTTTAAATAGGCATCAAAAAGTCCTAATCCTTTTAGAACAAAGAATTCTAATCCTTTTAGAAAAAGAAATCCTGAACCTTTTTAAAATAGAAATCTTAATTCTTTTTTAAACTTTGAAACATCATTTCCTAATCCTGATCTGATTATCCAAAGATTCAAATGTAAAACAAATACAATTAAAACACCTAATTTTACGGGACAATATACCCTTCTAAGAAAAACTTTCGTTCTCGAAAGTTGCTAGAACTTTACAACGGTCACGTCTTCGAGCCATAATCTAAACTTAAACTCTAAACTACCTTAGCAAAAGAACAAAGAAGTCAAAAGCATAGCATAACAAGTGTCAACATACAAGCAACTCAAGCAACTTTAACTACTTTACAAAATAAAAGCAAACCTAGAGATAACGAGGCGACTTCCTGCGACGGGTTATAAGGATCGTTGCATACGATGTAGGCAAGTATGTAGAATCTAAAAGTCATGATCTGATACTACTTCTATCCTGGAAGAAGGAGAAGTATGAGTTGGACGTTGCACGAAGGAAGGGAGTAGTCGATCTCTTGTATTAAATAGAAGGATTGAATGAGAGCATGATCATGTCTCCTTGATAGAGTTGCTTGTGACTGATATCCAGAAGACTGACTGTTTTATACCGGTTCCACCTCAATTGAGGAGGACATATTGCATGCGTCTACTGGGAAGGAGTGGATGATTAGACATTGCTCCTTTATTGTTGTATTTTGTGGACATTACTTTGCATCTACTACTATTTTGTATTTTTTGTGGGCTTCTAATTGATTTTTTGTTAACATTGTACACGTAAGCCATTGAATTGATATCTTATAAATTTGGTGATATTCAAGTAATACATGACACTGAAATATGTTGTTATCTTTTCAACATCTTGACCAAAATAAACTACTAGCATAATTTCATATAAATCAAATAAACACAAGTTTTTCTTGCAAATAATACATAAGTACATTAAAATAAATGGAGTTCTTGCTCACATGTGCTTAAAAAGAACACACTCCTTCATATTGAAGAATATGGTCTCGATAACATAAGATAAAAATAAATTTTATTGCAAAAAAATAAATTGATATCAATCCCGATATTCAGTGTTTTTCTAAATATCCCATAAATCTTGAAAATGGTAATATATATGGTAAATTTGTAGTTGATCTCATAATGAAGTTTTGAAATTCTAGAAAAATATGTTTGCAATTGATTTGGTGGAAACAAAAAATGTAACAAAAAAAGCGACAAAAAAATCATACTTATTCACTTTATAAAAAACTGCACCAGATACCCCTGACATATTATCTCAACTCTGTACCTCAAACACTGACTTCCTGACTCAACTCAACTCAACTATGCACCCCAAACACTCATTTCCAGAACTCACTGACAAAACAACTCTGCACAACTCAACACAACTCAACCCAACTCAACCCAACTCTGCGATTCAAACGCCCCCTTACTGAGTATTATATATTGTAATACTCACCCCCTTTCTTTTTTAAAAAAAAATATTTTCAGGTAAAGGTAAGGGCAAGCTAGGCGAATGATGAGGAAAACGCTCACATGCCATGGGATTGGGAAAGTCATGAATTTCGCATATTTTGAACTTCGCTTCATGTTTTATGTTTGTTCTTATTTAAAATTCTTCTGTCAAGTGTTGAACTCTATTTGAACAGAGGTTAGATTTGTGTTTTTCTTTATTTTAGTTTGAGTGAACCTTGTTTTAAACTGTTGTGTTTACTTGGGATCCCAATAAAGAAGATATTTCGTTTTCTGATTTACTTTTTGAATCTTAATGCGTTTGGCCTCAAATGAATGCATGGTTAGTAATGACCTTAGGAAAAGAGTCTTAAAAGTAGGATCGTTACAGTTGGTATCAGAGCCCAAGGTTATGGGTTTTGTAGACTGCTTACGTTGTGAGCAACAAGAATCTCATAGCTAGTAGCAATTCCAAGTCATCGCCAGGTTTGCTCCAAGATCCTTATTATGTGAATTTTCTTTCTGAAGGCAAAAATATTTATAAGCAAGCATGTATACATGTATGATTTATGCTAGATAGATACCCATGTTTTCCTTTGATTGACTACTTAAGATTGAGAGCTGAGTTCGAATCACTATGTTGTAGTACATAGAAGATTTCACCTAGAGGAAGAGGTCGAGGCATGGGTCGATGGGCTGAAGAAACGGGTGTTCCATCCCCAAAACTGCCCATGGAACAGGAGGAGGTTCCCCCACCTATGTCGGATTCGCCTCAGGCTCTACAGGATGGTTAAAGGAATGCTCCCCCAGTCGCGTCGGCGATGGGGCAAGCCAACCCCGCGATGCCCACAATGCTAGAGACTATGCAGGCAATGATACGAGCTATTTTAGCATCTCAGTTAGCTCAGATGGTCCAGGGGCAAGTGAATGCGACGGTGGAAGCTCGATACCTGAAGGACTTCAGGAAATATGACCCCCGACCATTCGATGGGTCTTTCGGTGACCTCACAGTTGCAAAAATGTGGTTGTCTTCGGTAGAGAATATCTTCTGACTCATGAATTGTCCGAAGAAATACAGAGTACCCTGTGCGACCTTCATGCTGAGGGAGGATGCTTTCTTGTGGTGGGAGTCATCCCAGAGGACCGTTAGCACCGAGGGAGGGCCCGTGACTTCGGCCTAGTTTAAGGAGGCTTTTTGGCGAAAGTTTTATCCCGTGGTAGCTCATTACAGGAAGCAAGAGGAATTTTTACAGCTTTGACAGAACAAGCATTTATTGGAGACCTATAAGCGAGGGTTTTCACGATTGTCACGCTTCACTCCCGAATTAATAAGTACAGAGGCCATGAAAATATAATGATTTGTTATGGGGTTAGATGCCAATGTTAGAGGCACGGTGCAGACCTTGGAGCCTTCTGACTATGTTGCGGCAGTGAGGGTCGTCGAGTTTATAGGTGCCCAAAAACAAGGAGATCAACAGATGAGCAGTGACCCAGGCCAATCCTTCTCAGGTCAAAAAAGGAAATGGAACTAGGCTAGCTTGAGTTCCCACCGTCCTCAGCAAACCTCCCATGGGACAGGTAGGTCCCGTCCAGCCACTGGGCAGAGGCAACAATCCAAAAGACCGAAAGGCAACAATGGGGGCAAGCCACGCTGCAATAACTGACAACTGTGGGAGATATAAATGGGGCAGGTGTTTAGCTCGGAAATGAGTTTTTTTCAGGTGTGGGCATGATAGGCATCTGGCAGGGAATTGCCCATATAAACCGAATGACAACCAACCTAAGGGTCCTAGTGGTGTAGGACCTTCGAAACTAGTGGTTCAACCTGCAAGGGCTCATGCAAGCACGAACCGAGATGCCAACAACTCAGACTTTGTAGTCACAGGTAAACTTCTGATACTTGGGCATCTCATTTTTGTACTGTTCGATTAATGTTCCACACACTCTTTTATTTCTGCATCTTTTGTAAGTCAAGCTAAGTTAGAGTTAGAGCATTTGCCTTTTATTTTATCTGTTGCCACCCGTGCGAGGGTGAGTTTGTTTGCCATTGAAAAAGTTAAGGCATTACTGTTCGATTAAGGTTCCACACACTCTTTTATTTCTGCATCTTTTGTAAGTCAAGCTAAGTTAGAGTTAGAGCCTTTGCCTTTTATTTTATCTGTTGCCACCCGTGGGAGGGTGAGTTTGTTTGCCACTGAAAAAGTTAAAACATGTAAATTGCCAGTCTCTGGTCACGAGTTAGAAGTGAGTTTGATAGTCCTGGATATGATAGAATTTGATATTATACTAGGCATGGATTGGTTGGCACAAAATCAAGCTAGTATAGACTACTATCTTAAGGGAGTGGTGTTCACACCACCGTGTTAGAAGAGTTACAGATTGAGAGGAGCAGGAACAGGGAGAGGGACACACTTCAGAGTGGTGTCCGTTCTCAAAGCAAGAAAACTGATGCACTAGGCAGCTTGGGGTGTGCTCGCTAGTGTGGCCGATGTGGGGCATGTTGAGGATCCACTGTCCTTGGTGCCTGTGTTGAATGAATTTCCAGACGTTTTTCCTAACGAACTTCCAGGTTTACCTCCAGTGAGAGAAGTAGATTTTAACATAGAGCTAGAGCCAGGGACTCCACCTATTTCTAAAGCTCCTTACAGAATGGCACCGACTGAGTTAATGGACCTCAAGTTACAGCTGCAGGACTTGTTTGATAAATGGTTTATACACCCTAGCATTTCCCCTTGGGGAGCGCTTGTATTATTCGTTGAGAAGAAGGATGGGTCTATGCTTTTGTGCATAGACTGTAGGGAGTTGAATAAGGTTACAATCAAGAACCGATATCCTCTTCCTTGGAAAGATGACCTCTTCGATCTGTTACGAGGGCTTCTGTGTTCTCAAAGATTGATCTAAGGTCAGGATACCATCAACTGAGAATCAGGAAGGAAGATATTCCCAAGTCAACCTTCAGATCAGGTTATGGACATTACGAGTTCACTGTAATGTCGTTTGGGTTGACCAAAGCGCCTGCAGTTTTCATGGACCTTATGAACTGAGTATTCAAGGAATTCCTGGATACTTTTGTTATAGTATTTATAGACGATATTCTGATATATTTGAGATTCGAGGAAGAGCATGGGGAACATCTTCAAAGGGTTTTAGCAACCTTGCAGAAGAATAGGTTGTATGCAAAATTCTCTAAGTGCGAGTTTTGGCTTCGAGTTTCCTTATTGGGGCACGTGGTGTCCAAGGCAGGTATCTCTGTGGACCCTACAAAGGTGGGAGCAGTTATGCAGTGGCCTCGTTCAACCACTGTTACAGAGGTACATAGTTTTCTGTGGTTGCAGGCTCTTACAGACGTTCAACCACGGTTACAGAGGTACGTAGTTTTCTGGGGCTTGCAGGCTCTTACAGACATTTTGTGCAAGATTTCTCCAAAATAACTATGCCCCTAACACAGCTGACTCGGAAGGCTACTGCGTTTGTTTGGGACGATGCTTGTAAGGAAAGTTTTCAGGAGCTCAAGCAGAGCTTAGTTACGACACTAGTTCTTACAGTGCCAGAGGGTGCTGGAGGTTACGTGATCTACAATGATGCTTCAAAGAAAGGCTTGAGTTTGTGTCCTGATGCAGCATGGAAAGGTGATAGCTTATGCGTCTTGCCAACTGAAGAATCATGAGAAGAATTATCCAACTCACGATTTGGAGTTGGCAGCTGTAGTGTTCACACTAAAAATTTGGAGGCATTACCTGTATGGGGAGAAAATCCAAATTTTCACAGATCACAAGAGCCTGAAGTAATTATTTACTCAGAAGGAACTAAATATGAGGCAACACAGATAGTTAGAGTTGGTGAAAGACTATGATGTTGAAATCTTGTACGATCTAGGTAAAGCGAATACAGTCGCAAACGCCCTTAGTAGGAAGCCAGTTCATTCCTCGAATCAGATCACTGACCATGTTGAGTTACAAACAGAGTTAGAGCGTGTTGAAATTGCAGTGCTGGTGGGTGAAGCAATTGCACAATTGGCCCGGTTGATGGTTCAACCAACCTTTAGACAACGTATCATAAATTCTCAACAGAGGGATCCTTGGCTTTTGGAAAGGTTCTGCCACGTAGGTGCAGAACAGTGCTAACACACAAAATGTGCTATTCTTAGGCTTAGCTTTTGCTAGTTATTATGATAATTTTAGTACTTTCACGAGTTAATTCTTTGAATTTCTGGAAGAACAGAAACATAGCAAAATGAGAGATCTCGAGATATTATGACTCAAAGTGGAGTTAATGGAGCATAAAAGTTGGAGCAAGTTGAAGAAGAGGTGCCAAAATAGCCTGTTGACCCGAGCCCAGGATGTTGAGACGCCATTTTTGGCGTTGCAACACCATTCAAATAGCTTATGCAAGCTGAAGACCCGAGCAGGCGGAGTTGAGATGTTGAAACACGCTTCCCTTGCATCAACTATGTTCGTAGCATTGAGACGCTGCACACAGCGTCTCAACGCTGCCTTGTTTTTCCTTATTTAATTGAGCGCCTAGGGCACAACGTTGCAAAGCTGTGCCTAGCGTTGCAACGTCATGCCGATTGTGTATATATATGAATTTTTTATGTCAAATGAAATGGGAGCCGAATTTAAGAGACTTTGACCCTAAATTTCGAAACATACATTCTTGAGGGAGTTGAAGAGGATTCTTTGGAGGCCAAGCACGAGAGTGGAGGCTCGAGATCATGACGAAAGCTCAGAGTCGAGGACCGACATCGACACCAAAGCGTTTTTCTTTCTCTTCTCTTTAGTTTTGTAATTTTGTTTTATGGATTCTAGCATGGACTCAACATGTTTTGTAGTGATTATGAGTAGCTAAGTCCATAGTTAGGGGATTGATGTAGTTGTTATGAATTTATTTTAACAATTAATTGAATATTGGTTGTGTTGTATTATTTTTGGTAGTTTACTCTTAATGCTTGTTTTTCTCTGGCCAAGAATTGCATGTTTTATTGGTTTTAGTTTAATTCGAGGGATATACTTTAGACTAGATTAAAATTGTCAAAACCCTTAGTAAATCCTTATACGAGAGTGAAGGGTTATTTGGGAAACACTTAAAAGAAGTTGCTTAATGTCTTGCATGCTTTTAAAATCTAAATGAAGACTTTAGGTTTATCGTTATGCATGGGGTCACTAGAGCTCGAGAGAGTCTGTTGATTACCTTTAACTTCTTGTTTATAATCTCACAACCAAAGTCAATTTCATGTGCTAAAATAATGAAGTAATTAGTGAAATTAATTCCCTAACGCCTCTCTCATATTTGTGTCTCCACACTTGTTTTAGTTGTTATTTTCCATTCCTTCTTTGACAAGTTTATATTTCTTTAGATAAAATTGAGGATTAGTATCTTAGTAATTAATCAATCTAGAAAACCATTCCTGTGGACGATACTCAAAATCTCAAATCACTATATTAAAACTTGACAATGTACACTTGCAGTTTTGCATGGTTACATTTACGTGCAACAAGTTTTTGGCCAACAGGCTATTTTGGTTCCTCTTCTTGCTCCAACTTTTATGCTCCATTAACTCCACTTTGAGTCATAATAACTCAAGATGTCTCATTTTGCTTTGTTTCTACTCTTTTCCTGAAATTCAAAGATTTAACTCGTGAAAGTACTAGAATTATCATAATAATTAACAAAAGCTAACCCTAAGAATAACACATTTTGTGTGCTATCAAACACTCTCAAACTTACACTTTTGCTAGTCCCGAGCAAAAATAAAACAAAACCATCGTAAAGAATTCCCTTATGCATACAACTAACTCAAGCCTCAAAGATTAAAAGGAAAATTTCAGCAATCGTAGGAAACAATTAAACATGACATTTCATCAAGCAATTTAAAACTTTTCCTAAGTATCTCTACGTGTGTGTGAGATTAGCCTTCTTTCCCTTCATCTTTACTAGCCCAGAACAACTTTATCAGGTTCTCCATTCAACTTCCCCCTATACTTGTCATAAGTCCCAATCCTTAAGTCTCTCCACAGTCAGGACACAAACAACTCTATTCAATACTTCATTTTTATTTTCCAAACATTGATTTTTAAGCAAAGACACTAGCTTTCACACATCCACTACAGGGACCCTACCTAGAGCACCCGCTCAATGAGTGACCTAACTGATCACAGTGAAGGTAGCTTTTTTTTTCCTTGATTCGTTTAAGCACATTTCAAATGCAACATACAACATATATATATTTTTTCAGTACACACAATCACTACAAGTCATACACTTCATATTGTCATTTACACCATTATGCAGTTTGACTCTCAAATTAGTCCATACACCTATCGAGGTGACATCAAACTTATAAACCTAAAAAACTTTGTTATAAGCATTCAAAACTACAGGAACAAAAGTGTTGTGTGAAATTATATTGCAATACCGCAAGTGTACGAGTCAAGTTTTAATATAGTGATTTAGAGTTCAGAGTATCGTCCTCAGGAATGATTTTCTAGATTGATTAACTATCAAGATACTAATTCTAAATTTTATCTAAAGCAACATAAATGGGAAATAAGGTGAAAATAAAGATAAAAAGATAGATATACAAGTGGAGACACAAATATGATAGAATTGTTAGGGGGATTGATTTCACAAGTTAATTCCTTAATTAACACATGCAAATGACTATGGTTGTGAGATTATAAACAAGAATTAAAGATATTCAAAAGACTTTCTCGAGAACTAATGATTCTCATGCATAGCAATAAATCTTATAGTTACCTTATGAATTTTAAAAGCATGCATGACATTAAGCAACTTCTTAAAACGTTTCCCAAAGAACCCGAGTCACTTTTGTGCCAGAATTACTAATGGGTTTCGCAACTTTGCTCTAATCTAAGTTTATTCTATCGAATCAACTTAAACCAACAAATCATGCTAGACTTAGCCAAAGAAAAGCAACTAATTTAAGAAAGAATTGCCAAAAATAAAGCAACACAAACATAAGTTCAATACATACTTAAATAAGTTCATAACATGCTAATCAATCCCCTAACTACGAAAATTAGCTACTCATAATCACTATCAAAACAAGCTAATGTCATACTAAAGTCTATAACAAAACTACAAACGAAAATGAAGAAGAAAGAAAACTCGTCGGTGAAGATGTCGGTCCCTCGTTCCCAAGCTCCTGTCACGATCTCGAGCCTCCTCTCACGTGTTTGGCCCCCGAAGAATAGTATTCTGCTCCTTTTTTGGTGTAAGAGTCGAAAATAGGTCTAAAATTCTATACAATTTGGCTCCCTTTGCAATGGGTACATCATGTTCTATTTATACTACAAATCGACATGGCGTTGCAACGTCGTGCCCTAGGAGGCAAAACATTTAAGGAAATAGTCTGCAGCGTTTAATGCTGAGGGCAACGTTCAACCCCACTACACTAACGCGTGTCTTTGTTATCGATTTGGCGTTGCGACGCTGTATAACAGCTTTGCAAGGCCTTCTTCACAGCTTCACCATGCCAATTATCTGCAACATCGATGTTGCGACGCCCAGAAGGGCATTGCACATCGTCACCTCGGGTTAAAAAGCCGTATGTCTATCGTTCGTCGACCGAAGTCATCCGTCCGTCAGTTCGTGCGCTGAAGTCGTGTCCGTGGGTTTCGATGTCGCGCCTTCTTTTGGCCAGTTCACCGTCGTCTCGACCAGTTTTTGGGGTGAGTCGATCGGTTCTGTATAGATCGACGTGTGGGCTTTTCGAAACTTGTCTCCACTCATCGTCGTCGTCAGATCTGCACGTTGATTGCGTCAGAAAACGTTGAAGCCTTCGTTGGACCATTGGTTGGCAGGTAAATGTAATTCTAGTTGTGATTTTGAATGAAAGGTTATTGTTAAGTTTAAGTTAATTTGGTTAAGGTTTGTCCTAGGACTTTATCGAGGTTCGAGAAAGAACGACAGAACCTAAGGGCAGTAATTACCTTAGGCCTACTTCCTGCTAACGTGCCTCTGAACCTGTAGCCAGGTTGGTCAGGAGGAGTAAACACTACCTCCTTCCTGAAGCAATCAATGCAAGCATGGTTCTGCGCTAACCAATCCATACCCAATATCACATCAAAGTCAAACATGTCTAAGACTACTAGATTTCTGCTAACTCATGGTCTGCGATGGTCACACTACCATCCTTGACTTTCATAGTGGCTAATAAATTTATCCTCGCGGGTGGAGGAGACGACAGAGCATCATGTAGAATCGTTCTAGTTCTAACTCGACTTGACTTACGAAGGATGCGAAATAAATAAAGAGTGTGTAGAACCAGAATCAAATAATACAAAGGCAAGGTGCCCAAGTAATGGAAGTGTACCTGTAACCACTGAGTCTGAGCCATAGATGTTTTTACTGGTGCTTGCATAAGCTCTTCCTTGATGTATAACCGGCTTCGCAGCAGTCCCACTATTGATAACCTGAGGTTGGCTAGCGCTGGCTTGACTCGGGCAAATATTAGCTCTGTGCCCTTCTTTCCCACATCCCAAGCACACCGGGATCGGGGCAAACACTTACCCCAATGCCGCTACTACGCTTTTGCATTGTGGCTTATCTCCACCGTTATTTCCGCTCTGTTGACTGTGGTTTCGACTGAACACGCACGAAAAAGTCCCGGTCTATGCGGTGTCTGCTGGGACGCCAGTGAGCTTGAATTTGGTGGTCCCACTTCCTCTTATGATTTGCCATGGGCCGCCCGGTTAACCACTACTGCTGCCGTGCGATCTGCGCTGCACCCAAATCAATTCCGCCACTCTCACCGCGGAGGCATAATCGGGAGGTGCTAGTGCTCGGATGAAGCCTCGAACATTTTCATCCAGATCCCATGACGAAACGCTCTGTCTTCTTCGCCTCTGTGTCTACCGGTTCGGGGCAAAGCGTGACAAGCGGGTGAATTCTCTCTCATATACCTCCACCGCCTCCTCTCAGCTAAGTTGTAAGAATTACGCTTGTTTCCTCGTAACGAGTGCAGCAGCGAGGTAAAATTTCCGCCAAAACGCTTCCTTAAATGATTCCGTAATTGTTTCTCCGCTTAGCGACAATGGTTCCTCTGGCGGACTCCCACCATAAATACGCGTCATCCTCAAAGATAAAGGTAGCACAGGACACCCTCTCGGTCCTCGTGCGGTTCATCAATCAAGATGGTCTCAATGGAGGACGACCATAACTTCGACCACGGTGGGGTCACTAGAAGACCCATCAAACGATGCGGGATCATATTTCACGAAGTCCTTCGATATCGAGACTCGAGTTGCATCGTTCGTCCCTCGATTTGCTTGGGCGGTGAGTGGCTCAGAGTGCTCGCACTAGAGTCTGCATAGCCTCTACCATCATAGTCATAACGTTAGTGTTCCTTTGATCCGCCACTCGAGCAACTGCAGTGCATTCTCCCGCGGCCAGTGGGTCCTGGGGAGGTGCAATGCGGGTGGAGCAACCTCTTCCTGCTCCAGTGTAATTCCGCTGGGTGTCAACGTTTTCTCTTGCCCTCCGGCCCCTACCACGTCCCCTACCTCTCCTCGACCTCTAGGTGGCATTTTGTCGGTGCTACAATCAGAGAGTTTCTAACTCGGTTTCATTACTTTCTAACTACAAGATAGGATCACCCTCTTGGGTTTTAAGTTCATGTATATGCATAAATGCAGAATCACATCATAATCATTTACTTAATTAATAAAACACTGTAACGCACTGGCGGTGGCCTAACGCGTTGTTCAACCATGGGAACTACTCAGCGCTTACTCTGTAAGCAAGTCTACGAACCCCTTTAAACCTAGGGCTCACGATACCAACCGTAACGCCCTACTTTTCTATGACTAAACTCTTAGGGACGTTACTACACATGCATGCATTTATAGGCCAAGAGATAAAAAGATCTTTAAAAACCTCCAATGAAAATAATTTGTCTTTAGGGATCCCAAATAAAACATTCAAAATAGATAAAAGGAGCAGTTTAACATGACCTATTTAAAATCAGAAAGTAAATTTAAACTTCAAAAACATAAAGGAACAACATCGATTATAAAAGAAATGTGCGGAAAACATGTCTATTCCCATGGTCTCGGCAACGCGCCCACTCTTACGCCTGCACGTCCTTAGCCTTACCAAAAACATTTTTAAAGAAAGGGTGAGTATTGTAAAACAATACCCAGAGAAGTGACCTCGCCACCGAGGTTTGGGATATGCATACACATACAATCATGACTTTTAAACTTGTTCGAAATGTACATATGCGGGACCTAAAACTTTCTCATATTGTCGTCTTTAATCCATGACTTCCTTTTTATTTATGTGGCCGATCGGTCATCCCGAGTCATTTCATTTTGAGTCCTCACACTCCTATAACAATTTGAGTCCCTCACGGACTCTGTATGGTTTGAGTCCTCACTGACACTTCGTAATTTGACCCATAGGGTCTCTATTGCATGTTTGACCATGCACATAATGCACTCAGGAGACCAATGTCCACACTTTTCATCAAATCATTTCATGACATACATAACATGCATGAGGTCCCATCATTCACATAACAATAGTGTACATGTCACAAACATCATCATCACAATATGCAAATCATACTTTTCTCATGAAACGTTTGAAAATCATACTTTTATAGGGAATCATGAAATATTCTCATGCAAATTCTTGTCATATCCTCACATAAAATATCTTGGAATACTCTTACATAGAATACAAGAATATTCTCACATAAAATACTAGTTTATTTCCACATGAAGCATTGAAATATTTGCACATAAAATATTAAGTATTCTCACGAAAAATATCTGTATATTGTCATATAAAAATATAAACTAATTTCGCATGAAATCGTGAAAATCAATTTCTTCAACCCCAATAAAAAGTTCGGCACAAGGTCCCTTACCTTAGTTCCGATTTCGCTCCAAAACCTAACCGAACTCCTAGACTACTCTTCTTTTAGTGGGACCTGATTCACACAACAAATTCGAAATTATTCACCGAGCCTTCACTAAATCCATAATTGTAAAGGTACTTAACTCAAGTCCTTACAATTTCATGCCCCGCTTTACCTCGGGTTCAACGCGAGGACTTAATATTCCTTAGTTTGTTTTGGCGTTTGACCTCCAATTCCGCTCCAAGTTTAGTCCCTACAAATTGTGTTCGAAACCGTAGTTAAACTCTCAATTAGACTCTTAGATAAATAATAGGTCGCGATTTAATCCTTCAACAACATCGAAGCTAAACACGAACGCTCACCGGATGTAATCCAAGCGGCTGTGGAGTTGTGCTGGCCGGCGCTGCGAATCCGGCAGGAGCTGCGGCTGGGAGGGATGAGCTCGCACGTGGTTTCCGTGTTCGTGCAACTCCGGCGCGAGGTTCGCTCTTCGCTCGATCGGACGAAGTCTCGGCGAAGCGGCCGCGGCCGGAGCTTGTGAGCGACGTCAAACTCGAGCGGTCTCGTGCACGAGGAACCAAATGGCGAGTGAAGCTTGTGAGCGGCTGCTTGCGGCGCGCGAAGCGGATTTGACGGCGTGAGCGGCCGGATCTTCGTCGATCTCCTGGTGCGCAGCGAAAGCAGCGGCTCCCACGAACGACTTCAAAAGGATGACTTGGTAAGACGCGGCGTGGCTTCTTCAAACGACCAGGTCTTCTTCTTCGTTCGTGAGTTTCCGACGAGGCGGTGGGAGACTTCCTCAGTGTGGTCGGGCCGGACGATCAAGCGGCGAGGGCAACGGTGAGCTCGAGGTGGTCGGCTAGGTTAAAATTGTGGAGGAAGAGATTAGGGTTTAGGTAAAATTCCAAATATCACAACAATCCCTTATTTAAACCCTAATAACTAAAATGCCATTGACTCTTCCCCTTCCTTTTTAATTTTTACAAATGAATCTCATCTCAAGGAGAAACAGTAATTAATGGTAAAACATCAAATACAATAAATAATTGGTACCTGTGGTTGTGGTCGTCACAATCTTCCCTCCTTAAGAACTTTCGTCCTCGAAAGTTCCTATTCTTGAAATAGCTCTGGATATTTAGCTCGCACTTCTTCTTCTCGCTCCCAGGTAGCTTCTTCCGTGCGGTGGTTTTGCCACAACACTTTAACTAAGTTGATCTCACGGTTACGGAGGGTCTTTCAATCTCTTGCAATAATCTGTACGGGTCGTTCGCCATAACTCAAATCTTCTGCTAACTGTAAAGGTTCGAAGTATATGACGTGAGTCAGGTCTGGAACGTATTTTCTCAACATGGAGACATGAAACACGTTATGAACCGCTGAAAGGGCAGGCGGCAGTGCTAATCTGTAGGCCACTACACCAACCCTCTCTAGAATTTCAAATGGTCCTATAAAGCGCGGACTCAACTTCCCTTTCCGACCAAACCTTAGAATCCCTTTCATTGGGGCCACCTTAAGAAATACGTGGTCCCCAACACCGAATTCTAGGTCCCTTCGTCTTGTGTCGGCATAACTCTTTTGTCTGTCTTGGGCGGGCCCGCATTCGCGCCCCCCATCTTTTGTATCGCACTATTTGTGACTGTACTAACTCTGGACCCAATAATCGGCGTTCACCAACCTCCTCCCGAGCGGGAGTTCTCGCAACGTTTTCCATAGAGAGCTTCAAATGGAGCCATTCCGATGGTCGATCGTAAATCGTTATTGTAAGCAAACTCCATCAAATGCAAATGAGTGTCCCAACTACCCGGAAGGTCTAAGGTGCAAGCTCGCAACATGTCTTCTAATATCTGGTTTTAAAGCGTTACATGCGCCCATCCGTCTGCGTGGATGAAAAGTCATACTAAAGTTCAACTGTGAACCTAACGCTTTACGTAGACTCCTCCAAAAGTTGGAGGTGAAACGTGGGTCCTCGCCAAAATAATCTTGGCCGAATCCCATGCAAAGTGACTATCTCTTCCGTAAAGCCGCGCCCACTTATCCGTAGAATAGGTGGGTTTCCACAGTATGAAATGTGCCGACTTGGTTAATCTGGCCCACAATGACCCAAATTACCGAGTAACCTCGTAAGGTTCTAGGCGATCAGACTATGAAATCCATAGAGATATCCTCCCATTTCCACTGGGGCACATGTAAAGGCCGCAGAGTCCTGCGGGTCTCGCGTCTAGGTGCCTTCACCTGTTGACAAGTCAAGCACTTCCGACAAACTCGCCACGTCGCGTTTCATGTTACACCACCGTAACAGATCATTTGATTTCTGTACATCTTGGTACTACCGGGATGCATAGAAAATGGGGAGTTATGGGCTTCGCTCAAGATTTCGCCGCTTTGTCATCGTTAAGCACACATAATCGCCCCCTGAAATAGTAATCCTCCATCTGTGGATAGGGAAAACTCTACCACTCACTGAAGTTCTTTGCGATGCACGCTTTTTCTACTAATCGAGGTCTCTCCCTGTTGAGACTCAACGATGCGTTGTCTCAAGGTTGGTTGTACTGCTAATTAGCCCAATCGAAGCCGCGTGGTCTTTCCTACTAGTAATCGCGATTTCACTCGTGCAAACTCACCAGTAACTCGCTCTGTCGCAACTCGTCTTTGAAGTATGAATCGCTTTCTCTCGAGGGCATCGGCCACTACATTAGCCTTACCGGGGTGGTATTGAATGTCTATGTCATAATCCTTCACTAATTCCAACCATCTGCGTTGCCTCATGTTCAATTCCTTCGGGTGAACAGATATACTTGATTTTATGATCTGTAAAAATCAATTTTTCTCGCCATACAGTGTAGTGTGTCTCCAGGATCTTTAATGCAAAGACCACTGCTTTGCTAGTTCCAAGTCATGAGTTGGATAATTCCTCTCATGCGTCTTTAATTGTCGGGATGCATAGGCTATTACTTTACCGTCTTTGCATTAGAACCACATTAAACCTTTCTTAGAAGCATCACTCAGAAACCACGAAGCTCCCTGTTCCCTCGGGACCGTGGAGAATCGGGGCGACACTAATCTGCACTGAGTTCTCGGAAACTGCTCGCCTCAAGCATCATCCCAAACAAATGAGTTTCCGCGCCGCGTCGGTTGAGTCATGGGCATGGCTATCTTGGCGAAGTCCTCGCACGCGAACGCCTATAGTAACTCGCAAGACCCGAGAAAACTACGTACTGCAGACGGTGGTGGGCGACGAGGCCATCGTGTGACGGCCTCCACTTTTGCCGGGTCAACAGAGACTCCACCGGACACCACATGCCCTAAGAAAGATACCTGCTCGAGCGAAATTCACACTTGGAAAATTTTGCATATAACTTATTCTCTCTCAGCGTGAGTAAAACTTTTCTCAGGTGCCTTTCATGTTCTTCATCACACCTGGAGTATATCAGTATATCGTCGATAAATACTATCACGAACGTATCAAGAAACTCTTTGAATAAACGGTTCATCAAGTCCATGAAAGCGGCAGGAGCGTTGGTCAAACCAAACGGCATCACTGTGAACTCGTAATGCCCATAACGTGATCCGAATCTTTGCTTTAGGAATATCCTCTTCACCGATTCTCAACTGATGGTAGCCTGATCTCAGATCAATCTTGGAGAATACTGTTGCTCCTTGCAACTGATCGAACAAATCATCTATTCTGGGAAGAGGGTATTTATTCTTGATTGTAACCTTATTCAACTCCCTGTAATCTATACACAGGCGCATGGACCCGTCTTTCTTTTTCACGAACAACACAGGTGCTCCCCAAGGCGAAACGCTAGGGCGTATGAACCCCTTGTCCAATAAGTCTTGTAAATCGTAGTTTCAGCTTCTTTCAACTCTGCTGGTGCCATTCTCATGCGGTGCCTTGGATATCGGGGTCGTCCCCAATTCCAATCCGATGTTAAAATCTACCTCTCTGACCGGAGGTATTCCGGGGAGGTCCTCGGGGAAAACGTCTGGAAATTCATTTACCACTGGTACCGATGACACGGAAATCTCCGTACACCTTGCATCTAATATGCAAGCTAAGACGCCCAAGCTCCCGATGTAATAACTTCCGGCCTTAAGGGCGATGAACACCTTAGGCCTACTTCGCTAACGTGCCTCTCTCAACTCAGTAGCCGTGGTTGGTCAGGAGGAGTAAACACTACCTCCTTCCTGAAGCAATCAATGCAAGCATGGTTCTGCGCTAACCAATCCATACCCAATATCACATCAAAGTCAAACATGTCTAAGACTACTAGATTTACTGCTAACTCATGGTCTGCGATGGTCACACTACCATCCTTGACTTTCATAGTGGCTAATAAATTTATCCGCAGAGAGTGGAGACAGATGCAGAGCAGATATCAGAATCGTTCTAGTTCTAACTCACTTGACTTACGAAGGATGCGAGAAATAAAAGAGTGTGTAGAACCGGAAATCAAATAATACAAAGGCAAGGTGCCCAAGTAATGGAAGTGTACCAGTAACCACCGAGTGTGAGCCATAGATGTTTTTATTGGTGCTTGCATAAGCTCTTCCTTGATGTATAACCGGCTCGTGAGCGGTCCCACTATTGATAACTCGAGGTTGGCTAGCGCCGGCTTGACTCGGGCAAATTATTAGCTCTGTGCCCTTCTTTCCCACATCCCCGAAGCACACTCGGATCAAGCCAAACACTTACCCCAATGTCGCTTTACCACGCCTTTGCATTGTGGCTTATCTCCACCGTTATTTCCGCTCTGCTGACTGTGGTTTCGACTGAACTCGCACGAAAAAGTCTGGTCTCTCACGGTGTACGCTGCCCAGGGACGTGTGAGCTTGAATTTGGCCGGTCCCACTTCCTCTTATGATTTGCCATGGTTGCCCAGGTTAACCACTCGGCTGCGCATGCGATCTGCGCTGCACCCAAATCAATTCCGCCACTCTCACTCACTGCGGAGGCATAATCGAGAGGTGCTAGTGCTGGATGAAGCCTCGAACATTTTCATCCATCCCCATGACGAAACGCTCTGTCTTCTTCGCCTCTGTGTCTACACGCCGGCAAAAAGCGTGACAAGCGGGTGAATTCTCTCTCATATACCTCCACACCGCCTCCTGCTCGCTGGTTGTAAGAATTACGCTTGTTTCTGTGAACGAGCCGCAGCAGGTAAAATTTCCGCCAGAACGCTTCCTTAAACAGATTCCAGGTAATTGTTTCTCCGCTTAGCGACAATGGTTCCCTAGGCGGACTCCCACCATAAATATGCGTCATCCCTCAGCATAAAGGTAGCACAGGACACCCTCTGGTCCTCGTGGCGGTTCATCAATCGAAGATGGTCTCAATGGAGGACACGATATAACACCGACCACGGTGGGGTCACTAGAAGACCCATCAAACGATCTCGGGATCATATTTCACGAAGTCCTTCGGATATCGAGACTCGAGTTGCATCGTTCGTCCCCGATTTGCTTGGGCCACCGTGGCTCATCAGAGCTCGCACTAGAGTCTGCATAGCCTCTACCATCATAGTCATAACGTTAGTGTTCCCTTGATCCGCCACTGGAGCAACTGCAGGTGCATTCTCCTGGCGGCCAGGCTGGTCCTGGGGGAGGTCTGGTACGGGTGGAGCAACCTCTTCCTGTTCCAGCGGTAATTCCGGTTGGGTGTCAACGTTTTCTCTTGCCCTCCGGCCCCTACCACGTCCCTACCTCTCCTCGACCTCTAGGTGGCATTTTGTCGGTGCTACAATCTGAGAGTTTCTAACTTCGGTTTCATTACTTTCTAACTACAAGATAGGATCACCCTTTAGGGTTTTAAGTTCATGTATATGCATAAAATGTAATCACATCATAATCATTTACTTAATTAATAAAACACTGAACGCATTGCACAGCGGTGGCCTAACGCGCGTTGTTCAACCATGGAACTACTCGTGCTTACTCAGTAAGCAAGTCTGAGAACCCTTAAACCTGGGGCTCGATACCAACCGTAACGCCCTACTTTTCTATGACTAAACTCTTAGGGACGTTACTACACATGCATGCATTTATAGGCCAAGAGATATAAAAGATCTTTAAAAACCTCCAATGAAAATAATTTGTCTTTAGGGATCCCAAATAAAACATTCAAAAGCAGATAAAAGCGATTTAACATGACCTATTTAAAATCAGAAAAAGTAAATTTAAACTTCAAAACATAAAGGAACAACATCGATTATAAAAGAAATGTGCGGAAAACATGTCTATTCCCATGGTCACAGTTGCAACGCGCCTCCGTCACTCGCCTACGCACGTCCTTAGCCTTACACTCAAAACATTTTTAAAAGAAAGGGTGAGTATTGTAAAACAATACCCGTAAAGTGACCTCGCCACCGAGGTTTGGGATATGCATACACATACAATCATGACTTTTAAACTTGTTCAAAATGTACATATCACGGGACCTAAAACTTTCTCATATTGTCGTGTCTTTAATCCATGACTTCCTTTTTATTTATGTGGCCGATTGGTCATCCTGAGTCATTTCATTTTGAGTCCTCACGCACCCTATAACAATTTGAGTCCCTCACGGACCCTCGTATGGTTTGAGTCCTCACAGGACCACGTAATTTGACCCATAGGGTCTCTATTGCATGTTTGACCATGCACATAATGCACTCAGAGACCAATGTCCACACTTTTCATCAAATCATTTCATGACATACATAACATGCATGAGGTCCCATCATTCACATAACAATAGTGTACATGTCACAAACATCATCACGTCAATATGCAAATCATACTTTTCTCATGATACTTTGAAAATCATACTTTTATAGGGAATCATGAAATATTCTCATGCAAATTACTTCATCATATCCTCACATAAAATCTTTGGAATACTCTTACATAGAATACAAGAATATTCTCACATAAAATACTAGTTTATTTCCACATGAAGCATTGAAATATTTGCACATAAAATATTAAGTATTCTCACGAAAAATATCTGTATATTGTCATATAAAAATATAAACTAATTTCGCATGAAATCGTGAAAATCAATTTCTTCAACCCCAATAAAAGTTCGGCACAAGGTCCCTTACCTTAGTTCCGATTTCGCTCCAAAACCTAACTAACCGAACTCCTAGACTACTCTTTCTTTTAGTGGGACTGATTCACACAACAAATTCGAAATTATTCACCGAGCCTTCACTAAATCCATAATTGTAAAGGTACTTAACTCAAGTCCTTACAATTTCATGCCCCGCTTACCTCGGGTTCAACGCGAGGACTTAATATTCCTTAGTTTGTTTTGGCGTTTGACCTCCAATTCCGCTCCAAGTTTAGTCCCTACAAATTGTGTTCGAAACCGTAGTTAAACTCTCAATTAGACTCTTAGATAAATAATAGGTCGCGATTTAATCCTTCAACAACATCGAAGCTAAACACGAACGCTCACCGGATGTAATCCAAGCGGCTGTGGAGTTGTGCTGGCCGGCGCTGCGAATCCGGCAGGAGCTGCGGCTGGGAGGGATGAGCTCGCACGTGGTTTCCGTGTTCGTGCAACTCCGGCGCGAGGTTCTGCTACTGCTCGATCGGACGAAGTCTCGAAGGGCGGCTGCGGCTGGAGCTTGTGAGCGACGTCAAACTCGAGCGGTCTCCGGCGTGCAGGAACCAGCGGCGAGGTGAAGCTTGTGAGCGGCGGCTTGCGAGCGCGAAGGGATTTGACGGCGTGAGCGGCTGGATCTTCGTCGATCTCCGGTCGTGCAGAAACGAGCGGCTCCCACGAACGACTTCAAAAGGATGACTTCAGCGTACGGCCGTGGCTTCTTCAAACGACCGGTGCTTCTTCGTTCGTGAGTTTCCGACGAGGCGGCTGGGAGACTTCCTCGAGTGGCTGGCTGGACGACTGGCGGCGAGGGCAACGGTGAGCTCGAGGTGGTCGGCTAGGTTAAAATTGTGGAGGAAGAGATTAGGGTTTAGGTAAAATTCCAAATATCACAACAATCCCTTATTTAAACCCTAATAACTAAAATGCCATTGACTCTTCCCCTTCCTTTTTAATTTTTACAAATGAATCTCATCTCAAGGAGAAACAGTAATTAATGGTAAAACATCAAATACAATAAATAATTGGTACCTGTGGTTGTGGTCACACAATCTTCCTCTCTTAAGAACTTTCGTCCCTCGAAAGTTCCTATTCTTGAAATAGCTCGGATATTTAGCTCGCACTTCTTCTTCTCGCTCCCGTGTAGCTTCTTCCGTGCGGTGGTTTTGCCACAACACTTTAACTAAGTTGATCTCACTAAGTTTGAGGGTCTTTCAATCTCTTGCAATAATCAGATGCGGGTCGCTCGCCATAACTCAAATCTTCGCGCTAATCAGTAGGTTCAAGTATATGACGTGAGTCAGTCCGAACGTATTTTCTCAACATGGAGACATGAAACACGTTATGAATCACCGAAGGGCAAAGGCGGTGCTAATCAGTAGGCCACTACACCAACCTCTCTAGAATTTCAAATGGTCCTATAAAGCGCGGACTCACTTCCTTTCCGACCAAACCTTAGAATCCCTTTCATTGGGGCCACCTTAAGAAATACGTGGTCCCCAACACCGAATTCTAGGTCCCTTCGTCTTGTGTCGGCATAACTCTTTTGTCTGTCTTGGGCGGTCTGCATTCGCGCCCTAATCTTTTGTATCGCACTATTTGTGACCTGTACTAACTCTGGACCCAATAACTGGCGTTCACCAACCTCCTCCCAGAAAACGGGAGTTCTGCAACGTTTTCCATAGAGAGCTTCAAATGGAGCCATTCCGATGGTCGATCGTAATAATCGTTATTGTAAGCAAACTCCATCAAATGCAAATGAGTGTCCCAACTACCGGAAGGTCTAAGGTGCAAGCTCGCAACATGTCTTCTAATATCCGGTTTAAGCGTTACGTCGCCCATCCGTGCATGGATGAAAAGTCAGATTAAAGTTCAACCGTGAACCTAACGCTCAGAGACTCCTCCAAAAGTTGGAGGTGAAACGTGGGTCCTCGCTCTCAAATAATCTTGGCCGGAATCCCATGCAAAGCGACTATCTCTTCCAGTAAAGCTGCGCCCACTTATCTGTAGAATAGGTGGGTTTCCACAGTATGAAATGTCTTGACTTGGTTAATCTGGCCCACAATGACCCAAATTACTTGAGTAACCTCGTAAGGTTCTAGGCGATCCGACTATGAAATCCATAGAGATCTCCTCCCATTTCCACTCGGGGCACATGTAAAGGCTGCAGAGTCCTGCGCGTGTCTCTCTCGCTTAGGTGCCTTCACCGCTGACAAGTCAAGCACTTATCGACAAACTCGCCACGTCGCGCTTCATGTTACACCACCGAGCAACGATCAATTTGATTTCAGTACATCTTGGTACTACCAGATGCATAGAAAATGGGGAGTTATGGGCTTCGCTCAAGATTTGATTTTGATTTGTCATCGTTCGGCACACATAATCGTCCCCGAAATAGTAATCCTCCATCTGTGGATAGGGAAAACTCTACCACTCACCCGGTTGCCGCAGACGCTTTTCTACTAATCGAGGTCCCCGCTGAGACTCAACGATGCGTTGTCTCAAGGTTGGTTGTACCGCTTAATCGAGCTAATCGAGCCGTGGTCTTTCCTACTAGTATCTGCGATTTCACTCGTGCAAACTCACCGTAACTCGCTTTCTGCTCGAGAACTCGTCTTTGAAGTATGAACGGCTTTCTCGAGGGCATCGGCCACTACATTAGCCTTCACGGGGTGGTATTGAATGTCTATGTCATAATCCTTCACTAATTCCAACCATCTGCGTTGCCTCATGTTCAATTCCTTCTGGGTGAACAGATACTTCAGACTTTTATGATCTGTAAAAATCAAATTTTCTCGCCATACAGAGTAGTGTCTCCGATCTTTAATGCAAAGACCACTTGCTTTGCTAGTTCCAAGTCATGAGTTGGATAATTCCTCTCATGCGTCTTTAATTGTCGGGATGCATAGGCTATTACTTTACCGTCTTTGCATTAGAACACACCCAAACCTTTCTTAGAAGCATCATTGTAAACCACGAAGCTCCCTGTTCCCTCGGAATTGTGTGAGAATCGGGCCGACACTAATCTGCACTGAGTTCTCGAAACTCGCCTCGCAAGCATCATCCCAAACAAATGAGTTTCCCTTGCGCGCGTCGGTTGAGTCATGGGCATGGCTATCTTGGCGAAGTCCTCGCACGAAAACGCCTATAGTAACTCGCAAGACCCGAAAACTACGTACCTGTGCAGAATAGCGGTGGTCGGACGAGGCCACCGTGTGTGACGGCCTCCACTTTTCTTTGGGTCAACAGAGACTCCGGCCGGACACCACATGCCCTAAGAAAGATACATGCCTCGAGCGTAATTCACACTTGGAAAATTTTGCATATAACTTATTCTCTCTCGGCGTGAGTAAAACTTTTCTCGGTGCCTTTCATGTTCTTCATCACACCGAGTATATCGAGATATCGTCGATAAATACTATCACGAACGTATCAAGAAACTCTTTGAATAAACGGTTCATCAAGTCCATGAAAGCGGCGGGAGCGTTGGTCAAAACCAAACGGCATCACGCGTGAACTCGTAATGCCCATAACGTGATCTCAAATCTTTGCTTTAGGAATATCCTCTTCACCGATTCTCAATCGATGGTAGCTTTGATCTCGATCAATCTTGGAGAATATCATTGTTGCTCCTTGCAACCGATCGAACAAATCATCTATTCTCGGGAAGAGGGTATTTATTCTTGATTGTAACCTTATTCAACTCCTCGTAATCTATACAAAGCGCATGGACCGCTTCTTTTTTTTTCACGAACAACACAGTGCTCCCCTGGCGAAAAACGCTGTAGCGTATGAACCCCTTTGTCCAGTAAGTCTTGTAATCAGTAGTTTCGATTCTTTCAACTCTGCGGTGCCATTGCATGCACGGTGCCTTGGATATCGGGTCGTCCCCAATTCCAATCCGATGTTAAAATCTACCTCTCTCGGCCGGAGGTATTCCGGGAGGTCCTCGGGAAAACGTCTGAAATTCATTTACCATCGGGTACCGGCGACACGGAAATCTCCGTACACCTTGCATCTAATATGCAAGCTAAGACGCCCCAAGCTCCCCGATGTAATAACTTCCTGGCCTTAAGGGCAGTAATTACCTTAGGCCTACTTCCTGCTAACGTGCCTCTGAACTCAGAGCTGGGTTGGTCAGGAGGAGTAAACACTACCTCCTTCCTGAAGCAATCAATGCAAGCATGGTTCTGCGCTAACCAATCCATACCCAATATCACATCAAAGTCAAACATGTCTAAGACTACTAGATTTACTGCTAACTCATGGTCTGCGATGGTCACACTACCATCCTTGACTTTCATAGTGGCTAATAAATTTATCCCCGCAGGAGTGGAGACAGACAGAGCATACTGTAACTGTTCTAGTTCTAACTCAGCTTGACTTACGAAGGATGCAGAAATAAAAGAGTGTGTAGAACCAGAATCAAATAATACAAAGGCAAGGTGCCCAAGTAATGGAAGTGTACCTGTAACCACTGAGTGTGAGCCATAGATGTTTTTACTGGTGCTTGCATAAGCTCTTCCTTGATGTATAACCGGCTTCAGAGCAGTCCCACTATTGATAACCTGAGGTTGGCTAGCGCTGGCTTGACTCGGGCAGCTATTAGCTCTGTGCCCTTCTTTCCCACATCTGAAGCACACTCCGGACCGGGCCAAACACTTACCCCAATGCTTTGCTACCACGCTTTGCATTGTGGCTTATCTCCACCGTTATTTCCCGCTCGCTGACTCGTGGTTTCGACCAAACGCACGAAAAAGTCCTGGTCTATGCGGTGTACGCTGGGGACGCTGTGAGCTTGAATTTGGCTGGTCCCACTTCCTCTTATGATTTGCCATGGGCTGCCCCGGGTTAACCACTACTGGCACATGCGCGATCTGCGCTGCACCCAAATCAATTCCGCCACTCTCACCGCGAGGCATAATCGAGAGGTGCTAGTGCCCGATGAAGCCTCGAACATTTTCATCCAGTCCCATGACGAAACGCTCTGTCTTCTTCGCCTCGTGTTCTACCAGCCGGGGCAAAGCGTGACAAGCGGGTGAATTCTCTCTCATATACCTCCACTGCCCTCCTGTTCTGGCTAAGTTGTAAGAATTCTGCTTGTTTCCTGTAACGAGCTGCAGCAGGGTAAAATTTCCGCCAAAACGCTTCCTTAAACAGATTCCAGGTAATTGTTTCTCCGCTAGCGACAATGGTTCCCTGGGCGGACTCCCACCATAAATACGCGTCATCCCTCAGCATAAAGGTAGCACAGGACACCCTCTGGTCCTCAGGGCAGTTCATCAATCTGAAGATGGTCTCAATGGAGGACAGCCATAACTCAGCCACAGTGGGGTCACTAGAAGACCCATCAAACGATCTGGGATCATATTTCCTGAAGTCCTTCGGGATATCGAGACTCGAGTTGCATCGTTAGTCCCGATTTGCTTGGGCGGTGGTGGCTATCAGAGCTCGCACTAGAGTCTGCATAGCCTCTACCATCATAGTCATAACGTTAGTGTTCCCTTGATCCGCCACTGGAGCAACTGCAGGTGCATTCTCCCGCGCGCCAGCCGGGTCTGGGGAGGTCCAGTGCACGGTGGAGCAACCTCTTCCTGCTCCAGTGCAGAATTCCGGTTGGGTGTCAACGTTTTCTCTTGCCCTCCGCCCCTACCACGTCCCCTACCTCTCCCTCGACCTCTAGGTGGCATTTTGTCGGTGCTACAATCACAGAGTTTCTAACTCGGGTTTCATTACTTTCTAACTACAAGATAGGATCACCCTTAGGGTTTTAAGTTCATGTATATGCATAAAATGAATCACATCATAATCATTTACTTAATTAATAAAACACTGTAACGTACTGCGGTGACCTAACGCGTTGTTCAACCATGGGAACTACTCAGGCTTACTCAGTAAGCAAGTCTACTGAAACCCTTAAACCTGTGGCTCGATACCAACCGTAACGCCCTACTTTTCTATGACTAAACTCTTAGGGACGTTACTACACATGCATGCATTTATAGGCCAAGAGATAAAAAGATCTTTAAAACCTCCAATGAAAATAATTTGTCTTTAGGGATCCCAAATAAAACATTCAAAATGATAAAAGGAGCGGTTTAACATGACCTATTTAAAATCAGAAAGTAAATTTAAACTTCAAAAACATAAAGGAACAACATCGCTTATAAAAGAAATGTGCGGAAAACATGTCTATTCCCATGGTCCAGCAACGCGCCTCCGTCACTCGCCCTGCACGTCCTTAGCCTTACCTAAAAACATTTTTAAAAGAAAGGGTGAGTATTGTAAAACAATACCCCAGTAAGTGACCTCGCCACCGAGGTTTGGGATATGCATACACATACAATCATGACTTTTAAACTTGTTCAAAATGTACATATCACGGGACCTAAAACTTTCTCATATTGTCAGGTCTTTAATCCATGACTTCCTTTTTATTTATGTGGCCGACTGGTCATCCTGAGTCATTTCATTTTGAGTCCCTCACAGACCCCTATAACAATTTGAGTCCCTCACAGACCCCTGTATGGTTTGAGTCCCTCACAGACCCTGTAATTTGACCCATAGGGTCTCTATTGCATGTTTGACCATGCACATAATGCACTCAGGAGACCAATGTCCACACTTTTCATCAAATCATTTCATGACATACATAACATGCATGAGGTCCCATCATTCACATAACAATAGTGTACATGTCACAAACATCATCGTCAATATGCAAATCATACTTTTCTCATAGACAGTTTGAAAATCATACTTTTATAGGGAATCATGAAATATTCTCATGCAAATTACTGTCATATCCTCACATAAAATACTGGAATACTCTTACATAGAATACAAGAATATTCTCACATAAAATACTAGTTTATTTCCACATGAAGCATTGAAATATTTGCACATAAAATATTAAGTATTCTCACGAAAAATATCTGTATATTGTCATATGAAAATATAAACTAATTTCGCATGAAATCGTGAAAATCAATTTCTTCAACCCCAATAAAAAGTTCGGCACAAGGTCCCTTACCTTAGTTCCGATTTCGCTCCAAAACCTAACCGAACTCCTAGACTACTCTTCTTCTAGTGGGACCTGATTCACACAACAAATTCGAAATTATTCACCGAGCCTTCACTAAATCCATAATTGTAAAGGTACTTAACTCAAGTCCTTACAATTTCATGCCCCGCTTACCTCGGGTTCAACGCGAGGACTTAATATTCCTTAGTTTGTTTTGGCGTTTGACCTCCAATTCCGCTCCAAGTTTAGTCCCTACAAATTGTGTTCGAAACCGTAGTTAAACTCTCAATTAGACTCTTAGATAAATAATAGGTCGCGATTTAATCCTTCAACAACATCGAAGCTAAACACGAACGCTCACCGGATGTAATCCAAGCGGTACGTGGAGTTGTCTTTGGCCGTGCGCTGCGAATCCGGCAGAGCTGCGGCCGGGAGGATGAGCTCGCACGTGGTTTCCGTGTTCGTGCAACTCCGCGCGCGAGGTTCTCTCTATCGCCGATCGGACGAAGTCTCGGCGGCTGCGGTGGAGCTTGTGAGCGACGTCAAACTCGAGCGGTCTCCGCGTCACGGAACCAACGGCGAGGTGAAGCTTGTGAGCGCGGCTTGCGGCGCGGCGGATTTGACGGCGTGGCGCGGTGGATCTTCGTCGATCTCCTGTCGTGCAGAACGAGCGACTCCCACGAACGACTTCAAAAGGGATGACTTCGGTGCACGGCCGTGGCTTTCTTCAAACGACCGTGCTTCGCTCGTTCGTGAGTTTCGACGAGGCGGCTGGGAGACTTCCTCGAGTGGTCGGGCCGGACGATCAAGCGAGGGCAACAACGTGAGCTCGAGGTGGTCGGCTAGGTTAAAATTGTGGAGGAAGAGATTAGGGTTTAGGTAAAATTCCAAATATCACAACAATCCCTTATTTAAACCCTAATAACTAAAATGTCATTGACTCTTCCCCTTCCTTTTTAATTTTTACAAATGAATCTCATCTCAAGGAGAAACAGTAATTAATGGTAAAACATCAAATACAATAAATAATTGGTACCTGTGGTTGTGGTCGTCACAGGCGACTTTCCGACAACGGTCCGAGGAGATGAAGAAAGTGGAGAAAAGAAGAAGATGAGGAGAGTTTTGAAGTGTGCCTTTTAAGTTGTTGATACTCTAGTTTAAATAGGCATCAAAAAGTCCTAATCCTTTGAGAACAAGGAATTCTAATCCTTTTAGAAAAAGAAATCCTAAAGCTTTTTAAAATAGAAATCTTAATCCTTTTTTAAACTTTGAAACATCATTTCCTAATCCTGATCTGATTATCCAAAGATTCAAATTTAAAACAAATACAATTAAAACACCTAATTTTACGGGACAATATACCCTTCTAAGAAAAACTTTTGTTCTCGAAAGTTTCTAGAACTTTACAACGGTCACGTCTTCGAGCCATAATCTAAACTTAAACTCTAAACTACCTTAGCAAAAGAACAAAGAAGTCAAAAGCATAGCATAACAAGTGTCAACACACAAACAACTCAAATAACTTTAACTACTTTACAAAATAAAAGCAAACCTAGAGATAACGAGGCCACTTCCTGCGAGAGGTTATAAGGATCGTTGCCTACGATGTAGGCGAGTATGCAGAATCTAAAAGTCATGCTCTGATACTACTTCTATCCTGGCAGAAGGAGAAGTATGAGTTGGACGTTGCACGAAGGAAGGAAGTAGTCGATCTCTTGTATTAAATAGAAGGATTAACTGAGAGCATGATCGTGTCTCCTTGATAGACTTGCTTGTGACTGATATCCAGAAGACTGACTGCTTTATACAGGTTCCACCTCAATCGAGGAGGACATATTGCATGCGTCTACTGGGAAGGACTGGATGATTAAACATTGCTCCTTTTATTGTTGTATTTTGTGGACATTACTTTGCATCTACTACTACTTTGTATTTTTTGTGGGCTTCTAACTGATTTTTTGTTAACATTGTACACGTAAGCCATTGAATTGATATCTTATAAATTTGGTGATATTCAAGTAATACATGGCACTGAAATATGTTGTTATCTTTTCAACATCTTGACCAAAATAAACTACTAGCACAATTTCATATCAATCAAATAAACACAAGCTTTTTTTGCAAAGTATTAATACTAATACATAAGTACATTCAAATAAATGGAGTCCTTGCTCACATGTGCTTAAAAAGAACACACTCCTTCATATTGAAGAATATGGTCTCGATAACATAAGATAAAAATGAATTTTATTGCAAAAAAATAAATTGATATCAATCCCGATATTCAGTGTTTTTCTAAATATCCCATAAATCTTTAAAATGGTAATATATATGGTAAATTTGTAGTTGATCTCATAATGAAGTTTTGAAATTCTAGACAAATATGTTTGCAATTGATTTGGTGGAAACAAAAAATGTAACAAAAAAAAGCGACAAAAAAATAAGACTTATTCACTTTATAAAAAACTGCACCAGATACCCCTAACATATTATCTCAACTCTGCACCCCAAACACTCATTTCCAGAACTCACTGACAAAAC
Organism: Trichosanthes cucumerina; assembly: GCA_036507285.1. Lineage (NCBI taxonomy): Eukaryota > Viridiplantae > Streptophyta > Magnoliopsida > Cucurbitales > Cucurbitaceae > Trichosanthes > Trichosanthes cucumerina. Next base: position 11,813,191 of record CM071836.1, on the reverse strand, counting down.
AACTCTGCACAACTCAACCCAACTCTGCGATCCAAACACCCCCTTACTGAGTATTATATATTGTAATACTCACCCCCTTTCTTTTTTTTAAAAAAATATTTTCAAGTAAAGGCAAGGGCAAGCTAGGCGAATGATGAGGAAAACGCTCACATGCCATGGGATTGGGAAAGTCATGAATTCCGCATATTTTGAACTTCGTTTCATGTTTTGTGTTTGTTCTTATTTAAAATCCTTCTGTCAAGTGTTGAACTCTATTTGAACAGAGGTCAGATTAGAGTTTTTCTTTATTTTAGTTTGAGTGAACTTTGTTTTAAACTATTGTTTTACTTGGGATCCCAATAAAGAAGATATTTCGTTTTTTGTTTTACTTTTTTACTCTTAATGTTTTTGGCCTCAAATGAATGCATGGTTAGTAATGCTCATGTAGACATTTTCACTGAGCACTCCATTAAGGAATGTATTATTGAAGTTGATAATTCTCATTTATGAGGATTATTTATATCTAAACTTAGTCATTTTTTTGTCTAATTTATTTCAGCTATTTATTTTATGGCAAGCTAAAAATATCATTTGAAATTAAAATAAGAAATGAGTAAAAATTAGTGGAAAACAAGCTAATTTGATGTGCTTTTGTGAAGGAAAAGAAGAATAGAGAAAAATGCCAAGGAAATTGCAGACGCATTTTATCCAGCAAAGTGGCCAGTCAAGCAAACCAGAATGGAAGACAAGTTACTGGACAAAGTTGCCGATAAAATTTTCAAATTTCGGAAACACGCCTCAAAATCTGGGACTTTGAAATTTTAGGAGATTCTCATCTTTTTTGGGAAAAAAATATGACCTATAATCATGCTCAATCAATTACCCACGAATTAAGGATAGATTTTGGAAGAGAAACTCTACTTGCACCACCTATGAAATGGACGAAACTTTAGGGTTCGAGAGAGGCGAGCTGGAGGCCGAAAGACCAAGTTCTCTCCATTTTATTTTTTTTTCCATTTAGTTTTGTATTACTATAGTAGCCGTTTTTTTCTATATTTTCCTGCAACTCTTCATTCATTTTCTTAGTTGTAATAACCCTCGGTTAATCCCTCCTTACGAAAGTAGTGGAGGTGAAGATTTCCAACCCAAGTGTGGGTAGAAATCAATTAACATAGGGAGCTACCAGTTGTGTTTTTTGGTTTTCTTTACTTTCTGCACATTTATTTTTCGAATAAGTTACTGTAATTCCGTTCTAGTTAGCTATATTTTGTACTTGGTTACGTTTATGTTCTTGAATAAAAAGAGGAAACTCGAGAGCCTTCGAACACAACATTTGAAAAGTTCTTCTTATTCGTGTTCACCTTATTTTCGTTTCTGTCTATTGTTTTTCCTTTATATTTTCAACAACTAAAATCATGTTTTCTTTTGTTTTAATCATGAGTTAAATCCTCTTTAGGGATTCAAATGTGAGAAGAGAGATGTCAAGCTTAAATTAGCAAAGTAGTTGTGTCGACCACTAGGTCTTGTCCATCAAGCTCGAACTTGATACTGAAAGGGTCAAGAAACAACGAATCTCCTAAAAACAACGGAGGAAAGGACTTAGACATAAGATCCGAAACTTTGACCCTAGACATAGGGTGAGACTCCAAAATCAAGAGGGTTGTGTGCGAGAACCATCTAAACTCAATTAGCCACAGACATGTAGGTTTAATTGCTTAGTTTCCTAAAGGATTTGAGAACAAAACCGAATAGGAATTGAACCCGATTTACTTGGATTTGGAATTGTTGACACAATTTTTGCAACATTTTTTGCTACATTTTCTCTGAAGAGGAAAAAAACACTTGAATTTTGTTCTTTTAACTCATTGATTTTTCCTTTAATTTATAGCAGCTTAAAACACCCTAATTCAATCCTTTTATCACTTTGGTTACCTACTTGAATCTTTACTTACAATTCTTGCTTTTCTGATTTAACTTGTAAATCCGTTCCATGTGGGTTCGATACTCTGGAGTATTCCAGTTTTATATTACTTCGATCACGTGTACTTGCGTGTAGTGTTATCAAAAGTCCAACAACCTCAAGGTCAAATTATTGGACACTGCCATGTTTAAAACAACTCAAATGGCGGAAGACTCACAATCGGGCTAAAAATTTCAAAGAAATCGTTTCACAGGCTTTGATGAAATCCCTTCACTACTAACCGTGCTTTATATCTTTGTATAGATCCATATGCGTTCTGTTTGATCTAAAAGATCCACTGGTTACCCATGACATTGTAGCACTCGTTGGCTGAGACTCAATACCATGTACCATTCCTCACAAAGGTTGAATATTCTTTGTCCATAGCTGCATTCCATTTAGGAGCATTAACCGCATTCCTCACTCATGTAGGTTTAGCTAAAAACTAATCAATTTTAGATGATATCAACAATCATGTTCTTGGTTTAAGAATACCACCCTTTTTAGGAGTAATCATAGGACGTGTTGGTTGGGGAGGATTAGTAGGATGAGTAGGAAGATCAATGTGTTCAGGTTGAGTATGAGTAGAAGTGAGAATTAGTTTCATAGTGTGGCATCAACAAATTGAAGAAATGGGCAGGTTGGGAGATTGAATTTGGTGTTGTTCTGAAAATAATAGTGGAAAAGAAATGGGGGTATGAGGTGGAGCATTAGATTGTGTTAACTGGCCAACATCTTGACACGAAATTATAGGCATGGGTGAGGTGTGTGGATTAAGGTTATGCACTTGGAGGTGAGTGGAGCTGCTAAGTGCAATAGGTGTGTAACGCCCCAGGCCCAGGATCTTCTGCGACCTGGCTGCGTCACTATATCATCCATGACTACTTGTAAGAGTGAAGACACTATCCCCACAAACCAACACGCGGTCCTTTCAAAGATGCTTTGTCCTCACTCACATGCTCCCGGTGAAAATTCCGTGAGGTCACCCAACATAGAATTGTTCCAAGCCAAGCACGCTTAACTATGGAGTTCCTATGATTGAGCCACCGAAAAGGAAGGTGCACCTTGTTGGTATAGGTAGTAGCTATCAATTCTTTTAAGTCTTTCTCAACTATACTTTCATATCCTCATGGTTACTCACATGTACCCCTTTTCCTCAGGCACCATACTTTCATATGCTCAGGATCCCTCTCATTCAGATGTGGGCTCGGTTCATTCATGTACCCCTCTTCCTCGGGCGTCACATGCCCACTCGCTTCCGCTTGGTTTCGTCCCCCAACCACATCTTACTGGGAGAGGTTCCGCTCTGATACCATTTGTAACGCCCCAGGCCCAGGATCTTCTGCGACCTGGCTGCGTCACTATATCATCCATGACTACTTGTAAGAGTGAAGACACTATCCCCACAAACCAACACGGGGTCCTTTCAGCATGCTTTGTCCTCACTCACATGCTCCCCAGGAAAATTCCCAGGAGGTCACCCAACATAGAATTGTTCCAAGCCAAGCACGCTTAACTATGGAGTTCCTATGATTGAGCCACCGAAAAGGAAGGTGCACCTTGTTGGTATAGGTAGTAGCTATCAATTCTTTTAAGTCTTTCTCAACTATACTTTCATATCCTCATGGTTACTCGCATGTACCCCTTTTCCTCGGGCACCATACTTTCATATGCTCAGGATCCCTCTCATTTAGATGTGGGCTCGGTTCATTCATGTACCCCTCTTCCTCGGGCGTCACAAGGTGAAAAAGGACACCTAAAATTTTCTTGGAGAATGGAGGTTGATGGATGATTCAAATGTGTAGGACAAGGGAACTAGGTTAAAGGCGAAGGAGATTGTTGAGAGGTTTGACTTGACACTAAAGGCATTCTTGGGTTTTATGCCCTAAAACTCGTAGTTTGTATTTTTGTAATTTGTTCCAATTCATTCAATAAAATGTTATTATCATTGTTCATTCAAATGTTGTTGAATTTCATGTAGTTTGCCTTAAATTAACCCTAAATCCAATAAAGTAACATGTAGTTTGCCTTAAATTAACCCTAAATCCAATAAAATAACATCCTAGGAAGTATTATGTATCTTGAGCTGTGTGTAGAGACAGGGATCAAGGTTCAAGAAACAGTCTAAAGGGTCTATAGTATAGGGATGAGGTTGGGTACCTTATCCTGGTGACACTATGACTATGACCCACTTTGTATTTGATATAAACGCAGTGATCCAACACGTTCGTGTATGTGACATGCGAGTGGAGGTATCCTATGTGATGAGTTCACATAAGACCGGACCACGAAATAGTAACTGATAGGTGTAACTCCGTTAACTAATTAGGTTTCTATTTCAATAGGATGACCTAAGGAACTTGATCTTAATCCTGAGTAGGTTACGAACTCCTGTCTGTGAGGGATTGTCCTTTGACTAGTATGGGTGAGAGTGACCTGAGAAACCGACTCAATAAGCCTATCTTCTTGGGGACAAAACATCGTGCGCAACTAGGGACTTAACCTAGTAAGATGAAATTCACTCCTTCCCAATTTAGGGTAAGTACACTCCTTCCCAACTTAGGGTAAGTAGATGAGTGTTCCCTTAAGTGGTGCCTCCGAGAATTGAATAAAGGGCCCTACCCTGGCCTTTGCCCGAGTGGGGTTTCTGTTTATTGGTTGGACCATAAACAGGTTGTTCATTAGAGGAGCACTGGTACTTAACGTCATAAATGTAACCAAGAGGTAAAACAGTAATTTGACCCAACTGGAGTTACAACCACTTGTGAAGGATTAACTTGTTGTTATTGATTTTTATCCATGGACACAGAAAAATATCTGCAGTGATAAGAGTGCAACCGCCGGCCTTTAGTGGAGTGTACCCGCAGTTAACGAATGTCGATTGAGCGGTTAATAAGATTAGCCAATTAATCTTGTATTGTTGGTGCTTCTGATCTGTAGGCCTACTAGGTCACTTCCTAACTCGTAAAGGGTTCTGAGATTACTAGATCTTAATTAGAATTTGAAATGTTCAAATTCACTTTGAGAATTGATTTAATGTATGAAGATACAATATAATAAAAAGTTTTTATGCTGATTAAAACTTTATTATATAAATTTAATTTTGGATATGATTCAAAATTAAAATTTTGAGAGAATTAAATATTTTGAAAGAGTTCAAATAGTGTTTTAATGTAAATAGGATTCATATTAAAAACTATAGATTAGATTTTTAATCCACATCAGATGTACACAAAGAACAGAGGATTGAAACCCATAATCATAACTCAAAGATTAAACTCGATCTTTCATTCCATCTCGAAACTAACCGAATACAAGGCAAATGAAAACAAGTGTTCTAAATCAAAAAATAAAATTTAAACCTAGCACAATAGAGAAGAAGACCAAAGGAAAACAGAGAGTAAAAGTTGAAAAAATATCCACGAACTAATCTTCCAAAATCGCCTCCAAAATCGAACAAAAACAACTATAAAATCGATCTTGAACGGCTTGGGTTCTTCATCCATCTTTTCTCCTTATATAGGGCTTCATAAGGGTTGAATTTTGTGCTTTCAATCCCTCAAATCATGGAGTAATTGTTGGTTTTCCATATGGATTTTTCGAAACTTTTTTTTTTCCCTTTTTTTCCTTTTTCTGTTGTTCCAACTTTTCAAGGAAAAATTGCAATATCTTGGTTTTGCAATTTGATTTTGCAATTCAAGCAAGATTGCAGTATCTTGGTTTTGCAATTCCTACACAAAAGAAACTTTTTTAAAGATTCTCATCCTAATTTTTCTTCATTCTTCCTTCTTCTTAATTTCATGATTCATTTAAATATTTTCCACTAATATCAAGATGAAAGAAGAAAATTTTAAGTAATTAGGAGTTAATAAGCCTTAATTCTAAGGTTTATCAAATATAATTGATATAATATATAGTTTGATGTACTATATTCGAATTCATTTTTAAATATTGATTTAGTATGAAAGAGTTTCATATTAAATACTAAATAGAATAATTGAATTGAGAGATATACAATTGAATATGATTCAATTTATATTTAAGTACGTATATGATACTTTATAATATGCAATATGCAAATATGATTTGCATATTGCACATATTATGGAGAAAATTGGTGAGTGGATGGAGGAAATTACCTCCATCCTCACTCATTATAAAAGGGTGCTTTTGGATGCACTTGTGAGGTTAATAGATCATTTTTTGGAATTGTGAATTTCATACTCTAAATCTCTCTCTCAAATTCTTCCTTTCTCAAAATTCTTCTTAGAGGATTTTGTCTTCCTATTCCAAAAGGAGATCCCACCATCTTCCCTCTCCTAGAGAACAATGGAGAAACACTTTTAGAGGTGTTCGGTGGATCGTTGCGAACGAGATCGAGATCATGGATCAAGGATTATAAGAAGTATTATTCAAAGGTAAATTTCTGGTTTTTCCTTAATGCCTTTTATTATAGAATGCTTAGTCTTAGAGTTTAGTGAATTGTATATAATGAAATTACTAGCAAAGTGATTCAAAATGCTTTCGCTTGGGGATTCGATCTCTTCAGTTGGAATTAGAGACAATCTTCTCCCAATTTCTTTGTGAATTTCACAAAATTAAAGGCGGTAGTTTTCAATTCATGAGATGAATGTGAGTTTGCAAAATTAGATGTTTTCATATTTTGGCACTTTAGATTTGAATTTTCATTGATAAGATCAATGTAAGGGCCCGTTGTTTTGGGCATATTTCAATATAAATCGAATCTTTAAGTCTGTGTCGTTCGTGGCAAGGAGTTGTTATGAAGAGCGGTGCAAATTTGAAGCAAAATAGAAAGGTGTTTTGTTATGTTCAGAGGACAGCGCCAGCATCTAAACGTTGTGTGTGCGGTAGAAGGCCTGCAGAAGAGACAGCTTGAGACGTTGCCCCCATGACGGGCGAGAATTGGAGGCAGTGCTAGACGTGCGCACGAGTTTTTTTTTTAATTTTGTTTATTAAATGTATTTTTTATTTAATTTAATTATTAATCAATATAATTCGTTTATATTAATTCTTAACTAATTATAGAGTGCCAAAATATGGTCTAATTTTTCTATTTAATTTATGCAATTTTTGTATGAGTTTTATGTTGCATAATGTATGTCATATAGTTTAAAATCTCACCTTTAGGTTAAGCAATTCATGCATCATTTGTAATATAAATGTTATATTATATAGTATGCATGTTTTAATTAATATAAGTGTTATATTAATTTAGTGAAAAGTATTGTCATGCATTTATTCATGTGATGAATATGATATGAATGTATATTTTATTATTCATGTTGATGAATGATCAAGCAATTCATAATATAGAAATGCATGTAACCTTATGGTGTAATTAATTAGTCTTAGAATGGTTTTAGAATCTGATTAATTAAACCATAGGTTATCTAGTTCTAACAAGATTAGAATTAGACAAATATAATTTATAAAACACTTATTAAAGGAACTTTGTCTAAGGAAAGTTCTGGCTAGGTTGGGGTATTTAAGTTGACAGAAACAAAACACCCCTACCTTAGAACCGACGTGGGAGTGAATGTAATCTAAGGTTTTTATAGATTATTCGTGAGTGGCGTTTATTAAAATGTTTAATGAATCAAACTCATAGACTTAGGTTTATTAAAGAGTTTAATAGACTTAGATAATTCCAATATAAAAGTTATATTGGTAGACATAGATAAATTAATAGTCGAATTTATCTAGGTCAATCCCTAATTCAAAAGTACTTAGTGGGAGGAAGAAGGTGTATATGATACATCAATCTTTCACTCAGCTTCTCCGTTAAGTTCCACCGTGAGATCTATGCTCGGCCTTGTGGTGCAAATGGGAGTGTCCCCCTTCTGATGTAGATCTGATCTCCTTGAGCAGCGGAAACGTGTTTGGGATCGTAAATTGATTAATTGTTTTAATTGAAACAAAAATCGATACATTGACAAAAATACAGAACAGGCATGCTTTTAAAGTTTAACAATTAAACTAAAGGGAAGAAGAAGAATACCTTTGTAGTTTCCAATTCTCCAGTAGCAACTCCTTGCTTCAAAACGTAGTAACACAGTAACTTTCTCTGTTTTCTTCCAGCAAGAACACAACCACCAGAGATCACCTTCTATATCTCTGAATCCTTAGATCCTCCTTGGTGGGAAGGATTCCAACTTTTGGAAGAGTTTTTGGGAATTAGAGAATGAGAGAGAGAGAGAATTCTTGCAAAGAGAACTCTTCACCAAAACCTCCAGATCGATCAACCTCCTCTCGTCCATTGGAGAGGAATAAAACGAGGGATCACCTGCCCACTCCCTATCGATGGGGAAGGAGGTGGGGAACGTGTCCTTTTGATACGTTCTCATTAATTTAATATTAAATTAAATTAAACATTAATTAAATCATATTTAATTAATCAAATTAAATATCTTATATTTAATTAAGATTAAATCATATTAAATCATATCCTTCCCTCTAACCTATAGTTTTAATGCACATCTAATGCACATTAAATTTTAACCTATAGTTTTCAAATGTGAATCACATTCACATTTAATATAATATTTGAATTCTTTCAAATATTCAATTCTCTCATATAATTTAATATGAATCATATTCACATTAAATTTATAATATATAGTTCCAAAACTATATATTATATCGTATCTAAATACATTAAATATATTCCCTAATGAATTTGAACATTTCAAATTCAAATGATCTAAGAACCCTTTACGAGCTAGAAGGTGGACCTAATGGACCTACATATCAGAAGTTCCAACGATACGAGATTGCTCGGTTAATCTCATTAAACTCTCAATCAACATTCGTTAACTGCAGGAACACTCCACTAAAGTCCCACAGCTGCACTCTTCTCACTGCAGATATATTTCTGTGTCCACGGATATTGACCAATAACAGCAAGTCAATCCTTCACGAATATTTGTAATACCAGCTGGGTCAAATTACCGTTTTACCCCTGGGTTACATCTTGTGCCTTAAGTACCAGTGCTCGTCTAATGAACAATTTGTTTGTGGTCCTACCAACAATCATAGTCCCTCTCGGGCCAATGAGAGGGTCAGGCCCTTTGTTCAAGTCCCAGAGACACCACTTAAGGGAACATTCCTCCACTTACCCTAGTAGGCGAGAAGGAGTGAATTCCATCTTGCTAAGTTAAGTTCTCAGCCGCTCACTCGGTCTTGTCCCCAAGAAGGTAGGCATATTAAGTCGGCGAATTTGGCCACTATCACCCATACTAGTCAAAGGACAATCCCTCGCGAACAGGAAGGGCATAGAGCTAATAGCTGTCCGAGTCAAGCCAGTGCTAGTCAACCTCAGGTTATCAATAGTGGGGAGGAAGAGCTTATGCGAGTACAAGTAAAAGCATCCATGGCACAGACTCCGTGGTTACAGGTACACTTCCATTACTTGGACACCTTGCCTATGTACTATTTAATTCTGGTTCTACACACTCTTTTATTTCTGCATCCTTCGTAAGTCAAGCTGAGTTGAAATTAGAACAGTTACAATATGCTTTGTCTGTCTCCACTCCTGCGGGGATAAACTTGTTAGCCACTATGAAAGTCAAGGATGGTAGTGTGACTATCGCAGACCATGAGTTAACAGTAAATCTAGTAGTCTTAGACATGTTTGACTTTGATGTGATATTGGGTATGGACTGGTTAGCGCAGAACCATGCTTGCATTGATTGCTTCAGGAAGGAGGTAGTGTTTACTCCTCCTGACCAACCTGGCTACAGGTTCAGAGGCACGTTAACAGGAAGTAGGCCTAAGGTAATTACTGCCCTTAAGGCCAGGAAGTTATTACATCGGGGAGCTTGGGGCGTCTTAGCTTGCATACTAGATGCAAGGTGTACGGAGATCTCAAAGTCATCATGCATCTGGCAGTGAATGAATTTCCGACGTGTTTCCGAGGACCTCCTCGAGTACCTCCGGTCGAGAGGTGGATTTTAACATAGGATTGGAGTTAGGGACGACTCCGATATCCAAGGCACCGCATGCAATGGCACCGCAGAGTTGAAAGAATCAAACTACGCTTACAAGACTTACATCGGACAAGGGATTTATGCGCCTTAGCGTTTACGCCTTGGGGAGCCCCAGTGTTGTTCGTGAAAAAGAAAGACGGGTCCATGCGCCTGTGTATAGATTACAGGGAGTTGAATAAAGTTACGATCAAGAATAGATACCCTCTTCCTAGGATAGATGATTTGTTCGATCAGTTGCAGGGAGCAACAGTGTTTTCCAAGATTGATCTGAGATCAGGCTACCATCAGTTGAGAATTAGTGAAGAGGATATTCCTAAGACAAAGATTCGGATCACGTTATGGACATTACGAGTTCACGCGATGATGCCGCTTGGTTTGACCAACGCCCCCGCCGCTTTCATGGACTTGATGAACCGTTTATTCAAAGAGTTTCTAGATACGTTCGTGATTGTATTTATTGACGATATTCTGATATACTCCAGATGTGATGAAGATCATGAAAGGCACCTAAGAAAAGTTTTACTCACGCTGAGAGAGAATAAGTTATATGCAAAATTTTCCAAGTGCGAATTCTGGCTCAGACAGGTATCCTTCTTAGGGCATGTGGTGTCCGAAGCTGGAGTCTCTGTTGACCCAGCGAAAGTGGAGGCCGTCACACGCGATGCCCCGTCCACCACCATTACAGAGGTACGTAGTTTTCTGGTCTTGCAGGTTACTATAGACGTTTCGTGCAGGACTTCGCCAAGATAGCCATGCCCATGACCCAGCTGACGCGCAAAGGTAACCCATTTGTGTGGGATGATAATTGTGAAGCGAGTTTCCAGGAACTCAAGTGTAGGTTGGTGTCAGCTCCGATCCTTACAGTCCCCGAGGGAACAGGGAGCTTCGTGGTTTACAGTGATGCTTCTAAGAAAGGTTTGGGCTGTGTTCTAATGCAGCACGGTAAAGTAATAGCCTATGCATCCCGACAATTAAAGACGCACGAGAGGAATTATCCAACCCATGACTTAGAGCTAGCGGCAGTGGTCTTTGCACTAAAGATCTAGAGACATTACCTTTATGGCGAGAAAATTCAGATTTTTACAGACCATAAAAGTCTGAAGTACTTGTTCACCCAGAAAGAGCTGAACATGAGGTAATGCAGATGGTTGGAATTAGTAAAGGATTACGACATAGACATTCAATACCACCCCCAGAAGGCTAATGTCGTGGCCGATGCCCTCGATGAAAGCCGCTCATACTTCAAAGACGAGTTACGACAGAGCAGAGTTACAGTGCAGAGTTTGCACGAGCCGAAATTGCGAAGACTAGTAGGAAAGACCACGGCTCGCTTAGCTCGATTAATCGTACAACCAACTTTGAGGCAACGATAGTTGAGTCTCGGCAAAGGGACCTCGCTTAGTAGAGAAGCTTACGGCAGTAATTACAGTGTGAGTTGGCGAGTTTTCACTATCCACGGATGGAGGATTACTATTTCGTGGTCGATTATGTGTGCCGACGACGGCGACAAACCGGCGAAATCTTGAACGAGGCCCATAACTCGCCATTTTCTATGCATCCCGGTAGTACCAAGATGTATCGAGATTTGAAACAATGCTACGTGGTGCAACATGAAACGCGACGTGGCGAGAGTTTGTCGCCAAGTGTTTGACTAGTCAACAGTGAAGGCACCTGACAGAGGCCCGCAGGACTCATCGCAGCCTTTACATGTGCCCCGGAAATGGGAAGAGATCTCTATGGATTTCATAGTCGGATCGCCTAGAACCTTACGAGGTTACTCAAGAATTTGGGTCATTGTGGGCAGATTAACCAAGTCAAGACATTTCATACTGTGGAAACCCACCTATTCTACTGGATAAGTGGCGCAGCTTTACCGGAAGAGATAGTCCGTCTCGCATGGGATTCCAAATCGGATTATTGCGCATGTGGATCCACGCTTTCACCTCCAACTTTTGGAGGAGCCTACAGAAAGCGTTAGGTTCACAGCTTGAACTTTAGTATGCCTTTTCATCCACGCACGGATGGGCGAGGCATGAACGCTTGAACCGCATCTTAGAAGACATGTTACGAGCTTGCATTTTAGACTTCCTGTAGTTGGGACACACATTTGCATTTGATGGAGTTTGCTTACAATAACAGATTTACACAATCGACCATCTAATGGCTCCATTTGAAGCTCTCTATGGAAAACGCTGCGTAACTCCCCGCTTTACGGGAGGAGGTTGGTGAACGCCGCTTATTGGGTCCGTAAATAGTACAGATCACTAATAGTGCAATACAAAAGATTAGGTGCGGATGCATCACCCAAAGCGCACAAAAAGAGTTATGCCGATTCGAGACGGCGGACCTAGAATTGAAGTTGGCGACCACGTATTCCTTAAAGTGGCCCCAATGAAAGGGATTCTAAGGTTTGGCCTCGGAAAGGAAGTTGAGTCCGCGCTTTATAGGGCCATTTGAGATTTTAGAGAGGGTTGGTGTGGTGGCCTACCGTTAGCATTGCCGCCTTCCCTATCGCCAGCTCACGACGTGTTTCATGTCTCCATGTTGAGAAAATACGTTCCAGATCCGACTCACGTCATAGACTTTGAACCATTACAGTTAGCAGAAGATTTGAGTTATGGCGAGCGACACATGCATGTGATTATTGCAAGAGATCAAAAGACCCTCCGTGAACTTAGTGAGATCAACTTAGTTAAAGTGTTATGGCAAAACCACCGCATCTAAGAAGCTACCGGAGCGAGAGAGGAAGTGCGAGCTAAATATCCGTAACTATTCCAGAATAGGAACTTTCGAGGACGAAAGTTCTTAAGGAGGGAAGATTGTGACGACCACAACCACAGGTACTAATTATTTATTTTATTTAACGTTCTATCAACCTGTGTGTGTCTAGTTGGATTAGTGAATTTCATCAAGCTCGGTGTTAATGAGTCTTTGATTTTATTAGTTTAAGGCGAAATATTCTCCTTTAGACAACTATTGATAAAAATTAAAAGAAAAGGAAGTGGCAATGGCACTTTGGTGATTAATGTCTAAATGAGGGTGATAATTAACACTTGGATTTTGACTTAATTTGTTAGTATTTAAGCTCCTTATCATTGAAAATTCAAAAGAAACCCTAACCCTAGCCCCATCAACATCTTCTCCTTCTCCTGGTACCTTGCCCTAACCAAAACCCTAACCTTTATTGTACTACTCCACCGCCGCCGTAATCCACACGCACGTAACCGCCGTCCACCGCTTCAAGTATTTCCGCGCCGTGCGCGACGATCTCGCCGTTCGAGTCGCTGCCGTGTTATACGCCGCGCAAGCACGGACGGAAAGCCACAAACGCCGCTTTTGAAGCCGCTCTCCTCGTCGCCGCCGGCCCCCAAGTCTCGAGCGGCGAGTCTTAAATCGTGGCGCCCGATCGCGCCACGCCAAGCAAGCCACCCAGCAGTAGCCGCGAGAACACTGCACCCACGAACGTGAAGTCCCGCCGTGAAGCTTTGCAAATCGGATCTTCTCACGCGAACTCCACCGCCACAAGCCGCCCTTTGCGCGCCGATCCACGAACACGCCCACGGCGCTGCGCGCCACGCCGCCGGCTTCACGGCCGAGAGCCTCTCACGCGTGAGCCGCCGAGGGAAACGCTCGATCACAGCAGCGAGTCTTGCGCGGACTTCACAGCGGCGAGCCACACGCGAGCTCCGCTCCTCCCAAATTTGTTGCCGCTGCCGAATCCTACAACGCCGCCAAACGCCTTCACACCACAGAGAATACAAACCGTGAGCGCTCGTGTTAAGTTTCGAATTTGATGAAGAATTATTCGTGACCTATTGTTTATCGGGCGCCTAATTGAGAGCTTAAGCTCTCGCTTTAACGCTAATTGTAGGGACCAAGTTTGGAGCGGAATTGAGGTCAAACGTCAAGACGAACTAAGGAATAGTAGGTATTCGCTTTGAACTCGAGGTAAGCGGGGCATGAAATCTTAAGAACGTAATTTAAGTACCCTTACGATTATAGATTTAGTGAATGCTTGGAGAATGAACTTGGAATTGTGGTGTGAATCAGGTTCCACTTAAGAAGAGTACTCGAGGAGCTCGGGTTAGGTTTTGGAGTAGAATTCGAACTAAGGTAAGGGACCTTGTGCCGAATTTTTCTAATGGGATTGAAGAAAAATGATTTCTCATTATTTCATGCGAATTTAGTTTATACTCTTATATGAGAATATATTGATATTTTGTGAGAATACTTAATATTTTATGTGAGTATGTTGCAGTATTTCATGTGAGAATATCCTTGTATTTTACGTAAGAAAAATCCAGTATTTTATGTGAGGATATTACAGTATCTCGTATGAGAATATTTCATGATTACCTACAAAAGTATTATCTCCAAACTGTCTATGAGGAAATGATGATTTGCATATTAATGATGATGTTTGTGGCATGTACACTATTGTTATGTTGAATGATGGGACCTCATGCATGTCATGTATGTCATGAAATGATTTGATAAAAAATGTGGAAATTGGTCTCCTGAGTGCATTGTGTGCATGGTCAAACATGCATTAGAGACCCTATGGGTCAAATTACAGGGGTCTGTGAGGGACTCAAATCTATACAGGGGTCTGTGAGGGACTCAAACCATACAGGGGTCTGTGAGGGACTCAAATTATTACAGGGGTCTGTGAGGGACTCAAAATGAAATGACTCAGGATGACCAATTGACCACTTAAAGAAAAAGGAAGTCACGGACTATAGTCATGATGATATGAGAAAGTTTTAGGTCCCACATATGTACATTTCGAACGGGTTTAAAAGTCATGATTGTATGTGTTTGCATATCCCAAACCTCGGTAGCGAGGTCACTTACTGGGTATTGTTTTGCAATACTCACCCTTTATTTTAAAAATGTTTTTCGTAAGGCCAAGGACGTGCGGTGGCGAGTGACGGAGACACGCTGCGTAACCATGGGAATAGTCATGTTTTCCGCATATTTTCGTTGATAACTAATGTCGTCGTTTTACGGTTTTAAAGTTAAGTTTAACTTTCAGGATTTTAAACAGGCCATGTTCAAACTGCTCCTTTTAACTGTTTTGAATGTTTTGTTTTGGGATTCCTAAAGACAATTTATTTTCTATTGGAGATTTAAAGATCGTTTTATATCTTTTGGCCTATAAATGCATGCATGTCTAGTAATGTCCCTAAGAGTTTAGTTATAGAAAAGTAGGGGCGTTACAATTAGTGGCTCCTGAATCAAGTATCCAGGTAAAATCATCATTTTCCACTAAACAAGTTTCAAGAACAAGTAAATCTAATTTACATTTCTTCTCTTTGAGCTCAATGTCTGCAGTGGCAGAAGCTTTCTCTTTTCCTCCTTTCCTCTTCTTCCGAGTCTTCTTATTCCCAGAAGAAGAACCAGAGGACTTGGTTCCAGAGGATGAACCCATCTGGAATCTTTTGGAATGGGCAAACTGATTTGCCTCTCCATCTACCAATCCCTTATTTTCAATAAGAGACTGGTAAGTCTACAATTTATTTAGGAGGGAAGTCAGATTATACTCCTTTTTGTTCAACTCCGCATTGCTACGGAATGGCAGGAAACTCTTTGGAAGAGATTCTAGGATGAAGAATACCTGTGTGACGACCACAACCACAGGTACTAATTATTTATTTTATTTAACGTTCTTTCAACCTGTGTGTCTAGTCGGATTAGTGAAATTGCATCGGGCTCGGTGAGAGTGAGTCCTTGATTTTATTTAGTGTAAAGCGAAATATTCTCCTTTAGATAATTATACTCATAATTTAATGAAAGATTAGAAAGTAGCAATGGCATTTTAGTGATTTTATGCTCAATGCAAGGGCTAATTGGGCTTGTGAAAAGAAAAAGACCTAGGGTTTAAGATCTATATTATGGTGAGAATATTTGGACAAGAGAAAAACCCTAGCCACCTCTCATATTACCCCTTTAGTGTGCCCTAGCTGAAACCCTAAAAACCACCTCAATTGCTACTGTCTTCACCGTCGGCGATACCCTCCCCCGAGCGCAGGTGGTCGTCGCCGTCCAGCTAGCTGCAGCCAAAGGGTTCATCAACCGCTCGAGACTACACCGTGTGTCGCCTGCAAACCGGAACTCCTAGCTGCGTCAAGCTCGCCGGAAAAGCGTAACCGTGGCCTCGACCGCACGCGCTGCTTTGCTTTCGATCTCGCCGCCGCTGCACCCCGGCCGCGCCCCCTTGCGCGCCGCCAACACGCGCACCTCCAGCCGCCGACGAGGAGAACGCTCGAGCAGCAGGTCTTCGCCGGATTCCACGCAACTCCAGCCTCTGCCGCTGCTCGATCTCGCCGCCGCCTTCACCGTCGAGCAAATCCAACGGAAGCTTCAGCGCCGGAGCTTCGATCACAGGTTTTCCGTCGCAGCCGCCCACGCCTGCGCCCACGCGCCGGTCGCGAGCTTCTTCCTTCACCATTGCTGCTTTGCTCGTGGGCTGCGCCGCCGAGACCACTACGCGCACGCCGTTCCTCGCCGCCGCCGAGCTCTCGCAACGCCGGCCATCGCCATTTCTTCGCGATTCATCAAATTGTAGTCCGAGTAATGTTGTTGAGTTTGAATTTTGAAAGAGAGTCGACGTGACCGCTTGGATATCTAAGCATTTAATTTAGAACTTAAGCTCTCGCTTTGAACGCAAGTTGTAGGGACCGAGTTGGAGCGAGTTGAAGGTCAAACGTCAAGACGAGCTAAGGAGTATTAGGTTCTCGCGTTGAACTTGAGGTAAGCGAGGCATGAGACCTTAAGAATTTAGATTAGGTACCTTTACGTTATGGTTTTGGCGTATGCTTGGAGAATAATTTCGGGATTGTTGTGTGAATCGGGTTCTACAAGAGAAGGGTACTCAAAGAACTCTGGTAGGTTTTGGAGGAGAATCGATCTAAGGTAAGGGATCTTGTGCCGAATCTTTTAAATGGGATTAAAGAAAACGAATTTCATTATTTTATGTGAAATTAGTTCGTCATTTTACTTAAAAGATTAAATGATTTTACGCGAGAATAATTCAATATTTTATGTAAGAATACTTAAATATTCTATGTGAAGATATCTCAATATTTTATGTGAGTATAATTCAAAGATTTTATGTGAGAATATCTTTGTATTTTAAGTAAGAATATTCCAAAGATTCCGTGTAGTTATTACAAAGATTATATATGAGGATATTTCATGATTACATACATGAGTGTTATTTCCAAATCATTGTGAAAAGTCATGACTTGCATATCGATGATAATGTTTTGTGACATGTGCACTATAGTCATGTTGAATGATGGGACCTCATGCATATTATGTATGTCATAAAATGATTTGATGAAAAATGTGAAAATTGGTCTCCTGAGGGCATGGTATGCATGGTCAAACATGCATTAGAAACCCTATGGGTCAAGTTTACAGTGGGTCCGTGAGGGACTCAATCTATACAGTGTCCTGTGAGGGACTCAAACCATACAGGGTCCGCATGAGGGACTCAAATAATTACAGGGTCCATGAGGACTCAAATGAAATGACTCAGATGACCAATTGACCACTTAAAGAAAAAGGAAGTCATGTATTATAGTCATGCTTTGATATGAGAAAGTTTAGGTCCCACATATGTACATTTCAAACAAGTTTAAAAGTCATGATTGTATGTGTTTGCATATCCCAAACCTCGGTAGCGAGGTCACTTACTGGTATTGTATTGCAATACTCACCCTTTCGCTTTAAAATGTTTTTCGTGTAAGGCCAAGGACGTGCGGGCGCGCGACGGACGGTGACGCGTTGTCGTAACCATGGGAATAGTCATATTTTCCGCATATTTTCCTTAAACAACTGATGTTGTCGTTTTCTGATTTCAAAGTTTAAGTTTAAATTTCCGAATTTTTAAGTAGGCCAAGTTTAAACTGCTTCTCTTACATGTTTTGAATGTTTTAATGGGATCCCTAAAGATAATTCGTTTTCAGTGGAGATTTAAAGATCGTTTTATGTCTTTTGGCCTAAGAATGCATGCATGTGTAGTAATGTCCCTAAGAGTTATAGTCATAGAAAAGTAGGGGCGTTACAACCTGACTTTGCTCATCTAAGACCGCTCCGTTTATTTCGGCCACGTTGAAGTGAACTATAAGATCGAGAACATGTTCTCTCACTGAAGTTCCCTCCTTCATGCGCGCGTTATAAACGTGCCCGAGGGATTCGTGCGGATTTGTTTGTTCGGATTGTGTCCGCATAAGTTCTCGCAGATAACCCATGATCTCACGAGTTGAGACCATACCCTCCAATTTCCTGGCTAAAACATCAGATATCCTAGCCAGGATATAGGCCTTGGCTTTTTCATTGGCCTTGGCCCAGTGGTCAAATGCATCCTTAACTGATTGAGGTGCGTCTTGAGCAGAAATCTAAAGACATTCCTCAGTTAGTACGAACCGAAAGTTGTCAACAACAAGGATCGCATCTAGGTTTGACTTCCACGTAGTAATGTTTTCACCAGTTAAACGTTCCTTTTTTAGTAAGGCTATATATGAGGACGACATGCTGAAAATCCAGAATAGTTCTAATTAGTTATGCCTTTTAACCCATTGTAAAACCAATCATATTTAGCAAAATTATTAAAGAACCCTAGTGTTTAAACTAAACCTAATGTTTAAATTAAACCTTTAATTTTGCAACGATACTTCAAGGGTTTATAACAAAAGCCTCAATCGGGCGGTCAGTCATTCCTCCCTTGAATTGAGACTTTCTCAGCCAATTCTCACTACCAGAACATCTCATGTCCCAATGGTCCTTTGCTACCGTTTTTTGGTCAAGGATTTGTTAACTAGCTTAACTCATCCCGTAAATGTGACCCTACCATTTTCAGATCCAATAGGTCCGAGCCAACAAAGCTACTATTAAGAAAGAAAGACAATCGTTGGCAAATTACCTAAGAGACCCTATCCATTTCTGGAGTTCGCGGTGTTCCGATCCCTATAGTCGTGCCCTCCGTAGGGTTTGGCTGCTTCCAGACAACCTAGCAAAGTGGACTATAGAAATCTCACTAGTGCGACCTAATGGAGGAGACCGTAGAATAATACGCTGACACGCGTCCCGCCTCCCATTTACTATGGATACTTCCCTCATCCACCTTGGTATTGAACCATGCAAACACATACCGTAGGGGGACGCTCTATTGACACCACGTAGCCGAGCATGGAACTCACGGTGTGAACTCTTGAGAACGTGAAAGTAAACTCGATGCGAACATCTCGTTTTCTCCCACTGAAGCTCCTAAAAATAGGGTATAGGTTTAACTTAGTTGGATTCTGGCTAAAAGAATCTATCTAAGTTTATGCCTATTATAACTATTATAACTAGGTCTTTTAACCTTATGTCTAGATGAATAAACATTTTAATTACCTAGAGATAAAATCGAACTAAGGTTAATTCAACTCAGGCTCAAGGTCAGTTTCCAGGTAGGAGGTGTTCCGTTAACCGCCAGCTTAAGTACCCCCCAACCTTAGACAGAATTTCACCGGTAGAGTTCCCTTATAACCAAAGTCTTAAAGTCCTACTATATTTTAAACTATTTAAAATACTACGTAAGACTAATTTCTAATCCTGTTAGAAACTAAAACTTAGGTCTAAATTAATTTTAAACGATTTAAAACTAATTTTAAATTTTAACTCAAGTTCCTATGTTTGCATGCATTTCTTTATTATAGGTTATGGTTTCTAAAATCCCTTTAATTTATAACTTTTATAAATTTAAATATTAACCTATGATAAAGAAACTATATTATAAATCCAACAATTAATATTTTAAATTGGAATTGTAAAAAATATTCAACTAATTGAATAATTAAAATTACTTAAATAAAATAACATTTATTTTAAACTAAGTAATTTCATGCTCCATGCAATTTATTTTTCATATAAACTAATTATAACACTTATAATTAATTACTCAAGAAAAATAAACTAATCATGCATTTTTAACCATATTCATATAACATTTATACAAATAAAATGCATGAACATGCTTATCCTAAGGTGGGAATAATCTAAATGACATTCATAAAGACATAAAACTGTAAAACCGGAATATTTTGGCCCCTAAAGTGTAAAAAAAATAAAATTACATTAATTTTATTACATAGAATCGGTCCAAAACACCTTGAACCGGGCTTGAACCGCTCGAACCGGACCGGTTTGCAGCTGCTGGAATGCCCCACGGCGTTGCAACGCTGATGCGAGCGTTGCAACGCTCGCTTTGTCCTTATGCGCGCCTGCTATCGGGGTGGCGTTGCAACGCTGAGGGGGCAGTGTTGCAACGCCGCTGACCCCTTGAACGCCCGCGTCGATAGGGGACGCTAGCGTTGCAACGCTGCTGCTTCGGCAGCAGCTTTCTTCTTCGAACACAACAGCTTCCTTCTTCAATATCTCCTTCGATTCTCAACCGAATTGCTTGAAATTGGTCCCGAACGACTCGTAACTCAATTACAGACTCAATAATGCACTTTTTCCCAAAAATGCAGGGGCTTTTACATACAAAATGATCAAATCAAAAGAAGTAAACTAAGGTCAAACACTCCTAAATAGTTTTACAGCAAACTCAATGCATTTCCCACCAAATCAATGCAATTTTGTTTCAAAACAAAACAATACAAGCATTGCTCGGATACCAAATGATGGAGATCTGATCTCCTTGAGCAGCGGAAACGTATTTGGGATCGTAAATTTATTGATTGTTTTAATTAAAACAAAAGTCGATACATTGACAAAAATACAGAACATGCATGCTTTTAATCTAATTAAAACATGGAGATATACATGCAAACATGATTAAAGTTTAACAATTAAACTAAAGGGAAGAAAAAGAATACCTTTGTAGTTTCCAATTCTCCAGTAGCAACTCCTTGCTTCAAAACGTAGTAACACAAAGAACTTTCTCTGCTTTCTTCCAAAGAAGAACACAACCACCAGAGATCACCTTCTATCTCTCTCAATCCTTAGATCCTCCTTGGTGGGAAGGATTCCAACTTTTGGAAGAGTTTTTGGGAATTAGAGAATGAGAGAGAGAGAATTGTTGCAAAGAGAACTCTTCACCAAAACCTCCAAAACGATCAACCTTCTCTCCTCCATTGGAGAGGAATAAAACGAGGGATCACCTCCCCACTTCCTAACGATGGGGAGGGAGGTGGGGAACGTGTCCTTCTGACACGTTCCCATTAATTTAATATTAAATTAAATTAAACATTAATTAAATCATATTTAATTAATCAAATTAAATATTTTATATTTAATTAAGATTAAATCATATTTAATCATATTCTTCCCTCTAACCTATAGTTTTAATGCACATCTAATGCACATTAAATTTTAACCTATAGTTTTCAAATGTGAATCACATTCACATTTAATATAATATTTGAATTCTTTCAAATATTCAATTCTCTCATATAATTTAATATGAATCATATTCACATTAAATTTATAATATATAGTTCCAAAACTATATATTATATTCTATCTAAAAACATTAAATATATTCCCTAATGAATTTGAACACTTCAAATTCAAATGATCTAAGAACCCTTTACGAGCTAGAAGGTGGACCTAATGGACCTACAGATCAGAAGCTCCAACGATACGAGATTGCTCGGTTAATCTCATTAACCTCCCATTCAACATTCGTTAACTGCAGGAACACTCCACTAAAGTCCCACAGTTGCACTCTTCTCACTGCAGATATATTTCTTTGTCTACGGATATTGACCAATAACAGCAAGTCAATCCTTCACGAATGTTCGTAACACCAGTTGGGTCAAATTACCGTTTTACCCCTGGGTTACATCTTGTGCCTTAAGTACCAGTGCTCGTCTAATGAACAATTTGTTTGTGGTCCTACCAACAAACAGAGTCCCTCTCGGGCCAATGAGAGGGTCGGGCACTTTGTTCAAGTCCCGGAGACACCACTTAAGGGAACATTCCTCTGTACCCTAGTAGGCGGAAGGAGTGAATTTCATCTTGCTAAGTTAAGTTCCCAGCCGCTCACTCAGTCTTGTCCCCAAGAAAGTAGGCATATTGAGTCGGCGAATCTGGCCACTCTCACTCATACTAGTCAAAGGACAATCCCTCGCGAACAAGAGTTCGTAACCTGCTCAGGATTGAGATCAAGTTGCCTAGGTCATCCTAGTGAAATAGAAACCTAACTAGTCAACGGAGTTACAGCTAGAGGTTACTATTTCGTGGTTCGGTCTTATGTAATCTCATTACATAGGATATCCCCACTCACATGTCATCTACACGAACACGTTAGGATCACAGTGTTTGTATCAAATACAAAGTGGGCCACATCCATAGTTTTACCAGGGTAAGGTACCCAAACCTTATCCCCTAACTAGAGACCCTTATGTACACTACATTCAGTTAAATATTCATATAACAGCCTTGGATGTTTAGTTTATTGGATTTAGGGTTTAAATAATGGCAAACTCGTAGATAACGAACAATAACTCTTTATTGAAATAATAACACTTTATTACATTAATTAAAACATAATTACAAATTACGAGTTTTAGGGCACAAATCCCAACACCTTCGGATGGTGTTTTCATGGGTCAATACCAAGGTGAATAGAGAGAGTACTTATAGTAAGTGGGAGCGGAATTTATGACAACGAGTCCCACAATCTCTTCTATTGGTTTACACCGTGAGATTCTTATGATCTGCCTGCACGTTTTCCTTGGAGAAACAATCCCTTCAGAAGGCCTGATAATAGGAGTCGGAAAATTGTAAACTTCCGAAAGGGATAGGGTTGCCTTAGTTTTTTTTCCAACTCAGTCCTCCCTTTGACGGATTTAGTTATGAAGGAATTCTGGAATCTAAAATAAGAGGGTCACACTTACGGGATACATTAAGAGTTAATGGATCCAGACCGACAAATGGTAGCTAAAACTTGTAGGAATAAAGGTTATTATGTTATGGAATTAGTCGAGAAAGTCTCGTTCTAGAGGAGGGGTGATTCGACTACCCTTCGGTGGCGATCATTTTAAACCATTGCAAAATTAATTGACGATCTAGGTTCGCTAAAAATGATTGGATTTCACAAAAGTTTTCACGAATAACTAATACAAGAAATTTGATTTTTTAAGCAAAAATGTTAAGTTCGATTATTTCTCTATTGGTCGTCGAAAAACTAACCGGAGATAACTATACGACCTAGAAGAATAACATAAATAGAATCTTAGTAATGGACGACCTAAAGTTCGTGTTAACTGAGGAATTTCCTTAGGTGTCGAGCTCGACCGTGTCGTAAAATATTTTGTATGATAGATAGATCAAGGTCAAGGTCTATATCTTAGCCAACATAACAGATATTTTGTCTAAGAAATACGAAATCATAGTCAGTGCAAAGGAGATCATGAGATCGTTGTAGAAAATGTTTGGACAACAGTCTTTTCAGGTCCTGCACGATGCTCTCAAGCACATCTTCAACGCCAGGATGAAAGAGGGATCATTTGTCCGAGAACACGTTCTCAACATGATGGTCAACTTCAATGTGGCGGAGATGAATGGTGCGACTATCGATAAGTCGAGCCAGGTCAACTTCATTTTGGAGACTCTTCTGAAGCGTTTCCTCCAGTTTTGTAGCAACGTTGTTATGAAGAAGCTAAGCTATACCCTCACCACACTTCTTAAAGAGCTACAAACCTACTAGTCCTTAATGAAAGTCAAAGGACAAGAAAGTGAGGCAAATGTTGCCTATCAGTCCTTCCACAGGGGTTCAACCTCAAGGACCAAAACTGTACCTTCGTCTTCTTCAGGCCCAAAAGGGAAGAAAAATAAGATGAAAGTGGTTGGCAAGGGGAAACAAGTTGACCGTGTTGCCATAAGGGCAAAAAGGTTAAGGATGTTGCAAACAAAATAAAATGTTTCTACTGCAACACCGAGGGGCACTGGAAGAGGAACTGTCCCAAGTATTTGGTCGACAAGAAAAAGGAGAATCAAGTTAAATTTTGTTTACTTTGTATTGAAACTTGCTTAGTGGAGAGTGATGGCTCTGCCTGGATACTGGATTCAGACGCCACTAACTATGTTTGTTCTTGTTTTTAGGAAATTAATTCATGGCAGCAACTGCAAGAAGGGGAGATAACACTCAGAGTTGGTACTGGAGATGTTGTCTCAGCTGTAGAAATGGGCATAGTGGAGCAACAGTTCGACAAGAAATGATTGTTATTAGACAACATGTGCATAGTACCAGGGTTTACTAAAAACCTTATTTTCGTTTCCTGTTTAATGAAACAATGTATTTCAATCTTCTTTTCTGTAAATAAAGTGTTTATTTCTATTAAAGGTGTTGAAATCTATACAGTTCTTCTGGAAAATGATTTGTATGTTTTAAGGCCCAATTCAATCAAAATGGTTTTGAATACTGAAATCTTTAAAATTGCAAATACACGAACTAAAAAGAAAAGAATTTCTCCTAAGGAAAATGCTCAACTTTGGCATCTAAGTTTAGGCCACATAAACCTCTGGATTGAGGGACTAGTAAAGAATGGACTTCTAAACGAGTTAGAAGAAAATTATTTGCAAGTATGTGAGTCATGCCTTGAAGGAAAAATTACCAAAAGACCTTTTACTAAAAATTATTATAGAGCCAAGGAAACCCTTGGAGCTTATACATTCAGACCTTTATAACTCGATGAGTGTTAAAGCCAGAGAAGGGTATGAATATTTCATCTCTTTCATTTATGATTATTCAAGAGACAGATACATTTACCTAATGCATCACAAGTCTAAAGCACTTAAAAAGTTCAAGGAATTTAAGACTTAGATTGAGAACCTATTAGGTAAATCGATTAAAACACTTCGATCTAATCGAGGTGGAAAGTATATGGACTTAAAATTCTAGGGTTATATGATAGAACATGGAATTACGTCCCAACTTTTAGCATCTGGTATGCCTCAGCAAAATAGTGTATCGGAGAGGAAAAATAGAACCCTATTAGACATGGTACGATCAACGATGAGTTATGTTGATCTTCCTGACTCGTTTTGGGGATACACAGTGGAGACTACAGTGTACATTTTAAACAATGTTCCCTCGAAGAGTGTTTCTAAAACACTGATAGCAACGGGTTGTAGAGGCTCATCCAAACAAAACTGGTTTCCTGCTCTATCTTGTAGAAATAGTGGACTAGGTCGATTTCCAGAGGGAGTAATAAATTTTATCTTTCCAAAATTAAATTCCAAAAGAAAACAAATAGGTGTTTAATTGAATAAAGGAAATTAAACTAAGAGAGAGAAATTAAGAGATATCAAATCTTACCAAGTTCCAGTTCATAAGCACAGTTTATCCCGATTGCAATATAGATCACGTGCACTTCAAAATAGATTTTAACTAAACTTAGCAATAACTTGGTCGACTTAATGGTTCACCTAAAAAGCTAATTTCCTAAATTCATTAACTTTACAAATGCATCAGTCAATTTCAATTATCCTTGGTACAAACGTTTCCAAATGATTAGGATAAAGACATTAAGCAATATGGAAAAACCAAGACATCTTAATTAGATAATTCTAATTAACATGTTTGTTAAATTTCCTAGAGTCAAACATGTCAGCTATGAATCCATAGTTCCCCAAAAGAATCACACACAGTTAAAACTCTAATGTTACACGGTCAATCAACATGACTATTACCTATCATGATCATGAATAACATTAGAACATGCATAAACAATTGAGGCGTTAATTTAATCAAAGATACATGCTCATAAATTATAACATAGAATTAAAAAATAAATTGTTAATAATGTTAGAAATTACAAACAAGCCTCACTACATTACAATTGGGTTTAACCGACCTCTAAACCAGAAAGAGAGATTTAGCCGCGTATAGTCACAAACACTCCAACGACCTCCATGGTTTTCATTGATACAACTCAAAAACTCTAAAAACCTAAAAGAAACTAACTAAAACTCTAAAACTAAAGCTAATCTTGAAAGTGAGAACGAAAGTCTCAAAAGTGTCTCCTAAAACCTAAATGAAAAAGTTGCTTTTATAATAGTGAGAAGCGTCTAGATGCCAAAGAGCGCGTCTAGACGCTTCCCCATTTACATAAGGGAAAAAACTACGAAAATATGGAAGACGTCGAGACGCTTGAAGCAACGTCTTGACGCTTATAGCATCTTGGCAAGCCTCCCTATAGCGTTAAGCGAGCCCTCATCGTTTAAACGTTGTGTACGGGTATTCTTGCTTGAGAGTGGATGGCGTCTAGACACTTCTTTATAGCGTCTAGATGCTCTGCAAGTGGTTCCTTTAGCCTGCCTAGCTCTTCTTCTCCTGATTTGATGCATTTTTGGCTCATTTTCGCCCTTTTAGCCCTCGATCCTTCCTTGGCCTCCTGAAACACTCTAAATTATGAATCTCTTGTAAAATAGACAAATAAGCACATGAGTGTAGCAGAACTAGCATAAAATGAATAGATAAAATAACATTTTATGGTGTTCTCAAACACCTTTCGAGCTCTAAAGAAGACGCAAAGGCAATTTACATCACTTCAGAATTTGGGGATGTCAAACTCACGTGTTTGTGACAAACCCGAAAAAGTTGGAACCTCATTCAAAATTATGCATATTTGTAGGTTACCCAAAGGAAACGAGGGGCGGTCTATTTTATGATCCTAAGGAAAATAGGGTGACTTTGTCAACAAATATCACTCTCTTAGAAGAAGACCACATCAGAGATCATAAACCACGCAGCAAGATCGTGTTGAACGAATTAGACAGTACATCAGCAAAAGTTGTTGATGATGCTAGTACGTCGGCAAGAGTTGTTGACAACACTAGCTCGTCTAGTAAAAAATGTCCATCTCAAGATTTGAGAGTGCCTCGACGTAGTGGAAGGGTTTTAATCCAGAATGACCGTTACATGGGTTTGGTTGAAACCCGAGTCGTCATACCTGATGATGACTTTGAGGATCCGTTGACTTACACGCAAGTAATGGATGATGTTAATAAAGATGAATATGTTAAGCCATGAACCAAGAAATGGAGTCTATGTACTTCAATTCTGTTTGGAAACTTGTAGACCAACCTGATAGGGTAAAACCTATATGTTGCAAGTGGATCTACAAGAAGAAACGAGGTATGGTAGATGGATGTCAAGAAAGCCCTTTTGAATTGCAATCTTGATGAAAGCATCCACATGGACCAACCCAAATGGTTCATTGAACAAGATTATGATCAAAATGTTTGCAAGCTTAAAAGGTATATCTATGGACTAACACAAGCATCTAGGTCTTAGAATATAAGGTTTGATGAGTCGATCAAATCTTATGGTTTTAACCAAAGTGTCGATGAACCTTGTGTATAAAAGAAAATCGCGCCTTTCTAGTGTTGTATGTGGATGACATCCTACTCATTGAGAATGATGTAGGATTTCTCACTGGCACTAAGGAATGGCGAGCTACTCAATTCCAAATGAAGGATTTGGGAAAACTGTAGTATGTTATCGATCAGTATCCAGATTGTCCAAAACTGTAAGAACAAAATGCTAGACTTGTCTCAAGCATCGTATATCGACAATATGTTAATCAGATATTTTATGCAAAACTCCAAGAAGGGTTTATTGTCTTTCAGGCACGAAGTTTATCTGTCTAAGGAACAGTATCCTAAGACACCTCAAGAAGTTGAGGACATGAGATGGATTCTCTATGCATCAGTTGTAGGTAGTTTGATGTACGTCATGTTGTGTACTAGGCCCAACATCTGTTATGTAGTTGGGATAGTCAGTAGGTATCAATCCAATCCAGGATATGATCACTAGACTGTGGTTAAGGCAATCCTCAAGTATTTTAGGAGAACGAGGAACTACATGCTCGTGTATTAAGCTAAGGATTTTATCCAATACTGCCATTCTAGGTAATTTACTGTGCATTGCCACGTCAGAATGAGTCAATTTTCATTATTTTGGAGCGTTAGGTCAAATCCCATAAATCAAAAAAAGGTCTTCCGTACAAAATCCCTTTTTACACAAAACCTACAAAAATTAATCCTTTTTTAAAAAAATAAAAATGACTCTAAATACACCTAAAAATTTATTTTTACAAAATCAAGACTTCAAACATATACAAAACTTGTTTTTACTTAAATTTGCTCTAAATGACATAAAATATAACATCAAACACTCATTTTCTAAGCAAATATGCTAGTCTTTAGAGTCAAATAACACTGATAAATGAGCGTCATCACGAGGCACCAATGAATAAAGAATAATTCAATATACAAAATATGTAATAGGTGGCAACAAATAACAGGTGCACAATCTAAGGGCTTTGGGTTTGCAACATAATCTCGTGAGCATAACCCACATTTTTTATCTTTACCTTTATTTTCCTTGAGCTCTTGTCCTCAAATACTTTGGTTGTTGCATTCAAAAAACATGAAAAGAATTCTATTTTGAAACGTAATATTGTTCTCGATTCTTTATGATCAAATTATATGGTGAAATAAGGTAAGAAAATTGAATTATTCAACATGGTCCTTGCCTAGAGACAATACTGTTTGCAGTAGAGGCTTTATACTTTGAACCTAAATCAAACCAATTGCTTCACTCTAGTATGTTTTTTTTTTCGTTAAATTTTTTTCTTTGAGTTAAGCACAATATGTGAGGCGTGGAATTTGAACCTTGACCTCTTGGTTAAGGATACATGCTTTATGCTAGAGGTAATCAACTGTCGGTGGAGGTTGATTTTCTGCCCAAACTAACGTCGAACCAATTGTTGGAATTTATATAATAAAAAGTGTGAAATAAAGTGTTGATTTGAAACATCAAATTCAATTGATGTTCATGTTACTTAAATTTAAATTCAAAAATTTCAAAATGGTTTGAAACATCCAAATGTGTTGATGTTTCTTATACAAATTTAACTTAAAAAGTTAAGTTTGTGAGTTTTGTTTGAATTTCAACAAGTAACTACACAATTGAGTTACTTTTGATTTATGTTTCATTTTATTCATATTAATTTGATTTTAGAAAGTTACAAAGTTGCTAGCCTATAAATAGCAACTTGTTTCTTCATTTGGAGTATCCCATTCCATTTTGGAGTATCTCATTCCAAGTGAAGAGTTTTTCTCTCTTTTCTTTCTTCTCTTTAATCTTGAGTCAAGTTGAGAGCAAGTATCCAAGAGTTCTGTCAGATCCAAGTAGTTCGAGGTTGTTGTTCTATCGGAGTTAGTCGTTGTATCCTGCTGAGGTGATTGTTGTAGTCTGCTTGCAACCCGTGCAGAGCGAATAATGGTCTTCAGGACAGCGCTTAGTAAGCGTGCCTCGACTATTTACAATTCTTTGTTCTTGAGTTTTTAGTTGTTATATACAATACATTGTAATTGTTTGTAGCCAGTTAAGTTGTAATCTATTTGCTAGTGTTACTCAGTTTTATACACAGCAAAATAGCATTATTTTTCCAACAATCTGAACACAATTATCAAAATGGCTGCAAGCTCCTCCACTAATGGTGTTGCTCCTACAATGATGGGATCAACCATCCTCAAAACTCATGTTGAAAAATCGAAGAAATTCAAAGGAGAAAACTTCAAGAGATGGCAACAGAAGATGATCTTCTACCTCACAACATTGAACCTTGCTCACCTCTTGAAGGAAGAATGTCCAAATTACCCCACCAGAAGTTGTCACTCCTGAAACTGAAGTTGCCAAGCAAGTATGGATGCATTCAGACTTCTTATGTCGCAATTATATACTAAGTGGTCTTGAAGACACCTTGTATAATGTCTACTGCAATGCCTATAATACATCAAGGCAATTGTGGGAGGCATTAGACAAGAAGTATAAGTTGGAAGATGCTGGTACTAAGAAATTTCTTGTAGGAAAATTCTTAGATTATAAAATGATTGATGCCAAATTGGTAGTTAATCAGATGGAAGAATTGCAAATTATCATTAGTGATTTGCAAAGTGAAGGATTGGACATCAGTGAACCATTCCAAGTTGCTGCTGTGATTGAGAAGTTGCCTCCTTCCTGGAAGGACTTCAAATGCTATCTTAAACACAAGCGAAAGGAATTATCCATGGAGAATCTTATTGTTAAACTCCAAATAGAAGAGGATAATAGAAAAGGAAATAAAATTTCACTAGAAGTTGAAGCCAAAGCTCATGTTGTTGAGGCTTCAAGGCGTGAACCCAAGAAACAACAATTCAAGAAGAAAAATGTGAATCTTGGACCGAGGAATGACGTTAACAAACACATTCGTGGAAATTGTTGGGTTTGTGGTAAGTCTGGCCATATAGCTGCAGCTCGTCGACACAAAAAGGGACAAAGCTCTAATCATCAAGCTAATGTTGCAGAAAATGACGATCTAGTTGCTGTCATTTCTGAGGTAAATATGACTTTTGACACCAAAGGTTGGTGGATTGATACTGGTGCTACTATGCACATTTGTAAGGACAAGTCATTGTTCACCTCGTATGAGAAGCTAGATGGTAGCGATAAGCTATACATGGGAAATGCTTCGACTGCCTCTGTGGAAGGCAAAGGGAAGATCCCGCTGAAATGGACTTCTGGAAAGATACTTACTCTCAATGATGTGTGGCATGTGCCAGAGATTCGAAAGAATCTAGTGTCAGGAACTCTACTTAATAAGAATGGGTTCAAGCTTGTATTTGAGTCAGATAAATTTATTCTGACAAAGGGGGGTATGTATGTGGGAAAAGGCTATCTGAATGATGGCATGTTCAAACTAAATGTATTGGCACAAATGCCCAAGAATAATAATAATAGCAACTCTTCTGCTTATATCGTTGAATTGTGTGATGTATGGCATTCTAGGCTGGGGCATGTCAATTATCATTCTTTAAGGAGAATGATAAATTTAGGACTATTGCCTAGTTTTAACATTGATAATAGACACAAATGTGAAGTTTGTGTTGAATCAAAGTTTTCTAGAAAATCATTTTCTTTTGTAGAAAGAAGTAATGAGGTTCTTGATTTAATCCACAGTGATGTATGTGACATGAAAAGTACCCCTACAAGAGGTGGTAAGAAGTATTTTGTCACATTTATTGATGATTGTAGCAAATATTGCTATGTATATTTATTACATAGTAAAGATGAAACCTTAAATGTTTTTAAAGCATATAAGGCAGAAGTTGAAAAACAACTTGAGAAGAAAGTAAAGATGCTTAGATCAGATAGAGGTGGTGAATATGAATCATCATCACTTTATGAATTCTGTGAAGTTAATGGTATAATCCATCAAACTACAACACCTTATACACCACAACAAAATGGTGTAGCTGAAAGAAAGAACCGAACTTTAAAACACATGGTTAATTGCATGTTAAATAGTTCAGGTTTACCTCATAATTTGTGGGGGGAGGCTTTGCTTACAGCAAATTTTATCCTAAATAGAATTCCACATAAGAAGACTGATAAGTCACCTTATGAAGTGTGGAATAGAAAATTACCCTCATATAAAATGTTGAAAGTGTGGGGGTGTTTGGCAAAGGTACAAGTTCCTTTACCAAAAAGGACCAAACTGGGACCTAAGACAATTGATTGTGTATTTATAGGTTATGCAATGCATAGTGCCGCTTATAGATTCCTAGTAGTTAAATCAGAAATACCTGATATTAACAATAATACTATCATGGAATCTATTGAAGCTGAATTCTTCGAGGATATATTTCCTTTGAAAGAGGAAAGATACACAAGTAGTGGTATCAAAAGGAATTATGAGGCTAGCTTCTCGAAAGGTAAAGACGATCAGAAAACTGAGTCTGAACCTAGAAGAAGCAAAAGAGTTAAGAAAACTAATTCTTTTGGACCTGATTTCATAACTTATATGATTGAAGGTGAGCCTTAAACTTTTCAAGAAGTTGTGTCATCTCCAGATGCACCCTATTGGAAAGAAGCTATCAATAGTTTGATAGAATCCATTTTGCATAACAATATCTGGGTATTGGTTGATTTACCTCCTGGAAGTAAACCAATTGGTAGTAAATAGATTTTTAAAAGAAAGCTAAAGGTTGGTGGCACTATTGATAAATACAAAGCTCGTTTAGTAGCTAAAGGCTTTCGTCAAAAAGAAGGATTAGATTTCTTTGATACCTATTCTCCAGTGACGAGGATTACATCTATAAGGATGTTAATCGCAATAGTAGCTTTACAAAATTTGGAAATACACCAAATGGATGTAAAAACTGCGTTTTTAAATGGAGATTTAGATGAAGAAATATATATGGAACAACCTGAGGGGTTTGTTGTAAAGGGGCTTGAAGATCAAGTTTGTAAACTAGTTAAGTCTCTTTATGGGTTGAAACAAAAACCCAAACAATGGCATGAAAAGTTTGATCACACTATGTTATCAAATGGATTCAAGATAAATGAGTGTGATAAATGTGTCTATGTTAAAACCATAGATCAAGACTATGTCATTATTTGCTTATATGTAGATGACATGTTGATAATGGGCACAAATAGAAGTGTCATTGATTGCACTAAAAGGATGTTAAAATCTAACTTTGATATGAAAGACCTTGGTCTTGCTGATGTTATACTTGGAATCCATATAACTAGAAACTCTAGTGGATATGTACTTTCTCAATCTCACTATATAGAGAAAGTGTTGAGAAAATTTGATCAATTTGAGAGTAAACCAGCTGTTACTCCATTTGATCCAAATTGTAAGTTAAAGAAGAACAAAAATGAAGGTGTGTCTTCTCTAGAATACTCTAGAGTTATTGGTAGTTTAATGTACATAATGAATTGTACAAGACATGATATTGCCTATTCAGTAGGAAGGTTGGCAAGATACACCAGCAATCCTGGGCATGATCATTGGAATGCTTTAGTCAGAGTTTTAAGGTACTTGAAGTACACTCTAGACTATGGATTGCATTATACGAGGGATCCACATGTACTGGAAGGATTTAGTGATGCTAATTGGATTTCTGATAGCATGGAGACTAAATCAACCAGTGGGTGTATATTTACCTTAGGTGGAGCAGCTGTATCATGGAAATCTTCAAAACAGAGGTGTATAGCACGTTCGACTATGGAATCAGAATTTATAGCTCTTGATAAAGTTGGAGAAGAAGCTGAATGGCTTAGAAACTTTCTTGAAGATATTCCATTATGGCCAAAGCCTGTAAGCGCAATATGTATTTATTGTGATAGTTTGGCGGCCTCTATGAGAGCCAAGAATAATGTCTATAATGGAAAGTCGTGACATATAAGACGTAGACATAATACGATAAGACAATTGCTCTCTAATGGAGTTATTTCCATTGATTATGTGAAATCAAAAGAGAATATTGCAGATCCTTTGACGAAAGGATTATCAAGAGAGCAAGTGACATATACATCGAAGGAAATGGGGTTAAAGCCTATGAAATAAATTATCTGATGGTAACCTAACCTAGTTGACTGGAGATCCCAAGATCTAGGTTCAATAGGCAAACTAGTTGGATAAGTTATAGTTGACACACTAAGAAACTTATGGTTTTTTCCCATTTCTATGATATTGTAGAGTGTGTGATCTCTTGTTGTTGAGGTCGTGTTGATATCTTGTTTACAAGAGGAGTAATGACAGAATACTCTTAATCAATATCATCTATGTGAGAGTAGAAGTGGGGTCGCTTCTATGAGGACTTTAAAATGGCTTATGTCCTCTAAAGCTCTCATGAATTCAGGATTTTGTCCAGGACCAAAATGGACACAAACGTATAGAACTCAATGATACAAGATGAGTTATGTGTGATGTCTGTTGTTTCAATTTACCAATGAGAAGGATAGTTCCAGAGTTAGTCTCACTATTTCTTCGGTAAGTTCAATAGATATTCACTAAGGAAGGTTCAAGTCCATAAGACATCTATCCTGATGCATAGCTTTTTTGTTTGCTCTCAACGATTTTGTTTTGATTTTCAAACTTTCTTTCATGTGGGGGATTGTTGGAATTTATATAATAAAAAGTGTGAAAGAAAGTGTTGATTTGAAACATCAAATTCAATTGATGTTCATGTTACTTAACTTTAAATTCAAAAGTTTCAAAATGGTTTGAAACATCCAGATGTGTTGATGTTTCTTATACAAATTTAACTTAAAAAGTTAAGTTTGTGAGTTTTGTTTGAATTTTAACAAGTAACTACACAATTGAATTACTTTTGATTTATGTTTCATTTTATTCATATTAATTTGATTTTAGAAAGTTACAAAGTTGCTAGCCTATAAATAGCAACTTGTTTCTTCATTTGGAGTATCCCATTCCATTTTGGAGTATCTCATTCCAAGTGAAGAGTTTTTCTCTCTTTTCTTTCTTCTCTTTAATCTTGAGTCAAGTTGAGAGCAAGTGTCCAAGAGTTCTGCCAGATCCGAGTAGTTCGAGGTTGTTGTTCTATCGGAGTTAGTCGTTGTATCCTACTGAGGCGATCGATGTAGTCTGCTTGCAACCCGTGCAGAGCGAATAATTGTCTTCGTGGATGGTACTTAGTAAGCGTGCCTCGACTATTTACAATTCTTTGTTCTTGAGTTTTGAGTTATTATATACAATACATTGTAATTGTTTGTAGCCAGTTAAGTTGTAATTTATTTGCTAGTGTTACTCAGTTTTATACAAAGCAAAGTAGCATTATTTTTCCAACAACCATATCGTTTTTCGGCCGATCAGAATTGTTTTTTAGCAAAAGGGATAAACGGTTGGTTTCGATAGAAAACCAATTTTTTTTAATATATATTTATCTTAACTTATATTTATATTTTTTTTATTTATTAATTTTATCTTATTTTATTATTATTTATAATATATATATATGTATATAATTTTTTTAAAAAAAAAAATCTATTGATCGGTCAGGTTTGGGCTTTTTAAGCTCCCAATTGACCGACTTATCGGTGTTTTTCTATTTACAAAATCGACCCCGATCAAAATTGTCTACAAATCATCTGACCTACTTCAATTCAGTCAGTTTCGATCAAACGGAGTGGTTTTTTGAAGTCTTTTGCTCACCTCTACTTTATACCAATTGAGTTATACTCATGTTGGCACAACTTCTAAATTGTTCTTAAACACATGTTTGGGTCGTGATTTTTTCCTTTTTAAAGGCACATTGAAATCTAACTAGCTAATATGTCATATCAATAAAACTAATATGAATTCCTTTAAAAGTCTAATCTAACAATATATATAAACACACTTAATACCAAAAAGTTCCCATAGGTGTTGACTAGTAATAGTTTTCTAGAAGTCCTTTAAACTTCTCTTTAGACCTAATAAAACCTCATTGTTCTCCCATATTTTAGTAGTTCTCTTTATTTTAGTAAGAGGGAAAAAAAAGGAGACTACACTAGCTTGGTTTGAGTTGGGATGGCCAATTTGTTTTGGTTTTTTAATTAATTGAGAAGGTTAAATTACAAACTTGAAAAAAAAGTTAGTTTATTAATCTGAACTATTTATGAGGTTGTATCAAACCATAAGAACGAAATTCTAACTTTTAAAACCATATGGATTAAATTCTAATTTTCTCTAAATCATTGAATCCAAATTTACAATTTAACCTAATTGAGAATTAATTGTGTCGATCTCACGCCATATATAAATATCATATAAGATACAATTTACAACAAACAAAACTTAAAGTTCATATGCCATTCAAAATTATAGATTAAATTATTCAACAATCGTTCTATTAATAAATATGCGTTTCTTTCTAAACATATACCATAAAAGAAATAACATATAGTTTGCACTTCGACCCTATATAATTTTGTCATATATGTCCCTATGTTAGAAGAATCTAAATTATAAAACTCAAGAATCTATCTAAAATAACTTTTTAAGCATTTAAAAACTGTTTTTTCCACTTCAAATATTTTTTTAAGTATTTAGAATTCTAAATACTTCTAATTATAGAAAACTATAATTCAAATAACATGCAAAATATGATTACACACTAAGGACCCAATATCCAACTCTATCCCACGAGTTATAGATAAAAATTAATTAAAACAAGATATTATTAGTTTATATTGATTTATTATTAGTTTATTTTAGTGTATAAATTGGTAGCAAGTCTAAAATACATTTTTAAATGGAGATAAGAGAAAAACCATGCTTAAATAATATTGATCGAATTTATCTTTCTTTTGAATTACAGTCAAACAGCTTCTAGATTCACCAACTCACTCTTAAATTTTTCTGCTAAGTCGTTAAAAACTACCTTATTCACTTAGCTTTAATTCAATTCATTTCTTAAATTATTTTGACCTAAAACAATGCAATAAAAATACATTGTTTTTTTTTTTAATTTAAGATTTATTTTAGTAGTTTGAGTAGTTATATATAGGAACCATTTCATGATGATGAGCTAAAGGTCAAAGGCAGGTAACAAAGTGAAGAAAATGTAGTGTGGTGGTTTGAATTTGGCACTGCCTCTGTCAAATAGCATTGAAATTGAAAATTAAAGTTTGATTTCTAACCCAAAAAAAAAATCGAAAATGCTTTTGAATTGAAATTCTATTATAAAATAGAAGGATTTCTAGAGAAAAAAATTATACTCTTTATTATTTTTTTTTTAAGAAACTGAAATGTTGTCGGCCTTGATATAATAATAGCTAGCAAAATTTTCAAAGAGTTACAATTAAAACTAATTATAAAGTGATGGAATTTTGGGTTTTTGACCTTCTTGCCATCCACATTAATTAAAATAGACTAAAGTTATTGAGACTTTGGCCTCTTTGACCAATTCTTCAATAACCAATGATCATGTATATATAAAGTCTAGAAAAGGAAATAATAAAATTCTTCTTCCAACCATAGAGGAATTAGGAATTTATGTATACATTGTAACCCTAATCTAGCTAAAAGTACTTTGTAGTTTGAGACATTAGTGAGAAAAAAAAATATTTAGTCTTTGTTCATAGTAAAGTTTTTTTTTTTTTTAACGTCTTTGTAGACTGTATTTTTTTTCAACCATTGTTATGCTTCTTTATCATTAGAGAAAAAAAATAGTTTTTTTTTGTTTTTTGAACTTATCTTTGTTGTTTACTGTAGTTTCGATTTTCAAAACCCTCTTTTTTTGAAGAATAACCTCAACCGTCGGATGATGGAGAAGAAATAACGGATAGAAATCCAGAAGTTATTGGATATTGATTATTGTTTTACTCTGTTTATGTGTTGTCATTTGGTTTAACAAATTATTTGATTAAGGGATATCGATTCTAAATTCAAAGTGTATCTACAAACCAAAAAAAATTATATATATATATATATATACACTTCAATTTTTTTGCGACATATAGAAAAAGTCTAAATGTTGAAATGTGCTTGAAGGTTAACATTTACCTTGCAGTTTTAGAGTTGTTATAAGCGTTGGGATTATAATACTCTGTAGAGTTTGTAATTTGTGTTTAGAAGTATAGAATTATTTAGTCTGAATTATAATAATCAGTGTTTGAAGTGCAAAGTGTTCCACAAACAATTATAATCCATGCATAACTCTTTAATGCTCAAATCTCTATCTTACCTCTGCATTGTTATATAAAAAAAATTTGTTATATATATAAATATTTTTTTTTTTTTTTTAATGATGATTGACCATCTTATGCCAATAAAATCTAGATAAAGTAGTAAA
This sequence comes from Trichosanthes cucumerina, assembly GCA_036507285.1. Lineage (NCBI taxonomy): Eukaryota > Viridiplantae > Streptophyta > Magnoliopsida > Cucurbitales > Cucurbitaceae > Trichosanthes > Trichosanthes cucumerina. The sequence goes on along the minus strand of CM071836.1, from coordinate 11,775,610 downwards.
CGATTTTATTTTAAAAATATGCTTAGACTTTTTATTTTATTTAGTTGAACTTTGAATAAAAAACTATTTAGTCCTTACCATTAATTTTTTTAATTATTTAAGTACTCCTTTTTTATTATTATTATTATTATTATTATTATTATTATTTATCTATTTATGTAATGAGTAATATGCATGCATATAAACAGTACTTAAAAGTCACATATAACAGCTCAAAGTTTCAAATTTTCATAAGAATTAATTCATACTTTTGTTGATGTCAAAATGAATATAACTCACCGGTTAATTGTCACATAGTCTCACTCATGGTAATAAAAAAATCTGTAATGACTAAATTAATTTTAGAGAAAATTATAAAAAAAAATTCTCTTGAACTTTATTCTTGTTTTCAAAAACACCCGAAAGTTGCAATATTAATCTTGACTTTTCATTAATGTTTCAAAACTACCATTGAAGCAAACATCTGTTATAATGTTAGACGAATAATCCACGTGACCATAACTTGAAAAGTGACATAGGGGTATCTGGAATGCTTGTCTTGATTAAATCTGAAAGAATGACATTCTGACCCATGGACTTTACGTTCAATATTTTGATAGTTTTTTTACTCCAAGGATAATTTTAAAATATTTATGATAGGACAAAAATAATATTGCAACTTTTGAAAGAATTGAGATATCTTTGAAATAAGGACAAAGTTTTAGGATATTATTTTATAATTTAGTCTTAATTTTATAAGTAAAGTTTAAGGACTAAATAACCTAAACATTGGAAAGTTTAGATTTTTTTTTTCTTTTTGAGAAATGAAAGTTTAGGTATTTAATTAAGATGAAATATAATTAAAATTAAATTTAGAGACAAAAACAAACTAGGGAGAAAAAACATTTACCAACCACCATACTTTTTTTCCCCTCCCTAGTAAATGATCAATATGCTATGTTTTGCCTTTTTATGAAATTGATTTTTCTTCTAAAAGGGGTCCCATATATCAGAATTTGAAATATATTTATGACCTATCTAATACAGAGCTTTTTTATTTTTATTTTTACTTTTTTATGATATCAATACAAGAAGGACATGAGAAGGGCAGCTTTCACTAAAATATGTGAAAGTCATTTCCCTATGTTTTTGTATTCATATTTAGATAGTGTCAAGTTTCTTTCAACCTCTTTTTTCCTCCCCTTTTTCACCTTATATTGTAAAAATGTTAGCTGCCTCTCTTAAATTATTGTACTTCTATCTAACTCTAACATTTTCTCTTTTTACATCTCATGCAGTGAAAAAGAAAAAAGTAATGTATAGCATCATTAATGGTCACTTTAAAATAAATTAAAACATTTCCTACAAATAAATCACATATATGATAGGTGAAAGGGTAAATAATTAAATGTTGAATTACAAGTTTAGGCCATAACTTTTAGGTTTATGTCTATTTGGTCATTGAAGTTTAAAAAGTGTTTAATAGATTTTTAACTTTCAATTTTTTGTTTAATAGATCTCTAAATTTTTTTTATTTCATGTCTAAAATAGGTTGTTGACCTCTTCAATATTTTTAACATTCACTAACTTATTAGACACAAAATTGAAAATTTTGAATTCGGTTAGACTTAAAGTTTATTTTCATATCTAATAGATTAGTTAATTTTTACAAAATTTTGAAATTAAAAATTTAAAAACTTATTAGACATTTTTAAAATTTAGGGATCTACTAGACACAAAATTAAAAGATTTTAAAGGTCAAAGAAACTAAACTTGTACTTGATAACTATTAATTTATTTTTAGTTTTTTATTTTTGAAAATTAAGCTTATAAACATTTCTTTCCGTATGAATTTCTTTGTTTTGTTATCTACATTGCTAAATTTTGAAAACTAAATAAAAAAATAGTTTTCAAAAACTTATTTTTGTTTTCAAATTTTAGCTAAGAATTCAGCTTAAGATAAATAAAACTCATTATAAAGAAATTGTGAGAAAACAAACACAATTTTCAAAAACAAAAAACCAAAAATCAAGGCCCCGTCTAAGAACTATTTGGTTTTTTGTTTTTGAAAATTAAGTTTATAAATACTACTTATACTCACGAGTTTCCTTGTGTTTGTTATCCACTTTTTACCTAGGTTTTCAAAACTCCCAAGTTTTAAAAACTAAAAAAAATAGTTTTCAAAACTTGTTTTTTTTCTTAAAATTTGGTTAAACATTTAAATATTTTCTTAATAAAATGAAAGTTAGTCATGGTAAAAAATTGTAGACAAATGATAACCAAACAAGCACAATTAAAAAAAAAAATTGTTGATCATAATTTACCCTTAATTAAACCTATCAAGTATTTAAACCAAGTTTAGATGGAAGATTCAAGGGGGGAAAAGGAATGGTATATGTAATATGTTAATTTTATATTATGTAATAGTGAAAGTGGGACTGGTTTGTGTTGTAGCTAAAGCCAAACAATGGCAGAAGCTAGGAAAGTGTGAACTGTATGCAAGTGTTTGTGTTGTTGCTCATATATTTGTATGTATATATATATATATATAAACCAAACCCATGGATATGGATTATTTTCTTTGTCCTTGGTTTGAAAATTAGCTGAGTTTTAGAGAGAGAAAGAGGCCCACCATATATATAGAAAGGAAAATGGTCCTGTGTATGTATATATATGATCTTCTGCTGTCCTTTGAACTTTACAGGCTGTGAGAGAGAGAGAGAGAGAAAAAAAAAACTAATAAAGACAAAGAAATAGAGAGGGAAATATTTACAATGTGGGTTTTTTTAAGTTTAAATGATTTCATTAAGAAATGTGAGAGACCAAGTCAATGGAAAGATGGGTTTTTTTTTTCCTTCATAAAGAACAATAATTATTCCCCTCCTCACCCCTTCATTTCTGTTGACCAATGTAAATTTATTTTGAATAAATAGTATAGGATAAAATCCTGGCATTGTATAATATAATAATAGCTTAGATCTTTGAACAAGCTGATTCTTACTAGTGTATTAGTTAAGATAACATGTAACTTGATCCATGAGGTTGATTTCACAAAGTAATTAAGGGTCCGTTTGGTATGCAATTCGAATTCTGTTTTATGTTTTCAGATTCACTGAATTCAGTGAATATGTGTTTGGCATACGTGTTTTCGAAAATTGTTTTCGAATTCTGTAATCTAAATAGTATAAATTTTGAAAATAACATTCTTATGTTTTCATTGTATCCAGATTCTGAATTTAAAATTTTAAAATGCAGAATTATATTGAACAAATATCAAAATCTTAATAAATAAAAATATTTCAGGTTATAAACTTAATTTATTTTGTTAAATTAAAACATGTATAATATAATATATAATATATTATAAATTATATGATATAAAATGATAATTCTATAAAATTTATAAAAATCATGTTCATAAATTAATTAATAATGATTTATATTCAATCTAATAATTAGTTTGGCAACTACAACTAATTTCATGATATATAAATATGTTATAGGACACATTTTAAACAACTGTTTGAAATAGAATTAAATTTCTAAATCTGCTACCAAACACGTTTATGAAAATATGAAATACAACTATGTTTTCATTGAATTCATTGTTTTCAAATTTATGTTTTCAGATTGCATACCAACACAGACCCTAAGTAATTTTACTATACTTTCTTGATTATCTTATAATAATTCTTAGATGTAGATTTCGAAAATCTACATGCCCTTGATAATCATTGGGTACAAAATTGAGATATTTTTATATTCTCTTTTATACATTGAATGATGTAGAAGTGTCAGTCTCGTCGAATAATTTCTCTTCTATCAAGGTATTAATCTCGAAAACTGCCTTTTAACTAATTAGTCCTCTAACATATATATAAGTCCTGGGCTACTTTAATCCTATTAAAATTTAAAAGATCGAACAACCATCACTAGTAGAGAATTGTTTTCTCAAATAGAAGGAGAAAAAAAAAATTCTCAAAAGCTCTCTATAATATTATTCTACAATTATTGGAGTGAAGGGGGGACACAATTGACCCTCATAATCTTTGCTTCTTCTTGGGAGCAAGCTGTGTTCCTTTTACCAAAAATCTCAATTTTTTTTTTTCTCTCTCTCATTCTCTTTCATGAAGCATGATGGGAATAGAATGCATTTGTACATATTATTACCAACCAGCCCTAAAAAAAAAAAAAAAAAAAAAAAGTGACCAAAATTTGATATCTTCCCCACACTATCAAAGATTTTGTCTCCCAAATTCAAAATTTCTCACCTTTTGCCTTTTCAACTTTGTTCATATGCCAAATTCCTCCCCCTCAAAAAAAAAACCCAATATCTCTTTCTCTCTTTCTCTCTCAAATTATTCATTTTCTTTTCTTTTGAGGGCAAGTTTTTTTTTTTTCTTCTCATATATCCTAAATTAAAACTAGCTGATGATAAGAGAAAAGTTTAAGGTTTTATTATTAAATTTTATAATAGAATATGCAAAGGAAGACTAAGGCAAAGATGGGTTTTTGTTTCTTTCTTTTTCTTTTTTTATTTTTTCCTCTTGCTAAAATAAATGAAACATAAAAAGCAAATAGAACAAAACCAAAAGGGAATCACCCATTGAGAACCCACTAGAAATTTGCATCATGAATTGACAACAGGACATAATTCCAAAAACCCTTTTTATATGATTTTTTTTCTTTTTTTCTTTTTGGGGTTTTGGGTTTTGGTTTTGGACTTTGATGTGACAATTTTAATTTACTTAACCACTATTTTTCTTTTGTAGGTATTAATGGGGTTAATAATATATTTAAATTAGTCTAATCTTCTAAAGATACAAAAAGAACTGACATTTGATCATTACTGAATGTCATGGTTATTTATTTGGTATCAAATTTTCTATTTTGGGTATTACCTATTTTGGTCTAATTCTTGTCTTGGGTGGTAATTTCTTTTTTAACGGTTATTATTTGATTGGTAAAAATTAAAATTTAGTTGGCCTGACCTGAACTTTCTATTTGAATTTCAAATTTTTTTCGCTCCCACTTTTACTTTTATATTTAATTTTTTAAAAAAAAATGAAGGAAAGAAAGATACTTTTGTTTTTTTTACCATTATATCACTGTTCTATTTTTGTTTTTCCAAAAATACTCGAAAACTGCCTTTTGGGATTTTTGAAATGTATTGATTTTTTTAAAAACATTTTGAAAAATAAGAATTTTTTTTCTTGCTTTTGTTCATATGGTAAAAGTAGTTATTACGTCAACATCTTATAAGGATTACCTACATTAATAAATAATAATATTCATAGATACATTATTAGTTTAAATACAGTTCTAGGCCATAAACTTTTCTTCATTTTATAGTTGACCCCAAAATTGTAATTTCGATGCTTGAGTTTTTATTTACCCTTTAGCGCTTAAGTTTAATAATGAAAATTGCACCTCCAGAAAAAATTCCATGACCAAAATGTAAAAGTTTAAACAATAAAACAAAATGGAATATTAGTTTAGCTTTAAAAGAATAATAATAAAAAGATTCATACGAAATTTAAAGTTTGATTCTAACGAATGAGAGACACTCTTACCACTAAAGGAACTCAAGATTTCAAACAATATCGAAGAAATAAAAATAAATAAAGTATAACTTTTGGAGAAGGAAAAAAAAAGTAAATATAGTTGAGAAAAACTTAAAAAGAATTGATAGCTACTACTTATACCAACAAGATGCACCTTATTTTTCGATGACTCAATCATAGGAACTGCACAGTTAAATGTACTTGGCTTGGATTGGAGCAATCCTATGTTGGGTGATCTCCTGGGAATTTTCTTAGAGAGCATGTGAGTGAGGACAAATTATGTTGAAAGGACCCGTGTTGGTTTGTGGGGATAGTATTTTTACTCTTACAAGAAGTCATGGATGATATAGTGACGCAGTCAGGTCGCAAGAAATCCTGGACCTGGAGCGTTACAGTAAAAATTGAGTCGTAAAAACCACTTACCAAATAAAAATTGAATCGTAAAAACCACTTACCAAATAAAAATGGAGGATGGATCGTAACTTATACATTTGAATTTGATAGGTAAATTAGTGAAGGCATTGAAGCACGTGAATTAGGAAAGGCAAAGGCAAAGACAAATAACCTAGGGCATTGAGAAAAAAAAAAAAAAAAAAAGTGATGGATCCAAAAAGCAAAAGTGGGTTTTTGATAATAATTTTAATTTGAGTGCATTTTTCTCCACCATTCCATTAACTATAAGCTTTTCAACTTTGACGTAAAAATGCATTTACATGCCTACTTAATATTACAAATGCAACCCATTATCCCTTTTGTTGTATATATATTAAGGATTATTCATGTGTGGAAAAAATGATCTAGAGTCAAATATTATGATACTATTGCATATAAAAAAAAGTATTATATGATGGAGTAAGATGTTCCTTTAGCTTTTACACGATGTCATATTAATTTTCGACTGCAATTCAATTGGATAATTAACGTTGAAGATTACTAAAGAAAGAATAGTTTAATTGGCAATCTTGAATATGTTAACGATTATAAAGTATGTGGTTCAAATCTTCCAATTCTCTATTCTACTAAAAAAAGGTCAAAAACTTTTGGTATGCAATTTGGATTTTGTTTTATGTTTTCAGATTCACTCAGTGTATATACATTTGGTAGAATATACATTTGACATATGTATTTTCAAAAACTGTTTTCGAATTCTGTGATTCAAATAGTCCAAATTCTAAAAATTACATTTTTATGTTTTCAGATTTGGAATTTGAAATTTTAAAATGCAAAATTCTACTAAAAAAAGACAAATCCTTGTATTTCATGTTATAAACTCAATTTATTTGTGTTAACTTAATATATATATATATAAATTATAATTTATATGATATTGTAAAATAATAATTATATAAAATGTATAACAAAAAATGTGTTCATAAATTAATTAATGATTGTTAATGATTGTTAGATTCTACCTAATATTAATTTTGCAACCACAACTAGTTTTATAGTCTATTAAATATATTATAGAACACATTTTGAACTATTGCTTAAATTGGAATCTAATTTTAAAATTTGCTACCAAACACATTTATGAAAACATGAAGTACAACTCTATTTTTATTGAATTTCTTATTTTTAAATTTTTATTTTTAAATTGTCTATCAAACCGACCCTAAAATTTTACATAATACACACCTCAAAAAATGACTGTGTTGGAAGAAAAGAACATGACAAGAAAAGAAGAGAAGAGAGAAAGTGGAGGGAAATATAAATAACGACTTTATGGGGGTATGGGGAGAGTGTACTAAAGAATGAGGGGGTTTCTAGTAAGAAGAAATAGGTAAAGACAGGAGTCCTCCAAAAAAGCAAAACTCAAAAAAAAAAAAAAAAAGGTGTTTTGGAAAACCAAAAATAAAATAAATAAAGATGAACAGTTGGATTGCTTCAGAAAAAAGGTCAGAAAGATTAGGTTATCATAAAGTGGAATATGGTCTTTTCTCTCTACAACCACCCTTCTGCCACTCAATTTAAGCTCTTTCTACGAGGTCAATTCTAGAGAGAGAAACTCTACTGGAGTGAGAAATTAGTTTACAGATAATATTAAAAAAATTTTTAGACGTTGAATGAATTATAATAATTTATAAAGTTAAATAATTTTGCATCTCAAATACACATTATTATAACTCAAACTAACAATTCTGTATCCGAAACACATGTTATAACTTCAGAGATTATTATAAACTCACTTAGCATTTTAAATAATTTTTAATTAATAAATTTAAAAAAATTTGGTAGAGTGAAGATGAAATATACAAAAAGGTTAGTACAATCATGGTACTATATTATATGTAAAAAAAAAAAGGGTTTATGATAGGAAAGGACTACTTATATGTTTCAAATATTTAATTATCAATTGTACTATATTATACTCACAAAAAGATTTTGATAGGAAAGGACTAATAGTAGTTTTAAATATGTAATAATTTTAATAGACATGATAGTCTTTTTTTTTTTCCTACCAAGTATAGATATAATAGTCATATTGTTTGAACTAGGAAATTTTAAATCTATCAAATAATTTGAACTCAAAAAACTTTAAATATACCTAATATTAGAGTGAAAGGTTCTGTGCATTCTATATATGAATCTAATGTCAAAGTTAAGGAAGTGTTTGAATCTTGTGTGATTACTTAACTATTAGGGCTTGTTTAGGATACAAGTTATAATAACATGTATTATAATAATCTGTCAAATACTATGTACCTCAAACACAAACTATTATAACTTTAGATTAAACAATTCTGCATTTTAAATAGTATTATATGATTGCACAAACTATAATAACTCACAGACTATTATAACTCATTTAATGCCCCAAACAATTTCTTAATGTGACGAAGTGAGAGAAAAAAATGGTATTTTTTTACCATGCATCTAAAGATTATGAGACTTATAAGCCACATTAATGGCATTGGATTTCAAGCATTTTATTTCCTAGAAAATACTTCTTTAGCAGCCCAAAAAAATTTACTATCCACCACTAAGTTTTTGACACGTATCTACGTTCTTTTGGAAAAGGAAAAGGTCCCTCCTCTCTATTCCAGTGGACAAAAGTTTAATAGTGAGCTACCAGAAATTACTATGGTTGAATCTTAGTAGGTAAGTATATTATCCTTTTCTAATTTCTAATGAAAACACTTGTTTACACATTAGATCGATCAAAGAGCTCTTATTGATTTTCTGATGTATAGTTCTTTTTATTGCATTTTGTAATAAATTGAATCTCACAAATAACTTTAAGTGCCCACTAGAAATTAGGGGTAAACATCGATCGGTCGGGGTCGGTTTTCGACCCCAACCGACCCCCGAACCGACTAAGGTCGGTCGGTTCGGCCGACCCTTTTGTTTTTTTTTAAACTGACCAAAACAGACCGACCGACTGGTCAGTTCATCGGCCGGTTTATATATATATTTTAAATATTTATTTAATTAATTATTTAATAATTTAGAATTATTATTTGATTATTATTTATTTATTATTTAATATATTTTGAGAAAATCTTTATAGTTTTTTATTTTTTATTTTTTATTATTATTATAATATATATATATATATATATTAAAAAAAAGGTCGGTTCGGTCCTGCCCCAAACCGACCGACCGATCCCGACCGAAAAAGCCACAAAACCAACCGACCGCACTCGATTCGGTTGATTTCGGTCGGTCGAGTCGGTTTTCGGTCTTTTTTTGCTCACCCCTACTAAAAATAACCCGCACATACAAAAAAAAATCAATAACATTTATCTATTAAAACGTAGACAAATATTGCAATTTTTTCGAATCATTAAATCAATCAAACATTTAGAAAATGTAAATAATATCTTAACCCTAAATATAACATTCAAGCCAATAGATCCAAGTATCGAATATAGACCAACAATAACACATGTACAAGAAGATCTACTTTTATGTACTTCTCCTTTTAAATCTCAAAACCAACCACAAATTTTGATTGCTATGGCGTGAGACAAGTATATCCCAAATTGTTCTACAACACAATTTTTTTATAAAAAAAACAGAAAAAAAAAACATATCCACTATATGTTGGTCAACATGAACACTATATTATATTAATCCTCGAACATAATATATATATATGGCCGACACTATGTCCCATTTCCCACATGCAGACGAAAAAAACAAACTCTCCCAAATCTCTCGTGGGCCAATAATCTAACCCATCCCTTTCCATTCTAATTTATTAATATCACTCACCAACATCATTAATTAATCTCTAAATTCTCCTAAAGTCAAACAACCAAACAACTACATAAATAAATAAATAAATTAATTAATTAATTAATTAAACCACACCCATTTTTAATAACCAAGATTAGAAACGAATAATAATATGTTCAAATGGAGCATGGTCCGAAGAGATAATTCAAAATAACATTGATTAATTTCATATACAAAACATAATAAAAGATTTTTTTTTTTTTTATGGGTAGTATCTGATCTTTTGTCTTTGCCAATGTGCCATTTTTTTTTAAAGACATAAACAGAAGCACATAATCATAATAATAATAATGATTTTTCAGATTTTGTTCATGGAGTGGGTTTGGTTCTTTTGGAAGAACAAGATGTGGGAGCTGTTGCTGACAAAAACACTGTTGTCCCTACTTCCCACGAATCGTTGGAGCTTTCAGAGCTGAAATTGGCTTCTATTACTCCATTGGGGCTCCCTGCTTCTGCTTCTGCTTCTGCTTCTGCTTCTGATGATAATGTTCTTGATCTCTCTTCCTCCTCCTCCAAATGCTGCTTCCTCTTCTTCCCCGATCGGGTTTCTTTCGTTTGCCGTTTTGTTACCTCCGTTATCACATTGCAACATTCCTCCACTCTTCCCTGTGTTCGTCGTCGAGACAATATCTTTAGATTATTGACTTAAGCTTTTGAGTTTAGTGGATGCTTTGAACGAAGAAATGGAAGAAATAATGTGTGCCCATGTGAGAAAAAGTTTGATACTATTGAAAAATCATTTTGATTTTGATTTTATAACTTTTGAAATATCTATTTTGCTAATAAGTTTTTTTTAGGTGAACTAAAAAAAACATAAAAGTTTTTAGGTTCCTAATTTATGACATTTTTATTTTAATATTTAATTTATTGAAATTAATTCATCTCTTTATTTTGCTTTATATAAATAGATATTGTGGCTTTGACTTCTTCAATATGTGTGGACATGTATTGAAACTATATTCATTGTTTAAAATATAAGTATGGATAAATAAATATTAGATACTTTAATATATATATATATATATATATATATAAAAGACAACAAAACAATAGAAAAAATAAAAAAAGTTAGTGAATAAAAATACATTTTGAAAATTTTGAAACTAAAATAATTACTTTTTAAAAGTTTTAATAACTAAAATACACATTTTAAAAATCGAACAAAACAAATCTAAAAAAGCTTGTGGAGCAAAATGAGATAACGTGGTTTTCGGTCAAAAGAGAAATATAAGTTTACCAATTATATGAAACCTTTTCTTTTTTGTTTTGTTGTTTTTTTTTTTTTGAAAAGTACATCTAACATTTTTATTTGACTATTTCAAAAGCTCATATTCGGACTACTTTTAGTAAATATTTTCATATTAATTGTTTCTCTACTCTTAGATAATCATTTATATACTTCTAATTTAACATAAGACAAAGTCATAGGCTTGATTTTTTTTTTAATTTTTATAATAGAAGGATTTTTTTATTTTTTTATTTTTGAAGAAGAAGAGATCAAGAAAGAGATTTTGGGTAAAAAGAGGCATAAAAAAGTAAAATAAAGAGTTTTTTTTATTATTAAAAAAAAAAAAAACCTTGGTTATTTTGAGGGCATTAAGAAGCCGATCCTGAAAGTCCAATGGGTTACTGTTACAGTTACAGTTGCAGTCTTCCATCTCTTCAACAACGCTCACCATTGCCGATACAGCCATCACTGAAGGAAGAAACCCCACCGATCTCGAATCTGTGAAAACAAATAAACAAAGAACTAAAAAAAACTGAAATGGAACCAAAAAAAAAAAATAGGAGCTTTCTTTGTGGCACAAAAATGGCAGATTCAAATTTACCAGAGACGAGAGAGAGAAGAAGACGCTCACAGCGCCTGAAAAACTCCCTCTGAATGCACTGATTCTTCAACCCAAGCCGTTTTGTGATAATGCCAAGAAACGAAACAGGGGTCACTGGATGCATCTTCCATTGAAGAGCTGTAAGCACCAAAAGCTCCATTCTCTGTATCGTTTTCGCTTCAAAAATGTACTTGGAATCTTCCACCTGCACACACACACACAAAAAAAAATTGAAATGGGTATCTTCAAAAACTGATTTATTTTGATGGGTTGTGGAAAAAACAGAGGAAAAATCGCTTTATTTTACCTGAAGGTCAAGAAGAAGAGGGACATGAATTTCTTCGACTTTAGCGGCCAAAGAGATGCAAGTTACAGCAAGAAGCTGAAGCATCCATGGCTTATCTCTCTGAAAATGAGGTCCAGAGAGGATTGTATCGAGGTAATTAATGGCTAAGAGAGCAGTGAGAGAGGAGAAGCCATAAAAAGCATTAACTTTAAGCAACCAGTCGACGGCCTCTGTTCTAGCCAGAGACAGAGTGCCGTCTCTTTCAATCAAGTTCTCCAAAACGCCACCGTTTTGGAGATTCTGATGTCGTTCTTTGGACAACAAATAACAGAGCTCTTCGTCTTCCAAAACAACCAAATGGGTCGTCTCTTCCAAGAAGGGGGTGCCGCCATTGTCGTCGAAAAGGCGATCCTCTGTTTGCAGGTCTTGTTCTTGTTCCTCTGTGCAGTAGAGAAAGAAGAGAGAGTTATGGCGGCGTTGGGTTCTGTTTTCAATTGGGTGCAAAGCCATTTTCTTCTTCTTCTTCTTCTTCTTCTTCTTGGAAGAAGAGGATTGAGTTTTGTGGAGTCATTATAGGGAAGAGAACAGAAACCCCATTAGACCCATCTTCTTCTTCTTCGTTGCTGCTTGTTCTGGTTCTTCTTTGGGAGTTGGGGATGGAGGTGAAAGAGAGAGAGAAACAGAGGTGGGTTGAGTTTTTTTCTAGCAGAGTGGGTTTCAAGGTTGTCTTTTTTATAAAATAGCGAGTGGGTTTTTTTTTTTTTTTTAACAAAAGAAAAATATTTTTTGTATATACACGCATGGATTAAATTTCCGTCGACATGTCTATATTTTCGTCGATATTTTCATATGTCCATAGGTTCGATATCAACACTAGGGATGAATCGATATTTTCATTTTATAGTATTTCTAGAAATATCCTCCACATTTTAAACCTTGTATATACATCCAAACTTTAAAATGTGGATGGGATGAAATGTGGAGATCTTTTTTTTTTTTTTTGAAGTACATCCACTATTGGAAGTGGGGGATATACTTGATGCCTATGCTTTTGTTGGCGAAAATATGGAAATCTCAATTTTATAGCAATGTTATGTTACTTATTGTAATATTATATTCACATTATATTACATTTTATTGTTATTTCTTTAATATTTTATCAAATCTATACAGTATAGTATAATGGAAATGTCTTTTTTGACTGTGACTTAGTATAATGGAAATGTTGATTCACCCTTTATCTTTATATCGAACCCATGGACATGTGTAAATATTGACATGCCGATGGAAATTTAATACCACACATACACTAAACTACACTAGAGAATGTTGTCATACTGTGGTTGATAGGTTTTGTCCGTTCAATATATAAAAAGAAAAATCGTAAAAGTAAGCATTAAATGATTATTAAAGCAGGTAGATTTTCGAATCCACATATAACAATTATCGATATTGTCAATCGGAGCAATATCATGAGACAAGACACTAATTATCATTTAAAAGGTTGTTGATATAGACTAAAAGAAAGGTAATTGCATATATTTTTTTTTTATTTTTTTGATTGACTTTGAAATTTGGTTATCTATTAATGAGATTCAAAATATTAGTGAGATCTACTTATCTATTAATGCTATAAAAAGAGAGATGGATGGTTTTGTAGTTTGGGTGTGTTGTGTTGTGTTGGCACAAGCACCAAGTTGAAGTTGGACCCCAAAAATATAACAAGCTCTTTGCTTCTATGCTAGCTAAATAAAAGAGGCCTTTTTATTATAGAGGGAGAAAGAGAGGGAGATTACTTTAGCTGCATGGGATTTTGGTATGTGTATTAAAGTATATTCTTTGAATAACTTCTTTTTATTAACTATAGATTCGAATCTTCCACAATTTAAAAAAAATAATTTAGGTGACGTTCAATAATCATTTGATTTTTCATTTTTGGTTTTTGAAAATTATGTTTGTTTTTCCACAATTTCCTTTCATTTCTCTACAATGATTTTCATCTTTCTTGAGGTAACATTTAAGTTTCTAGTCAAAATTCAAAACACAAAAACAAGTTTTTGAAAACTATTTTTAATTTCCAAAACTTAGCTTCGTTTTTAAAACGTAGGTACAAAGTAGATTAAAAAAACATAGAAACTCATTAATAGAAATAGTATTTTTAAGTTTAATTTTCAAAAACCAAAAATAAAAAATCAAATAGTTATCAAACGGGGTGAAACGAAATCTTAAAATGGTTTTTAATTTTTTTTTTTTTTTTAATTTGGACAAGAATTCATAAGAAGGATAAAACTCGAGAAAACAAACCTGGAGATTCAAAATTTAAAAATTAAATAATTATGGAATGGACCTTTAGCTAGTATCCATTTTTGTTATAGTTTCAAATTCTTATTTATGATATGATATTCTTAATAGTTTTAAATACATTATTAGATATTTGAAGTATCACTATTTCTTTTCTTCTTCTTTTTTCTCCTTATATTTTAAATTTGTCATTGGAATTGAATGAAGAAGAAATGGTGGTTAATTTCCACATCTTTTCATCTCTTTCTAATTTAAAAGCCTATTTTGTTTTATCTTACCTAAATTAAAAATTCAACAAGAATATTACCACATTAATTATATTTCACATTTCACATTTTTTTAGTACAACGATATTTGTTGTAGGAGGATTCAAACCTTTAACTTCTTGATCGATGATACATATCAATTATCGCTGAGTAAACTCACTTTAATTTTTACATCTCATTTAATTAAATAAAAAGTATATTAAATGAAATATTGCCACAAAATACTTCAAATGTCAAGTCACTAATTTCATCAACATTATTGAGAAAGAATTTGATTGAAACTTTTTTTAAATATTCAACATGAAATTCAAACTTTTAAATGATTAGATATGATATGAAAGAATAATAAATATATTTCATAGACTAAATGTTATATTTAGCCCTTAGAGAAAGAAAAAAAACTTCTAGATTTGTATGTTATTCTTAAAATCACAAATTTCATAATTATAATAATATTACTTTTTGGACAATAAACACTTCATAATCTTTTAACGAAAGGATATTGCTAATTTTGAGCTAAATATAAATATGAATTTATTTGTTAACTTTACCTGAAAAGTCTAATAATATGGGCCTACCTCTTCTTGCTTCTAACCGACATGAAATTTTAGTTGGATCTTTGATATAAGGTGATGTCTAATGTAACTTTCAACAATTGATGAAATGAGATTTATAATAAGGTTGACAAATGTGTAACATTATAAATCTAAGTCGTGTTATATTATTTGAATCTAATTCTATTTCTTCTAAAAGAGACAATTTAAAAATAGAACATAAAGAAATTGATGACTCGATTTTGTTTTGATTCAAACGAAAAGAAAAAATCTTTTCTACTTTTTTTTAAATAGGAGTTCTTTTTTAAGACTTTTAAATTTAAATAGGGGCATCTTATTCTGTTCAAAATATGGAAAAGACAAGAACACAATCAAAAAGGTCTTTGATTCTATCTAGATCTTCATGTTACTTAGTTAAAATAAATAAAATATAATATCATATAAAATACTAAACAAATTAAAGAGATAAATTTGTTGGAAAAACAACTCTTATTGTATACCAACTTGAGAATAGCTCTAATTCGTTTAAGATATTATCTTTGATCGAAAAGTCAAAGGTTCAAATTCACACACACATGTATACAAAATAATATGATATTGTGTTCTTCTATATCTAAGTTTGCATGATTATACTTTTAGTTTCATCTAAAAGACTTCGTATCAGTAGATATGCTATCATGTACTTGTCATAGATCTTCATATCTTTTAGTCAATGTGAGACATTGTTCGCATTTTCAACAAAATGCATCTTATATTTGTGGGTTAGACTTAGGATGAAGAAATACATTAGTCAAAGACGGTACATTTACGTCATCTATCATCTTTCTTGTTATACTATGCCAATTTAACCAATATTTATTCAATAAACATATCATACCATCGTTCCATTCACGATATTAATAATAAAGACTAAATAAAATCATTTTCAAATGTCATGTAATTTAAATTTGTAAAAATTTACAGATGAGATGCAATATTTACAAACTTTTACTTTAATTTTAAAATATTAAAAAATTAATTGAAAAAAATGTGTATAATGTATACTTTAATGGCATGTATTTAGCCTATTGTCATGAATTGGATTAATATTTTGAAAGGAATCGAGAAATAGTACTTTATTGGTAATGACACTCACAATCCCCAAGCAGAAATTTACATTACAGCTCACCATTTTTGTTTTAGTTTTTCATTTATTTTCTTGATCTTTTAAAAGTTAAGTTAAAAATAATTTTGGTCCAACTTTCATAGAAATGACAATTTAGATTCTCAAGCTCAAGGGGATGTTTGGCGCGCTGTGTTGGAATCAGAAACCCTGGATTTCAAAAACTCTGGAATTTCTTGGTTGGAATCAGAAACACTGGACTTGCAGAAAACAGTGTTTGGAGCGCAGGGTTGTGTTAGGTGTGTTGCAGAAAACAGTGTTTGGGGTGCAGTGTTTTGCTGGAATGGGTTGCATAAAACAGTGTTTGGGGTGTAGTGTTGTGTTGGGTTAAGTGTGTGCCGTCTGTTTTTTTCTAAATTAAATACTTAATATTTTTTAAATATAGTAATTTTGTCTTCTTACTTTATTTTTTAACTTCATAACTACATAATTACCTATCAACAATTTATCTAATGTATCTAATTTAAGTTTATAATACTTTGTAGGAGTATAAAAACAACTAAGTATATATTGTAATGTGTAATGTAAGAACTGTGGCGCCAATGATAAAGTAAAACAATCGATGCATAGAAATATGTTGGTTAAAGAAACATGTTACGCTGACTGAAATAAATAATAAAAAAAAATAGAGATAGTTGTCCAATGAAGTTCAACTAAACATAAAATTCTAAAAAAGTCATAGAGAGTGGTAGATGGAAATAGAATCAGGTTTCAGGTGCTTTTCCCAGAACTTCCACACAATAATCATACTTCCAATTTGGGGTAGTTCATGCAAAGAAATAGTTCAACATCATACTATTCAAGAGAAGCGTTTTTGCAACAACCATGCAGTCCTGCCTTGTCATCCCTGGGATTGCCTTCAATTTTGCATATAGCTCGTTCACTCGAGCTACTAATATTATATTAATAATATTTACACGCAAAAATATTATCCACCACAATGTATGTAGTGCATATATACAAAATCTAATCAATATATATATATATATATATATATATATATATATATATATTTAATTCAACAATCGTCAATTCCCATTCCAATTCATCCATATATGGTTTGCGAGATGTTCCCTCCACATATGTTGTCTCTACAAATCCATTATTTGGTTCATCCCAGTTGAATCGGGGTCACTTGGGTGTGCCTCCTCGAATGTGGGATCTGGGTTCATCTTTTGTATAATTAAGTTGTGCAACAAACAACATGCAGTTATAGTCCTGCACTAGACTTCTACTGGGTAAAAAGGCTTTCCTCATAGTATCGCTCATCGTCGGAGTTGTCCTTGTTGGTGGTCGTTTAAGTTGTCATCAGAGTTGGTCGGGTCACCGGTGTAGTCATCGGAGTTGTTGTCGAAGTTGTCATCGAAATTGTTGTTGAAATGGTCATCGAAAATGAAAAACGACAAATAGAAATGGAAAACATGGTACAAAATCTATGAGGTTGTGTTTCAAAACCCATGGAGTTGTGTTTCAAAACCCATGGGGTTGTGTTTTCAAAACTCTTGGTTTTGAAACCCAACACCACCCTAACCCAAACCAATGGGCCAAACACCCCCTAATTGGTAAGATTTAATTTTTATACTTTCAATTTTGTAACAATTTTAGTATTTAAATTTTAGTAAGTAATAATTTACTCTCTATACGTTAAAATTGGTAGTCATTTAATCCCTACTGTAAAAATGATTGTTAAAATTTAATAAAATTTCTTAGATAAGTAGATCAATAAATTAACTAGGGATCCACTATATTTATAAGCTAAAAAATATCAATCGTCAAATAATAAAAATTGACATTTAATTTTAATAAACTTTTTACAATATAGACTAAATTGTTATATGGTACTGGACTAAATTATTATAAACCAATAACTAAATTGTTATTTTTGCTAAAATTTAAAGACTAAAAGTGATTTTTAACCTAAAATTTATCTCATAAATCTCTCTATAATTAAAAAGGAAAAAAACATTATCTCTTCTCCTTCATTTTCAATTTAAAACATCATTAAATCTAAAAGTTTAATCTTATACTCACCCACAGTACTTAAATCTAGTTTTTAACGGTAACACCCCTAATTTTCAACACAATTCCAACTAGGGACGTCACTAGATAGCACCTTCTGCACACAAATTTGAAAGATAATCTGCGCTTATCCTGATGAATCCAAAATTTTTACTTAACTTTGCTTTAAGCAAGAAACACTTCTAAGAACTTTTTCAATGCCCGACCTCCTCCAAACTACAACAAAGCAGTGCCTGGCTTCAAGAGACTCACACACACAGAGGGCAAAAAAAAGCATTAAACAAAAGTTAAACGAGCATGCTGAACAAGGAAACTAAAAGAATAATGTCATGCTCAACAACCCACAGAGTTCAGAAAACCAACGAGCAATAAACAGAAGTCAAAGTTCAACTCATAAATACAAAGAGCTTCCTAAGATCCAAAATAAGGTTCCTCTAAGTCAAGAGTGGTCTCATAGCCCCGCATGTCGCCACCGTCGCTCTCCAGCTCACTGTTTGCCCTTACCTGCAATCAAAGACATTAAAGTAGACGGGTGAGTATAAAAATACTCAGTAAGTAGCCCACTCACGTCCAAACTATAAATTTCACAAGTGCACACACAGAGGTAAAACAGGTTCGCAACCAAAGCAACTTAGGGACTCAAGACTAGACGTTCACGTGTCTACCTCACCCCGAGACTCACCGACGATCCAGAAACCTAGGCGGCCATAGACGGGGGCGCACCCCAACGCGAAAGAGTAATCACTCTAACGCCCACACAGAACGCAATAGAGCCTCGACTCTAAAGCCCACACAAATCGCACAAGGGCGGCCCACCCAAGTGCCCACACAGAGATCACATAGGGTGCTCGACCCATGTCCACACAACTCGCAAAAGGGCGCACTCGACCCTAATGCCCACAGGCTCGCAAAAGGGCGCACTCGACCCTAATGCCCACACAGCTCGCAAAAGGGCGCACTCGACCCTAATGCCCACACAGAGATGCCAGCCTAAAGGTTTTGTCTCGCTCGGGGTCACTCAGTGGGTTTGGTAACGCTAGCCTAGGAAGTCAAGCTCTAACGTTTCTCCTAGGCTTCCCCTAAACCATTCCAAGGTCGTCCTGAAACCGAGTCCCTAACCAACAACCTAACTAGCCAACCACACAACCCGCCATCAAACCCTTGGCCCATACACAAAACCAACCAGCCAATCCTAGCCTAAACCACCACACAACTCATCCTGCTCCGTTCCAGGGGTCAACCACACAACTCGCTCTACCATACAGACTCGAGTCTCACTCAGCAACCAATCACGAGTCATAAGAGCACATTCATGAGCTAAGCAATACATTCAGGGCACACAAGTGATTCAACTACAAAACTTACAAGCGGTACAGGGTAATCACCACCAGAACAGGATATTCAGAGTCTCATGCACCAAGTGCCAATTAACAACCACACAACAGTTATAAAGTCAACAACAACGACCCTATACTCAAACTCATTCGCTTATGAACTTGATGCTTAAACCAAACAGCTACTTACCTCGAAATAATTGTGCAAAGGAAGGTCCTTACTCCTGCTAGCAACCCTAAGCACAGTTACAAGCTGAACCGGTTCTCCGCTCGATCTTAGCCTCGAGATTTCTTCAAAGATCTACTCCTTAGCCGACGGATCTGATCCTGCCCATCAAAAACCAACACAATCAGCAAGATCAAAGCATTTTGATTTGGACAGAAGAGCTAGGGAGATCGGTTCGGATCCAAGAGAGAGATGGAGACAGCTGAAGAAGGGTGAGGGAGAAGAGAGAGAAAACCAAGGGGCGGTTGTCCTGCGTCAGTGCAGCAGCACACGAGTCCCCAGCACAAAGAAGCCGCTGACGAGTACGAGTCGGTGTGAGGAAAGGGCCTCGACGCAGCTTGGGACAACTTGGATAAGGTCTGAAGGAGAAGAGGGAGAGAGCGACGACTGAGAAGGAGAAGACGAAACGGAGAGGGAGATGCGGCGGCGAGGGAGACGGAGAGGGACGAGAGACGGAGGAGAGGAGATGGATCGGATGAGGGGGAGAGAGAGAGATCGGGCGAGAGGGAGGGATGCAGACGGAAGGAAATGGGGAGAGGGTTGCCGCGCCGCCGCCGGCCTCGCCGCCGCGTGCGCTCCTCTGCTCACAAGCGAAGGGACGACGTCGAAGGGAGGGGGCTACGACCTCCCAATCCTTCTGCCCTTTTTTTTTTTTTTTTTAGAAAAATAAAACCCTAGAAACTTAAGGAAAGAGAGGAGGAAAGTTACCTTGAGTCCCTTCTCCTAAAACGCTCGATAAGAAACTCAAGGTCATCAACCAAATTTAAAGCGAGATTTAGAAATACTTGGGTCCCTGTAAGATTCGATAATCAAATTCTTAGCCCAAAACTTAAAAAGAAATTACAACAAGAGCCAAAATCAACTTTAAAAAGAACTTATAACTTACTTGAAATTACCGGGCGTCACATTAACTATCTAATCTTCCATGTTTTCTATCCTTTTGTAAGTTGTGACAATATTTTAAGTTTTACATTATAACATTGACGTCTTGTTTATTTTTATTTTTATTTTTAAATGTATAGAGATTTTCCTTTGAATTTGATCGAAAATTTTCATTCTAATAGACATACTGTCTTGCATTAAAAGAATAGATAAAAGGGAATTGAAGCATGGATGATCAAAATCTTGTTAAGATAAATTTTGATAATTCAATGTTATGTCTCTACCATTAAGTCTAAAATTTTCATTTTAATTCTTTTTTTTTTTTAAAAAAATAGATAATATCATAAATAATTGTATCCAAGCAAACATCCATGTAGTGTATATAAAGTATGACATGAATTAAGCATATGTTTTGCTTCAAAGAGGTATTACTAGCCTCGATCAAATTTTACCATTGACAGTGACGAGTAGGATTTAGGAGGGGTGTCATATATAAATCCCTTAAACTCCTATCTGAAATTATCTGATTCTCTGTAATTTTGTTCTAAGCCTAAGATAGATATGTATTCTCTCGCAATTACCCTTTTTTGTCAACCTAAAGGTCATTTAGTTTTTTTTTTTTTTGTTTTTGAGTACAACAACATTGTTAGCAGTGCGACCAAAGTCTCACATCGGCTAGAGAAGGGGAAGATCATACGTATATAAGTGAGAGACACTATCTTCAAGCCTTTTGGATGAAATCAAAAGCAAAGGTATGAAGGTATATGCCCAAAGTGGACAACATCATACCATTCGGGGGTGAGGGAAGACATTATACATCTACCCTAAAAACGAGACATTTAAATTTTCGCCTCACATTTTTTCCACTAAAAATCACCTTTTCACATTAATACTTACCATGCCCTATGCATTTTGAAGTCTTATTTTATTTATAAATCTTACTAATCTTTATTAAATATTAATTCATTAGTTTTTTTTAGTACCTTAATTCATTAGTTATATGTGGGGAATGGGTTATAAAAAAACACATTATTTAAAAGTATATATAAAATAATTTTGGAGAAAAATTTTAATTCTATGATAGTGTTATAGTGTTTTTTAAGTTTAACGATATCTAGAGGTAGAGAGATTTAAATCTCTGACTTCTTGGTCATAGATACATCTCAATCAGGGTGGATTTAAGAAGTCCCTAGAGGGTTCGAGCCTTTCCCCCTCAACTTTTGAGAAGCATAGTTTGTATATATAAAATGCTACATTAATTTTACAAAGTTTACCTTGGCCTAGTGGCAAGTCCTTTTCAATATGTCAGTTGAGTTATGTTTTTTTTTCATTCATACTTTTTGTTGTAATCTATTCTTAAAATTATTTGTTTTTTAAGAATATATTTTTCTTCTTGATATCAAATATAATAAAAATGAATGCATATATTTTTTAATTTTTAGAAAATTATTTTTAAAAGTTAATTACATAAAAGAAAATATGATTCTATAAACCATAAAAATGAAATGAGACTATATACAACAAATATTAATGCGTTTAAAATAATTTTTATACGAATTCAAACACCTAACTTAAAATTCTGGATCTGCCACTGATCTCAATTATCTCAATTATCGCTAAGTTAAGTTCACATTCTATTTAAAATTTTATATGTGAAAAAAGTTTTGATAGAAAATTTCCGTTTTCAAACCTTTTAAATTTAGGATTTTTTTTAAATGAAGGAGTATTTTAAAAAAATACGTCTTTTTAGGTTTTTTTTTTCCCTTAAGGGCCCCACACATGTGTTTGTTTCCTTTTGTTTGAAAAGGAACTATTTGAAATAATAGAAGGGAGGGAAGTGAGTGTACTACACGCAAAGCAAGAGCGAGTGGGGAAAGCAGGAAACGGGAAACGGGCTGACTTTTCCACCCAACTCCAAAAGTAGCCAGGAAAGTCATAAACGTGGCACCATCTTCAATTTTCTTTTTCTTTTTTTTTTTTAATTTTTATTTTTCATTTTTGAATTTCTCAAAAGGGAAAAAAAACCATTTCGGTTCAAAAGTTAGTTTAAATTTTATTTTGAAATTCTTAAACTCTGAAGAAACAATTATTTTAGTCTCACATTCAAATTTTGCTTCTTGCTTTTTTTTTTAAGGTAACAAAATGTGAGGTACGAGATTTAAATCTTTAATCTTTTGGTTGAAAATTACGTGCTCGTTTATCACAATTTCGCTTTTAATAAATGAATGACATGATTTTTTTAGTTTGTGCATTAATGTACAAATATAACTTATTCAGCATAACTGAGTAGACAAGATGCTAATTACCTTCCTCAAAATCAATGAATCATTCCTCATATTTGTAATTATTGTATAATAATAAATGTACAAATATATATTATATTCAGTGACACCTAAATTAGTTGAAACGGATATGGAGTAAATGGATATTAAGTGATGAATTAATAATAAGTATCAAAACAATTATACCATAAAAGTTCACGACTATATTTGAAAATTAAAAACTTCAAAAGGTAAAAGGTAATTGTTTTCCAAAGGACTAAAATACTCCTTTAAAAATCGAAATTTAAACCTAAATATTCCAAAGAAATGTGTTGAGGATCACACTTAAAAACTTCAAAAAGTAAAATGTGATTATTTTGTTTTGGAGAAAATGTTCATGGTCTGAGTATAGTTAGGTTGAAAGAATTTTTAGATTCAATCTAATTCTTTGAATTCTAAATTAGGTTAAAAGAATTTTTCGATCCAATCTAATTCTTCGAGTTCTAGATTTCAAATTGTCAAGGATATGAGCCCACTAAGTATCAAAGGTTTGTGTAATGTTAAGAATACGAGCCCATTGAGTATTAACAGCTAAAGCCCAACTCCTAGAAGTATCAACACTGAAGAGGTGGCCCAAGGTGAGAATAAAGAATTCCAGAAGGATCCTATAACGAATTCTTGCAAAGGACAACTAGCCTCTTCTTCGTTTAACAAATTGTCTCTTGCCATGTGTCCTTTTGTTAATTTCATTCTTTGCCCTTTACTCTTGGGCATTGTACTCTTTAGAGAGGTGTTCTTTGTATATTATGTATCAAGAATCATACTCAAAGATAATTGAAATTCTCTCATCCTCTCTGTATATTGACTTGGCATCAGAGCCTCAATGGCTAACACCCTCACCTCCAACGTAACAACCTTCAACGCTCCATCATTGAACCAACTTCTGAATCAGGTCACATCTGTGAAACTAGACAGTAGCAATTTTCTTTTATGGAAAAACTTGGCATTGTCAAACCTTCAAAGCTATAAGTTGGAAGGTCACCTAACCGGTGTGTCTCAGTGTCCACTTATATTTATTCCTACCAGCGACTCATCAGAAGGAGCAGACTCCAACTCAGGAGCCACTCTCATCAGAGCTTCAACTTCCGAAGTAGGGGAAACTTTAAATCCTTAATTCAAACAGTGGGTTACAGTAGACCAACTACTTCTGGGTTGGTTGTACAATTCGATGGCTCCAGAAATAGCGATGCAAGTGATGGGGTACGAAAACTCCAAGGATTTATGGCAAGCGATTCAAAATCTTTTCAGGTTGCAGCCAAGAGCAGAAGAAGATTATCTTCGACAAACCTTCCAACAATCTCGTAAAGGTAATACTAAAATGAACGAGTACTTGCGAATTATGAAAAATCATGCTAACAATCTTGATCAGGCTGGGAGTCCAGTGCCAACTAGAGCCCTAATATCACAAGTCCTATTGGGACTCAATGAAGAGTATAATCCAGTCGTTACCACGATTTAGGGAAGACTAGAGGTGTCATGGGAAGATGCACAAAACGAACTGCTAATGTTCGAAAAACGACTGGAACATCAAAGCTCTCACAGAACGAATGGATCATTTGAGCACAATATCTCTGTCAATATGGTGAACACTCGAAACCCTGTTCAGTGTCCTCCACCGTCATCTGATAACAGTAACAGCCGAGGACAAACCTATAATCAAAACTCTAATCAAAGAGCGGGACAAAATACCAGAGGACGGGGATGCGGTCGTGGCTATGCAAATTCGAACAAACTTATTTGCCAAGTGTGCGATAAGCCAGGTCATTCTGCTCTCATATGTTATAATTGCTTCAATAAAGAATATGCTCTCAATCTTAATCAGAACAGGAATACCAATAGCAACCCTAACTCTTATATGTCCATTGCTAACAATTCCAATTCAAATGTGTTTGTTGTTGGGGCAAACAACAATCCTTTCATAGTTCCACCTGATACTCTCAATAATTAGTCATGGTATGCCGATAGTGGAGCGTCATCACATGTCACTGCTGACTTCACAAATCTGAACAACCCTACTGAATATGGAGGTAAGGATCAAGTTGTTATTGGTAATGGTTACACTTTACCTATCTCTCATGTTGGAAGTTCTTATTTAACTGATGGTATGTCTACTTTGCGTCTTGAGAACATACTGTGTGTACCTGATATTGCAAAAAATTTAATCAGTGTATCTAAGTTTGCTCAAGACAATGATATTTTATTTGAGTTTCATGAGGTTTTCTATCTTGTTAAGGACAAAGCTACAGACAGACCAATACTAAAGGGAGTTCTTAGAGATGGATTGTATCGGCTGGAAAATGCAAGAGTGAAGTCTGATGTTGGTTCACAAGGAGCAAAAGCAGTTCAAAAAGCACCTTCAATGTACAAAAATAATATTTCTGTTTATTCAATTTTGCCTTGTTTTGTTAGTGTCAATGTTGTTGTGTCCAAGTCTATTTGGCACAATCGCCTCGGTCATCCATCTTCTCGGGTGTTGGATTTAATTTTAAAAAGTTGTAGCCTCCTATTAAAATTAAATGAGAATGTTAAGTTTTTTGAATCTTGTCAATGCAGTAAAGCCCATGTTCTTCCCTTCCCAAACTCTGTCACAAAAACACAATCTGCTTTTGAATTGTACTCTGATGTTTGGGGGCCTTCACCTTATATCTAGGGACGATTTTAAATATTATGTCTTGTTCGTGGATGATTTCATCATATTTGTATGACTCTATCCGTTAAAACATAAATCAGATACTGATGGGCGAAAATGCGCAAGCGCACGCGATCGAAGTAATAAGAAACTGGAAGTATTTTAGAGTATCGAGCCCAAGGGAACAGAGTAATAAAATCAACCGAGAATATTGTACAACTTGCTGATCGATTGCAATTAAAACGGTAATCAAAAGTGAATTGAATGGCTGATTCAAAATGCTAGCTAGGGCCATTAATTTGGAAAGACAACGTAAATCTAATACAATTGCCTCGTTTTGCAGTTACATCCCGCTGCGCAGCGCGGCAGTAGCGCAATAGTAGTCTGCACTTGCGTGAAAAGGCAAAACAACGCAATTGCGTCACGTTGCTCTGCCGCATAGTTGTGTATGTCTACCGCTACGATGCAATTGCGTAGCGCTATTGCGTCAACGTCGTTGCATAGCTTTGCGCTACACAATTATGCTAATGCGATGCAAATGCAGGATTCTGCCATTGCGACATAATTGCATGATGTTGCAACAACAAGCGACTGCAAGCGCGATGTGATTCAATCTAACCTTCCAAACGAAGTAAACCGAGTCGTACTCCTATTCGAACTTCTTTGAAGTATCTTTAGGAGACTGAGTGATTAATCCTATATGTCTAGGTTAATCTATCCCAGATGCTTGTGCACATGACTCTAAGGTTTTGGAGTCTTGCCCTATGCCTAGGGTCAAGTTAAGGTCTTATGTCTAAGCCTTTTTTACTCCATTACTTTTGGGAAATCCACTTTACCTCAACCTTTTCGGTGCCAAGCTAAAGCTTGATGGGTAACTTTAGATGGTCGGCTAAGGCTACTCGCAATAAACTCACCAAAAGTAAACTTCATTAGAGGTTAATCTAATTGCTCTTGCTTTGGAGTTTATTGTCTTTCCTTAGGGCATTCACATATTGAATCCCTAAGGTAAGTTAGCTCCTCATGGATAAAACAGTAAATGAAAACTTAAACATAACGTTTGAAAACATAAATCCAAAGCCCTCTCTCGGTCTACCACAGTTGAGCACGAACCGAGAGAACAACTTAGATTGCTACTGTAAAGAAGTTAACACAGAACCGAAGAACACTTGTGAATCAAAAGAACAGTGAAATTTTATTAAACCCAACACAACATCTTTTAGAAATACGAAAGTTAACCTGAACAGAAGAAAATACAACAATACTGAATATAAATCTAATGTAGCAAAACAATAATGAAACGTTCAGTTCTCCAAAATCAGTGGCCCGAATAAACAATATAGCAGAACTACTACTTAGTAAAAACGAGAAAGTGAAAATAACAAGATGACAACAGTAGACTAAAGAACTTGCAGTGTTCATTCTCCCCGACAACATACATTCTCGGCCGCTTCCCTCTCTATTTATAGAGATGTCTGCCTCTAGGGTTTCCATTCGACAAGCTTGTCTTGTTGTCATTGAACCACGACTTGACTTCTGCGGACTCAATCTTTTTCACAAATCTCGCGAATAGGAAAAAGGTTTTATTTTGTCTAGGCAATTGTGTCAGTTTGCATTCCTGTAGTAAAATCATAACACGCGAGTTCTCCTTTTTGCTTTTAGGAAATGTTGCAATTTCTACATAAATTTCTTACACTTTTTCCTAATTAATACTTAGTTATCAGTAATAAGTCATCAAAAATAGGTCAAATAACTCTCATATGTGAGAGTTATCAGATACTACTGCAACTTTTAGTCATTTTCTAAATCTTATCAGGACTCAATTTGGCAAGTCTATCAAAGCTCTTCAAACTGATAATGGTTGTGAGTTTACTCGGATACATAACCTCTGCAATGAAATGGGTGTGCTATCTTGGTTTTCCATCCCTTATACTTCTGCTTAGAATGACAGGGATGAATGGAAGCATCGTCATGTGGTTGAAACAGGACATCCTTTGCTTGCCAAAGCTTCCATGCCACTCTCGTTTTGGTGGGATGTTTTTTTAGTAGCTGTAATATTAATCAATTCTCTTCCCACCCATGTTCTGAATGAGAGGTCTTCTATTGAGGTCTTAATTGAAAAGAAACCTGATCTTCAGGCACTAAGAACCTTTGGTTGCGTGTGTTTTTCCAATCTCATACCATATCAGAGTCATAATGTCACACCCCCTCTCGAACTACCTGCTAACTTAGCCCGAAAGGCGGCGTGAAGCCAACAGATGTTGTTACCTCTTAACAATACCTACTGACTCTGCTTTACCTGATAAACATACTATGTTCACATATGGAACACTTTAAACTTAACACAGCGGAAACTGGACAACTATAAAACATACATGAGGAGAAACTCTTCTTAAGTCTCTCTTGAAAACTTAAACGGGCAAAAGCATCATAAACTAAACAAGACAAACCATTGTCTATACAACCTCTTATGTACAAACAACTATAACTACATAGTTCTCTCAAAATAATTTACAAAACATATGGACTTGCTATACAACACCAGCCACGTACAAAATATCAAACTTATGAAGTTTCAAAGAGACTATGGCGGGATGTCGGTGTATCGTGGAGCTCGATCTCTACCAAAAGGTTTGAAAACATTGAAAGAATGAGCTATGAAGCTCGATGAAGTGATGAGTTTAAAATCTTTAACTTGTAAAACATGTCACCTGAAAACTAATGAGCATATGCATTTGTAATCAAATGTTAAAATAAACGTGGAATCATAATAGATTTTCAGAAGAACCAGCAAGTTTATCGTTAAAATCTCATAAGGCATGTAAATGATATAAACCCTTTTAAAACATGTCATAATCCATGTTGTGTAGGGCACGCCCAGTACAACCAACGTTTATTCTACGATGTAGTGGGGCCCGCCCAACACTCCCATCGTCTTTGTCGTAGTGGGGCGCGCCAAAGACTCACGACAATGACCGTTGTCACGGAGTACACTCAACGTCGACAACAGAAATGACCTGTGTGCACACGGTACCATAAAGCCTCGGGCTTAATATCTCAGAAAATCACATGAAAATATTTGAACATGCCTGCTTATCTTTTCTTTCATAAAACTCAAGTTTACTCAGCTTGTTCATAAAACTGGAAATCTTTAAATCATACTTGCTAGTACATACTTGCTAGAAATCACAACATTTCCATAAAATTCGGAAATCAATAAACATATGCTCATGTATAAATTCATCAAGACATTTAGGCTCACAATGTACTTGAAAACATTTCTAGGGAAACATGAATGCTCATAAACATGTGTTCAAAAAGAATACATAAAGCATTGGAAACTTTCATTCTAGCAAAACTTGCATTTCTTAAAGCATATTTCAAGCATATAGGACATTTTTGAAGTTCGTTTTGTCACTCACAGTGTTAAACTAGAACCTTGCTCCGTACACACGACCTATCTCCTCTTGGCCCACAAAAAGCACTCCAAATCCATGTATTAGAACCTCGAGCTCATGGTTTTTAACCTTAAAACTACAAGAAAACACACCATTAAAATTTCTAGCATTTTACAGATTTTACACCCTGTCTTCAAACAGTCATAACTTATTCATTACTAATCCAAAAAGAATGTACTTTATACCAAATTCTTCCTTTTTGAACTCTCTAAACATCATATGAAGACATAAAATTGAGATTCGCAACAGATTGGCTCGAAAATACCTCAAAAGCTTTTTTCCTAAAAACAACTTCCCCATTGCTCCATTTGATTTCCTCACGCAACCCGAAACTTGACCTGATATTTACAACATCTTCCAATCATTTTCTACTCACGATTTCTTCACAAAAGTTGTAGAAAATTAACTAAGCTTTCGAAGCATACCTATTAGAGCTTCTGATTCCAACTATATAGATCAGTAAAACCAAAACACCAGAGGCTTCACGGATTTGACAAAGAAATTCTCCTTTACCGCCTTCCTCTTCACAAAACAAAGAGCTTAAGATTAGAATTGGCTCGAGTTTCCTTCATGAACTTTGTTTAAAAATGAATTAACTTTCAAGAAACAAAACCTCAACTCTTACCTCTTTTAGTTGAGCTCGAAATGATCAGAATATCAGAATAGGGCTGAGTTGATCACTTGCTGCCATGGAACTTATGTAACCCTTCTCCCTTTTTCTTCAACCTCAAAACCTGAATGCTTCCCCTCTTCTTCTTCCTTTCTGTTCCTCCCTCGAAGTCCCTCTTCTCTTGATGAAAATGAAAGCAAAATGGGATGTAAATGGATTACAATTGGTTTAAAAAAACTCCAAACGGTGGTGGAGTTCCCACCACCACTTTCTTTTTTTTTAAATTCTTCTTTGTCTTTTTCCCTTTTTCTTTTCTTTTCTTTTTCTTTTATTTTTTTTAAAAAAATCAAAACCAAACATTTCCTTCATTTTCTTTATTTCTTTTGTTGTTTTGTTTTTTTTTTTAAGAAATTCCAAAGAAAGATCTCGGGTTTACACATAAATTTGGGTTTCACTTGGAGTGATGTGTTTATCTAGGGCCTAATTCTCAACACAAATGATTTAAATGCATCAACTCTTCAGGCCGAGTTTTCATCTCCCTGGATGTTACATTTAATGAAACTAATTTTCCTTTTTCTGATGGCTTTGGTGTAGGGTTGCCCTCCTCTGTTTCTACCTCCATTTCAAGGATTTCTCCTGCGCCCACACTATGGTTCTCCCCTCCATTCCATCTGTCTAATCCTTTACAACACTCGTCCATTGATAGCACACAAAATGTGCTATCCTTAGGCTTAATAATTGCTAGTTTTATGATAATTCCAGGGCTTTGATGTGTTTAAATCATTGAATTTCAGGTAAAGAGCTCAAACAGGACATTTGGAGACATTTTGGATCACTCGAGATCGAAACGAGGCTATTTGGAGCTAAAAATAACATCAGTTGGAAGTAGAAGGATCAATCCAAGCTAGTAGACCCGGGGTGATAGCGTTGCAACGCCAAGCAGAGCGTTGCAACGCTGTGATTGCTGTTTAGAGGCATTGAAGACCCCAGCCGATAGCGTTGCAACGCTGCTTTGTAGTGTCGCAATGCTATCTCGATAAGAAGATGCGTATGAAGGTCGTGCTGGTAGCATTGCATCGCTGCCCTGCAGCGTCGCAACGCTACTTCGATAGAGAAGCGCACGCGTGAGGGTAGCGGTGTTGCAACGTTACCGACTGTTTCCATATATACCACGCGGTTAGGGTACAACGTTGCAACGCTGTATCGTTGATGCCTATAAATAGAACATTATGCATTCTTGTAAGGGGGGCTGAATTTGCTAGATTTTCACCCTAATTTCGAAATACACTTTGTGAGAAGAGAAAAAAGAGCATTTTTGGGAGCCAAAGCATTTGTGGAGGTTCGAGATCGAAGACGGGAGCTCGGAAACGAAGGACCGACATCGACACATAAGTTTAATTTCCTTTTCTTTCAGATTGTAACTCCATTTGAGACGTTTTCTACTTGTTTAGCTTGGTTTTCATGTGATTTAGAGTAGCTAGACATTGTAGTTAGGATTTGATTTACTTGTTAAGACTAAATTGTTATGTATTGAAGCATGTTTTGTTCTTATTTTTGACAATTCGTTCTTTAACTTTTAATTTTGTTGGTTTAAGCGGACTCGAGAGATAAAACTTGAATTAGAGCAAAGTTGTCAAAACTTTTAGGAGTCTGGCATGAGAATAACCTAGAAGTCTAAGGGAAACACATAAACAAGTTGCTTAATGTTGTGCATATCGTAGGTTCATATGGAGACTATGGAGTTTATTGCATGTGCGAGACTCACTAAGAATCGAGAGGTTTTCTTGAGTATTTTACTTCTTGTTTATAAGTTCATCTCATTGGTTCATTACATGTGTTAATTGAGTCATTAACTTGTATAATCTCTTTCCTCAAATCTATCAATTCGTGTCTCCACGTGTTAGTCTGTTGTTTGTTTTTATTTTCAATCACTTATCCATGTTTTGTTGCTTTAGCTAAAATTGAGAATTTGTATCTTAGTACTTAATTAATCTAGGAACCCATTCCCGAGAACGATACTTGGACTCTCAAATCACTATAGTAAAACTTGACCCATATACTGCGGTATTGCAATATAATTTTATCCATCTCTCCAAGCTAGCTTTCTTCAACCTCTACCACACACTCACTTCACCCCTCCTCTATGTTACCTCAACCTGATGGTTGCCCTGCCTCAAATTCGCCACCCCTTGCATCTTCTTTACTACCCCAGACCACCCAACACACAACTGACCCACCCAATTCTCTAGATCTCCATTGTCTACCAACACCTTTACCTTCTCCAAATGTCTCCCATGCCCTGTCCACTTCCTCCAATCCTTCAGCTATCTCATCTTTCCTTCAGTCTCAACCTCCTCTCATTGCAGCTCCTTCCCATCATATGATCACCCGAGGAAAATCTGGGATTCTTAAACCAAAGTCTTGGTTCTCTTAAACCACTTAATCTGACTGGTCGACCACAAAGCCTTCCAGGCTCAATCAAGCCTTGTCTTCACCACAGTGGAAATAAGTCATGGTTGAAGAGTACTATGCCCTCATCTATAATGGCACCTGGCGTCTTGTTCCTCTAAATGTTGCTTATAATGTTGTCAGGAACAAGTGGATATATCGGATTAAACGAGGTCCTAATGGCTCCATTCAGCGGTACAAAGCTCGTCTTGTGGCGAAGGGCTTTCATCAGAGTCTGGGATTTCTTCGAAACTTTTAGCCCCGTTGTCAAGGCCTCCACAATCTGCATCATTTTGAATCTTGCAGTGTCTAAAGGGTGGAAACTTCGTCAATTGGACTTTAATAATGTCTTCTTAAATGGCAAACTCGATGAAAAAGTGTATATGTGTCAACCACCCGACTTTGTTGATCCCAAACATCATGTGTGTAGGCTGGACAAGGTTATCTATGGCCTCAAGCAGGCACCACGGGCATGGAACAACACGTTGAAATCCGTTCTTTTGTCTTGGGGATTTGTCAACTCAAGGTCGGATCCATCCCTCTTCATACTTCGGTCAGGTAATTCGTTGGTGCTCCTACTTGTTTACGTGGATGATGTAATTGTTACTGGCAGTAATAATCAACTTGTTGCTATCCTTGTTGAAGTACTGGATAAACAATTTGCCTTAAAAGACCTTGGGGTCCTTACCTATTTTTTGGGTGTGCAAATTAACTACTTGGAATCTGGTCTTGTCATGACTCAGACTAAATACATTTAGGGCTTGCTTCACAAACTTGATTTAACTGATATGAAGCCAACTCCTTCACCCAGTGTTGTGGGCAAATCCCTATCTCTCTATGGTGGCTCACCGTTGTCTGATCCCTTCGTATTTCAGAGCACACTAGGGGCACTCCAATACTCAACGAATACAAGACCTGACATTGCCTACATAGTTAATCATTTAAGTCAGTTTCTTCAGTCCCCAACAGATGTTCATTGGCAAGCCGTCAAACGAGTCTTACGGTATCTTGTTGGTACTAAGTATTTTGACCTCTTCATTCAACCCAGTTCTGAGCTCAACATCTCTGCCTTTTCCGATGCCAATTGGGCTTCTAACGTGGATGATCAAAAATGTATTGTTGCTTACTGTGTCTTCGTGGGTGATACTCTTGTTTCATGGTCTTCCAAGAAGCAAACTGTGGTAGCAAGGTCCAACACAAAATCAGAATACCGATTGTTATCTCATGCATCTGTTGAGATCATATGGATCAAATAGTTACTACGGGAGCTTGGCATTGCTACCTCGTCTGTCCCTGTTCTTTGGTGTGATAACTTAAGTGCTAGTGCCTTGGCAGCCAATTTGGTCTTCCACGCTTGAACTAAACATGTGGAAATCGACGCCCATTTCGTACGTGATCAGGTCCTCAGTGGGCAACTTCAGGTTCGATATGTCCCATCTTCTGATCATCTTGTAGATTGTATAACGAAATCTCTCTCTCATTCACAGTTTCATCTTTTACGCTCCAAACTCGGAGTAATTGAACTACCCTCTCGTTTGAGGGGGAATGTCAAGGATATGAGCCCACTAAGTATCAAAGGCCTGTGTAATTAAGAATACGAGCCCACTGAGTGTTAACAGCCAAAGCCCAACTCCTAGGAGTATCAACACTGAAGAGGTGGCCCAATGTGAGAATAAAGAATTCCAGAAGGATCCGGTAACGAATTCTGAAAAGGACAACTAGCCTCCTTCTTCATTTAACAAATAATCTCTTGCCATATGTCCTCTTGTTAATTTCATTCTTTGCCCTTTAGTTTTGGGTGTTGTACTATTTAGAGAGGTGCTCTCTGTATATTATGTATCAAGAATCATACTCAAAGATAATTGAAATTCTTTCCTCCTCTCTATATATTGACTCAAATGACCTGGTTGAGCTTGAGGATGGATCAAACCAAACTAAAACATGACATATTAGAATTGACTTAATTCGTATTATTCAAGTCATTTGTTAAAAAAAATTTAAAATAAAATAATAATAATAGCCCTTTAAATATTTATTTAGAAATTAAGATTAGTAACTCCATGATAGTTTTTGTATTACGAAAAAGTATTCTCCTACTACTTAAAAGATACTATTTTTTAAAAGCATTGGAAAATAAAAACCCTAAAAAGAATCCTTAAAAGAGATTTTCATTGATCAGTAATGAGTATAAGATGACTTGAGAGAAGGAAAACCAAAATTACTCGAGTAGAATTCATAGATCTGACTCAATCTATAAAATTTTAATAGTTAAAATACTATCCTATTCTGTATATATTTCTTTTATTTCATTCTACTTTAATCTCTATACTTTTAAATGTCAAAATTTAGTCATTACATATTCAATAAATTTTAAAATTAATCTTTATTGTTAGTTTGAATTTTTTTAGTCAAAGAATTTGGTAAAATAAGAATAATAATTTTCATTCGAGAAAAAACTCATTATGAATATTGTTCGAAAGTTAATAAAGAAAAAGCTAATAAAGATTTTTTTTTTTTAGAAAAATTAACAATATACTAACAATAAGAATCATTTTAAGATTTATAGAAAGTACATGAATTGAATTTGGACATTTAAAAGTACATAAACTAAGATAGAATAATTCTCAAAGTGCACCAATCAAAATGTCACACTAAAAAATTTCAATTTATTTAAACTCAACTCAATCCAATTATAACAATTTGGATTGGGTTGATATTTTTTTTTTATCACCTATGATTGGAGAGTTAAAAAGGTGAAAAAGAAAAAAAGGTAATAGATATGAGGATCTTTTTTGTGTGTACGTATATATGCCATAAGTCCTCTGCTCTGAGCTTGCTTTGACATTCAAGGACTCTGTCTTTAAAATGCAAAGATAAATCAAGTAACATTTTACCCTTTTCTTTTAATCATTGAAATATTTCTTGACTCTCTTCTCAAGATTTGATAATTTAGTGTATATTTAGTGTGTATTCAACCTCCCTTTTATGGGCTGATTTATTCCTAGAAAATCAAGATATTTGATATCTTCATATGTCTAAAATTTAGATGCCGGACATCTTTAGATTACTATATTTGTGTTGGAGGAAAATTGATAAGAATGTCTGGAAATATTTAGATGACTATGTTCATTTTTGCACGATTTATATATGGAAAGTCTTAAAGATTATGTGTTATATCCATGGTATTAAATTTTCGTCGACATGTCGACATTTTCATCGATATTTCCACATGTTCATGGGTTCGACATCGACACCAGTAGTGAATCGACATTTCCATTATATTGATGAAATATTAAAGAAAATAGCAACAAAATGTAATATAATGTGAATATAATATTATAATAAGTATTTTAACTCATTTAAAAAGTGTAGAAGGTTTATTTTCTAATTTTAATACATTTTTTAATTTTTTTTTGTTTTTAAATTTTTTTTCAGAAATATCCATCGATATCGACATTTTATCGATATTTTCATAGATATTTTCATGAAATTGAGACCTCGAAATTCTCATCGACATCGATATTTTAAACCTTCGTTTTATATTAATAATGTCATTGCTAACTGTTACATAATTTATTTATTAGTTTAATTTAATTTATATTGATATCATATGGATTTTGGTGTTTGTTAATTTAATATTATATTTGTATATCAATTTACTTTATACTAATATTTGTGTTATTTTGTAGAACAAATTAATTTATATTAGTTCGATATTTTTTAAAATATTTAATATTTAATATTAATTCAATTCTAAATCAACCTTATTTTAAATCTAAATATAAAATATAAATATAGCTAATTACATATGATCATTTTATTAGTGCATAAATATATTGATTTATTTTTAAATAAAAATAAAATGTAAAATAAAGAAAATTGATAAGGAAAAAATTTCATTTGTATATGTCCTGCTCAACATGGAAATCTTACAAATTCATGTTTCAAAAGGGCATCTAATTCCCCCGAATGAGTATCCTAAGGATACTCAAGTATCTTACATTCCTACCAACAAATGAGATAATTCATATGTAACGAGCGGATTTTTTTTTTAAAAAAAAAAGAAAAAGAAAAAGAAAAGAGGAAAACGAAAATCGGGGAGGGCTTCGCCCTCCCCCCCTTCTCGCGCGCTTGCAGGCGAAACGGTCGCCGACCACGCCCGTCTTCTTCTCTCCCTCCCTCTCGTTTTTCTCTTATCTCCCCCGACCCCCTCATTCTCTCTCCCTCTCCGTCTCTCTCCCTCTCTGTCTCTCTCACTCTTCGTCTTTCTCACTCTCTCTCTCTCACGGTTCTTTCTCTCTCATCTCAGACCGTGCCTGCTCGATTTCGCGTGGTCGCCGTCAGCCTCGCCGCCGCCAGCATGTCTCCATCGTGAAGCCAGCTGCCGATGGGAAGATCCGCGAGACCCAAACTTTTTCGCACTGGTTCAGGCAGTTTTAGGTCAATTTTCGACGAACGGAGTCCGGTTCCGTGTAGATCGGGCCACGAGGAGTCCAGATCTGGTACCTGCGCCGCCACCGCCGACTCCACGCGCCGCCACCTACAGAGCCGCCGGTCATTCCCTTCCGTGCGGTCGCCTCGGTCCGTTCCTTAGTTCGTTTCGGATCTTCGTTGGGTGAGTTTTGCTCCTCGTAAGCTTTTAAGGTTGCTTTTACGTTTTGGTTTACTAACCTTGTACGTGTTCTTCGTTAGGAGTTTTATCTTGGAAGTGGAAGCACGTTTGGAGCACGCAATTTATGATTGAAAGTAAGGTTTCGATAGTAGCATGATAGGATGAGATGCTCGGTTGTGCCTGAATCAAGTTTATTGTGGTTGTTTACGTTTATCTGTACTGGAACTCGAACTTGTTAGTTCTTTCTGGTTGTCTGTTAGTGTTATGTGTTCATAACTAGTAGGGTCGATGTAATCTTGTGCCGAGTTCCTAAATGTTTATCGTGCTATGACTGTTTGTCCCAAGTCTGGTTGTCTCGTGCTTAGTCTGAAGTGACTCGAGAAGTGTCGTTGAGCCTTAGGATTGTAGTTAGCATAAGTAGCCCTAGTGTAGGCCCAAGTCCCAAGTCTCTGTGTAACCCTTAGTAGGCTGAGACTCGAGGTTGGCAAGATGACATTGATGTTATGGGATGTGATGGTCCGCCCTCCATCCAGTTGTGCGACTCGGGGTGTGATCCTTTGAGTCAGAGGGGTTGGGTAGAGTCTTTTGCCCTAGTACAGGCCCGAGAATGAGCCCGTGGTCGATTGTGCTCGGTATTGCCACCTTTGATGCTTTGTGGGATGTGGTGGTCCGCCCCCATCCAGTTGTGCGACTCGGGACTAGAGGGTTTGTTATAATCAGAGGAAACTCCGGCACTGCCAAAGCTCAGACAAATGAAGAAAGACGAGTCTGGAAACCGTCAGAGGGGTGGAGTCTATGCGAGTGCGAACAGGAACGCAGGAGGTTCCGGTGTTGTGGTGACAGGTACACTACCCGTTCTTGGCCACTTGGCTCTTGTACTGTTTGATTCTAGTTCCTCGCATTCTTTTATTTCTGCTGTTTTTGTGAGACAAGCCCAGTTAGAGGTAGAGCCTTTAGATGTTGACCTGGCAGTAGCTACCCCGGTGGGTAGAGAGTTAGTAGCTCGAGAAAAGGTTAAATCTGGCCAGGTAGTGGTAACGGGTCATGTGCTAGACATGACGTTGGTTGTGCTAGATATGAGCGACTTCGATGTAATCCTGAGCATGGATTGGTTGTTTGCAAACCATGCCAACATCGACTGTCATTGGCGAGAGGTGGTGTTTCGGCCTCCAGCAGAGTCCAGTTTCAAGTTCAAGGGAATTGAGACTGGAGGGATTCCGAAGATGATTTCAACTCTAAAGCAAAGAAGTTGATAAGTGAAGGAGCTTGGGCCCTGTTGGCTAGTGTTGCTGATACAAGAAACAAGGGACCAGAGTTGAGTTCGGTTCCTGTCGTTCGAGAGTTTGCAGATGTGTCCCCTGAAGAGTTGCCTGGTCTACCCTCGGTCCGTGAAGTAGACATCAGAATTGAGCTGGAGCCCGGTACGACTCCGTTGTCTAAAGCTCCTTACCGAATGGCGCCAGCAGAATTGAAGGAGCTTAAGACTCAGTTGCAAGAACTCCTGGATAAGGGGTTCATCCGTCCTAGCGTTTCACCTTGGGGTGCGCCGGTGTTGATTGTAAAGAAGAAAGATGGGTCGATGCGGTTATGCATTGACTACCGAGAGCTGAACAAGGTAACAGTGATGAACAAATACCTTTTACCCAGGATCGATGATTTGTTTGACCAACTGCAAGGAGTGACAGTGTTTTCTAAGATCAATCTGCAGTCAGGGTACCATCAGCTTAGAATCAAGGATGAGGACATTCCAAAGACTGCCTTCAGGTCCATGTACGGGCACTATGAGTTCACGGTGATGTCCTTTGGCTTGACGAATGCCCCAACATCATTTATGGAGCTTATGAACAGGGTATTCAAGGTGTTCTTAGACACCTTTGTGATCGTCTTCATCGACGATATTTTGGTGTACTCCAAGTCAGAGGAGGAGCATGAGGTTCATTTGAAGGAAGTGTTGACAACTTTGAGGACCA
Organism: Trichosanthes cucumerina; assembly: GCA_036507285.1. Classification (NCBI taxonomy): domain Eukaryota; kingdom Viridiplantae; phylum Streptophyta; class Magnoliopsida; order Cucurbitales; family Cucurbitaceae; genus Trichosanthes; species Trichosanthes cucumerina. The sequence goes on along the minus strand of CM071836.1, from coordinate 11,736,924 downwards.
ACAAGTTGTATGCAAAGTTCTCCAAGTGTGAGTTCTGGTTGCAGCGGGTAGTCTTCCTTGGACACGTGGTGTCTAAAGAAGGTGTAACGGTGGATTCCGCCAAGATTGAGGCAGTGACAGATTGGCCTCGCCCTACGACCGTTTCTGAAGTGCGAAGCTTTCTAGGTTTGGCAGGCTACTACAGGAGGTTTGTCGAGGATTTCTCCAAGATAGCTACACCCTTGACTCAGTTAACCCGGAAGGGAATTCCTTTCGTGTGGTGCGAAGCTTGTGAAACGAGTTTTCAGGACCTCAAGCATAGACTAGTCTCTGCACCTGTGCTTGCAGTACCTGATGGCTCAGGAAGTTTCGTGGTCTACAGTGATGCCTCCAAGAAAGGTTTGGGTTGTGTGTTGATGCAGAATGGAAAGGTGATCGCCTATGCCTCTCGTCAGTTGAAGGATTATGAGCGAAATTACCAGACCCATGACTTGGAGTTGGCTGTCGTGGTCTTCGCTTTGAAGATATGGCGACATTACTTGTATGGGGAAAAGATTTAGATGTACACATACCACAAGAGCCTCAAGTATCTTTTTACCAAGAAGGAGTTGAACATGAGGCAACGCAGATGGCTGGAGTTAGTAAAAGACTATGAGGTTGAGATATTGTACCATCCAGGCAAAGCGAATGTTGTCGCTGATGCCCTTAGCAGAAAGATAGCTCACACGTTAGCCCTGGTCACGAGGCAAGTCCCTTTGCGTTCAGAGTTGGAACGTGCAGAGATAGCAGTTGTGGTGAGTCAGGTCACAACACAGCTGAACCAGTTGTCGGTACGGCCGACCTTGAGACAACGAGTTATTGAGGCTCAGCAGGGAGACTCAAGTCTTCAGGACTGTTGGTGTCAGACAAGAAGTGGTGTGGAAAGCGAGTTCTCTGTGACAGTAGACGGTGGACTACTGTTCAGGAGACGGTTGTGTGTTCCTGTTGAGAGTAGTCTCAAGGAAGAAATTTTATCTGATGCTCATAACTCTCAATTTTCAGTGTATCCAGGAAGCACTAAGATGTATGAGGACTTGAAATCATTCTATTGGTGGCGTGGAATGAAAAGAGATGTGGCAGAGTTTGTCAGCAGGTGTTTAGTGTGCCAGCAAGTTAAAACCCCGAGACAGAAACCAGCAGGGTTGTTGCAACCGTTGGAGGTACCTCAGTGGAAGTGGGAAAAGATCTCCATGGACTTTATCTCGGGATTGCCCCGAACAGCGAAGGGATTCACAGTGATCTGGGTGATTGTGGTTAGACTAACTAAATCCGCTCACTTCCTGCCGGGTAAGCCAACCTATACAGTTGAGAAGTGGGCACACCTGTTCATGGAAGAGATAGTGAGGCTGCACGGAGTCCCAGTGAAGATCGTGTCTGATAGAGACCCACGGTTCACCTCGAACTTTTGGGTGAGTTTTCAGAGAGCCTTAGGGGCTCAAAATAACTTTAGTACAAAGTTTCACCCACAGACCGATGGCCAGACGAAAAGGGTGAATCAGATTCTGGAGGATATGCTCCGGGCATACACGTTAGACTTCACAGGTAGTTGGTGATGGAGATCGGATCTCCTTGAGCAGCGGAAACGTGTTTGGGATCGTTAATTGCTTGATTGTTTTAATTGAAACAAAAACCAGTACATTGACAAAAAAAAAACAGAACAAGCATGAAATTCTAATCCTATTAGACATGGATTAATTACATACATGCAAACATATGTTTAGTTTAACAATTAAACTAAAGGGAAGAAGAAGAAATTACCTTTGTAGCTTTTTTCGCAACAACTCCTTGCTCCACGATAAACAACAACTATGGAGAACTTCTCTATTTTTCTCTGTGTTACAACACAACCACTTTGATCACCTCCTATATCTCTGAGTTCCACTTAGATCCTCCTTGGTGGGAAGGATTCCAACAATTGGAAGAAGAAGGGAATGAGAGTGTGAGAGAAAGAATTCTTCTGTGAGTACAAATCTCCTTCGATCGATCAATCTCATTGAGCAACCCCCTTCTCCCTGTTAAACTGTCGATAGGGAGAAGGGGAGGGGTAGTGGGGAACGTGTCTGGATGACACGTTCCCTCATTTTATTATTAAAATAATAATAATAATAATAATATAATTAAATCAAATTTAATTATTAAATTAAATCATATTTAATTAATATAAATTAAATATCATATATTTAATTTGGAATAAATCTCATTTAATCATATTACCCCTTTAACCTATAGTTTTAATGTACATCAACTGTACATTAAATTTTAACCTATAGTTTTCAAATATGAATCACATTCACACTTGAGTTCAATATTTGAACTCTTTCAAATATTTAATTCTCTCACGAAATTTAATATGAATCATATCCACATTAAATTTATAATATATAGTTCCAAAACTATATATTATATTGTATCAATATACATTAAGTTTATTCCCTAACGAATTTGAACATTTCAAATTCAAATGATCTAAGAACCCTTTACGAGCTAGAAGGTGGACCTAATGGACCTACAGATCAAAAGCTCCAACGATACAAGATTGCTCGGTTAATCTCATTAACCTTCCAATCAACATTCGTTAACTGCGGGAACACTCCACTAAAGCCCCACAACTGCACTCTTCTCACTGTAGATATATTTCTGTGTCCATGGATATTGACCAATAACAACAAGTCAATCCTTCACGAATGTTCGTAACACCAGTTGGGCCAAATTATCGTTTTACCCCTGGGTCACATCTTGTGCCTTAAGTACCAGTGCTCCTCTAATGAACAATTTGTTTGTGGTCCTACCAACAAACATAGTCCCTCTCGGGCCAATGAGAGGGTCGGACCCTTTGTTCAAGTCCCGGAGACACCACTTAAAGGAACATTCCTCTACTTATCCTAGTAGGCGGGAAGGAGTGAATTCCATCTTGCTAAGTTAAGTTCCCAGCCGCACACTCGGTCTTGTCCCAAAGAAGGTAGGCATTTTGAGTCGGCGAATCTGGCCACTCTCACCCATAGTAGTCAAAGGACAATCCCTCGCGAACAGGAGTTCGTAACCTTCTCAGGATTGAGATCAAGTTGCCTAGGTCATCCTAGTGAAATAGAAACCTAACTAATCAACGGAGTTACAGCTAGAGGTTACTATTTCGTGGTCCGATCTTATGTAATCTCATTACATAGGATATCTCCACTCACAAGTCATCTACACGAACACGTTAGGATCACAGTGTTTGTATCAAATACAAAGTGGACCACATCCATAGTTTTACCAGGGTAAGGTACCCAAACCTTATCCCCTAACTATAGACCCTTTAGGTTGTATCTCGAACCGAGATCCTTTTTATGTACATTACATTCAGTTAAAGATTCATTTAACAACCTTGGATGTTTAGTTTATTGGATTTAGGGTTTAAATAGAGGCAAACTCGTAGATAACAACAATAACAGTTTATTGAAATAATAACACTTTATTACATTAATTAGAACATAATTACAAACTACGAGTTTTAGGGCACAAATCCCAACAAACTCCCACTTGCACTAAAACTCTAGTGGGGTACATCATAATCTAAAACAGTGGTTACAAGAGATAGAAATACAATAAACTAGGGCATCCATATACCCCATTACATATCTCCCACTTGCCCTAGATTAGCCTATGTACATATCTCGTAGACCCAGACTTTCTAGATGACCCTCAAACACTTTAGCCGTGAGAGTCTTTGCAAACGGATCAGCAATATTGTGCTCGGCGATCTTCGTGGATCATCACATCTCCTCGTTGCACTATTTCTCGTGTCGGTGATACTTTCTCTCGATGTGCTTACCTCGCTTATGGTCTGCGAGGTTCCTTCGAATTGCTACCGCACCACCGTTGTCACAAAGATAAGGTGATGAGAAATTCCATATTTGGAACAACTTCCAAATCGATGAGAATTTCCTTAGCCAAACAACCTTTTTAGCTGCTTCACAAGCAGCGACATACTCAGCCTCCATTGTGGAGTCAACGATGCATCCTTGCTTGATGCTTTGCCATACTATAGCTCCCCCGTTAAGGGTGAAAACTGATCCCGATGTGAATTTCCGAGAATCCTTATCGGTTTGAAAATCGAGATCGGTGTATCCAAAGAGGATCAAATCCTTAGACCCATACACAAGCGTATAGTCCATCGTTCTCCTTAGATACTTGAGGATATTTTTAATTGTTGTCCAGTGGTCTAACCTTGGATTGGACTGGTACCTACTGTCTATTCCCACTGCATAGCAAATGTCCGGCCTCGTGCACAACATAGCATACATGAAGCTACCTACTGCAGAGGCATAGGGAATATGTCTCATATCCTCAACTTCTTGAGGTGTCTTGGGACACTGCTCGCTGAGATGGATGAACTCCGTGTGCTCGAAGGGCAATAAGCCTTTCTTGAAATTCTCAGATCGAATATCCGGACAACATTTTGTCGATATAAGACGCTTGAGGCAGATGCTAGCGTTACGTTTCTTGCGATTCCCGAACATCCAATCCCAAGAACATATTGCGCCTCTCCCAAATCTTTCATTTGGAATTGGGTCGCCAACCAATTCTTTATGTCAGTAAGGTATCCTACATCATTCCCAATGAGTAGGATATCATCCACATAAAGTACTAACAAAGCTACTTTGTCGTTGATGATCCTCTTGTAAACACAAGGCTCATCAACGTTTTGGTCAAAGCCGTAAGACTTGATCGCATTATCAAGTCTTATATTCCAAGATCTTGACGCTTGTTTCAATCCATAAATGGACCGATTGAGCTTGCAAACTTTTTGCTCCTGACCTTGGGCTATGAACCCTTCGGGTTGAGACATGTAGATGCTTTCGTCAAGATTACCATTCAAAAAGGCAGTCTTGACGTCCATTTTCTAAATTTCATAATCATAAAAAGCGGCTATGGACAAGAGTATCCTTATAGACTTCAGCATAGCAACAGGGGAAAAAGTTTCTTCATAGTCAACTCCTTCCCTTTGGGTAAAATCCTTTGCTACAAGTCTAGCCTTAAAGGTCTGTACCTTTCCGGCTGCATCTCTCTTTCTCTTATAGATCCATTTACACCCTATGGGTCTAACCCCTTCAGGTTGGTCTACAAGTTCCCATACTGAATTGAAGTCCATTGACTCCATTTCAAGGTCCATGGCTTTGATCCATTGGTCCTTGTCTAACGCCATTCATTGCTGTTTATAAGACAATGGATCTTCTACGCCGTCATCGGGTATGACAACTTAGCTAAACCAAGTAGCGGTCGTTGGGAAACAACCCTCCCAACTGCGTCGAGGCATTCCCAACGATTGAGAAGGACGAGACTGACTTGAGGTGCTGGCTCTTCCATCAACTCTTGATGAAGGTCTAGCTTGATCAACAACTGTTGTTGGTTCATGTGTAGCTTCATTTAGTACTAATTTACTACGCGGTTTGTGGTTCCTCATGTGATCTTCCTCCAAGAATGTGGCGTTTGTCGATACAATTGAAGGGAATGAAAATCTCCGCGCAGCGGAAGACGATCAAATCGTCATGGTATCATTACGCTACTTGGTTTTGTCAAAATGATCTAACTATTAGATCTAGGCTAAACATGCAAAGGAAGAAATTTACAGCAAGAAGAACATACTTACTTGTTGTAGACGGTTCTTCTAAAATCCTTCCTTGATCACGAACGCTTCGTGCTTCTCAAAATCAACAAAGTCTTCTCTCGAACGAAACCCGAACACAACCACTTGGAGTCTCAGTTGTTCTTCCTTTGGAAAGGAGGAGAGTTGTGGGACTCTTTGTGTTTTGGAGAGGGAGGAGAGTTTGAGAGAATAGTTGAGAGAATTCTCTTATTCTCTTTGATGAAAATAAAAAAAATGAGAGAGTGAACCTACAATCCCTTCTTGCAAAGGGTTTAAATAGTGAAATTGATGGAGTTAAAATCTCCACATTATTACCACTTTACCACAACCATAGGTTATGCAAATCTCATTTGCATAACTACATAATATAAGATATCTCATATCTCATATTGCAAATCTCATTTGCAATAATTGTGGATTAATTAAATTGAATCACATCCAATTTAATTTCTCTCAATTAATTTCTCCAATGAGCCATAATTCAACAATTAGGCTAACCTATAGTTTATTATGAATCTCATTCACATTAAACTATATATTATATCATTCATATCTCATATAAATGACATAAATGCCCTTAAAGTGAAATTGAACACTTCAATTTCATACCAAAACATTAACCCTTCTTTTAACCTGGATGGAGCCAACCGAGGACCTAATGGACCTACAAAGGATTTGCTCCAATGATCCGAGATTAACCTGCCAAACTCTTTGACACGGGTAACCAACATTCATTAGCTACGGTAACACTCCACTATAGCCCGTAGCTACACTCCCGTCAGTGCAGAATATTACGTGTCCACTGATATAACCAATACCTATGAGTCGACCCTTCACAGGTTGTTCGTAGATACGACTGGGTCAAATTACCGCTTTACCCCGTGTCTACCTCTTGTTCCTTAAGTCCCCACTGCTCCTCTAATGAACAACATATTGTGATAGTCCGACCATACACAACACCCTTCTCGGGCCAGTGAGAAGGTGGGCGCCCGTTGTCCAAGCCCTGGAGACAATACTTAAGGGAACAACCCCTCTAGTTTCCCTAAAGGCGGGAACGAGTGAATTCCATCTCGCGTAGTTAAGTTCTCAGCTCCCTACTTGGTTCTGTCCCTTAGAAGATAGGCATATTGGGCGAGTAATCGTGACCACCCTCACCCGTACTAGTCAAAGTCAAAGAACAGGACCCGCAGCGGGCGAGTCCGTAACACGCTCGAGGATTCGGTCGAGTCACTAATGGTCATCTCACGAAGTTATTAGTCCCTTCATCAGCAATGTGTTACATCGTGAGGTCTAATAAATCACGGTCCGGTCTTGTACAATCTCATTGCACAGATGCCCCCACTCGCATGTCAACCACATGAACGAGTCGAGATCACCTCGCTTGTATCTAATACAAAGCGGTCGCATCCACGTTGTATCCGTGATTAGGTCTTCAACCCTATCCATATCACAGAGACCGTTCGGGTCATTAACTCGAACGTGATCCTCCCCGTGTGTCCACTACACACCGCTTCAAGTTCTAGTTCTCTCATAAATTCAATGACCACTGGAGCTTAGTTTATTGGAAAAGTTTATAAATATTATGAGACACAAAGTAATGAAATGAATAACTCTTATTAATTTCATACAATATATTACAAACACGAGATTAGGACAAAAATCCCAACAAACTCCCACTTGGACTAAGCTAGTGGAGAAAATACATTTCTGAAATGTACATAAATTACAATGAAGTAATACAATAAACTAGGGCATTGAATACCCGTTTACACATCTCCCACTTGCCCTAGTTAGGAAGCTCTCGAAGACCTAGACTCTCTGGTGACCTCAAACATCTTAGCCGTGAGGGGCTTTGTAAATGGATCGGGTTTGTTGTGCTCGACGCTTATCTGCGTGACCGCCACGTCTCGCGGTGCACAATCTCCCGTATCAGATGATACTTGCGCTCAATGTATTTGTCTCTCTTATGGCTCCGAGGCTCACGTGAGTTGGCTACTGCACCACTGTTATCACAGAACAGTGTGGTCGACAAGTTCATATTTAGAACAACTTCCAAATCTGTCATGAACTTCCTAAGCCAAACAGCTTCCTTTGCCGATTCACAAGCCGCAACATACTCCGCTTCCATAGTGGAATCGGCGATGCATCCCTGCTTGATGCTTCGCCATACTACGCCTCCTCCATTCGGAATGAAGGTTGACCCCGAGGTGGATTTCCTAGAATCCTTATCGGTGCAAAATCGAAATCCGTGTATCCCGTAAGGATCAAATCCCCACTACCATACACTAAGTCGTAGTTCCTCGTTCTCCTAAGATACTTGAGGATTGCCTTTACCGCCCAAAGTGATCTAATCTGGATTGGGTGATATCTCACCGACAATTCCCTCTTGCATAATGTATGTCGGGCCTAGTACACAGCAGGCCATACATGAGGCTCCCTACAGCTGAAGCATATGGAATCCGTCTCATATCCTCAACATCTTGAGGAGTCTTAGGACACTGATCCTTGTACAAGTGAACCCCATGCCTGAAAGGCAGCAAGCCCTTCTTGGAGTTCTGCATCTTATATCTAGACAACATCTTGTCAATATAAGACGCTTTGAGACAAGGCTAGCGTTACTCGTTCTTCCTGTTCTCGACTATCCGGATACCTAGAACATACTGAGCTTCTCCCAAATCTTTCAATTGGAATTGCGAAGCTAGCCACTTCTTAACGCCAGTAAGAAATTCTACCTCATTCCTGATGAGAAGAATATCGTCCACGTACAACACCAGGCTCGTCGACATTTTCTTTTAAACACAAGGCTCGTCGACATTTTGATCAAAGCCATAAGATTTGATCGCCTCATCAAATCTTATATTCCAAGACCTCGAAGCTTGTTTAAGCCCATAAATGGACCTATGAAGCCGACAAACATTTTGCTCTTGGCCTTGGGCGATGAACCCTTTGGGCTGGTCCATGTAGATGGTCTCATCAAGTTTGTCATTCAGAAAGGCTGTCTTGACGTCCATTTGCCATACCTCGTAGTCATAATACGCGGCAATGGCCAGAAGGATCCTGATCGACTTTACCATGGCAACAGATGAAAAGGTCTCCTCATAGTCAACCCCTTCAACCTGGGTAAAACCCTTTGTCACTAGTCGGGCTTTGAAGGTCTGCACCTTCCCATCTACGCCACGTTTACGCTTGTAGATCCATTTGCAACCAATAGGTTTTACCCCATCCGGTTGATCCACAAGCTCCCATACAGAATTGAAGTACATAGACTCCATTTCCTGGTCCATAGCTTTAATCCACTCGTCTTTGTCAACATCAACCATTGCCTGATCATAGGTCAATGGATCCTCACAGTCATCATCAGGAGCGACAACTTAGGTTTCAGCTAAACCCATGTAGCGATCAGTGTCTCTCACGACCCTCCCACTACGTCGAGACATTCCCAACTCTTTGGAACGGATTTGACTAGGCGTCTTTGGGATCAACAACACTTGTTGACGTATTAGCACCATCAAAGAACTCTTCTGCCGATGTCTTTCGCCCATTTCATTTAATTTAATTTTACTCCTTGGTAAATGATCCCTGACGTGGTCTTCTTCTAGGAAAGTGGCGTTTGTCGACACAAGCACCCTATTTTCCCTAGGATCGTAAAATAGACCACCCCTAGTCGCTTTAGGGTAACCTACGAATAGGCACAATTTCGAACGGGGTTCCAACTTTTTTGGGTTTGACACCAACACGTGGGTCGGACATCCCCAAATCCTGAAGTGATGTAAACTTCCTTTACGTCCACTCCAGAGCTCGAAAGGTGTTTCACAAACACTCTTCGACAGAACGTTGTTCAAAATATAAACCGCGGTCTCCACTGCGTACCCCTAAAAAGAATCAGGGAGACGAGCATAGCTCATCATCGACCAACCATGTCCAACAAGGTTCTGCTTTCTCCTCTCGATACACCATTCTCACGTGGCATACCAGGTGGCCGAGAGTTGGGGCGTAATTCCGTGTTCTATCATATAGTCCTGGAATTTAGTGTCCATGTACTCTCCACCTCGATCCGGTCGAAGTGTTTTAAGCGATTTACCTAAGAGGTTCTCAACCTCAGTCTTGTACTCCTTGAACTTTTAAAGAGTTTCAGACTTCTTGTGCATTAGGTAAATATACCCATATCTGGAGTAATCGTCTATAAAGACACGAAATACTCATAACCGCCCCGAGCTTTAACATTCATCGGACCACAGAGGTCAGAATGTACTAACTCAAGAGGCTCTTTGGCTCTATATCCTTTTCCACTAAAAGAACGTTTGGTCATTTTGCCCTCAAGGCATGACTCACACACCAACAAAGAGTTTTCTTCCAACTCGTTTAGAAGTCCACTCTTCACTAGTTTCTCAATCCTATTCAGATTAATGTGGCCTAACCGAAGATGCCAAAGGTGGGCATTTTCTTTTGGAGAAACTTTTGCTTTCTTAGTTCGTGTTTCTGTGAGCTTTAAAACAATTCAATATTCAAAACACTTTTGACCGAATTGGGTTTCAAAACATCTGATTATTTTCAAGTGAAGTTTGAACAAATAACATTCCTTTGAAAGAAATAAACGCTTTATTCAATTCAAAGGAAACTAAAATACATTATTCTATTAAGCAGGAAATTGAAACAAGGTTTCTAGTAAACCCTGGAACTATGTACAGATTGTCCAACAATAAGTACTTCCCGCAGAAATTTAGCTTCACCGTGCCGATCGCTGCAGTAGAGACAAGCTCCTGGATCCAACCCGTAGAGTCACCTCACCCTCTCGCAAATGATGCCAGAATCAATCCTCGAAAAGAAGAACAAAGCGTGGTTAGTGGCGCCCGAATCCGAGATCGAGCAGAGTCACTACTCTCTACTAAACAGTTTCATCCACAAGTAAATCACATTTACCTTGATTCTTCCTCTCGGCCCGAGAATTTGGGACGCTTTCTCTTCCAAAGGACCGCTCCCATTGCAGTGGAAACACTTTCCTTTCTCTGCAACCTAATTGACCTTCTTGCCCTTGTGGGGGCGGCCGCGGTCAATTTTATCCTCTTCATCCTCTTCTTCCCTTTCGGCGTGAAGGAGCAACGAGTTTCGTCCCAAAGTGGTCAAACCCCGTGATAAGACACAGTAGGCAACATTTGGCTCGATTTCCTTGACCTGTGCAAGGATTGGAAATTCTGTAGCTCATTGAGGAGGGTAGTCAGAGTGTAGCTAATTTTGTTCATAACAACATTGCTACGGAACTGAAGGAAACTCTTCTGAAGAGTCTCCAAAATAAAACTGACTTGGCTCGACTCGTCGATCGAAGCCCCGTTCATCTCGGCGGATGGAAGTGGGTCATCATGTCTAGAACGTGTTCACGCGACGACGGCGACCCTCTTTCATCCGTGCGTTGAAAATGTATTTTAGCGAGTCATGTCGGACTGAAAAGGATTTCTTTGTCCAAACATTTCCTGCAAGGACTCCATGATCTCCTTAGCGGAAACCATCAACTCATGCTTCTTTGCCAAGACATCAGACATGCTGGCAATTATGTAGACCTTGGCCTTTTCATTGGCCCTGATCCAGCGATCGTACGTGTCGCGAACACTTCGCGACGCGGTCGAGCCCGACATCTGAGGACACTCCTCGAGATAACCACGAACTTTATGTCGCTTGTACCAAAAAATTGTATTAATGTTGTTTTTCCAACTTTGGTAATTATCTCCCACTAATTTATCCGAAGCGAGTAAAGCTATTATTGCGCTAGACATTTTTTTTAGCTGAAAAATAAGAAAAAACCTTTGTATTAGTCTCGCAAAAAACTTTTTGAAAAAAAACAATCAAGTTTTAGCAAAAAAAGTTTCATGATCCCTAGGTCATTCAAAATTTTGCAATGATGCCCTAAAGGTTTAGAATGACCGCCACCGAAGGGTGAATGAACACTCCTCCTCTGGGGCGAGACTTTCTCGATCAGACCCTAATCCCAGAATAACTCTTATTCCATTAGGCGTCCAATTACCATTGTTCGGTTGAATTCATTAACACTTAACGAATTCTGTGAGTGTCACCCTCAATCTTTAAGTTTCCAAGTATCCGTCCAAACAATAGCCACCGAAGGGTGAACCAAGAAGGAAAACCAACCAAGAAATCAGATCCCTTTCGGGAATTCACGGTGTTCAGACTCCCATGATCAAGCCCTCCGAAGGGATTGTGCCGTCCAGCCAAACTAGCGGGCGGATCATAGGCGTCTCACGGTGTGAATCGAAAGAAGAGGCCGTGGGTCTCGTTTTCACAAGTCCCGCTCCCACTCACTATAAGTACTCTCTTCATCCACGATGATATTGATCTATACAAATGTCATCCGAAGGGGGACGCTCCCATTTGCGCCACGAGGCCGAGTATAGATCTCACGGTGCAGACTTAAAGGAGATTTGTGGTTGGAAATTCAAATGTATCTCCTACACTTTATTTCCTCCCACTCAGCACTTTAATTTTATTAGGGATTGACCTAGATAAACCGACTAAAATTTACCTAAGTCTACCAATATAACTCTTATATGGTATTAACCTAAGTTTATAATCACATTATTAACTTAGGTCTATGTGAGTAAATTAATTAACACTTAATTAACGGCACTCACAAGAATATAACCTAAGAATCTCCGGACCAATTCACTCCCAGGTCGGTTTCAAGGTAGGGGTCTTCCGCAAGCGTCAACTTAAATACCCCAGCCTTAGACAAAACCTTCCTTAGACAGAGTTACTTATCAGTCTCCATTCAAAGGTTATATTTGATTTCCTAAATTTCTAATCTTATTACAAAATTAGAAAACCTAAGTCTAATTATTCAAGTTCTAAACACTTTAAAACTAATAATTAACTTAGGTTGCATGCATTTTTATGTTATAGTGCTTGATCATCCATCACATGAATAATACTATATACTATAACATAATATAATTCATCACATGAATTAAATGCATGAGCATGCTTTTAATTTAAAAAATATAACACTTATATTAAATAAATTAAATCATGCAAACATTATATTATAACTCTTATAATATAATCCTATCATGCATACTATATATTATAACTCTTATAATATAAAAATGATGCATGAAATGTTTAACCTAAGGTGGGATTTTAAATCTATATGACATACATTATGCACATAGAATTAATTAAAATATACATCTCATGCATAAAATAATTAATCAGCAAAAATGGACCGATTTTTGGCACCTAGGGGCAATTATTTAATTAAATAACATTAATATAACATTTATATTAATATTATTTAATAAAATAATTAAATAATATAAATAATTACATTTTATAAATAAAATTAAATAAATAAAACGTAAAACCGAAAAAAAAAACTGCCCTCAATGAGGCTTTAACCCACGTCCTCGCGGCCACATGAATCGCTCCTCAACGCGCGGCGTTACTGTAACGCTGTCGCGTGCATAACGTCGACCAGCGTTCTCAACGCCAAAGAAGTTACAAACGCTACACCCAGCGTTAACGCCGAATCGCTACTGAGGCCTCCGTCCGAAAGGACAACGTTGAGACGTCGTTGGGCAGCGTCTCAACGCCATCGATAGAACAGCAAACACCTTTGCTGTTCTTCATCGATTTTTCGCCTGTTTTCGCTCCGATTTCTTCACAGCAACTCTTGCCACGAACGGCCCAAACTTACAGACTCGATTTACAACAAAATGCCCAAAAACAATAGGCCCTTACATTGATCTCATCAACATAATTGTAAATCTAAACTAGTGCCAAAAACCGTAAACATCCATTATGCAAACCAAGAACTCATCTCATGAATTATGGCAAAAAAACCCACCAAATTTTAATAAAACAATGCATAATCGAAGAACCATCAACTTGACTCTGATACCAATTGAAGGAATGAGAATCTCGCACAGCGGAAGACGATTGAATCGTCGAGGTATCAATATGCAACATGATTTTATTAAAATTGATCTAACACTAGATCTAGGCTAAACATGCATCAAAGAAGAAGAAAATTACAGCAAGAAGAATTTACTTACTTGTTGAAGACTTTCTTCAAAAATTCTTCTTCAAATCACGAACTCTTCGTGCTCCTCGAACTCAACGAACTCTTCCCACGAATGGTCTTGAACACCACCAAATGGTCTTCTCGGTTGTTCTCTTTTGGAGAAGGGAGGTTTGTGGGAACCTTTTGTGTTTTGGAAAGGGAGGAGATTAGAGAGAAAGTAGAGAGAACTTTCTTCTTCTCTTTTGTGAAAATCTAAAAAATGAGATAAGAGATCTCCAAACCCTTCTTGCAAAGGGTTTAAATAGTGGAATGAAGGAGTTAATATCTCCTCATTATTACCACTTTACCACAACCATAGGTTATGCAAATCCCATTTGCATAACCACATAATATAAGATATCTCATATCTCATATTGCAAATCTCATTTGCAATAATTGTGGATTAATTAAATTGAATCACATCCAATTTAATTTCTCTCAATTAATTTCTCCAATGAGCCCTAATTCAACAATTAGGCTAAATTCACATTAAACTATATATTATATCATTCATATCTCATATAAATGACATAAATGCCCTTAAAGTGAAATTGAACACTTCAATTTCATACAAAACATTAACCCTTCTTTTAACCCAGATGGAGCCAACCGAGGGACCTAATGGACCTCAAAGGCGGGCTCCAATGATCCGAGATTAACTCGCCAAACTCTTTGACACTGGTAACCAACATTCATTAGCTACGGTAACACTCCACTATAGCCCGTAGCTGCACTCCCGTCGATGCAAAATATTACGTGTCCACCGATATAACCAATACCTATGAGTCGACCCTTCACGGTTGTTCGTGAGACACGATCGGTCAAATTACCGTTTACCCACTGTGTCTACCTCTTGTTTCCTTAAGTCCCCACCGCTCCTCTAATGAACAACATATTGTGATGGTCCGACCATACACAACACCCTTCTCGGGCGGTGAGAAGGTGGGCGCCGTTGTCCAAGCCACGAGACGAAGACTTAAGGGAACAACCCTCTAGTTTCCCTAAAGGCGGGAGCGAGTGAATTCCATCTCGCGTAGTTAAGTTCTCGCCTCTCTACTTGGTTCTCGTCACGAGAAGATAGGCATATTGGGCGAGTAATCGTGACCACCCTCACCCGCATTAGTCAAAGAATGGACCCTCGCAGATGCGGAGTCCGTAACACGCTCGTGATTCGTGTCGAGTCACTAATGGTCATCTCACGGTTATTAGTCCTTCATCACAAGCGGTGTTACATCGGTGAGTCTAATAAATCACGGTCCGGTCTTGTACAATCTCATTGCACAGATGCCCCCACTCGCATGTCAACCACATGAACGAGTCGGATCACCTTGTTTGTATCTAATACAAAGCGGGCGCATCCACGGTGTATCCGATTAGGTCTCCAACCCTATCCATATATCGTAGACCGTTCGGGTCATTAACTCGAACGTGATCCTCCCCTGTGTGTCCACTACACACCGCTTCAAGTTCTAGTACTCTCATAAATTCAATGACCACGGAGCTTAGTTTATTGGAAAAGTTTATAAATATTGCGAGACACAAAGTGATGAAATGAATAACTCTTATTAATTTCAAACAATATATTACAAACACGAGATTAGGACAAAAATCCCAACAAAATCATCATTTTCCACTAAACAAGTTTCAAGAACAAGTAAATCTAATTTACCTTTCTTCTCTTTGAGCTCAGCAAGGTACTTTGGGCAGTTTCGCTTCTAATGCCCATCCACGTTGCAGTGGAAACATTTTCTTTTATCTGCAACCTTGGCTTTTCTCTTGCCCTTGTCAGCAGCAAGTGCCTTCCCTTTCCCTCCTATTTTCTTCTTTTGGGTCTTCTTAAGCCCAGAAGATGAGCTACAGGACTTAGACCCAGAGGATGAACCCTTCCGTAACCTTCTGGAATGGGCAAACAAATTTGCCTCTCCATCAGCCTGTCCCTTATTCTTCATAAGAGACTGGAAAGTCTGTAGTTCATTAAGGAGAGTAGTCAGGTTATACTCTATCTTGTTCATCACCGCATTACTGCGAAATTGCAGGAAACTCTTCGGAAGAGATTCCAGGATGAACGATACCTGACTTTGCTCGTCAATGACCGCTCCGTTCATCTCAGCCATGTTGAAGTGGACCATCAGATCAAGAACGTGTTCTCTCACCGATGATCCCTCCTTCATACGGGAGTTATAAACGTATTTGAGGGATTCGTGCCGAATCTGTCCAGACGGTTGTCCAAACATTTCCTACAGCGAACTAATGATCTTACGAGCTGAGACCATGCCCTCGTGCTTTTTGACCAGAACTTAAGAAACAATAGCCAAAATGTAGACCTTGGCCTTGTCATTGGCCTTGATCCAGCGGTCGTACGCTTCCTTAACAGATTGAGGAGCGTTACGAGCAGGGATCTGAGGAGATTCCTCAGACAGTACGAATCGTAAGTCGTCACAACGAGAATCGTCTTCAAGTTGGACTTCTACGTAGTAAAATTTTCACCAGTTAAACGGTCGCTTTTAAGTAAGACTATTATTGAGGACGACATGCTGAAAATCCAAAATAGTTCTAATTAGTTATGCCTTTTAAACCCATTGTAACAACCAATCATATTTAGCAAAATTATTAAAGAACCCTATTGTTTAAACTAAAACCATTGTTTAAATTAAACTTTTAATTTTGCAATGATACTTCAAGGGTTTAGAACAAAAGCCTCCGTCGGGCGGTCAGTCATTCCTCCCTTGAATTGAGACTTTCTCAGCCAATTCTCACTACCAGAACATCTCATGTCCCAATGGTCCTTAGCTACCGTTTGTTTGGTCAAGGATTTGTTAACTAACTTAACTCATCCCGTAAATGTGACCCTACCATTTTCAGATCCAATAGGCCCGAGCCAACAGGCTACTATTAAGAAAGACAACTGTTGGAAAACAACCTAAGAGACCCTATCCATTTCTGGAGTTCGCAGTGTTCCGATCCCTATAGTCAGGCCCTCCGTAGGGTTTGGCGCTGTTCCAGGACAACCTAGCAGGCGGACTATAGAAATCTCACGGCCGGTGCGACCTAATGGAGGAGACCGTAGGATACATTGACACGCGTCCTGCTATCATTTACTATGGATACTTCCCTCATTCACCTTGGTATTGAACCATGCAAATACATACCGTAGGAGGACACCCTATTGACGCCACGTAGCCGAGCATGGAACTCACGGTGTGAACTCTTGAGGACGTAAGAGTAAACTCGATGAGAACATCTCGTTTTCTCCCACTGAAGTTCCTAAAATTAGGGTATAGGTTTAACTTAGTTGGATTCTGACTAAAAGAATCTATCTAAGTCTATGTCTATTATAACTATTATAACTAGGTCTTAAAACCTTATGTCTAGGTGAATAAACATTTTAATTACCTAGAGATAAAAATAGAACTAAGGTTAATTCAACTCAAGTTAGGGTCGGTTCTCAGTAGAAGGTGTTAGATTAGCAACTGTCGACTTAAGTACCCAAACCTTAGACAGAACTTCACCGGTAGAGTTCCCTTATAACCAAAGTCCTAAAGTCCTATATTTTAAACTATTTAAAATACTACGTAAGACTAATTTCTAATCCTATTAGAAATTGAAGCTTAGGTCTAAATTAATTTTAAATGATTTAAAACTAATTTAAAAAATAGCCCAAGTTCCTATGTTTGCATGCATTTCTTTATTATAGGTTATGGTTTCTAAAACCCCTTTGATTTATAACTTTTATAAATTTTAATAATTAACCTAGGAAAGAAACTATATTATAAATCCAACAATCTATATTCAAATTGGAATTATAAAAGGAATTCAACTATTTGAATTATAAAATTACTTAAACAAAATAACATTTATTTTAAACTAAGTAATTTCATGCTCCAAGCAATTTATTTTCCATATAATCTATTTATAACACTTATAATTAATTACTCATGAAAAAAATAAATTAATCATGCATTCAACCATATTCATATAACATTTATATAAATAAAATGCATGAACATGCTTATCCTAAGGTGGGAATTATCTAAATGACATTCATAAAGACAAAACTGTAAAACTGGAATAATTTGGCCCCTAAAGTGCAAAAAAAAAAAATTACATTAATTTATTTCATGAAACCGGTCCAAAAACACCCTGAACCGACCTTGAACCGCTCGAACCGGACCAAACTAATGAACCAGTCGAACCGGTCTGCAGCTGCTGGAATGCCCCACGGCGTTGTAACGCTGATGCCAGCGTTGCAACGCCCGATTTGTCGTATGCGCGCCTGCTATCGGGATGGCGTTGCAACGCTGAGGGACAACGTTGCATCGCCGCTGACCCCTTGAACACCCGCGTCGATAGGGAGCGTTGGCGTTGCGACGCCGTTCTTCAGCGTTGCAACGCTGATGAACGGCGTTGCAACGCTGCTACTTCGGCAGCAGCTGAAACTCACGAATATAGCAGTTTCGTTCTTCAATTCCTCCTTCGATTCTCAACCAAATTGAATGAAACTGGTCCCGAACGACTCGTAACTCAATTACAGACTCAATTATGCACTTTTTGCCAAAAACGCAGGGGCCTTTACATATAATTTGATCAAAATCAAAGTAAACTAAGGCCAAAACATTCCTAAACATGTTTTACAGCAAACCAAAAGCATTTCCCACCAAATCAATGCAAATTTCTTTCAAAACAAAACAAATCAAGTATTGCTCGGATACCAATTGATGGAGATCGGATCTCCTTGAGCAGCGGAAACGTGTTTGAGATCGTTAATTGCTTGATTGTTTTAATTGAAACACAAACTAGTACATTGACAAAAAAAAAAAAAACAGAACAAGCATGAAATTCTAATCCTATTAGACATGGATTAATTGCATACATGCAAACATATGTTTAGTTTAACAATTAAACTAAAGGGAAGAAGAAGAAATTACCTTTGTAGCTTTTTTGCAGCAACTCTTTACTCCACGATAAACAACAACTATGGAGAACTTCTCTGTTTTTCTCTGTGTTACAACACAACCACTTGGATCACCTCCTATATCTCTGAGTTCCACTTAGATCCTCCTTGGTGGGAAGGATTCCAACAATTGGAAGAATAAGGGAATGAGAGTGTGAGAGAGAGAATTCTTCTGTGAGTACAAATCTCCTTCGATCGATCAATCTCATTGAGCAACCCCCTTCTCCCTGTTAAACTGTCGATAGGGAGAAGGGGAGGGGTAGTGGGGAACGCGTCTGGATGACACGTTCCATCATTTTATTATTAAAATAATAATAATAATAATAATAATATAATTAAATCAAATTTAATTATTAAATTAAATCATATTTAATTAATATAAATTAAATATCATATATTTAATTTGGATTAAATCTCATTTATGATGGAACACGAGACATACGCAGCGGAATAAGGATCTAATGACAATCTAATTGCATCTAACTTAATAGAAATTAACATGCTAACATACAAAAAACGGTAAACTAAAAAAGGGAAGAATATACAACCTTTGTAGCTCAATTTCTTCTCTCCTCCTTGCCAAAGCAAAAATCGAACACAATCAGACCACCACTAGAGCTTCCCCGCTATCCTCTGGACTAAGAACCGGGTTGTGGGACCCGGTGAATGAAGGATTAGAAAGGAAAGAATGGGAGGTTGAAAGTTTTGTGTGAGGAAAGGAAAAAAAAAGTACCTTTTGGTGAGACTTCTTCTTTTGAAAAAACTCAAAAATCAGCCAAAAGGAACCCTTTGTTTTGAAAACAAACCTATTTATAAAGGAATTACATGCATCAAATGCATGTCAAAACTCACCAAAATGCAACACCTCACAAAACACTAACTAAAGTGGGCTATGTGTCATTCTACAATGTTTACACATAGTCCACTTAAGTTAGTGGGATTGTCCAAGAAAAACTTGGATAATTCCACTAACTCTAGTCAAGGGTAAAAAAGTCTTTTCCATTTGGTCAAAGTCAAACTTTGACTTTTCTCGAGCTAAAAAGTCAACCCTTTGACTTTTTACGATTTTGACCTCTTGACTAATTTTGACCTCCCGAACATGAATCTGCATTCATATTTTTGAAATTCAAATCACATTTGAATATATTGTGTCATAAAAAACTAATAGTTATATCACATATACCTGTCGGTTTAAAACTTCTTTCCTAATTCGAACAATTCAATTAATCCATCATCTTGTTCTAAGTTTAATCCATATGAGCTAGCGAGGGGACCTAATGGACCTACAGATCATGGGCTCCAACAATCCGAGATTAATCGGTCAAACTCTTTAACCTAATTAATCAACATTTGTTAACTAACTGTCATTCCACTAAAGTCTCGTAGTTGCACTCCCTCACTTTGTAGATATATTTCATCCCACACGATATAACCGTAACTAGTAAGTCAATCCTTCACGGGTTGTTCGTGGTCTCTACTGGGTAGAAATACCGCTTTTACCCGAGAACACTTCTTTCCTCAAGTCCCACCAACCTCTATAGAACAATTGATTTGTGGTCCAACCAACAAATCTAGTCCCTCTCGACCCTAGTGAGAGGGTGGGGCCCCTTGTTCTAGTTCCAAGGTCGACCTTAAGGGAACAACCAATCTACTATCCCTAGAGTTGGGTAGGAGTGAATTCCGTCTTGCACCCTATGTCCCCACTATCTACCCGGTCTTACCCCCAAAATGGGAGGCTTATTGAGCCAGTATTTGTTGAAATTTCTCTCACCCATGCAGAATCTAAGAATAATCCCGAATAAACAGGAGTTCATAGTTAGCTCGAGATTGAGATTGAGTTACCTAGGTCATCAAAATTGAATTAGCTTGATTTTATCGACAAAGAAACGGTGTTATAAAGCAAAAGTAACTAAGTCGTGGTCCATCTTATACAAACTCATTGCATAGGATGCCCCCACTTACATATCTCTATATGAACGATTCAGGATCACATCGTTTGTACTAACTACAAAGTAGGTCGCATCCATAGTGTCCCCAGAATAAGGCGCCCAACCTTATCCCTATACTATAGACCATTTTAGACTATATACTCGAACTTGATCCATGTTTTATGTCATCACATAAAGTTCAAGTCTACATTAAATAGCCTCGGGACCTTAGTTTATTGGATTCAAGATTATGGTATACTAATTCAATAACAATTTTATCGAAAAAGAAACACGAAAAAAGTTTTATCAATTACAAACTACGAGTTTTAGGACATAAAATCCAACAAACTCTCACTTGAACTAAAACTCCTAGTGGAATATCCCAATGTTGAATTTAAGTGAGAAACATATGAGTATAATAAACATATGAATACAATAAACTAGGGCATATGCCCAAATGTTCTCCCAATCGTCCTAGTCTACTAACTTTGTAGACCTAGAGATTGTAGGTGACCTTCAAACACTTTAGCCGTGAGGGTTTTGTGAAAGGATCAGCAATTTGAGCTTCTTGGTTCTCTTGAATTTGCAACTGCAACACTGTTATCACAATATAGGGTGATAGGTAGATGCATATTTGGAACGACTTCCAAATCTTTCAAGAATTTCCTCAACCATACTACTTCCTTTGTTGCTTCACATGCAACTACGTATTCAGCTTCCATTGTGGAGTATGCAATACAATTTTGCTTCATACTTCTCCACACTACTGCTCCTCCATTCAGAATGAACACTGATACCGATGTAGATTTTCTTGCATCTTTATCGGTCTGGAAATCAGTGTTAGTGTATCTAGTAAGGATCAAGTCCTTAGCATTATACACGAGCATTTAGTTCCTCGTTCTCCTAAGATACTTGTGGATATTCTTAACGGCAGTCCAATGATCATATCAAGGATTGGACTGATAACCCAAGTAACGGTCTGGCTGATGAACAACCCTCCCACTACGTTGAGGTATTCTCAACTCTTGAGAAGGATGTGACTGACCAGATGTACTAATTTTATCTACTACTTTAGTAGATGAACTAGTTTTATCTGTAGCGTCTTTGGAAAGTTCATTTAATACTAGTCTACTCCGAGGTTGATGACTTCTGATGTGGTCTTCCTCTAAGAATGTTGCATTTGTCGACACAAAAACCTTATTCTCTTGAGGATCATAAAACAGACCACCTTTTGTTTCTTTTGGATAACCTACAAATAGGCATAACTTTGAACGACGTTCTAAATTTTTAGGATTTTGCACCAACACGTGCGCTGGGCATCCCCATATCCTAATGTGACGTAAACTACCTTTACGCCCTTTCCATAACTCATAAGGTGTGTCTAACACACTTTTAGAGGGAACGTTGTTCAAAATATAGACAACAGTTTCTAATGCATGTCCCCAAAAGGAATCAGGTAACTTTACCAAAACTCATCATTGAGCGAACCATGTCCAACAAGGTTCTGTTTCTTATTTCAGATACACCGTTCTGCTGAGGCATATTAGGTGCAGAGAGTTGTGACTTGATTCCATGTTCTATCACATAGTCTTGGAATCTTAAGTCCATGTACTCCCCACATCGATCTGATCGAAGTGTCTTAATCGTTTTACCTAACTGGTTCTCAACCTCAGTCTTATATTCTTTGAACTTTTCAAAAGAATCAGACTTGTGATGCATTAGGTAAATATGACCATACCTTGAATAATCATCAATGAAACTGATGAAATATTCATACCCACCTCGAGTTTTGACATTCATCGGTCCACAGAGGTCCGAATGTACAAGCTCTAAGGGTATTTTTGCTCTGAGACCTTTTCCAGTAAAAGATCTCTTAGTCATTTTTCCCTCAAGACAAGACTCACATGGAGGTAAAGAATTGTCTTCTAACTGATTTAGGAGTCCATTCTTAACCAATCTCCCAATCCTATTGAGATTTATGTGACCAAGTCTTAAGTGCCATAAATAGGCATTGGAAGAAACTTTTTGTCTTTTATTCTGAGTTTTGGCTATTCTAAACATCTTAGTATTTAAGACAAATTTTGCTTTAGTTGGTCTTAACTTATATAAGTTGTTTTCTAGTATAGCAGAACAAATTTGAATACCTTTTCTGAAAATGAACGCTTTATTGATTTCAAAGGATATTTTATACATTTGTTCTAATATACACGTGATAGATATTAAGTTCTGTTTCATTTTAGGAGCATACAAAACATCTTTAAGTATGATATATCTATCATCGAAATACAACTTCAAGTCTCCCATTTGCATCGATGAGAGACAACCTCTCCTATTCCAACCTTGAGGGTGATCTCGCCTTCTTTTCACTTTTTCCAGAACTAGTTTCACGAAAGAGAAGCAAATATGATTAGTGGCCCCTGAATCCAATATCCAGGTTGAGGTATCATACTCCACTAAACATGTTTCAACAACTAGTAAATCATATTTACCTTGTGCTTCTTTATCTGCTTTTTCTCAAAGAAGGTACTTCAGCAGCCCTCTTCCAAAGTGCCCGTTTTGGTCATGATGAAAACATTTTCCTTTTTCTGCAACTTTCTTTTCCTTGTTTTTCATGGGAGCCTTCCTCTTGCCCTTCTTTTTCATTTGAACATTCTTGTTCTTTGAAGGTCCAACTTTAGTTTTAGAGGGCGATCCTCTTAAAACTTTCTGAGTGGTGACAACATTTGCCTCCACCTTTTTCCCTTAGCTTTTGTAAGAGTTTGAAAACGATGGAGCTCGTTAAGAAGGGTTGTCAGATTAAACTCTATTTTATTCTGAGAAGCATTAAATGCGAAAATGGTATGAAGCTCTTGGAAGAGACTCCATTATAAAGCTAACTTTGATTTGCCTCGCCGATGGCGCCACCATTTAGTTCAAAGAATATTGAAGTGGACCATCATGTCCGAGACATGTTCTCTAACAGAGGTCCCTTCCTTCATACGCTTGTTGTAAATGTACTTAATAGCCTCGGTCTTAGAACCGATGACGGTTGCCCGAACATCACTTTTAACGAATCCATGATAGCCTTACCTATGCCCAAGGATTCGTATTTCTTAGCCAATACATCAGTCATGCTGGCAAGAATATAGACACGGGCTTTATCGTTAGCCTAAACCCATCGATCATAAACTTTCCGACTAGTTCGGTTAGCATTTGAGGTAGGGGCCTGAGGATATTCCTCAGTTAAGACAAATCTCAAGTCATCTATTACTAGTATTGTATTCAGATTTGTTTTCCATGTTGTGTAGTTATCGCCGTTAAGTTTTTCGGAAGCTAATAGTTGAACTAAACAGCTTGTCATGCTGAAAAAAACATATCATTTTTAGTAAAAAATATTAACCTTTATAATCCAATCAAGTTTAGCAAAAAATAATGTACCCATCATTATTATGTTTGCAACGATATTTCAACGGTTTAAAATAACCTTCACCGAGGGGTGACCGACCATTCCTCCGTTGAACCAAGACTATCTTGACTAAATACTATCACCAGAATAACTCTTATTCCTATAGTAACTTAGTTATCGCTCATTTGGTCGAGAATTTGCTAACACTTAGTAATTCTTGTAAGTGTAACCTTCCATTTTCAGACCTCAAAGATCAGGATCATTATGCTCCCGAAATTGGAAAGACAAGAATGAAAACGGATCTAAGAGACCCTATCTATTTTTGGAGTTCGCGGTGTTCCGAATCCTATAATACAACCCTCCGATTGGTAAGCTTGCTCCAGGGGTGACATGCAGGTGCATTATATGAATCTCACGGTGCGACCTAATGGAAGAGATCGTAGGATGCGTTGACACACCTCCTTCTCCCACTTACTATGAACGACTTCCCCTATTCACCTTGATATTGACTCATGCAAACACTCTCCGAATGGAGTCCGCTCCCAGGGCGACCCAAAGCCAAGCGTGAATCTCACGGTGTGAACTCTTAGGGACGCTAGAGTTAAAAGTACATTACTTCTCTCAAGCTAAAGTGTTCTAGACGGTTAGGGTAAAAATTACTTAGCAATATATTTCGGCTAACTAAAACATATCCTAAGTCTAGGCGAAACATCCGAGTATAACATTTATCTTTGGATTTTAACCTCGATGTCTAGGTGATAAACAAATTTTATTACCTCACACCGCTCACGCATGCTCATAAAACCGATTTAACCTAACTCGGGCGCCAGACTCGATCTCCGATAGAAGGTGTTAAAGTGAACCAAATCAACTTAAAAACCTTTCAACCTTAGTCATCTTATCTCGACTTTTTGCCAAGATCTTGTCGGGTGAGTTTTCTTGTAACTTCGGTTTTACAAGATATCGACCTAATTTCTATGAAAAAGAGATTGTCGATGGTTAACCTAAGTGAGCATGCATCTTATCTTTGTTATAGATTTAAAAAGTCTAATTGATTTTATAACACTTATAAAGAGAATTATCAAATCTATAACATACATTCCACATTCATTACATAACAATTATATAATGAAAATTTAATATGGATTTAATGTACTTAATTTAATCAAATTAAATTAAACAAATTAAAAAAAATTAATTAATCAATGACCATATTAAGTTACTTAAAGAAATCATGAATTATACATAACTTTTACATTAATTCATGAAATCCAACATGCATACTATATATATTATAACCATTATAACATACTTTCAATGCATGTGCATGTTAACCTATGGTGGAAATTTAAATCTACATGGCATACTTTATGCACAATAAAGATTTAAACAATTAAACACATTCATAATGCATAAAGAAAATAAAACAGAAAATTGGACCCGTTTTGGCATTCTAAACAAGCAATTAACTAAATTATTACAATAATAATTTGAAAAATAGCTCCGAACTAATCTCGAACACTTCGAACCAGCCCGAACCAGCTTGAAAACAACATCAACAACATACGGGCAGCGGCTGAAAAATCGCTCCAAAAAAACAGCACAGTGCAGTTTTTTTTGGCGATCTTATAACGCCTGTTGTATCTCCAATTACAACCTAATTTAAACTCTATTGACTCCTAAATTTTACAGACTCATTGGGCACACATTAAGGCTCAAAATCCTTGAGCAAATTACAAATTATAACAAGAAATTAAAGCCTAAACGATGCCAAAACAGTGAGTCAATTTTAGCTTCCAACAATTTCATCACATGAAAAATAACAACCAACCATATGCAATTGAGTGAAATTAAAGCATGCTCTGATACCACATGATGGAACACGAGACATAGGCAGCGGAATAAGGATCTAATGACACTCTAATTGCATCTAACTTAATAGAAATTAACATGCTAACATACAAAAAACGGTAAACTAAAAAAGGGAAGAATATACAACCTTTGTAGCTCAATTTCTTCTCTCCTCCTTGCCAAAGAAAAAATCGAACACAACCGGACCACCACTAGAGCTTCTCCGCTATCCTCTGGACTCATAACCGAGTTGTGGGACCCGGTGAATGAAGGATTGGAAAGGAAAGAATGGGAGGTTGAAAGGTTTGTGTGAGGAAAGGAAAAAAAAGTACCTTTTGGTGAGACTTCTTCTTTTGAAAAAACTCAAAAATCAGCCAAAAGGAACCCTTTGTTTTGAAAACAAACCTATTTAAAAGGAATTACATGCATCAAATGCATGTCAAACCTCACCAAAATGCAACACCTCACAAAACACTAACTAAAGTGGGCTATGTGTCATTCTATAATGTTTACACATAGTCCACTTAAGTTAGTGGGATTGTCCAAAAGAAACATGGATAATTCCACTAACTCTAGTCAAGGGTAAAAAAGTCTTTTCCATTTCGTCAAAGTCAAACTTTGACTTTTCCCTAGCCAAAAAGTCAACTCTTTGACTTTTTACGATTTTGACCCTCTTGACTAATTCTGACCTCCCGAACATGAATCCGCATTCAAATCACATTTGAATATATTGTGTCATAAAAAACTAATACTTATATCACATATACCTGTCGGTTTAAAACTTCTTTCCTAATTCGAACAATTTGAATTAATCCATCATACTGTTCTAAGTTTAATCCATATGAGCTAGCAAGGGGACCTAATGGACCTACAGATCATGGGCTCCAACAATCCGAGATTAATCGGTCAAACTCTTTAACCTAATTAATCAACATTTGTTAACTAACGGGTCATTCCACTAAAGTCCCGTAGTTACACTCCCCTCACTGTAGATATATTTCTGTCCACCTGATATAACCGTAACCAGTAAGTCAATCCTTCACAGCTTGTTCGTGGTCTCGACTGTACCCCCGAGAACACTTTTTGTTCCTCAAGTCCCACTGAACCTCTATAGAACAATTGATTTGTGGTCCAATCAACAAATCTAGTCCCTCTCAGCCTAGTGAGAGGGTGGGGCCCCTTGTTCTAGTTCCAAAGTCAACACTTAAGAGAACAACTTATCTACTATCCCTAGAGTTGGGTAGGAGTGAATTCCGTCTTGCACCCTATGTCTCCAGCTATCTACCCGGTCTTACCCCTGAAATGGGAGGCTTATTGAGCCAACGTTGTTGAGTTGCTCTCACCCATGCAGATCTAAGGATAATCCCGAATGAACAGGAGTTCATAGTTAACTCAGGATTGAGATTGCGTTACCTAGGTCATCAAAATTGAATTAGCCAGTTTTATATAGTAAACGGTGTTATAAAGCAAAAGTAACTAAGTCGTGGTCCAGTCTTATACAAACTCATTGCATAGGATGCCCCCACTTACATATCTCTATATGAACGATTCAGGATCACATCGTTTGTACTAACTACAAAGTAGGCCGCATCCATAGTGTCCTCAGAATAAGGCACCCAACCTTATCCCTATACTATAGGCCATTTTAGGCTATATACTCGAACTTAATCCATGTTTTATGTCATCACATAAAGTTCAAGTCTACATTAAATAGCCTCGGGACCTTATTTTATTGGATTCAAGATTATGGTATACTAATTCAATAACAATTTTATTGCAGAAGAAACACGGAAAAAGTTTTATCAATTACAAACTACGAGTTTTAGGACATAAAATCCAACAATTTAATCATATTACCCCTTTAACTTATAGTTTTAATGTACATCCAATGTACATTAAATTTTAACCTATAGTTTTCAAATATGAATCACATTCACACTTGAGTTCAATATTTGAACTCTTTCAAATATTTAATTCTCTCACGAAATTTAATATGAATCATATCCACATTAAATTTATAATATATAGTTCCAAAACTATATATTATATTGTATCAATATACATTAAGTTTATTCCCTAACGAATTTGAACATTTCAAATTCAAATGATCTAAGAACTCTTTACGAGCTAGAAGGTGGACCTAATGGACCTACAGATCAGAAGCTCCAACGATACAAGATTGCTCGGTTAATCTCATTAACCTTCAAATCAACATTCGTTAACTGCGGGAACACTCCACTAAAGTTCACAGCTGCACTCTTCTCACTGCAGATATATTTCTGTGTCCATGGATATTGTCCAATAACAGCAAGTCAATCCTTCACGAATGTTCGTAACACCAGTTGGGTCAAATTACCGTTTTACCCCTAGGTTACATCTTGTGCCTTAAGTACCAGTGCTCCTCTAATGAACAATTTGTTTGTGGTCCTACCAACAAACATAGTCCCTCTCGGGCCAATGAAAGGGTCGGGCCCTTTGTTCGAGTCCCGGAGACACCACTTAAAGGAACATTCCTCTACTTACCCTAGTAGGCGGGAAGGAGTGAATTCCATCTTGCTAAGTTAAGTTCCCAGTCGCTCACTCGGTCTTGTCCCCAAGAAGGTAGGCATATTGAGTCGGCGAATCTTGCCTCTCTCCCCCATACTAGTCAAAGGAAAATCCTCATGACGAGGGAGTTCGTAACTCCTTTCAAATTGAGATCAAGTTGCCTAGATCATCCTAGTGAAATAGAAATCTAACTAGTCAACGGAGTTACAGCTAGAGGTTACTATTTCGTGGTTCGGTCTTATGTAATCTCATTACATAGGATATCCCCACTCACATGTCATCTACACGAACACGTTAGGATCACAGTGTTTGTATCAAATACAAAGTGGGTCACATCCATAGTTTTACCAGGGTAAGGTACCCAAACCTTATCCCCTAACTATAGACCCTTTAGGCTGTATCTCGAACCGAGATCCTTTTTATGTACATTACATTCAGTTAAAGATTCATTTAACAACCTTGGATGTTTAGTTTATTGGATTTAAGGTTTAAATAGAGGCAAACTCGTAGATAACAACAATAACAGTTTATTGAAATAATAACACTTTATTACATTAATTAGAAAATAATTATAAACTACAAGTTTTAGGGCACAAATCCCAACAGTTGGGACTCACACCTTCACCTGATGGAGTTTGCTTATAACAATAGTTACCAGACAACTATTGGTATGACCCCTTTCGAAGCCCTGTATGGGAGAAGGTGCAGGACCCCAGTGTGTTGGGGAGAGGTTGGTGAACGGAAATTGTTGGGACCCGAGTTGGTCCAAGTGACAAATGAGGCCATACAGAAGATTAGGACAAAGATGTTAACGGCACAGAGTAGGCAGAAGAGTTATGCTGATGTCAGGCGTCGAGAGTTGGAGTTTGCCGTTGGAGACCTTGTGTTCTTGAAAGTTGCACCTATGAGGGGTGTCCTGAGGTTTGTTAAGAAAGGGAAGTTGAGCCCTAGGTTCGTTGGACCTTTCGAGATCCTGGAGCGCATTGGGCCAGTGGCTTATCGGTTGGCCCTACCGCCATCCCTTGCGTCGGTCCATAACGTGTTCTATGTG
This sequence comes from Trichosanthes cucumerina, assembly GCA_036507285.1. Classification (NCBI taxonomy): domain Eukaryota; kingdom Viridiplantae; phylum Streptophyta; class Magnoliopsida; order Cucurbitales; family Cucurbitaceae; genus Trichosanthes; species Trichosanthes cucumerina. The sequence continues at coordinate 11,707,502 of CM071836.1, read as the reverse complement.
TCTATGCTGCGAGGGTATGTGCCAAATGCCTCGCACATTGTCGACTTTGAGCCGTTGAAGTTAGACAAGGATCTGAGTTATGAGGAAAAGTCTGTGCAAATTCTTGCTCGTGATAGTAAAGTCCTGAGGAATAGGGGAATCAGTTTTGTGAAGGTCCTTTAGCAGAACCACCATCTCAAGGAAGCCACCTAGGAACGCGAGGAGGAGATGCGAGCAAGCTATCCAGAGTTGTTCGAGAGCTAGCTACTTTCGAGGACGAAAGTTCCTAAGGTGGGTAGACTGTAACGAGCAGTTTTTTTTTAAAAATAAAAACAAAGAAAAGAGGAAAATGAAAAATGGGGAGGGTTTCGCCTCCCTTCTCAGCAGCTTGCGGTAGCGAAACGGGTCGCCGGCCGTTTTGGCCAATGCCACGCACGCCTTCTTCTCTCTCTCTCCCTCTCGCTTTTCTCTTCTCTCCTCCGACCCCCACATTCTCTCTCCCTCTCCGTCTCTCTCACTCTCCGTCTCTCTCACTTTCTCTCTCTCACGGTTCTCTCTCTCTCATCTCGCATCGTGTGCTCGCTCGAGCGTGGTCACTCGGCTCACATTCGCCGCCAAAGACGCCTCCGTCGTGAAGCCAGCCGCCGGTGGAAAGATCTGCGAGACCCAAACTTTTTCGGATTGGTTCAGGCAGTTTTAGGTCGGTTTTCGACGAACAGAGTCCGGTTCCGTGTAGATCGGGCCACGAGGAGTCCAGATCTGGTACCTGCGCCGCCGCCTGCAGAGCCTCCGGTCATTCCCTTCCGTGCGGTCGCCTCGGTCCGTTCCTTAGTTCGTTTCGGATCTTCGTTGGGTGAGTTTTTCTCCTCGTAAGCTTTTAAGGTTTCTTTTACGTTTCGGTTTACTAACCTTGTACGTGTTCTTCGTTAGGAGTTTTATCTTGGAAGTGGAAGCACGTTTGGAGCACGCCGCATAACCCAAGTCCTCGTTGTGTTCGGATTTCCTGTAAGTAGTCATTTGGACTAAACTACCTCTAAGTGTAGGGCTTAGGGGCATATTGCATGCAATTTATGATTGAAAGTAAAGTTTTGATAGTAGCGTGATAGGATGAGATGCTCGGTTGTGCCTGAATCAAGTTTATTGTGGTTGTTTACGTTTATCTGTACTGGAACTCGAACTTGTTAGTTCTTTCTGGTTGTCTGTTAGTGTTATGTGTTCATAACTAGTAGGGTCGATGTAATCTTGTGCCGAGTTCCTAAATGTTTATCGTGCTATGACTATTTGTCCCGAGTCTGCCTGTCTCGTGCTTAGTCTGAAGTGACTCGGGAAGTGTCGTTGAGCCTTAGGATTGTAGTTAGCACAACTAGCCCTAGTGTAGGCCCAAGTCCCAAGTCTCTGTGTAACCCTTAGTAGGCTGAGACTCGAGGTTGGCGAGATGACGTTGATGTTATGGGATGTGATGGTCCGCCCTCCATCCAGTTGTGCGACTCGGGGTGTGATCCTTTGAGTCAGAGGGGTTGGATAGAGTCATTCGCCCTAGTACAGGCCCGGGAATGAGCCCGTGGTCGATTGTGCGCGGTATTGTCGCCTTTGATGCTTTGTGGGATGTGGTGGTCCGCCCCCATTTAGTTGTGCGACTCGGGGTGTGATCCTTAGAGTCAGAGGGGTTGGATAGAGTCCTTCGCCCTAGTGCAGGCCCGGGAATGAGTCTCGTGGCCAGATACTGCCAACCTAGTCCAGAAGCTAAGGGTAGGACAGAACTAAGAAAGCTGAGTAAGAAATAGGGCCAGAATGCTTGTTGAGGTTGTTTGGCGGGCTAGGTGTCGTGTTTAGCTAAGCCTAAGGTTGTTCCTTATTTCTTGGACGAAGTGGGCTGCTTACTGAGTATATTTTTATACTCATCCTTCGTTTGTTTCTCCTTTTGTTGTAGGTAAGGCAAACCAGTGAGATGACCACCACGCACTTGACCGACCACTTATGAGACTATGGAAGGCTTGTAGGACTTAGGAGTTTTAGTTTAGGAGTTGTTGTTTTCATTTCTCTTTCTTCTGTTGCGTTCTGTTGTTCCGTTCATGTTTTAAACTTTAGTCTGTCTGTTGTTCATTTCTCGAATCGAAGTATGTTCAGTTATGTTTTCTTTCGTGTTCAAAGCATGTTCTGTTGTTTGGTGGATTTCTAACTCCGAGAGACCAAGCCCGACTGTCGCTTTTTGTAGTTTGGTGGAGGTGGGTGCCTTCGTGAGTCCTTTTGAAGTGTTCTTGTTTAGGTTCAGGTTTCATAAATTTTCGGTTTGTCCAGGTTGCGCCGTTATGCTATCTTTGTCGGATTTTCACATGAAAGTAGCAACAACTTGGAAGTAATGCCCCGAGTAGAAAGTGTGCAAATTATGGGGTGTTACATCATATGTCTATTCCATGGTAATTTTGGATTACCATAAAATAAACTACCCTTGAAGTATTTATAGATGACTAAAATTGTTCTTTTAAAACTGAGTATATAGTATTTGGTCGAAATTCTAAATGGTGGTAAAAACATATTTTTTACCTTTGTAAAATTTTAAATCATTAAATATGGTTTGAAAAATTATAAAAACAAATAAGTAGCACTTAAAAGTATTTTTAGAGACATAATTCAAGTGATTGAGACATAATCTCGACCAAAGTTCAGAAGTTAAAAAAAGTACTTTCAGAAGAAAACATTTTACTAATATGTTTAAAGAATAGTTACATTTGTAAGGAGGTGTTTGGTTCCTTGTTTTGAAAGTGGGGGTGTGGATTTGTTTAAACAAATACATGTTTGGTTGACAATTTTATTAACACAGGTTTGTTACGGTATATACTATTCTATTTCTCAGATTTGCTATTTTAACTTACTTATCAAGTTTGCTACATTACTATTCATTCTCTTGAAGTTTTCTACCGTACATATTTTATCTTTAATTATATTTTTAAAATGCATTACAATTTCAATAGAAATATATTAGTTAAATAAAAATAATTAATTAATGATAACTTTATAATAAATAAGTAAATAAATTTAGTTTGAATTTCAAAAAGTAATAATTTAATTCATGTATCGACTTTTGTTATATTTCATGTTTTATAATAAGAAATTTCTTTATATTTTGTTCCTATATTGACAAATATTAAAAAAAATAATTACAAAACTAATTAGAATTTTGTTCTATAAGATAATTATTAAAAAAATGTTCAGATTAACATTAATATTAAAAAAATAAACTACTCATTTATAAAGTAGTATTTCCTAATCTATGAACTTATTATTATATTTTAATTTTTTTTATTAACATATATCAATTATAATAAAATTGTTTTATTATAAATTTCAAAACACACACGTTATATAAACCTAAATTTAATAGTCAATTTCCATTTGATAAAAAAAATATTTATTTTCCTAAATCCACAACTTTCCTAAACTTTTTTTTCTGGTAAAAAAAGGTATATTATCATAGTCAATTAAAAACATAATTTTTGTAAAATTGACTAATTAAACTATTTTGGTTAGTGTATCTTAAAGTTAATAACTTTTAAAATAATATTATTTAAAATACTTTAAGCTTATAACTTTATTAGTTGAATAAAAGAAAATTAAGTTTCATAGAGTAATTTTGATGATAATAAGTAGTAAACTTTTGTTAGCACAATAAATTATAAATCATTAAATAAAAACTGATCACAATTTTTTTATGATTAATTTAATATGGATTATATTTGCATAAAGAAGTTTATTTTATATTTGAATCTTTTCTTGAATAATTAAATATTTATTCTATAAAAAACTATAAGAAAATTGAGTAGACAAATATATTAAAAATATCTTATTTATTATTAATATAACACTCTCTACATAATAAAAGTTACCTTTTAAATATAATTTAATATATAGTTTTTCTTACTTTAATTAAATAATTTATATTATTTATTACAGATTTTAAATTTACCAATCAAATACACTTCTAATAAATTTATGTTTAACAAATTAGAATTCATACACAGACTTAATAAACTCAGATTCACCATCCAAACAGTCATTTAAGAAATTCAGACTTAACAAACCTATTTTTTGTATCAATTTAACATACCCGAACTTAACAAACCATCAAAATATGCAAACCAAATGAAGATTTGAGGATTGACCATGGGATGGGAATAAGTTATTCCCATGGGTTTTGTATACCCATGAGTAAAGGTATTTGATACCCTTGCAAAAACATGTATTTTCTTGATACTCTTTTCTTTCTCTCTCATTTTTGTTAATACTCATCTTTCTTTTAAATACATTTATTTATTCTATTAAAATTAGTTAATTTTAAATTGATTGTATTGCTTAAATTTATTTTTATAATCAACCAAATTATATAAAAACTATTTTATAATAATGTATCGAATTAAACTAATTAATCATTCAATTATAATAAGTTAATCATAATTAATTGATTGATTAAAAATATACTAAGCGAATACTCATTTATAAAAAAAAAAAATAAAAATTTTACATTTAAGTTTGTCATTTGTCAAGTTGTATCAAATTTTATATTGAACTTTTAATTTATCAAATTGTACCCCGAACGTAAATAAGTATTGCAATCTTAACCTTAAACTTAAAAAAATTTTGCAATTTCTATCCTCCAATAAGTTTTCTTTTGAAAATTCATTAAAAAAATTCACTCTCGTATGGTTTCAATGGATATATATATATATATATATATATATATATATATATATATATATATATATATAAGTACAAAATTGATAAGATTTCAAAAAAAAAAATAACGTTAGAGCTACATTTGGTTAAAAATGATGAGTTTTGGTAAAGTTATTCACTAATTAATTTGTGGATTACTCGAACTTAAATTTTGAAAATTTTGATATGTTGAAATTAATAAGTTTATAAAGATTTTTACATTGTTTTTTTGTTAAAGTTCTCAAAGATTGAATAGAGGGTAGAAATTACCACATTTAACTTAAGCCTAAAGGTCTAATCTAATGAAATCAAGAGTTTAAAGTGAAAATTGATATACGGACACATGTTTATGGGTAAAAATTGAATTCTTTTTTTTATAAAAATAAACTAAGTTAATGTAATTGTATATTTATTGAAACTATTAATAAATTAATAGTCTATTTAGATATATTTAATTAATTGAATTAATTTTAGTATAAAATTTTAACTTTTTACAATTATTTATTCAATTAAAATTACTCCTCTATTATAATTAATTATTTACATCTGTTTGTTGAAAATCTCATTAATTAATACATCATAATTATATAAAATTTATCAAATTAATCTGAAAAATACAAAAATATCATTTATTATTATAAAAATTTGCATTCCCTTATATACAACTAAATCCAACAATCAATGATTCCCAACCTTCTTATTCCTAAGTATCTTATTTCTAGATATCTATTATTCCTAATCATATAAAAAATCTTGAACCAAACTAACTAAACAACTTTTTTTTAAAAAGAAAATCATGCTAACCTAATATGATTATTTCATCATAATTTCAGCCCTTCAATAAAGAAGCTAAAAGAAAATGCATGGGAGCTTGTGAGATTTAGTCACCCAAAAAGATTTTTTTTATTAAATATTATTCTAGACTTATTTAGAATTACTTCGAAACCCACTCAAAACACTATGTTTGAGAATGATTCTGAAATGGCTAAAATTACTTCTGTCAGGTTTACAATTACTAAAAACATACCTTTAATCATAAAAAAATCAATTAAATTAAATAACTTTTTTTAGTACATCAACATTTGGAGGTAGGGGGATTCAAATTCATGACCTCTTGGTCATAAGTCTTACTTAATGCCAAATGAGCTATGCTCTTATTGGCTTAGAAAAATTAACTTAGCGTGTATGAGTTTGAGTTTCACTTTTTTTAAATTAAAAAACAATTTTGTAATTCATTTTGAGGATACAGTTCATGTAAAAATGCTTAGATTTATTTGGAAGGTTGTTTGAAAGCCATTTTAAATTTTATTTTCAAGCTTAAATTACAAGTTTAGTCTCATAACTTTGATGTTTGTGTTGATTTGGTTCATAAACTTTCAAAAGTATTTAATATATAGGTCTTTAAATTATCAATTTTGTGTTTAATATATCTATAAAATTTCAATTTTGTATCTCTAATAAATTTACAAATTTTAAATTAATTGACTATTTGATATAAATTAAAATTTTATGGTTGAATTTTATGTCTAATGGAACTATAAAAATTTTGTGCCCAGTAGATTTGTGAGTCTTGAAAAATTCTAAACTTAAAAGGACTAAGTTTATAATTTTTAAAGTTGAAGAACCAAATAGATACAAATCTCAACTTTTAGGCTCTATTTGATAACTATTTTTTGTTTTTAATTTTTGGGTTTTGAAAATTAAGTCTTAAAATACTACTTCTACCTATGAGTTTTTACATTTTCTTATCTACTTTACACCTATGTTTTCAAAAAACAAGCTAAGTTTTGAAAACTAAAAAAAAAAAGTAGTTTCTAAAAACTTGTTTTTGTTTTTGAAATTTAACTAGAAACTTACATGGTTTTTCAAGAAATATGGAAATCATGATACAGAAGATGAAGAGAAATTATGAACCAACAAACATAATTTTCAAAAACAAAAAATAAAAAACAAAATGGTTATCATACGTGGCTTTAGGGATTAAATTTGTAATTTAACCCATTTTCAATTATCTTTCAAAAATTACTATTCGGTAACTTATAAAGGTTTACAATAATGTCCTTTAGATCTCAATAATAAATAAATAGAATAGATTTCAATCTAGAGGAATAAGATAATTTTTTTGGTTTATTTTGAATTTTGAATAAGAGAGATTGGATTTTCTTTTTGAATTTTACAGCATTGGGGAAAACCCCATATGAAAACAGCTGTAAAATATCTGAGAGTTTGCATGTGAAACTAAAGTTGAAAAAAAAAAAAAGTCCCATTAAGCAAGTTAATATGCAGTGATTAAACTGTTTAATCATATGCCTAGAAACTGAATAAAATTCCTACATAATTTTTCTAATGTCAAATAATGCTACTATCTATTCACCTAAACCAAGTTGTCATCCAATATTCTACTATCTCTATGTTTAGTAGGATTGTCTATAGGCATTGAAAAAAAAAATCTAGAAAAATCCACTTCATTCAACTTTATTGAACGAATTTGATCTTTATTATTATTTTTTTTATATATTTGTCAATCGGTGTAATTGAATTTATTTTTTGAATCGCTTTTATCTTTTTAGTATCTTAGTGTAAGTTTGAAATCGTTATTAACATAAGAGAGAACCAGTTAAAATATGTATTTTTATTTAAAAGAATAAAACTTCCAAACAACATTACAATTATCAACATTTTTTTCCTTTTAATATGACACATAAATGGACATACATATTATATATATTTGGTTGTCACACACCAAAATCTCTTAATCAAAAGCTCATTCTATATTTAGAGAACATTCAATTATTAAACCATAATCTTCTCTAATTTTTTTTTTTTCCTATTTGACTGAAACATGTAAATCATAAGAGAATAGTTTTCCAACTATGAGTTGGAGCCAAACACAAGCCAATTTGGTGTCAATTATTGGGCTGATATAAAGTTAAGAAATTAGATTGGGATTGAAAATTATTTTTATGTGTAAACAATGACCCAAAAAAGAGTTATTTAATTCAAGTTATTGGAGTGAAGCTAATAGAAAGGGAATATGAAGAGAGATTCTTTATGAGGCTTAATTAATTTCAATTATAAGGTTGTCAATTCTTTGTTGGAATGTTGCAATTAATTATAGACAGAGAGATTCTGATGGTGTTTTTTATTTTATTTTTTATTTTAGCTAAGATGTCTGAAATAGGGTCTGAAGCTGCCAAAAACAGATGAAATAAGTAAGAGAAAAATATCTCATCTTTTAATATTTTAGGTTATTTCAAGGCTAAGAAAAGAGGTAGAGATGGTATAAATAGAGTCATTAAATAATAAAAGTTTGTTTTCTTATAGTTCTCTAACCTAACATTTGATCAACTTCAAGCATATTAAAAATAATGAGGGATCATATTTAGTTTATTTTATTTTGTTTTACGTGGTTTGTAGCCACCTATTTTTACCCGGCTCATTTTTAATTAAATTGTTAGATCATAAATATCTATGTTTTTTTTTTGCTCACTTTTATTTTTATTTGTTATTTTCTAATTTCACTTTTCTTTTTAAAAAATGGAGAAATCATATTTTTTTTTTGGAGAAAAGACAAGTCTTTGATTAAGTGGGTAAGTTTAGTTTTTATTTTGATTGACCAAAATGTTGTTGGTCTTTTTAAGTGTAAGTTCTCTTTTGGCATTGGATTTTCAAATTTCAACAATTGTGGTTTTGGTTTTATACACAAAAGAGTAATGGTTTTGGTCTTTATATACATATCTTTCTCTTCTTCAAAAGGAACACTCACACAAAAAACCTACTTCTTCTAGACTCCAACACATCATTCTCATCCATTCTCAACTCTACAAAACTTCATAGCCAAATACCTTCACAACCATAAAGATGGAGAGTTGTTTGTAAAAAAAAAATACTCCAAAATCCCATAACACAAAAAATAACCCTAGCTTAGTTGGAGGTTGCATTTGGTAGGACTTTGTTCCAAGGATCCACACCTCAAACAACAAGCTAGTTGGTTGTTCTTGATACATTCTTCTTGATCTTCATCTTTATTTTGTAATTTCCCCGAAAAACAATAGTTGAGCAAGAGTTTTATGAGTTTTGCTTTCATTTTTATGGTTTATTACATCTTTTCTTATTTCTATTACAATGTGAATCTTTGTTTATTTTATCGTTACGTTTTTGCTACTAACTTTATCTTCATCTCCATCTCTAAATATCCCTGAAAAACAATAGTTGAGTAAGGATTTTATGAGTTTTGTTTTTATTTTTGTTGTTTATTACATCTCTTTTTACTTTTATTATAATGTGAATCTTTGTCCATTTTTTGTTTGCATTAATGTCTAAGATCTTGATGCTACTAACTTTATTTTATGGTTTACCTTCCCTACTTATCTATCATTTTCCTTTCTCCATATTTCTTCTTCTTAGCTCTTGATTTCATTATACTAAAAAAGAGAGAGAGAGAGACAAAAAAAGGAGAAAGTGTTGTGAAATTGGTTGTGTACATAACTTACATTAGGTTAGTATGGGTGAATAGAGTTTTGTCTTAAAAAAATAAACAAAAATGTTGTGACCTTAGAGAGCTTTTGTTTCTCATTTGAAAAAACCTAACAAGTTGAAAAAGACAAGAAAGTGAAAAAGGTGATCATAGGAATAATGTGAGGGAGTGAAAAGGTAATTGAAAAATTAAAAAAAAAATGAAAAAAGTAAATGGCTAATAAAAACAAAAATAAAAAAAAAAGTTTAGTTTTTTTTTTTTACATCTACCCATGAGTGCTCTTTTCAAAATTTGTGTATGGTCAAATCATTGATATTTGTCACTAATACTTTTTTTTTTATTTTTCATTTATTTACTCTTTCTTTCTTTTATTTTTTTTTTATTAATGTTATTTTTTCTCTTTCTCCAAAATTTAATTTTTGCATCTATTTACATACTTTATTTGCAAATCATATATCTTATCTATTTATTTATCATTGTAACGACCCTAAAATTCGAGACGAACCTACGATAGGGAAGTTACTCCGCCACACCGTTCGTGCAAAAATTTCGGCAGCATAATGGCATAGCAAGGAGAAAACCAAAATGTTTCCTGGAACCTAACAAGCAGAAAACACTTCAAAGAGTCTCAAGAAATGGCCAACCCCCACCAAACTACAATAAGAGAACGGGTTGGGCTACAACCAGAGTTCCAAAGCATAATCTCTTAGACAAACGAACACACAACGGAAACAGAACTCAACCAGAATGAAAACTCACTAACTAAGAAGTACAAGAGAACATAGGGTCAAGCGACCAAGCAAATAAAACAGAAACTAAAACATGAATGTGACAACGAGAACTCTAAGCTAAGGAAACAGGAAGGAAACAGAGTCCCACAAATTCGTCGGGTCGTCGTCGCTGCGTCATCAACCGCTCGGGATTTCTTACCTGCAACAAAAAACAACAAAGTAGATGGGTGAGTATAAAAATACTCAGTATACAGCTCACTCACGTCCAAACAAACTAACAAGCAACCAAACAAGACTCGTCTTCTAAACTCACTTAACCCCAAACAAGTCTCACACTTAGCACACTTCGCCATGAGCCCTCCTGCGGTAATAACTCGAGCTCTACCTTTGGTCCTGGAACTTTGATTGACGATGCAATGAGAGAAAGCAACTCTCACGCCACTACACACTGGCATAGAGCAGGGCAGGTACGTATCCTACACGCCCTATGGGGAATCGCCCCTAAGCCAACACGGGATAATGGAAAGCAACCACACCCTGACGGGGACGTACCCCAGGCTCTCACAACGCAACACGCTAGCATAGTGCAGTGAGGTACGTAACCAACACGCCCTATGGGGAATCACCCCTAAGCTAACACGGGATAATGGAAAGCAACCATTCCCAGATCTCAACGGGGACGCACCCCAGTCTCACGAGCCTATCATATATCGTCAACCTAGAGGTTCCGACTCGCTCAGGCGTAACTCAGGGTTTAGTAAGTGTTGGGTTTTGCGCTTCATAAGGTTATTTAGGGTTCTAACTAGACATTTCCAGTACCCTCGACCCATTCTCAAGAGTTCCAAACTCAGCAAGGTTCTCACTTTCAACCAACACCTCAAACTACCCAAATTCCAGTTTCAGACCACACTCAGTTAGATGTCCGACTTAGCCTTACCCTAAGCCCACATAGGTTTGCTCAGCTCCTCGCTTCACGTCGGTAAACGCCTCCCTAACTAGCATTTTGACATAGCCCAGACCCGCCCCGCAGGACGCTCGTAAGCTATGTCTCACTCCGAGTCTGTTGCCACACTCATAATGGCTCACCTCGAAGCATTCTCGTCTTCGGTCTGTTGCCACGACTACCACGACTCACCACAAGACATCGTCAATACACATGCTCCATGCTAGTTTCTCGCCACACAAGGCTGTAGGATAACGTCACCTAAATAAGAGTAAGGTAGGGACTACTAGCCTGAGGGGTTCCATAACACGACTCTCTTGAGTTGGTACTAGGGCCAGAATCAAAGATACATTCTAACAATCATGCGAACGCTACAAACTGCATATCGCTTATGATCCTCAACCACACACGCATGAACTCAATCACGGTCGGAACCAACCCTTTAACATACACGTCAACACAAGGTTTCAACCCACCAACCATGCAAGCAAGCTCTCTCACTTATGAGCTCGCTTCCTGAATCAAGTTGGCTACCTACAACGATTCTAGGGTCCATGAAACAACTACTTCCTTCAACAGTCAAACACAAGCTCGCCTAACACAATTCGAAGGAAAAGACTGACCACTAGCGTAGCCTAGGGCTCGCCTTTAACACGCAACCAAGTTAGTTACAGTGTTCCAAATAGCTCAAACACAAGCCGAAGTTTTAGGCGTGCACCCAATGGTCACGTTTGGCCCAAACCACTGAAACCGAAGCTTTAATTGCAACCTCAAACCCTTAAACAAGAATAGCCTCATGCTTAGGCGACCTTGAGCCCAACGCAGTAATCCTCTATTTAGCAACTACGCTTTGCCACACTCGCCCATCTAGGGTTTACTCGTGGCTCACAAATTCCAACTACCAACCTCGGGGTGGGACCTGAGCACAGAGCCACCTTTCAACTCCGTCAATCTTGGACTCACAACGTTCGTTCTCAACTTATCACGATCAATGGCTTTTAGTCTCACTCTTAACTTGAAGCCTTGAGCCCCTATTCCCATATTAACTACTTTCTTAGCCCAAAAGCAGTCCAAGCAACACCAGCACAAACCCAAATTTAAAACATATGCCTCACAATATAATTTTCGTGCATTAAACACAATTCACAGATTACCACACTCAAACAAATCAAATAATAACTTTAAGGGGTTTAATCCAACTAACTACTTACCTCAATAACGAAGCACGAAACTCCGATCCCGAGTTCCACACACTTCTTTAATACGTTCGGGCCCTTAAGTCACAAACAAAGTCTTAAAGTCACGCTCCAATCATCGATAATTGGATTAACTTGACTTAAATAATCAACACGACATACGAGGGCCTAAAACGGGATCAAGAAAATGAAAACGACCAACTGTACCTAATCGGTGGTGGTGGCGGCGGCGGCGACTTCCGACGAGTGAAGGCGCGTGGAGCACAGATCCGAGATGTCCGTGACCCGATCTATCCAAAACCAAACTCCAAACAATGAGAACCGATCGAAAACTTAATGAACCAAGCAAACCAAAATTCTAAAGAACTTTGAAAACAACTCACCGGCGATGCACTAGTCGAATGGAGGAGAGACGATCGGCGGGTTGGCATCATCTGCGGCATAGGAGATAGAGCAGAAGCGATCGACGGAGACGGCGAGGCGAAGGAAGACGGCTGGTCGGCGGGACGTCGAAGGAAGAGGAAGAAGAAGAACTCTTCGACGGTGGGTAGAAGAGAGTCGTCGGAGGTCTAGCGGCGTGCTGGCGGCATCGGAGACTAAAAGAGAAAGGGTCGTGGTCGGCGGCAAAGAGTCATCATCAGAGAGCTGAACGGAGGAAGAGAAATCCACGGGGCCTCGCGTACGTACTGTAAGGGAGAAGAAAGAAAAAAAATTCTCTTTTCTTTTTTTTGTAAAAAAACTTTAATAGGAATATAGTTTTCCCTATTAAAAAAAAACTAATAAATAAATAAACAAACAAAATCATTTTCTTTTCCTTATTCTTTCCTATAAAAAAATCTTATTTCCTTTTTCTTCATTCTTTCTAAAAACCTTTTTACTTTTCTAAGAAAATATTTTTCCTTGTTTTAAAAAATTTACTTCTAAAATTACAAAACGAGCCCAGATTAAAATAAATAACAAATAAATAAATAAATAAAAACATTGAAAACATTGAAAAATAATATAGTGACGCAGACAGGTCGCAGAGGATCCTGGGTCTGGGGCGTTACAAATGGTATCAGAGCAGAACCTCTCCCAGTAAGATGTGGTTCAGGGACGAACCAAGGCGGAAGCTGGTGGGCATGTGACGCCCGAGGAAGAGGGGTACATGAATGAACCGACCACATCTGAATGAGAGGGATCCTGAGGACATGAAGTATGGTACTCGAGCAAAAGGGGTACATGAGATTGACCATGAGGATATGAAAGTATAATTGAGAAAGGCTTAAAAAGAATTGATAGCTACTACCTATACCAACAAGATGCACCTTCCTTTTCGGTGGCTCAATGATAGGAACTCCACAGTTAAGCGTGTTTGGCTTGGAGCAATTCTATGTTGGGTGACCTCCTGGGAATTTTCCTAGGGAGCATGTGAGTAAGGACAAAGCATGCTAAAAGGACCCGTATTGGTTTGTGGGGAAAGTCTTCAATCTTACAAGCAGTCATGGATGATAGTGACCCAGCCAGGTCGCAGGAGATCCTGGGCCTGGGGCGTTACAATCATTTTGTTCTTAGTATATTCATCATGTTGTTAATTTCATGTGATTGTTTTTTTCTTTAAACTTATATTTCTTGTTATAAAAAAAAATATGCCAACGATGGAATCTAGAAATATTTGGGAGTCCGATTTTCTAGTTTTCTTGAGGTGAGGAATTGATTCTTTGGAAAACCAAGATCAATTCCAATACGTTGTTTTTTAGAAAATTTAATCATATTCGTATATTATGTTTGTTCACTTATTTGCTATGAATAAATTATCATGCATGCTCAACTTATCTTGTCATTACATTTATTTGTTTTGCTTAACTTTGATTTTCTTGATTTTTTTTAGTGGTTTCTATTATTATTTTTTTCTCATTTTTTGTAATATCATTTCTCAATTTCTTTAAAATTGCCCTTTTTTACAAAGGTTTGTTTTCAAAGCCAAAGTATTTTATTTTCTAAGTTTTAAAACCTTTTCTTAAAATGTGATTTTTCTTTTAAGGTCGTTTTTTCCTAAAAATTCCTACGACGAAATCTAGAAATATTTGGGAGTCTGATTCTCTAGAATTCTTGAGGTGAGGGATCATTATCTTTGGGAGTCCGAGATTTTGATCCCAAGAAAAAATGAATTTAATTAAATTTTTTTTTTTAAAAAAAAACTTTATTTTATAAGAGGTTATCCTATGATAGATTTGAGAAAATTGTGATTTTTTTTTCTCATATTCTTGAGGTGATATTATTTCCAAAATCTTGGAAATAATTTCAATGCAACCACATTAATGGATTTTCATCCACTTATTTTATGGGATCATGACTCCAAATATTGGAGTAATAGGGGTAAAATAAGACATTTTTTAAAAATCTAATTTTCCTAAATAAGACATTTTTTTTTGTCCTTCTAAAATTTTTGCAATTCAAGATTTAAAATTTGGCCACCGTTTTTTTGAACGGGTGTTGTGGGGTGCTAACACCTTCCGCATACACAAACAACTCCCGAATCCAAATCTGGTTTTCGCATGCCATTTTTTTCTTTTTTTTTTATAAAAAAAGTTATTTTATTTTGGTGCCCAATCACACCATAAAAAAGATTGGTGGCGACTCCTTTTAAATATCCCTTTTATGAGGACGTCGGCCGCTCCGCGTCGCAGATACGTGGCGACAGCTTGGCGACTTCACTGGGGACATGAGGTTCTACCTCGAGAGTTAGGCCATTTTTTATTATCTTGAATTGCGTTGTACTTTAATATTGTTCTTATCGTGTATATTATTTTAGTTATTTTAATTATTTCACACACTATCACAAGCCTCCTACCCGGGCTTTTCCTAATAAGATTAGAATTGAGGATGGAGTAGTGTCGACCTTCGAGAAGCATAAGCTTCCGTGTAGGCACACGAAAAATTATCACTCAATTTAGTCATATGATCATATATGATTATGTTGACCAATTTGGGGACCTTTATCATTTAGGATTCCATAGTCAACCTCACATGTTTGGAGCTTTTATGTTTTTTATTTGATTGTTTTGCTCACATATTATCACAAGTCCCCTACCCGGGCTTTTCCTAATAGGATTAGAATTGAGGATAGAATAGTGTCAACCTTCGAGGAGCATATGCTTCCGTGCAGGCGCACGAAAAATCCTCGCTCAACTTGGTTATTTGTCATATGTATGACTTTATGACCAATTTGAAGACTTTTATTGTCTTAGACCTTAGAATTAACTTTACTTGTTTAGAGCTTTTATTGTCTTGTGTGCTTACTTTGCTTTTTTTTTTTGCCATCTACTTATGTTTGTTTTTCTTGGCTTTTGTATTATTTGTTTCTTTCTTTCATACATATACCCTCTCATTGGCATTTGCATGGCCTAATTAAGTTGAGAGTCATTTCATTAATTATCATGCCTAATCCTAGATTGGTAAGCACTAATTTACTTGTTGTGGCATCATTAGGCTATATAGTCATTAGTCATTGTGGTCTTTTTCTTTTAAATTAATCATTTAATATTCATCTTGAACTTTTTTGCATGGTCACTAAAATAAACATTAGGTTGTGAAACCTTGCATGCATACACTTCATGCTACTAATAAGAAACTTGGAACTAATTCAATCCTTCTCTCTCTTTAAAAAAGATTAAAATGTCAAAGTGTGTTACAAAATAGCTTGAATATATCTTCGTTCCACCATCATTATTGGATAAGAAGGAGAGTAAGATCATGAAAGATCAGCTTAATGACCAAGTATAAGCAACCCAACCAAACATGGAAGTGTGTTAAAGGTGCAAATGGAAAATATTTTGGGAAACTCTTGCCACAATAAAGGAAAAGTTAGTGGCAGGGGCATTACTACAAGCAGAAATGAGATAGAACCAAGTATTGGATGATACCCTTCTTTGTCCTCTAGAATCTACACCTCATAAGTTATCAAATCCACAATCAGCAAGAGTGACATCGTACCCTACGTCTTTAAATCAAGATCATGATCGAACCCTTCAACAAAAGAGGCAGGAGAGTGTTTTAATGTCTACTCCACACATTGAGAACTACAGTAGAAGTTCTGAAGATTTAGGCGGTATAAGAGGAGGTTGAATTTTCTAGAAGAAATATTACAGGTAGTAGAAGACACCAATGTCTATGGAGATGTTGGCACAAAACAACTGTGTTTGATCTCAGACATGGTTAATCCTCCCAAGTTCAAGCTGCCAGATTTTAAGCTATGTAATTGGGATATCAAATAAATTGCCAATTGTCGAAGAAATGCAAGAATAATACCCATCGATTGTGTCTAAGGTGGTGATTGATGCCTTTGTAACAAGGGCACTTTAATCTTTCGCTTACAAGAGAGTCATACCTTTGTTTAAAAAATGATAGCCTCTTAAATACTGCATGATTGACCCTTTGTACTTAGAAAGAATTTTGGCTTTTTTTATGTTGTGCTCATTTATTCAATTTTTTCTAAAGAGCTCAATCTAGCTTATGCCACCTTGGTCTTTTGTGCCTAATCTAAAAAGAATCTAGCAAGTCTCTATGTTTCACGCTTGACAGCTGCTGATCTCAAGAGAACTTACTCCTTTAGCTTTAGATTAAGAACTTTTAAACTTCTTATTTCTTAAAACAAAAAAAAAATTAAAAAAATGAAAAAAGAAAAAAGAAAAAAGTTTGGGAGCCTTACTACTGATTTTCACTCATTAAGGGTCAGTTGTTTGGGATAAGGTGATCCTACAAAAAATCCATCGTAAGAAAGTGCACCTCAAAGAGCACTCCTCTTCTCCTAAGGACTCACTCCTCTCCCTTTAACAAAAAAAAAAAAAAAAGAGAAAAAGAGAAAAAAAATGTTGAATAAAAGAAGGGATGAGTGATTACCTGACTGTTGCAGACCTCCCAAAGCTTAGGTGAGCTTCATACAAAGATGTCGCCACTCTGAGAATTAAGGGGAATACAACAAGAGGATTGAGCCTAAAGAAAAGAAAGTTAGGAGAATGAGTGTCTTGCCTGATAGGTCATAAGCCTAAAAGCTAGGGTGAACTTCATCACCAATGTTGTCATTCCAAGAAGAAGGGCTATGACCTGAAGGATTCCTTAAGTGCATAAAAAAAGCATAAAAAAACAAAAGTACTTACTTGAAGTGTTAAGGAGTAAGAAGATTAAAAGTTCTTATAAAGAAGTTTAAAGTCTGCACAGTGAGTTCAATGACTGAGTCAATAGTTAGACAGGCTGTGAAGTTTCAGTACAAGCCAAACATTTTTATATTAAGTGCAAAAGAATGAAAACATGGGTAGTAAGGAATGGTTGAGCTCCAACAAAAATTGAGTGTCTGATAAACTAATATATTAGTAGCCACTATTCTGTAAAGGGTACATTAATATTGTGGTTATAATTGCGTATTCCTCCTTGTGGCGAAATTTTGTAACTGCAGAGCGAATCTGAGGCATTGAATAAGAAGGACATTATGATTGGAAATGACATCGATTTGTGGATTAATCTTTGATCTTAAGTGAAACATGTGATATGTTGCCCAAATAACCAAATTAATAAAACCGAGGAAAGAAACCATGTCATGCTAGGAACTTCTCGGAAGTAGTTAAAGTGACGCTTTTGTCTACATAGCCTGTTTATTTGGGCCTCAAAACTCCTCTTCATTGAGTTCAAATTTGGATACAATGATTCTGAAACATTGTTTCTTGTATACTTAAATTGAGTTGGTGCAGTGGGAGCACCTAACCAAGTATCAAGAGATTTTCGTCGACAAGTGGCGATCGTATAAGGAGTAGTATATGGCTAGTGTATGTCAGTTTACACGTTCGACTGAGGCAGTTTTTTTTTTTTTTCCTTAAATGGCATGAAAGTGGTTTCTCCATTTGAAGTTGAAGTATCATCCTTCTGAATATTGAATTGTCCTTCTAAATATGATTGTGTGGAGTAGAAGACAATTATATTGACCCAAGCTTAGGCAAGAAAGTTTGAGAACGTGAGCGTTTAGCGTTTCAAGAGGGTCTCCCATTTCAAAATGATCATCATGAAAAATTATGAAGGCGTTATCGTGTGAAGCAGTCAAGAGGACGAATCATCCAACTTGGAAAATGCAAATCTTGTTAATATAAAACATTATGCAATTGACTTGTTTCATCCACCATTTTACCATCAGTTCTACAATTTCTAGATGGTGTCAAATAACAACTCCCAATCATGTCTTAAAGTTTTGAGGCGAGAACACAAGTTAAATCACAGTTCAATCAATCATATACATGCATGCATGCCTTCATATGTGATTTTCGTATGTATGCTTTGATTTTCTATGATGGTGTTTGCATCCATTGTGTTTCATTTTCTCTGTCATGTGGTGCTTGTTTATCCCTGGCCCTTAACACCTTTTGCTGCAGTGGTGCTTGTTTATCCCTGACCCTCAGCGTATTTTACTTTGTCATGTGGCGCTTGTTTATCTCTGGCCCTTGACACTTTTTTGCTGCAGTGGTGCTTGTTTATCCTTGACCCTCAGCGTGTTTTACTTTGTCATGTGGCGCTTGTTTATCCCGGCCCTTGACACCTTCTTTGTTGCAGTGGTGTTTGTTTATCTCTGGCCCTAAGCGTGTCTCTTTTACTTTGTCATGTGGCGCTTGTTTATCCCTAGCCCTTGACACCACATTTGTTTTTTGCTGTAGTGGTGCTTGTTTATCCCTGACCCTCAGCATATTTTACTTTGTCATGTGGCGCTTGTTTATCCATGGCCCTTGACACCTTTTTTGCTGCAGTGGCGCTTGTTTATCCCTGGCCCTCAGCGTGTCTCTTTTACTTTGTCATGTGGCGCTTGTATATCCCTGGCCCTTGACACCCCACCTTTTTTGCTGCAGTGGTGCTTGTTTATCCTTAACCCTCAACGTGTCTCTACTTTGTCATGTGGCGCTTGTTTATCCCTGGCCCTTGACACTTTTTTTGCTGCAGTGATGCTTATTTATCCTTGACCCTTAGTGTGTCTCTTTTATTTTGTCATGTGGCGATTGTTTATCTCTGGCCCATGACACTTTTTTGTTGTAGCGACACTTGTTTATCCCTTATCCCCAACATTTACCTATAATATTATACATAGTGTCGTTTGCATTCTTGACTTCTAATAAGCTTTCCATTTCACACTTTCATAATATGGTCATGTATGCACCTAAACTTTCCCAAACAAAATTGTGGCTATACCTTCGTCCACCTTCTACTTCTACAAGGATGTACGAAGGGGGGCATGTTGTAGCCACCTATTTTTGCCCGGCTCATTTTTAATTAAATTGTTAGATCATAAATATCTATGATTTTTTTTGCTCACTTTGATTTTTATTTGTTATTTTCTAATTTCACTTTTCTTTTTAAAAAATGGAGAAATCATATTTTTTGGAGAAAAGACAAGTCTTTGATTAAGTGGGTAAGTTTAGTTTTTATTTTGATTGACCAAAATGTTGTTGGTCTTTTTAAGTGTAAGTTCTCTTTTGGCATTGGATTTTCAAATTTCAACAATTGTGGTTTTGGTTTTATACACAAAAGAGTAATGGTTTTGGTCTTTATATACATATCTTTCTCTTCTTCAAAAGGAACACTCACACAAAAAACCTACTTCTTCTACACTCCCACACATCATTCTCATCCATTCTCAACTCTACAAAAGTCCATAGCCAAATACCTTCACAACCATAAAGATGGAGAGTTTTTTTGTAAAAAAAATATACTCCAAAATCCCATAACACAAAAAATAACCCTAGCTTAGTTGGAGGTTGCATTTGGTAGGACTTTGTTCCAAGGATCCACACCTCAAACAACAAGCTAGTTGGTTGTTCTTGCTACATTCTTCTTGATCTTCATCTTTATTTTGTAATTTCCCCGAAAAACAATAGTTGAGTAAGGGTTTTATGAGTTTTGCTTTCATTTTTGTGGTTTATTACATATTTTCTTATTTCTATTACAATGTGAATCTTTTTTTATTTTATCGTTATGTTTTTGCTACTAACTTTATCTTCATCTCAATCTCTAAATATCCCTGAAAAACAATAGTTGAGTAAGGATTTTATGAGTTTGTTTTTATTTTTGTTGTTTATTACATCTCTTTTTACTTTTATTATAATGTGAATCTTTGTCCATTTTTTGTTTGCACTAATGTCTAAGATCTTGATGCTACTAACTTTATTTTATGGTTTACCTCCCCTACTTATCTATCATTTTCCTTTCTCCATATTTCTTCTTCTTAGCTCTTGATTTCATTATACTAAAAGAGAGAGAGGGGAAAAAAAAGGAGAAAGTGTTGTGAAATTGGTTGTGTACATAACTTACATTAGGTTAGTATGGGTGAATAGAGTTTTGTCTTAAAAAAAAACAAAAATGTTGTGGCCTTAGAGAGCTTTTGTAACGCCCCTACTTTTCTATGACTAAACTCTTAGGGACATTACTACACATGCATGCATTTATAGGCCAAGAGATAAAAATTCTTTAAAACTCCAATGAAGATAATTTGTCTTTAGGGATCCCAAATAAAAACATTCAAAAACAGATAAAAGGAGCAGTTTAACATGGCCTATTTAAAATCTGTAAAGTAAATTTAAACCTCCAAAAACATAAAGGAACAACATCAGTTATAAAAGAAATGTGCGGAAAACATGTCTAATCCCATGGTCTTGGCAACGCGCCTCCGTCACTCGCCCTGCACGTCCTTAGCCTTACCTGAAAAACATTTTTAAAAGAAAGGGTGAGTATTGTAAAAACAATACCCAGTAAGTGACCTCGCTACCGAGGTTTGGGATATGCATACACATACAATCATGACTTTTAAACTTGTTCGAAATGTACATATGCGGGACCTAAAACTTTCTCATATTGTCAGGTCTTTAATCCATGATTTCCTTTTTATTTATGTGGCCGATCGGTCATCCTCGAGTCATTTCATTTTGAGTCCTCACGCACTCTCGTATGGTTTGAGTCCCTCATGCACTCTCAGTAATAATTTGAGTCCTCACACGCACTTCAAATTTGACCCATAGGGTCTCTATTGCATGTTTGACCATGCACATAATGCACTCAGGAGACCAATGTCCACACTTTTCATCAAATCATTTCATGACATACATAACATGCATGAGGTCCCATCATTCACATAATAATAGTGTACATGTCACAAACATCATCGTCAATATGCAAGTCATACTTTTCTCATAGACAGTTTGAAAATCATACTTTTGTAGGAAATCATGAAATATTCTCATGCAAATTACTATCATATCCTCACATGAAATACTGGAATACTCTTACATAGAATACAGGAATATTCTCACATAAAATACTAGTTTATTTCCACATGAAGCGTTGGAATATTTGCACATAAAATATTAAGTATTCTCACGAAAAATATCTCAGATATTGTCATATGAAAATATAAACTAATTTCGCATGAAATCGTGAAAATCAATTTCTTCAACCCCAATAAAAGTTCGCACAAGATCCCTTACCTTAGTTCGAATTCTACTCAAAATCTAACCCGAGCTCCCTGACTACTCTTCTTTTAGTGAAACCCGATTCACACCATAGTTCCCAAGTTCAATCTCCAAGTATTCACTAAATCCATAATCATAAGGTACTTAAATTACGTTATTAAGATGTCATGCCCCGCTTACCTCGAGTTCAATGCGAAAACCTAATATCCCTTAGTCCGCTTTGACGATCAACCTCAATTTCGCCTCCAAGCTTGGTCCCTACAATTAGTGTTCAAATAAGTAGCTTAGGCTCTCAATTATACGCTTAGATGATCAATATGTCACGAATAATTCTCATTCAAAATCCATTTAACAAGATCGCCACCGGGTTAACCTCGGTGGGCCGCAAAATATAGCGTTGGCGGCGTTGCAAAAAGCTCGGACGGCAGCGAGGGGACAAGATGTGCGTAGGGGGTCTCGGCGGCGACGCGCAGATCAAACAAATGCAATGGCGGCGGCCGGAAACAATTGCGTGAACTCCGCGAGAACTCGCGGGCCGGATTGGGCGTGGTCGCGGCGTCCCGGCCACGCAAAGCTTCGACGGCAGCTCCACGTTCGGCCTCCGGCGCACTCAGATGCGAGCACTTCCAAGAGACGGCTTCAAAGGCGTGACTTCCACGTACGGATGCGGCTCTTCGGACGGCTGGAGTCTCTGATCGTGGGTTGCCGACGCTTCTTCGCTCGTGAGTCGCAGCAGACGAGGTGGTCGGGGACTTCTCGAACTACCGGGCCGGACGAGGGCGCAAGCTTTGCAAGCGCGCGGCTTCACGAGTGGCTTTGTGGCCGGACGCGCGCAAGACGTGGGCCTAACGGAAAGTGCGTGCTCGAGCTTCACGGCGAGGTGCTCAACACTTGTTGACGGCGAGTTCTTTTTTTTTTTTCGTGGTGGCGGCGGAGAGCAAAGAGTGTAACGAGGAGAAGGTGGTCGCTAGGTTAAATTGTGGAGGAAGAAGAAAATGAGTTTAGGGTTAGGGTTTGTCTCAATGAGTTTAGGGTTAGGGTTTTCTTTAATGTGAAATTTAAGGAGCTTAAATACTACAAAATTAGGCCAATAATCAAAAGTCCTATGTAACCTCATTTAGTGATTAATAACCAAAGTGCCATCGCTCCTTCTTTTTCCTTTAATTTTACAAATCATTATCTAGGAGAATATTTCGCTTTAAGCTAAGTAAAATCAAAGACTCACTAACACCGAGCTTGATGAGATTCACTAATCCAACTCGACACACACACAAAGTTGATAGAACGCTAAATAAAATAATTAATTAGTACCGTGGTCGTGGTCGCCACAATCTTCCTTCCTTAAGAACTTTCGCCCTCGAAAGTTCCTATTCTTGAAATAATTCGGGTATTTAGCTCGCACCTCTTCTTCTCGCTCCCGTGTAGCTTCTTCCGCATGCGTGTGATTTTGCCACAATACTTTAACTAAGTTGATCTCACTGCACACGGAGGGTCTTTCGATCTCTCGCAATAATCAGATAGGTCGCTCGCAATAACTCAAATCTTCTCGCTAATCAGTATTCGGTTCAAAGTCTACGACGTGAGTCGTCCGAACGTATTTCTCAACATGGAGACATGAAATACGCATGAACCGGCCGATAGGAAGCGCGCGCAGCGGTCAGAGAGCCACCGCACCAACCCTCTCTAAAATCTCGAATGGTCCGATGAAGCGCGACTCAACTTCCTTTTTCGGCCAAACCTTAGAATTCCTTTCATTGGGGCAACTTTAAGAAATACGTGGTCCCCAATTTCAATTCTAGGTCCCTTCGCCTCTTGTGTCGGCATAGCTCTTTGTTCTGCTCTTGGGCGGTTCGCATTCGCGCCTAATCTTTTGTATTGCCTCATTAGTGACTGTACTACCTGCGACTCCAACAATCGGCGTTCGCCAACCTCCTCCCGTAAAACGGAGTTCTCGCAACGCCTTCCATAGAGAGCTTCAAATGGAGCCATTCCGATGGTCGATCGATAATCATTATTGTAAGCAAACTCCATTAAATGCAAATGAGTGTCCCAACTACCGGGAAGTCTAAGGTGTAAGCTCGCAACATATCTTCTAATATCCGTTTTAAACGCTCGCGTCGCCCATCCGCTCGTGGATGAAAAGTCAGACTAAAGTTCAACTGCGAACCTAACGCTTTACAGAAACTCTCCGTAAGTTGGAGGTGAAACGTGGATCCTCGCTCAAATAATCTTGACCGAATCCCATGTAAACGGACTATCTCTTCCGTAAAGTCGCGCCACTTATCTCAGAATAGGTGGGTTTCCACGGTATGAAATGTGCCGACTTGGTTAATCTGGCCCACTATGACCCAAATTACCGAGTAACCTCGTAAGGTTCTAGGCAAATTCGACTATGAAATCCATAGAGATCTCCTCCCATTTCCACTCGGGCACATGTAAAGGCCGCAGAGAGTCCTGCGGGCCTCTGCCTCAGGTGCCTTCACCGCCGACAAGTCGTGCACTTGCTAACAAATTCGCCACGCCGCGCTTCATGTTACACCACCGTAACGATCGCTTTGATCTCGATACATCTTGGTGCTACCAAGGTGCATAGAGAATGGTGAGTTATGGGCTTCGGCCAAGATTTCGCCTTGGTTTTTTGTCATCGCTCGCACACATAATCGCTCCCGAAATAGTAATCCTCCATCTATGGATAGGGAAAACTCTACCAACTCACCGTAGTTACCGCAGTAAGTTTTTCCACTAATCGAGGGTCTCCCTATTGAGACTCAACGATGCGTTGTCTCAAGGTTGGTTGTTGTACCGCTAATCGAGCTAATCGAGTCGTGGTCTTTCCTACTAGTATCGCAATTTCACCGAGCAAACTCGCTCAGAATCTCTGCTCTGCAAGAACTCGCTCAAGTATGCACCGCTTCCTCATCGAGGGCATCGCCCACGACATTAGCCTTACCGGGGTGGTATTGTATGTCAATATCGTAATCCTTCACTAATTCCAACCATCTCGCGTTGCCTCATGTTCAATTCCTTCGGGTGAACAGATACTTGAACTTTTATGATCTCGTAAAAATCAATTTTCTCGCCATACGTGTAGTGTCTCCGATCTTTAATGCAAAGACCATCGCCGCTAGTTCCAAGTCATGAGTTGGATAATTTCTCTCATGCGCCTTTAATTGCTCGGGATGCATAGGCTATTACTTTACCGTACGCATTAGAACACAACCCAAACCTTTCTTAGAAGCATCATCAGAAACCACGGCTAAGCCCTTCGCTCTCTGGATCGTAAGAATCGGGGCCGACACTAATCTGCACTTGAGTTCCCGGAAACTCGCCTCATAAGCATCATCCCAAACAAATGAGTTTCCTTTGCGCGTCACCGAGTCATGGGCATGGCTATCTTGGCGAAGTCCTCGCACGAAAACGCCTATAATAACCTCGCAAGACCCGTAAAACTACGTACTCTGTGGATTTGGTCGACGAGGCCACCGTGGTGACGGCCTCCACTTTCACCGGGTCAACAGAGACTCAGCTTTCTGGACACCACATGCCCTAAGAAGGATACCGCTCGAGCCGTAATTCACACTTGGAGAATTTTGCATACAACTTATTCTCTCTCGGCCGTGTTTAAAACTTCTCTCGTGTGCCTTTCATGATCTTCATCACATCCGGAGTATATCGTAATATCGCAATAAACACAATCACGAACGTATCTAGAAACTCTTTGAATAAACGGTTCATCAAGTCCATGAAAGCGGCGGAGCGTTGGTCAAACCAAACGGCATCACCGTGGAACTCGTAATGCCCATAACGTGATCTCAATGCCGCCTTAGGAATATCTTCTTCACTAATTCTTAATCGATGGTAGCTTCGATCTCGTATCAATCTTGGAGAACATCGTTTGCTCCTTGCAAATCGATCGAACAAATCGCCTATTCTCGGGAAGAGGATATTTATTCTTGATCGTAACTTTATTCAACTCCCTGTAATCTATACACAAAGCGCATGGACCCGCTTTTTTTTTCACGAACAACACCGGTGCTCCCCAGGCGAAACGCTAGGGGCGTATAAACCCCTTGTCCAAGAAGTCCCGCAAATCGTAGTTTCGCTTCTTTCAACTCTGCCAGGTGCCATTCTCAGACGGTGCCTTGGATATCGAGAGTCGCCCCTAATTCCAACTGATGTTAAAATCTACCTCTCTCGACCGAGGTATTCCGGGAGGTCCTCGGGAAGACATCTCAGAATTCATTCACCATCGTACCGATGACACCGAGATCTCCGTGCACCTTGCATCTAGTATGCAAGCTAAGACGCCCCAAGCTCCCCGATGTAATAACTTCCGGCCTTAAGGGCGTGAATTACCTTAGGCCTACTTCCCGCTATCGTGCCTCTCGAACTCAGAGCCGGGTTGGTCGTGAGGAGTGAACACTACCTCCTTCCCGAAACAATCAATGCAAGCATGGTTCTCACGCTAACCACCCATGCCCAATATCACATCAAAGTCAAACATGTCTAAGACTACTAGATTTATCGTTAACTCATGGTCTCATGATGGTCACCCTACCATCCTTAACTTTCATCGTGGCTAACAAATTTATCCTCGCAGAGTGGAGAGAGATGGAGCATACCAGAATCGTTCTAGTTCTAACTCACTGACTTACTACGGATGCGTAAATAAAAGAGTGTGTAGAACTGTAATCAAATAATACAAAGGCAAGGTGCCCAAGTAATGGAAGTGTACCAGAACCACCGAGTCCGAGCCATAGATGTTTTTACCGGTGCTTGCATAAGCTCTTCCTTGATGTATTACAAAGCTTCACAAAGAGCCCCACCGTTGATAACTCGAGGTTGGCTAGCGCCGCTTGACTTTGGCAAAACTATTAGCTCTATGCCCTTCTTTCCCACATCCGGCAAGCACACTCGATCAAGAAACACTTACCCCAATGCCGCTACTACGCTCTTTGCATTGTGGCTTATCTCCACCGTTATTTCCCGCTCGCTGACTCGTGGTTTCACGACCAACTCGCACGAAAAATTTTCTCGGTCTGCGGTGTCGGTACGCTGGGACGCCGTGAGCTTGAATTTGGCCGGTCCCACTTCCTCTTATGATTTGTCATGGGTCCGCCCGGTTAACCACTACTGCATGTGCGCCGCGCCGCACTCCAAATCAATTCCACCACTCTCACCGCGGAAGCATAATCGAGAGGTGCTAGTGCTCGGATGAAGCCTCGAACATTTTCATCCAAATCCCATGATGAAACGCTCGCCTTCTTCGCCTCTGTGTCTACTAGCTCGGGGCAAAGCGTGATGCGGGTGAATTCTCTCTCATACCTCCACCGCCTCCTGCTCGCTAAGTTGTAAGAATTCGCTTGTTTCTCGTAACGAGTGCGCAAGCAGGTAAAATTTCCGCGAGAATGCTTCCTTAAACATATTCCGTAATCGCTTTCCACGGGCGACGACAATGGTTCCCCGGGCGGACTCCCACCATAAATACACGCCATCCTCAAAGATAAAGGTAGCACATGACACCCTCTCGTCCTCGGGGCGCTTCATCAATCAAGATGGTCTCAATGGAGGACACCATAACTCACCCACAATGGGGTCACCGGAAGACCCACAAACGATCCGGGATCATATTTCCCGAAGTCCTTCGAGATATCGAGACTCCGTGAGTTGCATCGCTCCGCCCCGATTTGCTTGGGCCACCGAGTGGCTATCAGAGCTCGCACTAGAGTCCGATAGCCTCTACCATCATAGTCATAACGTTAGTGTTCCCTTGATCCGCCACCGGGCAACCGCAGTGCATTCTCCTCGCGCCAGCCGGTCCCGGGGGAGGTCCGCACGCGGTGGAGCAATCCCTTCCTGCTCCAGCAGGTAACGTTGGGTGTCAACGCTTTCTCTTGCCCTCCGCCCCTACCACGTCCCCTACCTCCTCCCTCGACCTCTAGGTGGCATTTTGCCTGCATTACAATACAGAGAGTTTCTAACTCGGGCCATTACTTTCTAACTATAAGATAGGATCACCCTTAGGGTTTTAAATTCATTTACATTTATAATACAGATCACATCATAATCGTTTGCTTAATTTGTAAAATACCGTAACGCACTGGCGATGACCTAACGCGTTGTTCAACCATGGGAACTACTCGCGCTTACTCAGTAGCAAGTCTCACGTAACCCTTAAACCTAGGGCTCGATACCAACCGTAACGCCCTACTTTTCTATGACTAAACTCTTAGGGACATTACTACACATGCATGCATTTATAGGCCAAGAGATAAAAATTCTTTAAAACTCCAATGAAGATAATTTGTCTTTAGGGATCCCAAATAAAAACATTCAAAAATGAGATAAAAGGAGCAGCTTTAACATGGCCTATTTAAAATCAGAAAGTAAATTTAAACCTCCAAAACATAAAGGAACAACATCGCTTATAAAAGAAATGTGCGGAAAACATGTCTAATCCCATGGTCTTGGTAACGCGCTCCCGTCACTCGCCTCCGCACGCCCTTAGCCTTACCTCAAAAATATTTTTAAAAGAAAGGGTGAGTATTGTAAAAACAATACCCAGTAAATGACCTCGCTAATGAGGTTTGGGATATGCATACACATACAATCATGACTTTTAAACTTGTTCGAAATGTACATATCACGGGACCTAAAACTTTCTCATATTGTCGTCTCTTTAATCCATGACTTCCTTTTTATTTATGTGGCCGATCGTCATCCCGAGTCATTTCATTTTGAGTCCTCACGCACTCCCTCGTATGGTTTGAGTCCTCTCACAGCTGCACTCCTGTAATAATTTGAGTCCTCACAGACTCTCAAATTTGACCCATAGGGTCTCTATTGCATGTTTGACCATGCACATAATGCACTCTCGTGAGACCAATGTCCACACTTTTCATCAAATCATTTCATGACATACATAACATGCATGAGGTCCCATCATTCACATAATAATAGTGTACATGTCACAAACATCATCGTCAATATGCAAGTCATACTTTTCTCATAGACAGTTTGAAAATCATACTTTTGTAGGAAATCATGAAATATTCTCATGCAAATTACTATCATATCCTCACATGAAATACTGGAATACTCTTACGTAGAATACAGGAATATTCTCACATAAAATACTAGTTTATTTCCACATGAAGCGTTGGAATATTTGCACATAAAATATTAAGTATTCTCACGAAAATATCTGTATATTGTCATATGAAAATATAAACTAATTTCGCATGAAATCGTGAAAATCAATTTCTTCAACCCCAATAAAAGTTCGGCACAAGATCCCTTACCTTAGTTCGAATTCTACTCCAAAATCTAACCCGAGCTCCCGGACTACTCTTCTTTTAGTGAAACCTGATTCACACCATAGTTCCCAAGTTCAATCTCCAAGTATTCACTAAATCCATAATCATAAGGTACTTAAATTACGTTATTAAGATGTCATGCCCCGCTTACCTCGAGTTCAATGCGAAAACCTAATATCCCTTAGTCCGTTTTGACGATCAACCCTCAATTTCGCTCCAAGCTTGGTCCCTACAATTAGTGTTCGAAACAGTAGCTTAGGCTCTCAATTATACGCTTAGATGATCAATATGTCACGAATAATTCTCATTCAAAATCCATACTTAACAAGATCGCTCACCGGTTAACCTCGGTGGTGCAAATAGCGTTGGTTGGCCAAAAAGCTCGGGACGGCAGGGAGGGACAATGCAGCGTAAGGGTCTCGCGACGGCGCAGATCAAACAAATGCGGCGGCGGCCGGAAACAATTGCGTGAACTCCGCGAAACTCGCGGGGCCGGATTGGGCGTGGTCGGGCGCCCGCCACGCAAAGCTTCGACGGCAGCCTCCACGCTCGCCTCCGGCGCACTCGAATCGAGCACTTCCAAGAGACGGCTTCAAAGGCGTGACTTCCACGCACGGATGCGCTCTTGGACGGCCGAGTCTCTGATCGTGGGTTGTCGGCGCTTCTTCGCTCGTGTGAGCGCAGCATTTGAGGTGGTGGGGACTTCTCGAACGGCCGGGCCGGACGAGGCGCGCAAGCTTGCAAGCGGCGCGGCTTCACGAGTGGCTTTGGGCCGGACGCCGCAAGACGTGGGCCTAACGGAAAGTGCGTGCTCTCGAGCTTCAATGGCGAGGTGCTCAACACTTGTTGACGCGAGTTCTTTTTCTTTTTCGTGGTGGCCATGGAGAGCAGTGAGTAACGAGGAGAAGGTGGTCGGCTAGGTTAAATTGTGGAGGAAGAAGAAAATGAGTTTAGGGTTAGGGTTTGTCTCAATGAGTTTAGGGTTAGGGTTTTCTTTAATGTGAAATTTAAGGAGCTTAAATACTACAAAATTAGGCCAATAATCAAAAGTCCTATGTAACCCTCATTTAGTGATTAATAACCAAAGTGCCATCGCTCCTTCTTTTTCCTTTAATTTTACAAATCATTATCTAGGAGAATATTTCGCTTTAAGCTAAGTAAAATCAAAGACTCACTAACACCGAGCTTGATGAGATTCACTAATCCAACTCGACACACACAGGTTGATAGAACGCTAAATAAAATAATTAATTAGTACATGTGGTCGTGGTCGTCACAGCTTTTGTTTCTCATTTGAAAAAACCTAACAAGTTGAAAAAGACAAAAAAGTTGAAAAAGGTGATCATAGGAATAATGTGAGGGAGTGAAAAGGTAATTGAAAAATAAAAAAAAAATGAAAAAAGTA
Organism: Trichosanthes cucumerina; assembly: GCA_036507285.1. Taxonomy (NCBI): domain Eukaryota; kingdom Viridiplantae; phylum Streptophyta; class Magnoliopsida; order Cucurbitales; family Cucurbitaceae; genus Trichosanthes; species Trichosanthes cucumerina. Next base: position 11,677,269 of record CM071836.1, on the reverse strand, counting down.
AATGGCTAATAAAAACAAAAATAAAAAATAAAAAAAAGGTTTAGTTTTTTCTTTTTTTTGTACATCTACCCATGAGTGCTCTTTTCAAAATTTGTGTATGGTCAAATCATGGATATTTGTCACTAATACTTATTTTTTTTATTTTTCATTTATTTACTCTTTCTTTCTTTTATTTTTTATTTATTATTGTTATTTTTTCTCTTTCTCCAAAATTTAATTTTTGCTTCTATTTACATACTTTATTTGCAAGTCATATATCTTATCTATTTATTTATCATTTTGTTCTTAGTATTTTCACCATGTTGTTAATTTCATGTGATTGTTTTTTCTTTAAACTTATATTTCTTGTTATAAAAAAAAATATGTCGACGATGGAATCTAGAAATATTTGGGAGTCCGATTTTCTAGTTTTCTTGAGGTGAGGAATTGATTCTTTGGAAGTCCAAGATCAACTCCAATACGTTGTTTTTTAGAAAATTTAATCATATTCGTATATTATGTTTGTTCACTTATTTGCTATGAATAAATTATCATGCATGCTCAACTTATCTTGTCATTACATTTATTTGTTTTGCTTAACTTTGATTTTCTTGATTTTTCTTAGTGGTTTCTATTATTATTTTTTTTCTCATTTTTTGTAATATCATTTCTCAATTTCTTTAAAATTGCCCTTTTTTACAAAGGTTTGTTTTCAAAACCAAAGTATTTTATTTTCTAAGTATTAAAACCTTTTCTTAAAATGTGATTTTTCTTTTAAGGTCGTTTTTTCCTAAAAATTCCTACGACGGAATCTAGAAATATTTTGGAGTCCGATTCTCTAGAATTCTTGAGGTGAGAGATCATTATCTTTGGGAGTCCGAGATTTTGATCCCAAGAAAAAATGAATTTAATTAAAATATTTTTTAAAAAAAAAACTTTATTTTATAAAAGGTTATCCTATGATGGATTTAAGAAAATTGTGATTTTTTTTTTCTCATATTCTTGAGGTGATATTATTTCCAAAATCTTGGAAATAATTTCAATGCAACCACATTAATGGATTTTCATCCACTTATTTTATGGATCATGACTCCAAATATTTGAGTAATGAGGGGTAAAATAAGACATTGTTTTAAAAATCTCATTTTCCTAAATAAGACTTTTTTTTTTTTTGTCCTTCTAAACTTTTTGCAATTCAAGATTTAAAATTTGGCCACCGTTTTTTTGAACGGGTGTTGTGGGGTGCTAACACATTCCCCATACACAAACAACTCCCGAATCCAAATCTGGTTTTCGCATACCATTTTTTTTTCTTTTTTTTCTTTTTATAAAAAAAATTATTTTATTTTGGTGCCCAATCACACCATAAAAAAGATTGGTGGCGACTCCTTTTAAATATCCCTTTTATAAGGACGTCGACCGCTCCGCGTCGCAGATACGTGACATGGGTTATTAAAATTACCAACTCCAACATTATTCAATATAAAATATATATTGATTACCCAAAAGGTTGATGGTTTAATTCTCCAACTTCTATTTGTTAAATTAAAAAAAAAACGCTAGTAAAAAAAGGAAGTATATGTGTGTCTATGCCCATAATATACATTTTTTTCTATTTATTGTATAAATTATGCTAAATTTCCTTTGTTTAGTAAATCAATATTAAAGTATTTTTGGAAAAATTAATAATTTAAAGTGTTTAGTGATTTTAGATGATTATTGCAGGCATGTATAGTATTTTTTCAATGTTTAGTGTTTAGTATTTTTGTTTTAGGTCTAGTGTTTAGGGTATTTTTTAAAATATATATATATCTAAATGAATAAAAAAGTTTTTTTAAAAAAATATTAATTTCAAAGCTATTTTTAAAAAAATTCTTAAGAGATGATTTATAAAAAAAATGACTTTTTAAGTATTTAACTGATAATCTTAAAAAATATATCGTTAAAAAAACATATTTATAATTAATATGGTTATTTTGGAATATAATGCAATTAAAAATATATATATTTAAAGTATCTTTTAGAAAATGTAAGATATTAATTCATTTTTATTGAAAATACTTTTAAAAATACTTAAACTAGAAAGTATTCCCAGGAAAACTTTATATTTGTTGTAAAAATTGGATGAAAATCGGGTATAATTTTACCAATATTTAAATACTAATATAATATAAATATGTATATAATATTGATAACGAGATAGTGGAAAATACATATAATATAAATATGTGATAGTGGAAAATTATGACAAGAGTTAAATAAAACAAATAAAGAGAAAGTGGGTAAGCAGAAGAAGAATTGATCTAAAATTTTCACCAATGGATGATTTTATTCTTCCACCAAAAGCCACTATTTAGAGGCAATTTGGAGAGCATGATGTGGTCCATTTGAACACCAATCTATGACATTTGTTGGACACATGGGAGACACTTTAGCTAAGGAAAAATTGTCACATGACATGAGAACCAAAAGGCATATGGAAATGGGCATTTACATGATAAAGTTTACAATAATATTTATTTATTTATTTTCAATTCTTATAAATGAAACAAAATAAATTAAATTAATTAAATAAATAAATTTTACATGGAAGAGTTAAGAAAAATGAAGACGGACTGTAACAAGGAGCTTTGTGAATGTGGAGAATTCTCCAACTTTGTGAACGTGGAGAATTCTCATTCTCTGTGGGTTAATTTCAATTGAATTAAAGAAGAGGCAGACCAGTGCCTTTATACACGAGGAAAACCTCTAATAAACAAATAAAGAATAAAGGAATAATAAAGAAAAGAAGGACAGATGCCAGCGATTACAAATCTTTGGGTAACGATACAAATGAGGATTTAATAAATTCTGTTGGATGGATGTTTCTCGAATTTGTTGCATGACCTGGTTGTCTAGGTGTTTCTTCAATGATGATTGTGTTGCCATGTAGGTTGTGTTGACTTTGAGACTTTTCCTCAATATCCCCCCTCAAACGAGAGGGGAGTTCCACGAGTCCGAGTTTGGATCGAAGGTAATAGAACTGTGTGTGTGTTAGAGCTTTGGTTAAGCAATCGGCTACCTAATCAGACGAAGGAACATATCGAACGTGTAGTTGGCCCTTGAGAACTTGGTCACGTACAAAGTGCACATCAATTTCAATGTGCTTGGTTCGTGCATGAAAAACCGAATTCGCAACTAGTGCCCCTGCTCCCATATTATCACACCATAGGACTGAGGACTAAGAAGTGGGACAACCAAGTTCATTCAGCAGTTGGCGTAGCCATATTATTTCAATAAAAGTGTGTGCCAATGCTCTGTATTCAGACTTAGTACTGGATCGAGCTACAGTCGTTTGCTTCTTGGATGACCAAGAGACTAAGGTATTGCCCAAGAGGATGCAATAGGCAACAACGGACTTTCTGTCATCCAAATTAGATGCCCAATCTGTTGGGATGTTTGTCCTAATCTTATATAGTTTGTAAATATACATTTGAAATCAATAAAGAGTTATTTATTTCATCATTTTGTGTCTCGCATTTATTACAAACTTTGTCCAATAAACTAAGCTCCAGGTTCATTGAATATATGAGAGAACGAACTTTAACGGTGTGTAGTGGACACATAGGGAGGATCACATTCGAGTAAATGACCCGAACGGTCTACAGTATATGGATGGGATTGGAGACCTAATCTTGGATACGTTGTGGATGCGGCCCGCTTTGTATTAAGATACAAACGAGGTGATCTGACTCGTTCATGTTGTTGACATGCGAGTGGGGGCATCCTGTACAATGACACTGTACAAGACCGGACCGTGAATTATTAGACCTCATCGATGTAACACCGCTAATGATATGGACTAATAACTTCGTAGATGACCATTAGTGACTCGACCTTAATCCTGAGCGTGTTACGGACTCCTGTCTGCGGGGGTCTGTCCTTTGACTAGTACGGGTGAGGGTGGTCACAGTTACTCACTCAATATGCCTATCTTCTGAGGGACAGAACCAAGTATGGAGCTGGGAACTTAACTACGCGAGATGGAATTCACTCGTTCCCTCATTTAGGGAAACTAGAGGGGTTATTCCCTTAAGTGTTGTCTCCAGGGCTTGGACAACGGGTGCCCACTCTCTCACTGGCACGAGAGGGTTGTTGTGTATGGTTGAACCATTACAACGTTGTTGTTCATTAGAGGAGCAGTGGGGACTTAAGGAGCAAGAAGTAGACACAGTGGTAAAACGGTAATTTGACACAACAGTGTATACGAACAACCTGTGAAGGTTCGACTCATGGACATTGGTTATATCAGTGGACACGTAATATCTTGCACTGACGGGAGTGCAGCTACGGGCTTTAGTGGAGTGTTACCGTAGTTAATGAATGTTGATTAACCGGGTCAAAGAGTTTGATAGTGTAACGCCCCTACTTTTATAACGTAAGTTCCTAGGGTATTACTACTCATGCATGACTTTGAGGTCTTACATAACGGTAAATAGGAAAAACTTGGTGATTAAATTTACTTTATGTTGGGATCCCATAAAAATAATAACATTTAAAAACATAACTAAGTTCGGCCTCTGGTTTCAAACTTCTATAATACATAAGCGGAAAACAATAGTTTGTTAAAAATATTATCTAAAACATATGCGCGGAAAACTATGACTTGGTTCCCATGGCTTCTGTAGTGCATCCCCGCCACTACTTTGGTATGCCTCGCTTTACCCAAAACATTTTAAAAGCAGAGAAAACAAAACAAAGGTAAATGGGTGAGTATCATAAAAATACCCAGTAAGTGGGAGTCGGGAAATGTAAACACATGCAACATAACTTCCTTTCAAACATGGCTTCTAAACATGATTGTTATTCGTGACCTTTGAAATCATAAAACTTTATGTAGTGGGACCTAAAACGTTCTTTCATAAAATCATGACTTTTCTCTTTGGCTATGAGTGGTCAATTGGGTCAACCTGAGTCTTTTCATATTGAGTCCCTCACAGCACTCCCTATAGGTTTGAGTCCTCACAGGACCCTATAAGTTTTGAGTCCTCACAGCACTTCTATAAGTTTTGAGTCCCTCACAGACCCCTATAAGCTTTGAGTCCCTCACAGACTCATACAAGTTTGACCCATAGAGTCTCTGATGCATGTTTTACCATGCATAAATTCTCAGGAGACCAATTGCCACAGCCTACACGACATGTTCATATACATACAATATGCATGAGGTCCCATTCTTCAAACACATACATATACAATCAGAATGATGCAACAATCACATAAAACATAAAATCATGGCATAACTTTCATAACTTTAAACTTGAGTCAATCAATCATAAGTAATAAGTACGTTTATAATTTAAGATACATAATTAACACAATGGCATAACTGAAAAATCTCGCTATATATAAATATGCATAACTGTGTTAAATCTCATTTTCAAACACTTTGCAATCATTTCCATTTGGGTCCTCTCAAACCCTTAAATCATTTGAAATCCTCTCAAATCCTAAAATGATATACTTGTCCAAATTATGTCCTTGGAATAAATCTTTGAATTTCATTCTTTTAAACTAAGTCTTTTGAAAACATACTTATTTCCCATTTTCAAAATGATTGGTAGGAAATCTCTTACCTTAGCCTTAGCTCGGAACTCCTATAGTTTCGCTCCTAACTCAAGATTGCTTTCAAACGTGCTTGTTACATGAATCCCCTAAATTCAATATATTTATCCTAATTAAAACACATGATCATAACTCATTCCTTGAATTCAATCATAATTAGGCTAAATTACCCCAAACGGACGCTTAGAACGGACTCAGGATTCGAAACTGCTCGAGTTGGGCTCAAATCGGCACGTGGTCGGCCGACGGTGGCGGCAGATTTCATGGCGCGCGCATGGTCGCGACGCCGCTGGTTTCAAATACAGTGAAGTACGCAGATCCGCGAAACTCGTGAGCCGATCTATTCGGAACCAGTCTTAGAACTCTGAAAATCGATCGGATTGCCCATTAAAAACTCGAGCCAAAACGGAATCGGTGGTTTGGTGAAGTTCGACTCCGGCGACTACCCGTTCAGCGCTTTCGGATCCACTACCGCCGACCCATGACTCTCCGCTGGCTTCATGGATCGATCTTCGATGGGGACGGCGATCAAACGGCGGCTCGCGATCGGCCAAGTCCGGCGGCGTGCACAACAACAGTCGACGAGCTTGCACTGGGTGGGTCCTTCACGGCCGAAGCTATCGGTAGCGACGACGCCATAGATGATCGGTAGGGGGTCGCTGCGTCTATTGACCGTCACCGCGTGCTCCAGTGATTCCGTGGACGGCGATCGATCGAAGAAGCCGGCTTTGGCGGCAAGGTTGAGTTTTCTGGCTGCTAGAGTCAAGGATGAGGGAGAAGACCTTGGTCAATTGCCTTGAGAATCGTGCCTCACCAATGGTTAAACCCTAGCTCCTTCTTTTTCACATAAATTACCAAACTGCCCTTCATTTTAGACAAAACTACAAAAATTACCCTTTAACTTAACTAAATAATCCAACTCAACATATATATGGGTAAACCATATATATATTCTCTTAAATTTCAAAACTTAACTTAAACTAAGAAACTTCAAGGCCCGATTAATTTAATTTCCATTAAATAAATCTGAAACTCATAATAAAAGGTACTTGGAGTTCTGGGGCATTACAGATAGGTTAATCTCGAATCATTGAAGCTCGTCACTGTAGGTCCATAAGGTCACTCAGTTGGCTCAAACTGGATTAAAAAAAGGTTTACTGTTTTGGTGTGAATTGAAGTGTTCAAGTTCACTAAAGGGCATTTATGTCATTTATATGAGATATGAATGATATAATATATAGTTTAATGTGAATGAGATTCATAATAAACTATAGGTTAGCCTAATTGTTGAATTAGGGCTAATTAGGAGAAATTAGATTGAGAGATATTAAATTGGATGTGATTCAATTTATAAATCCACAATATTGCAAATGTGATTTGTAAAATGAGATATGAGATATCTTATAATATATGGTTATGCAAATATGATTTGCATAACCTATAGTTCTGGTAAAATGGTAAATATGTGGAGATTTCAACTCCACCTATCTCCATTATTTAAACCCCTTTTGCAAGAAGGGTTGTAAGACTTGAAGCTCATTTTTGAAACTCTCACCAAAAGAAGCTCCTCTCTCTCTCTCAATTCTCTCTCAAATATTTCTCCTCATAAACCAAAAAGAAGAGAATCCCACAATTCTCCTTCTTCCAAAAGAAAAACACCGAGAAACCAAGTGGTGGTGTTCGATCGGCGTTCGTGAGAAGAGTTCGAGATTATTGAGATCGAGAAAACCACGAAGGGTTCGTGAACGGAAAAGAAGCTTTGAAAAACGTCTTCAACAAGTAAGTAGACCTATCTTACTGTTTTCTTTCCATAGATTGCTTGTTTAGCCTATTTCTAAGTGTTAGATAGTTTTAACGAATTTAAGTAGCACAACATCACCGCGACGATTTGAACGTCTTCCGCTGCGCGGGGAGTTTCATTCCCTTCACAATCGGCATCAGAAAAGCCAGAGAGACTAAGATTATCACTCGGTTGGATCAGCAGGCCGAGGTGTTTTGTACCACTGAGATACTTTAACACACGCTTGGTTGCTTGCAAGTATTCATCAGTTGGCCTTTTCAAGAATTGGCTAAGGTGGTTGACGATATAAGTTATGTCCGGTCTAGTGTGAGTTAGATATTGTAATGCCCCGATGGTGCTCTGATAAATAAAAGGGTCAGACAAAGGTGTACCAGCAGAAGCAGAGAGTTTTCGCCCAAGAATACAGGGAGATGGAGTTGGTTTAAGGTGAGTAAGTTCCAATTTTTGAAGCAAGTCATCAATATACTTCCCCTGATTGAGTAACAGACCAGACGACAGATAGTGTATTTGTATGCCTAAGAAGAAATTCAAGCGACCAAAGTCTTTTAAGGAAAAAGTTCCATTCAAAGACTATACTAACCGATTAATAGGTTTGTTGTCACTGCCTGTTATAATAGTATCAGCCACATAAACTAATAGCAGTGTGAGAGACTGATTAATACGCAAAATGAACAAAGAATTATCTGACCTTGAGTTTGTGAAACCTTTGGAAAGCAACATGGATCTGAGAGCATTGTTCCAAGCTCGAGGAGCCTGCTTAAGGCCATAGATGGCCTTGTTAAGTTAGCAGACAAAGGTGGGTTTGTGTGGATCAATGTAGCCAACCGGTTGTTCCATGAACACACTTTCATCAAGATTGTCATTTAAGAACGCATTATTGAAGTCCAGTTACCTCAAGTCCCATCCTTTGGACATTGTTAAAGTAAAAACAACACGAATAGTAGATGGTTTAACCACAGGACGGAGGTTTAAAAAAAAATCAATTCCTGGACTTTGGTGGAATCCTTTAACAACCAAGCGAGCCTTGTATTGTTGAGTAGACCCATCAGCATGGTATTTTATGCGAAAAATCCATTTGCAACCTATAATATTCATGTCCTTAGAGGAAGAAACTAAGTCCCAAGTATTGTTACTCATCAAGGCTCTATATTCTGTATCCATGGCCTCTTTCCACTTGGGATGAGACAAGGCATCACTCACCTTAGTTGGTTCCATCATATGGAGATCCACATGACTCGTAGAGACCCACACTTTAGGTTTAAAGATGTCAGCTTTTCCCCTTGTGACCATTGGATGTGTGCTTGGGAGTGTGGGAGGAGGGGTGGGGTCAGAGGGAGCAAGAGAGGTAGGTAAGGGTTCACAAGCTGGTTCATGGGTCGGGGATGGAAAAATATCTTAAGATGCAGTGTCTCTGTGACAGAGAGTAGATGAAGAGGGAGGGATTGTGGGTGATAGTTGAGGTTGAGATGGTGGAAACAAGATACTGGTAGGAGGCAGTAATATTTGTGGTGTGGAGGTATTTGTTTGTTGATATGGATGGTTACGGAACAGAAAACCAGTGGAAAAGGGAAAATCTTCTTCATTAAACTGAACATTTCTAGATATATATATTCTTCCATTGGAGGCTAGACATTTATGGCCTTTATGAACAGGGCTAGGGCCTAGGTAAACCTATTTCTCAGTATGAAAGTAAAATTTATGGTTTTGGTAAGGTCGTGGGCATGGATAGCAAGCACATCCAAAGGTTTTAAGGGTAAAAACATCATCACATTTGCCATGTAAAACTTCAGTTGGAGATTTACCTTGTTGTGTCAATGTGGGAAGACCATTGATCAACCTTGTGGAAGTCACAAACGAGTCCCACCAGAAACTAAGGGGCATGGAGGCGTGTGCCAAAAGTGTTAGTCCTTGTGACGACCACAACCACAGGTACTAACTATTTATTTTATTTAACGTTCTATCAACCTGTGTGTGTCTAGTCGGATTAGCGAATTTCTTCAGGCTCGGTAATAATGAGTCTTTGATTTTATTTAGTTTAAAGCGGAATGTTCTCCTTTAGATAATTAATTATAAAATTAAAAGAAGAGGAAGTGACAATGGCACTTTAGTTATTAGTGCTTAAATGAGGGTTAGATATGATCTTTAGAATTTGACCTAAACCCTAGTATTTAGTCTCCTTAAGTTGCAACCAAAAGAAGAAGAAAAGAAACCCTAACCCTAATTGCACCTTCATCTTCTCTTTCTCTCCTCCTCCTTGCCCTAGCCGAGATTCACCATCCTCACTACAACTTCATGCGCCACGGCTCAAGAAGTCACGCGTCCCCACCTGCTCACGCAAGCCGCCGCCGCGAGCTCCTCCTTCACTTCACCGCAACCGCTGCCGAGATCGCACGCCGCCATCCAAATCGCGAGTCACTTGCGCCGGTTGAAACCCAGCGAGCCTTGCGCCGCCGCCGCTTGTGAACTCATTTTTGTCCAAATTGTTCGCAAGCTCCGTTCGCAGCCGCCATCCACCGCAAGACGCTCAAGATCACGGACGGAGAAATCCCGCCGGCCGAAGCTCCTAAGGTCGTGGCAGCCGCCGCCGCCGTTTCCAAGAGAGCGCACGTCCAGCCGCTCCTCCTCGTGTTGCAGCCGCTCACGCCGAGCAGACCACGATCAGACACTTGCGCCAGCCGCCGCTCACAAGCCCTCAACTCGCCGGTGAATACTTCAGCGTCAGCCGTTCGCAAGCCCTCACCATCCGACCAGCGACCTTGGTTTCGTTGTTACGCTGAAATCAAGAATTATTCGAGGTCAAGTTGTGGATTAGGTGAGCCACGCGAAACCCTCTTTGTTTTTTTTGGAGTGCAGAATTTTTTAGATCTGTTTCGCATGAAAATATTCGCATGAAATTATTGTAGGAACGAGCTGAATTTCGGTATCAAGACTTCCAAGTTTTGGAGCGAACAATTTAACGTTCGGTTTATTCTTCGGAGTCGAGATAATTGGAGCAAGGTAAGAATCATAGCCGTTTTCGTACTTGGACTCTTTATATTGGATGAGTAGTGTAGTGGGATGACGAAATAGAAGAACTCTTGGTTTACAGGTTATTTGGAAAGGACCGTTGACTTAGGAATTAGAAGGAAAGTGTGAGATCAAAGCTCGAGGTAAGGGACCTTGTGCCGAACCTTTTTAAATGGGATCAAAGAAAACGAATTTCATTATTTCATGTGAAAATTAGTTCGTTATTTTACTTTAAAAGATTTAATGATTTTACGCGAGAACAATGCAATATTTTATGTAAGAATACTTTAGTATGCTATATGAAGATATCTCCATATTTTATGCGAGTATAATTCAGTATTGGGTGTGAGAATATCTTTGTATTTTAAGTATGAATATTCCAGTATTTCAGGTGTAGTTATTACAGTACTATATATGAGGATATTTCATGATTACATACATGAGCGTTATTTCCAAATTGTTGTGAAAAGTCATGACTTGCATATCCATGATAATGTTTTGTGACATGTACACTATAGTCATGTTGAATGATGGGACCTCATGCATGTTATGTATGCCATAAAATGATTTGATGAAAAATGTGGAAATTGGTCTCCTGAGTGCATTGTGTGCATGGTCAAACATGCATTAGAGACCCTATGGGTCAAGTTTACAGGGGTCTGTGAGGGACTCAATCTATACAGGGGTCTGTGAGGGACTCAAACCATACAGGGGTCTGTGAGGGACTCAAATAATTACAGGGGTCTGTGAGGGACTCAAAATGAAATGATTCAGGATGACCAATTGACCACTTAAAGAGAAAGGAAGTCATGGATTATAGTCATGATGATATGAGAAAGTTTTAGGTCCCACATACGTACATTTTGAACAGGTTTAAAAGTCATGATTGTATGTGTTTGCATATCCCAAACCTCGGTGGCGAGGTCACTTCATCTGGTATTGTATTGCAATACTCACCCTTTCTTTTAAAATGTTTTTCGTAAGGCCAAGGGCGTGCGGTGGCGAGTGACGGCGGCGCGTTGTCGAAACCATGGGAATAGTCATGTTTTCCGCATACTTTCTTTAATAACTGATGTTGTCGTTTTATGGTTTTGAAGTTAAGTTTAACTTTCAGGATTTTAAGTAGGCCATGTTTAAACTGCTCCTTTTACCTGTTTTGAATGTTTTTAATGGGATCCCTAAAGACAATTTGTTTTCAGTGGAGATTTAAAGATCGTTTTATGTCTTTTGGCCTAAGAATGCATGCATGTGTAGTAATGTCCCTAAGAGTTTAGTTATAGAAAAGTAGGGGCGTTACAGTCCTATTACCACAATGTGTCGGTGTTTGCGTTCAACTCGTCCATTCTGTACAGAAGTGTAAGGACATGAGAATCGAGATTTTATACCAAATTCAGCACATAATTCATGTATTAGTTTAAACTCTCCCCCATTATCAGACTGAAGAGAAATAATATTACTGCCATACTGATTTTTAACAACTCCCTGAAAATGATTGAAGGTTGCCATGGTGTCACTTTTAACCTTTAATGGATATATCCAAGTGATTATGCTAAATTCGTCTAAGAAATAAACATAATATCTGTACCCTTCTCTTGAAATAACTGGAGAAGACCCCCACAAATCAGTATAGATTAGTTCAAAAGGTTTTACAATATGCGATTGAGATAAGTTGTAAGGCTGAGCATGAGACTTCCCTAAACTACAAGCTTCACAGAAACTTAAATTTTCATTTTTTTTAACTGAGACTTTACATTTGCGTAAAAGATCCTCAAGAATTTTCATTGAATGATGACCAAAACGTCTATGCCACACATCCTTTGAAACTGTTAAATTTAGGGGTGAGCAAAAGAACACCGAAAACCGACTCCACCGACCGACCGAGGGTGGTCGGTCGGTTTTGTGCCTTTTTCAGTCGGGGTCGGTCGGTCGGTTTGGGGCTCCGACCGAACCGACCGATATTTAAAAAATATATAATAATAATAATAATAATTAAAAAACTAAAAAGATTTTCTCAAAATTTATTAAATAATAATAAAATAATAATGATAAATTATAAAATAATAATTATATCGGTTTTGGTAAGTTTTTTTAAAAAAAAATAGCTCGGACGAACCGACCGACCTTGGTCGGTTCGGGAGTCGGTTTGGGTCGAAAACCGACCCCAACTGACCGATGCTCACCCCTAGTTAATTCACACTAGGATTTGTATGTGACAAATAAAACAGATAAGTGTTACACTAATTTAAAAGGGATTGTTGCTCCTTTGTCTCTGTTGCAAACAAAATTTCACTTGGAGCTATCTTTATTGCCTCTAGCTTGTATAGTCCATCCTTAAGTGTTCCCTTCAACACCACTTGGCCCGTAGCATTATCCTTTACAAAGCAAAAATCAGAATGGAACTCAACATAAACATCATTATCGCGAGCTAACTTGGATACACTTACTAAGTTTTTAGCAATTTCAGGCACACATAAAATATTATTCAGACTAAGTGTTCTAGATTCTGAAGTAAGTTTATTGTTACCGATATGAGATATGTTGAGTTCATTTCCATTTCCAACCGTTACCATATCATTACCTCCATACTCTGATGTATTCATCATATTAGTAAAGTCTGAAATAAAATGGTTGGATGCACCAGAATCTGCATACCAACTTGGATCAACAACAGTTTTAGGACCTGCCACAAGATGATTAGAGGGCTGAGAAGTTATAAACACAGTATTTGGTCCATTGGAGAGTTGAGAAGGGCATGTTCCCATGTTGTTTTGGTTGTAATTATTGTTTTGGTTATAATTCCCTCCATTATCGGTTCTCTATTGATGTTGTTGATTACTGATGAATTGTTTGTCATACCTGTGATATCATACGAGAGTTGTATGCCCCATTTTTCCACAAACTTGACAGATTGGTTTACAATTAGCATAACCTCTGTCACGTCCTCTTCCTCGGTAGCCATTCGAATTACCACTTCTCTGTCCAGACTGATTTCCATGAGAGCCTCGCCCGTTGGTAGGAATAGCATTGCGAGAAATGCTCCCATTTTTGTTATTCACCATATTAGCAGAGGCGTTAAGGTTAAAGTTACTATTCATTTTTGCAGAATTCTGATGCTCAAGTCGTTTTTCAAAACTAAGAGGATGTTTTGTAAATTTACCCAAGTAATATCCAGTCGACCTTGCACATTTGCCACCACTGGATTATACTTCTCATCAAGTCCGAGTAGAACTTGTGAAATTAACGCTCGAGTAGTAACTGGACTCCCTGCTTGCTCGAGATTATCGGCATGAGTCTTCATAACACGTAAATAATCAGCCATCTTCATCGATCCTTTTCTCGATTGCTGAAAGACTTGACGGAGATAATCCTGCTCAGCTTGTGACTGCACACCAAAGAGTTCTAAAACAACTTCCCATAAATTTTTCGCATTATCATAACCCATTACCTGAGTTGCTACTTCTGTCGTCATTGAGTTGTAAAGCCAATCGAGTAATAATTGATCGACAGCAACCCAAGCCTCATACAACGAATTCAATTCTCCTGCTGAACTTGACGATCCAGTGATGCCAACTTCTCCAATCAGATTGACGTTGTCTTGAACAAACATTGGTGGGCAAGGGGTGTCCCCTGATAAATGTCTTTCGAGCTTGTAGCTCTTTGGCAGAGTTAGGGTTTTCCAAAGGAGAAAATTACCCTGATCAAGTTTGATGGTTGTTATTTTATTTAACAACTGATTAAGCGGTGGACTTGTAAATTGAGTCGTTCCTCTCATCATACCGGTAACGGAAGACAATGAGGTGTTGGCCATTGAAGGTGGCTCCGATACCAACTTAAGACAAATGAAGACGGATTGTAATAGGGAGCTTTGTGAATGTGGAGAATTCTCCTTCTCTGTGGGTTAATTTCAATTGAATAAAAGAAGAGGCAGACCACTGCCTTTATACACGAGGAAAACCGCTTATAAACAAATAAAGAATAAAGGAATAATAAAGGAAAAGAAGGAGAGATGCCAGCGGGTAACGATACACATGAGGATTTAACAAATTCTGTTGGATGGATGCTTCTGTTGCCATGTAGGTTGTGTTGACTTTGAGACTTTTCCTCAATAGGAAGTAGTTTTGTTCGATTTAAGATGTAAGATTTGTGACACGAGTTTTTCAAAGTCTTTTCCCTCTTTTATTATTACATGCCTATCGCTGAAAATGCATACATTATTAAAGTGTTTCCGATGAGGAAAAGAAAACCTAAATAGTATTTTGTTTAACTTGCAAAAAAAAAAGTCCTCTTTCCAAATATTACTCTAATAAAGATGTTTTTTCAAATCTATTTTGGTATTGACCAGTTTGATAGACAATTTGAATTATATTTTATGTTTTTTTTTTAATTCACTGAGTTTAATAACTATGCATTTAGCAGATGAATTTGTGAAAACTATTTTCAAATTTGTATTAACTGTTTCAAATTTTGTATTCAAATAGTAGAAATTTTGAAAACATGTTTTTATTTTATTTAGATTTTGAATTTCAAATTTTAAAAGATAGAATTATATTAAAAAAGATCAAACTTTACTAATTCATGTTATAATTTAATTCAATTCATTTTTGTTAAATTAAAATAGGCATAATATAATAAATCATACGATATTGTAAAATAATAAGGTTAAAATACTATTTTGGTTTCTGTACTTTTAACTTTAATACATTTTGTGACGACCGCCATCCCAGGTACTATTAGTTATTTTGTTTAACACTTTATTAGCCGCTGTGTTTAGTTGGAGTGGTGTTTTAATCAAACCCATGAGAGAGGAGACCGTAATTTTGTTTATCTTATGTGAATTGTTCCTTAAGATGAGATTAATTATGAAAATTAAAGAAAAAGGGCAATCTCAAGGGCGTTTTGGGGATTATTGTTTAAGTGAGGGGTGTGTAAAATTTAACCTAACCCTAGCCCTTAGTCTCTTGGTATTTAACCATAAGAACAAAACCCTAGTCCAATCACATCACCTCCATCTCATTTTACAAACCCTAACCCTAATTTAGTACCACCTCCTTCTTCTCCTTCTCGTGTTCAACCTAGTGCGGCTCCTTCACGTTGTTTGCTCTCACCACGCCGGACCACGACCAGAAACCGCGCCCACCAAGACGCGCGACTCACCGCTCTCCCGCGAACCCACGAACGTAAGTTCCTCGGTAGAACGCCCGCAGTCCGCGGAAGAAGATAACCCACCGATCGCATCTGCGGTTGCGCGGAGTTCGAACGAGTTGACGCCGTTGAGTGCACGCCGAAAAGCCACGCTGAAGCCTCGCCCACGCACGCCGCTGCGCTGCTCTCGCTGCTCGGTGCTGCAGCCGTCGAAGTCCTCGCAGCCGATTCCCGGCAGTCGATCGGGCCGAGTAGACCGCCCCAGCCGCTGACCGCGTTTGCCCTCGTCGACACCCTACCGCTGCTCGCATCTCACCGCAGACACGGCCGCGCCGCTCGCGAAGTCGCCCACCGGCCGCCGCTCGAGGATCATTCCACCACCGCCGAGGATCATCCCGCCATTATGGCCGAACCTCGGCGTATTCTTCTGCTGCTGTTGTGGAGAGCCGTCGCCGGTCATTCGTGATTCAGCCGCCACCGTCCAGCCCCGCTTCCGATCAGCAGCAACTACGATAGCTCCGAGTTTAGCCGGTGAGCGTTGATGTGAGTTTCATACTTGATTAGAAATATTGCGACCTATCGATTAAATTAAGCGGTTGATTGAGAATTTAGGTTGCGGATTCGAACACGTCTTTGTAGGAACTGAACTTGGAACGGAATTGGAGGTCGATCGCCAAGCAAACTAAGGAATATTGAGTTCTCGCGTTGAAACCGAGGTAAGCGGGACACGATATCTTAATGCGGTAATTTGAGCATCGCATGATTAGGGTTCTAGTGAATGCTTGGAGTTTGAATTCGGGAATTTTGATGTGAATCAGGTTTCACTACAAGGAGAATAGGCAGGGAGTTCGATTAGGTTTTAGAGTAAAATCGAAGCTCGAGGTAAGGGACCTCGTGCCGAATTTTAAATGGGATTAAATGAAAACGAATTTTTATGATTTCATGTGAAAACAGTTTATGATTTTCTATACGAAAATATACAGATATTTCATGTGAGAATACGTAATATTTTATGTGCAAATACTTCGATGTATCATGTGGAAATGAACCATTATTTTATGTGAAAGTATTCTCGTATGTTATGTATAAGGATTCCATTATTTCATGTGAGAATAGGACAGTAGTTTGTATGAGAATGTTTCATGTTTCTTACAAAACTATGATCCTCAAACTGTCCTTGAGAAAGTATGACTGATATACTGATGATGATATTTGTGATATGTACTCTATTATTATGTGACTGATGGGACCTCATGCATGTTTTGTATGCCACGAAATGAATTAGCGAATAGTGTGGACATTGGTTATCCTGAGATCGCTATGTGCATGGTCAAACATGCAATAGAGACCTATGGGTCAAAGTACAGTGGGTCCATGAGGACTCAAGTGAAATGACTCGGGATGACGATCGGCCTCACAATTAAATGAACAGCCATGGATTAAAGACTTGGCAATTAAATAAACAGTCATGGATTAAAGACCTGACAATTGAATGAGCAACCATGGATTAAAGACCTGGCAACTGAATAAGCAGTCATGGATTAAAGGCCTGACAATTAAATATGCAGCCATGGATTAAAGACCTGGCAACTCTAGAAAGTTTTAGGTCCCATCTATGTATGTTACGAATGAGTTTAGAGATCATGATTGTATGTGTATGCATATCCCAAACCTCGGTAGCGAGGTTACTTACTGGGTATTGTTTTGCAATACTCACCCTTTCTTTTAAAAATGTTTTTCAGGTAAAGGAAAGGACGTGCAGGGCGTGTGACGGAGGAGCGTTACTAGGACCATGGGAACCAGCATGATTTTCGCATTATTCTTATTTCGAACTGTTGTTGTCTCAATGTTTTTAATTGAAGTTAAAAATTATTTACGATTTTAATAGGCCAAGCTGAACTGATGTTTCTAACTGATTTTAATGTTTTGTTTTTCTTTTGGGATCCCTGGAACTATTTACGTTAATTGGAAAGTGCTTTTAAGTTCTTTTTATCTCTCGGCCTATAAATGCATGCATGTGTAGTAATGTCCCTAGGAATTTGGCCATAGAAAAGTAGGGGCGTTACAGTTGGTATCAGAGCCCTAGGTTTAAGGGTTCTGTAGACTTGCTTACAGAGTAAGCACAGAGTAGTTCCCATGGTTTAACAACGCCTTCCACCGCTGTGTATGCGTTCGATATTTTATTAAGAAAGTAAATGATTATGATATGATACAGTTTTATGCATATACATAACCTTAAAAGCCCCAAGGGGTAATCCTATCTTATGATTTGAAAGTAAAGGAAACTGAGTTAGAAACTCTCTATATTGTAGTTTTGACATAATGCCACCTAGAGGCCGAGGGAGAGGTAGGGGACGTGGTAGGGCCTGGAGGCAAGGGAAAAACGTTGACGCCCAACCGGAATTACCCCCGGATCGGGAAGAGGTTACTCCACCCGCTCGAGACCTCCCCGTGATCACCGACCGTCGGAGAATGTACTGCAGCTGCCCCCGTGGCGCACTGTGGAACGCCAATGTTATGACTATGATGGTGGAGGCTATGCAGAGTCTAGTGCGAGCCACAATAGCCACCCACCGCCCAAGCTAACCAGTGGACGAAACGATGCAACTCGAGTCTCGTTACCGGCGACTTCGTGAAGTATGATCCTAGGTCGCTCAATGGGTCTTCCAGTGACCCCACCGTGGTCGAAGTGAGTGGTCGTCGTCCTCCATTGAGACCATCTTCGATCGATGAACCGCCTGAGGACCGAGGGTGTCTGTGGCTACCTTCATGCCGAGAGATGACGCATATTTATGGTGGGAGTCCGCCAGTGGAACCATTGTCGCCACGGGAAACGATTACACTGAATCTGCTTAAAGAAGCATTCTCGCGGAAATTTTATCCTCGCCGCACTCGTTACGAAGCGGCGAGAATTTTACAAATTGCATGCGCAACAGGAGGGCGGTGGAGGTGTATGAGAGGGAATTTACCCGTTTGTCCCGCTTTGCCCCCCGAGCCGTGGATACAGAGGCAAAAGAAGACCGAGCGCTTCATTATGGGGCCGGATGAGAATGTTCGAGGCTTTATTCAAGCATTAGCACCTCCCGATTACGCCTCCGCTGTGAGAGTGGCGGAATCGATTGGGTGCAGTACGAGATCGCATGTGCCAGTAGTAGTGAATTAACCCGGCACCCACAAAGAAATCACAAGAGGAAGTGGGACCAGCCCAATTCCAAAGACACACAGCGCCCCAGCAGACGCCGCATAGACTGTGGCATTTTCAGATGCAGTTCCGCCAGAAAACCACAAGTCAACAGATCGGAAATAGCAATGGAGATAGGCCACGAGCAGTGGAATGTGGTAGCAAAGACTGGGTAAGTGTTTGGCCCTGTCCCGAGTGTGTTTCAAGTGTGGAAAGGAAGGGCACAGAGCTAATAGCTGCCCGAGTCAAGCCAGCACTAGCCAGCCACAGGTTATGAATAGTGGGCCTGCTGTGAAGCCGGCCATACATCAGGGGAGAGCCTATGCAAGCACCGGTAGAGACATCTATGGCTCGGACTTCGGTGAATTCTGTGTACACTTCCATTACTTAGGCACCTTGCCTTTGTATTGTTTGATTCTCGTTTCTACGCACTCTTTTATTTCTCGCATCCTTTGTAAGTCAAGCCGAGTTAGAACTAGAAAACGATTCTGATGCCCCGTCGTGTCTCCACTCCTGCGGAATAAATTTGTTAGCCAATATGAAAGTCAAAGATGGTAGTGTGACCATCGCAGAGACCATGAGTTAGCAAAGGAATCTAGTGGTCTTAGACATGTTTGACTTTGATGTAATTTTGGGCATGGACCGGTTAGCGCAGAACCATGCTTGTATTGATTGTTTCGGGAAGGAGGTAGTGTTCACTCCTCCCAACCAACCCGCTAGCACAGTTCGAGAGGCACGATAGCGGGAAGTAGGCCTAAGGTGATTCACGCCCTTAAGGCCGAAAAATTATTGCATCGGGGAGCTTGGGCGTCTTAGCTCGCATACTAGATGCAAGGTGCACAGAGATCTCAAAGGACATCGCATGCGATGAGTGAATGAGTTTCCAGACGTCTTCCCGAGGACCTCCCTAATACCTCCACCGGGAGGTAGATTTTAACATCGGATTGGAATTGGGGACGACCCGATATCCAAGGCCCCGTCATGAGAATGGCACCAAAGAGAGTTGAAAGAACTAAAAGTACAGATTACAAGACTTGCTAGACAAAGGGTTTATACGCCTGCCGTTTCCCTGGAGCACCAGTATTGTTCGTGAAAAAGAAAGACGGATCCATGCGCCTGTGTATAGATTACAGGGAGTTGAATAAAGTTACAATCAAGAATAAATATCCTCTCCCCAGAATTGATGATTTGTTCGATCAGTTGCAAGGAGCGACAGTGTTCTCTAAGATCGATCTGAGATCAGGCTACCATCGATTGAGGATCGGTGAAGGGGATATCCCTAAAACGAAGATTCGAGATCACGTTATGGGCATTACGAGTTCACGGTGATGCCGCTTGGTCGACCAATGCTCCCGCCGCCTTCATGGACTTGATGAACCGTTTGTTCAAGGAGTTTCTTGATACGTTCGTGATTGTGTTCATCGATGATATATTGATATACTCCAGATGTGATGAAGAGCACGAGATGCACCTGAGGAAAGTCTTACTCACACTGAGGGAGAATAAGTTGTATGCAAAATTCTCCAAGTGTGAATTTTGGCTCGCATGTATCTTTCCTAGGACATGTTGTGTCCGGCCGAGTCTCTGTTGATCCAAATGTGGAGTGGAGGTCGCCACACGCTGGCCTCGTCCGACCACCAGATTCACGAGGTACGTAGTTTTCTCGGGTCTTGCGGGATACTATAGACGCTTAGTGCGTGATTTTGCCAAGATAGCCATGCCTATGACTCACCGTGACCGACGCAGAAGGAAACTCATTTGTTTGGGATGATGCTTGCGAGGCGAGTTTCCGGGAACTCAAGCACGCAGACTAGTGTCACCCCGATCCTTACAGCCTCCCGAGGGAACAGGGGAGCTTTGTGGTTTCTGAAAGTGATGCTTCTAAGAAAGGGTTGGGTCGTGTATCTCGATGCAAAGACGGTAAAGTAATAGCTTATGCATCCCGACAATTGAAGACGCACGAGAGGAACTATCCAACTCATGACCGGAACTAGCAAAGCAGTGGTATTTGCATTAAAGATCTGGAGACACTACCTGTATGGCGAGAAAATTCAGATTTTCACAGATCATAAAAGTCTCAAGTATCTGTTCACCCGTAAGGAATTGAACATGAGGCAACGCAGATGGTTGGAATTAGTGAAAGATTATGATATTGACATACGCACCATCCCTGTAAGGCTAATGTAGTGGCCGATGCCCTCGCAGAAGCTTGATGCATATCGCCGCGCGAGTGACGTATATTACAGCAGAGTTACTGGTGCGTAGTTTGCTCGAGCCAAATTGCGATGACTAGTAGGAAAGACCACGGCTCGATTAGCCCGATTAACGATACAACCGACCTTGAGGCAACGTATCATAGAGGCTCACCGGTGGACCCTCGCTTAGTGGAAAAACTTACTGCAGAAACTACGGTGAGTTGACAGAGTTTTCCCTATCCACGATGGAGGATTGCTATTTCGTGGACGATTGTGTGTGTCGACGATGACAAGTCGAGAACCGAGATCTTGAACGGCCCATAACTCACCATTTTCTATGCATCCCGATAGCAAGATGTACCAGAGATCAAAATAGTCATTTTGGTGGTGTAACATGAAGCGCGACATAGCAGAGTCCATCAAACAAGTGTTTGACTTGTCGGCAGTAAAGGCACCTGCATGAGACCCGCAGGATTGCTGCAACCGTTGCATGTACCTCGGTGGAAATGGGAGAGATCTCTATGGATTTTATAGTCGGTCCGCCTAGAACTTTACGAGGTTACACACATAATTTGGGTCATAGTGGGCAGATTAACAAAGTCAAGACATTTCATACTGTGGAAACCCACCTATTCTACAGATAAGTGGGCGCGACTTTACTGAAGAGATAGTCCGTTTGCATGGGATTCCAGTCAAGATTATTTCGCATGTGGATCCACGTTTCACCTCCAACTTCCTGGAGAAGTTTACAGAGAGCGTTGGTTCGCGAGCTGAACTTCATCGACTTTTCATCCACGGCACGGATGGGCGCATGCGACGCTTAAACCAGATATTGGAAGATATGTTGCGAGCTTGCACTTTAGATTTCCCGTAGTTGGGACACTCATTTGCATCTAATGGAGTTTGCTTACAATAACGCTATTGCGATCGACCATCGGAATGGCTCCATTTGAAGCTCTCATGGAAGACGTTGCGAACTCCCGCTTTGCGGGAGGAGGTTGGTGAACGCCATTGTTGGGTCCAGAATTAGTGCGGTCACTAATGAGGCAAAGCGCAAAAGATTAGGGCGCGATGCGAACCGCCCGAGCGATGCAGAGAAGAGTTATGCCGACACGAGACGAAGAGACCTAGAATTCGATGTGGGGACCACGTATTTCTTAAGGTGACCCCAATGAAGGGAATTCTAAGGTTTGGCCGTAAGGGAAGTTGAGTCCGCGATTCATCGGACCATTTGAGATCTTAGAGAGGATTGGTGCGGTGGCCTACAGATTAGCACTGCCGCCTTCTCTTTCGGCGGTTCATAACGTATTCCATGTCTCCATGTTGAGAAAGTACGTTCCAGACCCGACTCATGTCATAGACTTGAACCATTGCGATTAATGTAAGATCCGAGTTATGGCGAGCAGCCAGGTACAAATTATTGCAAGAGACCGAAAGACCCTCCGTGAACAGCGAGATCGGCTTAGTTAAAGTGTTGTGGCGAACCACCGCATCGGAAGAAGCTACAGGGGAGCGAGAAGAGGAAGTTCGCGCGAAATATCCCGAACTATTCCAAGAATAGGAACTTTCGAGGACGAAAGTTCTTAAGGAGGGAAGATTGTGACGACCGCCATCCTAGGTACTATTAGTTATTTTGTTTAACACTTTATTAGCCATTGTGTTTAGTTGGAGTGGTGTTTTAATCAAACCCATGAGAGGAGAGACCGTAATTTTGTTTAGCTTATGTGAATTGTTCCTTAAGATGAGATTAATTATGAAAATTAAAGAAAAGGGCAATCTCAAGGCGCTTTGGGGGATTATTGTTTAAGTGAGGGTGTGTAAAATTTAACCTAACCCTAGCCCTTAGTCTCTTGGTATTTAACCATAAGAACAAAACCCTAGTCCAATCACATCACCTCCATCTCATTTTACAAACCCTAACCCTAATTTAGTACCACCTCCTTCTTCTCCTTCTCGTGTTCAACCTAGTGCGGCTCCCTTCACGTTGTTTGCTTCTACCACGGCCGAGGACCACGACCGAGAAACCGCGCCACGGTGACGCGCGCACTCACCGCTCTCACCGGCGAACCCACGAGCGAAGTTCCTCGGTACCGAGAACGCCCTGCGCAGTCCGCGGAAGAAGATAACCCACCGATCATCTGCGCGCGCGCGAGTTCGAACGAGTTGACGCCGTTGAGTGCACGCCGAAAAGCCACGCGTCGGCCCTCGCCCACGCGACGCCGCGTGCGTGTACTCGCTCTGCCGGTCTGTCACATGCGCCGCCGTCAATCTGCGATTCCGTCAGCGGTGATCGGCCGAGTAGACCGCCCCACCACGACCGCGTTTGCCCTCGCCGACACCCTACCGGCGCTCGCATCTACCGCGACACGGCTTGGCCGCTCGCGAAGTCGCCCACCGGCCATTTGCTCGAGGATCATTCCACCGCCGCTCGAGATCATCCCGCCCCGCCAAGCCGAACCTCGGCCGCTTGCTGCTATGGAGGAGAGCCGTCGCGGGTCATTCGTGATTCACCGCCACCGTCCACCCAGCTTCCGATCGGCCAGCAACTTCACGATAGCTCCGAGTTTAGCCGGTGAGCGTTGATGTGAGTTTCATACTTGATTAGAAATATTGCGACCTATCGATTAAATTAAGCGGTTGATTGAGAATTTAGGTTGCGATTCGAACACGTCTTTGTAGGAACCGAACTTGGAGCGGAATTGGAGGTCGATCGCCAAGCAAACTAAGGAATATTGAGTTCTCGCGTTGAAACCGAGGTAAGCGGGACACGATATCTCTTAATGCGGTAATTTGAGCATCGCATGATTAGGGTTCTAGTGAATGCTTGGAGTTTGAATTCGGAATTTTGATGTGAATCGGGTTTCACTACAAGGAGAATAGGCGGGAGTTCGATTAGGTTTTGGAGTAAAATCGAAGCTCGAGGTAAGGGACCTCGTGCTGAATTTTAAATGGGATTAAATGAAAACGAATTTTTATGATTTCATGTGAAAACAGTTTATGATTTTCTATACGAAAATATACAGATATTTCATGTGAGAATACGTAATATTTTATGTGCAAATACTTCGATGTATCATGTGGAAATGAACCATTATTTTATGTGAAAGTATTCTCGTATGTTATGTATAAGGATTCCATTATTTCATGTGAGAATAGGGATGATGAGTTTGTATGAGAATGTTTCATGTTTCTTACAAAAGTATGATCTTCAAACTGTCCTTGAGAAAGTATGACTGATATACTGATGATGATATTTGTGATATGTACTCTATTATTATGTGACTGATGGGACCTCATGCATGTTTTGTATGCCACGAAATGAATTAGCGAATAGTGTGGACATTGGTTATCCTGAGATCGCTATGTGCATGGTCAAACATGCAATAGAGACCTATGGGTCAAAGTGCGAAGTGCATGAGGGACTCGAAATGAAATGACTCAGGATGACCAGTCGGCCTCACAATTAAATGAACAGCCATGGATTAAAGACCTGGCAATTAAATAAACAGTCATGGATTAAAGACCTGACAATTGAATGAGCAGCCATGGATTAAAGACCTGGCAACTGAATAAGCAGTCATGGATTAAAGGCCTGACAATTAAATATGCAGCCATGGATTAAAGACCTGGCAACTCTAGAAAGTTTTAGGTCCCATCTATGTATGTTACGAATGAGTTTAGAGATCATGATTGTATGTGTATGCATATCCCAAACCTCGGTAGCGAGGTTACTTACTGGGTATTGTTTTGCAATACTCACCCTTTCTTTTAAAAATGTTTTTCAGGTAAAGGAAAGGACGTGCAGGGCGTGTGACGGAGGAGCGTTACTAGGACCATGGGAACCAGCATGATTTCCGCATTATTCTTATTTCGAACTGTTGTTGTCTCAATGTTTTTAATTGAAGTTAAAAATTATTTACGATTTTAATAGGCCAAGCTGAACTGATGTTTCTAACTGATTTTAATGTTTTGTTTTTCTTTTGGGATCCCTGGAACTATTTACGTTAATTGGAAAGTGCTTTTAAGTTCTTTTTATCTCTCGGCCTATAAATGCATGCATGTGTAGTAATGTCCCTAGGAATTTGGCCATAGAAAAGTAGGGGCGTTACACAGAAATTAAAATTAATTTTGTAACAAAAATTAACGAAAAGAGAGAAAATAATCAAGCAGTAGTTGAAAATGCGCATTATCTCTTTGCCCCGTAAAAGAGTAGAAACAATTCAAAAAAAATCTAAATTATTTTTACCTTTTACCGAAGATTTTGAGGCTTTC
Source organism: Trichosanthes cucumerina (assembly GCA_036507285.1). Classification (NCBI taxonomy): domain Eukaryota; kingdom Viridiplantae; phylum Streptophyta; class Magnoliopsida; order Cucurbitales; family Cucurbitaceae; genus Trichosanthes; species Trichosanthes cucumerina. Next base: position 11,652,089 of record CM071836.1, on the reverse strand, counting down.
GTTAGGGTTTATTCTCTCATTCCTTCCTCTGAGCAAGCGAGGGGTTCCACGGAATCGTTGATCTAAGTCGAGCTCAGGCTACTGCGATAAACAAGGTAAGGAATACTGTTTCTTTCTTACTGTCAAGAGTAAAATGGTATGCTACATCTAAAAGAAAAGTTCAAAATTGATTGTTGCCTACTATGAATGGTAGGAAAAACGCAGAAACAAAGGAAAAACAAAAAAAAGTAGGCTTCCTCGAGACACAAAATCACCCGAATTTCAAGTTAACTATATCGATTTGATTTCATATATAACCCGAGAATCTCGAGATATACAGTGTAACACAAATTTAAATATTGCGAAATAAGATTCTTTCTTCTATAGTTTAAATTATAAGTTTGATTTATATACGAAACAAGGCACGAGGTCAAGTAATCATCTACGTGACTCATGAACAACAGTTGGAAAGAAAAAAAAAGACTTGGGACCCATAACCGTAAATAGTGAAGACGTAGTTAAATCTGATCGTTTTCTTTTACATAATTAACTTGTTTTTCTATTTAGTCGTTTGAGTAACATGTGCAATTAAAAACTAAAACTTGTGAATCATAAACCTTAACTTTTTGATAAATGTCATTGAATGAATACAAAACGAGTTGTCAATCATAAATCCTAAATAACGCATACACGAATTACAATCTACTTCTTTAAATTCTGAATGTACACATGTAAATTACAACGTAAATAAACACTTAAACAACTAACTAAAAAATTACAACTTACTTCTGTAACTAAATTAAATGAAAATTACAAAGTAAATAAATCACTAACGAACTTGATACTATAAAAAATTATAAAAAATAATGTAAGAACATGTTGAAAAGTAATGGGATAGACTAACACATAAAATATATAAATACCCTCTATATAAATTGGATATCAGTTCCAACGTACACAATCACAAGCGTTGAACTAATTCATCGAAACTAGGACGTGATAGACAATATAACTATATCATAATTATATCAGTTCCAATGTACACAATCACAAGCGTTGAACAAATAATTTGACGGTCCTAAATTCAAAACTATTTTTCAATGCAAGGAAGTAAATAGTTTTCTTCAAATCATCTTTGCTTGACAAATCAAACAAAAAATGATCAATGTCAGTAAATTCGATAAAATTAAAATCAACATCCTTCTTGTTGATATGACTCATATTTGTATCTCCACTGTAATTAGATATAATATAGTGGAACAATCAAATTCAGGCACTTAAGTAGAGAGTACCCACATAACATCTCTATCATCAGTAATTCTAATAACACTAGATTTATCAGAACAATCTTTGTATAGAGTCAACCGAGTAATAATTTGATTATTCGAAAAGTGCAATTTGCTACAAATAGAATCGGAAAACTGGAAAAAACTAGAATCCAAAGGAATGAGACGACACTTTAAAATTGTTGAATCGGTTAGATTCATCCCAAATTCCATCATGTAATATATCAACGACATTGTAACATGTAAAAAAAAACTTACAATCTACAAAATCAAAAAAAAATAAGTGAAAAGAAGACAAAATATCAATAAACAAGAGAGAAAAATAAAAAAATAAACCGATCGGGATAGAAAGAATCAATTGAAATATGAACTATGGAACTAGTCACCGAGAAAGAAGAGAAAATCGAGATGGTAATCGAAAACCAACTAATGAAGAAATCGAAAATGCAGAAATCAAACAAAAAAAGAAGAGGGAAGAACATCAAAATCGATAAAGATCATGTTATGAACATAATCGAGAACATGGGATAGAAAGGTAATCGAAAAAATAGGAAATAAAGATTCAAACAATAGAATCAGAATCAAATCTAAATGATTTTAAATTTTTTAAAAAATAACTGCATAATAGATTTTTTAAAAAGATATTAAATATAGTTTAAAAAAGAATGAGAGAGAACCATAATATTTAAAAACAAAAAAAAAATGAAAAGGCAAATCCGAAATTAAATCATGTTTTGGCCAAAATTAAAATCCCACAAAATATGACTATTTTTAATAATTAGGAAATGTTTTTGGTTATTCCTAAAATTTTCCCTTCGAATTTTTAGTAAGAGATTGTTTGTGTGCACTGTAATGTAATTAAAAAAAGCCTGAGAATTAAAAAGTTTGGGAAATTTTCGTTTTGATTAAGAATTGGGTGCAAAGTTAGATTGAGTTTGTTTAGGTTTTTTAAAAAAGACATTTCTTATGTTTTTTTTAATTTCTATTTTTTTTTTTTGTTCTAATAATTTATTTTTGAATTGCCAATCAATATTTTGACAAAATTTGTGTGAAAAATTGCATATCAATATTTAAGAGATTGTCTCAACCATATTTAAATTGGAATTATACTATATATAGTTTGTATAACTCTAATTCATGTTAGTGATGTTAATTTAAATGACATTATCAGAAGCATAAAATGAATAAGTTCAGAGTAAGTATATTCTACACCGTAGTTTCACTTTTTTTCAAGTATTTTTCCAAATTTTCATAAATTTAAGTAGGTGTCGTTAATGAGAAAAAAAAAAGATGGTTCATAAAAAAAAGTGAAATTAGTACAGAAAATTAAATATTGACCAAAATGTACATAGTTTCTATAATTTTAATTTGATTAAATTAAAATAAAATACATTTTATATATTATTTTAAAAGACTAAACTAGAAATAAAATAACATACGTTTAAGTTATTTTAGTATAACTAAATTCAAAATTAATATCATACCTATACTTTCATTTTATTTATTTATTTTACTTTAAAATTTTAAAATAAAATGATATTTATTTTTGTTACATTGAATATTGTTAATTTGAAAATAGAATATAGGCTTAAATTTTAAGTAAATATACCTAAAATTAATATATTTTTTTAAATACTAATATAAGTAAATTGGCTAAAATATATTTTTATTGTCTTAAAATTTAAAAATTATACATATTTTGAACTATTGTTAATTGAATTAAATGTAAACAAACAAAATGAATAATTTTATTTAGACTAAGATAATATAACTTTACATTTTTAATTGAAGAAAATCTAGAGTTGTAATTTTAAAAAATCTTTTAATAGAGAGGGAGGGGAGAAATGGTGGGACTCATCATAATTATGAAAAAAAAATGAAGAGAGAATTGGTGAGACCCGTCATAATTATTAAAAAATAGAGAAAAAGTGATGGATCTCACTAACTTTTTATAATTTCAAGAAAACCCAGGGGTTTAGAAGAGATATTCTGTGGATCGTCTAAACACCACCTAAAAGATTTCGACATTTCATAGAAATACAAAATATCGTTGAAGTTTCGATAATATCAACAATGTCGTCGATATTTTGGTAAAATCAATATTCCTGTCAAATTTCATGGATAAGAGTTTGAATTCCTGACTAATAGATCTCTAAAATTACAATTTTGTATCTAGTCAATTGAATTCAGGTCAATTTTGTACCTAGTAAATGTAAATCTGTGAATTTTAAAAAATATCAAAAAAGTCAAAAGACTTGTTAGATACCAAATTAAAAGTTCAACCTATTAGTTCAAAATTAAATAAACACACACAAGTTCACGGATTAAACTTGAAATTTAACCATTTTAACATCAACTTATCATTGTTGTCTTGTTTCTATCATAATAAGCTGAATTTGAATAGGAGAAAAAAACAGCAACCTCAATATATTACTGTCTTTACACCAAAAGAAAAGTGCCAAAAAAATCTAAAAAAACAAATTAGCAGAATTCTACAGGCAAACTAAAAGAAAGTGGGAGCTCTATACAACTTGAGGAAAAATTATTCAGAGCCAACCCTGAGATTTTAATACTGTGGTGGGGGATAAACTCCAGGATAAGGACCTGAGGCAACAACACACAGAGAAGCAAGTTTTAGTTGCATTGTGATTTCATATAACAGCACGCTTAAAATGTCGAATCAGACGTATATCTACCTGGAGGATAGAAGGGTGAGGATTGTGGAGGTGGCGGGTAAGGACCGGGAGGATAAGCCGAGGGAGGTGGCGGGTACGATGTGGGAGGATATCCAGATGGATACGGGGAGGAATACATGGATGTTTGATATGCTCCAGAGTTGGGTGGGTATGATGGATAGGGAGATGAAAATGCATAGGGTGTAGCAGTAGGAGGAGTGTAGGCTGTCGGGTGTGTCGATGGCATCGTAGTGTACATGGGGACGTGGGCTGGCGGGGGTGCTTGAAATGGCGGTGCCGATGGTGCAAAACCTGATGGTGGCCTCTGCAACAAAAACAAATAGGTCAGCTCTTGGCACCTGAATCTTATACAAACAGAAATGAATTGTTTTTGACCAGTAACTAAAGCGATAATACAAATCACTTACATTGGCAGTTGCAAAATGTAAAATTAGTCGTACTTCCCCAGCATGTCTGCAATGAGGTGAAAGTTCAGTTAGAATTATAGATTTAAAGCGAAATGATGTTATTTGCGATGCTTTTCAAGATATCATGTGGTGATAATAGCGAAAACGAAACATCTAACTTCCTAAATGATCCAGACAAATCACAAACAACAATGAACCTTTTTAGTTCAAATCGCGTGCTTAAAGCACAGAAGAAAAAACAATGTGAATCTTAAGCAGAAGACAGCACTGTGCAGAGCAAGCCAACTCTTGCAAGTTGATAAAAGAGTCATTGTCATTCTAAACTAACAAAAATGAAGAGCAATCAAACCCTTTAGGGATTTCTTGTCAAATGAAGGTTATTGAGTCACACCTTCACCCGAAAATTAGAGAATATTAGATTATATGGGAGCAATTTCTCTGTAAGATAGGGAGGTGGGTAAGGGAAGGGCGATGGCTGAACGGAACTCGGTAGTTCTACTTACATCCTAACCTTACAGAATAGTAGTTCGCATTACACGATCCCTATACAAATCTTTGGAAAGCATTGCTATCAGGACAAACAGCTTTTCTTACTAAGAAACGACATCAAGAATTAAGGTGGAGAACAACTACGATAAACGCGATCACCACCACAACATAAATAATTAACCTGTGGTCATGACAATGATAAATCTGATTGCCTGAAAATTCTTTATGCGCAAGAAATCTAGGGGTTGCATGAGATTGTTTTCAAAAACAATTTTCTGCATTTATTCTAAATTTTTTCTCCAAAACTTAGATCTAATGATTTCTAAAGTTCATGTTATCGTACACTTCAAATCACTATTTATAAGCTTATAGTTATTAGTAGGAAGATAAAGTTCAATTGTTTTAAAAACAAGCTAAAACAAAATAAAACATTAAGGCAAAGGTATCTGATGAAAAGTAACATGCAACAAGCAAAACGTTAAACCTAAAATTAGAAATTTGCTTGCAAGTCAAAGCTTCTAACGTGATTTTAAAGGGGAACTACCAATAAATTTTCAGTCATATGTTACCTGCCAGTTTTGGTTTGAAGTGACCATGAGCTGTCATCATAACCTTCTGCTAGAACTTTTGCCAATTGGATTCTGTAAAACAGAGAATTCAAAACTCAATACCCCAGATGGAAAATCTGAACACAAATTTCAACTAAACAGAAAGTAAGATTGACCAGCCACACATCAAAAACCAAAAGGAAGAGAGAACCTAAATCTTACTTTCCATTTCCAATGAAGTCATCATAAGTAACAGTGTTGCTGTTCCAAACTGTAACATTAATCTCTCTTAACCCTTCAATTAAAGAGAACACAAATTTCTCTTGGAATGTAGGATTTCTGCCCCCATCTATACAATGCCAATCAAATTCACATTCAGTTCAAGATCATCTCCTCAGATCTAAACAAATTAAAACACGACCAACAACAAGACCAAAACAGAACAAGGAAAATCCAGAATCAAACCTGTACAGGTGGTCGTGCGGAACTTTGTGCTACCATATTCAAGGCACACATAGGGATCCTGCCTTGAAATCCATTCCGTATCTTTCAACTTTGTGCATCCAATAACTAACCCAAAACAAACAAACAAACAAAACCCAGAAACGAAATCAACTTCTTCTTCCTTTTTTGGAGGGAAAGATTAATCAATAATCATACCCAATTTCAAAACAGAACTAAACAAACATACCGGTGACTTCAAGAGGTAGACCTTGAATAGCATATGTCGACATAGAAGAATCAACGAAGGATAATGCAGCTGGGTTTTCTAAAGTTGTCTTTGCCCTAAATTATTCTGTTTCTTGAAAAGCTTTTTCCCTTTTTTTTCTAAACAGACCCAGAATCGAATGAATATTCACAGGAGTCTTCGAACCCACAAAACAAAACCAAAAACCGAATCAAATTCACAGAAGCAGGATAGAATATTCACGAGAATCTTGTAACCCACGAAACAAAAACAAGCAAATCGAATTCCGAAAGGTCCCTTTTTATAAAAATCAACAGATAATCGAGATACCAATAGGAATAAGGAAAAAGAAGGAACAAGGAGGAGAAAGATAAAGATAAAAGACGATAATTAAAGATAAAGAGAGGATTTTACTTTGTATATAAGGATTAAGGAACAGAAGGCGGCGTTTGAGGCGCGTGCTGGATTCTTCGAGGAAACAGAGAGAGAAACAGAGAGAGAAACCTGAGAAATCGTTGGGCGCAGCGGAAGAAGGAAGTTGCCTGAAACTCCTCTCGTGATTATATTGCCGCGTCTTCCATTCAAGGGACTTTTCCAACTTTGCGAACTCTCGTTCCCTAAATTTATTTGATTAAATTACAAACTCAAACCATTTCTTAAATTTTTAATATTGTGTTTAAAAAGTCTCCAAATTTCTAATTTATTAGATTTTTTTTTAACTTTCAGACTTTACGTTAAATTACAAGTTTAATTTTTGAATTTTTAAGTTTATGTCTATTTGATCTTGGAACTTCAACGAAATTGTCTAATATGTCACTCAACTTTAATTTTGAATTTTTAAGTTTATGTCTATTTGATTTGGGAACTTCAACGAAATTGTCTAATATGTCACTGAACTTTAATTTTGAGTTAAATTACAAGTTTAGTTCCTAAATTTTCATGTCTATGTCTAATAGGTCCCTAAACTTTTAGGTCCTCGAACTTTCAATTATGTGTTTAATAAGTACTTGAACTTAAAAAATGTGAAATAGGTTTTCGAACTTTCAATTTTGTATCTAACAGAATCTTAACATATTCAAATTTTTTTTAAAATTAACGAATCTATTAGACATAAAATTAAATTTTGTCCCTAATAGTATATTAAACTTTCAATTTTGTGTCAAACAAGTTCATGAATTTTGAAAAATGTTAAAATGTCGAATAGGTCAAAGACCTATTAGACACAAAATTAAAAGTTGAAGGACTTAAAAGATATAAAATCGAAAGTTTAGGGACTTATTAGATACACAATCAAAAGTTTAGGAACCTATTAGAAATTTTTTAAAGTTTAGGGGGTCTATCTGATACAAACCTGAAAGTTTATGGACTAAACTTTTAATTTAACCTTAATTTTGTGTCTAATAGGTCTCTGAGCTTTAAAAAGTGTCTTACAGATAACTTTCAATTTGGTTAAAATACTATTTTAGTCGCTATACTTTGAGTTATGTTCTATTTTGATTTCTATACTTTCAAATGTTCAATTTTAGTCTTTCTACTTTCAATAAATCTATAAATTAGTCCCTATAATAAGTTTGAAGTTAACTTTTATCGAAATTAGTTGAATAATATTGTTATGGGTCAAATCAGGCCATCGAGATTGGACAGGTCAAATGACCGAGACAAAAGATCCGATGGAATAAGGAATCTAGTGTGGGGCCAAAGCGGGTCGAAACCGAGCAGAACAAGGCAAAAGAAAACTTGATTGGGCTTGACCCAGCGTGTCGATCGGCCTCGGCATCGGCCGAGGCCGACCAGGGTAAAGCCCACCCGTTTGGGCTCTACCCTCGCCCACCGCTCCAAGAAGAGAGTCTGGGCTTGGTCCTCAGTCCAAGCCCGAGGTCAGCCTTGGACGAGGCCGAGGCCGACCAGGTGCAAGGCCATATTACGGACCTTGCACCAACTCCTCAAGGCCCGGAAACGTACATCCAACCCTCTCTCGACTTCTCCTTTTCCCAAGAGGACAAGGAAAACCCATGAGGACCAAGAAGAAACTATTTAAACTCTCCTGGGGAGGAGAGAAGGGTAAGTGAATTCTAGCTATCTCAATACAAAAGCTTCCCCATAATTCTCTCTGAGAGGGAACTGACTTAGGCATCAGAGCTTGTGTGGCCTACACCACACCGGTGTCCAGGTTTTCTTTGTCTTGCAGGCTGCGTTCTTCCCCCAAGAATTACAAATTTAGCGTCGTTGTCATGTGAAGGTCAGGTGCATTCTCCTGTCCGGATTTTGGCAACAACAGTTGGCGCCGTCTGTGGGGAACGAACAACGCTTGCTTGAAAAACTGTAAACCTAAGCCAAGTAGCTGAAGAAGCATGAGTCGATTCATAGGGAACCAAAGCCGAAACGAAGGCGGAGAAGAATCTGATCCTGACCGTCACCCCCGGAGAATCCGAACAATCTCCTCTCCTCGGCCTCCTACTGACACAGGCCGACCACACGAGGGGATTGTCGAATTAAAGGAGAAGGTCGACAAGATGGACGAGTGCTTGTGGAAGATTTTGGAAAAGCTCGACCAGCAAGATCGACACCAGGGAAAAGCGAAGGTTGCAGAAGGGACGGGAGAGTCAAAATCTCCAACCCAAAAGCACACCGATAAGCTGATCCCTGGAAGAAACAACAGACCGCGTCGATCCTATGCCAAGAGCAAAACAAGCAAAGTTAGCAAATTAAAATCCATTGTGCAAGTTGACCCGCGCACTTACCGCAGAAATCAACCAGGCAACTCAAAGTCAGTAGCCGAAAGAAGCTCCGGGGCAACGTCAGACCTACGAGAAATAATTAACGAGCGGAAAGCCGCGCCGTAAGCGAGGCCGGTTTTGCTGGCCGAGGCCGAAAGCGGATGACTGACGGCGAGGCCGACCCGAGGAGAACAGAGGACGACGTAGCTGGAGCGACTCCACCCTGGAAGGCTGACATCCGCAAAATGCAGAAAGAGTTTGGTGATCTTTAAGGAAACCTCTTGAAGGTTCGAGAGGTCGAGAGGTGGGATCTTGAGGCTCTCATCGAGCAAGTTGATCCCCCCTTTCACCGACAAGATAATGAACCAGAGGATTCCAGAGAAATTCAAAGTACCTGCCATCACCCCTTACGACGGAAGCTCGGATCCCGTAGAACACTTAGACACATACAGGTCACGCATGGAATTGCACGGAGCATCAGAAGTACTTAAGTGCAGAGCTTTCTCCTCTACACTAACAGGGCCGGCCCAAGATTGGTACAGAAAATTGAAAAGAAAGTCTATCAATTCCTTCAAAGAACTTGCCAGGGCATTCGTATCACAGTTTCTAGGAGGACGAGACCAACGGAAGCCCCAAATGCACTTGCTTACAATCAAGCAAGGACCGAAAGAAAGCCTACGCGACTATGTCTCTCGTTTCAATAAAGAGACTCTACAGGTCAAAGGTTTCACAGATACTACGGCATTAATTGCCATAGTTGCAGGTCTACAAGATAAGGGCTTATTGAGATCAATTGGCAAGAAGGAACCAACATCGTACGTTGAATTCATAGCAAGGGCACAAAAGTACATGAGTGCGGAAGACTGTTGCGATCCAAAGAAGTACCGGACCAAGAAAAGAACGACAAGAGCACGGATCAAGCCGGGACACAGAACCATCCTCCAGCAATCTCCAAAAGAAGAAGAGTCGAAGAAAGTAGCCGAGGCCGACCAGATAACAGCCGAGGCCGACCAGAGGAGTACCGGAACCGACCAGATCATCGAATGACCCCAAGTCAGTCATTCGAGAGATACACCTCCACGACTCTTCCTCCTGAAAAAATCTTAATGGAGATCCGCCATTTAAATCTTGTGAAGTTCCCCGAAAGAATGAGAGCTCCACCTGGAAGAAGGGACTCGGCTAAGTATTGCATGTTTCACAGGGACCATGGGCACGCGACCTCCAATTGTTACCAACTCCGCGACGAGATCGAGGCCCTAATCAGAGAAGGATACTTGAAAGAATACATTCAAGACGAGACTCCACCCACGCCATCCAGAAACGGCCGAGGCCGACCAGAATCGAGCCGAGGCCAAACAGACGATGGCCGAGGCCGAGCCGAGGACGAACAACCTCGGGAGATCCGAACAATTTTTGGAGGACCGGCGGGAGGCGAATCCAGCAGAAAGAGGAAGGCAATTGCTCGCGAAGCTCGACAAGATCCCTATTTCCAAGGTGTTTTCTCAGTTCGTCCAGGGATGGAGAGGCAAACCCTCGAGTTCACAGAGACTGAAGCTAGAACAGTCCACTAACCCCACAATGACGCGTTGGTAGTAACCCTTGCCATAGCCAATGTAAAAGTCCATAGAATACTCATAGACGGAGGGAGCTCAGTCGATGTCCTATCCCTAGCTGCTTTCAACGCCATGAAATTGGCAAGGGGGCTTCTAAAAGAAAATCTAACTCCTCTCGTGGGATTTGGAGGAGTAAGAGTTACCCCAGAAGGCAACATAGAGCTCCCAGTCACCTTTGGCGAAGGGACGAACTCGATAACTCAAATAATTAACTTCCTAGTAGTGGAATGCACTTCTGCCTACAACGCCATCCTTGGAAGGCCAACGCTTCATCAGTTAAGGGCAGTTGCTTCCACATACCATCAGTTGTTGAAGTTTCCAACCACCAACGGCATTGGGATCGTTAGAGGACAACAAAAAGCTTCAAGAGAATGCTACTTCACTACGCTAAAAGAGACAAGGAAACGAAGCTTTAAAAAAGACCTCGACCCCAACATGGCTGAGGCCGACCACGAGATGGCCGAGGCCGACGTGGTCTGAAGCCGAAGCCAACGAGCAAGCACAGACGCTCCATCTTTTTTTTCAGTAGATAGGTTTATTTCCATGCGAAACTCCTGTGTAAAGATTAAAGTTTCTTTTCTCTCATAAATGAAAGACGTATATTCTCTAATGAGAAAGCATAACTCAAGTGCGACCATCAAACTGATTTTCCCACTTGAGTAGGGGGCTACAATGGAGGTATACTTTACACACTTCCTCACACACCCTGTTCTCCTTACACACAAAAATGTAAAAGGAAGAACATGAAGAACTGGAAAGACACATGTAGACCTCAAAACCGCCAAGGCCGACCACACAAGATCCCAGTATCAAGGATCAATCCTTCTACAACAAGGGATCTCGAGTCAACCGAGGCCGAGCACATCACAGCCAAGGTCGACCACACAAGATCCCAGAGTCAAGGATCGATCCCTCCGCAACTAAGGATCTCGAGTCAACCGAGGCCGAGCACATCACGACCAAGGCCGACCACACGAGATCCCAGAGTCAAGGATCGATCCCTCCGCAACTAAGGATCTCGAGTCAACCGAGGCTGAGCATCACGGCCAAGGCCGACCACACGAGATCCCAGAGTCAAGGATCGATCCCTCCGCAACTAAGGATCTCGAATCAACCAAGGCCGAGCACATCACGGTCAAGGCCGACCGCTCGTGACTCCTAAAAGCAGATGATCATTTTCTCTCCCAGTTAAGCGAAAACACTTCGTCTAAGTTTGATAAAGCGGTTCAATTTGCCTAAGTCTATGTCCTCCGACATATGAAAAGAAAGAAGAGAGCAATGGATAGAAAACACACGTTCGTTCATTCAAAAGAAACTACATGGCAGGATTACATCAAACCTAGAAGAAATAAAGAAAGCAAGAACTACAGAGAAATTAAGATTCATCCACTCCAGCTCCACCACTACTGTTTGAATCCTCAGAATCAGGGAAAGCAGTAGGGTCATTTTTTAAAGTGGCATAATCCTCCTCAAGGACCCCAAAGTCTATATCCTTGAATCGCCTAGAAGCACGCTTGATAGCCTAGTTGCAACCACCGTCGAAAATATTGTTTTGGAGAGTTGTAAACTCTTCTGTCTTCTTAAACCCTTCAGCCAAATATTCGACATTGGCCAAGTGGGCTTGCGCCAACACTCACCGAATTACGAAGAGTGTGAATTTCAACCTTGGCGAGTTGAGTTCGGTTTGACTCTCTGCAAGAAGACGATTGACTTGACTCAAACTGGTTTGAGCTTGAATCAGCTCAGATCTGGGAACAGAAGTGTGCTGGAAGTTGTTAATAGTCTCCGCCATGGCCATAGCAACCATGCTAATGCGACTGAAGCTCTGGAGACAAGAGAAAAACAACTTAATCACCAAGAAGTAGGGAAATGCAAAAGACACACGAATGAAAAAAGGCTTACATGACGAAGTTCGACAATCCCTTCATTAAAACCTCTCATAGGGTCATTAGCCACAAACCCTGCGGGATGACTTTGGCTTACCCCCCTCCAAAGCTCGAAGCTCCGACTGAGCAACTCAACCTCAGTGGCCGGTGAAGTATAATTCTGGGGAAGAGAAAAGGCCCCGGGAAGTGAAGGATTCTCTCCTTCTGAAGAAGAAGGAACGTTCCTTCTGGTGCGACGCGTGCTAACTCCGACGGGACGAGGTGGAAGATCATGAGCTTCAGGGGGTGGCACCTCACCCCTGGAAGGGCTGAAATCTTCGGCCCTTGAAGGCCCAGCTCCACTGCGGGTTTTCTTTTTCTTTCTCTGCTCCATAACCTCGTACAAGGAAGCACTTCGTGGAGGCATCTCTGAGAAAACAAAACAATAACCAGTGAGTCAGATTACCAAAAAAAGAGAGAGAAGAGCGCGGCGAGGCCAGAGAGGCCGAGCCAGCTGCAGCCACACGGCAGCGGCGCCGACCAATGCACCAACCTTCAGAGAGGGGAGGAGGTGCAAAGCCGATTCTCTAAAGATTTTCTTGACTAACGAGGGTAGGCCCGAGGCGAGAGGGAGCACCCAAACTCTTCACGACCCTAACAAAAGCTCGAGCCGCAGCAGAACGACGAAATTCCAAAGGAACTGAAGAAAAAAGGAAAAGGAATGCACATCATTAGTTAGCGGAACATACAAATGCAGTTTCCAGAAAAAGAGAGGATAACTCACCGTAATTCCTAAACTTAGTGGAAACCGCATATGTGGCATTTTGGGAACCCCGAGACAACCAATTCCCACTCACTAGAAACCATTGGGATTTCCAGTTATGAACGGAGCTCGGATTATTGATTAACTTCCCACAAGAGGAGCTCAAATAATAAAAGAAACGACCAAAAGACGGATTTCGACTCAAGATGTAGAGAGACATAAAAACATGTGGACTAAGTGGGCTCCCATCGCCATAAGTTACCCATAATACATAACAGCCGATGATGTGAATCCAGCTGTTTGGGACAATTTGAGCAGGGGCCAATCCAACCAACACTAAAAAGCTTTGCAAAAATAAAGGAAGAGGAAGACGAAAGCCAAACTTGAACATTGCAAAATAAAGAGCTACTTCACCAAGAGGAGGGTCATCAATCCGATCATTTGGTCCAGGAACTCTAATTTGCACATCTAAGGGAATATCATACTTGTACCGTAATCGCTCAAGTTGAGCTCCGGTCACCAAGGATGATATAACCTCATGACTTGCACGGGATCCCTCGAAAGAATGATCAGATAGTTGAGGAGTCTCATAACAACTTGTGTCATAAGATTCCTCACCAAGAGAAGACTCACCAGCCTCAGGAGATGCAGTAGACCAACTACCTTCCATTCAACACAAAATTAAAGAAAAAGAAAACAACTTAGCAGCACAACAAAAAAGAAAGAACTACCTTAAAGAAAAGGGAGAGATGAGAAGATTTGTGTGAGAATAAAAGAGGAGGAAGTGTTCTATTTATAGGAGAAGTTGAAGACCAAATTGGAGGGAAAACTTGAAATGAGAATTTGAATTTCAAAAGTAAAATATAAAAAAAAAAAAAAAGAGAGAAAGAAGAGAAAGGAGAAGTGATGGGAAGGGTCGGCCTCGGCCGACCCGTGAAGATGTCGAGCGATAGACCTGCCACGCACGCCAGAAGCCATACCTGCAGACGTCAGAAGTCGCAGGCACGCCTCGGCCTCAGCGACGGTCTAGCCGAGGCCGACAAGACCAGGCCGACCAGATCAGTTCGTGAGAGCTGGACCAACCCGTGAAGGGCCTGCCTCCCTCCGTAGCTCCCCCGCACTCCTACAATAAAAAGTTATTTGACTCTCACCTCCAGCTGACATAACCAAACTTTCAACGTCTTGCAAGCTTCAACAACAACGTGACTTATTAGGCAACAACTCCAGACGGACATGCTTTATCCAAGAGAACGACAGGAATCGTGGATCTGGGTACCAGCATGCTTTTGAAAGAACACGTGAAGACACAAAACAACCCAACTGCTAGGCGACAAATCTCTCCCCTGACGAGAAAAATAATCCCTATAAGGGATCAACGACAATCCAGCCTAAATTCGAAGAACAACAGATACATATATATAATCACTGGAGAACGGCACAAGTCGTGAATCCGGATGAGAATTTAAACCCAAGAGAAGCAATCTTGGGACGACCCAAGGGAAAGGGGGAACACCTGAAATGCAGAATAAGCATGACAGCTGGCCTAAAATCCCAGTGGTTAATAAGAAATTAACTCTCTAGTAGACTGAATATCCTCACAAGGATGGACAGCAGAAACTGGAGAAAATTCGAAGCAACCTTCGAAAAAAGTCTAAGAAAGACCCTAAAAAACCTCGCCAAGAGAATCGAAACGCAGGATAAGCGTGACGAGATCTTGACATTCATATTAAATACCGAAGAAATCAAACATAAAAGCTTAGTGAGCTACTCCCAAGTCAGTTTCCATGCGATTGATTCACAAGCTCCCCAATCTCAAATCCTAACTAGGGAGTGGGGGCTAATGTTATGGGTCAAATCAGGCCATCGAGATTGGACAGGTCAAATGACCGAGACAAAAGATCCGATGGAATAAGGAATCTAGTGTGGGGCCAAAGCGGGTCGAAACCGAGCAGAACAAGGCAAAAGAAAACTTGATTGGGCTTCGACCAAGCGTGTGATCGGCCTCGGCATAGGCCGAGGCCGACCAGGGTAAAGCCCACCCGTTTGGGCTCTACCCTCGCCCACCGCTCCAAGAAGAGAGTCTGGGCTTGGTCCTCAGTCCAAGCCCGAGGTCAGCATTGGACGAGGCTGAGGGCGACCAGGTGCAAGGCCATATTACGGACCTTGCACCAACTCCTCGAGGCCCGGAAACGTACATCCAACCCTCTCTCGACTTCTCCTTTTCCCAAGAGGACAAGGAAAAACCCGCGAGGGACCAAGAAGAAACTATTTAAACTCTCCCAGGGGAGAAGAGAAGGGTAAGTGAATTCTAGCTATCTCAATACAAAAGCTTTCCCATAATTCTCTCTGAGAGGGAACTGACTTAGGCATCGGAGCTTGTGTGGCCTACACCACACCGGTGTCCAGGTTTTCTTTGTCTTGCAGGCTGCGTTCTTCCCCCAAGAATTACAAATTTACCGTCGTTGTCACGTGAAGGTCAGGTGCATTCTCCTGTCCGGATTTTGGCAACAACAAATATTAATAATTTTAAGACTAAAAAAGACATAATATAAGCATATTTCTAAAATTCATAAAGGAAAAACTAATAGAGACTAATCTTTGAGGAAAAAATCGCAATAAACTAAGAGTAAGGACCAATTTTAAGCTTAGAACTAAAATTGGGTATTTAAAAGTACATGGATCAAAATGGAACAAAACCCTAAGTCCAGGGACTAAAATGGTATTTTAACCCTTTCAATTTTGTGTCTAAGTCCTTGAATTTTTAAATTTGTATCTAGGTCTTTGACCTATTCGGCATTTTTTTTTCAAAATTCACAAATCTACTAAACACAAAATTGAAAGTTGGTACTATTATACATAAAATTCAATTTTAAATCTATGGAGTAGTTAGTTTTATAAAATTTTAAGTATGTCAATGATCACACAAAATTGAAATTTCATAGACTTATTATATATTTTTAAAGGACTTATTCGGCATAAAACTTAAAATTTAGAGAGGTATTCACATATTTTTTAAGTAACACAAACTTGAAAGTTATTAGGCAACATCAAACGTTGATGGACTTAGGAAAGTTCCTTTTTTCTATGAGGATTCTGTCCCTATTTAAAGTATTTTTGTTTAATCACTTAGATATTAGATATTTGGCATGTTTGAATTTGAATCAAATGATATGATTAAATATTTGAACTATATTTATGAATAATTATCTTAATTTACATAGTATTATTTTGTTTTGATTGAAGAATTTTGTCGTTAAATGAGAATTCTCCATTGAGAAATAACGTTTTAAATGGGGATTTTTCAGAGAATTCAATTTATTTAATTGACATTTAAAAAGAAAAAAAAAACAAAATAATTCTATGCAGAAATCCAATTCCTCCAAATTTTTCGTGGGAACCCTTATTTAATCATGGTAAAGTTTAATGAAAAATTTCACGGAATTAAATGAGAGCGGTGACAGCGATATGAGGAAGTCACCTCGTCCCAATCTTATGAATACCGGAATTTATTAGATATTTTTCAAATTTTACGAACCTATGAATACCGGGATTTATTAGATATTTTTAACCTATTAAATACAACTTTGAAAGGTTACTAAATTTATAATTTAAGGCTAAATATATAGCTAAAGTAATTGCAATTCTATTATAATTTATATAAATATTGCTAAAATTTCATCTATAAAAAGATAGTAGT
This sequence comes from Trichosanthes cucumerina, assembly GCA_036507285.1. NCBI lineage: Eukaryota > Viridiplantae > Streptophyta > Magnoliopsida > Cucurbitales > Cucurbitaceae > Trichosanthes > Trichosanthes cucumerina. Next base: position 11,635,341 of record CM071836.1, on the reverse strand, counting down.
AAAGGTATTAAATTGAAAATGTCAACCTCTCTCAATAGGTTAAATAGTGATTTATCAGATATTTATTAATCAATATATAGGTCAATTTCGAAATTATAGATGGTCAATAAATAGATGAATTGTGATATACTAAGATTATGGTTAATTAATAATAATTATTATTTAATTAATAGTCGATTTACCAATTTAAAGAAATTGCTATGTTTTATCATTAATGGTTAGAAAATCGAACTAAAAAAATTAATATATAAAGTTTACATTGAGGATTAAAAAATTAAGGGTAAAATTGAAGAATGAATCGTAACATATATCTTGTTTCCAGAACTCAACTCCGCCCCCCCAAACACTTCTTTAGAGATAAAGTTAAAAGACTATTTTTTCTTCTTTAAAATTTACAATAATTATTTAAATGTATAAAGAAAATCACTAATTTTTCATCAAATATATTATAAAATAAAATCATTTATGAATTTTAACTACGTAATACACATGAAATTTAACTATTATAATGAAATTGTAATTTTTATTCTTTTTTACAAAGAAAAATGCATTTATGCGTATGTTTTGGTGTCGTACAAGTAATTTAAAAGTTGATGCATATGTTTTGGTGTTGTGCAAGTAATTCGAAAATTGACTTGGCCTTTGTTCGTGTATAATATATGAAGTTTTTCTCTGCATCAAAAAATAACAAATTTTTCTTAATGATTACCGTATGTTTTAGCGTTGTGCAAGTAATTCGAGAATTGACTTGGACTTGGTACATGTATAATATATGAAATTTTTCTCTACATTAAAATAATAATAATAATAATAATAATAAATCTCATTGTGTACTTTTCCTTGCTTGCTTGACCCATCACAAAAACAAAATTAAAGTCGTAACCTGTGTTTAGGAATTTCAATTTTGTATTTAAAATTTAAGGAATAAAATTAAACAAAATAAGAAAAGAAATTGACTTCAGCATAGTTCAACAAAAATATTTACGATAGGAATATAATTTATACAAATTTCATTTTACACAAAAATATTTTATTAATAATGTAACCAAACTAAAAAAAAATTGTATCAGTGTAGTTTTTGCACGATATGATATAATAATCTTATAATGAATATAAAAATTGTCACTTTAATTAGACTAGAGTTTTTTTTTTTTTGAGAATTAGATTAGAGTTGACTTATCTAGAGGCATCATTTTATTTCAATATAATATCTTTTAAAAAAACCATTTTATACTCGATGTTGATGTTTTCGGATTTATAACTATGATAGTTCCATATCTCATGACCAAATCAAACTAGATATTTGTATTTTAAATAATAAAATTAATATGAAACTTCAATAATTAGACATGATAAACAAAAAATGACTTTTTCTTTTAGCAAATCAACAAACTGACTTTATATTATTAATAGTTTCAATAAATTTAGTAATATATTGAATAAGACCTAATAATGAACCATTCCAATGACTGACTTTTGCTCTTTACATAAATTATAGAAATATAAATAAAAAGTTGTATATAAATTTCATTATTTTTGCATTTGGCTCTTTCAATATTACTTAATTTTAAAGAAGAAGTACATAAACGTTAATCTAAGTATAGTTCAACTGGTTAAGTTATGTTCAGGTTGGCGTTGTAATAATTTTTATAGTTCATAAGTAGTTTATCCATTATAAATTTAGAGGACAATTGATTAAATTAAAAGTTTGAAGATGTTAATTATCATGAGCAGTTTTTACAATTAGCTTTAATTTTTATTTAATGCTAAAGATATGTGGATGTTGTTATTATCATTATTAATAAATGTTTTTTGACATTAAACAAACCTTATATTCTGTTAAAGTCTCACCATTAATTGGTATGTACTACCTCTCTTGACGTCAGAGGTTTAAATCTTCATTCCCTACATTTGTTATACTAAAAAAATCGACCTTATATCTTTAATTAAGTAAATTTAATTTAATGGAAGATGAAAATGAACGGTTCCAACTTTTAAATATTTATATGTCAATGTGATTTTTTTTTTTTTTTTTGAGTTCAAGATTCAAACTTTTGACCTCTTAACTGAAGATAACATGTCAATTACCACTAAGTTATGTTTATTTATGTCAATGTGAGTTACAGCATTTAAGTTGTTTTTTTAAATAATGCATTTAAAAGCATTTACTTATTCTTTTCAGGTCAAATGTTCAAAGGTACAATCTCACCTTTCTCACTTATAAAAAAACTTTTGAATATTTATTTAAATTAATTTTTTAATACAAATTACGAAATAATAGTTTTCACTTCACAAAACCACCCAACGATTTTTTTTTGGTAAAATGCAAAATTGAGCAATTGGAATGGTTACAACTTACGACTACACATTCAACTTTTAATTTGAATAAATAGTCCTCTAAACTTATGTTATTGGCATTGTTTGATTATCGTTTAGGTCCTCTAAACTTATGTTATTGACACTTGTTGGAACATAAATTTCGGTAAATCCAAATTTTGTCACGTCATCACCCAACATGAATGTCAAAATTATATTTAATTTAGGACTAATTAAACCTGTAAGCATCGCTAAATTAAATTGTTGACTTTACAATTGGTTTCTTTAGAATTTGGACAAATTACAGACCCAATTAGAAAAATCAATCAAGCTCGATACAGGACAGAAGGCCCAAAGCAGCCAAGCCTAAAAATGTTGGCCCAACTCAAAATGGTTGGCCTAAAGCCAACCTGGCCCAGTCCAAAAGGATTGGCCCAATAAGCAACAGGTACAATCCAATGGGTTCAAGCCCACTTGAAGGCCCAGAAGACCTCTATAAATAGGGATTTTCCTCTTTCATTTGAAGGGTTCAGATATTGAAGACTCTATAGAGAGAAATTCAGAAGAGTTGAGAAGTTGAAGATTCTAGAGAAAAAATCCAAAGAGAATTCTCAACAAAGATCAGAAATCTTTGCACTCCGAACAAAGAACGTTTTACACGAAAGATCTTCAGCCCTCGAGAAAAGCTTACAAGTCGAAGATTTTCAACAAGCTTACAAGCCGAAGCCGAAGACCTTCAACAAGCTACAAACCGAAAGAACGTTTCACACGAAAGATCTTCAGCCCTCGAGAAAAGCTTACAAGTCGAAGATTTTCAACAAGCTTACAAGCCGAAGCCGAAGACCTTCAACAAGCTACAAGCCGAAGATATTCAACAAGCTTACAAGCCGAAAACCTTCAACAAGCTACAAGCCGAAGATCTTCAACAAGATTACAAGCCAAAGACCTTCAACAAGCTATCCTTCGAAACAGTTGTACATGAGAGAGAAAGAATCAGATGAGAAATATTAGAGATTGTAATCCACTATATTTAGATAAATACAAATTCAAGTTCATTACACGTGTCTCATTCCCATTTATTTGGTGGAATCTCGTGTGAACAATACTGTTTGATAATCGTTTAGGTCCTATTTGATAACCATTTAGTTTTTTTGTTTTATATTTTTGAAAATTGTGTTTGTTTTCTCATTATTTATCTACTACTTTGTCGATGACGTTCATCTTTCTTAAGAAAATATTTGTATTCATCCAAATTTCAAAAACAAAAACAAGTTTTTGAAAATTACTTTTTTTAGCTTTCAAAACTTGGGTTGATTTTTTGAAAATATATATAAAAAGTAGATGACAAAACAAGAAAAGGAGATTATAGGCTTAATTTTTTAAAACAAAAAACAATATGGCCTTAATTTAATTTTTTAAAACTAAACACCGTAAACCAAAAACTAAATGATATTTATAGGCTTAATTTTTTAAAATAAAAAATCAAATGGTTATCAAACCAGATCTTAGTTTTTGAAATTTATGTTTGTTTTCCTGCAATTCCTTTAACATGGCTTTCTGTTTTCTTAAAGGTGACATTTGAATTTTTAGTCAAATTAGAAAAAATAAAAACAAGTTTTTAAAAACTACTTGTTATAGTTTTCAAAAGTTATCTTGGCTTTTGAAAACATGGAGAGAAAATAGACAATACAAAAGAAAAATTTAGAGGTAAAAATAGTGTTTATAAGCTTAATTTTCAAAAACCAAATGGTTTTCAAACGGGGTCTTAGATTTTGGTTTTTTGTTTATGAAAATTAAGGTCACGTTTGATAACTATTTTGTTTTTGAAAATTGTACTTATTTTCTCACAATGGATTTTATCTTTCTTAAGACAACATTTGAATTCTTTAACCAAATTCTAAAACAAAAATATTTTTTTGAAAACTACTTTTTTTAGTTTTCAAAACTTAGTTTGGTTTTTGAAAACATATATAAAAAGCAGATAGTAAAACAAGAAAACTCATTGGTGGAAGTAGTATTTAAAGGTTTAATGTTAAAAGATCAAATGGTTATCAAATCGGGCCTAAGTTTATAGATACTACTTTCACCTATGAATTTCATTATTTTGTTATCTGTTTTTTACACATTTATTTGAAACCAAACCAAGTTTTGAAAACTAAAAAAAAAAAAAAAGTAGTTTTCAAAAATGTATTTTTATTTTTGAAATTTAGCTAAGAATTCAAATATTTCTTAAGAAAAATAAAACTTATTGTAGAAACATGATGAGAAAATAAGCATAAGCTTTTTAAAGCCAAATGTATCAAACGAGGGTCGCAATAATTCCCCCCCTCATTTCTCAACCTATGAAGTAATTGTTCAAATTGAAAGTTTTATTGTACATTACTTTTTTATTTTTTTGAGTTTGACACAACATTTTAGAGTTAGAAAGATTCAAACCTCTAACCTCTTATATAACTTTAATAACTTGATACTTTTGTGGTTTTTATAATTTTTCTTATTTATCATCGTTTTTTAAATGTGCTATATTAAAAGGATCAATCTTTGAGAATAATTTTTTAACCCATTTAACCAACCTAAAAAATTTATATTCTATACCTACCCCTAAGTGTATGCTTATCTTTATGAACTCGAAAAGGGGGCAAAAAAAAAAGTTCATTGCTTTATTTTTATTAAAATTAAAATAATATTTGTGTTCGGTCACATTAAAATAAAATATACTTGAATCTTAATCAAATTTTAAAAAAGACAAAAAGAGGTTTTCAAAAACTTATGTTAGATTTTTTCAAATTAGCTAAGATTCCAAAAATAACGTTTCCCATTCTCACTTTGGGGAGTTTAAAATATATAAATTAAAATACATCAACCATAAAAATTTTAGCAAAGAACAAATACAATTAATCCACTTCATTTGTCTGAGATCCACATGGCCAAATGTACTCTACAACATAAGACAGGCTGATTTCAGCAAATTACAAGCCAAGAGACTCAAAAAACAAGGTCAAACAGTCTTCTGCACTGAGCTTTATTGAACTTTATAGAACAGTATCGTCTTCAAAAGAAACCAAATAACTTTTTTTTGGACATACTTTCCAGTTTCATGCTATCTCAATTCAATAATAAACCAGATACTGAGACAGACTTTGAATTTACAACCCAAATGAATGAATCTTAAGGTTCCACCTGCAGCACGGTCTACATATTTACAGAGGGTGGCCGTGTCTCAGGGCGAACAACACCGAACAACACCACCTCCTCATTTACTCACTTTCGTAGTCTTCGTCGTCGCCAAATGTGAAAACAGAAGCATCAGCTGCCATTGCCTTGAATTCACTATCTAAATTTGAAACTTCTGAGAGGGAATCAGATCTTCTGACTCCATCGCCTTTTCGGTCGCTGGCAGGAGCAGCCTGTTTAGGTCCACCATCTCCCAGCGAAACTTGCTTTGCTGCGTGTGATAAACTTGCAACATCATCTGATGAAGTCGCACTCGTTTGAGACTTAGATGTCGTCTTGACAGCTGATCCTTCTGCCCCTGATTCTGTAGCTGCCTCCTTCTTGCTCCTTGAAGAACCACCTTCTGATTCACTATCAGAAAATACATCATCTTTATCGTTAGTTCCTGGTTTTCTGTTTTGGTTCTCAGAAACTCCACTCCCATCAGCTGCAGAAGGTTTCGAGCCTGAGCTTTCATCCGACTTCTTGGTAGTATTGTCCACGGGCGACGTATCTACTAGAACAACCTCCACCTGAAATCCAGGGGACGGCAGTTTCCTCTACAGAAAGCCAAATAGAGATCTTTTAGAAGAGGACAAGAAAACATATACGAGTTCCACTCGGTCATCATATTACATGAAACATCAAAATCTTCAGTACTCACCTTGTCGAACCCATCAAGATCATTAGTGTAGAGCATTTTCCGATTTTCAGTCATGGTTGTGTTTAGCCAACTGAAAATAAAACAGACCAGGTAAACTCAACTGATTCCCTAACACTACTTAAAGAAACCCAAGAACTTAACTAGACCAGCTACAGATCATATACCAATAGAAATCTCCTTGGCGATCGTGGAAATGAACCTTGAAGTCCCCACACAACTCAGCTAGGCCCGGCTCCCCGGGCAAGGCGAATACCATTATCCCTTTCTTTGGTGCAGTAAACCAAAAATCTTCTGGCTAAAGATATAAACTACGTTAGTGAAACTAATAGGCTTGCCGCTTGCAAAGGACTATTGCACAACTCAACGATATTATAAAAGGAAAAAGAAGATGTTGGAGCCTTTTCTTTTAAAAAGGCGAAGCATGAGCTTGAGTGAGAACAAAATGAAGCATATATTCTCATGAGAAAAAAAAAACTTTTTTTATAATATATTCATAAAAACATAAAAATAGAAAACGATATACTAACAAACTATAGAATTATAATCACATACAAGTATAGAACAAAAAAAGTTTTCAGAACGTCAATTTTAACTTCCTTAAATAGAAATTCTAAACTGTCATTTTCATCATCATCATTACGACGATCACTAATAAAATGATCGTATTCTTTAATCTGTCTTCAATGTTTTTTTAAGTTAGACTAAACTCCCCAAACCTCTGTTATATTATAATGACGTACATTAGCAGTCGTTTATTTCTAAAAGAACAAGAATATAAATAAACTGACATTGTTATTTTACAACACACAAAGCACAAACTCCAAGTGTCAGTGTGCTCCACGCTCTCATGGAGAGTGAGCCTCTTATGAACAAAAGAAAGCACAAGCCTAGAGTTAAAACTCTGTGCCTTTGCCTCAAGTTATACGTCTCAGAAGTCATTTAAAATATTGTCCCAAGAAAGAAGTTGTAGGAATTCTATGAATATCTCCCAAATATAGAACTTGGATGCTAAATAGACCTATCTTTGACCAATACTCTCAAAAATCTTAAACTAGATCCACTACTGTATGCAAGTGAGGCTATTCTTAGTTCCCCTGCTTTAAAAAATAATCAAATACATACCGAGAGACTCTTGGTTCTTTGATGCGTTTTAGTGGAGAACAAAACACCTGCCAATTAGGGAAATAATTAGAGCAAACTATTAGCATTATTTGGATTCTAGACATTCTAAAACCCAATGATTGTTTCAATCTATGCTTAAAGATGAGATTTAAAATCAAAATGAATCATAAAAATGACAATTATAGGAAAAAAAAAAAAAAGAAAGAAAACTAAGTTCAGGACACATATGACACCATAAATTATTAATTGGAACAGTGAACTCCTTGGCTGAAAAGAAAATTTGGAGACTTACCATTATGGTCAGATACAGTAATGGAAGGCCTGATCCAATATGGACATCTGTGGAGACGAAACCCTCTAAGCACACACCTGCAGAAAATTTAATGTGAACATGCTATCTGTAAAGTAATGCAAGAGTAATTGAAAAATAGAAATGATATTAGAGTTATATAGAAAGAATAATACCTGCGACCGGGAGGATTTTCTCCATTGAAGTATGTTAAAATACGCTCAAAATATTTGACATACCTCTAGAAAGATAGAAAACGATATTATTTTAGAAGCTTTTGACAAATGAAAAGACTAGATACAAAATGGCTGGAGGTAATTTTTACTTACAATCTGACTTGGTAAAACAAGGCCTTTGCCATCAAAACACCTTCTCTGGTTGTAGTATTCAATGGATTCTTCAGCGGTTGGAAAGAACTGCAAAAGATGCAGGCAGGTGAAAATCAAGAAAAATGACAAACATAATTATGGACCATTTTTCAAAACTTCTCCAAATTTCAGATATAGACAACAAGTCCAAACCTTCAGAAATAGAAGAAGACTGGAAATCATCAAGCCTGTCCTGGCCATTCCTGCCTTGCAATGCACAACCACTACATTTTCAATATCATCCTTCAGCCATGAATAAGCACTTTGGCAAAATGATATTATCAGTTGAACTGGGGGACAGTTATGGTCATCAAAAGGAAAACAAGCCACCTGAAGAAAGAGCCCAGAATACCATCCATGTCAACTTTTCACCTATCTAGTCTGGGAAAAAACAAATAATCTAGAGAACAATCTCGAAAAAAAATTCCCCATAGACATGCTTGGAAGAGCCAATTAAAATAGTCTTCTTGAAATCTTGCATAAGGGGGAAAAAAAAGGACTGGCTGAACCAGCATGCAGTAAACAAACTACATAAATATACGTTAAATTAAAAACACACACACACACACACAAATTTATTCATAATATATTACAACCTCAACCATCATGGGAACTGGTTTTTTGGTTGAGAACCCATACTGGAACTTCAATTAGCAGGTTTCATTTTCAACAAACCCTATTTTACTGCTTGTAATGCTTCAAAGTTTCAGTAAAAAGAATTTATGACCCCACCTCACCCCCCAAAAATCTCAGAATATCAATGATAATAAGAGATCATCACACGAACCTTTCCTTCAAATAATGATGCATCATATAGCCTCTCAGAACAAAGATTATATACTTTGTATTTTCCCTGCAGATAAAAATGTGAACACAACATGAAAACATGAAAGCACAAATCTACACTGCAGATCAAATATGAAAAGATGGTCATCTGACAACAGAATCCAAATGTAAACAATAAAAACACGAAATATGTTTTAAGAAGATTAAAAACAGTAAAATGCATCTTATGGACAAATCCATCCATACCTTGTGATGTGTTTCAAAGAACTTAATGACTTCTTCCATATGGTTCCTGTAGAAACCCTGCATCGCAACTCATAAATATTAGAGTCTCATTCATATAGAAAATAATTTAAGTCAGGTCAATACAACACATAAGTTAGTAACAGTGAATAACCTCAACATATCCGAAAAACCCAGAGCTCATGTCACCAGCAGGGAAGCCCATAGCAATGATATTTTCAGTAATATAAGTCATATCCAAATCAAATCCACCTTCCTGGTAAAAGAGTAACCATATAATCATGATTAAAAAAAACAAACATATATCAAATACAGGGGTACTTTAACCAGAAATAAATAATAATCTCCATATATTATATCATATTTGGTTAGAAAAAAAGCATGCATCTGGTATTCCCATTAGTCATATTCACTGATAGGAAAAACAGCAACATGAGACATAATGTATGTACTAAAAGTCAACAGATTGTGTACACAGTTGTCGAATACTGATTTGATAAATGCTATTAGACATATAACAGCTGATCTTATTCCAACAGTTACAACTACTGCTTGAGGTCCAAAAGTTGTATTTTCTGCTTGCATCAAGAAATTTGAACGTGCCAAAATGCAAGTAAAGACAACGTTATGCAATCACATCATCTATCCACAAAGACTGGAAACATAAAAGTTATCTTCCTTTGATTCTAAAACTAATAAGGATCTGCCAAACAAAGTGCAAATCTCAATCTTTTTATAACGTAAGAAAATACTATATACATATATCATTAGTTGTAATAACTTATACTGTGGCCAAATAAGAAAAAAACCGACTGTATGGGCAACAAACCTGGTATCTTCGCTTATTTTGGGAGACAGCGTGGCGAGCTTTAACTTGTACAGCCTTTACAGCACTCTTTGAAGAGTCAACCAACCCTCTTGTAATTGATCCCACAAAACTGGGTTGGGCAGGTTTAGAGGTTCCATCTGGGGAATCATTAGTTGCAGCAGATTTTGGAGATAAATTCAAACCTAAGCCACTAGTAAAACGAGCAAACGCTGATTTCCCAGCATTTTCAGTTGTGCCATCTTGCGAAGCCGACTGTGGTTGAGAAATTTTCAAGCTTTTAGCCCATGAAGTAATGCCAGTAGGAGATAGCTTAGATGGCGCATCCCGAACCACATTATCCATTCCAGAGGTACCAGGAGCCTGGGGCTGTACTTCTGGAGGTTTAGTCTCCGAGGAATTAACAGTAGGTGATGAGGAATCAGTAGATTTTGGATCCATTCTATGACTAGAGATATGCCAGATGAACACTGGAGATAGTGTCAACAACACCACATAAGCAGTACCTCTTCAGAAGAATCTAAATATTGGAACTGCAGGAAAAATCATCATTAGAACATAGAAGACAAAAGAAGCATTTGAGTTTTCCATGTTTTGATACATCTCAAAATGATCATCTTGGATAGTGCCAAATGCAAAAACCTCAACAAATAAACGAGAAATAACAAGCATAGAAGTGCCAAAAAATTCGAAGAACAAAAACACTCCCTCTGAAAAAATTCATTTCATTTCCAGAAAGAGAAAAGAGAACCACAATTAAGCTATTGCAAACAGACCCTCATTCAAAAAGAAACCCAAAATAAGCGAACAAAAGAAGTTAAAGATACAATTCACAGATAAATAAAGAACAGTGCAAGAAAAAAAACCCATCAATAAAAACAACACTATCTCAAGATCCCACCAATTAAAAACACTCACAGAGTGAATAAGCAAATACTGAAATGAACCCATTAGAATTCAGCAGAGAGAACGCAATCTTACCCAGAAAACACCGGTAGCTGAGCAATCCCAGCGGAAAAGGGTGCGAGATTTTCAAGGAGAGATGTCGATTTAGGGTTTCGAACGTGGGAGGGGGGATAGAGAGGGAGCTGGAGCGGTGAAACTGAAAATCGCCGTGGTTTTGAAGGTATGGGTTAAAGGTTCATTTCGCTTTCGACATGGTCATCCAGTCAACACATCGTGTGGTGACGATTTGGCCTTGGCGATGATCGAGAAATCGGACGGTGCAGGAAAATTTGTGTGGTAATACAATTACGACCGTTGGATTAGATTACTGATCATTTTAACCGTGGACAACTTTGACTCGTATGTGTCCGCTCCGTTCCCTGCCTTGGCGTTTTGCTTCAATTTTGCCATTTCTTTTTTGTTTTATTGTTCTTTTTTTAGGCTCTTCAGTTACATTTCTTGCATTTATTTTCCTTTTCATTTATTTTTTTATGTTACGATTTAATGCCATCATGTTTGGACTTTTTTTTTTTTTTGCTAATTATGTTAGACACGAGAAAAAATATTTGAGCTTTCTGAATAAAATTTTTTTTTGTTAGTTGACATAAATAAATAAATAAATAATAATGTTTTAATTTATACCTCATTCTTTTTTTTTTTCTTGAGAAAATTTCTACATCATTCTATAATTTTTATAATATATTTTTTTTAGTTTAACACTGTGGAGAATATGATTTTTTTTAGTAGGATGAGAATTGAGATTCAATATGGTCGAGGTTTGAAATTCAAACCCCTACATAATTTTATACATGTACCATGAATATATATCTCGCTCTATGTAATTTAACTTCATTTAAAGTTTATTTATTATATTATCGAAAGAAAGAGATGTACAGAGAGTGACTTTCTTTGGTTATATACATAGAATTTGAAATATTTTGAAAAATATTGTCAAACTTTTAACTAAACATAAATTATTGAAACACAACTAAGCATAGCTCAATTGCTTTAGACCTATACTCTTCCTTATAAATTAATGAATGTTGGGCTGGAGATTCTTCCTTATTATCAAAAAGAGAACAAGGGTATGTTTTGTGAGTGATTTCTAAGGGAAATCACTTTTGTTATGCCAAAATCACTTTTATTTGAAAATAATTATGTTTGGCAAGATACATAATTGATTTTGTAAAAATACAAAATTATTTTGAGAGGTGATTAATGTTTAAGTGATTGACTAAAAATCACACAAAAAATAAATATACATGGTAGAAAAATATATTTGTATTAAGGGGTCGTTTAGCCCCCTGTTTTGGATTCCAAATTCAAAACCATGTTAGGCCCAATGTGTTCAAATTCCTTGATGTTGAAACACAACCCATGAGTTACAATAGTGCAACCTCATGGGTTTTTGTGCTATGTTTTTTTTTTTTTATTTTATTCGTCATCTTCCATTTTCGACAACTACTTCAACAACAATTCTGGTAAAAACTCCAGCGACCGATCTACCACTAACGACTACTTATGGCAACAACTCCAGTGACCACACCGACGACCCAACCACTACTGACAACTACCTCCGATAACAACCCCACGACCACACCGCCGACCCCCTGACCACCGTTGACGACTACCTTCGACAACAACTCAGACGACCACACCGGCAACCTCGACCACCATTGACAACTACCTCTAACGACCACACAGGCGATCCAACTACTAACGATTACTTTCGACTACCCATCAAGAGACTTGTATACATCGCCGATTCAACCACGCTGACAGCCTCCAACAATAACTCCCACGACCACACTGACGATCCGACTGTTGGGGTTTGTGCCCTAAAACTCGTAGTTTGTAATTTTGTTCTAATTATTGCAATAAAGAGTTATTATTTCAATAAAGAGTTATTGTTCGTTATTTACGATATTCCCTTGTTCTAACCCTAAATCCAATAAACTAAACATCCAAGGCTGTAAAATGTCTCTTGAACTGAATGTAGTGTACATAAAAAGAATCTCAGTTCAAGATACAACCTAAATGGTCTATAGTAAGGGGATAAAGTTTGGGTACCTTACCCTGTTAATACTATGGATGTGACCCACTTTGTATATGATACAAATACTGTGATCCTAACGTGTTCGTGTAGATGACATGTGAATGGGGATATCCTATGTAATGAGATTACATAAGACCAGACCGCGGAATAGTAACCACTAGATGTAACTCCATTGACTAACTAGGTTTCTATTTCACTAGGATGACCTAGGCAACTTGATTTCAATCCTGAGCAGGTTACGAACTTCTGTTTGCAAGGGATTGTCCTTTGACTAGTATGGGTGAGAGTGGGCTAGTTTCGCCGACTCAATATGCCTACCTTCTTGGGGACAAGACCGAGTGAGCAGCTGGGGACTTAGCTTAGCAAGATGGAATTCACTCCTTCCCGACTACTAGGGTAAATAGATGAATGTTGTTGGGATTTATGCCCTAAACTTGTGTAATTTTGATCAAATAAATAAAGAGTTATTTGTTTTTTATAAAATTATATTCTTGTTTTATAAATCCAATAAACTAAGCTCCAAGGTTATAATATATCTTGAAAATCAGTGTAGTGGACACTATTTGGATTTTGTTCAAGAATATAACCTAAATGGTCTATGGTATACGAATAAGGTTGGAAACCTCATTCTGGTAACACCATGGATGCGACCCACTTTGTAACTAGTACAAATGAGGTAATCCAACGCATTCATGTGGTTGACATGCGAGTGAGGGCATCCTGTATGAAGAGTTCATACAAGACCGGACTGCAAATTATTAGTCTAACCAGTGTGACACCGTTAACAGGATAAGACTGATAATTTATAAATGGTCATTAGTGACTCGACCTGAATCCTGAGTAAGTTAAGAACTTCTGCTTATAGGGGTTTGTCCTTAGACTAGTATGGGTGAGAGTGGCACATGGCCAGGACTCAATAAGCCTACCTTCTCGGGGACGAGAACCTCGTGAGTAGTCGGGGACTTAACTATACTAGATGGAATTCACTCATTCCTACACTGAGGAATTAGATAGGTTGTTCCCTTAGAATCGACTCAAGTCTTGAACAACGGGCCCCCTCTCTGAGAGGTATGAGTCTATGGTAGGACCTTAGACTTATTGTTCATTAGAGAATCGATGCGTGCTTAAGGAACAAAGAGGTAATCACACGGGGTAAAGCGATAATTTGACCCAAACGTGATTACGAACAACTGTAAAAGGGTCGACTCATGGGTAATGATTATATCGATGAGACATAATATAATCTACATGAGAGAGAGAGTGCAATTTACAAGTCTATAGTTGAGTGACTTGTAGTTAATGAATATTGATTAACTGGATCAAAGAGTTTGACCAGTTAATCTCACATCATTGGAGCTCATGAACTGTAGGTCCATTAGGTCCCTTCATTGGCTTAACATGGTTATATTGAGGGTATAAAGTTAGGAATGAAATTGAAGTGTTCAATTTCATATATGAGATGTAATATCAGTTATATGTGATATAATTGATATAATATATAGTTTTGATGTGAATTAGATTCACATATTAACTATATACTAAAGAGAGAATGAAAGAGGGATAGAATGATAATTTTCACCTCATTTCCTTATATATAGTTGCATGAGATGCAACTTTAACCGAAGCCTTGGAAAAACCCTAGTGTGTCATTTTGTTGTTGGAAAGGTTCCAAAAACACAATCTCTCTCACAAAACATCTCATCTCACCTAAAGGGAACCCACTTTCCTCCCTCACCTAGAGAACAACGGAGAAGATCCGGTGGTAGTGTCCGTGATCGCTTGGGTTCGTGTTGCTGAGATTGTGATCGTGGGAGAAGGAGCACTCGAAGAAAAGTTCTCCAAAGGTATTATTCTTGCGGTCCATCTTGCTATTGTATGCTTGATCTAGTTAGTTTTGTTCTTGAATGTAATCCATGTAATGAAATTAAGAACGCGCGATTCACAATCGCTTCCGCTGCGGGAATCGTATCCCTTCAATTGGTATCAGAGCCCAATTGTGTTCTTAATTTTCGTTCTGGATTTATCAAGAACAAGGTGGAATATACTGTTTTTCATGTGATGAATGAACGGTTTGCGAATTAGACGTTTTCAGTTTTGGCACTTAGATTTACAATTTTTCCATTGAATCGTTCAATGTAAGGGCCTATTGTTTTAGGCATTTTATTATGTAAATCGAGTCTGTAAGTCCGTGTCGATCAAGGAAAGGTGGTTGCTGAGAAGATCGGAGCGAAAACGAGCAAGAAATGGAGCTTTTTCTTTGTTGTCTGTGTGCAGCATTGCAACGCTGTTCATTGGCATTGCAACGCTGCGCTTGCGAAAGGAGGCGCGCAGAAGACGACAGCGTTGCAACGCTAAGATGTTGTGCAACGCTGCTGCTGAGGCGCGCTTCAACGGGCAGAAGAGGACAAACCACAGCGTTGCAACGCTGGTATCAACGTTTCACGCGAATGAGCAATGGGCAGAAATCAGATTTATTATATATAAAAATATTTTATATTTATTTATATTTAATTTATTTAATTTTAATTAATATAATTAGATTATATTAATTAAAATTATTTTTAGGGTGCCAAAATTGGACTAATTTTGCTATTTAAATTATGCAATTGTTGTGTAATTTATCGTCATGCATAATGTATGCTTTTAATTTAGAAATCTCACCTTAGGTTAAGCATTTTCATGCATCATTTATAATATAAAGAGTTATATTATATAGTTTGCATGATTAATTAATATAAAGTGTTATATTAATTTATGGACAACATTGACATGCATTATATTTCATGAGATGATTATGCTATGTATATCTTATTATCCATGAGATGAATGATCAAGCACTATAACATAGCATGCATGTCACCTAAGGTTAATTATTAGTTTTAAAATGTTTAGAACTTGGAAATAATAAACCTTAGGTTATCTAGTTCTAATTAGATTAGAATTAGGAACCAAGTAATTTAAAACAATGATTAAAAGAGGAACTCTGTGTGTAGGTCAGGTATTTAAGCTACGAGAAAATGTAATACCCTCTACCGAGGAACCGACACGGGAGTGAATTTTAATCAGAGAGTTTATAAATTACAGTAGCGTCAGCGAGTTTATTAAGGGGTTAATAAACTAGAAATCTTAGGCTTAATATAAAAAGTTATATTAGCAAACTTAGGATAAAATCAATATAAGAGTTATATTGATAAGATTAGGTAAAACCATTAACCGAGTTTAACCTAATTAAGATTCCTATAGATTTAAAGTATCCAGTGGGAGGAAAAATGTATATGATACATATTTTTTCACCTACGTATCTCCGGGAAGTTCACACCGTGAGACTCATACTTGGCCTCGTGGCGCAAACGGGAGCGTCCCCCTTCGGATGGTGTTTGTATGAGTCAATATCAAGGTGAATGGAGAGGGTACTTATAGTGAGTGGGAGCAGGTTTAGTGAAAACAAAACCTATGGTCTCTTTTGTCGGTTTACACCGTAAGATCACTATGGTCAGCCTGTTAGTTTGGCCTGGACTAGACAATCCCTTCGCAGGGCTTGATCATAGGGGATCGAACACAGTAGACACTCGAAAGGGATAAAGATTTCCTTAGTTTGTTTTTCAATCTAGTCCTCCCTTCGACGGATTTTATTGGATGGAGACTCTGGGATCTAAAGACAGAGGGTTACACTCGCAAGGTACATAAGTAGTGTATGTATCCTGACCGAATAATGGTAACTAAAGCCTATAGGAATAAGAGTTATTCTGGCATTAGGTTTTGGTCAAGATTGTCTTGATCCAGAGGAGGAGATTTTTTTATTACCCTTCAGTGTCATACATTCTAAACCTTTGGAGTATCATTGCAAATTATAAATGACCTAGGAATCATTTAATAATTAGCTAAAACATGATTAGATTAGACAATTATAGCAAGAAACTCATACAAGTTTTGTTTGTAAATTTTCAGCAAAAATGTCAAGCTCTATAATTTCCTTATTGGGTGCGGAAAAAGTTAACCAGAGAGAATATGATAACGTGGAAAAACAAACTCAACACTATATTGGTTGTGGATGATTTGAAGTTTGTGCTAACTGAGGAGTGTCCTCAGGTGTCAGGCTCGAATGCATCACGAAATGTTCGTGGGCCAATGATAAGGCCAAGGTCTACATGCTGGCAAGTATGTCTGACATATTAGCCAAGAAGCATGGGGACATGATGACCGCTAAGGAAATCATGGATTCAGTGCAGGGTATGTTTGGACAACAGTCCACACAGGCCCGGCACAATGCCCTCAAGTACATATTCAACTCGAGGATGCCAGAGGTTACATCTGTTCGGGATCATGTCCTGGATATGATGGTACACTTTAACATCACAGAGTCGAATGTTGCTTCCATCGATGAATTGAGTCGAGTCGACTTTCATTCGAAACCCTTCCGATAGTTTCCTCTGATTTAGAAGTAATGTTGTTATGAACAAGCTTACTTTTAATCTCACCTCCCTTCTGAATGAACTTGAGACTTTTCAATCTTTGATGAAAATTCAGGGATCGAAAGGTGAGGCAAATGTTGCCAGTAGGAGTTATCACAGAGGTTCGACCCCTGGATAAAAAACAGTGGCTTCATCTTCTTCTAACCTGAAAGGGAAGAAGAAGAACTTGAAGAAAGTAGGTAAAGGGAAACGAGCTGACAAAGCTGCCGCTTAGAAGGGCAAGAAAGTCAAAGAAGTTGCAGACAAAGGAAAATGTTTCCACTGCAACGAAGACGAGCATTGGAAACGGAACTGTCCGAAGTACATTGCAGAAAAGAAGAAGAAAGGTAAATATGATTTACTTTGCTTAGAAGCTTGTTTAGTGGATAATGATAAAACTACTTGGATACTTGATTCAGGCGCCACTAATCATGTTTGCTCTTCTTTTCAGGGAATTGATTCCTGGCAGCAGCTACAGAAAGAAGAGATAACGCTCCGGGTTGGAAATGGAGAAGTCGTCTTAGCTATAGCAGTAGACACTATGAAGCTTTATTTTGGCAAGAAATATATGTTGTTAGACAGTATATTAGTGATACCAGGGTTTACTAAAAACCTTATCTCAATTTCTTGCCTTATAGAACAATGTATTTCTGTTTCTTTCTCTATGAATAAAGTGTTTATTTTGAAGAAAGGTGTGGAAATATATTCAGCTTCATTAGAAAATGGGTTGTATGTTTTAAGGCCTAATTCAGTCAAAATAGTTTTGAACACTGAATTATTTAAAACTGCAAACACACAAACTAAGAAAAGTAAAATTTCTCCTAAAGAAAATGCTCATCTTTGACATCTTAGATTGGGTCACATTAATCTCAATAGGATTGAGAGATTGGTAAAGAATGGACTTTTAAATGAGTTAGAAGAAAATACTTTACCTGTATGTGAATCCTGCCTAGAAGGCAAAATGACTAAAAGACCTTTAGTGGAAAAGGTTATAGAGAGCCAAAGAACCTCTTGAGCTTATACATTCAAACCTTTGTGGTCCGATGAATGTTAAAGCCAGAGGAGGTTATGAATATTTCATCTCCTTTATAGATGATTATTCTAGATTTGGGCACATTTACCTAATACAACATAAGTCTGAAGCACTTGAAAAGTTCAATGAATTCAAGACTGAAGTTGAAAATCAATTAGGTAAAACGATTAAGACACTTCGATCGGATCGAGGTGGAGAGTACATGGATTTAAAATTCCGAAACTATATGATAGAACATGGAATTACATCCCAACTCTCGGCTCCGATGCGCCACAAACAAAGCGGTGTATCGGAAGGAGAAATAGAACCTTGTTGGACATGGTTCGAATAATGATGAGTTATGCTCATCTCCTAGTTCCTTTTGGGGTTACGCAGCTGGAGATCATGACATACATTTTGAACAATGTGCCATCAAAAGTATTTCAAACACCTTTTGAACTCGGAAAGGACGTAAAGGTAGTTTATGTCATTTCGAGAATATGGGGTTGTCCAAAGACATGTGCTTGTGACAAAAATCCAAAGAAGTTGGATTCACATTCAAAATTGTGCCTATTCGTAGGATACCCAAAAGAAACAAGAGGAGGTTTATTCTATGATCCTAAGGAAGATAAGATTTTTGTGTCGACAAATGCCACTTTCTTAGAAGAGGACCACATAAGGGACCACAAACCAAGAAGTAAAATTTTGTTGAGTAAGTTAGACGGAACGATAACAAAGGTTGCTAATAAAACTAGTACGTCAACAAAAGTTGTTGATACTATGTTGTCTAGTCAAGAGAGTCCATCTTAAGAGTTGAGTATGCCTCGACGTAGTGGGAGGGTTATAACACAACCTGACCGTTACATGGGTTTATCTGAAATCCAAGTTGTTATACCAGATGACAACTGTGAGGATCCATCGACTTATAATCAAGCGATGGATGACAAAGACAAAGACAAATTGATCATAGCCATGAACCAAGAAATGGAGTTTATGCACTTCAATTCTGTTTGGGATCTTGTAGATAAATCTGATGGGGTAAAACCTATAGGTTGTAAGTGGATCTAGAAGAGAAAGCGTGATGTAGATGAGAAGGTGCAAACCTTTAAAGCTAGACTAGTAGCAAAGGGTTATATCCAGGTTGAAGGGGTTGACTATGAGGAAACCTTTTCACCTGTTGCTATGGTAAAGTCTATCCGTCTCTTACTTGCCATTGTCGCATATTATGACTATGAGGTATGGGAAATGGATGTCAAGAAAGCCTTTTTGAATGACAATCTTGAGAAAAACATCTACATGGATCAACCCAAAGGGTTCGTTGAACAGGACTGGAGCAAAAGGTTTGCAGGCTTAAAAGGTCAATATATGGACTGAAACAAGCCTCTAGGTCCTGGAATATAAGATTTGATAAGACAATCAAATCTTATGGCTTTAATCAGAATGATGATGAACCTTGTGTCTACAAGAAAATCATCAATAGTACTGTCGCATTCCTAGTTCTATATGTGGATGATATCCTACTCAGGAATGATGTAGGATATCTTACTGACATTAAGAATTGGCTAGCTAAGCAATTCCAAATGAAAGATTTGGGTAATGCACAGTTTGTTCTTGGGATCCAGATTGTCCGGAACCACAAGAATAAAACACTAGCCCTGTCTCAGACATCTTACATCGACAAAGTGTTGTTGAAGTTTAAGATGCAAGACTCCAAAAAGGGTTTATTGGCTTTTAGACATGGAGTTCATTTGTCTAAGGAACAGTGTCCTAAGACACCTCAAGGAATTGAGGATATGAGACGGATTCCTTACGCATCAACAGTTGGGAGCCTAATGTACGCCATGTTGTGTACTAGGCCGTTCATCTGTTTTTGCGATTGGAATGGTCGATGAGTATCAATCCAATCCGTAAACTTGAACATCGGGCGGCGGTTAAAACAATCCTTAAGTATCTACGGAGAACAAGGAACTACATGCTTGTGTATGCGGGGCTAAGGATTTGATCCTTAGAGGATACACGATTCGACTTTCGGTGATAAAGATTCTCGAAAATCTACATCGTGTCGGTATTTCACTCTTAACGGAGGAGCTGTAATATGGCGAAGCGTCAAGCAAGGATGCATCGCTGATTCCACCATGGAGGCCGAATATGTAGCAGCTTGTGAAGAAACTAAAGAGGTCGTTTGGTTAAGGAAATTCATGCTAAATTTGGAAGTTGTTCCAAATATGACTTTGTCCATCACGTTGTATTGCGATAACAGTGGTGCAGTGGCGAATTCAAATGAACCCCGAAGTCACAAGAGGGGAAAGCATATTGAGCGCAAATATCATCTCATCCGGAAGATCGTGCATCAAGGAGACGTGATCGTCACGAAGATAGTCTCGGAGCACAACGTGGCTGATCCTTTTACAAAGGCTCTCACGACTAAAGTGTTTGAGAGTCACCTAGAAGGTCTAGGTTTACAAGTCTTCCCCAACTAGGGCAAGTGGGAGTATTCTGTACAAAGGTTTTAAATGCCCTAGTTTATTGTATTTACATTACTGTAATGTTTTAGTACTCCACAAGCTTTAGGTCAAGTGGGAGATTGTTGGCATTTATGTCTTAAACTTGTGTAATTTTGATCAAATAAATAAAGAGTTATTTGTTTTTGATAAAATTATATTCTTGCTTTATAAATCCAATAAACTAAGTTCCAAGGTTATAATATATCTTGAACATCAGTGTAGTGGACACTATTTGGATTGTGTTCAAGAATATAACCTAAATGGTCTATGGTATAAGAATAAGGTTGGAAACCTCATTCTGGTAACACCATGGATGCGACCCAATTTGTAACTAGTACAAATGAGGTAATCCAACTCATTCATGTGGTTGACATGCGAGTGAGGGCATCCTGTGTATGAAGAGTTCATACAAGACCAGGATCAGCAAATTATTAGTCTAACCAAAGGTAAACAATCATTAATGAGGATAAGACCGATAATTTATAGATGGTCATTAGTGACTCGACCAATCTCGAGTAAGTTAAGAACTCCCGCCTTATAGGGGTTTGTCCTTACACTAGTATGGGTGAGAGTGGCACATGGCGACTCAATAAGTCTACCTTCTCAGGGACAGAACCTCGTAGGTAGCTGGGGATTTAACTATACAAGATGAAATTCACTCATTCCTACACTAAGGAATTAGATAGGTTGTTCCCTTAAGACCTGACTCCAGGTCTTGAACAACGGGGCCCTGCCTTCTATGAGGGTATGAGTCTATGGTAGGACCTTAGACTTGTTGTTCATTAGGGAATAAATTTAATGTATATAGATACGTTATAATATAAAGTTTTGGAACTTTATATTATTAATTTAATGTGAATATGATTCATATTAAATTATATGAGAGAATTAAATATTTGAAAGAGTTCAAATATTATTTTAAATGTGAATGAGATTCATATTTGGAAAACTTTAAGTTAAAATTTAATGTGCATTAGATGTGCATTAAAACTATAGGTTAGAGGAAAAAATTGATCAAATGTGATTTAATCCAAATTAAATATATGATATTTAATTTGATTTAATTAAATGTGATTTAAATTGATAATTATATAATTAAATATGATTTAATTATATTATATTATTAATTTGATTTAATTAAATAATAATTAGATTATTTTTTAATTAAATTAAGGGAACATGTCATCCGTTCCTACTATCCCTCTCCTTCTCTCTATCGATAGATTAACAGGGAGAAGGTAGACAGGTTGGTTAATCGATCGATCATTCCATTGTGTGCAATTGGTGAATTGCTTTCAGAAAATTCTCTCTCTCAATTTCTCTTCTTCTTCCAAAAGTTGGAACCCTTCCCACCAAAGGAGATCTAAGTGGAATCCAGAGATATAGAAGGTAATTTTTACTAGTGGTAGTGTTCTGTAAAAACAGAGAAGTTCTTTTGGTGATTCCTGTGTTGTTGTATTCTTGAAGCAAGGAGTTGTTGTTGGAAAAACTACAAAAGTAATGGTTACTTACTTTTAATTTAATTTTTTACACAACATGTTTGCATGTTTAGCTCTATGCCTAATTATTAGGATTATGCTTATTCTCTGTTTTTTACCAATGTATTGGTATTTGTGTTTAATCAAAACAAACAAGCAAAATCGATCTATAAAAAATATTTTCACTGCTCAAGGGGATCAGATTCTCATCAATTGGTATCAGAGCAATGCTTGTTTTGTTTTGATTGAAACAAATTTGCATTGGATAGGTGGGAATTACATTTAGTTTGCTGTAAAACTGTTTAGGGAATTTTTGGCCTTAGTTTCATTTTTTATTTGATCAAATTAAGTGTAAAGTCCCCTGCGTTTTGGGCAATTAAGTGCATAATCGAGTCTGTAATTGAGTTGTGAGTCGTTCGAGACCAGTTTTCGTGCAATTCGGATGAGTATCGAGGGAGAAATTGGCATTTTAAGTTGTTGTGTTCGAAGGAGAAAGTTGTTGCAGAAGCAACAGCGTTGCAACGCTGAGGAACGGTGTCGCAACGCCGAAGCTCCTATCGATGCGGAAGACCGAGGGGTCAGCAGCGTTGCAACGCTACCCCGATGTCAGGCGCGCGCGCGAGATGAGGCGGCATTGCAACGCTCTCCTAAGCGTTGCAACGCCATAACGCCAGCTTGAAAGAGCAGACCGGTTTAGGCGGTTCAGATCATTTTTGGTTCGGTTCGAGCGGTCTGAGCCCGGTTCCAAGTGTTTTGGACCGGTTTCGTAATAAAATTAGTGTAATTTTATTATTTTTGCAATCAGAGGGCCAAATTTTTCCTGGTTTCTGACTATTTTTTTTCTTTATGAATGTCATTTAGAATTTTTTCCACCTTATGATAAGCGTGTTCATGCATTTTTATTTATATAAGTGTTATATAAATATAGTAGAAATGCATGATTTATTTTATTTTCATAAGTAATTATTTATCATTGTTATAATTAGATTATATGGAAAATAAATTGCATGGAGCATGAAATTACTTAGTTTAAAATAAATGTTATTTTATTTAAGTAATTTGCATGATTCAATTAGTTGAATAATTTTTTATAATTCCAATTTGAAATTGTTTGTTCATTTTCTAATATAGTTCCTTGTCATAGGTTAATTATTAAAATTTATAAAGGTTATGAATAAAGGGGTTTTAAAACCCATAACCTATAACAAAGAATTGCATGCAAACATAGGAACTTGAGTTAAATTAAATTAGTTTTAAATCGTTTAAAATTATTTAGACCTAAGTTTAATTTCTAATAGAATTAGAAATTAGTCTAACATAGTATTTTAAATAGTTTAAAATATAGTAGGACAATAGGACCTTGGTTATAAGGGAACTCTACCAGTGATGTTTTGTCTAAGGTTGGGGGTACTTAAGCTGACGGTTAACTGAACACCTCCTACCTGTGAACTGACCTGGAGCTTGAGTTGAATTAACCATAGTCCTATTTTATATCTAGGTAATTAAAATTTTTATTCACCTAGACATAAGGTTAAAAGACCTAGTTATAATGGTTGTAATAGGCATAGACTTAGATTCTTTTAGCCAGAATCCAACTAAGTTAAACCTACACCCTAACCTTAGGAACTTAAGTGGAAGAAAACAAGATGTTCGCATTGAGTTTACTTTCACGTCCTCAAGAGTTCACACCGTGAGTTCCATGCTCGGCTACGTGGCGTCAGTAGGGTGTCCCCTTACGGTAAGTGTTTACATGGTTTAATAACAAGGCGAATGAGGGAAGTATCCATAGTAAATGGGAGCAGAACGCGTGTCAACGTATCCTACGGTCTCCTCCATTAGGTCGCACCATGAGATTTCTATAGTCTGCCTGCTAGGTTGTCTTGAAACAGCCAATCCCTACGGAGGGCCTGACTATAGGGATCAGAACACCGCGAACTCCAAAAATGGATAGGGCTAGTTTCGCCGACTCAATATGCCTACCTTCTTGGGGACAAGACCGAGTGAGCAGTTGAGGATTTAGCTTAGCAAGATGGAATTCACTCTTTCCGACTACTAGGGTAAGTAGATGAATGTTCCCTTAAGTGGTGTCTCCGGGACTTGAACAAAGGGTCCGACCCTCTCATTGATCCGAAAGGGACTTCTATTTGTTGGTAGGACCACAAACAAATTGTTCATTAGAGGAGCACTGGTACTTAAGGTACAAGATGTAACCCGGGGGTAAAATGGTAATTTGACCCTGCTGGTGTTACGAACATTCGTGAAGGATTGACTTGCTGTTATTGATCAATATCCGTTGATACAGAAATATATCTGCAGTGAGAAGAGTGCAACTACGAGACTTTAGTGGAGTGTTCCCGCAGTTAACTTATGGTAATTAGAAGGTTAATAAGATTAACCGAATAATTTCGTATCGTTGGAGCATCTAATCTGTAGGTCCATTAGGTCCACCTTCTAGCTCGTAAAGGTTCTTAGATCGTTTGAATTCGAAATGTTCAAATTCATTAAGGAATAAATTTAATGTATATAGATACGTTATAATATAAAGTTTTGGAACTTTATATTATAAATTTAATGTGAATATGATTCATATTAAATTATATCAGAGAATTAAATATTTGAAAGAGTTCAAATATTATTTTAAATGTGAATGAGATTCATATTTGGAAAACTATAGGTTAAAATTTAATGTGCCTTAGATGTGCATTAAAACTATAGGTTAAAGAGAAAATTTGATTAAATGTGATTTAATCCAAATTAAATATATGATATTTAATTTAATTTAATTAAATGTGATTTAAATTGATAATTATATAATTAAATATGATTTAATTATATTATATTATTAATTTTATTTAATTAAATAATAATTAGATTATTTTTTAACTAAATTAAGGGAACGTGTCATCCAGACACGTTCCCACTATCCTTCTCCTTCTCCATATCGATAGATTAATAGGGAGAAGGTAGACAGGTTGGTTAATCGATCAATCATTTCATTGTGTGCAATTAGTGAATTGCTTTCAGAAAACTCTCTCTCTCAATTTTCCTTTTTCTTCCAAAAGTTGGAACCCTTCCCACCAAGGGAGATCTAAGTGGAATCCAGAGATATAGAAGGTTTTCACTAGTGGTAGTGTTCTGTAAAAACAGAGAAGTTCTTTTGGTGATTCATGTGTTGTTGTATTCTTGGAGTAAGGAGTTGTTGTTGGAAAAACTACAAAGGTAATTGTTACTTACTTTTAATTTAATTTCTACACAGCATGTTTGCATGTTTAGTTCTATGCCTAATTAGATTAAGATTATGTTTATTCTCTGTTTTTACCAATGTATTGGTATTTGTGTTTAACCAAAACAAAGAAGCAAAATTGATCCATAAAACACATTTTCGCTACTCAAAGGGATCAGATTCCCATCACCGACCATCGTTGACGACTACCTCTGACGACCACACCGCCCACCCGACCACAGTTGACAACTACCTTTGACGACCACACCGACGATCCCGATCATTGTTGACGACTCTCCGACGACAACTCTGACGACCACAACAGTGACCTCGACCACTACTGACAACTATCTCCAACGACCATACAGGCGATCTGACCACCACAAATGACTACTTTCGATAACCACTCAAGAAACTTGTATACACCGATGATTCGACCATCGCTGACAACTACCTCCAACAATAACTTCAATGACCACATCAGCGACCCGACCACCTCTGACAACAACTCTGATGACTACACCGACGACCTGACCACTGCTGACAACTACCTCCGGCAACAACTCCAACGACCACACTAATGACCCCGACCACTACTGACGACTATATCTGACGACAACTCCAACAACCATACCAGCGACCTCGACCATTACTGACAACTACCTCCGACGACCACACAGGCGATCCGACCACCACTAACGACTATTTTTGACGACCACTCAAGAAACTTGTATACACCTATCTCAACAACCCAATCACTCGAGCAACGATTACCCCAACGACCTAACTTGTCCACAACTACCACCAACGATAACTCGACAAATCAATCTAGTGACTTGACAATCCTAGCGACCCAACCACCCGACAACCACCACTAACGACCACCCTGACAACTCGACCACCTAACAATCACCGTCAACGAGCACCTGATGACCATCCCAGCATCCCACCACTCCAATAACTAGGGGTGTATAATTAACCCGGTAACCCGAGTAACCCGGACTATCCAACCCATGGGCTGGGTTGGGTTAGATTTTTTTCAGTTTGGGTTGGGTTAGAAATTTGGAAAACAAAAAAGTTTGGGTCGGTTCTCGGGTTGGGCTTTTTAAGCTCGGGTCGACCCATCTCAACCCAAAGTTTATATTTTTTAAATTTTATTTTAATTATATATACTTATAAATGAATTATTTGTTAATTTTTTAATGTTTTTTTCTAGACTTCTAATAAATGTTAAGATGTTATGAACTTTGAAGTTTTATTTTGAATTTTATGTGATTTAGTTATTAATTTAAGAAAAAAATATTTAAAATAATTAAAAAATTATAAAAAATTAAAAATTAACCTTGCAACCTAATCTAATCCAATCTAAAAATATTGGGTTGGGTTAGGTTACTCTCAGGGTTGGTTGGGTTGAAGGAGTGACCAATCCGAATTGTTGGGTTGGTCCAAAAATCTCCCCCAACCCAACCTAACCTGACTTATGTACATCCCTACCGATAACCACTTCGACGACCACTTTACGGATTCCAACAACAACCTTGGTGGTCTAGTCGTCCAACAACCACTATCACCGACTACTCCGACAACCTAACCACCCTAGCAACCATCGTTGATGATCACTCATTGACCACTATAGCAACTACCCAGGTGATCCAACCACCTACTAACTCGATTACCTTGATGACCACTCTGACAAACACCCTGCGACTACTCTAGGGACCTAACCACCCGACAACCACTATCGGCGATCATCCAATGTCCACTCCAACAACTTAACCACCCCTACAATTATTGCCAACGACCACGAGTGACCCAACCACCTGATGATTTGATCATCTAGTTGATTTTTTTTTAAAAGGTTAAAATTAAACTAACAATAGATACTAAACAAAAATTTTAATTTCTAAAATAAAGTTCCAAAAATAGGGTTTTGAATACTTTGTGAACTAGAGTTTTAAATTTCTTAATTTCTTAAATAAACTTTTTTTTTTAATTTCTAAAATAAGGTTCCAAAATTAGGTTAATAATTTGAAATAGAATTTTAGATTCCCTAATTTATTAGATACATTTCTACTTTTTAATTTCTAAAATACAATTCTAAAAATAGTTATCTAAATAGTTTGTAAAACATAATTTTAATTTCCCAAATTTCTTAAATAAATCTCTAATTTTTTAATTCTTCTAATAGAGCAAAAGAGGTTTTTGGATACTTTGTGAAATAAAATTTTAAAGTCCCTAATTACTTGAATATACTTCAATTTTTTTAATTTCTAAAATAGAATTCCAAAAATAAGTTTTTGAATACTTTATAAAATAGAGTTCTAAATTTCCTAATTTATTAAATAGACTTCTATTTTTTTTAATTTTTAAAATAGAGTTCCAAAAAATAGTTTTCAAAATATTTTGTGATGTGAAATAGAGTTTAAATTCCATAATTTCTTAAATAGACTTCTATTTTTTAATTTATAAAATAGAGTTCCAAAAATACTTTTGTAGATATTTTTTGAACAGAGTTTAAATCCTTAATTTCTTAAATAGGCTTTCAATTTTTTAATTTCTAAAATAGAGTTCCAAAAATATCTAAATACTTTGAAATAGAGTTTTAAATTCTCTAGTTTCTTAAATAGAATTCAAATTTTTTAATTTTTAAAATAGAGTTCCAATTTTGTAACCCATTTATGTCATACAAGAGTTTCTACCATTAACAAAACATCCACTAAAAAATTATAGAAATTAGGAGAACAAAACAACTAAAGTAAAGGGGAAAAAAAAAACAACATAAACTCATGATTCAGAACACTGCACCCCAAATACTGTTTTCTTATTTTCAAGCTTTATAACACTGTACCCTAAACACAACTTTCTGATTCCCAGATTTCAAAATCCCAGAACAAGCACCCCAAGACTCTGATTCTCAGAATTTTGAATCCAAGACAGGTGGCCAAACATCTCTAAAGTTCAAGTTGGCGAACCTTGCTTTCCAATTTTTCTAATTTCCTGTTGAAGGCAATTGCACGATAAATTTTTTTCCTATTCAAACGATCATCAAATTGACTTAAATAGTTATTTCTCAAGTTTTTTTAAACAAAAAAAGAAAAGAAAATAAAGCATAGAAAAAATACATTAATAAAATAGGTTATTTTAAATAGTAAATTAATTAGAGTGATTTTAATTATAATAAATACTAAATAAATTTTGTTATATTGATATTTTTTTTCTTTATCTTAATTGATGAGCATAGTGGCAAATGATTTTCTAAATGAATAACTTTTTAATAATTTAATAGTTTAGTTAAATACCTATATAACAAAATTGTTATATAGATACTTTCTTTCTTATCCTCAAATAATTTTCTAAATTAATAACAATTTAATAATTTAGTAGTTTAAAATCACTTTTTAAATCAAACATAATTTTAAAACACTTTCACAATATGAAAATCACTTTTAAAAGATTAGAACTAAGCATTAAAAATGATTGTATGAAAATTAATTTAACATAATCAATTATAACTAAATTTATTTTTTCAAAATCAATAATTCAACCATCACTTCTAAATGTGCACTAACTTTTTCAACTTCTTGGGGAGTAGAGTTGGGGGAATAGAGTTCGAAGACTTCTTTTTTAGTCAAACAATTCTAGGATTTAAGGATTCAATTAGTGCCTTATCTAATAAACTACGGTGCTAAAATATCATTTGAGTTTCATTCCATTTTAGTCTTTCTATAGTGCCTTATCTAATAAACTACAGTGCTAAAATATCATTTGAGTGTCATTCTATTTGTCTTTCTATACTTTCAAATGTCAACTTTAATCCAATAAAACTTAAAAGTGGTGTAAAAAAAGTTTAGTCTCTATTGGTCTTTATTATAAAAATTTTGAAAATATGTCCTCCTTATGTATTTTTTGCACAAAAATTATGATAATTCAACCAATTTCAAAAAAAATAACTTCAAATTAAATAACAGCAGAGATCAATTTTAATTTTTCTTAAAAATACATAGACTAAAATTATGCATTTAAAAGTGTACATATGTATAGATTATTATTGACACACGAAGAAATTTCACACTAAGGGTGTTTGGTTTATGGGGTTGGGTTGAGTTGGGTTAATAACCCAACTCCTTGTTTGGTTCACCAACACCGGTGACTTAATAACTCAATTCCATGGAGTTAGGTTATTAACTCAACCGTACAATACTTTCCGGCGACTTTCCGATGACGACCCGACGACTCTCCGACGGCGGCCTGACGACGGTCCGACGAGATGAAAAAAGTGGAGAAAAGAAGAAGATGATGAGAGTTTTGAAGTGTGCCTTTAAGTTGCTAATACTCTAGTTTAAATAGGCACCAAAAAGTCCTAATTCTTTTAGAACAAGGAATTCTAATCCTTTTAGAAAAAGAAATCCTAAACCTTTTTAAAACAGAAATCCTAATCCGTTTTTAAACTTTGAAACACCCTTTCCTAATCCTGATCTGATTATCCAAAGATTTAAATTTAAAACAAATACAATTAAAACACCTAATTTTACAGCACATCACAATATACCCATCTAAGAAAAACTTTCATTTTCGAAAGTTCCTAGAACTTTACAACGGTCACGTCCTCGAGCCATAATCTAAACTTAAACTCTAAACTACCTTAACACAATAACAAAGAAGTCAAAAGCATAGCATAACAAGTGTCAACACACAAGCAACTCAAATAACTTTAACTACTTTACAAAATAAAAGCAAACCTGGAGATAATGAGGCGAGTTCCTGCGAGAGGCTATAAGGATCATTGCCTACGATGTAGGCGAGTATGCAGAATCTAAAACTCATGCTTTGATACCAACTGTAACGACCCTAATTTTTCAAACTCAAAATTTCCTAGGGGTGTTACTAAGCAACACCGACTGCACCAAAAATTTCGGTAGCATAATGGCGTTGCTAAGACCTTAATGACATATCTAATATTTTATAGACATGCAACTTCAATATGACATAAAATATTTAAGTATGTTGGCATATTTTGAACATTTTCACAAGGTAAACTATTTATTCCACTCTAAAGATGTCCATAGACAATGCATGTGTTTAGACTATTAATACTAAATTAATACCTACTTAAATTAAAATAAAAAGTAGTGGTGAACATGTGGATAAAAAAAGGAATAAAATTCATATTGAAGAGTAAAAGTTCTAAATAATGAATTTAATTGGAAAAGAAATATTGATATCAACTCAATATCCATTACTTTTGCAAATATCCCTAACATACATTTGGCAAATGGTAATATATATTGTAATTTTATAATTGATCACATAATTGAGTTTTGAAATTGTAGATAAATGTGTTTGTATTTGATTTGTTGTGAAAACAAAGTAAGGAAAAAAAGTCACAAAAAAATCAGATCTTTCACTTTACATAAAATAAAAATGATTTTTAGGGAAGAAGAAAAATTAATATCAATCTCAATATCCAGTACTGTTCTAGATACCACATACATCTTGCAAATGGTAATATATATTGTAAATTTGTAATTGATCTCATAATGAAGTTTTAAAATTGTAGACAAATATGCTTGCAATTGATTTAGTGGAAACAAAAAAGTAAAGAAAAAAAGTAAAAAAAAAACAGATTTATTCACTTTACAAAAAAGTGCACCAAATACTCATGACATAATAACTCAACTTTGTAAATCCAACTCTGCAAACTAAACACTGATTTTCAGATAACATAAAAAAAACATCGCATCATTCTTTTATAATAGACAATATACTAAACATATGCTAGATACTTGATACTTCATATTCATAACATACTAAATAACGAAATTTATCTAACAAAAGTCTGGGTAATTTAAAATATATATATATATTCTTTATTATGAAACAGAAGGTTGTGATTGCACTTTTCAAGAATTCGGCTAGAACTTAGAAGGATAAGAGAAGAAAAAAGCGGTGGACAAAGTAGTATTGTTATTATTTTCTAATATAAATGATGAATATTACTCAATATATACCCAATGAATAGCTTTTGGTTGGTCCAATTTTTCGCAGACTCCATATAATTTTACGTAGCAAACATTGAATGAGATTTCTATAATTTTTGAGAAGATGTTAACGTAGTAGTACTACCAAAACTTATGCAAAGGAAGTATGTAGTAATATATATATATATATATATATATTTTGAATTCATCTTACTGAATTTCGTATTCTGAATTTTAAAAGCCAAAACACTTTTGCCTATTTGGATAATTTATAATTTATAAGTTATGTTATAATAATCTGGAGAATATTTATCACTCATACTATTATAACTCATACTAAAAAACTATGCATTTTTTAAACATATTACCTACTCAACCCTCCAAACAAGCACTCATACTATTAAATTCTAGACTAAACAACTATCCATTCTAAACAATATTATCCACTCAACGCCCCTTAAGAGTTGAAACTCAACCTAACAATAAGGATCTTGAACAAGGTCTTCCCTTCAAGGAGTAGGAGTTTTGCTCCCCTATATATGGAGGAGTGTTGCTCCCCTATATATGGAGTACTTGAACCCGCTTAAGGACCGGACTCGAGAGACATCAATTTTTTTTTTATTTATTAAAACTGACAGCTCTAAAGCCATTATAACCAAAGGCACCAGGCCCTTACCAAAAAGTTCTTTTTAAAAAAAAATTCAACAAGACGAGCCACATCCAGGAGAAGGAATTGACAAATATATACAATTTATATTCAAAGCAAAGAGATGAAGTTTGTTACAAGTTTTCACCAGGGAAACTTTATGTACAAAGTCATCCTGAAACGTTTGAAAGCAGAAGGGGAATTAACAAAGTCAAAGTTCAATAATGTAAAAGGAAAATAAGCCCCATAAGACAAAAGATAAATAAAGGGAGGTCTCATCAAGCTTCTACTTGTCATAGCTTTCTGTACTCTGAACAACTTGTGCTCGCTCTAATAGTCAATTTCGCCGATGGCCCCAACAAGAATTGCAGACCTCTCAAGCACTGGCGAACATCTTCCCAAACTTCTGAATGCCCTTCGTACGTTTAGCAGGGACGCGCTTCAGCAAAGCAACTCCGATCGAGCTGCTTTTGCTCTGCGATAACATAAACTTGAATGAGTTTATGGGACAGGATATACATTGAATTATGATCATTGGTTAGAAAACTATGTAATGTGACTTACCATACGGCAAGTTCCTGCCTCAAGGTCACAGATGGGATATTCATGGGGGCAGCAGCTGTAATGATCGTCGCAACAGGTTGCGGACTCGAGCGGGCAGCATCCCCAACCAAAGCAGGTATTTCCATACTGATAGATACAGCAGCAGGTACTTCCTTCTTGGCACGAGTAGTATTCGTCGCATTCGGTCGGGGTCGGGGGCTTGGCAGGGGAGGGTGGAGAAGGAGCAGGTTTTGGAGGGTTATCTCCAGACTTGACGGGGTATGAAGGCTCGACGGCTATACCACACTTGCCAGTGGTAATGTTGGCCACATTTCTCTCCAACCTAATATAACCATTCTCTCCCCAGTTTTTGCCCCAAGAATTCCTCACAATCCAATAATCTGTACCATTTTCTGTGCCATATCCAACTGCAACGACACCATGATCCAGATCGGTTCCACAACGTCCGGTGAAGACACCCTAAATGATGCATAATCATAGATTGTCTTTAAACCAGTCACACATAACATTGAATGATGATTGTCTTAAAAAAAAGATATACAGAACCCTGAATGACGCAGAAACAAACATAGATTGTCTTTAGAACACAGACAAAACACCGGAATAATGCATACGCACAAATTGTCTTAAAACACACCCAAACACGACCGAAAACACCCTAAATGATGACAGATTGTGTTAGTTCCTGTTTGTAATGACTTTTCAAGTGCTTAAAAGGATTTTTTTTGGTGTTTTTAAGTGTTTTTTTAAACACTTAAACATAAACCGACCCTTAGAAACACAAGGAAGAACACAACACCTGAATGATGCATACTTATCAACACTATAAATGATCCACAAACATAGATTGTCTTTAAAACACACACAACAGAATATGCTCGAATAAGCATTCAAAACAGATATATTTTCCTAAGCCAGAGATGTCAAAACCTTAGCCTTGTGAAACGACATTCAGGAAGTTGTTCAAATATAAAGTGATTACCGATTGGTAAAGTTGGAAGGCCCTGCCACCAGCTTCAATGGCAACACTAACTGGTTGATTTGCCACAGCCTTTTTCAAGGAGCTCTCATCATTCTCAGGAACATCTTCATATCCATCTATGCTTACAGCCTTGGCATTTCTCTGTTGACAAAACATTAGCAACCAACCAAATCAAATTAGGATGCTGGGTACAATAAATGAATCAAATGAAGCAGTTCGAGCCAAACCCGGTTGGGATCGCAAGCGCCATCGTGACCCTTGTAAGGGTAATCTTCCTCAGTGTCAATTCCACCATTGTCAACGATGAACTGGAAAGCATAGTCCATCAGACCACCATTGCATCCCATGTTAAATGATTTGTCACAGTCCACAAGCTCCTGTTCGGACAGAGAGATCAATTCACCAGTGGCAATTTGATTTATTCCTTCCACTGCAGCAACAGTTGAGAAAGCCCAACAGCTCCCTTCATTCAAAACATAATCCAATTACTTTAATCATCCATGAAAATCTGTACAAGCAATGTAGAAAAAGAACTAGATTCTAGCACAGAAAAACCATTATTAAAACAATCCTCCAAGATAAAAGGTTTCTTGGAAAACAAGTTTTTTCGAAAAGTTTCTAAGGAGTTTCCTGATGTGATCGATGATCATTAACCAATCGTCAGAGATTAAATCAAGCTGTTTTAAACAGATACAAATCATGATCGGGGTTAAACGTTAACCAATGTCTAATGAATCTATTTTAGACAAATGTTTCCTATAAATATGGATCTAGTAACAAATTTCCAGGTAAAATTAGCATCAATCCACGACAAGAGTCAAAAATCAAAGAGACCCAATGAGAAAAGGAAAAGAAAACACAGAATCCAACAATCATTCCTAGTTTCCCATCGGATCAGTTCAACAAAAATGGAGCAAAAAAAGGAAGGAAAAAAAACTCACCACACTGTCCTTGATCTTTAACAGCCACAACAGCGCCCTTCTTTACCCAATCGACATGATCCGGCAGATCATCGCCGGGCGCCGCCGCGTACCTACCGCTCTTGGAGGCGGAGAGCCGGTGCTTTCGGGAGAGCCGGCCGCCCAAAAACATGGCCCGATACTCCTCATTGGTGAGATCCGCGAAACGGGTCAATCCAACCTTATAAGTCCGCGATTCCCTGTTATGTTCATCGATGAACCTCAGATTATCCTTGAAAATCTCAAAGCGCCTCTCCTTCTCGCCGAGAGCGTTGTAAGCTTTTCCATGGTGGACCAACCACGACTCGTACAGAAACGCAACCTCCTCCTCGGTCCGCTGAGGGGATCCAATTTGGGAATCGGGAATACCCAAGTGGTGTTTTGCATTTTCATTGATGATGGAGAAGCTCGATGAATCAGAAGCCGATGAAAATGAGAAAAAACAGAGGAACAGGGCTAGAAAAGCGAGGATGGAGAAGGGAAAACTGTGAGAAATCGCCATGTTTGGTGGGTTGGGAAGAAAAGAAAAATGGGTATGAAGGGAAAGCAAAGGGGATTCGCGAATTAAATAGGGAAGTTGAGAAGATGGGATTGGCAAAAGAAGTCCGAAATTACAGAGAATATTTGCAACTTCGAATCTGTTTGAAAACTCCACTTTTCGCCATTGGTGGTGGTGGGCCCATCGGCGTTGTCAAAGCGTGGCTAATTAATAATGGTTGGATAAAAATTTTAAATTTTGTTTGTGAATTTTATCCCCGTTGGATAAGAATTCAAAATATTTATTTGGTTAAACTATCATGTAATTTGATGATTGTTTAATTTTACTCTTTATAGATTTAAATGTAGAATAAAACTTGGTACCTATTATTAATTTATTTTTAATTTTTCTTAAAATAAGTAGTCTCTCTTTTTCTCTACAACTTTTGTAAGTATATTTACCTTGTACATTATTTTGTATTGAAATTATTATTTTGATAAAAAATAACTTCTAATTTATCATAGGGACCAATTTTAAGTTTTATTGAGAGTATATTGACTAAAATTAGATATTTAAAAGTACCAGAACCAAAATAAATCAAAGTTCAAAGTAGAGGACTAAAATATATTTTAACCAATTTATTTTAATAGTTAATCTATGAAATTTTGAAGTCTTTTTAAAATTATAAATTTAGTTTTTAAATTCATAGATCTATTAAACACAAAAATAAAATTTTAAAAGGTCTATTATACACAAAATTTAAATGTATATATAATAGATAAATTGATTTTTAAAAATTTTGTATTTTTCAATAAAAGTTTAAGAACTAGATGCAAAATTGAAAGTTTAAGAATCTATTAAACACTCTTGAAAGTTAAAATCAAATAGAGACAAATTTTAAAGTTTAAAGTTTAGGATTAAATTTGTAATTTTACACATTTTACTAAATTTTTTTTCATATATCTAGTGGTCTATAATTATCGCTAAAAAGCTCTCTTCCTCCAAGTAAATTCTTTGGAGTTGAGCCCATCTCTAAATTTGGGGAGAAATTGAATGAATGAACTGTTGTTTACCAAATTTAACTTCACTTTTTAAAAAAATAAAATATCAATTTTTAAGCTGGACTTGGAGGGTATGCGTAATTAATTTTTATGAAAAATTTGGTCAAAATAAATTTTAGAATTGGATAAGCCTTCCGATTTTCATTTTTTATTCTTTTTGGAAGAATCATTAGAAAGAATAATTTTATGTGTCTATTATTTTTATTTTTGGATAAGCGTTTCAATTTTTATTTCAACTGTTTTTTTTTAAGAACTATTAAAAAGAATAATTTTATTTGTCGAGTATTGAACTGATAGAAGCTTTAAGAAAAAAGAGGACACTATACCAGAACTTTTACTTTTTTAGATTCGTTGGGTTATTATTCATAATACGCTTTGACTTCTTTAGTCAAAATTATTCAAATTGGTGATTAGAGAGAATTTTACGTTACTTGTTTGAAATTAATGGGTAAATCCACGTACGCATAGGTTAGATTTCGAGTTCTAAATGTATTTGATATTTTGTTAAATTATTAATTAAAAAAATAACAATAAAGTTGATTTTTATATAAAATTTAAGAGAATTCTAATGGATAGCAAAAAAATATTATAATAATTACAAATCTAACCATAGTTTTTTAGATTTGCAAATATAACAAAAAATTTTAAAATCTAATTTTTTTCGTTTTTATATTATTCCAATTTTACCCTCATTGGTGTATCAGTAGGATATTTGATATACTTAATATTTGTTATATCGGTCAAATAATATATACATAAAACAAATATGTACTTTTTAGGTATATATAGAGAGCATATCATTAATATTTTACATATTTAATATATATATTTTATTTTAGATATATCTGATATACTAAATATGAATTTCTTACCACGAAATAAGTGAATCAATTAAACAAGTATATTAACTAAAAACTAGTAAATATAAATCATTAATAAAGTAAATAACTAAAATAAAGTATGTAGGTAGCATATCAATGATATGCTCTATATATGTATAACTCATATGTGAATTATTGATATACTATCGATAAATTTTATATATGTATATTAGCAATATATCAGTTATATATTTTATATTAGGTATATCATTATTATATCAACGATATATCATTGACAGACTACTGACAAACCTTATATTAAAATACATAAAATAAAATATATCAATAGTGTATCAATGATATCTTCTATATTATGTATATGTGGCATACTCATATTCTTGATAAACTTCATAGAAGTATATTAGTTTATCAATGATATACTTTATATTAGGTATATTGTTGGTCTATCAATAATATACCATTGATAGACTACTAAAAACTTTTTATAAACAACACCTGTGAAAAATAAAGTATATCAAAATGCACCAGTGATACATTTTATATCATGTATATATCATATACTACTTACTGATATACTTTTGATTAACTTCAAATAAGAATATCAGTAGCATATTATGTATTTACTTTTTGATTAGGTATATCGTTAGCCTATCAGAACTATCATTGATAGACGACTGATATTCTCCATATTGAAAAACATGTGGGAGAGCATTTGTGACTTTTTTCTCAAAGGGTTGGGCACGATGTTTTTGCTATTTTTACAAATTCAATATATGAATGATACTTCTACAATTACTATATAATATTTTGTCATGCAAGTGGCATTAAAATTTAAGGAATAAAACAAAACATTTAGAAGGTGAAGAATAAATGAAGCGTTTAAAAGTAGGAAAATTAAGTAATGGCTAAAAAAAATTAATAATAATGAAAAATGACTAAAAATGTTCCATATTTGGAGTTTTAGTTAAAGTGATTTTAGGGAAGAGAGTGAAGTTTTTTTTCCATTTATACCCCTAGTATATTCGTGTATTTACAGTCAAATCGTATAAAATTGATATATTTTTTTTAAAGATATGTTAATAATTTCTAGAATTCAATATTTATCTAAAAATTGATATAGATTTTTCAATACCTTCTTTTAGGTTAGTTATAACTTTTCAGAATCTAATATTCATCTTTTTAAATAGAAATTCATAATCATAATCTATAAAATGAGTTTAAGAGAAAATCCAAAAACTCAAAGCAACCACGAGATACAAAGATAGTATCTAAAAGATTCTAGATGGAGAAAAGAGAGAAAAAAAGATTTACAAAAATTAGAGTTCAAGAATTTGAATATGTGCCTACATATTTATGAAATTAAAGAAAAAGGCAGGGTTGCAAAATGATTTTGGCAAAGGTGTAAAACAAGGGAAGAAGACATTTTTCATGCAATTTGAGGTTGTACTTATGTTTAAAAAAAATCTAAAAATTTACTTCCTTCTACGATATGAGTTGTTTATGTACAATTCATAATTGATGATCTTCTAAGTTTGGTGCAAGATTTTGTGCACGTGAAATGGGAAAAATAGATCTAATATTGTCAGATTACTGATATTAGGATTAGTGATGGAGAAGTTCTAACCTAATTAGAAGTTCACCTGAAGAGCGGTAAGAAAATTAGGTATTTACTTTTTAAGTTAAATATTTATCACTTTATACATCATGTGTATACTGATATTTATGATTTCTTTTGTGTGTGTGTGTGTCTGGGACAACTTAGCAACATTCATAGATGAGTTGATGTTACACTAAAGGTTATCAAGTTTGGAACATGTCCTCATATATTATGTACATCCCAAAATATATATATATATATTACGTCAGAGAAGGGAGAACGAGTTTTAGGTGGAGCATTAATTGTGTCAGGTGGATTAATTACACCTATTTATCTCCTCGTATGGCTCATATGTGAGGGGATAATTTTTTTTTTTTGTTTATTCTTGCATGGTATGTGAGTATTTACGCATACTTCGACTCACTTATTACGTTAAGAATAGAGATATATGTTCCAATATATATATTAAGTTAGATGGTCGAGAAAATTCATTATTTTTATCTCCGATCTTCTCTCGTATGTGTAATTTATTAATTTTAGTTATCTTCTATTCTATTTTAGCAATCTAGTTCGATCCATGTTGATTGGAAGTGTTAGATTAGATTCACGTTAGGTGGGTATTTACACATATTTCTATTAATTTATTATGATAGAAAAAAAGTGTGACAACTCCAAATTTTAGGAAACATTACAAACTTACGAGTGAGATGCCCCAAAGATTTCAGCAACATAACCACATAACTACAATAGTACCAAAATTTTTCTAGTATCTGTTAGGCAACAAAATACAGTTCTATATAGAACCACTAATTAGTCATTCAAAACTCCAACCCAATAATCCCTAAGGGCCTGTTTGGCCCACTGGTTATTATAACCCGTGTTATAATAACCTGTGAAATACTTTACACCCC
The DNA here is from genome assembly GCA_036507285.1 of Trichosanthes cucumerina. Classification (NCBI taxonomy): domain Eukaryota; kingdom Viridiplantae; phylum Streptophyta; class Magnoliopsida; order Cucurbitales; family Cucurbitaceae; genus Trichosanthes; species Trichosanthes cucumerina. The sequence continues at coordinate 11,595,827 of CM071836.1, read as the reverse complement.
AAACACACCAAACACAGACTATTATAACCCCAGACTATACTACTCTGCATTTTAAATAATATTATATGTTTCATAGACTATAATAACCCACAGACTATTATAACCCCCTGTTATTATAACCCATTCAGCGCCCCAAACAGCCCCTAAAGATTCAGAATCACCCAATAACTCAAGTTTCTCAATAACTCCAAGCAATTCCATCTTCAAAGAAGGCAACCTAACTAGTCTACTACAGATCTTTTAGCATCAACAAAATACCTAACAACAACCAACTTAGACAAAAGGATAACATAATTCTCCATATGTAGTCACCTTGAGAAACAAACTCCAACTAAAAGGAATAAAACACGGTGCTAAGTCGCAAACTAGATATCACTATAAACATTAAACTAATGAGGCCAATTAAGAGAATGAAACGCCAACAAGTCAACAACAAAATCCAATTCACTACAAAAGTAATTCATCTAACAAAGCATAACAAAGACAACTACTAATTAAGGAGCAACTAGTTATGGTCTTTTTCCTCTCATGTCTCCTCTTCAGCATCACCAGGATCGTAGTTTTCATCATCAACTACAAAACGTGGTGGTAAGTCAGTACCTAACACGTACTGATAAGTAGCTCACACCTGAAGAGCCACCGAGCAACATACAAGGCGGAACCACATGCTTTCATAACAAGCTAAACATACACCACATACAAATACACACGTACAACAGACTCAATTCCAAATCATAATCACACATACACCATACTCATGTCATGAATATGGGACCAAAACCCAAGCTCAACCATGCTCACCCAAGATCTAATTCGTTCATATGTAGCCAAACTACTTCAGATTCCTTCAAGACCTGCTAACCCCTGGCCATTTTTACCTAAGGTCTCATCGCCTCTCTACGACACTTAGCATTCATCCCTTAACTATTTTTATCCAAGGGCTCGAACTGTACATTCCTCTCTTGACCATTTTTATCCAAGGCGAATGACGGCTTAATCACATCGACCCTTGACCCATTTTTACCCAAGGCCTTGACAATACTCACTCGTATTCTAATCCATTCATGTTTAACCAAACTACCTGAGACTGAATTCTTTGAGACTCGCCAACCCCTGACCATTTAGATCTAGAGCCTCAGTGGTTCTCTACGGCGCTCAGCGTTCGACCATTGACTATTTTTACCCAAGGCCTCGAACTATGCATTACTCCTTTGACCATTTTTTACCTAAGGCAAACAATGACTTAACCACGTCGACCCTTGACCATTTTTACCTAAGGCCTCAACGACTCAATCCACATCGACCCTTGACCATTTTTTACCTAAGGCCTTGATGTTTCTCTGAATTCAACAGTGACATACTACCTCTTAATCATTTTTACCCGAGGCGACCTAGTACTAACTCCACTTTTCTTTACCTTCTACAAGGTTCGCTAACCTCATTCATTCTCACTAGAATACACAAATCCTATGTATCATGCTCGTAGCTCATGATTGTGCCAAAATTACACATACAACCCTAACGTGTTTTTGCAACTAACAACAATAAATCATCATGCATCCAAATTGCAATATCAAAACACTCTCAACAATTCAACATGCTTATTACAAAGAACATAACATAACGTGTTAAGGACTGCCCATTTATCACAACATTCTAATTATATTTCACTTAAAGAACGATTCAATACAATAAGGTATACGCAAATAAGCAATTAAAACACACAACATGCTAGCAAACGACAAACAAGCCCAACGGCTAGACTTCTACTTACTAAATTTCTTAAAGCACTCCTAACACAATCCAAGAGATTCCTAAAGAACAAGTTCAATACTTAGAGATTAGAAATCAATTCAAACTCCTAAATCGAATGTTAGAGAGATTTTAAGAAGAATGTTCTTACCCAAAACTGCCTTAGATTTAGTTTGAACAATTTGAAATTAAACTGAATCCTAAAACAAAATATGTTCAAGGTTAGAAACCTATCTACAACATTCGAATGGAGTTCGAAAGAGTCTAAAACACACTAGTACATACTGAACACTGTCAAAGGACCTCGAAACCTTGTTGGTTAGTGCTTGAAGATGTTAAAACTTAGTCAAAACTACAAACCGAAAGCTTCTACAAGTTAAAACCTACAAATAGGAGGCCTTAAAGGTTAGCAACTAAACTAAGGTACTCTAAATGAATTTGAAAGATTCTAAAGCATGTCAAAACTTATTGAAACACACCAAATGAGCACAAATACTTACGGGTTAGTGTTCGAGTTGGTTAAAAAATACCAAACTAACCGCTACGGGCTATGGGTAAACTAATCCAATGCTATTCAAGTTGTGGGTCACAGTCAAAAGTATTCGAAACTGCAAATAAAGGATATTTATGAACTAGTTTACAACAATTTTAAAGAGTTTGAAAGGGGTTTAGAGCATCCTTACCTATCGAATCTTACCCAAGATTACTTGAATCTTTGTTGGACATCGTTCTAACATGCTTATTCCTACAAAATTGGCGTCATTAGGGATTAGGTAATGCAAAATTGAAGTTGATTGAATGTGGGGTTAGTGTCGAACCTTGTTTAAAAGAAGAGAAAAACATTAATAATGGGTTGTTGAACGAAAAAAACAAAGGAAATCGTGTGGGCTAACTTGAGTTACCCAAGTTACACGCCTAATCGCAGTGTAAACACACCGTTTATCAAGGACTTCACCGGCTTTGTGTTCGATGTGGACCGTCGCCGAACCCAGGACCTGCGTTGTTCTCTTGCTGAGTAAAAGTCATGTTTCGCTAGCTGCTGCTCATGGGTCTGAGGTACCGAAAGGAAGGAGAAGAAGGAAATGTTAAACTTATTCAAGTTGTTACCAATTCTTTAGGATAGTTAACTATTCTTAAATTTTTTACTATTTTTTGGTAAGTCTATTTTTGGTGTATTAAAGCCTATATAAAGGCCTTTGTTTTTAATCAAATCATCAATCACTTTTCATTCATTCCTTATTCGTTTCTTTCAATAGTGTTCTCCCCATTTAGTTTAACAAGTGGTATCAGAGCTAGTTGTGGCATCTTTTCTTAGCCATTAAACCAACCTCCATTCCTTTATCTTCAAAAGCTTGCAAGCAATAGTTATGGCCTCTGAGAACTATGTGCAACCAACAATTCCTTGCTTTGATGATGAGCATGTTGATGGAAAATTTTTTGTGGTCCAAAGAGTATTGGGCCATTGTCGAAGCATGAGTAGATGAACCAATTGTTGGAGTTGTTTTGTCAGAAGTTGAACAAAAGAAGCTAGAGGAACGAAAATTGAAGGATCTTAAGGCAAACAATTATTTATTCCAAGCCATTGATCGCGCCATCTTGGAGATCATCTTGCAAAAGGATACATGTAAGCAAATTTGGGACTCCATGAAGAAAAAGTATCAGACACGACGAGGGTGAAAAGACAATAGCTTCAAGCTCTTCGCAAAGAGTTCGAGATTCTTCAAATGAAGCAAGGTGAGTCTGTGGATGTGTGTTTCTCACGGACCTTGGCTATAGTAAACAAGATGCGGATCCATGGAGAGAAGATTGAAGATGTAGCCGTAGTTGAGAAGATTCTTCGGTCAATGGATCATAAATTTGCATATCTAGTTTGTTCAATTGAGGAATCAAAAGATATCGATAACTTATCAATTGATGAATTACAAAGTTCTTTACTTGTGCATGAGTAGAGAATGACGTCAAATGCAAGTCCAACTGAAGAACAAGCCTTGAAGTCTTCAACTCATGGTGAAAACTCAACTTGAAGAGGTCGTGAAAAATGGCAAGGAAGAGGAAGAGGTGATGGCCATGATCAACAGAAGCAAACATCCAACAACTCGAAGTTTGATAAGTCCAACATTCAATGTTATCGTTGCCAGAGGTTTGACCATTACAAGTCTGAATGCAGGACTAAACTTAATCGTGGAAAAGTAGAGCAATCCAATTTCATTGAGAAAAATGAGCAAGAAACCCTATTGATGACGTGCCAACACAACGATGAACTTGGACCAAACATATGGTACATAAACACTGGTTGCAGTAATCATATGTGTGGTAACAAGTCTCTATTTTCTCATTTGGATGAAAGTTATTATTCCACTATTTCATTTGGTGATAATTCTAAAGTAGATGTAGTGGGTAAAGGCAATATTCAAATCAGAACAAAAAAGGAAAATGTTGAAACAATATCAAATGTGTTTTATATTCCTGATTTGAGAAGCAATTTATTGAGTGTTGGACAGCTATAAGAGAAGGGTTATGCCACAACCATCAAAGAAGGCGCCTGTGAGATATATGATCTCAGGAGATGATTAATAGCTCGTGTTGAAATGGTCTCAAATAGGTTGTTCCCACTCAAACTAGAAGGTCTGGAATTATGCTTGAAGACTAACCTACCAAGACCCCACGTGGCTTTGGCATTTGCGATATGCCCACCTGAATTTTAATGGTTTGCAGGTCCTTTCTCAAAAGCAAATGGTGGTTGGTCTTCCCCAAATTTCACCTCCTACAAAAATATGTGAAGATTGTGTTATTGGCAAACAACATCGTGAGAATTTTCCAAAAGGCAAAGCATGGAGAGCTCGTAATCCTTTTGAGTTGATCTATTCCGACATATGTGGCCCAATAAACCCAATATCAAATGGGAACAAGAAATATTTTATTTCTTTTATCGATGACTTTTGTAGAAAAATTTGGATTTATTTCTTGCAGGAAAAGTCAGAGGCGTTTTCAATTTTCAAGAGCCTTAAGGCAAGAATTGAAAATGAAATTGGGAGGAAAATCAAAACCCTTCGAACGGATCGTGGAGGAGAATACATGTCACAAGAATTTATAAATTTTTGTGCCGAGCATGGAATTCGACGACATTTAACAACAGCTTACACACCTCAACAAAATGTTGTTGCCGAAAGAAAGAATCGGACGATCCTCAACATGGTTCGAAGTATGATTGCTAATGGAAGAGTTGCAAAGCAATTCTGGCCAAAAGCAGTAAATTGGGGTGTTCATGTTTTGAATCGAAGTCCCACTTTTTCGGTTAAAAATATGACTCCTCAAGAAACTTGGGTTGGGCGTAAACCATCTGTTGATCACTTTAAGGTGTTCGGGTGCATTGCATATGCACACATTCTTGACGAGAAAAGGAAGAAGTTAGATGATAAAGGCAAAAAATGTGTCTTTCTTGGCATCAGTGAGCAATCAAAGGCTTACAAATTGTTCAATCCAATCACAGGTAAATTGTAATTAGCCGAGATGTTATATTTGATGAACTAAACACTTGGAATTGGACAGAAGGCACTATAGAGCAACAATCAATACCGGTGAACTTAGAAGACAGTGATGTATCGTTGTCTCCACAACCTGAAGATCCAGTCCAACAACCAGTTGAGACTACTGAGACTCAAATAGAAGGTACAAGCTCAAGAACACAACGAGTTAGAAGAAGACCAACTTGGATGGAAGATTATGAAGTTAGTGGTGATCTTTCTGATGAAGCACTTGTCCATTATGCTTTATTATCAGAATGTGATCCATTAACTTTTGAAGAAACTGTCAAAGATACAAAGTGGAAGCAGGCAATGGATGAAGAGATTAAGTCGATAGAAAAAAACAACACTTGGGAGCTATCAGTACTTCCTGAAGGCAAAAATCCATTGGTGTTAAATGGGTTTACAAAACAAAGCTGAATAAAGATGGCCAAATAGATAAGTGTAAAGCTCGTCTCGTTGCAAAGGGGTACAAACAACAAATTGGCGTTGATTACAATGAAGTTTTTGCTCTAGTTGCAAGACACGATACCATTCGAATGGTGGTAGCATTGGCAACACAAAATAATTGGAAAATTCTTCAAATGGATGTAAAATCAGCCTTTCTGCATGGAAACTTGAATGAAGAGGTTTTCATAGATCAACCTCCTGGTTATGTTCAACAAAGCGACGAAAGAAAGGTATATCGGCTAAAGAAAGCTTTATATGGTTTGAAAGCTCCTAGGGCTTGGTACAGTCGAATTGCAGCCTATTTCATTAAAGTTGGATTTGAAAAATGTCCATATGAGCATACTCTCTTTATTAAATTTCAACTTGCAAACAAGATTTTGATAGTATGTTTGTATGTAGATGATTTGATCTATACAGGCAATGATTCGATTATGTTTGAAGAATTCAAGCAATCCATGATGGCAGAGTTTGAAATGATAGATCTATGGACAATGCATTATTTTCTTGGCATTGAGGTAATGCAATCAGCAGCTGGAATTTTCCTCAATTAGAAGAAATATATACTAGAGATTTTGGATAGGTTTCAAATGAAGAATTGCAACTCAACTACAACTCCAGTTGAATGCAATTTGAAGCTCACAAAGGACCATGAAGGAAAGAAAATCAACGGTACTCTCTATAAGTAAATTGTTGGAAGCTTGATGTACTTGACAACTACAAGACCAGATATAATGTATGCTGTAAGTTTAATTAGTAGGTTTATGGAATCTCCAACTGAACTTCATCTTCTTGCTGCAAAAAGAATCCTACGCTACTTAAAAGGGACTCCTGATCTTGGCATTCTTTATCAAAAAAGAGGAGAATTAAACCTCATTGGTTTTAGTGATAGTGATTATGCAAGAGATTTAAATGACAGAAAGAGTACTTCAAGGTATGTTTTTCATGCTTGGTTCAGGAGCTATCTCATAGTCTTCGAAAAAGCAGCCAATCGTCACATTATCTACCACTGAAGCTGAATTTGTAGCAACAACATCATGTGCATGCCAAGCCATCTGGTTGAGGAACATTCTTGAGAAGTTGCATTATAAGCAAGAAGAAGCATCTATCATTTATTGTGATAATACTTCAACAATCAAGGTTTCAAAGAATCCTGTCTTGCATGGACGAAGCAAACACATTGATGTAAGATATCATTACTTAAGGGATCTTACAAATGACGGAACCATCAAACTAAGCTACTGCAAGAGTGAAGATCAAGTTGCTGATATTTTGACCAAGCCTCTTAAATTAGCAACATTTGTGAAGCTTCAGAATTTGCTTGGTGTTGTCTCTTTGTTTAGTTTAAACTAAATACTAATGTCATAGTTTTAGTTTAAGGGAGGATGTTAAACTTATTCAAAGTTCTTACCAATTCTTTAGGATAGTTAGCTATTCTTAAGTTTTTTACTTACTATTTTTTTGGTAAGTCTATTTTTGGTGTATTAAAGCCTATATAAAGGCCTTTATTTCTAATAAAATCATCAATCACTTTTCACTCATTCCTTTTTCCTTTCTTTCAATATTGTTCTCCCCATTTAGTTTAACAAGAAACTTCTCAACGAAGAAGACATAGAAGAAGGAATTGATGCAGGAGGGGGCATCACGTGGATGCCGAAGAAGAAGAAGAAATCGAGGGGAGGGGTTTTGATGGCAGCTCTTTTGCGTGAAAGGGAGAAGAAAATGAGGAGGAGCTAGAGTTTATTTTACTTTTCTCTAAATTCCCAACTTCCTAAATTTATAATTTCCTTTTAGACTCTCAAAACTAAAAAGGATAAGACTTAACGAAATTTCTTTTTCTTCTTTTTCGGAAATTAAAAACTCCAAATAACCCACCAAAATTGGGGACAAAATATAATTAATAGAAGATTTGAGTTCCTCTTACAACTTGAAGAATAAAATCTAAAACTAAATTATCATGCCTTGAAATTAAAGATTTTTTTTAAAAAAAATCTCCTTTTCCAGAATTATGGAAACTTAATTTATCCAACTTGGAGATTAACTTCAAATTCTAATTTTCCAAATTAGAATTGTAACTAACTGTTAAGCCTAACTAAATAAGTTAATTTTATATCGAAGAGCGTTATAAAAACAGAGATGTATGTTTCAGTATATACATTAACATGTTTAGAGAGCTCATCACATTTTCATCAAAGTTTCTCTTTAATATATGTAATTTATCAATTTTAGTTTTCTTTTGTTCTATTAAAGTGTTCTAGTTCAATTCTGGTTGATTGAAGTCTTAAATTAAATTCACGATTGTTAAGGCCAAATTTGGTTTGTAATCCATTTTTTTTTCAAAAGCAAAGAATTTAGCTGAAAATAAAAACAAATTTTTTATTTTCATTATATCTGACAAACATGTTTGGTTCCAATTTAAAAATTTTAGATTTGAATTCGAAATTTGAAAATGGTGTTTGGTTGAAATTTGAGAATGTAGAAAAAGACTAAAATGTGTTTCATATAATAATTTTTTTTAAAAAAAACTAATATAATTATTCTTACTATAGCGAATTTGAACTTATTATTGCCAATAAGAAAAATGAAGATTATTTAGATAGCAAAGATAACATAATAAAACATAATTCGAAAGTTTTTTTGGTTTCTTGAAATACCAACGGTAAAATTTATAAACTAAATAAAACTTTTCCTACTAGAAAAATGAAAAGAAATTCTTTCTAGTATGAGAAAAGAAAAAAAAACATTTATCGAAAATGATTAATGCTTATGCAATGTTGTGCTAGTTAAATCAATGGCATAATCATCCATAATATTCTCAATAACTTGTTTGTTCATCTTTATTTTTCGTGGTTTTTGTAATAAAAATTTAAAGATAGATTCACTCTGTAGATAGAGGTACGTTTATGAGTTTTGAAGAAAAAAAGATAAAATTTAATCTGATTAGTTTGGATGAAACTCACGTTTTTTTAGTAGTCGATCCATTGTTTTCATAATTTTTGAAAACAAAGAAAATAACAATTTGTCGTTTCCGATAATAGACCATTTTCAGAGTTGTTTCTGAAAACTGTTTTTGAAAAAAATTGCAATCAAACACATTTTTATCGTTTTTCTTGTATTTTTTGTTTTCAAAAATATAAAATTGAAAATGTATCATGAACCAAACGAGACCTAAATTAATCTAATTGAAAGAATTTCTTTTACTTGGTGCACTTCATTTTTTAGCATTCCTTATAGATTTTTATTTGAATAAAACTAACAACTCTTCATTTTTCTAGTCTTTTCTTAGAATCAATAGATTTTTACTTGTAATTTTCTCCCCGTACTACTTTTTGTTAACCACCCTCTTAGAGAGAATATATTCATAAATATCCAATAGAGGTATTTTCGTCTGAATGTAATAGGTAGAAATTAGTTAAAAATCGTTTTAGTCAAATTTACAAATTAAAACTTGTTTAGATACTAATTAAGTTGGAGGAGTTAAATTTAGACATTCTTTTTGGGGAAATTGTCAAAAAATGGGACAAAAATAAGGTATTAAAGAGGACTTTTTAAGGGACTTTTACGGGTGTGAAATTACTATTTTACCCTTTTTAAAAATTCCCAAACCTAATCAACCAAATCCTTAACAAATCGACATAATCTCTAATTTTTTAAAAACTCTCTAACCATCGACAAAATCATGCTAAAACCCACGAATGACGACCAAGCAAACCGACAACGACGAATGGCGGCGACGACGACGAACCAACGACCACGAACGACGGCGGTTGAGTACGAGTCCAATGACCACAAACGATGGCGGTTGAGTACGAGTAATCCATTTTCTTTATTCCTGTTGGTTCCACTATTTGTAAATGATTTTAAAAGCTGCATACGAAATGTTTGATCTTTTTGCTCAATTAAATAAACTTGGGGTTCATTCCGAATTTCTAATCCTTTAGTATACTTGGGTTGTATGATAATGATTTTCTTTTGGATGTTCACTTCAAGTGTTTTTCTTTCATCCGTATCAATCTTTTTAAGTTGGATAGTCGTTATTTGGTGATAACTTTCTATTTATATCCAAATTTTTCATGGTTTATTGGGTGTGAGTGCGAGAAAAAAAAAACAGAATGCAAAACTAGCTCTTTCCTTTGTTTCTTTGGCTTTCTTGTGGTTATTTATGCATGTTAGCTAGGTCTTTGTGTTGGTACATCAATTCAGACCTTTTTTTTTCCTTAAAAATCTTCTTTTTCTAGGTACGTGAATCTACGAGAAAGTCGAATGCTTGTGTCCAAAAAGTGGCTTTCTTTCATCCATATCAGTCTTTTTAGGTTGGATAGTCGTTATTTGATGATGACTTTTGATTTATAGGAAAATTTGCATGGTTTATTGGGTGTGAGAAAGGTGCGAGACAAGTGTGAGAAAAAAAAACATAATGCAAAACTGACCATTTCCGTTGGTTCTTTGCCTTTCTTGTGGCTATTTATGCATGTCTAGCTAGGTCTTGGTGCTAGTACTTCATTCTGTACACTTATCCTTAAATGATTTCTTTTCATGCGTCTTTTTCTTAAATAGATTATGGTCTTAAATTTAAATTCACTGTTGAATTATTGTCTAATTTTTTCTATATATTTTTTTTTTTGCAGAAATTAAGGGTTTAAGGATGACCCATGTTCGTATTTTGGTTCGTTATGGTGGAGTATGGGACGAGAAGGAAATAAAATATGTAGGATGGTTGTTGAAAGGTCTTGTCGTAAGTAAAGAAATCACACATAAGGATTTAGTTGTTGAAATATATGCTCTCACTAAAGAGTAAAATGATTTTTATGTTGACATGTCGTAATCCTATTGATGCTGAAAAGTAAAAAGGGTTGTTATGTTGAATAAATACATTAGTTATATTAACTTTGTGTTATGTTTTTTTTTGTTGCAACTTCAATTTCCTCTACCTACCATTCAAAAAAAAAAAGCAAAGAGGTTGACAATATTATGCATTTTGTTTTTTTCTCGCACATTTCTTGCACTTAATTTAGCAAGGTAATAAGTAAAACTAGTCGGTAATTTGTTTTATGTTTTTTTTAATTCTTCCAGGAAAAAACATTAACTTAAAGTGGACAATATACATTTTATTTTTTTTTCTCGCACCTTTCTTGCACCTAATAAAACGAGACAATAAGTAAAAGTAGTCGGTAATTTGTGTTATGTTTTTTTAATTCTTCCAAGAAAAAACCTTAACTAACAAAAAGGTGGACAATATAATATACATTATGTTTTTTTTCTAGCACCTTTCTTACACCTAATAAAACAAGGCAAAGTAGTCGGTAATTTCTATTATGCTTTTTTAATTCTTCCAGGAAAAAACCTTAACTAAAAACAAAGTGGACATTATACATTCTTTTTTTTTCTCGCACCTTTCTCGCACCTAATAGAATAAGACAATAATTAAAAGTAGGCGGTAATTTGTGTTATACTTTTTTAAGTCTGCCAGAAAAAACCTTAACTAACAAAAAATGGACAATATACATTCTGTTTTTTTTCTCGCACCTAATAAAACAGGCAAACATCCATTCAAAGTGCATAAAGTAATGAGATTTACAATATATTATAACATATATGTGCAATATATCATATCAGAGTTTTAATACATCAGAGTATTACACCATAATTGGAAAACCAACTGCTTCCTAAAGTATGACATGTTCTCTTGACACAGACTAACGAAATTAGAACCAGTTACAACATAGTATTTAATGGTAACACCAAATAATCACATGTATTACGCTGCTTTGGAGCAGACTCTACCATTACTATTGTCTAAGCTTCTATGTTGTGATGATCCACCTCTTATTGCAAAAAAAACCGCTTGAACCTAATATCGCTAGTATCATCGTTCACAATGGCTCTAATACTTGTGTCATCTCCTCCGTAGAACACGATGGTAAGGAATCCCAAACTTTGATCTCACAATGAAGTAGAGATCAAAACAGGTTAACACCCAATGAGTTCCCTGTCACTTGAGCTCGAAAATGACATGATGGTTTTATCAAGTACTTGGGAGAGGTGTTCATCGTCATTGATATCTACAAATTTAAAAATAAAGAACAATTCAACATACAATATAAGGAATCCATTCAATAACAAAAGGTAGGGAATGAAAAATCACATTCTATTTTTTTCTCGCACCTTTCATGTACCTACGAACTAACCAAAAATTCAAGGGAGGAAACCTATAGACAAAAAAAAAAAAAAACAAATACACAACCTAAAAACACTCATATGGATTTAAGAAAACCACATTTTGAATAAGATTTTAAACTTTCTTGTACCTATACTAGAATCCATTCAATAACGCAAAAGGTAGGGAATGAATAAACAACATCAAGACCTAGTTATACATGCCTAAATGGACCTATGAAATGCAAAGAACCAAAGAAAAAGAGCCAAATATCATTCTATTTTTTTCTCGCACATTTCCGCACCGTTCTCGCACCTACGAAACTAACCAAAAATTCAAAGGATGAAGAAAATCACATTTTGAACAAGATTTTCAACTTTCTCGTATTTTCTCATACTTTCTCGTACATATACTAGACTTCATTCAATAACAAACGTAGAGAATGAAGTAAACAACATCAAAACCTAGTTAGACATGCCTAAATGGACCTATGAAATGCAAAGATGCAAAGAAATATAGCCAAATAGCATTATGTTTTTTTTTCGCACCTTTCTCGCACCTACGAAACTAACCAAAAATTGTAGGGAAGAAGCCTATATACCAAAAAAAATAAAATAAAATAAATACACAACCTAAAAAGACTCATATAGATTTAAGAAAACCACATATTGAACAAGATTTTCAACTTTCTTGTATTTTCTCGTACCTAGACTAGACTTCATTCAATAACAAACGTAGAGAATGAAGTAAACAACATCAAAACCTAGTTAGATATGCCTAAATGACCTATGAAATGCAAAGAAGTAAAGAAATATAACCAAATAACATTCTATTTTTTTCTCGCACTTTTCTCGCGTCGAAATTTCGATATCATAACGACGTTATTAGAACTTTCCAAAAACTTTTACGGACCTAATAGCAAAAATATCTATAAAAAACACTCCTTAATCAAATCAATCCTCCCAACCTCCCACCAAACTTCAACTATGCATGGGTTAGGGCACAACAATTAGAAATCCACAACAAGCTGATCAATTACATGAAATGACTCACTACAGTATATATGCTTATGTCTAAGAAAAAACTTCATAAATTAAAAGATGAATATATGGTGGTAGACAAGTTAGATATGAATAAAATATAGCGTAAAGAGAGAGATATTATTGTTATTTTTAGCTTCCAATCGAATGTTTAGCTTGAGATTTAACTTGAGATTGAACATTCTTGGTTATTTAATGTGAGCAAACACCATGTTTCTGAAATTTTTATTAGTTAATGATTAATGATATATTATCGTTTTATTTTGTCCAAAAAAGAACCTCAAAATTCTAACATTTACGCAGGATAATAAAGTTAAGGAGGTTCTTGAAGTGAACGTCCAATAGAAAATCATTATCATACCAGTAGTTCAAATTATAGAAGAAAATACTATATAATGATATAACAAACTGAAGCAGAATTTATACTACCCAAACTTCTTACAAAAGAGACTTGAAAATTTTGATTCATAAGATCAACTAATCAAGAAGATTTTCAACCATCTTGCCTAAGTCTGTGCAAAACAACCCAAGTACCTTATCGAGATTTTCAAGATTTTCAAGATTTGCAAGATTTTTGAGATTTTTGAGATTTTCAAGATTTTCAAGATTCAACAAGATGCCTTAGAATAATTCAAATGAGAGCCATGAAGGGAAAAATACCTTATCGATTCTGAAACATTACGACGAGAACTCCCAAATCTGAATATCAAGTCTGGGATAAACATCACTGTTGACACAAAGAAAATATTAACCAGAATCGTTTGATACCTTTATGTTTCAAATCCATTTTTATTTACCTGCAAGGTTCATAATCCTTAAAACCAAAGAACCAGTACTACAAGACCAAGTTGAATAACAACTGTAATGGATTCTACTCTTATAGAGTCCAAAATCCTTAGACTACAATACCAAGATGAATTGAACAAGAAAACACCTCACTTCTATTTTTTTAATTTTCATTCGTACACCCACAACATAAATAACAACAGTAACATAGTTTCTTTTCTCCACAGTGCCAATAATGATTTTCAATTTTTTTATTCACTCGTTAATGTAATTAAACTCACTCAAACATGTTGAATAAGATTTAAAGTCAAACTCATTATCGTCTGAACGATCATAGTTTCAAACTCAAGGTAGAACGAAAATATAGACAATTGGAGGCATGCGAAAATCATATTTTTCAATTTTGATCAATAGAATCACATTGTTTTCCAAAATTCAACAAACGTATAAAATTCAATATTTACGCAACATTAACGAAAATCGAGTAGCAGAATCAAGAGGGGTTGTCGATCAACAGTAGAAGAAGAAGAACAACAAGTAATAAGAAAACAACCCGAGCAACCGTCGAGATCAGTGCATCATCACAGGGTTGGAAAGCTGCTCTTCCTCATCGGCAGCGAGGGAAGAAGAACAAGTAATAAGAAAGCAATCTGAGCTGCCGTTTGTGGTCAATGGTTCGTGTTCGCCGCCGGTCGCTGGTACGTTGTTGGGTATTCGCGTGAAAATGGATTTTGTCGATTTGGTTAAGGATTTTGTCGATTTGGTTTGGGATTTTTAAAAAGGGTAGGATGGTATTTTTATACCCTTAAAAGTCCTACAACTCTTCAAAACTAAAACTGGTCCAAAATCTCTTTAATACCCCTAATTTTGTCCAAATTTTGACAATTTCTCATTCTTTTGTTACCCTTAAAAGTATAGAGATAGTACTAAAATAGGTATGAAAATGCCATTTTTTTTTTGTATGAAACTTAGAACTGCTTTTGGTTTGTAATCTGGATTCTGTTTTATGTTTCAGATTCACCGAATTCAAATGAATACGTGTTTAGCGAGCATGTTTTATTGTTTTGGATTCTCGTGATCCAAATAGTAGAAATTAAAACAACATTTTTATGTTTTTATTGTATCCAGATCTCTGAATTTGAAATTTTAAAATGCACGAAATTATTTTAAACAAAGATAAAAATCTTAATAAATATAGTATTTCATATTTATAAACTTAATTTACTTTTTTTTTAATTAAAATATGTATAATATAATATATTATAAATATAAAATAATAATTATATAAAATTTATATTAAAAAAAAAGTTCATAAACTAATTAATAATGTCTTATATTCAACCTAATATTTAGTTTTGCAACTACAACTAATTTTATGATCTATAAATATATTATAGAACACATTTTAAACTACTGTTAAAATGGAATCAATTTTCTAAATCTGCTACCAAACACATTTCTGAAAACATGAAATACAACTCTGTTTTCATTGAATCTATTGTTTTCAAATTTCTGTTTTCGGATTGCCTACCAAACAGGCCCTTACTTCTTTAAATAGACTCGTTTATTTATGATATATTTTATAATTTCACTTCACTCAATTAGAAGTTTCAAATTAATCTTATGGATTGAGTTTAGTTTTATTTAGTCGAATTGTTAGATTATTTAAATATAAATAATCATTAATGTGGCCCATTAACATTTATTTAAACTTTATGTTTTGGGCCTACTGATAAATAGGCCAATTAAGTAAAAATAATTTTCCCTAATTTAAACACCATGATGGAAAGGTGTATATAAAGATAAAACACTAGGGATTGATCCTCTCTCTGCCTAATGAAGTAGAAGTTTCTCTCCATCAAGAAACCCTATTAAGAAACCTAATCAAGCTCTAATGGAAGGCTAAGAGAGAGAAACACAATCCTTCTCTTTAAGAAGATTATCAAAGATCCAGGTATGTTACTCTAATTCATCTTATTGTGAAAATCATCTAGTTCAAAGATCTTGATTTTATTATTGGATTATACAATGTTAGAGTTTTATTGTATAATCATGTAAAATAAAGTTTACATGTGGTATCAGAGCGCCAAGTTGAGAACATGAGATTTTCCATTGATGTTTTAATGTATGAATTTATGTTTCCGCTGCTAATAACTATGTTTGGGGTTTTCAATCAAGTAATCAAATTTATGAGGGTAAAGAATTCATTGTTATTGCATTCAAGAATCTTGTGTTTTTTATTATTTCTTTAATTCTTGCCTTCAAGAATCTTGTATATCTTGATTGATTTTCATTCTTGTTCAAGAATTCATTGTTATACTTATTGCATTCGAGAATTAAGTTTATGGATTGATTGAAATTAATATTTAAGTTTCAATAGGTCATGTGATCTATTTTGAATTAAGTTCCTATTTTCAAGATTTCATATGAGTTCTTGATTAAGAAAGAATCTTCCTTAATTTATGATTTATTTTAAGTTATTGTATTTCAAGAATGTATGCAAGAATTCATATGAATTTCACGTCTTCATCAATTAAGATTTTTTGATTAGTTTGTATATATGAATTCTTGTATTTCAAAAATTTGAATCCCAATAAGTTTCCTAATTGGATTTTGTTTGGGTTGATCATGTTGGTTATAAACAAAATCAAATTATTATTGGTGGGTCCTACAAGATTTCAAAACTTCACTTTGAATTTCAAAAGATTCAAATTCATGGAATTCAAATAATTTATTTATTTATGATTATTATCATCTTCAATGAGATAAATGTTTAAAATAATGATAATAATACTTTATTTGATTTATCTAAATCTAATCATTATTTTATCATGATATTTATGCTATGGATAATTATTTTTCTTATCATTATTTTATCGTGATATTTATGTAATGGATAATTATTATTATCATTATTTTATCATGATATTTATGTTATGAATATTTATTATTATCATTATTTTATCATGATATCTACGTTATGGATAATTTGTTAGCTACCAAAGTGGCCGAATTAGAATGTTTTGTAGATATCAAATTAAAGTTATTTCAATGGCACAATTTGAAATATGAGAAGTTTTCCTAAATTTTCTATTGATAAAATTATTTGTCATATTAGTGTTTTACAAATTGTGTAATGTAATTACTTTTTATTAAATTGATCATGATACCTACGTAATGTATAATTTGTTAGCTACCAAAGTAGCCAAATTAGAATGTTAGTAGATATCAAATTAAGTTACGAAAATTACACAATTTGGAATGTATGAAATTTTTCTAAATTATCTATTGATAAAATTATTTGCAATGTTGATGTCTTGCAAATTATGTGATAAAAATTACTTGTTATTATTATGATATCTATGTTACGAATAATTTGTTAGTCACCAAAGTGGCCGAATTAGTATGTTTTATGGATAATGGATATCGAATTAAAGTTAATTCAATTACTCATGTTTATGTGATGCTAATGAATGAGATGACATTAATGATTTTATCATGAGTATATTGACGTTCATTATTATAAAACATTTTGAATCACCCAAAGGTTGATTAGTAGTTTTATAATTTTGAACATTATTGTGGTCAATTGAGGTGTTTGATCAGATATTTTTAGTATATCCAAAGATAACTAATGTATCTAATTTGAGCATTTTAATTACCAATTATGTAGAATTAAATCTAGCATCAATTATGTATTAATGTTATTGTTGTATCTCCCAAAGGAGAACTTCAATGTATTCTTAATGTTTGTTTAATGTCTAATGAATATAAACAAGCTTCCCGACAATGGTATCTTAAGTTTAATGATACCATATCACATCTTTTGGATTTAAAGAAAATATCGTTGATCGATGTATATATCTAAATATCAGTAGGAGTTCTTGTTTTTGTATGTTGATGGAATATTGTTGACTACTTATGACTTCAGTTTATTATGTCAAACTAAGAAATTTCTCTTCAATAAATCTAAAATGAAAGATATGAGTGAGACATTATCCTATGTGATTGGAATAGAAATATTCTGTAATGGAACACATGAATTGTTTGGATGGTCTCAGAAAGCATATATCAATAAAGTTATGAAGAGATTTAAGATGGATAAATGCTCTTCAAGTGTAGTTACATTATGAAAGTAAAATTTGTAGCATGCTTTGAGGCTACAACTGATGGTTTATGGTTGCATAACTTTATTTCAGGACTTAGAATTGTCGACATTATTGTCAAGTCGCTGAAAATTTATTGTGATTATTCTGCAACATTCAAGTATTCGAAAGGTGCTAAATATATGAAGTTTTCGAATTTTGTCATTAAAGAAGTTCAGAAACAAAGAGTGTCAATTAAATACATTAGCACTAACCTTATGATTGTAGATCCACTAACGAAGGATTGTCACCTAAGACATTCAAGAAACATGTCAAACGTAAGGGTATTAATGAATACCATTATTGAAATTATGATTATGTTTTTTGACATTCTGAGCTCAAATATTTTTAGTTTCTGATTTTATGTTATTAGTCCTATTTCTAATGATTGGTATATACATAAATGAATTATGTAATCAAATAGGACATTGTCTTTGATAAAGACACTTATGTTGGACCATTATTGAATATCTTTATTATAGATCATGTTAGGTGAAGAACGCGGGTTTGTGATACATGGAAGGGATTATGTCGATGTAATGACGTATGACCGCCATGATCCTTATCGATTTCTTGACTTGATATTGATATCATGATATGAAGATGAAAGTTATCTTCTATGCGCATTATGTTTATGACAGTATGTGGTAAATAATGTCGAATGAGCCAAGTGGGAGACTGTTAGATTATTTAAATATAAATAATCATTAATGTGGCCCATTAACATTTATTTAAACTTTATGTTTTGGGCCTCATCGATAAAGTAGGCCAATTAAGTAAAAGATAATTTTCCCTAATTTAAACACCATGATGGAAAGGTGTATATAAAGATAAAACCTTAGGGATTGATCCTCTCTCTGCCTAATGAAGTAGAAGTTTCTCTCCATCAAGAAACCCTATTAAGAAACCTAATCAAGCTCTAATGGAAGGCTAAGAGAGAGAAACACAATCCTTCTCTTTAAGAAGATTATCAAAGATCCAAGTATGTTACTCTAATTCATGTTATTGTGAAAATCATCTAGTTCAAAGATCTTGATTTTATTATTGGATTATACAATGTTAGGGTTTTATTGTATAATCATGTAAAATAAAGTTTACACGAATAATACATAATACTCTTCTGCATTTATTCAAATCTTCCTGGTAAGATAAGTTTGTTGTTTAGATTGTTTTGGGATTAATAATGTATATTATTTAAAGCTTGAAACTTGCCCCACAAAAGATTCCATGTAATATATACCCACACTCTTTGATAGATGGATAACCATTTGATGTCCAAAACTTATGTTGGTTTAGACTTTAGTTGTTTCATAACCCACGTTTAGAAAACATTTTAAATCTCGGTAAAGGTTAAAAGCTTGGGTGTGTTTACTAAACTGCAAATATAATGAATCAAAATGCAATCCGAAAAAGTGGATCTCACTGTAATTCAAAAAAATGGACCCTACTGCATTATTGTTTATCGTCTCTCACAAGGGTCAACACAATTGGCTGATGGTCCTATTTTGACACACTAATCCAACCGTGAGTATTATGTAGACTCCACCCATCTTTTTGTTTATTTTCTACCATTTTTCTCGATTATTTTTTTCTTCTTCTTCCATCTTCCTCATTTCTCATTCTTCTTCATTTTCTGTAATTTATTTAGGTTGATAGAGAACACATAATTATTTTTATGACTTTATTAATTTTTTTTTCATTTTTTGAGATCCATATTTTTTTATGCTTGTTTTGAGAAAACATATTCTCATTGTGCATGTGTTTTGGTCAATGTATTTCTTTCTCTTCTCTTCTTATTTTTTCTTCCTTCTCCCTCCCTTCTTTTTTTTTCTGAAATTTCTTGAAGTTAAACAAAAAGAATCCATAATTGTTTTTATGGTTTTATTACAAAAAATTTCCGTGTGAATTAGGACCAAACATAATTTCATGAGTATTGATCAATATAATAATCTATTTTTTTATATGAATTTTGTTCATCGAATTTTGGCCCGACCCTATTTTTATCAATAGGACTATAATTTAATAAATAATTTTTTGGGTATACTTTTCTACTGGTAGAGAGGCATAATTCTTTTAATATTTTTTACGGGTAACAGTAATTATACGGATGATAATTTACCACGAAATCCTATTTTTACCAATAGGGTTCTATTTTAATCAATAATTTTTTTAATATTTTTTTCTTAACGTAATACCATATTTTTATGGAAATTAATTTTTTTTATGCTTGAGATTTTGACAGACTATATTTGAGTATAATATGATCAATAAGTACATTAAAATTTGTTATGATTTTTGGGTTATTTTTTTATTTGAACTTCTACAATAAGTACATTAAAATTTGTTATGATTTTTGGGTTATTTTTTTATTTGAACTTCTACAATAAAAACCATTTTAAAAAACTTGAAAAAACATTTTAGAAAAATTTGAATAAGTAAATAAAATTGAAAAAGGAGATCTTAATTTAGTAATGTATTTTTTTATTTGGTCAGCTATATTTTGATCTATATACAAATAATTGCACAAAAATCTGTTATCATTTTTAGATAATTTTTTATAAATTATTTTTTATTTGGACTATTACAAAAAAAGTCATTTAAAAAATTTTTTAAAAATCATTTTAAAAAAATTTGAATAAGTAAATGAAATTGAAGGATGAGATCTTAATTCTAGTAGGATATTATTTTATTTTAATTAATTACAAATATAAGAAGACATTATGATATTTATACATTTTTGGAAGTTTGAATTGTCATTACCAATTGTATTTGACAAACAACGTCAAACATAATTTTCCTGTCATTACGCTTACCACACAATTCTATCCCCATTACCCTACAATCCTATTTCGTTTATGCCCAAATTCATTAGGAGTTGTTTGAGGCACTGAGTGAGTTATAATAATATGAGTTATAATAGTCTGTGGGTTATTATTATAATTTGTGAAATTATATAATATTATTTAAAATGCAGAGTAGTATAGTCTGGGGTTATAATAGTCTGGGGTTATAATAGTCTGTGTTTGGAGTGTATAGTAGTATTTCACAGGTTATAATAACACGGGTTATTATAGTCTGTGCCCCAAACATGCCCTTACACTTTAGAAAACACACCCTAGAGTTAAACCATTTGATAATTTGGTAACTACTTAATTTTGTGTTTTTATTTTTGAAAATTAAACTTATAAACACTACTGCTACCTATAAATTTTTTTGTTTTTAAAAAACAAGCCAATTTTTAAAAACTAAAAAAAATGTTTGAAAAACTTTTTTTATTTTTTATTTTGGATATGACTAAGAATTCAAATATTTACTTAGGAAAGATGAAAACTATGAACATGAGAAAACAAACTTAATTTCTAAAAACTATTATAGAGAAATATTTAAGAATTCAAATGTTTATTTAAGAAAGATGATGAAAAACATTGCAGAGAAATTATGAGAAAACAAGCTTAATTTTTAAAAGACAAAAAAAAAAAAAAAAATCAAATGCTTAGACCCTGTTTGATAATAATTTGGGGTTAAGTTTTTAGTTTTTGAAAATTAAGCTTATAAATACTCCTTCCACCTATGAGTTTTTCTCTTTTGTTATCCACTTTTTACCATTGTTTTCAAAAGCGTTTTGGAAATTAAAAAAATAGTTTTCTAAAACTTGTTTCTTTTTTTAAAATTTGGCAAAACTAAATGGTTAATAAACGGGAGCTTATCAAATGGGCCTAAAAGTATATAGTTTTTAGAAATAAAATTTAAAATTTATTATATTTTTAAAAGTCATGCATATTTATTAATATCCATCATATTTTCCAAGCCTGGAAAACTAACACTTTGTTTGATAACTATTTGGATTTTAGTTTTTAAAAATTAAGCCTACAAATATTATTTGCTCTAATGAGTTTCTTTATTTTGTTATCTATTTTTTAAACATGTTTTCAAAATCTAAATAAAATTTTGAAAAATCTTCTAACAAAAATAGTTTTTAAAAACTATTTTTTTTTATTTTTGAAATTTTGCGCATGATTCTATTTATTTATTTTATTTATTTATTTATTATTATTTTTTTTTACGAAAGGTAAAAGCTACAATAAAGTTAAGAAACAATCCAACACAGTTTCTAAAATAGAAAATTAAAAACGAAATAGTTATCACATGGAACCTAAATTATCATAAGAATGGATAGGTGTGTTTGCCTAGTGATTTGAAAAGAAAAAAAAAATGAAAATAGAGGATACAAGGAAAGAAACTAAATAACAATTTAAAAATAAGGGCAATTGGGTTGGTAGCAAAGAGACCTAATATAATTGTCCATATAGCAAATATTTCAATCTATTTGCAAAAATAGCAAAAATTTGAAAAGAGCAATTGAAATTACTAAAACACCCCACGCCATCCAACGCTTATCGATAATATCATCGATAGGTTGCTATCGATGATATTACCGATAGAAGTCCATTTATTTAATAACTAATTTTTTTGTCTGTTTATTTAATAACTAATTTTTTTGTCTGTTTATTTAATAACTAATTTTTTTGTCTGTTTATTTAATAACTAATTTTTTTGTCTGTTTATTTAATAACTAATTTTTTCTTATAATTTTGATAAACTACTATTATGATATCTATCATCGATGTAAGTGATAGACTTCATCGATGATAGTTGTCCGATAGACTTCTACCACAATTGTCTATCTATTACATATTACTCATAACTTTTCTATTATCTATTAGACTTCTTGTTCCTATTCGACTTTTTATCATCGCTCATCACCGATGAAGTGATAGACTACTATCATGTTAATGATTGATAAAAGTTAATGAAAAAAGTGATAGACTACTATCACTGATAAAAGTCATAGGTTTCTATCAGTGATAGTTGTCTGATAGACTTCTACCTATCTATTACCTATTACTCATAACTTTTCTATTAGACTTTTTGTTCTTCATGATTATTAACTTCTTTCTTCTATCCGACTTCTATCAGTGATAGATGTCTATTAGTGATAGTTGTCTATCAATCATTAACTTCTTTCCAAAGGATGGACTTCATCGCTGATAGATGTCTATCACTGATATAAGTGAACTTCTATCAGTGGTAGTTGTCTATCACTATCACTGATAGTTGTCTATCTGTTACCTATTACTGTTTGTTGTGTGGTCTTCAAACTTTCTCATCAGATGCCAAAGTTCTTGTGTTCATAGTATTGATATTAAACTTTTGAAACAATCACAAACCTTGTATTGATAGTATGAATAGTATGATAACAACAATATTGAGTTCTATCTTGAAAAAATATATCTAAAACCAATTGTCAAAAATTACATCATGGTAAAAATGGTAAAAATTTACATGTCCTACGATTGTGACCAACACGATGACAATGATTACATTTTGTGTGACTTCTTGCTTCACCAATCGATGGAATCCTTTGCTTTCGGGGTCTTCCTGCTTGAAGTTTAACAATTGGAGGCAATGCATTCATGTCAACATCTATCGAACTCCATTCAGAATGATTCCCAACTGGGCAGATTACACCTTCATAAGTTATCACTCCCATCACTAATTGCACAAGAGGAGCCATCAACAAGCATCATTAATATGAACAACTAAAGGATATCTTGTATTTTGATCTTTCACTAAAGTTAAAAACCAAGCAACATCTTTATCTTCTTGAATTTTAACCACATCCTGAGCACCATTCATCCCATAACCTAATAACATCGACAATTCTATAGAAGAAATAAAACTATCCATTCGAACTTCTTTCACAATCAGATTAATAAAATCATCAAAACACATCATCTCATCAACCAAAATTCCAATGGTCTTGTAATTCTCATAGAACTTATTCTCATTCAATTGCCCACTATAAAAAATAACTATTGGAAACTTCATCATAGTTCCTACGAAAAGTAATAACAACATTAACAACATTAAGTAATATAGAAACCGATCACCACAATAGTCACTCGTATATCATTGATTAATGATATCACTAATAGTATTGATATCTATTGATCACTGATATAACTGATATCATTGATATCTACTGATCACTGATATCATATCTATTGATTAATGATATCACTGATATCATTGATATCTAGAAAACAATGATAGATATCACTGATATCTTTGATATCTATTGATCATTGATATCACTAATATCATATATATTGATCAATGATATCACTGATATCATTAATATCTAGAAAACAATGATAGATATCACTGATATCACTGAGGTCATGTGTATTCACTAGCATATCTAGAAAACAAAACAATCACCAAAATCAGACTTGCGACTCCAAAACATTGCAGAAAAACAGTGATATAACAAAATGAACAAAAGAAATACCCACGAAAAAAGCTCCGGTTGATTGAAAAACTCAAATACCCATGAAAAAAGCTCCAACAGAAGATCGTATATCACTAATTGGAAGCACAATAGTCACTCGTATATCACTAATATCACTAATATCATTGATATCTATTGATTACTGATATCACTGATATCACTGATATCATTATCTATTGATTACTGATATAACTGATATCTATTGATCATTTCTAGAAAAAAAATGATAGATATCACTATTGTCACATATTTCGTCGATCATCTAGAAAAAGCGATATTCTTGATAGAACAAAAATGAAGAAAGACTTGCGACTCCAAAGCGTAAAAACAAATGATGTAACAAAATGAACATAAGAAATACCCACGAAAAAATGTTGATTGAAAACTCAAATACCCACGAAAAAGCTCCGTTGGACTTGAAAGATCGAATTGAAAGATACTTCGACCGAATAAGAAGATACTACAATGCGATCGAATTGGAGAAGATAATCAGACAAACTTGCGACTTTGATCGAATTGGAGAAGATAATAAAAAAAACTCGATGAAAATTCATGGACTACAATTCAACAGATCGAACTGGAAGATACCTAATCGAATAGGTGAAGGCTTGCGACTCCGATTGAATTTGAGAAGATACTCAAACTTGCGACTTGACAGAAGATTGGACTGCAATCGAGAAGAGTTTGGGAAGATTGGACTGGAATCAAGAAGATGTTGTCACAAAAATCGGAAGAAGAAAAATACTGTGAAGAACAAATACCGATTGAAAAACAAATACAATTAAAAATGGGATAGGTTTAAGCCAAGGGTATAATTGGAATTATAAAAAAAAATTAAAGATTTTTGCCATATTTGCCATTCTTTTAAAATGTTGTTATATCTACAAATACTAAAACCATAATTGCTACCCATTACAAATTCTCTAAAAAATAGGTATATTAAATAAATTATAATACATCTCATTTGATTTGGCTGTGAATTTAGAGCCTTACAAGTAGTTAAATATTTGTTCCTGTTTGAGAATCTAGAAAATTGAAATGTTTAAATGCTTAAAATTGTAAAATAATCAAAAATATAAATGTCGGGCATAATCATGTTTGTTTTGAATATAAAAATATAAAAATAACAAGGAATATTTAAGTAACCGTGAAGAACAAATACCGTGAAGAACAAATAGCAATTGAAAAACAAATACCAATTAAAAATGGAATAGGTTTAAGCCAAGGGTATAATTGGAATTATAAAAAAAACTAAAGATTTTTGCCATATTTGCAATTATTTTAAAATGTTGTTATATCTACAAATACTAAAACCATAATTGCTACCCATTATAAATTCTCTTAAAAATATTATTCAATATGTGTTTAATAATATACATTTTTATTATTTTTAAAAAAATATTTTTTATTTAGCTGAACTATGCTTAAAATAACTAACCAATATTATTAATAAAGTATTAGCCTATATTACTTTATAATTTTTTGTTACTATTATTTTATAATATTATTTAATTTATACTATAGTATATGTTGTACAATTTTTAATTTTTTTTAACAAAAGTGAAAGGATTTTATAACATGAAATAATACATTTATCTATTTCAGTGTAACTTTGTTTTTTCAAATTTCAAATTTAGAATACTGAAAACATAAAAACATTATTCTCAAAATATGCACACTTTTGGATCAAATAATCCAAGCATTATTTTAAAAATACTAAAATATTTGAAAATAATTTTTTTAGTTCAACAACATTTGGGGTGGGAGAATTTGAACTTTTGACCTCTGGATTCCAACATATTAATTGTTCACTTTAGAAAAAAATTCAAAATAGATTTAGTGAATAAATAGAATCTCAATTGTTTGCCAAACAACCCTAAAACTTTTCATATACAAAATATCATTGGTTATCTTATATGGTCCTCTTACAAATTATTTCAAATTGATACCTAATGGTTCAGTTTTAATTTAGTTTGAGAGTTAAATCATATCTTACAAACCGTTCATGGTATATTACCATATTTAATATGTGATGATTTTTTTCTTCGTGGAAATGAAATATAGTTAAGTCATATATTTGATATGCTGATGTAAGTAATGGAGAAATATTTTAAGATATCGAATCCCAAGAGAACATGGACAACAAAACTAATGTGTAACCAAGATTGTGAAACAACAAGTTTTAGTAGCAAGAAATGTAAAAGCAAAATGTTTTGGGTGTTAGTGACTAATAAAAGAAATTAGAAAACACTTATGGAATTTCACTTGAGAGAATGAGGGGATTCAAATGCACTCATGCCCTGAGACTGCAAATCAATTACCATAGCAATCACACATTTTCATAGTAATCAACTCTTATTCAGTTTTGGATTCAAAACACTTAAAGATCTGTTTGGACACATGTTATAATAACCTATAGAGTCCTTTACACCCCAAATACAGACTATTTACTCCACTCGTCGTCTCTCTCTTTGAAACCCAACTCTTCGATTGAACTTTCTGGTTTCTCTCATCTTCCACTTGCGTCCTATCCTCTCCTAGGAACCCTATCTCTGATCTCCCTCACGAATCAGACGAAGTCCTCATTGTCTTGAATTTTTGCTTCATCTCTCGCATGGGTAGTTCAATCCATCACTGCCTTCAAATCCTTCTTCTCCGTTCCATCTCTCAAAATAACCCTCCTCCTCGATGTAACGCCCCACTTTATAAAATTAAGTCTTTTTTTTAGTACTTGGACTTATTTTCTGTTCGTGTTCTAATTTTTTAAAAAAAATATTAAAATTTGAACTCTAACCCCTGAGATTTAGTGAATTTAAATTTCCATAATTTTGGAAATGAGGGTTTTGAATTAAATCCTTAACCCTAATTTCGAGAATTTAATTTTCATCCTACCCAAATCTTCTATTAAATAGAATTTTAACCCAAATCTTTTAGCTTCTTATTTGAGCTTTTATATATAGAAGCAAACAAAAGAAGAAGTTCCTTCTCAATTATTTTTTCAAATAAGATATAATTCAGCAACAGCTCAAGGATGTCATTTAGATGAACTTTTTTTTTAAATGACAAACCGAAAGTTGTTCACAATGATGGGAGTTCACAAATTTTTACCTGTCTGTATGTAATGTTTTGCTTTGGGAATGTTCAAAGACTTCAATATGACCTCAGCTGTAACACCAGATTATTAAAATTATGTTCGTTTCATAGAAAATAAATACCAAGTTGTTTTTGGATTATGTATTATTACTTGCTAATTTCGAAAGATTATTAAATATATTCAAAAGGTCTCCGTGATGGGTTTAATAATTTAGAGAACGTAAAAAGCTAAATTAGTGAGAAACATAGGAAGAAAAACAAGTAAGGAAAAGAAAAGCAATGGAGAAATGCTTGTAATGGCTTATCCCTTGGAATGTCAATCAACAGTCCAGGACCTGAAGAAACAAATACATATGTACTGACAATCAAACCAGTTGTTTACGTACTCAACAAAATGCATTTTCATCAAACATAGTTTTCGTATTAAATTCACAGTTCTCAGTACTAATAACCAAGGCTTCCATCTTACTACGTGTTTACTAAAATGAAATGAATTTTGGTGTAAATGTAATAAGATTCTAGAGTAATGGTAACAAAATTACGTTTGATGTTGTCTATGTTATGAGTGTCCAACCCATTTGTTAGGCAAGAAAGTTTTTTTTTTTTTTTTTTTTTTTTTGAGATTTTGACCTAAATAAATATGTTAGTGATAGATATTTACATATACATACATAATATTTTATTTATTACATTTGTAGACTTTTTTTTTAATGTTAATTGATTGTACTTTTCAGGTATGTTAAAATTACATTGGAATATTTTTTTTCATAAATTGAACTATTATACACTTTTCTCTCTCTAATTAAATTGGGTACTTATTAGTATTTTTAATTTAATATTTTTTTTTACCAAAATTTAATATTTTATTTTATTCATACTTCCACGATTTAAGGGATTTGTCTCTTTTAATTTTTCATAATTATAGAATTACCATATTTGCCAAACAATGGAAATTCCATAACTATAAATTTACCATATTTGTCAACCAATGTGAATTTTATAATTAAAATGTTATGAATTTCGTCTTATAAACTTGTAGTTATCTGCAAATATATATTTGGTATATTTTATCAATTTTTTTCCCAATATGTCCAATGTTTAATATGTATATAACTCCATTTATACCTAATATGTACCATGTATCTAGGTTTTCTATTTTTCTTATTATATATGGTTTTTTTAATAAATATAACCACAATCCAAACAATATGGGTGATAATATTAAATCAATATATTTCAATATATATATTATATTTATATCCATTATTTAATCTTTATTAAAATTTGCATTCCACGCCTATTATGCAGATTCATCATACGTATATTTAGTTATTTGTAAATATATATTGTTCGTCATCACTATCATGGATTCTAATTATTGTGAATTTCGTCATATACACACTTGATATATATAGTTATTTGTAAATATATATTCGATATATTTGTTCGTCACTACCATAATTTATTCAAGCCAGCTATCACAGATTGATATATATTATTAATATACGGTACTATATTCACATATTTGTGAATAAGAGATTTGACAAATAATTTATTTTTTTCCATATATTGCTTTTATTTTTTTAAAAAAGATTACCAAATTAAAGTTGGGGGTGTAATAGTAAAATACCTACAATATTTGTGTACAAAAAAAGACCAAATTGACTATTTGTGTAAAAAATAGTGAATCTTGAACTATTATGTAAAATCAACCTTATAAGTAGGCTATTCATGTATGCTTACAACATTTACGTAAAAAATAAGCTCAATTGTCCATTTATGTAAAAAAATAGTGAATGTGGGGTCTATTATATAAATTTGCTCAATTCCTGATAAAAACAATTGATAAATTGTTCGGTTTTCCATATATTATTTTTATTTTTGTTTAAAAACTGTTAAATCGAAGTTGAAGGTATAAAAGTAAAAAGCCTACAACATTTGGGTAAAATATAAATCAAATTGTCAATTTGTGTAAAAAGTAGTGAAGGTGGATCTATTATACAGATCCACATAAGCAGGATATTTACGTAGAACCCCCCCGCCCAAAATAAAATTAAAGGGATTTTTTTCCTTTTTTTAAACTCTTTTTTTTCCAAAGTCTTAAATGTATTTTTTTTCCTTCCGAACGTAAATGGATCATAATAGTTTTTTTTAACACCTTTCTTTCTATTTTTATTTTTTTTTCTTTTCTAATGTGGCTTTTTTCTTTGTTTTTTTTTAATCATCATTTTTTTAAACGATCCTATTGCAAGTTTCAATCGCCCTCTAACCTAAACATGCCTTGAAGCTAGACTTTGAAGATGAGTTGCCAAAAATTTGAACTTTGAAGAGGAGTCGCCAGAATCCAACCTTTGGAGTTTGGAGATGGATCGACAACTTCGATGTTGGGAGATGGAATGACAACCTCGACTTGGGAGAGCGGTGACAACCTTGATTTGGGAGAGAGAGCAAAACCTTGACCTTGAAGAGAGAGCGACTACCTTCACTTTAGGAGATGAATGACAACCTTGACTCTGGGAGATGAGCTTTTGGAGAGAGAGCGACAACCTCGACTTTAATTTGGAGAGAAAAAGACAACCTCGACTTTGGAGAGAGCACGAAAACCTTGACTTGGGAGAAATATCAGCGACAACCTTAACTTTGGAGAGAAAGCAGGACCTCGACTTGGGAGAGAGAGCGTCAACCTCGACTTCGGAAAGAGAGCGACAACCTCAACTTTGGAGAGAGAGCAACACCTCGACTTAGGAGAAAGAGCGACTACCTCGACTTGGGAGAGAAAACGACAACCTCGACTTGGAAAAGAGAACGAAATCATCGACTTTGCAGAGATTGTGTCAACCTTGACTTTAGAGAGAGAGAATTAAACTCGACTTCGAAGATGCAACCCACCGAATCTGGAGAGTAAGAAATGACAAAGCCTTCGAACTTGGAGAAGAACTGATGAAGCCTTCGAACTTGGAGATAAAGCAACTAAATCCTTCGAACTTGGAGAAGAAACAACGACGAAGTCTTCGAACTTTGAGAAAAAGCGATGACGAAGTCCTCGAACTTAGAGCATAAGCAATGAAACCTTTTGAACTTTGAGAAGAAGCGATGCAAAGTTCTTGAATTTAAGGAAGAAGCGAAGACGAAATCCTCGAATTTAAAGAGGAAGCGACAACGAAGTCCTTGAATTTAAAGAAGAAGCAATGAAACATTCGAACTTGGAAAAGAAGTGACAAAGCCCTTTGAACTTGAAGAAGAAGCGATGACGGGAGGAAACCCTTTTGTTTGCATTTAGTTTGTAGCATCCCATCGGTTTGTTGTGTCAACACCTTTAATTAGGTCAAACGTCTTCTCGTTATGTTGCCCACAATAGGAATTAACACACTCAATTTGCAGTGCCATGCTCTAATAGTTGTGGATTTTTTTTTTGTTTGAGAGACTGAATTTAAAGTTTCGTTAAGTTGCCTACGTACCTTTTTTAAAAAAGGATCAAGTCACAACGTAGTTCAATTTTTTTAAAATTTTTTTACCATTCACATGGTTTAAGCTCATGTAGTTTAGGCTCTTGCGATAAAAAGTATTTTCATTATAAGCGTTCCTTTTCACTGATTGAACTGCTTCAACGAGATCCAACTCAATCTTCCCTTCTTGAGTCAACTTCAAAATCAGTTCTTTTAAGACAATTTTTTTTTTCATTTGATGATAACTCGGTGATATTTGCAATAGTTGAGATCAACTTTTTCTATATCTTCTGGTCGTTTACACTCTGGAAGTTCAATCAGTCATGCTTCCAGTAGTTGTTCCAACACATCAGGGATGTCAGAATCAAGAAAGGAATAGATTTTGTTTTGTCTTTCCTTTAAACTTAAGCGAGTATTTCATTTTCTTGTCACTTTTCAATCTTCTTGCATTTTGCTTTGAAGATAACTTGAGAGAGGTTGTATTCATCACCATAGATTCCTCTAAATTTACCTCGATGTCATTTCCTTCTTCATTTATGTTAGGAGTTAGAAGATTTTTATCTTTTTTACTAGTGATACTAAACTCCATATCGTGGGTGTGACTTACTAGCTCTTCAAAAGTGCGAGGTTTTATGCCCTGAAGGATGTAAAGAAGTCCCCAATGCAAGCCTTAAATACACATCTCTACACTTGAGAGTTCAATGAGGCGATCTTTGCATTGAGACTCATGGCTCTCCAACGATTTATGTAGTCGACGACAGGTTCACTTTCTCGTTATCTAGTGTTAGTGAGCTCGAACATGTTGACCGTTCGTCTTGTGGTGAAGAAACAATTTAAGAACTTCTTTTCAAACTGTTCTCATGTGTCAATAGTCTAGGCTAGAGATCGGTGTACCAATCGAAAGCACTTTCCTTCAATGTTCGAACAAACTGCTTGAATAATAGATCTCCTCGAGTACCAACATTTTCACATGTCTCGACAAAGTGAACAATGCATTGCTTAGGATTATCCTTTCCATCGAACTGTTGAAATTTTGTTGGTTGATATCCACTAGGCATCCCCAGATTATCAATCCTTTTGGTATATGACTTGGAATATAAGAAGGACTTCTAAGTAGATCCACCATATTGTGATATGATAGAATTCACATATCTTGGAGTTGTTGGACAAACAATGAAACAATCGAAGTGGAAGGTTGTGGTTGATCTTTTTGCACAATATTTTTTCCTTTATCATGGTCTTTGACAATAAGCGTTTGACTAGATTGAACAACATCTTGATTCTCAATCTAACTCTTTAAGTATGCAATTTGAGTATCCTTTCCTCGATCGCTTTCGTCAAGATGTTAATTTGCTCCTGCATCTCTGTCATTCTTTCTTTCACAGTGTTTGCGCTAGTTGTCATGACAACCACTATGTTAGAATCAAGATTGAACAAGGGGTTACGCTTAACAGAAAACTTGTTGTTAGTCGATGTCCTATGCAATGTCATTACATTGCTTGCAATAGAAGCTTTATCATTTTGTAGCCTCAGCATCGGAGCAACTAGGTGGAAGTACCTGTGTACAAGTCACTCATAACATCATTGCATAAGTCTTTTTGCATGACACTCCACTTATATGTTGAGATGAAAGAAAAAATGAAAAACAACGATTTTCCCACTAGACGTGCCAATTTGTTCGCACGAGATTTCAACAAAGAAATTTCGTGGAATAAACTTGATTTTATTGATTTTTGTGAAGTGGTGTTACAATCTCTAATATTTATCCTATGATTCTTTCTCTCGAATATGCAAGCATTGAGCTCTGATCTGCTGACTTTCTTGGATTGACCTGTGGCTTGTTGATCCTTTTGGATGGACTTGCTCACCTATTGATCTTGGATCAGACTATTTTCTTGTTGATGTTAGATCGGTCTTTCGATATGGTGATCTTAGATCGATGTGTCGGCTTGTTGATTTTGGATCAACCTGTCGATTTGATCATTTTGGATTGACTTGTCGGTTTGCTGATCTTGGATCAACTTGTTAGTTTGTTGATCTTGGAATGTAGACTTTTGGTTGAGGGCTTACGAGCTTGTTTTCAGATGGAGAGAGATTTAATCTTCAATTTGTAGTTGATGAAGAGACGATCAATTTGTTGACGCTTTCCAATCGTTGAATCTTAGGATATTCTAAATTATTTAGGCTCTCTTATTGAATTTAAAGCTTTTGAATTCTGATTACTAAAGACTCTGAATTTTCTAGTTGAGCTTGAATCTTTTGAATTATGACTTTGGAAGACTCTGAATTCTCTAGCTGAGTTGAAACTTCATAATTCTGACTCTAGAAGACTCTGAACTCTCTACCTGAATGCTCTGGATTCTTATGTTTTTGAATTCTTGAATCTGAATTTTGATTCTTGGAGCTTCTAACTTTTGGAGCCTCTGAATGCTCAGGACTTTGGAACTTCTGAACGCCTTCAAATGAAAGGTGGTCTATTTATAGAGTTCGATGAACCTTTTATGGGCTTGGGCTTGGTTGACTTTGGAACCAACTTTTGGGCTTAGCTTGATTTGGGATTAATCCAATTTTTTTTTTAATAGACTTAGATTATTCAAGTGTAACCCAATCCATTTTTAATGGTTTTGGGGTAAATTGACTTTGGGTCCAATTGCCATGTGACATAATTTGACTGAACGACTTAAGTCGTCAAACCAATTGATACTAGACATGTTGCATTTGCCAATTTTTCATGTCTTTTAATTTAATTTTAGTATACGTGTAAATTTGTAATTGGTCATAAATTTATCATTAATTTAAATTAATGATGTGGCAATTTGTGATTGACCAAAATTTCTCATTTAACAAGTTCTCTTACGAGTGAAAACCAAATCGATTGTCACTCTTTTTATGGGTTATGAGTTAACCCCTAACCAATCATTCTGCAGGTTCAAGATTCTACCTATACCGATTTTTTTAAATTGGTTCGAGATGAAACCACTATGATCCTTTTAAACGGGTTCAGGATCAAACCAGTACAAATCATTTTTTGGATTCAAGATTATACTGCTCACTCAAAATCTCAAGGTGTACCCACACCTTAATACAAAATCCAATTGAAAGATGAAAGTAAAAACCCCACAAAAAAAAAAAAAATCTCACAAGATTAGATTTATAATTTTTAGCTCTAAAGAAACAATATAATCTCTCATATAAAATTCTATCACAAGAATAATATAAAATGATGAAGTTTTAAAGAATGATCAACAATGGAGAATGTTGGAGAGAAAATTTCAGCAATTTAGAGATGAGAGTTGTAAAATTTTGAGAGAGAATGATGTTTAAATAAAGTTAACTTAGGGTAAAATTTGGGTCATTGGGTCTAGATTAATATAAATCAAGGGTGGAGAAAATTTGGAATAAAAATGACAAAATTATTTTAAAAAATGATTCTAACGGTCTTTAAAAAGTGCCACTTGTTGCAACATTATTCGTCCGCATCATTGCTAACTACATGTTTTTTTTTTTAATTTATTTTGGTCATAACTTTCTCGTTTGATGTTCGATTTGTGCGATTCAAAATGTGTTGGAATTGTTTCTTTGAGTTCTACACTATGGGCACTTTAAAACACCAAAACTATTAATAATTTAAATTTTTTATCATCAAAATATATGGTCATATGATTGAAGCTGGTAAAGTTAACACATCCATCCAACGATCAAGATTGAATTAAATATGGATCCAATGGTTCAAATTAACTAGAAATATATGTGCAGTCACCTATGCACAAGTTTGGGCGTTGGTTCATAGATGAAGATCTCATCTAGAAAATAATGTGACTGATGAGTTGGGATATGATAAATTATAAAAAATACTTATCAACTTTGCCCTTTGTTTTAAAAAATACTCCTCTTTTTTCTAAAAGTTGCAATATTATCTTCACCTTCCATAAAGATTTCAAAAGCACTTTGGAGGAGTAGAACCTTATGCTTGTTCGAATTAAGTCGGAAAAAAATGAGGTTTAGATATGACAATTTTTCGTCTAATATTCCAATTGTTTTCTACTTCAAGAATAATTTTGAAATGTTTATAGAAGGTTAAGGATAATATTGCAATTTTTAAAAGAATAAAGATATTTTTAAAACCAAAAGACAAAGTTCAAAAGCATTTTTTTATAGTTTAGCCATTGGAAATAATATATGTACAATATATTTGTAGTTTTTAAACATTATACTTATTTCCTCACCATTTCTCTATAATGGCTTCCATATTTCTTAACAATGGCTTCCATATTTCTTAAGGAAAGATTTGAATTTCTAACCAAATTAAAAATATTTAGTTTTCAGCTTAGTTTTTAAAACATATGTAAAAAGTAGATAAGAAAACATGGAAACTCATAAGTGGAAGTAGTATTTATGAGTTTAATTTTAAAAAACCAAATAGTTATCAAACGGAGTTTAAATGTTCAAAAGTTGGATATTTGAAATCTCATTTGGTTAGTAATATCAATCAAGACTATTCAACCAGATTAGTTAACTGATGACATCATCATTTGAAAGATGATCATATATTATATTGTCATATAGTGAATTGTGACAAGCTTTCAAGGATTATGTAATGGTTGAAATATAAACTTGATTTTGGATCATTAGTATTTGGGCCTAGTCTAAATAAAAGCACAATTTCTAGAAACTTTTTAACTGCTAGAGTATTATAGAGAAATCTATTTTTAAAGATGTTTTAAAGTATGTTGTAGAATTCTTTAGAATGTAGAATATTATAGAGATTCCTTTGTAATATCTAGATTGTATGAGTTGGCAAAAACCATAGCCATTAATTTCAGAGATGCAACTAGTATAAATAGGAGAGATATCCTAGAGTTTGTATCAAGCCAAATAAAGCCCAAGAGCTAGAAATGAGCAATAATACAAGTAGCATCTTCTTCAAAATCTATCTTCCAAAGTCTAACCTCCAATCCCCAAAGTTCCTTTTCCAACAAAGTGGTATCAGAGTTTGAAGATCCTTTCTAAAAAGATGACAAGTAACAATATGGTCTCATTCCAAGTCCCAGTGCTCAACAAGAGCAACTACGATAATTGGAGCATCAAGATGAAAACGCTCCTTGGATCGCAAGATGTATAGGAGATAGTAGAGAAAGGGCACTCCGAGCTGGAGAAGGATGATAGTCTTTCTCAAATACAAAGGGATAGTTTGAGAGACTCAAGAAAGAGAGACAAGAAGGATCTCTATCTAATCTATCGAGGATTAGATGACGATGCTTTTGAGAAGATTTCAGAAGCAAAGACGGCGAAAGAAACATGAGAGAAGCTTCAAATATCGTACAAGGGAGCAGATCCAGTAAAAAAGGTACGTCTTCAAACTCTAAGAGCTGAGTTTGAAACTTTGCATATGAAAGAAGGGGAAGTCATCTCCAATTACTTCTCTAGAGTTTTAACGGTCACCAACCAACTTAAGAGAAATGGTGAAAAGCTTGATGATGTAAAAATTATGGAGAAAATTCTAAGATCATTACCAAAGTTTGAACATATTGGTGTCATAATCGAAGAAACAAAAGACTTAGAGGCTATGACCATTGAGCAACTCTTGGATTCGTTGCAAGAATATGAAGAAAAGAAAAAGAAGAAGGAAGGAATCGTAGATCAATTACTCAAGGTGCGAGTTAACTCAACTACAGGAGAAATCAATCACAATGGTAGAAGCGAACGAGGACAAGGTAACAGTGGAC
Source organism: Trichosanthes cucumerina (assembly GCA_036507285.1). Taxonomy (NCBI): domain Eukaryota; kingdom Viridiplantae; phylum Streptophyta; class Magnoliopsida; order Cucurbitales; family Cucurbitaceae; genus Trichosanthes; species Trichosanthes cucumerina. The sequence continues at coordinate 11,559,359 of CM071836.1, read as the reverse complement.
ATCGAGGACGAGGAAGAGGTCATGGACAAGGACGAGGTTGGAGATCCTATGATGACAACAACAACTTTCAAAAGGGAGGAAACTCAACAAGAGGTCGTGGGCAAGGCAACTCAAGATCAAGGTACGATAAGTCACATATTAAATGCTACAATTGTCAGAAATATGGTCACTATGCATCTAAATGTAGAGCTGCTAGTAACAATAAAGTTGAAGAGAAGGCAAACTACATTGAAGAAAGAGATCAGGAATGTGGCACCTTATTGATGGCTTGCACGAATGGTGAATGGAACAAAGATAATAGGTAGTACCTAGACACTGGAGCAAGCAACCTATGAGTGGAAAAAGGAGCATGTTGGTAGAACTCGATGAATCGGTTAGCGGCAACGTAGCTTTTGGAGATGAATCCAAGGTAGAAATAAAAGGAGAGGTAACATTTTTATCCAATTGAAGAATGGTGAACATCAACTTATTTCAAATGTTTATTACGTGTCAAATATAAAAAGTAATATCTTGAGTTTGGGCCAACTCTTAGAGAAAGGTTATGACATTCAATTAAAAGATAACAACCTTTCTATAAGAGATAATACAAGTAACCTAATTGCTAAGGTGCCCATGACAAGATATAGAATGTTCATACTCAACATTCAAAATGATGTAGCAAAATGCCTCAAGATGTGTTACAAAGATACATCTTGGCTCTGGCATCTTTACTTCGGGCATCTCAATTTTGGAGGATTAGAGTCACTCTCCAAGAAGAACATGGTGAGAGGATTACCTTCCATAAGCCACCCCGACCAAGTGTGCGAAAGTTGTCTACTTGGAAAGCAATTCAAGAAAAGCTTCCCAAAAGAGTCAAACTCAAAAGCTCAAAGGCCTCTAGAACTTATACACACGGATGTGTGCAGTCCGATCAAGCCAAGCTCACTCGGTAAGAGTAATTATTTCCTTCTCTTTATTGATGATTTTTCAAGAAAAACATGGGTGTATTTCTTGAAGCTTAAATCAGAGGTGTTCGAGAATTTCAAGAAGTTCAAAGCTCTTGTTGTGAAAGAAAGTGGTTTGGTAATTAAGGCCATGAGATCTTATCGTGGAGGAGAGTTCACATCAAATGAATTTCAAAAGTATTGTGGAGACCATGAAATTCGACGACCTTTAAAAGTACCGAGATCTCCCCAACAAAATGGAGTGGCAGAAAGGAATAATAGAACCATTCTGGGCACGACAAGAAACATGCTTAAAAGTAAGAAATTACCAAAAGTGGTGTGTGTAGTCTACCGATCTCCAACAAGAAGCATATATGGAAAAACACCACAAGAAGCATGGAGTGGAAGAAAACCGGGAATTTCTCATCTCAGAGTCTTTGGAAGCATTGCTCACGTTCATATACCAGATGAAAAAAGAAGTAAGTTGGATGATAAAAGTGAGAAGTATATCTTCATTGGATATGACTCCAATACTAAAGGGTATAAGCTCTACAACCCTAATTCGAGAAAGACAATCATTAGTCGAAATCTAGTATTCGATGAAGAAGGATAATGGAATTGGGGACAACATAATGAAGACTACAACTTCTTTCCATATTTTGAAAAAGGTGACGTGGAACAAGCAAGGATAGAGCAAACAAGAAAGGAGCCTTCTACTCCAGAAGTTTCACCAACAACAAACTCTAAGAGCTTGGAATTCTCGAATATACAAGTACTTACACAAGAGAAACTTCATCAAGTGTCCATATGAGCATGCACTTTACATCAAAACCCAAAATAATGATGTATTGATTGTGTGCTTGTATGTAGACAACTTGATCTTTACAGGCAATAATCCAAGCATGTTCAATAAGTTTAAGGAAGAGATGACGAATGAGTTTGAGATGACCGACATCGAGCTCATGTCTTACTACCTCGACATTGAAGTAAAACAAGAAGATAAAGGCATCTTAATCACCCAAGAAGGCTATGCTAAGGAGGTGATCAAGAAGTTCAGGATGGATGACTCTAATCTGGCCAACACACCCATAGAATGTGGAATCAAACTATCAAATCATGAGGAAGGAGAAAAAATGGATCCAACATTCTTTAAAAACTTAGTTGGGAGTTTGCGGTATTTGACATGCACAAGGCCTGAAATTCTCTATGCAGTTGGAGTTGTTAGTCGTTATATGGAGAAACCGACAACCACAATTTGAAGGCAACAAAAAGAATTCTTTGATACATCAAAGGTACGATAAATTACAGTTTGTACTATTCTGTTTCTGATGATTATAAGCTCGTTGGATATCGTGATAGTGATTGGAGTGGAGATATGGATGACCGTAAGAGCACTGGTTTTGTGTTCTATATGGGAGACACTGCTTTCACATGGATGTCAAAGAAGCAACCAATTGTTACTCTTTCAACATGTGAAGAAGAATATGTAGATGCTACTTCATGCGTTTGCCATGCAATTTGGCTAACAAATATGCTAAAGGAGTTGGGTTTGTCACAAGAGGAGCCGGCGAAGATTTTTGTGGACAATAAGTCAACAATTGCTTTGGGTAAGAATCCAATTTTCTACGATCGGAACAAACACATTGATACACGTTACCATTATATTAGAGAGTGCATTGCAAGAAATGATGTGCATTTGGAGTACGTGAAGACTCATGATCAAGTAGCTGATATTTTCACCAAACCACTTAAAAAAGAAGACTTCACAAGGTTGAGAGGTTTGCTTGGAGTAACAAAATCAAGTTTAAGAGGGGGTGTTGAAATATAAACTTGATTTTGGGTCATTAGTATTTGAGCCTAGTTTAAATAAAAGCTCAATTTCTAGAAACTTTTTAAGTTCTAGAGTATTCTAGAAAAATTTATTTTTGAAGATGTTTTAAAGTATGTTATAGAATTCTCTAGAATGTAGAATATTTTAGAGAGTCATTTGTAATCTCTAGATTGTATGAGAGTTGGCAAAACCATAGACGCGTTAATTTAGGGGATGCAACTAGTATAAATAGGGGAGATATTCTAGAGTTTGTATCAAGCCAAATAAAAACCAAGAGCTAGAAGTGAGCAATAATACAAGTAGCATCTTCTTCAGAATCTATCTTCTAAAGTCTAATCTCCAATCCCCAAAGTTCCTTTTCCAAAACGTAATTACATCATCCTTGAAAGCTTGTCACAACCCACAAGTCAAGTTTTTGTTACATAATTTTCAACTTTAACTCATAATACTAATGGTTCAAATTCAATTTGTTAGATGGGACTAAAATTCAACTCATAATATCACTGTATGAAATTTCCCACATGTTCATAGATTTGACATCAATATAAGAGGTAAATCAACATTTCCATTAACAACAAATATTTTAACTTATTGAAAAAAGTATAAAATGTTTAATTATTAATTAACATATTTTTTTGAATTTTTTGTTTTTATGATTCTTTAGAAGTATCCTCAACACATCTTTTATCACATCTCCATAAAATTGAGACCTCTATATTTTCGTCGTCAAGGTCAACCTTTTAAATCTGGCATAATATCCACAATAAATGGGTGGGAGTATAAATTTTTCTTACCTTTTTCCATAAATTTATTTAATATTTAGAGTAAAAAGGCTATAAATATGGTCAAAGACTTCATCATTTTGTCTACCTGCAACAAGTTTTCTGAAATAACATAATCTTGAGATCTGAATTACCAACTAGATATAACAGTATTTGCATTTAACTTAATTATCCGAGGGTGACAATATTTTCCCTTTATTTGAAATTGACTCCATCAACTTAGATCGACTCAAAAAAAAAAAAAAAAACTATCAACTTAAAAACACCGTCGAATTCCACACTGTTATATCCGACTACCTTACCCAAAACTCCAACAGAATGAAAGTCACCTCATTATTACGACTCTGTTCGATAACCATTTCGTTTTTAGTTTTTGGTTTTTGAAAATTATGCTTGTATTCTCACTATTTCTCTACCATACTTGTCATCTTTTCTACAAATGGTTGTCATCTTTCTTATGAAATCATTTGAGTTCTTAACCAAATCCAAAAATAAAAACAAGTTTTTAAAAACTAGCTTTTCTTTTAGTTTTTAAAACTTGACTTGATTTTTGAAAACATGTGTAAAAAGTAGATAACAAAACAAAGAATGTCATATGTAGAAGTAATATTTATAGGCTTAATTTTCAAAAACCAAAAACAAAAAGTCAAATGGTTATCAAACGAAGCTTACTTAATTAGAATGCATCTAATGGGCGACGCCTCAGCACCAAGCAACCTAAGAGGTAAGCAATGGATCGAATATAATCCCGGTTGGACGCCATCAAGCTTTAAACCTTCGATGAGAATGGTTTCCTAAAGCAATTAAGATGGTGTTAGTGTTTGTGATTGACCTATTGTTGAGTTCATCCATGGATATGTGTGGGAAAGCAATAATCTTTATGAGCAATTGCCACAAATAAGCATATCATTCTCTACTACGTATAGAAAAACAAACATATATATAGAATAGAATAGAATAGAAGAAAATTCCTTACCCTGCCTTGTAAAAATTCTAGATGAGATGGAATACGATCATCATAGGCAGCAACTGATAAGTAGTCAACACCTGCATGATAGAAAGAAAGTTTTTTTTTTAAAACAAAAAAGATTAAAAAAGAAAAAAGAGAGAGAATGAGATCAGCTGAATTTGACTAAGAAAGGCGTAATGTTTGTCTGACCAACTAGTTTGATATCAGTGTTGTCTACAAGCCATTTTGCTCCATCCTTCGTAAATCCCACATAGCTTGTGTCAAACTCCTTTTTCCACATGAGTCGCCTGTCTGTATTTAATGTTCTAAAGAGTACACGACGTACTCCTTTCGGAATGTTCAAAGACTTCATGACCTCAGCTGCAACACTATATTATTAGGGCTCGTTTGATAACCATTTTGTTTTTTATTTTTAGTTTTTGAAAGTTAAGCTTATTTTCACCTAAGTTCTCTACAATAGAAATCATCTCGATTAAGTAAGTATTTGAACTCTCACCCAAATTCTAAAAACAAAGTTAATTTTTTTAAAGCTAGTTTTTTAGTTTTCAAAAATTGGTTTAATTTTTTAAAATATAGGTACAAATTAGATAAGAACTCATGTAAACTCATTAGTAGAAATAGTATTTTAAATTTTAAATTTCAAAAACAAAAAACAAAATGATTATCAAACGGGGCCTACAATTCTTGTTTTTGGATTAGGTATTATTACTTCCTAATTTAGAAAAATTATTAATTAGATATATTCAAAGTTAAATTATTGAGAAATAACATACGAAGAAAAACAAGGAATAGAAAAGCAGTGGAGAATGCTTGTTATGGCGTACCGGTAATGTTCTTATCCCTTGGAATGTCAATCAATAGTCCAGGACCTGAGGAAACAAATTTTTTAAATAACCAATTCAATCAAAAGCTTTGATCAAAAGTTAAATAAGTGAACAGACCACCACTACTACAAATTTGACATTCTATGACACTATAGCTAAACCAAATAAGAGATAGAAAAAAATTGTCATAAATTGCTAGAGGTGCATTTTTTAGTGGAAAAAATGAAAATTTTCGTATTTTCGAAAATCTATGATAGTTTTTCAACATCATAAATTTATGACAGTTTTCAACATCCTAAATTCATGACTTAGATAAAAGGCTATCATAGATGGCTGGAGGCGCATTTTTTGTGGGAAAAATTGGAGATTTTCGTGTTTTTTTAAAATTTATGACAGATTTTCAACATCACAAATTTATGACAGTTATTCAACGTTATAAAAACTTCATTTGTCCCACATCGAAAAATTTGTGATTTGGACAACCATCTTCTCTTATAAAATGTTTCTCACTCCTTCATTTTAAATCAAGTTAACATGAGCTTTTTACTGAGCTTATTTAGCTTAATTAAACTAAACCTTGAGTAAATTTTTTTGTTGGTAACTACAAACTATCATAGAAAACAAATACTTAACACATGAATATTGTCATTAACATTTTTTTTGTTGTCATAGAAACAACATGCTTGACACTGAAATTTTGTCATAAGCAGAATTTTTATGACGTTTAAAAATTGTCGTTAATATATATATCTTGACGGAAACGTCGATTTTAGGAGGTATTTATTGACAATGTTTAATTCTCATAAAAAGTTTTGCATGACTTTTAACAAATATCTTGAATACATTTTTTTTACAACCATTAATTATCATTAAAATAGTTAATTATGACAGATTTTTTAATGTGTCATGTATAGAGTTTTCTTGATGGTGGCTTGTACGATTGAAAAAAAAAGTCATAAAATGTGTTTATGACAATTTTTCAATGTCATAAAATCCTGAAATTGTACTAGTGCACCTGTTTTGATACGATCTTAAATCACTAATTCAACCAAAAGTTTAAATTGATAGTTTGGGGTAAATTTAAGGTTAAATTACAAGTTTAGTCCCTGAACTTTGAGGTTTGTGTCTATTGGTTCCTAAACTTTAAAAAGTGTCTAATAGATACTTGAACTTTCGGTATTTATTTGGTCCCTAAACTTTGAAATGTATCTAATAAGTTCTCAAACAATTTTTAGCTTTGTGTCTAATAGGTTCTTCACCTAGTTGATATTTTTTAAAATACATGAACTTACTAAGCACAAAATTAAAAACTTGGGCTTTTATTAGATAAAAAAAAAATCAATTTTATATCTAATAGATCGATTCATTTAAAAAAGTATGAATATATTAAGAATCTATTAGATACAAAATTGAAACATTTTTAAAGTTCAGAAACTATATATACAAACCTCAAAATTCAGAAATTAAAGGTTAAATTACAAGTTTAGTCCCTGAACTTTGATGTTTGTGTCTATTTAGTCCCTGAACTTTAAAAAGTGTCAAATAGGTCCATGAATTTTCAATTTTGTATCTAATAAGTCTCTGAAATTTAAAAATGTCTAAGTAGTCATTGAACTTCTAATAGGTCTCTAATATATTCACAATTTTTTAAAATTAATCGATCTATTATATATAAAATTGGTTTTTTTGTCCAATAAAAGTTTAAACTTTCAATTTTGTGCCTTGTAAGTTCATGAATTTTAAAAACGTAAACTAAGTAAAGGACATATTAGACACAAAATTGAAAATTTAAGGACGTATTGGATACAAAATTAAAAATTTAAGGACTTATTAGACACATTTCAAAGTTTAGGGACCAAGTAGATACACAGTTGAAAATTCAGAGACTTATTTGACACTTTTAAAAGTTCATGGACCAAATAGACACTAACCTCAAAGTTCAGGGACTAAACTTGTAATTTAATCGAAATTAAATTTATAATTAAACTTAAAATTTAATTATATCCAGATGTCTCTTATTATAGTTTTGGTATTAAATTAAGAGGAAAGATTAGTAGAGAATAAATACCATTGAGGAGTTCGAGGTCGAGTGCGTCAACATCGAAACCAGCGTCGAAGTAGTGATCAAAAACATGACCAGGCGCATCGATGTGCGTGCCGGCGTGAGTGGAAAGCTTGATTTCGGAAATATTAGTAAGCGAGCCGTTCTTCATGCTCTTTGGAAGCCACAGGAACTGACCAAGTCCTTTGTCAGAACCCAAACACGGCAGGTCTTCAGAAAACCGATGAGTGATGTCGATGATTCGTCCATTATCATAAACCTCACGACGAATTGGAGTCAGGTCCGAATGTGAGCAATCGCAAACGAAGGGGTAGGCGTAGGCTATGTTGAGCCCCGGAACCGCCTGCAGCAGAAACAAAACAACAAAAGCAAATTGGGGATTCATCGGGATGTATTTGGTGCCACAAAGATTATGATTTCTCACTTCTTCATAAATAATTTCAACTTGGAAGGGGATAAAATGGTGAACAAAGGGATAATATTCTTTTTCTTTTTCTTTTTAATTTGACAAGAGATCATATTCCTCTTGGTTCTAAATGTTGAGAATAAACCCCACTATTGTTATAGAAATAAATATAAATAATTGAGAAATTAAAAGAATTCAATAAGATAAGAAACACAAGAATTTACATGAAAAAAATTTCATAATCTGAAAAATTGTTACAATCACACATAATTCATTATACCACTCGTACCTTTTTCCTTTTTTCTCACTCTCAAACAAGGGAATACAAAGAAAGAATTTAACTATAGTTAGTACACCAAACTTAAATGTTTCTAAGGGGTTGTTTGTTTGGTGGAGTTAGGTTGGGTTGAGTTGGGTTTTTAACCCAACTCCCCGTTTGGCCCACCAATAATAATAAAAGGGGGTAATTTTAACAAGTGAATGTGTATCCACGCGCCGGTTATTTTGCTCTCTGTCAGGGCATTAATTTTTGTTCGCTCTCTCTCATTATGAGGAAACGAAACGTCTTCCTCTTCCTTGAAGCTTCTCTCTTTCCTCTCGCAAATCTTCTCTGCTTCGTCTCCATCTTCCCTACTGTGTTCGTCTTTCAATGGAGTTGAGGTTAGGGTTTTGGATTCCTTCTACTTTATACAGTCAGGTATGTATCGTCTTCTTATTTGTTTGATTTCTATCTTCCAATCGACACTCTTGGACCGAAACCGTCGACTTTTCTTTACGGATCTAGTGTCTAACCATTCATGCAACTAAATTTGCCTTCTTTTACCTATGAATCGTCTCGTTTTATGATATTTTTCAAAAAAAATCCTCCAAATTGGGTTGGGAATCGACTAGATCCGTTAGGCTACCCCTGATTCTGTTTTCCAGAACCTTAATCTCAACTTCCTAAGTGCAAAAACTCACTTCTCGCCGCTTTAACGTCTCATGTCGTCCCCCTTTTGTTTCCATGGTATCCTTTCTTTCATACCCATCTCTATCGTGATTTGGCTAGTGTGATTGAATGCATGTCTAGCCAAATAGGGAAATAACGTTGGCAGGGACATGGTGAGGGGTTTTAGAGCTTGGTGGGAGGAGAGTCATTGTTGTTGTACACTCTCAGATTTGTCTTCTATCCCTATATGCCGGCTAATGATGAGTGATTGATGTGGTTGAAGTTGACGATGAACTTTTCTTAACTTCCTTACTTTTTTTGTTTGTTCTGTACAATGTGTGTTTGCCATAAAATTTAGATGAAGTTTCGCATAGTTGTTAATATTGTCGATGGTTTTATCTGCAAGATCGGTTGTCAATTCCTGTATTACAGTGATGGTTTTATCTGTAAGATCTGTTGATGGTTTTAATTGTGAACTTTGTGTTCCTGTTTCTGCCATTGTTTGGTATACAATTTCTACTCTATTTGTCACGGTTGCTCCTCTGTTTGTCATCATTTATCTTCATCTTTTGTTGATTATATTGGTGGGCCTCTGCTTTTACCCTACAATTTCGATTATGTTCGTTTTACTTATGCCATTGTTTGTTGATTAGTAGTTGCCTCTGAACTTACTTTTCCATTCCCGGTTTAGTTCTCTCACATTAGATTTTTTAGTAATAAAATTTTGTTTCGTGCATTAACTAATAGGTTTAATAAATAAATACTATATTTTTATTCAATCATTAATTATTGTCTTATATAACTTTAACTACCCGAGGGTTGTTTACTCTTTTCAACCATCTTATTAATTGTGTATCTTAGGCTGATTGCACCTTTTTAGCTAATCAGTCACCTACTGTCTTCTTGAGTAATTGGTTTCTTACTGTTTTCAACCATCTTATTAATTGGTTTAATTGCAATTTATTTCTCCCACTTTCCAATTCGAACTACCACTCTTCTTCTCTTCTTATATAAACATGTTTCCTCTGCTTTTGCTCTTTAAGGATAACTCCACTGCAAGTATCCCCTACTGTCACCTGTGAGTACTGTTTGTTTCTCTTTTCCATGTTCTCATATTATCTTCTCTTCTGTTTTATTCTTCTGTTCTAATGTGGGTTGGTTTATATCTTATCATTTGCCTTGTACTTAATGAACTCATATGTTTATCCACCACCATTTCATGGTTAATGTTACTGTCGTGATGAAAGCTTATATCAATCCCTAAGGTCGGCTTTAATATGCTTTATCTTTCACACTTGTAGTTGTTGTTGTTTTAGGTTCCACTCATTACTCGTGCTATACTCGGATTCACAGGTAATGTGCATTTCAAAACATTGTGTTCGATTTTCTCATTGCCTAATGTCATTTTTTTCTGTGTTATTATTCAGTTCCACATCCTCGACATTAGAAGTACATAGGTCAAAAGACTATCCTTCACTTATTTTTAGTATTTCTAAAGATTAGTTGGTGTCTATGTTTAGAGTATGATTATACTATATACAGTTATGCATGGATATTTAACTTCATGCCTTGTTCTTCCTTGCATGCCCAAACTAATCCTCTTGGTCAATCTTGGTTTGAGGTTCGTTGGTTTAGGATTATAGTTATGTCGTACTTGTGGTTTTTTTCAATTGTATGCTAATTGAAATTAGTATGGGTTGTGTTCATTTTGGATTTTTTGTGGAACATTACTATGTTTTCCTTTTGTTTGGTTTAATAGTATTATGGAATGTGTAATTTAACACTGATATTTTGTATGAATAATAGGGATGTTTCTAATTTTATACTTTTATGAATAAATATCATAATTCATGTTAATGATAAATGTTTAGAACAAGTCTATCATCAGAAAGAAATTTTCTAGAACAATAAATATAAAAAATAAATGACATTTTATTGGAGAATTAAAAAAATAAAAGTGTTTAGAACATACCAATTTTAGAATTTTTTTCAACAAATACATTAGTACAACTACATTGATGGGAATTGAAAATATTGTGGATATCAACCTTTTATTTGTTTTTAAAAAAAGAATAATATTTTGGTTTTAAAGTGATTTACATCAACATGTGTTAACATTTATTTAAATTTGGGGATATGAACTATTTTTTTTTTTAAATGACATTTTCTTCAAATAGAAGTCGCCCTTCAAAGAAGAGGTGTCCAATTGGTTTATGAAAATAAGGGACAGTTTGTTCAATTAACATAATTTCCATTTTATTCAATTAACATAATTTCCATAATTTCCAATCACATGCAAAAACTTCTATCCTGGCAGAAGGAGAAGTATGAGTTGGAGGCTGCACGAAGGAAAAAAGTAGTCGATCTCTTGTATCAGATAGAAGGATTGACTGAGCATGATCGTGTCTCCTTGATAGACTTGCTTGTGACTGATATCCAGAAGACTGACTATTTTCTACAGGTTCCACCTCAATCGAGGAGGACATATTGCATGCGTCTACTGGGAAGGACTGGATGATTCGACATTGCTCCTTTTGTTGTTGTATTTTGTGGACAATACTTTGCATCTACTACTACTTTGCATTTTTTGTGGGCTTCTAACTTATTTTTTTTGTTAACATTGTACACACAAGCCACTGAACTGATATCTTATAAATTTTGTGATATGCAAGTAATACATGGCAGTGAAATATGTTGTCATCTTCTCAACATCTTGACAAAATAAACTATTAGCAATTGATTTCATATAAATCAAATGAACACATGTTTTTCTTGCAAAGTATTAATACTAATACATAAGTACATTAAAATAAATGGAGTTCTTGCTCACATGTGCTTAAAAAGAAGACACCCCTTCATATTGAAGAATATGTTCTCAATAACATGAGATAAAAATCCCAATATTCAGCACTTTACTAAATATCCCATAAATCTTGCAAATGGTAATATATATGGTAAATTTGTAATTGATCTCATAATGAAGTTTTGAAATTGTAGACAAATATGTTTGCAATTATTTGGTATAAAAAAATGTAAGGAAAAAAAATGACAAAAAAATCAGACTTATTTACTTTACAAAAAACTGCACCAAATACCCCTGACATATTAACTCAACTTTGCACCCCAAACACTGACTTCCTGACTCGACTCAACTCAACTCTGCACTCCAAACACTCATTTCCAGAACTCACTGACAAAACAATTCTGCACAACTCATCTCAATTCTGCGATCCAAACACCCCTAAGTGAGATGTTTAAAAACTAAATCCGTAGTCTCTTCCATCACTTTTTTTTGTACGCTGACAATTTTTACTTCTAATATATTGTAAAAAATCATTCGCTAAACCAAATGAACCAACGGTTCTTTACCAAATTTAACTTCATTTGAAATAAAATATCAGTTTTTAGATTTGGATGAGCGTTTCAATTTTTATTTTAATTGTTTTTTTAAGAACTATTAAAAAGAATAATTTTATTTGTGTAGTATCGGAGCTTTAAGAAAAAAGAGGACACTATACCGGAACTTTTACTTTTTTATATTCATTTCATTACTCATAATATGCTTTGATTTTTTTAGTCAAATTTATTCCAATTGGTAGTCTTTTTAAAGAGAATTTTAGGATTAGTTTGGTATGTAATTCATGTTCTGTTTATGTGTCATGTGTTATCGAATTTTGTGATCTCAAATAATAGAAATTCTGAAAACAACATTTTTATGTTTTTAATCTATCTATATTTTAAAAATTTTAAATTTTAGAATGTAGAATTATATTAAACAAAAAATAAAAAAAATTTAATAAATATAATATTTTATAAACTTAATTTGTTTTTGTTAAATTAAAAAATATATAATATATTATATTATAAATTATATAATATTATATTTTAAAAGGGTAATTCTATAAAAATTATAAAAATTATGTTCATTAATTAATTAATAATGACTTATATTCAATCTAATATTTAGTTTTGCAACTACAACTAATTTCATAATCTATAAATATGTTATAGAACACACTTTAAACAACTATTTAAAATAGAATCAAATTTATAAATCTGTTGCCAAACACATATCTGAAAATATGAAATTTTCATTGAATCCCTCATTTTCAAATTTCTGTTTTCAGATGGCTTACCAAATATGCCCTTACATTACTTGTTGATCAAATTAATGGGTAAATCCTAGGTTAGAGTTCGAGTTCCAAATGTATTTATTTATTTTTAATTATTAATAAAAAATAACGACAAAATTCATTTTTATATAAAAATTTAAGGACTAAAACCATGGTATTAAATTTTCGACATGTCAATATTTTCATCGATATTTTCACATATTAATGAGTTCGACATTGACGTGAATCGACATTTCCATTATATCGTACAAAATTGATGAAATATTAAAGAAATAACAATAAAATGTGAATATAATATTGTAAAAAATATTTTAACTCATTCAAGAAGGTGTATAAGATTTATTTTCTAATTTTAATACGTTTTTATTTTTTTAAAAAAATTTAGAAATATCTATCGACATCGTCATTTTATCGATATTTTCATCGACATTTCTTTGAAATTGATACTTCGATATTTTTATAGACATCAATATTTTAAATCTCGACTAAAAAAAGCGTTTAGAAGGTGGAAATATTTTATTTTAAAAAAAAGTGAAGAATAAATGAAGCCTTTAAAAGTATAAAGACCGTGATAAAATAGGTGTGAAAACCCTTTTTTTTTTAATGAAAATTACTTCTCTAAATAGAAGTTCTTCACTTATACTAGTTTATTTATAATATATTTGATAAGTACAAAATTTCAGATTAAATTATAATTTGGTTCTTATAATATAAATTGAATTTCACTTTCATTTTAGATTAGATTTAGTTTAGGTTTGCAATTTGAATTACTTTAGATTAACTTATTTAGTTTAGATTTTCTTATTTGAAATATGTTAATTAAATTTATTTTTATTACTATAAATAGTTTTGCATCTCAATTACAATTCATATCAATGAAAGTATAAAGTTTTGTATTATCTTTTATTCATATCAATGAAGGCATAAAGTTTTGTATTATCTCTTATTCATATCAATGAAAGCATAAAGTTTTGTATTATCTCTTATCATGGTATCAGAGCCTATTTGATAGAATTTTGTTATCTGCTTCTCTGTTTCTCCATCTGCTTATGAAATGAATTTTCTTCTAAACATGTCTGAATTTGCATATGTTTATCAATCTATTTATGAATCTGCATTTTTTTATCTGTTTCTGCATCTGCATATTTTATGCATTTGAATCTACATCTACTTCTACGTTTATCTATTTTGGCATCTGAATCCTCATTGGAGTTGCAAATTTGGAAATTGTAATAGAATTGCGAATTTGGCATTGAGTTCGAATTTGACAATTACATTGGTAGTTGGACTTTGACACTTACACTGAGTTAGAATTTGGCAATTGCATTGGCGGTTGGCTGAAATTTGGCAATTACATTGCGAGTTAGAATTCGACAATTACTTGGAATTTGACCAATTGTATTGGGGTTAGAATTTTGCAATTGCATTTGCTGCAGGCTGGAATTTGACAATTTTTATTTGTATTCATATCGCTTAATCAAACAAACTCATGATATAGTATCATGATTTTGAGAGAGATGTTAGACTATGTGTAACGACCCAGAACTCCAAGTACTTGTTAGATTATGTTTTGGATTAATTTAATGGAAAGTATTTAAGTTGGGTCTTTAAAATAGATAAATCGAGTTAGTATTCTTGTGCAACTATAGAAATTAGATAAATTGAGGTTTTATGGAAGTTTTGGGACATTTTTGTAGTTAGGAGTTAGAAGAAGGGCATTTTCGTAATTGTGGTTTAAGAGAAAATTGAATTAGGGTTTCCTACTTTGTTTGGCACACAAATCAAGGTGAGCATCTCCTTCCTTCTCCCTCTCCCTTTTCATTCACGAGCAACCTTACTTTCTCCTTGCAAGCCGTCGCCCGACCAAGCTCCAACTCTAGCCTCGCCGCGGATCGATCGCAAGCATCGTCGTTAACGTCCGTAGATGTCCGCGTCGAGTCAGTCGCGAACGAAGCCACAACTGCCACACCATCGACCCGTGCCGCTACAACTCGCACTGTGAAGCTGGGTCGTCGCCTCGCCGAAAGTCCTAACATTGCTTGTTCATCGATCACCCGTTTCTGAACTCACCGTCGGTCGTCGGACGCTCGAAGACCTGCAAAACTCACGGATCTGAAAGGAGTTTGAACCGAACCGCCGCCATCTTTGTTCGATCGGTTCGTCCACTTTTCGATTGGTTTTTGGGATTGTAAGACTGATTCCGAATAGATCGGCTCACGAACTTCTCGGATCTAACCTCCACGTGCCGAAACGCGTCGTCGCTCGCCGGTTAACGCCGCCGCTCGCCGATCAACGCCGTCGGTCAACAGTCAACAGTCAACACCGCCTTCCGAAGTTATCCAGTTCGATAAGTTCGACCCTCCGAGCATGTTTTGACCATTCGTTTGTGGTAATTTAGCCTAACTACTATTGAATTCGGAAATAAGATTATTTTGTGTATTGTGTAATTAAGAATAGTGGATTTGATTTAAAGGATTCATGTATTGAACACAATTGAAAGGATTGTTGAGTCAGAGATTTAATTACAAGAGAATCTCGGAGCTAAGGCTAAGGTAAGAGACCTTGTGTCGAACTTTCTAAAATGGGATAAAAAGGAGTTTTGTTATTTTATGTCAAAAGTATTTTATTATTTACACTTTTGAAAACCTATTATGTTTTAAAATATTATTTCAGTCAAATTATGAAAATTATGCCATGGAGGTTGGCTTATTGTCCTCTCTTGATATGTGTGTTATAGTCATGATAAATAAATGGGATCCCATACATGTATGTATGTCAGGAAAGAGTTGAAAGGGCGGGGGGCAATTTGTCTCTTGAGGTTATCCATGGTCAACATGCTGAGAGTTATGCCATAGTTATGATTGAATGATTTTAACTTAAAAGTTATGAAAATGTATGTTATGATATATGATTTACTGTGATTCTATGACATGTGCATTATAGTATACGATAGAATGAGGAAACCTCATGCATGATTGTACGTCTATGAAATAGTCGAGTGAATGTGGTAATTATTTCTCCATACGACACTAGGGGTTTGAGAGGACTCCACATTTGATAATGGTCTTCAGACCTAACATGCTCCAAGGGTTTCGAGAGGACCCTAGTATAGGAGTCTGCGGACTCAATATGATTCAGGAGTCTTCGGACTCAACATGCTCTCGGGGTTTTGAGGGGACCCCATAGGATAGGGGTCTTCGACTCAACATGACTCAAGAGTCTTCAGACTCAACATGCTCTCAGAGTTAGGGAGGACTCCATAGTACAAGAGTCTTAACATGCTCTCAGGAGAACTTAATTGACCATTAATCGCCAAAGGAATAGTCATGATAGATGTTATGAAAGAAGGTTAAGTCACACGCATGAAAGTCTGTAGTCATGATTGTATGTGTATGCATGCCCCAAACCTCGGTAGTGAGGTCACTCACCCTTTCGTTTTAAAATGTTTTCAGGTGAAGGCAAGAGCGTACTGGGCGAGTGACGGAGACGACACCATGGGAAAAGTCATGATTTCCACATTTTCCTTTACCGTTATAGTTGATGTTAAAGAACTTTGATTTATGAAATTTGTTTCCAGAATTTTGAGTAGGCCAACTCAGAAATGTTATTTCAAATGTTTTGACGTTTTTACTTGGGATCCCTAAAGATATTTTTAGAATGTTTTGCAGTTTAAATTGTTTTACTTTAATTGTTGGCCTAAAAATGCATGCATGTTTAGTAGTGTCCCTAGGAACTTTAGCTCATAATAGTAGGGGTGTTACAGTTGGTACCAGAGCCCTAGGTTAAGGGTTCTGTAGACTTGCTTACACTGTAACCACAGAGTAGTCCCATGGTTGAGTAACACATTCCGGTCACCGCCAGGTACGTTTCTATGATTTATGAGCAAAATAAATTATTATAATGCGATCATGTGTTGTATGTAAGAATGAACTCAAGATTTAAATGTGACCTTACCTTACGATTAGAAGATGATGAGACTGATGGAGATCTGATCTCCTTGAGCAGTGGAAACGTGATTGGGATCGTTAATGTGCTTGATTGTTTTGCTAAAAACTAAAATCAGTACATTGATAAAAAAAATACAGAACAAACATTAAATTCTAATCCAATTAGGCATGGATTAATTGCATACAAACATACATAAAGTTTAACAATTAAACTAAGAAAGGAAAGGAAATTATTACCTTGTAGACTCACAGCAACTCCTTACTCCAAGCAAATTCCAGTAGTTCAAGAACTTCCAAAAGTTCTCTGTTTTCTTCCAGCAACAGGACACCACCAAACAGTGAGCACCTTCTATATCTCTGAGTTCTTAAATCTTCCTTGGTGGGAAGGTTTCCAACAGTTGGAAGAAGAAGGGAATTCTAGAGATTGAGAGATAGAGATTTTTCTTCTGTGACTTCAATGTGATTGATCCATCAATCCAATTGAGCAACCACCTTCTCCCTGTTAAACTGTCGATAGGGAGAAGGGGAAGGGTAGTGGGGAACGTGTCTGGATGACACGTTCCCTCATTTATTATTATAATAATAATAATAATAATATAATTAAATCAAATTTAATTATTCATTTAAATCATATTTAAATAATACAAATTAAATATCATATACTTAATTTGGATTAAATCTCATTTAATCACATTACCCTTTTAACCTATAGTTTTAATGTACAACCAGTGCACATTAAATTTTAACCTATAGTTTTCAAATATGAATCACATTCACATTTGAATTTGATATTTGAACTCTTTCAAATATTTAATTCTCTCAAGTAATTTAATATGAATCATATTCACATTAAATTTATAATATATAGTTCCAAAACTATATATTATATCGTATCCATATACATTAAATATATTCCCTAATGAATTTGAACATTTCAAATTCAAATGATCTAAGAACCCTTTACGAGCTAGAAGGTGGACCTAATGGACCTACAGATCAGAAGCTCCAACGATACGAGATTGCTCGGTTAATCTCATTAACCTCTCAATCAACATTCGTTAAGCTGCGGAACACTCCACTAAAGTCCCACAAATTGCACTCTTCTCACTCACGAGATATATTTACGTGTCCATGGATAATGACCAAGAATGACAAGTCAATCCTTCACGAATGTTCAGTAACACCACCGGGTCAAATTACCATTTTACCCCCAGGTTACATCTTGTGCCTTAAGTACCGGTGCTCTCTAATGAACAATTTATTTGTGGTCCTACCAACAAACAGAGTCCCTCTCGGGCCAATGAGAGGGTCGGGCCCTTTGTTCAAGTCCCGGAGACACCACTTAAGGGAACATTCCTCTACTTACCCTAGTAGGCGGGAAGGAATGAATTCCATCTTGCTAAGTTAAGTTCCTAGCCGCTCACTCGGTCTTGTCCCCAAGAAGGTAGGCATATTGAGCGAATCTGGCCACTCTCACCCATACTAGTCAAAGGACAATCCCTCGCGAACAGGAGTTCGTAACTTTGCTTTCGAGATTGAGATCAAGTTGCCTAGGTCATCCTTGTGAGATAGAAACCTAACTAGTCAACGGAGTTACAACTAGAGGTTACTATTTCGTGGTCCGGTCTTATGTAATCTCATTACATAGGATATCCCCACTCACATGTCATCTACACGAACACGTTAGGATCACAGTGTTTGTATCAAATACAAAGTGGGCCATATCCATAGTTTTACCGGGGTAAGGTACCCAAACCTTATCCCCAACTATAGACCACTTTAGGTTTGTATCTCGAACCAAGATCCTTTTTATGTACATTACATTCATTTAAAGATTCATTTAACAGCCTTGGATGTTTAGTTTATTGGATTTAGGGTTTTAAATAAAGGCAAACTCGTAGATAACGAACAATAACACTTTATTGAAATAATAATACTTTATTACATTAATTAGAACATAATTACAAACTACGAGTTTTAGGGCATAAATCCCAACAAACTCCCACTTGAACTAAAACTCTAGTGAGGTACATCATAATCTAAAACAATGGTTACAAGAGATAGAAATACAATAAACTAGGGCATCCATATACCCCATTACATATCTCCCACTTGCCCTAGATTAACCTATGTACATATCTCGTAGACCCAAACTTTCCAGATGACCCTCGAACACTTTAGCCGTGAGAGTCTTTGTTAACGGATCAACAATATTGTGCTCCGAAGTGATTTTCGTGACTGTCACATCTCCTCGTTGCACTATTTCTCGTATCAGGTGATACTTTCTCTCGATGTGCTTTCTCTAAACATAGTCTGCGAGGTTCCTTCGAATTGGCTACTACGCACCATCGTTGTCACAAAGTATAAGGTGATGAGAGATTCCATATTTGGAACAACTTCCAAATCGATGAGAAATTTCCTTAGCCAAACAATCTCCTTAGCCGCTTCCTGGCAAATGACGTACTCAACCTCCATTGTGGAGTCAGCGATGCATCCTTGCTTGATGCTTCGCCATACTATCGTTCCCCTGTTAAGGGTGAAAACCGATCCCGATGTGGATTTCCGAGAATCCTTATCGGTCTGAAAATCAGAATCAGTGTATCCAGTAAAGATCAGATCCTTAGACCCATACACAAGCATATAGTCCCTCGTTCTCCTTAGATACTTGAGGATATTTTTGTAGCGCCCCAAAATTTTCCTAAATACTCTTAGGTTGTGCCTTGAGTTTAATTTAGTGGAAATTGTTTTAGATGGACCCTTGAAATAGATAAATTGATTTAGTATTCTTGTGCAAATTAAAGAAATTAGAAAAATAAAGGTTTTAATTAAGCTTTGGGGCATTATTGTAGTTAAGAGTTAAATGAATGGCGTTTTTGTAATTAAGATGAAATGGAATTAGGGTTTGTGGGCACTCAACACGCTTCCTCAGGCGTTCTTCTTCTCCCTCCCCCTCTTCCACGAAGAAAGGAACGTACCATGCTTGTACCAGTCCAGCCGCCGGCGGCCTCCACGCTCGAGCTCTCGCGTTCGCGTAACCAATCACCTTCTGCATCGACCCAACCTTGTTGTTCCTCGCCGGCGTGAGCTGCAAACCTATCAACCGGCGGCAACAGACACGCACCAGCCGAACAAGCTGCAACATCTTCGATCCATCGTTTGTCCTCACCGGATCTGCAACCGTAGTGGTTCTTTATTCTGCCCGGCCGCCGAAAGCTTTGCGCATCGAGAGCTCCGCCGGTCGTGTAGTCGGAATCACCAACTCTGCCGGAAGTCGCGTGCTCGCGAGAACCCAAGCTCCGCCGCCGGTTCCAGATCTGCAACCACCTACCTTCAGCCGCCGGTCTACGAATGGGTCTTGGGTTTGGTTCAAACGGTTCGTTGAGTTTTAGATCGGTTTTGAGGGAGAGAGCGCCGGTTTCGAGTAGATCGACAAGTGGGCATCCCAGATCTGTACTCCACGCGCCAAGACGCGCCGCCATACGCGCCGCCGCACTCAAGACCTGGAAAATTACCTCCGTTTTCGTTCTCCGAGTCCGTTTCAAGTTGCTGTTAGTGGTAATCCGACCTAGTTATTGTTGAATTTTGGTTATAAGCGTCTTTAAGTAAGAATTAGTTATGAATCTTATTTATGGTATAGGAGAGTTTGAAATTTTGAGTGTCGAGTTGAACGTGAAAGAAAAGACAAGATGTTAGGAGCTCTTGGAGATCTTTGATCGAAACCCAAGGTAAGGGATTTTCTACAAACGATCTTAAAAAGGGAAGTGAATATGATTTCTTGAAATATGTATTGTTAAAAGATGAAATTTGAGGATTTATTTCAAAAAGGCGAATTCCCGAAACTTACACTCATGAACTTAGAAAAGTAACATTTCAAAAGGTCTTAAAGGACCTCGAGTAAATGATTTTCTATAAATAATTTTGAAAATGGGAGTTAGCGTATTTTATGAAATATTTATTGCAAAAGATGAAATTCAAAGGTTACTCCAAAAAGATATTATGATGGATTTATTTTAAGGAATGGTTTGCAAGGATCTATGCTTAAGACTTGAACCTAGAAAAGAGATATTTCAAAGGGCTTGAAATAACCCTAAGTAAATGATTTCTAAAAGATTTAGAAAATAACTCAACCTTGGATTTGAGAGGGTTCCAAGTGACTTAAGGTCGGAGTGGACCCGAGTAGAAATGATTTTTAAAGTATTTGAAAAAGAGTTTCTTTTACACTGTTATGTATCTTTACATATAGTGAGCTATTCAGTTATGTTATTGTGATGAAAACGTATTTAAGAAAAAGGTAAATGTATTGTGCTTTAATTAATGATTGATTGACTCAGGTTTTGAATTAATGAAAGTTATGTCATGATTATGTGAATGTGCGTCATTATGACTGCCTATATTTGTGTGACTGACATATGGGACCTCATGCATATTGTGTGAACATGAACATGTTATGTAGGCTGTGGCAATTGTTCTCCTGAGAATTTGTGCATGGTAAAACATGGATCAGAGACCCTATGGGTCAAACTTATAGGAGACTGTGAGGGACTCAAACTTATAGGGTGCAGAGGGACTCAAACTTATAGGGTCTGCATGAGGGACTCAAATCTTATAGAGGTGCATGAGGGACTCAAACCTATAGAGAGTCCATGAGGGACTCAAAATGAAAAGACTCAGGTAGACTCAATTGACCACGCATAGCCAAAGAGATAAAGTCATGGTTTTATGAAAGAAAGTTTTAGGTCCCACTACAGAAAGATTTATGATTTTAAAAGTCACGAATAATAGTCATGTTTAAAAGTCAGGTTTGAAGGAAAGTCATATGCATGTGTTTGCATTTCCCGACCCCTACTTACTGGGTATTTTACAATACTCATCCCTCTACCTTTGTTGTGTTTTCTCTGTTTTAAAATGTTTTCAGGTAAAGGCGAGACCATACCAGGCGAGTGGCAGGGATGCGCTACAGAAGCCATGGGAACCGAGTCATGAATTCCGCATCCATGATTTAGAAAGAATTTTTAAATGATTATTGTCTTCCGCTTATGTAACATAGAGTTTTGAAACTAGAGGCCGAACTTAGTTATGTTTCTTGTAAATGTTTTGTATTTCTATGGGATCCCAAATTAAATTGATTTTTATTTATCAACTTTTACTTATTTAAGTTCAGTTAGTTCCTCGAATGCATGCATGAGTAGTAATGTCCCTAGGAATTATAGTTATAGAAAAGTAGGGGCGTTACAATTTTTAACTGCTGTCTAGTAGTCTAACCCTTGATTGGACTGGCACCTACTGACTATTCCCACTACATAACAAATGTCCGGCCTCGTGCATAGCATAACATACATTAAGCTACATACTGCAGAGGCATAGGAAATATATCTCATATCCTCAACTTCTTGAGGTGACTTGGGACACTGTTCCCTAGACAGATGAACTCCGTGCCTGAAGGGTAATAAACCCCTCTTGAAATTCTGCATCGAATATCTGGACAACATTTTTTCGATATAAGACGCTTGAGACAGTGCTAGCGTTTTGTTTCTTGCAATTCCTAAAGATCTGAATCCCAAGAACATACTGCGTCTCTCCCAAATCTTTCATTTGGAACTGGGTCGCCAACCAATTCTTTATGTCAGTTAGGTATCCTACATCATTCCCAATGAGTAGGATATCATCCACATAAAGTACTAACAAAGCTACTTTGTCGTTGACGATCCTCTTGTAAACACAAGCCTCGTCAACGTTTTGGTCAAAGCCATAAGACTTGATCGCAGTATCAAATCTTATATTCCAAGATCTTGATGCTTGTTTCAATCCATAAATGCATCGATTAAGCTTGCAAACTTTTTGCTCCTGACCTTGTGCTATGAACCCTTCGGGCTGAGACATATAGATGCTCTAGTCAAGATTACCATTCAAAAAGGCAGTCTTGACGTCCATCTGCAAAATTTCATAATCATAAACGCGGCTATGGACAAGAGTATCCTTATAGACTTCAACATAGCAACAGGGGAAAAAGTTTCTTCATAGTCAACTCTTTCCCTTTGGGTAAAACCCTTTGCTACAAGCCTAGCCTTAAAGGTCTGTACCTTTCCAGCTGCATCTCCCTTTCTCTTATAGATCCATTTACACCCTATGGGTCTAACCCTTTTAGGTTGGTCTACAAGTTCCCATACTGAATTGAAGTCCATTGACTCAATTTCAAGGTCCATGACTTTGATCCATTAGTCCTTGTCTGTTGGGATTTATGCCCTAAACTTGTGTAATTTTGATCAATTAAATAAAGTGTTATTTGTTTTGATAAGATTACAATCTTGCTTTTATAAATCCAATAAACTAAGCTCCAAGGTTATAACGTTTATCTTGAAATCAGTGCAGTGGACACTATTTGGGTTGACTTCACGATTATAACCTAAATAGTCTATGGTATAAGAATAAGGTTGGAAACCTCATTCTGGTAACACCATGGATGCGACCCTCGTTGTAATTAGTACAAATGAGGTAATCCAACTCATTCATGTAGTTGACATGCGAGTGGGGGCATCCTGTATGAAGAGTTCATACAAGACTGGATCGCAAATTGTTAGTCTAACCAATATAACACCATTAATAGGATAAGACTTATAATTTATAGATGGTCATTAGTGACTTGACCTGAATCCTGAGCAAGTTAAGAACTCCTGCTTATAGGGGTTTATCCTTAGACTAGTATGGGTGAGAGTGACACATGGCCGACTCAATAAGCCTACCTTCTCGTGACGTAACCTCGTAGGTAGTGGGAACTTAAGCATGCAAGATGAAATTCACTCATTCCTTTCTTGAGGAATCGAGATAGGTTGTTCCCTTAAGAATCGACTCAGTGTCTTGAACAACGGGGCCCCGCCCTCCATGAGGGTATGAGTCTAAGGTAGGACCTTAGACTTGTTGTTCATTAGAGGATCAGTGGTGCTTAAGGAGCAAAGATGTAATGACAGGGGTAAAATGGTAATTTGACCCACCGTGATTACTGAACAACTGTGAAGGGTCGACTCATGGGTAATGACTATATCGGTGGACACAATAATATCTCTGATGAAGAGAGTGCATTCAAGTCTATAGTTGAGTGACTTGTAGTTAATGAATATTGATTAACTGGATCAAAGAGTTTGATTAGTTAATCTCACATCATTGGAGCTCATGATCTGTAGGTCCATTAGATCCCTCCGTTGGCTCAACATGGTAATATTGAGGGTATAAAGTTAGGAGTGAAATTGAAGTGTTCAATTTCATACATGAGGAGTTATATCAATTATATATGATGTAATTTGATATAATATATAGTTTTAATGTGAATTAGATTCATATATAAACTATATACTAAACAGAGATTAAAGGAGGGGTAGGATGGTCATTTCCATCCCATTCCCCTATATATATAGTTGCATGAGATGCAACTAGGTCAAGACTTTGAGAAAGTTTTTATAAGCCTCCTTGTTGTGTTGTTGGAAGTGTTCCAAAACACAAATCTCTCTCACAAAATACCTCACCACTCCTAAAAAGAAACCACCTTCCTCCCTCACCTAGAGAACAACGGAGAAGATCCGGTGGTGGTGTCGGTGATCGTACGAGTTCTTGTTGCTGAGATCGTGACCGTGGAGAGAGGAGCACTTGAAGAAAGGTTCTTCAAAGGTAATATACTTGCTGTCCATTTCTGTATTTTATGCTTAATCCATGTGTTTACGTTCATGAATATTCATTGTAACTAAATCAAGAGCGCGCGATTCGCAATCGCTTCCGCTGCGGGGACTTCGATTCACTTCAATGTCTACGTCAGTCATTGCCTGTGTATAAGACAATGGATCTTCTACGCCGTTATCAAGTATGACAACTTGAGTTTCAGCTAAACCCAAGTAGCGGTCAGGTTGGGAAACAACCCTCCCACTGCGTCGAGGCATTCCCAACGATTGAGAAGGACGAGACTGATTTGAGGTGCTGACTCCTCCATCAACTCTTGATGAAGGTTCAGCTTGATCAGCAACTCTTGTTGGTTCATGTGTAGCTTCATTTAGTACTAATTTACTACGCGGTTTATGGTTTCTCATGTGATCTTCCTCCAAGAACGTGGCATTTGTCGATACAATCACCTTATTTTCCTATGGGTCGTAGAAAAGACCACCTCTCGTTTCTTTGGGATAGCCAACAAATTGGCACAATCTTGAACGAGGTTCCAGTTTCTTTGGGTTTGTCACAAACACATGTGCCGGACAACCCCAAATCCTGAAGTGTTGTAAACTAGGTTTACGCCCCTTCCAAAGTTCAAAAGGTGTTTCTGAAACACTTTTTGATGAAACACTGTTTAAGATTTGAACTGCAGTCTCTACTGCATATCCCCAAAACGAGGCAAGCAATTGAGCATAGCTCATCATAGAACGAACCATGTCTAACAAGGTTTTATTTCTCTTTTCTGACACACCGTTTTGCTGTGGTGTATTAGGTGCTGAGATTTGAGATTTAATTCCATGTTCTATCATAGAGTCCTGGAATCTCAAATCCATATACTCTCCACCTCGATTGGATCGAAGTGTTTTAATGCTTTTCCCTAATGCATTCTCTACTTCAGCCTTATACTCTTTGAACTTTTCAAGAGCTTGAGACTTGTGATGCATTAGGTATAGATAACCATACCTCGAATAATCATCTATGAAAGAGATGAAATATTCGTACCCACCTCGAGCTTTAACATTCACGGGACCACAAAGATCCGAATGCACAAGTTCTAAGGGCTCTACGGCTCTATAACATTTTCCAGTAAAAGGTCGTTTGGTCATTTTACCTTCCAAGCAAGACTTGCAAGGCGGTAAAGAATCATCTTCTAACTTGTTTAGAAGTCCATTCTTAGAAAGTCTCTCAATCCGGTTGAGATTAATATGACCAAGTCTAAGATGCCACAGATAGGTATTATTATTTAGAGAAATTCTTTGCCTTTTATTTTGAGTGTTAGCATTCTTAAGCATCTCATGATTTCAAATTACTTTGGTTTTATTCGGTTTCAGTACGTACAAGCCATTTTTCAATTTAGCAGAACAAATATTGACACCATCTTTCAAAATGAACGCTTCATTGATTGAAAAAGAAATACAATAACCAAGTTCTATTAAACAAGAGATAGAAATTAAGTTCCTTTTAAGCTTAGGAACTATATACGATTTTTTAAAGAAAGAAATCTATCTCCTAAAAATAACTTGGCATCTCCCATCAGCACGCAGCCGAGACGATGTCTCCTGCTTCGACCACTCGCGTCATCTCACCTCTCTTGAGCTCCTTGAAGGAACTAGTTTCCTGAAATGAAGAGCAAACGTGATTAGTGGCTCCTCAATCAAGTATCCAGGTTAAATCATCATTTTCTACTAAACAGGTTTCAAAAACAAGTAAATCTAATTTACCTTTCTTCTCTTTGAGCTCAGCAAGGTATTTTGGGCAGTTTCTCTTCCAGTGCCCATCCATGTTGCAGTAGAAACACTTTTCTTTATCCACAAGCTTGGATTTTCCCTTGTCTTTGTCAGCAGCAGGTGCCTTCCCTTTCCCTCCTATTTTCTTCTTTTGGGTCTTCTTAAGCCCAGAAGAAGAGTTACAGGACTTACTCCTAGAGGATGAACCCTTCTGGAACCTTCTGGAATGGGCAAACAGATTTGCCTCTCTATCACACTGTCCCTTATTCTTCTTAAGAGACTAAAAAGTTTGTAGTTCATTAAGGAGAGTAGTTAGGTTATACTCTATCTTGTTCATCACCGCATTGCTGCAGAATTGCAGGAAACTCTTCGGAAGAGATTCTAGGATGAACGATACCTGACTTTGCTTGTCAATGACCGCTCCGTTCATCTCAGCCACGTTGAAGTGGACCATCAGATCAAGAACGTGTTCTCTCACCGATGACCTCTCCTTCATACGAGAGTTATAAACGTATTTGAGGGATTCGTGCCGAATCTGTCTAGACGGTTGTCTAAACATTTCCTGCAGTGAACTCATGATCTCATGAGCTGAGACCATGCCCTCGTGCTTTTTGGCCAGAACTTCAGAAACACTAGCCAAAATGTAGACCTTGGCCTTATCATTGGCCTTGATCTAGCAGTCCTACGCCTCCTTAACAGATTGAGGAGCGTTACGAGGAGGAATCTGAGGACATTCCTCAGTTAGTACGAACCAAAGGTCGTCAACAACGAGAATCGTATTGAAGTTGGACTTTCACGTAGTAAAATTCTCACCAGTTAAACGGTCGCTTTTAAGTAAGGCTATTATTAAAGACAACATGCTGAAAATCTAAAATAGTTTTAATTAGATATGCCTTTTAAACCCATTTTAAAAACCAATCTAATTTAGCAAAATTATTAAAGAACCCTAGTGTTTAAACTAAAAACAACTGTTTAAGTTAAACCTTTAATTTTGCAACGATATTTCAAGGGTTTAGAGCAAAAGCCTCCGTCGGGCAGTCAGTCATTCCTCCCTTGAATTGAGACTTTCTCAGCCAATTCCCACTACCAGAACATCTCATGTCCCAATGGTCCTTAGCTACCGTTTGTTTGGTCAAGGACTTGTTAACTAACTTAATTCATCCCGTAAATGTGACCCTACCATTTTCGATCAATAGGCTTGAGCCAACAGCTACTATTAAGAAAGACAAGCGTTGGCAAACAACCTAAGAGACCCTATCCATTTCTGGAGTTCGCGGTGTTCCGATCCCTATTGTCAGGCTCTCCGTAAGGGTTTGGCTGTTCAAGGACAACCTAGCAGGCGGACTATAGAAATCTCACGGTGCGACCTAATGAAGGAGACCGTAGGATACGTTGACACGCGTCCTGCTCCCATTTACTATGGATACTTCCCTCATTCACCTTGATATTGAACCATGCAAACACATACCGTAGGGGGATGCCCTATTGACGCCACATAGCTGAGCATGGAACTCACGGTGTGAACTCTTGAGGCGTGAGAGTAAACTCGATCACGAACATCTCGTTTTCTCCCACCGAAGTTCCTAAAATTAGGGTATGATATTTAACTTAGTCGGATTCTGGCTAAAAGAATCTATCTAAGTCTATGCTTATTATAACTATTATAACTAGGTCTTAAAACCTTATGTCTAGGTGAATAAACATTTTAATTACCTAGAGATAATTCAGAACTGAGGTTAATTCAACTCGGGTTAAGGTCGGTTCTGGTAGGAGGTGTTAGTTAACTGTCGACTTAAGTACCCCACCTTTTCTTACACAACTTCACCAGTAGAGAGTTCCCTTATAACCAAAGTCCTAAAGTCCTACTATATTTTAAACTTTTTAAAATATTATGTAAGACTTATTTCTAATCCTATTAGAAATTGAAACTTAGGTCTAAATTAATTTTAAACGATTTAAAACTAATTAAATTTAACCCAAGTTCCTATGTTTGCATGCATTTCTTTATTATAGGTTATGGTTTCTAAAACCCCTTTAATTTATAACTTTTATAAATTTTAATAATTAACCTATGACAAAGAAACTATATTATAAATTCAACTATCAATATTCAAATTGAAATTATAAAAGAAATTCAACTACTTGAATTATAAAATTACTTAAACAAAATAACATTTATTTTAAACTAAATAATTTCATGCTTCATGCAATTTATTTTCCATATAATCTAATTATAACACTTATAATTAATTACTCATGAAAAAATAAATTAGTCATGCATTGAACCATATTCATATAACATTTATATAAATAAAATGCATGAACATGCTTATCCTAAGGTGGGAATAATCTAAATGACATTCTTATAGATAAAAAGCTGTAAAACCGGAATTATTTGGCCCCTAAAGTGCAAAAATAAATAAATTACATTAATTTATTTCATGAAACCGGTCCAAAAACACCCTGAACCGGCCTTGAACTGCTCGAACCGGACCAAAACCATTTGAACCAACCGAACCGGTCAACAACTGCTGGAAGGCCTCACGACGTTGCAACGTTGAAGCCAGCGTTGCAACGCCCGCTTCGTCGTCTTGCGCGCCTAGTATCGGGATGGCGTTGCAACGCTGAGGGGCAGCGTTGCAATGCCGCTTTTGACCGCTGGCGCCGGCGTCGATAGAGAAGCGGCCGGCGTTGCGATCTTTTTCTTCACGTTACCAACGCCGCTTTGCCGGCGATGGCTGAAGCTCACGAACACAGCAGTTTCGTTCTTCAATCTCTCCTTCGATTCTCTACCAAATTGAATGAAACTTGTCCCGAACGACTCGTAACTCAATTACAGACTCAATTTTACACTTTTTGCCCAAAACGCAGGGACCTTTACATACAATTTGATCAAAATTAAAGGTAAACTATGGCCAAAAAACTCCTAAACAATATTACAGCAAACCAATGCAATTCCCACCAAAATCAATGCAATTTTGTTTCAAACCAAAACAATACAAGCATTGCTCGGATACAAATTGATGGAGATCTGATCTCCTTGAGCAGCGAAAACGTGATTGGGATC
The DNA here is from genome assembly GCA_036507285.1 of Trichosanthes cucumerina. Lineage (NCBI taxonomy): Eukaryota > Viridiplantae > Streptophyta > Magnoliopsida > Cucurbitales > Cucurbitaceae > Trichosanthes > Trichosanthes cucumerina. The sequence continues at coordinate 11,530,067 of CM071836.1, read as the reverse complement.
GTTAATGTGCTTGATTGTTTTGCTAAAAATAAAAACCAGTGCATTGATAAAAAAAATACAGAACAAGCATTACATTCTAATCCAATTAGGCATGGATTAATTGCATACAAACATACATAAAGTTTAACAATTAAGCTAAGAAAGAAAAAGAAATTATTACCTTTGTAGACTCACAGCAACTCCTTGCTCCAAGCAAATTGCAGTAGTTCAAGAACTTCCAAAAGTTCTCTGTTTTCTTCCAGCAACAGGACACCACCAAACACTGAGCACCTTCTATATCTCTGAGTTCTTAAATCCTCCTTGGTGGGAAGGTTTCCAACAGTTGGAAGAAGAAGGGAATTCTAGATATTGAGAGAGAGAGATTTTTCTTCTGTGACTTCAATGTGATTGATCCATCAATCCAATTGAGCAACCCCCTTCTCCCTGTTAAACTGTCGATAGGGAGAAGGGGAAGGGTAGTGGAGAACGTGTCTGGATGACACGTTCCCTCATTTATTATTAAAATAATAATAATAATAATATAATTAAATCAAATTTAATTATTCATTTAAATCATATTTAAATAATATAAATTAAATATCATATATTTAATTTGGATTAAATCTCATTTAATCACATTACCATTTTAACCTATAGTTTTAATGTACAACCAGTGCACATTAAATTTTAACCTATAGTTTTCAAATATGAATCACATTCACATTTGAATTTGATATCTGAACTCTTTCAAATATTTAATTCTCTAAAGTAATTTAATATGAATCATATTCACATTAAATTTATAATATATAGTTCCAAAACTATATATTATATCGTATCCATATACATTAAATATATTCCCTAATGAATTTGAACATTTCAAATTCAAATGATCTAAGAACCCTTTACGAGCTAGAAGGTTGACTTAATGGACCTACAGACCAGAAGCTCCAACGATACGAGATGCTCGGTTAATCTCATTAACCTCTCAATCAACATTCGTTAACTGCGGGAACACTCCACTAAAGTCCCACAGCTGCACTCTTCTCACTGCAGATATATTTCTGTGTCCATGGATATTGACCCGATGAATGACAAAGTCAATCCTTCACGAATGTTCGTAACACCACCGGGTCAAATTACCGCTTTACCCTCAGGTTAATCTTGTGCCTTAAGTACTAGTGCTCCTCTAATGAACAATTTGTTTGTGGTCCTACCAACAAACAGAGTCCCTCTCGGGCCAATGAGAGGGTCGACCCCTTTGTTCAAGTCCCGGAGACACCACTTAAGGGAACATTCCTCTACTTACCCTAGTAGGCGGGAAGGAGTGAATTCCATCTTGCTAAGTTAAGTTCCCAGCCGCTCACTCGGTCTTGTCCCCCAGAAGGTAGGCATATTGAGTCGGCGAATCTAGCCACTCTCACCCATACTAGTCAAAGGACAATCCCTCGCGAACAGGAGTTCGTAACCTACTCAGGATTGAGATCAAGTTGCCTAGGTCATCCTAGTGAAATAGAAACCTAACTAGTCAACGGAGTTACAGCTAGAGGTTACTATTTCGTGGTCCGATCTTATGTAATCTCATTACATAGGATATCCCCACTCACATGTCATCTACACGAATAAGTTAGGATCACAGTGTTTGTATCAAATACAAAGTGGGTCATATCCATAGTTTTACCAGGGTAAGGTACCCAAACCTTATCCCCTAACTATAGACCCTTTAGGCTATATCTCGAACCGAGATCCTTTTTATGTACATTACATTCAGTTAAAGATTCATTTAACAACCTTGGATGTTTAGTTTATTGGATTTAGGGTTTTAAATAAAGGCAAACTCGTAGATAACGAACAATAACATTTTATTGAAATAATAACACTTTATTACATTAATTAGAACATAATTACAAACTACGAGTTTTAGGGCAAAAATCCCAACAGAGATTGAATTAGAAATCCTCTGTGTTGTAGTACTGACAAGGATGCCACCTAGAGGACGGGGAAGAGGTAGGGGCGTGGTAGGGGTCGGAGAATAGAGGAAAACGATAACCCACCACCGGAGTTGCCATTGGAACAGGAAGAGATTGCTCCATCCATGCCAGATCCCCCACAAGATCAACTAAATCGCCTAGGGGATGCCTCTGCAGTAGTTCCAGCAGCAGATCAGGCATTTGAGGTTAATTAATTAAGTTCAAGGGCATTGGTGTGGTTTACTAGAAGAGGAAGGGTATTTTGGGAATTTAAGGGAAAACGGATTAGGGTTTTATTCCTTGTGGCACACAAATCGAGGTTAGTCTTCTCCTACCTCTCAACTCTTCTTCACGATAAGGGCCTCCGAATTACCGTCTTCGTCTTCTCCGTTCAACAGACGTTGGCCACTCGTCGTCTTTAATCGAGCCATCGTGAAGAAGCTCCGTGCAGGACGTGTCGTCTCGCTGGAACTTCGAGCAAACCCGAGTGTAGTCGGTCGCATGCCATCACCTAATTTTCTACACACAAACGTCGCTGCAAGTCGCGGTCAACAACTCACGCGTCTGACCGATGGACGCTGCTTCGCTCCAACCGACCACCAACCGAACGAGCCGAGCCGCCACTCGAGTGGTTGCACCACCGAACGCTTGAGCCGCCGAAAGTCGCGTTCGCCTAAATCTCCAACTGTCAATTCGGGACTTGGTTCAAGTTTCTTATGGATTATTCGCTCGGTTTTGACTGAGATAGGATCGATTTCGAATAGATCGACACATGAGCTTTCCAAAATCGAATTTCATCGTTGTCGCACCACCGTCAGTCACTGCTCGTTGGAAAGTGTGTTTCGATAATTTTGACTCCCAAACTCGTTTTGGATCGCCGTTGTGGTTATTTCACTTTACTTATGTTAGATAATTCAAATATTTGGTAATAGCCCCCATTTGGTGATAAATAGTCTCGTTAATTGGAAATAGGTGGTTTGAGAACGTCGTGATCACGAGTTAGAGAAGTTCTGGTCACAATGTGCTATTCTTAGAGCGAGATTGAATTTGGTTTGGGGAAGTACTGTGATTTGAGATTGAATTTAGAGATTTTAGAGCGAAGCTAAGCTAAAGGATCTCGTGTTCAACTTTTTAAAATGGGTGATAACACACAAAATGTGCTATTCTTAGGCTTATATTTTGCTAGTTTTTATGATAATTTCAGGGCTTTCACATGTTTAAATCATTGAATTTTCAGGTTAAAAGCATTAACAGATCGATCAAATGGAGACATATTGGAGTATTCGGGTTCAAATCAAGGCTAATGGAGCTAAAAAATGGCACCAAGTGGAAGAAGAAAAGTAAATAAAACATGTTGACCCGAGCCCGGGGCGTTGCAACGCCATTCTGGGTGTCGCAACGCCAACCTCGCGGATCTTTGGCATAGAAGATCCGTGGACACCGATTCGAAGAAGCGCGCGCCTATCATGTGCACACCATTGTAACGCTATGCACGATGTCGCAACGCTGCACAATATTTCCTTATTTGTCTCGCGCCTAGGGCACGACATTGCAACGCCGTGCACAGGGTTGCAACGTCGTGCCGATAGATCCTATATATACATCATATTGTCCAACTTGTAAAGGGAGCCAAATTGTATAGAATTTTAGACCTATTTTCGACACATACACTCTAAAAGGAGCAGAAGACTATTCTTTGGGGGCCAAACACGGGAGTGGAGACTCGAGATTGTGACGGGAGCTCAGAGACGAGGACCGACATCTTCACCGACAAGTTTTCTTTCTTCTTCCTTTTAGTTTGTAATTTTGTTATAGACTCTAGTATAACATTGTCTTATTTTCATAGTGATTATGAGTAGCTAATTGTCGTAGTTTGGGGATTGTTTTAGCATGTTATTGTTGGGTTTTATGTCCTAAAACTCGTGGTTTTGTAAACTGAATGTATATTCTGTTTTGCAATAAAGATATTATTGAGATTTATTCAATAAATCTGTTATTGAATAAAGTGAAATTGTGTATTGTGTAACCTTAATCCAATAAAGAACCCTTGGCTATAGGATGAATACTTGAACTTTATGTGTGACATAAAAGTGGATCAAGTTCAAGTTATAGCCAGAACGTTCTATAGTATAAGGATAAGACTGGGTATCTTATCCCTGGGACACCATGGAAGCAACCCACTTTGTAGAGTACAAACGATGTGATCCAAAATCGTTCATGTGGATACATGCGAGTGGGAGCGTCCTATGCAATGAGTTTGCATAAGACTGGACCGCGAATTAGTCACTTAGACTTTATAACTCCGTTTACTGTCTTAACTGACTATATTCATACGATGACCTAGGTAACCCGATCTTAATCCTGAGCGTTCTATGAACTCTTATTTATTCAGATTATCCTTAGATTTGCATGGGTGAGAGTGACTCGAGATTGCCGACTCAATAAGTCTACCATTTCAGGGATAAGTCTGGGTAGATAGAAAGGAACATAGTTCTGCAAGATGGAATTCACTCCTACCCGCTTTAGGGATTAGTTGAGAGGTTGTTCCCTTAAGTGCTGACTCCAGGTCTTGAACAAAGAGCCCACCCCTCTCTTGGCCCGTGAGGGATTCGGTTTGTTGGTTGGACAACAAACCAATTATTCATTAGAGGATCAATGGGACTTAAGGAACAAGAGGTAATTACAGGGGTAAAACGGTAATTTTGACCCAGTTGTAATTACGAACGACCTGTGAAGGATCGACTTATTAATCATGGTTATATCGAGTAGACAAAAATATATCTACAGTGAGGAGAGTGCAGCCACTGGGCTTTAGTGGAGTGTCCTAGTGGTTAACGAATGTTGATTAGCTAGGCTAAAGAGTTTGGCCGGTTAATCTCGTATCGTTGGAGCTCATGATTTGTAGGTCCATTAGGTCCTCCTTACTAGCTCAGATTAAACCTTGTAACATTTTGAGAGAAAAGAATTTGAATTGTTCAAATTCAGTTTTGGAAGAAATTGTTAATTATATGTGATATATTTAACGAGTTATAGCTTAATTATGAATTAAACTATGATTAAAAGGAGGTGGATATATTTAAATATGATTTAAATATTAGATCGGTTTATAGCATGAATAAGGATTCATGTTTGAAAAAATCGATCGGGATCGGACAATTTATTTAATTTAATATTTGATATTAAATTAAATTAAAATTAAAAATTAATTAATTAATTAAATTTTAATTTTAATTAAAAATCAATTTAATATTGATTTTTGAATTAAAATTAAATGAAAAATCAAGGATTTTCCATGGTTTGCAACTTGCCAACTTGTCCAAGCTTATTCATCTCAAAATTGGCCACCTCGTTCTTCTATCATCCTCATCACTGTTAAGATGTCACTCTAATGAAGCTTGATAAAGCTTTATATAATGGTGATTTGTAGTAATTTGATAGAATTTTGCAGAAAATTAAAAAATTCTCGGTTTGTGACCTTTGAGGACATTTCTTCCAAATTCTCTCAATCTAGGTTCCCACAATCCGTTCCAAGGCCTGAGGATAGTAGGGAAGACACTAGAGGTGGTCCACGAAGTGTTCGTGTTGCAAATCGTCCACCAGGTGAAGAGAATTTGATCTTCAAATGTGAGTTTCTTAACTCCCAGTTTTTCCAGTTTTGAGCATGCATTTTATTTTACAAAATTGATCAACTTAGAGTATTCAAGATCCAAAATTGCTTCCGCTTTCTTAATCTAGACTCTTTCAATTGGTATCAGAGCAATTTTGAGCACTCAATTTGATCTATTTTTTTTTATGGTGGGTGTTTTTTGAAATCTATTTTTTCTGGGCGTCTAAAGTGATATTCTGGATTTGGCATTTAAATTGAGCATCAATTCGTGCTTTATTTTCAAATTGCTCAAGCTTGTTTGAGCATTAATGTGTTAAGAATAATCTGTAAAAATTTCGGGTCGATCGGAGTCCGGGAAGGCCTTCAACTTGAAAAAGAAGCACGAAAGGTCACTGAAATCGAAAAACAGAGAGTTGCTGCTGTTTTTTTTCCCTTTCAGTCCGTGAATTACAAAATGAAGAAGATGAAGTTGACTTTGACTTTGACCATTGATCAGTTCGTTGACTTTGACCGGTTCAATTATTTTTGGACTGGTTCGACTCGATTTTGGTCCGATTCTTATGTTTTTATACCGGTTCTGACTATTTCGAGGTCGGTTCTTCCGTTTTGGAGGGGCGTTTCACTATTTGGAGGCTCGGTTCAGCCTTTTACAACCCGTTTCAACCTTTTGAAGGTTCGATTCACACATTTGCAAGCTGGTTCGACCCAAATTCGAAGTGTTCGAAGTAGTTCGATATTATTTCTAGATTATTGTTGTAATAATTTAGTTGTTTGCTTGCATTAGATGCCAATACCAGTTCACTTTAGTGTGTTTAATTAATTATGCATTGTGAATGTATGTTTTAATTAAAATCCACGATTGTATGTGCATAAAGTATGCCATATAGATTTTAAAATCCCACCATTGGAAGCATGCTCCATGCAGTGAATGTTATAAGTGTTATAATATATAATATGAATGTTTTTGGGTTTCATAAGAATTAATATAAGACTTATATTAATTTATGAAACAAATATTATATGTTTTAATTATAATTAATATAAGGGTTATATTAATTAAAAATTAAACATATAATTGTTATGCATTTATTCATGTCATGAATTTGTTATAAATGCATGTTTATTCATGTGATGAATCATCAAACAATTTATAACATAGAAATACATGTAACCTAAGGTTAATTAATTATTTTTAAAATAGTTTTAGAACTGGAATTAATTAGACCTAAGGTTATCTAGTTCTAATAAGATTAGAATTAGACAACCAATAATTTATAAACTACGATTAAAGAGGGACTCTATCTAAGGAAGGTTCTGGCTAGGCTGGGGTACCTAAACTGACGGAAACGGAACACCCCTACCTCGAAACTGACCTGGGAGTGAATTTAATCTAGAGGTTTATAAATTATCATTCGTGAGTGGCGTTTATTAAAAGTTAATAAATTCAACTCATAGACCTTGGTTTATTAAAAGGTTAATAAACTTAGGTAATTCCAGTATAATTATTATATTGGTAGACTTAGGTCATATTGTTTTAGCCAGAATATGCCTAAGTAAAAGTATACCCAAACTGTTTAAAATACTTAGTGGGAGTGAAAAGGTATATATGATATATCAATTTCCTCTTAAGCTCTCCGCGAAGTTCACATCGTGAGATTTATGCTCGGCCTCGTGATGTCAATAGGGCATCCCCATTCGGATGGTGTTTGCATAAATCAAGAGCAAGGTGAATGGAGAAAATATTTATAGTAAGTGGGAGAAGGAAGTGTGTCAACACATCCTACGGTCTCCTCCATTAGGTTTGACCGTGGGATCCCTATGTTGTGCCTGCAGGTTGCCCGTAGTAGCACCATCCATTCGAAGGGATGTAACATGGGATTCAGAACAACTCAAACTCCAGCAATGGATAGGGTCTCTTAGGTCCATTCCCAGTTGTGTCTCTCCAATTCAGTAGCATTGTTGGGGCCGACCTCTGAAGTCTGAAAATGGCGGGTCACACTGACAAGAATTGCTAAGTGTTAGTAAATTCTTGACCAAAGTAGCGATAACTAGAATGCTATAGGAATAAAAGTTATTATGGTGTTAGCATTTAGTCAAGAATGTCTTGGTTCAGTGAAGGAGTGATTGACTGCCCCTCGGTAGCGATTGCTCTGACTCACTGAAGTATTGTTGCAAAAACAATAATGAGATTATGGGTACATTATTACTTTTGCTAAATTATTAATTGGATAGGTTACAAGCAATTCACTAATAAAATTCATTCTTTTTCAGCATGTCAAGCTCTTTAATCGAATTCTCGCCTTCGATAAATTAAACGACAATAACTACGTGACCTGGAAATCGAACTTAAATATGATTCTTGCGATCGATGATCTAAGGTTCATCTTAACAGAGGAATGTCCTGCCCCTTCCAGCTCGACTGCAAACCGAACTATTCAGGATGCATTTGACAAATGGACTAGGGCTAATTATAAGACCCGAGTCTACATCTTGGCTAGCATATCTGATGTGTTAGGTAAAGACCATGAGGGGATGATCGCTGCCAAGGAGATCATGCAATCATTACATGGGATGTTTGGGCAATCATCCTCATCGGTCTGTCATGACGCCCTCGAGGATGTTTAGGACTCCCATATGATGGAGAGGAAAGTTGAGAAGACACAACAAAGTAAATATGATTTACTCTTTTTTGAAACGTGTTTAGTGGAACAGGATGATTCCGCATGGATATTAGATTCAGGAGCCACTAATCATGTGTGTTCTTCTTTTCAGGAAACTAGTTCCTGGAAACATCTTGCTCATGGTGAGATAACTCTCAGGGTTGGAACATGAGAGGTTGTCTCGGCTAGAGCAGTGTGAGTGCTAAAGTTGTTTAGAGATAGATTCATTTTATTAGAAAATGTACTTTTGGTTCCTGGAATCAAAAGAAATCTTGTATCTATCTCTTGTTTGCTTGAACATATGTATAAAGTATCTTTTGTTCATAATGAAGCGTTCATTTGCAAAAGAGGTGAACGAATATGTTCTACTAAATTGGAAAATAACTTATATGTGTTAAGACCAACAAAAGTAAAAGCTATTTTGAACACTGAGATGTTTAAAACAGTTGATACTCAAAATAAAAGGCAGAAATTTTCTCCTAGTACCTATCTTTGGCACTTGAGACAAGACCACATTAATCTCAATAGGATTGGGAGATTGGTCAAGAGTGGTCTCCTAAGTCAGTTAGAGGACAACCTTTACCACCATGTGAGTCATATCTTGAAGGAAAAATGACTAAAAGACCTTTTTATGAAAAAAGGTTATAGAGTCAAAGAATCCTTGGAACTCGGGCATTCGGATCTATGTAGTCCTATGAATGTCAAGGCACGAGGAGGGTATTAATATTTCAATTGTTTTATTGAGGATTATTCTAGGTATGACTATCTTTACCTAATGCATCATAAGTCCGAAACCATTGAAATGTTCAAAGAGTATAAGGCAGAAGTTGATAACACATTAGGTAAAACGATTAAAACACTTCGATCAGATCGAGGTGGAGAGTATATGGATTTGAGATTCCAAGACTATATGATAGAACATGGAATCGTATCCCAACTCTCAGCGCTCGGTACACCTCAGCAGAATGGTGTATCTGAGACGAGAAATAGAACCATGTTAGACATGGTTCGATCCATGATGAGCTACGCTCAGCTGCCTAGTTCGTTTGGGGATATGCAGTAGAAGCTGTTGCATATATTTTGAACATGGTTCCCTCTAAGAGTGTTTTAGAAACACTTTATGAGTTATGGAAAGGACGTAAAGGTAGTTTACGTCACTTCAGGATTTGGGGATGCCCGACACATGTGTTGGTGTCCAATCCAAAGAAATTGGAACATCGTTAGAAATTATGCCTATTCGTAGGATACTCCAAGGAAATGAAAGGTGGTCTGTTTTATGATCCTCAAGAGGACAAGGTGCTTGTGTCGACAAACGCCACGTTCTTAGAGGAAGACCACATGAGAGATCATCGACCTCGTAGCAGAATTGTCTTGAGCGAATTTCCAGGGAAGCTACAGATAAATAAAAAAAGTTATTGATCAAGCTGGTCCTTCTCAAGAGTTGAGAACTCCTTGACGTTGTTGGGATGTTTGTCCTAAACTCGTATAGTTTGTAAATTACTATTTGAAATCAATAAAGAGTTTTTTATTTCATCATTTTGTGTCTCGCATTTATTACAAACTTTGTCCAATAAACTAAGCTCCAGGGTCATTGAATATAGGAGAGAACTAGAACTTCAACGGTGTGTAGTGGACACACGGGGAGGATCACGTTCGAGTTAATGACCTGAACGTTCTACAGTATATGGATGAGATTGGAGACCTAATCCTGGATACACTGTGGATGCGACCCGCTTTGTATTAAGATACAAACGAGGTGATCTGACTCGTTCATGTGGTTGACATGCTAGTGGGGGCATCCTGTACAATGAGATTGTACAAGACCGGACCGTGAATTATTAGACCTACTGATGTAACAACGTTTACAGTATGGACTAATAACTTCGTAGATGTCCATTAGTGACTTGACCTGAATCCTGAGCGTGTTGCGGACTCCTGTTTGCGGGGGTCTGTCCTTTGACTAGTGTTTGCTTAAAAGGGGTGTATAGAATTATCAAGGAAGCACTCCTAAACTGTGCAAGCATACACATTCTAAGCAGCAAGTGATAAGTATTTTAATCGTCTCCTCAGGGATTAGTTGTAGGAAATTCACAAGGTTGAGTTTGTTTTTAATGAGTAATGGGGAACCAACATAAATGACATGAGTATTGGAATTAGAATTTAAAAGTAACAATTGAATGCTAAAGTAATGCAGAAGAGGATTAAAAACAGTAAGGGTAAGCAGCAACAACACAAGTTTAGCCAACAGTAAAAAGGGGATAGGATTAGGGACGGAATTATGCTTTAGCAATCTTAATGCTAGAGCTCAAAACTGCACCAGAGCTCAAACAGTATAACTCACGGAATCTTTCCAGATTTTCTCACGATTTAGGCACTTAATTTCCATTAAACACCCTTAATTTAGCTTCTAACTGTTAACACTAGGTGAGTGACTATCCCTAGACTCCTCAATCACCTGAGAGAAATAAATCTCTTAATCAGAACTAGTGTCATGCCTTGAAATCGGTTTATTCTTCCCTTTTCCAAGTTGGAATAAACACTACTAAGATGAGATGACCAAACAAACCTTAGTTAAGCAGTGAAATCACAAGGCACAAGAGTGAGTTTGCAGTGATTTACTCTTTCATTAAAATTGCATCCACATAAAGTCTCCTAATCCTCACCCCAAGGGTGATTAGTTCATGATATTAAGAAAGCACAACAATAACACAGTAAAACTAATACTAAACATACTTAATGGTCTCAGTTACAAATTAGAAGAGTAAAGAGCAAGGGAATGAAAGAATGAACAGATGGGTGAAGTTTTCCAAGCCTTCCTCGGTCTACCCCAGGCTCTTTCCAGAAGGAGAAAGCTTCCCCAATTCAGCTTGCTAAAGATTTGCCTCTTGTCTTCTTTCCAATCGGGTTCTCCCTTTTTTTCTTCTTGCTCACGCTCCCTTTTCCAAAAACGGCTACACCAGGCATTTATATCGCATCCACCTCGAATTAAGGGCTGAATGGACAAGAGGAATTGACATGAAGGCCTCTCATTGGCTCACAGCAGCTGATAGGGCAATTTCTGTCCAACTCAATTAATGAATTTTGTCCACGTGTGCATTCTGCATCTGATATCAGAATTGAGCTCCAACAATCTTTATCCTTCAGCAATTTCAAAGCTACAGCAGCTCTTAGCAGACCTTCAGCACTTCAAAACACCATCTTCTAAAAAACTCCTAAAAACATGGCCAAATTGACAAAATTCAGCAATGAAAAGTACTTTAATGGCTTCAAGGTACTTCAAAAGTAAATTGTAAATATTAACACACAAAAATACCTAATCAAGGGGTTAGAATAGTCAAGAAATATCAAAATACCAAGGAATAATCACAATAAAAACTTAATCCTAGCTCTCATTCTAAGAGCTAACAACTAGTACGGGTGAGAGTGGTCACAGTTACTCGCCCAATATGCCTATCTTCTCAGGGACAGGACCAAGTAAGGAGCTGGAACTTAACTACGCGAGATGAAATTCACTCGTTCCCGCCTTTAGGGAAACTAGAGGGTCTCCCTTAAGTGTTGTCTCCAGGGCTTGGACAACGGGCACCCACCCTCTCACTGGCACGAGAGGGTTGTTGTGTATGGTTGGACAATTACAACGTTGTTGTTCATTAGAGAAGCAGTGAGGACTTAAGGAGCAAGAAGTAGACACAGGGGTAAAACGGTAATTTGACCCAGCAGTGTCTACGAACAACCTGTGATGGGTTGACTCATGGGTATTGGTTATATCAGTGGACACATATTATCTTACACTGACGGGAATGCAACTACGTGCTTTAGTTGAGTGTTATCGTAGTTAATGAAGGTTGATTAACCAGGTCAAAGAGTTTGACAGGTTAATCTCGGATCATTGGAGCTCGTCACTGTAGGTCCATAAGGTCCCTCGGTTGGCTCAAACTGAATTAAAAGAAGGTTTACTATTTTGGTGTGAATTGAAGTGTTCAAGTTCACTAAAGGGTATTTATGTCATTTATATGAGATATGAATGATATAATTTATAGTTTAATGTGAATCAGATTCATAATAAACTATAGGTTAGCCTAATTGTTGAATTAGGGCTAATTTGGAGAAATTAGGTTGAAAGATATTAAATTGGATGTGATTCAATTTAAAAATCCACAATGTTGCAAATGTGATTTGTAAAATGAGATATGAGATATCATATAATATGTGGTTATGCAAATATGATTTGCATAACCTATGGTTGTTGTAAAATGGTAAATAGGTGGAGATTTCAACTCCACGTATCACCATTATATAAACCCCTTTGCAAGAAGGGTTCATGAATCTTACTCTCATTTTTGAATTCTCACCAAAAGAAGAGTTCTCTCCTCTCTCAAATTCTCTCTCAAAATTCTCCTCCCAAACCAAAACAAGGATCCCACCATCCTCCTTCTTCCAAAAGAAGAACAACCGAGAAACCAAGTGGTGGTGTTCGGTCGGTGTTTGTGAGAAGAGATCGAGATCGTTGAGATCAAGGAAAGCACGAAGAGTTCGTGAACGGAAGGAATCTTGAAGAAAGTCTTCAACAAGTAAGTACCTCTACTCTAAACTTGCTGATTTCTTCCTTAGATTGCATGTTTAGCCTATAATTATGTGATAATTAGTTTTACCGAAATTAAGTTGCACAACATCACCACGACGATTCTATCGTCTTCCGCTGCGCTGGGACTTTCATTCCCTTCAGACGTAGTGAGAGGGATGTTAGAAAACCCGACCGTTACATGAGTTTGACTGAAACCCAAGTCGTCATACCTAATGATGGCGTTGAGGATCCATTGACCTATAAACAGGCAATGAATGATATAGATAGGGACTAGTGGATTAAAGCCATGAACCTCGAAATGGAGTCAATGTACTTCAATTCAGTCTGAGAACTTGTAGATCAACCAGATGGTGAAAGACTTATCGGTTGCAAGTGGATCTAAGTGGATCTAGCGGTAAGGTGCAAACCTTTAAGGCTCGACTTGTGGCAAAGGGTTATACCGAAGGGAAGGGATGGACTATGAAAAAACATTCTCCCCTATTGTCATGCTTAAGTCCATTAGAATACTCTTGTCCATTGCCACGTTTTATGATTATGAAATTTGGCAAATGGATGCCAAAACAACCTTTCTTAATGGCAATTTTCATGAGAGTATCTATATGGATCAACCATAGGGGTTCATAGTACAGGGTCAAGAGTAAAAGGTTTACAAGCTTAAACGATCCATCTATGGATTGAAACAAGCATCTAGATCCTGGAATATAAGATTTGATACTGCGATCAAATCTTATGGGCTTTGAACAGAATATTGACGAGCCTTGTGTTTACAAGAAGATAGTCAATACCACTGTAGCTTTCTTAGTTCTATACGTAGACGATATCTTGCTCATTTAGAATGATGCAGGATTCCTGACTGGCGTTAAGCAATGGCTAGCGACCCAATTCCAAATGAAAGATTTGGGGGAGGCTCAGTTTTGTTGGGATGAATGTCCTAATCTCGTTTAGTTTGTAAATTTAACATTTGAAATTAATAAAAGTTATTTATTTCATCATTTTGTGTCTCTAAAATTTTACAAACTTTGTCCAATATACTAAGCTCCAAGGTTATTGAATATATGAGAGAACTAGAACTTGAACGGTGTGTAGTGGACACACAGGGAGGATCACGTTCAAGTTAATGACCCGAATGGTCTACAGTACATGGATAGGGTTGGAGACCTAATCCTGGATACGCTGTGGATGCGACCCGCTTTGTATTTGTAGGGAATCGAATCCCTCAGCGGAAGCGATTGTGAATCGCGCGTTCTAAATTACATTACATGGATTACATTCAAGAACGATTCTACCTAGATTAAGCATAAATTAACAATATGGACAGCGAGATATTACCTTTGAAGAACTTTTCTTCGAGTGCTCCTTTCTCCACGATCACGATCTCAGCAACTGGAACTCGAGCAGATGAAGACACTACCACTAGATCTTCTCCGTTGTGAAGGAAATGAGAATCCCCGCACAGCGGAAGACGATCGAATCGTCATGGTATCATCATGCTACATGCTTATTAAAAATGATCTAACTATTAGATCTAGGCTAAACATGCTGAAATTTTTACAGCAAGAAGGAAAACTTACTTGTTGTAGACCAATTCAGCAAACTCTCCTTGTAGATCACGAACTCTTCGCGCTTCTCGATCTCCACAAACTCTTCCCACTATCGGATCCCAAACACTACCAATTGATCTTCTTGGTTGTTCTCTTTTGGAGAAGGGAACTTTGTGGGAACTTTGTGTTTTGGAAAGAGATGAGAAAATTGAGAGAGAAGAGAGAATTTCACTTAGCTTCCAAATCTAGTTTTGGTTAGGTTTTTCTTCCCAAAACCCTTTTGCAAAGGAGTTTAAATAGTGGAATGATGAAGTTCACAACTTCACTTTATTACCACTTTACCACAACCATATGTTATGTAAATCTCATTTACATAATTACATAATATAAGATATCTCATATCTTATGTTGCAAATCTCATTTGCAATAATTGTGGATTTAATTAAATTGAATCACATTCAATTTATTTTATCTCTATCAATTTCTCCAATTAGCCTTTAATTCAACAATTAGACTATGATATAGTTTATTATGAATCTCATTCATATTAAACTATATATTATATCATCTTCATGATATAAATATTCTTAAAGTGAAATTGAACACTTCAATCTCATACCAAAACATTAACCCTTCTTTTATCCCATATTGAGCCAACCAAGGGACCTAATGGACCTACAGTGACAGGCTCCAATAATTTGATGTTAACCAGTCAAACTCTTTGACCCGGTCAACCAGTGTTCATTAGCTACAGTAACACTCCACTAAAGCTTTGTAGGTGTACTCCCATCGATGTAGAATATTACGTGTCCACTGATATAACCAATGCTCATGAGTCGACCATTCACAGGTTGTTCGTTAGACACGGCTGGGTCAAATTACCGTTTTACCCTTGTGTCTACATCTTGTTCCATAAGTCCCCATTGCTCCTCTAATAAACAACATATTGTGATGGTCTAACCATACACAACACCCTTCTCGGGCCAGTGAGAAGGTGGGCGCCCGTTGTCCAAGCCCTGGAGACAACACTTAAGGAAACAACCCCTCTAGATTTCCTATAGGCGGGAACGAGTGAATTCCATCTCGCGTAATTAGGTTCCCAGCTCTCTACTTGGTTCTGTCCCTGAGAAGATAGGCATATTGGGCGAGTAACCAAGACCACCCTCACTCGTACTAGTCAAAGGACAAACCCCCGCAAACAGGAGTCCGTAATATGCTCAGGATTCAGGTCGAGTAACTAATGGTCATCTACGAATTTATTAGTCTTTACTGTCAACGGTGTTATATCAGTAAGTCTAATAATTCACGGTCCGGTCTTGTACAATCTCATTGTACATGATACCCCCACTCGCATGTCAACCACATGAACGAGTCAGATCACCTCGTTTGTATCTAATACAAAGCAAGCCGCATCCATAGTGTATCCAGGATTAGGTCTCCAACCCCATCCTTATACTGTAGACTGTTCGGGTCGTTAACTCGAACGTGATCCTCCTTTTGTGTCAACTACATACCGTTCAAGTTCTAGTTCTCTCATATATTCAATGACCCTGGAGCTTAGTTTACTGGAAATGTTTAAAAAATTTGCGAGACACAAAGTGAAGAAAAGAATAACTCTTATTATTTCAAAACAATATTTTACAAACACGAGATTAGGACAGAAATCTCAACAAACTCCCACTTGGACTAAGCTAGTGGAGAAGGTACATTTCCAAAATGTATTTGAGTTACAATAAAAAATTACAATAAACTAGGGCATTGAATACCCGTTTACACATCTCCCACTTGCCGTAGTCAGGAAGCTCTCGAATACCTAGACTCTCTAGGTGACCCTAAACACTTTAGCCGTGAGGGGTTTTGTAAATGGATCAGGTACATTGTGCTCCGATGCTATCTGCGTGATCGCACGTCTCATGCGGTGCACAATTTCCGTATCGACGATGATACTTGCGCTCATTGTGTTTACCTCTTTTTATGGCTTCGAGGCTCACGTGAGTTGGCTCTCGCACCACAAGTATCACAGAACAACGTGATTTGCAAGTTCATATTTGGAACAACTTCCAAATCCGTCATGAACTTCCTTAGCCAAACAACTTCCTTTGCAGCTTCACAAGCCGCAACATACTCTGCTTCCATAGTGGAATCAGCAATGCATCCGTACATGATGCTCGCCATACTACAGCTCCTCCATTAAAAATGAAGGTTGTCCCCAAAGTAGATTTCCTAGAATCCTTATCGGTCTGAAAATCAGAATCCGTGTATCCTGTAAGGATCAAATCCCCACGGCCATACACTAAGCTGTAGTTCCTCGTTCTTCTAAGATACTTGAGGATTATCTTTACTACCGCCCGATGATCTAATCTGGATTGGATGATATCTCATCGACAATTCCCTCTTGCATAACAGATGTCGGGCCTAGTACACAACATTGCATACATCAGGCTCCCCACAGCTGAAGCATATGGAATACGTCTCATATCCTCAACATCTTGAGGAGTCTTAGGACATTGATCCTTAGACAAGTGAACCCCATGCCTAAAAGGCAGCAAACCCTTCTTAGAGTTCTGCATCTTATATCTAGACAACATCTTGTCAATGTAAGACGCCTGAGACAAGGCTAGCATTCTGTTCTTCCGGTTCCGGACTATCTGGATACCTAGAACATACTGAGCTTCTCCCAAATCTTTCATTTGGAATTGTGAAGCTAGCCATTTTTTAACGTCAGTAAGAAATTATACCTCATTCCCAATGAGAAGAATATCGTCCACGTACAACACCAAAAATGCGATAGTTTTGCCAACGTTTTTCTTGTAGACATAAGCCTCGTCGGCATTTTGATAAAAGCCATAAGATTTGATTACTTCATCAAACCTTATATTCCAAGACCTCGAACCTTGTTTCAGTCCATAAATAGACCTATGAAGCCGACAAACCTTTTTCTCTTGGGCTTGGGTGATGAACCCTTTGGGCTGGTCCATGTAGATGGTTTCATCAAGTTTGCCATTCAGAAAGGCTGT
Source organism: Trichosanthes cucumerina (assembly GCA_036507285.1). Lineage (NCBI taxonomy): Eukaryota > Viridiplantae > Streptophyta > Magnoliopsida > Cucurbitales > Cucurbitaceae > Trichosanthes > Trichosanthes cucumerina. The sequence goes on along the minus strand of CM071836.1, from coordinate 11,512,711 downwards.
CTTGACATCCATCTGCCATACCTCGTAGTCATAGTACGCGACAATGGCGTAAGGATCTGATTGACTTTACCATGACAACGGTGAAAAGGTCTCCTCATAGTCAACCCTTCAACTGGGTAAAACCCTTTGCCACTAGTCGGGCTTTGAAGGTTTGCACCTTCCCATCTACGCCACGCTTACGCTTGTAGATCCATTTACAACCAATAGGTTTTACCCCATCCGGTTGATCCACAAGCTCCCGCATGCAATGAAGTACATAGACTCCATTTCTTGGTCCATAGCTTTAATCCACTCGTCTTTATTAACATCGGCCTATTGCACGATCATAGGTCAATGGATCCTCACAGTCATCGTCAAGAAATGACAACCGAGGTTTCAAATAAACCCATATAGCGATCGGGTTGTCTCACGGTCCTCCCACTACGTCGAGGCATTCCCAACTCTTGGGAGCGGATTTGACTAGACGTGCTAGGGTCAACAACGCTTGTCGACGTACTAGCCCCATCAAAGAACTCTGGCGATGTAACGCCTATTTCATTCAATACAATTTTACTTCTTGGTAAATGATCCCTGATGTACTGTCCATTACACACTCTATTTTCCTTGGGATCGTAAAACAGACCACCCCTAGTCTCTTTAGGGTAACCTACGAATAGGCACAGTTTCGAATGGGGTTCCAACTTCTTCGGGTTTGACACCAACACATGGGCCGGGCATCCCCAAATTCTGAAGTGATGTAAACTACCTTTATGTCCACTCTAGAGTTCAAAGGGTGTTTCACAAACACTCTTTGATGGAACATTGTTCAAAATGTAAACCACAGTCTCTACTGCGTACCCTAGAAAGAATCAGGGAGACGAGCATAGCTCATCATCGACCGAACCATGTCCAAGGTTTTATTTCTCCTCTCCGATACACCATTCTGTTGTGGCATACCAGGTGCTGAGAGTTGAGACGTAATTTCGTGTTCTATCATATAGTCCTGGAATTCAGTGTCCATGTACTCTCCACCTCGATACGATCGAAGTGTTTTAAGCGGTTTATCTAAAAGGTTCTCAACCTCAGTCTTATACTACTTGAAATTTTCAAGAGTTTTAGACTTCCTATGCATTAGGTAAATATACCCATATCTCGAGTAATCGTCTATGAAAGACACGAAGTACTCATAACCGCCTCAAGCTTTAACATTCATCGGACCACAAAGATCAGAATGTACTAAACCAAGAGGCTCTTTGGCTCTATATTCTTTTCCACTAAAAGGACGTTTGGTCATTTTGCCTTCAAGGCATGACTCACATACTGGCAAAGAGTTTTCTTCCAACCTGTTTAGAAGTCCACTCTTCACTAGTTTCTCAATCCTATTGAGATTAATGTGGCCTAACCGTAGATGCCAAAGATGGGCATTTTCTTTTGGAGAAATTTTTGCTCTCTTAGTTCGTGTTTCAGCAATTTTAAACAATTCAGTATTTAAAACACTTTTAACCGAATTGGGTTTTAAAACATACAGATTATTTTCAAGCGAAAATTTGAACAAATAACATTCCTTTGAAAGAAATAAATGCTTTATTTAATTCAAAAAGAAACTAAATACAATGTTCAATTAAGCGGAAATGGAAACAAGGTTTCTAGTAAACCACGGAACAATGTACAAATTGTCTAACAATAAGTACTTCCCGCCAAAATGCAAACTTCACGGTCTTAGGTTTCTTTGCAGTGGAGACAAGCTCCCTGATCCAACCCGTAGAGTCACCTTACCCTCTCGCAATGTGCGCCAGAATCAATCCCACGAAAAGAAGAACAAACGTGGTTAGTGGCGCTGAATCCAATATCCGGGAAGAGTCATTACTCTCCACTAAACATGTTTCTACCATAAGTAAATCACATTTACCTTGGTTCTTCCTCTCGTAGGGAATTTTGGGCGCTTTCTCTTCCAGTTGTCCGCTTCCATTGCGGTGGAAACACTTTCCTTTCTCTGCAATCTCCTTGACCTTCTTGCCCTTCTGGGCGGCAGCCCGATCAGTTTTACCCCTCTTCATCCTCTTTTTCCCTTTCGGGCGTAAAGGAGCAACAAGTTTTGTCCCAGAGGTCGAAGCCCTGTGATAAGACCTGTAGGCAACATTTGCCTCAGATTCCTTGACCCTGTTTAGGGACTGAAATTTCTGTAGCTCATTGAGGAGGGTAGTCGATTGTAGCTAATTTTGTTCATAACAAAGACATTGCTACGGCCAAGGAAACTCTTGGAAGAGTCTCCATAATAAAATCGACTGCTCGACTCGCCGATCGATCGAAGCCCCATTCATCTCGACCAGATTAAAGCGGGTCATCATGTGTAAAACATGTTCACGGACAGACGACCCCTCTTTCATCCGAGCGTTGAAAATGTATTTGAGCGAATCATGCCTGACTTGAAAGGACTGTTGTCCAAACATTTCCTGCAAGGACTCCATGATTTCCTTAGCGGAAACCATCAGCTTATGCTTCTTTGCCAAAACATCAGACATGCTAGCAATTATGTAGACCTTGGCCTTTTCATTGGCCCTGATCCATCGATCGTACGTATCGCGAACAACTCGCGACGCGGTCGCGCCCGACATCTGAGGACACTCCTCAGACAACACGAACTTTATGTCGTCAGTTACCAATAATGTATTGATGTTGTTTTTCCAGCTCTAGTAATTATCTCCCACTAACTTATCGGAAGCAAGTAAAGCTATAATACTGCTAGACATTTTTTAGTTGAAAATTTAAGAAAAACTTTGTATTAGTCTCGCAAAAACCTTTTGAAAACTAATCTAATTTTAGCAAAAAAAAATATTTCATGATCCCTAGGTCATTCAAAAATTTTGCAATGATACCCTAAAGGTTTAGAATGACTGCCACCGAAGGGTGAACAGAACACTCCTCCTCTAGGACGAGACTTTCTCGATTAGACCCTAATCCCAGAATAACTCTTATTCCATTAGGCATCCAATTACCATTGTTCGGTCATATTCATTAAGTTTTAACGAATTCTGTGAGTGTCACCCTCTTTAAGTTTCCAAGTATCCGTCCTAACAATAGCCACCGAAGGGTGAACTAAGAAGGAAAACCAACCAGGAAACTGTATCCCTTTCGAGAATTCACTATGTTCCGACTCCTATGATCAAGTCCTCCGAAGGGATTGTCTGGTCCAGGCCAAACTAGCAGGCAGATCATAGATGTCTCACGGTGTGAATCGAAAGAAGAGACTGTGGGTCTCGTTTTCACAAGTCCTGCTCCCACTCACTATAAGTACTCTCTCCATCCACGATGATATTGACTTATACAAATGCCACCCGAAGGGGGACGCTCCCATTTGCGCCACGAGGCCGAGTATAGATCTCACGGTGCGGACTTAAAGGAGATTTGTGGTTGGAAATTTAAATGTATCTTATACACTATATTTCCTCCCACTCAGTACTTTAATTTTAATAGGGATTGACCTAGATAATCGGCTAAAAATTACCTAAGTCTACCAATATAACTTTTATATGGTATTTAGCCTAAGTCTATAATCACATTATTAACTTAGGTCTATGTGAGAAAATTAATTAACACTTAATTAACAACACTCACGTAAATATAATCTAAGAATTTTCGGACCGAATTCACTCCCAGGTCGGTTTCCAGGTAGAGGTGTTCCGCAAGCGTCAACTTAAATACCCCAGCCTTAGACAAAACCTTCCTTAGACAGAGTTACTAATCAGTCACCATTCAAAGATAATATTTGATTTCCTAAAATTCTAATCTTATTAGAAAATTAGAAAACCTAAGTCTAATTATTCAAGTTCTAAACACTTTAAAACTAATAATTAACTTAGGTTGCATGCATTTCTATGTTGTAGTGCTTGATCATTCATCACATGAATAACTATATACTATAACATGATAATTATTCATCACATGAATAAAATGCATGAGCATACTTTAATCTAAAAATATAACACTTATATTAATAAATTAAATATGCATTTAATTACATTATAACTCTTATAATATAACCTATCATGCAAACTATATTATAACTCTTATAATATATATGGTGCATGAATATGTTTAACCTAAGGTGGGATTTTAAATCTATATGACATACATTATGCACATAGAAATTAATCAAAATCATACATCTCATGCATAAAATAATTAAATAGCAAAATTGGACCGGTTTTTGGCACCTAGGGGTAATTATTAAATTAAATAAAATTAATATAACATTTATATTAATAGTATTTAATAAAATAATAAAATAAATAAATTAAAAAACGTTTTTATATAAAAAAAACTGAAAAATAATAAATTTCAACAGACATAAAACTGCCCACATCGCGCGCATTAACTCTCCAACGTTACAGCGTTGCAACGCTGTCTCCCTCAGCGTGGAGGCGCGTTCTCAACGCCATCGTGCTGTAGAGCCTCCAACCGCAAGCACGACGTTGAGACGCCGTTGGGCAGCGTCTCAACGCCATCGACAGACAACATGTTTCTTGCTGTTTTCCCCAGTTTTTCACCTGTTTCCGCTCCGATTTCTTCACAGCAACTCTTGCCACGAACGACCCGGACTTACACACTCGACTTACAACAAAATTGCCCAAAACAACGGGCCCTTACATTGATCACATCAACATAATTGTAAATCTAATCTAGTGCCAAAAACCGAAAACATCCATTTCGCAAACCAAACATTCATCTCATGAAAACATGGCAAAATACCCACCTAAATCTTAATAAAACAGTGCATGGATGAATGACCATCGAAATGGCTCTGATACCAATTGAAGGTAATGAGAATCCCCGCGCAACGGAAGACGATCGAATCGTCATGGTATCATCATGCTACATGCTTATTAAAAATGATCTAACTATTAGATCTAAGCTAAACATGGTGAAATTTTTACAGCAAGAAGGAAAACTTACTTGTTGTAGACCAATTCAACAAACTCTCCTTGTAGATCACGAACTCTTCGCGGTTCTCGATCTCCATGAACTCTTCCCACTATTGGATCCCAAACACTACCAATTGATCTTCTTGGTTGTTCTCTTTTGGAGAAGGGAACTTTGTGGGAACTTTGTGTTTTGGAAAGAGATGAGAAAATTGAGAGAGAAGAGAGAATTTCACTTAGCTTCCAAAGCATAGTTTTGGTTAGGTTTTTCTTCCCAAAACCCTTTTGCAAAGGAGTTTAAATAGTGGAATGATGAATTTCACAACTTCACTTTATTACCACTTTACCACAACCATATATTATGTAAATCTCATTTACATAATTACATAATATAAGATATCTCATATCTTATGTTGCAAATCTCATTTGCAATAATTGTGAATTTAATTAAATTGAATCACATTCAATTTATTTTCTCTCTATCAATTTCTCCAATTAGCCTTTAATTCAACAATTAGGCTAAGATATAGTTTATTATGAATCTCATTCATATTAAACTATATATTATATCATCTTCATGATATAAACATTCTTAAAGTGAAATTGAACACTTCAATTTCATACCAAAACATTAACCCTTCTTTTATCCCAGATTGAGCCAACAAAGGGACCTAATGGACCTACAGTGACGGGCTCCAATGATTTGATGTTAACTACCAAACTCTTTGACCCGGTCCAACCAAAGTGTTCATTAGCTACAAGAAACACTCCACTAAAGCTTTGTAGTTGTACTCCCATCGATTGTAGAATATTACGTGTCCACCGATATAACCAATGCTCATGCGTCGACCATTCACAAAGTTGTTCGTTAGACACTACCGGGTCAAATTACCGTTTTACCCCTGTGTCTATATCTTGTTCCTTAAGTCCCACTACTCCTCTAATGAACAACATATTGTGATGGTCCAACCATACACAACACCCTTCTCGGCCGGTGAGAAGGTGGGCGCCGTTGTCCAAGCCACGGAGACAAAGACTTAAGGGAACAACCCTCTAGATTCTCTATAAAGGGAACGAGTGAATTCCATCTCGCGTAATTAGGTTCCCGACTCTCTACTTGGTTCTCATCCTCGAGAAGATAGGCATATTGGGCGAGTAACCAAGACCACCCTCACCCATACTAGGCAAAGGGATGAGACCCCCTGCATGGGAGTCCGTAATATGCTTAGGATTCAAGGTTGAGTCACTAATGGTCATCTACAAATTTATTAGTCTTTCTTCATCAACGGTGTTATATCGAGAAGTCTAATAATTCACGATCCTGGTCTTGTACAATCTCATTGTGCAGATGCCCCCACTCGCATGTCAACCACATGAACGAGTCGGATCACCTCGTTTGTATCTAATACAAAGCGGTCGCATCCATTAGTGTATCCGAGGATTAGGTCTCCAACCTCATCCTTATATCAGAGACCGTTCGGGTCATTAACTCGAACGTGATCCTCCTTGTGTGTCAACTACACACAGTTCAAGTTCTAGTTCTCTCATATATTCAATGACCCTGGAGCTTAGTTTATTGGAAAGTTTTAAAAAATTTGCGAGACACAAAGTGAAGAAAAGAATAACTCTTATTCATTTCAAAACAATATTTTACAAACACGAGATTAGGACAGAAATCCCAACACGTTGTTCTCTAGGTGATGGAGGAATGTGGGTTCCTTTAGGTGAGATGAGATGTTTTTGTGAGAGAGATTATGTTTTAGAACTTTTCCAACAACACAAAAAATGGCACACCCTTGGGTTAGCAAAAACTTAGGTTGCTGATATTAACCTAATTGCATCTTATGCAACTATATATATAAGGAGATAGGGATGGAAATTACAATCCTATCCCTCTTTCATTCTCTCTTTAGTATATAGTTAATATGTGAATCTAATTCACATTAAAACTATATATTATATCAATTATATCACATATAACTGATATGACATCTCCTATATGAAATTGATGAAGGGAATCGAAATCCCCGCAGCGGAAGCGATTGCAAATCGCGCGCCCTTGATTTAGTTACAATGGAAGATTCAAGAACGTACACATAGATTAAGCATATAATAAAAGTATGGACAACAAGTATATACCTTTGAAGAACCTTTCTTCAAGTGCTCCTCTCTCCACGGTCTCGATCTCAGCAACAAGACCTCGTACGAACACCGACACCACCACCAGATCTTCTTCGTTGTTCTCTAGGTGAGGGAGGAAGGTGGGTTCCCTTTAGGAGTAGTGAGGTATTTTGTGAGAGAGATTTGTGTTTTGGAACACTTCCAACAACACAACAAGGAGGCTAGGAATATTATTTCTCAAGTCTTGACCTAATTGCATCTCATGCAACTATATTTCTCAAGTCTTCACATTAAAACTATATATTATATCAATTACATCATATATAATTGATATAACTTCTCATGTATGAAATTGAACACTTCAATTTCACTCCTAACTTTATACCCTCAATATTACAAGGTTGAGCCAACGAAGCGATCTAATGGACCTATAGATCATGAGCTCCAATGATGTGAGATTAACTGATCAAACTTTTTGATCTAGTTAATCAATTTTCATTAACTACAAGTCAATCCACTATAGACTTGTAGATGCACTCTCCTCACTGTAGATATTATTGTGTCACTGATATAGCCATTACCCATGAGTCGACCCTTCACAGGTTGTTCGTAATCACAGCTAGGTCAAATTACCGTTTTACCCCTGTGATTATCTCTTTGCTCCTTAAGCACCACTGATCCTCTAATGAACAACAAGTCTAAGATCCTACCTTAGACTCATACCCTCATAGAGGGCGGGGCCCCGTTGTTCAAGACCTTTAGTCAGTTCTTAAGGGAACAACCTATATGATTCCTCAGTAAAGGAATGAGTGAATTCCATCTTGCACAGTTAAGTTCCCAGCTACCTACGAGGTTCTGTCCCTGAGAAAGTAGGCTTATTGAGTCAGCTATAGGCCACTCTCACCTATACTAGTCTAAGGACAAACCCCTATAAGCAGGAGTTCTTAACTTGGTCAGGATTCAGGTCAAGTCACTAATGACCATCTATAAATTACTAGTCTTATCCTGTTAACGGTGTTATACTGGTTAGACTAATAATTTGCGATCTAGTCTTGTATGAACTCTTCATACAGGATGCCCCCACTCGCATGTCAACTACATGAATGAGTTGGATTACCTCATTTGTACTAATTACAAAGTGGGCCGCATCCATGGTGTTACCAGAATGAGGTTTCCAATCTTGAAGTCAACCCAAATAGTGTCCACTACACTGATTTCAAGATAAACGTTATAACCTTGGAGCTTAGTTTATTGGATTTATAAAAGTAAGACTGTAATCTTATCAAAACAAATAACACTTTATTTAATTGATCAAAATTACACAAGTTTAGGGCATAAATCCCAACAATCTCCCACTTGACCTAAAGCTTGTGGAGTACTAAACATTACAATAATGTAAATACAATAAACTAGGGAATTTAAACCCCTTTGTACAAAATACTCCCACTTACCCTAGTTGGGGAAGACTTGTAAGCCTAGACCTTCTAGGTGACTCTCAAATACTTTAGCCGTGAGAACCTTTGTAAAAGGATCAGCAATGTTGTGCTCTGAGGCTATCTTCGTGACAATTACGTTTCCTCTATGCACGATCTCCCGGATGAGATGATACTTCCGCTCTATATGCTTTCCCCTCTTATGACTTCAGGGTTCCCTCGAATTTTCCACCGCACCACTGTTATCGCAATACAGCGTGATGGGCAAAGTCATATTTGGAACAACTTCCAAATTTATCATAAATTTCCTTAACTAAACAACCTTCTTAGCTGCTACACAAGCCGCTACATATTCGGCGTCCATGGTGGAATCGGTGATGAATCCTTGTTTGACGCTTCGTCATACTAGAACTCCTCCTTTAAGAGTGAAAACTGACCCTGATGTAGATTTTCGAGATTCTTTATCAGTCTGAAAGTCAGAATTCGTGTATCCTATAAGGATCAAATCCCTAGCCCCATACAGAAGCATGTAGTTCCTTGTTCTCTGAAGATACTTAAGGATCGTTTTAACCGTTGTCTAGTGTTCAAGTCCTTGATTGGATTGATACCATCCCAACTGCAAAACAGATGTCAGGCCTAGTACACAACATGGTGTACATCAGGCTCCCAACAGCTGATGCGTAAGGAATCCGTCTCATATCCTCAACTCCTTGAGGTGTCTTAGGAGTTAGGATATTGTTCCTTAGACAAATGGATTTCATGTCTAAAAGGCAACAGACCCGTTTTGGAATCTTGCATCATAAACCTTGAAACCACTTTGTCTATGTATGATGCTTGAGACAAGGCTAGTGTTTTATTCTTGCGGTTCCAGACAATCTGGATCCCAAATACGATTTACTTGTGGTAAAAACATGTTTAGTGGAGAGTAATGACTCTTCCTGGATATTAGATTCAGGCGCCACTAACCACGTTTGTTCTTCTTCTCAGTGGATTGATTCTTGGCAGCCGCTGCGATAGGGTGGGGTGACTCTACGGGTTTGATCCGGGGAGCTTGTCTCTGCTGCAACAATCGGCACGGTGAACCTGAATTTTGGCGGGAAGTACTTATTGTTAGACAATTTGTACATAGTTCTAGGGTTTATTAGAAACCTTGTTTCTATTTCCTGCTTAATTGAACACTGTATTTCCGTTTCTTTTGAATTAAATAAAGCGTTTATTTCTTTCAAAGGGAATGTTATTTGTTCAGCCACATGAAAATAATCTGTATGTTTTAAAACCCAATTCGGTTAAAAGTGTTTTGAATACTGAATTGTTTAAAACTGCAGAAACACGAACTAAGAAAGCAAAAATTTCTCCAAAAGAAAATGCCCATTTTTGGCATCTACGATTAGGGCACATTAATCTCAATAGGATTGAGAAACAAGTGAAGAGTGGACTTCTAAACGAGTTGGAAGAAAACTCTTTGCCAGTATGTGAGTCATGCCTTGAAGGCAAAATGACCAAACGTCCTTTTAGTGGAAAAGAATATAGAGCCAAAGAGCCTCTTGAGTTAGTACATTCTGACCTTTGTGGTCCGATGAATGTTAAAGCTCGAGGCGGTTATGAGTACTTCGTGTCTTTCAGAGACGATTACTCCAGATATGGGTACATTTACCTAATGCATAAGAAATTTGAAACTCTTGAAAAGTTCAAGGAGTATAAGACTGAGGTTGAGAACCTCTTAGGTAAATCGCTTAAAACACTTCGATCGAATCGAGATGGAGAGTACATGGACACAGAATTCCAGCACAATATGATAGAACACGGAATTACGTCCCAACTCTCAGCACTTGGTATGCCATAGCAGAATGGTATATCGGAGAGGAGAAATAGAACCTTGTTGGACATGATTCGGTCGATGATGAGCTATGCTCGTCTCCCTGATTCTTTTTCGTGCGCAGAGAGATCGCGGTTTACATTTTGAACAATGTTCCATCAAAGAGTGTTTGTGAAACACCCTTTGAGCTCTGGAGTGGACGTAAAGGCGCTTTACATCACTTGAGAATTTGGGATGTCCACCCATGTGTTGGTGTCAAACCCAAGAAGTTGGAACCCCGTTCAAATCGTGCCTATTCGTAGGTTACCCTAAAGAGACTAGGGTGGTCTGCTGCTTCACGATCCCAAGGAAAATAGAGTGTGTAATGGACAGTACATCAGGGATCATTTACCAAGAAGTAAAATTGTATTGAATGAAATGGGCGATTACATCGAAAAGATTTGCTTGATGGGGCTAGTACGTCGCCAGCGTTGTTGACCCTAAAGACGTCTAGTCAAATCCGTTCCCAAGAGTTGGGAATGCCTCGGCGTAGTGGGAGGACCGTGAGACAACCCGATCGCTATATGGGTTTAGCCGAAACCTCGATTGTCGCCTTTGCGACGATGATGTGAGGATCCATTGACCTATGATCAGGCAATGGCTGATGTTGATAAAGACGAGTGAATTAAAGCTATGGACCAAGAAATGGAGTCTATGTACTTCAATTCTGTCTGGGAGCTTGTGGATCAACCAGATGGGGTATAACCTATGGTTGTAAATGGATCTACAAGCGTAAACGTGGCGTAGATGGGAAGGTGCAAACCTTCAAAGCCCGACTAGTGGCAAAGGGCTTTACCCAGGTTGAAGGGATTGACTATGAGGAGACCTTTTCACCTGTTGCCATGGTAAAGTCAATCAGGATTCTTCTTGCCATTGTCGCGTATTATGACTACGAGGTATGGCAGATGGATGTCAAGGCAGCCTTTTTGAATGGCAAACATGATGAGACCATCTACATGGACCAACCCAAAGGATCCATTACCCAAGGCAAGAGCAAAAGGTTTGCCGGCTTCATAGGTCTATTTATGGACTAAAACAAGCTTCGAGGTCTTGGAATATAAGGTTTGATGAAACAATCAAATCTTATGGCTTTTATCAAAATGCCAACAAGCCTTGTGTCTACAAGAAAATCGTTGACAAAACTGTCGCATTTTTTGTGTTGTACGTGGATGATATTCTCCTCATTGGGAATGAGGTAGAATTTCTTACTGACATTAAAAAATGGCTAGCTTCACAATTCCAAATGAAAGATTTGGGAGAAGCTCAGTATGTTCTAGGTATCCAGATAGTCCTAACCTAAGAACAGAATGCTAGCCTTGTCTCAAAGCGCCTTACATTGACAAGATGTTGTCTAGATATAAGATGCGAACTCCAAGAAGGGCTTCTTCGCCTTTCCGGCATGTGGTTCACTTGTCTCAAGGATCAATGTCCTAAGACTCCTCAAGATGTTGAGGATATGAGGCGTATTCCATATGCTTCACCGTGGGGAGCTTTGATGTATGCAATGTTGTGTACTAGGCCCGACATCCATTATGCAAAAGGGAATTGTCGGTGATATCGACCCAATCCAGTTAGATCACCGGGCGGTACCGTAAAAGACAATCCTCAAGTATCTTAGAATAACGAGGAACTACGACTTTTAGTGTATGGCGTGGGGATTTGATCCTTACAGGATACACGGATTACGATTTTCGGGCCGATAAGGATTCTAGGAAATCCACTTCTGGTCACCTTCATTTTGAATGGAGGAGTCGTAGTATGGCGAAGCATCAAGCGAGGATGCATCGCGATTCCACTATGGAAGCGGTATGTTGCGGCTTGTGAAGCCGCAAAGCGAAGCTGTTTGGCTTAGGAAGTTCATGACGGATTTGGAAGTTGTTCCAAATATGAACTTGTCAATCACGTTGTTTTGTGATAACAGTAGTGCAGTAGCCAACTCACGTGAGCCTCGAAGCCATAAAAGAGGTAAACACATTGAGCGCAAGTATCATCTGATAAGGAAAATTGTGCACCGCGGAGACGTGACAATCACGCAGATAGCATCGGAGCACAATGTAGCTGATCCATTTACAAAGCCCCTCACGGCTAAAGTGTTTGAGGGTCACCTAGAGAGTCTAGGTATTCGAGAGCTTCCTAACTAGGGCAAGTGGTAGATGTGTAAACGGGTATTCAATGCCCTAGTTTATTGTAATTTTTATTGTAACTCAAATACATTTTGGAAATGTACCTTCTCCACTAGCTTAGTCGAAGTGGGAGTTTGTTGCGATTTCTGTCCTAATCTCGTGATTGTAAAATATTGTTTTGAAATTAATAAGAGTTATTCATTTATTCACTTTGTGTCTCGCAAATATTTTAAACCTTTCCAATAAACTAAGCTCCAGGGTCATTGAATATATGAGAGAACTAGAACTTGAACGGTGTGTGTAGTTGACACACAAGGAGGATCACGTTCGAGTTAATGACTGAAGAACGGTCTCACGATATAAGGATGGGGTTGGAGACCTAATCCTGGATACACTATGGATGCGACCCGCTTTGTATTAGATACAAACGAGGTGATCTGACTCGTTCATGTGGATGACATGCGAGTGGGGGCATCCTATACAATGAGATTGTACAAGATCGGACCTTGAATTATTAGACTTATCGATATAACACCGCTGGTGTGAAAAGAAAGACTAATAAATTCGTGAGATGACCATTAGTGACTCGACACAATCCTAAGCGTATTACGGACTCCTCATCATGGGGTCCGTCCTTTGACTAGTACTGCGGGTGAGGTGGTCTTGGTTACTCGCCCAATATGCCTATCTTCTCAAGGCGAGAACAAAGTAGAGAGTCAGAACCTAATTACGCGAGATGGAATTCACTCGCTCCCGCCTTTAGGGAATCTAGAGGGTTGTTCCCTTAAGTCTTTGTCTCCGTGGCTTGGACAACGCGCCCACCTTCTCACACCGGCCGAGAAGGGTGTTGTGTATGGTTGAACCATCACAATATGTTGTTCATTGGAGGAGCAGTGGGGACTTAAGGAACAAGATGTAGACACAGGGGTAGAACGGTAATTTGACCTAGCCGTGTCTACGAACAACCTGTGAAGGGTCGACTCATGAGCATTTGTTATATCAGTGGACACGTAATATTCTACGCTGATGGGAGTACAACTACAGGCTTTAGTGGAGTGTTACTATAGCTAATGAACATTGGTTGACCGGGTCAAAGAGTTTGACTGGTTAATCTCAAATCATTGGAGCCTGTCATTGTAGGTCCATTAGGTCCCTTGGTTGGCTCAATCTGGGATAAAAGAAGGGTTAATGTTTTGGTATGAAATTGTAGTGTTCAATTTCACCTTAAAGAGTATTTATATCATATAGATGATATAATATATAGTTTAATATGAATGAGATTCATAATAAACTATATATTAGCCTAATTGTTGAATTAAAGGCTAATTGTAGAAATTGATAGAGAGAAAATAAATTAAATGTGATTCAATTTAATTAAATCCACAATTATTGTAAATGAGATTTGTAACATAAGATATGAGATATCTTATATTATATAATTATGTAAATGAGATTTACATAACATATGGTTGTGGTAAAATGGTAATAAAGTGAAGTTGTGAACTTCATTATTCCACTATTTAAACTCCTTTGCAAAAGGGTTTTGGAAGGCTAACCTAAGCTAAGTTTTGGAAGCTAAGTGAAATTCTCTCTTCTCTCTCGATTTTCTCATCTCTTTCCAAAACACAAAGTTCCCACCAACTTCCCTTCTCCAAAAGAGAACAACCAAGAAGATCAATTGCTAGTGTTTGGGATCCGATAGTGGGAAGAGTTCGTGGAGATCGAAAAGCGCGAAGAGTTCGTGATCTACAAAGACAGTTTGCTGAATTGGTCTGCAACAAGTAAGTTTTCCTTCTTACCGTAAAATTTCAGCATGTTTTAGCGTAGATCTAATAGTTAGATCGATTTTAATAAGCATGTTGCATGATGATACCTTGACGATTCGATCGTCTTCCGCTGTGCGGGATTCTCATTTCCTTCAAATGGTATCAGAGCCATTTCGATGGTCATTCATCTATGCACTTTTTTATTAAGATTTAGGTGGGTATTTTGCCATGTTTTCATGAGATGAATGTTTGGTTTGCAAAATGGATGTTTTCGGTTTTTGGCACTAGATTAGATTTACAATTATGTTGATGAGATCAATGTAAGGGTCCGTTGTTTTGGGCAATTTTGTTGTAAATCGAGTTTGTAAGTCCGGATCGTTCGTGGCAAGAGTTGCTGTGAAGAAATCGGAGCGGAAACAAGCGAAAAACCGGTGCAAAACCAACAAGGAGCTTACTGTCTATCGATGGCGTTGAGACGCTGCCCAACGGCGTTGAGACGCCGTGCCCGCGGTAGAAGGCTCTGCAGCAAGATGGCGTTGCAACGCCGCTGGCGTTGATGACGCGCCCCAACGCTGTAGACGTTGCAGATTGAATGCAGGCGACGTGGGATGTTTTTAAACCATCGATATATTAATTTTTCAGTTTTTTTTATTTAAAACGTTTTATTTATTTAATTATTTTATTAAATATTATTAATATAAATGTTATATTAATTTTGTTTAATTAAATAATTGCCCCTAGGTCCAAAAACCGGTCCAATTTGCTATTTAATTATTTTATGAATGAGATGTATATTTTAATTAATTTCAATGTGCATAATGTATGTCATGTAGTTTTAAAATCTCACCTTAGGTCAAACATATTCATGCATCATGTATATTATAAGTGTTATAATATAGTTTGCATGATAGATTATATTATAAGAGTTATAATGTAATTAAATGCATATTTAATTTAATTAATATAAGTGTTATATTTTTAGATTAAAGTATGCTCATGCATTTATATTCATGTGATGAATGATATTATGTTATAGTATATAGTTATTCATGTGATGAATGTTCAAACACTATAACATAAAAATGCATGCAACCTAAGGTAGTTATTAGTTTTAAAGTGATTAGAACTTGAATAATTAGACTTAGGTTTTCTAATTTTCTAATAAGATTAGAATTTTAGGAAATCAAATATAATCTTTGAATGGAGACTGATTAGTAACTCTGTCTAAGGAAGGTTTTGTCTAAGGCTGGGGTATTTAAGTTGACGCTTGCGGAACACCCCTACCTGGAAATCGACCTGGGAGTGAATTCGGTCCGGAGATTCTTAGGTTATATTTACGTGAGCGCCGTTAATTAAGTGTTAATTATTATTTTTCTCACATAGACCTAAGTTAATAATATTATTATAGACTTAGGCTAAATACCATATAAGAGTTATATTGGTAGACTTAGGTAATTTTTAGCCGATTATCTAGGTCAATCCCTATTAAAATTAAAGTATTGAGTGGGAGGAAATATAGTGTATAAGATACATTTCAATTTCCAACCACAAATCTCCTTCAAGTCCGCACCGTGAGATCTATACTCGGCCTCGTGGCACAAATGGGAGCGTTCCCCTTTGGGTGGCATTTGTAGAGGTCAATATCATCGTGGATGGAGAGAGTACTTATAGTGAGTGGGAGCGAGACTTGTGAAAAACGAGACCCACAGTCTCTTCTTTCGATTCACACCGTGAGACACCTATGATCCGCTCGCTAGTTTGGCTCGGACTGCACAATCCCTTCCGGAGGGCTTGATCATGGGAATCGAACACTGATGAATTCCGAAAGGGATCTGATTTCTGGTTGGTTTTCCTTCTTAGTTCACCCTTCCGTGGCTATTGTTGGGGCGGATACTTGGAAACATAAAGATTGAGGTGACACTCACGAAATTCGTTAATTGTTAATGAATATGACCGAACAATGGTAATTGGATGCCTAATGGAATAAGAGTTATTCGGGATTAGAGTCCGATTGAGAGAAGTCTCGTCCCTGAGGAGGAGTGTTACTGCTCACCCTTGATCATGATCATTCTAAACCTTTAGGGTATCATTGCAAAATTTTTGAATGACCTAGGGATCATGAAATATTTTTGCTAAAATTAGATTAGTTTTCAAAAGGTTTTGCGAGACTAATACAAAGTTTTTCTTAAATTTTCACTAAAAATGTCTAAGCGCTATTATAGCTTTACTTGCTTCCGATAAGTTAGTGGGAGATAATTACCAGAGCTGGAAAAACAACATCAATTGGTAACTGACGACATAAAGTTCGTGTTGTCTGAGGAGTGTCCTCAGATACCAGGCGCGACCGCGTCGCGAGTTGTTCGCGATACGCATACTGATCGATGGATCGGGGCCAATGAAAAGGCCAAGGTCTACATAATTGCCGCATGTCCGATGTCTTGGCAAAAAGCATGAGTGATGGTTTCCGCTAAGGAAATCATGGAGTCCTTGCAGGAAATGTTTGGACAACAGTCCTTTCAGGTCCGACATGACTCGCTCAAATACATTTTCAACGCTCGGATGAAAGTGGGGTCCTCTGTCCGTGAACATGTTCTAGACATGAGGACCCGCTTTAATCTGGCCGAGATGAATGGGGCTTCGATTGACGAGTCGAGCCAGTCGGATTTTATTATGGAGACTCTTCCAAGAGTTTCCTTGATTTAGTAGCAATCTTTGTTATGAACAAAATTAGCTACAATCTGACTACCCTCCTCAATGAGTTATAGAATTTCCAGTCCCTAAACAGGGTCAAGGAATCTGAGGCAAATGTTGCCTACAGGTCTTATCACAAGGGTTCGACCTGCAGGACAAAACTCGTTGCTTTACGCCGAAAGGGAAAAGAGAATGAAGAGGTAAAAGCGAGCCAGAGTTGCCGCGCCCGAAGAAGGGCAAGAAGGTCAAGTAGGTTGCAGAGAAAGGAAAGTGTTTCCACTGGAATGGAAGCGGACAATGGAATAGAAGTTGTCCCCAATTCCTAGCCGAGAGGAAGAACCAAGGCAAATGCGATTTACTTGTGGTAGAAACATGTTTAGTGGAGAGTAATGACTCTTCTTGGATATTAGATTCAAGCGCCACTAACCACGTTTGTTCTTCTTTTCAGTGGATTGATTCTTGGCAGCCGCTGCGAGAGGGTGAGGTGACTCTACAGGTTGGATCCGGGGAGCTTGTCTCTGTTGCAGCAATCGGCACGGTGAACCTGAATTTTGGAGGGAAGTACTTATTGTTAGAAAATTTGTACATAGTTCCGGGGTTTACTAGAAACCTTGTTTCTATTTCCTGCTTAATTGAACACTGTATTTCCGTTTCTTTTGAATTAAATAAAGCGTTTATTTCTTTCAAAGGGAATGTTATTTGTTCAGCTTCACTTGAAAATAATCTGTATGTTTTAAAACCCAATTCGGTTAAAAGTGTTTTGAATACTGAATTGTTTAAAATCTATGAAACACTGAACTAAGAAAGCAAAAATTTCTCCAAAAGAAAATGCCCATTTTTGGCATCTACGATTAGGCCACATTAATCTCAATAGGATTGAGAAACTAGTGAAGAGTGGCCTTCTAAACGAGTTGGAAGAAAACTCTTTGCCAGTATGTGAGTCATGCCTTGAAGGCAAAATGACCAAACGTCCTTTTAGTGGAAAAGGATATAGAGCCAAAGAGCCTCTTGAGTTAGTACATTCTGACCTTTGTGGTCCGATGAATGTTAAAGCTCGAGGCGGTTATATGTACTTTGTGTCTTTCATAGACGATTACTCGAGATATGGGTATATTTACCTAATGCATAAGAAGTCTGAAACTCTTGAAAAGTTCAAGGAGTATAAGACTGAGGTTGAGAATCTGTTAGGTAAATCGCTTAAAACACTTCGATTGGATCGAGGTGGAGAGTACATGGAAACATAATTCCAACACTATATGATAGAACACGGAATTACATCCCAACTCTCAGCACTTGGTATGCCATAGCAGAATGGTATATCGGAGAGGAGAAATAGAACCTTGATGGACATGGTTCGGTCGATGATGAGCTATGCTCGTCCCCCTGATTCTTTCTGGGGTACACAGTAGAGACTGCGGTTTACATTTTGAACAATGTTCCATCAAAGAGTGTTTGTGAAACACACATTGAGCTCTAGAGTGGACGTAATGGCAGTTTACATCACTTCAAAATTTGGGGATGCCCGACCCATGTGTTGGTGTCAAATCCGAAAAATTGGAACCCCGTTCGAAATTGTGTCTATTCGTAGGTTACCCTAAAGAGACTAGGGGTGGTCTGTTTTACGATCCCAAGGAAAATAGAGTGCTTGTGTCGACAAACGCTATTTTCTTAGAGGAAGACCACATCAGGGATCATTTACCAAGGAGTAAAATTGTATTGAATGAAATGGACAATACATCATCAAGAGTTGCTGATAGGGCTAGTACTTCAACAAGCGTTGTTGCCCTAGCACGTCTAGTCAAATCCGTTCCCAAGAGTTGGGAATGCCTCGACGTAGTGGGAGGACTGTGAGACAACCCGATCGCTATATGGGTTTAGCTGAAACCTCAGTTGTCGCTGCTGACGATGACTGTGAGGATCCATTGACCTATGATCAGGCAATGGCTGATGTTGATAAAGACGAGTGGATTAAAGCTATGGACCAAGAAATGGAGTCTATGTACTTCAATTCTTTCTGGGAGCTTGTGGATCAACCAGATGGGGTATAACCTATTGGTTGTAAATGGATCTACAAGCGTAAACGTAGCATAGATGGGAAGGTGCAAACCTTCAAAGCCCGACTAGTGGCAAAGGGCTTTACCCAGGTTGAAGGGATTGACTATGAGGAGACCTTTTCACCTGTTGCCATGGTAAAGTCAATCAGGATTCTTCTTGCCATTGTCGCGTATTATGACTACGAAGTATGGCAGATGGATGTCAAGACAACCTTTCTGAATGGCAAACTTGATGAGACCATCTACATGGACCAACCCAAAGGATCCATTACCCAAGGCCAAGAGCAAAAGGTTTGCCGGCTTCATAGGTCTATTTATGGATTGAAACAAGCTTCGAGGTCTTGGAATATAAGGTTTGATGAAGCAATCAAATCTTATGGCTTTTATCAAAATGCCGACGAGCCTTGTGTCTACAAGAAATCGTTGACAAAACTGTCGCATTTTTTGTGTTGTACGTGGACGATATTCTCCTCATTGGGAATGAGGTAGAATTTCTTACTGACATTAAAAAATGGCTAGCTTCACAATTCCAAATGAAAGATTTGGGAGAAGCTCAGTATGTTCTAGGTATCCAGATAGTCCGAAACCGGAAGAACAGAATCCTAGCCTTGTCTCAGGCGTCTTACATTGACAAGATGTTGTCTAGATATAAGATGCAGAACTCTAAGAAGGGCTTATTGCCTTTCCGGCATGTGGTTCACTTGTCTAAGGATCAATGTCCTAAGACTCCCAAAGATGTTGAGGATATCAGACGTATTCCATATGCTTCAGCTGTGGGGAGCCTGATGTATGCAATGTTGTGTACTAGGCCCGACATCTGTTATGCAGTAGGAATTGTCAGTAGATATCAGTCCAATCCAGGATTAGATCACTAGACAGCCGTAAAGACAATCCTCAAGTATCTTAGAAGAACGAGGAACTACAGCTTAGTGTATGGCCGTGAGGATTTGATCCTTACAGGATACACGGATTCTGATTTTCAGGGCCGATAAGGATTCTAGGAAATCCACTTCGAGTCACTGACCTTCATTTTGAATGGAGGAGTCGTAGTATGACGAAGCATCAAGTAGGGATGCATCGCGATTCCACTATGGAAGCGAGTATATGTTGCGCTTGTGAAGTCGCAAAGGAAGTCGCTTTGGCTTAAGAAGTTCATGACGGATTTGGAAGTTGTTCCAAATATGAACTTGCCAATCACGTTGTTTTGTGATAACAATGGTGCGATGAGCCAACTCACGTGAGCCTCGAAGCCATAAAAGAGGTAAACACATTGAGCGCAAGTATCATCGATCACGAAATTGTGTGCCGCGAGAGGCGTGACAATCACGCAGAGATAGCATCGAGAGCACAATGTAGTGATCCATTTACAAAGCCCCACACGGCTAAAGTGTTTGAGGGTCACCTAGAGAGTCTAGGTATTCGAGAGCTTAAATAACTAGGGCAAGTGGTAGATGTGTGTAACGGGTATTCAATGCCCTAGTTTATTGTAATTTTTATTGTAACTCAAATACATTTTGGAAATGTACCTTCTCCACTAGCTTAGTCAAAGTGGGAGTTTGTTGGGATTTCTGTCCTAATCTCGTGATTGTAAAATATTGTTTTGAAATTTATAAGAGTTATTCATTTCTTCACTTTGTGTCTCGCAAATATTTTAAACATTTCCAATAAACTAAGCTCCAGGGTCATTGAATATATGAGAGAACTAGAACTTTAACGGTGTGTAGTTGACACACAAGGAGGATCACGTTCGATATACATAGCATAATCATCTCATGAAATATAATGCATGTCAATGCTGTCCAAAAATTAATATAACAACCTTATATTAATTAATCATGCAAACTATATAATATAACTCCTTATATTATAAATGATGCATGAAAATGCTTAACCTAAGGTGGGATTTCTAAAATATAAGCATACACTATGCATGGCAATAATTACACAACAATTGCATAATTAAAATAGCAAAAATTAGACCAATTTTGGCACCCTAAAAATAATTTTAATTAATATAATGTAATTATATTAATTAAAATTAAATATATTAAATATATTAAATATATTAAATATAAAACGTTTTTATAATTAAATATATTAATAAAATTCCGTTTTCTGCCCGTTGCTCCTCGCGTGAAATGACTTCGGCGTTGCAACGCTGATAGCAGCGTTGCAATGCTACTTTTGTCGTCTTCTACCGAGTGTTGCCCAACGCCACAACGTTGCAACGCTATCGCGTCTTCTCGGTAGCGCGCTGCGCGCGCAGCTGGCGTTAGTAACGCCGAGGCGCGTTGCGCGCCATTCACGTAAACGACCATAGGAATCTCCATTCCTTGCTCGTTTTCGCTCCGATCTTCTCAGCAACCGCTTTGCCTCGATCGACACAGACTTACAGACTCGATTTACAATTAAATTTTCCCAAGACATCGAACCCTTACATTGAACATTTCAATGGAAATTGTAAATCTAAGTGCCAAAATTGAAAACATCTAATTTTGCAAAAACCGTTCATACATCTCATGCACAAAACAGTAAATCCCACCTTGTTCTTGAAAATTCCAGAACATAAATCAAGAGCGCAATTGGAATCTGATACCAATTGAAGGGAATCGAAGTCCCCGCAGCGGAAGCGATTGCGAATCGCGCGCCCTTGATTTAGTTACAATGGAAGATTCAAGAACGTACACATAGATTAAGCATATAATAAAAGTATGGACAACAAGTATATACCTTTGAAGAACCTTTCTTCAAGTGCTCCTCTCTCCACGGTCACGATCTCAGCAACAAGAACTCGTACGAACACCGACACCACCACTGGATCTTCTTCGTTGTTCTCTAGGTGAGGGAGGAAGGTGGGTTTCCTTTAGGAGTGGTGAGGTATTTTGTGAAAGAGATTTGTGTTTTTGAACACTTCCAACAACACAACAAGGAGGCTAGGAATACTATTTCTCAAGTCTTGACCTAGTTGCATCTCATGCAACTATATATAGGGGAATGATATGGAAATGACCATTCTACCCCTCCTTTAATCTCTCTTTAGTATATAGTTTATAGATGAATCTAATTCACATTTAAACTATATATTATATCAATTGCATCATATATAATTGATATAACTCCTCATGTATGAAATTGAACACTTCAATTTCACTCCTAACTTTATACCCTCAATATAACCATGTTGAGCCAACGGAGGGACCTAATGGACCTACAGTTCATGAGCTCCAATGATGTGAGATTAACTGATCAAACTCTTTGATCCAGTTAATCAATATTCATTAACTACAAGTCACTCCACTATAGACTTGTAGATGCACTCTCCTCACTGTAGATTATAATGTGTCCACTGATATAGTCATTACCCATGAGTCGACCCTTCACAGGTTGTTCGTAATCACGGCTGGGTCAAATTACCGTTTTACCCCTGTGATTACCTCTTTGCTCCTTAAGCACCATTGATCCTCTAATGAACAACAAGTCTAAGGTCCTACCTTAGACTCATACTCTCATAGAGGGCGGGGCCCCGTTGTTCAAGACCTTGAGTCAGTTCTTAAAGGAACAACCTATCTGATTCCTCAATAGAGGTATAAGTGAATTCCATCTTGCACAGTTAAGTTCCCAGCTACCTACGAGGTTCTGTCCCTGAGAATGTAGGCTTATTGAGTCGGCTACAAACCACTCTTACCCATACTAGTCTAAGGACAAACACCTATAAGCAGGAGTTCTTAACTTGCTAAGGATTCAGGTCAAGTCACTAATGACCATCTATAAATTACTAATCTTATCCTGTTAACGGTGTTATACTGGTTAGACTAATAATTTGCGATCCAGTCTGGTATGAACTCTTCATACAGGATGCCTCCACTCGCATATCAACTACATGAATGAGTTGGATTACCTAATTTGTACTAATTACAAAGTGGGCCGCATCCATGGTGTTACCAGAATGAGGTTTCCCACCTTATGCTTATACCATAGACTATTTAGGTTATAATCTTTAAGTGAACCCAAATAGTGTCCACTACACTGAATTCAAGATAAACGTTATAAACTTGGAGCTTAGTTTATTGGATTTATAAAAGCAAGACTATAATCTTATCAAAACAAATAACACTTTATTTAATTAATCAAAATTACACAAGTTTAGGGCATAAATCCCAACAATTGAACATTTCAATTTCATTCCTAACTTTATACCCTCAATATAACCATGTTGAGCCAACGGAGGGACCTAATGGACCTACAGTTCATGAGCTCCAATGATGTGAGATTAACTGATCAAACTCTTTATTCCAGTTAATCAATATTCATTAACTACAAGTCACTCCACTATAGACTTGTAGATGCACTCTCCTCACTGTAGATTATAATGTGTCCACTGATATAATCATTACCCATGAGTCGACCCTTCACAGGTTGTTCGTAATCACGGCTAGGTCAAATTACCGTTTTACCCTTGTGATTACCTCTTTAGTCCATAAGCACCACTGATCCTCTAATGAACAACAAGTCTAAGGTCCTACCATAGACTCATACCCTCATAGAGGGCGGGACCCCGTTGTTCAAGACACAGAGTCGGTTCTTGAGAACAACCTATCTAATTCCTTAGTGTAGGAATGATTGAATTCCATCTTGCACAGTTAAGTCCCCGACTACTACCTCACGAGATTACTGTCCCCTGAGAAGGTAGGCTTATTGAGTTGGCTACAGGCGACTCTCACCCATACTAGTCTAAGGACAAAACCCCTATAAGCAGGAGTTCCTAACTTGCTCAGGATTCAAGTCGAGTCAATAATGACCATCTATAAATTATCGGTTTTACCCTGTTAACGGTGTTATACTGGTTAGACTAATACTTTGCAGTCTTGTCTTGTATGAACTCTTCATACAGGATGCCCCCACTCGCATGTCAACTACTTGAATGAGTTGGATTACCTCATTTGTACTAATTACAGAGTGGGCTGCATCCATGGTGTTACCAGAATGAGGTTTCCAACCTTATTCTTATACCATAGATCATTTAGGTTATATTTTTGAACACAATCCAAATAGTGTCCACTACATTGGTGTTCAAGATATATTATAACCTTGGAGCTTAGTTTATTTGATTTATAAAGCAAGAATATAATTTTATCAAAACAAATAACCCTTTATTTATTTGATCCAAATTACACAAGTTTAGGGCATGAATCCCAACAATCTCCCACTTGAACTAAAGCTTGTGGAGTACTAAAACATTACAGTAATGTAAATACAATAAACTAGGGCATTTAAACCCTTTGTACAAAATACTCTCATTTGCCCTAGTTGGAGAAGACTTGTAAACCTAGACCTTCTAGGTGACTCTCAAATACTTTAGCCGTGAGAGCCTTTGTAAAAGGATCAACAACGTTGTGCTCTGAGGCTATCTGCGTGACAATCACGTCTCCTCTATGCACGATCTCCCAGATTAGATGATATTTTCGCTCAATGTGCTTTCCCCTCTTGTGACTTCGGAGTTCCCTCGAATTTGCCACTGCACCACTGTTATCGCAATACTGTAACTCCCCTACTTTTCTATAACTAAACTCTTAGGGACATTACTACACATGCATGCATTTATTAGCCAAAAGATATAAAACGATCTTTAAATCTCCAATAGAAAATAAATTGTCTTTAGGGATCCCAAAACAAAACATTCAAAACAGGTAAAAGGAGCAGTTTAAAACATGGCCTGCTTAAAATCCTGAAAGTTAGACTTAACCTCAAAAGCCATAAAATGACAACGTTAGTTATCAAAGAAAATATCACGGAAAACATGACTATTCCCATGGTTCTCGCAACGCGCCTCAAATCACTCGCCACCGCACGTCCTTGGCCTTACTCGAAAAACATTTTTAAAAGAAGGGTGAGTATTGCAAAACAATACCCGATAAGTGACCTCGCTACATGAGGTTTTGGGATATCTGCAAACACATACAATCATGACTTTTAAACCTGTTTCAAAATGTACATATGCGGGACCTAAAACTTTCTCATATCATCATGACTATAATCCATGACTTCCTTTTTCTTTAAGTGGCCAATTGGTCATCCCGAGTCATTTCATTTTGAGTCCTCACGGACCCTGTAATAATTTGAGTCCTCACAAACCCCTGTATGGTTTGAGTCCCTCACAGACCCCTGTATAGATTGAGTCCCTCACAGACCCCTGTAATTTGACCCATAGGGTCTCTAATGCATGTTTGACCATGCACACAATGCACTCAGGAGACCAATTTCCACATTTTTCATCAAATCATTTCATGGCATACATAACATGCATGAGGTCCCATCATTCAACATAACAATAGTGTACATGCCACAAACATCATCATTAATATGCAAATCATAATTTCCTCATAGACAGTTTGAAGATAATACTTTTGTAGGTAATCATGAAATATCCTCATGCAAGCTACTGTAATATCCTCACATAAAATACTGGCATATTCTTACATGACATACAAAGATATTCTCACATAAAATACTAGATTATACTCATATAAATATCGAGATATCTTCACATAGAATATTAAAGTATTCTCACATAAAATCTTGAAATATTCTCGTATAAAATCATTAAATCTTTTTAGGTAAAATAACGAACTAACTTCACATAAAATAATGAAATTCGTTTTCTTTAATCCCATTTAAAAGATTCGGCACAAGGTCCCTTACCTTAATTCGAATTCTACTCCAAGACCTATCCCGAGCTCCTTGAGTACTCTCCTTTAGTGGAACCTGATTCACACCACAAACCCACGTTCATTCTCCAAGCATTCACCAAATCCATAATTGTAAGGTACTTAAATTACGTTCTTAAGATTTCATGCCCCGCTTACCTCAAGTTCAATGCGAATACCTAATACTCCTTAGTTCGTCTTGACGTTTGACCCTCAATTCCGCTCCAAACTTGGTCCCTACAATTAGCGTTCGAAACAGTGGCTTAAGCTCTCAATTAGACGTTTAGATAATTAATAGGTCACGAATAATTCTCATTCAAGTTCGATACTTAACAAGATCGCTCCGGATGAAATCTTAGGCAGGCTTTATCCGATCGTGATGGCGGCGTTGCGGGGCTTGACGGCGGGCGGGAAACGGCGTCGCGAAGGCCTCGGCACTGTAAGGTTCGACGGCAGCAATTGATCGTGAATCGCGCGGTGGCTGGCGGTACGGTTGTGAAGGCTCGCGGAGGCCTGCTGTTTGGAGTCGAGAATGGACGTCGCGACTCGAAGGAATTGCTTGCCGCTGCCGGCGTTAGAGTGGCGTGAAGTCGGCGAGCCTTGCGGCGTGGCGGTGGCGAACTGGCGTGCTCGGCTTCTCTTGTGCGTGGCTACAAAGGCGGGCGGAGGCTCCTCGAATGGCGGTGAAGCTCCTCGACGGCAGCGGCTTGAGCGGCGGCGTTAAGTCGGTCGCGACCTCCGCGGCGTGGCGGCAGCGCAAGCGAGTCTCGTTCGTTGGCTGCCGCGGCGGGAGGTGTCTTTGAACGCCCCTTGGTCGTGGATTTCGCCGCGCGAGTGATCGCCGCACGTGATCCTGCGGTCGGCGGCTGGGCACGGTGACTTGGGCGGCGGCAGTAATAAAGAAAATGGTGGATCTAGGGTTTTTGGCTGGGGCATACGTGCAGGGAGAAGGAGAAGATGTTGATGGGGCTAGGATTAGGGTTTCCTTTGAATTTTCAATGATAAGGAGCTTAAATACTAACAAATTAGGTCAAAATCCAAGTGTTAATTATCACCCTCATTTAGATATTAATAACCAAAGTGCCATTGCCACTTCCTTTTCTTTTAATTTTTATCAATAGTTGTCTAAGGAGAATATTTCGCCTTAAACTAATAAAATCAAAGACTCATTAACACCGAGCTTGATGAAATTCACTAATCCAACTAGACACACACAGGTTGATAGAACGTTAAATAAAATAAATAATTAGTACCTGTGGTTGTGGTCGTCACAATCTTCCTCCTTAAGAACTTTCGTCCTCGAAAGTTCCTATTCTTGGAATAGTTACGGATATTTAGTTCGCACTTCCTCTTCTCGCCTCCCGGTAGCTTCTTCCGTGTGCGGTGGTTTTGCCATAACACTTTAACTAAGTTGATCTCACGGTTCACGAGGCTCTTTTGATCTCTTGCAATAATGCATGCAGTCGCTCGCCATAACTCAAATCTTACGCTAATCGTAATGGTTCAAAGTCTATGACGTGAGTCGGTCCAGAACGTATTTTCTCAACATGGAGACATGAAACACGTTATGAACCACGACAGGAAAGCGCGGCGGTGCGATCAGAGGCCACCGCACCAACCCTCTCTAAAATCTCGAATGGTCCTATGAAGCGCGGACTCAACTTCCCTTTTCGACCAAACCTTAGAATCCCTTTCATTGGGGCCACCTTAAGAAATCGTGGTCCCCAACACCGAATTCTAGATCCCTTCATCTTGTGTCGGCATAACTCTTTTGTCTGCTCTCTTGGGCGATGCGCATTCGCACCCAATCTTCTCATGTCGCACTATTTGTGACTGGACTAACTCGGACCCAATAATCGGCGTTCACCAACCTCCTCCCGAAAACGGGAGTTCTCGCAACGTTTTCCATAGAGAGCTTCAAATGGAGCCATTCCGATGGTCGACTGATAACTGTTATTGTAAGCAAACTCCATCAAATGCAAATGAGTGTCCCAACTACCTGGGAAGTCTAAAGTGCAAGCTCGTAACATGTCTTCTAAGATCTGGTTCAAACGTTACGTGCGCCATCCGTCGTGGATGAAAAGGCATACTAAAGTTCAACTGTGAACCTAACGCTTTTACGTAAACTCCCCAAAAGTTGGAGGTGAAACGTGGATCCTCGCTCAAATAATCTGGCCGACCTAATCCCATGCAGACGGACTATCTCTTCCAGGTAAAGCTGCGCCCACTTATCCGTAGAATAGGTGGGTTTCCCTGGTATGAAATGGGCTGACTTGGTTAATCTGTCCACAATGACCCAAATTACTGAGTAACCTCGTAAGGTTCTAGGCAGTCCGACTATGAAATCCATAGAGATCTCCTCCCATTTCCACTAGGGCACATGTAAAGGCTGCAGTAATCCTGCGGGTCTCTGTCTAGGTGCCTTCACCTGCTGACAAGTCAAACACTTGCTGACAAACTCTGCCACGTCGCGCTTCATGTTACACCACCAGAATGACTGTTTCAGATCCCGATACATCTTGGTACTACCGGGATGCATAGCGAATGGTGAGTTATGAGCTTCGCTTAAGATTTCTGCCTTCAGTTTGTCATCGTTTGGAACACATAATCGTTCTTGGAATAGTAATCCTCCATCCGTGGATAGTGAAAACTCGCCAACTCACCGTAGTTCTTTGCCAAAGCTTCTCTACTAATCGAGGGTCCACTGTTGAGACTCAACGATGCGTTGTCTCAAAGTCGGTTGTACAGTTAATTGAGCTAACTGCGTGCGTGGTCTTCCCTACTAGTACTGCAATTTCAGCTCGTGCAAACTCTGCCTGCAACTCGCTCTCTGCCGATAACTCGTCTTTGAAGTATGAATCGCTTTCATCGAGGGGCATCGGCCACGACATTAGCCTTACCGGGGTGGTATTGAATGTCTATGTCGTAATCCTTCACTAATTCCAACCATCTGCGTTGCCTCATGTTCGATTCTTTACGGGTGAACAAGTACTTGAGACTTTTATGATCTCAGTAAAAATCAAATTTTCTCGCCATAAAGGTAATGTCTCCGGATCTTTAATGCAAAGACCATCGCTGCTAGTTCCAAGTCATGAGTTGGATAATTCCTCTCGTCGTCGCCTTCAATTGTCGGGATGCATAGGCTATTACTTTACTATCTTTGCATTAGCACACACCCAAACCTTTCTTAGAAGCATCATCAGTAAACCACGAAGCTCCTGTTCCTGGGGGGCTGTAAGAATCGGAGTGACACCAACCTACACTTGAGTTCTGAAACTCGCCTCACAATTATCATCCCACACAAATGGGTTACCTTTGCGTCGGTGGCTCATGGGCATGGCTATCTTGGCGAAGTCTGCGCACGAAACGTCTATAGTAACTCCGCAAGACCCGAAAAACTACGTACCTCAGAAGCGGTGGTCGGACGGGGCCACGTGTGACGGCCTCCACTTTCATTGGGTCAACAGAGACTCCACCGGACACCACATGCCCTAAGAAGGATACCATGCGAGCGAGTGCGCGCACTTGGAAAATTTTGCATATAACTTATTCTCTCTCGGCGTGAGTAACACTTTTCTCGGTGCCTTTCATGATCTTCATCACATCTGGAGTATATCAGAATATCGTCAATAAATACAATCACGAACGTATCTAGAAACTCTTTGAATAAACGGTTCATCAAGTCCATGAAAGCGGCAGGGGCGTTGGTCAAACCAAACGGCATCACTGTGAACTCGTAATGTCCATAGCGTGATCTGAATGCTGTCTTAGGAATATCCTCTTCACTAATTCTCAACTGATGGTAGCCTGATCTCAGATCAATCTTGGAAAAAACTGTTGCTCCCTGCAACTGATCAAACAAATCGTCTATCCTAGGAAGAGGGTATTTATTCTTGATCGTAACTTTATTCAACTCCCTGTAATCTATACACAGGCGCATGGACCCGTCTTTCTTTTTCACGAACAACACCGGGCTCCCAGCGCGAAAATGCTAGGGCGTATAAATCCCTTATCTAATAAGTCCTGTAACTGTAGCTTCAGTTCTTTTAACTCTGCCGGTGCCATTCTGTACGGTGCCTTGGATATCGGAGTCGTCCCTAACTCCAATCCGATGTTAAAATCCACCTCCCTGACCGGAGGTACTCCGGGGAGGTCCTCGGGGAAGACGTCTGGAAATTCATTTACCACTGGTACCGATGACACTGAGATCTCCGTACACCTTGCATCTAGTGTGCAAGCTAAGACGCCCCAAGCTCCCCGATGTAAAAATTTATGGCCTTAAGGGCAGTAATCACCTTAGGCCTACTTCCCGCTAGGGTGCCTCTGAACCTGTAACCAGGTTTGCCAGGGGGAGTGAACACTACCTCCTTCCTGAAACAATCAATGCAAGCATGGTTCTTGCGCTAACAGTCCATACCCAAGATCACATCGAAGTCAATCATGTCTAAGACTACTAGATTTCTTTGTTAACTCATGGTCTGCGATAGTCACACTACCATCCTTGACTTTCATAGTGGCTAACAAGTTTATCCTCACAGGAGTGGAGGCAGGACAAAGCATCATCAGAATCGTTTCTAAATTCTAACTCGACTTGACTTACGAAGGATGCGAGAAATAAAAGAGTGTGTAGAACCGTAATCAAATAACACAAAGGCAAGGTGCCCAAGTAATGGAAGTGTACTTGTAACCACCGAGTCTGTGCCATGGATGCTTTTACTTGTGCTTGCATAAGCTCTTCCTTGGTGTATTACGGGCTTGGCGGCAGCTTCCACTATTGATAACTTTGAGGTTGGCTAGCACTGGTTTGACTTCGGGACAACTATTAGCTCTGTGCCCCTCTTTCCCACACACAAACACACACTCGGACCAAGGGCCAAACACTTACCTCAATGATGCTTACCACGATCTTTGCATTGTGGCTTATCTCCACCGTTAGTTCTGTCCCTGTTGACTGTGGTTTCGACTGAACACGCACGAAAGTTTCTGGTCTATGTGGTGTCTGCCGGGACCAGCTGCGAGTTTGAATTTGGTTTGGTCCCATTTCCTCTTATGATTTGCCATGGGCCGCCAGGTTAACCACTACTGCTGCCATGCGATCTGCGCTGCACCCAAATCAATTCTGTCACTCTCACTGCGGAGGCATAGTCAGGAGGTGCTAGTGCCTGAATGAAGCCTCGAACATTTTCATCCAGTCCCATGACGTAACGCTCTGTTTTCTTCGCCTCTGTGTCTACTAGCTCGGGGGCAAAGCGTGACAAACGGGTGAATTCTCTCTCATATACCTCTCTCGCCTCCTGTGCAGCTCAATTTGTAAGAATTACACTCTTTTGCTTTCTATAACGAGCTGCAGCAGGGTAAAATTTCCGCCAGAATGCTTCCTTAAACAAATTCCAGGTAATCGTCTCTCCGCTTGCGACTATGGTTCCCAGAGCGGACTCCCACCATAAATAAGCGTCGTCTCTCAACATGAAGGTGGCACAGGATACTCTCTGATCCTCAGGACAGTTCATTAGTCTGAAAATGGTCTCGATGGAGGACAACCATAATTCAGCCACAGTGGGGTCACTAGAAGACCCATCAAAAGATCTGGGATCATACTTCCTGAAGTCCTTCAGATAACGAGATTCCAGAGTTGCATCATTCCGCCCCTGACTTGCTTGGGCCAGCTGAGTGGCTACTGTAGCTCGCACAAGAGTCTGCAAAGCCTCTACCATCATAGTCATGACATTAGGGTTCTCTTGATCCGCCACTGGAGCGACTGCAGGTGCATCCTCCTGGCGACCAGGCTGGTCCTGGGGGAGATCTGGTACGGGTGGAGTAATCTCTTCTGTTCGATGGTAGTTACGGTTGGGTGTCAACGTTTTCTCTTGCCTCCCACCCCTACCACGTCCTCTACCTCTCCCTCGACCTCTAGGTGGCATTTTTGTCAGTACTACAATGCAGAGAATTTCCAGCTTAGTTTTCATCACTTTCTCATTGTAAGGTAGGATCACCTTTAAGGTTTAAATTCATTTACATTCACAATACAGATTTACATCATAATCATTTACTTAATTTATAAAATACCAGAACGTACCTGGCGGTGACCGGAATGCGTTGCTCAACCATGGGAACTACCCCGCTTTACTCAGTAAGCAAGTCTGACGTAACCCTTAAACCTGGGGGCTCGATACCAACCTATAACGCCCTACTTTTCTATAACTAAACTCTTAGGGACATTACTACACATGCATGCATTTATTAGCCAAAAGATATAAAACGATCTTTAAATCTCCAATAGAAAATAAATTGTCTTTAGGGATCCCAAAACAAAACATTCAAAATGTAAAAAGAGCGGTTTAAAACATGGCTTGCTTAAAATCCACGAAAGTTAGACTTAACCTCAAAAGCCATAAAACGACAACGTTAGTTATCAAAGAAAATATCGGAAAACATGACTATTCCCATGGTTTACGGCAGCGCGCCTCAGTCACTCGCCCCCTGCACGCCCTTGGCCTTACACAAAAAACATTTTTAAAGAAGGGGTGAGTATTGCAAAACAATACCCGATAAGTGACCTCGCTACCGAGGTTTGGGATATCAAACACATACAATCATGACTTTTAAACCTGTTCGAAATGTACATATCACGGGACCTAAAACTTTCTCATATCATCATGACTATAATCCATGACTTCCTTTTTCTTTAAGTGGCCAATTGGTCATCCCGAGTCATTTCATTTTGAGTCCCTCACGGACCCAGTAATAATTTGAGTCCTCACATGCACCCTGTATGGTTTGAGTCCCTCACAGACTCCACTGTATAGATTGAGTCCCTCACAGACCCTGTAATTTGACCCATAGGGTCTCTAATGCATGTTTGACCATGCACACAATGCACTCAGGAGACAAATTTCCACATTTTTCATCAAATCATTTCATGGCATACATAACATGCATGAGGTCCCATCATTCAACATAACAATAGTGTACATGCCACAAACATCATCATTAATATGCAAATCATAATTTCCTCATGAAACAGGTTTGAAGATAATACTTTTGTAGGTAATCATGAAATATCCTCATGCAAGCTCTTTGTAATATCCTCACATAAAATACTTGGATATTCTTACATGACATACAAAGATATTCTCACATAAAATACTAGATTATACTCATATAAATATCGAGATATCTTCACATAGAATATTAAAGTATTCTCACATAAAATCTTGAAATATTCTCGTATAAAATCATTAAATCTTTTTAGGTAAAATAACGAACTAACTTCACATAAAATAATGAAATTCGTTTTCTTTAATCCCATTTAAAAGATTCGGCACAAGGTCCCTTACCTTAATTCGAATTCTACTCCAAGACCTATCCCGAGCTCCTTGAGTACTCTCCTTTAGTGGAACCTGATTCACACCACAAACCCACGTTCATTCTCCAAGCATTCACCAAATCCATAATTGTAAGGTACTTAAATTACGTTCTTAAGATTTCATGCCCGCGCTTACCTCAAGTTCAATGCGAATACTTAATACTCCTTAGTTCGTCTTGACGTTTGACCTCAATTCCGCTCCAAACTTGGTCCCTACAATTAGCGTTGAAAGCGGTGGCTTAAGCTCTCTCATTAGACGTTTAGATAATTAATAGGTCACGAATAATTCTCATTCAAGTTCGATATTTAACAAGATCGCTCACCGGATCGAAATCTTAGGCTGGCAGCTGTCTGATCGTGATGGCGGCGTTGCGGGGGCTTGGCGGCGAGCAGGCGTCACGAAGGCCTCGGCCTCGACCGTAAGGTTCGGCGGCGGCGATTGATCGTGAATCGCGCGGTGGTGGCGATGCACGGTTGTGAAGGCTCGCGAGGCTCTTTGTTTGGAGTCGAGAATGGACATGCGACTCCAAGGAATTGCTGCGGCTGCCGGCGTTAGAGTGGCGTGAAGTCCGGCGAGGCCTTGCGGCGTGAGCGGCTGGCGAACCTGGCGTGCTCGGCTTCTCTTCGTACGTGGCTACAGGCGAGGCGGCTGGAGGCTCCTCGAATGGCGGCTGAAGCTCCTCGACGGCGGCTTGAACGGCGGCGTTAAGTCGATCGCGACCTCGCGGCGTGAGCGGCTGGAACGAAACGAGTCTCGTTCGTTGGCATGCCGGCGGGAGGTGCTGAACGTCCTTCGGTCGTGGATTTCGCCGGCGCGAGTGACTGCTGCACGTGATCCTCTGGTCGGCGGCTAGGGCACGGTGACTTGGACGGCGACGGCAACAGCAAAATGGTGGATCTAGGGTTTTTGGCTAGGGCATACGTACAAGGAGAAGGAGAAGATGTTGATGGGGCTAGGGTTAGGGTTTCCTTTGAATTTTCAATGATAAGGAGCTTAAATACTAACAAATTAGGTCAAAATCCAAGTGTTAATTATCACCCTCATTTAGATATTAATTACCAAAGTGCCATTGCCACTTCCTTTTCTTTTAATTTTTATCAATAGTTGTCTAAGGAGAATATTTCGCCTTAAACTAATAAAATCAAAGACTCATTAACACCGAGCTTGATGAAATTCACTAATCCAACTAGACACACACAGGTTGATAGAACGTTAAATAAAATAAATAATTAGTACCTGTGGTTGTGGTCGTCACAACAGCGTGATGGACAAAGTCATATTTGGACCAACTTCCAAATCTAGCATGAATTTCCTTAACCAAACGGTCTCTTTAGCTGCTTTACAAGCTGCTACATATTCGACCTCCATGGTGGAATCAGCGATGCATCCTTGCTTGACGCTTTGTCATACTACAACTCCTCCGTTATCCTGTAAGGATCAAATCCTTAGCCCCATACACAAGCATGTAGTTCCTTGTTCTCCGTAGATACTTAAGGATTGTTTTAACCGTTGTCCAGTGTTCAAGTCCTGGATTGGATTGATACCTACTGACCATTCCAACTGCAAACAGATGTCAGGTCTAGTACACAACATGGCGTACATCAGGCTCCCAACAGCTGATGCATAAGGAATCCGTCTCATATCCTCAACTCCTTGAGGTGTCTTAGGACACTGTTCCTTAGACAAATGGACTCCATGTCTAAAAGGCAATAAGCCCTTTTTGAAGTCTTGCATCTTAAACCTTGACAACACTTTGTCTATGTAAGATGTTTGAGACAAGGCTAGTGTTTTATTCTTGCGGTTCTGGACAATCTAGATCCCAAGAACAAACTGTGCATCACCAAAATCTTTCATTTAGAATTGCGTAGCTAGCCAATTTTTAATGTCAGTAAGATATCCTACATTATTCCCAATGAGTAGGATATCATCCACATATAGAATTAGGAATGCGACAAAACTATTGATGATCTTCTTGTAGACACAAGGTTCATCATCATTCTAGTCAAAACCATAAGATTTGATTGCCTCATCAAATCTTATATTCCAGGACCTAGAGGCTTGTTTCAGTCCATATATTGACCTTTTAAGGTTGCAAACCTTTTGCTCTTGTCCTGGTTCAATGAACCCTTTGGGTTGGTCCATGTAGATGTTTTCCTCAAGATTGTCATTCAAAAAGGTCGTCTTGACATCCATTTGTCATACCTCATAGTCACAATATGTGGCAATGGCAAGTAGGATACGGATAGACTTTACCATAGCAACAGGTGAAAAGGTTTCCTCATAGTCAACCCCTTCAACCTGGGTATAACCCTTTGCTACTAGTCTAGCTTTAAAGGTTTGCAGCTTCCCATCTACACCACGCTTTCTCTTGTAGATCCACTTACAACCTATAGGTTTTACCCCATCAGGCTTATCTACAAGATCCCAAACATAATTGAAGTGCATAGACTCCATTTCTTGGTCCATAGCTATGACCCATTTGTCTTTGTCTTTGTCAACCATCGCTTGATTATAAGTCAATGGATCCTCGCAGTTGTCATCTGGTATAACAACTTGGGTTTCAGATAAACCCATGTAACGGTCAGGTTGTGTTATAACCCTCCCACTACGTCGAGGCATACTCAACTCTTGAGATGGACTCTCTTGACTAAACAAGTTAGTATCAACAACTCTTGTTGACGTACTAGTATTATTAGCAACCTTTGCTATTGTTCCGTCTAACTCACTCAACATAATTTTGCTTCTTGGTTTGTGGTCCCTTATGTGGTCCTCCTCTAAGAAAGTAGCATTTGTTGACAAAAACTTTATCTTCCTTAGGATCATAGAATAAACCACCTCTTGTTTCTTTTGGGTAGCCTACGAATAGGCACAATTTTGAACGTGAATCCAACTTCTTTGGATTTGTCACAAGCACATGTGCTGGACAACCCCAAATTCTGAAATGACATAAACTACCTTTACGTCCTTTCCAGAGTTCAAAAGGTGTTTCAGAAACACTTTTTGAGGGCACATTATTCAAAACGTATATCGCAGTCTCTACTGCGTAACCCCAGAATGAACTAGGGAGATGAGCATAACTCATCATTGATCGAACCATGTCCAACAAGGTTCTATTTCTCCTTTCCGATACACCGTTTTGTTGTGGTGTACCGGGAGGCGAGAGTTGGGATGTAATTCCATGTTCTACCTTAAGTTCTGGAATTTTAAATCCATGTACTCTCCACCTCGATCTGATCGAAGCGTTTTAATTGTTTTACCCAATTGATTTTCAACCTCAGTCTTGAATTCCTTGAACTTTTCAAGTGCTTCAAACTTATGTTGTATTAGGTAAATATGCCCAAATCTGGAATAATCATCTACAAAGGAGATGAAATCATAACATCCTCTGGCTTTAACACTCATCGGACCACAAAGGTCTGAATGTATAAGCTCAAGAGGTTCTTTAGCTCTATAACCTTTTCCACTAAAAGGTGTTTTTGCCATTTTTCCTTCTAGGCAAGATTCACATACAGGTAAAGTCATTTCTTCTAACTCATTTAGAAGTCCATTCTTTACCAATCTCTCAATCCTATTGAGATTAATGTGACCCAATCTAAGATGCCAAAGATGAACATTTTCTTTAGGAGAAATTTTACGTTTCTTAGTTTGTGCGTTTGCAGTTTTAAATAATTCAGTGTTCAAAACTGATGAGTAATAATTAATTATACTTATTATATCTAATTTCCTTACATTCTAAGTGAATAATATGTTTCATTGTTGAAATTGTGTCCAATTTAGTTTAGGTGACAAATTATCATTTTTTAGTGGAACTAGTCTAAAAGGCATACTTTAGTTCAAATTCGTAAATTGAAATAAAAATTGAAAACAAAATTGAAAACAAAATTAGAAAAATAAAAGAATGAGTGAATTGAAAATAACAAAAGAATTAAAGCTATAAAAAAATATAAAAAAGAATGAAAAGGAAAAAAAAAGCTTATTATCTAATTTTTCCTTTTGTTTTTGTTTTTCTTCCTTGTGTAGGTGGCATACATGCATGAAGTCTTCCATGAGAAATGCATGGGAGAAATTGTCTTGTGGTTTGGCATACATTGTGGAGCATGAAATGACACGCATAAAGAACCTATTTCTGGTCATTTTCAAGTATAAAAGGAGGGCAATGCATTGAGTAAAGAAGTGCAGAGTTTTAGTGTTCTCTACAAAAACAAAAGTTTAGAGAGTGTTCTAGTTCTTTGTTTTTATCCTATTTTATGTTTTATCCCCTTTACAGTTATTTTTGCTTTTCCACCATGTGTGGCTAACCTTTAATTTCTGATTCAAGGGTCATTTCATTTCTAATTGTAATTTTTGTGAAGCTTTAGACCTAATTGAAATTTTGTTTCTAATTTCTGAATTCTTTGTTTCTTGTTTTATTTTTATGATTGATCGTTACTAATTAAATTGACGCCTTAATTTAGTTTCAATCAATTTATTGCTATCAATGATTTTGTGATCCGTAATTGTCACAAATGATTGAAAAATGTAGCAAGGGGTTGGCTTATGTGTGTGTAATTAATGGCTTTTCCATTTTACATAGCTTGCATAATAGACTCTAGGGAAACAAATAAACAAAATTAATTAATTTGTAGTTATCTCAATTAGTTAATTTTGGTTTGGTCCTCTCATTGCTTTTAATGCTATTATTTAATTCATATGGAACGCTATCGTACCCCATGGATTAAATTATAAGTTTTGATTTTGATGCTTTGTTAAGATCAATGAAATTAGGAGAGTTTATATTTATTTCGGCTTTTCCGAGTAAATTGACTGAGTTCTTGAATTAGAAAAATTAAAATTGATTTCTTTTTTTTCCTTTTGAACCCTATGATCAAGATTACAATTGGATGAAATTTACATCCTTAAATTTGAAGTTGCATAAAATTATCTTTTTACCTTTTTTTTAATTTCATTTTTTGTTCGACAGTTCAAACCCCCCTTTATTTTTGTTATCATTATTATTTTTAACTTGGAGAAATTAATTCGATTGGTTCCCTTGGGATTCGACCTGGTCCACTATTTCTACAAGTTAGATCTAGAAACCAGTAAATATTTTGGAGGGCTTCGACAACCTGACCAAAATTTGGTGCCGTTGTCGGGGAACTATTGTTAGTTTCTCAATGTTAGATTTGATATAAAAAAGAATTGATCTATTTTATTATTTTTCCCCCTATACCTATTCTTACATGACAGAAAACCTTCATCACTATTATGCATTTGGTAGAGCTGCATCGTACGCTGATGAGGTTAGTGAGCTTAAAACTCATATCTCTGAATTAACTTCTGTTATTCTTCAAGTAGTTGTAGGGAAGCTACAAGCACTCGAGGCATGCAAATTATGCTCGCTTCAAGGACACCCCACAGAAGCATGCCCTCTGTTGCAACGAAACTTTATTCCTAACGCCTGCATTTTGAGAGAATTTCATGGTCATCAAGTAAAGTACTAGTCTTTGGATCACTACTATTCTGAATGGGATCAATCGAATTATGGATGTGGATACCAGGTGGAGCAGAAAAACCCATGCCATCAGACTTCAGACTCAGGTATGTCTCTAGAGGCTATAGTATATGAACTTGCTAACAGTACTCTTCAATTTCAAGAGGAGACTCGAGCTGGAATGCAGAGCTTGGATGACCAAATTACCTAGGTGGCTAATTCAGTGAGAAGATTGGAGAGTCAACGAGAGCATCAACATATAGAGACCAATGAGGTTGAAGTGGCGATATACATCGATGACGACAATGTTGAGCTTGAGAATTTTGTGCCATGTGAGGTCTAGGTTTGTGAGAAAAAGAAAGAAAATGAGTCTTACCAGGAAAAGGAGATTCAAGTGATAGAGTTTGAGGCTGAAAAACCTTCGTCTATTCTGTTCCCTTGCATTTCTCTTAATTCTGAATTTTTTGTTCTTTATTCACATGAGTTTATAGAATCTTTTATTTCATTTAAGTCAGTTGAGTCTTATTTTATGTCATTCATTCCTCATATAAAAAATTTAAAAAATAATGAACTTTCAGGTACCCTAGAAATACAGGTGAGCCTTTTAGACTTCGAAGGCTATATTGATTCGAGCAAGAAGGGACCAAAGAAAATTGAAGAGTTTTATGTGCCCTGACATGCACAAGAATCTCGTCGAGCAAAACGACGTTAAATAATTGCGTTATTGGGAGACAACCCAATGTTTTCTTTACTTTTTCTTCTTTTTATTGTTGGTTTTTTTTCTTTCTTTCTTCTTTCAATTTTTCCTAATTCTATTTTTTTTTTTTGCAAGACATTAATTTTTAAAGCATGGTCACTCATTCTTTCAACACCTCAAACTATACCAGTTCAAATTGTTCACAAATCAGGGGAGTTTAATTTTCTTTCTTTTCTTTTGTGAGCAGTATTCTATTTATACATTGAGGACAATGTATAGTTTAGGTGTGGGGGAGATTTATATTATACAATTTCGTTTTTTTAAAAAAAATTATTTTTTGATTTGAATTTAGCATGTCTTAATTTGTACATGTTAATTTTTCTTTTGAGACCTTGAATGTTAATTAATATCTTTTAATGCTTTGTAAGTTAATGATGCATCTTTAGTTTGAAATTCCAATGCATGAGAGAGATGAGCATGAATAGTGTTTTTCTTTAAAAATTATATGATAGTGTCTCATTGATTTGTTGATTGAAAAGTGTACAAGACTTGATACAAATTACACACCCAGTGCGTTTTTGAGTCTATGAGCATTTCTATTTTGCGCAATTTATTTCTCGTTGAGTGTTATCAAACTTAGTATGCTTATTCTAGAACTTGCTTGTGAATACATTTTGAGACTACATTTTTTGGATTGATGCTTTAATATGATAAGGGCAAATTAGGATTAACTAGTTTTTGGACCTATCAAAATTCTCACCTTTACGTTTTTTCCTTTAGTTAGCCATTTTGAGCCTATTTCCCTTTTTTTTCTTGCTTCAAACACATTATATTCAGCCTAAGATCATTTTGTTTGTTAGCCTCAACGTTTGTACCTTTTCTCAAGACAAGAGGAAATATTGCATGGTAATTAATGTTCGAGTGAAAAAAAATAATAATGAAAAAAAGTTATGAAAAAAAGTAAGGCAGAAATTATTAAAAAAAAAAGGCCTTAGTATCAAAAAAATAAATAAATAAAGAAGAAGAAAAAGAAAAAAAAAACCTTTTGGAGAAAAATTTGTCAAAAGCATTTGAATTATTAAAATGCTACTTCTCCAACATTCTTAGTGCTTGAAATGAGATGTAGGAATAAGGTTCAATATCTTGGGTAATGTGTGATTGTTATGTGACATTGATATCATGAAAAGTATACAACTCTTGATCTTGAGTGTGAAACGCCTAAAATTTTCCTCCTACCATACCTTTACCTAAGTCTCATTACAACCCTTATTAAGTCCCTTTGTTTTTTGAATTCAATTCATCTAAGTGGTAGAGATTTGATTCATTTGTAAGCCTATGATAATAACATGCTAGGTTTTGATTTTGAGAGTAAAAGCACCCTAAATACTTCGAGAGTATTGAGTGAAACCACGCGAGGGTGTTAAGTCTTGTTGCATGTGATTTTGGTGAATTGATGAGATGCTTAAGTTTTTTATAAAATGTTTCCTATGAGTGCTCATTCTCTTGATTGTCACTACAATTCAACATTGATGTGTAATTGGCTTTATTGGTATTTTTAGATATTGAGAAATATGAAAATGGAGTAAAGAGGAGATTTATATGTTAAGTTAAGGCATGCTTGAGGACAAGCATGGATTAGGTGTGGGAGAATTTGATGAGTAGAAATTAATTATACTTATTATATCTAATTTCCTTACATTCTAAGTGAATAATATGTTTAATTGTTGAAATTGTGTCCAATTTAGTTTAGGTGACAAATTATCAATTTTTAGTGGAACTAGTCTAAAAAGCATACTTTAGTTCAAATTCGTAAATTGAAATAAAAATTAAAAAAATAATTAGAAAAATAAAAGAATGAGTGAATTGAAAATAACAAAAGAATTAAACCTATAAAAAAACATATAAAAAAGAATGAAAAGGAAAAAAAAAACTTATTATCTAATTTTTCCTTTTGTTTTTGTTTTTCTTCCTTGTGTAGGTAGCATACATGCATGAAGTCTTCCATGAAAAATGCAAGGGAGAAATTGTCTTGTGGCTTGGCACACATTGTGGAGCAAGAAATGACACACATAAGGAACCTATTTCTGGTCATTTTCAAGTATAAAAGAAGGGCAATGCATTGAGTAAAGAAGTGCAGAGTTTTAGTGTTCTCTACAAAAACATAAGTTTAGAGAGTGTTCTAGTTCTTTGTTTTTATCCTATTTTATGTTTTATC
This sequence comes from Trichosanthes cucumerina, assembly GCA_036507285.1. Taxonomy (NCBI): domain Eukaryota; kingdom Viridiplantae; phylum Streptophyta; class Magnoliopsida; order Cucurbitales; family Cucurbitaceae; genus Trichosanthes; species Trichosanthes cucumerina. Next base: position 11,471,317 of record CM071836.1, on the reverse strand, counting down.
CCCTTTACAGTTATTCTTGCTTTTCCATCATGTGTGGCTAAGCTTTAATTTCTGATTCAAGGGTCATTTCATTTCCAATTGTAATTTTGTGAGGCTTTAGACCTAATTGAAATTTTGTTTCTAATTTCAGAATTCTTTGTTTCTTGTTTTATTTTTATGATTGATCGTTACTAATTAAATTGACGCCTTAATTTAGTTTCAATCAATTTATTACTATCCATGATTTTGTGATCCGTAATTGTCACAAATGATTGTAAAATGTAGCAAGGGGTTGGCTTATGTGTGTGTAATTAATGGCTTTTCCATTTTACATAGCTTGCATAATAGACTCTAGGGAAACAAAGAAACAAAATTAATGCATAATCAATGCATAATCTAAGGGTACCATCTTTCTTCTTCACAAATAACACTAGAACTCTCTAAGGCGATACACTAGGTCTGATGTATCCCTTATCAACTAGTCCTTGTAACTGCATCTTTAGCTCCCTGAGTTCACTTGGAGCCATTCTATACGGCGCTTGCGAAATAGGTGTTGTTTCTGGTAGCAATTCAATAGTGAACTCTATTTCCCTATCAGGTAGCAACCCCTGATAGATCTGCTGAAAAAAAAAAAACATCTAGAAATCATTCACAAATAGAACATTTTCTGGTTTTAGCTTTTCCTCCTGCACCTCTACTACATGTGCAAGAAACGCCGTGCAACCTTTCCTCAATAACTTTTCAGCTTTTAATGCTGAAATCAAACTCGTAGGGATAATCTTTCTTTCATCCCATAAAACCACTTCAGCTAATCCTGGTTGTTTGAAAACAACTTCCTTTATATGGCAATCTCTGGAAGCATAATGAGTAAATAAGAAATCCATCCTTAAGATTGCATCCAACACTTGCAACTCTAGTGGAAGAAAATCCACTAACATATTGAGACCTTCTACTAAAACCTCACAATCTCACAACATTGAATTGACAAATGAAGCATCACCTACTGAAGTGTATATAACTAACCTCTCCAATAAAGGCTCTAGCTTCCTATTCAGCTTAGTCAGGAACATACAAAAAACAAAGAAATGTGTAGCACCTAGTTCTATTAAAGCAGTGCGGTACATTACAAATACTAATCGTACGTAGATGATGACATATGATGCATCTTCTCGCTTCTTCGAGTCATAGCGTAGACCTTTCCGTGTTTGCTGGAGGTCTATCTACAATTCTCTTTAGTCCGACAACGTTGGTGCCCTCTCTTGTAGCTACCAAACTCTTGGTTGCTCAACTATGCGGGACTCAACTCCTAGTCCCTCAATGCGCAGCTTGTCCATAGTCGTGGACAATCCCTCTTGACATGTCCTGGTTGTCAAGACTGGGTAGCATGTACCAACACTCACAAGACAATGACCTTGATGATTCTTGCAATGGATCACACATGGAGTTTTCCTTACTATATCGGCAATAGACTCTTGCCCTCTCGCAAACTTCTTTGCCAATCAAACAAACTAACTAGGTCTTTTTAACTCGCCTCGATAGGCACTACCCACAATCATCCGCCTCGATGCAGCTACTTGGCTACTAGCTCGATCCTTAAAGTCATATTGACTTGAAACATTTACTCCAAGTGTGAACCTCCGCCGCTCACGACCTTGAAATCGCTTGTTGTCGTCGAAGCCTCCACAACTAGGCTTCACTATCGATCGCGCCTCTCTTTATACTCTCTGCTTTCAACACGTGAGCCTCTCTACCACCGGGAAAAATCAATCCACTTAGCAATGGTTGTAATCGGGTGCGTATCTCGTGTCGTAACCTCTTTCAAATCTTCGATACTGTCACTCTTAGATGCCACAATCACATCAACATACCGCGACAACTCGGTATATCTTCTCTCATACTCAGCCACTGAAAGTGTCTCTTGTTTTAGTTCTAAAAATTCATCCCTCTTTGCCTCTCAATACGTTCTAGGGTAATATTTATCTTCAAATATACTTCTGAAAGTTTACCAGTCTAAAGTACGTGCATCACTACAACTGGCTAACAACGATTTCCATCATCCTTCTGTTTTTTTTTTAGCAGCAAGAATGTGGCCAACTTAACATTTCGCTCCTCAGAGCGACTCATCACATTAAAACATTTATCAAGCTTATTCAACCAAACTTCAGCATTAGCTGGATCTTTGGAAGCCTCAAACACTGTGGCTCCTAATTCTTTTAGGTGATCTATTCTATATGTCTTGTCCGGATTACTTAGCCCTGCTCTCTATTGCTTACCTACCTCCTGTGAGGAATTAACATGTTGCTTAATTCTGGCCCCTATCTGGACTCTCAGGGCACTAGATCTCCACTGGGATTGATCTTGGGTAGGATCCTGCGTCCCGTCCTGATCCTGCCTGCATCGTCTGCTAGTACGTGGTGGTATGACTTCTATTACATATCAACATACTAGACATGTAATGAATACTTTCAAATGCACAATTCTAGACTTGTATTTACATTCTAGTCCTGACTGGACTTACCATTACCCTTACTTGGACCATACTCTACTAGTTCGATCTGAACTAACTCAATAACTTGTTATTTACTTTTCAGTTTCTTCTAGAGCTAACTTGCTCTGTCTCATTCCCATGGAGCTAACTGCTCTGATACCAAATTGTCACACTCCCTCCCGAACTACCTGCTAACTTAGCCCGGCAGACGGCGTGAAGCCAACAGACATCGTTCACCTCTCTAACAATACCACTGACCTGCTTTACTGATAAGCACACTAAACTTGTATAAGAAACACTTAAACACAACACAGCGGAATATTGACAATTACGTAACCTACGTAAGGGGTAACCCTACTTAAAACTCTCTGGAAAACTGAAAGAGATATGAACATCACAACCATAAACATTCCCAACCATGGCTTACACAACCACAACCTAGAATGTACACATAAACATAAGTTCATAGTCCTTCTTCTATACATATAGACTTTCTATACAACTCCACCCACGTACAACATATCAAACTTGTGAAGCTTCCAGCAGACTATGGCAGGTTTTCAGGCACTGGGAGCTCGATCTCTACCTGAAAAGTGGGAAAAACAATGAAAGAATGAGCTATGAAGCTCAGTGAGTGACTTGAGTTTAAAAGAAAGCTATTAACACGTAAATCATATCACCTGACCATCTATGAGCATATACATCTGTAATCAAATGTTAAAAGTAACTGTGTAATCATAATAGCTTTTCATGAAAACCAGCAAGTATATCGTTAAAACATGTAAATGATATTAACTCTTTTTAAAATATGTCACAATCTACATTGTGTAGGGCACGCCCAGTACAACCAACGTTTATTCTACGATGAAGTGGGCCCGCCCAGCACTCCCATCGTCTTTGTCGTAGTGGGGCTCGCCAAAGACTCACTCACGGCAATACGTTGTCACAGAGTACACTCAACGTCGACAACGAGAATAAGACTGTGCACACACGGTACTATATAGCCTCTGCTCAATGTCTCGATCATTTACTTATTCAAGACTCGAAAAACACATAAAAACATTTAAACATGTCTGCGCTTATCTTCTCTTTCATAAAACTCAAGCTTACTCAAATTGTTCATAAAATCCTAAAAACTTTAAAACATACTTGCTAGTACATACTTGCTCAAAATCCTAACATTTCCATAAATTTCGGCAATCATTAGACATATGCTCAGGTATAAATTTCTTCAAGACATTTAGGCTCACAACGAGCACTTGAAATCATTTCTTAGAAAATATGAATACTCATAAACATGTGTTTCAAGGAAAACATTAAGCATTGAAACCATTTTGTTTTAGCAAAACCTTGCATTTTCATAAGCATAATACAAGCCTATAAACCATTTTCAAGGTTCGTTTTGTCACTCACCGTGTTAGAACTAGAACCTTGGCTTGTACACTCGACCTATCTCCTTTTGGACTTCCAAATAAACCAAAACCATGTATTAGAATCTCGAGCTCATGGTTTTTAACCTTAAAACTACAAGAAAACACTCCAACAAAAAATTCCAGCATTTAACAGATTTTATACCCTGTATTCAAATACTCATAACTTCTTCATTCCTTAGCCAAAAAGGATGTACTTTATACCAAATTCTTCATTTTTGAACCCTCTAAAAATAATATGAAGACATGAAGTTGATATTCCTAACAGATTGGTTCGAAAATACCTCGAAGTCTTCTTTCCCAGGAACCAACTTCTGCTATTCCAGATTCCATTTTCTGTTGCAACCCGAAACTTGACCTGATATTTACAACATCTTCTAATCATTTTATATTCACGATTTCTTCATGAAAGTTGTAGAAAATTTAATAAGCTTTCCAACCATACCTATTAGAGCTTCTGATTCCAACTCTACAGACCAGTACAACCAAAACACCAGAGACTTCTCGGATTTGACAGCAAATTTTGTCTTCTGTCTTCCTCTTCACAAATCAGTAGCTTAAGATCCGAATTTGCTCGAGGTTCCTTCACAAATTTTGTTCCAATATGAGTTAACTTGCACGAAACAAAACCTCAACTCTTACCTTTTCCTGTGGAGCTCGAGATGAACAAAAAACTAGAATAGGATTGAATTGATTAACTTGCTGTCAAAAAAAACATACCTTTAGTTCTTCTCCTCTCTTCTGCAACTTCAGCTCCAAAAACCACCTTCTTCCTCTTCCTTTCTGCTTCTCTCACGAAAATCCTTGCTTGCCTTTTGATAAATGAAGAAGAAGATTGATGGAATGGTTTTCTTTAAAAAGAAAATAAAGGTGGGGGTCCACCATCCACTTCCCTTTTCCCTTTTTCATTTTTCCTTTTCATTCTTTTGCTTTTCTTTTCTTTTCTTTTCTTTTCAAAACAAAACCAACCATAAAACATTAACCTTTTCTTTCTTGAATTCTAAAGAAATATCTCGGGTTTACACTAATGACCATCTATAAATTATCGGTCTTACCCTGTTAACGGTGTTATACTGGTTAGACTAATAATTTGCAGTCTGGTCTTGTAATAACTCTTCATACAAGATGCCCCCACTCGTATGTCAACTACATGAATTAGTTGGATTACCTCATTTGTACTAATTACAGAGTGGGTCGCATACATGGTGTTACCAGAATGAGGTTTCCAACCTTATTCTTATACCATAGACCATTTAAGTTATATTCTTGAACACAATCCAAATAGTGTTCACTACACTGATGTTCAAGATATATTATAACCTTGGAGCTTAGTTTGTTGGATTTATAAAGCAAGAATATAATTTTATCAAAACAAATAACCCTTTATTTATTTAATCAAAATTACACAAGTTTAGGAGATAAATCCCAACAGTATTAGATACAAACGAGGTGATCTAACTCGTTCATGTGGTTGACATGCGACTGGGGGCATCCTGTACAATGAGATTGTACAAGACCAGACCGTGAATTATTAGACCTACTGATGTAACACCGTTAACAATATGGACTAATAACTTCGTAGATGACCATTAGTGATTCGACCTGAATTCTGAGCGTGTTATAGACTCCTGTCTGCGGGGGTCTGTCCTTTGACTAGTACGGGTGAGGGTGGTCACAGTTACTCGCCCAATATGCCTATCTTCTTAGGGGCAGGACCAAGTAGGGAGCTGGGAACTTAACTAAGCGAGATGAAATTCACTCGTTTTCGCCTTTAGGGAAACTAGAGGGGTTGTTCCCTTAAGTGTTGTCTCCAGGGCTTGGACAACGGGCGCCCACCCTCTCACTGGCACGAGAGGGGTGTTGTGTATGGTTGGACCATTACAACGTTGTTGTTCATTAGAGGAGCAGTGAGGACTTAAGGAACAAGAAGTAGACACAGGGGTAAAATGGTAATTTGATCCAGTAGTGTCTACGAACAACCTGTGAATGGTCAACTCATGGGTATTGGTAATATCAGTGGACACATCTTGTCTTACATTGACGGGAGTTCAACTACGGGGTTTAGTGGAGTGTTACCGTAGCTAATGAATGTTGATTAACCGGCTCAAAGAGTTTGACAAGTTAGTCTCGGATCATTGGAGCTCGTCACTGTAGGTCCATAAGGTCCCTCAGTTGGCTCAAACTGGATTAATAGAAGGTTTACATTGGAGTGAATTTGAAGTGTTCAAGTTCGGTAAAGGGCAATTATGTCATTTATATGAGATATGAATGATATATTATATAGTTTAATGTGAATGAGATTCATAATAAACTATAGGTTAGCCTAATTATTGAATTAGGGATAATTTGGAGAAATTAGATTGAGAGAAATTAAATTGAATGTGATTCAATTTAAAAATCCACAATAATACAAATGTGATTTGTAAAATGAGATATGAGATATCTTATTATATGTGGTTATGCAAATATGATTTGCATAACCTATAGTTGTGGTAATATGGTAAATAGGTGGAGATTTCAACTCCACCTATCACCATTATATAAACCCCTTTGCAAGAAGGGTTCATTAAGGTTTTTCTCATTTTTTGAATTCTCACCAAAAGAAGCAATCAATTTCTCCCAAACCCCAAACCCCGATAGCATGTTGAGTCCAAAGATTCCTAAATCATGTTGAGTCCGAAGACTCCTGTGTCATATGGGGTCCTCTCAAAACCCCAGAAGCATGTTAGGTCCGAAGACCACTATGTCATGTGGAGTCCTCTCAAAACCCCTGGAACCTTATGGAGCATAACTGCCACAACCATTCATAACTCTATCATGTACACACAATCATGCATGAGGTCCCATCATGTCCTTTCATATACAATGATGCACATGTCATAGAATCATAGTAAATCACATATCATAGCATACTATTCATAACATGTAAGCTTAAATCAATCAATCGTAAATCATAGCATAACTATCATAACTTTCAATTTAAAACCTTTAAGACATAATACTTTCAAAATATAAAATAATAAAACATAGTGAAATCTTTGACTTTTATCCCATTTTAAAAAGGATCGACATGAGGTCCCTTACCTTGGTCTTAGCTCCGAAATCTCCTAAAATAGGTTCTTACTTCAACGTCGCCTTCAAATCAACCCAATGAATGAGCCCCTAAAATCAAGTCCATGAATTTCTTAGTTTAGTTCATGCACATGCATTCATAATCTTATTTTTTGAAATTCAACAATAACTAGCCTAAATTACCACTATCGGAGACTTAAAACGAACTCGGGAGAGCAAAACTGATGGGATCGAACAAGCTCCGACAAGCGGTGGCGCATGGCCGACTGGCGGCGACGCGTGGTGGCAGCGCAACGACGTGTCTCGGAGCGTGAAAACTAGTTTCTAAATGCTCGTAAGCCGATCTAACCAGAATCGATCCAAACTCCAGCAGAACTGATCGAAAAAGTGATGAATCGCTCGAACCAATGCAGATTGAACTCCTGCGAACGGCCTGTCGAAGGGGATGATTTGCGTTATGTGCGATGCAAGGCGACAGGAGCTTGAGTCTTTGGCTGTTGGACGGAAACGAGGAGCGCGACTGGTCTGCGGCTTTGGCAAGGTGGTTCCGACATTGTCTTCCCCTCGAACAACTGCGACAAGAAAAAGAAAGTTGGGCGGCTTCGATTCTCACGGCGGCGGATGCGAAATATCGAGTGCCTTAAACTAATGCGAACAAGAATGAGTCTCCGACACTTTTACGACGTGCAAGTATACACGGTCGTGTGCAGTAAGTGATAAGTTAAGTATCGATCCCACGAGGACTAGCTAGACCTAAATGAGTGAGTGTCCTAACAAATTTCCTTTATCCTTGCGCAATATGGGCATGTAATTTTTGTTGAGAATAAACAAACATACAAATAGGAATTGAATTTTTTTTCTTTGATGGAATAAAAGTAACCACAATTGATGCGGTAAGTACAAGAAATGAGAACAAGATGCAAGAAAACAATTGAAATTAAATGAGAGAATAGGAGAATGCAGGCAAGAGGCAAGATGCAAGAGGTGAGATTTTTTTAATGAAAAATAGGTTTGGGTTAGGTTGGAGTTTTCATGTTCAATTAGAATAAAATTTTGAATGAAGCCTTGAATTTACCTACACATATATTCAAATGAATTTTCCATAGTCATTGGGTTTTAAAACCTACAATTTCTCAATTGTTGATCTAAATTACGCACACGTTAAGGTTCTAGGGGTTAATTATTCCTAATTAACTCAAGAATCCTAGAATGAAATTTTATTTTTCTAATTCATTAGCTCTCCCAAGTTCATGAACTCTAGAGAAATTAAAGTGGCCAATTTTAATTCTCATACACCATAAAAATCAATAAAAGTTCATAAATCCAACCACGACATCAATCATAAATTTATTCCAAAATTACATTGAAAACAATATAACCCTTGCCTAAAAAGAATTAGTGCATGGCGAAAATCAATTCACAAATCCCTAATTGATGCATGCTTACATTGTTCAAGAAATTTAAATAAATGTGTTGTAACGGTATCACAAATTCAACCTGAAAACAGTCATGAATTCAACCTAAAATAGTGAGCAAAAACAGCTCAATCAATGTTAAAATGCAGTGACAACAAGCAATAACAATTAGAGAATAGAAGTTGGTTACGCAAGGCAGGTGACACGCATTTTGCTTCAGCAAAACACCAAGCAAACGCCATCGAAGATAGCAACCGATTAGGAGTTGGACGACGACAGATTGCTCGTCTTTGCTTCAGCAAAGGCAGCAGCCGAATGTAGTAGTTGACAGGCCCCTATTCGCGATTTCCCTCTGATTTGCTCCAACAAAACAACCCCTTCTTCCTCTCTCGGTTTGCTTCAGCAAATGCAACCCGTGCCTTTGCTCTCTCGGTTTTGCTTCAGCAAAGACAACCTTGTTGTTGCTCTCGATTTTGCTTCAACAAAGACAACCTCCAAAAATCTCACCTCTTTCTCGATTTCTTTAGCAAAGACTAGGGGTGTACAAGTAACCCGGTAACCCGACCAACCTGGACTACCCAACCCAAACCGTAAGGGTTGGGTAGGGTTAGATTTTTTTTCGGTTTGGGTTGGGTTAGAAGTTTGGAGAACCGAAAAGTTCGGTCGATTTTCTGTTGGGCCTTTTAGGCTCTGTTGACCCAACCCAACCCAACGCAACTATTTTTTTAATTTTATTTTAATTAAATATATACTTATAAATGAATTATTTGTCAATTTCTTATGTTTTCTTCTAGACTTCTAACAAAATGTTAAGATGTTATGGATTTTGAAGTTTGATATTTTAATTTTATGTGATTTTAGTTATTAATTCAAGAAAAAAAATATTTTAAATAATTAAAAAATTAAAAAAGTTAACTTTGGTATTTTAACCCAACCCAACCCAAAATTGGGTTGGGTTGGGTTGGAGATTCCTCTCATGAATAGGGTTGGTTGGGTTGAAAGAATGACCAACTCGAATTTTCGGGTTGGTCCAAAAATCTCCCTCAACCCAACCCAACCCGGCTTATGTACACCCCTAGCAAAGACACACTCTTCCTTCCGAAAGCAGCAACCTTGCTTCAGTAAAACACCAAGCGAAAAATGTCTCTCTCGTTTTTTCTTCAGCAAAAAACACAGCACCCTTCTTTTCCAAACGAAGCAACCTCTCCTGATTTTGCTTCAGCAGAAAAGAACACCCCTCGCCTCCTTCAGCAAAAATGGTGCTCGCTTTTCTCCTCCTTTTGCTGTAGCAAAAATGAACGCCTCCCTTTTTCTTTTCAATTCTCTTTATAAAACCTAGCCTCCCATTCGAGATGATGTTGCCCTAACTCCAAACATTACAAAAATGCCCTTAGGGGTAAAAAGACCATCTTACCCTTCGGGTAAAATGTCTAAAATGCCCTTGGGAATTCCTATAATTTTTATACATCTCCTGCGCACAGAAAAATTTCAAATAAATTCATCAATTCAATTATAAATCAAACTAAATATAAAAGGATTTTTGGAGTTAAAAATCTTGTCTTCCAGTCTTTAATTAACCCTTAGCTTATTTTCACAAATTTTTTAAATTGAGGCACAAGAACATCAAAATTAATTCTTTTCGAACCCAATGCTTAAATTCAGGATGTTTAAGCCAACACACACAATTTAGGGATAAATTAATATGAGGCTCAATAAATTCTATGCAATTCAAGTGGATTATGCACTAAAATTCTAGAAAAATAACTCTCTGATGGCGAGTTATCAGCGGCGCGCGACACGATCGACTCGAGCAAGGTTTCAGACGACTAACGACTGGAGTTTCGATCGATTGCCATAGTTGGCATTTCAAAAGCGGCAAGGAGGCGGCTGCTCGTGGTTGGGAGTGGGAGGAAGAAGATGGAGCCTCGTTATGCATGCCTCAACTAAGAAAACCCTAATTCCCTTTCTTTTAACAAAAATTACAAAAATACCCCTCCTTTAACTTCTAACTACAAAAAATGCCTCAAAGCTTAATTAAAACCTCCATTTATTTAATTTTCTTTAATTTGTACAAGAATACTAAATCAAATTATCTATTTTAAAGGCCCAACTTAAATACTTTCTATTAAATTAAACCCAAAACACTACCTAAAAGTACTTGGAAATTCTGGAGCGTTATAGTACTAATATTTATTTTTGGTTGGTAAATAAGGAAAAAAAACCACGAAAATGAGTTGTCTTGGTTGGTAAATAAGGAAAAAAAAAAAAGAAAGAAAAAAAAAGGGGGACAATTGTTTGCCTCTTTGGACCCATCAACTTTTGATTTTTCATACAAATTACGGAGTATCTTATCCAATCTTGTCCTTGCCACATAAATTTAGTATTAAAATATTAAAAAAAATCTTCACACTTATGGCCTAGTCTATAAAACAACTCTACTTTATTTAAAAGGTCGTAATTAAATTTAAATCTTCACTCCTATATATCTATACTTATGTGATGATTTCCTTAAAAAAAAAACTTTTATGTGATGATATTCTTAAAAATAATAATAATTTAAAAGCGGGTAAACTACATATCAAAGCATAAAATTCAATGATTATAAACTTATAATGTCTTCATCTTTCATTTTCATTTTCATTTTCATCTTTATCTTTTTTCTTTTCTTTTAACAAATTATAAAATTCGCATGTGGGTCATTTAGTATTCGCCCTGTTTGTCTTCTTTCTTAATTTTCTCTTGTTTGTATCCTTAATAAAATTAAAATACAAAACAAAAACAGAGATTCCAGCTCATTAGTCATTTTCTTTTTGTTTGTTCATGTAACGCCCGCTTCATTAATCAGGTATGTGCTCCATTAAAGTATATATTAAAATTAGTAAAGTCATACCTTTAATTTGAGTTTTGACTTAGTCAAGGCCTTTTTGTGAATTATAGATGGTTGAGGGGCATTTTAGTAATCAAACCCCAAGTAGGGTTTTTAAAAGAGACCCTTTTTGTCTTCTTATGCACGCAAACCGAGGTAATCATCTCCTCACCATCTTCCCTCACACAAACCCTAGCCGCCGCTCGTCCAGTTCCCGAGCCGCCGCCGTCCACCGTCTGAAGTTGTCGCGCCCCGCCGGAAAGCTTCGCACGCCAGCCGTTCTCACGCAGCCGGTCGGTTCGCTGGTCGCCGTCTCGCCTGAAGCCTCGCGCCGCAGCCAGCCGCAGATTGCGAGCCCTCGTCGCGTCGCTCGTCCGCCTCTCGCGCGCGCGTCGAAGTCCCGCCTCTGCGCGTCGCGATTGAAGCCCCGGCCCTGCGCGCGCTCAACCGCTACCGCCTGAACGCTGACGCTGACGCTCCGCTGACGACGGGTCTGTGCCTGCCACGCGCTGCAGATCTGTTGTCCAGCCGCTTCCGGCCGCGCATCTGCAGCGCCGCCGCCCGCCATCGCCGCCCCTCACACCAGTAGCCGAGGTTACTTTGGTCTTCGCCGGATTCGCGGTGAGTGAGTTGCCATCTCTATGAAGGGCTTGTATAGTAAGATTTGTTTAATTGAGGTTAATTAACCCATGGTCGTGTTAGGTATTCGCTCGGAGTTGTGGAGACTATAACGGACCTAAACGAAAGTCGTTTGAGTCGAGTTTCAGAGGAGAAATTATCAACCCGGCCATAGTGAGGCTAAGGTAAGGGAACCCATACAATTTTCGGATCCAGTTGAAAAGTTTGCTGAAAACATCCCACATGGTTGGAGGTTTTGGTTTGAAAAGCCATGTTGGATTGAGTTATGATTTTCCTGTTGATATTGTGAATGCTGGATTTATGCCATGAATGTTAGATTTCTGTTGCCCTATTGATATTGTGAATGCTGGATTTATGCCATGAATGTTAGATTTCTGTTGCCCTATTGATATTGTGAATGCTGGATTTATGCCATGAATGTTAGATTTCTGTTGTCTTTGAAATTATGCATGTTGATCTAGCCATGTTAATGCCATGAGATTTATTGTGTTCTAAATAGAACATCTAGGTAACTGAGGCCCTGATACTGCCTTACTAAGTTTATTTGCGAAGGCTGTGTGGAATTTTCTGGATTTATAATTACGTATTTTGAGATTCTGAGTCGACCCACCTGGAGGCCATGTTGTGGGAGGACTAGTTGTTCGTTAGAAGTCAAGAGAAATTTAAATGAAATTGTTTACGAAGGCTTGACAACTAACCCCCACTATTTAAGGAATGTATGATTATATTAATGGGTCGACCCAGAATGGAGGCCATGGAACAGGAAACAAAAAAAAAATTTCCACAAAAAGCCGAAGAGAAAAACCACGAATGTTTTTATATTTTCTTTTATGTTTTGAGGGCCCATGATTTCTGAACCCCCGCCTATGGGGACTCTTACTGAGTATTATGTATGTAATACTCACCCCCTTCTTTAAAAATAAAAATGTCTTCAGGTAAGGGCAAAGGCAAGCTGGTTGAATGACGAGGAGCGCTACTCGAGCCATGGGATAAGAGAAGCCAGTTCCGCAAATTTGAGTCACATGTCTTCTGTCGACTGTTCTTTGGTTAAAACATTTCCTTTTCGTTTATTCCTTGATTTAAGTCTAGGGAGGCCAAGTCAAGTTAAATTCTTTGTCAAAATAATGTCATTTTCAATTCTTTTTGGGATCCCAAATGAACGATTGATTTGTTTTTTTTTTTAATGAATAACTGTTTCGTTTTCATTCATTTCTTCAACCATTTAGGGGCCTCGATTCATGCATGTTTAGTAAAGACTCTAGGGACAGGTTTAGCCAAAATTTTAGGGTCTTTACAGTTCAATTCCTCCATTACTTTATATCAAGAAAATTTTGAAAAGTTTCTTGAAATTATGTTTCTAAGAAAGGAAAATATAAAATATAATTGTGTGATTCTTATTTTACGATATATACTTTATAATTAATGAGTAAAAGGAATGGAAAAATAAGGGTTCGTTTAATAACGTTCTCGTTTCCTGTTTCTTGTTTATGTTTCTCATTTTTTAAGAAACGGACTTGTTTGTTATTCCATCCTGTTTCATGTTCCCAAAATTTGAGAAACGTTTCTAAAATTTGGACTAAATTTTGGAAACTATAAATAGTAGTTTCTCTGTTTTATTTTTTTATACTTAAACGTTCTCAAAATATTCTAAATTTCATTATTGGTCTATTTGCTCACTAAAAGAAAACATGCATTTAACCTCACTTTGATATTTTACAACCACAACATTTAGCAAATAATTGAGTTTGATCTAATTCGACATCATTTAAGACAAATGACTAGAGTAAGAGATAACATTGCAGATCAAGTTTGGACAACATTTGAAGGATAAAATAATTTTATTTATTTACTTTTTAGTACATAAATATATTCTATTATTGTTGTTAATTTTGCATCGTGACTTGTTTGTACTAGATATTGTAATTTTTTTATAATTGTATCTTTATATGTTTTAATGCATGTTAGGGTTGAGCTTCGATTGGTCGAGGTTAATTTTCAACCTCAACCGACGCCGAACTGATCATATGGTCAATTCAATCGGTCGATAATATTTTTTTTGTTCCTGACTAAAATCGACCAACGGTCAGTTCAGTCGGTTTAGGAAATTAAGTTATTTATTTATTTATTTATTTATTATTTATAAGATATAATTTTTTTTACTATTCGGTCGGGTTGGGGCTTTAGTCTCAAACCGACAGACCGATGAGTCGACTTTGACTAACCACCTCCCTTAAAATCGACTCGGTCGGTTTTGATCGGTTATGTCGAGAAACAAGAAATAGTTATCAAACAAGTTTTTGTATTATATTATATAATATAATTAAATTCTTTTTAAACTATAAAAATGAGAAAAAATAAGAAAAAAAATTAAGAACAAGAAACAAGAAATAGTTATCAAACAAGTTTTTTTTTCTATTTCTTGTTTTCAAGAAACAAGAAATAGAAATAGTTATTAAACACATTCTTGTTTCTTATTCTTAAAAAATGGGAAACAAGAAACAAAAAACCAAAAAACGAGAAACAGGAAACGAAAATGTTATCAAACGGGGCCTAAAGGTTCATCATATTTTGCAGAAGGAAAAGAGAGAGAGACAGAAAGAAATCATTCTGCTTATCAAAAACTACATACCACCAGAAAAACACAACAATCTCCACAATTTTACATTAATCAGATACCACAATCCGTAATTAGCTAACATAGCATATAATTGGCATCCAATAAAAATATCACAACCCGTAAAATTAAAAAAATAATAATAATAATAACAACACGACCACGAATCGAGATTGGATCGGAAAGGACACCTCAAAGGGCACCCAAACAACATCAATACAACTTTAGTATTAGATCGTTTTCTTTAAAGTTGCAACCTAAATAAAACTCCAACAAAGCAAAGAAAAATTCGAAAAGAACAATAAATGGATAAAGAGGAGAGGATAAAGGTATTTGGGCCTTGAACGCAACTCGAAAACAAGTTGGGGATAACACGAAGAGTCTATGAAAGATTTGATTCGGCTCATAGAGCATACTTGAGATTCCCATGAGAACAGATAGCAGATAGCAGATTCCCATGAGTTTGTTGGGTTTTATGCCTTAAAACTCGTAGTTTGTAAATAATGTTCTAATTAAATCAATAAAGAGTTATTGTTTATTATTATTTTCTATATTGCCTTACCTTAACCCTAAATCCAATAAACTAACATCCAAGGTTGTTGCATGTCTCTCGAACTGAATGTATGGGACATATAAGGATCTCAGTTTGAGATACAACCTAAGGGGTCTATAGTAAGGGGATAAGGCTTGAGTACCTTACCCTGGTAATACTATGGATATGACCCACTTTGTATATGATACAAACACAGTGATCCTAACGTGTTCGTGTAGATGACATGTGAGTGTGGATATCCTATGTAATGAGATTGCATAAGACCGGACCACAAAATAGTAAGCCCTAGATATAACTCCGTTGACTAGTTAGGTTTCTAATTTAATAGGATGACCTAGCAACTTGATCTCAATTCTGAGCAGGTTACGAACTCCTGTATGCGAGGGATTGTCCTTTGACTAGTATGGGTGACAGTGGCCCAAGTCGTTGACTCAATAAGCCTACCTTCTTGGGGACAAGACCGGGCAGACAGCTGGAGACTTAACCTAGCAAGAAGGAATTCACTCCTTCCCGCCTATTAGGGTAAGTAGATGAATGTTCCCTTAAGTGTTGTCTTCGGGACTTGAACAAAGGGTCCGACCCTCTCATTGGCCCGAGAGGGACTTCTGTTTGTTGGTAGGACCACAAACAGGTTGTTCATTAAAGAAACACTGAAACTTAAGGTGAAAGATGTAACCCAGGGGTAAAACGGTATTTTGACCTAACTGGTGTTACGACCATTTGTAACGCCCCTACTTTTCTATGACCAAATCCCTAGGGACATTATTACACATGCATGCATTTATAGGCCGTGAAATAAAAGAACTTGAAAGCCATTTCCAATTAAAGTAAACAGTTCCAGGGATCCCAAAACAAAACAAAACATTCAAATCATTTAAAAACATCACATCAGCTTGGCCTATTAAAAACTGTAAGTAAGTTTAACTTCAAATGAAAACATAGAGACCACAATAGTTCAAAATAGTAATATGCGGAAATCATGCTGGTTCCCATGGTATTAGTAACGCTCTCCCGTCACACGCCCTGCACGTCCTTCCCTTTACCTGAAAACATTTTTAAAAGAAAGGGTGAGTATTGCAAAACAATACCAGTAAAGTAACCTCGCTCACGAGGTTTGGGATATGCATACATACATACAATCATGATCTTTAAACTCATTCATAACATACATAGATGGGAAATTAAAACTTTCTAGAGTTGCCAGGTCTTTAATCCATGGCTGCATATTTAAATGTCAGGCCTTTAATCCATGACTGCTTATTCAGTTGCCAGGTCTTTAATCCATGGCTGCTCATTCAATTGCCAGGTCTTTAATCCGTGGCTGTTCATTTAATTGCCAGGTCTTTAATCCATGGCTGTTCATATAATTGCCAGGTCTTTAATCCATGGCTGTTCATAAAATTGCCAGGTCTTTAATCCATGGCTGCTCATTTAATTGTGAGGCCGACTGGTCATCCTGAGTCATTTCATTTCGGGTCCCTCACAGACCCCTGTACTTTGACCCATAGGTCTTTATTGCATGGTTGACCATGCACATAACGATCTCAGGATAACCAATGTCCACACTATTCCTTAATTCATTTCGTGGCATACAAAACATGCATGAGATCCCATCAGTCACATAATCATGGTGTTCATATCACAAATATCCTCATTAACATATCATTCATACTTTCTCATGGACAGGGTGACAAATCATACTTTTGTAATAAACATGAAACATTCTCATACACACTACTGTCCTATTTTCACATGAAATAATGGAATCTTTATACATAACATACGAGGATACTTTCACATAAAATAATGATTCATTTCCACATAATACATCGAAATATTTGCACATAAAATATCACGTATTCTCAAAATAATATCTGTGGATTTTCATGTGAAAAATATGAACTATTTCGCATAAAATCATGAAAATCATTTTCATTTACTCCCATTAAAAGTTCGGCACAAGGTCCCTTACCTCGAGCTTCGATTTTTATTCCAAAACCTAATCGAACTCCCTGCTTACTCTCCTTTTGTGAAACCTGCTTCACACCATAATTTCCGAAATCAAACTCCAAGTATTCACACTTAAACCCTAATCATGCGAACCTTGAAATACTGCATTAAGACGTCGTGTCCCGCTTACCTCGAGCTCAAAGCGAACACCTACTAATTCTTAGTCCGTTTTGACGATCAATCCCGCTCCAAGTTCGCTTCCTACAAAAGATATTCGAATCCGTACTCAGTTTCTCAATTGAACGTTTAATCTAAACGATGGGTCGCAATAATTCCAATTAGGTATGAAACTCGAATTAAACGCTCACCGAAGGAATCTCCATTCTTTGTGAACGCGTCTTGGCCGAATTCAACGGAGAGAGTCTTCGCTCGACCGATCCTCACGTCGGCGGCTGGAGTGCTGATCAACCGAACCCTCGTCGACGGCTGAACCCCGTGAAGCTCGGCGCTGCAGGCGTAGGCGTCAGACGGTGGCTGAATCGTGAGGTCGAGTTCCCGGCTTGCAGACGGTGGCTGACTCGCGACCGTGAGGGGACTGATACTTTATTGTCTCTTCAAAGCGCGCGCGCGCTCAAGGATGGAGGCTCACGGACGGCTGAGCTCGCGAGAGGGCCGGCGCTGCAGGACTTCGACGGCGACGCGGACACGGGCAGCAGCTGCGACTGGCGTTTCGACGGAAGGTTCCTTCGCTCGCGATCTCCGGCGTGTCTGCTATCGAGCGACCGGCCGCCGAGGTACTTCGAGCTTAGGTTTCGCTGCGCATCGTGGAGTCTTTGGAGTGGCGGCTGCGAGGTTGAGGCTTCCGGCCGTAGGGCAGTGACGAGGAGATCGTCCGCCGGTGGACTTCGTGCGGCTGGCTGGGCGTGCGAAACCTCTTCGTGCAGGCCGGCGGCTAGGGCAACGTGGAGGGCGCCGGCTAGGGTTGAGTGAAGGAGGAGAAGGTTGAACTTTTAGGGTTAGGGTTTGCACACCAAGAAGAAGGAGAGGTGATGAGGATTAGGGTTAGGGTTGTTGGTTCCATCTTTCTTCTCTTGCAAATATATATATATATATGAATATAGGGTTGAACAATGAGGTCTAGGTTATTGTTAAAAGTCCCAATTAACCCTTACCTATGCATTATTTACTAAGTGTCCTTGTCATTTCCTTTCCCTTTGATTTCATAACAAGGTGAATCCAATCTTAGGGAAAAAATAATAATTAACGATAGAACGTCATATACAAATATTAAGTAGTACTGTGGTGGCGGTCGTCACAATCTTCCTCTCCTTAAGAACTTTCGTCCTCGAAAGTTCCTATTCTTGGAATAGTTCGGGATATTTAGCGCGTACTTCCTCTTCTCGCTCCCATGTAGCTTCTTCCGATGCGGTGGTTCTCCACAACAACACTTTAACTAAGCCGATCTCGCGGTTCATTTGGAGGGTCTTTCGATCTCTTGCAATAATTTGAACCTGGCTGCTCACCATAACTCGATCTTACATTAATCGTAATGGTTCAAGTCTATGACATGAGTCGAGTCCGAACGTACTTTCTCAACATGGAGACATGGAATACGTTATGAACCGCTGAAAGAGAAGGCGGCAGTGCTAATCTGTAGGCCACTGCACCAATCCTCTCCAAAATCTCAAATGGTCCGATGAATCGCGGACTCAACTTCCCTTTACGGCCAAACCTTAGAATTCCCTTCATTGGAGCCACCTTAAGAAACACGTGGTCCCCAACCTCGAATTCTAGGTCCCTTCGTCTCGTGTCAGCATAATTCTTTTGTCTGACTTGGGCGGTCTGCATTCGTGCCCTTATCTTTTGCATTGCCTCATTAGTGATCTGTACTACTAGTGCGGACCCAACAATCGGCGTTCACTGACCTCCTCCTCGAAACCGAGTTCTGCAACGTTTTCCATAGAGAGCTTCAAATGGAGCCATTCCGATGGTCGATTGATAACTGTTGTTATAAGCAAACTCCATCAGATGTAAATGAGTGTCCCAACTACATGGGAAATCTAAAGTGCAAGCTCGCAACATATCCTCTAATATCCGGTTTAAACGCTCCGTCGCTTGCCCGTCCGTCGTGGATGAAAAGTCATCTCAAGTTCAACTGCGAACCTAACGCTCTCTGTAAACTTCTCCGTGTTGGAGGTGAAACGTGGATCCTCGCTCGATATAATCTTGACCGGGATTCCATGCAAACGGACTATCTCTTCCGGTAGAGTTGTGCCCACTTATCTCAGTAGAATAGGTGGGTTTCCCATGTATGAAATGTCTTGACTTTGTTAACTCGCCCACTATGACCCAAATCACCGTAACCTCGTCGTAAAGTTCTAGGCAATCCGACTATGAAATCCATAGAGATCTCCTCCCATTTCCACCGAGGGCACATGTAATGGTTGCAGCAATCCTGCGGGCCTCTGCATCTAGGTGCCTTCACTGCCGACAAGTCAAACACTTGCGACAAACTCGCCACGTCGCGCTTCATGTTGCACCACCAAAACGATCGCTTTGGATCTCGGTACATCTTGAAATGCTTGCCGGATGCATAGAAAATGGTGAGTTATGGGCTTCGTTCAAGATCTCGGTTCTCGGCTTGTCATCGTCGCGCACACACAAACGTCCTGAAATAGCAATCCTCCATCCGTGGATAGGGAAAACTCTGTCAACTCACCAGTAGTTACCGCAGTAAGTTTTCCACTAATCGGGGTCCACTGCTGAGCCTCTATAATACGTTGCCTCAAGGTCGGTTGCACCGTTAATCGGGCTAATCGAGCCGTGGTCTTTCCTACTAGCATCGCAATTTCATTTCGAGCAAACTCTGCGCTCAGAACTCTGCACCGTCATGCATCACTCAGTGCAGATGCATCGGCTTCTCGCTGAGGGCATCGGCCACTACATTAGCCTTACCGGATGGTACGTATGTCAATATCATAATCCTTCACCAATTCCAACCATCTGCGTTGCCTCATGTTCAATTCCTTCGGGTGAATGAGATACTTGATTTTTATGATCTCAGTAAAAATCAATTTTTCTCGCCATACTGGTAGTGTCTCCGGATCTTTAATGCAAATACCACTCGCTGCTAGTTCCGTGTCATGAGTTGGATAGTTCCTCTCGTAAGCGCCTTCAATTGTCGGGATGCATAAGCTATTACTTTACCGTCTTCGCATCGATACACACGCCCCTTTCTTTCTTGAAGCATCATCAGAAACCACAAAGCTCCTGTTGCTCCCTGGAATCTGCTGAAGAATCGGTGCCGACACTAATCACGTGCGCTTGAGTTCCCGAAACTCGCCTCACAAGCATCATCCCAAACAAAAGAGTTTCTTTACGTCGGTGAGTCATAGGCATGGCTATCTTGGCAAAATCCGCACGCAAACGCGTCTATAGTATCCTCCGCAAGACCCAGAAAACTACGTACCTCTGTAACGGTGGTCGGACGAGGCCACTGTGTGACGGCCTCCACTTTCGCTGGATCAACAGAGACTCCAGCTTCAGACACCACATGCCCTAGAAAAGATACCTGTCTGAGCCAAAATTCACACTTGGAGAATTTTGCATACAACTTATTCTCTCTCAGTGTGAGTAAGACTTTCCTCAGGTGCATCTCATGCTCTTCATCACACCTGGAGTATATCAATATATCATCGATGAACACAATCACGAACGTATCAAGAAATTCCTTGAACAAACGGTTCATCAAGTCCATGAAGGCGGCAGGGGCGTTGGTCAGGCCGAACGGCATCACCGTGAACTCGTAATGTCCATAACGTGATCTCAATCTTTGCTTTTAGGGATATCCCCTTCACCGATCCTCAATCGGTGGTAGCTTTGATCTCGGATCGATCTTGGAGAACAACATGCCGCTCCTTGCAAATCGATCGAACAAATCATCTATTCGGGGAGAGGATATTTATTCTTGATTGTAACTTTATTCACTCCTGTAATCTATACACAGCGCATGGATCCGTCTTTCTTTTTCACGAACAATACCGGTGCTCCCCAGGGTGAAACACTTGGGCGTATAAACCCTTTGTCTAGCAAGTCTTGTAACTGTACTTTTAGTTCTTTCAACTCTGCTGGTGCCATTCTGTACGGGGCCTTGGATATCGGGGTCGTCCCCAACTCCAATCCGATGTTAAAATCTACCTCCTGACGGGAGGTATTCCGGAGGTCTTCGGGAAAACGTCACGTAAACTCATTCACTACGGCACCGATGTCACTTTGAGATCTCTGCGCACCTTGCATCTAGTATGCGAGCTAAGACGCCCCAAGCTCCCGATGCAATAACTTTCTGGCCTTAAGGGCGGTAATTACCTTAGGCCTACTTCCTGCTACTGTGCCTCTGAACCTGTAGCCAGGTTGGTTAGGAGGAGTGAACACTACCTCCTTCCTGAAACAATCAATACAAGCATGGTTCTGCGCTAACGACCCATGCCCAATATTACATCAAAATCAAACATATCTAAGACCACTAGGTTCATCGCTAACTCATGGTCTCGCGATGGTCACACTACCATCCTTGACTTTCATATTGGCTAACAAATTTATTCCCGCAAGAGTGGAGACAGATGGGCATATCAGAATCGTTTCTAGTTCTAACTCACTTGACTTACAAAGGATGCAGAAATAAAAGAGTGCGTAGAACCGAATCAAATAGTACAAAGGCGAGGTGCCCAAGTAATGGAAGTGTACCAGAAACCACCGAATCGAGCCATAGATGTCTCTCACTGGTGCTTGCATAGGCTCTCCCCGATGTATGGTCGGCTTCACAAAGAGCCCCACTACTCATAACTCGTGGTCGGCTAGTCTTTGGCTTGATTCGGGCGATTATTAGCTCGTGCCCTTCCTTCCCACACTTGAAACACGTTCGGATCGGACATACACTTACCCGATCGCTACTACACATTCTTTGCACCGTGGTCTATCTCCGCTATTCCCGATCCGTTGGATCGGTGGTTTCGGGCCGGGACCGCATCTGAAATGCCCTGCCTATGCGATGTACGTTGGGGCGCCAGTGAGTGGAATTGGGCTGGTCCCACTTCCTCTTATGATTCGCTATGGTCGCCCCGAGTTAACTACCACCACCGTATGCGATGCGAGCTCGCACTCAAATCGATTCGCCACTCTCACCGCGCGGAGGCGTAATCGGGAGGTGCTAATGCTTGAATAAAACCTCGAACATTCTCATCTAGCCCCATGATGAAGCGCTCGGTCTTCTTTGCTTCAGATCCACCACTCGGGGCAAAACGGGACAATCGGGTAAATTCCTCTCATATATCTCTCGCCCTCCGGTTCGACACACCAGTGTAAAATTGCTGCTTCTCTGCATGAAAGGCTGCGCGGGATAGAATTTCCGCGAAATGCTTCTTTGAATAGATTCCAAGTAATCGTTTCTCCGTGGCAACAATGGTCCCTTGGCGGACTCCCACCACAAGTACGCGTCATCCTCAAAGATGAAGGTCGCACAGACACCCTCTCGGTCCTCGGGGCGCTTCATCGATCTCGAAGATGGTCTCAATGGAGGACGCAGCACAACTCCGCCACGGTGGGGTCACTGGAAGACCCATTGAAAGATCTCGGATCATACTTCAAGTCCTCGTAACGCGAGACTCGAGTTGCGCTCGCTTCGCCCACGATTTGCTTGGGCGGTGGGTGGCTATCAGAGCTCGCTCGCACTAGGCTCTGCATGGCCTCCACCATCATAGTCATAACATTGGCGTTCCCCAGTCTCGCCACGGGGGCAATCGCAGTACATTCTCCCGACGGTCAGTGGGTCCGGGGAGGTCTCGAACGGGTGGAGTAATCTCTTCCCGATCCAGGTAATTCCGGTTGGGGTCAACATTTTCCCTTGCCCTCCGCCCCTACCACGTCCCCTACCTCTCCCTCGGCCTCTAGGTGGCATTATGTCAAAACTACAATATAGAGAGTTTCTAACTTTCGGTTTCCTTTACTTTCAAATCATAAAATGGGATCACCCCTTGGGGCTTTTAATGTTATGTATAAGCATAAAACAGTATCATATCATAATCATTTACTTTCTTAGTAAAATATCGTAACGCATCACAGCGCGCGGCCAGGCGTTGTTAAACCATGGGAACTACTCACGGCTTACTCAGTAAGCAAGTCTACTGAACCCTTAAACCTAGGGCTCATACCAAATCAATAACACCCATACTTTTCTATGACCAAATCCCTAGGGACATTACTACACATGCATGCATTTATAGGCCGTGAAATAAAAGAACTTGAAAGCCATTTCCAATTAAAGTAAACAGTTCCAGGGATCCCAAAACAAAACAAAACATTCAAATCATTTAAAAACATCACATCAGCTTGGCCTATTAAAAACTGTAAGTAAGTTTAACTTCAAATGAAAACATAGAGACCACAATAGTTCAAAATAGTAATATGCGGAAATCATGTTGGTTCCCATGGTATTAGTAACGCTCTCCCGTCACACGCCCTGCACGTCCTTCCTTTACCGAAAACATTTTTAAAAGAAAGGGTGAGTATTGCAAAACAATACCCAGTAAGTAACCTCGCTACCGAGGTTTGGGATATGCATACACATACAATCATGATCTTTAAACTCATTCATAACATACATAGATGGGAAATTAAAACTTTCTAGAGTTGCCAGGTCTTTAATCCATGGCTGCATATTTAAATGTCAGGCCTTTAATCCATGATCGCTATTCGATTGCCGTCTTTAATCCATGGTCGCTCATTCAATTGCCGTGTCTTTAATCCGTGGTCGTTTCATTTAATTGCCGTGTCTTTAATCCATGGTCGTTTCATATAATTGCCGTGTCTTTAATCCATGGTCGTTCATAAAATTGCAGTCTTTAATCCATGGTCGCTCATTTAATTGTGAGGCCGATCGTCATCCCGAGTCATTTCATTTCGGGTCCCTCACAGATCCCTGTACTTTGACCCATAGGTCTTTATTGCATGGTTGACCATGCACATAACGATCTCAGGATAACCAATGTCCACACTATTCCTTAATTCATTTTGTGGCATACAAAACATGCATGAGATCCCATCACCACATAATCATGGTGTTCATATCACAAATATCCTCATTAACATATCATTCATACTTTCTCATGGACGGGGTGACAAATCATACTTTTGTAATAAACATGAAACATTCTCATACACACTCTCATCTATTTTCACATGAAATAATGGAAGCTTTATACATAACATACGAGGATACTTTCACATAAAATAATGATTCATTTCCACATAATACATCGAAATATTTGCACATAAAATATCACGTATTCTCAAAATAATATCTGTGGATTTTCATGTGAAAAATATGAACTATTTCGCATAAAATCATGAAAATCATTTTCATTTACTCCCATTAAAAGTTCGGCACAAGGTCCCTTACCTCGAGCTTGATTTTTATTCCAAAACCTAATCGAACTCCTCGCTTACTCTCCTTTTGTGAAACCCGCTTCACACCATAATTTCCAAATCAAACTCCAAGTATTCACACTTAAACCCTAATCATGCGAACCTTGAAATCTCGTGATTAAGACGTCGTGTCCCGCTTACCTCGAGCTCAAAGCGAACACCTACTAATTCTTAGTCCGTTTTGACGATCAATCCCGCTCCAAGTTCGCTTCCTACAAAAGATATTCGAATCCGTACTCAGTTTCTCAATTGAACGTTTAATCTAAACGATGGGTCGCAATAATTCCAATTAGGTATGAAACTCGAATTAAACGCTCACCGAAGGAATCTCCGCTGCTGTGAACGTGCTGGCCGGAATTCAACGGAGAGAGGTGCTGCTCGACCGATCCTCACGTCGGCGGTGAGTCTTCGATCAACCAACCTCGTCGGCGGTGAACCCCGTGAAGCTCGGCTACTGCAGCGTAGGCGCGTCGACGGTGGCTGAATCGCGAGGTCGAGTTCCCGGCTTGCAGACGGTGGCTGACTCGCGACCGTGAGGGGACTGATACTTTATTGTCTCTTCAGGCGGCGGCGGCGGCTCAAGGATGGAGGCTCACGGACGGCTGAGCTCGCGAGAGGGCCGGCGCTGCAGGACTTCGACGGCGACGCGGACACGGCGGCGAATGCGATCGGCGTTTGACGGAGGAAGGTTCCTTCGCTCGCGATCTCGGCGTGTCGCTATCGGCGGCCGGCGCCGCGAGGTACTTCGAGCTTAGGTTTCGGCGCTGCAGTCGTGGGTGCTGGAGTGGCCGGTTGCGAGGTTGAGGCTTCCGACCGTAGGAACGGTACGAGGGAGATCGTCTGGCCGGTGGACTTCGTGCGGTGGTCAAGCGTCTGCGAAACCTCTCTTCGTGCGGCAGCCGGCGGCTGGGGCAACGTGGAGGCGCCGCTAGGGTTGAGTGAAGGAGGAGAAGGTTGAACTTTTAGGGTTAGGGTTTGCACACCAAGAAGAAGGAGAGGTGATGAGGATTAGGGTTAGGGTTGTTGGTTCCATCTTTCTTCTCTTGCAAATATATATATATATATGAATATAGGGTTGAACAATGAGGTCTAGGTTATTGTTAAAAGTCCCAATTAACCCTTACCTATGCATTATTTACTAAGTGTCCTTGTCATTTCCTTTCCCTTTGATTTCATAACAAGGTGAATCCAATCTTAGGGAAAAATAATAATTAACGATAGAACGTCATATACAAATATTAAGTAGTACCTGTGGTGGCGGTCGTCACACCATTCGTGAAGGATTGACTTGTTGTTATTGGTCGATATTCGTTGACATAGAAATATATCTGCAGTGAGAAGAGTGCAACTGCGGGACTTTAGTTGAGTGTTCCCGCAGTTAACGAAGTTTATTAGGAGGTTAATGAGATTAACTGAATAATCTTGTATCGTTGGAGCTTCTAATCTGTAGGTCCATTCGGTCCACCTCCTAGCTCGTAAAGTGTTCTTAGATCGTTTGAGTATGAAGTGTTAAACCCTTTACAGTGTGTTAGGCTAGTGAATGTAAAGTTCTCTTATTTTGTAAACCTCTTTGAATGTTAGTTGAGTTTATGGCTTAGGATCGTTACAATAGTTGTTGTAATTTTTGAATTGTTTACATGAGGTTTGATAAGTCCTTGTAATTTTAGAATTGTTCATGAACTTAATAGTTTGATATTGTTAAAGATGTGAATTTTGTTAAAGTGTGGAAGATTGGTTAATGAAATTATGCATTTTTCAATATAACAAATTATTGGAACACAGTGCAGAAAATTCAAGATATTAAGGAATATTTAATAGATTGAAAAAAAATACAAACCAACAAGACATGTATAATGTGTCAAGATCTAATTGCTCTTGACATTTTTGAAGCGTCAAGATAAAATTATATTTGACTCATTTAAATCGCCAAGTAATTTATATTTGACATTCTTGAAACGTCAAGATAAACATATATTTGACACAGAGAAAATGTCAAGTATTAACATAAATTTGACACTTTTTCAAAGTCAAGATAAAATTACATTTGACGAATAAAAAGTGTCAAGCTTTCATGTTAAAATGACACATTATAAGCGTAAAAAAAGACTATACATAACACTTTATAAGTGTCAAGTATTGTATATTATTCTTGACGGTGGATTCCTTGACAGTTTGGAAAACGTCAAGTAAAACAAAATTCGACATTTTATAAGCGTCAAGAAATATAGTTTTTGTAGTAGTGTGTTCAAATTTAATTAGGGAATAAATATGATGTATAGAGATACATTATAATATAAAGATTTCATGTGCATTAAAACTTTATATTATAATTTAATTTGAATATGATTCATATTAAATTAATTGATAGAATTAAATATTTGAAGAGTTCAAGTATTATTTAAATGTGATTTGGATTCATATTTAAAACTATAGGTTAATATTTAATGTGCATGAGATCTACATTAAAACTATAGGTTATAAGAGAATGTGATTACATAAGCCAAATTAAACACATGATGTTTAATTAATTAATTAAGGAGTTAATTAATTGAATTAATTAAATATGATTTAATTAAACGGTTATTTTATAATTAAATTTGATTTAATTATATTTTTAGTTAATATATATTTAATTAATTAATTTCTATTTATTAATTAAATATAGGGGAACATGTGAAAGACACGTTTCGTCCACTTCCCTTCATATATGCCATTCTTATCGATAAGTATGGAGTTGGGAGAAGTTGAAGAACTGATCGATGCTTTTGCAATTGTGGAATTGCTAAACCAAAAAAAGTGAATTCTCTCTCTCAAATTCTCTTTTCTCTTCTTCCAAATTGTTTGAATTTCTTCCCACCAAGGAGAGATCTAAGTGAAACTCAGAGACATAGGAGGTTTACATTAGTGGTGGTGTCCTGTTCTTACAGAGGAAGAGAAACTACATTGTTGTGCTGTCAAATTGCTGGAGAAGAAAAGCAAGGAGTTGTTGATCTTGTCAAACTAGAAAGGTATACTCGTTTCCCTTTTAGTTTGTAAATTTTCAATTAATAATGCTTTGTTCTCTAGCAAATCGAAGAGAAATTTATTGAGTTTCAAAGATATACGTAATAATGGTTATCATGTTGAAACTGATCGTAAAAATAATATAGAATATCTCTATATCACATCTATTGTTTCACATGAAAAACGTATATTAGAAACACTGTCAGCTTTTTCTTCTAGATTATATTATACTCATATACGAGTAATCGAAAGTTATGCAACAATGAACCAGAAGTTCATGAATCCAGAAATATTCAGTGTTTGGCATGATCGACTGGGTCATCTAGGATCGATAATGATGAGGAAAATTATTGAAAATTCATATGGACATCCTCTAAAGAACCAGAAGATTCTTCAATCCAATGAGTTGTCATGTGATGCTTGCTCTCAAGGGAAATTAATTATTAGACCATCACCAGCTAAAGTGGGGATTGAATCACCTGCATTTTTAGAGCGAATTCAAGGTGATATTTGTGGACCTATTAACCCACCAACTGGTCCATTTAAATATTTTATGGTATTAATTGACGCATCCAGCAGATGGTCTCACATGTATGCTTATTATCAAGTCGAAATCTTGCATTTGCAAGATTACTTGCTCAAATAATTAAGTTAAGAGCACAATTTCCTGATTATACAATTAAGACAATTCGACTTGATAATGCTCGTGAATTTACATCCCAAACTTTTAATAATTATTGTATGTCAATTGGGATAAGTGTTGAACATCCTGTAGCTCATTTTCATACACAAAATGGTCTAGCAGAATCATTTATAAAACGTGCAATTAATTGCAAAACCATTGCTTATGAGAGCTAAACTCCCTCGGTCTGGGGTCATGCTATTTTACACGCTGCATCATTATTACGTATTAGGCCAGTAGCCTATAATAAATATTCTCCCATGCAATTAGCTTATGGCCAGTAGCCAAATGTATCCCATCTGAGAATTTTTGAATGTGCAGTATATGTTCCAATTGCTCCACCACAACGTACTAAGATGGGTCCTCAAAGGAGGTTAGGAATATATGTTGGATATGATTCCCCATCAATTATTAAATATCTTGAACTCACTGACGGATGATGTATTTATCACGATTTTTGCTGATTGTCATTTTAATGAGACAAATTTTCCAACATTAGGGGGAGGAATTAAGAAGTTGGAAAAAGAAATTACATGGAATGCATCATTATTATCTCATTTAGATCCTCGTAGAGATCAATGTGAACTTGAAGTTCAAAAGATAATTCATTTGCAAAATATAGCAAATCATTACCAGATGTATTCACAGATGCTAAAAGGGTGACTAAATCATATATACCAGCAGCAAATGCTCCATCAAAAATTGATATCCCAAAGGAACAAGTTGTCAATAATGAGTCTGGAGCACACCAGAAGCGGGGTAGACCTATGGGTTCCAAAGATAAAAATCCTCGAAAAAGAAAAGTAGTTGAGAATCAAAATGATTCAATGAAAGGTATGGATGTTCCAGAAGAAATCCATAATACAACTACTCAAAAGAGTATTGATAAAAATCAAACGCTTGAGGATAAGAATGAACTTTCTATAAATTATGTTACAACAAAAAAGAGATGGAATCGAAATGATATCATTATTGACAACATTTTTGCTTATAATGTTGCTCATGATATTATTCATGAAAGTGACGATTTTGATCCAAAATCTATCGAAGAATGTCAACGTAGAAAGGATTGGTCAAAGTGGAAAGAAGCAATCCAAGCAGAGTTGAACTCACTATCAAAACGTGAGGTTTTTGGACCAGTAGTCCTAACACCAGAAGGTGTCAAACCTGTGGGATACAAATGGGTATTCGTAAGGAAAAGAAATGAAAATAATGAAGTCACAAGATATAAAGCGAGACTTGTTACACACACAAGGATTCTCATGAGGCACGGTATTGATTATGAGGAGACATGTTCTCCTGTGGTGGATGCAATAACGTTAAGATATTTGATTGACCTGACTGTTTATGAAAAACTTGATATGTAATGGATGTAGTCATGGCGTATTTATATGGATCTCTAGATAATGACATTTATATGAAAATTTCGAAAGGATTTAAAATACCAGAAACATATGAATCAAGTTCTCGGGAATTGTATTCAATAAAGTTACTGAGAGATCATTATATGAATTAAAACAATCGGATTTAATGTGGTATAATCACACGAGTGAATATCTGTTGAAAGAAGGATATCAAAATAATCCAATATGTCCGTGTGTTTTTATAAAGAAATCTCAGTCAGGATTTGCTATTATAACTGTATATGTTGATGACTTAAATATAATTGGAACTCCTGAAGAGTTATCAAGGCAATAAAATATCTTAAGAAAGAATTCGAGATGAAAGATCTTGGAAAAATAAAATTTTTCCTTGGTTTGCAAATTGAACATTTAGCAGATGAGATATTTGTTCATCAATCAACTTATGCAGAGAAAATCTTAAAAAGATTCTATATGGATAAAGCACATCCATTGAACATTCCAATGGATGTTCGTTCACTAGATGTAAAGAAAGATATATTTCGACCTCGAGATGACAATGAAGAACTACTTGGTCCTGAAGTACCATATCTTAGTGCAATTGATGCACTTATGCATCTGGCTAATAACACAAGAACAGATATTGCATTTTTCAGTAAATTTATTAGCTAGATATAGTTAATGTCCTACAAAAAGACATTGGAAC
Source organism: Trichosanthes cucumerina (assembly GCA_036507285.1). Taxonomy (NCBI): domain Eukaryota; kingdom Viridiplantae; phylum Streptophyta; class Magnoliopsida; order Cucurbitales; family Cucurbitaceae; genus Trichosanthes; species Trichosanthes cucumerina. The sequence continues at coordinate 11,441,080 of CM071836.1, read as the reverse complement.
GGAGTTAAGCATGTACTCCGATATCTTCGAAGGACGATTGATATGGGTTTATTTTATTCTAACAAATCCAGTTTTGATCTAGTTGGTTATGCAGATTCTGGTTATCTATCTGATCCACACAAAGCTAGATCTCAGACAGGTTATCTATTTACATGTGGAGGAACTGCTATATCACGGCAATCAGTGAAACAGACCCTCACGACCACTTCTTCGAATCATGCTGAAATCCTCGCAATTCACGAGGCAAATCGAGAATGTGTATGGCTAAGATTGATGACACAACACATTTGTGAGACGTGTGGCTGGTCTTCGAGTAAACCTCTTCCAACAATATTATACGAAGACAACACCACGTGTATAACTCAAGTCAAAGGAGGATATATTAAAGGAGATAGAACGAAGCATATCTCTCCAAACCTTTTCTACACTCATGACCTTGAAGAAAATGGCGACATCTCAGTACAACAGATTTGTTCGAAGGATAACTTGGCGGACATATTTACAAAGGCATTACCAACTACAACATTTGAGAAATTGGTTCAGAGTATTGGGATGCGACGACTCAGAGATCTCAAGTGATGTCGTCACGAGGGGGAGTAAATGTATTATATAAAATATGTACTCTTTTTCCTTCACTAGGGTTTTTATCCCATTGGTTTTTCCCTAGTAAGGTTTTAACGAGACATATTTTATATAAAATGGGCATTTAAGGGGAGTATTGTAAACAAATAAATGTAAATGCCTCATTCCACATGGCTTTTAATATCCATGCCAATTGGCAACTCCTCCATAGCCATAGTGTCCATTTCTGTGACGACCGCCACCACAGGTACTATTATTTATTTTATTTAACGCTCTATTAACCTTTGTGTTTAGTCGGATTAATGGATTTTCATCAAGCTCGGTATTAGTGAGTCGTTGATTTTACTTAGTTAAAGTGAAACATCCTTCTTTAGACGACTAATTATAAAATTAGAAGATGAGGACGTGTCAACGGCACTTTAGTGATTATCGCTTAAATGAGGGTTATTGTGGATATTTGGATTTTAACCTAACCCTTAGTATTTAACCTCCTTATGACTACAACCCAAGAGAAAACCCTAATATTAGAACCATCATCTCTCCTCCTTCTCATTTTAACCTAGTTGAAACCCTAGCCCCCTCATCATCTTCTTCATCTTATCTTTGCCCTAGCCGCAACAAGTTCCTTGCTGAACTCTCCCGCCGGCCACCACGAAAGAGAAAGGGAGGACTCGCCGTCAGCAAGCCGCTGAAGCGCCGAGCACGTACTTCCGGTAGACCACGTCTTGCGCGTCCAGCTAGCCATTCGAAATCCCCCAGCCAACTCGTCTGCAGCTCGCGAACGAAGAACGCCGGCAACCCACGATCAGATCCGTACGTGGAAGTCGCGCCGTTGAAGCCGCCTCGGGGAAGAGCTCGCGTCTGAGTGCGCCAGAGACCAAACGTGGAGCTGCCGTCGAAGTCCTTGCCGCGGCGGGACCGCCCGATCCACGTCCCAACCCAACCGCGCAGCCTCGCGAGTTCACGATTTGTCCAGCCGCACCACCGAAGGGTTTTAGTCATCCGCAAGCGTCGAGCGACCATCAACCAGCTTCCGTTCACGCCCGCTCACTCCGACTACGAAGTCCTCAACGCCGCAGACCGTTCGTGAACGCTGTCGTGCCGCCGCTCGAGCACCGGGAGGGAACGTACTCGCGTCCGTCCACCACCACTACTTTGCGCTTTCCGGAATCAATCGAAATCCAGTTTCCTCGGTAGCTTTCGATATTGATAGTCATTCCGATTTACAAGAGAGGGACGTGTGATTTTTGTACTATTGGAGGTTTAGAAGAAGTTGGATCTAACTCGCATGAAAATTTCCGCATGAAATTATTGTAGAGAACGAATCGAATTTCAGGATCAAGATTCCCAAGTAGTTTCGGAGCAAATAAACCAACATTCAGCTTGTTCTTCGGAGTTGAGGTAATTGGAACAAAATGAGAATTTAGACGCTTTTGGTACTTAGACTTGTTGTATTGGATGAGTTGCGTAGTAGGGTAACGAAATAGAAGAATTCTTGGTTTCAGGTTATTTGGAGGAGACCGTTAAATTAAGAGTTAGAAGGAAATAGTGAGATCAAAGCTCGAGGTAAGGGACCTTGTGCCGAACTTTTTATTGGGATGAAGAAAATGATTTTCATGATTTCATGCGAAATTAGTTTATATTTTTCATATGACAATATACAGATATTTTCGTGAGAATACTTAATACTTTATGTACAAGTATTTCAATGCTTCATGTGGAAATAAACTATTATTTTATGTGAAAATGTTCTTGTATGCTATGTAAAAGTATTCCAGTATTTCATGTGAGAATATGACAGTAATTTGTATGAGAATATTTCATGATTTCCTACAAATGTATGATCTTCAAACTGTCTATGAGAAAAGTATGATTTGCATAGTGACGATGATGGTTGTGACATGTACACTATGATTATGTGAAGGATGGGACCTCATGCATGTTATGTATGTCATGAATTGAACTAATGAAAAGTGTGGACATTGGTCTCCTGAGATCAGTATGTGCATGGTCAAACATGCAATAGAGACCCTATGGGTCTAACTACAGAGGGTCCATGAGGACTCAAATTATTACAGAGGTGTGCAGGAGGACTCAAAATGAAATGACTCGGGATGACCAAATCGGCCACACAAATAAAAAAAGGAAGTCATGGATTAAAGACCTGACAATATGAGAAAGTTTTAGGTCCCGCATATGTATATTTCGAACAAGTTTAAAGTCATGATTGTATGTGTATGCATATCCCAAACCTCGGTAGCGAGGTCACTTACTGGGTATTGTTATGCAATACTCACCCTTTCTTTTAAAAATGTTTTTCAGGTAAGGCCAAGGGCGTGCAGGGCGAGTGACGGAGGCGCGTTGCTAGAACCATGGGAACATACATGTTTTTCCGCATATTCCTTTTAAGAAACTGATGTTGTCTCTTTATGTTTTATTTGAAGTTTGAATGTACTTACAGTTTTAATAGGCCATGCCAAATTGATGCTTTCATCTGTTTTTAAATGATTTGATTTGGGATCCCTGAAACTATTTATGTTGATTGGAAGTTTTTCTTTTGAGATCTTTTATCTCTTGGCCTATAAATGCATGCATGTGTAGTAATGTCCCTAGGAGTTGGTCATAGAAAAGTAGGGGCGTTACAATTTCTTACCAATGCTTAGTGTCCAAATGTACCAACTCATCCCTTGCTAAATTGCTTATAAATAGTGGCTTTTGGTGGAAGAATAAAATACACCATTGGTGAAATTCTCCAATTCTCTCCATTCTCTTCCATTTTCTCTTTATTTTATTACTTATTTAATTGTCATATAATTCCACTATATTTATATTTATATTATATAAATTTCATTTCCAAACACTTGCATTATTATTATTATTATTATTATTATTATTATATTATATTATATTAGTATTTAAATATTGGTAAAATTATACCCGGTTTCCATCCTATTTTCACAACACCTTCCAATATATAATTTTTTTTCTACGTCCATTATAGTATTTTTCTTTCTATTATCAACAAAATTAAAATTGAACTGTTTAAACAATTATTCTTTCTAAACTTTTATCATATTAAACCAAATAACTTCTCATATAGAACTTTGAATAATTATCGTAAAATAAATTATATATTAAATATCAATAAAATAACAATTGAAATAATGTACCTATTCATAGCTAAATTACAACAATTTACCAAATATTATAACTTTTGGGTCTTCTTTGATAACTACTTTATTTTTAGTTTTCTATTTTTTAAAATTATGTTGTTTTCTTACATTTTTTTTAGTGAGTGTTGGAATAGAAATTTCGACGAATCCACCAACATTGATGACAAAATTATTTAATTATGGACTAATTAAATCTGCAAGCATCCCTAAATTAAATTGATGGTTATACAATTGGGTTCCTTAAAATTTGATAAACAAAAGTCTAAATTAAAGGCCCAGTTAGCAAAAGTCCAAGCGCAGTCCAAAGACGTAGGCCCAAAATCAATCAAGCTCGGTCTAGGACAGAAGACCCAAATCAGCCAAACCCAAAAAGGTTGGGCCAACCCAAAATGATTGGCCCAAAGCCAACCTGGCCCAACCCAAAGGAGTTGGCCCAACAAAGAGCAGACTCAGTCCAACGGGCCCAAGCGCATCTGGAGGCCCAGAGTAACTCTATAAATAGAGACCTCCCTCATTCATTTTCAAGGTTCAGAAACTTGAGACTCCAGAGAGAATTCACAAACAAGAAGACTCTTTGCATTCTTAAAGAACAAACACTTTCTGAACGAAGAACACGACGTCAAAAATCAAAAACATTGCTTCGAATCTGAAGAACCCATTGAAGCTTCAATCTCGAGAACAAACTTTTGTAGCCCTCGAGTGAAATATACAAACAGGAGAGAGAATCAAAGGATCAAGAATTAGAGATTGTACTCACAAAATACTGAAATCAATACAATACAAATTCATTTACATGTGTCTCATTCTCTTTCATTGATTGAATTCCCGTGTGGACAGTGAGCTTTTCATAAATTCCTAAAAACATATTTCAATTCTAAGCTAAAATTAAAAAAAAAAAAAAAATCAAGTTTATAAAAACTACCTTTTTAGTTTTTAAAAATTTTGCTTGATTTTTTAAAACGTTTTAAAAATGGGGATAAAAAGGAAAAAAATATATAGTGTTTATGTAACCTCAATTTTCAAAAACATGAAATAAAAACTATATGGTTATCAAACTAGATCTTCCCTTTTATTTAAAAATGAAGTGATAATCATTTGGTTTTGGAACATCAAGCTTATAAGCACTCCTACTTACGAGTTGCTTTGTTTTGTTATTAGGTTTCTTTGTTTTGTTATCTAACTTCGTAAAATATTTTCTTACTATTTTTTAATACTTCATCAATGTTGTACGATATAGTAGAAAGAAATTTAATCGATGACTAAGTCTAAATTATATAACTAGAAATACACCTCTATTCTCATTAACGACTGAGTTTCTTTATTTTGTTATCTAGCTTCGTAAAAATATTTTCATGTTATTTTTTAAAAAATTTCATCAATGTTGTACGGTATAGTAGAAGGAAATTTAATAGATGACTAAGTCTAAATTATAATATAATTAGAAATATACTTCTCTTCTCATTGATGATTGAGTTTCTTTGTTTTGTAATCTAACTTCGTAAAAATTATTTTCTTGCTTTTTTTTTTTAGTATTTCATCAATGTTATACAGTATAGTGGAAGGAAATTTAATACATGACTGAGAAATACACCTCTCTTCTCATTGATGATTTTTTTTTTTAATGAAATAGAAGTTTGAGGGATTCATGTTGGGATATACGGAAAGAACCCTTAAAACTTTAACTTACAGATCGATTTCCCATGTCAAATTCAAGAGAAATAAACTTAAAAAGCGGAAGCAAAAATGTACCTGTATCCATTGTCGAAAGTAGCAAAATAGGTATGATCTTCCAAGTCTAGATAAATCACGTTTTTCTTCGGATGTTTATTTCCTTAGTTTCTCCTCCTTTTATAGAAAGAGAAGAAGTCATTCTGATTCTTTCCGATGGGGATGAAAGAAAAGAAACTTAACGTGAATTAAATTTATCTGACGTTGAGGACCATAAATATTCTATAACGACCAACCATTAAATTTTAAAAGAAAAATGATTAGTTGGTAAGCTACTTTCATTTCTAATTTGGCCCCTCATCAAATTAGAAAACAAAGTAATATTATCTACACACTTTGCCCATGACTAATTTGTAAATACTCCTTTATAAATATTTTCATAAGTAGATCACTTCTCTAGGTTTAATCAAAATAGCAAAAGAACACATTAAATAATTACACTTATGAGCTCCAAAATAATTACACTTTTGAGCTCCAAAATTGCTATGTAAAAGTGAGTAAGTTTAAACAATCTGGTCTATTAGTTATATCGATAAGGATCAAAGAGGTCTTCGTTACAACAAAAAAAGCAACTAAACCCATCAGTGGTCACAATACCGACATAGCTAAATGACATAGATCAAGTCATGGATGCATAGCATGAAAATTACATGCAACGTGACCTGTACATGCCTATTTCCAACTTGTCTGTAACGCCCCTACTTTCATAATATAAATTACTAGGGACATTACTACTCATGCATGCATTCGGGGCCCTAACTGCTTTTAAATAAGTAAAAGTTTATAAATAAAAAAAAATCAATTTAATTTGGGATCCCATAGAAATACAAAACGTTTACAAGAAACATACTAAGTTCGGCCTCTAGTTTTAAAACTCTATGTTACATAAGCGGAAGACCATAATCATTTAAAAACTCTTTCTAAATCATGGATGCGGAATTCATGACTCGGTTCCCATGGCTTCTGTAGCGCATCCCTGCCACTCGCCTGGTATGCTCTCGCCTTTACCTGAAAACATTTTAAAACAGAGAAAACACAACAAAGGTAAAGGGGTGAGTATTATAAAATACCCAGTAAGTGGGGGTCGGGAAATGCAAACACATGCATAAGATTTTCCTTCAAATCCGACTTTTAAACATGACTATTATTCGTGACTTTTAAAAACATAAAGCTTTCTGTAATGGGACCTAAAACTTTCTTTCATAAAATCATGACTTTTTCTCTTTGGCTATGCGTGGTCAATTGAGTCTACCTGAGTCTTTTCATTTTGAGTCCCTCACAGCACTCCCATAGGTTTGAGTCTCTCACGCACCCTATATAAGTTTGAGTCCTCACAGGCACCCTATAAGTTTGAGTCCCTCACAGACTCCTATAAGTTTGACCCATAGGGTCTCTCATGCATGTTTTACCATGCATAAATTCTCAGGAGACCAATTGTCACAGCCTACATGACATGTTCATATACATACAATATGCATGAGGTCCCATTCTTTAAACTCATATACATATACATTCAGGAATGATGCAACAATCACATAAAACTTAAGATCATGACATAACTTTCATAACTTTAACTAGAGTCAATCAATCATCGCCGAATAAATACGTTTATAATTTAAGGTGCATAACTAGCACAATGACATAACTGAAAATCTCAATGTGCAGAACTATACATAACTGTGTCAAGACTTATTTTTAAATACTTTGAAATCATTTCGGCTCGGGCCCTCTCAACCCTTAAATCATCAAGTTCCTTTCTAAATCTTTTGAAAATCATTCACTCAAGATTCTCGAAAAACCCTTTGAAAAATTCGTTTCCTAAGTTCAAGCCCTAAGCCTGAGTCTTGGAAATTCGCCCTTTGGAATAAATCCTTGAATTTGAACTCCTTAAATTAAATGTTTCAGAAACCGTGTTTACTCCTCTTTTCGAAATCATTTGTAGAAAGGATCCCTTACCTTAGCATAGCTTGAAACTCCTCAAGCTTCGTTCCTAACTCAGTGTTCATCACAATCGTGTTTAATACGCCGGATCCCTAATTCCATTTCATCAATTCCTTAATTAATTAACATAAGCATGACTTAGAGTCTACATAGCAATTAGTTGGAACATCAAGTAATAATCAAGCGAAATTACCCAACCGGAGGCTGAAAACGAACTCGGGGACTCAAAACAGGTGGGCCGGCGACTCCGGCGAGCGGCGCGTCGCGGCGTGGCGTGAGGTGTCGAATCTTTGCGCGTCTCACCGCGGCGTGAACGCCGATCTGTGGAACGTCGTGAGCCGATCTATCCAAAACCGGTCCTGAAACTTCAAAAACCGATCGAAATCCGAACGAATCGCTCGAACCAAACGTTGAACCGTGCGCCTTCTTCTTCCAGGGCGGGCATGCGGCGGCGGCGGGCGACGGCGGCGGCGTGTTGGTGGCGCGTGGAGGTCAGATTCAGAAAGTCCACTTGTCGATCTACACGAAACCAACCTTAACTCAGTCAAAACCGGTTAGAAAGCTCGTCAAAAACTCGAACCAAAAGTGGCGGAAGCTCGCGGCTCACTGGACGTCGACGATGCTTCAGTGCTCGCACCACCTTCCGACAGCGGCTACGACTTCTGACCCTTAACTCGCGGCTGGGCTCCTCCGGTGAAGCTTCATGAACTGATCCTCGACGGGGACGACGACTGACACGAAGGCTTCGACTGTTGGAGGCCGACGAGCGTGCAGTAGAAATGGCGGACGACCAGCGAAGCTCTCCTACTCGTGCGATGGTAATTTGCGGCTGCCGAGGGTGCCTATCTCGCCGGAGGATGGGCTGAAACAAGTTGACACCGTGAAGAGGGGGAGACCGAAAGCTTGTTGGCGTCGGTCGGCTGAAATGGAGGAAGAGGAAGAGGTTCCCTCGATTTCCGTGCACCCTAAAGGACAAAATGTCCTTTATGAAACCCTAAATCCAATATTTACCAAAATACCCTTCATTTTAAACAAAACCTCAAGAATGTCTATAAACTTAAATAAATAATCCAATTCATATATATATGGTTAAACCATATATATATCCACTTAAAATTGCAAGACTTAATTTAAAGTAAGAAACTTCAAGGCCCGATTAATTTAATTTCCATTAAATTAATCCAAGTAAAACCTAAGAGGTACTTAAAATCTTGGGACGTTACATAGTCCTTCCTTACTTTAGTGAGATCATAATTCTTTAGCATGATGAGTCAGAGTAAAAAGAACTTAACTTCTGATCAGAATAATTATAAAAAAAATACATAACATAAATGTCCAAATCAAACATAAAACAATGCAAACTCCCACTAAAACATGATATCCTCTTGAAAAATAACCCCCATATGAGTAGTATGCTCATGAAAGACCTTGGGTGGTAATCCATTTGTAAGCGGATCTGCTACCATGGAGTTTGTCCCATTGTGCTCTATGGATATGTGTTTACCCTGTACTCTTTCCTTTACAACCAAGAACTTTATGTCTATATGTTTAGACTTAGATGAGCTCCCATTGTTATGGGAATAAAGCACCGCTGATTTATTATCACAATAAATTTTGAGTGGTCTTTCTACACTCTCTAAAATACGCAACCCCTTGACAAAGTTTTGTAGCCATATTCCATGATTAGATGTCTCATAACACGCTACAAATTTTGTAGCCATTGTGGAAGAAGTTACAAGTGTCTGTTTAGCACTTCTCCAAGATATATAGCTCCACTAGCCAACATATAATATAACCTGAAGTTGATCTTTAACTGTCTTGGCATCCAGCATAATCAGAGTTGGAGTACCCAATGATCTCTAACTGATTCGATCTCCGATATGTGAGCATGTAATCTTTTGTCCTTTGCAAATATCTCATAACCCGTTTTGTTGTTTCTCCAATGATCCATACCAGGGTTACTCAAGTATTTGCCTAACATCCCAATAATGTACGCAATATCTGGACGCGTACATACTTGAGCATACATTAGACTCCCAACTGCAGATGAATAAGGAATCTTTTCCATTTCTTTAACTTCTAGATTGGTTTTAAAGCATTGACTAAGACTGAATTTGTCTCCTTTGGAGACAGGGGTATCACTAGGTTTGCAGTCCTGCATGCCAAATCTTTTTAGTATCTTATAGATATAACTCATTTGTGATAATCCATGAACACCTCGTGAACGATCTCGATGTATTTGGACTCCTAATACAAAAGAAGCTTCACCAAGATCTTTCATTTCAAAATTCTTAGATAGAAATCTCTTAGTGTCATACAATAAACTTGTGTCATTAGTAGCAAGCAATATGTCATCGATATACAAAACTAGAAATATATATTTACTCCTACTGAACTTGTGATACACACAATCATCAACTATATTCATCTCAAAACCAAATGACAATCACTTGATGAAACTTGTAGTACCAATGACGAGAAGCTTGTTTAAGCCCATAAATGGATTTTGTTAATTTACAGACCATTTTCTTTTGGTCTCCTAATACAAAATTTTCTGGTTGTACCATATATATTGTCTCATCAATGTCACCATTGAGAAATGTTGTTTTAACATCCATTTGATGAAACTCTAGATCAAAATGTGCAACAAGTGCCATGATAGTCCTAAAATTGTCTTTTGATGAAACTAGAGAGAATGTCTCTTTATAATCAATCCCTTCCTTGTGTGTCCAGATTTTCCACAAAAGAAACAACCTTTTTTTTTTTTCTGGTTGTTGATGTTGTTTCTTAGGATCTGGATTAACAGCTTCATATTTCTTTTTCTTTTTGCCATTTTCCTTAGAGGTCTTTGTTAGGTGAGCATTTTCTATCCTATCTTTCTTTAATCTTTCTTCCTCTTGTACACAATAAGAAATGAGCTCATTAAGAGTCCATTAATCCTTTTGACAGTTATAAATAACCTTAAACTGGTTAAACTGTGCAGGAAGAGAGATCAATACTAAGTGCACGAGCAAACCATCATATAGCTCAAGCTTAAGTGCCTTTAGTTTTGATGTCAAATGGGACATTTCCATAATGCACTCCCTAATATTTCCATTTCCCTTATATTTTATTGAAATCAAGCGTTGTAATAGCATACTTGTTTCAGCCTTGTCGTTTTTAGCAAAACATTTTTCTATTTCAATAAGGAAATTCTTGGCATTGGTTATCCCATCGAATACTGCACCCCTAAATACTTCTGGAAGGCCATGCTTTATGATCATTAGACACATGCGATTTGAGCGGTCCCATTTCTCAAAAAGTTTCCTTTCATCAAGAGAACTCTCAATTGAAAGAGAATGAGGTTGCTCTATTCTTAGTGCAAGGTCCAGATCCATGCAACCCAAAATTATAAAAATATTTTCTTTCCAATCTTTGAAGTTTGAGCCATTAAGAATAGGGACATTGTTGAGATTAGCAGATATTGTAGTAACATTAGCTGTAAAGAAAATAAATTTAAACATACAAAAATGCTCACATCAGTGTGGTCAATATTTACGATTAATCATAAAGTTCAAATAATGGTTAATTCCATTACAAGATACTTAACACAACATCAACATTAAGTCTTTGGACAATAATATTGATTGTAAGCAGTAATCTTGATGTAGTGATCAAATATCGACAATAAATGCATGTCAAATATTAAAACTATCTTTGGACCGATTTATTATTTACATATCAAATACCTTATAATTGTCACACATTTATCACCGTAAGTATGCTTATACAAATATTTACCTACCTTTGGGTCGATTAATATTTGCATAAACATATAAACATTAAACATCCCCATGAATGGTATCCATATGAGAGGTTGCTTTGGCAACATCAAATTTCAATCACTCAATCATATGTTTAACATAGCTTTCATTAACCATGAAACTAAATGTACTGAAATTTGAATTTTTGATATAACACCTTAATTGATGAAATATAAATTGATAATAGATGTTGTACATCATTTATGTTTCAAAACAACATTCATAATTAACCAAGAAATCCAACATACTCAAATTTGAATTTATCATCTTCATTTATCACATATAAAATTGAAATGATGCCATCAAACCAAGAAATAATGGGGCAAATTTATTAGAATACATTGTTTTTCTAATGACGCAAGCTTATGGAATTGAAGAATAACTTATTGACATTTAATAAAATCTATTTGTAATAAACCACAATCAAATGTACGTTAATTTCTATTTACCTCAAACCATAACAATTAATTCCAAGAAAATAAACAAAAAATTTACTTTACAATTTCACATAAAAAAAGCAAGTGCCTTACACAATATGAAACTACGTTGAAGTGATAAATGAATGTGAAACATTAATGCAATGAATAAGAGTCATTTATCACAATTAATTTTATAGGATAGTGCCTACGATCAATTTGAGTTCCATGAAAATAATTCTGGAAGTAATGGAACGATAATTTCTATCCAAATACATATACATGGAATAACACCAAATTAATTTTAAACAGTGCATATATCAAATTAAAAACTATCGAAAGCAATTCTCATGAATTGCCGATGGGATGGCTCTGATACCACTTGTTGGGATATACTGAAAAAGAACCCTTAAAACTTTAACTTACAGATTGATTTCCTATGTCAAATTCAAGAGAAATAAACTTCAAAAGCAGAAGCAAAAATGTACCTGTATCCATTGTCGAAAGCTGCAAAGTAGGTATGATCTTCTAAGTCTAGATAAATCGCGTTTTTCTTCTGATGTTTATTTCCTTAGTTTCTCCTCCTTTTATAGGAAGAGAAGAAGTCATTCTGATTCTTTCCGATGAGGATGAAAGAAAAGAAACTTAACGTGAATTAAATTTATCTGACGTTGGGGACCATAAATATTCTATAATCAACCATTAAATTTTAAAAGAAAAACGATTAGTTGGTAAGCTACTTTCATTTCTAATTTGGCCCCTCATGAAATTAGAAAACAAAGTAATATTATCTACACACTTTGCTCATGACTAATTTGTAAATACTCCTTTATAAATATTTTCATAAGTAGATCACTTCTTTTAGGTTTAATCAAAATAGCAAAAGAACACATTAGATAATTACACATGTGGTCCCATATTATAAAAATTTCTAACAATTCAAATCACAAACCTCGTGATTGTTAATACATTTGATATGTCACTTAAATAATGCTCTCTTTAACTTTTCAATTGTGACGATTTAAAAAATATCTAAGACGACTATAGGTGACTCAGTGAGACACTTGTTGATTTAATTTGACTATTTTTGGTGCAATGCCATACATGATAGGGTTAAGGGGTGGGTAAATGACCTTCATCATTAATATATTTTGTCCAACCAAATGCAAAAAAAATAAAATCATCATCCATTCTCTTTCCAAATATTGTGTATACTATAACATTCTATTCAATTCTAACCAGCTATCAAACAATTCATATATGAAAGTTTTCATTTCCGCATAATGGTTAAAAAATAATGTAAGTTGGATTTAAAAGATATTAGATTATATGGGGTTCCATCTCAAAATCAATTGGAAATGAGAGGAGTAGGTCATTATATGTTATATATCGTGAGGTTTCTTATAACGCCCCAGAACTCCAAGTACCTTTTACTCTGAGTTTCAGGTTAATTTAATGGAAATTAAATTAATCGGGCCTTGAAGTTTCTTCGTTTAAGTTAAGTTTTTGCAAATTTAAGAGAATATATATATATGGTTTAACCATATATATGTTGAATTGGATTATTTATTTAAGTTCAAGGGCATTTTTTTTTATTTTATCTAAGATGAACGACATTTTTGGTAAATCTTGTCTAAAGAGAGGGAATTATGGTTTTAGCTCTAAAGAGAAGCACACTTTTCGAGGAGGGACACACCATCTTCTTCCTCTCGATTTTGTGCTCACTGCCGACAGCTCCAACCCCAACCGTCGAACTTCTTGCTGCAGTCGTATCACTGTTGCCGATCGACAACCCTTCAATGTTCGCCGCCTCCGACATCGAACGATCGCCGCACGCACAACCATCTCCACTGTGGAACAACCCAACCGTGTGACGTCTTCGCATCTTCCTTTCGTGTTGTCTGCTTGTGAGTAACCACCTAAGCTTTGTCTGTCGACCGAAGTTACACGCAGACCCAATTACGCGCGAGCCTCACCGGAACAATGTCGTAAGTCGTCAGGTATGCACCAACACCTAAGTTAGTTAGCGACCACCTGCGCGTATCCTTCTTCCGCCGTCGAGCAATCTACTGCTCGATTTTCAGTCGGTCCTTCACCTTTTTAGTTAGTTTAGAGTTTTAAGACCGGTTCCAAGTAGATCGGACCACGAGCATTCCAGGGGTACACTCCACTCGTCGTGCGTTCACCGGACTTGGTTCAATTCCATCAGTTTCGTTCTCTCGAATTCGTTTTAAGCCTCCGTTAGTGGTAATTCAATCTAGTTATCATTGAATTTCAAGAATAAAATTATATATGTATGTGTATGAACTAAATAGGAAATTATGGCCTTGGTTTTAGGGGCCCATTCATTGGGTTGGTTTGAGAGCGACGTTGAAGTAAGAACGAACTTTAGGATGTCTCGGAGCTAAGACTAAGGTAAGGGACCTCATACCGATTCTTTTTAAATTGGGATAAAAGTCAAATTTTATTATGTTTTATTACTTTATATTTCAAAAGTATTATGTCTTAAAGTGTTTTAAATTGAAAGTTATGAAAGTTGTGCTATGGCTTATGATTAATTGATTTTAAGCTTGAATGTTATGAAAATGTATGCTATGATATGTGAATTGTTATGACTCTATGACATGTGCATCATAGTACATGAAAGGATGATGGGACCTCATGCATGATTGTACATGATATAGTCTGTGAGTGGTTGTGACAATTATTCTCCATATGACTATAGGGGTTTGAGAGGACTCCACATATGATAGTGGTCTTCGGACCTAACATGCTCTTGGGGTTTTGAGAGGACTCCATATGACAAGAGTCTTCGGACTCAACATGATTTAGGAGTCTTCAGACTCAACATGCTCTCGGGGGTAGAAAGGACTCTATATGACAGGAATCTTCAGACACTACATGCTCTCAAGAGAACTTAATTGACCATTAAAAGCCAAAAGAAATAGTCAAGATGGTTTATGAGAAAGTTAGGTGCCACACATGAAAGTTATAAAGTCATGATTGTATGTGTATACATATCCCAAACCTCGATAGCGAGGTCACTTACTGGGTATTATTTTTATAATACTCGTCATTTCTTTTTAAAATGTTTTCAGGTAAGGGCAAGGGCATACAAGGTGAGTAACAGAGACACGTTATGAAGGCCAGGGGACAAAACCATGTTTTCCGCATTTCTTTTTTAAGAGTTATGGTTACGATTTTGTTTACGCATTATGATTTTAGGGAATTTTAAATTCAGGCCAAACTTGTTTATGTTATTTAAATGTTAACTTGCTATTTTTGGAATCCCTAAATGTAGTTTTGAATGTGTTTTAAAGTTAAACTGTTATTATTATTATTATTATTATTTATAAATGGCCTGAAAATGCATGCATGAGTAGTAACGTTCCTAGGAGGTGTGTCCTAAAATTTAGGGGCATTACATTTCTCTCCACTTTTTCAATGTGGGATCCTCAACATGTCTCCTCAATATGGTGCCTCTTTAGGTTCACCATTCTTGGATTAGATTCCAATTTTATTTTTTTTGGATTGAATGCCCGTTTGAACTTAATGAGCTCTGATACCATATTAGATTATATGAGGTTCCATCTCAAAACCAATTGACAATGAGAGGAGTAGCCCATATATCTTATATATTGTGTGGTTTTTCTCTAGACTTTTCCAATGTGGGATCCTCAACAAAAGATAATTCTTGTTTTAATTGTTTGTTGTGTTATAGGTAAGAATTGGATGCTTGGAAGCATGATTGGACCTATAATCGGATTCTGATAAGGATGGCCCAGGTTCGTCGGTCCAAACACGTGTGACCCGAGAAACCGACCTTATGGGGTGGTGTCAAGTGACGACAACCCAACCTTACTGGCCTGGGAAACCGATCCCATGGGGTCGCCCTCGGGCTCTTTCAAGTTGGCCCTAGGGGGTCGGTCGAGGCTCGTCGGCTCGAGAGGTCGCACGCTCCGAGCCCCTCCGGGGTGACCCCAAAGGGTCAACTAGGGTTTGCCAGATCGAGAGGTCGACCCCCAGCCCCCTCCGGGCCAGCCCTAAGGGATCGCACCGGGTTCGTTGGCCAGGGAGGCGAACCCAAGCCCTTATGGGGCAACCCAATGGGTCGGCTCAACTTTTTGTCTTTAAAGAGCCCCTCTAATTGGTCGACCCGAGATTCTCGATCTGGGGAGGTTGACTGCGACTAAAAAATGGGTCTTCCGTTACTATGAATTTCTAGTCACATAACAACTGCGGTTAAGGCTACGCAATTATGAAGGTTAGTGGACAATGAAGTCCTTGGTAGCTGTTACGAGTGTGCAGCTGATAATTCTCATTTATGAAAATTATTTAGCCTTTAAACTTAGTTATACTTGTATGTTTTCTTCATTTCTTTAGGTAAAAGTGGATAAAGTGGAGTCAATTGCATATAATTAAGGAACAGTAAAGATTCTTGAACTATGAGGGAAAATAAGTAAACATGAAAGAAAAATCTCATATTTTTCAGTTTTGAATGCAGAAGGCAAATGGAACGCAATTGCAATTCTGGAAATCTGGAAACTGCAGAAAACGGACGCAATTGCTAATTGCTTCTGGAAAATCGCAGAAACTTCGAGAATTCCGTGACTAAGGAGATTTTATTCTAATTTTCTCCAAAACTACAGCAAAGCAAGTTGGCCCATGGAGAAGGAAACCCTAAAATGGCATCCCTATATATTTTGGAGAAAGAAGTCGTCAAAAGAGAGCTCGTCTTAGGAGGAGATTCCACTTTTCTGCTTTGGGTTTTTCTTAAAGTTCTTTAATTTCTTTTTAGTTGTTGTATTTTCTGCATTCTTCATCGCCACTTTGTCTAGTTTTATCAAGTCCTGCACTCTCGAACATTTTATTTTCAGTTGGTAGATTTTAAGTTTGGTTGTTCTTGTTGTTCTTTTCAATTTCAGTTGTAATGAAGTTGGCGCATGTTGGAGCGCGTTGTTGGAAAACATAATTTGAAAGTTTTATGCAGTACTTTCCAGCTTTCTTTAATCGAACGTAAGAATTATTCAATACAGATTAGTCGTTTTCTTTTACGCAAGTCATTTTCATTTAAAGTTTGTGTTTTCATTCCATACAGAACCACCACAGGTTCACATTGCAGTTTCAATTCTTGCTTAACAGTGGCGAATCGAGAGGCTGCAAGGTGTAGTTGCAGGGAATTGTAGAGCCTCGTTTCTTTTGTTCAGTTCTTAGATGTGTAATATTTTCTCTATGTTCATTGTTTCATCTGTGAAGAGCTAAACTTTCCTTAGAGATTCAAGATCTGAACGCCCTAGGGAAGGGCAATGCACTCCAAAGGAAGAGCAGCTCTGTAACATTGGATGAGATTTACGTTTGATGAGCTTAATGAGAATAGCTTTAGTAGGCCATCTAAAGTTGTTCATCTAGCGCTAGCTTGATACCGCCAGGGTTGAGTTAGAAGCAGATGCCTCAAACGTAATGGAGGAAAACGACTTAGACATAAGTTTGGAACTTCAACCCTAGGCATAGAGGAAGACTCCAAACCTATAGAGTTGTATGCGTTATTATCTGGGATAGATTAACCATAGAAATATAGGTTTAATCACTCAGTCTTCTAAAGATACTTTATAGAAGGTTGAATAGGAGTGAAACTCGGTTATCTCAATACAAAGTTAATTGGGTTACAACCGCATCATGCAATTGCGTTGTAGGTGGCAACGTTACACAGTTACGTTGCCAGTGGATTGCGTTACGCAAGTGCGTTGCAAGGGTAGCGCCGCAATACGCGATATGATGGTGTTACCACTGCAGCGCTAGGCGCGGATAGTTACTGCGAGCGCCACGCAATTGCGTTAGCAATTTCATTGCCACGGTAGGCTCATGTAGGCGCAAGGCGTTACTGCACCACGCAGTGGAGGTATACCAACAATTCAAGGCAATTGCCTAAGAGTTGTGTTGTCTGTTTAACTTAGTGGCACACACATTCTTGAATCCTTTATCTTTCCATTATTTTACTTATTATTATTTCATCCATAGACATTCCAAAAGTCATTTTATTTACAGTTACCTTTATAGTTGCAAATTATTCATCATCTTGTGTGTTCTTAAATCAATTTTATTAAACCCGCTCCCTTGGTTACGATACTCTAGAATACTTCCAGTTTAATATTACTTCGATCGCGTGCACTTGCGCTAATTACTACCGATCAGCAACTATATAACTTTCCAAGATGCGTGTGGGAAAAGTAAGCAATCATTTCCTGCATTTTGCTTGTGTCTCGCTTCGCTAGAGAGTTCACATTTCTAACTTGAGCGTCAGAGTGTGTATAGCTCAGCAACACACCGACATGTTAGTTCTCTGTTTTGCAAGTATTTACTTTTCCCAATAATATAAATTTACTGTTGATTCAACTGTCCAAATTTCGGTATCAACAGTTGCCATATATTTTTTTATTATTTTTTAAACAAGCATCACTTTTCTTACTAAAACACCAACCTCAAATATAGCTCAGTTAGTGTAGAAAAAATTGATTAAGAAGTTTGAAGGCTCCAATCTTTCCATCCCCACCATTGTTGAACTAAGAAAAAAAATCACTACTTAAAACATTATATAATTTAAAATAAAGCTTAATAACCTAAGTGATAGGTGAGCGAAATAAGTTATTCTCTTTTTAACGTGAGAGATCATATGAAAGGATGATAATTAGTGGTGAAGTGAGAAAGAAGTGCCCTCTTATTCGTCCTAGATTAAATAAAAAGAAAAATACTTTGGTGGTGTATGAGCAACACCCAAATATGGTGCAGCCTCCTTGGTGGGCATACAAAAGATTTTTGGTGAGTACTTTTTAAAAAAATAAAAAAAATGTGTGATGAATAAATGTGGGAGTTAAGTGTTGTCGAGGTGGTACCCAAATACTGCCCAAACAAAAATGATATAAAAGGTTGAAAATTTAAAATTCTTTCGAATCAACTCTCTATAAATTTTCACAATTGGAATATCGACCCTAAATTTTTAGAATGGGAATATCATACCCATAAAAAAATTATATGTAAAATTTTGCCTTTTTCCGTGAGAATTCCCACTTTTCCGTGAGTAATAATTTAGATTATATATCTTTTTAAAAATGAGTCAATTTTTAGAATTAAGAAATGTGTTTTTGTTTGATTGGTGTTTGATTTTCTTTATAAAAAAAATTATGATTTGCTTTCTCATAATTTCTTATCACTCTAAAATATGGTTTTATTGTAACGCCCCTACTTTTCTATGACTAGACTCTTAGGGACATTACCACACATGCATGCATTTATAGGCCAAGAGATAAAAGATCTTGGGAGAAAAACTTCCAAATAAATATAAATAGTCTTTAGGGATCCCAAATCAAAACATTTAAAACAGGTAAAAGGGGTAGTTTAACATGGCCTATTAAAAATCTGTAAGTAAATTTAAACTCCAAAACATAAAGAGGCAACATCAGTTATAAAGGAAATATGCGGAAAATATGTCTATTCCCATGGTCCTAGTAACGCGCCTCCGTCACTCGCCCTGCACGTCCTTGGCCTTACCTGAAAAACATTTTATAAAAGAAAGGGTGAGTATTGCAAAACAATACCCGATGTAAGTGACCTCGCTACAGAGGTTTGGGATATGCATACACATACAATCATGACTTGTAAACTTGTTCGAAATATACATATCACGGGACCTAAAACTTTCTCATATTGTCGTCTTTAATCCATGACTTCCTTTTTATTTGTGTGGCCGATCGTCATCCTGAGTCATTTCATTTTGAGTCCCTCACGGACCCTGTAATAATTTGAGTCCTCATGCACTTCTGTAATAATTTGAGTCCTCTCGGACCCTCGTAATTTGACCCATGTGGTCTCTATTGCATGTTTGACCATGCACATAATGTTCTCGGAGACCAATGTCCACACTTTTCATTAATTCATTTTATGACATACATAACATGCATGAGGTCCCATCATTCACGTAATAATAGTGTACATGTCACAAACATCATCACAATATGCAAATCATACTTTTCTCATGTACGGTTTGAAGATCATACTTTTGTAGGAAATCATGAAATATTCTCATACAAATTTCATCATATCCTCACATGAAATCTTTGAGTACTCTTACATAGAATACAAGATTATTCTCACATAAAATACTAGTTTATTTCCACATGAAGCATTGAAATATTTGCACATAAAATATTAAGTATTCTCACGAAAATATCTCAGATATTGTCATATGAAAATATAAACTAATTTCGCATGAAATAATGAAAATCATTTTCTTCAATCCCAATAAAAAGTTCGGCACAAGGTCCCTTACCTTAGTTCGAATTCTACTCCAAGGCTTAACCCGAGCTCCCGGACTACTCTTCTCTTAGTGAAACCTGATTCACACCATAGTTTCCGAGTTCAATCTCCAAGTATTCACTAAATCCATAATCATGAGGTACTTAAATTACGGTATTAAGATGTCATGCCCCGCTTACCTCGAGCTCAATGCGAAAACCTAATATCCCTTAGTCCGTTTTGACGATCGACCTCCAATTCCGCTCCAAGTTTGGTCCCTACAAAATGTGTTCGAATCCGTAACCTAAGTTCTCAATCAAACGCTTACTTAATCGATAGGTCACAAATAATTCTCAATCAAGTCTGAAACTAAAACCCGATCGCTCACCTAATGAACTCGTAGCTATTATACGATTCTTTGTCCGCGTTGTGCAGAGCTCGGCAGCGACGGCAAGGTATAAGAAGCGATCGGTGGTGGTCGATCCTCGAGCGCGGCGGCGTGGCGGTAACCAAAGAATCGCCTAGGGTTTCGGCTCTACCGGAGGCGCGCGTGACTTCTCCGTTCGCGAGCTCCGGCGGCGGCGGCACGCTCCTTCAGCAGCAGTAGCGGTTGGAAACAAGGAAGCTCTCGATCGGCAGGCTCGCGGCTTGGACGACCGGTGCGCTGCAGGGAGGGCTCGTCAACGGCTGGGGCTTCGTGAGATTCGGCGCGAGACTGCGGTGCGTGGAGGTCAGTAGCCGGCGCAGACCGACGGAACGGCAACTCGTGAGGCCCGGTGGATCTTCGCGAGCGTGGCGCACCGGGGCCACCGTCGACGGAGCTCGCTACGCAAGGACTTCGTGGATTCGGCCGGCGAGAGCTGCTGCACCAGGCTTCGAAGGTAGCTGTAGTTCCCGGTCGGCTCGTCGGCGGCAGCGGTGGCACTTAGAGGTGGCTGTCGGCAAGCAAGTAAGGGATGAAGACAAGGAGCTTAGGGTTAGGGTTTTGCTAGGGTTAGGGTTTTGCTTAAAGGAGTTTAGGGTTTAGAGAAGAAGAAGAGAATTGTTAGGCTTAGGGCTAGGGTTTTGCTTTCTCCTCCTTTTGGTTGAGACTTAAGGATGTTAAATACCATGCATTAGGTTAAAATTCAAATGCCAATTACACCTCATTTAGAGACATTAATAACCAAAGCGCCTCTTGCAATTTCCTTTTCCTTTAATTTCATAAATAATCTCATCTTAAAAGGAACAATTCACTTAAACTAAACAAAATTAAGGCCTCACTCTAATTAGAGCTTGATTAAAATCACTAATCCAACTAAACACAACGGTTAATAGAGCGTTAAATAAAATAAATAATAGTACTGTGATGGTGGTCGTCACAATCTTCCCTCCTTAAGAACTTTTGTCCTCGAAAGTTCCTATTCTTGAAATAGCTCACGGGTATTTAGCTCGCACTCTCTTCGCTCCCGGGTAGCTTCTTCCGTGCGGTGATTTTGCCACAACACTTTAACTAAGTTGATCTCACGATTCTGAGAGGGTCTTTCGATCTCTTGCAATAATCTGCACTTGGGCGCTCGCCATAACTTTCGGATCTTACGCTAAGCGCAATGGTTCAAGTCTACGACATGAGTCGATGCCGGAACATACTTTCTCAACATGGAGACATGAAACACGTTATGAATCTGCTTTGAAGGGGAAGCGGCGGTGCTAATCACAGTGAGCCACTGCACCAATCCTCTCTAAAATCTCAAATGGTCCGATGAATCGCGGACTCAATTTCCCTTTTCGGCCAAACCTTAAAATTCCCTTCATTGGGGCCACCTTAAGAAATACGTGGTCCCCAACATCGAATCCTAGGTCCCTTCCGTCTCGTGTCGGCGTAACTCTTTGTTCGACTTGGGCGGTGCGCATTCGCGCCTAATCTTTTGTATTGCCTCATTAGTGACTGTACCAGTCTGGACCCAACAACCGCCGCTTCGCCAACCTCCTCCCGAAAACGGGAGTTCTGCAACGTCTTCCATAGAGAGCTTCAAATGGAGCCATTCCGATGGTCGACTGATAACTGTTATTGTAAGCAAACTCCATCAAATGCAAATGAGTGTCCCAACTACCGGGGAAGTCTAAGGTGCAAGCTCGCAACATATCTTCTAATATCTGGTTTTAAGCGTTCGTCGCCCATCCGCATGCATGGATGAAAAGTCAGTACTAAAGTTCAACTGCGAACCTAACGCTCTCTGTAAACTCCTCCTCCGGAAGTTGGAGGTGAAACGTGGATCCCTATCTGAAATAATCTTAACTGGAATCCCATGCAAACGGACTATCTCTCCCGTGAAATGCGCCCACTTATCTCAGTAGAATAGGTGGGTTTCCACTGTATGAAATGTCTTTGCCTTGGTTAATCTATCCACTATGACCCAAATTACCGAAAGTAACCTCGTAAGGTTCTAGCGATCCAACTATGAAATCCATAGAGATCTCCTCTCATTTCCACCGAGGTACATGTAAAGGTTGCGGTAATCCTGCGGGTCTCTCGCCTAGGTGCCTTTACTCGCGACAAGTCAAACACTTGTCGACAAACTCTGCTATGTCGCGCTTCATGTTACACCACCAAAATGATCAAGCTTTGAGATCTCGATACATCTTGGTACTTTGCCGGGATGCATAGAAAATGGTGAGTTGTGGGCCTCGCTCAAGATCTCGCCTCTCGACTTGTCATCGTCGTCGCACACATAATCGTCCCTGAAATAGTAATCCTCCATCTGTGGATAGGGAAAACTCACAACTCACTCGTAGTTACTGCAGTAAGTTTTTCCACTAATCGAGGTCTCCTGCTTTGAGACTCAACGATGCGCCGTCTCTTAAGGTTGGTTGTGCAGTTAATCGAGCTAATCGAGCGTGGTCTTTCCTACTAATCTTCGCAATCTCGGCTCGAGCAAACTCGCCTCAGTAACTCTCCGCTGCGCATCGAACTTGTCTTTGAAGTGTGCATCGCTTCTCTATCGAGGGCATCGGCCACGACATTAGCCTTACCGGGGTGGTATTGTATGTCAATATCATAATCCTTCATGATATTGACATACAATTCCTTCTGGGTGAACAGATACTTGAGACTTTTATGATCTGTAAAAATCAAAATTTTCTCGCCATACGGTAGTGTCTCCGGATCTTTAATGCAAAGACCACTCTTTGCTAGCTCCAAATCATGAGTTGGATAATTCCTCTCATGCGTCTTTAATCACTGTCGGGATGCATAGGCTATTACCTTACCGTCTTGCATTAGAACACAACCCAAACCTTTCTTAGAAGCATCACTCAAACTACAAAACTCCTGTTCCCTGGAACTGTAAGAATCGGGTGACACTAATCAGCACTTGAGTTCTGGAAACTCGCCTCACAAGCATCATCCCAAACAAATGAGTTTCCTCATGCGCACCGGTGAGTCATAGGCATGGCTATCTTGGCAAAATCCTCGCGCGAAACGTCCTATAGTATCCTGCAGAGACCCGAAAAACTACGTACCTCAGTAGCGGTGGTGGTGACGCCGAGGCCAGCGTGTGTGACGGCCTCCACTTTTCTTTGGGTCAACAGAGACTCGACTTCGGACACAACATGCCCTAAGAAAGATACATGCGAGCGAATTCACACTTGGAGAATTTTGCATACAACTTACTCTCCCTCAGCGTGTTTAAAACTTTTCTCAAGTGACTTTCATGATCTTCATCACAACTGGAGTATATCAGTATATCGTCGATAAATACTATCACGAACGTATCAAGAAACTCTTTGAACAAACGGTTCATCAAGTCCATGAAAGCGGCGGAGCGTTGGTCAAACCAAACGCGGCATCACTTTGAACTCGTAATGCCCATAACGTGATCTCGAATCTTTGTTTTAGGAATATCCTCTTCACTGATTCTCAACTGATGGTAGCCTGATCTCAGATCAATCTTGGAGAACACTGTTGCTCCTTGCAACTGATCGAACAAATCATCTATTCTGGGGAGAGGGTATTTATTCTTGATCGTAACTTTATTCAACTCCTCAGTAATCTATACACACAGCGCATGGATCCGTCTTTCTTTTCACGAACAATACAGTGTGCTCCCGAGGCGTCGCTAGGCGTATAAACCCTTTTGTCGATGAAGTCCTGCAATCGTAGTTTCGATTCTTTCAACTCTGCGGTGCCATTCTCATGCGGTGCCCTTGGATATCGGAGTCGTCCCCCAATTCCAATCCGATGTTAAAATCTACCTCTCGACCCAGGAGGTATCCCGGGAGGTCCTCGGGAAGACGTCAGTAAATTCATTCACCATCGATGCCGATGTCACCGAGATCTCCGTGACACCTTGCATCTAGTATGCAAGCTAAGACGCCCCAAGCTCCCCGATGTAATAATAACTTCACGGCCTTAAGGCGGCGATGAATACCTTAGGCCTACTTCCCCGCTATCGTGCCTCCGAACTCAGTAGCGGTGGGTCGGTGAGGAGTGAACACTACCTCCTTCCCCGAAACAATCAATGCAAGCATGGTTCTGCGCTAACGACCCATGCCCAATATTACATCAAAGTCAAACATGTCTAAGACTACTAGATTTATCGCTAACTCATGGTCTGCGATGGTCACACTACCATCCTTGACTTTCATAGTGGCTAACAAATTTATCCTCAGCGGAGTGGAGAGCCAGACGAGGAGCATCTCAGAATCGTTTCTAGTTCTAACTCACTTGACTTACAAAGGATGCGAAAATAAAAGAGTGTGTAGAACCGAGAATCAAATAATACAAAGGCAAGGTGCCCAAGTAATGGAAGTGTACCAGTAACCACCGAGTCCGAGCCATAGATGTTTTCTTCGGTGCTTGCATAAGCTCTTCCTTGATGTATGACGAGCTTCACAAAGAGATCCCACTATTGATAACTTTGAGGTTGGCTAGTCTTTGGCTTGACTCGGGCGAAATATTAGCTCAGGCCCTTCTTTCCCACATCCGAAGCACTCTCGGACCGCCAAACACTTACCCAGTCTTCGCTACTACGCTCTTTGCACTGTGGCTTATCTCCACCGTTATTTCCGTTCTGTTGACTGTGGTTTCGACCTGAACACCTTTTAAAATGACTGGTCTCTATACGGTGTCTGTGGGACGCCGTGTGAGCTCGAATTTGACTGGTCTCACTTCCTCTTATGATTTGCCATGGGCCATCTGGGTTAACCACTACTGCGCATGCGATCTGCGCTGCACCCAAATCAATTCCGCTACTCTCACAACGGAGGCATAATCGGGAGGTGCTAGTGCTTGAATGAAGCCTCGAACATTCTCATCCAGTCCCATAATGAAGCGCTCTGCTTTTCTTTGCCTCTGTGTCTACCGGCTTTCGGGGCAAAGCGAGACAAACGGGTGAATTCCCTCTCATACACCCTCCACCCCTGCTCGCCAAGTTTGTAAGAATTCACGCTGCTTCTCAGTAACGAGTGCAGCAGGTAAAATTTCCGCCGAACGCTTCCTTAAACAGATTCCGTGTAATTGTTTCTCCGCTTAGCGACAATGGTTCCACTCAAGGACTCCCACCATAGATAAGCGTCGTCTCTCGGCATAAAAGGTAGCACAGACACCCTCTCGTCCTCGGGGCAATTCATCACCAAAATGGTCTCAATGGAGGACACCACAACTCACCACGGTGGGGTCACTGGAAGACCCATCGAAAGATCTAGGATCATACTTCAAAGTCCTTCGGTATCGAGACTCGAGTTGCATCGTTTCGCCCTGATTTACTTGGGCGGTGAGTGGTTATCAGAGCTCGCGCCTTTAGAGTCTGCATAGCCTCTACCATCATAGTCATAACGTTAGTGTTCCTTGATCTGCCACCGGGCGCGATCGCAGTGCATTCTCCTGGCGACGACGGGTCCGGTCCCGGGGAGGTCTCGTCGGGGTGGAGCAACCTCTTCCTGTTCCAGTGGTAATTCCGGTTGGGCGTCAACGTTTTCCCTTGCCCTCCGGCCCCTACCACGACCCCTACCTCTCCCTCGACCTCTAGGTGGCATTTTGTCGATACTACAATACAGAGAGTTTCTAACTCGGTTTCATTACTTTCTAACTACGGATAGGTTCACCCTTTAGGTTTTAAGTTCATGTATATGCATAAAACAGAATCACATCATAATCATTTACTTAATTAATAAAATACCGTAACGTGCACAGCGGTGGCCAGGACGCGTTGTTCAACCATGGGAACTACTCTGTGCTTACTACTCAGTAAGCAAGTCTCTGAACCCCTAAACCTGGGGCTCGATATTGCCCGTATAACGCCCCCTACTTTTCTATGACTAGACTCTTAGGGACATTACCACACATGCATGCATTTATAGGCCAAGAGATAAAAGATCTTGGGAGAAAAACTTCCAAATAAATATAAATAGTCTTTAGGGATCCCAAATCAAAACATTTAAAAGCAGGTAAAAGGGTAGTTTAACATGGCCTATTAAAAATCATAAGTAAATTTAAACTCCAAAACATAAAGAGGCAACATCGCTTATAAAGGAAATATGCGGAAAATATGTCTATTCTCATGGTCCTAGTAACGCGCCTCAGTCACTCATACTGCACGTCCTTGGCCTTACACAAAAACATTTTATAAAAGAAAGGGTGAGTATTGCAAAAACAATACCAGTGAAGTGACCTCGCTAATGAGGTTTTGGGATATGCATACACATACAATCATGACTTGTAAACTTGTTCGAAATATACATATGCGGGACCTAAAACTTTCTCATATTGTCGTCTTTTAATCCATGACTTCCTTTTTATTTGTGTGGCCGATCGGTCATCCTGAGTCATTTCATTTTGAGTCCTCACGCACCCTGTAATAATTTGAGTCCTCATGCACTCTCTGTAATAATTTGAGTCCTCTCGGACACTCTCAATTTGACCCATAGGGGTCTCTATTGCATGTTTGACCATGCACATAATGTTCTCGGAGACCAATGTCCACACTTTTCATTAATTCATTTCATGACATACATAACATGCATGAGGTCCCATCATTCACGTAATAATAGTGTACATGTCACAAACATCATCGTCAATATGCAAATCATACTTTTCTCATGTATAGTTTGAAGATCATACTTTTGTAGGAAATCATGAAATATTCTCATACAAATTTCATCATATCCTCACATGAAATCTTTGAGTACTCTTACATAGAATACAAGATTATTCTCACATAAAATACTAGTTTATTTCCACATGAAGCATTGAAATATTTGCACATAAAATATTAAGTATTCTCACGAAAATATCTCAGATATTGTCATATGAAAATATAAACTAATTTCGCATGAAATCATGAAAATCATTTTCTTCAATCCCAATAAAAGTTCGGCACAAGGTCCCTTTACCTTAGTTCGAATTCTACTCCAAGGCTTAACCCGAGCTCGGACTACTCTTCTCTTAGTGAAACCTGATTCACACCATAGTTTCCGAGTTCAATCTCCAAGTATTCACTAAATCCATAATCATGAGGTACTTAAATTACGGTATTAAGATGTCATGCCCCGCTTACCTCGAGCTCAATGCGAAAACCTAATATCCCTTAGTCCGTTTTGACGATCGACCTCCAATTCCGCTCCAAGTTTGGTCCCTACAAAAAATGTGTTCGAATCAGTAACCTAAGTTCTCAATCAAACGCTTACTTAATCGATAGGTCACAAATAATTCTCAATCAAGTCTGAAACTTAAACCGATCGCTCACCAACCAACTCGTAGCTATTATGCGATTCTTGGCGGCGTTGTAGAGCTCGACGGCGACGGCAAGGTATAAGAAGCGATCGCGGTGGTCGATCCTCGAGCGGCGGCGGCCGGCGGTAACAAAGAATCGCCTAGGGTTTCGGCTCTCTACCGAGGCGCGCGTGACTTCTCCGTTCGCGAGCTCGGCGTGGCGCGCGACACGCTCTTCAGCCAGCGGCGATGGCGGTTGGAAACAAGGAAGCTCTCGATCGGCGGGCTCGCGGCTTGCGGCCGGGCGCAGCTGCGAGGAGGCTCGCCAACGGCCGGGCTTCGTGAGATTCGGCGCGAGACCTGCGGTACGTGGAGGCTGTAGCTTCGGCGGCACTGACGGGAACGGCAACTCGTGAGGCCCGGTGGATCTTCGCGAGCGTGAGCAGCTGGGACGGTTGTCGACGGGAGCTGCTACGCAAGGACTTCGTGGATTCGGCCGGCGAGAGCTACTGCACCAGGCTTCGAAGGTAGCTGTAGTTCCCGGTCAGCTCGTCGGCGGCAGCGGTGGCACTTAGAGGTGGCTGTCGGCAAGCAAGTAAGGGATGAAGACAAGGAGCTTAGGGTTAGGGTTTTGCTAGGGTTAGGGTTTTGCTTAAAGGAGTTTAGGGTTTAGAGAAGAAGAAGAGAATTGTTAGGCTTAGGGCTAGGGTTTTGCTTTCTCCTCCTTTTGGTTGAGACTTAAGGATGTTAAATACCATGCATTAGGTTAAAATTCAAATGCCAATTACACCCTCATTTAGACATTAATAACCAAAGCGCCCTTGCAATTTCCTTTTCCTTTAATTTCATAAATAATCTCATCTTAAAAGGAACAATTCACTTAAACTAAACAAAATTAAGGCCTCACTCTCGCCGAGCTTGATTAAAATCACTAATCCAACTAAATACAGCGGTTAATAGAGCGTTAAATAAAATAAATAATAGTACCTGTGATGGTGGTCGTCACATTTATCTTCTCTAAAATATGGTTTTCATTTTTCTTAAGAAAGTATTTAATTTTTTAATTAAACTCCAAAAATAAAAACTAACTTTTTTTTAGTTATCAAAATTTGACTTAATTTTTTAAAACAGAAATAAAAAAAATAAAATATAAAGAAATTTATAGATTATATGTTTAATTTTTAAAAATAAAAAAATAAAAAACTAAATAGTTATGGAATCAATACGACCTAAATAATTAATTTATTCTCAATGTTGACTTTTCAGCACAGTTCTTTATGTCTTCTTCTCCCTTTTCATTCTATATAATTTCCAGTATGTTCCAAGAAAAATAGAAAACAGAAAACAAAAAAAACTGACCACAAATTTGCAGATAGCCAAGAAACGAAAATGGCCACACTCTTTGCTTTTGCATTTTTATCCATCTCCAATCTCCTCCTCTTCTATTTCTATTCCGCCGTAGCCCTCGACATCGACATCGGCATCGGCGTCGGAGGCGGAGGAACTCCTCCGCCCTCCGACTCACCAGATTGTAACATCAGTCCTCCTCCACCACCTCCACCTCCACCGTCACCTCCACCGCCGATTTCCGTACCAGTGATCTCCCCAAAGTATCCACCTCCACCTCCGCCAAAACGTCATCCACCGCCGCAGCCGCCAAGACTTCAAAAGCCTCCGGCGCTGCGATTCGAGAGCAAAAGAATCGAAATTGCCTTCAGAGTGATTCAAAAGTACAAATCCAGAATCGAGATAGACCCATTGAATGTGAAAGCTACATGGAGAGGGCCAAAAGTTTGCAATTACACAGGATTCAAGTGCGACCCATTTCCCGATAAGAAACATGAGAGGGCGGTGTCGGGGCTCAGCTTCAACAATTTCAATTTCAGCGGCCGCAGATTCACCCTTGATGGACTGTTGGACCAGTTGCAGGACATCACATTCTTCCATGCCAATTCCAACTTCTTCTTCGCCAACGTTCCCAAGCTCATTTCCAGTGTCAGGTTCTTGTACGAGCTCGATCTTAGCAACAACAAATTCGTCGGCGGCTTCCCTGTCGAAGTCCTCGGCGCCCTCAATCTCACGTTCTTGGACCTTCGGTTCAATGACTATTGCGGTTTGGTCCGGCCGGAGCTGTTTGATATGGATATTATATCTGCTATCTTCCTCAATAACAACAAGTTTAACGGCGAAATTCCGGCCAACCTCGGCAACACCCCTGCTCGGTATCATCGTGTTGCCCCAACTTTTTTTTTTTTTTTGAATAATCATAAAATAATAGGTGATTATCATTTTTGTTCCAAAAGGTACCTCACATTCACGAGCAACGAGTTCAGCGGCCCCATCCCAAGAAGCATCGGGACAGGAAAAACAAAGAACACCTTAATCGAAGTCCTCTTCTCCAACAACAAGCTCACCGGCTGCTTACCAATGGAAATCGGACTTTTACAGAACGCCATTCTCTTCGACGCAAGTAACAACTCCCTCACCGGCCCAATCCCTTTCTCCTTCGCCTGCTTGGCCAAAATGGAGCTTCTCAATTTCGCCGACAACCACTTATACGGCGCCGTTCCGGAGGTCGTCTGCAAATTGCCCCACCTCCAAAACTTCACCCTTCGAAACAACTTCTTCACCCAAGTCGGCCCCGTCTGCCGGAGGTTGATCTGGAAGAATATGCTCGACGTTTCTGGAAACTGCATTTTCGACCTGCCCAATCAGAGATCGGAGAAGGAATGTAAGGATTTCTTTAGTAATGGTCAGCTTTATTCTTGTTCCGATCAAAAGTCTATGAAGTACATTCCTTGTAAGGCGAATAAGTATTTGTATGAAGAACCCGCCGTCGGCCCCCACCCGCCGCCGAGGAAGCTGACGGAGATGAGAACTTATGCCGCTCTGGTTCCTCATTGATTTTTTTTTTTTTTTTTTTTTTTGGTCCTTTTCCGTCATGGCTGTTGTTTGTTTCTTCTTTTTCTAATTTTATTATTCTGTATTATCGTGTCAAAAAAAAAAAAAGTGTTGTTATTCTTAATTTAAGGTACGATATATGAGGTTGTAAGTTTAAGTTGAATCCTCCTATTTTACTCTTCATGTAATATATTTTAAAATAAATTTGACCCTAAACTTGTGTGAGTATATGAATTTGAACCCTAAAATTTCAATTTCTTCCAATTAGACAATAAACTATTTGGTAATTCACCCACTAATTAAAAAAAAGAACCAGTGCAAGAATCTTCATAGATTCATTAATTTCAAGAATATAAAATTTTACTTACTAACCACAACTAACCATTAAATAATTTTACTAAAATTCATCGATTTTAACAAAAAAAAAAAAAAAAATATTAGCCATAATGTCATTTTTTTCTCCATTTTTTTAAATTTCATATCTTATCTATATTTTATAATTCATTAACGCATAAGAAAACACTTCTTTTAACAATATTCGAAACAATAGTTTATTAGAAAAGATTAAAATTTTAACACTCTTTAAAGCGTTCTAGATAAAATTGTTTTAATTTTGTACGAGCATAATTTTTCCTACTACGTGCAACTAAATTTGGATAGGATGGGAGGTAGGATTTGTGTCCAATTGGTCTCTAAATTTTTAATTTTGTGTCTAATAGATTCTTAATCTCTTTGACACTTTTTTAAAATTTAAAAACCTACTCCATACAAAATTGAACATTTAGGGTCTTATTAGACAAAATTTAGTTTTGCATCTAATAGGTGATTAGTTATTTTTTTTCCTTTAAATTTTGAATATGTTAAGGACGCTCTTAGATGCAAAATTGTTGGTTTAGGGACCTATTAAATATTTTTAGAATTTAAGGGTCAATTAGATATTTTAAAGTTAAGGGGCTTATTAAATACAAAATTGAAAGTTCATGAACTTACTATACACATTTTAAAGTTTATGAACATTTTTACCCATAAACAATATGAAAGTTGAGAAATTAATTAATTTAAACCTCAAATTTGAATAAGAGTATCGTTTTACACCCTCGGTTAATTTTTTTTATTTCAATCACGGTTAATTAAATCATTCCAGATCGGGTCGCCACCATTAATGAAAATCATAAACTTGACTCTCGAAAGTAAGACCCACACGAAAATAAATGGACTCTTGTGTTTCTCTTACCTTTGGTATCAATACTAGCAAAGACAAGTGTGAAAAAGATCTAGGTGTGATGATGTTATTGAAGGCTGGGATGATCATGACGGTTTCGTCAACTTCGTTGATGAGGAGTTTGAGTTGTTGACTAAAATGCGAGAGAGAATAGGGAAGACAGTGGTGGATAGAGTAACACCCATGAACTAGTCATGGTCGACAGTCTTACGGAGGATTAAAGTGAAACACTAATGTTGGAGAGGAAGGGGACAAAGATTCTGACGAGAGCAGTTCCGAAAGCCTACGACCATTATAGCAAATGGGGGACAAATCGAGCTCGAGGCTAATGGAAAATTAAAAAAAAAGAAATCAATATTGGCGACTGATTCAAGAAAGAGAGTACTCTATTCAAGAAAACTATGGGGCAAATAAGTTTTGTTTCTATTAAAAGTCAATGAATCGAGTAGAATCTTGCTTTAAAATTGAAAAATCCTTAATTAATGAAATGAAAAAAGAAGCACAATGAGGAAGTGAAAAAAAATCATGCTCTGAAATTAAAAAAACATTCTGGTGAGTGTACTCAAATTTTTTTCAACAATTTTTTTAAATAACAAATACATATATGTTATAAACAAACACATGATTTTGGATATGTGTGAGAAACTTTTCTAACGGAGATTGAAATGAAAACTTAACTGAAAGTATAAATTGATACACTTATTCAAGTTTGAGGTTTAAATTGATGAAATTTAAAGTTTAGGCTCAAAATTGATATAACATACTAAATTTGAGATTTAAATTGATGAAATTAAAAATTTATAATTAAAATTTATATAAGTTATCAAGTTTAGAGTAAAAAATGATTTTTTCATACATTCGATATACCATCAAAATCTTGAAGAAGAACAAGAAATTGGGGAGGATCTTCTATGCCCCTTCGCCGTCCCCTCCTTAATAGAGACCCTTGTCAGTCATCGGAAACCTTTTGCATGTAGTCCAAAGATCCCACAATTTTGTACTGAAACTTGACTATATCATCGCCATTGTTGTTTCGATGATTTCTCCCTCTTCCACACTTTCTTCACTATTTTGTCACTGAAGCTCAATAACATGCGTGTTACTTCGAAGATATAAAAAAATTAGAGAAAATTGCACCGGAACTTCTCATCCCGCATTGATTTGACCCATGTTCTGAAATTAATGGCATATGACCTTTTTTAGACTGTGCATTCTGTCTAAATTACCATAAGGATATCGTACTCTAACTCTAGCTCTCTTGCTCTCGCTCAAGTCTCGTTCTCGCTCTCGTTCATAATAGTAATGAAGTTGTCAAAATTCTGGAGAAAAGAAAAAAACAACAAAAATCGCACTATAGTTGATTCGCTCTCGCTCTAGTTCTGCTACTCCAACTTTTCTCTGACTTTTTTTCTTATCCTTTTTTCTTTATATTTTCAGTTACTCATTTGAGCGAGAGTGAGAGTGAGACAATAGGAGCGAGAATGTTTCCGCGTACGAGAGCGTAAACAAAGAAAAATCGCTTTATATTACCCTTATGAGTAATTTTGTGCGCATTGTCACGTCAGAATAGGTCATATTTCATTATTTTGAAATGTCAAGTCAAATGTCAATTAATGCGCGCGAAAACGAGTTATCCGTACGAAACCCCCAAAAAATTATTTAATGAAGTCACATCTTAATAACCATTATATTTACAATAAAAAAAAGTATACGTGCTCCTAATAATTAATTATTGCCATATAAATTTCCTCATTGTTTGTTACCCTAGGATTTGGGATGATTTCAAATATTTGAAATCATTTCCTACATTTGGATGCTACAAAAATGTGAGAGATTTCAAATGTGTTTTTTTTTAAAAAAAAATCATTTCAAATAGGTTGGAGTTGGTGGGATTTTAAGTTTAAAAAAACATGTTTCCAATTTTGCCAAATCCAATTCGATAGTTTTCTTCATGATAATTTTTCTCTATTCAACTTCATACCATCAATATTTCTTTTATATTCAAACTCAAAGCCAAAAGCAAAATCAAAATTAGATTTTCAGTTTTTATTTCTTCACTGTAATTTTCTAGTTTTTAGAAATTGATAACAATAATTTCAATGTTTCTCACGAGAAGTAACTTTTTTTTTTTTTTTTTTTTTTTGTTGTTCATCTTTCTTAAACTTTTTTTTATTTATTGATTTGGTCCATTTTTATATATTGATTCAATGGATTATTTTCCTATATATTTTTTTAGTTTTGTGTTTTCATACCTTGGGTTGGAGAAGAAATCAACAACAAAAAAATCCTTTTAATTTTTTTTTCTCCATTGCTGCACAAAACAAATCAAATTTGATGGATTTTGTTTAAATTGAGTTCAATCTCTTTTTTTATACCTAATTAAATTAAGACATATGTAATTTTTTATTTTCATTTTTAACGATAATGATAACATTTATAAATTTTAATTTAATAAATTAACTTGTTTTGAGTATTGGTATGTTTTCATGTTCATAATATTTTATTACAAATTAAAATAATCTTCTACAAAATCCATAAGGGCATAACAATAAAATATTATACTTTCTTTTCATTTTTCATAAGCATCAAAACAAATAATTTTAATTTCAGTGATTTCAAATCAGTTTTGTTCCAGGCACAAATATAAATTTGAAATCATTTTCATCTTTTAAAATCCTAGAATTGGAAATAATTTCTTACCAATTCCATCCGCCAAACAGAAGATTAAAATACTTTTTACCGTTTTTCTATCCTACCCACATTATGGCATGATATGATGCAAGTTTTGCTCGTTTATCAAAATTTTCGTTTGTCATTAGAGAGTATGTTTTGTATTTTACCATTATTTGTTTCTTTTGGAAGTCTTCCATTAGTTTGATTGTCATGTCAAAGTGCACCAACGGCAGGAATGCACATGGCATCGCTTAATGACAAGCTTTGTCACTCTCGTGAGCTTCTTGCTATTGTTTTGCATGGGATTCATTATTGAGCACGTTAATTACTAATTATAATTTTAATCAACTCAAATCCGATTCAACTTACTAATTATATTAATAAATGTAACAAAAATATCAACTTAATAATTAATTATGTCAATGTATGTCAAATTTGTAATGAAAGATCATGTTTTTCCAATAAACAGAAAATTTTTAATCTTACATGTGTGCATTTGTCTGATTCAATATCAGTGTTTTTCTTCATTTTTTAATAAGATAAATAAGAGGTGAGGATTTTAACAACCTTCAACCTTTTCGAACGGTAATTCAATAATATATAACCTTGTCAATGTCTTGCTCAAATGACTATTCGATGAAAATTGATGTGAAAACATTGTAATGTCTTTTTTAATAAAACTCACGAGGTGGGTCTCACAAATTATTAGAGTCGACTTGCTCTTTTCTTTTTGGCAATGAGAATCAAACCTATATAGTTTGAAGTGACATCTTCAAATATATATACTGCAAATTCTTTAAAACAAAAAACAAAAAATATATAGTTATATTGCCTTCATATAAAATTTGGCCAATTTGATCTATAAACGTATATATTTATATTTGCATATGGTACAAATATACATTTGTTGTACTAATAAATTTTTGCAGATTGTACGGACTATCATTAAATGCACTTTCAAACACTTTTGATTGTAAAAATTAAAGTCTTTGTTCACATCATTATAAAAATTAAGTTTTTTTTTAATCAATTTGAGCCTAACTCAATTGGTTAAGGTATTATGACATAGAGCAAAAGGTCGGAAGTTTGAGTAATGAAATTAAGTTATTTAAATTAAATCCATTAAACGTTTCATCGATCATCCATTCATTCATCCCTTCATCTTCACGTTGTTTTTAGAAATATAGGAATTGCCACTAAAACACAATTAGACATGAACTTCTTCTTGAGGATAGAACCCAATGTAAACTTTAGATTACATGATTATACAATAAAACACTAACATTATATAATTTAATAAAAGTCAAGATCTTTGAACTAGATAATTTTCACAATAACATGAGTTAGAATAACATATCTTGATCCATGACATTTGTTGTTGCCAAAATTCGGACAGTATAACTCACCTGACCTTCACGTGACAACCACACTGTGAATTTGTTTGAAGAGGGGAAGAACATGGTCTGCAAAAGAAGAAAGATTAAGCCAAAGAGTGTTTAGATGAGTTTAGAAGGGTTTTTAGAATGAGAAAGAAGTTACCTTTCTTTTGATAAGATGAATATTTACAGGTTTTTCTAGGGTGTCAACCCTAATCCATCATGAAGCAGGAAAAGGAGATGGTCATATCTTTGGATGTATATCAGGGTCCAGAAGAGGAAGAAGAAGACGAAACGACCCCACAGAGAGGTCAGCCTCGACCTCGACCTCGACCCAATTGAGCTCAGCCTCGGCCTCGGTTGGGTTGTGGTCGGCCTCGACACAATTGGGCTCGACCTCGGCCTCGACTGGGTCATGGTCGGCCTCGGTCTCGGCCTTGGCCAGGCTGAGGCCGATCGGAGATCCAACTTTCGGGCCCAATCCACACCTCTTGCACAGTCTGAAGGCCTAATTTCTTCTGCCTTTTTAGCCCAATTTAGTCCGATTTTGCATGGTTTTGGTCCTTTTATGTGTGTTTGCCTTTTTATTTCCTAAAAGGACCAAAACCTTTTAGTAAGGATCCAACATAAGGATCCAACATAAGCGTCTTTGTCAAAGAAAATGTCATATTCGATTACGTAATTCATTTATGTATATACCAATCATAAGAAACAAGACTAGCAACATAAAATTAGAAACAAGAAATCATTGAGCTCAGAGTGTCAAATAACATATCCTTAATAGGGTGTATAAAAGTCGGGTTAGGTGGGTTGGGAGAGTTTTTTGGACCAACCCGAAAATTCGAGTTGGTTATTCTTTCAACCCAACCAACCCTATTCATGGGAGTAACTCATTTTTTTTTAATTGGATTGGGTTGGGTCATCGGGTTAATTTTTTTATTTTTTATAATTTTTTAATTACTTAAAATATTTTTTTCCTTAAATTAATAACTAAAATCACATAAAATTCAAATATCAAACTTCAAAATTTATAACATTTTAACATTTGTTAGAAGTTTAGAAGAAAAACATCAAAATTTGACAAATAATTCATTTATTGTATATATGTAATTAAAATAAAATAAAAAAATATAAACTTTGGGTTGGGTTGGATCAACCCGAGCCTAAAAAACCCAACTCGAGAACTGACCCAAACTTTTTGGTTCTCCAAACTTCTAACCCAACCCAAACTGAAATAAAGCCTAATCCAACCCAACCATTACGATTTGGGTTGGGTAGTTCGGGTTGCTTGGGTTACCGGATTATTTGTACATCCCTAATCCATAATATCAATAATGGTATCCACTAATGCCTATACGTTTGGCATATTCCTTGAATGTCTTAGGTGGAATCCTTTCGTTAGTGGATCTACAATCATAAGGTTAGTGCTAATGTATTTAATTGACACTCTTTGTTTCTTAACTTCTTTAATGAATAATTTTGAAAACTTAATATATTTAGCACATTTCAAATACTTGAATGTTGTGCAATAATCACAATAAATTTCTAGCGGCTTGACAATACTGTTGACAATCCCAAGTCCTGAAAAATAAATTTCTGCAACCATAAACCATGAGTTGTAGCCTCAAAATATGCTATAGATTTTTCTTTCATAATGGAACTACATTTGAATAGCATTTATACATCTTAAATCTTTTCAGAACTTCATTAATATATGCTTTCTAAGACGACAATCCTAACAATCCAAATGCCTGATTATGGAATATTTCTATTCCAATCACATAGGATAATGCATCACTCATATCTTTTATTTTAAAGTTCTTGGAGAGAAATTCCTTAGTTTGACATAATAAACTAAAGTCATTAGTAGCCATCAATATGCCATCAACATATATAACAAGAAATATAAACTTACTCCCATTGATCTTTAGATATAAACATCGACAAACGACGTTTTCTTTAAATCCAAAGATGTAATGATATCACTAAATTTAAGATAACATTGTCATGAAGCTTGTTTAAGTTTGTATATTGACCTCTTTAGCTTACACACCATTGCTTTGAAGATAAACTCAAATATATAATGCATATTCATAAAACATTAAACAAACATTAAGAATACATTAAGGTTGTTCTTTGAGAGATACAACAATATACAACATTCATACATAATTGATACTAGATTCAATTTTATATAATTGGCAATTAAAATGCTCAAATTAGATACATTAGTTATCCTTAGATATGCTAAAAATATCAAATCAAGCACCTCAACTTACCACGATAATATTAAAAATGATAAAACTACTAATAAATTAAAGTCATTAGTAGCCAGCAAATGCCATCAACATATATAATAAGAAATATAAACTTACTCCCACTAATCTTTAAATATAGACGTTTTCTTTAAATTCAAAGATGTAACGATATCATTAAACCTAAGATAACATTGTCAGGGAGTTTGTTTAAGTTCGAATATTGACCTCTTTAACTTACACACCATTACTTTGAAAATAAATTTAAATATATAATGAATATTCATAAAACATTAAACAAACATTAAGAATACATTGAAGTTCTTCTTTGGGAGATACAACAATATACAACGTTCATATATAATTAATGCTAGATTTAATTTTACATAATTAATAATAAAAATGCTCAAATTAGATACATTAGTTATGTTTGGATATACTAAAAATATCTTATCAAGCACCTCAACTAACCACGATAATGCTCACAATTATAAAACCAATAATCAACTTTTGGGTAATTCAAAATATTTTATAATAATGGACGTCAATATACTCATGATAAAATCATTAATGACATCTCATTAAACATGAGTAATTGAATTAACTTTAATTTAATATCCATAAAATATAATAATTTGGCCACTTTGGTGACTAACAAATTATTCGTCAAGTAATTCTCATCACATAATTTGTATGAGATTAATATTGCAAATAATTTTATCAATATATAATTTAGAAAAACTTCATGCAATTCAAATTGTGTAATTGAAATAACTTTAACTCGATATCTCGGTCAATTTGGTAGCAAATAATGTATCAATCATATAGACATTATTATAAAATAATGATGATAATAATTATCAATAACATAGATATCATGGTTAAAATAATTGTAGATTCAGACATATCAAATAAAATATTATTATTGTTGTTGCCAAATTTTGGACAAGAGAACACACCTGATCTCCACGTGACAACGACGGTAAATTTGTATCTCTAGGGGGAAGAACGCGACCTGCAAGACAAAGAAAACCTAGACACCAGTGTGGTATAGGCCACACCGACTCCGATGCTTAAGTCAGAGAGAGTTTAGAGAGAATTTAGGAGTTCTTAGGGTTATGGTGGCTAGAATCCACTTACATGCCTCCCCCCTCTTCAGAGAGCTTAAATAACTCCTCCCTAGGGTTTTTCGTGGGTGTCCGTTGCCTAATCGAAAAGGAAAAGTCAGAACTGGGCTGGAACCGGGCCTACAGACCAAATGGGACCGATGCAAGGCCCCGAGCCCAGGTCTCCTTTTTGGCTTATTGGGCCAAGGTAGAGCCCAATTTTGGGCTCTACCACCTGGTCGGCCTCAACCGAGGCCGACCACGTGCTTGGTCCAAAGCCCAAACACGCCCTCTCGTCCCTTTTTGCCTCGGGTTGCTCCCTGTTCGATTTCGGTCCATTTGGACTTCGTATTGGGTTTCTTTTCTCGTTCGACCTTTCGTTGTAGCCCTTTAACCAACCCGTTCATTGTTGATCCAATTCCACCCATAACATTAGCCCTCACTCCCTAGTTAGGATTCCAGATTAAGAGTATGGGAAGTAATTGTATGGAGCCTGACTTGGGAATAACCTACTAAGCTTTTTTGGAGTTATTGTCGATCTTTCGAGGTTTGCCTCGAATTCTCTCTAGTTATTGTTGTCCATTCTTATGAGGATATTCAGTTTTCTAGAATGTCAATTCCTCTGGAATTCTTCTCTGGATTCACGATCTATGTCGTTTTTCTGGAGAGCATGTGTAATTTTGAGGTGGTCTTCAACTACGTAGCTTCAAGTAGCCTTGTAGCTTCAAGCTTTTTCATAAGCATTTATGGACTAATGTAACTTTATCTCGAGCCGATACCGAGAGAGGATAAGAGAAAATGAGCAAGGAAGTGGGAATTGAGGGTTGGGCAATGGCTTAGATTGGTCAGCCTCGGCCTCGGTCGGTCTCGTCGTCCTCAGTCAGTCTGGTCAGCCTTGATCGGTGTGGTCGTCCTCGACCGATCTGGTTAGCCTCAGCCGGTCTGGTCGACCTCGACTGGCGTGGTCGTCCTCGATCGGTCTTGTTAGCCTCGGTCAGTCGGGCCGCCCAAACCCTTGCGCGCGCCGTTTTGTCAATTGTGAACAAGTTCTTCTTAGCCTCTGCATCTTATTTTTATGATCCTGGAATTTTCTCAGCGAATCGGCTTGATCTCTGCTTCTCTATTTTTTGCTTCTCATTTCATTTTATGAAACCCATTGCGAGACTTAGCTCGAATTTTTAGGCTGCTCAAATTAATTAATCAAGTCCCTCTTATGGACCTAACAAATGTTCTGGGCGAGTTCAATTGGGATCCATTGTGAGATTTTTCTCAGATTTTTTGGTTGCCAAGATCAGTTAACCGAACCATTTTGTGGTCCAATCAACCTTCTAGACCGCTTCCTCTGCACCTAAGTGCTCAAGAGTTTTGCGTGTTTCGTGCTTTGTTCGTACGACATAATCTGCCGTATTTGGAATAGGCTTCAGATTTTTGCTCTAATTCTGATGATCGATATTGTCTTCCTCATTTTTTCTTGTGATTGAATGCTGGAAAGAGCTCAATTATAACCATGAGAGTGTGTTCTAATGACAGTGGTTAGCCTCGACCAAGGTGGTCAGCCTCGGCTAAGGTGGTCGGCCTCGACCAATGGCGTCGGCCTCGGCCACATGAGGTCGACCTTGATCATGTGGTCAATCTCTCTTTTCCAACCCCCTATCTCGTTTGTTTTCTCTAACTCATGATTTTGTTGCTTCTATTCTCCAGATATCTCTAATGAGAGTGGAGGAGCATATGAATGAGAGTTGATTGTATTTTGCTCAAACTTTTTTTTTGTTCTTTTTAATCTCAACACAAGACTTTTATCTCTCTATTTATCGTCCTTGTTTCTCTTCAATGAATTGTACTTCAAAAAGATTAACTCTAACAAATAGAATTATAAGTCTTACTAAGCAAGATAAATTAATAAAGAAAGTGCAAGTTTTATCAAATAAGAAAAATTGGCAAATAGGTCTCTCATTCATGAACTCAAACCACAAAACCAAAAGAAATAACTTACTTACAGTATGTTCGGCCTCGACCTCTCCTTGTCGACCTCGACCCTACTAGAATTTGTCTTTTAGGTTTTTACTGTATATCTTCTTCTTTTTGTTCGATAGAGATGCATATCTTCTATGTAGCTTCTGTTTTTTGTTTAATAAAGAGGCATATCTCCTATGTAACTTTTGCTTTTTGTTAGATAGAGATGCATATCTCCTATATAGCTTCTGCATTTTGTTTAATAGAGAGGCATATCTCTTATGTAGCTTCTGCTTTTTGTTCAACAGAGAGGCATTCTTCTATGTAGCTTATGTCTTTTATTTAATAGAGAGACATATCACCTATGTAGCTTCTGCTTTTTGTTCAATAGAAAGACATATCTCCTATATAGCTTCTGCTTTTTGTAAAATAGGGAAGCATATCCAACCCCTACTCAAGTAAGAGTTTTTGTTGAACTTATGCTTGAGTGACACCACTTGTAGCTTGAAGAAGATAAGTTTATTGTTAATAGAACTTCAATCTTACACGAATTGGTAGAATTAATAAAATTAAATCTACCTTAAGGAAAGATAAGCAAAATGAAGCCCCCTACTAAAGGAGAATATTGGGGTGTACTTTTCAAACTTTATGGATTGGTGGCCAAGTCGAAGTGGTTTCTGGTTGTCCATCTTCTATCTCTTGGCTTTTTGGTGTAATGTTTCACTTGATCTTTTTTCAAGTAAATCAGTCTTCTTCTTCGTATGAAGTAATTCTTCTGTACGAACATACTTTTGAGCTTGAGTGATGAGCTCTACATATGATGTGGGTTTTATTTTTTCCAAAGATCGTATGAGCCTTCAATCTCTGAGTCCATTAACTATGGCCATTAATGTTGCTCCATCAGTGCAATCTTCAACACATAAAACTTCACTATTGAACCGAGTAATATATTCTCGCAGAGTTTCTTGGATCCTTGCTTGATGGAGAGCAGATGAGTTGTTGGCTTGCGTTGATTTCTTCCTCCTAGAAACTGTGTCACGAATGTTCGAGTCAATTTATCGCCGGTTCTACTAGAGTGAATGAGAATGCTCTACATCTAATTGCATCGTTAACCTCATGAAGTTCTACCCATGATCTGTATATATCTAGATGCACCACAGGGTATTTGTTTCCATCATAGGGTTTGATTTTGAATGTGGGAGATAGTTTTACATTCATGATTTCATCAGTAAAAGGTGGATCTACCTCTTCTATCAAAGTTTCAATGTCAAACCTTACATTACTCACCTGGTGTAAATTACCTTGCATGTGGTCTAACTATATTATCTTGTGTGTGGTCTAACTCTCTTTGAATCTTTAATAATTTTACCTTCCATGCTAGACTAATTGCTTCACCTTTGACTCCAGAGTTGCCCTCAACTTCAACCATTAGCCTCGACCTTGACTTCAAGATCGGCCTCGGCCTCAATGTCAGCCTTAGCCTCAGCCTCAAGGTCGACCTCTACCTCGGCTTCGGCCTCGACCCTCTGTTGTTTTTCACTCGATGACGTTTCTCAGATCTGTCGCTTCAATACTTGGAGAATTTCTCGCCTCGACTTTGACCAAGGTTCTCTGTCGCTTCTTATCCTCGGTTACGCTTCTTAAATCTGTTCCTTCTTCGTATTGATCAAAGGTTAGGGTTTTATTTTTGCCTCGGCTTCATCCCCTACCTTGACTTTTCAATCTCGTGCACATGACAGATTTTGACCCCGTTTTTGCTTCAACAATCAAGTCGCCTCGACCACGTACTGGTCAGCCTCGACCTCAATCTGGTCGGCGTCGACCTCGATATGAGGCCGAAGAGGGTTGTCTACTGCGATTTTCGCAAACGACAGTCCTGATCAAAATCATGTTTCTTCTCGTTCCAACACTTGTTTCCCAAAATTCTACTCATCTTTCGTAGGATAGACCTAAACACAAGGGTTTCCAAGCAAGCATTGTCATTCTCCACAGAAGGTGCCAACTGTTGTTGCCAAATTTTGGACAGGAGAACGCACCTAACCTTCACGTGACAACGACGATAAATTTGTATCTCTAGGGGGAAGAACTTAAGGGATTTGGAATTCCCGCAGCGGAAGACGTTGTGAAATGTCGTTGATTCGTTGTGTAATTTCTATCTTAAAATTAAATCTATCTCATAGATCCTAGGCTAAACATGCATAAAAGAGAAGAAAAACAGTAAGGATCTCGGTACGTACTTGTTGAAGAACACTTCTTCAATGTTTTCCTCCTCCGGTCACGATTTCTCTCGAACGAACGAACTCCTCGAACTCGATCCTCGAACAGTAGTGCAAGACACTTCCAAAATGTCATCTCGGTTGTTCTCGGGAGGTTGAGGGAGAGTAGGTGGGACTCCCTTTGGCTTTTGGGTGAGGAGAATTCTTAGAGAAAGATAAGAGAGTTGGAGGTCTCTTGGAACTTGAATTTCCAAAAAATGAGAACCAACCTTGCCAAAGGCTTCTCACCAAGCCTTTAAATAATGGTGAGATGTGGAGTTAATATCTCCACTAAAATACTATTTTGTCACAACTATATGTTATACAAATCATATTTGCATATCACATAATATAAGGTATTTCATACCTTATTATACAAATCTCATTTGCATAATTGTGGATTTTTAAATTGAATCACATTCAATTTAATTTCCCTCAATTCAATTTCTCCAATTAGCACTAATTAATCAATTAGGCTATACTATAGTTTATTATGAATCACATTCACATCAAACTATATATTATGTCATCTATATCTCATATAAATGACATAAATACCCAAATAATGAATTTGAACACTTCAAATTAACACCAAACTGTAAACCCTCAATTTGTCCAATTTGAGCCAATCAAGGGACCTAATGGACCTACACGTGACGAGCTCCAATGATCCGAGACTAACCTGTCGAACTCTTTGACCCGGTTATTCAACATTCATTAGCTACGGTAACACTCCACTAAAGCCCGTAGTCGCTCTCTAATCATCAGTAGGACAAGTTGTGTCCATCGATATAACCAATACCCATGAGTCGACCCTTCACTTGGTTGTTCGTGAGACACTTTGGGTCAAATTACTGCTTTTACCCCACATGTCTACCTCTTGCTCCTTAAGACAACTCTTTGGGTCAAATTTTCATTCTACATGTACAATATTCTTCTAAATAGTTTGAAACATGCAATAATTTTATAATAAGTTTAAAAATATTAATTAAAAAAATCCAATTTCAAATGATGAACATCATTGGATATTGAAGACGAGTGCTAGCACATAAATCTTTAAGTATTAAAAATCAAGCAATAGTTCTTCATGAAGTTTGTAAATTCGAATTTGAGAATTCAATGTTGCCGATTGTGAATTCAAGATGGGCTTTTGGGGTTTGGATGAAG
This sequence comes from Trichosanthes cucumerina, assembly GCA_036507285.1. Taxonomy (NCBI): domain Eukaryota; kingdom Viridiplantae; phylum Streptophyta; class Magnoliopsida; order Cucurbitales; family Cucurbitaceae; genus Trichosanthes; species Trichosanthes cucumerina. The sequence continues at coordinate 11,396,550 of CM071836.1, read as the reverse complement.
GCCCATCAAATATATACTCTTGTCTTTTCATGATTTTAGATAGAAGTGAAACCTTTTGCTTTTTTGAGAAAAGCTAGAAGTGAAACTTAATGTGAGATAAATGAGGAGGTGGTGAACATTTTTTTTTAAGCCAACTGGTGCGATTGAAAATTTATCTAAATTCTAAATTTAGATGGTCAAATAAGAAAACAATGGAAGACTAAGATATGTCTTGGAAATTCAAATGGTGTAATTTTGAATTTGGTCTTTAATATCTAACATAGGTCAAATATGTCCGTCAATTTTCTAATTTTATTTTGATCATGCATGTGAGGTATGTTTTAAATTATTTGGTTATTGCATAAAGTATGTAATTTTTAGGTTAAAAGCTCACTATAGGTTAAGCATGATCATCCATTTTATTTTATTTTTTTATATAGTTGTTATATTTGAAAATTTTGTATACGGTGTTTTACTACCAACCACAAATGTTGTTTCCTAATAGAGATAGGATGTTTTCCTAATTAGTTTATGTTTTCCATATATCTTTGAAATATAGTTGTTATATTTAGTTTAGAAATTGATTGAAAAATTGAATTAGGATATTTGATTTCTTAATAAAATTGCACATTTTCCTAATAAGGTTAGATCTCTTTTGATTAAAGATATTTCTTGATTCTTGCTTTAAATAGTTTAAAACTTGAATTTAATATATTTTTATTTTTTTCTAATAAGATTATAATTTAGGATAATCTTTTAATTTAATTTTAAAAGAGTTTAAAATAATAGATTTTTTAAGATTACCTAATTAGTGAATTAATTTTCTAATAGGATTAAAAACATTAATCAAGTAATTAATAGTTAATTAAATATTAATGAATTTGAGATACAAATTGATTATAAAGGAACTTTATCTAAGGAAAGTTTTGTCTAAACTGAGGTATTGAAGCTGACTGAAAGAGAACACCTCTAACTGTGAACTAACTTGGGAGTTGAATTAGTCAAATTTTATTTTATTGAGCAGACTCATAATGTGGTAGTTAAAATAGTTTAATAAACTTAGTAATTCACATGAAAACCAATCCAACCTTGTTATAAAAGGGTAGATTAGGAACTTAGATAAATGAGATTTGCCCTATTTGTCTAAGTAATGGAAAAACTTATTGCAAAATACTTAGTGGGAGATGTACATTTTTCAACATATCCTATAGTCTCTATCATTGGTTCACAACGTGAGATTCATGCAGGGTTTCATGGTAGTTTTTGGACCATCCTCCCTAAAGAAGGTGTTTGCATGGGTCAATATCAAGGTGAATCTTTAGAGAAAGTATTTTCAAAATAGTAAGTGGGAAAAGGAAATGTGTCAACATATCCTACGGTATCCATCATTGGTTTATATCGTGAGATTCATGTGGGGGCTCATAGCGGCTTTTTTGGACAGTCGCCCTACGGAAGATGTTTGAATGAATTAATATTAGGGTGAACGGTGAACTCCTAAGAAGGATAAGATTGTAGTTTTATTTTGAGTACTTGACCTACCCAAGGGGGGCACTTGTTTAACAGGATCTAAGATTATGAGTCACACTTACAAAGAGCTTATTAAAGTTGTTAATAATGTCCTTGACCAAACTAATGGTAACTAAATATTATATGAATAAGAGTTTTTCTGCAATAATACTTGGTTGAGATTGTCTCAGTTTAGTGAACGAACACTTGACGTACCCTACGATTGCACTTGTTCTAACGCACTAAAGTATCATAGCATTAGAAATGATTTATAAGGTTCATTTTTAAAAAATATTGTTTGATTTCTATGCTAAAGTTGAATGGATAATTGATTGTATGATGTTAAATAATATGTTTTATATATTTCAATATTATGCCAATTTCTCTCATAATTTTAATTTTCAATACTGATTTTTCAAGTTGAGAGAATTTTATTACTTGAAAACGTAACGTTAATACTATTATGACAATGTAAAATTTTAAATTTTTCTCTGTTGAAAAATATTCTTTAGACATGTTGTCAAGGCTAATTGAATTGTTAAAAAACAACCTGATTAATGAATCTAAAGTAGACAAGATAGGTTGTATGTGTCTCCTAGTTGACATTTTAAATGTCAAGCTTAGAAGATAATTAAGAAAATGACAACACTTTCTCCATTGAAGGAGGTGTTTCCGGTCAATTGTCCCAGCTAGCAACCAGCCACCACAACCACAGTCACACGTCGGACGTTACTCACTGACAGCAGGTCGAACGTTATTGCTGCGGCCGCAATGGTTGAGTTGTCGCACGAAGCCGAGTCGTTGTCGTCCGTTCGCATGCTGCAGATCTATCGCCTGCAGTCGATCAACCAATCCGTGAACGCCAAGATCCGAAGCCGCAACCCACGCGCTAGTCGCCTTTCAGCCAACCGCAGCCGTCTGCTCGTGTTGTTCCACCAGAATTCAAGCAAAATCGCCACCTTGGTTCCAGCGATTCACCTTGATTTCCATCGGTTTTCGACTCGTAGCGTTCGGTTTTGGATAGATCGGCACCCGAGCATTCCCAACACAAGCCTCATGCACCGTTGCTTGCCGAAAATTGTAAACTTCAGCGAATTTGACTTCTGAACTTGATTCGGACTTCCGTTGTGATAAATTCATTTGGTTATTGCTAGATATTTCGAATAGTTGATCAATGGACATCCAATTTTTATAATTTGGACTTGTTTTTAGGAAATTAGAAGCGAGTAAGTGAATTGGAAACATTGTGATCACGAGTAGAGTAGCCCCAGTCACAAATCAGTTGAAAACTTAGTTCAAGGTAATTAATTGAAAAGTATTAAAGATCTCAAAGTTCTTTGGTTAAGAAGTTTATAGATTTTTAGTTTAGGATTTTTGGACAAGCACCTTCAAAAAGGGAATCATTGTTTTAGGGCATTAAATTCGAGTTGGAACTGTAGGCCAAGTAAGGGACCTCATGCCAAACCTTTTAAAATGAAATAAATATTTATGTTGAGATTTTCAACATCTTCAAATAATTCCTTGAAGATGTGAAAGGTATTTCAGATATGATTTAGTCTATCTTCTTTATTATGAGAATAGTGGTGCAAATACTAATATTAAGGCAATTAGAAAACACCAATATATAGAAATTATAACGAGGGAGAAAACATCATGGTAGTGATTAAGATGACTTTTAATTGTCGTCTTTTGGATCTATATAAAAAGACTCTAAAGGCTAAAGTGTTTGAGAGTTACCTAGAATATAGGATTACAAGACATATCTCATTTTCACTAGGCAAGTGGGAGAATATGTTGGGTATAGAGTATGTTTTACGATACGTGTCTCATCGACTTTAATGTAAGTGAGAGATTGTTGGAATTTATGCCCTAAAGCTTCGTAATTAATAATTTATTTAATAATTAATTATATTTTTTATTATTTTATTTGCAATATAATGTTATCCATTATATGAAAAAATCAAGGTTATTATGTAAATTTGAACATGTGGTTGACATACGAGAGGTTCATGTTCAAAAAATAACCTAAAGGATCATAATATATGGATATAATTAGGTGCCTTATCTTGGTAACATTATCAATTCGACCCACTTTGCAATAGTTACAAACGATTTGATCCATCGTTTATGGGAGACATGTGAGTGGCGAATATTTTATACAATGAGTTTTTATAAGGCTGCATCACAAAATATTTAATCTCTCTTTAGAAATCTGTTAATTGACAAGATTAATATTTCATAAGGATGATCATATGCGACTCTATCTTAATCCTGAGTGAGTTATGAACTTCTGCCTTTGAGGGCTTGTCCTTTAATTTGTGTGGATTAGAGTGTCTTTTGTTCTCGATTCAATGAGCCTACAATGTTGAGGGTTGAGCAAATAGGGAGCTGAGAACATAATCTCATAAGATGAAATTCACTCCGACCCAAATGGGGTAAATAGATGACTAGTTCCCCTAAGTGCTCATTTTAGGACTTGAACAATAGGGCTCAACCTACTCACTGGTCCAAGAGGGACTTAGTTTATGGTTGGATCATAAACAAATTGTTCATTTGATGATCAGTGGTACTTAAGATGCAAGATGTAATTACATAGATAAAATGAGTTTTAACCTAACTATAACTACAAACAACTTGTGAAGGATCGACTTGCATGTTTTTATATCCATGAACGCAACTTGTCCTACAGTGCACTGTGCATAAGAGTGCAATAACTCTAGGTCTATAGTGGAGAGACCTATAGCTAAAGATTGAAATTAATTCATTAGTTTTGTATCATTAGAGCATCTGTACGTCCATAATGTCTCATTGCTAGCTCATATGAACAAATATAGATCAATTTAATTAAAAAAAATTGGAAAGGTTCAAATTAATATTTAATTTGAAGTGTTCAAATTAATATTAATATATTAAATATAAAAGAAAAAATATATTTATTGTACTTGATACATTAAATATTAAAATCTTTAATGTATTAAGATACACCAAAGATATTTATTAAATTTGAATAGATTTAAATTAGAAAATAAATATCAAAATAGAATTTTGAAAGATTGGAATATGATTCCAATTGGGTGAATAAATATATTTTAATATATTAGATATTAAAAAATATTATTTAATTATTTTTCCTAAGTTACTATAAATATGGGATGAGTTATTTAGTGCTGCAAAAGGAGTTCCCACCTTGTCCTTCAACCTCTTGACAAACATACAAGAGAAGGGGCTTGGAGTTTTCGATCAGCTGTCGTACGGTCACTGCCGTGCAGATCATCGATCGCCATGGCCTGCCATTCGAATGCCACCAAAATCGCACCAATCAACCCCTCGAGCCTCTCACACCCAGTCGCCGATCTTCGTCGTGCGTTGATCCAAGCCACGCGAACCGTTCAATTGCATCCAGCCATTCATTGTCAGTTGTCGAAGCTAATCACGTCGGTCGCACCACAACTAATCTGATCGACGCGAACCTGTAGTCGCGTCGCCGCCTAGATCCTCGTCGTTCGACGCCAGATCTGAGCACCTCCAGCCTCGATTCTTCTTTGTCGCCCTATTTTCTGCCAACGCTGGCTGAAAATCGAACCAGCCCGTTTTGGTCTCGATTTCAACTTTCGTTAGTGGTAATTGACCTAATTATCATTGGATTTCAAAAATAAGTTTATATGTGTATGAACTAATAAGGAAATTTATAGTTTTGATTTAGGAGTTATTTTTAAATCGGAAGCATAAGATGATTTTCAAAAGATTTTCTTAGACGAATTGATTTTTATGGACTTTATAAAGTAATTTCGCTTTACTTTACTTTCATTTTTTTGTTTGATAATTCAAACCTCATTTATTTCATTATCAAGTAATTCGATTGGTTCCCTTGGGATTCGACTTAGTCCACTATTTCTACAAGTTAAATATAGGAAACCACTAAATATTTTAACCCGATCACGACCCAACAAAGAAAGCTTTTTCCAACACAAGTCGGGATGCCGGTAACTTCGATTCAATAATCACAGATACACTTTCAATACCTAAATAACTTACTTCAGTATTTTTTATTCAGGTTCTACGCATTCTTTATTTTTTCTGTATTTTTGTGAGGCGAACCTAGCTAAAGCTAGAACCGTTATCTTATGCCTTGTCTAATGCCACCCCGACGAGGGTGAGTCAGTTAGCTACTAAAATGATTAAAGCTTTTAAGTTGATAGTCTCCTTAAGAAGATTTAAAGACAATTTAATTTTAGAACCAAATTAGTACAAGAAAGTCAGGGGAACTCCCATCTCGATGGAAGGGAGAAAAGTTTTGTTGTCAGTATGAAATAAGTAAGTTTGTTCTTTCGGGGTTACCTCCAGCTCATGGATAGGCTCATAGAGTTCAAGTCAAGAGTATCAATTATGTTTAAGGCTCACTATAGAATGACCCACTATAGTGAAGAAGTTGAAGTTATAGTTACATGACCATTTAGATAAAAGGTGTATACGCCACAGTGTGTCGACTCGAAGAATGACCCGTGTGAATTCTCGCGAGGGACCACAAGACTCTTAGTAATCGAGGGATCAGTCTTGTCAGAGTATTATGACAAAATCATCAATCAAGAGAGGCTACTTAAGAGCGAGAAGAGAAAATACGAGCTAAATATCCCAAACTATTTCAAGATTATAAACTTTCGAGGATGAAAGTTCTTGAGGAAAGATTGTAACGCTTGGTATTTCAAGGTTGGTTAATTTAAAGTTTGGTGCAAAATTCCTTAGAAAATGACTATGTTGAAATTAAAATCCTATGCTTGATTGGGTTAGTTGTGAAGGGAAATTAAATCTAATTAAAATGGAGTTGAAAATTAAAGCTTTCATGTTTGGGTTCGATTATTGATCAAGTAACTTTGAAGTAGGAATGTAATTGTAGGAAATTTTGTCGGAACAAAAGCTAAGGTAAGGGATCTCACGTTGATTTTTAAATCGGGAGTCAAAGATGAGTTTCAAATGATTTTGCTCCAAATACTTGTTTTGAGACAAATTGATTTTTAAAGAATTTAGAAAGGAATTTTACTTCACTTTTATGAAATTCATAATGTTTACTTATTTGGCGATTTTTCTATGTTCTTATGATTAATATATGTATAAATTTTGAGTTATAATTATGCTTATATGAGTGCCATGATTTTTTGCATCATTGTACATATATATGTGTACATGTGAATGAATGAATGAGACCTCATTGCATACTATTTGTTCATAAAAATAATTACGGTGCCTGTGACAATTAATCTCCTAAATGATTTTTCTTGGGATTTTAGAGGACTCCATATGATCTAGGGTTTGAGAGAATATTAAATGATTTTTACTGGAGTTTGACATATAATTTAGGGGGAGGTTTGGGAGTATCCTAAATAATTTTTACTGGGATTTGAGAGGATACCACATGATTTAGGGTTTGAGAGGACCTTAAATGATTTTCTTAGGATTTGAGAGGACCCATATGACTTGGTTTGAAAGGACCCTAATTGATTTTAACCAGATGAATTAATTGTCCACACTAAACTGAATTTGAAAAGCCATGATTGTATGAAATGAACTTTTTAGGTTCCACATCAATGAAAGTTTTAAAGTTACAATTTAAAAATCATGTTGTGTGTGATTGCATCACCCAAGTATTATTTTATGATACTCACCTTTTAAAAAATATATATATACTTTCAGGTAAAGGCAAAGGCAACCCAGATGCATGACGAGAATTACGCTTCCATAGCCATGGGAATAGAAAGTCATGTCTTATGCATCTTTAGAAACTGTCATTTTTCTGATTCCTTCATTTGGATGTTATTTCGTTTTAAATGTTAGGTTTGATTTTATGAAACTGAAAGGTTATTTTCGGTCACTTTACTTTAAATGATTTGATTATTGGAATCTCGACAAAAAACATAATTTGATTTTAATCGTATTTATTTTCTTTATAAATGTTTAACAACTTTATATGCATGCATGATTAGTAATGGTCTTAGAAAAAGAGTCATAAAATTAGGGTCGTTACAAGAAAATTCTCTCTAGACTTCATTCTCTCCAATCCTTTGGAGATTTTATTCCAAGAGGCTCCCACAAGTATTGATTTTATGCTCGAGTCAAAGTCAGAAAGACTTTGTAGAGAAGATAAAAATCTGTTAGAAAATATCTTCATATTACATTTCAATGTAGTTTGCTTAGCCTTAAGTATTTTTAGTTTAATTTTAAACAAAGATCAAAGACGATCCAACTCTTCTGTTGCATGTGAAGTTATTCCTTCACATATATCCATATTTGTCAACAAAAGACAACATTAGGACAACCGTGACCTCACGATTAGATTAATCAACAAGATCTCATGGCCACACATCCACATACAACATCATGAATCGTGACTTTTCATACCAATCACAAATCCTTAATCTCAACCATAAAGTCATTAATTTATAATTCAACAATATTCTTAAACAAGAACTTCACTTAACCGTGGCCTCTATGTGCATTAGTGGCATGAATTCCCAAATAGTTCAACCTAAGATTAATTTCCCTAAATAGGCTAGAAATCAGACTAATCCCCTAGGGAAGTTACTAAGCAACATTGTCTGCATCGAAACTTTGGCAGCATAACGACGCTACTAAGATAAAATCGAAGTTTCTTCCTGACCTGTTTAAGGCACTCCAAAAGGTTTATTAAACACCCAACCTCCTCCAAACTACAATCAACAAATGGTTGAGCCTCCAACAAATCATAAAGTAATCAAATAAAGCGGAACTCAACATGATCAAACTTTAACTAACACCTATATGCAACTAACAACTTCAAAGGAAAGAAGGAAAATGAACATAACACATAAGTTATAAGTATAAATATCCAAAGCATTTAGGAAAAATCAAAACTCTAAGGGACACTAATCCTAATGCACGAAAGAACGTCATCAAGTCTCGTTAGGTTTCCACCATTGTCATTCATAATATAGTTTAACTTTTATCTGCAAACAAAAACATAGAAAGAAACGAGTGAGTATAAAAATACCCAGTAAGTAGCCCACTTACGCTCAATCCTATTTCAGCAAAAAAAACAAGACTCAACTCCTAAACTCACTCAAACCCTAAAACAGGTCTCACAACTTGCACTTCTCACCCTGAGCCACCCATGGTAATTTCTCGAGTTCTACCTTCAGTCTTAGAATATAGATTTACCATGCAATGAAAAAAGCCACCTCTCACGCTACAAACACACCTAGGCTCACCTCACCGCTAACATAGAGTCGTGTAATCAACACGCTCTATGAAGATCAACCTCTAAACTAGCATGGGACAATTGAATCCACCACTCCCGGATGTGGACACACTCCAGGTTCACGGCCTGCGCTCAATCTCTACGGGGCCACACCCCAGGCTCACAGTCTATACACAAACTCTACGGGGACACACCCAAGGCTCACCTCACTGTTAGCATAGAGTCGTGTCATCAACACACTCTATAGAGATCAACCCCTAAGTTAGCATGTACGACAATGGAATCCACTACTCTCGAATGGGGACACACCAAAGGTTCATAGCTTATACTCAATCTCGTCAATCTAGAGGTTCCGACTCGCTCAGGTGCAACTCAGGGTGTAGTAAGTATTGAGTTCCGGGTTTTATAAGGTTACTAGGGGTTCTAACTAGGCATTCCTAATATCCTCGACCCATTCTCAAGGGTCCTATATCCAGCTAGGTTCTCACTCTAACCAAGCTTTAACTCAAACATTCACCTATTAGGAAAGTTAGATACAACCCGAACAATACACCCCCACCTCACATAATAAGACACATAGTCATAGATACATGATAAATACAATCAAATATGATTCATAGGCTCGGGATAACATACACATAATCATGCCAAGTCCAAAAGCTCATAAAAACATGCTACACAAGTTCCACAAACGCTTAGATAACTAATCTAAGGTCTAAAACTAGCAACAATCTCAAGAATATACAAAAAGTAAATGTTGAATGATCCCCTTACTCCTTCACTTTAGGAGCTTGGCTTAAATCCAAAAGACTACTTATCTGATGTTTGAAGATTTAGAAAAAAAGTGTGTACTCCTAAACAACCACAACAGGGTCTAAAAAAAACTTAAGAAGTCGAAATTGATCGGGCTAGATCAACTCTGGCGAGCGGCAGCAATGGTCCGACGAGATGAAGAAAAGAAGAAGAAAGAGAAGAAGAGGAGAGTTTTGAAGTGCACCCCTTAGGTTGCAAATACTCTGGTTTAAATAGGTACCAAAAAGTCCTAATTCTTTTTAAAACAAAATCCTAATCCTTTTTAGAAAAAGAAATTCTAAACCTTTTTAAAGCATAAATTCTAATCATTTTTTAAACTTTGAAGCACTATTTCCTAATCCTGATCTGATTATTCAAGGATTCAAATCTAAAATAAATACAATTTAAAGCACCTAATTTTACGGGGTGTCACAATTTGCGTGAAATTTTGCATATCAATATTTAAAAGATTTTGTCCCAACCATATCTAAATTGGAATTATACCATGTGTAGTTTGTGTAACTCTATGTCATTAACTCCATAGTTATGTCAATTTAAATGACATGCTAAAAAAACATAGAATGAATAAGTTCAAAATAAGAAGGGTATTTAAGTCAAGTTTTGGGATTTTAAAAGTATATTAACAAAGTAGTTGGACAAAAAGCTCAAACATTGATAAATGAACTTTTTTTCCAAGTAATTTCTCTAAATTTTCATAAATTTGGGTAGGTGTCAAAAGTTAAAGTACTTAATACATGGAAAAGTGAAATTAGTATATAGAATTACATAGAGAACAAAATGTGCATAGTTTCTGTAATTTTAATTTGATTAAATTAAATAAAATACATTTTATATGTTATTTTAAAATGTATAAATTAAAAATAAATAATATATATTTAAGTTATTTTAATATAACTTAGTTAAAAATTAATATCATACCTATACTTCCCTTTTTTATCGAATTTTAAAACTAAATATTTTCTTTACTATAACTAATTTAAAACTAATATTATTTACTTTATTTTAATAAATTCAAAATAAAAGACTATATATTTTTGTTACATTAAATATTGTTAATTTTAAAATAAAATATATTCAATATGTTCACTTAAAATTAAAGGTTCTTTTTTAAAATATTATAAGTAAGTCGTCTAAAATATATTTTTCTATCTTAAAATTAAAAAGTATTGAACTATTGTTAATTGAATTAAATATAAATAAATAAAAAGAATAATTTTATTTAGATTAAGATAGTATAATTCTAGGTTCTTAATTGAAGAATAATTATAGAATTGTAATTTTTTTTTAAAAAAACTTTTAATAGAGAAAAAATAGATAGGGAATGAGAGAAAATAGTGAGATCCATCATAATTATATATGAAAAAAAATGGAGAGAGAAATGATAGGTCCCACCATAATTATTACAAAAGTAAAGAAAGAGTTACGAGTCTCATTAACTTTTTGTAATTTCAAGAGAGTTCATGGGTTTAGAAGATGTATCCCATAGGTTTGGATGAGATTTGTTGTTTGAATCCAAGGAAGAAAAGCCTACCTCTCAAACATGGGTTTGGATTTTGGAATACAATCCAATCCAATCCAAACCCATCCTCCAAACACTGTCTTAACTTACATGAAAGTACTTGAAGAAGATTGCCCAAGTAATTCCAAGATTCAAGGCAACCTAGAACTAGAATACTTAATCTCAAATTGCCAAACAAAGTCCTAAAAACAATTAACAAAACAAACTAAAATCCAACCATGAGTTCTAAAGTGTTTAGGCAAAACTTATCCAATAAAAGTCATCCCAAACAACACCTTCATGATGAATTTGATGTCAAATTGATCCGAATTTGAGACCCGATCTCTAAATGCAATGGGTAACCTCAAACAAGTCCAACACATAATGGGTAAGTTTAAAAATGTCAAAACAACCCTTACATTTAACCTTAAAAATCACAAACCACCTCGAAACCAAATCGAAAAACTTACCCACTTCAAATCGAGACCAAAAGCGGTTGCATGAATAACACACTTGCCGAAAAAGACTCGAAACACCACCCACGATGTTGTCCAATTGCTAGAGAGTGAGAAAACGGTTCAGGGTAGCAGATCTAAAGCAAATAGGAAGGGACATGGAAACTACGCGACACCATACGTGACGACAGTGGCAGTTTAGGGGTTGAGACACGAGTGTTTGGAGGCAGGTTGATCGGATTAAAATGTGGGACTTTTAGAAAATATTTTTAATTCAAAACAAACTCTAGTCTAGTGCAAGTGTAAGTGCAAGTGCGCATTGTCGATTGTAAGTAATAAAACTAGGGTTTCCAAAGTATCATACTCAAGAGAACATATTTTAACAAAATCTGTTAAGATGACGCAAATGTGTTTCCAAAATGATACAGCGGTAACCAAGGGTGTAAAAATGTTGAGAGGTTGTTTTTGGTAACGAAAATAAGTGAAATCAATAAGTAAAAAAACGACGATTTCAAGTTCTGTGTGCCCCTTTGGAAAGAAATATCATCCAAAATTCAATTGCAATCATAGCTAACACAAAAAAACTATGTAAACTGGATTAAACTCCTATTCAATTTTGCTTTAGAATCTTTAGGAGACTAACAACCTGTTTTTTTTCACTGAAGTTGGACTTGGGTGTGTGCATGGATAAAAATTATTCAGGTTTGTTATATTGATTTTGAAAAATTAAAACCCATGTATTTATTATTGGTTAGTAAAAAAGTCTCTTAAAACATGAGATTTTTTACCCATCGAAGATTGGACTTTTTTTCGTGGGATATCTAATTAGGATTGAGAATGCGAGTGAAGAAGTGAAATATCGTGATTTGCTCCTTTCAACACCATTGTTTATCTTCTTCCAGCGTGAGTTTGCTCTTTGAACGTGATTTTTCTTCTTCAAAGAATTTGTTTTATCACAATGTTTAGCGAAGGTTAGTAGATAAAATACAGTAAATAAAATTATCAAAGTACAACAATGTCAAACCCTAAAATAACAGTAGCTAAAGGAAAAAAAATCCTAGATCTCCCTAGTTGGTCGATTTCAAAAACCCACAAATGAATTATAAATCTTCACCTCCATTATTTTCATAGAGGGACCAAACCGTTGAGATTACATGACTAAAAGATGAAGAAGAAGTGCGTTGAAAAAATAAAGAAAAAAAAAGAAAACTAATGTTATCCACAACTTCTTGGTAGAAAACCCATGAAAATGCCTTCTTTTTATAGGTGTTACAAGATAGGGGTTACAATTGAATCCATCCTCAATCCATGAGTGATCAATTGGGCATCATTCTAGGTTTTAAACTTTTAAAAAATGAGTAAGATTTGATCAAATCCTGTAATTTTTGAAATTTGTGGCGTTTTCTCGAAAATTCCAAAATGTAGTTAGAATTTTTTCATGCATTTTATCTTGCATTCTTGCTTGTTATTCTTCTGCTCTGCAGGTAAAAATGCCAATTGCATTTTCTCTTATATTTTTCCTGTTTACTCCAAATCTATACAAAAATAATGAAATTAGTTCAAATTCATTCTTTTCTCAATTATTTTTCACTTCCCACTATTTTTAGCAATTCTTAGCAGGTTTTCAAGAGTTTTACTCATTAATGTTATTTTTCGCTTGCTTGGTAATCAATGAACATATAACAATCACAAAAATAACCTAGTCAAGGATTAAATAATCCTCATAAATGAGAATTATCACTGTTGTTGTCAAATTTTGGAAAGGAGAATGTACCTGACCTCCACGTGACAACCACTATGAATTTGTATTATTCGAGAAAGAACGCGACCTGCAAGACAAGTGAAAACCTTGGTATCAATGTGACGTTTTCCACACCAACTCTAATGCTTAAATTAGAGAATGAAGAAAAGTGTAGACAACTTTAATTCAAAGAATGAGGGTTCATTTGAACTCTCTATATTTGAGTCATAATGATCTATTTATAGGATATTTGATTTTCCTATTCGCTTCCAGATAAAAATTTAAGTAGATTTCTCTTTCTATCTAGGAATGAGATTTAAAAGAATCTTATCTAGTAAGATTCCCTTTACAATTCATATTTATCTTTTTGGTCCAAATTCACCCATAACAGCAAGATAGACAATCGAATTATCGACCATTAAAATAGTAATTCTTATATTATTAATTGAGCAATGTTCGAATTCATAGAACATTATATTCTTGGGAAAGTAAGCATATTCCAGGTCGGTTGTTTTAAATTTTGAAGTATTTTATTTTTAAAAAAGTAATTTTAATAAATTTGTAATACTTGACAGTCACTCGAAATGACTTTTTAGAAAATGAGTTTGAGAAATAAGTTATCATGATTGAAGTATTTAAAACCATGTTTTAGAGAAAGAGTTTTAATTTAAGGTGTTTATCTTGGAATCACTCTCAAATTTTGATGAAATATTGAAATGATCAAAATACCCTCACACCTACTACTACACCTTTTGTAACGCCCCAGTCCCAGGACTCCTTGCAACCTGACCATGTAACCATATCATCTATACCATCCTTGAGACGCTTGTGAGATTGAAGACTTTCCTCACAAACCAACACGGGTCCCTTTAGCATGTTTTCTCCTTACTCACATGCTCCCTAGGAAAATTCCCAAGAGGTCACCTAACATAGGATTGCTCCAAGCCAATCACACTTAATTTTGGAGTTCCTATAATTGAGACACCGAAAATGAAGGTGCACTTTGTTGGTATAGATAGTAGTTATCAATTGTTTTAAGTTTTTCTCAATCATACTTTCATATCCTCAGGATCCCTCTCATTCAGATGTGGTCCCAGTTCATTCATGTACTCCTCCTTATCTCAAGTGTCACATGCCCACCAACTTCTTCTTTGGTTCGTTCTTGAACCACATATGAAACTACCATCAATTTTCTATTACCTATCAAGGGGACATAAAGATCTTACCTCTCTAGCGACTCACCTTTGTCGTACAAAAGTAGGTTATTATAAGTCCTAGATGATGAGAAATCAGAAGAGAGCTGTCAGAAGAGGCGCACAAAACTTTTTTTTTATGCATCCTAGCGTTACCAAGATGTTCAAGAATCTCAAGAGGTTATTGGTGGCATACTATGAAGAAAATGAATGAGGACATTTCTCAGTTTGTTAGTAAGTAAATTGACATGTCGATAAGCGAAAGTTATAAGGCAAAGACTTGATGGTTTATTGTAACCTTTCAATATTTCAAGTTGCAAGTAAAATGTTGCTATTAATTTTATCACATGCCTACTTTAGATAGTAAAAAGATACACAACAATTAAGATGTGTGGATTATCTAACATGCTTTAATTCAAGTAAGGTCACCTATTTGATGAAAATGAGGATGAAACTATACTTGAATGAAACAGTTAGATCTCAAGGTCTACCATTGCCAATAGTGTCGGTTAGAGACCTTTGAGATACATTGACATTTTGGCAAAGATATAAAAAGCACTTGGAACTCACTAGGATTTTAGTTTTTTCATTTTGATTCGAGGGCGATGGTTAGATGAAGCATTTGAATCAAATTCTAAAAGGCATGTTTGGGTGCGGGAAGTTAGTTTTTATTTTTGTTTTTTTTTTGTAACGGTGTGTCAGGTGTAATTTTTAAGGGTGTGCAATAAATACTCTCTTCCTAACTTGTGTTTAGAAACTTGCAATCAAATGAACATTTGTCATAGGAAGAAAGATTATATACCAAGATCTAGGCAATTGAGAAGTCGAGAAATCGATTGGCGAAACAAACAAATGAGACTAAAGATGAAGTATCTAGAGGAGGGAAGATTGTAACACTCAACATTTTCAGGTACCAATTAAAAGTTTTCAAATTCAAAATTTACTTAATTGGGACCGATTTCATGTTATGTAGAAATTTGAGATTTAAAATTTGAAGACTTGCATAGGAATAGTAATTGAAAAAAATTAGTAGGGAGAAAGTGTTACTTGAGTTTGAGGCATTGTGGTGGTTAAATTGAAAGAGAAGGGCATTTTTGGAAGAAAGAGAAAGGTGCAATTAAGGTTTTCGATTAATTCCTTTTCATTCCCATTTTTCTAGACATCTTCTTCTTCCTCCATCTTCACCTTCATAAACTCTAGCTGACAATACCTCCATTGAAGCCTCATTTTTTCGATCAGCCTTCGGTCAGCAAGCCAGGCGTCCACCGCGCCCGATCTGCTCTGCCCGACGGGTCGTCGTCGTCGTGCGAACCGCCTGCAACCCGAAGGCTAGCCCAACCGCACGCTATTGTTCCAGACGAAACGACAAGCCGCACATGCCACCTCCTTGGTTGTTGCCTTGTCGCAAGCGTCAGCCACCATTGGAGCTCGACGGAGCTTCACTGTCGTGTGTCGCAATCCGGCCCGAGTAGATCACCACGCACAAACTGCCACTTTGGTTGGTTTGAAAGACCCAATTCCGATCGATTTTTGCAATGATTTGGTCAGTTCCAAGTATATCAGCCAACGAATGACCAAAAACTGTTGTCCACATGTCGCCATCGTTCGGTCATGGGACGTCGCTCGCCAGATTGAGTGATTTTTAGCCATTTCGACTCCCGAGCTTTATTTTGACCTCCGTTGTGGAAAATTCGATTAATTATTGCTAGATATGTCATGTAATTCATGTATAAACCCCCTAAATGAGAGGTTTGTCTTATTATTAGGGAATCAATGGTACCGAAGTCAAATGAGTGCCTTAGAAACCTGGTGATCACGAGTTAGGGAAGTCTCCTATTACGAATTAGTTAAGCAGTCAGTTCAAAGAAATTAATTGAAGTTTTTTAAAGTTCGCTCTAAGTTCTTTGATTTAAGGAATTAACGAATTTAATTTAGGATTTAATCTAGGATTTTTGGATGAGCTACTTAAGGAGGGGAGCACTGTATTAGAAAGTTAACTTTGTGAGTTGGAGCTATAGGTGATCGCTACACCACATGCAAGTGCACGTGATCGAAGTAATATAAAACTGTAAGTATTCCAGAGTATCGAACCTATAGAGAATAGATTTTAACAAAACTTATTTAGAAGGCAAAATACGCTAACAATAATGCAAGTGGAGAACCAATTTTGTAGAAGTATTTTGAATGATATCTATGCTACTGGAAATTATTAAAAAGAAGGGAATTCAAGTTGCTCTTGCGCTTTCGGAGAAAATACTCCAAAAAATGCAGTATCAATTGTACCAGCAATCGTAAACCTAAGTAAACTGAATTTAACTCCTATTCGGTTTTGCTCTCAAAACCTTTAGGAGACTAAGCAATCATATCAATATGTCTATGGATAATTGAGCTTAGATAATTCGGTGCACAACCCTATGCGTCTTGGAGTCTCGCCCTACGTCTAGGGTCAAAGTTTCGGATGTTATGTCTAAGTCCTTTCCTCCATTGTTTTTATAAGATTCGATATTCCTTAACCCTTTCAGTATTAATTTCTAGCGTGGTGAGTAAATCCTAGTGATCGGCTAGGGTTACCCAAATTACATTCAATAAAAACAAATTTAGAATTAGTTGTCGAGACAATTACTTTGTTACTTTAAGCTTGACATCTCTCTTCTAGGGCATTCACACCTTAAACTCCTAAAGAGGATTTAGCTCATGATGGAAAGGAATAAAAATAGAAAATTAATAATTAAAAACTTCATACTTTTCGAAAACTAAAAAAAAAAAAAAGGATGAAAGTGAAAATAGAATTAATCTACAACCTATTTGTTACTTTCTGAATGTTTGTTTCTAAATTTAGCGATGAACTGAGTAAGGAAAGTAAAACAGTAAATAAAAACAAAGAACACTCATAAAAAATGCTTAAAAACCCACGAACACTTTATTGCATATGAAAGGGAAGTACAAGAACTTAATCCTACTTTGATTCTAACGGAAATGAACATGAAAACAACAGCTGATAATTCTAATTTATGAGAATTATTTAGCCTTTAAATTTAGTTATTCTTGTGATTTTTATCAATATAATTGGATGAAAATTTGAAAATGGTTGGGTGTATTGACATAAATGTTGGAGAATCTTTAAATTAAGTAAGTGGACAAAATAATGAAAAAGAAAATAAAAATCAAACTTACTTGATGTTTTTATGTAGGAAATTAAAGATGGCAACATATTTTGACTTTTAAGGAAAATTTGCAATTCTCCCAAAAATTTGTCTCTCCACGATTTTAGCTGTAATTTTGGGTCGCATAATTGTGCATTCTTCAAGAAGGAAACCTTAACCCAAGTCATCTATAAATAGGGGAGGAGAAGTCACAAGAAGATCATCCATTTTTCTGTCGTTTCCAGCCTCTCATTGCTACTGTTTTATATTTTTTGTTGTATTTTCTACTGTCAATTTTCTGCTCTTAATTATCTACCGCTGCTTTTTTCTTATGTTTTCCAACCGCTTTTCAACTTTAAAACTCAATCCTTCCTCAACGAAAGTTGAAGAAAGTAAAGATTCAATTCCCTTTGAAAAAAGTGGAGTTGAATCGATTGAGTACGAAGTGAAAAAAAAGGGTTGTTGTGTTCTTTTATTTTTTTCATTTATTTTTTTTCTTATTTAAGTCATGTTTCTATTTTAGAAACTTAGTTGTTGCTGCATTTTTATTCATTTAATTGTATTTTGACATTCAAGTTAGTTGTTCAAATTTCATTGTATTATCGACTTTGAGTTCTTAGTTCCTAATAAAATTTTGAGCTTGTTCAAATTAATTTTCTTCTTGCTAAAGTTTTATTCTAGTTTGTGTTTGTTTTTTTAGTTTTAATTAAGTTATTTCATTACTACATTCTAGAATTTTATCTATTTTTTCTTTCATTCTTAGTTATGCATTTTTATTATTTTAAAGCTTTCTTTTCACTTTTACAATGAGAAACTAATTTTTCCTTAGGGATTCAAGTTTGTGAATGCCCTAGAGGAAAGATGTAAGGCTCAATAGTAAAAACAATCTAGCTAACTCTTGAACTTAGTTTGCTTTTGGTGAGTTCAATGTCGGATAAACCCTAGTTGATCATCTAGTGTTGCTTGTTGAGCTTAAAACTTAATACCAAAAGAGTTAATTGGTCATCTGACTCAATTGACCACTTAAAGCCGAAGTGCAAGTTATGTATGTTATACTTTTTAAAGGAAATTCTAGGTCCTACTGTGAAGGGAATGAGAATCCCACGCAACGGAAGACGATTGAATCGTCGTGGTGAAATTGTGCAACTAGAGTTTCTTTGAAACGATTTAACACTTAAATCTAGGCTAAACATACAAAATGGAAAGGAAAACCAGTAAAGTTAAGTAAACTTACTTGTTGAAGACTTTCTTCACAATTCCTTCCCAACGAAGTCACGAACTCTTCGTGTTCTCTCGATCTCTTCAATCCCAAACTTATCCCACGAACAAGAACGCAACACAACCACTCGGAATCTGGGTTGTTCTTCTTTTGGAAAGAAGGAAGTTGTGGGACTTTTTTGTGTTTTGGAGAAGGGAGGAGAGTAGAGAGAGTTTAGAGAGAAAGTTCTCTTCTTTTTGGTGAGAATCCAAAAAAATGAGAGAATGAGATGAGTTCCTTCTTGCAAGAAGGGTTTAAATACTGGAAAAATCATGGAGTTAAAATCTCCACATTATTACCATTTTACCACAACCATAAGTTATGCAAATCATATTTGCATACCATATATTATAAGATATCTCATATCTAATATTACAAATCACATTTGTAATAATTGTGGATTTATTAAATTGAATTACATTCAATTTAATTTCTCTTAATTAATTTCTCCAATTAGCCCTAATTCAACTAGTAGGCTAATCTATAGTTTATTATGAATCTCATTCACATTAAACTATATATTATATCATTCATATCTCATACAAATGACATAAATGCCTTTTAAGTGAATTTGAACACTTCAATTCACACCAAAACACTAACCCTTCTTTTAACCTAGATTGAGCCAACCGAGAGACCTTATGGACCTACAGTGACGGGCTCCAATGATCTGAGATTAACCTATCAAACTCTTTGACCCGGTTAATCAACATTCATTAGCTACGGTAACACTCCACTATAGCCCGTAGCTGCACTCCCGTCAGTGCAGAATATTACGTGTCCACTGATATAACCAATGTCGATGAGTCAACCCTTCACAGGTTGTTCGTAGATACGGTTGGGTCAAATTACCATTTTACCCCTGTGTCTACTTCTTGTTCCTTAAGTCCCCATTGCTCCTCTAATGAACAACATATTGTGATGGTCCAACCATACACAACACCCTTCTCGGGCCAGTGAGAATGTGGGCACCCGTTGTCCAAGTCCTGGAGACAACACTTAAGGGAACAACCCCTCTAGTTTTCCTAAAGGCGGGAACGAGTGAATTCCATCTCGCGTAGTTAATTTCCGAGCTCCCTGCTTGGTCTTGCCCTTGAGAAGATAGGCATATTCGGCGAGTAACTGTGACCACCCTCACCCGTATTAGTCAAAGGACAGACCCCCGAAGACAAGAGTCCGTAACACGCTCAGGATTCAGGTCGAGTCATTAATGGTAATCTACGAAGTTATTATTCCTTACTGTCAACGGTGTTACATCAGTAGGTCTAATAATTCACGGTCCAGTCTTGTACAATCTCATTGCACAAAATGCCCCCACTCGCATGTCAATCATATGAACGAGTCAGATCACCTCGTTTGTATCTTAGACAAAGCGGGTCGCATCCATAATGTATCTAGGATTAGGTCTCCAACCCTATCCATATACTGTAGACCATTTGGGTCATTTACTCGAACGTGATCCTCCCTGTGTGTCCACTACATACCGTTCAAGTTCTAGTTCTCTCATAAATTCAATGACCCTGGAGTTTCGTTTAATGAAAAAGTTTATAAAAATTTGCGAGACACAAAATAATGAAATAAATAACACTTATTAATTTCAAACAGTAATTTACAAACACGAGATTAGGACAAAAATCCCAACATACTTATGAAGGTTTAAAGTCATAATTGTATATGTATGAATATTCCAAACCTCGGTAGTGAAATCACTTACTGAGTATTGTTTTATAATACTCACCCTTTCTTTTAAAAACGTTTTCAGGTAAAGGAAAAGGCATACAAGGCGAGTGGTGGGATTACGTTATGAAGGCCATGGGAATCTCAAAGTCATGTTTTTTCGGACTTTTTGAATTTAGTAGACTTTTAATGATTCTTTTCGCTTAAGTAGTATAGTTATTTTGAAATTGAAGCCAGACTTTATTTATGTTTATTTTAAAGGTTTTGATTGTTTGGGTTCCCAATAAGGAAATTTAAATTTGATTTAAACGAATTTTACTTAATTAAAAAAAATTTATTGCCTAAAATGCATGCATGAGTAGTAATGACCCTAGAATAGAGTCCTAGAAGTAGGGACGTTACACCTTTACTTTTCACCATGGTTGTCACTGCTCACTGTCGCTCATTACCAGTGCAACTCAAGTGACCACCACCTATCTTTGGTCCAATTCCAATGACCACTGTGATTGCCCAATTCTGGTGACCACTGCTTATCGTTAGTGACCATTCTGATGACCACCATCGACTACCACTTTAGTGACTCCCTTTCTCTGGCTGACGAACGACCATAGCATTTTAAATACATATTTGAATTTATTAGTTCATAATATTTAACAGTTGTCCTTTACAATAATTTTATATTAGTATAAACATTTTGAATGTAGAGTAAACCAAACAAATTTGTGTATAAAAAAAATTTCGAAAAAAATAACCAAACATATATGAGTGCTTTAATGTTAAACGAATTTTATAAAAAAATATTTATAAAAAAATGCAATAAAAAAACACTTAAATTAAACACAATCTAAATGAGCCTTCTTCGTTTAGAATCACTATTGATAACACCTGCTCTTGCAAAATCCTTTACGATTTTTTTTAAACGACTTTACAATAAAATATCCTTATTATTTGATAATCAAGTTGTAAATTTATACCCAGGAAGATTAAGAAGGATTTTTGATAAGTGTTGGGAAAAAACCTATCACTACTACCACAAGAATAAGCATAAATAATTGAGAAATTAAAAGAATACAACAAAATAAGAGACACAAGAATTTACGTGAAAAAAACTTCAAACTTGGAGAAAAAACCACAAACGAAAAGAAATTTCACTATGTGAAAAATTATTACAATCACACAGAATTCTCTCAAACCTGAGAATATAAAGAGGGAGTTTAACTAGAGTTAGTACACCTAGCTTAAAGTGCTTCTATTGGGATGCTTTAAAATCAAAGTCATAGGCTCCTTTTATAGTGTCAGGAGCCGATCACTTCTATGCACATTTTCGATGTGGGACAATTTCACTTCTAATATATTGCCAAAAACCCAACAAATTCTACCTTGGCAAGATATTTGAAGAATTCACAACTCTTGTTGCATCATTGTCATTACCGATAATCATAATCTTCAACTTAGAGAATTATAACCTACTCCTCCATAAAAGTAGACCACTTGGAATATCACCTTCCAAGACTTTTCTTTTTCGTCTCATGTCGATAAAAGGTACTGAAATTTATGGTGCAACTTCCACCTACTTGGCTCACCTAGAAGTTCTTCAGCCATCGACATAACATTCACCACACACCTTGCATAACCGCCAAATCAACGTTCGTGTGCAAACTTGTGGAACCGCTAACATCACATCCTCTATCATGACAAAACGGACATACCATGAGGATTCATTGTCTCTTTCTTCAAACGTAGTCAAAGAGAGACCACGTTAGCATCCGACCCAGAGCCTTTTGACGAACTTGCTCTGTTAGAACAATTCTTTTTTTTTTTGTGTCCAAACTGTCTGCATTCCCAACAACCTTTCTTTTGCACAAAGTCTTTTTCTTCTTCCAATTGCTAACTACTAGTGTTGAATCCACCTGTGAACTACATCTGCCACTCTTCAGGCTTCTTTCCTATGATAGAAGTTTACTAGTAGCCTCCACAAAATTCAAAGTCTCAGTGTCATGCATCAAGATTGGCTTCATGTGTTCTTAAGAAGATGAAAGTGACAAGATCAACCTAAGAACTTTATCCTCATCCTCTATCTTCACTCCGATCACCTCCAGCTCAAAGACGATTCCATTGATCTGAGATTTTCATACCTTCCTCCATTCGCAGCGTGTGAAAATTGCTTCTCCAGGTACAACCAATTTGAGATGCTCTTTGCCTGATACACCGCTTCAAGCTTCTCCCAAAACTCTTTGGATGTTGAAATTTCATGCACATTTGCAAGAATATTCTTAGTCAAATTTAGTCTGATTGCACTTGCAGCTCTCAAATCTAATTCATCACTCATGCTGGACTTCTTAGAACCTCTGCTGGAACCACCACTGGACTCTGTTGGATCACCATCACCGCTTAACTTTTCAGGAACATCACAGCTTGGTCTTCCCTTCAAAGCCTTGTGTAACCCAGATTGTATCAACACATCTTTGACTTGCACTTGCCACAACCCAACATTCATCTTTCCGTCAAATTTCTCCACGTCAATCTTTACTGGACTCATAAAACTAGACATATCTGCCTCACTCCTAGCGAATCTACAAATAGTAAACAATTCACTAAAGGGAATCGAAGTCACGCAGCAGAAGCGATTGCGAATCGCACGCTCTTGATTTAGTTACAACGATAAATTCAAGAACAAATAAAACTAGATTAAGCATATAAAACAGTATGGACAACAAGAAACTACCTTTGAAGAACCTTTCTTCGAGCGCTCCACTCTCCCACGATCACGATCTCAGCAACAGGAACTCCAACGTACGAAGACACGACCACCAGATCTTCTCCGTTGTTTTCCAGGTGAGGGAGGAAAGTGGGTTCCCTTTAGGAGAGGTGAGGTATTTTGAGAGAGATGTGTGCTTTGGAACTCTTCCAACAACACAACAAGAGAGAGCTTGTAATTCCTTATTTTTCCTTAACCTAGTTGCATCACATGCAACCATATATATAGAGAAATAGGATGAAAATGACCATCCTACCCCTCCTTTAATCTCTCTTTAGTATATAGTTTAAATATGAATCTCATTCACATTAAAACTATATATTATATCAATTATATCATATATAATTGATATAACACCTCATGTATGAAATTGAACACTTAAATTTCACTCCTAACTTTATACCCTCAATATTACCATGTTGAGCCAACGGAGGGATCTAATGGACCTACAGTTCAAGAGCTCCAATGATGTGAGATTAACTGATCAAACGCTTTGATCCAGTTAATCAATACTCATTAACTACAAGTCACTCCACTATAGACTTGTAGCTGCACTCTCCTCACTGTAGATATTATTGTGTTCACTAATATAGTCATTACCCATGAGTCCACCCTTCACAGGTTGTTCGTAATCATAGCTGGGTCAAATTACTGTTTTACCCCTGTGATTACCTCTTTGCTCCTTAAGCACCACTGATCCTCTAATGAACAACAAGTCTAAGGTCCTACCTTAGACTCATACCCTCATAGAGGGCGGGGCCCCGTTGTTCACGACCTGGAGTCAGTTCTTAAGAGAACAACCTATCTAATTCCTTAGTGTAGGAATGAGTGAATTCCATCTTACACGGTTAAGTTCCCAGCTACCTACGAGGTTCTGTCCCTGAGAAGGTAGGCTTATTGAGTCGGCTACAGGCCACTCTCACCCATACTAGTCTAAGGACAAACCCCTATAAGCAAGAGTTCTTAACTTGCTCAGGATTCAGGTCGAGTCACTAATGACCATCTATAAATTACTAGTCTTATCCTGTTAACGGTGTTACACTGATTAGACTAATAATTTGCGATCCAGTCATGTACAACTCTTCATACAGGATGCCCCCACTCGCATGTCAACTACATGAATGAGTTGGAGTACCTCATTTGTTCTAATTATAAAGTGGGTCGCATCCATGGTGTTACCAGAATGAGGTTTCCAACCTTATTCTTATACCATAGACCATTTAGGTTATATTCTTAAACTCAACCCAAATAGTGTCCACTACACTGATGTTCAAGGTAAATGTTATAACCTTGGAGTTTAGTTTATTGGATTATTAAAGCAAGACTGTAATTCTATTAAAACAAATAACACTTTATTTAGTTGATCAACACAAGTTTAGGGCATAAATCCCAACAATCTCCCACTTGACCTAAAGCTTGTGGAGTACTAAACATTAAAGTAATGTATGCCATGTAAAGGGCCTGATGTTTCTTGTTCTCCGAAGATACTTAAGGATTGTTTTAACCGTTGTCCAGTGTTCAAGTCCTGGATTGGATTGATACCTACTTACCATCCCAACTGCAAAATAGATGTCGGGCCTAGTACAGAACATGGCAGCATACATCAGGCTCCCAACAACCGAAGCATAAGGAATCCGTATCATATCCTCAACTCCTTGAGGTATCTTATGAAAATGTTCCTTAGACAAATGGATTCCATGTCTAAATGGCAACAAGCCCTTTTTGGAATCTTGCATCTTAAACCTTGACAACACTTTGTCATAGCAACAGGTGAAAATGTTTCCTCATAGTCAACGTCTTCAACCTGGGTATAACCCTTTGCTACTAGTCTAGCTTTAAAGGTTTACACATTCCCATCTACATTCCCATTTTGTAGAATTCACTGTTAAAACTATTTTAACTGAATTAAACCATTTACAAATAATTCTCAAGAAGAGCAACACATAGTACAATACTTTTCAAATGAAATAAACACTTTATTCAATTAAAAAAGGAAGTACAATGTTCGCTAAGGCAAAAAATTGAAATAAGGTTTCTAATAAACCCTTAAGCTACATGTTATCAAATAACAGCTTTTCTTTGCCAGACGATTGCTCTTTATCTGCTTCTTTTCCTCTTCTTCTGTATCTTCTTATGTAACGCCCCAGAACTATAAGCACCTTTTAAATTTGTGTTTTGGTCTAATTTATTGGAATTTAAATTAATTGGACTTTGAAGTTACAAATTCAAGATAATATTGTGTTATTTGAGAATTTGGGTTAACTAGAGGCCTATTGAAAACAATTAAATGTGTCAAAGGGGCATTTTGGTGGTTATGGTTAGACAAAGGGGCATTTTTGTAATTTGGTTAAAAGAGGAATTTAGGGTTATCTCTCTTAGGGTATCATCTTCTTCCTCCTCTTTCCCTTTCACGTGAGCAGCCACCCCCGACCGGCTTCAACTCCGAGCAACAGCCGTCGACGAAGTTTAGCCTCAATCGCCGGATTCTCAGTACAATCGTCGCTCTACCGTCGACAAGCCAACCATCCGTCCAAGCGCTCGAGCCTCGTCGGAATCAAGCCGCCCAACCGTCGTTATCTGCAGAGTCGTCTGAGTCCTCGCCGGAGATCGTCGAGGACAGAGTTGTGCAGCCATCGACGGAGTCGAAACCCCGCGAGTTCGTCGACTCCCCTCCCCTACACACAGATTACGACCGTCGACCACCTTTGCTCGGAGCCGTGGAGTTCGATCGAATGCTCCTGAGGTCGTCGGAGGTCGATTTCGTGGACTAACCGTCGGTTCGTCGGAGGTTGAGCGCTGCAGCAGGTCGTCAGAGGTCAGTTTGTGGGTCGTCGGTCTGACTTTGGTTCGAGTTTTTGGGGAGCTTTTCGACCGGTTTTCGACGTTCTAAGATCGGTTTTGGATAGATCGGGCCACGAGGATTTCAATGGTATGCTCCACGCTCCGAGACGCGCCGCCGCTTGCCGAAGCTGTTTTCGGTCCGCCTGTTTTGATCCCTCGAGTTCGCTTTCAGCCTCCGTTATTGGAATTCGAGTACCGAGCATGGTTGTGAGGAGCCTTGAGTTAGGAACGAAGCTTGAGGAGTTTCAGCTAAGTTGAGGTAAGGGATTTTTCTATAAATTATTTTAAAAGGGAAGTAAATATGTTTCCGAAAGTATTAGTTTAAAAAGAACGAATTTCAAGATTTATCTAAAGATGAATTTAGAAAAGTATTTCACTCTTTAACGGAGATGAATCCAAAAGATTTAAGGGTTTGAGAGGGCCCAAACTGAAATGATTTCAAAGTATTTGGAATAAATTTTGATCTGATCATGTATAGTTATGTAATCTGAGATCTTTCATATCATCATTTGTTTGATATATATATACGTATTTTAATTGCAAACGTATTTATGATTTATGATTGAAAGTCATGCCATGATTTATGACTTATATGATTGTTGCATCATTATGAATGCATAGGTATATCTCGATTGAATAATGGGACCTCATGCATATTGTATGTATACAAACATGTTATGTAGTAGTGTGGCAATTGTTCTCCGAGAATTTGTGCATGGTAAAACATGCATCGAGAGACCTATGGGTCAAACTTATAGGAGTCTGTGAGGACTCAAAACTTATAGAAGTGCAGTGAGGACTCAAAACTTATAGGGTGCAGTGAGGACTCAAACCTTAGGGGTCTGTGAGGGACTCAACATGAAAAGACTCAGGTAGACTCAATTGACCACGCATAGCCAAAGAGAAAAGTCATGATTTTATGAAAGAAAGTTTTAGGTCCCACTACAGAAAGCTTTATGATTTTAAAAGTCACGAATAATAGTCATGTTTAAAAAGTCAGGTTTGAAGAAAGGTCATATGCATGTGTTTGCATTTCCCGACCCCCACTTACTGGGTATTTCATAATACTCACCCCTTTACCTTTGTTGTGTTTTCTATGTTTTAAAATGTCTTCAGGTAAAGGCGAGAGCATACCAGGCGAGTGGCAGGGATGCGCTACAGAAGCCATGGGAACCGAGTCATGAATTCCGCATCCATGATTTAGAAAGAAATTTTAAATAATTATTGTCTTCCGCTTATGCAACATAGAGTTTTGAAACTAGAGGCCGAACTTAGTTATGTTTCTTGTAAACATTTTGTATTTCTATGGGATCCCAAATTAAATTGATTTTTATTTATCAACTTTTACTTATTTAAACTCAGTTAGGGCCTCGAATGCATGCATGAGTAGTAATGTCACTAGGAATTTATGTTATAAAAGTAGGGGCGTTACATCTTAAGTTCAGAAGTATGGCTGCAGTTCTTAGTCCCAGAGGATGAATCCTCCTGAGAACTTTTGGAATGGGCAAACAAATTTGCCTCTCCATTTTCTTGTCTCTTATCATCCATAAGAAACTGATAATTCTGCAGCTCATGTAGCAGAGAGGTCAGATCATACTCTATGTTGTTCATCGCTGCATTGCTACGGAATTGCAGAAAACTCTTCGGAAGAGATTCAAGGATGAACAATATCTGACATTTCTCATCTATGACCGCTTTGTTTAATTCCACTATATTGAAGTGGGCAATCAGATTGAGAACATGTTCTCTCACCGATGTTCCTTCCTTCATACGTGCATTATAAACGAATTTTAGGGCTTCATGTCGAATTTGTTTGGACGGTTGTCTAGACAATTTTAGCACAAAATCCATGATCTCTCGAGCTGAGACCTTGCCCTCCAGCCTCCTGGCTAAAACATCAGGTATGCTAACCAGGATATAGGTTTTTGCCTTTTCGTTGGAATTAATCTAGCTGTCATACGAATCCTCAACAGCTTGAGATGCATTTTGAGCAGGAAATTGAGGACACTCCTCATTGAGAACGAACTTAAGATCATGTGTAACCAAAATTATGTTGAGTCCATCCCTCCAAGTCATTATGTTCTCTTCGGTCAACTTCTTCGCACCCAATAAGGAAATAATAGAGCTAGACATTTTGCTGAAATTTTTACAAACAAACTTGTATGAGTTTCTTGCTATAACTCTAATCCAATCATGTTTTAACTAATTATCAAATGATTCCTAGGCCATTTATAATTTGCAATGATACTCCAAAGGTTTAGAATGTATGACACCGAAGGGTAATAAAAAACACTCCTCCTCTGGATCAAGACATTCTTGACCAAAACCTAATACCAGAATAACTCTTATTCCTACAGGTTTTAGTTACTATTTTTCGGTCTGGATACATACACAACTTATGTACCCCGTGAGTGTAACCCTCTGTCTTTAGATCCCAGAGTCTCGATCCAATAAAATCCGCCGAAGGGAGGACTAGATTGGAAAATAGGCTAAGGAAATCTTTATCCCTTTCGGGTGTCTACTTTGTTCGATCCCCTATGATCAAGCCCTCCTAAGGGATTGTCTGGTCCAGGCCAAACTAGCAGGCTGACCATAGTGGTCTAACGATGTAAACCGACAAAAGCGACCGTAGGTTTTGTTTTAACTAAACCTGCTCCAACTCACTATAAATACCCTCTCCATTCACCTTGATATTGACTCATACAAACACCACCAGAAGGGGGACGCTCCCGTTTGCGCCACGAGGCAAAGTATGAGTCTCATGGTGTGAACTTCCCGGAGATTGCGTAGGTGGAAAAATATGTATCTCATACACTTTTTCCTCCCACTGAATACTTTAAAGTTTATAGAAATCTTACTTAGGCTAAAACTCGACTAATGGTGTTACCTAACTCTATCAATATAACTCTTATATCGATAATCAATATAACTCTTATATTGATTTTATCCTAAATTTGTTAATATAACTCCTTATATTAAACCTAGAATTTCTAGTTTATTAACCTCTTAATAAACCCGCTGACGCTACTGTAATTTATAAAACTCTCTGATTAAATTTCACTCCTAAGTCAGTTCCGTAGAGTGTTCCGTTTCCAATCGGCTTAAATACCCCAGCCTAGACAGAACTTTCCTTATACAGAGTTCCTCTTTTAATCATAGTTTATAAATTACTTGATTCCTAATTCTAATCTAATTAGAACTAGATAACCTAAGGTCTATTATTTCCAAGTTCTAAACACTTTAAAACTAATAATTAACCTTAGGTGACATGCATCCTATGTTCTAGTGCTTGATCATTCACCACATGAATAATAAGACATTTATAGCATATTCATCTCATGAAACATAATGCATGTCAATGCTGCCCATAAATTAATATAACAACTTTATATTAATTAATCATGCAAACTATATAATATAACTCCGTATATTATAAATGTTGCATGAATATACTTAACCTAAGGTGGGATTTCTAAAATACAAGCATACACTATGCATGACAATAATTACACAACAATTGCATAATTAAAATAGAAAAAATAGACCAATTTTGACACCCTAATTTTAATTTTAATTAATATAACCTAATTATATTAATTAAATTAATTAATTAAATATAAATTAAATATAAAACGTTTTTGTATTTAATATATAATTAAAAAAACGTTTCTGTCCGTTGCTGCTTTGCGTGAAACGACTTTGGCATTGCAATGTTGATAGCAGCGTTGCAACGCTGCTCCTTCTCGTCTTCTGCCCAGCGTTGCGCAACGCTGCCTCCTGTGCGCGCCTTCTCCCGCAAGTGCAGTGTTGCAACGCCGATGAACAGCGTTGCAACGCTGCACACAGACAACAACTTGGAATCCGCATTCCTTGCTCGTTATCGCTCCAATCTTCTCAGCAACCGCTTTGCCTTGATCGACACGGACTTACAGACTCGATTTACAATTAAAATTGCCCAAAACACCAGACTCTTACATTGAACGATTCAATGGAAATTGTAAATCTAAGTGCCAAAATTGAAAACATCTAATTTTGCAAAACCGTTCATACATCTCATGCAAAAACAGTAAATCCCACCTTGTTCTTGAAAAATCCAGAAAATAAATCAAGAACGCAATTGGGCTCCGATACCAATTGAAGGTAATCGAAGTCCCGCAGCGGAAGCGATTGCGAATCGTGCGCTCTTGATTTAGTTACAACAAATAATTCAAGAACAAATAAAACTAGATTAAGCATACAAATGTAATGGACAACAAGAAATTACCTTTGAAGAACCTTTCTTCGAGTGCTCCACTCTCCTACGATCATAATCTCAGCAACAGGAACACCAACTGAAGACGCGACCACCGGATCTTCTCCGTTGTTCTTTAGGTGAGGGAGGAAGGTGGGTTCCCTTTAGGAGAGGTGAGGTATTTTGAGAGAGATGTGTGCTTTGGAACTCTTCCAACAACACAACAAGAGAGATTTTGTAATTCCTTATTTTTTCTTAACCTAGTTGCATCTCATGCAACCATATATATAGAGAAATAGGATGGAAATATCCATCTTACCCCTCCTTTAATCTCTCTTTAGTATATAGTTTATATATGAATCTAATTCACATTAAAACTATATATTATATCAATTATATCATATATAATTGATATAACACCTCATGTATGAAATTGAACACTTCAATTTCACTCCTAACTTTATACCCTCAATATTACCATGTTGAGCCAACGGAGGGATCTAATGGACCTACAGTTCATGAGCTTCAATGATGTGAGATTAACTGATCAAACTCTTTAATCCAGTTAATCAATATTCATTAACTACAAGTCACTCTACTATAGACTTGTAACTGCACTCTCCTCACTGTAGATATTATTGTGTCCACTGATATTGTCATTACCCATGAGTCGACCCTTCACAGGTTGTTCGCAATCACAGGTGGGTCAAATTATTGTTTTACCCTTATGATTACCTCTTTGCTCCTTAAGCACCACTGATCCTCTAATGAACAACCAGTCTAAGGTCCTACCTTAGACTCATACCCTCATAGAGGGCGGGCCCCGTTGTTCAAGACCTGGAGTCAGTTCTTAAGGGAATAGTTAAGTTCCCAGCTACCTACGAGGTTCTGTCCCTAAGAAGGTAGGCTTGTTGAGTCGGCTACAGGCCATTCTCACCCATACTAGTCTAAGGACAAATGCCTATAAGCAGGAGTTCTTAACTTGCTTAGGATTCAGGTCGAGTCACTAATGACCATCTATAAATTACTAGTCTTATCCTGTTAACGGTGTTACATTTGTTAGACTAATAATTTGCGATCCAGTCTTGTATGAACTCTTCATACAGGATGTCCCCACTCGCATGTCAACTACATGAATGAGTTAGATTACCTCATTTGTACTAATTACAAAGTGGACCGCATCCATGGTGTTACAAGAATGAGGTTTCCAAACTTATTCTTATACCATAAACCATTTAGGTTATATTCTTGAACTCAACCCAAATAGTGTCCACTACACTGATGTTCAAGATAAATGTTATAACCTTGGAGCTTAGTGTATTGGATTTATTAAAGCAAGACTGTAATTCTATCAAAACAAATAACACTTTATTTAATTGATCAAAATTACACAAGTTTAGGTCTTAAATCCCAACAATCTCCCACTTGACCTAAAGCTTGTGGAGTACTAAACTTTACAGTAATGTAAATACAATAAACTCGGGCATTTAAACCCCTTTGTACAATATACTCCCACTTGCCCTAGTTGGGGAAGACTTGTAAACCTAGACCTTCTAGGTGACTCTTAAATACTTTAGGCGTGAGAGTCTTTGTAAAACGATCAGCAATGTTGTGCTCTGAGGCTATCTTCGTGACAATCACGTCTCCTCTATGCACGATGTCCCGGATGAGATCATACTTTCGCTCTATGTGCTTTCCCCTCTTGTGACTTCGAGGTTCCCTCGAATTTGCCAATGCACCACTGTTATCGCAATACAGCGTGATGGGCAAAGTCATATTTGGAACAACTTCCAAATTTAACACGAATTTCCTTAACCAAACGACCTCCTTGCATTTCCTTACCGCTTCACAAGCTGCTACATATTCGGCCTCCATGGTGGAATCAGCGATGCATCTTTGCTTGACACTTCGCCATACTACAGCTCCTCCGTTAAGAGTGAATACTGACCTTGATGTAGATTTCCGAGAATCTTTATCAGTCTGAAAGTCAGAATCCGTATATCCTGTAAGGATCAAATCTTTAGCCCCATACACAAGCATGTAGTTCCTTGTTCTCCGAAGATACTTAAGGATTGTTTTAACCGTTGTCCAGTGTTCAAGTCCTGGATTGGATTGATACCTACTGACCATCCCAACTGCAAAACAGATGTCGGACCTAGTACACAACATGGCATACATCAAGCTTCCAACACCCGAAGCATAAGGAATCCGTCTCAACTTTTTGGAATCTTGCATCTTAAACCTTGACAACACTTTGTCTATGTAAGATGCTTGAGAGAAGGCTAGTGTTTTATTCTTGCGGTTCCGGGCAATCTGGATCCCAAGAACAAACTGCGCATCAACCAAATCTTTCATTTGGAACTGCGTAAGTAGCCATTCCTTAATGTCAGTAAGATAACCTACATCATTCCCAATGAGTAGGATATCATCCACATATAGAATCAGGAATGCGACAGAACTATTGATGATTTTCTTGTAGACACAAGGTTCTTCATCATTCTGGTCAAAACCATAAGATCTGATTGCCTCATCAAATCTTATATTCCAGGACCTAGAGGCTTGTTTCAGTCCATAAATTGACGTTTTAAGCCTGCAAACCTTTTGCTCTTGTCCTGGTTTAATGAACCCTTTGGGTTGGTCCATGAAGATGTTTTCCTCAAGATTGCCATTCAAAAAGGTTGTCTTGACATCCATTTGCCATACCTCATAGTCATAATATGCGGCAATGGGAAGAAGGATACGGATAGACTTTACCATAGCAACAGGTGAAAAGGTTTCCTCATAGTCAACCTCTTCAACCTGGGTATAACCCTTTGCTGCTAGTCTAGCTTTAAAGGTTTGCACCTTCCCATCTACACTACGTTTTCTCTTGTAGATCCACTTACAACCTATAGGTTTTACCCCATCAGGCTTATCTACAAGATCCCAAAAAGAATTGAAGTACATCGACTCCATTTCTTGGTCCATGGCTATGACCCATTTGTCTTTGTCTGTGTCAACCATTGCTTGATTATAAGTCAATGGATCCTCGTAGTTGTCATCCGGTATAACAACTTGGGTTTCAAATAAACTCATGTAACAGTCGTCAGTCAGTATCACAACCCTCCCACTACGTCGAGGCATACTCAACTCTTGAGATGGACTCTCTTGACTAGACAAACTAGTATCAACAACTCTTATTGACGTACTAGTGTTCTTATTAGCAACCTTTGCTATTGTTCCGTCTAACTCACTCAACACTACTTTGTTTTTTGGTTTGTGGTCCCTAATGTGGTCCTCGTCCAAGAAAGTGGCATTTGTCGACACAAAAACCTTATCTTCCTTAGGATCATAGAATAAACCACCTCTTATTTCTTTTGGGTATCCTACGAATAGGCATAACTTTGAAGGGCACATTTTCACATGTGCTGGACAACCCCATATTCTGAAGCGACATAAACTACCTTTACGTCCTTTCCAGAGTTCAAAAGGTGTTCCAGAAACACTTTTGGAGGGCACATTATTCAAAATGTATACTGCAGTCTCGATTGCATAACCCCAAAAGGAACTAGGGAGATCAACATAACTCATCATTGATCAAACCATGTCCAACAAGGTTCTATTTCTCCTTTCCGATACACCGTTTTGTCGTGGTGTGCCGGGAGATGAGTGTTGGGATGTAATTCCATGTTCTATCATATAGTTCTTGAATTTTAGATCCATGTACTCTCCACCTCGATCCGATCGAAGTGTTTTAATAGTTTTACCTAATTGATTTTCAACCTCAGTCTTGAATTCCTTGAAGTTTTCAAGTGCTTCAGACTTGTGGTGCATTAGGTAAATATGACAAAATCTAGAATAATCATCTATAAAAGAGATGGAATATTCATATCCTCCCCTGACTTTAACATTCATCGGACCAAAAAGGTCTGAATGTATAAGCTCTAGAGGGTCTTTGGCTCTATAACCTTTTCACTAAAAGGTCTTTTAGTCATTTTGCCTTCTAGGCAGGATTCACATACTGGCAAAGAATTTTCTTCTAACTCGTTTAGAAGTCCTTTCTTTACCAATCTCTCAATCCTATTGAGATTAATGTGACCCAATCTTAGATGCCAAAGATGAGCATTTTCTTTAGGAGAAATTAGTTCGTGTACTTGCAATTTTGTAGAATTCACTGTTAAAACTATTTTAACTGAATTAAACCATTTACAAATAATTCTCAAAAAGAGCAACACATAGTACAATACTTTTCAAATGAAATAAACACTTTATTCAATTAAAAAAGGAAGTACAATGTTCGCTAAGGCAAAAAATTGAAATAAGGTTTCTAATAAACCCTTAAGCTACATGTTATCAAATAACAACTTTTCTTTACTGCATTTATTGTTCTTTATCCGCTTATTTTCCTCTTCTTACATATCTCTTCTTAAGTTCGTAAGTATGGTCATTCTTAGTCCCGGAGGATGAATCCTCCCGAGAACTTTTGGAATGGGCAAACAAATTTGCCTCTCCATTTTCTTGTCTCTTATCATTCATAAGAAATTGATAATTCTGCAGCTCATGTAGCAGAGAGGTCAGATCATACTTTATGTTGTTCATCGCTGCATTGCTACGGAATTGCAGAAAACTATTCAGAAGAGATTCTAGGATGAACAATATCTGACATTTCTCATCTATGACCGCTCCGTTTAATTTCGCTATATTGAAGTGGGCAATCAGATTGAGAACATGTTCTCTCACCGATGTTCCTTCCTTCATACGTGCGTTATAAACGAATTTTAGGGCTTCATGCCGAATTTGTTTGGACGGTTGTCTAGACAAATTTAGCACAAAATCCATGATCTCTCGAGATGAGTGCTTGCCCTCCAGCCTACTGGCTAATACATCAGGTATGCTAGCAAGGATATAGGCTTTTGCCTTTTCGTTGGCATTAATCCAGCGGTCATACGCATCCTCAACAGCTTAAGATGCATTTTGAGCAGGAAATTGAGGTCACTCCTCATTGAGATCGAATTTAAGATCATGTGTAACCAAAATTATGTTGAGTCCATCCCTCCAAGTCATTATGTTCTCTCCAGTTAACTTCTTCGCACCCAATAAGGAAATAATAAAGCTAGACATTTTGCTGAAATTTTTAAAAACAAACTTGTATGAGTGTGTTGCTATAACTCTAATCCAATCATGTTTTAGCTAATTATCAAATGATTCCTAGGCCATTTTATAATTTGCAATGATACTCCAAAGGTTTAGAATGTATGACACCGAAGGGTAATAAAAAACAATCCTCCTCTGGATCAAGACACTCTTGACCAAAACCTAATACCAGAATAACTCTTAGGAAATCTTTATCCCTTTCGGGTGTTTACGTTGTTCCATCCCCTATGATCAAGCCCTCCAAAGGGATTGTCTGGTCTAGGCCAAACTAGCAGGCTGACCATAGTGGTCTAACGGTGTAAACCGACAAAAGAGACCGTAGGTTTTATTTTCACTAAATCTGCTCCCACTCACTATAAGTATCCTATCCATTCACCTTGATATTGACTCATACAAACACCATCCGAAGGGGGATGCTTCCGTTTGCGCCACGAGGCCAAGTATGAGTCTCACGGTGTGAACTTCCTGGAGATTGCGTAGGTGGAAAAATATGTATCTCATACACTTTTTCCTCCCACTGAATACTTTAAAGTTTATAGAAATCTTACTTAGGCTAAAACTCGACTAATGGTGTTACCTAACTCTATCAATAAAACTCTTATATCGATAATCAATATAACTTTTATATTGATTTTACCCTAAATTTGTTAATATAACTCCTTATATTAAACCTAGAATTTCTAGTTTATTAACCTCTTAATAAACCCGCTGACGCTACTGTAATTTATAAAACTCTCTGATTAAATTTCACTCCCAAGTCGGTTCCTGTAGGGTGTGTTGCTTTTAAACGACTTAAATGCCCCAGCCTAGACAGAACTTTCCTTAGACAGAGTTCCTCTTTTAATCATAGTTTATAAATTACTTGGCTCCTAATTCTAATCTAATTAGAACTAGATAACCTAAGGTCTATTATTTCCAAGTTCTAAACACTTTAAAACTAATAATTAACCTTAGATGACATGCATACTATGTTATAGTACTTGATCATTCATTACATGAATAATAAGACATTCATAGCATATTCATCTCATGAAACATAATGCATGTCAATGTTGCTCATAAATTAATATAACAACTTTATATTAATTAATCATGCAAACTATATAATATAACTCCTTGTATTATAAATGATGCATGGATATACTTAACCTAAGGTGGGATTTCTAAAATACAAGCATACACTATGCATGACAATAATTACACAACAATTGCATAATTAAAATAGCAAAAATAGAACAATTTTGGCACCATAATTTTAATTTTAATTAATTTAATCTAATTATATTAATTAAAATTAATTAATTAAATATAAATTAAATATAAAACATTTTTATATTTAATATATAATTAAAAAAACGTTTACGCCCGTTCTCGCTTTGCGTGAAAAACGCTCTCGCGCGTGTAACGCATCTTGTCGTCGCTTCGCGCCAAGCGTTACACGCCTCCGTATGCGCACCTTCTCTCATAGCGCAGCTGCTTGCAACGCCGCACACGACAACAATGAGAATCCACTATTCCTTGCTCGTTTTTGCTCCGATCTTCTCAGCAACTGCTTTGCCTCGATCGACACGGACTTACAGACTCGATTTACAATTATAATTGCCCAAAACACTAGGCCCCTTACATTGAACGATTCAATGGAAATTGTAAATCTAAGTGCCAAAATTGAAAACATCTAATTTCGCAAAACCGTTCATACATCTCATGCAAAAACAGTAAATCTCACATTGTTCTTGAAAAATCCAGAACATAAATCAAGAACGCAATTGGGCTCTGATACCAATTGAAGGGAACCGAAGTCCCGCAGCGGAAGTGATTGTGAATCGCACGCTCTTGATTTTGTTACAACGATAAATTCAAGAACAAATAAAACTAGATTAACCATATAAAAACGTATGGACAACAAGAAATTACCTTTGAAGAACCTTTCTTCGAGTGCTCAACTCTCTCACGATCACAATCTCAGCAACAGGAACTCCAAGGTACGAATACACGACCACAGAATCTTCTCCGTTGTTCTCTAGGTGAGGGAGGAAGGTAGGTTCCCTTTAGGAGAGGTGAGGTATTTTAAGAGAGATGTGTGCTTTGGAACTCTTCCAACAACACAACAAGAGAGAGCTTGTAATTCCTTATTTTTCCTTAACTTAGTTGCATCTCATGCAACCATATATATAGAGAAATAGGATGGAAATGACCATCCTACCTCTCCTTTAATCTCTCTTTAGTATGTAGTTTATATATGAATCTGATTCACATTAAAACTATATATTATATCAATTATATCATATATAATTGATATAACACCTCATGTATGAAATTGAACACTTCAATTTCACTCCTAACTTTATACCCTCAATATTACCATGTTGAGCCAACGGAGGGATCTAATGGACCTACAATTCATGAGCTCCAATGATGTGAGATTAACTAATCAAACTCTTTGATCTAGTTAATCAATATTCATTAACTACAAGTCACTCCACTATAGACTTGTAGTTGCAGTCTCCTCACTGTAGATATTATTGTGTCCATTGATATAGTCACTACCCATGAGTCGACCGTTCACAGGTTGTTCGTAATCACAGCTAGGTCAAATTACCGTTTTACCCCTGTGATTACCTCTTTGCTCCTTAAGCACCACTGATCCTCTAATGAACAACAAGTCTAAGGTCCTACCTTAGACACATACCCTCATAGAAGGCGGGTCCCGTTGTTCAAGACCTGGAGTCAGTTCTTAAGAGAACAACCTATCTAATTCCTTAGTGTAGGAATGAGTGAATTCCATCTTGCACGGTTAAGTCGGCTACAAGCCACTCTCACCCATACTAGTCTAAGGACAAACCCCTATAAGCAGGAGTTCTTAACTTGCTTAGGATTCAGGTCGAGTCACTAATGACCATCTATAAATTACTAAACTTATCACATTAACGATTACAATCGTTAGACTAATAATTTGCGATCCAATCTTGTATGAACTCTTCATACAGGATGCCCCCACTCGCATGTCAACTACATGAATGAGTTGGATTACCTCATTTGTACTAATTACAAAGTGGGTCGCATCCATGGTGTTACCAGAATGAGGTTTCCAACCTTATTCTTATACCATAGACCATTTAGGTTATATTCTTGAACTCAACCCAAATAGTGTCCACTACACTGATGTTCAAGATAAATGTTATAACCTTGGAGCTTAGTTTATTGGATTTATTGAAGCAAGACTGTAATTCTATCAAAACAAATAACAATTTATTTAATTGATCAAAATTACACAAGTTTAGGGCATAAATCCCAACATTCACACTATTCACAATATCAACTATAGCCCGTTTCAAGAAATCCTTTCTGATGTGGAAGCTCAGACAATACTGAAACCACAAAGCGTACTTAGAAACTCAATAAACTACAAACCTAAAACTCTGATACCACTAGTTGGGAAAAAAGTCTCTCACCACTACCTCATAAATAAGCAGAAATAACTGAGATAAATTCCACTATGTGAAAAATTGTTACAATCACACAGAATTCTCTTCTCGATCCCAATTACAAAAACATTCTCCCAAAACTTTATACTACTCACACCTTTTTTTTCCACTCTCATACCAGAGAATATAAAGAGTGAATTTAACTAGAGTTAGTACGCTAAGCTTAAAGTGTTTCTAACTGAGATGCTTTGAAACCAAAATTATAGGCTCCTTCTATAGTGTTAGGAGCCCATCACTTCTATGCACATTTCCGATGTGGGACAATTTCACTTCTAATATATTGCCAAAAATCCAACAATAAGAAAGTTATTTACAATCACATGTCCTTCTTAATTTTCGTGGATATAAATTTGCAACTTGATTATCGTGTATTAATTTTATTGAATATTAAAGAAATAGGAATTAGTAAATAGAAAGATATGTTAAAGATAGCGAATTTATAGAGATAAGTAAATGCAAAAGTTGGAGATAATAAAGAGAAAAGTTGAACTTTGGAAAAAAAAGTTCAAATTTATGTTTTGGTTCCAAACATTTATTTGTTTTTTTCAATTTGATGCTTCATTTTTTTAAAAGTTTCATCTTTAATGTATTGTTTTTTGAAAAATTGTAATGGGTAGAAAAAATACGAGTTCTTATTTGCAAATATAGAATTTTTTTAAAAAAAAATTAAAAATATAGCAAATTTTTTAAATAACATTTTTTAATTCTCATTTTACCCTTGATTGAAGCCTGATACACCTTTATAACTGTTCAAAATCTATCAGTGATAGACTTTTATCCCTGATAGACTCTTATCACAGTTTGAACTCTTTCAAATGAATTGAAGTCATCCTATTACAGTTAAGAGTCTATTAGTGATAAACTTTTATCACTAATAAATTTTTATCACAATTAGAAGTTCATGAGTGATTGAATGTGGTATACTGCAATTTTGAAGCAAGGCTTGGAGTAGGCTGATAGACTTTTAACATAGTTAGGAATCTATCGATGATTAGACTTGTGACGACCGCCACCACAGGTACTATTTAATAATTGTATTTGACGTTCCATCGTTGATTATTATTTTCCCCCTAAGATTGGATTCACCTTGTTAATGATTAAAAGAAAAAGGAAGTGACAATGGCATTTTGGTGATAAATGTCTAAGTTAAGGTGATATTTAGCACTTGGTTTGACCTAATGGGCTAGTATTTAAACTCCTTATAAGTCTACAAATGCAAAGGAAACCCTAACCCTAGCCACCAACACCTCCTCTTTCTTCTATTTTGACCTAAACCCTAATCCCTAGTCTCCTTGTTATTTGGTCATAAGAAAACCCTAACCCTAGGAGGACAACCATCACCTTCATTATCCCTCCTTCAAGCCACTAGTGTTGCCCTAGCCGTGAGCCTCCATCCAACCCACCGTGACCTTCGCCGGCCGAGCCACTCGAAGATCGCTCGCGCTGCTGCTGCCGCCGACGAACCACGAAGCCAACTGCTCGCATCGGTGATCTCTCGAGCCGAAGCCACTCCTACACGCCGCCACCTTCGTGATTCACTCGCGGTACTACCGTCCGCGAACTCGTTGCAGTCCTGCCGGTCATAGTCCCTAAGATCGTGCAGCGTCGCCGCTTCTGAGGGAGCTCACGTCCAGTCAGCCGTTCAAAAAAATCCTCCAGCCACCTCGCCTGCAGCTCACGAACGAAGAAGCGCCGGCAACCCTCGACCAGATCCTCGCCGTTTTCTCTCGACTGCAGCCGCTGCTGCTGCTGAAGGAGTGTGACGCCGCCGCCGGAACTCGCGAACGGAGAAGGCACGCGCATCTCCTGAGCCGAAAACCCTCGGCGATTCTTTGGTTACCGCTGCCGCCGCGCCCCGAGGATCGACCACCACCGCAGCTCCTGCCGGATTCACAACGCCGGACAGCACGAGTTCAGCCGGTGAGCGATCAATTTAAGTTTCATACTTATTTGGGAATTGTGCGATCTATCGTTTGATTAAACGTTTGTTTGAGAATTTAGGTCACCGGTTCGAATACCTTTTGTAGGAAATGAACTTGGAACGGGATTGGAGGTTGATCGTAAGGACGGACTAGGGGATTATTAGGTTTTTGCATTGAGCTTGAGGTAAGCGGAGTACGATATCTTAATGCAGTGATTTGAGTATCGCATGATTAGGGTTTTAATGAATGCTTGGAGTTTGAATTCGGAAATTATGGTGTAAATCAGGTTTCACTAAAAGGAGAATAGGCAGGGAGTTCAATTAGGTTTTGGAGTAAAAATCAAATCTCGAGGTAAGGGACCTTGTGCCGAATTTTTAATGGGATTAAATGAAAACGAATTTTTATGATTTCATGTGAAAATAGTTATAATTTTCTATACTAAAATATCTGAGATATTCACGTGAGAATACGTGATATTTTATGTGCAAATACTTTGATGCTTCAAGTGAAATAACCCATTATTTTATGTGAGATTATTCTCGTATGCTATGTAAAAGTATTCCATTATTTCATGTGAGAATAGGACAAGAGTTGTATGAGAATGGTACATGTTTTCTTATAAGAGTATGATCTTCAAACCGTCCCATGAGAAAGTATGATTGATATATTGATGATGTATGTGACATGTACTCTATTATTATGTGACTGATGGGACCTCATGCATGTTTTGTATGCCACGAAATGAATTAGCGAATAGTGTGGACATTGGTTATCCCGAGATCGTTATGTGCATGGTCAAACATGCAATAGAGACCTATGGGTCAAAGTATGAGTCCATGTGAGGACTCAAAACGAAATGACTCAGGATGACCAATCGGCCCACAATTAAATAAATATCATATGGATTAAAGACCTGACAATTAAATGAGCAGTCATGGATTAAAGACCTAACAATTAAATGAGCAGCCATGGATTAAAGACTTGGCAACTAAATAAGCAGTCATGGATTAAAGGCCTGACAATTAAATAGCGATCATGGATTAAAGACGACAATACTAGAAAGTTTTAGGTTCCATCTATGTATGTAACGAATGGGTCTAGAGATCATGATTGTATGTGTATGCATATCCCAAACCTCGGTAGCGAGGTTACTTACTGGGTATTGTTTGCAATACTCACCCTTTCTTTTAAAAATGTTTTTCAGGTAAAGGAAAGGACGTGCAGGGCGTAGTGAGTGACGGGGAGCGTTACCAAAACCATGGGGACCGACATGTTTTTCCGCACATTTATGTTTTAAACTGATGTTATCTCTATGCTTTCATTTGGAGTTAAACTTATTTACGTTTTAATAGGCCACGCTAAAACGATGCTTTTATCTGATTTTAATGTTTTGTTTTTGGGATCCCTGAAACTATTTATATTGGATGGAAATTTCTTTTAAGTTCTTTTATCTCTTGGCCTATAAATGCATGCATGTGTAGTAATGTCCCTAGGAGTTGGTCATAGAAAAGTAGGGGGCGTTAAAGTTGGTATCGAGCCCTAGGTTTAAGGGTTACGTAGACTTGCTTACGAGTAAGCACAGAGTAGTTCCCATGGTTTAACAACGCTTTCCGACCACCGCCAGTGCACGTCGATATTTTATTAAGAAAGTAAATGATTATGATATGATACTGTTTTATGCATATACATAACCTTAGAAGCCCCAAGGGGTGATCCTATCTTATGATTTGAAAATCAAGAAAACTGAGTTAGAAACTCTCTATATTGTAGTATTGATAAAATGCCGCCTGAGGCCGAGGGAGAGGTAGGGGGACGTGGTAGGGGGCCTGAGGCAAGGGAAAACGTTGACGCCTTGGCCGGAATTACCCCTAGATCGGGAAGAGGTTGCTCCACCCGTTCGAGACCTCCCCAGGACCACCTGACCGTCGTCGAGAATGTACCTGCAGTTGCCCCTGTGGCAGACCAAGGGAACGCCAATGTTATGACTATGATGGTGGAGGCTATGCAGAGTCTGGTGCGAGCCACAGTAGCCACCCACCGCCCCCAAGCAAATCGTCGGCGAAACGATGCAACTCGAGTCTCGTTACGAAGGACTTCGTGAAGTATGATCCTAGATCTTTCAATGGGTCTTCCAGTGACCCCACCGTGGTTGAGTTGTGGCCGCCATCCATTGAGACCATCTTCGATTGATGAACCGCCACGAGGACCGAGAGGTGTCCTGTGCTACCTTTATCTTTGAGGATGACGCGTATTTATGGTGGGAGTCCGCCAGGGAACCATTGTCGCTAAGCGGAGAAACGATTACAGAATCTGCTTCAGGAAGCGTTACGCGGAAATTTTATCCTCGCCGCACGTTACAGAAAGCGGCGGAATTCTTACAAATGTGCTGCGAACCCGGGGCGGTGGAGGTGTATGAGAGAAATTTACCCGTTTGTCCCGCTTTGCTCCCGGCCCGTGGATACAGAGAGCAAAAGTTAAGACCGAGCGCTTCATTATGGGGTGGATGATGAAACGTTCGAGGCTTTATCCAAGCATTAGCACCTCCCGATTATGCCTCCGCAGTGAGAGTGGCGGAATTGATTTGGGTGCAGCACAGCATCGCATGGCAGGTGGTAGTAACCCGGCGACCATAGCAAAAATCATAAGAGGAAGTGGGACCACCAAATTCTAGCTCACAACGTCCCCAGCGTACAGACACCGTGATAGACAAGGGCATTTTCGTGCGAGTTCCGATCGAAACCACAAGTCAACAGATCGGAAATAGCGGCGGAGATAGGCCACAATGCAAAGAATGTAAAGCGCGACCTTTGGGGTAAGTGTTTGGCCCATCCGAGTGTGTTTCAGTGTGGAAAGGAAGGCACACAGAGCTAATAGTTTTGCCCGAGTCAAGCCAAAGACTAGCCACCACACGAGTTATGAATAGTGGGCTGCTTTGTGGCGGCCATACATCGAGGGAGAGCTTATGCAAGCACCGGTAGAGACATCTATGGCTCGAGACTCGATGGTTCTGGTACACTTCCATTACTTGGGCACCTCGCCTTTGTATTATTTGATTACGGTTCTCACGCACTTTTATTTCTCGCAACCTTTGTAAGTCAAGTCGAGTTAGAACTAGAAACGATTCTGATATGCCCCCGCATGCTCTCCACTCTGCGAGGATAAATTTGTTAGCCAATATGAAAGTCAAGGATGGTAGTGTGACCATCGCAGACCATGAGTTAGCAAAGATGAATCTAGTGGTCTTAGACATGTTTGATTTTGATGTTATATTGGGCATGGATCAAGCAGCGCAGAACCATGCTTGTATTGATTGTTTCGGGAAGGAGGTAGTGTTCACCCTCTCCCGACCAACTCCGGCTACAGTTCGAGGCATGATAGCGAGGAAGTAGGCCTAAGGTAATTCACGCCCTTAAGGCCGAAGTTATTGCATCGGGAGCTTGGGGCGTCTTAGCTTGCATACTAGACGCAAGGTGCACGAGAGATCGCGGTGACATCGCATCGAGTGAGTGAATGAGTTTACGACGTCTTCCCGAGGACCTCCCTAATACCTCCAATGTCGGGAGGTAGATT
The DNA here is from genome assembly GCA_036507285.1 of Trichosanthes cucumerina. Taxonomy (NCBI): domain Eukaryota; kingdom Viridiplantae; phylum Streptophyta; class Magnoliopsida; order Cucurbitales; family Cucurbitaceae; genus Trichosanthes; species Trichosanthes cucumerina. The sequence goes on along the minus strand of CM071836.1, from coordinate 11,352,119 downwards.
TTAACATCGGATTGGAATTGGGGGCGACCCCGATATCCAAGGCCCCGTCTGAGAATGGCGCCAGCAGAATTGAAAGAACTAAAAGTACAGATTACAAGACTTGCTAGACAAAGGGTTTATACGCCTGCCGCGTTTATGCGGGAGCACTGTATTGTTCGTGAAAAGAAAGACGGATCCATGCGCCTTTGTATAGATTACAGGTGGAATTGAATAAAGTCACGATCAAGAATAAATACCTCTCCCCGGAATAGATGACTTGTTCGATCACCGCAAAGGAGCAAACAACGGTGTTCTCTAAGATTGATCCGAGATCGAAGCTACCATCGATTGAGAATCGATGAAGGGGATATTCCTAAAACAAAGATTCGAGATCACGCGTTATGGGCATTACGAGTTCACCGTGATGCCGCTTGGTCCACCAATGCTCCCGCCGCTTTCATGGACTTGATGAACCGCTTATTCAAGGAGTTTCTTGATACGTTCGTGATTGTGTTCATCGATGATATATTGATATACTCCGGATGTGATGAAGAGCATGGAATGCACTGAGGAAAGTGTTACTCACGCCGAGAGGAGAATAAGTTATATGCAAAATTTTCCAAGTGTGAGTTCGCGCTCATAAGTATATCTTTCTAGGGCATGTGGTGTCCGGTGAGTCTCTCGTTGATCCAAATAAAGTGGAGGCCGTCACACGGTGGCCTCGTCCCGACCACCGCTATTCAGGTACGTGTAGTTTTCTGGGTCTTGCAGGATACTATAGACGCTTTAGTGCGGATTTTGCCAAGATAGCCATGCCTATGACTCACCGACGCGTAAGGAAACTCATTTGTTTGGGATGATGCTTGTGAGGCGAGTTTCCGGGAACTCAAGCACGATTAGTGTCGGCCCCGATTCTTACAGCCTCCCGAGGGAACAGGGAGCTTTGTGGTTTGATGATGCTTCTAAGAAAGGGGTTGGGCGTGTACTAATGCAAAGACGGTAAAGTAATAATAGCTATGCATCCCGACAATTGAAGACGCACGAGAGAAACTATCCAACTCATGACCGGAACTAGCAAAGCAGTAGTATTTGCATTAAAGATCCGGAGACACTACTCAGATGGCGAGAAAATTCGATTTTTACAGATCATAAAAGTCCAAGTATCTCTGCTCACCCGAAGGAATTGAACATGAGGCAGCGCGAGATGGTTGGAATTAGTGAAGGATTATGACATTGACATACAATACCATCCCGGTAAGGCTAATGTAGTGGCCGATGCCCTCAGCAGGAAGCCAGTGCATACTTCTGCGCGAGTGACAGACAGCGCAGAGTTACAGGCAGAGTTTGCTCGAGCCGAAATTGCAGTACTAGTAGGAAAGACCACGGCTCGCTTAGCCCGATTAATGCGCAACCGACCTTGAGACAACGTATCATTGAGGCTCACCGGTGGACCCTCTGTTAGTAGAAAAGCGTCATCGCAAAGAACTCACGGTGAGTTGACGAGTTTGCCCTATCCTCGATGGGAGGATTACTATTTCGGTCGATTATGTGCGCCAAAGCGACGACAAATCGAAAATCGAGATCTTGAACGAAGCCCATAACTCACCATTTTCTATGCATCCCGCGGTACCAAGATGTACCGAGATCTCGGCGCTCGTTTTGGTGGTGCAACATGAAGCGCGACGTAGCGAGTTTGTCGCCAAAGTGTTTGACTTGTCGGCCAGGTGAAGGCACCTGACAGAGGCCCGCGGATTGCTGCAACCATTACATGTGCCTCGGTGGAAATGGGAGGAGATCTCTATGGATTTCATAGTTGGATCGCCTAGAACTTTACGAGGTTACACAGTTGATTTGGGTCATAGTGATGATTGACAAAGTCGGCACATTTCATACTGTGGAAACCCACCTATTCTACAGATAAGTGGCGCGACTTTACACCGGAAGAGATAGTCCGTTTGCATGGAATTCCAAATCAGATTATTTTGCATGAGGATCCACGGTTCACCTCCAACTTCTGGAGGAGTTTACAGAGAGCGTTGGGTTCGCAGTTGAACTTCAGTACAGCTTTTCATCCACAGACGGATGGGCAGACAGAACGATTAAACCAGATATTAGAGGATATGTTGCGAGCTTGCACTTTGGACTTCCTGCGCAATGGGACACTCATTTGCATCTGATGGAGTTTGCTTACAATAATGATTACGATCGACCATCGGGATGGCTCCATTTGAAGCTCTCTATGGAAGACGTTGCAGAACTCCCGTTTTCTGGGAGGAGGTTGGTGAACGCCAGTTGTTGGGTCCAGAGTTAGTGCAGGTCACTAATGAAGCAGTGCAAAAGATTAGGGCGCGGATGCGCACGCCCCCGAGCGCATGTAAGAGTTATGCCGACACGAGACGAAGAGACCTAGAATTCGATGTTGGGGACCACGATTTCTTAAGGTGGCCCCAATGAAGGGAATTCGAGGTTTGGCCGAAAGGGAAGTTGAGTCCGCGATTCATCGGACCATTTGAGATTTTAGAGAGGATTGGTACGGTGGCCTCTGATTAGCACCGCCGCTTTCCCTTGCGGCCGTTTCATAACGTGTTTCATATCTCCATGTTGAGAAAGTACGTTCCGGACCCGACTCATGTCGTAGACTTCGAACCGTTGCAGTTAACAGAAGATCTGAGTTATGGCGAACGACCGGTACAAATTATTGCAAGAGATCGAAAGACCCTCCGTAACCGTGAGATCGGCTTGGTTAAAGTGTTGTGGCGGAATCACCGCCCTAAGAAGCTACCGGGCGAGAAGAGGAAGTGCGAGCTAAATATCCGTAACTATTTCAGAATAGGAACTTTCGAGGACGAAAGTTCTTAAGGAGGGAAGATTGTGACGACCGCCACCACAGGTACTATTTAATAATTGTATTTGACGTTCCATCGTTGATTATTATTTTCCCCCTAAGATTGGATTCACCTTGTTAATGATTAAAAGAAAAAGGAAGTGACAATGGCATTTTGGTGATAAATGTCTAAGTTAAGGTGATATTTAGCACTTGGTTTGACCTAATGGGCTAGTATTTAAACTCCTTATAAGTCTACAAATGCAAAGGAAACCCTAACCCTAGCCACCAACACCTCCTCTTTCTTCTATTTTGACCTAAACCCTAATCCCTAGTCTCCTTGTTATTTGGTCATAAGAAAACCCTAACCCTAGGAGGATAACCATCACCTTCATTATCCTCCTTCAAGCCACTAGTGTTGCCCTAGCCGTGAGCCTCCATCCAACCCACCGTGACCTTCGCCGGCCGAGCCACTCGAAGATCGCTCGCGCTGCTGCTGCCGCCGACGAACCACGAAGCCAACTGCTCGCATCGGTGATCTCTCGAGCCGAAGCCACTCCTACACGCCGCCACCTTCGTGATTCACTCGCGCACTACCGCCCGCGAACTTCGTTGCGATCCCCCCGCCGGCCATAGTCCCTAAGATCGTGCGGTAGCGCCGCTCGAGGAGCTCACGTCCGATCGGCCTTTCAAAAATCCTCCACCACCTCGCTGCGGCTCACGACGAACGAAGCGCGCGGCGAACCTCGACCGATCCTCGCCGCTTTCTCGATCGCAGCACGCGGCCGCTGCTGCTGCTGAAGGAGTGTGACGCCGCCGCCGGAACTCGCGAACGGAGAAGGCACGCGCATCTCCGGTAGAGCCGAAACCCTCGCATTCTTGCCGGTTACCGATTCTTTGCCGCCGCCCGAGGATCAACCACGCGCACTCTCTGCCGGATTCACAACGCCGGACAGCACGAGTTCAGCCGGTGAGCGATCAATTTAAGTTTCATACTTATTTGGGAATTGTGCGATCTATCGTTTGATTAAACGTTTGTTTGAGAATTTAGGTCACCGGTTCGAATACCTTTTGTAGGAAATGAACTTGGAACGGGATTGGAGGTTGATCGTAAGGACGGACTAGGGGATTATTAGGTTTTTGCATTGAGCTTGAGGTAAGCGGAGTACGATATCTTAATGCAGTGATTTGAGTATCGCATGATTAGGGTTTTAATGAATGCTTGGAGTTTGAATTCGGAAATTATGGTGTAAATCAGGTTTCACTAAAAGGAGAATAGGCAGGGAGTTCAATTAGGTTTTGGAGTAAAAATCAAATCTCGAGGTAAGGGACCTTGTGCCGAATTTTTAATGGGATTAAATGAAAACGAATTTTTATGATTTCATGTGAAAATAGTTATAATTTTCTATACGAAAATATACAGATATTCACGTGAGAATACGTGATATTTTATGTGCAAATACTTTGATGCTTCAAGTGGAAATAACCCATTATTTTATGTGAGATTATTCTCGTATGCTATGTAAAAGTATTCCATTATTTCATGTGAGAATAGGACAGTAGTTGTATGAGAATGGTACATGTTTTCTTATAAGAGTATGATCTTCAAACTGTCCATGAGAAAGTATGATTGATATATTGATGATGTATGTGACATGTACTCTATTATTATGTGACTGATGGGACCTCATGCATGTTTTGTATGCCACGAAATGAATTAGCGAATAGTGTGGACATTGGTTATCCTGAGATCGTTATGTGCATGGTCAAACATGCAATAGAGACCTATGGGTCAAAGTACAGGTCCATGAGGACTCAAAACGAAATGACTCAGGATGACCACTTTTCCCACAATTAAATAAACAGTCATGGATTAAAGACCTGACAATTAAATTAGCAGTCATGGATTAAAGACCTGACAATTAAATGAGCAGCCATGGATTAAAGACCTGGCAACTAAATAAGCAGTCATGGATTAAAGGCCTGACAATTAAATAAGCAGTCATGGATTAAAGACCTGACAATACTAGAAAGTTTTAGGTCCCATCTATGTATGTAACGAATGGGTCTAGAGATCATGATTGTATGTGTATGCATATCCCAAACCTCGGCAGCGAGGTTACTTACTGGTATTGTTTGCAATACTCACCCTTTCTTTTAAAAATGTTTTTCGTAAAGGAAAGGGCGTGCGGGCGAGTGACGGGGGAGCGTTACCAAAACCATGGGGACCGACATGTTTTTCCGCACATTTATGTTTTAAACTGATGTTATCTCTATGCTTTCATTTGGAGTTAAACTTATTTACGTTTTAATAGGTCACGCTAAAACGATGCTTTTATCTGATTTTAATGTTTTGTTTTTGGGATCCCTGAAACTATTTATATTGGATGGAAATTTCTTTTAAGTTCTTTTATCTCTTGGCCTATAAATGCATGCATGTGTAGTAATGTCCCTAGGAGTTGGTCATAGAAAAGTAGGGGCGTTACAAGACTTCTATCACTGATAAACTCTCTTATCACAGTTAGGATTCTATCAGTGATAAACTTCTATCACTGAAAAACTCTGATCACATTTAGAACTCTACTAATGATAGACTGTGAAAAAATGCAATACATGAAGTAGACTGATAGATTTTTATCAAGGTTATTCTATCACTGATAGACTCTTATCACCAATTTGAAGTCTACTAGTGATAGATTCTAATAGATTGTAAAACTGGTGTGACGCCCGAGGAAGAGGGGTACATGAATGAACCGAGTCCACATCCAATGAGAGGGATCCCGAGGATATGGAAGCATGGTGCCCGAGGAAAAGGGTACATGCGAGTGACCATGAGGATATGAAAGTACAATTGAGAAAGGCTTAAAAGAATTGGCAACTACTACCTATACCAACAAGGTGCACCTTCCTTTTCAGAGCTTAATTAATCATAGAACTCCACGCTTAAGCGCTTTGGCTTGGAGCAATTCTATGTTGGGTGACCTCCTGAAATTTTCCTAGGAGCATGTGAGTGAGGACAAAACATGCTAAAAGGACCCGTCTTTGGTTTGTGGGGAAAGTCTTCAATCTTTCAAGCGATCATGGATGATAGTGACGCAACAGTCGCAGAGGATCCCGGGCCAGGGCGTTACAAATGGTATCGAGAGCGAAACCTCTCCCGAAAGATGTGGTTCGGGGGACGAACCAAGGCGAACTCCGTGGGCATGTGACGCCTGAGGAAGAGGGGTACATGAATGAACCGAGTCCACATCCGAATGAGAGGGATCCCGAGGATATGGCATGCATGGTGCCCGAGGAAAAGGGTACATGCGAGTGACCATGAGGATATGAAAGTACAGTTGAGAAAGGCTTAAAAGAATTGACAACTACTACCTATACCAACAAGGTGCACCTTCCTTTTCGGTAGCTTAATCATAGGAACTCCACAGTTAAGCGTGCTTGGCTTGGAGCAATTCTATATTGGGTGACCTCCTGAGAATTTTCCTGGGAGCATGTGAGTGAGGACAAAACATGCTAAAAGGACCCGTCTCTTTGGTTTGTGGGAAAGTCTTCAATCTTACAAGCGGTCATGGATGATAGTGACGCAGCCAGTGTCGCAGAGATCCTCGCGCTGGGCGCATAACCGGAGTAAGGCTTGAAGTAATATGCTCGTAGGACTTTTATTATAGTAAGGAGTCTATCAGTGATAGACTTCTATTAATGATAGAACCTTATTATAGTGATATATGAAATAAACATCAAAATGATAGACTTCGATTGCACACCCTAGTTTATTAAGGATGAAAATTAACCTATATTAACCCCTAGTTGTTCCAAGATTCAAAATTCTAGTAATTTAGATAATTGTAGCAATTAACATATATGGTTCTATCAGTGATAGACTTCAATCACACACAACTCCCATTAATAGTAACAGAAGTCTATTAGTAATAAATTTCAATAAAAATATAAAAAGAAGAAGAGAGAAACAACATATATAGAAGTCTATCAGTGATAGACTCCAATCGTGATAGAAAACGTTGAACATTGGGCATTGATTGAACCTAGAAGTTTTAGTCGATCGACTAAAAGTTGGAGAAGGAAGAAGAATTCATAAAAAATTATCAGAAAAAAAAAACAAAGATAATTTGAGGAAGAAATGAAGGAAGATGAATCACAATTTTCATTTGGGCTAAAGATATGTGCAATGACTTTTTAGTAATTTAAATGAAAAATTACCATATATGCAAATAGTTTAATAGTTTGCTATATTTGCAAGACTTTAGGCCCATTTTGTTATTTGCCTAATTGTCCCTTGTTTTTGTAATTAGGTCTTTATAATTATTATCACAAAATGTTAAAGTTAATTAACAAAATGGCGATGGAAAGGCAGGGACGAGTTAAAAGAACTCTATGTTTAAATTTGATTAAAAATAAGTTCTCTTTTTTTTTTTTGGCAATATCAATTGATTTAAATAATTCTATTGATATTTTTCAATGAGATAATTGATTTTTTCTTGAAAATCTCAATTTAAATGAATAATTTGCTATGAAAATTTCTATTTTAAAATATGTTGCCAAAATTCGGACAGGATAACTCACCTGACCTTCACGTGACAACCACTATGAATTTATTTGAAGGGGGAAGAACGTGGCCTGCAAAACAAGAAAGATCTGAGCACCGGTGTGGTGCTTGCCACACAGGCTCCGATGCTTAAGCAAGAGAGTGTTTAGATGAGTTTAGCAAGGGTTTCTAGAGTGGAGAAGAAGTTACCTTTCCTTTTGATAAGGAAAATATTTATAGGTCTTTCTAGGGTGTTAACCCTAATCCATCATGAAACAGGAAAAGGAGAGGGTCATCTTCCAATGTGGATCGGGGCCCAAAAGAGGAAGAAGAAGACGGATCGATCCCATAGAAAGGTCGGCCTCGGCCTCAGCTGGCGTGGTCGGCCTCGGCCTCGGCTGACGTGGTCGGCCTTGGCATCGACCTTGGACAGGCGAGCCCAATCCTCTCCTATTGCACAGTTTGAAGGCCCAATTTCTTCTACCTTTTGCATGGTCTCGGACTTTCTTTGTGTGTTTGCCTTTTTGTTTCCTCTGTATTCCAAATTTGTCGTTATGGTCCAATTTTACCCATAACATTAGCCCCCACTCTCTAATTAGGATGCATGATGTAGTTTCAGACTAATGGTATGGAGACTGATTTGAGAGCATTTAGATTTATCTCTTTGCTTAGGAGATTTTCACTTTGGTCATACTAGATTACTCTCTAAAGGTATAGATTTAAACTCTAAGGTAGTTTTTAGATTATCTTTGGGATTGCCTGATCACCCCCTATAAGGTTTATTTTGGTCTTCCCATGGTGTAATATTCTCCTCTGGATTCATGGTGTTCGACCACTTTCCTGGAGAAAATTTTAAGGCTCCAAGGTAGTCCTTGGATAATCCCGAGATTACACGATCATACCCCGTAGGGTTGATCCTAGTCTTCCCATGGTGTAAGAATTTCCTCTGGATTCATGGTGTTCGACCACTTTCCTGGAGAAAATTTTAAGGCTCCAAGATAGTCCTTTGATTATCCTGGGATTGCTCGATCATACCCCGTAGGCTGATCCTAGTCTTCCCATGGGGTAAGATTCTCCTCTGGATTCATGGTGTTCGACCATTTTCCTGGAGAAAACTTTAAGGCTCCAAGGTAGTCCTTGGATTATCATGGGATTGCCCGAGCATACCTCGTATGGTTGATCCTAGTCTTCCCATGGTTTAAGATTCTTCTCTTGAAGGTTCGCCCATTTGATTTTCTTAAAAGCATATCAGGCTATTTGTAGCTTCAATTCAAGTGATCTTGAAGGGATGAATACGTCATTAATTGTTGGATTTTTTTGTCAAGCCTTGTTGAAACAGAGCTGAGAAGGAAAAAGAGAGTTCAAATCGAACATGTGGTGGGTCGACCTTCTTGGTCGGCCTCGGCCTCGATCCTTAAGGGTTAGCCTCGGCCATGCCGGGGTCGGCCTCGACTCTTTGGGTCTAGCCTCGACAGGGTTGCCTCACCTTGTTTGCTAAAAATTAAGCACATGTCTGGGTCGGCCTCGACCTATGCTCCTGGTCTCGGCCTTGACAGTAACCCCCTTGTTGAAACGGAGCTGAGAAAAGGCGAGAGAGTTTGGACCGAACACGTGGTGTGGTCGGCCTTGGCCTCGGCCTCTTGGGGTCGGCCTTGTCCTCAACCTTTTAGGGTCGACCTCGGTGTGACAGAGGGTTTGACCTGAGCCCAAAATTTTAGATGGTTACTTGGATGTGTGATTGGAAAAAATGTTTTCCAATAGCCCCCAATGCGCATGTTATGCTAAATTGAACCCGTTTCGAGGTCGTCCTCGGCCTCGGCCTATGCTTCTGGGGTTGGTCTTGTCTTCTAGTCAGCCCTGTCCAATCTTCTCATGATTTTCAGATCATTATTGTTGCTTGAATTTCATCTTCTCAAATGAGTTATTTTTCACAAATATTGCTTGAATTGTCGCTTGCTTGGGAGATATATCTCCTATGTAGCCCCCTTTGTTCGAGGAGGAATCGAATTCATGCTTGAACAAAATTGTAGCTTGTAAAAAAAAAGATGTATTCTATTGACTATCTAGTAATTAATGCAAATGCATATAACATAAAACTATTCTAAACAAATGACATATGACTAAAAAGAAACATTTAACTTTTCGTGCAACGGTCATCAAAAAATTTCTCGTTGGGGTTCATGATTAGGATGATCAACATCAGGTAAGCCTTGAGAAAAATCTAATCGGCCTCGGCCAAAATCTGGTCGGCCTCCGTAGTCTTCTCCAGCTGGTCCTCTAAAGATAGTTCTGATCTCTTTTTGAGGTTCTAGGTCAGGTCGGCCTCGACCTTCTCTGGTCGGCTTCGACTCCTCATAGTCATCGCCCCTGACATATTCCTTTAAATATCCTTCTCAGATCAGTGCTTCAATTTCATCTTTCAACTGGAAGCAATCTCGAGTTGCATGTCCATGATCTTGATGGAATGCACAATACTTATTCCTGTCTCTTTTTTCAAATGAGGTTTTCATCTTTTCTGGGTATTTGACAAGGTTAGTACTGCGAATTTCCATCAGAATTGTCTCAGGTGGGAGTACTGTTGGTGTGTACTTCTCGAATTTCTCTTGTTTTATAGTTAATAAGTGCATTTGTCGTTTGCGTTGGTCTCTTCCTCCTAGGAATTGGGTCAGGAATGCTCGAGCTAACTCCTTGAATGACTCTATCGATCTTCTTTTGATTTTCCTGAATCATTATTTAGCAGGTCCTGTTAGGGTAGAGGAGAATGCCCTGCACTTCATTGCATCTGAGAATTCCTGTAGGTCCATCAGGGATCTGTATGTATCTAGATGTTCTACTGGATCTGAGCTTCCATCATATGGTGTGATGGTTGGGACCTTAAACTTTGGGGGAGCCTTTTCTTTCATGATTGAGTCTACGAATGTTGGATCTGCTTGTTCAATAAGAGTTTCAAGATCTAACCTTTCATGATCAAGGTTCTTCAAAAAACTTCCTTGGAGATTCTCCAAGATATTCCTCAACAATTCTTTTTGAATTTTCAGCAGATCCGCCTTCCATGTGGGACTTCGGGTTTGGCTTTTCAGGGTGATCTTCTCGATTCTGGCTTTGGCTTGTTGCTTTCGTTTGTTGTTGATTAAACTCCGTAAGTCTGATATTGTCGCTTCATCTTCTTGTAGCTTTGTTGTCACGTCCTCGTGACCTGGTCGTTCTTTTCTGGAACTTTTGTGCACTGTCTGGATTACAGATCTTGCCTTGGCTATTCGGCTGGTTGCACTTTGATCCCTTTGAGTCACATTTTTCTGATTGTCTCCTAGAATCAGCTTCTCCTTTGGTCTCTGTGTGTGAGATTCTAACTCACCCACATCTTCAAGCATTGTCCCTTTTCCTTTTTTAGGATCTCGAACAAGTGGCTCTGTTTTATCTTTCGTTGGATGAGTTTGGTTGTTGAGTTTTTCCAGAATCCTAGTCATGTTCCGGTCCATTCCATTCATCCTCTTCTTTAGTTCAGCAATCTCCTCCTCTTGTTGGACTTCATGAATATGAAGTCGAGGGGGAGTAACTTCCTTTGTTCTTCGGGGATGATGATCAGAATCAGAATCTTCTCCATCCACATTGTAGTTTCTTTTCTCCATCGCCTTGCTTGACATGGATTTAGGGTGTTCAAGAATCTTTCAAATAAGCTTGCTTTTCTTCCCCACAGACGACGCCAACTGTTGTTGCCAAAATCCGGATAGGATAACTCACCTGACCTTCATGTGACAACCACTGTGAATTTGTTTGAAGGGGAAAGAACGTGGCCTGCAAAAGAAGAAAGATCTGAGCATCGGTGTTGTGCTTTCCACACAGGTTCCGATGCTTATATCAGAGAGTGTTTAGATGAGTTTAGCAAGGGTTTCTAGAATGGAGAAGAAGTTACCTTTCCTTTTGATAAAGGAAATATTTATAGGTCTTTCTAGGGTGTCAACCCTAATCCATCATGAAACAGAAAAATGAGAGGGTCATCTTCCAATGTGGATCGGGACCCAGAAGAGGAAGAAGAAGACAGATCGATTCCATAGAAAGGTCGGCCTTGGCCTCGGCCTCGGCTGGAGTGGTCGGCCTTGGCCTCGACCTTGGACAGGCGAGCCCAATCCTCACCTATTGCACAGTTTGAAGGCCCAGTTTCTTCTACTTTTTGCATGATCTCGGTCTTTCTTTGTGTGTTTTCCTTTTTGTTTCCCCTGTATTTCAAATTTGTCCTTATGGTCCAATTTTACCCATAACAAAATATATTCTTAAACATTCTACTAAAAATAAAATAATAATTCATATCAGATTATCTAATTATTCATCCCTCTAGTTCAAATGTATAACCACATCATTTAAACATATTCAATTATCTAACTCATTAATATATATATATATATATATTTTAGAAGAGACAAATGTATTGGAATTTTTGTTCACCCACTTTCTCCTTCGTTTCTCACCGATTCATAGAGATTTTCTTCCAGAGAAATGGACATCTATATGTACTCATAAAATTTAAAACATACTCATTTCAACAACTTAGTATGTAGTAACTTGCTTGATTCAAAATTGTTGTGATGGAAGAAAATTAATTCATTAAAATGTCGGGTTCACACGTAATTTCAATAAAGCAATAGGAAGAAAACACGTGTAATTGAACGTTGTATTTTTATTAATTTGAATGTGGTGGATTACAATCTCTAATTTTCTCCTCTGATTCTTTCTCTCTCTCACTTATAATTTGTCTGAGGGCTCTACAGCTTGTTCTCGGACGTAGATTTGATTCGAGGGCTTCACAGCTTATTCTCGAATATAATTTGCATGCAAGGTTTTAACGCTTGTTCTAGAACGTAGACTTGTCTCGAGGGCTTTGTAGCTTGTTCTCAAGTGTAGACTTGTCTCGAGGGCTTTGTAGCTTGTTGAAGGTCTTTGGATTGCATCTTGTTGAAGATCTTCAGCTTGTTATGTGTTAAAGGTCTTCGGCTTGCAGCTTGCTGAAGGTCTTCAGCTTATAGCTTGTTGAAGCTCTTTAGTTTGTAGCTTGTTGAAGATCTTCGACTTCTTGCTTGTTGAAAGCCTTCGACTTGTAGCGTGTTGAAGTCCTTCGGCTTATAGCTTGTTGAAGATCTTCAGCTTGTTGCTTGTTGAAGGTCTTCGGCTTGCAACTTGTTGAAGCTCTTCAGCTTGTAACGTGTTGAAGCTCTTCGGCTTGTAACGTGTTGAAGGACTTCGAATTGCATCTTGTTGAAGGACTTCGGCTTGCAGCTTGTTGAAGGTCTTTAACTTATAGCTTGTTGAAACTCTTCAGTTTGAAGCTTGTTGAAGGTCTTCGAGTTGTTGCTTGTTGAAAGCCTTCTGCTTGTTGCGTGTTGAAGTCCTTCGGCTCATAGCTTGTTGAAGCTCTTCAGTTTGTAGCTTGTTGAAGATCTTCGGCTTGTTGCTTGTTGAAGGTCTTCGGCTTGCAGCGTGTTGAAGGTTTTCGGCTTGCAGTGTGTTGAAGGTCCTCGATTGCTTGTAGCGTGTTGAAGGTCTTCAGCTTGTAACATGCTCTTCAACTTGTAGCTTGTTGAATAACTTCGACTTATAGTGTGTTGAAGATCCTCGACTGCTTGTAGCGTGTTGAAGGTTTTCATCTTGTAGCCTGCTCTTTAACTTGTAGCTTGTTAAATAACTTCGGCTTATAGTGCATTAAAGATCTTTGGCTTGTAGCTTTTTGAAGGTCTTCGGCTTGTTACTTGTTGAAGACCTTCGACTTGTAACTTGTTGAAGACCTTCGTGAAGCACTTGACCCCTAAGGACTTGAAGTGTTCAACATCTTACAATGTTCAACACCTAAAGACTCGTGTAGCAGTGTTCAACACCTAAAGACTTGTCTTACAGCGTTTTACACTTAAAGAATCGTCTTGCAGCGTTCAACACCTAAAGACTCGTCTTATAGCGTTCAACACCTAAAGACTCGTCTTACAACGTTCAACACTTAAAGACTCATCTTGCAGCGTTCAACACTTAAAGGCTTGTCTTCCAGCGTTCAACACCTAAAGACTCGTGTTACAACGTTCAACACTTAAAGACTCGTCTTGCAGCGTTCAACACTAAGGACTTCAGGGAGCATTCAGTAGTTAAGACTTTGCTCTGAATTCTCTCTACGTTCTCTTGAGAGTGAAATTTCTGAACCTTTGGAATGGAGGGGAAACTCTCTATTTATAGAGTTTTCCATGACATGTGGGTTTGGGCTTTAACAACCTTAGGGCCCAACCATCTTAGACCTAGGTTCTGTTAGCATTGGGCCTAATCATTTAGACTTTGATTTTATTTATCTTACTCAATTCCATATAATTCAATTTGAAAAACATTAAATTTAATTATTTGGTCAAATTGCATGTTAACCCTTGGAACTTTTAGAATTTGTTAATTTTTTTTCTTCAAATTAAATTTGGGACACATGTCATTTCATAATTGATCCTAAATTTAATTATTTATAATTTTATCATTAATTTGGCATAATGGCATGGTAATTGGAGATTGATCAAAATTTCTATGTCAACATTGATGATTGTGAAGCTTATAAAATTATCATTAATAAATTCAAATATAAGATATAAGAGAAATTCATATGTGACAGGAGGAGATAAAAAAGTATGTCATAAATTTATACCAAACTTGCACGTCACGATAGGGTGTTGTGTTAACCTTGGGGAGCAACCGGCTGTAACGATTTAGCACCATGGTCGTGCCGAAATTGCTTTTAAGACAGTGGTTCTCCACGACACAACGACGTTCTTGTTCATCGTCATCATTAACAATTTGAAAGCAACTTTACTATGTCGATGATCAGATAAGGAAAGGTGTTGCTAAATCTGTCGAAATTAGAACCACTTGACGGATCCAACTACCGACGTTGGTCTCAGAAATTCTTGATCTTCTTCGAACAGTTGGAGGTCGATTACATTCTACTGTCCGATAAATCACAGGGGCCTACTGTTACAACAATTGAAAATCCGGGAAGTTCCATTATTGTTGTTGAGGCTGATCCAACTGTCCATGTCGATTTTGTCTAATCGAAAAAGGATATTGATGGGGACGACAAGTTCGAGAAAGACAACAAGACGATCCGTGGCCATCTCTTGAATCACATGACTGATTCTTTGTTCGATCTTTTTGTCGTTCGAAAATATGCAAAGGTAATATGGGATATCTGTAATCTAGGTATGGTAAAGATGATGCAGGTAGAAGAAAATACGTTGTTGGAAGATGGTTGCAGTTTCAGATGACGGATGATAAACCAGTCAGGGGAGCAGGTTCATGAATATGAAAATTTGGTAGCTAATGTACTGACTGAAGGCATGAAGATGTGTGAAATTCTTCAAGAAAACGTACTGCTCGAAAAATTCTCTCATTCCTTGAGTGACTATCGCAACCACCTCAAACACAAAAAGAAGGACTTGACTCTGTAAGAATTGATCTGTCACATGCACACTGAAGAAGCCAATAGACAGAAGGATAAGATGAACTCTAAATCCTTGAACTCTGTTAATGTTAACCTTCTTGAGTCTTCTGTTGCCTTAAATGACAGGTTCAAGAACAAAGGAAAACAAACTACCAAAGAAAAAACACAAAAAGGGCATCAGTTTAGGGCTTTCAATGGAAAAATCGAGAAGTCGAAGTTGATCTGTTATGTGAGCAGAAAACCTGGACACAAATCATACCAGTGCAACCAGAGGAAAGGAAAGTCAGATAAAAAACCTGTTGCACAAGCCAACCTCACTGAACAAGAAGAAATCATTGTTGTTGTGGTCGTAGAAGCCAACTTTGAGAATAAGTTTGACTTGATTCTCGACACTAGGGCTTCAAGACATTTTTGTTCAAATTAAGAGTTATTCCATGACTACCAAGATTGTGTTGATGGCAAATGTGTGTTCATGGGGAACTCTGCAACTGCTGGAATACTTGGAAAAGAGAAAGTTCTTTTAAAACTTACCTCTGGAAAAACTTTATCATTAAGTGACGTTTTGTATGTTCCTTCACTACGTAGGAACTTGGTGTCTGAAAGTCTGTTGAACAGGGTTGAGCTTAGAATTGTGTTTGAGGCTGACAAGGTTATCATCACAAAAAATGGTGACTGTGTTGGTAAGGGATATCTAGCTGATGGCTTATTTGTTCTAAACATTGTTGTTAATATTACTTTGATGAATGAAAGTACTTCTCGTTTTGCTTATATCGTTGAATCTATTGACATGTGGCATGATAGACTAGGACATGTAAATGTTGCATCAGTTAAAAGGCTTAAGAATCTAAACCTTATTAATACATCCGAATCACATGAAATTGAAAAATGTCATGTATGTGTAGAAGCCAAAATCACAAAGAAACCTTTTAAACCTGTCACAACTAGAAGTACAGAGTTACTTGAACTAATTCATTCTGATTTGACTGATTTGAAAAATACTACAAGTAGAGGTGATAAAAATTATTATATATCGTTCGTTGATGATTTTTCTAGATATACAAAAGTTTATCTTTTAAAATCTAAAGATGATGCAAGTAGTATGTTTTTGAAATTTAAAGCTGAAATAGAAAATCAGTTGGATAAAAAGATAAAAAGGTTAAGATCCAACAGAGGTGGTGAATATAGTGATAAATCTCTTAAAGAATTTTGTGAATCAAATAAAATTATCCATGAAACTACCGCACCATACTCTCCTCAACAAAATGACATAGTTGAACGTAATAATAGAACATTGAAAGAAATGATGAATGTTATGTTATTAAATTCTGGGTTATCTGACAATTTGTGGGGGGAAGTTGTGCTTTCTGCATGTTTCATTCTTAATAGGGTTCCTCATAAAAGGTTAGATAAGACACCATACGAAGTGTGGAAGGGTTATTCACCTAATCTAAGATATTTAAGAGTGTGGGGATGCTTCGCTAAAGTGGCGTATCCATCATTCAAGAAACCTATGGTTGGATCTAAAACTCTTGACTATGTTTTTTTTTTTTTTGTTATGATCATAATAGTGTTGCATATAGGTTTACGTGCTTAAATGATAACTCAATTTGTGGATATAGAGATGTTGAATTCTTTGAAAATATTTTTTCCATGGTTAAATTAGCTAGTGAACCTACTAATACTAAGAATGTCAACATCTCAATCAATGACCAGATACCTATACAATTACCATCTACTTCTGATAGTTTGCATGAGCCTAGAAGAAGTAAGAGACAAAAAATTGATAAAAATTTGGATCTTATTTTTTAACTATTTTTCTAGTAGAAAATTCACATAAGATAGACAATCAATTTACTTGCATGTTCTTAATAGATGAGGAACCTAAATCATACCAAGAGGCTTTATGCTCTATAGACTCCAAGTTTTGGAAAAAAGTAATTAAAAGTGAATTAGATTCCTTGCATATGAATCAAACATGGGACTTAGTAGATTTGCCTAAAGGTAATAAGCCTATTAAATGCAAATGGATTTTCAAAAAGAAAATTAGACCTAATGGATCAATTGAAAAATTCAAGGCTAGATTAGTGGTTGTAGGATATACATAGAAACAGGGTATAGATTACTTTGATATTTATTCTCCTGTGACTAAAATAGCTACCATTAGGGTGCTGATTGAATTTGTAGCAATTTGTGGCTTGCTAATACATGAAATGGATGTAAAAACGACATTCCTAAATGGTGACTTAGATGAAGAAATATATATGACACAACATGAGGGCTTTGTAGTTACTAGTTAAGAGAACAAAGTATGTAAGCTTAAAAAACCCTTTATGGTCTTAAACAAGCACCCAAACAATGGTATGAGAAGTTTAATAAAACTTTAGTAAACGAGGGTTTTAAAGTAAATTCTTCTAACACATGTGTTTATTCGAAAATGTTTAGTGTTGATTGTGTGATTATATGTCTATATGTTAATGACATGTTAATTTTCGGTACAAACCTAGATGTGATTAAAAATACCAAGTCTTTCTTGTCTTCTCAATTCGAAATGAAAGACCTGGACGAAATAGATGTGATACTTGGTGTTAAAATAAGGAAACCCGAAAATGGATTTTCATTATGTCAATCACATTATATTGAAATATTGTTAAGGAAATTTGAATGCTTCGATGATGTTCCAGTAAGGACACCTTATGATGCTAATACGAATCTTAAGAAAAATAAGGGTGATAGTGTTTCTCAATCTGAATATGCAAAAATTATAGGTAGTATAATGTTCTTGATGAATTATACTAGGTCTGATATTGCATATGTTGTTAGCAGATTGAGTAGACATACACATAATCCTAATAACGATTATTAGGTTGCTCTTCGTCGTTTGTTAAGATATCTCAAAGGTAAAATGGACCTCTTTTTGAACATTAGTAAATTTCCTGCAGTATTAGAAGGAACTGTGATGCTAACTGGGTAACAGATAACGACGAGGTGAGCTCCACTAGTGGTTATGTGTTTCTTCTAGAAGGAGGAGCAATTTCATGAAAATCATCGAAGCAAACGTGCAAAGCACGATCCACCATGGAATCAGAATTTATAGCTCTAGAGCTAGCAGGACAAGAGGCAGAATGGCTAAGAAGCCTACTTGGAGACGTACCATTGTGGGGGGCGTTTGTACCTGTATCTCTACATTGTGTTTCACAAGCTACCACAGGAATTGCCAAAAATAGTGTGTATATTGGTAAAAGAAGGCATATTCACCTAAGGCATGGAGTTATGAAAGAAATGTTGAAAAATGGAGTTATCTCCTTGGAATTCGTGAGGTCTGAGAGAAATCTAGCAGATTCTCTCATCAAATGACTGACAAGAAGAGTAATTCTAGAGTCTTCAACATGTATGGGTTTGAAAATGTTGAACTGATTCCATAACCAAGTTATTTGGGTGGTCCAAATAAGGAGTTGATGGACAAATGTAAAGTTTCCATAGCCCAGTTATTTGTGGTCCAAATAAGCGTTTGATGGACAACTGGAAAGTATCCATGTAACGCCCCTACTTTTCTGCAACTATAACTCCTAGGGACACTACTACACATGCATGCATTCTTAGGCCAAAAAGATATAAAACAATCTTTAAATTTCCATTGTAGCAAAATTATCTTTAGGGATCCCGATGAAAACGTCAAAACATGTAAAAGAACAGTTTAAACTTGGCCTACTTAAAATCCTGAAAATAAAATTTAAACTCGAAATCATAAAACGACAACATCAGTTATTAAGGAAAAATGCGGAAAAACATGACTATCCCCATGGTTCCGACAACGCGCCTCCACACTCGCCCGCACGTCCTTGCCTTACCAAAAAATATTTTGAAATAAAAGGGTGAGTATTGCAACACAATACCTGTGAAAGTGACCTCGCTACCGAGGTTTGGGACATGCACACACATACAATCATGACTTTTAAACTTGGTTAAAATATTCATATGTGGGACCTAAAACGTTCTCGTATCAAACGTGACTGTAATACATGACTTCCTTTTTACTTTAAATGGCTAATTGGTCATCCTGAGTCATTTCATTTTGAGTCCCTCACAGACCCCTATAAGTGTTTTGAGTCCCTCACAGACCCCTGTATGGATTGAGTCCTCTCATGCACTTATATAAGCTTGACCCATAGGGTCTCTAATGCATGTTTAACCATGCATACAATGAACTCAGGAGACCAATTTCCACATTTTAATTCAAGTCATTTTATGGCATACATCACATGCATGAGGTCCCATCATCTAACGTGACTATAATGCACATGACATGAAGTAATGACACCGATATGCAAATCATAACTTTTCACAACATTCTGAAGATAATACTTTTAAGCATGATCAATTTCGTACTTTCGCTAACGAAAAACTTTCGTATGAAATCATGAAATATTCTCACATAATATACTGAAATACTCTCACATAAAATACTGAAATATTCTCACATAAAATACTGAAATATTCTCATGTAAAATAACGAACTAATTTCGCATAAAATAATGAAATTCATTTTTTTAATCCCATTTAGAAAAGTTCGGCACAAGGTCCCTTACCTCGACTCGAAGTCCAACTCGAGTCCTAATCTCAGTTCCTAGCGTGTACGCTCCCTTTGAAGGACCTGCTTCACGAATATCTTTTAGAATTACACTCCAAGCACCACTCCCCTACAACATTATAGACGTAAACGTAACTTCCTCTGTTTACCTCGACTCCTAAGTGTGGGCTGAATACGCCTTAGCTCGATCTACAGTCCAGAACTCTCGACTCCGCCTCGCGTTTGAGTCCTACGGATTAGTCTTCAATGAAATGAAACCCTAAAATTCCAAATAGTAAGTGTTAACTCGATCGCTCCACAAACATCTAGTCTAAAACAAAGAGTAACCGCGCTCTCTCACCTGATCGGAGTTTCAAATCCGATCCACCTCCTGTGGTGGCACTCGGTGGTTTGTTGTCGGCGGTGCTGAACAACGCACACGCGTGCGACGTCAATCGAACAGTGCGGCACAAGGGTTCGCGGCCGCGCGTAGCTGCGGCTCTTGGCGAATCGGGCGGTGCTCGGCTTCAAGGATTCGGCGATTGCGCTGCGCGCAGAGCTTGCGGTTTCCGACGCGTTCTGCTGGTCGGCGTGGGTGAAGCTGGACAGCGGTCTCTCCTTTGGTCGTGTGGATCTCGTGGGTGACGGCGACCCTACGAACCGGCGTACTCCGGCGTTGAAGCTTCAATTGGTTCGCTTGAAGACGGTGGCGGCGAGACCACGAGCAGTCGACGGCGCGAGTCCTAATAGCAGTCGGCGGCGGCGAGACCACGAGCGAAGAACGCGCGTGCGTCAGAGGGTTCCGACGCTGCTTGTCGGCGAGTCCTGGCGTGTTCAATCGCGAGGAGGTTGCGATGGCGCCGGAGGATGTTGAGCTACAGCTTGGACGGCTTGCAAGCGATGGTGGCGGCTTTTGGACGTGGGTTCTGGTCGGCGGAAAGAGCAGCAACAAGAAGGGGGGTGCCGGCTAGGTTAAGTGAAGGAGGAGAAGATGGAGAACTTAGGGTTAGGGTTTTCTTTTTTTTTTTTTATTGCAAGCTTAAGTATGGTTAAACTATAAAGGTCTAGGTCATTGCTAAAAGTCTCAATTAGCCCTTACTTAGACACCATTTACTAAAGTGCCATTGTCACTTCCCTTCCCTTTATTTTTATATGTAAGTATAATCATCTTAAGAGAAGCAAATCACTTAAAATCATATGAAATTCATAGTTCAAACCCACCGAGCATGCTAAAATTTACTAGTCTGACCCAACCTAAAGATTGATCGAATGTTAAATACAATAAACAGTCAGTACCTGTGGTTGTGGTCGTCACAATCCATACCCCAGTTATTTGGGTTGTCTAAACGTGGACTTGATGGACAACTATAAAGTTTCCATAGCTCAACTGGAGTGGTTTGTCTCTGACAGACTTGATGAAGCAATTAACGTGATTGTGAAGACGTGGTTGCCTTCTATGAAAGAGTTTAAGGGTCTCTTTCTAGAGCTTTCATGGTGACCCAAGGTTCTATGTGCATAGCCATAAAGAGGCACATGAAGTGTTATAGTATTGTGGAATCAAGATAAAACACAAGAACTAAAACGTGTTGTGGGGGTTTCAACCATAATAATTGAGAGTTCAAGAGGTTACTCATTCTATTTTATTAAGTTGTTGCCCTACTTCACTATGCATCAATTCAAATCGAAAGATATTGATGCTTAAGTCTATTCTCCTTTCTTAGCTTGGAAATTTCTTTTCTTTACCTTTCAAATTTTTTTTATTGCTTTTATTTTTCAAGTCATTCGTGGGGGATTGTGGAGAATGACTTGGGCCCAAGGCCCAAAAGTCACATGATGAATAAGGTGTTTATCCCATATGTGAATGCGAGTGTTTGTCCCACATTGGAAAATTTGTGGAAGTGAGAAGGCTTTTTATATCTTGGCTCACATGGGAGTTGGTAAAAAGTAGATGTAGTGGTAACAAATCATCTCCCCACACGCGCATCGTCGCCACCGTCCATCCGGACGGGTGGGTTCGAGTATAAAACGTTTTATTTTGATTTTGCTTTAATTGTTGATCTAATTGAGATCAAAACGTTTTATTTTGATTAATGTGAAAAACGTTTTCCTTTTTGGATCCAGATATTTTCTCCTACAGATTTGAGCTGAAAAAGATAGAGTATTTTTCATACAATTCATTATGTTCTTCTTCTGTCTTGCTTCCAACCCTTAATTGACGAGTGCATGTCACGATAGGGTGTTGTGTTAACCTTGGGGAGCAACTGGCTGTAACGATTTAGCACCGTGGTCGTGCCAAAATTGCTTTCAAGGCAGTGGTTCTCCACGACACAACATCGTTCTGTTCATCGTCTTCATTAACATAACTTTCATGTCTCATCATTAGCGTCAAGGTCAACAATGAACTCCCACTTCCCACAGAATTTTTTGGGTTCCACATGAAAAATTTAAGTGTCCATTTGATTACTATATAGTTTTTAGTTTTCTAAAATTAAATTTAAAAATAGTACTCTTATCTATGAATTTCTATATTTTCTTATCTATTTTAGAGTTATGTTTTCAAAAGCTAAGTCTTGTATGTTTTCTTATCTACTTTGTAGTTATGTTTTCAAAAGCCAAGTTAAGTTTTGAAAACTAAAAAAAGTAGTTTTTCAAAATTTGTTTTGTTTATTACATTTAGTTAGAAACTTAAATGCTAATTCAAGAAAGATGAAAATTATGGTAGAGAAAATGAAGAGAAATTGTACAAAAACAAGCATAATTTTAAAAAACTAAAAATCAAAAAACAAATAGTCATCAAATGGGTCTTATTGTTTTGTGTTTATCTTTAAAATAAAACACAATTATGTTATAATTATGCTTTTTTACCATGGAAAAACTATTGTTCCCATTATTTACTTATTTACAAGTGGCTAATAATTTTATCCGTAATTTTATTTAGAAAGTCAATAAATATATCTATAATTAATGTATATAGTTGGGGTGTGAAGTCTATTACCCAATTCTAGAAAACTTTTTTTCTTCTTTTATCCATTTTTAAATAAGTCTCAAAATCTAGAGAAGTTAAATTATTGGAGGAGTTCGTCTACAATATAACTAATAATTTCATGGTTCCATCTTTCTTGAATTCTATTTTCAGCCTTTTTTCTTTTTCATTTATTTTTATTGTTCCTCTTTTCATCATTTTTTTAATCTTCTTTTGAAATTAATAGGCTTGAGAAAATCAAGAAATAAATGAAAATATAAGAGCCTGTTTGGTATGTAATCCAGATTCTATTTTATGTTTTCAGATTCAGTGAATACGTGTTTGGCAGATGTGTTTTCGAAAATTGTTTTCGGATTCTGTGATCCAAATAGTAAAAATTCTGAAAACAACATTTTTATGTTTTTATTGTATCCAGATTCTGAATTTAAAAATTTAAAATGCAAAATTGCATTAAACAAAGATAAAATCTTAATAAATATAGTATTTCATGTTTACAAACTTAATTTACTTTTGTTAAATTAAAATATGTATAATATAAAATAATATAAAATATAAAATATTATATTATAAAATAATAATTATATAAATTTTATATTAAAAAGTCATGTTCATAAATTAATTAATAATGTCTTATATTCAACTTAATATTTGATTTTGCAACTATAACCAATTTTATGATCTATAAATACATTATAGAACACACTTTTAAACAGACTGTTTAAAATGAAATTAAATTTCTAAATATGCTACCAAACACATATCTGAAAACATAAAATACAACTCTGTTTTTCATTAAATCTCTTGTTTTCAAGTTTTTATTTTCGGATTGCCTACCAAACAGATCCTAAATACCCCACATGGGAACTTCCCCGACTTGGAAGCTTCCTGTGTGCGCGCTTGAAATTGACTTCAAATATATTGCTAATTAAACATAAATTTATAATAAATTAGAAAACACTATATTAAATTTAATTATTAATGTTCCAAATTTATCAAAAATTTAAATTACATTATACTTTCAATAAAAAAAATTACATTATAGTTTTTAACTTAAGTCTTATGTTTTGCTAGCTAGAAAAGAAGCATAAAATTTATGTACATGGCTTACATGACCCTTAGATAAGTTGTTAGCTTTGTCATTTGATTAGATTGGTCTAGCTGATCATTAATTTTATCATAGGATGTTACTAAAACTCAATTCTACCGTATCATTAATCTACCAAATTTTAATGTTTGGACTTGCGAGAATCTTGAGCCACATATTTACTTTATGATACTAAGACACAGTTCTAACACATCACACGAATATGTTATGTGTTCATCGCTTTAATACTCACCTAAAACCTTTCACGGGGTAGCGTATTAAATATTGCTCTATATAATTAAAAGAGTAATTTTCTTTCTTTCTTTAGTATTGAATTCTTTTTCCCATGGAAATGGGATGATCTCTAAGATGCTTTTGGTTGCCATCTGTTTTACAATAGTTGTCTCACCTAACATCTTAATTGGTGAAAGCTCTAGTTCATGAAAAAGAAGTAATTAATTAGTACTTCTTGATATCTACTCTGCTTTTAAGATTTGAACAAGTAATTAATTAATATATTATTTTGCTTCACAAATAACACATTTATGCTAAATTTTACTCACACAATGAATAAAAATAGTATAGGAAGTTTTCTATAAAACTATGATACTAGGATTTCTTTTGAATTTAAGGGTAGGAAATTAAGAGAGAATGAGACAATGACTATTTTTATTAATAAAATATGATTTATAAATACTTAACATAACAACATATTTATACTCGTAAAATATAAGTATGTGAGACTTAAATCAACCTAATTCAAAAAAACACAAAACACATCCATTTTCACATTAATTTTATGGAGTTCGACTGCTACTGTTGGAATGCCACATAAAAAGAGGGTGATTTTACAATTAAAAAAAGAAAAGAAAAGATAGGTTTATGTACTGTTATAATTAATTAATTGTACTATTTAAAGCATTTAAAAGTACCCATAAATTTAGGTGTTAATTATAAATGCTTTAAAAGACTTATTTGAATTTTATAGTAATTTGATTTTTTTTTTGTAGAATTTATTTAAATATGATATATTTAAGTGACAATAACTTTTAATGATGAATTTATAAAGTCGGTAGATTTCTTTGGTTTCTCTCAGTTTGGTTTGGAGGTTGATTTTAACTACAAGAAATTTGTCATATGTCGCCGTTATTTCTTCCGACCCTTTAAAAATAGTCGACCCTTATAGGCAATTCCGACGGATGAGTCCATAGTCAGCAAAAGTGAAGATAACTCTTGACCAATTGATAATTGATCGGCAAATATAGAGTAATGACGACTATTTTCTATATTAGTCGGCAAAAAAATAAGGAAAGGCCGACTAATTTTCAAACGGTCGGCAAAAAATGGGGAAATGTCGACCGTTAGTGAAACGGTCGGCAATAAGTTTGTGAAAGACTAACCGTTTCAAAAATGGTTGGAAAAATCTTGTGTTGAGATTTATGTCCTAAACTCGTATATTTGTAATTTTTCAAGGAAATGAATAAAAGTGTTTTTTTCCTTAAACCTTGTATTCTCGCAATTACAAACTTAAATCCAATAAACTAAGCTCTAGGGTCACATTTAGAACCGTGTGTAGTTGACACATAGCTAGGATCAAGTTCAAGTAGATGACCTGAATGGTCTATAGTACATGGATTAGGTTGGGAACCTCATCCTGGTAACACTATGAATGCGACCCACTTTGTATTTGATACAAACGAGGCGATCCAGCTCGTTCATGTAGTTGACATACGAGTGGGGGCATCCTGTGCAATAAGACTATACAAGATCGGACCGAGAATTGTTAGACCACTCTAGTAACATCGTTGATAGATTAGGGCTAATAATTCAATGATGACCATTAGTGACTCAACCTGAATCATGAGCGAGTTATGAACTCCTGTCTGCGGGGGTTTATCCTTAGACTAGTACGAGTGAGAGTGGCCACAGCTGCCGACTCAATATGTCTACCTTCTCAGGGATGAAACCTCGTAGGGAGCTGGGAACTTAACTTCGCAAGAAAGAATTCACTTGTTCCCGAACTAGGGTAACTAGATAGGTTGTTCCCTTAAGAACTGAATTCAGGTCTTGAACAACGGGGCCCCTCCCTCTTACTGGCTCGAGAGGGATATTGTTTATCGTTGGACCATAAACTTGTTGTTCATTAGAGGATCAATGGTGCTTAAGGAGCAAGAAGTCACGGGGTAAAACGGTAATTTGACCCAGTTGTGACTACGAATGCCCTGTGAAGGGTTGACTCACGACCATTGGTTAAATCAATGGACACAACTTGTCCTACAGTGAGGAGAGTGCAGCTACGAGTCTTTAGTAGAATGACTCGTAGTTAACAAATGTTGATTAACGGGGTCAAAAAGTTTGATTAGTTAATATTGTATCATTGGAGCTCATGATCTGTAGGTCCATTAGGTCCCTCGGTTGCCTCAATATGGAAATAACGAGGGTATAAAGTTTTGGAATGAATTTGAAGTGTTCAAATTCAATTTCGGGAATTATATCAATTATATATGATGAAATGGATATATAATATAATTTAATGTGAATATGATTCAAAATAAACTATATTATTGCCTAATTATGGACTTAAGGCATAATAAGAGAAATTAATTTGAGAGATATGTAAATTGAATATGATTCAATTTAATTTCCCCTTTATGTACATATGATTTACATAATAAGGCATTTGATACCTTATATTATGCATTTATGCAAATTGATTTTGCATAATGCATAATTAGTGGAAATAGTGGAATAATGGGTGGAGAATTTGTCTCCACCCACATTGCCTATATAAGCATCCATTTGGATGCAAATTGACACACTTAAGTCATTTTGCAAAGTTTTGCATTCTAAGCAAAAAGCCTATCTCCCTCAAATTCTCTCTACAAAATCCCTCTTCCAAAAAGGAGTCTCATTTCTCTCCTTCTCCTAGAGAATAATCGAGAAGACTCGTTGGAGGTGTTCAATCGTTGAGAACGTGGAGATCGTAGACGGCGAGAGGATTACAAGAAGAATAGTATCTTCAAAGGTAATCTCTTATTCTATTGTGCTTTCATAGTAAGTCTTAGCCTTAGTTTTCTGTTTTTATAAATTTCTATGTGAATATAATCAAGAACAAAAGCGATCAATCGCTTCCGTATTGGGATTCAATCCCTTCAACTTGGGGAAAGGTCGACCCTTTAAAAAATGGTTGGCCAAAAGGTGGGGAAAGGCCAATCTATTTTATAACGGATAGCAAAAAGATGGGGAAAGGTCGACCGTTTGAAAAACGGTCGGCAAAAAGCGGGGAAAGTTCGACCATTGGAATAACGATCTGCAAAACGCTCAGAAAAGGCCAACCAATTTTTAAAATGGTCGGCTAAAATTGGGAAAAGGTCGACCATTTATAAAAAACAGTTTGCAATGCATTTACTAAAGGACTCGAAAATTCTTTCCTCTCTTTCATTTTCCCCATTTCTCTCTTTCATTTTCCCCCTCTCTCTTTCCCTTTCCCTCTTCGATCGACACCCACCCTGAAAGAGTGTAGATTAAGAAAGTGGAAACAATTTTGGATCTTGAACACTCTAAGTTGATCAATTTTCCGAAATAAAAAACATGCTCAAAATTGGAAAAACAGAGAGTATGAACACATACCTTTATTGTTCAAAATTCTCCTAATTCGTGGGCAATTTCTTGTCACAAACACTTTTTGTGGACAACCTCTAGTGTCTCTCCCCTACTATCCTCACCCTTGAACAGTTGTGGGATCTTTGATAGAGAGAATTTGAGGAGAGATGGAAGAAACGTCTCAAAAACGTGAATTCTGTCAATTCTGAAAAATCCTACTAAATCTAATGGTTTCTTCTTCAATTAAAGAAACCAAAAGCTTCTTCAAGCTAGGAGAAGATGACAGCAAGAAGATGAGAAGGATTAAACAAGAAGGAGGTGCTCAATTTGTGTGAATTTGAAAAAGGAAAAAGGTGATTCACACTTTTTATTTTGGTCCAATTGAAAACCCAAATCCAATTTTGAATTTTCATTTAATTTTAATTTCAAAATTAATATTAAATTAATTTTAAATTAAAATTAATTTAATTAATTTAATTGAAAGTAATTTAATTAATTAATTTTAAATAATTTATTTAATTTAATATCAAATATCAAATTAAATAATTGGACCAATCCCGATTTCTTAAATCGACCGTTCGAACATGAATCCTTATTCATGTTATAAACTGAACAAAAATTTAAATCATATTTAAAAATTTCCACCTCTTCTTTATTGTAATTTAATTTATAATTAAACTATGACACGTTAAGTATATCACATATAATTAACGTTTTCTCCCAAATCCGAATTTGAACAATTCAAATTCTTTTCTCCCAAAAAGTTACCAGACTTAGTCCGAGCTCGTAAGGGGACCTAATGGACCTACAGATCTTGAGCTCCAACGATACGAGATTAACCGACCAAACTATTTAGCTTAGCTAATCAACATTCGTTAACCATCGGGACACTCCACTAAAGCCCAGAGGCTGCACTTTCCTCACTGTAGATATATTTTTGTCCACTCGATATAACCATGATTAGTAAGTCGATCCTTCACAGGTCGTTCGTAATTACAGCTGGGTCAAAAATATCGTTTTACCCCTGTAATTACTTCTTGTTCCTTAAGTCTCACTGATCCTCTAATGAACAATTGGTTTGTGGTCCAACCAACAAACCGAATCCCTCTCGGGCCAATGAGAGGGGTGGGCCCTTTGTTCAGGACCCGGAGTCAGCACTTAAGGGAACAACCTCTCTACTAATCCCTAAAGCGGGTAGGAGTGAATTCCATCTTGCAGATGAAGGGAATGAAAATCTCGTGCAGCGGAAGACGATGGAATCGTCGATGTATCAATTACGCAAACTGTGTTTATTAAAATTGATCTACAACTAGATCTAGGCTAAACATGCTACTAAGAAGAAGAAAAACAATAAGAAAAAATTCTACTTACTTGTTGAAGACTTTCTTCAATATTTCTTCTTCAAATCCACGAACTCTTCGTACTCCTCGTACACAATGATTTCCTCCAACGGTTGTGAATCAAACACCACCAAGAAGCCTTCTCGGTTGTTCTCTTTTGGAGAAAGGAGGCTTGTGGGAACCTTGTTGGTTTTGGAGAGGGAGGAGAATTTGAGAGAGAATAGAGAGAGTTTCTCTTCTCTTCTTTTGTGAAAAACTAAAAAATGAGAGAGTGAAGTGCCATCCTTCTTGAAAGAAGGGTTTATATAGTGGGATTAGTGGAGTTAAAATGTCCACATATTTACCACTTTACCACAATCATAGGTTATGCAAATCTCATTTGCATAACCACATAATATAAGATATCTCATATCTCATATTGCAAATCTCATTTGCAATAGTTGTGGATTTATTAAATTGAATCACATCCAATTTAATTTCTCTCAATCAAATTCTCCAATTAGCCCTAATTCAACAATTAGGCTAACCTATAGTTTATTATGAATCTCATTCACATTAAACTATATATTATATCATTCATATCTCATATAAATGACATAAATGCCCTTAAGGTGAAATTGAACACTTCAATTTCATACCAAAACTTTATCCCTTCTTAAATCCAGATGGAGCCAACCGAGGGACCTAATGGACCTCACAGATGACCAAGCTCCATGATCCGAGATTAACTCGCCAAACTCTTTGACCGGTTAACCAACATTCATTAGCTACGGTAACACTCCACTATAGCCCGTAGCCGCACTCCCGTCGGTCACGAGAATATTACGTGTCCACCGATATAACCAATACCCATGAGTCGACCCTTCACGGTTGTTCGTGAGACACGGTGGGTCAAATTACCGCTTTACCCCGTGTGTCTACCTCTTGTTCCTTAAGTCCCCACCGCTCCTCTAATGAACAACATATTGTGATGGTCCAACCATACACAACACCCTTCCCGGGCGGTGAGAAGGTGGGCGCCCGTTGTCAAGCCCCTGAGACAACGACTTAAGGGAACAATCCTCTAGTTTCCCTAAAGGCGGGAGCAGTGAATTCCATCTAGCGTAGATAAGTTCCTAGCTCCTACTTGGTTCTCATCCCCGAGAAGATAGGCATATTGGGCGAGTAATCGTGACCACCCTCACCCGTACTAGTCAAAGAACATACCCTCATGATGCGAGTCCGTAACACGCTCGGGATTCAAGTCGAGTCACTAATGGTCATCTATGAAATTATTAGTCTCATCACAATCAGCGGTGTTACATCGATGAGGTCTAATAATTCCACGACCCGATCTTGTACAATCTCATTGCACAGATGCCCCCACTCGCATGTCAACCACATGAACGAGTCGAGATCACCTCGTCAGTATCTAATACAAAGCGGGCGCATCCACGGTGTATCCGTGGATTAGGTCTCCAACCCTATCCATATCTCAGTAGACCGTTCGGGTCATTAACTCGAACGTGATCTTCCCCTGTGTGTCCACTACACACCGCTCAAGTTCTAGTTCTCTCATAAAATCAATGACCCCGGAGCTTAGTTTCTCGGAAAAAGTTTATAAATATTGCGAGACACAAAGTGATGAAATAAATAACTCTTATTAATTTCAATCAATATATTACAAACACGAGATTAGGACAAAAATCCTAACAAACTCCCACTTGGACTAAGCTAGTGGAGAAAATACATTTAGAAATGTACATAAATTACAACGAAGTAATACAATAAACTAGGGCATTGAATACCCATTTACATATCTCCCACTTGTCCTAGTCGGGAAGCTCTCAAGACCTAGACTCTCAGGTGACCCTCAAACACCTTAGCCGTGAGGGGCTTTGTAAATGGATCGACTACGTTGTGCTCCGACGCTATCTGCGTGACCAAATCACGTCTCGCGGGTGCATAATCTCCCGTGTCGGATGATACTTGCGCCAATGTGTTTGCCTCTCTTATGGCTCAGGGCTCACGTGAGTTGGCTCTTCGCACCACCGTTATCACGCAAGCGATTGTGATTGGCAAGTTCATGTTAGGAACAACTTCCAAATCATCATGAACTTCCTAAGCCAAACGGCTTCCTTGCGACTTCACAAGTCGCAACATACTCTGCTTCCATAGTGGAATCGATGATGCATCCTCGCTGATGCTTCGCCACACTCTGACTCCTCCATTCGGAATGAAGGTGACCACTTCGGTGGATTTCCTAGAATCCTTATCGGTCCGAAAATCGAGAATCTGTGTATCCCGTAAGGATCAAATCCCCACTCCCATACACTAAGTCGTAGTTCCTCGTTCTCCTAAGATACTTGAGGATTGCCTTTACGGTGTCCAAAGTGATCTAATCTCGGATTGGACCGATATCTCACCGACAACTCCTCTTGCATAACGGATGTCGGGCCTAGTACACAACATGGCATACATCGGGCTCCCTACACCAAGCATATGGAATCAGTCTCATATCCTCAACATCTTGAGGAGTCTTAGGACACTTGATCCTTGAGACAAGTGAACCCCATGCCCGAAAGGCGATAAACCCTTCTTGGAGTTCTCGCATCTTATATCTAGACAACATCTTGTCAATATAAGACACACGAGACAAGGCTAGCGTTACTGCTCTTCCTGTTCTGACTATCCGGATACCTAGAACATACCGAGCTTCTCCCAAATCTTTCATTTGGAATTGCGAAGCTAGCCACTTTTTAACGTCGATGAAATTCTACCTCATTCCCAATGAGAAGAATATCGTCCACATACAACACCAAAATGCGGCGCTTTGTCAACGATTTTCTTGTAGACACAAGGCTTGTCGACATTTTGATCAAAGCCATAAGATTTGATTGCCTCATCAAACCTTATATTCCAAGACCTCGGCTCTGTTTGATCCATAAATGGACCTATGGCCGACAAACTTTTTCTCTTGGCCTTGGGCAATGAACCCTTTGGGTTGGTCCATGTAGATGGTCTCATCAAGTTTGCCATTCAGAAAGGTTGTCTTGACGTCCATCTGCCATACCTCGTAGTCATAATATGCGGCAATAGCGGAAGGATCTGATCGACTTTACCATGACAACGGTAAAAGGTCTCCTCATAGTCAACCCTTCAACTCAGGTAAAACCCTTTGCCACTAGTCGGGCTTTGAAGGTCCGCACCTTCCCATCTACGCCACGCTTACGCTTGTAGATCCATTTGCAACCAATAGGTCTTACCCCATCCGGTTGATCCACAAGCTCCCATACATAATTGAAGTACATAGACTCCATTTCTTGGTCCATAGCTTTAATCCACTCGTCTCTGTCAACATCAACCATTGCCTGATCATAGGACAATGGATCCTCACAGTCATCATCGGGAGCTTACAATTGAGGTTTCAAATAAACCCATGTAGCGATCGGGGTGTCTCACAAAGACTCCCACTCGTCGAGGCATTCCCAACTCTTGAGAACGGATTTGACTAGGCGTGCTTTGGGATCAACGACACTTGTTGACGTACTAGCCCCATCGGCAACTCTTGGCGATGAACTGTCCATTTCATTCAATACAATCTTACTCCTTGGTACATGATCCCTGATGTGGTCTTCCTCTAGGAAAGTGGCGTTTGTCGACACAAGCACCCTATTTTCCCTAGGATCATAAAACAGACCGCCTCTAGTCTCTTTAGGGTAACCTACGAATAGGCACAATTTCGAACGGGGTTCCAACTTTTTTGGGTTTGACACCAACACATGGGTCGGGCATCCCCAAATCCACAAGTGATGTAAACCGCCTTTACGTCCACTCCAGAGCTCGAAAGGTGTTTCACAAACACTCTTGAGGAACGTTGTTCAAAATATAAACTGCATCTCTCACTGCGTACCCCAAAAAGAATCGGGAGACGAGCATAGCTCATCATCGACCAACCATGTCCAACAAGGTTCTGCTTTCTCCTTTTCGATACACCATTCTGCATTGTGGCATACCAGTCTTGAGAGTTGGGGCGTAATTCCGTGTTCTATCATATAGTCACCAGAATTCGGTGTCCATGTACTCTCCACCCGATCCGATCGAAGTGTTTTAAGCGATTTACCTAAGAGGTTCTCAACCTCGATCTTGTACTCCTTGAACTTTTTAAGAGTTTCGGACTTCTTATGCATTAGGTAAATGTACCCATATCTAGAGTAGTCGTCCATGAAAGACACAAAGTACTCATATCCGCCTCGAGCTTTAACATTCATCGGACCACGGAGGTCGAAATGCACTAACTCAAGAGGCTCTTTGGCTCTATATCCTTTTCCACTAAAAGGACGTTTGGTCATTTTTCCTCAAGGCATGACTCACACACCTGCCGGTAAAGTTTTCTTCCAACTCGTTTAGAAGTCCACTCTTCACTAGTTTCTCAATCCTATTGAGATTAATGTGGCCTAACTAAAGATGCCAAAGATGGGCATTTTCTTTTGGAGAAACTTTCGCTTTCTTAGTTCGTGTTTCTGCAGTTTTAAATAATTCAGTATTCAAAACACTTTTGACCGAATTGGGTTTCAAAACATACAGATTATTTTCAAGTGAAGTTTGAGCAGATCACATTCCCTTTGAAAGAAATAAACGCTTTATTCGATTCAAAAGAAACTGAAATACATTGTTCAATAAGGCAGGAAATTGAAACAAGGTTTCTAGTAAACCCTGGAACTATGTACAAATTGTCCAACAATAAGTACTTCCCGCCAAAGCTTAGCTTCACTGTGTCGATCGTTGCAGCAGAGACAAGCTCCCCGGATCCAACCCGTAGAGTCACCTCACCCTCTCGCAGCGGCTGCCAGGAATCAATCCCCTGAAAAGAAGAACAAACGTGGTCAGTGGCGCCCGAATCCAGTATCCAGGCAGAGTCACTACTCTCCACTAAACAGGTTTCAGTCACAAGTAAATCACATTTACCCTGATTCTTCTTCTCGGCAAGGAATTTGGGACAGTTTCTCTTCCAGTGACCGCCCCCATTGCAGTGGAAACACTTTCCTTTCTCTGCAACCTCCTTGACCTTCTTGCCCTTTTGGGCGACAGCTCGGTCAGTTTTACCCCTCTTCATCCTCTTCTTCCCTTTCAGGCGTGAAGGAGCAACAGGTTTAGTCCCAGAGGTCGAACCCCTGTGATAAGACCTGTAGGCAACATTTGCCTCAGATTCCCTGACCCTATGCAACGATTGGAAATTCTGTAGCTCGTTGAGGAGGGTTGTCAGTGTGTAACTAATTTTGTTCATAACACCATTGCTACGAAACTGAAGGAAATTCTTCGGAAGAGTCTCCAAAATAAAACTGACCTAGCTATCTACCCGGTCATATCCCTGAAATGGGAGGCTTATTGAGTCGGCAGTCTCAGGCCACTCTCACCCATGCAAATCTAAGGATAATCTGAATAAACAGGAGTTCATAGCATGCTCAAGATTAAGATCAAGTTACCTAGGTCATCGGATGAATATAGTCAGTTAAGACAGTAAACGGAGTTATAAAGTCTAAGTGACTATTTCTCGGTCTAGTCTTATGCAAACTCATTGCATAGGATGCCCCCACTCGCATGTCTCCACATGAACGATTCAGGATCACATCGTTTGTACTTTACAAAGTGGGTCGCGTCCATAGTGTCCCCAGGATAAGGTACCCAGTTTTATCCCTATACTATAGACATGCGAGTGCGGGATTCAAAATATGTCACACATTGTCCCTATACTTGAACTTGATCCACTTTTATGTCACACATAAAGTTCAAGTATACATACTATAGCCATGGGTTCTATATTGGATTAGGGTTTCAAAATATACAATTCACTTTATTCCATAACACCTTTACTAAATAAATCTCAACAACATCTTTATTGCAAAATAGAATATACATTCAGTTTACAAACTCACGAGTTTTAGGACATAAAACCCAACACACGCATCCCCTTTCGTCTCCTCCTCTGTGCATGCGCCCATTGTGCGCACGCCACACACGCTGCCTGCGCCGCCTCTCGCTGCTGCGCGCGTCGCCGCCGCTTATACACTTGCGTCATTTGTCGCTCGCACACCTCTCACCGGTCTTCACGCCTCCCGTCGGTCTGTTCGCCTGCCAATTAGGTTTCGATTCAGGTATGCATTCACCCCCTTTTCTCTACTTTTTATTTTTTAGGTTTCGATTAGCCTTCCTTATGTTGATACCAATCCTTTTTATGCTGAAATGTCGACCAAACACAAATTGGTCGACATATTTTGGAAATGTCGACTAAATATATTTGGTCGGCGTTCCTCGGCAATGTCGACTATCAATATTTGTTAGACATTCCTTGGAACGGTCGACTAAAGTCCTTCGGTCGATATTCCATTGAAAGGGCAACCAAATAAGTTTTGGTCGACCTTTCCTTGAAATGCCGACTAAAATAGAGGTGTCGGCATTAGGAGCCAATGCTGGTCGTACGACATATGTGGTCGGCAAAAGATTCCCCGACGAGGATACGCTGACCACTCTGTTGATGAAAAATTTATCGTCGAAAAACAATTATCGATGCTTTTTTGGGCTTTTCCCGACCATTTGTAGCATCAGAAAAACACAAATCTCTTGTAGTGTTTCATAATATCAACACTATGATAAAACAGAAAAATAATGATAGTAAAAAAAAGCATGTTCAAAACAATGACTGTTACACAAAAAATATGCGACAATTAAAAAAAAATAACATCTACAATGTCGGACATTGCCTGACATGGTAAGAAACGTTTAGTGATGGGAAAATTTTGCCATCATAGGTTTTTTAAAATTTTTTACATTTTGTTCTCTCTTTTCGCTCGAGACCATCACAACTTATTTCCTTATCTCTCCCCCACAATAACGACAATACTCTCTTCTTTCACTCTCACACTCACAACGGGTTCTTTGATTGTCAATCACTGTTCAACATTTCGTCATTCGTCGTTAGCCATCGTTCGTCTGTCATTCGTGCATTTCCTCGTTGTCAGAAGTTCGCATCCAGATCTATACTGTGGTTTTCAACGTCCAAATTGAAGGGAATGAGTTTCCCGCAGCGAAAGCGACGTGAATCGTCGTTGATTCGTTGTAGTTCTAATTTTCTTAAAAAAGAAAGTATCAACATACTTATTAGGCTAAACATGCTTTTCGAGAAGGAAAAACAGAAAGTAATAAAGATACTAACCTCTTGAAAAACACTTCTTCAAATTTTCTCCTCGGTCACGATCTCTCGATCCAACGAACTCACGAACTCGTACCACGAACAGATCAAGTCGGACACTTCTACTTGATCTTCTCGGTTGTTCTCAGGAGGTAGAGGGAGAGTTATGAAACTCCCATTGGAATTGAGTTGGAAAAGGTAGAGAGAATTGAGAGAGAGCTAGAGAGAATTTGTGTTTCTCTTTCGGTTCAAAATCCAAAAAATGAGAACTTGTCCTAACAAGTGCTTCTCCAAGCACCTATATATAATGGTGTGTGGTGGAGTTAAAATCTCCACCAATTCACCAAAATACCACAACTATATAATATGCAAATCATATTTGCATATCATATAATATAAGGTATCTCATACCTTATTATACAAACCACATTTGCATAATTGTGGAATTTTAAATTGAATCATATTCAATTTAATTTCTCTCAATTCAATTTCTCCAAGTTAACCCTAATTAATTAATTAGACTATACTATAGTTTATTATGAATCTCATTCACATTAAATCATATATTATGTCAACTATATCACATATAAATGACATAAATACCATTTTAATGAATTTGAACACTTTAAATCCACTCCAAACTGTAAACCCTCATTTTGTCCAATTTGAGCCAACCGAGGGACCCAATGGACCTACAGATGACGAGCTCCAATGATACGAGATTAACCTAGCAAACTCTTTGACCCGGTTTAATCAACATCCATTAACTACGGTAACACTCCACTAAAGCCCATAGTTGCACTCTCATCACTTTAGGAGTCGACCCTTCACAGGTTGTTCGTAGTCACAGTTGGGTCAAATTACCATTATACCCCTGTGTCTACCTCTTGTTCCTTAAGTCTAACTGCTCATCTAATGAACAACTTTGTTGCATGGTCCGACCATAAACAAAATCCCTCTCGTGCCAATGAGAGGGTGGGCACCCGTTGTCCAAGCCCTGGAGACAACACTTAAGGGAACAACCCCTCTAGTTTTCCTAGTTCGAGAACAGTGAATTCCTTTTTACATAGTTAAGTTCTCAGCTCCCCACGTGGTCCCGCCCTCAAGAAGATAGACATATTGGGCGCACTATGGCCACCCTCACCCGTACTAGTCAAAGGACAGACCCTCGCAGACAGGAGTTCGTAACACGCTCAGGATTAAGGGTGAGTCACTAATGGTCATCTATGAAGTTATTAGTCCTATATTGTTAACGATGTTACATCAGTAAGTCTAATAATTCACGGTTCGATCTTGTACAATCTCATTACACAAGATGCCCCCACTCGCATGTCAACCACATGAACGAGATGAATCACCTCGTTTGTATCTATTACAAAACGGGTCGCATCCACAGTTTCACCAGGATGAGGTTTCCAAGCCTATCCATATACTGTAAACTATTCGGATCATTAACTCGAACATGATCCTCTCCGTGTGTCAACTACACACCGTTCAAGTTTTAGTTCTCTCATATAATATGACCCTAGAGCTTAATTTATTGGATTAAGTTTATAAAATGCGAGATTCAAAGTTTGATAAATAAACAACCTTTATTTATTAAAACAACAAGTATTACAAACTTCACGAAATGGGCAAACACCCCAACACAAATCTAGTCAGCTTTCATCTCGAGTTCTCCATTGTGACCAACTATGGGTAGAATCTCTTACTAGAAGTCTTCAGATCTTCTGTCATAATTGTGGGTATACCATCTTTTTTATTTGTTTTCTTACTGAAAAATCCAAGGGAATGATAGAGAAATTAGAAATTTGTTGTGGATACCATCTCTTTTCCTCTTTTTATTTATTGTGTTGCTAAAAATATCCGAAGAAAAGGTAGAGAATTTAGAAACTTATGGTAATTACAGTCAATTAAGGTTAGAAATAATGATGCCCAAATGATAAAGGCCCATGTTCACTTCTTCAGTTTAACCTCTCTATATATATATATTATTATAAATGCATTGAAAAATAGATGTCCATTTCTCATACACCCATGTGTCATGTTTTCATTTATCCATGTGCCTTCCATGTGTCATCTTTTGATAGATGCTTAGTGTCCAAACAAGTCACTCATCACATGCCAAATTTCCTATAAATAGTGGCTTTTGGTGGATAATGAAAAATGCAATTGGTGAAAAATGTTCTCCAATCTTTACTCTTCTCTCCCACTTTCTATTTGAATAATCCTCCATATAATTCCACTATCCTTTATTATATTCTATATATTGTCCCACTTGTATTATTATATTCTATATATTGCCCCACTTGTATTATTATTATTATTATTATTATTATATTAGTATTTAAATATTGGTAAAATTATACTCGGTTTTTATCCTTCTTTTTACAATACGTTATTAGCACGAAGCTCTGCCGATTTTTTCACTGAAGGTAGGTCCTCCAGGTAAGCCATTTTTTTTAATAAAATGTTATTTTGCATGTTTAATTAATTTCCTAATGTAAATGCAATTTCTTTTTATATAGTATTACTATGGCAAATCTTTCAAAATTAGAATTCACAGCCCTTGACATTAATGGTAATAATTATTTGTCATGGGTGCTTGATGCTGAGATCCATTTGGATGCTATGAATCTTGGAGAGACCATTAAAGAAGGAAATACAACATCTAGTCAAGAAAAAGCTAAGGCCATGATCTTTATTCGTCATCATCTCCACGAGGGATTGAAATGGAATATCTGACGATAAAAGATCCATATGTCCTGTGGAAGAGCTTGAAAGAAAGGTATGATCATCAAAAAAATGTTATTCTTTCGAAAGCTCGTTAGGACTAGATGCACCTGAGGTTGCAAGATTTTAAATCAGTAAGTGAGTACAACTCTGCATTATTCAAAATTAGTTCGAAATTAAAATTATGTGGAGAAAACATTACTGATGTGGATATGTTAGAGAAGACATTTTCTACCTTTCATATC
The DNA here is from genome assembly GCA_036507285.1 of Trichosanthes cucumerina. Taxonomy (NCBI): domain Eukaryota; kingdom Viridiplantae; phylum Streptophyta; class Magnoliopsida; order Cucurbitales; family Cucurbitaceae; genus Trichosanthes; species Trichosanthes cucumerina. Next base: position 11,313,597 of record CM071836.1, on the reverse strand, counting down.
TCGAATATGCTTCTGCAGCAGCAATATCGAGAGAAAGACTTTAAAAAATATTCAGAACTCATTTCATGCCTTCTCTTGGCTGAACAAAACAACGAGCTATTAATGAAAAACCATGAAGCTCGACCAACTGGAGCAACACCATTCCCTGAAGTGAATGTTGTGCATTTTAACAATCAAGGTCGAGGTCGTGGTCGTGGTCGAGGTCGTGACCGCGGTAGAGGAAGAAATACCTATTTTCGTGGTGGACATTATAATTTTAAGAAATCCACACGAAGTGATGATCGTAAGGGCAAGGCTCCACAAGATAAGAGTTCAAAAGGTGGTGAACATAAATGTTTCCGTCTTGGAATGACTGAGCACCGTCACGCATGCACATCGTGCGTCAAACACCTTATTGATCTCTATCAAGCTACCCTGAAGGAAAAAGGAAAAGGGAAGAATGTGGAGGTGAATCTTGCCATTCAAGAAGATGATGTGTTTGACCCCTCCAATATGATGCATCTTGATATGACTGATTATTTTGAATCTCCTGGAGAGAGAATTGATGCAATCAAACAAGTAGAGGATGCTTTGTATGAAGATATATAATTAAGTACTACTTGTAATTATTGTATGTTTTTCTTGTTTTTGTATATATATTTAGGACTCTTTGTAATCGCTTTTCTTTTCTTATCAATGAAGAAATATGGACAATTTCAATATGTTGAGTAACTCAAAATGAGCAATGAGGATTTATGTCTCGTGATCACAAGGCGACGCATTAACGATACTCATAAACCATAACGCCCCTACTTTTCTCTCAGAATATAACTCCTAGGGACACTACTACACATGCATGCATTCTTAGGCCAAAAGTACATAAAACAATATTTAAATCGCTAAAATACCAAAATTATCTTTAGGGATCCCGAAGAAAGCGTCAAAACATTGAAAATAACATTTTAAACTTGGCCTACTTAAAATTCTGGAAATAAAATTTAAACTTCGAAATCATAAAACGACAACATCAATTATTAAGGAAAAATGCGGAAAACATGACTATCCCCATGGTTTTGACAATGCGCCTCCGTCACTCGCCCCGTACGTCCTTGGCCTTACCTGAAAAATATTTTAAAATAAAGGGTGAGTATTGTAATACAATACATAGTAAGTGACCTCGCTACCGAGGTTTGGGACATGCACACACATACAATCGTGACTTTTAAACGTGATCCAAAATATTCATATTTGGGACCTAGGGCTTTCTCATATCAATCGTGACTGTAATGCATGACTTCCTTTTACTGTAAATGGTTAATTGGTCACCATGAGTCATTTCATTTTGAGTCCTCACAGCACCCTATAAGAATTTGAGTCCTCATGCACTTCTATAAGTGTTTTGAGTCCTCACGCACCCTTGTATGGATTGAGTCCTCACGCACCCTCTTATAAGCTTGACCCATAGGATCTCTAATGCACGTTTGACCATGCATACAATGAACTCGGAGACCAATTTCCAATTCTAATTCAAATCATTTCATGACACACATGCCATGCATGAGGTCCCATCATCTATCGTGGATCAGAATGAACATATCATGAAACAAAGATGATATTGACATGCAAATCGTGACTTTTTCAAAACATATTGAAGGTAATACTTTCAAGCATAATCGATTCATGTCTTCAATACCGAAAACTTTCACGTGAAATAGTGAAATGTTTTCACATAAAATAATGGGATTCTCTCATAGAATAAAGGACTACTTTCTAAATAATTTCACATAAAATAATAGACCATTTTCACATAACATGAAGATAAGCCCACACATAAAATAATGACTATTTTCACATGAAATAACGAACTATTTTCATTTAAAATAATGAAATTCGTTTTCTTTGATCCCATTCAGAAAAGTTCGGCACAATGACCCTTACCTCAAGCTTTGATCCAACCGTTCTACTTCTAATTCTCGAGATGGGGGTCTCTTTCGAATTTCCTGATAATCAAGAAGTCTTCTAATTTGTCACTCAACCATAAGACACTTCTAGGTCTATAAAAGTTTACGTACATAAAGATCTATGATTCGCCACTTTGCTCTAATTACCTTAACTCCAAAGTATAAGTCGAACGTCAATTCGCTTGCTCCAAATCTTGGAAGTTTTGATACCGACTGACGGTGTGGACGGCTGGACGGCAGCCTTCTGTTCCGGTCGGCGGAAGTTGCAGCAAGGGGGGTCGGCTAGGGCAAAGAGAAGAAGGAGAAGGAGCCTAGGGTTTTGTGAATTCAAGACTAAATAAAGAATAATAATAAAAGACCTAGGTCATCTTCCAAAAAGCCACAACTAGCCCTTGACTTAGGCACTATTTACTAAAGTGCCATTGTCACCTCCTCTTCCTTTATTTATTTATATATGCATATTTGTTTTTTAAAAGAAAACAAATCATTTTAAACCATATAAAATTCAAGGTTCAATCTTACCGAGCATGATGAAAATTCACTAATCCGACCCGACATATAGGTTGTTAGAACGTTAAAGACAATAAACAATTAGTACCTGTGGTTATGGTCGTCACATAAACAGAAAATATTTTTTTAAATTGACAATGCTGGAAGCGAAAATCAATACTATATCAGGTTCTGCAGACTTGATTGAAGGTTTTGGAAAAGCTAGTTTTATCTGCCTAGAGGAACAAAATTTTCAATTAATAATGCTTTGTTCTCTGGTAAATCAAAGAGAAATTTATTGAGTTTTAAAGATATACGTAATAATGGTTATTATGTTGAAACTGATCGAAAAAATAATATAGAGTGTCTCTATATCACATCTATTGTTTCACATGAAAAACGTATATTAGAAACACTGCCTGCTTTTTCTTCTGGATTATATTATACTCATATACGAGTAATCGAAAGTTATGCAACAATGAACCGTAAGTTCATGAATCCGAAAATATTCGATGTTTGGCATAATCGATTTGGGTCATCCAGATCGATAATGATGAGGAAAATTATTGAGAATTCACATGGGCAACCTTTAAAGAACCAGAAGATTCTTCAATCTAATAAGTTATCATGTGATGCTTGCTCTCAAGGGAAATTAATTATTAGACCATCACCAGCTAAAGTGGGGATTGAATCACTTGCATTTTTAGAGCGAATTCAAGGTGATATTTGTGGACCTATTAACCCACCAAGTGGTCCATTCAGATACTTTATGGTATTAATTGACGCATCCAGCAGATAGTCACATGTATGCTTATTATCAAGTCGAAATCTTGCATTTGGAAGATTACTTGCTCAAATAATTAAGTTAAGAACACAATGTCCTGATTATACAATTAAGATCATTCGACTTGATAATGTTGGTGAATTTACGTCCCAAACTTTTAATAATTATTGTATGTCAATTGGGATAAGTGTTGAACATCCTGTAGCTCATGTTCATACACAAAATGGTCTAGCCGAATCATTTATAAAACGTCTGCAATTAATTGCAAGACCATTACTTATGAGAGCTAAACTTCCTACATCGGTCTGGAGTCATGCTATTTTGCATGTTGCATCATTATTACGTATTAGGTCAGTTGCCTATAATAAATATTCCCTCATGCAATTAGCTTATGGCCAGCAGCCAAATATATCCCATCTGAGAACTTTTGGATGTGCATTATATGTTCTAATTGCTCCACCACAACGCAATAAGATGGGTCCTCAAAGAAGGTTAGGAATATATGTTGGATATGATTCCCCATCAATTATTAAATATCTTGAACCCCTGACGGGTGATGTATTTACTGCACGATTTGCTGATTGTCATTTTATTGAAACAAATTTTCCAACATTAGGGGGAGAAATTAAGAAGTTGGAAAAAGAAATCACATGGAATGCATCATTATTATCTCATTTAGATTCTCGTAGAGATCAATGTGAACTTCAAGTTCAAAAGATAATTCATTTGCAAAATATAGCAAATCAATTAAAAGATGCATTCACAGATGCTAAAAGAGTGACTAAATCATATATACCAGCAGCAAATGCTCCATCAAAAATTGATATTCCACAGGAACAAGTTGTCAATAATGAGTCTGGAGCACGCCAGAAGCGTGGTAGACCAATGGGTTCCAAAGATAAAAATCCTCGGAAAAGAAAAGTAGTTGAGAATCAAAATGATTCAATGAAAGGTATGAATATTTCAGAAGAAATCCAGAATACAACTATTCAAAAGAGTATTGATGAAAATCAAACGCTTGAGGATAATAATGAAATTTCTATAAATTATGTTACAACAAGAAAGAAATGAAACCGAAATGATATCATTGTTGACAACATTTTTGCTTATAATGTTCCTCACGATATTATTCATGAAGTGACGATTTCGATCCAAAATCTATCAAAGAATGTCAACGAAGAAAGGATTGACTGAAGTGGAAAGAAGCAATCCAAGCAGAGTTGAACTCACTTTCAAAACGTGAGGTTTTTGGACCTGTAGTCCTAAAGCAAGAAGGTGTCAAACCTGTGGGATATAAATGGGTATTTGTAAGGAAAAGAAATGAAAATAATGAAGTCACAAGATATAAAGCGAGACTTGTTGCACAAGGGTTCTCGCAAAGGCCTGGTATTGATTATGAGGAGACATATTCTCCTGTGGTGGATGCAATAACATTAAGATATTTGATTGGCCTGACTGTATATGCAAAACTTGATATGCATTTAATGGATGTAGTCACGACGTATTTATATGGATCTCTGGATAATGACATTTATATGAAAATCCCAGAAGAATTTAAAATACCAGAAACATATGAATCAAGTTCTCGGGAATTATATTCAATCAAGTTACAGAGATCATTATATGGATTAAAACAATCAGGACGAATGTGGTATAATCGCCTGAGTGAATATCTGTTGAAAGAAGGATATCAAAATAATCCAATATGTCCGTGTGTTTTTATAAAGAAATCTCAGTCAGGATTTACTATTATAATTGTATATGTTGATGACTTAAATATAATTGGAACTCCTAAAGAGTTATCCAAGGCAATAGAATATCTTAAGAAAGAATTTGAGATGAAAGATCTTGGAAAAACAAAATTTTGTCTTGGTTTGCAAATTTAACATTTAACAAATGGGATATTTGTTCATCAATCAACCTATATATAAAAAATCTTAAAAAGATTTTATATGGATAAGGCACATCCATTGAACATTCCAATGAAAGTTCGTTCACTGGATGTAAAGAAAGATATATTTCGACCTCGAGATGACAATGAAAAACTACTTGGTCCTGAAGTACCATATCATAGTGCAATTGGTGCACTTATGTATCTAGCTAATAACACAAGACCAGATATTGCATTTACAGTAAATTTATTAGCTAGATATAGTTCATGTCCTACAAAAGGACATTGGAACGGAGTTAAGCATGTACTCCGATATCTTCGAGGGACAATTGATATGGGTTTATTTTATTCTAACAAATCAAATCATGATATAGTTGGTTATGCAGATTCTGGTTATTTATCTGATCCACACAAAGCTAGATCTCAGACAGGTTATCTATTTACATGTGGAGGAACTGTTATATCATGGCGATCAGTGAAACAGACCATCACAACCACTTCTTCAAATCATGCTGAAATCCTTGCAATTCACGAGGCAAATCGAGAATGTGTATGGTTAAGATCAATGACACAACACATTCGTGAGACATGTGGTTTGTCTTCGAGTAAACCTCTTCCAACAATATTATATGAAGACAACACAACATGTATAGCTCAAATCAAAGGAGGATATATTAAAGGAGATAGAACGAAACATATCTCTCCAAAACTTTTCTACACTCACGACCTTGAAGAAAATGGTGACATCTCAAGATACATGTGAGATCTGCTCAAGGATAACTTGGCGAACATATTTACAAAGGCATTACCAACTACAACATTTGAGAAATTGGTTCACAGTATTGGGATGCGACGACTCAGAGATCTCAAGTGATGTTTACATGAGAGGGAGTATAGCGTATTCTTTATATAAAATATGTACTCTTTTTCCTTCACTATGATTTTTTTCCCATTGGGTTTTTTCCTAGTAAGGTTTTAACGAGGCATATATTATATAAAATGGACATCTAAGGGGGAGTATTATAAATGCATTGAAAAATAGATGTTCATTTCTCATACACTCATGTGTCATATTTTCATTTATCCATGTGCCTTCCATGTGTCATCTTTTGATAGATGCTTAGTGTCCAAACAAGCCACTCATCACATGCCAAATTTCCTATAAATAGTGGCTTTTGGTGGATAATGAAAAATGCAATTAGTGAAAAATGTTCTCCAATCTTCACTTTTCTCTCTCACTTTCTATTTGAATAATCCTCCATATAATTCCACTATCCTTTATTATATTCTATATATTGCCCCACTTGGATTATTATTATTATTATTATTATTATTATTATTATTATTATTATATTAGTATTTAAATATTGATAAAATTATACCCGGTTTTTATCCTTCCTTTTACAACATATATATATATATACACACTTGTGTTATGCAGCAGTGTGTGAGAAGAAAGAAGCAGAGATGGTCGTGGTTTAAGAGAAAAAAAATGAAGCTTTATTTTTTTGTGTGTTTTTTGTAAAAGCAAATCACTTTTGAGCGTTGTAAATTTTTGTAACTTTTCCCCTAACAATTTTTAGTGGAACCAGGGAACTGTGCGTAATCATTATTGCGTGAACCAGTATAAATTTGGTGTCAATTTCTCTTGTCTTATCGTTATTGTTGCTTAAAGGTTTAGGTTGGTTTATCTACTCTAATCCCAAATTGTTTATTCCGCATAATATATATTTGGAATTATAACTTGATCTGAGATTTGAGATAAAAAATATATTGTCTGAATCTGGTAGAATTTAGATTGATTATATTTTATCTACACACCCCTAACAAATTAATTCTATAACTATTTGTTGTCGTTAATCATATCTTTAAGAGACAACTCTGTAATACTCTATCATCGGGTCATTTTCAGTGCAAGATCATATGTGATAGGGCATGAGGTAGATTATGACAACCATTATTACCCTTTCATATAACTAACCGATTATTAGACTGGTGATCAAACTCTAATCATGAGCAATAACCATCTTTTTAATTTTGTATACTGTCCAATTCGATCAAACTACCAAATAGTATAATTTATATGCAAAACTTTGACGTGGTGATACTTGAATCTAGTAATAGTGATGTTGTTACTTAGAAACTTACCACTTTATGTCGATCGGAGTAAAGAATCACTAGCTTATAACCATATTGAACTTCAAAATGGACCACAATTACTTGATTGGGATCTTATGGAATGTATTAATACACAACTTTCATTGAAGACGATAACTATAGATTGAAAATCATTCCAGTTGAATATTTTTTTTTTCTTTCTTTAAATTCAACAATTACGAGGTAGTAGATTGAACCATTGATGGATGGTGATAATTGGTGTCTTATGATTAAATGATGCTCGAAATGATGGTTGAAGTTAAAAGATAATCATTTTAATTCGAGTGTCGGTCCAAGGGGGCTAACAATATAATGTTAAAAAAATTGTTAAACAGTATGGTAAATCCTTTTCTTTATCCCAAATGGTAGCTGCCAATTAGAGAATTAAAGAATTTTTCACCCAAAAAACGTAAATATACATCATAATTAAACAAAACGGGTCCTACATTGCATTTATTATTGATAAATTTGACTTTTCAACATATAGTTTTTTAATGCTACTACTCTCTTGCTCAGTTCCCTTGTTTTCTTCTATATAATTTCCATGTTATCTTGTTCCGGTGATCGAACAAAAATTGTACAAAAAATCTGCATGTCAAAGAAAGGGGAAGAACATGGCCACAGCCTCTCCTTTTGCCCTCCTATTTATCTCTTCTCTCTTTTTCTTCTCTTCCTTCTCCACGGCGGTCGTCGCTCTAGATGACTTGCCACTCGAACCTGATCCTCAAGTGAAACATACCGACACTTTCTTTTTCTACCATTGGCATATCCCTCCGCCCCCGCCTCCGCTGCCGCCGCCTCCTCCGTCCCCTCCCCCACCTCCACCTCATTCGCCTCCGCCTCCGCCTCCTCCTCCATCCCCTCGCCCGCCTCCACCTTCTCCACCTCCTCCTCGGTATCCTCCTCCGCCTCCACCTTACTGTGCTACACCATCACCGCCGCCGCCGCCACCGCCACCACCTTACTGTCCCACGCCATCGCCGCCACCACCGCCACCATTCAGAAGCCCAAGAATCAAAATTGCGTACAATGTGATTAATGAATTCAGACCCAGAATCAAGGAGGACCCAGATAATGTCACAAAGACATGGAAAGGAAGAGATGTTTGCAGGTACAAAGGATTCATCTGCGAAAAAGTTCCTGATTTCAAAACCGACGCGGTGGCCGGAGTGAGTTTCAACAACTTCCGCTTCGCCGGTTCTAATCTAACTCTCAATGGGTTCATCGAAAAGTTGCCGGACATCACTTTCTTTCATGCAAACTCCAACAACTTCACCGGCAGTGTTCCTGAACTGACCATCTTCGATCTCAGATTCTTCTATGAGCTCGATCTCAGCAACAACAAATTCACCTGCGGGTTTCCTTACCAGGTCCTCGCCGCCACCAACCTCACGTTCTTAGACATCCGGTTCAACAACTTTTACGGTCCGGTCCCGCCGAAGCTGTTTGATATGGACATTATTTCTGCTATATTTCTCAACAACAACAAGTTTAACGGTAACATTCCGGAAAACCTTGGCAACACTCCTGCTAGGTATATCGCCGGACTCTTTTTTTATTATTATTATTATTTATGCAACTTTTGTTCGTTTAAATCTCAATCACATTTGGTTTATAAGCTGTTTTCTACCCAAATAACTATATATTTTTTTTTGTTTATTTAGTATCTAAATTTAAATTTAAAATTTATGTAAAACTCTTAAAATTTCAATTTTTTATTGAGTAGATTCGTGAATTTAAAAAAATTCAAGTTTAGATATTAAATTCGTAATTTTAAAAGTTGACGTCCCAAATAGACATAAAATCTCAAAGTTTAGGGACTACATTTATAATTTAAAGTTATAAAAGTTTTTTAAAAATAATTATTTCAATATTTTTAAGTTTTCAAGTTTTTTTTTTTCTTTTTAAAGTTTATAGTTTTGAAGTTAGTCTATTAAAGTAGTTAACTTTTAAAATATTTATTTTAGTTTTTGAATTTTTCAAAAGAAGATATTTTCTAATCTGTCACTGTCTAACTACTAAGACCTTGCAAAATAATTTGGTTTTTAATTTTTTAGTTTTTGAATTTATGTTTGGTTTTGTTACAAATTCTTTACTATGGCTTTTACCTTAATTAAAAAAAATATATTCTCAGTCAAATTTCGAAACAAAATCAAATTTCTAACAACTTTTTTTTTTATTTTTAAAATTCTGACTTGGACTTTAAAAATATTTTCAAAAAGTAGCTAGATAACAGAAATTCATGAATAGAAATTTTATTTATAAATTTAATTTTTTTAAAACTAAAAATCAAGAACTAAATTATTGTCAAATAAATTAAATTTTATAGAAATGAATGAGAGAATAGAGGTTTCTTTCTTTTGTGTTTTTTTTAATAAACACCTATCAAAACGATAGTGGTCGGTGGCAAAAAAAATTATTAAAAAGTATTTTTCTTTCTCACCATTCTATTTTAGTTCCCAAAACTTTTAAAAAATTTGTAACTATTTTGATCTCAAAACTTCAAAAAATAACTAATCCATTCTTTTAATTAGAAACAAAAAAAAAATCAATTTTGTTCTTTGTTCTTTTGTTATTAAATAGACCTGACTAAGATGATCATAGTAGGATGCATATCTTAGATGCTAAAATAATTCCAACGATCTTAACTAAATTTTTTCCAAACTAACTAAAGCATACTAAGAGGACATAAACCTAAAACTCTAAGTTTAACACAACCTACCACTATCGAGATTATATGTTTTAACCCGTTAAACTTATGTGTTTCCGTAAAGGTATCTCACCTTCACGAGTAACGAGTTCACCGGCCCAATCCCGAAAAGCCTCGGGATCGGAAAAGCAAAGAGCACCCTAATCGAAGTCCTCTTCTCCAACAACAAGCTCTCCGGCTGCTTACCAATGGAGATCGGACTTTTACAGAACACCATTCTCTTCGACGCAAGCAAAAACTCCCTCACCGGCCCAATCCCATATTCCTTCGGCTGCTTAGCCAAAATGGAGCTTCTCAACTTCGCCGACAACCACTTATACGGCGCCGTTCCAGAGCTGGTCTGTAAATTGCCAAAGCTCCAAAACCTCACCCTCCGCAACAACTTCTTCACCCAAGTCGGCCCCGTCTGCCGGAGCTTGATCGGAAAGAAGATTCTCGACGTTTCTGGAAACTGCATTTTGGGACTGCCGTACCAGAAATCGGAGGAGGAATGTACCCATTTCTTCACCAACGTTCAGTACTGTTCTGATGAGAAGTCGATGAAGTACATTCCTTGTAAAGGGAATTGGTACTTGAATGAAGATCCCGCCGCCGTACTCCGTCGCCCGACGAGGAAGGTGACGGAGATGAGAACGTATGCCACTCTTGTCCCGCATTAAATTTGCATTCAATGTGGTTTGGTCAGGAACTTTTCTTTTTTTCTTTTTTTTTTTTTTTAATTTTATTTTATGTGTACTCTCTCTCTGTGGGATATTAATATTGGGCTAAAGTGATTGGTCGCTTTCTTTCTTTCGTCCCCAAATTTTATATATTAAGAAGAAGTGATAAAATAAAAATTTGAGGTCCATGTTTGTTTGTTAGATGTATGTAATAGTAACTATTACTTGTTTAAGATTTCTTTGATTTTTCTACTTTCGAGATGTAAGATTAAAGTCTTAATGTATAATACCAAACGCTCGATTTGTTACCCCGTTAATAAGTTGGAATTCTCGCTTCTTGTTAAAGTAAGCATAGTTCAACGAGAATTTTCATACCTTATATTGTTGTACTAAAAAAGGAATTTCTCACCCCTTATTTGCAATATATTTAAAATTAGTGGAAACGAAAAATTATTCAACCAACCCTAATATTTTTAATATATTCAAAACAATCCTCATATTATCTCATAATTTGGTTGCCTCTTTAGTAAACCCGTTGATGTGGATTAAGAAAACGTGCATGCCCCCTAATAACAACCACTAGATACAAATTCAAAATACTTTTGTAATTTCTCTCACATACGTTTATGCAAAACTATTGGCCACATTGTGGTAACCTTCTCAAATAATGTCTTGTGAAAAACATTTTAATTCTAAACACAACTCAACTGGTTAAATTAATTATAAATGCATCTATTTAAATTCTCATCCTCGCATTATTTCAGACTTAAATAACAAAAGAAAAGAAACCGTAAAAATGTGGAATACGACGTTGTCTTTCATTAAATCAATTGTTTTCAATTTTCTATTTGTAGATCACTATCACCCTTATTTTTTCATCTTCATATAAAAAGATGCAATAAGTGTCAACCTGCATGCACATGCTCTACTTGTAATAAGCATTAATCAAGTTTGATAACTGACTTGTCACATACGCTACCTTATAAGTCTTTCACTTTTATGTGAATATTGATTAGATTGATTATCTTAACTAGCCAACCACTTTTCATCACATATACTCGTCACCTTAAGTATTTTGGAGGATTATGACATCAATTATCCTACATATATATATATATTTACACTAATTGCTTAATGAATATCATTAAGCTTACCTCAACAAGGCAAAGTCTCAACTACTGATGAGGAATGAGAGATCTATATGATTATGCTTTCCCAACAAAACTTATGCAGTTAAAATTTTCAATCGAATAATGATTTAACAAGATATAATAACGAAAGTGTGAAAGACTTAAATTTTCTAGTCCCTGTACATATTTTTTTCTAAATTAGTATTGAGCAATCATTCGTCATTGTGCTAATTGGAAGCTTGGTAGTAGGTAGCTGAACATAAATGTAAGCAATGTTTAGGATACAAATCTAATAGTAGATACCAAATATAATGAATGTGGGCGTTGTAAGCAAAAGTAGCTAGTTGGATACTGGTTGAAATAAATATATGCACACAGATGTGTGCCAGTAGAGTTCGATATTATTATTACTAAATGTCTTGTCCAGACGACTGCTAAATTAATTGTGGTAAACAATGCCATGTTACTTAACTATGAGGGACCCCACAAATCATGAGAAATTGGGAATCAACCCTTTTTTTTCTCTCTTTTGTTTGTGCTACAAGAATTTAGCATCCGACTAAACGTGTATGTTTAATCTTTTATGTTTTACAGTTTGTTTGGAACCATTTTCCTTTCGAATTTAAATTTTAGAGTACATAGCAGAATTATGATGTATCTTGAAAAAAATTATTCAATCTTTAACTTTGTTTCATCTCTACTTGGTCTCTGACAATAAGAATTAGTAGAGTAGGAGCCATCAACCAATTATCACTTTCTTGAGACATATATTTCTATCATCGTCATTTCGATTTCCAAAAATCAAATGATCTTTTTCTTTATATTTTTACTTTTATTTATTTTGGCACGTGGCACAGTTTTCATTTTTTAATGTCGCATATCGAAAAATAAAAGAAACCACAAAAAATGTTAGAAAATTAGATAAAGTATTTAAATATGGGAAAATGCCAAAAATAAAAGAGAATTGTAAAATGCATAAATCTAGGGGCAAGTAAGTTATGATGAGATCATGACATTATTTAAAAAAAAAAACTATTTTGTGAGGGTTACCGTGAATATGAGTATATACCAAAGGTATAAATGGAACAAAAAGTATTTACTCTCTCTTCTTAAAATTATATAGCCATAATCCCAAATATGAATTTTTTTATATTTTTTCATTATAGGTATTTATCGGTAGACATTTATCTTACAATTTTCCAGTTAAAAATGGACAAACTTAAAAAATGACTAAACATATTTTATTTTGTAATTATATCCAAAACTATTTTTATCAAAATCTTGAAATTAGTTGGAGACAAAAATATCCTCAATAGAGAATTAGACTTCTAACTTTTCTTAAAATATGCACACAAAAAAATCTTTTAAGTCACCTAAAAGAATGGCTACAAACAACCATTCCATTCAAAGAGCTTAGGTAAATAACAATCCATCCAAACAAATTAAATTAGAACAATTTAACAACCTTGAATTTAATTTAACACTTCCAATCAACCAGAATTGAACTTAAACACTTAAATAGAATAAAGACGACTAAAATTGATAAACTATATAGATGAGAGATGAACTTTGATGAAAATGATGAATTCTCTAAGACCATCTGAATGTAATAAATGGATAGAAATGTCCCACCCAACATGAGTTTAATCTAACACTTCCAATCAATCTAAATTGAACTAGAACACTAAAAATAGAACAAACGACAACTAAAATAGATAAACTACACATATAAGAGAGAATCAAAGATGAAAATAATGAACTATCACGACTATCTAACTTGATATATAAACTGGAGCACACATCTCTGTTTTTTTAACAAAATAAATGAGTATAAATATGAGAAAATACTCATCCGTCGTGCAAGAATACACGAAAAAAATAATTAATCTCCACCCATGAGTATAATTATCCATCTAATGCCATCAATATTCTACCTAAAACTCTTTCACCCCTTCTCCAACTAAATGTATATACTGGAATATACATCTATGTTCTTTTTAATGTAATAAATGAGTAGATGTTCCACACTTGATCAAAACCCCACATGTAATATTGATAGATGTATTTCTACCCATCTATAAATGCTACTAAGTTTTCTTAGACAAAAAAATATCATAAATATCAATATATAAATGGTATATAAAGTGATAAATATTGAATTTCAAAGATATATACCTTAATTTTCTCAATAAACTAGATGCAAACTAAAGAAAGAAGACGTACGACTCTTCAGTGAACCTCTAATCAGGGTTACAGTTTCTCCCTCCTCCATGCTTTGTTATAACTAATCCTAATCCCAGGTGGATCTCTATCAAGGGTAAGAGCCCAGTGGGCTGCAATATTGGAGCAACTAATGATGGCCCATCACAGGACATGTCAAAGCCCAAATGATCGTAAGCTTCAGGCAATGGAAATGGGCAAATAGGCTTGGTTCATCCACTGTGGTTTCACCACCTGTCCCTCTTCTAGATTATTCTTTATTCTTTCATTTGTTGCCCTAATTGGAGGCTTGCTCTTCCTATTTATTGTACAGTGTTCTATCACTGTTCATTATTGGAAAGTTGAATGAAATAGAGGTAAATCCTCATTTTACAATTCTGCTCATTACTTGACTTGGTATCAGAGCATCACGATGGCCTACGCCTCATCGATCACTGGGCAATCTACCAGAGGCAACGCTTACGGTAATCCACCGCTCAACCAACTTCTCAATCAAGTTACAACGATCAAGTTGGATCGGAATAATTTTCTTCTTTGGAAAAATCTTGCCCTTCCAATCCTCCGGAGTTACAAGTTGGAAGGTCATCTTCTCGGAACAAAGTTATGCCCACCGATGCTCCTATCAAACGTTGGCAGCACTGAGGTAGATGAAGCTGCAGCAAGTTCCTCTACTGAAGTAGCTGTCAATCCTGAATATGAAGCCTGGCTTACCGTGGATCAATTGTTGTTAGGGTGGCTCTACAACTCGATGACTCCTGAGATAGCCACACAAGTGATGGGTCACGAGAATTCTAAAGATCTGTGGGATGCAATTCAACTCTTGTACGGTTTACAATCGAGGGCAGAAGAAGACTACCTGCGCCAGGTTTTCCAACAATCCAGAAAAGGCAATCAGAAAATGGCTGACTATTTGAGGGTGATGAAGTGCCACGTAGATAATTTAGGACAAGCAGGGAGTCCAGTATCCACAAGAACCCTAGTGTCTCAAGTACTTCTTGAGTCCGGATGAGGAGTACAATCCGATGGTAGCCACCATTCAAGGTAAATCGAATGTTCAATGGTCTGATGTTCATAATGAACTTCTTGTTTTTGAAAAACGTTTAGAATTTCAAAATACTCAGAGGTCGAATGGTACTTTTGGGCAAAATATATCTGTTAATATGGTTGTGAATAGAAATGTTACCAACAGTCAGAGGGCTCAGCAAGTTCCAAACAACAGTAATAACGGGAATAGACAAAACTACAACAATAATCAAAGGAGTTTTGGCAGTTCAAATCAGAGAGGCAGGGGCAAAGGGAGAGGTTTCGGATATCCTAATAAACCAATCTGCCAGGTATGCGGAAAAATAGGTCACACTGCTCTTGTGTGTTACAACAGGTTCAACAAAGAATTTAGTCCTGTGCCAAATCAGAACAGAGGAAGCAATAACTACCAGAATCAGCCTTCTAATCAGTTTACAAATGGCTCGGTCGTTCAATCTCCCTCTGCATTTATTACTAACCCCACTCAATATGTTGCCACTCCAGACACAGTAGTTGATCCCGCTTGGTATGCTGATAGCGGGGCCTCAAACCATGTGACTGCTGATTATGGAAACCTAGCTAATCCTACAGAATATGGAGGTACGACTCAAGTTACTGTAGGTAATGGAAGTAAACTAAATATCTCTTATATTGGGAATTCTTACTTGTCTTGTGGTGGTCATAATCTGAAGCTTTATGATATGTTATGTGTTCCTGAAATAGCTAAAAATCTTGTCAGTATCTCTAAACTAGCAAAAGATAATGTTGTTTTTGTTGAATTTCATGAGGACTGTTGTATTGTTAAGGACAAGCGTACGGGCAAAACAATCCTGAAAGGAACACTTAAAGGTGGGCTCTATCAGTTAGAAAATGCAAGCATCGTTGCTGAAGATTGCCCTCGAGTTGATGAAAGACAAGAAGACTCTTCTAAGTGCATAAATAACAGTAATTATGATAGTTCTTTTTCTACTTTACCGGTCAGTGTGAATGTTGCAGTTTCCAAGACCTTTTGGCATAGACATCTTGGTCACCCGTCGTCCAAAGTTCTTGAGTCAATTATTAGTGGTTGTAACCTGCCTATCAAGTCTAATGAAGCATTACAATTTTGTGAATCATGTCATTATGGTAAAAGTCATGCTCTGCCATTTCATAACTCTCAATCTCGTGCCTCTACTTGTTTTGACCTCATTCATTCTGATTTGTGGGGTCCTGCACCTGTGTTATCTCGAGAGGGTTTTCGATATTATGTGTTATTCTTGGATGATTATAGCAGGTATGTTTGGTTGTATCCATTGAGACAGAAGAGTGACACTTTAAAAGCTTTTGAGCATTTTCTGCAGTTTATTACAACTCAGTTTGGTAGTACTATAAAAGCTTTTCAGTCTGATAATGGTGGGGAATTTGTTAAAGTACATAATTTATGCTCCAAGTTGGGGATTACATCTCGTTTTTCATGTCCTTATACCTCAGCACAGAATGGTAGAGCTGAAAGGAAACATCGCCATCTTGTTGAAATGGGGCTCACTCTTCTTGCTCAGGCCTCTATGCCTTTGTCTTTCTGGTGGGATGCCTTCTTAGTTGCTGGTTCCTTGATAAATGGGCTCCCAACTCCAGTGTTACAAGGTCAGTCTCCGTTGGCTTGTGTGTATGACACTAATCTCAATGTTACTAATCTAAAAGTCTTTGGTTGCTCTTGCTTTCCGAATATGAGGCCTTATCAGGAACACAAATTTGATTTTCACTCTGAGAAATGTGTTTATCTTGGACCATGTACTTCCCACAAAGGATTCAAGTGTTTGACTGCGGATGGGCGCCTCATCATATCCAGACATGTTATTTTTAACGAGGCTGACTTCCCTTTTACAACTGGCTTCTTGAAACAACCAGATTTACACTCTCCGTCTTGTGATACTTCCTCTCCTTCAGGTATGTCACCTCTGTTATGGTTTCCAGGGACTGCCGAGGCCTGGAACAATTTAGGCCAGCCACCATCTCCTTTCTCCAGCAGTGACACGATAGGGTGCTCCCCTGCTAGTCCTTCGGCGGTTACTCCAGGTCCTTCGGGGGCCTCCCACTCGGCTTTGGCACATCTAGCAGCCCCTTGGCCCTCTCCAGTGACTCCCCATCCGCCGCCCATACTCCAGCAGCGTCCACATCTCCTTCGTCGGCCACACCTCCTCCTGATAGGCCTCATGTGCCTCGTATGTCTATGCAACCCACACATTCCATGATAACAAGGGGAAAAGCAGGGATCTTCAAACCAAAGGTGTGGCTAACTCAGTCTATGTCGAACGACTGGTCTAACACTGAGCCCACGCGTGTTAAGGATGCTCTCGCCACGCCTCAGTGGAAGTCTGCAATGGACTGTGAATTCTCCGCTCTTGTAAAGAACGGTACGTGGCATCTTGTCCCAGCTAATCCTCTACACAATGTTGTTGGCAACAAGTGGATTTTCAGGATTAAGCGCAACCTGGATGGCTCCGTGCAACGATACAAGGCTCGCCTCGTTGCTAAGGGATTTCATCAAAGTCCCGGTGTTGATTTTTTTGAAACATTCAGTCCGGTGGTTAAGGCTTCTAGGATTCGCGTTGTCGTTAATGTTGCGATCTCCAAAGGTTGGAAGTTGAGACAACTTGACTTCAATAACGCCTTCTTGAATGGCAAGCTCCATGAAGATGTGTATATGGCTCAACCACCTGGTTATGAAAATCCTAACTTCCCTACACATGTTTGCAAGCTTGACAAGGCCATATATGGTCTCAAGCAAGCCCCTCGTGCGTGGAACAACACCTTACGAGAGGCCTTATTGTCATGGGGCTTCTCAAACTCCAGGTCAGACTCTTCCTTGTTTATTCTCCGGTCGGGCTTATCTCTAGTTTTGTTACTTGTCTATGTTGATGATGTAGTCATAACTGGAAATGACGATGCCCTCGTTAATCATCTTGTCCATGAGCTGGATCGGCAGTTTGCTCTCAAGGATCTTGGCAGGTTGAGCTACTTCCTCGGGGTTCAGGTTCACTACTTAGATGCTGGGGTTATCCTGAATCAGGCTAAATATGTCGATGATCTCTTACATAAACTTGGCTTCCATGACCTCAAACCAACACCATCCCCTTGTGTTGTCGGCAAACATTTATCTCTGACTGATGGGACTCCGTTAGATGATCCTTTTCTATATCGCAGTACTCTTGGGGCTTTACAATATTTGACTAACACCCGGCCTGATATTGCTTATATTGTGAATCATCTCAGTCAATTTTTGAAGCAACCTACTGATGTTCACTGGCAAGCTGTCAAACGTGTACTGCGATATATTAGTGGCACCAAACACTTTGGTCTTTTAATCCAACCAAGCACTGACCTATCTATTTCAGCTTTCTCTGATGCAGATTGGGCCTCGAACATCAATGACAGAAGGTCTATTGCCGCCTACTGTGTATTTATTGGGAACACACTTGTGTCCTGGTCTTCCAAGAAACAAAGTGTCGTGGCACGCTCCAGTACAGAATCGGAATATAGAGCTCTTGCGCACACTACTTCTGAGATCATTTGGCTCCAACAGTTAATGACTGAACTGGGTATTCCATGCTCTTCCACACCAACTCTTTGGTGCGACAATTTGAGTGCAGGCGCCTTAGCAGCAAATCCCGTCTTTCATGCTCGGACCAAACACATCGAAATTGATGTTCACTTTGTCCGAGATCAAGTTCTTAATGTGAATCTCGTTGTTCGTTACATTCCTTCTGCGATCGATCGTGGTGATTGTCTCACGAAACCCCCATCACACTCTCGCCTTCAATTTTGAGGTCCAAACTTGGTGTAACAGAGTTACCCTCACGTTTGGGGGATATCAAGGGTAAGAGCCCATGGGCTTTGCAATATTGGAGCAACTAATGATGGCCCATCACAGACATGTCAAAGCCCAAATGATCGTAAGCTTGAGCAATGGAAATGGGCAAATAGGCTCAGTTCATCCACTGTGGTTTCACCACTTGTCCCTCTTCTAGATTATTCTTTATTCTTTCATTTGTTGCCCTAATTGGAGGCTTGCTCTTCCTATTTATTGTACAGTGTTCTATCACTGTTGATTATTGGAAAGTTGAATGAAATAGAGGTAAATCCTCATTTTACAATTCTGCTCATTACTTGACTATCTCTTCTTTATATTGCAGTTGGTCAATATTAGATTTATTTCTCGCATTTCATGGTTGTTAGCACATCATAAGACAAAAAAAATTCTAAACATCAGCATCAAGTCTTGCACTAAACTTAGAAGATCATGAAAATTATGAATGGTAGATGGATGATTCATACAGTAGCAGTAGTTGTTCAAAACACAAATTGGATTAAAATCAAGTAGTAGCTGAAATTGATGAAGGCATTGAGTTGTTGTCCATGAGGGTTCGGCTTCCAGGTGCTCTTCCTAACTCTTCAACAAAGAGTTATCATACTTCCCATCTGAGAAGAATGCAAAGAGAAGGAATTCAGCATCATACAATTCGACAAAGAATCTGTGCAATGGTCATGCAGTTCTACCTTAATATCTCGGGGGTTGCCTTTAATTCTTGGTCAGGTAAAACTTGTGGGTCAAATTTAATAAAAATAAGTTTAACCCTTAGTGCAAGTATATATGGTTGATTGCAAGTGATATGAAAAATATTCTAAGTATCGAATCCCGAAGGAACGTATACAACAAATTAAAAATGCAACAAGCTGGCAAACAATAACAACTTTGGTAACCAAAATATAAGAAATACAAGTATTTGTGGATGTGATGGTGAAAACAAAAATGAAAAATAAAACTTAAAACTAACACTGCTACAAGTTTAAGCTTTATTGACGACTAAAAAATGTCAACTATCACTATAATTGACGTTTTTTGGTCGTCAATAATGTTTGTGTCAACAATTAAAAACGTCAGCTTATATGCATTTGTTGACATTTTTTAGCCGTCAACTGTATCAAAAAATGTCAACTTTATATTATTTGTTGACATTTTTTAACTGTCAATGAAAGGTAATGTTGACATTTTTTGACCGTCAATTTAGATCTAAACCGTCAATATAATCCTTTATTGGTGTTTTGTAGCCGCCAACTATTTTTTAGCCGTTGATTATAATTGTTTTATTGGCGTTTTTAGCCGTCAACTATACTTATATAAAAAAAGGAAAAAAAAATTGTAGGTCATTTTGACCCCTTCTTTGCAACCTGTATTTATACCAAAACTAGCCAGTAATAATTTCAAATTTGCATTATATTTTCACAAGTTAGCCAACAATTACCAACAATCATTTTACTCAAAATAACTAACAAACTCAAACCAACATTCATAGAACGAGCTAGCAATTCTAACACTAACTCACATATAAAATTAGCTAACACATACAAACCAACAATTACACAACTAGCTATTCTAGAGTTTGCATTAGCCCAAGGGTAGCCAACAACATCAGATCACAATAAAACAAAAGTCTACATCAAAACCACTTTTTTCATCTAGAATCAGATATAAAAAACTACAATATTCCATAATTTAAAAGACACTCGAAAAAATGCAGGTTTTCAAATTCATTGGTAAGATTGTCAACTAATTGCCACAGTAATTGAGTTTTTTGCAGAAACAGATTGCTAACCAACTGCTAAAACAATCATACTTTTTACAAAAACGTTGTAAATAGAATCAACTGATCTTGTTCAGGTTTGATTTAAAATCTTTAGGAGACTAAATGATTAAACTATATATCTATGACCGATCGTACTTAGATGGTCGAGGCCACATTCTTGGTTTTGAGGACTCATCCTATATCTAGGATCATGGTTGGCTTATATATAAGCTCTTTCCTCATTGTTTTTACGAAATTTGTCTTATACTAACCCTTTCTGTATTAGATTAGACATAAAAACAACCTAAGTTGATCATTCAAGGGTTCTAATAAAGAAATAAAATCAACAAAAAGAAACCACATTTAAGTTAATGTCAATTGCTTTCGATTTTATTGGTTATGTATCCGTCAAATCTCTTTGGAAGGTTTAACTCGTGGTTAAGAATAAAAATAGTACTAAGCTAAAATGGAAAGCCATGAAAGCAATAAAAAGTTAATTAATTTAAGGAACCACAAGGAAGAAACTAAAAAACTCAGAGGGAAAATCAATATGGAATCAATTTATTATCAATAATAAAAAGTAAAACAGTAGAGGCGAAGAAC
This sequence comes from Trichosanthes cucumerina, assembly GCA_036507285.1. Taxonomy (NCBI): domain Eukaryota; kingdom Viridiplantae; phylum Streptophyta; class Magnoliopsida; order Cucurbitales; family Cucurbitaceae; genus Trichosanthes; species Trichosanthes cucumerina. The sequence goes on along the minus strand of CM071836.1, from coordinate 11,292,388 downwards.
GTCTCAAGAACAGAAATTTAAACTTAAGCTAGCATTCTTAAAATAGAAGACACAATTATAGAAAAAAATACAGAGTAGAAGCAACTACAAAAATTGAGAAGCCTTTAGTCGGTTCCCCTCTTCAATTGGACGTCGATTTTTTTTCAAGAACAGAACTAGAAAGCTTAAAAATAAAAAAAGAAAAACAAAAGAAAATCCAAAGGACATCAACAAGATGAAGATAGAAAAATTAATGCATAAAAATTGGCTTTCTTCCAAGGAGGAGTTCTATCTTTTTGTGTGTTTTTCTATCTTTTTATAGAGAATGGCGACTAGGGTTTCTTCACACTCCATATACGGTTTGATGTATAAAATCATTGTTTGATTTAAGGAGAAGTAAATGTTGGAATCTTTCAAATTTGACAAATCTCGAAATTTTCATTTTTCTGCCTTTCTTGTATGATTGCTACAGCCATTCGATGACAATTTGTCTTTTTCATCAAAATTGCATTAAAAAAAAACACCTTAATTAGTGCAAATCTCTGATTTTGATTTCACTTTGAGGAGTTCATTATATTTTTTCTTGGAATTTAAAAGATTTTATAAAGAATTTTGCTAATGAATCCAAGCATCACTTCTATTTATGAGTTAAATTAATTCTCAATTATGAGAATTATCAACTCTGCAGATAGCTCATCATAATACTTATTTTAGGAACTAAAATATTGGATGTATATTTATAAAATTAGGAAATTTAAACAAACTTTTGCACCATAGTGTGAAATCTATTTCAAAGATAAATGAACTAAAAAATTAGAACTCTATTTTATAAAATTATACATAATAGGTTAAAAATTTTGTTCAGTAATCATTTTTAGTTTTATTTCAATCTTTTAAAAAATTGACTAGCTAGTCGAGTTGTTAGGGTAATCGTCGGAGTGATCGTTGGGGTGATTGTCAGAGTAGTGATAAGGGTGATCGAGTCATTGAAGTGGTCACCAAGTGGTCGTCGGTTGTAGTTGAGGTTTTGAGTGAAGGGGATCCGATACCCTTGAGCAGCGGAACCGTGATTGAATGGATCAATTGCTTGATTTATTTGGTTTAACACAAATACCAGTACATTGGATAATAATAAAGAGAATAAGCAATAATTCTAATCTAATTAGAGCATGGAGCTAAAACATGCAAACATGCTGTGTAGAAATAATTAAACTAAAAGGTTAAACAAACTACCTCTGTAGATTCGCAGCAGCAACAACTCCTCACTCCTCCAAAATTTTCAGCAACACAGCAAAATTGTTCTCCTTTATTCTTTCAACAGGACACTACCACTTAGAGAACCTCCTATTCTCTGAGAAACTTAGATCTACACTTTGTGGGAAGGGATCCAACAATTGGAAAGAAGGAGAAGGGAAATTTGTCTGTGAGAGAGAGAATTTTCTTGGAGTAAAAATTTGATTGATCCCCAAGCTTCTGTCCAACGAGAAGTAGAGGAGAGCTTCCCCACTCCATATCAATAGGGAGTGAGGTGGGAAGAGGGGAACGTGTCCTCCTGACACGTTCCCAATAATTAATTAATTAATTATTAAAATAATTAAATCAAATTTAATTAATTAATTGAATATCATATATTTAATTAATCTTTAAATATCATATATTAAGATCAAATCATATTTAATCTATTTCTCCTCTAACCTATAGTTTTAATGCACATCTCGTGCACATTAAATTTTAACCTATAGTTTTTAAATATGAATCACATTCACATTTAAATTAATATTTGAACTCTTTCAAATATTTAATTCTCTCATATAATTTAATATGAATCATATTCACATTAAATTTATAATATAAAGTTCGAAAACTTTATATTATAACGTATCTATATACATTAAATTTATTACCTAATGAATTTGAATATTTCGAATTCAAACGATCTAAGAACTCTTTACCAGCTAGAAGGTGGAACTAATGGACCTACATATCAGAAGCTCCAACGATACGAAATTATTCGGTTAATCACATTAACCTCCTAATCACCATTCGTTAACTGCAGGAACACTCCACTAAAGTCCCGCAGCTGCACTCTTCTCACTGCATATATTTTTTTGTGTCCACGAATATTAACTAATAACAGCAAGTCAATCTTTCACGAATGTTCGTAACACCAGCTGGGTCAAATTATCGTTTTACCCCTTGGTTACATCTTGTACCTTAAGTACCAATGTTCATCTAATAAACAATTTGTTTGTGGTCCTACCAACAAACAGAAGTCCCTCTCGAGCCAATGAGAGGGTCGGACCCTTTGTTCAAGTCTCGGAGACACCACCTAAGGGAACATTCATCTACTTACCCTAGTAGTCGGGGAGGAGTGAATTACATCTTGCTAAGCTAAGTCCTCAGTTGCTCATTCGATCTTGTCCCCAAGAACATAGGCATATTAAGTCGGCGAATCTGGCCACTCTCACCCATACTAGTCAAAGGGCAATCCCTCGCAAACATGAGTTCGTAACCTGCTCAGGATTGAGATCAAGTATCCTAGGTCATCCTAGTGAAATAGAAACCTAGCTAGTCAACGGAGTTACAGCTAGTGGTTACTATTTTGCGGTCCGGTCTTATGTAATCTCATTACATAGGATATCCCCACTCACATGTCATCTACACAAACACGTTAGGATCAAAGTGTTTGTATCATATACAAAGTGGGTGACATTCATAGTGTTACCAGGGTAAGGTACTCAAACCTTATCCCTTTACTATAGACCCTTTAGGTTGTATCTCGAATTAAGATCCTTTATATGTACACTATATTCAGTTGAAGAGACATTTTACAGCCTTGGATGTTTAGTTTATTGGATTTAGGGTTAAGATAATGGCAATATCGTAAATAACGAACAATAACTCTTTATTACAATAATTAGAACAAAATTACAAACTACAAGTTTTAGGGCAGAAACCCCAACAAACTCCCACTTGAACTAAAACTCTAGTGGGGTACATCAGAATCTAAAACAGTGGTTACAGAGATATAAATACAATAAACTAGGGCATCCATTTACCCATTACATAGCTACCACTTTCCCTAGATTAGTCTATGTACATATCTCGTAGACCTAGACTTTCCAGATGACCCTCGAACACTTTAGTCGTGAGAGTCTTTGTAAACAGATCAACAATGTTGTGCTCCGAAGTGATCTTCGTGACTGTCACATATCCTCGTTGTACTATTTCTCGTATTAGGTGATACTTCCTCTTGATGTGCTTGCCTCGCTTATTGCTGCGAGGTTCCTTTAAATTGGCTACCACACCACTGTTGTCATAGTATAAGGTGATTGGAAATTCTATATTTGGAACAATTTCTAAATGAGTAAGGAATTTCCTTAGCCAAACAACCTCTTTAGCTGCTTCATAAGCAGCGACATACTCAACCTCCATCGTGGAGTCAGTGATGCATCCCTGCTTGATGGTTCGCCATACTATAGCTCCCCCGTTAACGGTGAAAACTGATCCTGATATGAATTTCCTAGAATCCTTATCGGTCTGAAAATCAGAATCAGTGTATCTAGTAAGGATCAAATCCTTAGTCTCATACACAAGCGTATAGTCCCTCGTTCCCCTAAGATACTTGTGGATATTTTTAACTGTGGTCTAGTGGTCTAACCCTGGATTGGATTGGTACCTACTGACTATTCCCACTACATAACAAATGTTTGGCCTCCTGCACAACATAGCATACACTAAGCTACCTACTGCAGAGGCATAGGGAATACGTCTCATATCCTCAACTTTTTAAGGTGTCTTAGGACATTGTTCCTCAGACAAAAATGAACTTCATGCCTGAAGGGTAATAATCCCCTCTTGGAATTCTGCATCGAATATCAGGCCAACATTTTGTCGATATAAGACACTTGAGACATAGCTAGCGTTCTGTTCTTACGATTCCTGAGAATCTGAATCCCCAAAACATATTGTGCCTCTCCCAAATCTTTCATTTCAAATTGGGTCGCCAACCATTTCTTTATGTCAGTTAGGTATCCTACATCATTCCCAATGAGTAGGATATCATCCACATAAAGTACTAAGAAAACTACTTTGTCGTTGATGATCCTCTTGTAAACACAAGACTCATCAATGTTTTGGTCAAAGCCATAAGACTTGATCCCAGTATCAAATCTAATTTTCCAAGATCTGGATGCTTGTTCAACCTATAAATTGATCGATTGAGCTTGCAAACTTTTTGCTCCTGGCCTTGGGTTATGAATCCTTCTGGCTGAGACATATAGATGCTCTCGTCAAGATTATCATTCAAAAAGGCAGTCTTGACGCCCATTTGCCAAATTTCATAGTCATAAAAAGCGACTATGGACAAGAGTATCCTTATAGACTTAAGCATAGCAAAAGGGGAAAAAGTTTCCTCATAGTCAACTCTTTCCCTTTGGGTAAAACCCTTTGCTACAAGTCTGGCCTTAAAGGTCTGTACAACAACTTCAATTGCCAATTTCTCACCCGAATCTCATCTGATTTGCATCAAACTTGTCACAAACGACTCATAACTCAATTACAGCCTCGATTTTGCATTTTATTGCCCCAAACGCAAGGGCCTTTACATTTAATTTGATCAAATCACAATTAAAACTAAGGCAAAAAATTTCCTAAACAATTTTACAGCAAACCATATGCAAATCCCACCTTTCCAATGCAAATTTGTTTCAATCAAAACAAAACAAGCATTACTCTGATACTGGATCAATTGTTTGATTGTTTTGGTTTAACACAAATACTAGTACACTGGATAATACTATAGAGAATAAGCAATAATTCTAATCTAATTAGAGTATGGAGCTAAAACATACAAGTAGAAATAATTAAATTAAAAGGAAATAAACAAATTACCTTTGCAGATTCGCAGCAGCAGCAACTCCTTGTTCCTCCAAAATTTTCAGCAACATAGTAAAATTGTTCTCCTCTGTTGTTATAACAAGACAATACCACTTGGAGAACCTCCTATTCTCTGAGAAACTTAGATCTACATTTTGTGGGAAAGGATCCAACAATTGGAAAGAAGGAGAAGGAAAATTTGTTCTGTGAGAGAGAGAGAATTTTCTTGGAGTAAAAATTTGATCGATCCCCAAGCTTCTATCCAACGAGAAGTTGAATGGGAGAGGAGAGCTTCCCCACTCCCTATCGATAAGAAGTAAAGTGGGAAGAGGGGAACGTCTCAATAATTAATTAATTAATTAAATATCATATATTTAATTAATCTTTAAATATTATATATTAAGATCAAATCATATTTAATCTATTTCTCCTCTAACCTATAGTTTTAATGCACATTAAATTTTAACCTATAGTTTTTAAATATGAATCACACTCACATTTAAATTAATATTTGAACTCTTTCAAATATTTAATTCTCTCATATAATTTATTATGAATCATATTCACATTAAATTTATAATATAAAGTTCTAAAACGTTATATTATAACGTATTTATATACATTAAATTTATTCACTAATGAATTTGAACATTTCGAATTCAAACGATCTAAGAACACTTTACCAGCTAGAAGGTGGACCTAATGGACCTACAGATCAGAAACTCCAACGATACGAAATTAGTCGGTTAATCTCATTAACCTCCTAATCACCATTCGTTAATTGCGGGAACACTCCACTAAAGTCCCGCAACTGCACTCTTCTCACTGCAGATATTTTCCTGTGTCAACGGATATTAACCAATAACAGCAAGTCAATCCTTCACAAATGTTCATAACACCAGCTGGGTCAAATTACCGTTTTATCCCTTGGTTACATCTTGTACCTTAAGTACCAGTATTCCTCTAATGAACAATTTTTTTGTGGTCCTACCAACAAACAGAAGTCTCTCTCGAGCCAATGAGAGGGTCGGACCCTTTGTTCAAGTCCCGGAGACACCACTTAAGGGAACATTCATCTACTTACCCTAGTAGTCAAGAAGGACTGAATTCCATCTTACTAAGCTAAGTCCCCAGTTGCTCACTCGATCTTATCCCCAAGAAGGTAGGCATATTGAGTCGGCGAATCTGGCCACTCTCACCCATACTAGTCAAAGGGCAATCCCTCGCAAACAGGAGTTCGTAACATGCTCAAGATTGAGATCAAGTTGCCTAGGTCATCCTAGTGAAATAGAAACCTAGCTAGTCAACGGAGTTACAGCTAGTGGTTACTATTTCGCGGTCCGATCTTATGTAATCTCATTACATAGGATATCCCCACTCACATGTCATCTACACGAACACGTTAGGATCAAAGTGTTTGTATCATATACAAAGTGGGCCACATCCATACTGTTACCAGGGTAAGATACCCAAACCTTATCCCCTTACTATAGACTGTTTAGGTTGTATCTCGAACCGAGATCCTTTATATGTACACTACATTCAGTTCAAGAGACATTTTATAGCCTTGGATGTTTAGTTTATTGGATTTAGGGTTAAGATAGTGGCAATATCATAAATAACGAACAATAACTATTTATTGAAATAATAACTCTTTATTACAATAATTAGAACAAAATTACAAACTATGAGTTTTAGGGCACAAACCCCAACAAACTCCCACTTGAACTAAAACTCTAGTGGGGTACATCGAAATCTAAAACAGTGGTTACAGAGATACAAATACAATAAACTAGGGCATTCATATACTCATTACATATCTCCCACTTGTCATAGATTAGCCTATATACATATCTCGTAGACCTAGACTTTCTAGATGACTCTCGAACACTTTAGCCGTGAGAGTCTTTGTAAACGGATCAACAATGTTGTGCTCCGAAGCGATCTTCGTGACTGTCACATCTCCTCGTTGCACTATTTCTCGTATCAGGTGATACTTACTCTTGATGTACTTGACTCGCTTATGGCTACGAGGTTTCTTTGAATTGGCTATTGCACCACTGTTGTCACAGTATAAGGTGATGGGAAATTCCATATTTGGAACAATTTCCAAATCAGTAAGGAATTTCCTTAGCCAAACAGTCTCTTTAGCTGCTTCACAAGCAGCGACATACTCAACCTCCATCGTGGAGTCAGCAATGCATCCCTGCTTGATGCTTCGCCATACTATAGCTCCCTCGTTAAAGGTGAAAACTTATCCCAATGTGGATTTTCTAGAATTCTTATCGGTCTGAAAATCAGAATCATTGTATCCATTAAGGATCAAATCCTTAGTCTCATACACAAGTGTATAGTCTCTCGTTCTCTTAAGATACTTGAGGATATTTTTAACTGCGGTCCAATGGTCTAACTCTTGATTGGATTGGTACCTACTGATTATTCCCACTGCATAACAAATGTCTGGCCTCGTGCACAACATAGCATACATTAAGCTACCTACTGCAGAGGCATAGGGAATACGTCTCATATCCTCAACTTCTTGAGGTGTCTTAGGACATTGTTCCTTAGACAAATGAACTCCATGCCTGAAGGGTAATAAGCCCCTCTTGGAATTCTGCATCAAATATCGAGCCAACATTTTGTCGATATAAGATGATTGAGACAGAGCTAGCGTTCTGTTCTTGCGATTCCAGAAAATCTGAATCCTTAGAACATATTGCGCCTCTCTCACGCTCCCTTTTTTTTATTTATTTTATTTTATTAATAAAATTAATTAAATTAGTTAAATTAATTAATTAATATAATTAAACTAATTTAATTACATTTAAATTTGATTAAATCACATTTAATCAATTTTCCCTCTAACATATAGTTTTAATGTACATCTTATGCCCATTAAATTATGACCTATAGTTTTTAAATATGAATCATATTCACATTTAAATTAATATTTGAACTCTTTCAAATATTAAACTCTCTCATGTAATTTAATATGAATCATATTCACATTAAATTTATAATATAAAGTTCCAAAACTTTATATTATAACATATTTATATACATTAAATTTATTCCCTAATGAATTTGAACATTTCAAATTCAAACGATCTAAGAACCCTTTACGAGCTAGAAGGTGTCCTAATGGACCTACACATCAGAAGCTCTAACGGTACGAAATTATTCGGTTAATCTCATTAACATTCGTTAACTGCGGGAACACTCCACTAAAGTCCCACAACTGCACTCTTCTCACTGGAGATATATTTCTGGGTCCACTGATATTGACCAATAACAGCAAGTCAATCCTTCACGAATGTTCGTAACGCCAGTTGAGTCAAATTACCATTTTACCCCTGGGTTACATCTTGTACCTTAAGTACCAGTGCTCTTCTAATAAACAATTTGTTTATGGTCCTACCAACAAACAGAAGTCCCTTTCGGGTCAATGATGGGCCCTTTGTTCAAGTCCCAGAGACACCACTTAAGAGAACATTCATCTACTTACCCTAGTAGGCTGGGAAAGAGTAAATTTCATCTTGCTAAGTTAAGTCCCCAACCGCTCACTCGGTCTTGTCCCTAAGAAGGTAGGCATATTGAGTCGGCGAATTTGGCCACTCTGACCCATACTAGTCAAAGGACAATCTCTCACAAACAGGAGTTTGTAACCTGCTCAGAATTGAGATCAAGTTGCCTAGGTCATCCTAGTGAAATAGAAACCTAGCTAGTCAATGGAGTTACAGCTAGTTGTTACTATCTTGCGATCTGATCTTATGCAATCTTATTACATAGGATATCTCATTCACATGTCATCTACACGAACATGTTAGGATCACAGTGTTTGATCATATACAAAGTGGGCAACATCCATAGTGTTACCAGGGTAAGGTACCCAAACCTTATCACCTTACTATAGACCCATTAGGTTGTATCTCGAACCGAGATCCTTTATATGTACACTACATTCAGTTCAAGACACATTTTACAGCCTTGGATGTTTAGTTTATTGGATTGTTAAGATAAAGGGCAATATCGTAAATAACGAACAATAACTCTTTATTGAAATAATAACTCTTTATTACAATAATTAGAACAAAATTACAAACTACGAGTTTTATGGCATAAACCCCAACAGAGAGGTGGGATCTCCTTTGGATTAGGAATGTTTTGAGAGAGAACTCTTGTGTTTGCCTTAGATGCAAAACTACATAAATGGTTCAAGTGTCCCAAAATGCATCCAAAATGATGCTTTTATAGGCAATGTGGGTGGAGACAAATTCTCCACCCATTTTGCCACTAACTCCACATATTATGCATAATATAAGGTGTCAAACACCTTATTATATGAATCATATTCACATAATGTGGAGAAATTGGATTTAATTAAATCCAATTTCATCTCTCCAAAGTTCTACTATTAGTTATGTCCTAATTCCATAATTAGACACAATTAAGTTCAATATGAATCATATTCACATTGAACTATATATTATATCAATCATATCACATATAATTGAGATAATCCCTAAATTTGAACTTGAACATTTCAAATTCATTCCAAAACTTTATACCCTCTATTAATTCCATGTTGAGCCAACCGAGAGACCTAATGGACATACAGATCATGAGCTCCAACAATACGAGATTGACTAATCAAATTCATTGATCCCAACAATCAATATTCGTTAACTACGAGTCACTCCACTAAAGACTCATAGTTGCACTCTCCTCACTGTAGAACAAGTTATGTCCATTAATTTAACCAATGCCCGTGAATCAACCCTTTAGTGGTCGTTCGTAGTCACAGCGTGGTCAAAATACCGTTTTACCTCTATGACTACTTCTTGCACCTTAAGTACCACTAATCCTCTAATGAACAACAAGTTTATGGTCCGACCATAAACATTATCCCTCTCGGGCCAGCAAGAGGGAGAGGCCTCGTTGTTCAAGACATGGATTCAACTTTTAAGGGAACAACCTATCTAGTAACCTTTGATCCATCGATCATATGCATCACTAACATTTCATGACGCATTCGAGCCTGGCACCTGAGGACAATGATAAGGCCAAGGTCTACGTGCTGGCAAGTATGTCTGACATATTAGCCAAGAAGCATGAGGCCATGATTACCGCCAAGGAAATCATGGATTCTGTGCAGGGTATGTTTGGATAATAGTCCACACAGGCCCGACATAATGCCCTAAAGTACATATTTAATTCAAGGATGCCAGAGGGTACATCTGTTCGGGATCATGTTCTGGATATGATGGTGCACTTTAACATCGCGGAGTCGAATGGTGCTTCCTTCGATGAGTCGAGCCAGGTCAGTTTCATTCTGGAAACCCTTCCATTAGATATTCCTTCTTGTTCGAACCTGCAAGAATAAAACCCTAGCCTTGTCTCAAACATCTTACATAGACAAAGTGTTGTCAAGGTTTAAGATGCAAGATTCCAAAAAGGGTTCGTTGCCTTTTAGACATGGAATCCATTTGTCTAAGAAACAGTGTCCTAAGACACCTCAAGGAGTTGAGGATATGAGACGGATTCCTTATACATCAGCTGTTGGGAGCCTGATGTACGTCATGTGTACAAGGCCTGACATCAGTCTTGCTTTATAAATCCAATAAACTAAGCTCCAAGGTTATAACATATATCTTGAACATCAGTGTAGTGGACACTATTTGGATTATGTTCAAGAATATAACCTAAATGGTCTATGGTATAAGAATGAGGTTGGAACCTCATTCTGGAAACACCATGGATGCGACCCATTTTGTAATTAGTACAAATGAGGTAATCCAACTCATTCATGTAGTTGACATGCGAGTGGGGGCATCCTGTATGAAGAGTTTATACAAGACCGGACCACAAATTATTAGTCTAACCAGTGTAACACCGTTAATAGGATAAGACTAGTAATTTATAGATGGTCATTAGTGACTCGACCTGAATCCTGAGCAAGTTAAGAACTCCTGCTTATAGGGGTTTGTCCTTAGACTAGTATGGGTGAGAGTGATAATGCCCTAAAGTACATATTTAACTCAAGGATGCTAGAGGGTACATCTGTTCGGGATCATGTCCTGGATATGATGGTGCACTTTAACATTGCGGAGTCGAATGGTGCTTCCATCGATGAGTCGAGCCAGGTCAGCTTCATTCTGGAAACTCTTCCAGATAGTTTCCTGCAGTTTAGAAGTAATGTTGTTATGAACAAGCTTACTTTTAACCTTACCTCTCTTCTCAATGAACTCCAGACCTTTCAATCTTTGAGGAAAATTCAGGGATCGGAAGGTGAGGCAAATGTTGCCAGTAGGAGTTATCATAGAGGTTCGACCTCTAGGACAAAAACAGTGGCTTCATCTTCTTCTAACCTGAAAGGGAAGAAGAAAAACATGAAGAAGGTTGGTAAAGGGAAACAGGTTGACAAAGCTGCCGCCCAGAAGGGCAAGAAAGTCAAAGACGTTGCTAACAAAGGAAAGTGTTTCCACTGCAACGAAGATGGGCATTGGAAACGGAACTGTCCGAAATACATTGTAGAAAAGAAGAAGGAAGGTAAATATGATTTACTTTGCCTAGAAGCTTGTTTAGTGGATAATGATAAAACTGCTTGGATACTTGATTCAGGCGCCACTAATCATGTTTTCTCTTCTTTTCAGGGAATTGATTCCTGGCAGCAGATACAACAAGCAGAGATAACGCTTTGAGTTTGAAATGGAGAAGTCGTCTCAGCTGTAGCAGTAGGCACGATGAAACTTTATTTTGGCAAGAAATATGTATTGTTGGACAATATATTAGTGATACCAGGGTTTACTAGAAACCTTATTTCCATTTCTTGTCTCATAGAACAGTGTATTTCTGTTTCCTTCTCAATGAATAAAGTATTTATTTTGAAGAAAGGTATAGAAATATGTTCAGCTTCATTAGAAAATGGATTGTATGTTTTAAGGCCTAATTCAGTCAAAACGGTTTTGAACACTGAATTATTTAAAACTGCAAAGGCACAAACTAAGAAACGTAAAATTTCTCCTAAAGAAAATGCTCATCTTTGGCATCTAAGATTGGGTCACATTAATCTCAATAGGATTGAGAGATTGGTAAAGAATGGACTTCTAAATGAGTTAGAAGAAAATACTTTACCCGTATGTGAATCATGCCTAGAAGGCAAAATGACTAAAAGACCTTTTAGTGGAAAAGGTTATAGAGCCAAAGACCCTTTAGAGCTTATACATTCAGACCTTTTTGGTCCAATGAATGTTAAAGCTAGGGGAGGATATGAATATTTCATCTCTTTTATAGATGATTATTCTAGATTTGGGCATATTTACCTAATGCACCACAAGTCTGAAGCGCTTGAAAAGTTCAAGGAATTCAAGACGGAGGTTGAAAATCAATTAGGTAAAACTATTAAAACACTTCGATCGGATCGATGTGGAGAGTACATGGATTTAAAATTCCAGAACTATATGATAGAACATGGAATTACATCCCAACTCTCAGCTCCCGACACACCACAACAAAACGATGTATCGGAAAGGAGAAATAGAACCTTTTTGGACATGGTTCGATCAATGATGAGTTATGCTCATCTCCCTAGTTCCTTTTGGGGTTACGCAGTGGGGACTGCAGTATACATTTTGAATAGTGTGCCCTCAAAAAGTGTTTATGAAACACCTTATGAACTCTGGAAAGGACGTAAAGGTAGTTTATGTCATTTCAGAATTTGGGGTTGTCCAGCACATGTGCTTGTGAAAAATCCAAATAAGTTGGATTCACGTTCAAAGTTATGCCTATTCGTAGGATACCCAAAAGAAACAAGAGGTGGTTTATTCTATGATCCTAAGGAAGATAAGGTTTTTGTGTCGGCAAATGCCATTTTCTTAGAGGAGGACCACATAAGGGACCACAAACCAAAAAGTAAAGTAGTGTTGAGTGAATTAGACGGAACAATAGCAAAGGTTGCTAAGAACACTAGTACGTCAACAAGAGTTGTTATACTAGTTTGTCTAGTCAAGAGAGTCCTTCTCAAGAGTTGAGTATGCCTCGACGTAGTGGGAGGGTTGTAATACAACCTGACCGTTACATGGGTTTAGGTGAAACCCAAGTTGTTATATCAGATGACAACTACGAGGATTCATAGACTTATAATCAAGCAATGGTTGACAAAGATAAAGACAAATGGGTCATAGCCATGGACCAAGAAATGGAGTCTATGTACTTCAATTCTGTTTTGGGATCTTGTAGATAAGCCTGATGGGGTAAAACCTATAGGTTGTAAGTGGATCTACAAGAGAAAGCGTGGTGTAGATGGGAAGGTGCAAACCTTTAAAGCTAAACTAGTAGCAAAGGGTTATACCCAGGTTGAAGGAGTTGACTATGAGGAGACTTTTTCACCTGTTGTTATGGTGAAGTCTATCTGTATCCTTCTTGCCATTGCCACATATTATGACTATGAGGTATGACAAATGGATGTCAAGACAGCCTTTTTGAATGGGAATCTTGAGGAAAACATCTACATGGACCAACCCAAAGGGTTCGTTGAACCAGGACAAGAGCAAAAGGATTGCAAGCTTAAAAGTTCAATTTATGGACTGAAACAAGCCTCTAGGTCCTGGAATAAAAGATTTGATGAGGCAATTAGATCTTATGGTTTTGACCAGAATGATGATGAACCTTGTGTCTACAAGAAAATCATCAATAGTTCTGTCGCATTCCTAATTCTCTATGTGGATGATATCCTACTCATTGGGAATAATGTAGGTTATCTTACTGACATCAAGGAATGGCTAGCTATGCAGTTCCAAATGAAAGATTTGGGTGATGCGCAGTTTGTTCTTGGGATCCGTTGTCCGAACCATGCAAGAATAAAACACTAGCCTTGCCTCAAACATCTTACATAGACAAAGTGTTGTCAAGGTTTAAGAGGCAAGATTCCAAAAAGGGTTTGTTGCCTTTTAGACATGGAATCCATTTGTCTAAGGAACAGTGTCCTAAGACACCTCAAGAGGTTGAGGATATGAGACGGATTCCTTATGCATCAGTTGTTGGGAGCCTGATGTACGTCATGTTGTGTACAAGGCCTAACATATGTTTTGCAGTTTGGATGGTCAGTAGGTATCAATCCAATCCTGGACTTGAACACTGGACAGCGGTTAAAACAATCCTTAAGTATCTTCGGAGAACAAGGAACTACATGCTTGTGTATGGGGCTAAGGATTTGATCCTTACGAGGATACACTTGATCTCGACTTTCGATCGATGAAGATTCTCGGAAATCTACATCGGGTCGATGTCACACTCTTAACGGAGGAGTTGTACTATGGCGGCGTCAAGCAAGATGCATCGATGATTCCACCATGGAGGCCGAATATGTAGCAGCTTGTGAAGCAGCTAAGGAGGTCGTTTGGTTAAGAAAATTCATGCTAAATTTGGAAGTTGTTCCAAATATGACTTTGTCCATCACGTTGTATTGCGATAACAGTGGTGCAGTGGCAAATTCGAGGGAACCCCAAAGCCACAAGAGGGGAAAGCACATTGAGCGAAAATATCATCTCATCTGGGAGATCGCGCATAGAGGAGATGTGATTGCTAATCCTTTTACAAAGGCTCTCACGGCTAATGTTAGGGCATAAATCCCAACATGTTGAGCCAACGGAAGGAATTAGGGAATTTCAAATTCATTCCTAAACTTGTGTAATTTTGATCAATTAAATAAAGAGTTATTTGTTTTGATAGAATTACAGTCTTGCTTTATAAATCCAATAAACTAAGCTCCAAGGTTATAACATATATCTTGAACATCAGTGTAGTGGACACTATTTGGATTGTGTTCAAGAAATATAACCTAAATGGCTATGGTATAAGAATAAGGTTGGACACCTCATTCTGGAAACACCATGGATGCGGCCCACTTTGTAATTAGTACAAATGAGGTAATTCAACTCATTAATGTAGTTGACATGCGAGTGGGGGCATCCTGTATGAAAGAGTTCATACAAGACCGCATCCATGAAATTATTAGTCTAACTAGTGTAACACATATTAATGAGGATAAGACTAGTAATTTATAGATCGTCATTAGTGACTCGGCCTGAATCATGAGCAAGTTAAGAACTCCTGCTTATAGGGGTTTGTCCTTAGACTAGTATGGGTGAGAGTGGCCTGTAGCCGACTCAATAAGCCTACCTTCTCAGGGACAGAACCTCGTAGGTAGCTGGGAACTTAACTGTGAAAGATGGAATTCACTCATTCCTACACTAAGAAATTAGATAGGTTGTTCCCTTAGAAGCGACTCGTGTCTTGAACAACGGGGCCCCACCCTCTATGAGGGTATGAGTCTAAGGTAGGACCTTAGACTTGTTGTTCATTAGAGGATCAGTGGTGCTTAAGGAACAAAGAAGTAATCACAAGGGTAAAACGGTAATTTGACCCAACTGTGATTACGAACAACCTGTGAATGGTCGATTTATGGGTAACGATTATATCAGTGGACACAATATAATCTACAGTGAGGAGAGTGCAGCTACAAGTCTATAGTGGAGTGACTTGTAGTTAATGAATATTGATTAACTGGATCAAAGAGTTTGATCAGTCAATCTCATATCATTGGAGCTCATGAACTGTAGGTCCATTAGGTCCCTCCGTTGGCTCAACATGGTAACATTGAGGGTATAAAGTTAGGAATGAAATTGAAGTGTTTAATTTCATACATGAGGTGTTATATCAATTATATATGATATAAATGATATAATATATAGTTTTAATGTGAATTAGATTCATATATAAACTATATATTAAAGAGAGAATAAAGAAGGGGTAGGATGGTCATTTTCATCTTCTTTCCCTATATATATGGTTCCATGAGATGCAACTAGGTTAAGTGATTCCAAGCCTTTGTTGTGTTGTTGGAAAGGTTCCAAAACACAAACATCTCTCTCACAACATCTCATATCACCTAAGGGGAACCCACATTTCTCCCTCACCTAGAGAACAATGGAGAAGATCCAGTGGTCTTGTCTTCGTCCGTTCGTGTTCCAGTTGCTGAGATCGTGATCGTGGGAGAGAGGAGCACTTGAAGAAAGGTTCTTCAAAGGTAATAATCCTTGTTGTCCATTATGTTTATATGCTTAATCTAGTTGTTTTCGTTCTTGAATGTAATCTTTGTAACTAAATCGAGAGCGCGCGATTAACAATCGCTTCCGCTGCGGGATTCGATTCCCTTCACTCCACATATTATGCATAATATAAGGTGTCAAACACCTTATTATATGAATCATATTCACATAATGTGGAGAAATTGGATTTAATTAAATCCAATTTCATCTCTCCAAAGTTCTACTATTAGTTATGTCCTAATTCCATAATTAGACACAATTAAGTTCAATATGAATCATATTCACATTGAACTATATATTATATCAATCATATCACATATAATTGAGATAATCCTCAAATTTGAACTCCAACATTTCAAATTCATTCCTAAACTTTATACCCTCTATTAATTTCATGTTGAGCCAACCGAGAGACCTAATGGACCTACAGATCATGAGCTCCAACAATACGAGATTGACTAATCAAATTCATTGATCCCGTCAATCAACATTCGTTAACTACGAGTCACTCCACTAAAGACTCATAGTTGCACTCTTCTCACTGTAAAACAAGTTGTGTCCATTGATTTAACCAATGCCCGTGAATCAACCCTTCAGTGGTCGTTCGTAGTCACAGCGTGGTCAAAATACCGTTTTACTCCTATGACTACTTCTTGCACCTTAAGCACCACTAATCCTCTAATGAACAACAAGTTTATGGTTTGACCATAAACATTATCCCTCTCGGGCCAGCAAGAGGGAGTGGCCTCGTTGTTCAAGACCTGGATTCATCTTTTAAGGGAACAACCTATCTAGTTACCCTAAAACGGGAACGAGTGAATTCCTTCTTGCGAAGTTGAGTTCCCAGCTCCCTACAAGGTTTCATCCCTGAGAAGGTAGGCATATTGAGTCGGCAACCCTAGCCATTCTCACTCGTACTAGTCAAAGGACAATCTCCGGTAGATAGGAGTTCGCAACTCGC
This sequence comes from Trichosanthes cucumerina, assembly GCA_036507285.1. Classification (NCBI taxonomy): domain Eukaryota; kingdom Viridiplantae; phylum Streptophyta; class Magnoliopsida; order Cucurbitales; family Cucurbitaceae; genus Trichosanthes; species Trichosanthes cucumerina. The sequence goes on along the minus strand of CM071836.1, from coordinate 11,275,462 downwards.
TCAGGATTCAGGTTGAATCATTATTGGTCATCTTTTGAATTGTTAGCCCTAACCTATCAACAGTGTTACTGGATCAGTCTAACAATTCTTGGTCCAGTCTTGTACAAACTTTTTGTACAGGATGCCCCCACTCGCATGCCAACTACATGAACGAGCTGGATCGCCTCGTTTGTATCAAATACAAAGTGGGTCGCATTCCATAGTGTTAACAGGATGAGGTTCCCAACCTAATCCATCTACTATAGACCATTCGGGTCACAAATTAGAATGTGACCCTGGAACTTAGTTTATTGGATTTAAGTTTGTAATTGCGAGAATACAAGATTGAAGGAAAAATAACAACTTTATTCATTTCCTCAAATAATTACAAATACACGAGTTTAGGACATAAATCCCAACAGATGCAACTCAAGAACCCCCTAATGGATGCACCTACTACCATGAATACATGTTTGAAGTATCGACCATCCTCGAGTTTTAGGTTGAATACTGTGCCTGAATTTTGAATTTTTAGTGCTTCCCCAAATCTTGGCAATAGATTAAATGACTCTTCGGGCGACCCTCTAGCAAAAACTAAGGCTTTTTCTCTTGCTCTATACGTCATATTGTAGCTTAAGTTCACACCAAAATCTCGTCGCATGTCACTAACTAACTATGTCGATCGGTCTATAACTACGACCAACTTCTTCGAATTTGGTTTACCAATGTGTCGCTCACCCAACTTCTAGCTTGTTTGTGATCGTGTGTCAACATCTGATGCTAGCATGTATGTGTGTTACACTATTTCGATACCTAAATATATTGCTACCCTTTATCTACATAGCTCGTAATCTCCAGGTGCACTTCTTAACAATACAAACAACTTTGTAAAGTTTTGGATTTGATTTTTTCACCCTAAACTCGAAGTTGCCTCTCATTGCCAGCACAAACAATCGCATGCATAAATCTTTTTTGGACAAGAATATCTCTTCGGCCCTCAACATCTTTAACTCAAGAGTACTCACATGGCATAATTGTTTGTTTACTAGGCGATCCAGGTACATCGGGGCATTGGTCTATACGTGATGTAGAGTTGAGGTTTGTTGGACGTTCACGATCATCATTGTTCCCCTCCTCTACCTCAACGTCATTTTCCTCAAAATCATCATCTATCGTTGCCTCTTCTAGCTCATCATTGTTTTCTTCCTCTACCTCATCGTCATTTTCAACCCTAACATCGTATTCTTCCAAGTTGTAATCACCACAATCATGAAAATAGTTTACATCATCCCAAGCATGGATGTGAATGGCACATAAGAGGATGTTGATGGTACATGTGGAAAGGTGGATGGAACAACCTCATAATCTGGAAAGGTTGATGGTACCACGTTGTCACTCTGTTGTGTTGAGAGATTAGTTTGTAGATTGGGAGGTTGGTTTGCGGAGTTGGGAGGTTGGTTTGGGGAGCATCTTCTTCAACCTTATTGTGTTGGGATGTTGGTTGACCAAATTCTTCACAGATATTATGTGGGAAGTACGTGCATGTAGATGGAATCTCTTGGATGTTATAATTTATGGATGGATTTGGAAGAAATTAGGAATTAAACACTCTCATATATGAAGACATGTACCCAGGATAATGTTTGGCTTCAAAGAATGGGAATGACATTTCATGTCCGATGTTATGATGGACAGTTGTGGATGTGTTATGAGGGACAATTGTGGATGTGGACAGGGATGGAGCATATGAAAAATTTTGAACTCCCATATAAGGATTATCTAGTACCTTACAAGGAATTGGATATGGTTGAAAAATGCATGACTTCTTGAAAAAGTAGGGGTTGTAGATATGTATAGTGGAATTGAGGACACATCTTCCCAAGTAAGCAAACATTTGAGATCTACATCATTTTTAATAACAGATGTTGAGGATTTGGATCTTAATGGAAGTATACATCTCATTACAAGGCTAAAATCATTTCGGTCGATACAACTTATCTCATACACTAGACCCAAAAACTCCTCAAAAGTAATTTCTACATCGACATCAAGTCCCCTAATCTCATCACCATCATAATCCTTTTCTCTATCATTCCATATACCCCTAAAACAAACTCAAACACGCGACATGATGTCTGCAAAAAAAAATCATAAACAAAAAAATTAAATTCTATTCGATTTCTCGGTCAGTATATGGCCAACTGGGGAATTTTCCCGGTGGGGATGTTCAACCGAGAAAATTTCCGGTTCAACATCCGCACCAAAAATATTTCCTGGTTCAACATCCACATCGGGAAACATTCCTGGTTCATATTGCTTCTTTTCCGGTCGGGATTTAAAAAATGAAAACGTGAACGATTTTTTTGTTCATATTTCATGCACGAATACTAAACTAAAGTGAATGCAAAAAGTAAAGAAGATACTTACTTGTGTGTACAGGTATAAATTGAAGTTTGAGATATTTTGAAGTAAGTGAAGAAGTAGAATGTGAGATTAAAGTATTTTGTTAGTGAATAAGTGTTAGATAAGTGATAAAAGTATTTTAGATAAGTGATGTGTTTTAGATAATTAATGAGTTTGTTGAAGTTGTTGGGTGGTTGAAAGTGTATTATGGTAATGAATTAATTTAATATAATGTATATGGATGGATGGAGGGCAAATAAGTAATTTTATCTCATGTATTTTCTCTTTCTTAGCTCAAATTAATCATCAAGGGGTCCAAAAAATTCAGAATTTGAAAATGGAGTCAAGAATCCAAATATATAATTGAATGGGGTTAAAAATTGCAATTTCCCCTCTTCTCTCTCTATTCTTTCGAAAAGCTCCTCTTCTTTTTCTCTCTATATTCTTTTCTTAACCATAAAAAATCTCTTGGAATCAAAACCCTGAGAATTAAAATCTTGGGGGGTTTGTTCAGGAAGGTTCTGAAGCCTGAGAATCATAAAACTGTGTTTGGAGTGCAGTGTTCTGAAACCTGAGAATAAGAAAACAATGTTTGGGATGGAGTGTTACCCCCCCCAATAAGAAAACAATGTTTGGGATGGAGTGTTCGCCCCCCTTTTTTTCCTTTAGTTGTTTTGTTCTCTTATTTTCTCTTATTTTTTAGTGGATGTTTTGTCAATTGTAGAAACTCTTATATAATATAAATGAGTTACAAAATTGGAACTCTATTTTAGAAATAGAAATTAAAAAATTGGGAATCTACGTAACAAATTAGGGAATTTACAACTCTATTTCACAAAGTATTTAGAAAAGTATTCATGGAACTCTATTTGAGAAATTAAAAAATTAAAAATCTATTTAAGAAATTAGGGATTTAAAATTCTATTTCAAAAAATATTTAGAAAAGTATTTTTGGAATTCAATTTTGGAAATTAAAAAAATAGAAGTCTATTTAAGAAATTAGGAAATTTAAAACTTTATTTCACATCACAAATATTCTGAAAACTATTTTTTAGAACTCTACTTTAAAAATTTTAAAAATTGGAAGTTTATTTAATGAGTTAGGGAATTTGAAACTCTATTTTATAAAGTATTAAAAAACTTATTTTTGGAATTCTATTTTAGAAATCAAAAAATTGGAAAATTTAAAATTTTATTCCACAAGTATCCAAAAATCAATTTTTGGAACTCTATTTTAAAAATTATAGAGGTTTAATTAAGGAATTAAAAATTTTAAAACTCTGTTTCACAAATTATTTAAAAAACTATTTTTACAACTGTATTTTAGAAATTAAAAGTTAGAAGTCTATCTAATAAATTAGGGAGTCTAAAATTATATTTCAAAGTATTAACCTATTTTTGGAACTCTATTTTATAAATTAAAAAAAAAATCTATTTAAGAAATTAAGAAATTTAAGACTCTATTTCACAAACTATTCAAAATCCTATTTTTGAAACTTTATCTTAGAAATTAATTTTTTTAGTATCCATTTTTAGTTTCATCTTTACCTCTTAAAAAAATTAACTAGGTGATCAAATTATCGGGGTGGTTGGGTCACTGAGGTGTGGTTGCAGGGTGGTTAGGTTGTTGGAGTTGACATTGGGTGGTCGTCGGCAATGGTTGTCGAGTGATTAGGTCCCTAGAGTAGTTGTAGGGTGTTCGTCAGAGTGGTCATCAAGGTAGTCATGTTGTTAGGTAGTCGGGTCGTCGGGGGTGGTCGCTAGGGTGGTCAGGTTGTCGATGGTGGTTGGTGATAGTGGTTGTTGGGTGGTCGGACCATTATGATTATTGTTGGATGGTTGAGTCCCTGAGGTGGTTGTCGAAGTGATTATTGGAGTGGTTGGGTCGTTAGGGTGTGATCATAAGGTGCTCGTTGATGGCGATTGTTGGGTGGTCGAGTTGTCAGTGGTGGTTGCCAAGTGGTTGGGTCGTCGAAGTGGTTTTTCGAGTGGTCGTTGGTGGTTGTTATGGACAAGTTAAAGTGTTGGGGTAGTTGATTGCTCGAGTGATCGGGTTCTTGGGGTAGGTGTACATAAGTCTCTTGAATGCTCGTCGAAAGTAGTCGTTAGCAATGGTTGGGTCGCCGGTATGGTCATCGGAGTTGTCGTCGGAAGTAGTCATCAATGGTGGTCGGGGTCGCCGGGTGTGGTCGTCAGAGTTTTCACCGAAAGTAGTCGTCAGCATTGGTCGGGTCGCCTGAGTTGTTGTCGAGGTAGCCGTCAGCGGTGGTCGGAGTTGTTGGAGGTAGCCATCAGCGGTGGTCGAGTCACGGAGTTGTTGCTGGAGGTAGCCGTCAGTGGTGGTCGGGTCGTCGGAGATGCCACCGAATTGTTGTTGAAGTAGTCGGCGAAAATGGAAGATGACAAATAAAATAAGAAAACATGACACAAATCCATGAGATTGCATTGTTGTAACTCATGAGGTTGTATTTCAAAACCAAAAATTTTGAACACATTGGGCTAAACATGATTTTGGATTTGGAATCCAAAACCATCCAAATCCAAATCAGGGAGTCAAACGGCCAATGACGTGAATATTAACTCACATCCCACTCCATGTCCATACATACATGCTCATTATTTTGAAAAAATGGGCTTCACACGGGATAAGAAATAGATGATCAATAATGTGTAAATGAGTTGGGCTCCTCCATTATTTGGGCCCAATGATTTTAGTCTTATGTGAGAACTAAGATCAGTAGGTCCATTTCCACTCATTTAGATTAGTCCTTAATTAAGTCAACTTAGAACTTAATTAAATAAATTAGTCTTATAATAGATTGAAAGTAGTTTATAACCATATCATTTTAAAAAAAATACAAGAAATATTACGGAGAGATAAAAATGATCATTTTTTATATACAAATACACCACATCATCCCAATAGATTTTATAAACAAAACATAAGTTTAATAATTACCAGAATGATCTCTATATAATTATCGGATTATCAAAATTAAATAAAATATGGGATTTATTTATGAGAACTAAGATAGTTAAAATAAAGTTCAAAAATAACCTTTAAAAGTGTAACAACCAAAGTTAAACAAATATAAAAGTTCTTTTGAGAATCAAACCTTTGTTAAAAAAATCTATTTTGTTTAATCCGTGTTTACTTTTTAAAAAAATATATAAAGTGATGGAGAATATTCATGGGATGTTAGGTGGCACTTGCAAAAAAATAAAAAAATTAAAAAAAATTAAAAATGTTAGTGGTCAAAGTGAGGCTGCATGCTAATTTTTCTAAATGAGAAGGAATTTTAATTTTAGTGGTCAAAGTGAGGCTGCATGCTAATTTTTCTAAATGAGAAGGAACGAATAAAGTGAGTTTCTAAAGCTTTTTCTTTTTCTTTTCTTAAAAAAAAAAATTAAAAGAAGATGAAAGAGAGATAAAGAAAAAGTTGATATAAGTTTAGAATTTAGTGAAAGGGTATTTTTTAGGGGAAAAAGTGCAAGTTAGGTTTTTAAAAAACGTCATTTTGAAGTTAAACTACTTATACCGTTGAAACTAGATAAATTATCTATTGATAAGTTGTCTTTCTTAAAAAGACAATTTTATAAAGTATTTTTCGTTCATTATCTTAAAACTAAAATAATTTTGTCCATACTTTTGAAAATACACTAGTTTGAAATAATTTACAATTTTGCATAAGAAATGACAAAATCCTTAGTAAAGGTTAGATAATCTGCAATTAGTGTCATAAAATGTTATGCATGTTCCCAAATTTTATGGATTATCATCTCTAAAAGCATGTAATTTTGATAGTAAGTTTGAATAGTTTTATAAAAGAGGTTGTTTGTGTTTTTGTATCTAGTTTAGTTTTATTTTTTAGAATTATCTTAAAATATATTTGTATACACATTTTAATGTGAGGTTAATTGATTTGTTTATTTATTGATATTAACTTGAGTTCTCGATTTGGTTCTAGTTCCTTAAAATTTACATGGTTGTCTTATTAATTTGATTAATAAATATTATCAAATATATATGTCGTTAGGAGAGGAGTAACAAAAATACATTAAACATTATTGAATATACTCTAACAACGTAACAAAAATACATTAAACATTATTGAATATACTCTAACAAGATATAACTTGAGTTTGAGATAACTTTTAGAGGACTCACCAATATTTGTAGCCAATTTAAAATACTTTTTTTTATATCGCTATAATATTAATTTGGTTAAAAAAATTAAAAGTGGTTTTAAATATTCTTTACACGTGGAATGTGTGTTCGAGAGAGCAAAAGGTAATTTATTTATATACACTTCAATGAAAAGATGCACAATGCAAATGACTTGATTTAATGTTCGGTGTCTATTCTCTTATGCTTCAAGTGACTTATACTTGAAAGTGATTTCTAATCAAACACATAGGTTAAACGGACTCTATAAGTGAAGTTGCTTTTGATCACTTGTTTACTTTTTAAAAATAAAAAACGCCTTTATATTACTCAACACTTAATAGTTTTTAGTAAGATATGCTTTGGTTCATGAAAAGAGTGTTTCTAATCATGTCCAAACCACTCCCTTAATTGTCTAAAGAAGCACATAATTAGATAATTTGGTTTGAGATGCCTTTTGAAAAAAAAAATGAAACATTATTTGTTAACAATCTTTTTAAAAAAAAACTAATTGAATGTTTGAGCTAAAAGCACTTTAAATGCTTTTTTATATGTTTTTTCACGTTGGAAAACTATTTTGATTATCCAAATTAAAAGTTGTGAAAATGTTTTTAACCATTTAAAGTTTTAACCAGACACTACATTTTTTTTAAAAAAAAAAGAAAAGTTCCTCCTCATTTTTAAAGGAATGTCAAACACAGATTTAGCATATATTTTTTTTCCAACAGTTGCTTTATACTTTTTCTTTCAAAATAATAATTTCAACTTATTATATGTTTTTCAACTAAAATAATATATATTTGTAGTTCAACTCATTGGTGCATTATATCACTTTATTCTAAAATTAGATATTTAAATTCGTACTTTCACCTGCACCTTGTTGATTAAAAAAAAAACGCATACCTAGGGATGTGTACGGTTCGGTTCGGTCCGATTTTTGACAAAACCATAGACTGAACCGAACAGGTCGGTTTTTCAACATCATGAACCGTAAAAATCGAGCCCCGTCGGTTTCGTTTCGAACCGGACCGACTTGATTCGGTTCGATTCTTCGGTTCTTCGGTTCGGACCGTTCTGCACACCCTCACTTTAAACTGTTAGAATTAATGTCTTTTTTAACGAGTTGTGAAAGTTTAAATCCTGGAAGAGAATGACTGCAGGAATATATTCAAGCTTTAAGTCATGTAGTTTGTCAGAAGAAACTGTATTCTTTTGGTTGAAATCTTCAATATGAAGTCATTTTTGTATGCAAGAAAGCTAAGTGAATTATTCTTCAGGCCAGTAGAGAACAAAAACATAAACTTTGCCTTAAGTTTTAGACACCTACTTGTTCCATGAAAAGAGATCCAAGACTAAAGATGAAGAAGTCTTACATTTACGAGGCGTGAGACATGAAAGAAGAAGGAGATGAAGACTAGTGAAAGAAACTGAGAGGAGAAGAAAAAAGAGGCGTGAGGCAGAAGCCATGAATCGTGACAGAGACAGAAGGGAGGCGTGTTGCGTGAGGTTGAGGCATGAAAGAAGAATAAGATATAAGGATTAGGGTTTTTAAAAAGGAAATGGGCTTGGGCTGAAAGAAGTACAAAAGGCTTTAAGCCTTTAAAGGTTCTAAAGGCTTTTTTTTAATTATTTTTTTTTTGTATATGATGGGCGGTTCAGTTTTAACGGTTTTTTATGTGGATGAACCGCGAACCAAACCGAACCGCCCGATTTTTGCTGCCATTGAACCGAAAAACTGAGTTGTTTCTAAAAAACCGAATCGATCCAGTCGATTCAGGTCGGATCGGTTCGGACCGGTTTCTGCACACTCCTAATCATACCACGCCCATGAAATAAGATAACTTTCCGAATTCATATCATCCTTCATTGGGTAAGTAGAAACTCTCCTTTTTCTTAAAGTTCAAACAAAGAAAGTTGAATACAAAATAGACTAAATTGGTTAAATTTATGTTTTAGTTGTATAACACTTTGTGGGTTAGAAAAAAAAATACTTGAATTCTTTTCATCAAGCTCTCTCTTTAAGCCAGATGGCAACTCTAATAACATCAATATGAATATATCTTTTCCTTTGAGATAAAGACAAAAGTAAGAAAGCAAAATCACAGGACTAAATTTAGGGATCATCTTTAATGAGTAACAACTAATGATATCGTTTGTTAATCGAAACATACTTCAATATCAAAAAGTCAGAAGTTTAAATTTCTCGACCCTTACATCCTTTTGAACTAACAAAAAGTGCTTTTAAGCATAACATTTTGTAAGGCTTATATGAAGGAGATCGATCAAATAAAATGAAAATTTTCTGATATAGTTGATTGTGACAACTTCTATAGCTCGAGGGGAGTATAGTTTCTATAATGTATATTTTTTTATTAAGAGTAGAAATTGAAATGAAAGGGAGTACCTAATTGATTCAATTAAAAATAGCTCAATTGCTTTAAGTGTATACTACATACCTTATTGATTCACTTCGATCCAAAGGTGTATAATTTCTACATGTTTCTCTTATCCTTTTTTTCTTATCCAATTGGTACATTGTATTTAGGGATGGTCCCGTGGGGACCCACCCCTACAGGGCAGGGAACAAGGGAAGGAGTGGGGATTAATTTTTTTGGGTTGACTAAACGAGATGACGACAATATTCCCACCCCGACTCTGATCCTGTCTCCACCCTGATTTATTTATTTATTTTTAAATCTGTATATTTGTATATATATAATAAATCATAGTTCTAAATTTTTATTAAATATTATTTTATTTTTCTAAGAGAAATTGAAAAAATGTTTCTTAAATAGAAAACTCTAATGAAGAATTAATCATTTAAATAAAAATTTAATTTTAGAAAAATAAAAATCATAAACGGAGAATTATTCCTGCAAGGAACTGTATTCTCGCAAATTCAGGAATCCGCACCCATTTGCGAAATTAAATGGAGAATTTTAGGAAGACAGGAAATGAAATGGGCTTCCCAGCCCCGCCCCACCTCGTGGACATTTCCTAACTGTATTCCTCTTCTGGTTGGCAACGGCAGAATTTGTTAAACCCTACATCATTGTAAGGGTTGGAATTTCTTTTACTTTTATGACTATCTTTTTCTCCTTGCAAATCCAATTATTTTTGTCTCAAATTGAATAGGGAAGATTAATTTTCTATGTGAGAAGTTATATTTACAATAAAATAGGGATTTAGATGGTTTGCAATTCCCAATTCGTAATTTTCTGTGATGTGTGAGATATGCTACAATGTAATTTTCTGTCATGAGACAGTTTAATTTGGTGTACATTTTACATTTTAACAAAGAAATAAGAAAAAACTAGCATTGTCGCACATCATAGTCTCATGAATTAACGTTGAAAATGGGAGAATAAATTTTTATTTAAGTATGTTTACAGTGAGTTTAAGTGAGATCTTGTTGATTTGATTTGCTATTCTCTGATATTATAACTCCTTGTGATTTAGCTTTATGTGATTTTATATGGACTCTGCAATTCATTATTATATTATCATCATCATCATTATCATTTATAAATTTGGTGGTTAAATTTGATTTAGATGTTAATTGCACATCACAGATTAATTCACTAATTAGTTAAGGGAGATTGAAGCGTTTTAAAATTTAAACATATTTGGTAAAGACATTACAAACTCACTTCACAAATATATTAACCACTACGAAGTTTGGACTTTGAATCTCTCTAATCTCTTTTGTACTAAAAAAAATTTTAACATATTTTTTAAACGGGTGTTGTAGGATATTAATATCATGCAAATAATCGCAATCACGTTGCAATAATAGCTAATAAGTTTCATTTTTATCCTCGAACTTTTAAATTTATTTTGAAAAATTTTTTACTTGGAAAGTTTTTTCATTAAAATAAGATGGAAATTGGTGCAACAACTAATGGATAAAATTTGAAAGGCGTTCTTGAGATCATTTATAATATCATTTATGTAAATTGATATAGTAGGTGGCAATTGATGTATAGAATTGATTAGGGGTGATAGTCTTACCTGAGAACCGAATCAAACTGATCCAATGGTTTAGTTCGATTTTTTAGAAGAAAATTAAACATCTCGATTTTTGTTTTGGAAAAATCGAAAAATATTGGTTCGGTTCGATTTTCGTCTAGAAAAATCATAAATGAAACTGAAATGAAGTATATATATATACACCTCATAAAAGCCCTAAATCAAATCTCAATCCATTCTCATGTTGTTTCATCCATTCTTTCCGTTAGTTTAAAGTAACAAAATGAGATTGTTGGTTCTATGAATTCTTGAAGATGTTGAAAATTTTTGGGGCAAAAAAACACTAAAATAGGGGATGAATTCAAGAAATAAATAATATAAAATTTGTAAAAAACAAAATCGAGAACCAAATTGAAGAGGAACTGAACCAATAGACAACTGAACTGATAGTTTATCTTTTAGAGGGTGTTTGGATCGCAGAGTTGAGTTGAGTTCTGCAGAGTTGTTTTGTCAGTGAGTTAAGGAACTTTGCGTTTGAGGTGCAGAGTTGAGTTGAGTCAGGAAGTCTGTGTTTAGGGTGCATAGTTGAGTTATTATGTTAGAGGTATCTGGTGCAGGTTTTTTTGTAACTTAAATAAAACTGATTTTTTTGTGACTTTTTTTTCTTACTTTTTTTCCCAACAGATCAATTGAAAACACATTTGTCTACAATTTCAAAACTCAAGTATGAGATCAACTACAAAATTACAATATATATTACCATTTGTCAAATTTATGTTAGGAATATTTACAAAAGCAATAGATATTGGGATTGATATCAATTTTTCTTTTCCAATAAAATTTATCTAGGAACCTTTTTTTTTTTTTCATATTTGCAACATTGAATTTAGATGTCTACTACAAAAAAAAAAATCAACATTGATTTTTTTTTAAAATATCATTCTTTCTTTCTTTTAGAAATTGATTTTTTTTCAAAATATAGGCAATGTAGCAATGTTTCCCCTTTTTGATATACATTAAACTTAATTCAATTGATAAAAATCAAATGTTGTATTCTTTATAACAACAAATAACAATTGATGAATGGAAAAAAGACAATGTACTCGTATTTTTTTTTTCTTTAAACACAAATTAAAATTTTATTAAAATAGAGAAATCTAAGGTTTCATTGCCTAAACATATATTGAACTTCTTTGAATCTTACAAATGAGAAACTTATCATAACCTTTTTTAAGTACTAATAGGATCGTTTGTTTTTAAACATAATGACCGTTACGCTTTTTTTAAAGAAACATTGTTTGCTTACATTTGTTAAATCACATGAAGTTGACAATAAAACGACGATATATTTCAACATTAATGTCATGTAAAAGTGAAATATTCACAAAAAATTAGCAGGTAATCAAGTATCTATTTACATGATTCACAAACATAATTATGGTTCACAAAATATAAATAATGACCAACAATGTGTCGAGTTTGTATGTCCGAAGAAAGATTGTTGGTGAAGAGAGTAAAACCAACTAAGTACATGTGCATTTCATATTATTTTGAACCATGGGAATCTCGTTGGTCGCTGGGAATTATTGTTGGTGATACTCGTCGGAGAAGATATTGTTGTTGCAAGATAAGGTCATCAATGATTGTCGTAAATCGTCAGACAAGGTAGTCACAATAGGTCGTCAATTATCACATATGGTCGTCGATAGTGAAGGTTGCCCGGTAATGGTCATCGGAGAAGGTCATCATAGGTGGTTGTCTGTTGTCGAAAGCCAGAGATGGTCACCGATCGCCAAAAATGGTCGTCGGAGGTAGTTTTTAGTTGTCGGAGATGGTCACCGATTGCCAGAGATGATCGTCGGAGGTAGTTTTCGGTCGCTGGAGAAGGTCATCGAGGTGGTTGTCGGTTGCCAAAAAATGTTATCAGTTCTAGATGAGGTTTTGGCTCGCTGGAGATGGTCACCGTCACCGAAAATGGTCCTCGAAGGTGGTTTTCCAGTCGCTGGAGATGGTCGTCGAAGGTGGTTTTTCAGTCGCTAGAGATGGTCGTCGGAGGAGGTTTTCGATCGTCGGTCGTCGGAAATGGTCACCAATCGCCAAAAATGGTCGTTGAAGGTGATTTTCAATCGTCGGAAATGGTTGTCGTTGGAGGTTTTTCGTCGCTGGATATGGTCGTTGGTAGCCGATTGTCAGAGATGGTCACCAGTTGTCGGAGGTAGTTATCGATTGTCGGTGGTGGTCATTAGTTGTTGAAGAAGCGATGATAAAATATGCTAATAGGGTTACTGTCCAAGTCGGTGGAGTTAATTCTATGTCGGCAAAGTTAAGTTGAGTTTATTTATCTATGAGCCAAATACTGAGTTGGGTTTAAAACTAGACCAAACTCAACTCAACTCATGGTGCCAAACACCCCCTTATTGAACATTCATTCGATTCTCTCTTGCTAAAATTGATTGGATCAGTTTGGCTCTCGATTTGGCCTAAAATCGATGAAAACCAAACCGATATCACCCCTAGAATTGATAATGCAAATGATTTTAACTATAACTTTTAAAATAAAATAAATGGTGATGATGATCTTTTTTTAGTATAAATATGAGGAATTAGGGGTGTACATAACCCGGGTTGGGTTGGGGAGATTTTTTGACCAACCCAAAAATTTGGGTTGGTCATTCCTTCAACCCATTCAACCTTATCCATGTGAGTAACCCAACCCAACCCAACCCAATATTTTTCAGGTTGAGTTGGGTTGGATCATCGGGTTAATTTTTTTTATTTTTTATAATTTTTAAATTATTTAAAATATTATTTTCTTGAATTAATAACTAAAATCACATAAAATTCAAATATCAAACTTTAAAATTCATAACATCTTAACACTTGTTAGAAGTCTAAAAGAAAAACAAATTGACGAATAATTCATTTATAAGCATATATTTAATTAAAATAAAATTTTTAAAAATATAAACTTTGGGTTGAGTTGGGTCAACGCGAGCTTAAAAAGATCAACCCGAGAACCGACTCAAACTTTTCAGTTCTCCAAACTTCTAACCCAACCTTAACCGAGAAAAAACCTAACCCCAACCCAAACCGTTGGGTTGGGTAGTCCAGTTTACTCGGGTTATCGAGTTAGTTGTACACCCCTATGAGGAATGAGATTTAAACTTCCGACCTCACATATCACTTACCACTAAGCTACGCTCATATTGGCAGATTGATGATCATAATATTATATATAGTTATAAATAAACGCTCATATTGGCGAGGGAGCGAGAACTAATTTTTCTCCTTAGACTAAAGAATGATGAAATTTTTTTTTTTTTAGTACATCAACATTTAGAGGTAGAGGATTTCAACTCAAAATCTCTTAATTATAGTCATACTTGATGCGAATTAAGCTAACACTATTTGAAAGTATTTATTTGTATAATTGAAAGTGCATAATTTAGACGCCGGTGCATTCCTACGTGAAGCGCATTTATTCCAACAAAACGTGTATTCCGTTACGGACTCAATTTTAATTCTCTCACCGACACCGTTCTCTTTCTCTCTCCTTGCCGTACGATAGTCCTAACTCACCCCACCCATATTAAATAACCACGTGAGTTCCCTAACAACCAATGGCCTTGTGCCACGCGTAGTGCAAACCAATCAGCGAGCGCGTGTCTTATACTTCAATCTCAAGTCGCGTGAGGAACATTGTACTTTTTTCTCTTCCGATTTTTTTAAAAATTGCGTCATATTCCTCACTGCGTTGAAGGGGGAACTGTTCCCTCTCCATCACCGACAGCTACCGATCCGGAATTTTAGCTCATGCTCACCCCTCCCTTTTTCCTTTCTCATTTAAATTACTGTTTTGCCCCCTGTTTGATTTTAAATTTGTATTTATTAGAGGCATACAAATGTTTAAATTTACATTTAAGCATGATATTAAATTTCCGTCGACGTGTCGATATTTCTATCGATATTTCCACATGTTCATAGGTTCGACATCGACACTAGGGGTGAATCGACATTTCCATTATATCGTACAAAATTGATGAAATATTAAAAAATATTACAACAAAATATAACATAATGTGAATATAATATTATGACAAGTATTTTAACTTATTTGAGAAGGGTTGAAGGTTTATTTTATAATTTAAATATATTTTTTAAATTTTTTATTTTTTAAATTTTTTCAGAAATATCCATCGACATCGACATTTCCATAAAATTGAGACCTCGATATTTCCATCGACATCGACATTTTAAACCTTGCATTTAAGCAGTCACATTTTGGTGATTTTATCCACTATTTTCCTTTTAAAATGAATGAGATTAGACTACTCAACTTTTAAAAAAATAGTTAATCTAATCTCACTCATTTAGAAAAAAAAATAGTCAGTAAAGTTGTCATAACGTAACTACCTCTTATATCTATATATAAAATTTATTTTTTAAAAATGATTTTTTCCCTTTAGGTAGAGGTGTGGATATATCAATTTTAAAAAAAAAGAAAATGTAAAAGTAGGGTTAAAGGGAAATAGTAATTTTTTTAGTTCAACAACATTTGACGGTAGGAAATTTACATTCTAAGTCTTAGTCAAGGTATATGTTTCTTAAGTTATTCTTATTTTGTTTCTTTTTTTAATAACAAATATGTGGAGAGAGATTAGACATTAAACCTCACGAAAATAATAACCTTTATTTATTGAATTATATTTAGAAGATTGACAAAATTTAAGTGAGGAATAAGTTCAAAAATTACATGGGGGAGAACAAAGTTTTATTTTCTCACTTTTGTGTCTTTAAATCTTACCCTTTTGAAATTTAAGTAAATTAGAGTGAAAAAAAACTTAAAAACATACTCTTTAATAAAATGATAAGGAGCAAAACTTATCTCCCACTCATTTGAACTACAAGAATTTTTTTTTAGTGTCTAAAGTGAGCCGCACAACACTTACAAATTCTTTTTACAGACCAATGTCTAATATGTTAATTAAGTCCACCTAAAATTTAATATAGATATTCTATAATCTCTTACCAAAAAGAAAATAATAATAATTCACATCACTTCCTAAGAGCAAATAATAGTAATTTTCATTTCTTTTTTTGCCCCATGAGAAAAAGAAGGGAAAGAGGGGCTCCCTTCAATGTTCTTGTTTAAGTTAAAACAGTAGAAGCAAGCAAGGAATTTTTCCTTCATATCTCTGTACATTTTCTCGCACTTTCTCAGAAACCAAACACATACAACATCAGATTTCGATCCATCCACCATCATCTAACAGTATTATACTAAACTCTATTTTTGAGATTTTACAAAAATATAATCACAACCCCGATCCAAAAACCCCACAAACAACAATAATCATCAACAAAAAGTAACCGATGATTACATCACACGGACGAAATCAACGAACCAGAGGAAGAATTCTTACAGAATTTTGCGCCATTTCTCTGCATTGCCTTCTCCACCACAAAATGCCCCAACGAATCCACCGATTCCACCAAATTTTCCCGGCAAAGAAACTCCTCACTGTAAATCCTCTCAACTTCCCGGCCGATCTCGTGAACGAACACGTGGGTTTTGGAATTCGCTTTCCCACATTTGCTTCTGGCCAAAACTCCGGCCGTGAATATCGCCGACATTCTTCCCGGCGACGCGGCGTTGTACCCACGGGGTCCGTCGACGAGAATCACGTCCCATGGGACTTGGTAAATGTGGTTCGGCAAATCGTTGATGCCGAGTTTGCATTCGGAGAAGAGCAGATTCTGGACGGGTTTGCACTCGTTATCGCCCTGCGATTTGGCCAGAAACAGAAGCTCCTTCATCTGGCTGACTTTGGTCGTGTACTGGACGTCGTAGGCTTCGGTTCCGGGGTTCGATTGCTCGAATTTCGAGACCTGGAACTCGTTCTCGTCGAGGAAGACGGTGGCGCCGCCGTGGTTGAGGGCGCGCCAGAGGAGGGACTCGTGGGTCAGCCCGAAGATTAAGAAATTACACGCCGGAGAGCAGGGGGAGAGCGCGGCGGCGATGGAGGAGAGCTCGGCGGTGGACATGTGGGGTTTGGTAGAGTTCGTGTCGGCGGCGGCGTAGTGGAGGAGGGCAGCGGAAATAGGGTGGGGGAGGGCGGTGGAGGTGGCGCCGGAGATGCCGGCGCGGCGGGCAGCGGCGGCGGAAGAGGAGAAGGTGGAGTTAATGAGGGTGAGAGTGAAGGCGAGAGTGAAGAAGGTGAGGAAGGAGAAGAGCCAGCGGCGGGAGGTGAGGGCAGCGGCGGCGGCGTTGCCGGCGGTAGGGGCGGAGAGACCTTGCTTGTGGATGGAGGGGTGGAGGAGGATGAGCTTGGCGTTGGCTGTGGATTTCATGGCGTTGCTTTGGGGATTGAATTGGAAATTAGAAATTTGAATTTTGAACAGAGAAATGGGAAATGAACGAAGAAGAGAAGTTTCGATTTGTTTTTTTAAGGATGAGAGTGAGGAAGAAGACGACAGTGGAGGAATCACGGACTGGAATGGCGCGTGAGGCTCGGGGTACAAATTTTGAAGGCAATGGAGTGAATGAGATGATAAATGGTTTATTTTTTCAATAAAATATATTGAATTGAATGATTGAATTTAATTTTTCACATGCAAAAGATTTTCTTTTCATTATTATAGTATTTTTGAAAAGAAAAAAAAATCATTTTTGTATCTTTACTCAACTTTTTATTTTATCAAGTTTGAATATTAAAATTGACCAAGAAAAAAAAAAAAAGTTAATATTCTCTCTTTCACATATTAAATTAGAAAATAACCCATTAACCAACTAGAAAATCAATTCTTTTGTATATTGCCTAGTCGATAAAGTATTCATTACCATCAAAATTTAAAATGTCGATATCGATAAAAATATGGAGTTCTCAATTTCATGAAAATGTCAATAGAAATATCGATAAAATGTCGATGTCGATGGATATTTCTGAAAAAATTTTAAAAACAAAAAATTTTAGATTTGCAAAAACATCTAATATGATTGGTATAAAATAATTAAGAGGAATTGTAATGGGTATTAGTATATTTGCAAACTTATCTATGATTTTTTAGATTTGCAAATCTAGCAATTTTTTTTTAAATCTGATTTTTCGTTTTTTTATTATTCCAAATTTACCCTCATTGCTGTAGCAGCAGGTATATCAGTAGTATATCTGATATACTTTATTTTTATATACCATATATATTCGTAGCAAATTAGAGATATTTTGCATATTAGTATATCACTAATGTACTTCATTTTAGATATGTTTATTTCATTAATACACCTAACATTTAGTATATCATCAATATATCTATGCGAGTTATTGATATACTCTTAATTAACTTCATATACATATATCAGTAGTATATTAGTGATATACTCTATACAATAACACATCCCACACAATAAGATATAACAATCCAATTTGATTTTAAATTATGAATTCTACTTGAAATTTAAGAGCATAACCTGAAATTTACTCTACCTGAAATGTCGAACATTACAAATAGCTTTTGAGATCCCGTTGATATACTTAATATTACTGAATAAAGTATATCATCATAAATCACTATCAAGCATAATCACTATTTGTGATATATCGTTGATATATTGAATAAAGTATTTTGGTAGTATATCACACTGATATATACTTAATATTAGTGAAATCAACGACTATTAGTTATTTTTTTGTTAGATATATCATTGGTATATCTGAATATTGAAAAACACATGAGGGCATTTCCAAATCTAACAATAGTTTTTGAGATCCCGTTGATATACTTAATATTACTGAATAAAATATATCAGCATAAATCACCGTCAAGCATAAATCACCATTTGTGATATATCGTTGATATATTAAATAAAGTATATCGTTATTATATCACACTTATACTTAATATTAGTGAAATCAACAAATATCATATCATTTATGTAGTTACTTTTTGGTTGGATATATCATTGGCATATCAGATCTAGTATTGATAAACTACTTATTTTCTCATATTGAAAAATACAAGGAGGACATTTTTAAATCTAGCAATAGATTTTGAGATTCCATTGATATACCTAATATTACTGAATAAAGTATGTCAACATAAATCCCTATTTGTGATATAATGTTGATATACTAACAGAATCAATAGTATATCAGAACAACAAGGAGAAAGTATTTGTAAATCTACCAATAGCTTTTTAGATACAGTAGTATATCAACCGTATATCTTATATAAAATTTATATTTGGTATATCAGTAGTATATCAATAATATATTTCATTTTAGGTATATCATTAGTATATCCGGATCTAGAACTTCAAGTTAGGGGGGGCTTCAATTCATATCAAAATTATTTTGAACGCATTAATATTGCTTGTATATAGTCTCATTCTATTTTTATGGTTTACTAAAATTAAGAAATTAAACTTTGAAAGTATAAGACTAAAATAAAACAAACCACAAAGTAAATGGATGAAAATGAAATCTGAATATAATAGTTTATATATTTTGAAATAAGAAAAATGATTAAATTTGTTTACGTAACTATACTTTATATGAGAAAAATTACAAATAATAAGATTTTTTGTTTGTTTAATAAGAATTCATAAAATCATATTTTCTTTTATGCAATTAACTTTTAAAAATAATTTATAAAAATTAAAAAATATTTGCATTCAGTTTTATTTATATTTGATACCAAGAAGAAAAATCTTTAACAATAAATATTTTTAAGAATAGATTACAACAAAAGTATGAGGGAAACAGAGCATAACTCAACTGAACCGAATCGTCCCAATTCCTATTGTGCTTAAAAAGATAAAAAGTATGATATATTATTTTTTAATTAGATATATTTAAATTATTTAAAACAGGTGAAGAAATATGATCTATTGTACTAAAAAAAGAAATATGATTATTAGATTTCTTAAAAGACATATCGAATCCTCCTAACCCCTATTTTACTCTAAAAAATAAAAAATATGATATTTTTTTTAATTAGATATATTTAAATTCTTTACGAGATGTGAAGAAATATGGTTTGTTGTTCTAAAAAGAAATATGATTGGTTAGATTTTTTTAAAATAGAAATTAAAGTATTAAGAGCTTTTATTTTTATTGAGTGAAATATATATAATAAAATGTAAAATTACACACATATTCAAAAAATTGTACAAGCAATAAAACCTGCGTGTGCAGAAAAATGAGTAAAATACTGGGCCAAGATAAAATTTGCAAATCAACATAACATTTTATATATACAAACTAAGTTGTTCAAAAATTGGGGGGGGGGGGCTCGAGCCCCCTTTGGGCCCTTCTTAAATCCGCTTCTATCAATAGTATATCATAAGTACATCATCAGTATGTTTTTTATAGACTATTGATAAGTATGTTTTTGATAGACTATTAATAGGCTATTAATATACTTCAGATTGAAAAACGCGCGCGAAAAATATAAGGGTATTTTTTTTTACTTTGCACGCCATCCGTTTGAGTTAGGCTTTTTTTTGTTGCTATTTTTTAATATTGAATTAAGGAGTGACATGAGTGCAATATTTATATATTTTTTTTGCTATTCATGCAAGTGCCCCAATAATTAACTAGTCTGTTTAGCCATTAAAAAAAAATACATTCTTTCAAAAAGTAAACCCTTAATTAATAGAAAATATTAATATTTTATTGAAGTAGTGATATAATTAAATTTACTCTAACTTATTCGCTTAAATTTTTTTAAATAAGATTGATGGGTGATTTACGAATATATTATTCCTCCCTTAAATTTTTATGAAATTAAACTTTTGAGTCAAATATGGAAATGAATAAATAACATACAAATCAAACTGCCCAATTCCTCATGAAAATGAATGTTTTTTTTTTTGGAGACTTCATTAAAATGAATGTTTAAATTAGATCCATTTGGCATGATGTTGATTCATGAACAATTTTGATATATTTGGCAAAGATGATTGCATTTCTTTCAATTATAATAACTGATTTGACAACCAAATGAGTATTAAGTTCCACTTTATTTCTTAGATTTCGGAATGTTTTATTTTAATTTATCAATATCCAATACAAAATTCTTTTGGTTATAATTATTTATTTATTTGTGATACATCATTTTATAGAAATCCATCTTTATGCAAGCAACAACTAATTAAATTAAAAAGACAAGTCAATACAAAGTCCTTGTCATTAATTGCTCAATATTTATTTTTTATGAATTTTAAATCTCTATCTTATAAACATATATAATGTTCAAGTTCAACACCCATTTTCCAATACCTTTATGAAAAATTATAAATTTTTAAATTATCTTTTCAACTCATGTTCCAATATTATATTTGAAATCAAATACAAATAATTCAGACAAGAAACAAACGTAAACGTAAGAATATTAACTTACATCTTTTTTTCAAAATTTTGTACATCATTCATTATTTATTATCTATAACAGTAGTAAACAAATGACACCTTATAGTAAAAAAATTAAAATGAAATAAAATAATAAAAACTTATTGACTCATAACCGTGACTCAATTATATAATAAATAAAAAAATTTGTACCAAGACGAATAATACTCCGATCCTAAACAGCTTGTTTGAATCATGATGTTTTATTATATTATTTTAATATGTCACAAACGACATATCTTGATAATTAAAACAACACCTCACGAATGTTAATATTGTACAATTAGAATTGATTAATTATTGTTTGTGTAAAAAAAGAATCAAGAAGCAGTCCAACTTGTGTATAATGAATATGATGAATTTAATTATTTGATTGAAAATGCCCAATTAAGATCAACGTCATTGCACTAACCCATTTTTCACTTTGTTCATTGGCCGGCATTCAGAAATGTTACAAGGGCGGCTGACTAATAAATTGATTTTTTTTTTTTAAAGTTATATCATAATTTTAGTTTCTAAACGGTATGTATTTAAAGGCTAAACGTGAGTTATAATAGTCTAGAATATAATAATCTGTAGAATATTTTACACTACAAATATAGATTATTATAACTCAGTCAAAACGATTATGCATATTTGAACACAAATTACGTAACTTCATATATTATTATAATCTACTTAACGCCTTAAACAATCCATTAATTTCTGAGCTTTAAAAAATATTTAATAATTTCTTCGATCTTTAATTTTGCGTTTAAGAAGTCATTAAACTTAAAATTTGTATAATAAATCTTTAAATTTTATGTTATTGAATTTTTATTTTTTTTAATTAGTAGACTTAGTAAAAACAAAAGTGGACTTAGTAAAAATAAAATAGTTTAAAAATCTATTAGTCAAATTTTAATTTTATATCTAATGGAACAATTACTTTTTAAAAATTTTGAATATCACATGGATCTTTTAGATCAAAATTAAAAGCTGGTAGACATATTTTTTAAAGTTCAATGTTCTTCTAGACACAAACTTAAAAGGTCAAGTCAAACTTGTAATTTAACTTTATTTTGAATTTTTAATATTGACTTTTTAGATTATATATTTGTGTTAAAATTTTCAGTCGAATCTTTAATCAAATGAGATGATACACTCCTTAGCACCATAGTATTTTTTATAGGTCTATGTTTCTAAGGACTTAAGGATATCTCTAGCTTAATTTAGGAAAATATTTATAAAAAGTAGTAAAAAAAATGAAAAATATTTATAAAAAGTAAATAAAAACTAGTATAAATTAGAAAATTCTACTATCTTTTTTTTAAGAAGGAAAGTTCTACTATCTAATCTAACCTAATCTGTATTTTTCTTTCTATTTATATAATTGACCGAAATTATATTTTTATTTAAAAAGAAAAGGTAAAACGTGGCAGCCAAGTAAGGATTTGTAGATCTTTTTCAAAGTACAGTTTTTTTGGGTTAAAATGTCATTTTAGTCCAATAAATTTTGTTTCATTTTAATTTCTGTACTTTTAAATGTTTAATTTTAATCTTTATATTTTTAATAAACCTTAAAATTGGTCTCTATGATAAATTTGAAGTTAATTT
The DNA here is from genome assembly GCA_036507285.1 of Trichosanthes cucumerina. Taxonomy (NCBI): domain Eukaryota; kingdom Viridiplantae; phylum Streptophyta; class Magnoliopsida; order Cucurbitales; family Cucurbitaceae; genus Trichosanthes; species Trichosanthes cucumerina. The sequence continues at coordinate 11,252,941 of CM071836.1, read as the reverse complement.
TTATACAAAATTAGTTACATAATAATAATTTCAATACAAGAAAATTCACCATATGAATATACTTTCAATTAACAATAATCTAGCAATAGTGACAATCTTAAGTTTTATTAAAAGTATATAGACAAAAATTAGACATTTAAAAGCATAGGAACCAAAATGGAAATAATACTCAAAGTACAAGACCAAAATGATATTTTAACTTTTTTTTTCCTCTATAAATGGGTCATTTATGATAGTTTGCTACCATTTTCATTCCTTCCTTCTTTCTTTCTTTTTTTTTTAATTTATTTTTATATTATTATTATTATTATTATTATTATTTTGCAAAGATTTATTTTTCCACAGCATGCACCAAGTCACTAGATGTTGAGTGATTTACTATGGGACGAGTAATGTGAAATTGATAGGGCTTTAGGATTTATGGATGAAAGCGTTCAACACATGATATTTAAATTGGGTATTTTTTTTTAAAAAAAAATTAGTTAATAAAATGTACTTTTTACATCAATTTCAATGTTTTATCACAAATATAGGAAAAATTGCAAAATCTACCATTCTTTGGTTCATAACAAAAATTACCTTCCAATTATAAAAATTATTATAATCATACCATTAACGACTACAAATTATATAAATTACCTATAAATTATAAAAATGATTCCAATCATATCAAATCACAGAATCATAAGATTGTTACCATCAACCTCAAATTATTTAGGGTCGGTTTGGTACGCAATCCGAATTTTGTTTTATGTTTTCGGATTCACTGAATTCAGTGAATACATGTTTGACAGACGTGTTTTTTTAAAATCGCTTTGGATTCTCATGATCCAAATAGTAGAAATTACGAAAACAACATTTTTATGTTATTGTATCCAGATTCTGAATTTGAAATTTTAAAATGCAGACTTGTATTAAACAAAGATAAAATCTTAATAAATATAGTATTTCATGTTTATAAATTTAATTTACTTTTGTTAAATTAAAATATGTATAATATAATATATTATAAAATATAAAATATTATATTATAAAATAATAATTATATAAAATTTATTAAAAAAATATATGTTTATAAATTAATTAATAATGTCTTATTCAACTTAATATTTAACTTTGCAACTCCAACTAATTTTATGATCTATAAATATATTATAGAACACACTTTAAACTATTGTTTAAAATGGAGTTAAATTTCTAAATCTGCTACCAAACACATATCTGAAAACACGAAATACAACTCTGTTTTATTGAATCCTTTGTTTTCAAACTTCTGTTTCCGGATTGCCTACCAAACAGGTCCTTACATTTTTTTAATTTCTAGACAGAGATGACATTTCAAAATTCATCTATTTTTTTTTATTATAGTTATCAAATTTTATAGAGTTAAAAGTAATGAATTTGAATTCAACCCATTAAATAATCTAAGAGTTAAATGGTAAGAGTCATTATAATTTAGGGGTAGTTGGTTTATTTTACAATATTTAAAGACTTGATTATAAAATTATTAATTCGGGGGTAGCTGATCAAATGGTTTTTTTTTTTAATATTGCAAGTTTCTAAACTTATTTTAAAAATATAACAGTTTTTAAATTATTTTTAAAAATATAGCAATGTCGTCTCTTGAAGAGATGACCTATATTACGTGGTAGTAGAGACGACCTACATTACGTGGTAATAGGTCATCTTTTTACATGGAGATAGGTCGTCTTTTCAAGTAGGTCGTCTCTTCAAGAGACGACTCTTTTGTACTAGGTTGTCTCTTCAGAGACGACCTATATGAAGGATTTTGACATGTGGGACAAGGTCGTCTCTTTTTGTTTCTACCCAATTTTTTTAATTTTAATGAAGGTCGTCTCGTCCTTCTTACAAAAACCGAAGCACCGTTTGAAAGTATAAATGAAGGTCTCCGTGGGACAAGAGACGACCTTCACATAACGGTTTCCTTCACCCTTTCTTCTTCTCCCCTTTTCACTTTCGCCATTTCTTCTTCTCCCATTTTCTCTCCTTTCACTTTCACCCATTTCTCTTCTTCTCTCTTCTTCTCTCTTTTTACTTTCACCCCCTCATTTTTTCTTCCATTTTCTCCGTTTTATATCCTTGGAGTTATTTTGTCGACATCTAAGGTAAACATTTTATTTTTTTACCCCACTTTAAGTTTTTTTGTCGCCATTTGAAGGAACTAACATTTTTTTTGTCGGTTTTGAAGCAAACTTCAAGTATTTGTGGCCATTTTTGTCGGTTTCTCAATCCTGTCCATGTGAGTTAGTTTTTCTTTTTAATTTAGTTATTGTAATTTTGTAGGTTTTTTTAGTATGAATCTTTTAGTTCATAATTTTGATGATTTGTTAATTATTTTGATTTTTTGTATATGAGATTGGTTAATTTTTTAGATTTTTTGTAGATGCATTTTAGATTTGTTAATTATTTTGACATTTTTGTAGATGCATATTAGATTTTTTTGTAGATGCATATTAGATTTGTTAATTATTTTTATTGTAATTTTGTTGATTTTTAAAATAATTAATTGAAGTTAAGAAATGGAGCAACAAGAAAAATGTCTAAATCTAACCCACCTTACTTGAAAAATGTCTAAAATAGTTTCAATATGTAAAAATGACTAAAACGATTTTTCCATGAAATATAATAAAAACCTTGAGATGAAAATACCCTTATTGTGAATATTGGGAGTTGCATCTAACTATGACTAAAAAAAATGAGTGAATCAAGGAATAAAATAAAAGCTTACAAAAAAAAAGAAAGATTTTAAGGGGAGAAAGAGTTAACAAAATATAAAAATAGAGGATTGTAAATGGAGAGAGAAATACTAGCTACCAAAATATAAAAAACTTGAATCAAATCTAAACTATTAAGTTAACATTGTTTAAAGAATAAAATAATGCATTGGTTACATAAATGAGTACATAGAATGATTTAAATGACTAGCTAATTGGATTTATCGTATGTATTGGACATACATCTATGTTGATTTAATGAAATGGAAATGTGTAATTACCTATTAAGCGAGTAAAATTAAACTTAATATAAAAATCGATATCTCATACATGTCGGTTAACCGAGGTAAAAATGTCATCATTAACCACCTGTCATAATTAATACTTCACCTAAACTTCATGCTTCCTGTTATTTATATCGTAGCTTCTTGTTGGACCATTACGTATTTCCTTTTATTTACGGGTTCCTTTTGACGATCCACCGTATACATAATAACCTCTCTTATTGCTTGTACATGTGTATATTAGTATCTACAACGCTCCCCTGTTGTTTATATTATTGAACCATTAGATATTTACCACAATATACACAATGATCTCTCTCATTTCCTCTTGTTTCCTAGATTCTCTAGTTTGCCTCGTCCCTCTGTATATTAGTATCTGTAACACAAATGTTTTCTATCTACTGTCGTTTTTGCTTTCAAAAATTGAATGTATTTGTTCAATTTTTCATTCATACAACTTCTTCCTTGGGGGACAACACACAGTATATATAAAGACTTATTCGGTTGGTATTTCCTCTTGCTTACTGTTTTCTTTAGGCTTGTCTCGTCCGAGGTATATATTTCTATCTACTGTCGTTTCTACCTTTGAAAATTGAATATGTTCAATCAACTTTTATTTTGCAGTTTCTTTTCAGAGTTATTTTCTAGGTTTCTTTCCCTTCCATTTATCCAAGAACAATTTTTATTTGTGAACCGCTAAATCTCAAAAAATTAAAAAAATGACGAAAATTGGTCTTCATCTTCCCCGACCATTTCGTTTGAAACTCTCACATTTTCTTCGATTTTCAATGTTGTTTCATCTCCCTTTGGTCTCTATGAACTCTGTCAACAATACTTCATCATCTCTCCTTGCCCTCTCGAAAACCATCAATGAGATATAATCTAGTTTCGAACAACCTCCATGAGAGAACCTACAACACATTCAATAACCATTTATAAAAAAAATTGATGGGAACCCCCAAAAATGGGGAGTCGAATATTAAGAAAAATCGGTTGGAACAGATTTGGGATGAATTATGTTTGACTGTAAATATAATTATATACCAGGGGAAAATGGGTATACAATTTTCTTCATACTCCTTCCTGAAAAATAGGTAGACAAAATTGCAATATGAAACATTTTTAGACATTTTTCATTATAGACTATTTATTTTAGACATTGGTCACAATTCCCCTTAAGTAATTTATATTAAAAATTTAATTATATATATGGTTTATTTGTTTTCAATAGAAAATGGGAGATAAGTCTTTGAGATTTGTTTTGCATACGAATGGATTTATGATTGATGGGGTAGATGGAGTAGATTATGACCAACCAGCCTGTGGTGATTTTTTTCTGAATGTGAATAGTGGAGTAGTCTTTGAACAGTTTCTCGAAATGATAGGGATGCCCCTTGGTGTAGATGTGAGGACAAATCATATTGACATAGTTTATAGACACCCTGAACTAACACTATCAGGATCAGTAAAGTTTATGCCAATATCGATCCCTAACTATCAAGCAATGAACTTAATGTTCTCAATTTCGATGTCAATCCAAAATTTAGTACATTTATATGTCAATGTAAGAAGGATGAATGTGAATGTACAAATCTTCGAGAAAACACCTATTCAATATGTTGATCCTAGCCAATGTGTTGACTCCAGCCAATGTCTTGACCCCAATCCTGAAACAGTTGCTACACCATGTGGTGATGAAGATATTGTGGTAGATAATACATATAAACAGTTTAGAATTGAAACAGATGATGAATTTGAAGAGTTAGACTTTGAGGATAGTGTACATGATATCCTTTCAAACACATTTAATGAGTTGGATAACATGTATTAGATAGCACTACCGAACATGATCATATCCAAGAACCAGTAGTTATTGAAGTGAACAGATTGTAATACGGATTTAGTATGCAACAATAAAGAAATCCTCTAACATATAGTAAAATGTTTTTCTATTAAGTATCATGCACCATATGAGGTTGTGGAATTAACACCTACGAAATAGGTGGTACGATGCAAAAAGTGGGAAGATGGGTGTAGATGGTGATTTTGTGCCTCCAAGAAAAAATTTCATGGATTTTTTGAAATTACTAAGTACATTGAACAACATACTTGTTTTTATTCAGAGATAAATCAAAGTCATGTGCAACTGGATTCTTTGATGATTGCAATTGAATTATGTGAAACGGTGAAAAATAACCCTTTTGTTGGTGTATCCCAACTACAAATTGATATAAAAGAAAAGTTTGGTTACCACGTGCCTTATGGTAGGGTGTGGGATGGAAAACAAAAAAGCTTTGACTAAAGTGTTTGGTGATTGGGATGATTCTTATAAGCTTCTACCAAAATGGATGTACATGGTTAAACATACAAATCTTGGCACACGTGTGGAGTAGAAAATAAAGTTTTATGGAAGTGCAGGTCATGCTATAATGACATCTGTCTTTTGGGCTTTCAGTCTTTGTATAGAGGCCTTAAAAAAATATAGACCCATCATCCAAATCGATGGACCCATTTGTATGGAAAGTATAGAGGTAAGTTACTAATTGCAACGATAGTAAATTCAAATGAAAAATTGTTTCCCCTTGCATTTGTTGTTGTGGATGAGAAATGTCGTGAAACTTGGGGTTGGTTTTTGAAATATCTAAGATAAATTGTCACACATGAAGAGGTTTGTTTAATCTCAGATCAACATGGTGGGATAATTTCTGCTGTTAATACTCCACAGAATGGTTGGGCGAATGAGAAATCTCATCATAGATTTTGCTTACGACACATTGCTAGTAATTTCAACAATAAATATAAGTCTCAGAAGTTGAAAGACATGGTTTATCGTGTTGGATGTCAACTCCAAATTCGTAAGTACAACAAATGTGTTGAGGAGATAAAAGCCATAAATAGTTCTTGTATGAACTTTTTGAACAATATTGGTGTTGAGAAATGGACTCAATCTCATGACGGAGGTTTTAGGTATGGGTGGATGACAACTAATCTGTCAGAGAGCATAAATGGAGTCCTTAAAGGTGGTCGCATGTTGCCAATCACTGCACTTGCCCAACTTACATTCTACACATGTGTACAATATTTTGAAAAGAGGAGAGCTGAAACAAGGATTGCTTTGACACAACAAGCGAAATATACCAGGTAATCATTCAACTTTTTGTTGTGCTAGTCAAATTACTTTGTTTCAATATAATCACCATCCTGAATAAAATACATATTAGGTATGCGCTTGATAAAATTGTGAGGTGGGCATCAAGATCCACGAAGCATGATATAGTGGACTACGATTGAGAAAACGGAGTATTGCATGTGAAAGATGGAGGCCTGAAACTCATACATTTTATGTGCCTTGCGGAGGGAAGCAGTAGTTGGTCGCATTATCCCACTACATCGACTTATATTACCCTACCTTCGTAGTGTAGGATTGGAGGGAGTGACCAAATTAGGATTTATTCAATTAGACTGACACTTTATAACTGCACTAGTGGAAAGATGGAGACATGAAACCCATACATTTCATGTGTCTGAAGGAGAACGCACTATCACTGTGGAGGATGTTGCAGTATTACTAGGTTTACCAGTGGATGGTGAACCTCTTACCAGACCCATGAGCTACAATTGGAAACAAACTTGTGCTCAATTGCTCAGGGTGACTCTAGGGGACAACCACATTAAGGGCTCAAGGTTAAGCTTACCTTGGTTAGCATCCCAATTTCCAGGGTTGAATGATGATGCAAATGATATTGTTGTAGCGAGGTATGCTCAAGCATACATATTGAAACTATTTGGTAGAAGTCTCTTCTGCGATAAATCTAGAGATAAGGTGCATTTAATGTTTCTCCCGCTTCTACGAGACTTTGAGATTGCTGGAAGATATTCTTGGGGTGGGGTTTACTTGACATGGTTATACATGCAACTATGTAATGCCAACCGGTTGGATGCACGTGATATTGTCGGACCTGTAATACTTCTTCAGTTGTGGGGTTTGCGAACAATTTCCCACGATGGCTCCTCAACGTCGACATATGAACGATGCTAGATTAATGAGGCAACCACTTGGTTCTCGGTATGATTTTTAAAATTTAATTTTTATTATTTAAAATGTTTGAAATTTAATATTTAATGGTAAATTTTTAATTTGTATGTGGAGAGGCCAATTATGTGTTACAAGATCAGACACACATGTGATCAGACAATATAGATACATGTTTGATCTCCTTAGACCCAACCTGGTATGAATGTCATAATTAAATTTATTTTCATTTATTTTACAAGTCACTAATCAACTACAATTTAGTATTCTCGGGTGATTTAGGAGCCATACAACAATGTCATGAACACATTACCACAATATTGTAGAAATGGTCATGACATGTGGCGTTCGGTGACTCCACTCGTATGTTTCCATATTATATAATGACATCTACCTAATCGAGTGATGAGACAATTTGAGATGAAACAATCTATCCTGGAAGTGTGCAATACAGACCCAAACCTACATGTTATCGACCTCCGACATCAAGATTGGACGATTGTGTTGGCACCGTTCGTGGAGCAGTGACATTTATGCAGACAACACGCAACAGAAGCTCCACCAGGTGATGTCTTCAGAGATATCACTCCAGACTATACAAATTGGTATCATAATATTACCATGCGTTACATCACTCGTGAGAGAGCATCCTATGGACAAACGGTACAAGTTACATTTATTTCTTAAATATGTTTACTTTAAATTTTCAATAAATATTGATTATTTTTTTCCTTGAAACTTGAAGAGATCATGCTTTAGACAGATTCGAGATCTCTCACAAAAATATGGAGATACTTCATCTATGTGATGTTGAAGAAAACAATTTGGATCATCTACATAACATGTACAACATTCCTACTACTCTTCCTCCTGGTCCTCGACATAGAAGACGTGTTCAACAACAGGATATTGAAGAAGAGGAGCTGCCCAGAACTTATATCGGATGAGGTTGATCACGGTGTCAGTGCACATTCTTTTGATGTTGGACAATTTATTTCTACTTCAATGATGATGATCCCCACACCTGGTTCGAGATATCTTTATACATCAGACACACATGATTCTAAGGCAGGTCTCTCATCATCACATGGTATCATACGTGGGCGAGATGATGAGGATGATCCATCTTCACATGAGGAAGAATTAGAGGAACCATTGGTGCCACAAGATCAAGCCCCGAGGTGTCATCGTCGACAACCCCCACGTAATAGATGACGTCCACCTTGTGGCACACACTGAATTTGGATATTTTTAATCAATTTGTAAACTTTAACTTTTCATTTCGTACTGATGCTTGTCAATTTCTCATATTTTACATAATTATGAAGTTTATTTTTAAGCAATTTGTAAACTTTTACAAGTTTGAAATTTTATTCATCAAGGTGGAGTAATAATACACAAATATAAGAAAAAACAAATTAAAAAAAATAATCAAGGAAGGTCGTCTCTTAAGAGACGATCTCGTCCCACTCATTCAAAAGTCGTCTCTTTAAGAGACGACCTACATATTCACGTACATAAAGGTCGTCTCTTGAAGAGACGACCTATCTCCATATATAAGAGGTCGTCTCTGTCGATATTGTTATATTTTTTAAAAAAGTTTGAAAACAAACTATATTTTTAAAAAAAGTTTAGAAACTTGCCATATTAAAAAAAATGTCCTTGATTAAATACCAAAATATTTTGAGTAGTTTTTGTATTTTTTTAAAAAATTATTGTCAAATTATGAAATTAAAGTTTTTATAAAATTACGACACGATTGACGGATTGAGAAAACAAGACAAACCTAATAAACAAAATTATCTATTTATTCATAACGTATGAAAAATAGTTAAAATTTAGTGTGCTTTTTAAAAAAAGTGAAGACAAAAAACAGAATCCGCTGTGATCAAGATAATTTGTCTCGTCTCAACGTCTTTTAAAGTTGATTTATTGAGAGACGTCATCCACTAAAAATTATTAAAAAAAGGAAAAAAGAAAAAAGAAAAAACTGAAATTCGTAATTATTTTAAAATCAACATTTGTTTTGAAAAAAAAAGAGCAATAAGCGAAACACAAGCATGAAATTCTGGTATAAGTCAAATGAAAGTACCGGAATCGAGGGAGCGGTTTAAGGCGGGAGGGTATTACCGTAAATTCAGTTGCAAATATTATTTTTGACTCTCAGATACGGATGAGATTTGACCTTCGCTATCTTTTTTTTTTTTTTTCCTTTTTTTTGAAGAAAATCGGTTATTACATCGTCATAAAAAGTTATAATTTGAATGACTTTTTAGAAAATTTAAATTTGGTTCTTAGTTCTCGAAATTTCATGTATCCACTGCTTTGTTATTTTCAATTTTCTGTGATCTCGTTAAATTGCTATATTTAGCTCTACTTGTGTTGTGGCAGAAAAGATTTAAAAATAAACCGCCAACCTTTTTCTTTTTTCTTTTTATTTTTACTATATAGCTATTGAAAATGTAACTTTGACCAAGCTCAAAGAAGTTAAATCTTGAAAACTTAAAAAAGAAAGTAAACAGATACAATCATATAACGAGTACAAAAGTATAATTTATCCAATTTAAAAAGTTTAGAACAAATTAGGTAAAAATAAACACATAAAATATAGTGATGGTTGATGAGAACAACCACCTTTTATATATCTCTACAATAGTATGATATTGTCTACTTTAGACAATTTTTTTTGCTTTTAGTTCTTTCAAAAGGTCTCGTACCAAATGTAGATAATTGTCATTACTTAGATACCATGGATCTGTTCCTTCCTTAGCTAATGCGAGACTTTGTCAACACTCCTAACAATCCCCCTCTCGAACAAAGTACTACTTGAGCCTCTGTTCAAACAAATTCATCTACTTTACGAATAACTCATATTGTGGAATATTCTTTGATGATATCGATCACCTATTGCAACATCCACTTCCTCCCCTCGAACAAAGATCTACTCCTCAACCAGTGCAGCTTGATAGAGTTAAATGAAATTTTGCTAACTCTATGTTCCACTTTGAGAATTTCTCCACAAACAACTAGGTTTTTACCATGTGTTTGATATCAATTGATAAGGACAACGATTTTATAGTTATCTTCATTGGTTTGAGGGATTTGGGAAGAATCAAAGGAAAGCCACGAGAATTTATGTGTAAAGTGGACAATATCATACAATTGTAAAGATATTTGGAGATTCGTTATTCTTATCAAGTTACCATTGGATCCGACGATTCCGACCCACAAAATTTTGATCATAAGAATCAAACTGAAACTTCCCTAGTTTGTAAAAATGGGATTTGATGAGAGAGAAAAAAAAGGTTACTTTTTAAGCGAAGTATTTAATTTTGAAGGATGAGTTTGAGATGGCTTAGGAAAAAAGTACTTTTTTAAGTGAGGTACTTGGTCCTTAAAAATAGGCGAACCACATTCTAATAGTTTGAAATTTAATTAAGGGGACAATTGGACAAAACGTTAAGGTAGTTATAATGAAATGATAGTTATCTACTCCGCATTTACCGGCCGCAGCACTGTCCCATCCCAATAACACATCAAAAATTTCTAAGTCTGATTCGCATTAAATCTATTTGATTCTCCCTTTCATTTTTCAAACCCTCACTAATGTCGTCAACACATATCACTTTCTTTCATTATCAGTTATCAGTTATCACCCCCTTAAACAATATTTTCATTTTTTCTTCTTATTTTCTATTTTTTAACATTTATTTTGTTTATTTTTTTTTTGCTTTTTGAAAATATTTATAAAATTTGTCGGATTACTAGCGTAGAACCTAATAAGTAAAATCAATTTATTAGTGATATGGAATGATTGCTTTCCATATTGATAAGATTAAAGGTGTATAAATAACTTGGTAACTTGAACAACTTGAACTATCTAGCCTAAAACATACGAGTTCGATTTGAGTTGAGTTAGAAGTATACATGGGTTCGGTAGTTGCAATCCTTGATTGAGTCATTTGGGTAGCTAACCAGATCAATCTAAATTTTCGAGTTTGTCCAAACAAATTAATTCATAATACTTAGACTCTTCTTCCGTGACGGATTTTGAATTTTTATCGAGGGGACTTGAATATAGAATTCAAAAAATATTTAGAGTTGTCCATAGAACTTGAGGAAAGGTCGTAGACAAACTAACCATTAAGCTATAAAGCTTTTTTTGTGTCTTATTTTAATTTTTTCTATACATATTATATAAAGTAAAAAATTTAAAGAAGACTCAAACTCGTAGACCTTAACTAAATTGCCCTTGCTTCTCTTATTTTTAGACCATATACTTAATCTTGATTCTACTACTTCCGTTAACAAAATCTCATATTGGCAAATTTTCAAGTAAAAGTGCACATTTGAAATTTGGTTGACTTTTCCTTGTTGACCTATTCGAAAATCAGAACTTTGTTGGTGACTTGGTCGCTACAAATGCCACACATTTGGTCGGTAAGAGAAATATTATCAATCATTCTCTACAAACTAACGTATCTATGAAAGAAAGTTAGTGACTCAAATACCTACCTTCACATTCTCGAGCTCTTCAGCAGTTTACTTGTATTTTTCGTAACCTCTAGTTTGATAACCATTTGATTTAAATTTTCAACAACGATTTCATCTTCTCTACCATATTTTCATCTTTTTTATGAAATCATTTGAGGTTTCTAGCTAAATTTTAAAAACAAAAACAAGTTTTTGAAAACTATTTTTTTAATTTTCAAAATTTGACTTGGTTTTTATAAGAAAACATCAAAATCTATAGGTGAGTGTAGTATTTATAGGCTTAGTTTCTAAAAACCATGAATCACAAATCAAATGGTCATCAAATGAGACCTAAATTTTTATATTTATTAATTCTATATAGTATGGTGATAATCTAGGTTTTTTCATATAAATAATAAATTGAGTTCCATACTTTTTTTTTTAAATGAACTAAACCAACCATTTTTTTTTAGTACAATGGGGTTGAGGAGATTTGAACCACAAATCTCGTGATCATTAACACATTCAATATGCCAGTTAAGTTATGCTCTCTTTGACTAAATCAAACATTTTTTACCTTAGAGATTAAAGTAAAATTTAGATTAAAATATCATTTTAGTTCTTGTACTTTGAGCTTTGTTCTATTTTGGTCCATGTACTTTCAAATGTTCAATTTTAGCCGCTGTAATTTCAATAAAGCTTAAAATTGGTCCCTATGATAAGTTTGAAGTTAATTTTTATCAAAATTGGTTACACAATAATAATAATTTCAATACAAGAAAATGCACAATGTGAACATACTTTCAAAATTTGTAGAGGAAAAGCTACTAGAGATTAATTGTTTTAAGAAAAATTAAGAATAAACTAATAGTATGGACAAATTTTAAGTTTTATTGAAATTGAACATTTGAAAGTATATTGACCAAAATGAAATGAATCAAAATGATATTTTCACTTATAATAAACGTCCGAGAATATAACTTAGTTTTAAAAAATGGTCCATCTAAATAAAAACCTAGAATTAAATAAGGTTAAGAAACAGAACAAAATGCTCTAAACTTGAAAGATAAATAAAAAAATGACAAAAAAAGGTGGAAAGTGTTGTGAAATTGAGAGGCAAAATTGGGCACCAAAACTTTACCAAAATATATAATAATAATAATATAAATATGGATATTATATAATATAAAGACAGAAAGTGGAATTTTATGGAAAATTAAATAAACAAAAGAATTTAGAGAAAAGTGGGAGAAAATAGAGAAGATTGAAGAGTTTTCTTCACCAATTGTATCTTCCATTTATCCACCAAAATTCACTATTTATAGGTTATTTGGCATGAAGCAAGTGAGCTATTTTGGACACCAAACATGAGTAGGTTTGTGACACATGGAAGGCACATGGCCAAAAGGGAGCATGACACATGGGTAGATGGGAAAATGAACATCTATTTCATGCATTTATAATACTCCCCCTTAGACGTCAATTTTTATATAATATATGTCTTGTTAAAACCTTACTAGGAAAAACCCCAATGGAAAAAAATCTTATTGAAAGAAAAATAGTACATATTTTATACACGGAATACAATATATTTACTCCCCCCATGGAAACATCACTTGAGATCTCTAAGTCGTTGCATTCCGATGTTGTGCATCAATTTCTCAAAGGTTTCAATTGGTAATGTTTTTGCAAATAAGTCTGTCAGGTTATCTTTTGAACAAATTTGTTATACACTGATGTCACCATTTTCTTCAAGATCATGAGAGTAGAAACGTTTTGGTGAGATATGTTTTGTCCTATCTCCTTTGATATATTATTCTTTGATTTGAGCTATACATGTTGTGTTGTCTTCGTATAATATTGTCGGAAGATGTTTACTAGAAGACATGTTACATGTTTCACGAATGTGTTGAGTCATTGATCTTAGCCATACACATTCTCGACTTGCCTCATGAATTGCGAGGATTTCAACATGATTCGAAAAAGTGGTCGTGATGGTTTGTTTCACTGATCACCATGATATAACAGTACTTCCACATGTGAATAGATAACCTGTTTGAGATCTAACTTTGTGTGGATCAGATAAATATCTAGAATCTGCATAACCAACTAGATCAAAATTGGATTTGTTAGAATAAAACAACCTGATATAAATTGTTCCTCGGAGATAACGAAGTATATGTTTAATTTCATTCCAGTGTCTTTTGGTTGGACAAAAATTATATCTCGCTAATAAATTTACTGAAAATGCGATATCTGGTCTTGTATTATTAGCAAAATACATAAGTGGACCAATTGCACTAAGATATGGTACTTCAGACCAAGAAAATCTCCGTTATCATCTCGAGGTCGAAATATATCTTTCTTTACATCCATTGAACGAACTTCCATTGGAATATTCAATGGATGTGCTTTGTCCATATAAAATCTTTTTTAAATTTTCTTTGTATAAGTTGACTGTTGAACAAATTTCTCATCTGCTAAATGTTCAATTTGCTAACCAAGACAAAATTTTATTTTCCCAAGATCTTTCATCTCGAATTCTTTCTTAAGATATTCTATTGCCTTTAATAACTCTTCAGGAGTTCCAATTATATTTAAGTCATCAACATATACAGTTATAATCGCAAATCCTGACTGAGATTTTTTTATAAAACACACAAACATATTGGATTATTTTGATATCCTTCTTTCAATAAATATGTACTCAGGCGATTATACCACATTCGTCCTGATTGTTTTAATCCATATAATGATCTTTGTAACTTTATTGAACACAATTCCTGAGAATATGTTTTTGGCATTTTAAATCATTTTGAGATTCTCATATAGATGTCATTATCCAGAGATCCATATAAATATGTTGTGACTCATTCATCATATGCATACTAAGCTTTTCATATACAGTCAAACCAATTAGATATCTCAATGTTATTGCATCCACCACAGGAGAATATGTCGTCTCATAATCAATACCAGGTCTTTGCCAGAATCCTTGTGCATTAAGTCTCGCTTTATATCTTGTGATCTCATTCTTTTCATTTCTCTTTCTTACAAATACTCATTTGTATCCCATAGGTTTGACACCTTCTGGTGTCCGGACTTCTTGTCCAAAAACTTCACGTTTTGAAAGTGAGTTTAATTCTACTTGGATTGCTTCTTTCCATTTAAGCCAATCTTTTCGATGTTGACATTTTTCTATGGATTTTAGATCAGAATCATCATCTTCATGAATAATATCATTTGCAACATTGTAAGCAAAAATGTTGTAAACAACTATATCATTTCGATTCCATCTTTTTCCTGTTATAACATAGTTTATGGAAATTTCATTATTATCCTAAAGTATCATCAATACTTTTATCAGTAGTAGTATTCTAGACAATCCCTCGCAAACAAGAGTTCGTAAACAGAAGTTCGTAACCTGCTCAGGATTGAGATCAAGTTGCCTAGGTCATTCCAGTGAAATAGAAACCTAACTAGTCAAGGAGTTACACCTAGTGGTTACTATTTCGTGGTTCGGTCTTATGCAATCTCATTATATAGGATATCCTCACTCATATATTGTCTACACGAACACATTAGGATCACTGTCTTTGTATCACATACAAAGTGGGTCATATCCATAGTATTACCAGGGTAAGGTGCCCAAGTCTTATCCCCTTACTATAGACCCTTTAGGTTGCATCTCGAACTGAGATCGTTTATATGTACACTACATTTAGTTCAAGAGACATTTTACAACCTTGGATTGGATTTAAGGTTAATAAAAGGGCAATATTGTAAATAATGAACAATAACTCTTTATTGAAAATAATAACTCTTTATTACATTAATTAGAACGATATTTACAAACTACGAGTTTTAGGACACAAACCCCAACAACCACATCCAAATTTGTCATATTGGATGGGTCGAATATATCATTACTCTATAAGCAAGATTTGCTTCCACATTTTTTCCTTTTTCCTTCAAGGAAGCTTGATAGAGATCAACTAAGTGTTTGGATGTACGACAAATACGTGACCAGTGTCCAGTCATTCCACATCGAAAAAATTTATTTTCATCACCTCCTGAATTCTTTTTTTGTGGAACTTTTCCTTTATGATTATCAGTTCGTGTGGGTTTTTTGAAATTTGGATAATTATAATGCCCAACATGAAAATAATTATTTCTTCTTCTACCGCGGTCATGACCTTGGCCACGATCACGATTGTTAAAATTTACCACATTCACTTTAGGGAATGATGTTGCTCTAGTTGGCCGAGAATCGTGATTTTTCATTAATAACTCGTTATTTTGTTCAGTCACGAGAAGACATGAAATAAGTTCTGAATACTTTTTAAAGTCTTTCTTTCGATTGTTGTTGCAGGAGCATATTCGAGACATGAAAGATAGAAAATGTCTTCTCTAACATATCCACACCAGTAATGTTTTCTCCACGTAATTTCAATTTTGAATTAATTTTGAATAATGCGGAGTTGTACCCACTTACTGATTTAAAATATTGCATCCTAATGTGCATCCAATCATAACGAGCTTTTGGAAGAATAACAGTTTTTTTATGATCATACTTTTCTTTCAAGCTCTTCCATAGGACATAGGGATCTTTTATCGTTAGATATTTCATTTTCAATCCCTCGTGGAGATGGTGACGAATGAAGCTCATGACCTTAGGTTTTTCTTGACTGGATGTCGTATTCCCTTCTTTAATGGTCTCTCCAAGGTTCATAGCATCCAAATGTATCTCGGCATCAAGCACCCATGACAAATAATTATTACCATTAATGTCAAGGGTTGTAATTCTAATTTTGCAAGATTTATCATAGTAACGCTACCAAAAGACATTATATTTATATTAAAAAATTAATATACACTAAATATGCAAAATAATATTTTAAAAAAATGGCTTACCTGGAGGACCTACCTTTAGCGGGAAAAATAACAGAGCCTCGTGCTGATAACGTGTTGTGAAATTGAGAGGCAAAACCGGACACCAAAATTTTACAAAAACATATAATAATAATAATAATATGGATATTATATAATATAAAGAAAAAAAGTGGAATTTTACGGCAAATTAAATAAACAGATGAATTTAGAGAAAAATGAGAGAAAATAGAGAAGATTGAAGAGTTTTCTTCACCAATTGTATCTTCCATTTGTCCACCAATAGCTACTGTTAGGCTATTTGACATGAAGCAAGTGGGTTTTTTTGGACACCATGCATGAATAGATTTGTGACACATGACCAAAAGGGAACATGATACCTGAATAGATTGAAAAATAGACATCTATTTCATCACTTTATAATAGAAAGAACAAAATTATATTTAAACAAAAAAAGAAAACGAAAAAGAGACCGACGCAATTGAAAATTCGCCAACTACATGAATGAGGAAAGCGTTTTACACATACATACATACACAAAAGGGAAAATAATTGAGCAATAACATAGTCCAATCATTTCACACTTATTAATTACTAATTAAAAAAATACAGAAATAAATAACTTTAATTATTACATTTTTAATTTCCTGTGGGTATATAATAATGATGTGAATAATCATGTTAATTATGTGTATGCTATAAACAAATAATAATTAAAATAGGATCTTCATAGTTTTGTATTGGCCCTTTTTAGGGCTGGATTCAAAATCTTTCATTTCACTTTAAATGGTGTAGGGAACTCCCCACCTAGCCTCTGCCCCTAATCACTTTTGGCTTTTCTTTTCTTTTTAATATTTATTATTATTATTATTATTTTTTAATGGAGGAGGAAGCTTCCTTCTATATATGGTGGACAATCCAAGCATTTTTTTTTTCTAAAAGTGGGGAAGTTCCATTTGAACTCATGGTTGGACTTATAAACTTAGGATAAGAATTTGAAATTTAAGGGGTCAAGTTGGAAGTCTATTGTTTTTTTAAATTCAAAATGTCTAAACTTGTACTATAAATTTGTTGAGAATTCCACATTGAAAAAGTGGAGCGTAATCTCACAATATATAAGATATATGAGTTACTACTCTCATTGCTAATTGGTTTTGAAATAAAATTCCATATAATCTAATGAAAATTTCTAAATTTAGGCTTTCTAAACCCTCTATTTGAACAATTAGATTTAATGTTTTCAAGATTAATTTGTTGAACTTACGCTTCAAGTACCCTAAAGTTTCAAATTAAAAATGGGCACATTTAGCAAAGGGTAAGATTAAAGAAAATTAATTTTTCTCACTATAGAATTGGTAAGAGACAATAACGTTTGTGCAATATATATGGTAATATTTTTAACATCTATATCAAATATTTTGTGATTCTTTGCAAAATTGTGTGATACTTTATATTAAAAAAAAAAGTTTAGATATTTTAGAATGTACACATGGTTTGAAATCTATATTCAAAGAGATGTCATGTCAAAAAATCGAATCAAGATTTAATGACTTAAAACATAAAAGAAAGAAGAGATTGATGCTAAATTACATATTAGCAACAAAATCAAAATTAGCCCAATTAATTTCAATGGACAAGTTCAAAAGTTCCCGCTAAAAACCCACAATTAACACTCAAAATTAAGGGCAAAAAGACAAAATAAAATGTGGTTTCAAATTGAGATAAAATTCCACATGTCTCCAAATAAAAGCAAAAAGGCAATCAAGGGAAAAGGAAAAAGGCAAAATTAAAATACATCTAATTAAGTGATTAGACATGGGAAAATTTGTGAAAGCTACCTCTTTTAATTTGGGACCATTTGCATACTTGCATTTCATAATTTCCCCTTCTTCTTTCATTAGGTTTTATTAGAAACTACTTTTTTCCCCCAAACCCAAAGTGCTTTTTTTAGGCCTGAATTTGCTAATCATTATGCCCCATGCTTTCTAGACATGAATTGGTTATTCAACTTAATCAGTTTTTCCTTTTTTGATCATTGTTTATCATAACATTAATTTAGATCACCCTTTTGTAACCATAGTTTTATTGATGATGATTCAAATCACAATTTGATTAATTATAATAACATATAAGCACTACTCAAATGGTTAAGAGTAAGAACCTACATCATCGATTAAAAGGTTCGAAGTTCAAATCTTATCGACACATTGTATGAGGGATTGGCGAGTTTGTACTCCGACGAAGGGAGATTGAATCTTTAATTTGTAGTTGGTGAAGAGACTAATCAATTTGTTGAAGCCTTCCATTCGTTGAATCTTCTAAATTCTAAATCTTGGATCTTATGAATTCTTTGGGGGTTGTTTGGTAGGCAATCTAAAACATAAATTTAAAAATAAGGGATTTAATGAAAACAAAGTTGTATTTTATGTTTTCAAATATGTGTTTGGTAGCAGACTTAGAATTTTGATTTCATTTTAAACCATTATTTAAGGTGTGTTTTATAATATATTTATAGATCATAAAATTAATGGTAGTTGCAAAACTAAATATTAGGTTGAATATAAAACATTATTAATTAATTTATGAACATGTTTTTTTTTTATAAATTTTGTATAATTATTATTTTATAATATAATATTATGTAACTTATAATATATTATATTATACATATTTAAATTTAACAAAAGTAAATTGAGTTTATAACATACAATACTATATTCATTAAGTTTTTTTTATCTTCATTTAATATAATTTTGCATTTTAAAATTTCAAA
This sequence comes from Trichosanthes cucumerina, assembly GCA_036507285.1. Classification (NCBI taxonomy): domain Eukaryota; kingdom Viridiplantae; phylum Streptophyta; class Magnoliopsida; order Cucurbitales; family Cucurbitaceae; genus Trichosanthes; species Trichosanthes cucumerina. Next base: position 11,233,753 of record CM071836.1, on the reverse strand, counting down.
TTCAGAATTTGGATACATTGAAAACATAAAAATGTTGTTTTCAGAATTTATACTATTTGGATCACAAAATTCAAAAACAGTTTTCGAAAACACATCAACCAACACACATATTCACTGAATTTAGTGAATTCGAAAACATAAAACAGAATTTGGATTGCCTACCAAATAGACTATTAGATTCTCCAACTAAACTTGAAACTTATGAATTCTATCTCTTTTTACTTTGAACTCTCTAGCTAAACACTCTCGATTCTAACTATTCTGAATACTCTCAAATGGAGGTGATCTTCTCTATTCATAGAGTATGATAGACTTATATCATATGGATTTGGACTTGGTTCTCATTGGGCCCAAACTTTTGGACATAGACTTATGGGCTTAATTCAATCATTTTCAATAAGTTTGAATTATAAATTTGACCAAATTCCTTTTTAATGAACTTGAACTAGACTAGCTTCAAGCTTATTGTCATGTGGCAAAATTTGATTGAACTGACATAAGTCGTCCAATGGATCAATACTAGCATGCTGCATTACTTAATTGACTAACTTTTCATGTCTTTTAATTTAATTTTAAGTTACACGTAAATGTGTAATTTGTCACAATTTTATTTGAACATTAATTTAAATTAATGTCGTGTTAATTTGTGATTTGCCAAAATTTGTTATTCAACACGCATCTTTTTTTTAAAAAATGTTTAAGCGTAAAAGAGAGTGATTTCTCTCAAACTTGTTCCATGTTTATTTTTCTTCTAGTAAAAACTTTGCGTTTGTTAGGTGACCTGCTGTTATTTGTTCATTATCATTTATTATGTAAGCAGTGTTAAAGAAAGCTACTGGAGGGAATAGAGATTATTTAAGGGGAGAAGAGTTTGTTTCTTTTATTTTTTTTTTATTTTTTTAATGAAATTAAAATTGTTTTTTCCCCCTCTCATCAGGTAGGCATTCTAGTTGAGGAAAATGCAGGACTTAATTTCTCTTCATTTATTTATATGAGTTTCAGGATATAATTTTTTACAATTAAAAAGCTAATGAATGTATAATTGTAACATTACACTTTTTTCCAAATGTGAAAACTATCAAACAAATTTGCACAAATTCAACTTCAAATTCAAAACTTGAAAATTCCTTTTCATGTTCTCTTTCTTTTCTCTCACTTTTTTTTAAACAAAACCTTTTCAGGGTTGCATGGGCATGATTGAGAAAAGAACATAGACGATATATATAGTAATGCAAAATGGTAGATTTGTAAAATATCTTAAAATAAAAAACAATTGTAAAAAAAAATCGTACGATAGATCCACTTCAGTTTATAAAATGAAAAAGGTCTTACAAAAAAACTTTCTTTAATTATAAATAAATAAAATTTTTATTCATGAAATTGTCAAGTTGTATCAATTTTTATTCTAAATTTTCAATTTCATAAAATTGGAATATAAACTCATACAGACGTTGCAATTTCTACTCTTTGTTTAATATTTTTCTAAATTACCAACTAATTTTAATAAAAGCCAATATAAAATCTCCTAATTTCAATAAAATCAAACTTCACATAAAAATTAAGGTTTAATGTATGCACAAATTAATCATTGAATAATTTTGTTAAATTGACAACTTTTAGCCTAAAATAAAGCTCTAAAATCATTTTTCAATCTTATCAATTCTATAGTATATATATGTTTTTATGATTCATTAAACACTTATAATACTATTTTTTTTTTTACAATATTTCAAATAAAAATATCTCAAAGATTTAAAATTGTAATATTTTTTTGAAGTGTGATGGGATGAAAGTGAAAAATTTAGAGTAAAAATAGAACCAACACAATAAATTTAAGGGTAGAATTCGATTTTTCTACAAAAGGATAAACAGAAGGTTAATCCCACATCGGAAGAATTGAGCACAATGTGAGATTATATATTGCCTATTCTCTCGTCCAAGGACACCAGCCGCGGAACGAAGTGATTGGGCCTATTGATTCTAATTGGATCATAGGGCTCAGGAAAGTCCCCGGGCCCAATTCTGCAGAGATGCAGACCTGGAAACGGGTTAACTTCAGAAGCCAGTGGGCCTTCGCATTGCACAAAGCGAGGGGCTGAGACACGTGTGGAGCCTTAGAGCCTCATTGGCCTGACGTCATTACTGGCCAATTACACAGATATTCACTTACCCTTACTACTGATACGTGGGATAACAGAACGGGGCTTACGCTTCCGCGGCAAACCTTTTTAAAAGATATAAAATCGTACATGAAACTCCATGAACAAAAATAATAATAATTGTAATGGATGGAGCAACAAATAAAAAATATCTTTATATTTTTCGAGTACATTTGCAATAGAATGCATATCAGTTTATTAGTGTTATCTCTAGGTAGATCAACAATTTACCTGATATAAATATACTTATATGAAGTTGATCAAGAAAGTATATCACTAAAGGGTCAAAGTTTTAAATCTTCTTATTTGGAACAAAGTTTATAAGTATGAGCATGTGCATTCTCATGTATCACTTTTTTTCGGGATGATTTTTTATACCTTTCAAGAATGATAAGTTTGGAACAAGGTTTATAGAAATTACAAGGTGTAAGACATAATAGCTCCCTAAGCGCTAGCGACACCGCGGAACTTCTTATAGCCTCGCCAGGTTGCCTCCATCGCCATCTACCTTTGTTCAATTCTTACCTGCAAACAAAACATAGAAAAAAGACGGGTGAGTATAAAGATACCCAGTAAGCAACCCACTTACGTCCAAGTCTATCTCAGCAAAACAACTAGACCCATCTCCTAAACTCGCTCGACCCCAAACCGGTCTCTCACTTGACACACTTCACCCTGAGCCCTCTGTGGTGATTGACTCGAGCTCTACCTTCGGTCCTGGAACTTTAGTTGACGATGCAATGAGAGAAAGCAACCCTCACGCCATTACACGCGGGCATAAAGCAGAGCAGGTACGTATCCTACACGCTCTATGGGGAATCACCCCTAAACCAGCACGAGATCATGGAAAGCAACCACTTCCTGTCGGGGACATACCCTAGGCTCTATTAACATAACACGCTAGCATGGTGCAGTGAGGTACGTAACCAACACGCCCATTGAGAAATCGCCTCTAAGCTAGTACGAGGTGATGGAAAACAATCATTCCCGATCTCAACGGGGACACACCCCAGTCTCACGAGCCTATCATATATCGTCAACCTAGAGGTATGACCCGTTCAAGTGCAACCCAGGGTTCGGTAAGTGTCGGGCTTGAATTCATAAGGTGTCTGAGGTCCATCTAAGCATTCCTAGAGTTCTCGACCCAACCCGAGGATCCCATCTCCAAGCAAGTTCTCAAACTATCCAAGTTTAATCCAACCATACACCCATTGGAATGCTAGACACAACTGGAACGACGACCCCCACCTCACATAGTTCACATAACAGGATACACAAGCAAAAACAATCATGGTAAAGCGAGATCAAACATGCTTCACAACCCGAGGCAATATTCATACAATCATGAAAAGGACAAACTCATAAAGGCATACTTTCAACCTCAAAAAACCTTTAGGAAACTATCCTAAGGTTCCGTAATAACGACAAGTCAAGAACTCATAACAAAACAATATTGTACGTCGTACCCTTCGCTTAGGTGTTCAACGGTCAACCAAATGACTATTTACATGATACTTAAGGGTTCGGAAAACGAATGAGTGCTCCTAAGTAACCCTCTTGGTACGATTGGGTCCCTGCTTAACAAAAAAAAAAAAAAATTCATCAAGACAAAGTCTTTAAAGGCTCATTAAGGTAAAATGTCACTAAGAACTGAGTTACCACAACGAAGGTCAAACACGAGCTCGAGGAGCCGAAACTGTATGTTCGAGCCTTCTCTGGCGGCGGCGGCGACACGTAACGGTGAGTGAGATCCGTTTCCGAAAAGCCTGTTGGCCGATCTATTCAAAACCACCTCCAAAACAAGAGAACCGAAATTAAACTACTCAAACCGGCCGAACCAAAATCATGGGTCTCTTGAAAACGAAATCTCATCGGCGAACACACCTCTTATCGACGACGCAAGGCTCACAGCGGCGGTGGCGACAGAAAACAACTCGCCCGCGGTGGGAGCTGCAGATCACGTCGACTTCTCGTGACGACGGACGAAGCTTGCGAGCGTGGGGTTGACGACGTGGTTGCGTGCGCGTAGCGGCCGGTTGAGTTGAAGCGCGCGATCTGCGCGAGAGAGAGCGCGCGACACGACGATCGGCGACCGAGGCGCGACGTCCACGTAGCTGGGAGGCGTTCAGTTTGGGGCGCACGCGAGAGAAGGGAGGAAAAGGAAAAGAAGAAAAAGAGAAAAAAAAAAAAGAAGAAAAAGAGAAAAAAAAGAAAAAAGAGAAAAAAAAGGGAGTGAAAAGAAAAGGGAAGAGAACAAAAAGTGCTTATCTCGACTCCTTCTCCAAACGCTCGGTATGAAACGCAAACGAGCTGACGACTCAATTTAAAGGCAAGATTTAATTGTTTGGGCCCCTGCAAGATCTAATAATTAACCTTCTGGCCTGAAAATTCTTAAAACAACGAGACATACCTGAACATAACTTTTGAACAATTAAAAGTTACCTGAAATTTACCGGGCGTCACATCCTTCCCACCTTAAGAACTTTCGTCCTCGAAAGTGGCTAATTCCCAAACAGCTCCGGGTAACTTGTTCTCATCTCGTCCTCGCGCTCCCAAGTGTCTTCCTTAAGCTGCTGGTTTTGCCACAAGACCTTCACAAGGTCAATCTCTCTTTTCCGCAACACCTTATTCTCTCGGGCTAGGATTTCTACAGGTTTTTCCTCGTAGCTCAAGTCCTGATCGATCTGCAGTGGCTTATAATCAATCACGTGGGATGCATCCGGCACATAGCCTCGCAACATTGACACGTGGAACACGTCGTGCACTGCTGCCAGGGACGGTGGCAAGGCTACACGATACGCCACCGGGCCAATACGCTCCAAGATCTCCAATGACCCGATGAACCTAGGGCTCAACTTCCCTTTCTTGCCAAACCTCAACACGCCTTTCATAGGCGCAACCTTAAGGAACGCGTACTCTCCAACTGCAAACTCCAATTCCCTGCGCCTCACATCAGCATAACTCTTCTGTCTGCTTTGAGCCGTCAACATTCTCGCTCTGATCTTCTGCACGACCTCATTCGTGACCTGGACAAGCTCGGGCCCCAGAAGCTTACGCTCACCAACCTCTCCCCAATACACTGGGAACCTGCACCTCTTCTCATACAAGGCCTCAAAGGGCGTCATCCCAATCGTTGCATGATGACTGTTGTTATAGGCAAACTTCATCAAATGAAGGTGCGTATCCCAACTCCCTGCAAATTCCAGGGCACAAGCTCGGAACATATCTTCCAATATCTGATTCAACCTCTCAGTCTGACCGTTCGTCTGAGGGTGAAAAGTTGTGCTGAAACTACACTCTGCTCCTAGAGCCTTCTAGAAACTCATCCAGAAATTAGATGTGAAACGAGGGTCCCTATCAGAGACGATCTTCGTCGAGACTCCATGTAACCTGACAACTTCCTACATGAACAACTTTGCCCACTTCTCCACAGTGTAAGTCGGTTTCCCAAGAATGAAATGTGCCGACTTAGTCAGCCTATCAAGAAGCACCCAAACTACCGTGAATCCTCTAATAGTTCGGGGCTAGCCTGAGATGAAATCCATCGAAACCTCTTCTCATTTCCACTGCGGTACCTCTAAGGGTTGCAACAACCCTACCGGTTTCTGCCTCGGGGCTTTAACTTGCTGACAGACTAGACATCTGCTAACGAACTCCGCTATGTCTATCTTCATCTCTTTCCACCAGTAAAACTGCTTCATGTCTTGATACATTTTAGTGCTACCTGGATGCACTGAAAAAGGAGAATTGTGAGCCTCGACCATGACTTCTTCCTTGAGACCATCTATGTTTGGGACACTCAACTGTCCCTTAAACAACAAACCCCCCATCTGACGACACCGCGAACTCATTTTCTTGGTCTTATTCCACCAATCCTCAAGGCTGAGGCTCCCCTGTTGGGAGTCTAAAATTCGTTGTCTCAGAGTCGGTTGCACTGACAACTGGTTAAACTGAGCCATGACCTGACCTACCATCACAACTTACCAGCACGCTCCATGTCGGCTCGCAGATGAGACTCCTTTGTGACTAGGGCTGAAGTGTGTGCTACCTTTCGACTAAGGGCATCGACAATCACATTTGCCTTACCCGGGTGATACAAGATCTCAATCTCGTAATCCTTCACTAGCTCCAACCACCTCCGTTGCCTCATGTTCAACTCCTTCTGAGTAAACAAATACTTCAAGCTCTAGTGGTCTGTATACATCTGGATCTTCTCCCATATAAATAGTGTTTCCAGATTTTCAAGGCAAAGACCGCTGCAGCCAATTCCAAATCATGGGTCGGGTAGTTTCTCTCGTAGTCTTTCAACTGTCGGGAGGCATAGGCAATCACCCTCTCATTCTGCATCAAAACACAACCCAAGCCCTTCTTGGACGCATCACTGTAAACTACAAGATTTCCCGATCCATCAGGCACTATAAGCACTGGTGCTGAGATCAGCCTCTGCTTCAAATCCTGAAAACTAGCCTCGCACGTCTCGCTCCACACGAAGACATTCCCTTTCCGTGTTAACTGAGTGAGTGGCGTTGCAATCTTGGAGAAATCCTTCACAAACCGCCGGTAATAACCGACCAAACCCAAGAAACTACGAACTTCAGTGACAGTTTTGGGTCGGGCCAATCTGAATCTGCTTCCACCTTCGCCGGATCTACTGAGACACCCTCCTTTGACACTACGTGCCCTAAAAAGGACACCTGCGACAACCAAAACTCACATTTAGAGATCTTGGCATACAACTGATTCTCCTTTCACTACTACAAATTTGGCTTTTATTGACAGCTAAAAACTGTCAACATTCACTTTAGTTGACATTTTTTGACCGTCATTGAAAGCGGTGTCAATAAATCTAAGCGTCAATAAAAAGTTGATAGTTGACGGTCTTTAAACGTCAACGATTATGTCTTTATTGACCAGATTTTAATCATCAATAATATTAATGTTGACACTTATTAGCCGTCAACTATGACGTAAATCATCAACAAAGACCTATTTATTGACACTTATTTGTCACAACATAGGGTATAATTGATAGTTTTTAGCCGTCAATATTTAGGTAAAAGCGTCAATAAAACCCTTTTATTGACACGTATGTGACGTCAACATATAGTATAGTTGATGGTTCTTAGCCGTCAATATTTAGGTCAAAGCGTCAATAATAACCACTTTATTGACATCTGCGAGCCGTCAACATTAAGTATAGTTGATATTTTTTAACCGTCAACATTTTTAGCGAACCGTCAATAATAACCCTTTTATTGACACTTGTTGCCTGTCAATATAAATATATCTTGACACTTTTTAGTTGTCATCTATAACTATACTTGACGTTTGACATTGTTGACTATGACATATATGTTGTGATTTTAAACCGTCAAATATCTTTTCGGTTTTAATGTCGTTTTTAGCCACAACTATAACTATTTATAAAAAATAAAAAAAAATGGATATTATTCACCCATTCTCTACCACCTGCATCTGTATGAACAAGTCTATCAGAGACTCAACGATTTGTCAAACTATATAAAATAAATTTTATCAAAATAAACAATAATTGCAAATGAACTAAAACAAAATTTCATTGACTAACTAATAAGTTAAAATTACTAAATATCTTTCTAAGCAAACTGTTAAAGAACATAACACTAACTCTTGAAAATCAAATAAATGAAGTTTGATAACAAAAATGTTCATAAATCTTGATTTACAAATTCACATAACTCAACTCGTATCTCGTCCCAACTCATCTTGGGTGTACTTATCGTTCTCGTCAATTGAAACACAAAAAGTGTACATGCATTAAAAAATTGAATAAATGAAGAAATCATGAAACACATAGAATAAGATCAAAGTATTACCACGTGCATTATCGGTTGACTTCTCTGTATTACTATATCTCGAATAAACTTCATTGTATAGTACCCACACTCTGTACTCCCCGGTTGCTTAGCACACTGTATAAATAAACTAAAACAAACAGTAAGAAAAACTCGAATAAATAAACAAAATGATGGAAAAAATGGTAGATTTGAAACGATTACTGAATAAATATCCAATTAAAAATTGGACTTCTAGCGTTTGCTTGAGCATAGAACATCCTAATAGCCCTATACAAGTACAAATACATAAAAGTATGTGAATAACGCTACCCATGTCAATAAAATATCAATGGTAGAAGTTTCATAATACTTACGTATTAACTATATTTTTCACGTAATCTCGAATGCCATGTCCTATGGAGTCAACCGACCAAATTGTAGATGTTTTCAATGATATAACCACCAACAACCAATGATGTCTAAATACAGAATTACCAACAATAAGAGTTAGGAATATATACAAAATACAAGTAAATTAATAAGCACATGGTTTACGTGCTTCACGAATTACAAGGACGGATCAATAGTTTATTCTTGGTCTCTCGTAACCTATTACATAGGAATCGACAACGTTGCTCTTCGAGTCCGAGGCATATGAAATCAAGGATGGTTGAAGGAATGTATATTGTTCTAATATGATAGGTTGAGATTGGCACAAGTACCTAACAATAAATAAAAAAATATTAAAGTTTAAAACATTACAATAAAAATTAATAATATATGATACAATGTACCTTTCTAAAACAAAAACACACTTCTAAACTCAACATCCAAATAACTCAATCAAACTCCAATTCACTAATCATTTTAACGATTCAATAACGCTAGACCACCAAAAATGATACAAAACATACACTCAACAACTTCAAAGCAAGTATAACTCACATGTCACAATTGCTAAGCAGAACTCAAAACTAACAAACTAGTTAATGTCTATCCTAAAGTGGAGTTTACTCTTAATTAAGTCTCGATCGAAAATTTCGGCAGCATAACAACATAATTACAACAATACCAAAATGTTACATGTACACATGCAAAAAAAAACACTTCTAACCTCAACATCCAGATAACTCAATCAAACTCCAATTCACTAATCATTTTAACGATTCAAGAATGCCCCTAAATTTGAGCAGCATAACAACACAATTACAACAATACAAAAATTTAACATGTACATGCTTAACAAAAACACACTTCTATACTCAACATCCGGATAACTCAATCAAACTTCAATTCACTTCCATTTTAATGATTCAAGAATACTCACCACCATAAACAAAACAAAACATACACTCAACAACTTCAAAACAAGAATAACTCACATGTCACAATTTTTAAGCATAACTCAAAACTAACAAACCAGCTACTATGTATATCCTAAAGTGGTAAATAACGAGAATATCAAAGTTTACATAATTAAATAATACTTACACGATATAAGCTGATATAACTGAGATTGCAAGTTCCTCCATCATGCAGAGCTGCTGCATGCTGTCTTTCATTAAATGAAAGTTGAATTGATATCCGAACACTTGAACAGATATTGGGATGTCTATATACTCAGTCTTCATGCCTTCAAGAATTTTGATCATGTATTTAACTGCAAGTGGCATATGCACTCGTGGCACATCATTTCTACCTCTCTTCTCCCTTAATGCCGCTAGCTCACGGTGAGGTTTCTTACGTTCCTATGAACACGATGTTATATATTAAAAATCATAGACATTAAGTTAAACAAGAACAAACGTTTTCAAATAAATTTACCTTTTCTATTTTATCTACTATTACAAGATTCTTTGGCCATGGAACGTGAGAACCAATCGCATTTGAAACTGTCCCAATACTCCCTGCTATCGGTATAGGCAATGCAGCATTGAAATCAGATACAAGAGTGATAAGTACTCTTACATCATTCGATCTGAGAGGCACACCGTACACAACTTCATGTGGACTTAACCTCTCATAAACCATTCCTGATGCCACAATATTGTTTATATTTTCAACAGCTAAATCACAAGATTTTCCCTACATAGTATATTAAAAATTATGACTTAGTATTTATATACATTTTCTTAAAATTCAATTAACGAATATTTAGAAAAAGAGTTACCTGATCAAGATTTTCAGTAGATGTCGAAGCAATGGGTGGTTGTGCTTGGCAACTACCCCTATCACAACAAGAGAGTGACATCACCACACCGCTTTCTCCATCTTTTCACGTGTTTGTTTTGTCGTCATTTGACCATGTCGAGTCATCGCTTCTTTCTTTTCTTTCTTCCAACTCGTTTCTTCGTCAGTCATAACGTTACTTTTCTGAGTCGAAGGTGTGGGTTTATGAAAGAAGAATGAGGGTTTGATTAAACCTCCCACACCTCTTACACGTCCTGAGTGTTCAGGAGTGCCTAATGCCTCTGTCAGAATATCATCATGCGCATTCTCTGGATCTTTTGCTAGTGATCCTACAATTTAATAAAAATATAAATATATATTTACTACTTTAGTATAATGTCAATAAAGTATAAAAATATATGAACATTATTGCTTACAATTCTGACTGCAACGTCTGCAATCTCTTCATTCAAGAATTTGCCATCTTTTCCTTGTCGAGCTTGTATCCATAGCTTAGCTCGATCTGCATCCAAATCTACTTGTCCTTTTTTATTCTACAAACATATGTAGTCATCTAATTAATAAATGAGCAGACATAACATACTAATGTATAAATTCAAAAATTAAAACATACCAACTCTTCCACAAAATTTGCGTATCCCTTACGAGCAAGCCTATGATTGTATTTATTTTTGGAACGTCCGTCCTTTTGCAAACTGCTTACTTTCTACATCACACAATTATAGTACAACACAAGGTTAATTAGTATCTTTGTGTAAACATGTATAAACAAAAAACAATTCATTTTTCAATACTTACTTGAAACTCTTCAGATAGAACTTTACCAACGAATTCATCCCAATGAACTTGCTCGATGTGGTTATATGTCGGCGGTGGAGACTTCAAACATTCAGGCATATCTTGAAATGGAATAATATATTTAGTCCTCAAAATGCTCTTAAATTGCCCGGGAACAAATTCCAGCTTTCATCAATATGTCTTTCTTTGATTTACGACCTACTACGAAGGAATGCTGACAAAAAGAATATAATATATATAAGTAATTTTCATTGAAACTAGTAGCACATGATATTTAATGAGTTAGTGAAATAATAGATTACCTCAATGCAAGAATAAATCTTTTCTTTCAATTCTCTTGGTACTTGAAACACGAGTCATATGTAATTGGAATGTGGTGTCGCACACACGTTCCAATATAGCTTATCATTTTCGTTGCATTCCTACCAATCCACTTGTCCATGAGCATTGTATTCGATCACTCTTGATCGACTTCATTTTTAATTCCTGCAAGCTCGAGCATCGCAAAGGCGCCTCGAGTAGGCGCACATTGGGAGGTTGCACCATATCATCATTCTCTGCCTCATCTTCAAGTGGCATGCGGTCATCATCACTAGAGTATTGATCCATAGAGTATCCTCGCTAAATACCGCGAGACATTAGTTGAGTTAAATATAAATCATAAAAACATCAAATTGTATCAACATCTAAATTCAAAGAAGTGAAAAGTTATACCATATAATTTATGCTTCATTTTCATTTTCGATCCAAATGCCATCACAATCGGTCATAACATATGTTGAACTATCATCATCTATTTCATCGATTCATTAGTAGTAAGAATGTAGTTAGAGTTATTGTAGTTTAAAATTAAGTCCCCGAGCTCGCCTCTTCGTTAATATGATCTTCGTACTCTCTATTTGGAGGATGCAACACAATAGACCATCGGGAGTCACTTGGATCTTCTATATAGAACACTTGTTTAGCTTGTGAAGCTAAAATGAAAGAATCGGATTTGTATCCAATACGTCTAAGATCAACTAGTTTAAATCCAAGTTCATCTGTTTTAACACCCCCATTACTTTCAACCCAGTTACATTTGAACATTACAATCTTAAAATTATGGTAATTTAATTCCCATATCTCTTGAATCACACCATAAAAAGACATGTTTGTGGTTATTGGATTTTTATCTTTTGCACTAGATACTTGCATCGTACTGGCTACTAAACATACTCCACTATTTTGAACATTTCGAGTACCATCACGAAGCTCAGATTGTAGCGAACACCATTCACTACGTAGCTTAAATAGGTTATCACGGTGGGGTGAAGGACCATGTGATACCCACCTCAATGTGTTAGTTATAGTATGGTTTGGTACTTCAAGATCGGAGCAACCTATACACATAAACCCCGTTAATATTTGAGTATAAGTCGTTAAAAACTAAAATGAAAAAAAAAACATTAGCAGAATTGTTAAAACCATATACTTGATCACGTATCTAAGAAATGAAGGTTCTATTGTGTTGATCTTGTAACCACTTCTGATTTCTTGATCTTGATGGATAGATATGTTTCAAATAGTTCATATGTTTTCTATAATAAACATAGAATCATTAGTGTTAGTATATTAAATTTAAGGATTAACTTTAAATTAGTATAAGAAGTGAACGTACTCTATGAAAGGTTGAACGTCATCTGTATTTTCTAAGACATATAGATGAGCTTGCTTGAGTTGTTCCTTATCGGGCTTCATATGAGAAGTGGCGATGCGAGTCTCCCAAATTCATCATCCCGAGCTCGTTCATTTGCCTTCCGAGTCCAATAGGTTTTACATCATGCAAAAATTCGGTGCAAAACTCTATAGCTTCCTCGACAATATAACCTTCAAAATACAACCTTCGTGTCGATTCCTATTTCTCACATATCCTTTAAGAACTTTCATGTATCTTTCAAAAGGATACATCCATCGAAGATACACAGGGACCACAAAGTCGCACTTCTCTAACCGGATGTACTTTGTTAAGTGCATCATTATCGTGAAGAACGATGGAGGAAGTATTTTTCAAATGGATACGCAATCTTACTACGATCTCGTGCTCCAACTCACTTAATTGTGAAACATCCACCACTTTATTGCATATTGCATTGAAAAACAAGCGAGAATCGTGTGATAGCAATTCTCACGTGCTTAGGTAGTGTAGATCGAATTGCAAAATCGATAACAATTGTTGCATGAGCACGTGACAATCATGTGACTTCAATCCATTAACTTTTAGATTATCGAGTGATACAAAGTTCTTTATATTGGAAGAATAACCTTCGTGAACTTTCATTTTTGACAATGATTGACAAACCGCACGCTTTCATTTTTCGATAATGTGTAGCAGTCAAGCGGTATGAATGTTCTTCTTCCTATAACTTTTGGGGCCAACTCGGACGAATACCTAATCGTTCTAAATCACGTCGAGTTTGTAATCCATCCTTTGTCTTACTCGGGGATGTCGAGCAAAGTGCCTATTAAATTCATGCAAACATTTTTCTCGATATGCATTACATCTAAGCAATGTCGAACATAAAAAGCTTCTTCCAATATTCAAGTTCAAAAATATAGATTTTTTCTTCCAACACGAACGTAAGGCACCTATTGGTTTTTCTCTTTTAACATATCTTCATTGGGCAGCTTTCGTTGTTGGTAAATTTTTCAATAATTTCTTCTCCCGACAATGGTTGTGGAGCCTTTCCAAATTCTTTTTCATTATTGAATGCTTTCATCTGTCTTCTAAATGAATGAGCTAGTGGCAAAAATTTTCTCATGTGTCCAAGATAAGCCATCTTCTTTCCAAATTTTAAATGCATAGGCGATGTGTGTTCTCCACATATGGGGCATGCACAATATCCTTTGACACTACAACCGGCTAAATTACCATATGCGGGAAAATCGTTAATTGTCCACAACAACACTTTGCTTTTAATGTGAATACTTCATCTCGATATGCAATATAACAGGGCACTCCATCATTCCAAAGAATTTTTAAATCATCTATTAAAGGAGCCAAATACACATCTATGTTGTACCCCGGTTGCTTTGGCCTAGATATTATCATGGTTAGCATCAAAAATTTACGTCTCATACATAACCAAGGTGGGAGATTGTATGTTGTCAATATTACAGGCCAACAACTGTATTTGCTATTCATCTCACTATGAGGATTTATTCCATCAGTTGATAGGGCAAGACGAAGGTTTCTCTCTTCACTTCCAAAATCAGGCCACAAATGATCGATCAATTTCCAAGATGGAGTATCAGCAGGATGTCGTAACTTGCCATCAACTAATCTCTCATTAGCATGCCAAGTTAAATCCTTGGAAATTAACGTGCTATTGAACATCCTTTGAAATCGTGGAATTGGGGGAAAGTACCATATAACTTTAGCAGGGACTCCCTCTTTCACTTCCAACGAATTCTTACGTTTCATCCATCTTGACTCGTTACAGTGAGGACAATTAGATGCATCAGCGTATTCTTTCCTATATAAGCAACAATCATTGGGACATGCATGAATTTTTTCATACGTCATTCCCAAAGTGACTAACGTCTTCTTTGCTTCATACGTAGACGTCGGCAATTCATTCTTTTCAGGTAATATATCTTTCAATAAAGTCAACAACTCTGTAAAGCTAGTATCACTCCACTCAAATTTGGCTTCCAGGTGATACAATCTAACTAATGTACCTAACTTAGTTAATCTACTACATCCTGGATATAGAGGTTTTTCAAAGATCTGCAAGCAACTTCTTAAATTTTTTGGATCTTCTTCAAAATGTTGTTGTGCGCTTTCAACCATCTCCACAATGTTGTCATCGAGTTCTCTTCATATACATGCTCATTAGTGGTGTAGTTTAAATTTGACTTTACATTGTTTCTAGAATGTCTATCAAGGGTTTCTCCGTGCCAAATCCAATTATCATATCTTTGATCGATACCATACGCAATTAAGTGGTTCCTGACTACATTAATGTTGAGAATCTTCAAATTTACACACTTAACACAAGGGCATCGTATAAAAGGTTTACCACTCGCATGTTCGTGTGCAAACTGAATAAAAGTGTCTACACCTTCTTCATACTCTTTAGAGAATCTATCTTTCGACATCCATAATTTGTCCATTATGTTATAACCTAAGTAAATGAAGTCAATAGATATTTTTGAATTAATAAAATCAATCTAAGTCCTAAAAAAAGTAGAATAAACTACATATTTTTCATGTTAACCATAATTTTTCATGTTAATCATAACCAACTATAACGACCCTAAAACTTAGGACGAACCTAATTAAGAAGGTTACTCAGCCATGCCGTTTGCGCTGAAATTTCGGCAGCATAACGGCATAACTAGGAGATAACCAAAATTTCTCCAAGTCCTGTAAATCCAAACAAGCACTCCTTAAGGTACAATAAATGCCCAACCTCCAAATGACTTCAACAAACATTAGGTCGGGCTTCAAAAATAATGAAAACTCAACATGCTTTAAACTTACAAATAGGCAAAAAAAGCAGAATTACACTACCTCATGCACCCATTACAAGCACAAGAACCATATTATAGAAGCACATTCCTACAAGAAAATTTTAATTCATATATATGACAATGGATAATAATTTGACAGGTACTTAATTATGACTTCATAACTTGACATTTTAAACAAGCCAATCGTATTTTATGAAAAAGATGTGAAAATCGGATAATTGTTTCACCAATACCAAAACAAAGAGATGCTCGTTTACAAATTTAGAGCAATTGTTAATGTTTCTTCCTAAGATATTTGGTTTCAACACTAATGGATATCCACTTACGAAATTTAAATAGAAAGAGATGCTCATTTACATAATACTAAAAGTAGAAAAGATGCTCATATATGAATTTCACATGAATTACACATTTTTGTTAAATTTTGCATATTATTAATCTATCATACTTAAAGTATTGATTTAAGGATATTGACGAGCAACTGAAAATAGAGATTCGACTTCACAGATTGACGGCGGTGAGAGATTCGATTTCATGTTAACCATAACCAACTACAAAGGACCCTAAAACTTAGGATGAACCTAATTAAGAAGGTTACTCACCCATGCCATGCCTCACGCTGAAATTTCTAAGAAAGATAACGACATAACTAGGAGATAACCAAAATTTCTCCAAAACCTGTAAATCCCAACAATCACTCCTTAAGGTACAATAAATGCCCAACCTCCAACAGAATTCAACAAACATTAGGTTGCGCTTCAAAAAAACAGAAACTCAACATGCTTTACACTTGCAAATAGATTGAAAAATTTGTAAGTTACACTACCTCATGAACTCATTACAAGCACTAGAACCATATTCTAGAAGAACATTCCTACAAGAAAATTTTAATTCATAACTTGACATTTTAATCAATCCAATCATATCTTATGCGCGATTGTGTGAAAATCGGATAATTGTTTCACCAATACCCAAAACAAAGAGATGCTCGTTTACAAATTTAGAGCTATTGTTAATGTTTCTTCTTAACATAATTGGTTTCAACACTAATGGATATCCACTTACGAAATTTAAATAGAAAGAGATGCTCATCTACATAATAATAAAAGTAGAAAAGATGCCCATATATGAATTTCACATGCTTATGAAGCCAAAAATTCCTCTTACCCCCATAGGAGCCCTTAGAAGCACTAATTTTGGAAAAATCATGTTCCAATCCGTGAACTGTTATAGTTTCCAACTTGAGTTTACATATTCTCCTAAAAGCCTTCTTCCAATAGAAGGATTATTCCCGCAAAAATTTTCAAAAGATCTAATCTTATAATCTTTCATTCCTAATGGCATTCCATCACTCTAAGACTCGGGGAGCCCCTTGCTTCCTCATTGTTATCTCTCAAATAGCCTCAAACATCTATTCTTCCTTACACTATTATGCGAAACTTGGTCTTTTTTAAGAAACCAAATAATAGAAAAACATGTAACTGAAACTATGAAAGCTTTGCATTCACATTTTCTTGGCTTAGAGACTCTCTATGTCCTGTCTTTCTCGTAAAAATAACCCACAAACTCAATGACAGAAGTGATGCAACAAAAACTCAAGTTTGGTAACAAAAATAATTGTTAATTAAACAATAAGATATGCATTGCATACACGTAAGGCATAAAAGAGAAGGAAAGTTGCAAAGGCCGATGAAAATTAATGAGTGCAATAAAAGCAAAAATTGAAGACTAAATAATACTTTTAGACTAACCTTGAATAACAGGGCAATTTGGAGGATGAGGAAGAAAAAGAGGAAGAATGGTTCGAATTGGTGGGTAGACCAATTTGTTGTAATATTATTTAAAGCTATAATATCTCAAATTTGTTGTAGTGATTCGACTGTGATATGCGAGGGTGATTTCCGGCGAGGGTATGCAACAACTCGAACGATAGCGACTTCACAGGTCAGCAACTTCAGGCGACTTCAAACGGCGGCGACAGCTCGACCTTCAGGTGAATCGACGGCGACAGCTCGACCTTCCAGCGACTTCACTTCACAGTCGAACCTTCAGCGACTTCGACGGAGGCGAGGAGAGAGCTCAGCTCGACGGAGACGAGGGAGAGAGCTCGACGGAAAGGGAGACGAGGGTCAAAACCTACTGCCTTCCAAGTGATTCAGACGGCGGCGACAACTTTGAGAGAGAGAGTTCGACGGAGACGAGGGAGATGTGAGAGAGAGAGCTCGACGGAAAGGGAAGATTCGACGGAGAGGGTGAATGGGAAAAGGGTTTAGGGTTCTTTTTTCTTTTAATAATAGGAAAGGTAAAACGACGTCGTTTTATCTTTCCTAATTTTCGTTATTTTTTTTTAATTTTAAAAAAGCTAAACGACGTCGTTTAGCTTCAACACGACGTCGTTTAGCATGTTTCATTGACGGGCATTACCCGTCAATGAAAGAGCGATATATTGACGCTTTTTAACCGTCAATGAAAGGTGCGTTTTTTTTTAAAAATTATGAAAGCTAAACGACGTCGTTTAGGTTGAAAACGACGTCGTTTTGAAGGTTTCGTTGACGGGCATTACCCGTCAATGAAACATACATATAATGACGGTTTCTAACCGTCAATGAAAGCTTCCACTATGCGTCAATAAAACGACCATTTATTGACGGATTTTAACCGTCAAGAAAGCTAAAACACGGGATTTTATTAATTTTGACGCAAAATTTTCGTAATTAGCGTCAATAAAACTATATTTATTGACAGTTAATTGCAAAATTTTAAATTTATACATTTAATGACGCTTTATAACCATCAATATAAATGTTTTAAAATTAATAATGATTTTTAAAATGAATTTTGGCCTTTTGTTGACACTTTTTTTAGTCAAGCGTCAACAATTTGAAAAAGGAACGCGTCAATAAAGGCCTAATTTGTAGTAGTGCTTAAAGTAGCCAAGACTTCCTTCAAGTGGTTCTCATATTCTACACTCGACTTTGAGTAAACCAGGATGTCGTCTATAAACACGATCACGAAGGTGTCTAGGAATTTCTTGAACACCCTATTCATCAGGCCCATGAACACTGCCGGAGCATTTGTCAATCCGAACGACATCACGGTAAACTCATAATGGCCACATCTGGATCTGAAAGACGTCTTCGGGATGTCTTGCTCCCTTATTCGCAACTGGTGATATCTCGGGCGCAAGTCAATCTTAGAGAACACGGTGGCCCCCCTGCAACTAGTCAAAAGATCATCAATCCTAGGGAGCGGGTACTTGTTCTTTATCGTTACCTTGTTCAACTCCCGGTAGTCAATGTATAAGCGCATCGACCCATCCTTCTTTTTCACGAAAAGTACCGGCGCACCCCAGGGTGAGACACTAGGGCGAATAAAGCCCTTGTCTAGCAACTCCTGCAGCTGAGTCTTGAGCTCCTTTAACTCGGCTGGGGCCATTCTATACGGAGCTTTCGATAATGGTGCAGTGTCTGGTTCCAACTCCTTTAACTCAACTCTGGTGGTAGCTGGAAAAATTGAATTGAGAGAAATTAAATTGAATGTGATTCAATTTATTATTCCACAATTATGCAAATAGGATTTGTATAATAAGGTATGAGATACCTTATATTATGTGATATGCAAATATGATTTGTATATCATATGGTTGTGGTAAAATGGTGAACTGGTGGAGATTTTAACTCCACCACACACCATTATAAATAGGTGCTTTGTAAAGCATTTGCGACAAGAGTGTTCTTATTTTTTGGAATTCCATCCAAAGAACACACCACAAATTCTCTCTAGCCGCTCTCAATTCTCTATAATCTTTCTCCAATCCAAATTCCAAAGGGAGTCCCACAACTCTCCCTCAACCTCTCGAGAACAATCGAAAAGAGATTTTGGAAGTGTCTTTGTTCGGATTCGAGGACCGTGTTCGTGAGGTTCGTTGGATCGAGAGAAATCGAGGAGGAATTGCAAGAAGTTGTCTACAAGAGGTAAGTAAAGTGTTTGCTCTCTGTTTTCCTTCTCGAATCAACATGCTTAACTTAGGAATATATGTCGATATGTTCAATTTTAAGAAACTACACACAACGAATCAACGACGTTTTCCGCTGCGGGAAATCGATTTCCTTCACTTTCTTTAAGGAAAAGTCCAACTGTAAATGAAATGTGAAAACAAGTATAACTATGAATTAAAGGACAAAAATCACACAAATTAGCCTAAATGAGGAAGGAGTTGACCATCATAATTTTAGGGCTTGAGATTCAAACGAATGAGTTGATAGCAGGAGGTCTACAACGTGTTGCTCAATTATCAATCAAACCTTTTCTAAGAGTAATGCAACAAATAGAAACGACTGTTAGTTTCAATTCCAATACAAATTATATATTTCTGGTAGTATTAGAAACTATATATTTCCACCTTATCCGAAAATATCCTTCAAAATGACAAAGTTTATCAACATGTAATGACCTATTCACAAGAGCAAAACATTTACACAAAAGAGTAAATGGTTCAAAATTTATACATGCTACAGATTCAAAAGTTACTCACTTAATCTATAAAACAAATCAATAAGAACTTAACCAAATACAAACAAATCTTACATCCTTGCATCTTATTTATATGTTGAAGTACTTCAACGGTGACCATACTATTGCCCCTAATAACCTGAAAGGGAAACCAAAAATTAATTCTAAAAAGGGTGAGTGCAACATAACAGAGACACACCATCATGCTAATATAAGTTCTTCTATTTCTATTCACTTCCATGGTGTTGTCAGCCACTATATTCATAAATGGGTCAAACCCATGAAACTTGCATCCTTCATTAGAGTATAAAAGAACTAACCACAAAAGAAAGTCAGAGAACAACAAAGTTGTTCCAATGATCTACAATGACAAAATCTCTTCCTCAATATTCTTGGATTGCATAATAATATGTCTTATAGAAATTTGAAAAACTTCACATTTCCAACATTGTTGAATTTCACATTTGAAAAGAGAAAAAATAAAATCAACACAACAAAGGCTACAATTATAGCTATTCGCAAAGAGACAACAAAATTTTAAAACCAACACTTTCCACATAAGGAAGAAGAAGAGAGAAGAAAATTCACTACATGGCAAACTAAAAATTTTTAACAGAAAAGCCTCATAAACCACAACCATCAATGGCTACTTGAGAAAATTAGAGTACAAATAAGAGGGAGACACATAATTGTATTCACAAGGTATTAAAGAAGTGAAAGCAAAACTAAGTTACAAAGAAAAAAAAAAAAAAACTGACAAAATATCAATTTTGTCCATCATTTAAATTAGTACATTATATTAGTTAAGAAGTGAGGGAGACTACCCTTTTTATGAAAATAGGTTTCTTGCATAAACATGTTTGGGTACATTGGAGAGCATATCTCAGCCTGAGTAGGTATTCTTCTGTTGCAATCTAAGTTTTCACGTTGATCAAAGTTCTCTAAGATAAAGGGTCACACCATTATCTTTTTCAGAAAAATATGTTATGTGATCTATAACAATAGAAAAGTAAACCCAACTTAAAATTTGGCGTTCTAACCTCAAATTTACTATGAGCAACTTGCATTTTCAAATACATAATATGACCTTAATGTCTAAATTTCCTATTTTTTGCGATTTTGAGGCTAACTTACTTATCCTTATGCTCAATCAAATGCAAACTAATAGCAGACTCAAAGTTCTAACATTAAAACTCCCTGATACTTCAACAATCAAAATTTTAAGAAGCAATGAAAATCTACGATCCATATTCCACCAGGTTCCCCTCCCCACAACATAAGAACAACCTAAATATAGAGCACGTATCCTCGGATTCCAAATCACTTTTCAGTCCAACAAAGAAACAACCACCTTAAGGGTCAGTATAAAAAACATCCAACAGGCAAAAACGAATACACAATCCACCCGCAAAACAATGGGAGACGATTTGGAGGGAAGAAGAACAGATGGGAGAGAGAGTTCGCCGATTTGGGGGGAAGAAGAACAGATGGGAGAGAGAAAGTAAATGAGAGAAGTTTTGTTTTGTGAAAATTAGAGAGCCGAATTAAGTTTTTATAGCATTTTGTATAAATGCTATAATAAAAAGTTATTATACCTCTAATTTGTTGTAGTGTGATATGTTAGAGAAGACATTTTCCACATTTTCCGTCTCGAATATGCTCATACAACAACAATATCGAGAGAAGAGTTTTACAAAATATTCTGAACTTATCTCATGTCTTCTCGTTATTGAACAAAATAACGAGTTATGGATGAAAAATCACGAATCCCGACCAATTGGAGCAACACCATTCTCTGAAGTGAATGCTGTGAATTTCAATAATCGTGGTCATGGTCGAGGTCGAGACCGCGGTAGAAGAAGAACTACCTATTTTCGTGGTGGACATTATAATTTTAAGAAACCTACACGAAGTGATGATCATAAAAGGAAAAGCTCCACAAGATAAGAGTTCGAAAGGTGATGAATATAAATGTTTTCGGTGCGGAATGATTGGACATTAGTCACGTACCTGTCGTACGTCAAAACATCTTTTTGATCTTTATCAAGCTTCCCTGAAGGAAAAAAGGAAAAGAGAAGAATGTGGAGGTAAATCTTGTCATTCAAGAATATGATGTGTTTGACCCCTCCAATATGATGTATCTTGATGTGGCTGATTATTTTGAATCTCCTAGAGAGAGAATTGATGCAATCAAATAAGTAGAGGATGTTTTGTATGAAAATATATAATTAAGTATTGCTTATAATTCTAGTATGTTTTTGTTGTTTCGTTTGTATCTATATTCAAGACTCTTTGTAATCCCTTTTCTTTTCTTTTTCAAAGAAGAAATATGGACAATTTCAATATGTTTAGTAACTCGAAAATGAGCAATAAGAATTTATGTCTGGCAAACTGCGCAACACACACACGATATTCATAAGTAGAAAATATTTTACTAGATTGACAATGTTGGAAGCAAAAGTCAATACTATATAAGGTTCTGTAAATCTGATTGAAGGTTTTGGAAAAACAAGCTTTATTTTGTCTAGAGGAACAAGATTTACAATTAATAATGCTCTGTTCTCTAGCAAATCGGAAAGAAACTTATTGAGTTTTAAATATATACGCAAAAATAATTGTCATGTTGAAACTGATTGTAAAAATAATATATAGTGTCTCTATATCACATCTATTGTTTCACATGAAAAACGTATTTTAGAAACACTACCTGCTTTTTCTTCTGGATTATATTATACTCATATATGAGTAATCGAAAGTTATGCAACAATGAACCAGAAGTTCATGAATCCAGAAATATTTAGTGTTTGGCATGATTGATTAGGTCATTCGGGATCAATAATGATGAGAAAAATTATTAAGAAGTCATATGGACATCCTTAAAAAACCAGAAGATTCTTCAATCCAATGAGTTGTCATGTGATGCTTGCTCTCAAGGGAAATTAATTATTAGACTATCACCAGCTAAAATGGGGATTGTATCACCTGCATTTTTAGAGCGAATTCAAGGTGATATTTGTGGACATATTAACCCACCAAGCGGTCCATTTAGATATTTTATGATATTAATTGATACATCCAGCAGATGGTCACATGTATGCTTATTATCAAGTCGAAATCTGGCATTTGCAAGATTACTTGCTCAAATAATGAAGTTAAGAGTGCAATTTCCTAATTATACAATTAAGACCATTCGACTTGATAATGCTGGTGAATTTACATCCCAAACTTTTAATAATTATTGTGTGTCAATTGGATAAGTGTTGAACATCCTGTAGCTCACGTTCATACACAAAATGGTCTAGCATAATCATTTATAAAACGTCTGCAACTAATTGTAAGACCATTGTTTATGAGAGTTAAACTTCCTACATCGGTCTAGGGTCATGCTATTTTGCACGTTGCATCATTATTACGTATTAGGCCAGTAGCTTATCATAAGTACTTCCCATTACAGTTAGCTTATGGCAAGGAGCCGAATATTTCCCATCTAAGAATTTTTGGATGTGTAGTATATGTACCGATTGCTCCATCACAACGTACTAAGATGGGTTCTTAAAGGAGGTTAGGAATATATGTTGGTTTTGATTCCCCATCAATTATTAAATATCTTGAACCCCTGACGGGTGATGTATTTACTGCACGATTTGCTGATCGTCATTTTAATGAGACAAATTTTCCAACATTAGGGGAAGGAATTAAGAAGTTGGAAAAAGAAATTACATGGAATGCATCGTTATTATCTCATTTAGATTCTCATAGAGATCAATGTGAACTTGAAGTTCAAAAGATAATTAATTTTCAAAATATAACAAATCAATTACCAGATGCATTCACAGATACTAAAAGAGTGACTAAATCATATATACCAGCTGCAAATGTTCCATAAAAATTGATATCCCAAAGGAACAAGTTGTTAATAATGAGTTTGGAACACGCCAGAAGCGTGGTAGACCAATGGGTTCCAAAGATAAAAATCCTCGAAAAAGAAAAGTAGTTGAGAATCAAAATGATTCAATAAAAGGTATGGATGTTCTTGAAGAAATCCAGAATACAATTACTCAAAAGAGTATTGATGAAAATCAAACGCTTGAGGATAATAATGAAATTTCTATAAACTATGTTACAACAGGAAAGAGATGGAACCAAAATTATATCATTGTTGACAACATTTTTGCTTATAATGTTGCTCACGATATTATTCATGAAAGTGACGATTTTGATCCAAAATCTATCGAAGAATGTCAACTTAGAAAGAATTGGCTGAAGTGGAAAGAAGCAATGCAAGCAGAGTTGAACTCACTTTCAAAAGGTGAGGTTTTTGGACCAGTAGTCCCGACACTGGAAAACGTCAAACCTGTGGGATATAAATGGGTATTTGTAAGGAAAAGAAATGAAAAGAATGAAGTCACAAGATATAAAGCGAGACTTGTTGCACAAAGATCCTCGCAAAGGCCTGATATTGATTATGAGGAGACATATTCTCCAGTGGTGGATGTAATAATGCTAAAATATTTTATTGGCCTTACTGTATATGAAAAACTTGATATGCATCAAATGGATGTAGTCACGACATATTTATATGGATCTCTGGATAATGACATTTATATGAAAATCCTGGAAGGATTTAAAATACTAGAAATATATGAATCAAGTTCTCAGGAACTATATTCAATAAAATTACAGAGATCATTATATGGATTAAAACAATCAGGACGAATGTGGTATAATCGCCTGAGTGAATATCTGTTGAAAGAAGGATATCAAAATAATCCAATATGTCCGTGTGTTTTTATAAAGAAATCTCAGTCAGGATTTGCTATTATAACTGTATATGTTGATGACTTAAATATAATTGGAACTCCTGAATAGTTATCAAAGGTGATAGAATATCTTAAGAAAGAATTCGAGATGAAAGATCTTGGAAGAATAAAACTTTGCCTTGCAAATTGAACATTTAGCAGATGAGATATTTATTCATCAGTCAACCTATACAGAGAAAATTTTAAAAAGATTTTATATGGACAAAGCACATCCATTTAACATTCCAATGGAAGTTCGTTCACTGGATGTAAAGAAAGATATATTTCGGCCTCGAGATGATGACGAAGAACTTCTTGGTCCTGAAGTATCATATCTTAGTGCAATTAGTGCACTTATGTATCTTGCTAATAACACGAGACCAGATATTGCATTTTCAGTAAATTTATTATCGAGATATAGTTCTTGTCCAACCAAAAGACACTGGAATGAGATTAAACATATACTTCGTTATCTCTGAGGAAAAGTTGATATGAGGTTATTTTATTCTAACAAATCCAATTTTGATCTAGTTGGTTATGCAGGTTCTGGATATTTATCTGATCTACATAAAGGTAGATCTCAAACAGGTTATCTATTCACATGTGGAGGTACTGCTATATCATGGCGATAAGTGAAACAGACCATCACGACCACTTCTTCGAATCATGCTGAAATTCTTGCAATTCACGAGGCAAGTCGAGAATGTGTATGGCTAAGATTAATGACTCAACACATTTGTGAAACATGTGGTTTGTCTTCTAGTAAACATCTTCCAACAATATATGATAAAGAAATAAGGACCAAGGTGACAACAAGAGAAGCCCACAAGTTGACAACAAGCTCATCCAGCTCAAACAAGCTCAATTGAAGCTTATACTCTAATTACATCGAATCATGGAGAAATCATTATGCCATAAAGTCCAATGATAAGAACTAGAGCTAAGAGACTTCAAGATACATTGAATATTCATCTTCAAGCTAAGGTGTTAATCATAGTGAAGAGCTGCAACCTTTCAAGCTTGATAAGACACCTTTTCATCCAAGAGTCATAATGAATCTAAAAATCTAGAATCATTCACATCTTTAATACATCATGTACTTATTTAATTCATGTATTTACATTCAATATGGTTCATGTATGGACTTGAAAGGCTGGGAGTTGAATTTGGACTAATAGGTGAAGGGATGTGTCCTTTCAATTAGTATAAATAGGGTTGTATTTTGTCATTTGTAAGACATGATTTGATTGAATGAAAATTGTTCTCTCAAGATTGAGATCCTTTTAAGCTTTTCTTGTGATAGAAAGCAACTGAGCCATTCAATCCAACCTTGATCAAGTTAGATTGTGGAGTGACTCAATCTAGAACAAGATTTCCTGATCTTGCTTCTAGATCATTCATCTTAAGAGGTAATCAACTCTAGCCTTATCTCTTGGCCGATCCAAAATTTGTATAGGGAGGTGTTAATCTCTTAGTTCAATGGTTCTTGCTTAATCATAACTTGGATCTTTGGCTGAGAATTAGGGTTGCCTTATCAATATTATACGAAGACAACACAACCTATATAACCCAAACCAAAGGAGATAGAACGAAGCATATCTCACCAAAGTTTTTCTACACTCATGATCTTGAAGAAAATGGTGACATCACTGTACAACAAATTTGTTCGAAGAATAACCTGACCGACTTATTTACTAAGGCATTACCAACTACAACCTTCGAAAAATGTGGCGACTAAGAGACTTTGAGTGATGTCTCCATGAGAGGGAGTGAATATATTATAGCAAACTATATAAAATATGTACTCTTTTTCCTTCACTAGGGGTTTTCTTCCTATTGGAGTTTTTTCTAGTAAGGTTTTAACAAGACATATTTTATATAAATGACATTTAAGGGGGAGTATTATAAATATTATACATGTAAATGTCCATTCCAGATGCCCCTTTGATACCCATGCCATGTGGCAAATTATCCATAACCAAAGTGTCTCCCATGTGTCCAACAAAAGCCATAGATTGGTGTCCAAATGAACCACATCATACTCTCCAAATTGCCTATAAATAATGATTTTTGGTGGATAAATAAAATGCACAATTGGGTGAAGTTCTCTCCGATCTATTTTCTTCTCTCCCACTTTCTCTCTATTTTATTCCTTATTTAATTTTTCCATATAATTCCACCATCTTTATTTATAATATACATATATATATCCCATTTTCACTTTCTTTTCTTTATTATTATTATTATTATTATATGTTTTGGTAAAGTTTTGGTGCCCAATTTTGCCTCCAATTTTACAACATGTTAAATTAAATTAAGTATAATTATCATTAAAAAAATAAATTAAATATAATTAAAGTTAGTGACTTAAGTAAAAAAAAAAAAGAGTTTTATTTTTTTATTTTTTTTATATATATATTCCAACTATTTGAATGTCATTATTTATAATTATTAGGTAATTAATTATGATAACATGATTTGTAATTATTAAATTTCATAAAGGGTAATATAGTCCAATTTTTTTTTTCAAAAATTGTGATTTTTTAATATATTATATAGATTATAGATATAGATTATAGATAATTTTACATCAGGATATTAATAACTACTTTTTATATTTATTTTAATTCATGTTATATCGTTTTATATTATACATACTAAATTCTATTTATAATAATAAAAAATAGTTATCAAACAAGTTTTTGTTTTTTTCTAAGAAACAAGAAATTACATCATTCTTATCAAACATATTATTATTTCTAATTCATAAAAAAATAAGAAATAAGAAACAGGAAATTAAAACATTATCAAAATCGACGGTAAAGTCTAAGTTTATAATTTAATCAATTTTGTAAACTTTAAAAACACTTTTCAAATGAATTTCCAAAGAACAAAAAAGTACATATATTTTAAAAGAATATGCGATGGATTTTGTAGAAGAAGCGTCACTATAAAGTCAAAGAATTTTCAAAGCCATATTTTTTTTTTGTGTGGTGAAGATTGGATTTAAGGGCATCTTGTGACGCAAGTGCTTACATTATTAACTAACACCCTCAAACTCTCCTCCAAAAAAAAAAAGAAAGTACGCGAGCGCCACCCTTCATTATTATTATCTTATAATTCCTCCCATCTTTGACTTTTCATTGCCTTCACTTTACAAAATGAAATTTTGGTTGATTATTGTGTATTCACTTTACAAATTTTCATGCTTTTTGTGTATTCACTTTACAAAATTGCATATTTGATTATTGTGGGTGTCTACTTAATTTATCTATTTTAAAAGATTTTCTTTTTCAATTATGACGTCGTGAGATTTTGAATTATTTCTATCTTAATCTTGTTTGACAAAATTAGGTAGCTGTGTGATACTCTATATTTCTAAATCCTAGATGAGATAATGTAATGTGACGCTCTATTGGAGAAACTAGAAACAAGAAATATATCGACTTTATTGGGTAGTTATTAGGTTTTTAGCTTTTTTAATTTTTGAAAATTGTGGTTTGTTTTCTTTGCTATGGTTTTTACCCCTTCTATAGAAACATGTGAATTTCTTAGTCAGATTTTCAAAGTTTTTAAAAACCATTTTTTATGTTTCATTTATTAACCATTTGGTTTTTTAAAAATTAAGCTTATAAATACCACTTCTACCTATCAGTTTTGTTATTTACCTATAACGAATGTTTTCAAAATCCAAGTCAAGTGTTTTAAAACAAAAAAAGGAAAATAGTTTTAAAAACTTATTTTTGTTTTTGAAATTTGACAAGGAATTCAAATGTTTTCTTAAAAAAGAGGAAAACCATGGTAAAGATATGATAAGAAAATAAACACAATTTAAAAAAAAAAAAAAAACAAATGGTTATGAAATAGAACCTAATCTTTTTTTTTTAGTTTGTATACCTTAGTTTGGATTTTAAAATCACTTTTTGAAAGTAGGCTATCGAAACAAAGAAAAAGAACATGAGTGGATGTAATATTATAGCTTAATTTTAAAAATAAAAAAAATAAAAAAGTCAAATAATTATTAAATGAGGCATATATTATCGATTCATAAATTTTCATCTATATTTAACTGGCGGTCAATTCAAGACAGTTTCACCTATATTTTATAAAAAAAAAAGGCGTGTTACATGACATCTATGTGTCGTTAGTCAAGACATCATTATTAAAATAATTTAAAAGTTGTGATTAATTAAATAAATTGAAGACGAAATGGTATCAAAATTTGAAATAAAAGTTTTATTAGTCAATTTGTTTTTAAATTGATAGAATAAACTTAATGTCGATTTTGACTAACATTCAAGCTATAACCACTCCTCATGCCTTTTCTCATTCATGCATTATTGAAACATTTGGATTATGTATTTCACAAATATTCCAACATTGACACATAAAACTTCCTAATACTTTTTCTTCAATCTTAATTTATTCCAAAAAACATGTTGGGTTTGATATATTTTTTCTCCTTGTTAGTGTGATGAAAGTGTATTAATTCGCGATGTGTGTACTAAAAAAAAGTGCGATGGATTTATAAATATGTTTTTATATAAAAAGAATAATAAAAAAAAAACATAAGATATAGAAATGAATTTATTCCATCCCATTCTCGGAGGTTTCAAGATGTTAAGTTAAAAAAAAAAAAAAGAACGAAAGAAGTTGTTTTTTTTTTGTTTAATTATCACTGTTTTTTTAAAAATAATTTTCATGCAAAACTGATAGGCATGATATGCAATAAACAACATTTTGTCTATTATTATTATTATTTTCTATTCCAGAAAGTCTTTTATCCTTCCAATCACATGATGTTGCGTAATCTCTATGGAGAATTTTATAAATATTTTCGTAATTATTTTAAAAAAAATGTCTTAAAATTCAAAGTTACTTGCTAGATGGCCAAGAATGTAATTACAATTAGTGAATTATGCGTTGCAGATTTGGAAAATATAGAAGAACAAAAAGAATTTAATAGCTTATTTAGTTGGTCTTTCTGTATTAACAAATTATTTAGTAGCCTCATCAAAATTTCTTATTTGTATTACATTTCATAAAAACTTTTACTTTTTAATTGTTTTTTTTTTAAAATATGAAGCTTGTAAATTAGGGCTACTTTACTCTAAACTTTCTTTTGATTTTTCTTTGTGTATATATCCCATCTGTGAATCTAGCAGAAAATATATAAATTAATTTACAAATCGGTTCTAATTTTTATTTTTTTACTTTTCAAATTGAACTAGGAATTCAAAAGCATTTTTTTTTTAAAAAAAAAACCTAGAAGTGGACTCATAAAGAAAACGAAAAATTGTTGGTAAATAATGAAGAGTTTAATTACAAACAGAAAATTCAAAGTAAATAATATTTAATGAATGAACTGTGAAGAACCTTCAAAATTGATAAAATCCAAGCAAAGCCGACCTTAAAACATTATTAAATAAAAGGCAGCGAAGAATTCCATTTGTATTTGGCTTCTATTTTGTAGTCATCCACACAGTCTTCTCTTTTAAATTCTCCCAATTCTCCTCATTCGTTTTCGTCTTCGTCTTCCATACTCCATCTTCTTTATCTGCAACTGTTTCTCTTTCGTTTCTTCCTGATTTATCCGCCATGGGCAGCGACGGCCGACAGCTCCACATCTTCTTGTTCCCATTCATGGCACACGGCCACATGATTCCCATTGTCGACATGGCCAAGCTCTTTGCATCTCGCGGTGTCAAGATCACCATCGTCACAACCCCTCTCAATTCCATCTCCATCTCCAAATCAATTCATAATTTCATTTCCAATTCAAAGATTGAGCTTCTGATCCTCAAATTCCCTTCTGCAGAAGCAGGCCTACCAGATGCTTGTGAAAATGCCGACTCCATTCCAAGCCCAGATTTACTCCCCAACTTCTTCGCAGCTGTGAGCTTGCTTCAAGCCCCTTTCGAGCAAGCTCTGCTTCAGAATCGACCCGATTGCCTCGTCTCCGACATGTTCTTCCCTTGGACCAACGATGTTGCTCATAAAATTGGAATCCCCAGGCTGATTTTCCATGGCACCAGTTGTTTCTCTCTTTGTTCTTCCGAGTTCATGAGAATTCACGAGCCTTACAAGCATGTTTTGTCCGATACAGAGCCTTTTCTCATTCCTTATCTCCCTGGAGACATTAAGATAACAAGAATGCAACTCCCCTCATTCATTCGCGAGAATGTCGAGAATGAATTTAGCAAATTTATCACCAAGGTTAAAGAGTCGGAATCCTATTGCTATGGGGTTGTTGTGAACAGTTTTTACGAGCTGGAGGCAGAGTATGTAGATTGTTACAGAGACGTCTTGGGGAGAAAGGCCTGGCCAATTGGCCCACTTTCACTATGCAACAATGGAGCTGATGAAAAAACACAGAGAGGAAAAGAATCCGCCATTGACGAGCACGAGTGCTTGAAATGGCTCGATTCCCAGAAACCCAATTCGGTTGTGTATGTCTGTTTTGGAAGTTTGGCGAAATTCAACTCTGCCCAGTTGAAGGAGATTGCAACTGGGCTCGAAGCTTGTGAGAAAAATTTCATATGGGTTGTGAGGAAAGGGAAAGAGGAGGAAAAAGAAGAGGATGAAGATTGGTTACCAGAAGAATTCGAACAGAGGATGGAAGGAAAAGGGCTGATCATAAGAGGATGGGCGCCGCAGGTTTTGATACTGAACCACCCGGCGGTGGGTGGATTTGTGACACACTGCGGCTGGAATTCAACGCTGGAAGGGGTGGCCGCCGGCGTTCCGATGGTGACATGGCCGGTGGGCGCCGAGCAGTTTTACAACGAGAAACTGGTGACAGAGGTGTTGAAAACAGGAGTTGGAGTTGGGGTTCAGAAATGGGTGGCGAGTGTGGGAGATTTCATTAGAAGGGAAGCTGTGGAGAAGGCGATTAGGAGAATAATGGAGGAAGAAGAAGGAGAAGAGCTTAGAAACAGAGCCATAGAATTTGCAGAGAAGGCGAAGATGGCGGTTGAGAAAGACGGATCATCGTATTCGAATCTGGATGCTTTAATTGAGGACTTGAAATCTTTCTCTTAGATTCGTTTTGGTTGAAATCTGAGCACACGTTCTGGTTTGACTTTTTGGGATTTTTATATAGATATGTGGTGTAATAAAAATATAAATAAATTAATTAACTCTTTAACCAATTATACTCATTAATTTTAACCCACTCTATTATAGATCTAAAGTTGTATTTTTATGCATGGTAGGAAAAGTTATATATATGGATATAACTATTACATATTTGAGTCAAAAAGTTTGTTTTACACATATTGTCACCTGGATACTTTAATGCGTTGAGCACGTTGAAAAGTGAGATGCTAATCATTTACCTTTATTGTCAATTCTCCAATATGTACGTCTATTAATTCCTTCTTGTGCCAAAAATGATCGTCCCAAAATAAATAAAACTTTATAGTCAACCTTATAGTTTAAAATTATGAAATTAACATGAAAGGTAGATTTATCTACTTTTAATAGAACGTCTTTTATTTGCCCATTTGGGTAGGTCATGCATTAATTGATTTGTTAACTATAGAGTAACTATTGTTGGTCCGAGCTCGATGATCCCTAGTTGCTTAGAGACAGAAAGAAACATCAAGCTGATGTTCGTGCCTAAGTTCCATAAATCTCTCCCCACATTCCTTCCTCCTATTGGGTAGGGAATGGTGAAACTCTTTGAACCTTTAACTTTCAAGGCATCTTACTTTTTAGTAATGAAGTGACAATTTGTTAGTACAACGGTTTCAAACTCTTCAAGACTTCTTCATCAGAATATCCTTGAAGAATTTGATAGAGTTGAAAATTTGCCCAAGTACCTTCAGCCAAAGGTATATTGACTAAAGATATGTTGATGTGAATATGCTTGAGAGTGTCCATAAACTTCTTAAACTGCACATCTTGATTCGTTTTTACAAATCTTTAGGGGTAAAGAAGTGGAGGTATATAAAGATTTGAATATTCTGGTAGTTTTTTGTGAAGGTGAGTATACATGACCCACATAAATTTTTTTTTTTATTTGTCTTTATTTTTTTCTTTCTTAAAGTGATTTTTCTTTAATCACATCTCTCCTTCTAGCTCCTCAGTGCTTTTAATTAGGAACTAAAAGGCTCCTTAGTTCTAAAGTTTTGGACATTCATACTCGGTTCACTTCTAAGAGTCATTGCTTTGCATTGTTCCCTTTCTTTCTCACTTAGGATTCTCTGTGTTGCTAAGTAATAATGTTCTTTGTGGTTTGTTCTTCAATTTATTTGCAAGTTATCCAATCTAGATCTCTAAATTCTAGAGAAGATGATAGTTGGCTTTGAATCACAACATCAATTTTTGTCATTTATTCTTTCATTAGTCCTTCAATGCTGGTGGTTTAGGTGCTAGCCCAAATGAAATCACCTGCTGCTGAGTTCTTTGTTGGGCATGGATCGAAAATCTTAAAACTTAGCAGAAAACCTTGCTTCAGCTACGGATTGAAGACAACATCGAAAATTTTGCAAGGTTTGTCGATTTGATGTTTTTTCTTAAGATTTTTGAAGAATGTAATGAAGTTTTATTTTGTTTCATAATGTTATGTATATCAATATTTGGTATCAGACTATTACGATTAATTTAGTTTTATATATTTGAACTTTAAAGTTATGTAATCAAATTTTGAATCAGACTATTATTATTATTTGTTAGTCAGTAATTATTATGTGTTTTCATTAATATATTTTATTCAGTATTTTGAATTTGGCCATTTAATTTCTTGATTGTGGATAAGTTTATCTATAATTCTTCGATTGAAAAGTCTAATAAGTTTAGGGTTTAGGGTCAAATGTGTTTTATTTCAAACTTTGTTGCCAAAATACCAATTTCAAATGTGAAAACTTGTTTTATTTCAAATTTTGCTACCAAAATGCTATTTTGAGAAGGTTTCAATGAGATGAAATAAAATTTGACTAATTGGGCAGTTCCTAGATAGAGGTTGTTGCAACGTCATTGCGATGCAAGCAGGTCTCTTTCGAGGTAAAAGGTTTAGAGCCGCCACCAATCATCATATGGTGTAATTGGTCACCCATTTTAGAGGAAAAATGTCAGTCTAAAAAACTAGAATTTTATAGGGAAGGTGTTAGCTTTTATTTAAAAGTATTCTTTTATTTATCGGTTCAAAAAAAATATTTTTGTGTTTTATGTTGAATATCTTTTATTAATCCACATTTTAAAAATAAAGTATGATCTAATAATGACGAGTAGCTCAAAACCATTAGAAAAACTTGTAACTTATTTTAATATTTCAAAACAAATTCCTTATTTTATAAAACAAATTACTTCTAAAAAGAAATTTAAAAACAAATGGTTCTTATTTAAAAAATCTTATCTTACTATGTTAAAAGGTGACTAATGGAGAGAATCAATTTTAGACTATTTTGTTCAAATTCTTATTATATAACACCTAAATTATTCTTACTTCAATTTTAAAAAAATATATTAATTGAATAAAGTATCAATGCTCCAAATTCTCCCTTTGAGTCCCATTTCTTTCTCCCTTTGAGTTCCATTTCTCTCCCTCACCTCTCCTTCCCCTCCCAATTCACGAAAATTCTAACCAAATTCTACTATATTCCATTTTTTTTCTCTCCATCGTTTCTCCCTCTACTATAAACCACAATCCTACTAATTAAAATTAAACCACTTAGGGGGTGTTTGGATTGAGGATAAAGTTGAGAGGGAATTAAAAACTCCCTCAACTCCTTGTTTGACCCAAAAACATTATTTATCTTAGTGTGGACCATACAAATATATAACTCCTCCCTCAACTCCCTTTTCTGTGTAATGACCCTAATTTTTGACACAAATCCAACTAGGGACGTCACTAGATAACACCCTCTGCGTCGAAATTTCGGCAGCATAACAGCGCTATCCGGATGAATCCAAAATTTTTACTTAACCTGTTTTAAGCAAAAATAACACTTTTAAGAATTTTTTCAATGCCCGACCTCCTCCAGACTACAACAAAACAGGTCGGGCTCCAACAGACCACACAACAGAGGCAACAAAAGCACTAAACAAAAGTTTAATAAGCATGTTGAACAAGGAAACTAAATGAATAAATATCATGCTCAACAACACAGATAGTTCAGAAATCCAACGAGCAATAAACAAAAGTCAGAGTACAACTCATAAATACAAAGAACTTCATAAGTTCCAACATAAAGGTTCCTTTAAGACAAGAGTGGTCTCATAGCCCCGTCCTGTCGCCACCGTCGTTCTCCAGCTCACTGTTTGCCCTTACCTGCAACCAAAGACATTAAAGTAGACGGGTGAGTATAAGAATACTCAGTAAGTAGCCCACTCACGTCCAAGCTACAAATTTCACATGTGCACAAACAGAGGTAAAACAGGTTCGCAACCAAAGCATCTTAGGGACTCAAGACTAGATGCTCACGTGTCTACCTCACCCCGAGACTCACCGACGATCCAGAAACCTAGGCGGCCATAGATGGGGACACGCCCCAATGCGAAAGAGTAATCACTCTAACGCCCACACAGAACGCAATAGAGCCTCGACTCTAAAGCCCACACAGATCGCACAAGGGCGACCCACCCAAGTGCCCACACAGAGATCACATAGGGTGCTCGACCCCATGTCCACACAGCTCGCAAAAGGGCACACTCGACCCTAATGCCCACAGGCTCGCAAAAGGGCGCACTCGACCCTAATGCCAACACAGCTCGCAAAAGGGCGCACTCGACCCTAATACCCACACAGAGATGTCAGCCTAAAGGTTTTGTCTCGCTCGGGGTCACTCAGTGGGTTTGGTAACGCTAGCCTAGGAGGTCAAGCTCTAACGTTTCTCCTAGGCTTCCCCTAAACCCTTCCAAAGTCGTCTTGAGACTGAGTCCCTAACCAACAACCTAACCTGCCAACCACACATCCCGCCAACCAATCTTTTGCCCCAACCACGGAGCTAACCAGTCAGTCACCCCTGTCCTAGACCATCACCAGACTTATCTTACTCAGTTCTAGGGGTCAATCACACAACGCACATTATTACACAAGCTCGAGTCTCACTTAGCAGCCAACCACAAGCAACACAATTGCGACAAGAAGGAAAGTCAAACCCAACACACAAAAATAAGTGCTCGATTCACATAGCAAGAACACGATATCCAGAGTCTCATACACCAAGCATTATGCTAACAACCACGCAACAGTTATAAAATCAACCACAACAATCCTGTGCTCAAACTCGTTCGCTTACGGGTTTGATGCTTAAACCAAACAGATACTTACCTCGAATTAAGTGTGCACTGAGAAGTCCTTACTCCTGCTAGCAACCCTAAGCACCCACAGTTTACAAGCTGAACCAGTTTTCCGCTCGATCTTAGCCTCGAGATTTCTTCCAAAGACCTTACTCATTCGCCAACAGATCTGCTCCTGTCCACAAAACAAACACAAAACAGAAAGTGCGAAACGATTCGATTTGGAAAGGAGAGTTAGGCAAAACAATTCGGATACGAGGGAGAGAGGGAGACAGATCTGAAGAGAGGGGGGTCGGATCCGAGGGCGAGGGAGAGACTGCACAAACGGGACAAAGGAAGAGAAGAGGGGAAGGGAATCGATTCGGGAGAGGAGGGCGACGACCGACGGCGGTCTGCGGCTGTCGGCGTCGCTGCACACAAAGAAGAAGAAGAAACCGTCGGCAAGCAAGGGTCCACGGTGGATGGGCCTCGGCGGACGATGAACGGAAGGAGGGAGAGAGAGGACAACGATCAAGAGAGAAAGGTGGACGGATCGAGAGAGAGAGGCGGCGACGACAGAAACCTTCGGTGGCTGGCGGCTGGGGAAGAGAGAGACGTGAGGGCGGGAGGTCGGCGATCGACGGCTACCAGCTTCAACGGGTGTAGCCGTTTTCCGGCAGAGAAAAGGAGGAGAACGAGAGAGCCTCCTCGATTCCTTCTTTTTTTTTCAACTTATTTTATTTTATTTTATTTTTTCTTTTTAACTAAAAACCTAGAAACTTAAAAAAAGAAAAGAAAGAAGGAAAGGTCCAAGTGGTTACCTTGATTCCCTTCTCCCAATAGCTCGATAAGAAACTCAAGGCTGCCAACCCAATTTAAAGTAAGATTTAGAAATATTTGGGTCCCTACAAGATCCAAAAATTAAATTCTTGGCCCAACACTTTTGAAACTAAAACATAAGCCCAAAAATTAACTCTGAAAAAAATAAAAAACTTACTTGAATTTATCGGGCATCACATTGTGGGTCCCACAAACTTGTTAACTCCTTTCCAACTCCCCATAATGGGTCCCACAACTTTTCTATCACTTTTTTCTCTACCCTACCTTACTTATACCTATATTTTCTCACCTTATATTTCTCTCTACTTCTTTACATATATATTTTTAAATTTTTAAATTTTAAAAATTAATTTTATTTTTTATATAAATTCTCTTATCATTATTACTGATTACTAATTAAATATGTTTTATTATTATCTTATAATTTTAATATATATTTAACAAAAATATATTTTTTTATTCTATAATTTTATTTTAAAATATAAATCATTTACAAATATTTTAGTTATTATTATTTAAATTAAAATTCTTAGTATAAGTTATGGCAGTGTACTGCATAATAATTTTTTTAATTGATAAAAATTTCCTAATCTCACTCCCTCTATATGTCATCAACAATTTTTTTTTTTGAAGTTTAAACAAAAATTACTTATAACAAATAACGATCTTATCTCTTTTTTTCTTAACATACATAATTTTATGATTTGAAGATTATAAAATATATTTTAAACATAAACATAGTTTAAACTAACTTATATTACAATTTAATAAATTAGTATTTAAACATGTTAACGTATTAACAATAATTTGATATTCAAACTAATTATATCCAAAGTAAAAAGACAAGCGATCTCTTTTTAATTCCAAACTTAATAAAATAAAATTATATAATACATAACATAAATATATAATAATCTGAACAAAAGTATATATGATATTCATTTTGAGTGGTATTTTAAAACATATATTTATTTTAAATTTAAGTATTTTAAAATAACATACATATTCGATATATTATTTTTTTACTTAGTTGCTTAAAACTTAAATAGTATATTATTTTTAAATTAATCAAACTATAGATAATCATTTACATTGATTAGTTAGAAAAATAAAATCTTAAATTTTAGGGGCAATTGGGTTGGTAGCAAAAAAATCCAATATAATTGCCCATATAGCAAATGACTTAATCTATTTGCAAAAATAGCAAAAATTTGAAAAGAGAAATTGAAATTACTAAAACACCCTACGTCAGCCACTGATATCAATGATATCACTGATAGGATGCCATCGGGTGATATCACTGATAGAAGTCTATTTATTTAATAACTATTTTTTTGTCTGTTTATTTAATAATTAATTTTTTTCTTATTATTTTGATAAACTACTATTGTGATATCTATCACTGATAGAAGTGATAAACTTATATCAGTGATAGACTTCCTATTACCTATTACTCATAACTTTTCTATTATCTATTAGACTTCTTGTTCCTATTCGACTTCTATCACTGTCTTTCACTGATAGAAGTGATAAACTACTATCACTGTTAATGATTGATAAAAGTTAATGAAAAAGAAGTGATAATAGACTGCTATCACCGATAGAAGTGATAAGCTTCTATCAGTAATAGTTGTCTGATAGACTTCTACCTATCTATTACCTATTATTCATAACTTTTCTATTAGACTTCTTGTTCATCACGATTATTAACTTCTTTCTTCTATCCGACTTCTATCAGTGATAGATGTCTATCACTGATAGTTGTCTATCAATCATTAACTTCTTTCCAGTGATAGACTTCTATCAGTGAGAGATGTCTACCACTGATAGAAGTGATAAGCTTCTATCAGTGGTACTTGTCTATCTGTTAGCTATTACTGTTTATTGTGTAGTTTTCAAATTTTCTCATCAGATGCCAAAGTTCTTGTATTCATAGTATTGATATTAAACTTTTGAAACAATCACAAACCTTGTATTGATAGTATGAATAGTATCATAACAACAATATTGAGTTCTATCTTGAAAAAATATATCTAAAACCAATTGTCAAAAATTACATCATGGTAAATATGGTGGAAATTTACATGTCCTACGATTGTGACCGACACGATAACAATGACTACATTTTGTGTGACTTCTTGCTTCACCAATCGACGAAAAATCCTTTACTTTCGGGGTCTTCCTGCTTGACGTTTAACAATTGGAGGTAATGCATTCATGACAACATCTATCGAACTCCATTTAGAATGATTCCCAACTGGGCGGATTACACCTCCATAAGTTGTCACTCCCATCACTAGTTGCACAAGAGGAGTCATCGAAACAAGAATCAGTAATATGAGCAACTAAAAAATATCTTGTATTTTGATCTTTCACTAAAGTTAAAAACCAAGCAACATCTTTATCTTCTTGAATTTTAACCACATCCTGAGCATCATTTATCTCATAACCTAATAACATCGACAATTCTATAGAAAAATAGAACTATCCATTCGAACTTCTTTCGCAATCAAATTAACAAAATTATCAAAACACATCATCTCATCAACCCAAATTCCAATGGTCTTGTAATCTCTTAGAAATTTTTCTCATTCCATTGTCCACTATAAAAAATAACTATTGGAAGTTTCATCAAAGTTCCTGCGAAAATTAATAACAACATTAACAACATTAAGTAATATAAAAACCGATCACCACAATAGTCACTCGTATATCATTGATCACTGATATCACTGATAGTATTGATATCTATTGATCACTAATATCACTGATATCATATATAGAAACCGATCACCACAATAGTCACTCGTATATCATTGATCAATGATATCACTGATATCACTGATAGTATTGATATCTATTGATCACTAATATCACTGATATCATATCTATTGATCACTGATATCATTGATATCTAGAAAACAGTGATAGATATCACTGATATCGATATTGATCACTGATATCATTGATATCTAGAAAACAATGATAGATATCACTGATATCACTGATATCATTGATATCTACTGATCACTGATATCACTATCATATATATTGATCAATGATATCATTGATATCTAGAAAACAATGATAGATACCACTGATGTCACTGATGTCATGTGTATATCGTTGATGACCAATAGCATATCTAGAAAACAAAACAATCACCAAAATCGAACTTGTGACTCCAAAACATTGCAGAAAAACAGTGATATAACAAAATGAACAGAAGAAATACCCACGAAAAAAGCTCCGGTTGATTGAAAAACTCAAATACCCACCAAAAGAGCTCCAACAGAAGATCGAATTGGAAGATATTTCAGAGGCTTGCGACTCCTATCACTGATAGACTGTAACGCTCGTCACTTATAGGTACACTTGAATTTTTAGTTTGTTTCGTTTTACTCTTCACAATTAAGTAGTTAGCTACTTGAGGACACATTCATAGATAATTTAGGAGAAGAGGGGTACTTTGGGAAAAGGAAAAGAATGGATTTAGGGTTGAGAATTATTAAATAAAGGATTAGTATTTTAATATTATATATATATATATATACATTTTCTTTCTCCTTCTCCCAGCCGCACACTCTAAGGACTATTGAAAAAAAAAAAGGGAAAATAGACTCACGATCTCCCAATCCACGCGAAGACCAAAAAAAAAAAAAGGGCACCCCTGCGATTTCTTCTTCTTTCCTTTGCGCCGCCAGCCTCGTTCTTTTCTTCAGAAATGTGTGAGCCGCCGGAAGTCTGGGTAACAAAAATTTAAAATCTGATCAAATGAGGAAATACATGTGAATTGGGTAACAAGGGTAAAATTGGAACTATAAAACCATTTTCAAAATATTTGCCATATTTGCAATTCTTTTTAAATCTTGCTATATTTGCAAATATTAAACCCAATCTTGCTACCCATTACAAATTCTCTAAATTTTATAAAGACTGCACCCATACTTTTTATAAAGGGTGCATTCAAAACTCTGCACCCAGACTTTTTGGGGTTGTTTGGTGCGCTGGTTTGGAATCAGAAACCCTGGGGTTTCTTGGCTGGAATTAGAAACCTTGGAGTTTCTGATTCCTGTGTTTGGAGTGCAGGGTTGTGGTAGGTTGGTTTGCTAAAATCTGTGTTTGGGGTGGTAGGGGTGTACATAAGTCGGGTTGGGGGAGATTTTTGGACCAACCCGAAAATTTGGGTTGGTCATTCCTTCAACCCAACCAACCCTATTCATGAGAGTAACCCATCCCAACCCAATATTTTCGAGTTGGGTTGGGTTGGGTCACCGAGTTACTTTTTTATTTTTTTATAATTTTAAATTATTTAAAATATTTTTTTATTGAATTAATAACTAAAATCACATAAAATTCAAATATCAAACTTCAAAATTCATAACATCTTAACATTTATTAGAAGTCTAAGAAGGAAAATATAAGAAATTGACAAATAATTCATTTATAAGTATATAATTAATTAAAATAAATTAAAAAAACATAAACTTTGGGTTAGGTCAACCCGAGCCTAAAAAGCCCAACCCGAGAACCGACCTAAACTTTTTGGTTCTCAAAACTTCTAACCCAACCCAAACCGAACAAAAATCTAACCCTACCCAACCCTTACGGTTTGGGTTGGGTAGTCCGAGTTGTTCGAGTTACCGGGTTAGTTGTACACTCCTAGGTGCAGGGTTGGGTTGGGTTGAGTTTGTTTTGACTGTTTTTTTATAAAGTTTTTTTAGAGGATGTTTTTTAGATCTTTTTTTATTGGATAATTGTTTGTTTAATTGCATATCAATATTTTTAACCAACTATGTGGATCAATTGTTTTAATAATAGTTAAATATGAATGTGTAGTTTGTACAAGTATATTAATATTTAACTCACTCCATTCACTATAATATAAAATTAAATAACATTAGTAAGGACATATAATTTAAATAATTAATACTCTATTTCATAAAATATTTAGAAAACTACTCTAAGAACTTTTAGAAATGAAAAAATTTAAAATTTATTTAATAAATTAGAAAATCTAAAACTCTATTTCAATATTTAAAATCTATTTTTAGAACACTATTTTAGAGATTAAAAATTTGGAAGTTTATCTAAAAAATTAGAGAATTTAAAATTCTATTTTACAAAGATAAGCCTAGTTTTGGAACTCTATTTTACAAATTAAAATATTGGAGGTTTATTTAATAAATTATGAAATTTCAATAAAATTGTGTACCATAGAACACATTTCGAGGATAAATGAGTTATAAAATTTGAATTCTATTTTAGAAATTAAAATAGTAGAAACTATATTTTGCATAGTATTTTGAAATTAAACCTATTTCAAATATATAATGGATTAAAAATTTTGTTAGTAACAATTTTTGTTTTATTTTAACCATTTAAAAATCGATTAGGTGGTTGGGTCGTTGGGGTGGTTGGATTTTTGAGGTGGTCGTCGGTGGTGATTGCACAGTGGTCAAGGCACCATGGGTGGTTGTCGACAGTCATCAGGGTGGTCATATCGTTGAAGTGATCGCTTGGTGGTTGTGACAATAATTGTCGACTGGTCGAGTCATTGAAGTTGTTGCCAGAGTGGTCATTAGGGTGGTCGAGTTGCTGGGTGGTCATTAGAGTGATCACCAAGTGGTCGTCAATAATGGTTTTGGGTGGTTGAGTCATCAGGTTGGGGTGATCGTTGAAGTAATCATCGAGGATATTGGGTTTCTAGGGTGGTCGAGTCATCGAAGTGGTCACTAGGTAGTCATTGGCAATAGTTTCTAGGTAGTCGAATTTTCGGAATGATTGTCAACTATGGTTGTCAAGTCGTCGCAATGGTCATCAACTATGGTTGTGGGTGGTTGAGTAGTCGAAGTAGTTGTTAGATAGTCGTTGCTGGTGGTTCAGGCAATTCGAGTTGCAGTGGTTGGAGTATCGAAGTATTAAGTTAATGGGGTGGTCGATTCGCAGGAGTAGTCGTCAAACTAATCTATAGAGTTTTCATCATAGTGGTCACTGGAGGTAATCGTCGCGGTGGTTGGGTCGCCGGTGTGGTTGTCGAAGTTGTTAGTTTCGGTAGTCGTTGGGTGGTCATCGGAGTTGTCACCGAAGTTGGTCGAGTCGGCGGTGTAGTTGTCGGAGTTATTGTTGTTGGTGGTCGTCAGAGTTGGTCGGGTCGTCGGTGTAGTCGTTGGAGTTGTTATTGTCGGTGGTCGTTGGAGTTGGTTGGGTCGTCGGTGTAGTCGTCGGAGTTGTCATTATCGATGGTCGTCAACATCGAAGTTGTTGTCGAAATGGTCGTTGGAAATGAAAAACGACAAATGGGAGAGAAAAACATGGTACAAACCCCATGGGGTTGCATTGTAGTAACCCATGAGCTTGTGTTTCAAAACCAAGGGTTTTAAAACACCTTGTACCAAACATGGTTTTGGGTTTGGAACCCAAAACCATGGGCCAAACACCCCCCTTTATATCAAGGCAAAACAACTCTACATCCCAAACACAAACATCTTAACTCCAGACAAAATAACTTTTCACCCCAAACACAAATTTCCTAACTCCTCAAATAAAATAACTCCAGACATCTTAACTCCTACTCCCTGTGCCAAACAACCCCTTAAAGACATATTCTAACCCACATTAAAGACATATTATAACTCACACTCTTTTTTTTAAAAAAAAATAAATAAATAACTCACACACTCACATAAATAACTCCCTTTTTCTCTCAACTTCAAATTCTTCACATCAACTCAACCTAAGAAGAGAAGATATTTTGAGGGGAAGAATGAAAGAGATTTTAATTTCAATTTTTTGAAAAAATAACTAATTAAAATTCACCCACTACTACTTAAGAGATATATTAAAACTCATACATACTCAATGTAAAATATACTCATGATGGTCTTCCTCAAACTTTTGATATTCCTCAAGTTTGTCGCAACATAGGATTTTCATTTGCT
Source organism: Trichosanthes cucumerina (assembly GCA_036507285.1). Lineage (NCBI taxonomy): Eukaryota > Viridiplantae > Streptophyta > Magnoliopsida > Cucurbitales > Cucurbitaceae > Trichosanthes > Trichosanthes cucumerina. Next base: position 11,189,963 of record CM071836.1, on the reverse strand, counting down.
GGTCAGAACGAAATAACATTCATCATTTTCTCTCTATTCTATATTCATTTTAACAAGTTTGTTATTTCTATTTGCAATTGTTATATCATCATGTCTTTAGAAGTTTATATTTTTTTGTTTTATTTCAAAATGAATTGATGGTAAAAAATCATGATAACTTGAAGAAAAAGAGTAGATCTGACCTATTACAAAATCGAGGTCCACTACAAATGTTGGTTTCTTTCTAATTCATGAAAAAGTTTTTCTTGTTCATAATATATTATTTTTATTTGAATTCTTTTTATAGATTTTAGAGTATCAAATTTCAAAAATAAAAATATTCATAGAATCTTTTTCATGCACTGATTAGTTATATCTTGAAGGTGAAAAAAAAAGATAGTACATACAAACTCTACTTCAGAAAAATTATGTCTCAAATGTTATGTCTATGTGACGACCCTACAACCAATTACACAGGATATCTGTCATGAGGTTAACACTCTCGTTATGTCCCGATAATTTCAGCAGCACAACGGTGCAACTAGAACCAAAGCAAAATTTTCCTATGACCGTAAACTCAGATAAAACTCAAATACACTTTTCTAACATATACACAAGGGTCATGCTTTATCAACAAAGCTAAAGGTCGAACAGATCTAATATCAACAAAACTAAAGAATCATTAGTAAGGGTTCACAAACACAATACAAAGACCAATATTAATAGGGGCAGCAAAATAGACACCCTAAAGGTGCAAGATCGGAAGCCGTCTCCATAGCCATGGTAACGAGCCCGCACCAGCGTATACACCTAGTCACTACCTGCAAACAATCACACGAGTAGCGAACAGGGTGAGTATGAAAATACTCAGTAATTAAGTAACCCACTCAAAGTCGATAAGTAGTTAACCAAGCAAACAAGTCTCATAAGCTAACCAGACACCACTTTCAGACCGCACTCAACTAGACGACCGACCTAGTCTTACCCCAAGCCCACACATGATTGCACAACTCCCCGCTGTACGTAGAGATACGTCTCCCTAACTAGCATGCTCATAAAGTGCATAATTCAGACCCGCCCCGTAGGACGCTCGTAAGCTATCTCTCGTCTCGGGACTATTGTCACACTCACTATGGCTCACCTTGAAGCACTCTCGTCCCTGGACTGTTGTCATGCCTACTATAGCTCACCACAAGACATCATCATTTCTTGACTGTTGTCACACACATTGTGACTCACCACGAGACGACTCCGGACTAGCTGTGACTCCACTCTAGGACGCCGACGAACTAGCCCGCTCAACACGCATACTTCATGCTAGTTTCTCGCCACACAAGGCTGTAGGACAACGTTCCCTTAAAAAGGGGTAAAGTAGGGGCTATTAGCCTCATGGGCCTAAGACACACCCCTCTAGATTTGGTACAGTCATACTCAAGGATGCATAATGACAATCATGTGAACAATATAAGTTAAATAACATTTGTAATCCACAATCATACATGCATCAAACAAAACTCAAGTCAAACCAAAGTTGACTATCAACCAAGATTAACAACCATACACACTTTACTCATTACCACATAGCTAGGGTGCAAGGAATAATCCAAATGGCTACTTACCTTGGTGCTAAATTCGAACAGTCCAATTTAATATGCTAAAAAGTCATAACGCCCAGTTGAACGACTTCCAAATACTTTTAAAAACTCACATCAACATTTTTAGCATAAAAACAACATATCAAAAACTTAATTTCAACACTTAAATTATACAAAACTACTTTCGATAATTTTTAAGTCTTAAAGCAATCGAAAGGAGGCTTACCCAAGAAACGAAACACATCGAAAACACTCCAAATACTCGCTATACAGCCTGCAAAGCAACCATGCACACCCAAATTGGTGCAAAACGTCTAAATTGATGATAAAAAATGTTGTTAGACTAAAAACACGTCCCTCCCTAATTTTTACTCCAAAAATTGCATCCAAGAAATCAAACCACCCACCAATCGAGCAAAAATTCACTTCAGCACGTCAACTACGAATCCCAGTTAAAAAATTTATTGAATTCGTAACGTCCCACACGCGTCACACCAAGATTTAGAGAGAAACATGAGAGAGAAAAGAGTTAGAGAGAGAAAGAAATAAAAGAAAATAGCGAAGTGGAGGGTGAAACGGGGGGAGAAAACAGAAAAGGAGGTGGTGTGAGGAAATATATTTTTTTATAAAAAAACAGATAAGGATTATGACAGTCTACTACTCCACATTTTGGTGATTTGTAAAGTAATGTATTATATTTTCGTTTTAGGTTTGATTTATGTTGGAGACAATATGTATTAATGTATTCAAGGTTCATTTTTTCACGTGCTGAAAATGTTGAGAATGTTCAAATTAATTGAAGAAATACTTATTATATGGGATTATGAAAGTGTGGATTATATTTGTGTTCATAGGATTGAAATTCATGGAGTGTTAATGTATCCAACATACGAGTCTAATTATTTCTCGAATTTTTAATCAAGTTTTGAAAAAGATTTGCATTAGAAATTATTTATCCACACAACACTATCACTCGAGATCATATCCAAACATAAATATTATCTTTTCTACAAGGTAATGCCTTAATTTTTTTTCTCAAAAACATCCCATTTTGAAAATATATTTACGTTCATGCTTTTTTTAAGGATGGTATGCATGCGATTGACGACACTCATATCGTTGCATGCATGTATTCCCTAAAACAAATAAATACTATTTTGTGGTAGAAAAACTAACAGAACATGGAATATAACATGTTTGTTCATTTGATATGTTATTCACATATGTCATGTCTTGTTAGGAAAGATTTGCCAATGACTCTCTCATACACCCTGAATGTATTAGGTATCCTAAGAATAAATTTTCTATGCATAAAGGAAATATATAATTATGTGTTATTTATGTTTTACTTAAACATTTCACTTCATCATAAATTTTTATATATTATGTAGACTAGTACTATCTTGTTGATTCTAGATATACAAATATGACTGGTTGTTAGCACAGTATGGCAGTCAAAGATACGATTTAGGCCATTTTTAGAGAAAGAAGACATCAACCTCGAGGTAAGGAAGAAGTGTTTAACTATCAACATTTTTCACTGTGAAATGTTATTGAACGTCGTTTTGGGTGTTGAATGATCGATTTCCTATTCTTAAACAAATGCCTCCTTACCCAATCAATACACAAAAATATTTACCAACAACATGTTGTACTGTTCACAATTACATTAGATTGAATGATCGCCAATATGATATCTTCAATGATTTTAGCAGTGAATCAATGATCGTTGAAGATGTACAAAATTTCTGGGACAATTTACAGAGGAATGTAATGGAGTTAGATGTAAGTCAATATCATTTAAGGCGAATGACTCAAGTAAGAGACAATATTGTAGATCAAATTTGGGCAACATTTGAAAGGTAAATACAATTTTATTATTATTTTTAATTTTGATTAGTTATTTTTTTAGTATAATTTTATATCAGGATATTGATACCTACTTTTTATATTTATTTTAATGTATATTATATCATTTTTATATTTTACCTACTAAATAGTTTTCAAACAAAATTTTGTTTCTTTTTTCTAGAAACAAGAAACATAATAGTTATCAAACATATTACTATTTTTAATTCTTAAAAAATAGAAAACATGAAACACGAAATAGGAAATGAAAATGTTAGAAGAAGAGGAAGAGAAAACATTAGAGAATGGATCGAACAAGAATCCTCTTTATTCTTGTATAATTCATCTTACAATCAACTGGTATATATAAGCTTTGTTATTTACCAGACTAACAACTCTTGATAACTAATAACCCCCTCTTAACAACATTTTAACTAAGTATTAACAAACCTAACCATGGTAGTTAGTGAAGCTCTCTTAATATCCCCCCGCAAGCCAATGTCATCTGCAGCAAACACTCTTAGCTTGGAACGTAACGGTAAAAAGGTCTTGATAGACAGTGGCTTGGTCAGGATGTCGGCAATTTGAGAAGTGGCAGGGAGATGCATGATCCTGATTTTCTGTTGGAGAACAAGGTCACGGACAAAATATATATCAAGTTCAACATGTTTTGTCCGTGAATGTAGGATCGGATTTGCACTTAGGTGAACAACTCCTAGATTGTCACACCAGAGGATGGGGGGTGATTGGAGAGTAATTCGAAGTTCTTTCAGGAGGGAGGACAGCCACATTAGTTCAGTAGTTGCATAAGCAAGACTTCGAAACTCTGCTTCAGTGCTTGACCTTGAGATAGTTGCTTGTTTCTTGGATCCCCATGTAACAAGATTGTCTCCAAAATAGACACAAACACCTGTTGTTGATCGTTGATCATCCGGGTCGGAGGCGCAGTCCGCATCAGCAAATGCTTGAATAGATAGTGTTTTTGGTTTGGATAATAGTAATCCATGTCGAGAGGTCCCCTTCAAGTATCTGAGGATGCGTTTCACTGCTTGCCAATGTGACACCTTTGGTTTGTGCATAAATTGACACACACGATTGACAACATAAGAAATCTCAGGTCTTGTAATGGTGGCATACTGTAAGGCTCCAACAATACTTCTGTACATATGAGGATCGACGAATTCAGTACTGCCTTGGGCGGAGAGAATGGTGTTACTGACCATTGGTGTAGGCATGGGGTTTGCAGCAAGCATGTTTGTTTTCTCCAGTAAGTCAGTGATGTATTTAGTCTGTGACAGAAAGAGACCATCTGTTTTCGGGTAGGAAACTTCAATACCAAGGAAATAGCTCAACCTTCCTAAATCCTTGAGAGCAAAGGTCTGATGCAGTGTTGAGATTAGCTCCGAAATCTCATAGGATGAGGAGCCAGTAATGACTATGTCATCAACATAGATGAGGATATAGCAAGCTGACGTAGTGGTGATTTTTGTGAAGAGGGAGGAATCAACTCTTGAATTAACAAAGCCATGGTTGGTGAGGAATACCTTCAGTCTATCGAACCATGCCCGAGGGGCTTGTTTGAGGCCATAGAGTGCCTTCTTGAGTTTGCAAACAAGAGGAGTAACTGTGCCACTCTTTATAGTGAAACCTGCTGGTTGTTCCATGAAAACCTCCTCAGTTAGTAGACCATGTAAAAATGCATTGTTAATGTCCAACTGCCGGATCTCCCAGTTGTTCATCAGGGCAATTGTCAGTAGAACTTTCACGGTTATTGGCTTAACAACAGGGCTATAAATTTCTGAGAAATCAATGTCTGCTGTTTAATGGAACCCCTTTGCCACCAGCCTTGCTTTGTATCTTGAGACTGAGCCATCAGAATTCCTGTTGAGCTTAAACACCCATTTGCAACCAATAATCTTCTTATGGGAGGGAAGAGGAACTAAATCCCATGTATCATTCCGTTGTAAAGCTTGATATTCATCTTCCATTGCAGCCACCCAAGGTGGTGATGTCAATGCTTCCTTCACAGAGGAAGGTTCGACCTTATTCAAGTCTGTGAGAAAGACCCTCGGTTTTCGAATTCCATTCTTTGATCTGGTGATCATCACATGTTCATTTACCTGTGGCAGACAAGGGGGCAATGGAACAGGGGCACTAGAGTCTGGGATAGGTAGGGGAGCTGGTGGATTATTTGGCTGAGTAGCAGGAGATAAGGCAGGTATGACAGGGTGTGGGTTGGCAGGGGGAGAAGTGTGCACTTGGGTTTGGTTTGGTTTTGCTGTGGAAAGTAAGGGTATGGAGGAAATAGAAACAGAGGTTGGTTGTGTTGATTGTTGTGGTATGCAAAAAGGGAATTGGTTCTCATTAAAAAGAACATGTCTAGAGATGATGGTTTTGCCATTGTGGTCAAGGCACTTTTAACCTTTATGAGTTGCACTATAGCCAATGAAAGTACAAGGTGAGGGACGCAATTGCAGTTTATGATGGTTAAACGGACGCAAATAAGGAAAACATAAGCAACCAAATACTTTTAATGAATTATAATCTGGTTTGATAGAGAACAGTACCTCGAGAGGAGTCTGACCATGAAAGACTTGTGAAGGCAGTCGATTAATGAGGAAGACTGATGTGGAAAAGGCATCATCCCAAAATGGTAAGGGTCGATTAGAGTGAGATAATAGGGTGAGACCCATATCTACTATATGCCTATGTTTGCGCTCGACAACTCCATTTTGCTAGGATGTGTAGGGACAAATAAATCGATGTAATATTCCCTGTTGTTTGAGAAAGGAGGAGAATGCACGAAATTCTCCTCCCCCATCTGTTTGCAGACACTGAATTTTGGTGCGCAGGAGATTCTCAGCTTAGTTTTTAAACGTAATGAATGTTTGGAAGGCCTCAGATTTGGAACGAAGAAAGTAGATCCATGTGTGTCGAGAGTACATGTCAACAAAACTCATGTAATATTGAAAACCATTTTGACTAGAAGTATGAGCTGGGCCCCATAAGTCACATTCAATCAGTTCAAGAGGTGCCTTATAGGTGGTTGTAGAACGAGAAAAGGGAAGTTTATGGGACTTTCCAATAGCACAAGAACTACACAAAGAGGGAGTTTTATTAAGGGGTAAAGAAACATTACACTTATGTAAAATATGATTGACAACAGAAAAAGATGGATGACCTAATCTGTTATGCCAGAGAGTATGATCATTTGAATATAGAGGGTAAGGAGTAGAACACTTAGATGCTAAGTGAGCAGAGGAGGACTGAAGAGTCTGAGCTGTGAGAGGGTTGACTGAGATAGAGGGATGAGCCTTTTCCAGCATGAATTGATATAGTCCTTCATGTAGACGGCCTCTGAGCAGTATTTTCCTAGTTTCCTGTGATTTGACAAGACAGAAATTAGGATGGAATTCAAAATAGCAATGGTTATCTTTGGTAAATTGGCTTACACTGAGAAGGTTTTTCTTGATATCAGGGACATGGAGAAGATTGTTAATAGAAAATAGATGAGGAGGGGAGGAGGTTGATATATTCGAAGGAATAAAAAAAGATTGGCCAGTGTGTAAGATTTGTAAACCTGTTCCATTGCCCACAAAGATCTGCTCACCTCCATTGTACTCATTTTGGAATGATAGATTTTGTAAGTCATGTGTAATGTGATTAGTTGCACCTGAATCCGGATACCAACCGACATTGTCATTTGATGTTGTTGAGGTCATGAGGGCTTGAAAATGAGGTTGCACAACCTGATTTGCCTGCTGAAAGACAGGTCCAGACCTTTGAAAACCTGTGGTAGGATTTTGATATCCTGTTGTCCCTCCAAGAAGTTGTTTGTGAAAATTTGGATCATACAGTGAGTAACATTTCATTGTTGTATGACCGAATTTGCCACAGATCTGGCATTGTGGTTTAGAGTTGTTCCAGCCTCGACCACCTCCTCTTCTTCCTCGGTTTCCACTACGATTTCCTCCTCTGTCATTGCTTTGGTTATTAAACCACTGCTGATTTTGAGATTTTGGATTTGGTGGGTTGTTTTGAGTCTTTCTTTCTGACATGTTTGTTACAACATTTACTGTAGGTAGACTTCCATCGGAATTTACAGTGGTATTTCTTTCAATTCTTGCCTCATGAGTCATTAATAAAGCATAGATTTCATGTAAAGGTTTGACTTTTGTTTTGGCAGATATAATAGATACTATAGAGTCATATTCTGATCCTAATCCAGACAAAATGTAGACTATATGTTCATGGATTGATACAGGGTTTCCAACTTCATTTAAGGCACATACCAGATTTTTCACTTTTGCCACATAATCCTTGATCGATTGCCCTCCTTTCTTTAGGGTTTGTAATTGATTCTTCAGCTGCATTACTTTGGCCATGTTAGTCGTGGAGTATGTTTGTTCAAGATTTCTCCATATTTCTCTTGCCGTGGAACAACCAACCATTTGTGATACAATATCTTCACTCATCGATCCCACGAGCCAAGAACAGAGAAGCCGATCTTGTCTAACCCATATTTGATACTCTGGATTATCCACAAAGGTTGTAGTAACACCTTCATTCGAGCTTTCTTCTTGTCGTTGCACTCTCATTTCTGGTATGTCTTCATCGCTTAGAATGTGTTTCTCCAGTGAGTGCCCATAGATCGTATTCAAGACTTGCATTTTCCATGACAGATAATTACAATCAACTCTTGATAACTAATAATTCATCTTTATTAGAAAACAACAGAGAATGTTAGAAGAAGAGGAAGAGAAAACAGCAGAGAGTGGATCGAACAAGAATCCTCTTTATTCTTGTATAATTCATCTTACAATCAACCGGTATATATAAGCTTTGTTATTTACCAGACTAACAACTCTTGATAACTAATAACCCCTTCTTAACAACATTTTAACTAAGTATTAACAAACCTAACCATGGTAGTTAGTGAGCTCTCTTAATAGGAAACGATAAATAAGAAACAGGAAATAGAAACGTTATCAAATCGACCATAAAGTCTAAATGTATAATTTAATCAAATTTGTGAACCTTAAAAACACTTTTCAAATGTGTTTTTAAAGAACAAAAAGTACCTATATTTTAAAAGAATATGCAATGAATTTTGTAGAAGAAGTCGAGACCGCGTTCATCACTATAAAGTCAAAGAATTTGCAAAAAGCCTTTTTCTTTGTGTGTGTGGTGGGGATTGGATTTAAGAAAAAAATAAAGTACGTAAGCGCCGGCCTTCATTATAAATATAATTATCTTATAATTCCTCCGATCTTTAATTGTCTTCGAGTTCTAGTACAAACCCAAAAAAGACAAAAATCAATCGAGTTGAAGCTTTTTGTGTATTCACTTTACAAATTTGCATATTTGATTATTGTGAGTGTCTACTTAATTATTCAATTTTAAAAGATTTTTTTTTTCAATTATGACGTCTTGAGATTTTAAATTATTTCTATATTTTAATATGTATTACATTGATTGACAAAATGTATGTGATGCTTCCATATTCTTAAATCTTAGATGAGACAATATAATGTGTTACTCTATTAGATAAATAAGAAACATATCGACTTCATTTGATAATAATTTAGTTTTTTAGTTCTTTTATTTTTTAAAATTGTGGTTGTTTTCTTTACTATGGTTTTTACCCCTCCTATAGAAACATGTGGATTTTTAGCCAGATTTTCAAAACACAAAAAAATGTTTTTAAAAATTATTTTTATGTCTCATTTAATTACTATTTGGTTTTTGAAATTAAGCTCATAAACATTGTTTTTACCCTATAAGTTTCTTTATTTTGTTATCGATTTGTAACAAATATTTTCAAAATTCAAGTCAAGTTTTTAAAACTAAGAAAAAATAGTTTTAAAAACTTATTTTTATTTTTGAAATTGGGCTAAGAATTCAAGTGTTTTCTTAAGAAAAAAAAAACCATGATAAAAAAATGTTGAGAAAACAAACACCATTTTCAAAAACTAAAAACAAAAAAATATAGCTATCAAATAGAGCCTAAATTTTTTAGTTTTTTTTTTAAAAAAACTTAGTTTGGATTTTAAAAGAACTTTTAGAAAGTAAGCTATCAAAATAAAGAAACTCAACCTGAGTGAATGTAATATTATAGCTTAATTTTAAAAATAAAAAACAACAAAGTCAAATAATTATCAAATGAGACCTATATTATTGATTCATAAATTTTATATCTATATTCATCTATGTTTAACTGGCTTTCAATTCACAACAATGTTTTATAAAAAAGAAGTGTGTTGCATGATCGCTAGTCAAGACATCATTATTGAAATTGAAACAATTTGAAGGTTGTGATTAATTAAATAAACTGAAGACAAAATGGTATCAAAGTTTTATTAGTCAAAATTTTCTTTTCTTAAATTGATAGATTAAAGTTAATGTCGATTTTGACTAACATTCAATCTATGACTCCTCGTACCTTTTCTCATTCATGCATTATTGAAACATTTGGATTATGTATTTCACAAATATTCCAACATTGACACATAAAACTTCATAATATTTTTTCTTTAATCTTAATTTATTTTACCATAAACATGTTGGTTTTCATATATTTTTCCCCCCTTGTTAGTGTGATAAAAGTGTATTAATTCGTGATTTGTGTACTAAAAAAAGTGTGATGGATTTATAAATATGTTTTTATAGAAAGAATAAAAAATCATAAGATATAGAAATGAATTTATTCCAACACATACTTGGGGTTTGAAGATTTTAAGTAAAAAAGAAAACGAAAGTTGTGTTGTGAAAATAGGATGGAAACCGGGTATAATTTTACCAATATTTAAATACTAGTATAATATAATAATAAAAATAATAATAAAAATGTTTGGAAATAGAATATATATAATATAAATATGAGATAGTGGAATTATATGAAAAATTAAAAGAAATAAAATTGAGAAAATGGAGGAACTAGAAGAGAATTGGTCAAAATTTCACCAATGGTATGTTTTATTCATCCACCAAAAGTCACTATTTACAGGCAATTTGGAGAGCATGATGTAGTCCATTTGGACACCAATCTATGACCTTTGTTGGATACATGGGAGACACTTTGGCTAGGGATAATTTGCCACATGGCATGGAAGTCAAAAGGGCATGTGGAAATGAGCATTTACATGATAATGTTTACAATACTCCCCCTTAAATGCCCATTTATATAACATATGCCTCGTTAAAACCTTACTAGGAAAAACCCAATGGGATAAAAACCCCAGTGAAGGAAAAAGAGTACATATTTTATATAATACATTTACTCCCCCTCATGAAGACATCACTTGAGATCTATGAGTTGTCGCATCCCAATATTTTGAATCAATTTCTCAAATGTTGTAGTTGGTAATGCATTTGTAAATATGTCCTCCAAGTTATCCTTTGAACAAATCTATTGTACTGAGATGTCGTCATTTTCTTCAAGGTCATGAGTGTAGAAAAGCTTCAGTGAGATATCCTTTATTGTATCTCCTTTGATATACCCTCATTTTATTTGAGTTATACATGTTGTGTTGCTTCGTATAATATTGTCGGAGGATGTTTACTAGAAGACATGTCACATGTTTCACGAATGTGTTGATCATTGATCTTAGCCATACACATTCTCGATTTGCCTCGTGAATTGTGAGGATTTCAGCATGATTCGAAGAAGTGGTCGTGATGGTCTGTTTCACTGATCGCCATGATATAAGAGTTCCTCCACATGTAAATATATAACATGTCTGAGATCTAGTTTTGTGTGGATCAGATAGATAACCAGAATCTACATAACCAACTAGATCATAATTTGATTTGTTAGAATAAAATAAACCCATATCAATTGTCCCTCGAAGATATCGGAGTACATGCTTAACTCCATTCCAATGTCTTTTTGTAGGACATGAACTATATCTAACTAATAAATTTACTGAAAATGCAATATCTGGTCTTGTGTTATTGACTAGATACATAAGTGCACCAAATTGCACTAAGATATGGTACTTTAGGACCAAGTAGTTCTTCATTGTCATCTCGAGGTCGAAATATATCTTTTTTTATATCCAGTGAACGAACTTCCATTGAAATGTTCAATGGATGTGTTTTATCCATATAGAATCTTTCTAAGATTTTCTTTGTATAAGTTGATTGATAAACAAATATCTCATCTGCTAAATGTTCAATTTGCAAACCAAGGCTAAATTTTGTTTTTCCAAGATCTTTCATCTCGAATTCTTTCTTAAGATATTCTATCGTCTTGGATAACTCTTCAGGAGTTCCAATTATATTTAAGACATCAACATATATAGTTATAATAGCAAATCCTGACTCATATTTTTTTATAAAAACACACACGACCATATTGGATTATTTTGATATCCTTCTTTCAACATATATTCACTCAGACGATTATACCACATTCGTCCTGATTGTTTTAATCCATATAATGATCTCTATAACTTTATTGAATATAATTTCCGAGAACTTGATTCATATGTTTCTAGTATTTTAAACCCTTCCGGGATTTTCATATAAATGTTATTATCCAGAGATCCATATAAATACGTCGTGACTACATCCATTAGATGCATATCAAGTTTTTCATATACAGTCAGATCAATCAAATATCTTAGCGTTATTGCATCCACCACAGGATAATATGTCTCCTCATAATCAATACCAGGCCTTTGCGAGAATCCTTGTGCAACAAGTCTCGCTTTATATCTTGTGACTTCATTATTTTCATTTCTTTTCCTTGCAAATACCCATTTGTATCCCACAGGTTTGACACCATCTGGTGTTAGGACTACTGGTCCAAAAACCTTACGTTTTGAAAGTGAGTTCAACTCTGCTTGGATTGTTTCTTTCCACTTTGGCCAATCCTTTCTACGTTGACATTCTTCGATAGATTTTGGATCAAAATCATCACTTTTATGAATAATATCGTGAACAACATTATAAGCAAAAATGTTGTCAACAATGATATCATTTCGGTTCCATCTCTTTCCTGTTGTAACATAATTTTTAGAAATTTCATTATTATCCTCAAGCGTTTGATTTTCTGTAACGCCCCTACTTTTCTATGACTAGACTCTTAGGGACATCACTACACATGCATGTATTTATAGGCCAAGAGATAAAAGATCTTAAAAGAAAACCTCCAAATAAATATAAATAGTCTTTAGGGATCCCAAATCAAAACATTTAAAACTGGTAAAAGGGGTAGTTTAACATGGCCTATTAAAAATCTGTAAGTAAATTTAAACTCCAAAACATAAAGAGGCAACATCAGTTATAAAGGAAATATGTGGAAAATATGTCTATTCCCATGGTTTTAGTAACGCGCCTCCGTCACTCGCCCTGCACGTCCTTGGCCTTACCTGAAAAACATTTTTAAAAGAAAGGGTGAGTATTGCAAAACAATACCCAGTAAGTGACCTCGCTACCGAGGTTTGGGATATGCATACACATACAATCATGACTTTTAAACTTGTTCGAAATGTACATATGCGGGACCTAAAACTTTCTCATATTGTCAGGTCTTTAATCCATGACTTCCTTTTTATTTGTGTGGCCGACTGGTCATCCTGAGTCATTTCGTTTTGAGTCCCTCACAGACCCCTGTAATAATTTGAGTCCCTCACAGACCCCTGTAATTTGACCCATGGGGTCTCTATTGCATGTTTGACCATGCACATAATGCTCTCGGGAGACCAATGTCCACACTTTTCATTAATTCATTTCATGACATACATAACATGCATGAGGTCCCATCATTCACATAATAATAGTGTACATGTCACAAACATCATCGTCAATATGCAAATCATACTTTTCTCATAGACAGTTTGAAGATCATACTTTTGTAGGAAATCATGAAATATTCTCATACAAATTCATCATCATCTCCTCACATGAAATACTTAATACTCTTTTTATAGAATACAAGGATATTCTCACATAAAATACTAGTTCATACTCACATAAAATATTGAGATATTTTCACGTAGAACATCAAGGCATTCTCACATAAAATATTGGAATATTCTCGTGTAAAATCATTAAATCTCTTTAAGTAAAATATCGTACTAATTTCACATAAAATATTGAAGTTCGTTTTCTTTAATCCCATTTAAAAAGATTCGGCACAAGGTCCCTTATCTTAGTTCCGATTTCGCTCCAAAACCTAACCGAATTCCTTGACTACTCTTCCTTTAGTGGGACCTGATTCACACAACAATTCGAAATTATTCACCGAGCCTTCACTAAATCCATAATTGTAGAAGTACCTAACTCAAGTCCTTACAATTTCATGCCCCGCTTACCTCGGGTTCAACGCGAGGACTTAATATTCCTTAGTTTGTTTTGGCGTTTGACCTCCAATTCCGCTCCAAGTTTAGTCCCTACAAGTTGTGTTCGAAACCGTAGTTAAACCCTCAATTAGACTCTTAGATACATAATAGATCACGAATAAATCTTCATCGAAAACGAAACTCAACACGAACACTCACCGGCTGTAAACCTAGCGGCTGACAAAACGCGGTGGTCGGCGTGCGTGAAGTCCGGCGAAGTCTGCTGCAGGTGCTCGCGGATCGTCGGACGGCTGGAGCTTCGGGCTGCTGCAGGCGCGAACGGCACTTGCAATCGGATGGTTGTGGCGAGTTACTTCGGCTGGTGTTCTCCGGCGTGATTGCGCGCGCGCAGTCCAATCAAGATAAGTTCGTGGATCGGCGGTGGCTACGGAGAGCTTCGAGTTCACGCGGCGGCGTGATCCTTTCGGTGCGGCGGTGGCTTGCGCGGCGACGCGAGACCGGCGAATCCTCGCGGCGTGGCGGTGGGACGAATAACCTCGTTCGTTGGTCTGCCGGCGGAAGCCGCTGCTGCAGGACTTCTCGTGGATCGGCGGCGGTGCTTCGGCTTCGGGGCTGCGATCGGCGGACGAATCGAACTCACGACGCGCGCGCGACCCACGATTGGATGGCTGGGCGTTTCCGGCGTGCTCTTCGTACGCGAGTTTGATCGGCGGCGAAATCCTATTCGCAAACCGGTGGTGAAATGGACATGCGGCTCCCCGTGGGCGTGAGCTTGGTGGGCGTGGAGTTGCACAAATATTTTAGGGTTTAGGTTTTGATTAGGGCAAAATAGGAGAAGAAGGAGGAGGAGAATTAGGGTTAGGGTTAGGGTTATCCTTCTTCTTCTTTCAACTTAAGGACCTTATATACTCCCAATTAGGTTAAATCCAAATGTCCACTATAACCTCATTTAGGCAATAATCACTAAAGTGCCGTTGACACGTCCCTCATCTTCTAATTTTATAATTAGTCGTCTAAAGAAGAATGTTTCACTTTAAACTAAGTAAAATCAAAGACTCACTAACACCGAGCTTGATGAAAATCCATTAATCTGACTAAACACAAAGGTTGAGCATGTTAAATAAAATAAATAGCTAGTACCTGTGGCTGTGGTCGTCACATTTTCATCAATACTCTTTTGAGTAGTTGTATTCTAGATTTCTTCTGGAACATCCATACCTTTTATTGAATCATTTTGATTCTCAACTACTTTTTTTTTTCGAGGATTTTTATCTTTGGAACTCATTGGTCTACCACGCTTCTAGCGTGTTCCAAATTCATTATTGACAACTTGTTGCTTTGGGATATCAATTTTTTATGGAACATTTGTTGCTGGTATATATGATTTAATCACTCTTTTAGCATTTGTGAATGCATCTGGTAATTGATTTGCTATATTTTGCAAATGAATTATCTTTTGAACTTCAAGTTCACATTGATCTCTACGAGGATCTAAATGAGATAATAATGATGCATTCCATGTAATTTCTTTTACCAACTTCTTAATTCCTCCCCCTAATATTAGAAAATTTGTTTCATTAAAATGACAATCAACAAATCGTGCAGTAAATACATCATCCGTCAGGGGTTCAAGATATTTAATAATTAATGGGGAATCATATCCAACATATAATCCTAACCTCCTTTGAGGACCCATCTTAGTACGTTGTGGTGGAGCAATTGGAACATATACTACACATCCAAAAATTCTCAGATGGGATACATTTGCTTACTGGCCATAAGCTAATTGTATGGGAGAATATTTATTATAGGCTACTGGCCTAATATGTAATAATGATACATCGTGCAAAATAACATGACCCCAGATCGATGTAGGAAGTTTAGCTCTCATAAGCAATGGTCTTGCAATTAATTGCAGACGTTTTATAAATGATTCTGCTTGACCATTTTGTGTATGCACATGAGCTACATGATGTTTAACATTATCCCAATTGACATACAATAATTATTAAAAGTTTGGGATGTAAATTCACCAACATTATCAAGTCGAATAGTCTTAATTGTATAACCAGAAAATTGTGTTCTTAAGTTAATTATTTGAGCAAGTAATCTTGCAAATGCAAGATTTCGACTTGATAATAAGCATACATGTGACCATTTGCTGGATGCATCAATTAATACAATAAAATATCTAAATGGACCACTTGGTGAGTTAATAGGTCCACAAATCACCTTGAATTCGCTCTAAAAATGCTGGTGATTCAATCTCCACTTTAGCTGGTGATGGTCTAATAATTAATTTTCCTTGAGAGCAAGCATCACATGACAACTCATTGGATTGAAGAATTTTCTTGTTCTTTAAAGGATGTCCATGTGAATTTTCAATAATTTTCCTCATCATTATCGATCTTTGATGACGTAGTCGATCATGCCAAACACTGAATATTTTTAGATTCATAAACTTTTGGTTCATTGTTGCATAACTTTCGATTATTCGTATATGAGTATAATATAATCCAGAAGAAAAAGCTGGCAGTGTTTCTAATATACGTTTTTCATGTGAAACAATAGATGTGATATAGAGATACTCTAAATTATTTTTACGATCAGTTTCAACATGATAACCATTGTTACGTATATCTTTGAAACTCAATAAATTTCTATTTGATTTGCTAGAGAACAAAGCATTATTAATTTTAAATCTTGTTCCTCTAGGCAAGATAAAACTTGTTTTTCCAAGACCTTCAATCAGATTTGCAGACCTGATATAGTATTGATTGTTGCTTCCAACATTGTCAATCTAGTAAAATATTTTTTGCTTATGAGTATTGTGTGTGTAGTTGCGCAGTCTGCCAGACATAAATCCTCATTGCTCATTTTTGGGTTACTCAACATATTGAAATTGTCCATATTTCTTCATTGATAAGAAAAGAAAGCGATTACGAAAAGTCTTAAATATATATACAAAAACAACAAAAACATACTATAATTACAAGTAGTACTTAATTATATATCTTCATACAAAACATTATCTACTTGTTTGATTGCATCAATTCTCTCACCAGGAGATTCAAAATAATCAATCACATCAAGATGCATCATATTGGAAGGGTCAAACACATCATCTTCTTGAATGACAAGATTTACCTCCACATTCTTCCCTTTTCATTTTTCCTTCGGGGAAGCTTGATAGATATCAATAAGGTGTTTTGACGTACGACAGATACGTGACCAGTACCCAGTCATTCCGCACTGGAAACATTTATGTTTATCACATTTTGAACTCCTATCTTGTAAAGCTTTTCCTTTATGATCATCACTACGTGTGGGTTTCTTAAAATTACAATGCCCACCACGAAAATAGGTATTTCTTCCTCTACCGCGGTCACGACCTTGACCATGATTATTAAAATTCA
This sequence comes from Trichosanthes cucumerina, assembly GCA_036507285.1. Taxonomy (NCBI): domain Eukaryota; kingdom Viridiplantae; phylum Streptophyta; class Magnoliopsida; order Cucurbitales; family Cucurbitaceae; genus Trichosanthes; species Trichosanthes cucumerina. The sequence goes on along the minus strand of CM071836.1, from coordinate 11,172,818 downwards.
CAGCATTCATTTCAAGAAATGGTGTTGCTCCAGTTGGTCGAGATTCATGATTTTTCATTAATAGCTCGTTATTTTGTTCAGCCACGAGAAGACTTGAATTAAATTCTAAATAATTTTTAAAGCTTTTCTCTCGATATTACTGCTACAAGAGCATATTCGAGACATGAAAAATGGAAAATGTCTTCTTTAACATATCAACATCAGTAATCCTTTCTCCGCATAATTTTAATTTTGAACTAATTCTAAATAGTGCGGAATTATATTCACTTACTGATTTGAAGTCCTGCAAGCTCAGGTTCATCCAATCATAACGAGCTTTTGGAAGAATAACTGTTTTTTGGTGATCATACCTTTCTTTCAAACTTTGCCATAGAATGTAGGGATCTTTCATTGTATGATACTCCATTTTCAATCCCTCGTGAAGACGATGGCGAAGGAAGATCATGGCTTTTGCTTTTTCTTGATGTGATGCATCATTTTCTTCTTTAATTGTTTCTCCAAGATTCATGGAATCTAAATAGATCTCAGCGTCAAGGACCCATGACAAGTAGTTATTTCCATTAATATCCAGGGCTGCAAATTCTAATTTTGCAAGATTTGACATAGTAATTCTATCAAAAGGCATTATATTTATATTAGAAAATTAATATAAACTAGACATGCAAAATAACATTAAAAAAAATAGCTTACCCGGAGGACCTACCTTCAGTGAAAAAATCGGCAGAGCTTCGTGCTGATAACATGTTGTGAAAATAGGATGAAAATCGGGTATAATTTTACCAATATTTAAATACTAATATAATATAATATAATATTATTATAATAATAATAATAAAGTGTTTGCAAATAGAATATATATAATATAAATATGAGATAGTGGAATTATATGACAAATTAAAAGAAATAAAATTGAGAAAGTAGAATAGAATTGGTCTAAAATTTCACCAATGGTATGTTTTATTCATCCACCAAAAGCCACTATTTATAGGCAATTTGGAGAGCATGATGTGGTCCATTTGGACACCAATCTATGACCTTTGTTGGACACATGGGAGACACTTTGGCTAGAGATAATTTGCCACATGGCATAAGAGTCAAAAGGGCATGTGGAAATGAGCATTTACATGATAATGTTTACAATAAGTTGTTTTTTTTTCTAGGTTTAATTATTACTGTTTTTTTTTAAAATAATTTTTCATACAAAACTGACAGACATGATATGCAAGGCAAGAACATTTTGTCTATTATTATTATTATTATTATTGCTATTATTGCTGTTGTGAAATTAAGGGGCAAAAACAGACACCAAAAACTTTACCAAATCATATAATAATAATATAAATAAAAAAAGTGAAATTATATGGCAAAATTAAATAAGGAATAAATTAGAGAGAAGTGGAAGAGAAAAAAATGTATTGGAGAAATTTCACCCAATTGTGTGTCTTTCATGATCTATCAAATGTCATTATTTATAAGCAATTTGACAAAGATGAGTTGGTACATCAACTAAGCATTGGTAAATATTGGACACATGGAGGACACTTTGGCTATGGGGTATTTGCCACTTGGCATGGGTATCAAATGACATATGGAATGAGCATTTACATTACACATGTTTACAATACTCCCCCTTAAATGCCCATTTATATAAAATGTCTCGTTAAAACCTTACTAGAAAAAAACTCCAATGGAAAAAAATTCTAGTGAAGGAAAAAGAATACATATTTTATATAAATAATACAATATATTTACCCCCTCATGGAAACATCACTTGAGATCTCTGAGTCGTCGCATCCCAATACTGTGAACTAATTTCTCAAATGTGGTAGTTGGTAATGCCTTTGTAAATATGTCCGCCAAGTTATCCTTCGAACAAATCTGTTGTACTGTGATGTCAACATTTTCTTCAAGGTCATGAGTGTAGAAAAACTTTGGAGAGATATGTTTCGTTCTATCTCCTTTAATATATCCTCCTATGATTTGAACTATACATGTTGTGTTGTCTTCGTATAATATTGTTGAAAGAGGTTTACTCGAAGATAAGCCACATGTCTCACGAATGTGTTGTGTCATCGATCTTAGACATACACATTCTCGACTCGCTTCACGAATAGCGAGAATTTCAGCATGATTTGAAGAAGTGACCATTATAGTCTATTTCACTAATCACCATGATATAAGAGTTCCTCCACATGTAAATAGATAACCTGTCTGAGATCTAGGTTTGTGTGGATTAGATAGATAACCAGAATCTGCATAATCAACTAGATCATAATTTGATTTGTTATAATAAAATAAACTTATATCAATTGTCCCTCGAAGATATCAGAGTACATGCTTAACTTCGTTCCAATGTCTTTTTGTAGGACATGAACTATATCTAGCTAATAAATTTACTGAAAATGTAATATCTGGTCTTGTGTTATTGACTAGATACATAAGTGCACCAAATTGCACTAAGATATGGTACTTAAGAACCAAATAGTTCTTCATTGTCATCTCGAGGTCGAAATATGTCTTTCTTTACATCTAGTGAACGAACTTCCATTGGAATGTTCAATGGATGTGCTTTATCCATATAGAACTTTTTTAAGATTTTCTCTGTATAAGTTGATTGATGAACAAATATCTCATCGGATAAATGTTCAATTTGCAAACCAAGACAAAATTTTATTTTTCCAAGATCTTTCATCTCGAATTCTTTCTTAAGATATTCTATTGCCTTGGATAACTCTTCAAAAGTTCCAATTATATTTAAGTCATTAACATATATAGTTATAATAACAAATCCTGACTGAGATTTCTTTATAAAAACACACGGACATATTGGATTATTTTGATATTGTTCTTTCAACAGATATTCACTCAAGCGATTATAGCAAATTCGTCCTGATTATTTTAATCCATATAATGATCTCTATAACTTTATTGAATACAATTCTCGATAACTTGATTCATATGTTTCTAGTATTTTAAATCCTTCCGGGATTTTCATATAAATGTTATTATCCAGAGATCCATATAAATACGCAGTGACTACATCCATTAGATGCATATCAAGTTTTTCATATACAGTCAGACCAATCAAATATCTTAGCGTTATTGCATCCACCACAGGAGAATATGTCTTCTCATAATCAATACCAGACCTTTGCGAGAATCCTTGTGCAACAAGTCTCGCTTTATGTCTTGTGACTTCATTCTTTTCATTACAAATACCCATTTGTACCCCACAGGTTTGACACCTTCTGGTGTTCGAACTACTGGTCCAAAAACCTCATGTTTTGAAAGTGAGTTCAATTCTGTTTGGATTGCTTCTTTTCACTTTAGCCAATCCTTTCTACGTTGACATTCTTCGATAGATTTTGAATCAAACTCGTCACTTTCATGAATAATATCGTGAACAACGTTATAAGCAAAAATGTTGTCAACAATGATATCATTGCGGTTCCATCTCTTTTCTGTTATAACATAGTTTATGGAAATTTCATTATTATCATCAAGTATTGGTCTTTCATCAATACTTTTATTAGTAGTTGTATTCTGGATTTCTTCTAGAACATCCATACCTTTTATTGAATCATTTTGATTCTCGACTACTTTTCTTTTTCGAGAATTTTTATCTTTAGAACTCATTGGTCTACCATGCTTCTGGCGTACTCTAAACTCATTATTGACAACTTGTTCCTTTGGATATCAATTTTTTATGGAGCATTTGCCGTTGGTATATATGATTTAGTCACTCTTTTAGCATCTGTGAATACATCTGGTAATTGATTTGCTATATTTTGCAAATGAATTATCATTTGAACTTCAAGTTCACATTTATCTCTACGAGAATCTAAATGAGATAATAACGATGCATTCCATGTAATTTCTTTTCCCAACTTCTTAATTCCTCCCCCTAATGTTGGAAAATTTGTCTCATTAAAATGACAATCAGCAAATCGTGCAGTAAATACATCACCCGTCAGGGGTTCGAGATATTTAATAATTGATGGGGAATCAAAACCAACATATATTCCTAAACCTCTTTTGAGGACCCATCTTAGTACGTTGTGGTGGAGCAATCAGTACATATACTGCACATCCAAAAATTCTTAGATGAGAAATATTCGACTCCTGGCTATAAGCTAACTGTAATGGGGAGTACTTATGATAAGCTACTGGTCTAATACGTAATAATGATGCAGCGTGCAAAATAGTATGATCCCATACCGATGTAGGAAGTTTAGCTCTCATAAGCAATGGTATTGCAATTAGTTACAGACGTTTTATAAATGATCATGCTAGACCATTTTGTGTATCAACGTGAGCTACAGGATATTCAACACTTATCCCAATTGACATACAATAATTATTAAAAGTTTGAGATGTAAATTCACCAGTATTATCAAGTCGAATGACCTTAATTGTATAATCAGGAAATTGTGCTCTTAATTTAATTATTTAAGCAAGTAATCTTGCAAATGCAAGATTTTAACTTGATCATAAGCATACATGTGACCATCTGTTGGATGCGTCAATTAATACCATAAAATATCTAAATGGATCAGTTGATGGGTTAGTAGGTCCACAAATATCATCTTGAATTCACTCTAAAAATGTAGGGGATTCAATCCCCACTTTAGCTAGTGATGGTCTAATAATTAATTTCACTTGAGAGCAAGTATCACATGACAATTTATTGGATTGAAGAATCTTTTGGTTCTTTAATAGATGTCCATGCGAATTTTCAATTATTTTTCTCATCATTATTGATCCTAGATGACCTAATCGATCATGCCAAACAATGAACATTTCTGGATTCATGAACATCTGGTTCATTGTTGCATAGCTTTCTATTACTCGTATATGAGTATAATATAATCCAAAAGAAAAAACAGGCAGAGTTTCTAATATACGTTTTTCATGTGAAACAATAGATGTGATATAGAGACACTCTATAGTATTTTTACGATCAGTTTCAACATGATAACCATTGTTACGTATATCTTTGGAACTCAATAAATTTCTCTTTGATTTGCTAGAGAACAAAACATTATTAATTGAAAATGTTGTTCGTATAGGCAAGATAAAACTTGTTTTTCCAAAACCTTCAATCAAGTCTGCAGAACCTGATATAGTATTGACTTTTGTTTCTAGCATTGTCAATTTAGAAAAATATTTTCTGTTTATAAGTATTGTGTGCGTAGTTGCACAGTCTGCCAGACATAGACCTTCATTGTTCATTTTGTAGTCATTCAACATATGAAAACTGTCCATATTTCTTCATTAAACAAAAATAATTACAATAAGAGATACATCATACAAAAAGATCAAAGCTAAAAAGAACATAAAAATAAACATTAGTACTAGACATTCTCAAAATCAAAAGAAGCACTTGTTAATCCATCAATTGCTTCAATCTTCTCTTTCGGAGATGCAAACAAGTTTGCCACATCCAAATTTGTCATATTGGATGGGTCAAATATATCATTATCTTAATAAGCAAGATTTGCTTCCACATTTTTTCCTTTTCCCTTCAGGGAAGCTTGATAAAGATCGATTAAATATTTGGATGTACGACAAATACGTGACCAATGTCCAGTCATTCCACATCGAAAACATTTATTTTCATCACCTCTTGCCTCTGTGGAGTTTTTCCTTTATGATCATCATTTCGTATGGGTTTCTTGAAATTTGGATAATTATAATGCCCACCATGAAAATAATTGTTTCTTCCCCTACTGCGGTCACGACCTCGACCACGATTATTAAAATTCACAACATTCACTTCACGGAATGGTGTTACTCTAGTTGGTCGAGATTCATGATTTTTCATTAATAGCTCGTAATTTTGTTCAACCATGAGAAGACATGAAATCAGTTTTGAATACTTTTTAAAGTATTTCTCTCGATATTGTTGCTGCAGGAGCATATTCGAGACATGAAAGATAGAAAATGTCTTCTCTAACATATCCACATCAGTAATGCTTTCTCCACATAATTTCAATTTCGAACTAATTTTGAATAATGCGGAATTATATTCACTTACTGATTTAAAATCTTGCAACCTCAGGTGCATCCAATCATAACGAGCTTTTGGAAGAATAACAATTTTTTGATGATCATACCTTTCTTTCAAGTTCTTCTACAGGACGTAAAGATCTTTTATCGTTAGATATTCCATTTTCAATCCCTCGTGGAGATGATGACGAATGAAGATCATGGCCTTAGCCTTTTCTTGACTGGATGTCGTATTCCCTTCTTTAATGGTCTTTTCAAGGTTCATAGCATCCAAATGTATCTCAGCATCAAACACCCATGACAAATAATTATTGTCATTAATGTCAATGGTCGCGAATTCTAATTTTGCAAAATTTGTCATAGTAATACTATATAAAAAGAAATTGCATTTACATCAGGGAATTAATAAAAAACATGCAAAATAACATTTTATTATTAAAAAAATGGCTTACCTGGAAGACCTAACTTTAGCAGAGAAAAAATGACAGATGCTCGTGTTATTAACGTGTTAAAAGGTTGTTGGTTGAAAAAGTCCATATTATGTGTAGATATTATGGCTCTAGCATTATACTACGAAAAGTTCAAAAGTGTTTATTTGCAACAATGTTTAGATATTTTGTTAGTGACCATAATTATGTTGATCATTCGAATAGCTATATTTTCATTCTCTATCAAATATATATGTCAAACCTGATTTTTTTTCTAAGTGATTTCAGGAAGTATTGCGATTCATTTCATGCCTTTTTAAAGTAGAGTTTCTATTTTTGTAGACACGTCGCAAGAAAATGGAACGTTTAGAAAAAGATAGGAAAGAAGAGGTAAGGAGCTACAGAAGGTCTGATAGCAAACAAGTAAATCATTACAATAACTAGAGGACAATTTCACGTGGTCAGATTTGATGGTACAAACACGATAAAAAGATAGTTATTCATTAACTTGGAATATTTTATTTTTTATATCTGATTCTGAATGAAAATGATGGTTTTGATGTAGATTTTTATTTTATTGTGGTATGATGTTGTTGGCTACCCTTGTGCTAATGCCAACTCTAGAATTGCTAGTTGTGTAATTGTTGGTTTGCATGTGCTAGCTAATTTTATTATAAGTGAGTTAGTATTAGAATTGCTAGCTTGTTGTTGGTTTGAGTCGGTTAGTTATTTTGAGTAAAATGATTGTTTTGGAACTGTTAGCTAGCTTGTGAAAATATAGTGCACATTTGAAATTACTAGCTAGTTTTAGTAGAAATATTGGTTGCAAAGAAGGGGTCAAAATGACCTACAATTTTTTTTTCTTTTTTTATATAAGTATTGTTGACGGCTAAAAAATGTCAATAAAACAATTATAATCGACGACTAAAAAATGTCAATAAAAATGTTAGAGTTGACGGCTACAAAACCCCAATAAAGAATTATATTGACGGTTTAGGTATTATATTTGACGCTCAAAAAGCGTCAACATTACCTTTTATGGACGGTTAAAAAATGTCAACAAAAAAGGTAATGTTGACATTTTTTGATACAGTTGACGGCTAAAAAATGTCAATATTAACATTATTGATGGTAAAAAAATGTCAACAAAGGCATATAAGTTCACATTGATTAATTGTCAACTAAAATGAAAAAGTTGACGTTTTTAATTCTTGACAACAGTATTATTGACGGCCAAAAAACGTCAATTATAGTGATAGTTGACATTTTTTGATACAGTTGACGGCTAAAAAATGTCAATATTAACATTATTGATGGTAAAAAAATGTCAACAAAGGCATATAAGTTGACATTGATTAATTGTCAACTAAAATGAAAAAGTTGACGTTTTTAATTGTTGACAACAGTATTATTGACGGCCAAAAAACGTCAATTATAGTGATAGTTGACATTTTTTAGTTGTCAATAAAGGCTAAATTTGTAGTAGTGATTGTGAAATTGAGGGAAAAAATCAGGCACAAAAAACTTTACAAATCATATAATAATAATAATAATAATAATAATAATAATAATAGAAATGGAATATATATATATATATATAATATAAATAAAGATAGTAGAATTATATGACAAAATTAAATAAGGAATAAATTAGAGAGAAAGTGGAAAAGAAGAAAATGTATTGGAGAAATTTTACCCAATTGTGTGTCTTTCATGATCTACCAAACCATTGGTAAATATTGGACACATGGAAGACACTTTGGCTATGAGGTATTTGCTACTTGGCATGGGTATCAAATGACATATGAAATCGACATTTACATGTGTAATGTTTACAATAATTATTATTATTTTCTATTCCAAAAAGTCTTTTATCAGTGCGCAACCTCGATTGAACCTTTTATAAATATTTTCTTAATTATATTATTAAAAAAAATGTCTTGAAATTCAAAACTACTTGCTAGGATGACCAAGCATGTAATTGAAGATTAAAATTAGTCAATTATGCATTGCAGAGATTTGGGAAAATACAGAAGAACAAAATGAATTTATTAGCTTCTTTAATTCGTTGGTCTCTCTATTACATTTCATAAAAAAATTATTTTAAATTTTTTTTAAAACATGAGACTTGTAAGCGTAAATTATAGTTGTAATTTAAACTTTCCATATCTGTGATTAGGGTTACTCTATGCTAAACTTTTCTTTTAATTTTTCTTTGTAATTGTATATATATCTTATCTGTGAATCTAACCAAAAGTATATAAATTAATTTACAAATCAATATACATTTTTTTAATTTTTTACTTTTCAAATTGAACTACTAATTCACAAACATTTGTTTTACAAAAATAGAAGTAGACTCCATAAAGAAAATGAAAAAAATGTTACTAAATAATGAAGTGTTTAATTACAAACAGAAAATTCAAAGTAAAAATGCTTTTTAATTTCAATTGAGTTGTTTCCGCGAAACAAAAATCAAACTTTATATTCACAATTCAGCCACATCTCATAAAGACCTATTATGAGCTAACCTATATTATTTAATAAAAGCTGATTTGGTTTTTAGTTATTAGTTTTTAAAAATTAAACTTGTTTTTTTGTTCTAATTTTTCTACCACAGTTTTTATCTCTCTTTAAAAAAATATTTGAATTCTTAGCTAAATTTCAAAAATAAAAACAAGTTTTTGAAAACTACGATCCTGTTTGATAACTATTTAGCTTTTGAAAATTAAGCCTAAAAATACTAGTTTCACCCATAACTTTTTAGGTTTTATTATATATTTTTTACCTATGTTTGGAAAATCCAATTTAAGTTTTAAAAACTAAAAAAAGTAATCTTAAAAAAATTATTGTTTTTTAAATTTGGCTAGAAACTCAAATTGTTCTTCAAGAAAGATGGAAAACACTGTAGAGAAGATGAAAAGAAATTTTGAAAAAGCAAGCATATTTTTCAAAAACCGAATAGTTATAAAAAAAGTCCTACTTTTTTTAGTTTTCAAAACACATGACCTGATTTTTTAAAATGTTTGTAAAAGGTAGATTCTTAAATCACCAATCAAACTAAAAACTTAAGCTGATAGTTTGAGGTAAATTTAATTATATCATATAGTCTAACATAGATACAAAATAAAGAAATCTATGGATGAAAGTAGTATTTAAAACTTAATTTTCAAAAATAAAAAATTAAGTAGTTATCAAACCAGCCTATAATATTTTCATACATTCTAGGAACCTTGAATCGTGCTGATTTTTTTATTTCTTATTTTTACCTCAATTGACTAAACAATATTCACGTGACAATCTATTTGATAAAATTTAGATTACTAACAATGGTATTAATTACAAATTTTAATGAGATTATACCAGACAAATTTGAAAGCAATTTTCTATGCCTAAAGGAGATATATAATTCTGTGTTATTTATATTTTACTTAAACATTTCACTTCATCACAAGTTTTTATATATTATATAGACCAATACTATTTTGTTCGTTCTGGATATACAAATATGAATGAATTGTTAGCACACTATTGTGGGTGGTCAAAGATATGATTTAGGAGATTTTAGAGAAAGAAGACATCAACCTCGAGATAGGGAAGAAGTATTTAACTATCAACATTTTTCACTGTATGAAATGTATTTAACCTCGTTTCGGGTGTTGAAGGCTCGATTCCCTATTCTTAAACAAATGCCTCCTTACCCAATCAACACACAAAAATATTTACCAGCAACATATTGTATTGTTCATAATTACATTAGATTGAATGATCACCAATATGATCTCTTTAATAATTTTAGCATTGAATCAATAATCGTTGAAAATGTTTAAAATTTCCAGGACAATTTACAGAGGAATGTAATTGAGTTAGATGTGAGTCAACATCATTTTAGGCGAATAACTCAAGTAAGAGACAATAGTATAGATCACATTTGGACAACATTTGAAAGATAAATACAATTGTATTGTTGTTTTAAATTTTGATTAGTTACTTTTGTGGTATAATTTTACATCAATATATTGATACCTAGTTTTTTTATATTTATTTTAATGCCATATTATATCATTTTATATTATACATCCTAAATTCTATTTATAATACTAAAAAAATAATAAAAAACTAGAAATAATTATCAAGAAATAGAATAGTTATCAAACATATAACTATTTCTAATTCTTAAAAACATGAATCAAGAAATAGGAAACGAAAAATAGAAAACAAGAAATAAAAATGTTATCAAACGCACTACAAAGTCTAAATTTATAATTTAATCAAATTTGTGAAACCTTAAAAACACTTTTCAAATGAGTTTCTAAAGATAAAAAAGTACCTATATTTTTTTAAATATATGCGATGAATTTTGTAGAAGAAGTCGAGACCACGTTCGTCACTATAAAGTAAGAATTTTCAAAGCATTTTTTTTTCTTGGGTGGGGAAGGGATTTAAGGGTATCTTGTGACCCAAGTGCTTACATTATTAACTAACAACTTCAAACTTTCCTAAAGAAGAAGAAGAAAGAAAGAAAAAAAAAAAAAAAGGTAGGTTAGCGCAAGCCATCATTATTATTATCTTATAATTCCTCCAATCTTTAATTGTCTAAATTCTAGTACAAACCCAAAAAAATAAAAATCAATCAAATTCATGCTTTTTGTGTATTCACTTTATAAAATTGGATATTTGATTATTGTGGGTATCTACTTAATTAATCCATTTTAAAAGTTTTTTTTTCAATGATGACGTCTTGAGATTATGAATAATTTTTTATATTTTAATACTTATCTTAATATTGATTGAAAAAGTCAGGTAGGTGTGTGATACTCCATGTTCTTAAATCTGAGATGAGATGCCGACATTAGCATAATTCAATCGGCATCGCGTAAGATTTATGAAGTCATGAGTTCGAATCTCTCCACTCCAAATGTTGATGTACTCAACAAAAAAAAACTTAGATAAGACAATATAATGTGTCACTCTATTGGAGAAACTAGAAATAAGAAATATATCGACTTCATTTGATAGGGATTTCATTTTTAGTCTTTTTATTTTTTAAAATTGTGGTTATTTTCTTGACTATGGTTTTTACCCCTCAGCTGGATTTTTAAAACAAAAATAAGTTTGTAAAAACTAGTTTTTATGTCCCATTTTATTAACTATTTGGTTTGGAAAATTAAGCTTATAAACACTATTTCTACCGATGAACTTCTTTGTTTTTGTTAGGTACTTGTAATAAATGTTTTCAAAATCTAAGCCAAGTTTTGAAAACTAAATATTGAAATTTGACAAGGATTCAAGTTTTTCTTACAAAGATGAAAACCATGATAAAGAAATGATAAGAAAATAAACACCATTTACAAAAACTAAAAATAAAAAAACCAAATGGTTAGGAAATAGAACTTTTTTTTTTTTTAGTTTTTATATCTTAGTTTGGATTTTAAAAGCACTTTTTGAAAGTTGGCTACCGAAACAAAGAATTTGAGCATGATTCGATGTAATATTATAGCTTAGTTTTAAAAATAAAAAAGTCAAAAGATTATCAAATAAGGTCTATACCATTGATTCATCTATATTCATCTATATTTAACTGGTTAATTCACGATAGTTTTATCTATATTTTATAATTAAAATCTATATTCATCTATATTTAACTGGTTAATTCACGACAGTTTTATCTATATTTTATAATTAAAAAAGTGTGTTACATGACTACTATGTATCATTAGTCAAGACATCATTATTGAAACAATTTAAAAGTTGTGATTAATTAAATAAACTGAAGATGAAATAGTATAAAAATTTGAAATAAAAGTTTTATTAGTCAATTTTTTTTTTATAAATTGATAGTCAATTAAACTTAATGTTGATTTGACTAACATTCGAGTTATAACCGTACTTTTTCTCCGACGCTCAAGTTAGAAATGATAATTCTCTCGTCAAGTAGTCTCAAGCTAGAACACAGATAAAATGATTGCTTACCTTTCTTGGCACCACCAACGAGATAATATAGCCGCCCAATCGTAACGGTTCCTTCAGGGTTAAATTACCCACTAACCATCCATGATTACGCTTGCTTAATGACAATGGTTACGAGAGTGCAACTGTTTCGCAACGTTCCCATCTCTTCCACTACCTGTCGTAACGGTGCCTGTGGCATACCAAAAGACCAACCTCCGATGGTACGAGACCAACCCCAAGGAGTTAGCCTCTCCAGGTCGGGAGACCTCGGGCGAACCTCCTACGATCGCCCGGGAGTGGCCTGAGGTCGACCCTAGGGGGTCGACCTTCCCGGATCGGGAGATCCTTGGCGAACCTCCTACGATCGCCCGGTAGTGGCCTAGGGGCGACCCTAGGGGGTCGGCCTTCCCGGGTCGGGAGACCCTGGGCGAACCTCCTGCGGTCGCCCGGGAGTGGCCCGAGGGCGACCCTAGGGGGTCGACCTCTCTGGGTCAGAAGACCCCGGGCGAACCTCCAACGGTCGCCCTCGGAGCCGACCACTAGGGGTCGGCCTCCCAGTCGGAAACCCAGGCGAACCTTCTACGGCCGCGCCGGAGAGTAGCCGGGCCAACCTTGGGCTCTCTCGGTCGGAGAGACCCAGCACGAACCTTCTACAGTCGTCCGGGAGTGGCACCTGGGATCTGGGGTCGGTTTTCCACAGTCGGGAGACCCCGGGCGAACCTCCTATGGTCGCCTGGGAGTGGCCCGGGGCTGAACATAGGGGGTCGACCTCTATGGGCCGGGAGACCCCGAGAAAACCTTCTACGGTCGCCTAGGAGTGGCCCGATGCCGACCCTAGGGGGTCAATCTCTCCAGGTCGGGAGACCTCGGGCTAACCTCCTACGGTCGCCTAGGAGTGGCCTGATGGCGACCCTAGGGGGTCGATCTCTTCGGGTCGGGAGACCCCGGGCAAACCTCCTACGGTCGCTCGGGAGTGGCCTAGGGTCGACCTCTGCTGGTCTGGAGACTCGAGCGAACCTCCTGCGGTGGTCCCAAGCGGTGGCAGTCTTGATCCTGGGGGTTGGCCTTCCGGGTTGGGAGACCCCGGGCGAACCTCCTACGGTCGCTCGAGAGAGGCCCGGGGCTGACCATACGGGGTCGACCTTCCCAGGTCGGGTTGACGCATTTACCTGTCTATCTCGGGATCACCTGTGCAATCGAACAAGGTCCTATTTTTTGGCCATAACAGTTGCCCCCATTCCAATCTAACCTCATGGATGTATTCAATGGTGGTTTGATTGGAAGTATATGGATGTCTCTACCCCTATTTTTCTGAGCGATACTCTCCTCACCACGAGAGTTGAGGTTGCTCCTATGGTGACATCTCCCATTAAGCTCGCGAGCCTCGATCGACGCCCTACTAGAAGCCAATGCACCCGAGTCTCTCCGTCCCGTTCCTTGTTCCAGGCATCCCCTTACTCAGCTCTTGGGTCAGATCGGGAATGCTCTTCTATCTCTTATTATTTTCACAGTTTTTTATATATATTACCTAATCATCATGCTAACTGATTTTACTTCCTTCTTGACAGTCGACATTAGACTAAAGTGGACCCCTGCCGCTATCGCTCTTCGATAGTTTGCTTGGAGGATCGTCGAGGCACTGCAAAGGTTAGCTTAGACCGTGCAGACTGCACAAGGGAGACTACAACCCCTCCATGCTGAATACGACTCCTACTACTCTCATTCTGAAAGAAACCTATCCACCTTCCAACTTAAACTGAAGGAGGGTGAGGATAAACTTAGAGTCGTCACAAGCTCAAAGACTCCAGGTACTTGTCTGTGGCATTCAGACGTTTTGAGTATGCTGACTTCCAGAACGATGCTATGTGTTTCCAGGGATATTGTAATCCTCCTTGATCTGACTTTGGACTACCTGTCGAGCTTGGCCCTAGGGAACCCTCTGGGTTTGGTTATGACGACTAGGTCATTGGATTGGAGAACGCAGTCCCCATAGAGAGTTTCCTTAGTGACATTCTTCTAGATGACGATCACGAACCTTGATCCTTATGTATTTTTTTACTTTCATATTTACTTTCCTGTATTATGCAACTTTTTATCGGAAATCAAACTGCACTTTCTTACGAGAGAATCTCTGATACCACAATTTTCCCATATTTATTCTCGTATCAGCGTGCCCCTCACTCACACAATTTGAAGATAAGCAAATCGTTTGAGTGAAAAATTTCATCTTTAACTCGACAAAATTGGGTAATACACTGGTAACTTCGCACAAATGATAATTAAAAAAACATCTTGAGAGGATCGAAGTTTTATGGGTGAGGCATACGTCTTTCATCAAGGTTTGTTATTTCGTAAGTGCTCAGATTTCAACGTCCATCTCGACCTCTTCCACCTCTCTTGTTGATTCTTTCATGACATTGTGGTAACACTCCCAGGATATAAGTTGTTCACCATGGATAATCCCCACTCCACTGGGAGTTTGGAATTTTAACATTTGGTGATATGTCGAAGCTAGCGCCTTCATGCCATGAATAGCTGGTCTGCCCAAGACAGCGTTATAGGCAGAGTCGTCATTCACCACGAGGAACTCTACCATAGTCGTAACGCACGCCAATCCTCCCCTGAAAGTTACTGGCAATTTAATACTTCCCTCTGAGCACACCTTGCTACCTCCGAACCCTACTAGAGGAGAGATGCTAATCTTGAGTCGATCTCACCCTAGCTTCATCGCGTCGTAAGCACTCAATGAAAGCACATCAGCAGAACTCCCTTAATCAACTAGGATACATCAGACTTTGATATTGGCTATCACCAAAGCAATTACTAGGGCATCATTGTGAGGTTGATGTAGCTTCGTTACTTCTTCTTCGGAGAAACTAACAACCTCATTAGATAAAATAGTTGAACAAACCTCCCATTCGACTGGTGGAACACGGGCCACCCGAGCTTTGACTTCTCTTTTTCGGTTCAAATTCCCATCAGCTGATCCTCCAAGAATGGTTCGGATCTCTCGGGATGGAGGCGAATCTCCTTCCCTACTGCTTGGTTCTCGTTGGTTCGACCCGACCTCGCGTTCTCCATTTCCACCCACGTATTCCTTCAGCTGACCTTTCTAGATTAAAGCCTCTATAGCTTCCTTTAGGTCATAGCAGTTAGAAGTAGAATGATCGTGATCGCAATGGAATAGACAATATTTGTCCTTATTCCTCCTGTGCGATCCTGTCTTCAACTTGGTCGGCCATTTGAGCATGTTTTTGTCACGTACTTCCATCAGTATCTGCTCGATGGGTACACTCGTCGGTGTATACCGTTCGAACTTACTTTGTGGGAGTCCCTTCCTCACGGTTTTATCACTGGGCTTAGATCGTTCTTCTCGTTTTCGCTTTCTAGAGTCACTCTTATCTTCCTCTATGTGACTTCTCCTCTTCTCGTGGTCGACTCTTTCAGGTCGATCTCCGGGGCATGTCTCGAACAGAGCAACTCTCCTGCACTCATATACTTTTGCGCCCTGGTTAATAATTCAACATAAGTCAAAGACGCTTTCTTACCTAGCGACCAAAGGAACCTCTCGTCCCGTAATCCAGCTACGATTGCTGTTAGGGTCGCCCCATCGGTATACCATTCAATCTGGAGAGCCTCACTGTTGAAACGGGACACATATTCCCTCAATGTCTCATTGCTACCTTGTTTGATGGTGAGGAGATGTGTAGTTGGTCTTCTTTGATCCCTGCCCCCAAGGAACTGGGTGACAAAGGCTCAGGCCAACCCTTGGAAGGAGGCGATCGACTTTCTCTTAAGCTGCCTGAACCACTTTCGAGCTGATCTCGTCAGTGTGAAAGAGAACGCTCGACACTTGATCGCATCTCGGACTCCATGGAGCTTCATCCATGATCGGAATGTGTCCAGGTTCTCCACTGGATCCTTCGATTCATCATAGGCTTTGATTGTTGGCAGCTTGAATTTTGGGGGGACCTCCTCCTGCATTATTTCGTCAGTAAAATGAGGGTCTACCTGATCAATGAGGTTCTCTAGATCCAACCCAGTATGGTCTTGAGCCTTTTTCATGTCTTCGAGCTCATCTTGGATCCATTCTAGCTCTACTACCCATGGTTTACTTTCAACCTCCAATTCCCTTCGTTTCTTACTGATCAACTCTCAGAGGTCCGACCCCAGATCAGTTCTCTCCGATCGAACACTCTTCTGTCCGTATAGTCGCTTGGCCCTAGGCATATGACGGTTGTTCTGCCTATGGCTCTTGTGCACAACCTGCATTCTAGATTCAGAGTCTCTCATCTGGGACTCTGGCGTCTGCAACTCCGACAGGACGACCTTCTGTCATTTCCTTCCAACCTCAGTTTATCGTTCGACTGCTGAGGTCAAACCCGAGACTCTCCCTGTTTTTCATCTGTCGGGCCCTTACCCTTGGCCTGATCTCTGATAATCGGTGGAGAACCTCGTGGAATTGGAGTGTGGGTTCTCTCTCCTAGTTTGACCCCTTTAGTGGGGTGATTCGCATCGCCTTTTAGAGCTTTCACAATCGGGTTCGGACAGTTGAGTATCTCCAAGATCCTTTCGATGTTCTCGTCCAAGCCCCTAACCTGTTGCTCTAGCGCTGCGTACTGATCCGCCTCCGCCAGTGCAGTACGCTGGTTGACCACCTCAGGTTGTACATCTTGTGCTCTAGCTGACACTCGGTGAGTGTGTCGGTCATTATCTTACTCCTATCCATCGTTCATCGGGTTGACTTGGTTCAAATTGTTACTCATGGTGAACGGTGTTATTGGTACGTGGCACGTTGCAAGAAAAGTTGTTCCCACAGACGGCGCCAACTGTTGATGCCGGAATTTGGATGGACGGATCAACGGTGAATTTGTATTGTCGGGAACAATGATCTCCTGCAAAACAGGTAGCTAACATCGGTGTGGTGCTGAGTCACACGCACTCTGACGCTCAAGTTAGAAATGATAATTCTCTCGTCAAATAGTCTCAAGCTAGAACACAAACAACATGATTGCTTACCTTTCTTGGCACCACCAACGAGAAAATATAGTCGCCCAATCGTAACAATTCCTCCAGGGTTTAATTACCCATTAACCATCCATGATTGCGCTTGCTTAAAGACAACGGTTACGAGAGTGCAACCGTTTCGCAACGTTCCCACCTTTTCCACTACCTGTCATAACGGTACTTGTGGCATACCAAAAGACCAACCTCCGATGGTATGGGGCCAACCCCAAGGGGTCGACCTCTCTAGGTCGGAAGACCCCGGGCGAACCTCCTACGGTCGCCCGGGAGTGACCTGGGGTCGACCCTAGGGAGTCGACCTTCCCGGATCGGGAGATCCTTGGCGAACCTCCTACGGTCGCCCGGGAGTAGCCCAAAGGCGACCCCTCCCGGGTCGGGAGACCCTGGGCGAACCTTATACGGTCGCTCGAGAGTGGCCCAGGGCAAACCCTAGGGGGTCGGCCTCTCCGAGTCGAGAGACCCCGGGCGAACCTTCTACAGTCGCTTGAGAGTGGCCTAGGGTTGACCCCTCCAAGTCGGGAGACTCCGGGCGAACCTCCTACGGTAGTCCGGGAGTGGCCAGGGGCCGACCCTAAGGGGTCGGCCTCTCCAGGTCGAGAGACCCCAGACGAACCTCCTAACGGTCGCCCTGGAGTGGCCTGGGGACCCTAGGGGGTCAACCTTCTCAAGTCAGGAGACCCCGGGCGAACCTCCTACGGTTGTCGGGAGTGGCCAGGTGTCGACTCTAGGGGGTCGATCTCTCCGAGTCGGGAGATCCCGGGCGAACCTCTTACGGTCGCCCGAGAGTGGCCTGGGGGGTCGGCCTCTCAGGGTCGGGAGACCCCGGGCGAACCTCCTACTGTCGCTCGGGAGGGGTCTGGGGTCGACCCTACGAGGTTGACATTCCCAGGTCGGGCTGACATATTTACCTATCTATCTCGGGATTACCCGTTCAATCGAACCGAGTCCTATTTTTTGGCCATAACACTTTTCATAAACAGGTTGTGGGACCATGTTTCCTTCATGTTTTCTTTAGGCTTAGAGTTTCGCTTGCAATTATCATGTGTTCGTTTCTGTTTTATTTGCCTGGTCGTGCAACATTATGTTGTCCCTTATACTTCTTAGTTAATAATTTTTCATTCTGGTTGGGTTCTCTTTCCGCTATGTATTCGTTTGTCCAAGAGAATATACTTTGGAACTCTGGTTGTAGCCCAACCCAATCTCTGATTGTAGTTTGGTGGGGGTTGGGCATTCTTTGAAACTCTTTGAAGTGTTTTCTGCTTGTTAGGTTCCAGGAAAAATTTCAGTTTTCTCCTTTTTATGTCGTTATGCTGCCGAAATTTCGACGCAAACGGTGTGGCGGAATAACTTCCCTAACGTAGGTTCATCTCGAATTTTAGGGTCGTTACATGTGATGTTCGAAGAAGGGTACATGAATGAATCGAGACCACATCCGAATGAGAGCAATCCGAAATTATGAAAATATGGATGAAAAAGGCTTACAAGAATTGATATACCAACAAGATACACCTTCTTAATTTTCTATGACTCAATCATAGGAACTCCAAATCTAAGCATGCTGTGTTTGGGAAAATCTCATGTTAGGCCAAATCCAGATTCCAAATCTTGATCTGAATCCTGGGCCTAGGGCCTTACAAATATATAGATATATACTAGTTGATTAATATATACCAAATATAAAGTAAATCAGATATACTATTGATATACCAATTATTAAGTATATCAGATATCCTACTGATATACCTAATATAAAGTATATTAGATATATTACTTATATACTATTGATATACAAATATTAAATATAACACATATCCTACTGATACACTGTTGGTATACGAAATATTAAGTATATCAGATATCTTACTGATACACAGGTAAAAATGAAATAATAAAAAAATGAAAAATTAGATTTTAAAAAATTTTGCTAGATTTACCAATATTTTACTATTTTTTGCTACTCATTACAATTTTTCTTTATTTTATTATAAACAGGTTGGTTTTGATATATTCTTTCCCCTTGTTAGTGTGATAAAAGTGTATTAATTCGTGATGTGCGTACTAAAAAAGAGTGCGATGGATTTATAAATACGTTCTTATAAAAAAAAAAATCATTAGATATAGAAATAAATTTAGGGGTAATTGGGTTGGTAGCAAAGAGGCCTAATATAATTGTCCATATAGCAAATATCTCAATCTATTTGCAAAAATAGCACAAATTTGAAAAGAGCAATTGAAATTACTAAAACACCCCACGCCTGTCACTATTATCAGTGATATCACTGATAGGTTGCTATCAGTGATATCACTGATAGGATTCTATCAGTGATATCACCGATGAAATCTGTTTATTTAATAACTAATTTTTTTGTCTGCTTATTTAATAACTAATTTTTTCTAATAATTTTGATAAACTACTATTGTGATATCTATCATCGATGAAGTGATAGACTTCTATCGGTGATAGTTGTCCGATAGACTTCTACCACGATTGTCATCTATTACATATTACTCATAACTTTTCTATTATCTATTAGACTTCTTGTTCTTATTCGACTTCTATCACCGTATTATCACCGATAGAAGTGATGACTACTATCATGTTAATGATTGATAAAAGTTAATGAAAAAAGTGATAGACTACTATCACCGATGTAAGTCATAGGTTTCTATCGCTGATAGTTGTCCGATAGACTTTTACCTATCTATTACCTATTACTCATAACTTTTCTATTAGACTTTTGTTCTTCATGATTATTAACTTCTTTCTTCTATCCAACTTCTATCAGTGATAGATGTCTATCAACGATAGTTGTCTATCAATCATTAACTTCTTTCCAATGACGTGATTTTTATCGGTGATGGATGTCTATCACTGATAGAAGTGAATAGACTTCTATCAGTGGTAGTTGTCTATCACTATCACTGATAGTTGTCTATTTGTTAGCTATTACTGTTTGTTGTGTGGTTTTCAAATTTTCTCATCAGATGCCAAAGTTCTTGTGTTCATAGTATTGATATTAAACTTTTGAAACAATCACAAACCTTGTATTGATAGTATGAATAGTATGATAACAACAATATTGAGTTCTATCTTGAAAAAATATATCTAAAACCAATTGTCAAAAATTACATCATGGTAAAAATGGTGGAAATTTACATGTCCTACGATTGTGACCAACACGATGACAATGATTACATTTTGTGTGACTTCTTGCTTCACCAATCGACGGAATCCTTTGCTTTCGGGGTCTTCCTGCTTGACGTTTAACAATTGGAGGCAATGCATTCATGTCAAGATCTATCGAATTCCATTCAGAATGATTCCCAACTGGGCGGATTACACCTTCATAAGTTATCACTCCCATCACTAATTGCACAAGAGGAGCCATCAAAACAAGTATCATTAATATGAGCAACTAAAGGATATCTTGTATTTTGATCTTTAACTAAAGTTAAAAACTAAGCAACAACTTTATCTTCTTGAATTTTAACCACATCCTGAGCACCATTCATCCCATAACCTAATAACATCGACAATTCTATAGAAGAAATAGAACTATCCATTCGAACTTCTTTCACAATCAGATTAATAAAATCATCAAAACACATCATCTCATCAACCAAAATTCCAATGGTCTTGTAATTCTCATAGAAATTTTTCTCATTCAATTGCCCACTATAAAAAATAACTATTGGAAACTTCATCATAGTTCCTACGAAAAGTAATAACAACATTAACAACATTAAGTAATATAGAAAACGATCACCACAATAGTCACTCGTATATCATTGATTAATGATATCACTGATAGTATTGATATCTATTGATCACTGATATCACTGATATCATTGATATCTACTGATCACTGATATCATATCTATTGATCAATGATATCACTGATATCATTGATATCTAGAAAACAGCGATAGATATCACTGATATCATTGTACTGATCATTGATATCACTAATATCATATATATTGATAAATGATATCACTGATATCATTGATATCTAGAAAACAATGATAGATATCACTGATATCACTGATGTCATGTGTATTCACTAGCATATCTAGAAAACAAAACAATCACCAAAATCAGACTTGCGACTCCAAAACATTGCAGAAAAACAGTGATATAACAAAATGAACAAAAGAAATACCCACGAAAAAAGCTCCGGTTGATTGAAAAACTCAAATACCCACGAAAAGAGTTCCAATAGAAGATCGTATATCACTAATTGGAAGCACAATAGTCACTCGTATATCACTAATATCACTAATAGCATTGATATCTCATCGATTCATCGATATCAACGATCTAACTGATATCTATTGATCATATCTAGAAAACAATGATAGATATCACTGATGTCACGTATATCGTCGATCATCTAGAAAACAGTATTGTTGATAGAACAAAAAATGAAGAAGAATTGCGACTCCAAAAAAGAAAAACAGTGATGTAACAAAATGAACATAAGAAATACTCACGAAAAAATATTGATTGAAAAACTTAAATACCCACGAAAAAAGCTCCGTTGGACTTCGAAAAGATCGAATTGGAAGATACTTCGACCGAATAAGAAGATACTACAATGCGATCGAATTGTAGAAGATAATCAGACAAACTTGCGACTTTGATCGAATTGGAGAAGATAATCAAACAAACTCGATGAAAATTCATGGACTGCAATTCAACGGATCGAATCGAAGATACCGATCGAATAGGTGAAGGCTTGCGACTCAGATTGAATTTGAGAAGATACTCAAACTTGCGACTTGACGAAGATTGACCGCAATCGAGAAGAGTTTGGGAAGATTGGACTGGAATCAAGAAGATGTTGTCGCAAAAATTGGAAGAAGAAAAATACCGTGAAGAACAAATACCAATTGAAAAACAAATACAATTAAAAAGGGAATAGGTTTAAGCCAAAGGTATAATTGGAATTATAAAAAAATTAAAGATTTTTGCCATATTTGCCATTCTTTTAAAATGTTGCTATATCTACAAATACTAAAACCATAATTGCTACCGATTACAAATTCTCTAAAAAAATAGGTATATTAAATAAATTATAATACATCTCATTTGACTTGGCTGTGAATTTAGAGCCTTACAAGTAGTTAAATATTTATTCCTGTTTGAGAATCTAGAAAATTGAAATGTTTAAATGCTTAAAATTGTAAAATAATAAAAATATAAATGTCGGGCATAATCAATGTTTGTTTTGAATATAAAAATATAAAAATAACAAGGAATATTTAAGTAACCGTGAAGAACAAATACCGTGAAGAACAAATAGCAATTGAAAAACAAATACCAATTAAAAAGAGAATAGGTTTAAGCCAAGGGTATAATTGGAATTATAAAAAAAAAACTAAAGATTTTTACCATATTTACAATTATTTTAAAATGTTGTTATATCTACCAATACTAAAACCATAATTGCTACCCATTACAAATTCTCATCAATTTATTCCAACGCATACATGGAGGTTTCAAGATGTTGAGTAAAAAAAAACACGAAAGTAGTTTTTTTTTAATTACTACTGTTTTTTTTTTTGTTTAATAATTTTCACGCAAAACTAATAGGCATGCAATAACATTTTGTCTATTATTATTATTATTTTCTATTCCAAAAAGTTTTTTATCCTTCCAATCACATGATGTTGCGTAACCTCTATTGAGAATTTTATAAATATTTTCTTAATTATTAAAAAATGTCTTGAAATTCAAAATTACTAGCTAGATGACCAAGAATGTAATTGAAATTAGTCAATTTGCATTCCAGATTTGGGAAAATAGAAGAACAAAACGAATTTAATAGCTTAGTTAGTTGGTATGTTTGTATTGACAAATTATGACTTCTTCATAATAATCATGGGATGTAGCAGCCTCGAAATTTCTTATCTATATTATATTTCAAAAAACTTTTACTTTTTAATTTTTTTTAAACATGAAGCTTGTTAGTGTAAATTATAGTTGTAATTTAACCTTTTCATATCGATAACTTAGGACTATTTTATGCTCTTTTCTTTGTAATGGTTACGTTGTTGTGCAAATAATCGACCTCAGTATCTCGAATAACAATACTGTCACAAATTAGAGAAATAAACCAGAAATTGCAAACCAATTTAAATAGAAATGAAAGGTAAAACAGAGAAGAGAGAGCTACACCAGATTTATAGTGGTTCAACCATTAGTAGAGTCTAGATCCACTTTGAGTTCCTCTTATTCAATCAACATATATATACATCAAGAAGAATCACTCTCCTTAGCCTTTCCATCTATGAGAAGAAAAGGCTCTCAAAAACGCTTTGGTATTTTTCCCTCTTTACTCGCACGAAGAATACTCACTCAGCCACCTTCTTTCCACACTCATAGGGAATTAAAAACCCTATTTTACAAGGCATACACCTCACACAAATCACACATATAAGAGCCCACACACGTGTGAAAAAGAAAATATAATCACACATAATTTAGGTGGCATAAAATTAGTAAGAGAAAACTGTACACTCGAGTTACGTACGCCCGCTCATAACTTCATCCAGCTAGACCTCCACTAAAACTCCACGTGGCTTCCACGGTAAATAATTTGTCGAAACATAACAATGGTGCATATATCCCAGAAAATATATAGATTAATTTAAAAATCGATTCTAATTTTTCATTTTTTATTTTTTACTTTTCAAATTGAACTAGGAATTCGAAAGCATATATATTTTTTTTAAAAAAAAAAAATAGAAGTAGGCTCATAAAGAAAACGAACGATTGTTGGTAAATAATGAAGAGTTTAATTACAAACAGAAAATTAAAAGTAAATAATATTTAATGATTGAATAATTAAAAAAAAAAATTAAATGATTGAAGAACCTTGGAAATGATGCATGAGAAAATTGATATAATCCAACCAAAGCCAACCTTAAAACATTATTTAAATAAAAGGCACCGAAGAATTCCATCCGTATTTGGCTTCTATTTTGTAGTCATCCACACAGTCTTCTCTTTTAAATTCTCCCAATTCTCCTCCTTCATCTTCATCTTCATCTTCATCTTCATCTTTCATCTTCCATCTTCCATCTTCTTTATCTGCTACTATTTCTCTTTCGTTTCTTCCTGATTTATCCGCCATGGGCAGTGACGGCCGACAGCTTCACATCTTCTTATTCCCATTCATGGCACATGGCCACATGATTCCCATGGTCGACATGGCCAAGCTCTTTGCATCTCGTGGTGTCAAGATCACCATCGTCACAACCCCTCTCAATTCCATCTCCATCTCCAAATCAATTCATAATTTCATTTCCAATTCAAAGATTGAGCTTCTGATCCTCAAATTCCCTTCTGCAGAAGTAGGCCTACCAGATGCTTGTGAAAATGCCGACTCCATTCCAAGCCCAGATTTACTCCCCAACTTCTTCGCAGCTGTGAGCTTGCTTCAAGCCCCTTTCGAGCAAGCTCTGCTTCAGAATCGACCCGATTGCCTCGTCTCCGACATGTTCTTCCCTTGGACCAACGATGTTGCTCATAAAATTGGAATCCCCAGGCTGATTTTCCATGGCACCAGTTGTTTCTCTCTTTGTTCTTCCGAGTTCATGAGAATTCACGAGCCTTACAAGCATGTTTTGTCCGATACAGAGCCTTTTCTCATTCCTTATCTCCCTGGAGACATTAAGATAACCAGAATGCAACTCCCCTCATTCATTCGCGAGAATGTCGAGAATGAATTTAGCAAATTTATCACCAAGGTTAAAGAGTCGGAATCCTATTGCTATGGGGTTGTTGTGAACAATTTTTACGAGCTGGAGGCAGAGTATGTAGATTGTTACAGAGACGTCTTAGGGAGAAAGGCCTGGCCAATTGGCCCACTTTCACTATGCAACAATGGAGCTGATGAAAAAACACAGAGAGGAAAAGAATCCGCCATTGACGAGCACGAGTGCTTGAAATGGCTCGATTCCCAGAAACCCAATTCGGTTGTGTATGTCTGTTTTGGAAGTTTGGCGAAATTCAACTCTGCCCAGTTGAAGGAGATTGCAACTGGGCTCGAAGCTTGTGAGAAAAATTTCATATGGGTTGTGAGGAAAGGGAAAGAGGAGGAAAAAGAAGAGGATGAAGATTGGTTACCAGAAGAATTCGAACAGAGGATGGAAGGAAAAGGGCTGATCATAAGAGGATGGGCGCCGCAGGTTTTGATACTGAACCACCCGGCGGTGGGTGGATTTGTGACACACTGCGGCTGGAATTCGACGCTAGAAGGGATTTCCGCCGGCGTTCCGATGGTGACATGGCCAGTGGGCGCCGAGCAGTTTTACAACGAGAAACTGGTGACAGAGGTTTTGAAAACAGGAGTCGGAGTTGGGGTTCAGAAATGGGTGGCGGACGTAGGAGATTTCATTGGAAGAGAAGCTGTGGAGAAGGCGATTAGGAGAATAATGGAGGAAGAAGAAGGAGAAGAGATGAGAAACAGAGCCATAGAATTTGCAGAGAAGGCGAAGATGGCGGTTGAGAAAGGCGGATCGTCGTATGCGAATCTGGATGCTTTAATTGAGGAGTTGAAATCTTTGGTCTCTTAGATTCGTTTTCAACTACTTCTGGTTGGACTTTTTCGGATGGTTGTCTTCCCCTTGATGTTTGGTTTGCTATAACTTCTTGGGATTTACATGTATGTGTGATGTGATATGTTTGATTGAATTTTCTTTTTCTCACCATTTGTAACATCTCGCCTTTCGAATATATTATCGACCATCAGGTTGGTTCGAATCTCTCAACCTTTAATCTAGTCAAATAAAAAATTGATGTATTTGTCATTTTTTTAGTAAAGCCCTTTATGTTAAAAAGAGAATTTAGTGTCAATTTGTAGGTCTTAACTACCTTCTAGAACGATAAATTATTCAATGAGCGCCACCACAACGTACTGCCTCAATAATAACGGTTGATCTGGATCCAATAATTTTCACGCCTAAATATCCTCGGATATAAATTCGGAGCACTTCTCTCTTTTCATCCGACAGTGAAAAACTATCGGCCACATTGTGGCGGCCTCACCGAATAACTCCTTTTAGAACACAATTTTGTTTTTGTTAGAAAATATACTCTCTCTATCTAAATTGAGACTAACAATAACAAACAAGCTTACCACTTACAAGCCACAAGTAAGTGATGTATGTATTGATAATATTATGAAGATAGAGAATCTTGATCATGTAAGCGATAGAATGAATAGTCCACTCTTAATGGAAGATTATATGTAGTTTGTAAATGATTCATAAACCAATTTGAAATCAACTTTGAATTTCATAAATTAAAGTTAAGTAAACATACTTTTTGAAATAATTATGACGAAACTTCAGGACTTTGAATCTCCACAAAATCTTCTTCATTATGAATCGAGTATATAATCAAAGATTTATACTTCCCTAGAGAGGAAACTATGTTTTTGGATTAATCAAATAGTCGTATTTACATGACTAGAATAGAATCCTTGCCAAAATCTCTCTCTATATAAAAGGTATCTAATACATTATTTCTTTTTATATTTAATATATCAATTACAATATATATATGTTTCTTTTTTATATTTATTAATATAATATCCAATGTATTAAATATTAATTTGAAGATTGATGGGAATATTTCAAATTCTTCTTTCAATTAAATGGATCATTTTAGTGTTAATATGAACTAGTAAGAGTATAGATTATAAGATCCAATGATACAAAGTTAATTAATTAAAATCTTTAATCAATTATATACATTAACTCTAGGTTAACCTACCATAGATATAAAGTTGTACTCTTATGCATTGTAGGAAAAGTTGTATCTATGTATATAAGTATTACATGTTTGGATAAAAAGTATGTTTTACACATATTGTCACCAAGATACTTCAATGAGTTGAGCACGTTAAAAGTAAGACGTTGATTATTTACACTCATTGTCAGTTCTCCAATATGTACGTCTATTAAGCCATTCTTGTGTAAAAAATGATGGTCCCAAAATAATTGAAATTTTGTTGTCAACCTCATTCTTTAAAATTATGAAATTAACCTAAAATATAGATTTATCTACTTCAGTCCAACATCTTTTATTTGCCTTTTTAGGTGAGCCATGAATCGAATTATATAGAGCAGCTTGGCCTCACTGTTGAGGATCCCACATTGAAAAAGTGGAGAGAAACCTCACAATATATATGATATGTAGGTTACTCCTCTCATTGCCAATTGGTTTTGAGATGAAATCCCATATAATCTAATACTCACCAATTCTTAGTTGTTTAGAGACAGAAAGAAAGATCAAATTGATGCTGATACCTAAGTTGTATAAGCCTCCTTTCAAAGCATCTTGTTGTTCAATAATGAAGTGCAACAATTTGTTAGTACAACTGTTTCAAACTCTTCCAGACTTGTTCAACAGAATATCCTTGAGGAATTTGATGTAGTAGGGCATTTGCTCTAGTACTTTAATCAAAGGCATGTTGATGTGAATATGCTTGAGAATGTCCATAAATTTCTTAAACGACACATCTAGATTCTTTTTTTTGTAAATCTTTGGGGGTAAAGAAGTAAAGGTATATAAAGATTTAAATTTTCTAGCTTTTTTTTTTTTCCTGGTTTCTTCTCTTTTTTTTTCTCTTAAGGTGTTTTTTCTTTAATCTCATCTCTTCCTTCTAGTTCTTTAGTGATTTTAGGAACTAAAAGGTTCTTTCCTTCTAAAGCTTTGGACCTTCATTCTCGATTCACTTCTAAGATTCTCTTCTCACTTAGAAAAATGTTAGGATTCTCTGTATTGCTAAGTAATGTTCTTTGTGGGTTGTTCTTCAATTCATTTGCAAATTATCTAATCTAGATCTCTAAATTCTAGAGAAGATGATACTTGATTTTGAATCACTAACATCATTTTTTTGTCATGTATTCTTTCATTAGTCCTTTAATACTGGGGTCTTGGCTAGTACTTGTGAAATCATCTGCTGCTAGATTCTTTGTTGGGCACATCGATGTTGGGATAGGGCAGCAAAACTAGGGAAAAAAATCTTAAGACTTAACATAAAACCTTGTCTCATTTAAGAATTGAAGACAACATTGAAGATTTTTTTAAGTTGTCGATTTGATGTTTTTTTTAAAGAATGTAATATGAAGTTTTATTTTATTTTATTATGTTATGCATATCAATATTTGTATCAAACTATTATGAATAATTTCATTTTATATGTTTGAATTTTGAAGTTATGCAATGAAATTTTGAATCAGACTATTATTATTATTTGTTTAGCCAGTAATTATTATGTGTTTTCATTAATATATTTTATCCAATATTTTGAATTTGGTAAATTTTCTTGATTGTGAATAAGTTTATCTATAATATTCTTCAATTGAAAAGTCAAATAAGTTTTACAATTTAAATAGATGGTTATATATTCTTTTCATTTCAAATGTCTAATAATTTTTTTAATTAAAATAAGTAGATAATTATTTAATTAAGGGGCCAAACAAAAGTAAGGTTAAATTATAGAAATTGCTCTTAAACTATAGGTTATGTTTGAATAATACTCCTAAATTTTAAAAAGTTTCAAAAATATTTTTATTCTTTTAAAAAAAGTTCAAAAACATCCTTACTGTTAAGTTTTGGATGGAAAACCCTGTTAAGTTTTGGATGGAAAATATGGTTGTTTGACCCTTGTCTTGGAATCAGAATCCTCATAATCAAAACCCGGGTTATTTGGCCCTTGTCTTGTAATCAAAATCGTGGAGGTTTGTTCTGGAGAGTTCTGAAGCTTGGGAATCAGAAGTTGTGTTTTGGGTGCAGTGTTCTGAAACCTAAGAATAAGAAAACAGTGTTTGGGGTGTAGTGTTCTAAATCCTGAATTTATGTTGTTTTCTTTTTTCTTTCGTTGTTTTGTTATCTTATTTTTTTCTTAGTTTTTATTGGATGTTTTTATCAATTATAGAAACATTTGTATAACATAAATAAGTTACAAAATTAAAACTCTATTTTAGAAATTAAAAAATTGGAAGTCTAGGTAAGAAATTAGGGAGTTTAAAACTCTATTTCACAAAGTATTTGAAAAGTATTTTTGGAACTCTATTTTAGAAATTAAAAAATTGAAAGTTTATTTAAGAAATTAGGGATTTAAAACTCTATTTCAAAAAATCTTTAGAAAAGTATTTTTGGAACTCTATTTTAGAAATTAAAAAAAAAATTGAAGTCTATTTAAGAAATTAGAAAACTTAAAACTCTATTTCACATCGCAAAGTATTCTTAAAACTATTTTTTGGAATTCTACTGTAAAAATTAGAAAAATTGGAAGTCTATGTAATAAATTAGGGAATTTGAAACTACATTTTATAAAGTATTCAAAAACTTAGTTTTTGAATTCTATTTTAGAAATTAAAAAATTGGAAGTCTATTTAAGTAATTAAGGAATTTAAAATTCTATTCCACAAAATATCCAAAAACCTGTTTTTGGAATACTATTTCAGAAATTAAAAACTTAGAGGTTTATTTAAGAAATTGGAAAAATTTAAAACTCTGTTTCACAAATTATTTATAAAACTATTTTTAAAACTGTATTTTAGAAATTAAAAATTAGAAGTTTATCTAATAAGTTAGGGAATCTAAACTTCTATTTCAAAGTATTAACCTATTTTTTGAACTCTAGTTTAGAAATTAAAAAAAAATTATTTAAGATATTAATCAATTTAACACTCTATTTCACAAAGTATTGAAAACCCTATTTTTTAAACTCTATTTTAGAAATTAAAAGTTTTATATAGTATCAATTTTTACTTTAATTTTAACCTTTTTTAAAAAATTAACTAGGAGATCAAAACATCGGGGTGGTTAGGTTACTGGGATGGTCGTCGGTAGTAGTTGCAGGGTGGTTAGGTTGCTGGAGAGTGGACATTCGGCGGTCGTTGCCAGTGGTTGTCGGGTGGCTAGGTCCCTAGAGTAGTTGTATGGTGTTCGTCAGATTGGTCACCAAGGTAGTCGGGTTGTTAGGTGATTGGGTCACCGGTGTGGTCATTAGAGTTGTCGTCGAAGGTAGTAATCAATGGTGGTCGGCATTGTCGGTGTGGTCATCAGAGTTTTCGTCGGAGGTAGTCGTTAACAGCGGTTGGCGTTGCCGGTGTGGTCGTCGGAGTTGTTGTTGGAGGTAGTCGTCAGTGGTGGTCGGGCTCGCCGAGTGGTCGTTGGAGTTTTCGCCGGAGGTAGTCATCAGTAGTAGCGGGGGTCGTCGGTGTGGTCGTTAGAGTTTTTGCCGGAGGAAGTCATCAGCGGTGGCGAGGTCGCCGGTGTGATGGTTGAAGTTGTCACAGGAGGTAGTTGTCAACAGTGGTCGGGTCGCCGGAGTTGTTGCTGGAGGTAGCCGTCAGCGGTAATCGAGTCGCTGGTGTGTGGTCGCCAGAGTTGTCACCGAAATTGTTGTTGGAGTAGTCACCGAAAATAGAAGATGACAAATAATATATGAAAATATGGCACAACCCCATGAGATTACACTGTTGTAACCCATGGGGTTGTGTTTTAAAACCAAAGAGTTTTGAACACATTGGGTCAAACATGGTTTTGGATTTGGAATCCAAAACCATCCAAATCCAAAACAGGGGCCAAACAACCCCTAAAGAGTCATTTGGTTTAAAGTTTTATTTGATGTCCATGAGTAATAGATATATAGGAATAAGATGTTTGTGTTTGGTTCAACATGAGAATATTATCAGATTTTTATGTAAACAAATGATATTTATATTTGTTTGATGAAATTAATATATAAATCTTATGTAAATATATAATTACGACCGATACATTATATTAAAACTTGATCCATATATTTGCGATATTGCATTGAATATTTTTAATGCAACACTAACACAGAAAAAGGCATTGCACGCTAGGCTAGCTAGCAAAAAAAAATTCAACTAATCATTCTGTTAGTTGTAGTGCGCTTTAAATTTACAAGTTTAATGCTACATTAACGATTGCTAAATAAACACCCATAAGTTTAAAGCAAACACACATAATCACAAATGAACATCAAATTCGAGTGTTAATCTTGATGCAATGAAAATCAACAAAATTGGAGATAGAAGCGATAGGTGGGTCATCGAGAATTTACTTTTCATCCCCACAATTTGACGTCAAATTCAAGTCTCGGTAGTTGAATTTTAAACGAATTCAAGTTAGAAATTGATATCTTTCAAAACAAGATGACAACAAATTATCCTTCAACTTCAAAAAATTAACATATCTCTACCTAAATCCGCT
Organism: Trichosanthes cucumerina; assembly: GCA_036507285.1. Taxonomy (NCBI): domain Eukaryota; kingdom Viridiplantae; phylum Streptophyta; class Magnoliopsida; order Cucurbitales; family Cucurbitaceae; genus Trichosanthes; species Trichosanthes cucumerina. The sequence goes on along the minus strand of CM071836.1, from coordinate 11,141,138 downwards.
CATTTAAGTTTTCAGATTCATCTCAACGATAGTTTAGTTTTTTTTTTTTTCTTTTGAGAGTTATAGTTATGGTTATAGATTTTGGATTTTTGGAGCTTATTTGTTTGAATTATTACTACCACCTTTCAAATGATAATAATCTGTTTATTCTCATTAATCTTCATGGAGGAAGAATCCGCAAAGAGGAAGAAAAAGAAACATTTTCCAGTATTTTTTAAATTTTTTAGAAGGCCAAATCTTATTGAAACGAAACTTTAACACTTTCCATTCAAAACTTATTGATAAGGAAATTTTTTAACGTTTTTGAATGGTCGGGGGCATTTTTAAACTTTTTAAAGTTTAGGATGTTATTAAAATGAAACTTTAACGTTTTTCATCCAAAACTTAAAAACTTAACGATAAATATATTTTTTTAAAATCATGAGTATTTTTTAGACTTTTAAAGTTTAGAAAATACCCTTAAACTAAGTTTAGGATATTATTGAAATGAAACTTTAACGTTTTTCATCCAAAACTTAAAAATTTAACGATAAAGATATTTTTTTAAATATTTTTTTTTTTAAATCGTGAGTATTTTTTAGACTTCTAAAGTTTAGGAGTGAAATAAAATTCATAGTTTAAGGGTATTTTCTATAAAAAAAATTTTATCATGTATTTTCTATAACCTAACCTCAAAGTAAGTATTTTAGGATTAGGAAATTTATAAATTTTGATTTTACAAAAATTTCAAAAATTGATTTGAATTTAGATTTCTAAATTTTAATCTTAATCCATTTAGTTTTAACTGAACAAAAGGGGAAAAAAAACACCTTTTCTAAAATTCTGGTTGGAATAAGGGCAACATTTAAATCTATAACTTCTTAGTCATGAGTCATACTTGAATTATGCTCTTGGTTGCAATTCTGGTTGGTATCTTCTTAATTTATTTGTTGGGATGTCAATGAAAACTTCAACTTTAACACGTAGTCAAATCGAGTAAAAATAGCTCTAAATTACTAAAGAATTATTCAAATTTAAATGGATATAATTATTAATTTATATTTTATATATATAAATTAATAATTATGTGTGGTGTTTTGTATTCAAACTCGTTAAGGTTTGTTTGAACATTGTAGGTTCTATTCTAAATTTTGACTATTATAACTTGTCCAAACAATTCTTTCATGTCACCAATGATAGGAATTACAAATTTCAAACTATCATCAGATACTTTGAGAAATTATTCGATAATTTGGAGATAAAAATTATTGGATCCACATCAAACTACTATTATTACGAGACAACCAAGTTGTCAACTTGACCATTTGTACTTTTCAGAAAACAGCCACCAGAATCAGTTGTGTTTAGAGTCAAATGTAATGAAAGTTAATGAGAAAGCTTAACGGCTTTCAAAGATTTCAATTCGTTGATTAAATCATTCAGATCGGAATACGAAGATCCATTCTCAGCAACTGCCCTCCTTGCCATCTCTCCCAATTCTTTTGCTCTGTTTCTCATCTCCTCTGCTTCTTCCTCCACCATTACTCTCCTAATCGCCTTCTCCACAAGTTCCCTTCCAATGAAATCTCCCATAATTTTCACCCATTTCTCAACCCCAACACCAACTCCAATTTTCAACACCTCCGTCACCAATTTCTCGTTGTAAAACTGCTCCGCTGCGATCGGCCATGTCACCATCGGAACGCCCGCCGCCACCCCTTCCAGCGTCGAGTTCCATCCACAGTGTGTCACAAATCCACCCACCGCCGGATGATCCAATATCAAAACCTGCGGCGCCCATCCTCTTATCATCATCCCTTTTCCTTCCATCCTCTGTTCGAATCCTTCCGGTAACCAATTTTGATCCTCTTCTTCTTCCTCCCCATTCACTTTCCTTACAACCCATATTAAATTTTGCCCAGAAGCTTCGAGCCCAATTGCAATCTCCTTCAGTTGAGAAGAGTTCAATTTTGCCATACTTCCAAAACTCACATACACAACCGAATTGGGTTTCTTCGTATTAAGCCATTTCAGGCACTCATGTTCATCAATGGCGGATTCTCCTTCTCTCTGAGCTTTTTCTTGAGTTTTCTTGTTACATAACGAAAGTGGGCCAATATGCCAAACCTTTTTTTCCAATACATTTCTGTAACAATCTGCATACTCTGCCTCCAGTTCGTAAAAACTGTTCATAACAACCCCATAACACTTTGATTCTGACTCTTCCACCCTGTCCCAAAAATCACTAAGATCAGTTTTTATATTTTTCCGAATGGATTCAGGTAGCTTCATTTTAGTCATCTTAATCTGTCCGGGGAGCTGAGGAATGAGAAAAGGCTCTGTATCAGACGAAATATGCTTGTAAGGCTCATGAATTGTCATGAACTCTGAAGCACAGAGCGAGAAAAAACTGGTGCCGTGGAAAATCAGTCTGGGGATCCCAATTTTGGCAGCAACATCGTGAGCCCAAGGGAAGAACAAATCAGCCACGAAGCAATTGGGGCGTTGTTGCAGCACAGCCTGCTCGAGGGGGGCTTGAAGCAGAGTCAAAGCAGAGATGAATTTGGGGAGCAGAGATGAATTTGGGGAGGGAGTCAACGTTTTCACAATCATCTGGTAGGGCAGCTTCTGCATAAGGGAATTTGAGGATCAAAAGCTCAATCTGTGAAGTGAAACTGTGAATTGATCTAGAGATGGAGATGGAATTTAGAGGGGTTGTGACGATGGTGGTCTTGACGCCGCGAGATGCTAAGAACTTGGCCATGTCGACGATGGGGATGATGTGGCCTTGAGCCATGAAAGGGAACAAGAAGATGTGGAGTTGAGTAGCCATGAAGAAATGAAGAGGGAAAAGTTGCAGAAGAGAGATGGATGAGGTTGAAGCGAAGAAGAAGAAGAAGACGGAGATGGGAAGAAGGAAGTGGGACACAGACAAATGGGATTGTTTCTTTCTTGGAAAATAAGAAAATTTGATTTGACTTTTTCCAATTAAATAATTTAAATTAGCTTATTGAATTTCATATTAACAAGCGCCTGTAGCTCAGTGGATAGAGCGTCTGTTTCCTAAGCAGAAAGTCGTAGGTTCGACCCCTACCTGGCGCGTCTTAATTATTTTTCTACTAAAAATAAATTTAAACTAATCTTTATTGTTATAAAATTATTCATTTGATAATTGTGTTCTTATTTTTTTTAATTGAAAATAAAATTTAGTAAATATAATAAAATATATAATATTAAACAAAAGTAAGTATAGTTTAATGGTAATTGACATGTTCTCTCTATAAATAGGTCAAAGATTTGAATCTCCACCCCCATGCACACACAACATTAAAAAAAATATAAAACCATTAGTTTATAATATTTAATATAATTTCAGTCCCAAAGCGAAATAATAATAAATTTTATCTTTCAAATATTGTTCAAATTTGATAGGCAATATCATCTCTCACTCAATCAATTCATCTTTAAATGTTATTGAGGTAAACTAGTTTGCATATTTTTGTGTATCAACTTAGTAATAAGACATGTAAGGTTAGACAATCAAGACTTGCATATTCATAGTTCTTTAATTTAATAATAAATTTTTTATTTTATTTTTATTTAAAAATGCATGTGTAACATTAGCCAATCATACTTCATACACACAAATAAAATCTAAAAAAGAGAAAGAATTGTTGTTGCCAAATTTCGGACAGGAGAATACACCTGACCTTTACGTGACAACGACGGTAAATTTGTTATTCTTAGGGGAAGAACGCAACCTGCAAGACAAGGAAAACCTGGACACCGGTGTGGTGTAGGCCACACAAGCTCCGATGCCTAAGTCAGTGAGGATCTTAGAGAGAATTATAGAGAAGTTTTTGTATAATGGTCACCAGAATTAACTTCCCTCTATCTCCCCTCCTGGGAGAGATTAAATAGTTTCTCCATGGCGTTCTTCCGTGGCCTCTTGGGTAAAGGAGAGATCGTGGGGAAGTTGAATATGGGCTTTCGGGCCTTTTCGAGTTGCTGCGAGGCCTGGAGATAAAACTTGTAGCTGGTCAACCTCGACCTTGGCCGAGGCTGACCATTGGTTTCGGCCAAAACCCAAACCCAAGCCCATGCTTTGTGTCATAGGGCTTGGATAGAGCTAAAACGGAGGAGCTTTACCCTGGTCGGCCTCGGCATGCACACGCTTGGGCCAAAGCCCAAACGCGTCTTCTCGTTCCGTCTCTTCTCGATTCTGGGGTCCTCTGTGGGGTTTCTTGGCCTATTGAGAAAATGAAAGGTCGGGAGAGGGCTGGAAACAAGCCTATGGGCCGCGTGAGATTGAAGCGCAGGCCCGGTGATATGACCTTGATCTGTCGGCCTCGCCTCGCCCGAGGTGACCACGAGCTTGGGCTTAAGCCCAAGCCTTGACTTCTTTCTTGGGGTGTTGGGCGAGGGTAGAGCCCAAATGGGAGGGTTCTACCCTGGTCGGCCTCGGCCTATGCCGAGGTCGACCACACGCTTGGGTCGAAGCCCGAGCACGCCCGCTCGTCTTGTTTCGCCTTGGTTCGGTCCCTCTTCGATTTCAGCCTGTTTTAGCCTCGTATTGGGCTTCTTATTCTGTATGACTCTATGCCTTGGTCATTTAACTGCCCATTCTCATTGGTCCAATTTTAACCCATAACATTATCCCCCACTCCCTAGTTAGGATTTGAGATTTGGAGCTTGCGAATTAATAGCATGAAGCCTGACTTGGGAGCAGCCTACTGAACTTTATATTCAATCTCATAGAATGTTAATCCTGTTATTCAATTTGGAACATTAGGTTCTTGCCTCAATTCTCTCTTTCGATTTGCCTATTCCTTGTCAAATTTCCTCGAGTCATTTCAAACATTTCGAGGGTTGCCTCGAATTCTCTCTAGTTATGTTCCATCCTTATGAGGATGTTCACTCTCTAGAGTGCCAATTTCTCCGGTATTCAATTTGGAATTTTAGGTTCTCGTCACGCTTATTCTACGTTTCGATTTGCCTAGTTCCTTAGTCAAATTTCCTCTGAGTCATTTCAAACATTTCGAGGGTTGCCTCGAATTCTCTCTAGTTATTGTTGTCCATCCTTATGAGAATATTCACTCTCTCTAGAGTGCCAATTTCTCCTGTTATTTAATACAAATGTCGAGGATCTCGCCACGCTTAATTTGCGTTTTGATTCTCCTAGTAAGGTTTATTCAGAGTCATTTTAGACATTTCGAGGTTGCCTCGAATTTTCCCGATTTTTTGTCCATCCATCCTGAGGATATTCATCTACTAGGGGTCAATTTCTCCGTTATCCAATGGGATTCTAGGTCGATCGTCATGCTTATTCTCGCATTTCTGATGTTCCTTTTCCTTAGATCATCCCAAGATTACTTCTCTTGGGGCTTTATGCTCTCATCCGGATTCACGACTTGTGTCGTACTCCAGTGATTTTACATACTTGAGGTTGTTCTTAGGTTTAAGCGGGATTGTCGCTAACCCCTATGAGGATTATTTTGGACTTCTTGTCCCCTTGTAGGAGGAAAATTTTGTCATTCAACAATCGTGTTGCTTCACATCAAGCTTGCCTCAGACCATGAGAGAAGAAAAATAGAAATTGAAGAATTGAAGTGGGAGGTTGGGGTCTGCTCGACCTCGGCCAGGTTGGCCTCGGCTTCGGTCGGGTCGGCTCGGGTTCGATCAAGTTGCCTTCGGCCTCGGTCAGGTCAGCTCGGCCTCGGCTTATTCTAGTCGTTCTCGGCTTCGGTTAGGTCAGCTCGAGCTCGGCCAGGTTGACCTCGACCTCGGTCAGGTCGACTCGGCCTCGGCTTATTATGGTCGTCCTCGGCTTCGGTCAGGTCGGCTCGAGCTCAGCCAGGTTGACCTCGACCTCGGTCAGGTCGGCTCGACCTCGACTTATTCTGGTCGTCCTTGGCTTCGGCCAGGTTGGCCTCGGCTTCGGTCAAGTCGGCTTGAGCTCGACCAGGTTGACCTCGACCTCTGTCAGGTCAGCTCGGTTTCGACCTCGGCCTATTCGGGTCGTCCTCGACTTAATCTGTAGAATTTGTCTTTTTGGTTATGTTTCGCGTAGCTTCTGCTTTTTTGTTCAATATGGAAGCATATCCCTTCAGTAGCCCCCTTACTTAAGTAAGAGTTTCAGTTTTGAAAATTGTGCTTGAGTGATACAATTATAGCTTGAGAAAGATGATTCATTCATAATAGAATATCATGTATGATTGAAATTGTAAATGCTGGCAAGAACTGTCCTAATCGAACAAAGAAAAAATCTATTGATAATAGATTCTAAGGTGTTCTCAGATTCCAAGGGTGTGGAAAGAACTTTTCCTTGTGATCAATTAGAGTGTATGTGCGGGCTGGACGATTTTACCGATTTGGTATGGTCCTTCCCACGTTGGGCCTAGCGCACCAGATGATGGATCCTTGGTGTTTTGCATAACTCTTCTTAGCACGAGATCTCCTTCTTTAAAACTTTGTTTCTTGACTGTTGTATTGTAGTACATTGTAATTCTGTTCTTGTACACTGCTGCTCGAAGGTGAGCTTTTTCTCTGTGCTCTTCTAGTAGGTCTAAGCTTAGTCTCATTGACTCCTCATTCTGTTGAGGGTCAAATTCTTCTACTCTTGGCGAGGGTAAACCAATCTCAACAGGGATGATCGCCAAAGCACCATAAATGAGTGAGAAAGGGGTCTCGCTTGTGATAGATCTTCACGGTGGTCCCAGTATGCCCATAACACATTATGCAACTCTTCTCGCCCATGCTCCTTTAGATTTTTCACTTTGTCTTAAGATTTAGTTTGATAATCTTGTTCACTGCTTCCACTTGTCCATTGGCTTGAGGGTGTGCTGGAGATGAACATCGATGATCAATATTGAGATCTTCACAAAATTTTCTAAAGGCTGCATTATCGAATTGTTTTCCATTGTCTTAAATAATGACATTAGGAATTCAAAAACGACATACTATATTTCTCCAAACAAAGTTAGTTATCTTCTTTTCTGTGATTGTTGCCAATGTTTCTGCTTCAGCCCACTTTGTGAAGTAGTCTACTGCCACAACTGCGAATTTAGTTTGTCCTTTACCTAGGGGAAGGGGTCCAATAAGGTCTATTCCCCATTGTGCAAAAGGCTAAGGGCTCACTACACTTGTCAATGGTTCTAGCGGTTGCCTTGGAATTGGGGCGAATCGTTGACATCGGTCACAGGATCTTGCAAAATTTCTTGCATCCTGAAGCATTGTCGGCCAATAATATCCTTGCCTTGTGATCTTGTGACATAAGGATCTTCCGCCTGAGTGGTTGCCACATATTCCTTCATGGATCTCTCTCATCACATATTCCGCTTCATTTGGTGTAAGACATCTCAAGAGTGGCATTGAATAGCCCCTCTTGTAGAGTTTACCTTCTTTGAGTAGGTAATGAGTTGATCGCCTCTGTACTCGTTTGGCTTCTGCTTTTTCTAAGGGCAATTTTTCCTCTTTCAAGTATTCCAATATAGGATCCATCCAGGAAGAGATCTCCTCGGCCTCGGCTGAAATCTCCTCGGCCTCGGCCAAAATCTCCTCGACTTCGCTCGAGTCTTTCTAGGTTTTGGCCAAGTTGTCCTCGACCTTTGTCTCATCTGGCTTGCTTCCTGATTCCATTATCTCCTCTTTACGTATGGATGATTCGTACAGGATTCCAACTGGAACTATTCGACTCAGTTCAGTTTCATAAGCTGCTGCTAATCGGGCTAAAGAATCAGCATTGGCATTTTGTGATCTTGGGATTTCCTTGAACTCGTGTTTGGAGAACGAGGCAAGTATTTCCTTGACCTTTGACAAATATTTTGCCATTCTTCTTTCTTTAGCTTGATATTTATTGGTTACTTGTTTTACTATTAGCTGAGAATCACTCAGAACTAATAGATTAGAGATTTCTATCTCCTTGGCGATTCTCAATCCTACTACGAGTGCCTCATATTCCGCCTCATTATTTGATGTCTTAAACTTGAATCTGAGAGCATATTCATACCTTTCTCCTTTAGGGGATTCAAGTAGGATTCCTGCTCCGCATCCTTTGACGTTGGAGGACCAATCAACGAACAGTTTCCAGGGTAGATTAGGGATTTCTAAATGAGATGTCTCCATCTCCATTGCATATTGGAGATGATCGATCCTTTTCCTCTTATGGTCGGCCTTGGCCTCGACTTTCACGTGGTCGACCTTGGCCTCGGCTTCCATGTGGTCGGCATCGGCTTCGGCCTCTATGTGGTCGGCCTCGGCCTCGGCCTCTATATGGTCGACCTCGACCTTGGCCTTCATACGATCGGTCTTGGCCTTAGCCCCCACGTGGTCGGCCTCGACCTTAGTTCCCACATGGTCGGCCTCGGCCTTCGCGTGGTCGGTTTCAGCTTGTGATGGGGTGAGCTCTGCTACGAAATCTGCCAGTACTTGTCCTTTGATTGATGTCCTCGATTTGTAGTGAATATCGCATTCACTAAGTTCTACTGCCCACTTCATTAGACGTCCCGAAGCTTCTGGCTTCTGCAACACTTGCTTGAGAGGAAAATTCGTGAGAACAGTTATCTTATGCGCCTGGAAGTAAGGACGCAATCTTCTGGCTGAGGTAACTAGAGCTAGTGCAAGTTTTTCTACTTGGGGATATCTAGTTTCAACCTTTACCATTGCTCTACTGGTATAGTAGATTGGTCTTTGATGACCTTTCTCTTCTTTGATTAACGCAGAACTTATAGCAGTGTTAGAAGCAACTACATAAAGTAGCAACTCATCTCCTTTAGCTGGTTTGGCTAGGAGGGGAGCTAAACTTAGATAAACTTTTAGTTCTTGAAAAGCTTGTTCACACTCTTTAGACCATTCAAATGGGAGACCCTTCTTCAGAATTTTAAAGAAGGGTTGGCACTTGTCGAGAGTTTCTCGACGAAACTTGTTCAATGCTGCAATTCTTCCATTGAGACTTTGAAGTTGCTTGAGATTGGTTGGGGAAGACATCTCTACGATAGCTTTTATCTTGTCTGGATTTGCTTCGATTCCTCTTTGATGTACCATTAATCCCAGGAATTTTCCTGATGTTACTCCGAAAGCACACTTACTTGGGTTCAACTTCATCTTGTATTTTCGAACTATCTGGAAAGCTTCATGGAGGTCAGTTTCATGTTGATATGCTTTAATGATTTTTACTAGCATATCATCTACATACACCTCCATATTCTTCCCTAGCAAGGGAGCAAACATTCGATTTACCATTCTTTGGTAGGTGGCTCCTGCGTTCTTGAGACCAAATGGCATGACTTTGTAGCAGTAAAGCCCCCTGTCAGTGATAAAAGAGGTCTTCTCTTGATCAAGTCCATACATCTTGATTTGATTATATCCAGAGTAAGCATCCATGAAACTCAATAATTCATGGCCCGCTGTTGCATTTACTAACTGATCTATCATAGGGAAAGGGTAACTGTCCTTAGGACAAGCTTTATTTAGATTAGTGAAGTCGATACACATTCGCCATTTGCCATTAGATTTCTTTACTAAAACCACATTAGATAGCCATTGGGGATAATGGACTTCCCTAATGAAATTGGCTCTTAGTAAATCATCTACCTAGTTGGCTATGATCTCGTTTCGCTCCTGATTTAATGCACGTCGCTTCTGTTTCACGGGCTTGAAATCTCTGTCTACGTTCAACCGGTGCACCATGACATCAGGATCTATCCTCGCATGTCCTCATGAGATCATGCGAATAAATCGCATTGTCCTCAAGAAACTAATCGCTTTTTCGCTCGCTTAGCCCCCAGGTTTGCTCCAATATTTACTCTCCTCTGCCTCTCCGATGTGAGTGGGATTGATTCTAATTCCTCGGCAGGTTTCCCTCTTTGGTCGGTTTCATCCTCTCGAGGAGTGAGAGGCAGGGCAGTCACCTTCTTTATTGTCTCATCTTGTAACCCTTTCTGGTCTGCACTGCCACGTAGCTTGAACGAATAAGTCGGCGTTGGCTTTATCCTGGCGCTGGTCGGTCTCGGCCTTTTTGTGGTCGGCCTCGACCAACGAGCGGAGGTCACCGTCTTCACGCGATCCTTCTTGTTTGTGTCGCCATGTAGCTTGAACGATCTGGTAGACCTTGTCTTTCTGGTGTTGGTCGGCCTTGGCCTTCCTCTAGTCGGCCTCGGTCTTCTCCTAGTCGGCCTCGGCCTCGGTATAAGGCCGAGGAGATATGTTTCCTCGCATTCGCCGCACACAACGATCCTGATCAGAATCGTGTTGTTCCTCGGCCAAAACCCAAACCCAAGCCCATGCTTTGTGTCATAGGGCTTGGATAGAGCTTAAACGGAGGAGCTTTACCCTGGTCGCCCTCGGCCCATGCCGAGGCCGACCACGCGCTTGGGCCAAAGCCCAAACGCGTCTTCTCGTTCCGTCTCTTCTCGGTTCTGGGGTCCTCTGTGGGGTTTCTTGGCCTATTGAGAAAAGGAAAGGTCGGGAGAGGGCTGGAAACAAGCCTATTGGCCGTGTGAGATTGAAGCAAGGCCCAGGATATGACCTTGGATCTGGTCGGTCTCGGCCTCGTCCGAGGCTGACCACGGGCTTGGGCTTAAGCCCAAGCCTTGACTTCTTTCTTGGGGTGTTGGGCGAGGGAAGAGCCCAAATGGGAGGGTTCTACCACAGTCGACCTCGGCTATGCCGAGGCCGACCACCACGCTTTTGGTCGGCCCGAGCACGCCCGCTCGTCTTGTTTCGCCTTGGTTTGGTCCCTCTTCGATTTCAGCTTGTTTTGACCTTGTATTGGGCTTCTTATTCTGTATGACTCTATGCCTTGGTCATTTGACTGCCCATTCTCGTTGGTACAATTTTAACCCATAACATTAGCCCCCACTCCCTAGTTAGGATTTGAGATTTGGAGCTTGCGAATTAATAGCTTGAAGCCTGACTTGGGAGTAGCCTACTGAACTTCATATTCAATCTCATAGAATGTTAATTTCCCTGTTATTCAATTTGGAATTTTAAGTTCTCGTCACGCTTATTCTGCGTTTCAATTTGCCTAGTTCCTTAGTCAAACTTCCTCGGAGTCATTTCAAACATTTCGAGGGTTGCCTCGAATTCTCTCTAGTTATTGTTGTCCATCCTTATGAGGATATTCAGTCTCCTAGAGTGCCAATTTCTCCAGTATTCAATTTGGAATTTTAGGTTCTCGTCACGCTTATTCTACGTTTCGATTTGCCTAGTTCCTTAGTCAAATTTCCTCGGAGTCATTTCAAACATTTCGAGGGTTGCCTCGAATTCTCTCTAGTTATTGTTGTCCATCCTTATGAGGATATTCAGTCTCCTAGAGTGTCAATTTCTCCGGTATTTAATACAAATGTCAGGATCTCGTCACGCTTAATTTGCGTTTTCGATTCTCCTTGTAAGGTTTATTCAGAGTCATTTTAGACATTTCGAGGGTTGCCTCGAATTTTTCCCAGTTTTTGTTGTCCATCCTTATGAGGATATTCAGTCTTCTAGGGGTCAATTTCTCCTTTATCCAATGGGATTCTAGGTCAGTCGTCATGCTTATTCTGCATTTCGGATGTTCCCTTTTCCCTTAGATCATCTAAAGATTGCTTCTCTTGGGGCTTTATGCTCTCATCCGGATTCACGACTTGTGTCGTACTCCAGTGATTTTACATACTTGAGGTTGTTCTTAGGTTTAAGTGGGATTGTCGCTATCCCCTACGAGGATTATTTTGGACTTCTTGTCCCCTCGTAGGAGGAAAATTTTGTCATTCAACAATCGTGTTGCTTCACATCGAGCTTGCCTCAGACCATGAGAGAAGAAAAATAGAAATTGAAGATTTGAAGTGGGAGGTTGGGGTCTGCTCGGCCTCGGCCTCGGCGGGTCTGGCCTCGGCCTCGGGTCGGCTCGGGTTCGACTGCTGTTGCCTTCGACCTCGGTCAGGTCGGCTCGGCCTCGGCTTCAGTTAGGTCACCTCGAGCTCGGTCGGTTGACCTCGACCTCGGTCAGGTCGGCTCGGCCACGGCTTCGGTTAGGTCAGCTCGAGCTCGGCCAGGTTGACCTCGACCTCGGCTTATTCTGGTCGTCCTTGTCTTCGGCCAGGTTGGCTTCGGTCAGGTCGGCTCGAACTCGACCAGGTTGACCTCGACCTCGGTCAGGTCGGCTCGATTTCGACCTCGGCCTATTCGGGTCGTCCTCGGCTTAATCTGTAGAATTTGTCTTTTTGGTTATGTTTCACATAGCTTCTGCTTTTTTGTTCAATATGGAAGCATATCCCTTTAGTAGCCCCCTTACTTAAGTAAGAGTTTCAGTTTTGAAAATTGTGCTTGAGTGATACAATTATTGCTTGAGAAAGATGATTCATTCATAATAGAATATCATGTATGATTGAAATTGTAAATGCTCGCAAGAACTGTCCTAACCGAACAAAGAAAAAATCTATTGATAATAGATTCTAAGGTGTTCTGCATTCCAAGGGTGGGAAAGAACTTTTCCCTTGTGATCAATTAGAGTGTATGTGTCGTGCCCTGACGATTTTACCGATTTGGTATGGTCCTTCCCACGTTGGGCCTAGCGCACCAGATGATGGATCCTTGGTGTTTTGCATAACTCTTCTTAGCACGAGATCTCCTTCTTTAAAACTTCGTTTCTTGACTGTTGTATTGTAGTACCTTATAATTTTGTTCTTGTACTCTGCTGCTCGAAAGTGAGCTTTTTCTCTGTGCTCTTCTAGTAGGTCTAAGCTTAGTCTCATTGACTCCTCATTCTGTTGAGGGTCAAATTCTTCTACTCTTGGCGAGGGTAAACCAATCTTAACAGGGATGACTGCCTCAGCACCATAAGTGAGTGAGAAAGGGGTCTCGCCTGTGGTAGATCTTGCAGTGGTCCTGTATGCCCATAGCACACTATGCAACTCTTCTGCCCATGCTCCCTTTAGATTTTCCAGCTTTGTCTTAAGATTTAGTTTGATAATCTTGTTCACTGCTTCCACTTGTCCATTGGCTTGAGGGTATGCTGGAGATGAACATCGATGATCAATATTGAGATCTTCACAAAATTTTCTAAAGGCTGCATTATCGAATTGTTTTCCATTGTCTTAAATAATGACATTAGGAATTCCAAAACGACATACTATATTTCTCCAAACAAAGTTAGTTATCTTCTTTTCTGTGATTGTTGCCAATGCTTTTGCTTCAACCCACTTTGTGAAGTAGTCTACTGCCACAACTGCGAATTTAGTTTGTCCTTTACCTAGGGGAAGAGGGCCAATAAGGTCTATTCCCTATTATGCAAAAGGCCAAGGGCTCACTACACTTGTCAATGGTTCTGACGGTTGCCTTGGAATTGGGGCGAATCGTTGACATCGGTCACAGGATCTAGCAAAATTTCTTGCATCCTGAAGCATTGTCGGCCAATAATATCCTTGCCTTGTGATCTTGTGACATAAGGATCTTCCGCCTGAGTGGTTGCCACATATTCATTCATGGATCTCTCTCATCACATATTTCGCTTCATTTGGTGTAAGACATCTCAAGAGTGGCATTGAATAGCCCCTCTTGTAGAGTTTACGTTCTCTGAGTAGGTAATGAGTTGATCGCCTCTGTACTCGTTTGGCTTCTGCTTTTTCTAAGGGCAATTTTCCCTCTTTCAAGTATTCCAATATAGGATCCATCCAGGAAGAGATCTCCTCGGCTTCGGCTGAAATCTCCTCGGCCCCGGCCAAATTCTCCTCGTCCTCGGCCAAAATCTCCTCGGCTTCGCTCGAGTCTTTCTCGGTTTTGGCCGAGTTGTCTTCGACCTTTGTCTCATCTGGCTTGCTTCCTAATTCCATTATCTCCTCTTTACGTATGGATTGTTCGTACAGGATTCCAACTAGAACTATTCGACTCAGTTGAGTTTCATAACCTGCTGCTAATCGGGCTAAAGAATCAGCATTGGCATTTTATGATCTTGGGATTTCCTTGAACTCGTGTTTGAAGAACGAGGCAAGTAGTTCCTTGACCTTTGACAAATATTTTGCCATTCTTCTTTCTTTAGCTTGATATTTATTGGTTACTTGTTTTACTATTAGCTGAGAATCACTCAGAACTAATAGATTAGAGATTCCTATCTCCTTGGCGATTCTCAATCCTGCTACGAGCGCCTCATATTCCGCCTCATTATTTGATGTCTTAAACTTGAATCTGAGAGCATATTCATACCTTTCTCCTTCAGGGGATTCAAGTAGGATTCCTGCTCCGCATCCTTTGACGTTGGAGGACTCATCAACGAACAGTTTCCAGGGAAGATTAGGGGTTTCTGAATGAGATGTCTCCATCTCCATTGCATATTGGAGATGATCTATCCTTTTCCTCTTATGGTCGGCCTCGACTTTCACGTGCTCGGCCTCGGCCTCGACTTCCATGTGGTCGGCATCGGCTTCGACCTCTATGTGGTCGGCCTCAGCCTCGGCCTCTATATGGTCGACCTCGACCTTGGCCTTCATACGATCGGTCTTGGCCTTAGCCCCCATGTGGTCGGCCTCGACCTTAGTTCCCACGTGGTCGGCCTCGGCCTTCGCGTGGTCGGTTTCAGCTTGTGATGGGGTAAGCTCTGCTACGAAATCTGCCAGTACTTGTCCTTTGATTGATGTACTCGATTTGTAGTGAATATCGCATTCACTAAGTTTTACTGCCCACTTCATTAGACGTCCCGAAGCTTCTGGCTTCTGCAACACTTGCTTGAGAGGGAAATTCGTGAGAACGAGCTTATCTTATGCGCTGGAAGTAAGGGACGCAATCTTAGGCCGAGGTAACTAGAGCTAGTGCAAGTTTTTCTACTTGGGGATATCTAGTTTCAGCCCTTACCATTGCTCTACTGGTATAGTAGATTGGTCTTTGATGACCTTTCTCTTCTTTGATTAACGCAGAACTTATAGCAGTGTTAGAAGCAGCTACATAAAGTAGCAACTCATCTCCTTTAGCTGGTTTGGCTAGGAGGGGAGCTGAACTTAGATAAACTTTTAGTTCTTGAAAAGCTTGTTCACACTCTTTAGACCATTCAAATGGGAGACCCTTCTTCAGAATTTTAAAGAAGGGTTGGCTCAGTAGCTCTACTGACGAACCAGTTCAATGCTGCAATTCTTCCATTGAGACTTTGAAGTTGCTTGAGATTGGTTGGGGAAGACATCTCTAAGATAGCTTTTATCTTGTCTGGATTTGCTTCGATTCCTCTTTGATGTACCATGAATCCTAGGAATTTTCCTGATGTTACTCCGAAAGCACACTTACTTGGGTTCAACTTCATCTTGTATTTTCGAAGTATCTGGAAAGCTTCATGGAGGTCAGTTTCATGTTGATATGCTTTAATGATTTTTACTAGCATATCATCTACATACACCTCCATATTCTTCTATAGCAAGGGAGCAAACATTCGATTTACCATTCTTTGGTAGGTGGCTCCTGCGTTCTTGAGACCAAATGGCATGACTTTGTAGCAGTAAAGCCCCCTGTTAGTGATAAAAGAGGTCTTCTCTTGATCAAGTCCATACATCTTGATTTGATTATATCCAGAGTAAGCATCCATGAAACTCAATAATTCATGGCCCGCTGTTGCAACTACTAACTGATCTATCATAGGCAAAGGGTAATTGTCCTTAGGACAAGCTTTATTTAGATTAGTGAAGTCGATACACATTCGCCATTTGCCATTAGATTTCTTTACTAAAACCACATTAGATAGCCATTGGGGATAATGGACTTCCCTAATGAAATTGGCTCTTAGTAAATCATCTACCTGGTTGGCTATGATCTTGTTTCGCTCCTGATTGAATGCGCGTCGTTTCTGTTTCACGGGCTTGAAATCTCTGTCTACGTTCAACCGGTGCACCATGACATCAGGATCTATCCCTGGCATATCCTCATGAGATCATGCGAATAAATCTGCATTGTCCCTCAAGAAACTAATCAGTTTTTCTTTCTGCTTAGCCCCTAGGTTTGCTCCAATATTTACTCGTCTGTCTTCCGATGTGAGCGGGATTGATTCTAATTCCTCGGCAGGTTGCCCTCTTTGGTCGTTTTCATCCTCCCTAGGAGTGAGAGGTCGGGCGATCACCTTCTTTATTGTCTCATGTTGTAACCCTTCTGGTCTGCACTGCCACGTAGCTTGAACGAACAAGTCGGCGTTGGCTTTATCCTGGCGCTGGTCGGCCTCGGCCAACGAGCGGAGGTCACCGTCTTCACGCGATCCTTCTTGTTTGTGTCGCCATGTAGCTTGAACGGTCTGGTAGACCTTGTCTTTCTGGTGCTGGTCGGCCTCGGCATTCCTCTGGTCGGCCTCGGCGTTCCTCTGGTCGGCCTCGGCCTTCTCCTGGTCGGCCTCGGCCTCGGTATGAGGCCGAGGAGATATGTTTCCTCGCGTTCGCCGCACACGACGATCCTGATCAGAATCGCGTTGTTCCTCGGCCAAAAAACCCAAACCCAAGCCCATGCTTTGTGTCATAGGGCTTGGATAGAGCTTAAACGGAGGAGCTTTACCCTGGTCGCCCTCGGCCCATGCCGAGGCCGACCACCACGCCGCTGGGCCAAAGCCCAAACGCTTCTTCTCTCCGCCTCTTCTCTGCCTTGGGTCCTCTCGTGGGGTTTCTTGGCCTATTTAGAAAAGGAAAGGTCGGGAGAGGGCGGAAACAAGCCTATGGGTCGTGGTGTGAGATTGAAGCAAGGCCCGTGATATGACCTTGATCTGCAGTCGGTCTCGCCCTCGTCCCGAGGTCGACCACGAGCTCTGGCTTAAACCCAAGCCTTGACTTCTTTCTTGGGGTGTTGGGCGGGGCAGAGCCCAAATGGGAGGAGATTACTGCTGGTCGGCCTCGGCCTATGCCGAGGCCGACCACGCGCTGGTCGGCTTGAGAGCACGCCCGCCGCCTTGTTTCGCCTTGGTTCGGTCTCTCTTCGATTTCAGCCTATTTTGACCTCGTATTGGGCTTCTTATTCTGTATGACTCTATGCCTTGGTCATTTGACTGCCCATTCTCGTTGGTCCAATTTTAACCCATAACAAGAATAAATATTTTTTTTCTTTGAAAATTAATGATAAACATGAAATAGCTTATTAATTTATTTGTTTAATAAAAAAGCTAAATCCTTATCAAAATCCAAGAAGAATAATATTAGATTCAAATAGAAAATAATAACTAAAAAAGAAGAAATAAAAAATGAGAGGAGATGGAGGAGAAAGTAGAGAGATAAAGAAAAAAAACGAGAAGGATAAAGTAGGAAAAAATGGGCAAATTGCAGAAATCCCCCCAAAGTCTCAAAAGTGTAAAAATTGGACCCAAATTTTAAATTTTAAAATTAACCCTCAAACTATCGTAAATATAAAAATTGGGCCATCTCATATTTCTTCTCTTCTTTTTACTGTTGAGAATGACTTGGGTAACCATTATAACTAACTTTGTTCCACATTAAAAGTTTTAGAGATGTGGATGTGGTGGTAATATGTGAATTGATAAAAAGTGTGGTCGTAGTGGTGTTAAAACACCTCTTCACAAGTGTAAATGTGTAATGTGTATATTTGATTTTTTTTTTAATCAAATCTTTAATTTTGGAATTGGAATCAACTCTAAAACGTTTTCTCATTTAATTTTTAGATCTAGATCTGAGGGGTCGTTTTTTTATTTTTATTCAAAACAGAGAGCTAATTTTAGTAGCAGTAGTCGTTCGATTTTTCATCTTCTTCGAATTTTTCCTGAGCAAGTCAAGTCTTAATTCCAAATTCTTCATTGGCGAGTACACGTCCGTAGATGGTGTTGTATTAACCTTGGGGAGTAACCGACGTACACGATTTAGCACCAAGGTCGTGTGGAAATTGCTTACAAGACAGTGGATCATACGCGATACAACCATTTCTTCTCTAGTTTTACTCTTTCTGCATCAACATCTACTCTCTGTCTCCTCACTCCACCTCTATTGTTGTGGTTCTTCTTCTTTTTCAACACCTCCATTATTAACAACTCTATTTCTCCAAAAGAGAAACAATGTTATGGTTTATGGGCCATATGCCATGAGACCATTTCTTATAAGATTATTCAAAACAAAACTACCCAGGAAAAAACTTATCCCTGTTCTTTTTTTTTTATTCCTAATGACTCATCGCCTAGAACCAATAATTCACCCCTCCTAATTGTCATTAATCCATTTTTAAATAAAATTTCTATTTGAACACTGCGTCTAATTTTTTTTTTTTTTTTGGACAACTGGAATCATTTGGATTAGTATATGAGGAATCAAATTGATTTCTTCTCTCTTGTCCATTTTTTAAAGGTAATAATGGTGATAGAGCAACATTTTCTATTTTCTATTGCTTCCGTGATTAAAGATGTTCTTCGAGGCATTGTGGTGGTGTGAGAGGAGGAAGATTTGGTTGACCAATTTGAATGAAGTTAAAATAGTCATATAGGCCTAATGGCATAAGACCCATAAGCCATACCATTATTTTTCTTTGAGTGAAATGAAGTTGTTAATAATAGAGGTTTTTTTTTTTTAGTACAATAAGGAGTTGGAGGATTCGAACAATAGATCTCGCGGTCATTAATACATTTGAAAATTCGAGATGTTAGTTGAACTATGGTCTTTGATGTTAATAATAGTGGTGCATGATATTATTTTGACCTTACTGTTTAGTCATGATGGTATTTGTCCTTATTCTTAAGTATTTAGTCAAAACTCTATTTATGAGGTATGGAGGTTAGACAGTAACGTATTTAACTTAATTTCCTTGTATCAATTGTTTTCTTGTTCTTCTGTATTCTCTTCTCTATTTAAGAGGAGTTCTTTCCTTTAAAAAAGACACAGAAGATATATACAATCAATCTCTCTTAACTCAACTTGGTATCAAAGCAGTTTCTATGGTTGACGCCGGAAATATTAACCCAACTGAAGTTCTTGCACCTGGGAAACAGAAAGCTCAGGAAAGTAGTGTGGGCATCACCAACCCACCAAAAGTTTGGGTTTCTGAAGCAAACCCCTATCAGGTTTAATTAGGAACCTCTCCTGTTGGCAATCCAAGCTTTGTCAATCTTCTGAATCATGCAACCTTGGGTAAGCTAGATAGAGGAAACTTCCTACTATGGCAGACCATAGTAATCCCCATCCTGAAAAGCTACAAACTCGAAGGACAAATCACTGGCGAAACCGTGGCTCCTGAAATGTCAATTATGTTGGGGTTTATGCCCTAAACAAGTGTAGTTTTTGTAATAATGTTATTCAAATAAATAAAGAGTTATTTATTGAATTCTCGCATATAAACCTAAATCCAATAAACTAAGTTCTAAGGTTATAATGATAGATCTTGAACAAATTTGTAGTAGACACAAGTTGGATAGTGTCCAAGTATATAACCTAAATGGTCTATGGTATACGCATGAGTTGGAAACCTTATACTGGTAACACCATGGATGCGGCCCGCTTTGTATTTAGTACAAACGAGGTAATCCAACTCGTTCATGTGGTAGACATGCGAGTGGGGGCATCCTGTATGATGAGATCATACAAGAACGGACTGTAAATTATTAGCCTATTAGTGTAACACCGTTAACAGAATAAGTCTAATAATTTATAAATGATCATTAGTGGCTTGAACTGAATCCTGAGCAAGTTACGAACTCCTGCTTATGGGGGTTTGTCTTTAGATTAGTATGGGTGAGAGTGGCTTGTAGCTGACTCAATATGTCTACCTTCTCAAGGACAAAATCTTGTAGGTAGCTGGAAACTTAACTCTGCAAGATGGAATTCACTCATTCCTAAATTAGGGAATCAAATAGGTTATTCTCTTAAGAACTGAATCCAAGTCTTGAACAATGGGGCCCCACCCTCTTACTGGCCTAAGAGGGATTAAGTTTATGGTAGGACCATACACTTGTTGTTCATTAGAGGATCGATAGTGCTTAAGGAGCAAGAGGTAATCACATGAGTAAAAACGGTAATTTGACCCAGCTGTGATTACAAACAACCTGTGAAGGGTCAACTCACAGGTATTGATTATATCAATGGACACAACACAATCTACAGTGAGGAGAGTGCAACTACGAGTCTATAGTGGAATGACTCGTAGTTAATGAATGTTGGTTAATTAGATCAAAGTGTTTTATCTGTTAATCTCCTATCATTGGAGCTCATGATCTATAGGTCCATTTGGTCCCTCCGTTGGCTCAACATGGAAATATTTAGGGTATTAAGATTGGAGTGAAATTGAAGTGCTCAATTTCACATATGAGGAGATATATCAATTATACGTAATATAATTGATATAATATAGTTTAATGAGAATTTAATTCACAATAAATTATATACTAAATGGGAGATATCTTATAATTATGTAAATATGCAAATATGATTTGCAAATACATAATAAGAGAACTATGGGATAGAATGGTAATTTACATCCTATTTCCTTATAAATACATGCATAAGATTCACATTTTGACTAACCAATTCTGAGTGTAAACCAAGTGCTCTCTCAAGTGAAAAAGTGATTTTCCATCTTCTCTCATATTCTCCAAAGACTCCAAAAGGGATTCCTACCATCCTTCCTCTCCTATAGATACAACGGGGAAGATCTAGCAGTCATGTCAAATTTGTTCGAAGTTTGTGGAGAACGCAAGATCGATGAGATCGTGAGGAGCAAAGGAGCACGTGAAGGTTTAAGTCTACAAAGGTAATATGTTGTCCAAATGTTCTTATTTTATGCTTAATCTTGTAGTTTAGTGTTTTTGATTTGATCTATGTAACAAAGTTCAAGAACACGCGATTAAACTCGCTTCTGTTGTGGGATTCAATCCTATCAATTAGTATCAGAGTCAATTGTGTTCTTGTTTTTGTTCTAGATCTGTCAAAAACATAGGTGGGATTGCATGATGTTAATGAGATGAATGTTGGTTTGTAAATTAGATGTTTTCACTTATTGGCACATAGAACTACAACTTTTCCATTGAATTGTTCAATGTAAGGGTCCGGTGTTTTGGGCAATTTTAATTGTAAATCGAGTCTGTAAGTCCGTGTCGATCGAGGAAGAGAAGTTGCTAAGAAGAACTGAGCAAAAACGAGCAAAAGCTGAAGATAGAGCATTCTGTCCTGTGCACGGCGTTGCAACGCCGAACGTGCTGTTTTTGGCTGATGCAAACACGGTGTTGCAAGACAGGCATCAATGTTGCAACGCCAATGTCATAACACATGAAGTAAAGATGGATCAGAGTTGCAACGCTGTAACCAGCGTTGCAACGCCGAAGACGTAACGCAGCAGACCACAACGGGCATAAGCGTTTTTTCTTTGATTAATTTATTTATAAAAATGTATTATATTTAATTTTAATTAATATAATTGGATTATATTAATTGAAATTAATTTTAGGATGCCAAAAGTGGTCTAATTTTGCTATTTAATTTTATGCAATTATTGTATAATTTATTTCCATGCATAATGTATACTATGTAGATAAATCCCACCTTAGGTTAAGCATATTCATGCATCATTTATAATATAAGGTGTTATATTATATAGTTTGCATGATAAATTAGTATAAGTGTTATATTAATTTTGGATAGCATTGACATGTATTTTATTTCATGAGATGAATATGTTATATATGTGATATTATTCATGTGATGAATGATCAAACACTTATAACATAGAATTGCATGTCACCTAAGGTTAATTAATTAGTTTTAAAATGTTTAGAACGTGTATAGACCTTAGGTTATCTAGTTCTAATTAGATTAGAATTAGGGACCGAATAATTTATAAGCTATGACTAAAGAGGAAATCTGTCTAAGAAATGTTTTGTCTAGGCTGGGGTACTTAAGCTGACGTAAACGGAACACCCCTACCTGGGACCTGACTTGGGAGTGAATTTAATCTAGAGTTTATAAATTATTAAAACGTCGGCATAGTTTATTAAGGGCTTAATAAACTAGAGAAACCCTAGGTTTATAGACTTAGGTAAAATTCAATATAAAGGGTTATATTGATAGACTTAGGTAAAAATCATTAGCCGGATATAACCTAGGTCAAATTTCCTAAATACTTAAAGTACTTAGTGTTGGGATTTATGCCCTAAACTTGTGTAATTTTGATTAATTAAATAAAGGTTTATTTGTTTTGATAGAATTACAGTCTTGCTTTATAAATCCAATAAACTAAGCTCCAAGGTTATAACATATATCTTGAACATCAGTGTAGTTGACACTATTTGGATTGTGTTCAAGAATATAACCTAAATGGTCTATGGTATAAGAATAAGGTTGGAAACCTCATTCTGGAAACACCATGGATGCGACCCATTTTGTAATTAGTACAAATGAGATAATCCAACTCATTCATGTAGTTGACATGCGAGTGTGGGCATCCTGTATGAAGAGTTCATACAAGACCGGACCGCAAATTATTAGTCTAACCAAAGGTAACACCGCTTAATGGGATAAGACTGGTAATTTATAGATGGCATTAGTGACTCGATCTGAATCCTGAGTAAGTTAAGAACTCCTGCTTATAGGGGTTTGTCCTTAGACTAGTATGGGTGAGAGTGGTCTGTAGCCGACTCAATAAGCCTACCTTCTCAGGGACAGAACCTCGTAGGTAGCTGGAAACTTAACTTGTAAGATGGAATTCACTCATTCCTACACTAAGGAATTAGATAGGTTGTTCCCTTAAGAATCGACTCCGTGTCTTGAACAACGGGTCCCGCCTCTATGAGGGGTATGAGTCTAGGTAGGACCTTAGACTTGTTGTTCATTAGAGGATCGGTGGTGCTTAAGGAACAAAGAGGTAATCACGAGGGTAAAAACGGTAATTTGACCTAGTGTAATTACGAATAACCCGTGAAGGGTCGACTCATGGGTAATGACTATATCGAGTGGACACAATATTATCTACAAAGTGAGGAGAGTGCAACACAGGTCTCTATAGTGGAGTTACTTGTAGTTAATGAATATTGATTAACCGGGATCAAAGAGTTTGATCGCTTAATCTCATATCATTGGAGCTCATGAACTGTAGGTCCATTAGGTCCCTCCGTTGGCTCAACATGGTTATATTGAGGGTATAAAGTTAGGAATGAAATTGAAGTGTTCAATTTCATATATGAGGTGTTATATCAATTATATATGATATAATTAATATAATATATAGTTTTAATGTGAATTAGATTCACATATAAACCATGTACTAAAGAGAGATTAAAGGAGGGGTAGGATGGTCATTTTCATCCTATTTCCCTATATATATGGTTACATGAGATGCAACTAAGTTAAGTGATTCCAAGCTTTTGTTGTGTTGTTGGAAAGGTTCCAAAACACAAACATTTCTCTCACAAAATCTCATATCTCCTAAAGGGAACCCACATTCCTCCCTCACCTAGAGAACAATGGAGAAGATCCAGTGGTCGTGTCTTATTCCGTTTGTGGTTCGTGTTGCTGAGATCTTAATCGTGAGAGAGGAGGAGCACTTGAAGAAAGGTTCTTTAAAGGTAATAATTCATGATGTCCATTATGTTTATATGCTTAATCTAGTTGTTTTAGTTCTTGAATTAAATCGTTGTAACTAAATCAAGAGCGCGCGACTCGCAATCGCTTCCGCTGCGGGACTTCGATTCCCTTCACTTAGTGGGAGGAAATAGGTGTATATAATACATCATTTTTCTACCTACATATCTCTGGAGAAAATTCACACCGTGAGATCCATATTTAGCCTCGTGGCGCAAATGGGAGCGTCCCCCTTCAGATGGTGTTTGTATGGGTCAATATCAAGGTGAATGGAGAGGGTACTAGTGGGAGCGGGAAATGTGAAAACAAAAACCACGGTCTCTTCTATCGATTCCTACTGTGAGATCACTATAGCCAATCTGCTAGTTTGGCCCGGACCAGACAATCCCTTCGGAGGGCTTTGATCATAGGGATCAGAACACAGTGAACACCTGAGAGGGATAAATGTTACCTTAGTCTGTTTTCCAACCTAGTCCTCCCTTCGGCGGATTTTGTTGGATCGGGACTCTGGAATCTTAAGATAAAGGGTTACACTCACGGGATACATTGGTTGTAAGTGTATCTGGACCAAATAATGGTAACTAAAGCCTATAGGAATAAGAGTTATTCTGGCATTAGGTTTTGGTCAAGAATGTCTTGATCTAGAGAAGGAGTGTTATTGATTACCCTTCGGTGTCATACATTCTAAACCTTTGGAGTATCATTGCAAATTATTAATGACCTAGGCATCATTAGATAATTAGCTAAAATTGATTGGATTAGTTAAAGGTTTAGCGAGAAACTAATACAAATAATTTGTTTTTCAACAAAATGAATAGCTCAATCATTTCCTTGGCTACTGAAAAATTAACTGGGGAAAAATGATGACATGGATGAACAACCTTAACATAATCTTGGTAGCATACGATCTTAAGTTTGTGCTCACTGAGGAGTGTTCTAAGGTTCGGGCTCGAATGCGTCACGAAATGTTCGTGATGCATACAATAGATGGATCAAAGCCAAGGTCTATATACTGGCAAGTATGTCTGACATACTAGCCAAAAAGCACGAGGGCATGACGACCGCTAAGGAAATCATGGAATCGTTGCAAGACATGTTCGGACAACAGTCTGTTCAAGTCAGGCACAATGCCCTTAAGTACATCTTCAACGACAGGATGGCAGAGGGATCATCTGTTCGGAATCATGTTCTCGATATGATGGTTCACTTCAACACGACAGAGTCGAATGGTGCTTTTATCGATGAATCGAGTCAAGTCAGCTTTATATTGCAACGCTGCGCTTGCGGGAAGAGGCGCGCATCAACGGACAGAAACGGACAAGGCACAGAGTTGCAACGCTGCCATTGGCGTTGCAACGCTGGAGGCGTTTTTCAGCAAGCTTCAAACGGACGGAAAACGTAATTTTATTATATATAATAAATATAAAAACGTTTTATATTTATTTATAGATTATATTAATTAAAATTAAAATTATGGTGTCAAAATTGGTCTAATTTTGTTATTTAAATTATGCAATTGTTGTGTAATTATTGTCATGCATAATGTATGCTTTTATTTTAGAAATCCCACCTTAGGTTAAGCATTTTCATGCATCATTTATAATATAAAGAGTTATATTATATAGTTTGCATGATTAATTAATATAAAGTTGTTATATTAATTTATGGACAACATTGACATGCATTATATATCATGAGATGATTATGCTATGAATGTCTTATTATTCATGTGATGAATGATCAAGCACTATAACATAGTATGCATGTCACCTAAGGTTAATTATTATTAGTTTTAAAGTGTTTAGAACTTGTAAATAATAGACCTTAGGTTATCTAGTTCTAATTAGATTAGAATTAGGAACCAAGTAATTTATAAATTATGATTAAAAGAGGAACTCTGTCTAAGGAAAGTTCTGTCTAGGTCAGGGTATTTAAGTTTTATGTGAAACTAACACCTACATGGGAACCGACTGGGAGTAAAATTTAATCGAGAGAGTTTTATAAATTACAAGAATACAATGAGTTTATTATAGGGTTAATAAACTAGAAATCCTAGGTTTAATATAAGGAGTTATATTAACAAACTTAGGATAAAATCAATATAAGAGTTATATTGATTATCGATATAAGAGTTATATTGATAGAGTTAGGTAAAACCATTAGTCGGGTTTTAGCCTAAGTAAGATTCCATAATTTTAAAGTATTCAGTGGGAGGAAAAGTGTATGAGATACATATTTTTCCACCTACGCTATCTCCGGAAAGTTCACACCGTGAGACGCATACTTGGCCTCGTGGCGCAAACGGGAGCGTTCCCCTTCAGATGGTGTTTGTATGAGTTAATATCAAGGTGAATGGAGAGGGTACTTATAGTGAGTGGGAGCGAGTTTAGTGAAAACAAACCCTACGGTCTCTTTGTGTCGGTTTACACACACATTAGACCACTATGGGCGCACTGCGCTAGCTTGCTGGACTGCACAATCCCTTCGGAGGGCTTGATCATAGGGGATCGAACACAGTACACACCCGAAAGGGATAAAGATTTCCTTAGACTGTTTTTTAATCTAGTCCTCCCTTCGGCGGATTTTATTGGATGGAGACTCTGGGATCTAAAGACAGAGGGTTACACTCACGGGGTACATAAGTTGTGTATGTATCCCGACTAAAATGGTAACTAAAACCTATAGGAATAAGAGTTATTCTGGTATTAGGTTTTGGTCAAGAGTGTCTTGATCTAGAGGAGGAGTGTTTTTTATTACCCTTCTGTTGTCATACATTCTAAACCTTTGGAGTATCATTGCAAATCATAAATGACATAGGAATCATTTTGATAATTAGCTAAAACATGATTGGATTAGAGTTATAGCAAGAAACTCATACAAGTTTGTTTGTAAATTTTCAAAGAAAAATGTATAGCTCTATAATTTCCTTATTGGAGTGCGAAAAAGTTAACCGAGAGAATATGATGACATGGAAAAACAAACTCAACACTATATTGGTAGTGGATGATCCGAAGTTTGTGCTAACCGAGGAGTGTCCTCACCAAGCCAGCTCGAATGCGCTACGAAATGTTCGTGATGCATATGATCGATGGATCAAGGCCAATGATAAAGCCAAGGTCTACATCTTTGGCAAGTATATATCCGACATATTAGCCAAGAAGCATGAGGCATGATTACCGCCAAGGAAATCATGGATTCTGTGCGGTATGTTTGGACAATACCACACAGTTCGACATATAATGTCCTAAAGTACATATTTAACTCAAGGATGCCGAGAGGGTACATCCGTTCGGGATCATGTCCTGGATATGATGGTGCACTTTAACATCGCGAGTCGAATGGTGCTTCCATCGATGAGTCGAGCCAGGTCAGCTTCATTCTGGAAATCCTTCCATAGTTTCCTGCAGTTTAGAAGTAATGATGTTATGAACAACCTTACTTTTAACCTTACCTCCCTTCTGAATGAACTCCAGACCTTTCAATCTTTGATGAAAATTCAGGGATCGAAAGGTGAGGCAAATGTTTCAGTAGGAGTTATCACGAGGTTCGACCTGCGGACAAAAAAATGGGTTTCATCTTCTTCTAACCCGAAAGGGGAAGAAGAAGAACATGAAGAAAGGTTGGTAAAGAAACAAGCTGACAAAATTGCCGCCCAGAAGGGCAAGAAAGTCAAAGATGTTGCTGACAAAGGAAAGTGTTTCCACTTTATGTGAAGACGGGCATTGAAACGGCTATCGTCTCAAGTACATTGCAGAAAAGAAGAAGGAAGGTAAATATGATTTACTTTGCCTAGAAACTTGTTTAGTGGAAAATGATAAAACTGCTTGGATACTTGATTCAGGCGCCATTAATCATGTTTGCTCTTCTTTTAAGGGAATTGATTCCTGGCAGCAGCTACAGAAAGGAGAGATAACGCTCTGGGTTGGAAATAGAGAAGTCGTCTCAGTTGTAGCAGTGGGCACGATGAAGCTTTATTTTGGCAAGAAATATGTATTGTTGGACAATATATTAGTGATACCAGGGTTTACTAAAAACCTTATTTCCATTTCTTGCCTCATAGAACAATGTATTTATGTTTCCTTCTCAATGAATAAAGTGTTTATTTTGAAGAAAGATGTGGAAATATGTTCAGCTTCATTAGAAAATGAATTGTATGTTTTAAGGCCTAATTTAGTCAAAATGGTTTTGAACACTGAATTATTTAAAACTGAAAACGCACAAACTAAGAAACGTAAAATTTCTCCTAAAGAAAATGCTCATCTTTGGCATTTAAGATTGAGTCACATTAATCTCAATAGGATTGAGAGATTGGTAAAGAATGAACTTCTAAATGAGTTAAAAGAAAATACTTTACCTGTATGTGAATCCTGCCTAAAAGGCAAAATGACTAAAAGACCTTTTAGTGGAAAAGTTTATAGAGCCAAAGAACCTCTTGAGCTTATACATTTAGACCTTTGTGGTCCGATGAATGTTAAAGTCAGGGGAGGATGTGAATATTTCATCTCATTTATAGATGATTATTCTAGATTTGGACATATTTACCTAATGCACCACAAGTCTGAAGCACTTGAAAAGTTCAAGGAATTCAAGACTGAGGTTGAAAATCATTTAGGTAAAACTATTAAAACACTTCGATCGGATCGAGGTGTAGAGTACATGGATTTAAAATTCAAGAACTATATGATAGAACATGAAATTACATCCCAACTCTCAGCTCTTGGCACACCACAGCAAAACGGTGTATCGAAAAGGAGAAATAGAACCTTGTTGGACATGGTTCGATCAATGATGAGTTATGCTCATCTCCCTAGTTCGTAGGCTACCCAAAAGAAACAAGGGGTGGTTTATTCTATGATCCTAAGGAAGATAAGGTTTTTGTGTCAACAAATGCTATTTTCTTAGAGGAGGACCACATAAGGGACCACAAACCAAAAAGTAAAGTAGTGTTGAGTGATTTTTACACTTTTGAAAGTTTGAGGGGTAATTAATTTTTACATTTATGATAGCGTGAGTATGAGGGTTTAATTTTAACATTCAAAGTTAAAGATCCAATTTTTACACATTTTAAAGTTTGAGGGTTTAATTGTTATACTTAAAACTTAAGGGGTTTTCAATTGTTACAACCACCAAACTTAGGGGTGATTTTTGCACTTTGCCCAAACAAAAATAAAAGTTATAATGGAAGAAAGGGATAAAAGGGAGAGATTGGTGTAAAAAGGAGGAGAAAAGAGAAATATGAGGACCATGAAAATTGAGGGGAAAAATAGAAATAGAATTTTGAGGAATTACTTTTCGTAATTTCTAATTTTTTTCCCCTCTTTTAGAAATGTTTATTAAAATTTTGAAACAACAAACCTAATCATTTATCAAATATGTCTATTTCTTAGGGCTAGTTTAGCGTTCTCATTTCATGTTTCTTGTTCCCGTTTCTCATTTTCAAGAAACAGACTTGATTCATAAACATTCCTCTTTCTTGTTTCTAAGTTTTTTAGAAACGTTTCTAAAAAAGTGGCAGATTTTGAGAAAGTTACTCAAATTCTGTTTCTGTTTTTTTTTTTTATGTTTCATGCATGTATCCCTACTTCCTGTACCCATCTCTCCTCTCTCTTCTTTTTCCTCTTCTTTTTCCTCTTCCATTCTATTTTTTTTTTTCTTTTAATACTTTTTCTTTTTGTTTTCTTTATTTTCTTTATTTTTTTAATTTTCTCTCTTATTTCTCTCTCTTCCATCCTAATCCTTTTTTCTTTTAATAGTTCCTTATTTTTTTCTCTTTTCTTTTATGTATTTCTCTTTTCTCTTTTCATTATTATTTTTTATTTAAATTTCAATTATTTTTTTCTTTTGTACAATTAAATGTAAAAAATATATGTAATCTCTCTCTTTTTCTCGATTTTATTTTGTGTGTATGGCCAATGCATTTTTAAAGAAAAAAATAAAGTTTATTATTAATTAAAGAAATGTGGGTATGCTCGATTGACTAACCTTACAGTTCATAAATTAGTTTAATTGAACTAACTCGTATAAGCGAAAATAGTATAAGGTGAATTGATTGGAGTGAGAGATGACATTACAAATCAAATTTGAACAAGATAAAATTTATTATTATTATTAATTTTGTGTCAGGTTGGAATAAAATACTATAAACTCTTTATGATTATTTTATATTTATTTTAATGTCCGTTATATATTTTATTATATTCTATGTACTAAATTTATTTTTACTAAAGAAATAAGAAATAGTTATCAAACACATGTTTGTTTCTATTTTTTTAAAAGAAACAAGAAACAGAAATAATTATCAAATATGTTTATGTTTTTAATTTTTAAGAAACGAGAAACGGAAAACAAGAAACAGAAACAGGAAACAGGAAATAAGAAACGAGAACGTTATCAAACGGGCCCTAAACGAACTCTTAGCAACCGAATAAGACACTAATCTCAAATTTCAATCTAAAGTGTATTTTGTTCAAAAATAAATGTAAATATAGCAAAATAAAAGGGCAAGTAAATCAATAGTTATAATTAACCAATTTAGTGACTACCATTACTCAAGATATAGATTAACCGATGGTTGTAATTAATAAGTAGGTAAACATTTTTTTTTTTTTTTGACAATAGGTTAACTAGTTAGTAATTACTATTCACCAATGATTGTTATAATTATAATCGATTAATATATCTAGGTTAGTGCTCGATATATAGTTGAATGGTAAAATTACAACTTTAGTCCCTAAATCTTATGTTTGTATCTAAGATTTAGGTTTATAAACTTAAAAAAATTATTTAATAGGATACTAAGGCCTATTTGATAATCATTTGATTTTTTATTTTTTATTTTTGAAAATTATGTTCGTTTTCTCCTCATTTATCCACAATAGTTTCTATTTTTCTTAAGGAAATATTTAGATTTCTAAATAAATTCTAAAAACAAAAACGAGTTTCTAAAAATTGGCCTCATTTGATAACCCTTTAGTTTTTAGTTTTGTGTTTTTAGAGATTAAGCCTATAAATACTACACCCACCCATGGATTTTCATGTTTTCTTATCTACTTTGTACATATAAAAATAGTTTTCAAAAAGTAGTTTTTGTTTTTGGAATCTAGCTAGAAATTTAAATATTTTCTTAAGAAATATGGAAACATTGTAAAGAAGATGAAAACCTTTATTAGAGAAATTGTGAGATAACATGCATAATTTTGAAAAACCAAATGATTATCAAACGAAATCTAAACTCTTATCTAATCGATTGATGAGTTCTAAATAATATGAACAGGTTAATGACTTATTAGACACGAAATTGAAAATTTAGAAATCTATTAGACACAAAACTAACAATTATAAACCTATTAAACACATTTTTAAATTTTAGGATCTTTTAGTTACAAAATTAAAAGTTCCAAGACATATTAGACATATTACACCTTTTATTTTAAATTAAAAAATTTATTCAACACAAATCTAAAAGTGCAAGACTAAGTTTGTAATTTAAATAATTCCTTTTTTAAATAAAAAAATAAGTAATATAACATAGTTGATAAATACTAATGAATGACTATCACATAGAAAAAAAAAAATCATATGTGAAATTTGAGCATAACTAACTGGTTGAAGATCTATAAACTTGAAATTACAATGATTTGGATTCTTTTTAGAAACTTGAGAAGGAATGAGTCCACACATTGGGAGTGAAGAAGGATAAATGAATATCCTTTTTTTTTTCTTTTTTATTACAAACAATGCTTTGTTTTGTTAATACGAATTACATTTGTTATAAATTTCGAACAAACACCAAAATCAAGAGCAAACTTAATGGATTTCAAAAAGCCAAGGATTTCATTTCTTTAATCAATGCATCGAGATCGGAATATGAAGATCCATTTTCTGCAACAGCTCTCCTCGCCATCTCTGCCAATTCTTTAGCTCTGTTTCTCATCTTCTCTCCTTCTTCCCCCTCCATAACTCTCCTTATTGCCTTCTCCACAGCTTCACTTTTTATGAAATCTCCCACAATTCTCACCCATTTCTGTACTCCAACAGCAACTCCGATTTTCAACACCTCTGTCACCAGCTTCTCGTTGTAAAACTGCTCGGCGGCCACCGGCCACGTCACCATCGGAATCCCCGCCGCCACCCCTTCCAGCGTCGAGTTCCATCCACAGTGTGTCACAAATCCACCCACCGCCGGATGATCCAATATCAAAACCTGCGGCGCCCATCCTCTTATCATCATCCCTTTTCCTTCCATCCTCTGTTCGTATCCTTCCGGTAACCAATTTTGATCCTCTTCTTCTTCCTTTTCCCCTTTCCTCACAACCCATATGAAATTTTGCCCAGATGCTTCGAGCCCAATTGCAATCTCCTTCAGCTGAGCAGAGTTGAACTTCGCCATACTTCCAAAACAGACATACACAACTGAATTTGGGTTTTTGGAGTCGAGCCATTTCAAGCACTCGTGCTCATCAATGGCGGATTCTCTTCCTCTCTGAGCTTTTTCTTGCGTTTCCTTATTGCACAACGAAAGTGGACCGATATTCCAGGCTTTTCTCCCCAAGACATTTCTGTAACAATCTGCATACTCTGCCTCCAGCTCGTAAAAACTGTTCATAACAACTCCATAAGACTTCGATCCTGACTCTTGAGCCCTCTCCACAAATTCGCTTAAATCATTCTTGACATTCTCCCGAATGAATTCAGGGAGTTTCAATTTCGTGAAAGTAATCTCCCCGGGGAGATAAGGAATGAGAAAGGGCTCTGTATCAGACGAAACGTGGCTGTAAGGCTGGTGAATTCTCATGAACTCTGAAGCAGAGAGAGAGAAAAAACTAGTGCCATGGAAATTCAGCCTGGGGATACCAAATTTGGCAGCGGCATCGTTGGCCCAAGGGAAGAACATATCGGCGACGATGCAATGGGGACGGTGTTGGAAGACAGCTTGTTCAAATGGGGTTTGAAGCAAATTCAAAGCAGAGATGAATTTTGGGAGCATGGCAGGGCCGATAATGGAGTCGGCGCTTTCACAACCATCTGGTAGACCGACTTCTGCAGATGGGAATTTGAGGATCAGAAGGTGGATTAGTGATTTGTAATTGTGAATTGAATTAGAGATGGAGATGGAATTGAGAGGGGTTGTGACGATGGTGATCTTGACACCGCGAGATGCAAACAGCTTGGCCATGTCAACCATGGGGATCAAATGGCCGCGAGCCATGTAAGGGAAGAAGAACATGTGAAGCTGAGTGCCGTCGTTGCCCATTTTACTGCCTAAGACTAAGAGATTGAAGAAATGAAGAGGGAGAGTTGCAGAAGATCTGGAAATAAATTTAGCATTCAAACATATTTGTACCGACTCCAAATCAAGTTTTGTCTCTTGGCCACCACGAAATAAGTTAATTTGATTGTTGTTTTTTTTTTTAAATGGAATGATTCAAAAGCATCTTAATAAATTATAGAGGTTGTGAATGTGAACTCGAAAAAATAAAAATAAATTATAGAGATCGTTTTGTCTTTGTCTGATGATGTCAGTTAAGTTAAATAAAAGATCAAATAAAAAACTAAGTTCTCATCTCTAAGATAACAAATTGCAATTTCGTTTTTATTTTTTTTATTTTTTATTTTTTTTGATTTCCTGATCAATGATCATATTTGATCTCGAAAATATTTTTAAAAAATAGATAATGGAATAAGGAAATTCATAGATGAAGATATTGTTTATAAGGTTAATTTTTAAAAACAAAAAATTAAATAACTATTCAATAAAGCCTAAAGCTTCAACTTTTTTTTATTTTTTTTATGAGTTTAAGATGGACTTAGGAATTCAAATTTCTGACATTTTGGATGAAGATATATGTTCAAACAAGTTGAATTGTACTCAAGTTAGAAACTAAGCTTCAACAACGTCATCCATGTAATTTATTCAAATATCTTAAATAATGTTTATTACTAACCCTAACGCTTTAATTTTCATCTTGAATTCGAACTTTGAATAGGGTAACGTGTGCTCTCTCCTAACACCACGTGGGTCAACCATACAAAGAACCTTTGATGAGACTTTTGGAGGGGACCAAGCTGAGGAGTTTCTTGAATGGTAGCAAGCAACCTATCGAGCTCAATACTAGCTAAGTCGAGGTGTCTTGCATTCCTCTCCTTAATTCATGTTATCATGCTAGGTATGATCCTAATAATAGGATAAGGAGAAAATGTATATAGAGAAGTTGGGACTTGTCTTACTAATGAGAAACACAATACTATATTAATTCAATTCGATAATACTTCGATTTGCACACTAACTTAAGCATCCGAGCATGTTAAGCACAACATCACATGACTGGTTTGAGTATATTGCTTACATGTCAAGTCAATTAGGATAGGTTAGCTCAATCATGTGACCTATCATTCTCGACTTGGATAAATCAACTCGGTCATGTGACTCTGCTACCTCAGCTCGAACAAGTCAACTCGGTCATATGACTTGTAAGTTGTCACCTCAATTTTTGAGCTAATGTGAATCTTTGTATGATCCTTGCATCAACCAATACTATAAAAAGTGGTACTTAAAAATATAATTGTAAATATAATAAATTATAATAAATAAATAGTAATTATGTTTAATCAATATATAGAGACTGCATTGTTGAGGATCCCACATCGGAAAAGTGGATTATATGGGTGGATCATTTATTACTGAATTAGTATAGGGTTATTTAGTAAGTTTTACACACATGGTCATATCCTTACATCAACAAACATGCTTGTGCATCAACACATATGGGTGTGTTTAATGGCTATATTTGGATTAGCCATTGGTTTATGTTTTTTTTTAAGGGCTCTACATAGCCCATTTATAAAGCATTATTTACATAATCAACCTATATTTACTATTTTTTTACACAAATGGATAATTTAACCTATTTTTTTACACATATATTATAGGTTTTTTACTTTTATACCCTCAAGTTCGATTGACAGTTTTAAAACAAAAATAAAAACAATATATGGAAACCTCAATGATTTATCAAATGCTTTGTTAGGAAAAAAATAAAAAAAGGAAAAATAAAATTAGTATTACTATGTGAGATTTTGAGATTTCTGCATGAATAACCTATTTATGAAGTTCAATTTACATACAAACTAGGAATCATTTTTTTTTTTTTACATAAATTGACAATTAAATCTAATTTCTTACAAAAATGTTGTAGGTCTTTAATTATTACACCCTTAACTTCAATTTGATAGTTTTTTTTAATAAAAAATAAAACCAATATATGGAAAAAATAAATTATTTCTCAAACCCCTTATTAAAAGGAAATTCAAATAAGAAAATGAGATTTGATCATTGATGGAAGAAATAAATTTGGAAGGAAAAAATTGGAAAAAATGAGATTGAATGATTTTAAACCAAAACAAAAGTCCCTCCTATTGCAATTGGAAGAAAATGAAGAAAATACGTGCATGAATCGAAAGAAGAAAAACAAATTTATTCGTAGACGAGGATATCACTGGTATGTCATCTGTATTATTTGTTTTGTATCGAGTATATACGAGTTTTGTTTGGTTCGAAGAATAGGAGCCAAAACCCATATATTTTATTTGGAAAAAAAATACTGATATTTCTCTTTTTTGTTAAATTGTTTTCTAGATATCAAAAGAATAATACAAAACCATATGTTTATGGTTGTATTTAACTTGTTTTTAGTTTTATTACAATTATATATTGTATTCTCCTAGGATTTCTTGTAAAATGAAGGAAGAAGATGACTCTCTGTTTTCTTAGTTTCTTATACTTTACTGCGAAACACATAAATAACTGTATATTTCATATATACGGACATTATAAACATCTAAACGACTAAAGTAAAATATATTGGGAACGGAAAGTACACGAAAAAGCCAAAAGAAAAAATGAGGTTATCACATCAGAATATGAGATATATTATCATGTATATATATAAATATTACAATGGTATATATTTTTGGAATTGTGGGATAAGAGAAAATGTCAAGACGATTTATTTAGGCAAGGACATTAGTGTGTCAATTAACTCGCTATTTTTTGTCGTCTATTTAATTGACAAATATGTGGAGTTTGTAATGCACTAAATAACCCATTAGAAGAAATTAAAACATTGAAAAAGAGATTGTGCAATAGTGGGACAAACACGATCAATTTCCTATAAACATAGGTATGTTAACACATATATGGTACATACTTGTTAGATAGATAATATATTAAACTGTATATTTGAAAAATATGTGAATATACTATTGTATATTAATAATGTATATCAATCCGTAATAGATTGAATAAATTATGGTAGTGATGAACAAATATACCAAATATATATTTGCAAATAACTATAGATACCAAGTGTATGTGATGAAATTTGCAATAATTGGAATACATTATAGTGATGACAAACAAATATACCAAATATATATTTACAAAATAACTAAATATACCGAGTATGTATGATGAAAGATTGAGATCTTATGCAAACATATACATCGGAGGAGTCAATATGACCTACATTGCCCCTCATTGTTGTTACTCAATGAATGTCATTCTATCATGCAAAGAAATCTTAGATACTTGGTATCAACATAATTAACACACTCTATACAAGATCCACTATATATCATAAGTAAAAAGTAGCTACCTATACAACTATATTACAATATATCAAATCGTATATATATGTTATGTATGACAGAATATGTAATATAAACATTTGTCTATTAAAATATGTTATGTATGAGATGATCTAGTCTTCTGTAATTTTGTTCTCTCGTTTTCAATTAATAAAATTATTCTCTCCCTCTGCCCGTGAATGTAGTTAACATAATGTTAGTGACCCACATAAATTATGTGCGTTGATTTTTCCTTCTCTGTGACTCTTCGCCTATCTGTTGTTTTCGTTTTTAACAAACTCAAATACCAAACAACATACCAACCCAACACAACCCTACACTTCAAACATAAGAATCATAATTTTGAGGTTTTTGGTTTGAAACCAGCGTGCCAAACAACCACTTAAAAGGTTAAAGCTTCACTTCCTTTAACCTCTGCAGTTAATCTAAAATAAATAAATAATTACTGTCATTTAAATTAATCAATGATAAATGGTTGTATTAACAAATAGTTTTTTTAAGAAAAGAAAAACTACCCTTTAAAATTTCCTTAAATAAGTGGTTGAAAATTGAAATAAACGCTTGATTACCTGAGTTTCAATTTGTTGATGTTTCTTGGTTTAATTTGGAAATTTTATTACTAAATTTGAGAGTGGTTTTTCTCATTAATCTTACAGACTAAGGGTATGTTTGGGAGTAATTT
The DNA here is from genome assembly GCA_036507285.1 of Trichosanthes cucumerina. Lineage (NCBI taxonomy): Eukaryota > Viridiplantae > Streptophyta > Magnoliopsida > Cucurbitales > Cucurbitaceae > Trichosanthes > Trichosanthes cucumerina. The sequence goes on along the minus strand of CM071836.1, from coordinate 11,104,346 downwards.
TGGAGTGACCAAAATCACTTTTGACATGTCTAAAATCACTTTCCTACCCAAAGTGTGATGTTTGGCAATATTAAGCAAGTGATTTTGGAAGAATCCAAAATCATTTGAAGTGATTCCCTTTCAATCACTTGGGAGGTGATTTTTCCAAGTGATTTTTGTCGTGATTGTAATTTAAAATGACTATTATTCATTTTTGAAAATAGTATACTTTTAATGACGAGTAAAAATCGTAAACTTTTGTCAAAATTCATAAATTTCCATAAAAAGGTGAATTTTTTGAAAACCAAAATCACTATTAAAAGTATAGGACCAAACATGAAAATAATTATATGAAATCACTTTTAATAAATCAATTATAGACAAATTAATTACACTAAAATCAATATTTCTAAAATCATTCTCAAACATGCACTAAGTTTGAGTGTTTTACAAGTTTTTTTTTTTTTTTTTAACTCGGGTGTTTTACAAGTTAATACTTAGTCAAAAGCTCAAGCCATAAAATTAGCATAGAAATTAATATCAAACTATTACACACCTAATCTTTATTGAAAATGGATAAAATTTTAAAGTTTGTATTTAGTTTCTAAACTTTTAAAAGTGTCTAACAAATTTTTAAACTTTTGATTTTATGTCTAATAAGTCTCTAAACTTTTAATTTTATATTTAATAGATCTCTGACAAAATAGATTTTTAAAAAATATAGTTAATTTATTAGATATAAATTTAAATTTTATGTTTAATTAAATCCTAAAATTTCTATTTTGAGTCGAATAGATGTATAAATTTTAAAATATTTTAAAGTTTAAGAAATAAATCTACCATTTTAAAATTTTAGATGTCAAATAAATACAAATCTCTGATAATTTTTTTTTTTTTTGGAGAAAAAAAATGTGTAATTTAATCTTAAAAAATACTTATTTATTTATCTATTTATTTATTATAATAACAATCATTATTCTTTAGCTACAAGAGTTTGGGTTCGGACGTGAAAAGATAAGAGAGAAGACGTGTTGACCAAGTATATGAATTTTAAATTAATCTCTGTAAGTTTGTCCAAATGGAATGACGTAAGCAATTGCATCACGAGCCACGCAGGCTGTCCGCAACTGGTGGCTGAAAATTTTGGGAACCACGTTCGTGCCTTCTCGAAGTTTTGTTTTTTTATACATACGTAATAAATATATGTATGTATATATTTAATTAAAGAAACAAAATATTTTTTATCTTAAACTGAGTAGATTGTATCAATTTTATTTTCAAATTTTTAGTTTCATCCATCTAAACCTCAAATTTGACTAAGGGATCAATTTAACCCTTTGACTAAGTTTTTGTTTCAATTCTCATTAGAAAGATTTTTCACACATCTAAAGTCATATGTCACTCTATAATACATACATATTTGTTATTTAAAAAAAAATTAAAATTGTTGAAAAAAAATTGAAGTAGATTTGTCATAATGTTTTTCAAGTTCAGATCAATGACTTTTTTTCACTTCTTATCTTCTTTGATTCTGTTATTTTTTTCATTTTACTAATTGAGGATTTTTCAATTTTACAGTAGGATTATACTTGATCCATTGGCTTTTCGAAGAAATGAAGCTTATTTGCACCGTATTTTTTTCAATAGAGTAGTTTCATTCTTTAATCGGTTGTTAATATTGATTTTTTAAAATAATTATCATCCTCAAGTTCGTTTTGTCCTCTATTTACTGCAACAAACGTAGGGCTTTCAGAATCACTCTCGGGATCAACGAATCTCTCCTCTCCTTCCTTCTCTAGCATTGATGCATCTTTAATCCTCTGTAAGACTGTCGACAAAACCTAAGGTCGGCTACAACCAGTTCATTATATTCATGAGTGTTACTCTGTCCACCGATTGTCTTCCTTGCTCCTGCATTTTAGTCGAGCTCAAACACCTCATCATCGAAGCCGACAAAACTGGCATGGTCATCATCGCCTTCAATGACGTCACCGCCTGGATTTTTTTCACATTGGTCGTTGTTGGTATCGACACCAAAGGTGAGGGGAACATAAGAGTCGATTTGTTTTCGTGTGTGCCCTACTTTTCGAGTTTCAAGTTTGTGATTTTTCATGATGGTGGTGATTCGATCTGGAATAATTTAATTATTTTTCTAGTTAATCTTTTTAAAACATAACAAACAAGTACATATTGTAGCCACCTATTTTTGTCCGACTCATTTTTTAATTAAATTGTTAGATTACCAATATACATGTTTTTTTTTGTATTTAAATTAACTCACTTTGATTATTTATTTGTTATTTGTTAATTTTTTCTATGTTTCTTAGAAGTTGGATAAATCTTGGTTTTTGGAAGAAAAGACAAATTTTTGGTTAAATGAGTAAGTTTTTGTTGTTTATTTTGTTTGACCAAATTGTTGTTGGTCTTTTTAAGTGTAAGTTCTCTTTTGGCATTGGATTTTCAAATTGCAACAATTTTTGTTTTTGGTTTTATACACAAAAGAGGAATTGCTTTTTGTCTTTATATACATCTCTTTCTATTCTTCAAAAAGACAACACACAAAAAAAACTACTTCCATCTACACTCTCATACATCATTCTCCACCATTCTCATTCATTCTCAACTCTACAAAACTCCATAGCCATTACCTTCATGACAAAAAAAGATGGAGAGATTTGTAGGGAAAAACCCCAAAAATCTCATAACACAAAATAACCCTAGCTTAGTTGGAGGTTGCATTTAGTAGAATTTTGTTCCAAGGATCCAGAGCTCAAACAACAAGCTAGTTGGTTGTTCTTGAGATACTCACTTCTTGATGTTCATCTTTATTTTGAAATGTCCCCGAAAAACAATAGTTGAGTAAGAGTTTTATGAGTTTTTCTTTCATTTTTGTTGTTTATTACATCTATTCTTACTTCTATTACCATGTGAATCTTTGTGTATTTTATTGTTATGTTTTTGCTACTAACTTTATTTTCATCTCCATCTCTAAATATCCCCGAAAAACAATAGTTAAGTAGAGTTTTATGAGTTTTTCTTTCATTTTTGTTGTTTATTACATCTATTCTTATTTCTATTACCATGTGAATCTTTGTGTATTTTATTGTTATGTTTTTGCTACTAACTTTATCTTCATCTTCATCTCTAAATATCCCCGAAAAACAACAGTTGAGTAAGAGTTTTATGAGTTTTGTTTTCATTTTTGTTGTTTATTACATCTCTTTTTGCTTTTATTATAATGTGAATCTTTGCCCTTTTTTTTTTTTGCATTAATGTCCAAGATCCTTTGTTATATGTTGATTTTACTAACTTAATTTTATGGTTTACTTCTCATACTTATCTATCATTCTCTTTTTTCCATATTTTTTCTTCTTGACTCTAGAGTTCATTGTACTAAAAGAGAGAGAGAGAAAAAGAACAAGAGAAAAAAGAAGCAAAGTGTTGTGAAATTTAAAAAAATGGTTATGTAACATACCTTAGATTAGTTGAGTATGAATGAATAGAGTTTTGTTTCTAAAAAAACAAAAGTGTTGTTGCCTTAGGGAGCTTTTGTTTCTCATTTGAGAAAAAAAACCAACAAGTTGAAAAAGACAAAAAAGTTGAAAAAGGTGATCATCGGAATAACGTGAGTGAGTGAAAAGGAAATTGAAAAATAAAAAAAAAAAGTAAATGGCTAATAAAAAAAATTTAAAAGTTTAGTTTTGATTTTTTTTTTTTTTACATCTACCCATAAGTGCTCTTTTCAAAATTTGTGTATGGTTAAATCATGGATATTTGTCACTAATACTTTTTTTATTATTATTATTTTTCATTTATTTCCTCTTTCTTTCTTTTATTTTTTTTATTATTGTTATTTTTTTTTTTCTCTTTCTCCAAAATTTGATTTTTGCATCTATTTATATACTTTATTTGCAAGTCATATATCTTATCTATTTATTTATTATTTTGTTCTTAGTATTTTTATCATGTTGTTAATTTCATGTGATTGTTTTTTAAAAAAACTTATATTTATTGTCATAAAAAAAAATATGCCCACGACGGAGTCTAGAAATATTTAGAAGTCTGATTTTCTAGTTTTCTTGAGGTGAGAAATATATTCTTTGGAAGTTCAAGATCAACTCCAATACGTTGTTTTTTTAGAAAATTTAATCATATTTGTATATTATGTTTGTTCACTTATTTGCTATGAATAAATTATCATGCATGCTCAACTTATCTTGTCATTGCATTTATTTGTTTTGCTTTAACTTTGATTTTCTTGATTTTTCTGAGTGATTTCTACTTTTTTTTTTCTATTCTCATTTTTTTGTAATATCATTTCTTAATTTCTTTAAAATTGTCATTTTTTACAAATGTTTGTTTTCAAAGCCAAAGTATTTTATTTTCTAAGTTTTAAAACCTTTTCTTAATTGTGATTTTTCTTTTAAGGTCGTTTTTTCCTAAAAATTCCTACGACGGAATCTAGAAATATTTGGGAGTCCGACTTTCTAGAATTCTTGAGGTGAGTGATCATTATCTTTGGGAGTCCGAGATTTTGGTCTCAAGAAAAAATGAATTTAATTAAAACTTTTTTTTTTAAAAAAAACTTTATTTTATAAGAGGTTCTCCTATGATGGATTTGAGAAATTGTAAAATTTTCTCATATTCTTGAGGTGATATTATTTCCAAAATCTTGGAAATAATTTCAATGCAACCACATTAATGGATTTTCATCCACTTATTTTATGAGATCATGACTCCAAATATTAGAGTAATGAGGGGTAAAATAAGACATTGTTTTAAAAATCTCATTTTCCTAAATAAGTTTTTTTTTGTCATTCTAAAATTTGTTCAATTCAAGATTAAAGTTGGTCAACGTTTTAAACGGGTGTTGTGGGGTGCTAACACCTTCCCCATACACAAACAACTCCCGAATCCAAATCTGGTTTTCGCATACCATTTTTTTTCTTTTTTTTTTAAAAAAATTATTTTATTCTATTTTTTGTGCCCAATCACACCATAAAAAGATTTGTGGCGACTCCTTTTAAATCTTCCCTTTTTTTAGGACGTCGGTCGCTCTGCGTCGCAGGTACATGGCGACATATATCATAGAACAACACGTGGCTTTGGATATGTGTGAGAAATTTTTATGATAATGATTGAAACGAAAAACTTAATCGGTGGCGTAAATTGATACATTTATTCAATTTTGAGGTTTAAATTGATGAAATTGAAAGTTTAGAGTTAAATTGATACAATCTGCCAACTTGCGGTTTAAATTGATGTATTTAAGAGTTCGTGGTTAAAATGATACAGTTTGTCAAGTTTAAGGTTTATTGATATTTTTTCTTAATTAAATGTTAAAATGCAATTTTGATCTTTCTACTTTGGTTTCATACTATTTTAGTCGTTATACTTTCAAATGTCCAATTTTAGTCTACTTTAATAAAGCTCAAAATGTACTTACTGTTAGTTTAAAGTTAATCTTGATAAAAAAAAATGGTTAAATAATAATAATAATTTTAATGCAAGAAAAGATCACACAGTTGAATATATTTCTAAAATTTATAAAATGTAAGCTAATAGACACTAAATTTTTTTTAAGAAAAGTTAACAATAAACTAACAATAGGGACTATTTTGAAGCTTTATTAAAAATAGATGAATTAAAATTGAACATTTGAAAATATAAGAAATAAATCAAATACATAAGGATCTATTATGTGTGTGGGGAAGGGATTAGTTTCCATTTTGTTTTTTAAAATTGGATTAAGTCCTACCTTGGTCCTTTACTTTTAATTTGTGTTGAATTTGATTTTTGTATTTTTAAAATTTTCATTTTGGTTTTCATAATTTTAGACCCGGTTTGTTAACTTTTTATTTTTTGAAGATTAAGCTATCGATGCTACTTCCACCGATAGTTGTCTTGATTTGTTATCCATTTTTTACCTATGTGTTTCAAAACCAACCCAAGTTTTGAAAACTAAAAAAAGTAGTTTTCAAAAGCTTGTTTTTGTTTTTAAAATTTGGCTAGGAATTCAAATGTTTTCTTAAGAAAGATGAAAGATATCGTAGAGAATTGTAGAGGGATGATGAGAAATCAAGTACAGTTTTCAATAACCAAAAACAAACAAAAAAACTACAGGCTTGTTTGGGGTGCATGTTATAATAACATGTGTTATAGTAGTCTGTAGAATACTTTGCACCCCAAACACAGATTATTATAATCCAGACTAAATAACTCTGCACCTTAAACACAAATTATATAACTCCACAGGCTATTATAACCCATAGACTATTATAACACATATTATTATAATCCACTCAACGCCCCAAACAGACTCTGTAGCCACCTATTTTTGTCTGGCTCATTTTTAATTAATGAGGTTATCATTATTTATGTTTTTTTCTATTTTTTATTTGCTCATTTTTTTTAATGGTTTGATGTGTTATTTGTTAATTTTACCATGTGTGTTTTTTTAGTGTTGGAGGAATCTTTTTTTTAAGAAAAGACAACATTTTGATTAAGTAAGTTTTGTTTTTTTAATTTGATTGACCAAAAGTGTGTTGGTATTTTTTAGGTGTAAGTTCATTTTTGGCATGGATTTCAAATTGAAACAAATTGTAGTTTTTGATTTTATGCACAAAATAGAAATTGGTTTGGGCTTTTTATACCCATCTTTTCATTACTCAAGGGGGGACTCATAAAAAAAAAACATACTTCTACACTTTCTCACATCCTTCCCAACTATTCTCAACCACAACCACATCTCCAACCACACATACCATGAGAGTTAGAAAAACAAACAGTGAGTTTCACACAAAAAAAGTTCTACAAACCCCATAGACAAACTCTTTCACACCAACAAAAAGTGAGAGATTTGTATAAAAAAAAAGAGTCCAAAATTTCCATAGCACAACAAGAACAGCCTAGCTTAGTTGGAGATTGCATTTGGTAGGGTTTTGACCCAAGGATCCACACCTCAAACAATAAGCTAGTTGTGTGTTCTTCATACCAACTTCTAGATCTTCATGTATATCTCGAAATGCCCTGAAAAACAGCAGTTGAGTAAGAGTATTAAGAATTTACTTTTTCGTTTTTTTTTTATATTTATTCTCACTTCTATTACAACTTGAATCTTCGCCTTAGATCTTTTCTTATGCTACTATTTTTTTATTTTATTTTTATGGTTTATCTCCCCTACTTATCATTTTTTTTTCTTCATATCTTCTTCTTTTTTACTCTTAAGATCATGGTTAAAAAAAAGAGAGCAAGGAAAGAAATAGAAAAATCATGGTCAAATCTTTTTTAAAAAAAAAAAAAACGTTTTCTCTTTCTTATTGCAAAAACTTAATTTCAAACATTTAGCTTTGTTTGTTTTTTTGGAGCTTATAAAGTTTTATAACTAAAAATGTTATTTCCAACTTTTTTGTGATTTTTTTTAAAATCATTTTTATTTCTAAAAAATTCATTCGACGGAATCTAGAAACATTTGGGAGTCCGATTTTCTAGAATTCTTAAGGTGAGGGATCATTATCTTTGGGAGTCCGAGATTTTGGTCCCAAGAAAAAATGAATTTAATTAAAACTTTTTTTTAAAAAAATTATTTTATAAGAGGTTATTATATGATGGATTTGAGAAATTGTAAAATTTCCTCATATTCTTGAGGTGATATTATTTCCAAAATTTTGGAAATAATTTCAATGTAGCCACATTGATGTATTTTCATCCACTTATTTTATGGGATCATAACTCCAAATATGGGAGTAATGAGGGGTAAAATAAGACATTGTATTTTAAAAATCTCTTTTTCCTAAATAAGTTTTTTTTTCTTTCTTCCAAAATTTTTGCAATTCAAGATTAAATTTGGCCACCGTTTTAAACGAGTGTTGTGGGGTGCTAACACCTTCCCCATATACAAACAACTCCCGAACCCAAAATCTAGTTTTTGCATACCATTTTTCTTCTTCTTTTTTTTTTAAAAAAATGTTGTTTTATTATATTTTGGTGCCCAATCACACCATAAAAAAGATTGGTGGCGACTCCTTTTTAAACCTCCCTTTTCGAGGACGTCGACCGCTCCTCGTCAAAGGTACGTGGCGACAGACTCTAAATGGTTATCAGATGGGATCTTAGTTATTGGCTTTTTTATTCTTATACTTTAAAATATTTATTTTGATCCGTTTTAATTTTAGTCAATTTGCATTTCTTTTATTCAACACAACCACTATATTTTAAAAATTATTATAGTTTGTATTCAAATGTTTTTATGTTGTGTATATAAAATTGGGGCAATTGCATGTATGGCAATCTAACATAAAATGGCATTAGTTAAAGTGAGTATAGTTCAACTGACATTTTAAATGGGTTAACATTCACGAGGTTTGTGGTTTGAATCCTTTCAACCCCTATTGTACTAAAAAAACATAAAGTAATAGCAAAACAAGCACAATCTAAAAGTATTTGTAAATATGGCTAAATTTTAAGTTCTATTAGTACTTATCACTAATGGGGTCTATCATTGATTGTTTTGCATGCTTGATAGCGTGAATTTTCATTCTAAGCTTGTCGAAGGCTCTATCAAAGTTAAATTTATAAAACCAGACCACATAAAGATTTTTTTAAAGATTTTTGCTGTGATTAGTAGTTGGGGTCATCTATCGAGATCATAGTTCTTAGTATTAATTATCATAGTTACTCATATTTCAATTTTATTTAGAGAAACATAACTTTAGAGTGGATTATGAAAACTAATAAGTCCTAAACTAATATTTATATAAGTGAAGTCCAAGTTTAGAGAAATAATCGATAAATTGCACGTCATGAAGCACGACTATAAAATTGATTAAGAAATTATGAAACATGCAATAGTCCTAAGTCGAGAATTACTAAAGTATTCAATAGACTCACTCAAGCCCAATTGAACTCATGCAAAGGTGCAAATCAACCTTTCAATCTATTTTCACAACTAAACACGTCATTAAGAAATTCTCTTTAAGGATTCTAAAATTAACCTACTCATTCTCATGCAATAGATTAATCCCTAGTCATGCATCTAAGTTCTTAGTTAAACCATCTTTCTCAAGCTAAATTTAATTTAACAAACAAATCTATGGGCAAAAGCTTCAAACAATTAAAAAAGGATGCATAAAAAGACATTACATGTAACAGTCGGTTAATAAAAGAAAAGAAAAAAAAATTTTTAAAAAAAAAAAAGGAAAAGGAAGCGATCGGGGCGAAACTTTCGCCCCCACTCCGACGTTCAACGCCCGCCTACGGCCGTGAAAAGGCCGGCGAGGCTCCCTCTCTCCCTCCCTCTCTTTTCTCCTCTCTCAGCCCCGTCCTCTCTCTCCCCTCTCTCTCCCTCTCCTTCTTCTCTCCTTCTTCCCCTCTCCCTCTCCGAAGCTCTCTACCTCTCTCTCCCTCTCCTTCTCTCTCTCGCCGTCTCTCTCTCTCTCATCCTCTCCGGCGTCTCTCTCTCTCTAAGCTTTCGCTCTCTCTCTCGCCTCAGGTCTCCGCCGCCACCACGAGCAAACGCGCCCAGCCGAGCCGCTGCAACGCCGCTGCAGTCAAGCCGCCGGCGTGCCCAGATCCGCGAGACCCACTATTTTGGTTTAGCCGATTCGAGCCCTTTTCGGCCGGTTTTCGACGAACGGAGTCCGGTTCTGGATAGATCGGGCCGCGAGGATTCCAGATCTGCCACCCACGCGCCGCCGCCATCACTTTCACGCGCCGCCGCTTGCAGAGCCGCGACCGTCCCTTCCGTCCGGTCGCCTAGGTTCGTTCCTTAGCCCGTTTTGGCACTCCGTGGGTGAGTTTTTCGCTCCTCTTAATTAGGTTCGTTGCGTTAGGTTCATCGTGTTTTAGTTATTAATTTGTGTGTGCTATTCGTTAGGGATTAATTGAAAGTAGAAGAACGCCACGGAGAGCACGCCGCCTTACCCAAGCCTCCGTCGCGCTTGGACTTTGATGTAAGTAGTCTTTTGGATTGATTTACCCTAAGTGTAGGGCTTAGGGGCGTCGTTGCTTGTTTACTATTTCGGAACTGAATGTTTTTTAGAACGAGTAACAAACTGGACTCGTAGTAGCATGCTAGGTTGTGGTGAACTCTGCGATATACTTGGATCCTGTGTTGCCTGTACATTTGTTGTGAATATGATGAATCAGTGTTGTAGTCGTTATCCTTTCGTGCTATAATAATTGCCTTTCGTGCTTAGTTGTGATCTGGTTAGGAAAGTTGACCTAAGCCTGTGCTGAGAACGATGCTTATGATAGAAGTACATGTCGTGCTAAAATTGTTGAATATGCTAGAGTTGTACTGTTTGTCCCAAGCCTAGTCGTCCCGTGCTTAGTCTGTAGTGACTCGGGAAGTGCCGTTGAGCCTTAGAATTGTAGTTAGCACAACTAGCCCTAGCAGTGCGTGCCCAAGTCCTAAGTATCTGTGTAACCCTTAGTAGATCGAGACTCGAGGTTGGCGAGATGATGTATGGGATGTGATGGTACGCGCCCTTCATCCAGTTTATGCGACTGGAAGTGCGATCCTTAGAGTCGAGGGGGTTGGATAGAGTCCTTCGCCCTAGTGCGAGCCCTGAATGAGCCCGAGGTCGATTGTGCGCGGTAGTACCGCTTTGATGCTTATGGGATGTGGTGGTCCGCCCCCATCCAGTTGTGCGACTCAGGGTGTGATCCTTAGAGTCAAAGGGGTTGGATAGAGTCCTTCGCCCTAGTGCACGCCCGAGGATGAGTCTCGTGGCCACGTCTTTGTCAACCAACCGAGGGAGCTAAGGGTAGGGCAGAATCGAGAAAAGTGAGTGAGAGTAGGGCCAGAATGCGTGTTGAGGTTGTTTGGCGGGCTAGGTGTCGTGTTAGCTAGGTCTAGGACCGTTCTTATGTTCTTTATTCTTGGACGAAGTGGGTTGCTTACTGAGTATTTTTATAGTCACCCCTTCTTTATTTCTTTTCCCTTGCAGGTAAGGCAAACCAGTGAGATGACCATCGACGGCGAGACCCCTGCGAGGCTATGGAAGACTTGTAGGACTTAGGGGTTGCGTTAGGAGTTGTTCTTTTTCTTTTCTTCTGTTGTGTTTTGTTGTTTCCAATCATGTTTTAAACTTATTTCTATCTGTTGTTTATTTCTCGAATCAAAGCATGTTCTGTTTTTATCTTTCGTACTCAAAACATGTTTTGTTTGTTTGGGATTCTGTTAACTCCGAGGTCTGGAGCCCACCTGTTGTTGTTCTTAGTAGTTTGGTGGAGGCCGGGTACCTCGTGAGTCTTTGAAGTGTTCTCGTTTAGGTTCGTGCACTTGTTAAATTTTTCGGTTTGTCCAGAGTTGCATGTAGTTATCTCGCCGATTTCCGTATGACTGCATAACTTCTGACTTGGAAGTAATGCCTCAAGTTGTTGTGTTAATTTTTCGGGTGTTACGATTGGTATCGAGCGTAGTTTTAGATCTTGTATACCGCTCTACATCGTAGGTGTTTAGTCCTTCATAGCCTCTCGCAAGGAACTCGTCGAATTAAATCAACGAGTTTGCTTTACTTAGTTGGTAAGAGGTTCGTTATTAAAATTAAGGTGCTTTCTTTTGTCTTTGTTTCTTGTATTGTTGTTGATGTGCTCTGCTTATTTTTCGGTTTAGATTATGGCCCGTGGTAGAGGTCGTGCAAGAGCAAATGTTGGTGGTCGAGTCGGGGTGGTCGCAGGGTCGAGGTCGAAGGGCCCGAGACCGAGAACCGACCGTCGATGCACGCAGAGGTTGAGCACTCCGAGCATCGGGAGGCTCAACCGAGATGTCCCAGTGGTCGAGGAATCACCGGGGCGTAACGTAGGAGCCCGAGAAAGGGCAAATGTCCAAGCACCAAACGTCACGAGGCCGTCGCCGATTCTTGAACTCGTGGCGTATTCAAAGGTGATCCAGCGTAGTATAGCAAGTCAAGCTAATCGACGGCTATGTTCACTCGAGCCATGGAGGCCCCGGCATCCCGTAGTCGAGCCGGCACACTGCGAGAAATCCGTGGGTTGCAGGCGACCTTTACGCGTTCGTGGCAACGGCAGAGGAGGCGGGGTACCGAAGGATTTCAAGAAGTATGACCCGCTTTTTTTGATGGGTCGGTGAACCATGTAGCTGCCAAGCATGGTTTGCGGCGATGGGCGACATCCCGAGTCGAATGGGTTGCCCCGAGCACCGAGAAAGTTCGGTCGCATCTATGCGTTAAGGGGAAGTGCTCTCCTGTGGTGGCGAGCTGCTGTACGGTCCATAGATGTTAGTGCAGGACCGATAACTTGGATGCAGTTCCAAGAAGTGTTCTACGAGAAGTACTATCCGGCTGTGCTTAGAATTGACAAGAAGGCGCGAGTTTGTATGCAGCTAAAGCAAGGGCCGAACGAGGCATAAATGAAAGAGTGCGAGCATGAGTTTACTTCATTGTCTCGGTTACGCCCCTGATATGGTAGACACAGAGAAGAAGAAGGTTGAGTGTTTCCTCACAGGTTTGCGAGGAGGCGTACGTGGGTCGGCGATTGCTCACGATCCCAAGGCGTCTGTACGCCGGCAGTTAGCTTGAGTAAATGCGTCCACGATTGATCTGAGATCTAAGGTGCATGGGTTCGTTTTGGCCAGAGTTCGAGGCGGTCGAGTTCGGAACCACCGAAGAGGAAGTTTGAACAGCATTTGCTAGGCCAAACAGACACTGAAACTCGTGGACATCACCCAGCCAGCACCCAACAGGGTTCATGTCTCGGTGTGTGAGTTCAAAGACGGTGGAACTGTCATGCGGCTAATAAGGTCTGCAATAAGCGTGGAAAGACGGGCACTTGTCGATCGTGTGCGCAGGAGTCGAGAGACCAACGAGTTTGTTATAACTGGAAAGCTTCTGCACTGCCAAAGCTTTGTCTGAAATAAGAAGGACGAGCACGAAACCGCCCGAGGAGTGGAGTTTATGCGAGTGCAAACGAGAACGCAGGAGGTTACTGTGCCGTGGTGACAGTACACTACACTACCCGTTCTTGGCCACTTGGCCCTTGTTTGCATTTGATTCTGGTTCCTCGCACTCCTTTATTTATTTCTTTGTATTTGTGAGGCAAGCCCGGTTAGAGGTAGAACCCTTAGATGTTGACTTGGCGTGTAGCTACCCGGTGGGTAGAGAGTTAGTAGCTTCGGGAAAGAGTTAAGTCTGGTCAGGTAGAGGTAACAGGTCGCGTACTAGATGTGACGTTGGTTGTACTGGATATGAGCGACTTCGATGTAATTCTGGGCATGGATTGGTTGTCTGCGAACCATGCCAACATCGATCGTCATTGCCGGAGGTGGTGTTTCAACCTCGTGAGAATCCGATTTCAAGTTCAAGGGAATTGAGACCGAGAGTTTCCAAGATGATTTCACTCTTAAGGCAAAGAAGTTGATAAGTGAAGGAGCTTGGGCTCTCTTGGCAAGTGTTCTTGATACAAAGAACAAAGGGCGAGTGAGTTGAGCTCGGTTTTACATTTGTCCGAGAGTTTGCGGATGTGTTCTGAAGAGTTGCTGGTCTACCCCGGTTCGTGAGGTAGACTTGATGATTGAGCTTGAGCACGAACGACTCCGTTGTCTAAAGCTCCTCACCGATGGCGCCAGCAGAGGTTGAAGGAGCTTAAGACTCGATTGCGGGAACTTCTAGACAAGGGGTTCATCCGTCCAAGTGTTTCACCTTAAGAGTGCGCCCGTCTTTGTTTGTAAAGAAGAAAGATGGATCGATGCGGTTATGCATTGACTACTAGAGAGTGAAACAAGGTGACCGTGAAGAACAAATACCCTTTACCTAGGATCGATGACTTGTTTGATCAAGCTGCAAGGAGCGGCGGTGTTTTCTAAAATCGACCTAGGTCGTGGAACCATCGATTGAGAATCAAGGATGAGGACATTCACAAAATCGCTTTCAAGTCCGTGCACGGACACTATGAGTTCACGGTGATGTCCTTTGGCACGACTAATGCCCCAGCCAGCGTTTATGGAGCTAATGAACGGGTATTCAAGGAGTTCTTAGACACCTTTGTGATCGTCTTCATCGACGATATTTTGGTGTACTCTCAGTCGAGGCGGAGCATGAAGTGCATTTGAGGAAGTGTTGGCGATCTTGAGGACCAACCAATTGTATGCAAAGTTCTCCAAGTGCGAGTTACGTTTGCGTGAGTTGCCTTCCTAGGACACGTGGTGTCTAAAGAAAGGTGTGACAGTGGATCTGCTAAGATTGAGGCGATGGCGATTGGCCTCGTCCTAAAATCATTGCGAGTGCGAAGCTTCTTGGGTTTGGCCGGTTATTACGGGAGGTTTGTTAAGGATTTCTCGGGATAGCCACACCCTTGACTCGCTTAACTCGTAAAGGAAATCGATTCGTGTGGTGTGAAGCTTTGTGAAACGAGTTTTCGGGACCTCAAGCATAGGTTAGTCTCTCGCACTGCACTGCTTGCTTGCGAGTACTGATAGCTCGTAGTTTCGTTTAAGTCTCTGGTGATGCTTCCAAGAAGGGTTTGGGTTGTGTGTTGATGCGAGAATGGAAAGGTGATAGCCTATGCCTCTCGTCCAATTGAAAGATTACGAGCGGAATTACCCAACCCATGACTTGGAGTTGGGCTGCCGTGGTCTTCGCTCAAAGATATGGCGTCACTACTTATATGGGAAAAGATTCAAATGTACACGGACCACAAAAGCCTCAAGTATCTTTTTACTCGAAGGAGTTGAACATGAGTTAGCGTAGATGGTGGAGTTAGTAAAAGACTATGAGGTTGAGATCTTTGTACCATCCGAGGCAAAGCAAACGTTGTTGCCGATGCCCTTAGCGAAAAGGTGGCTCACACCTCGGTACCGTCACGAGACAAGTTCCCTTGCGTTCGAGAGATGGAACGTGCGGGGATAGCGATTGTGTTGAGTCAGTCACGGCTCACCAATCAATTTGTCGATGACCCAACATTGAGGCAACGAGTTATATTGAGGCGCAACAGGAGACCGTAGTCTCGAGGATCGCTTAGCGTCCCGGCAAGAAGTGGCGAGGAAAGTGAATTCTCGGTGACAGCAGAGCGGTGGACTCTCTGCTCGGGGGCGCTTTGTGTGTTCCTGCCGAGAGTGGTCTCGAGGAGAGATTTTGGTTGATGCTCATAATTCTCCTTTTTAGTGCATCCTGGAAGCACTAAGATGTATCGAGACTTGAAATCATTCTACCGGTGGCGTGGAATGAAAAGAGATGTGGCGAGTTTGTCGCCAGATGCTTGGTGTGCCGCAAGTTAAAGCAGAGACGAAAACCTACTGGATTGTTGCAACCACCGGAAGTACCCAGTGGAAGTGGGAAGAGATCTCCATGGACTTTATTTGGGATTGCCGAGAACAATGAAAGGATTCACAAAGTGATCCGGGGTGATTGTGGATAGACTAACCAAGTCCGCTCACTTTCTGCACAGTAAGCCTACCTATCTGATTGAGAAGTGGGCACATCTGTTCATGGAAGAGATAGTAAGGTTGCACGAGTCCCAGTGAAGATTGTGTCCAGCAGAGACCCACAGTTCACCTCGAACTTTTGGGTGAGTTTTGAGAGAGCCACAGGGGCTCGTGAGTAACTTTAGTCTGACGTTTCACCCGCAGAGCCGATGGCCGACGGAAAAAGGGTGAACCAGATTCTGGAGGATATGCTTCGGCATGTGCATTGGACTTCACAGGTGGTTGGGACTCACACCTTCACCGATGGAGTTCGCGTACAACAATAGTTATCGACGACTATTGGTATGGCCCCTTTGAAGCCCTTTATGGGAGAAGGTGCGGGGACCCGGTGTGTTGGGGCGAGGTTGGTGAACGGAAGTTCTTTGGGACCCGAGTTGGTCCAAGTGACAAACGAGGCCATCTGTAAGATAAGGGCAAGGATGTTAACGGCCGCGGTGTAGGCGAGAAGAGTTATCTTGGATGTCGCGTCGAGAGTTGGAGTTTGCGGTTGGGGACCTCGTGTTCTTGAAAGTTGCACCTATGAGGGGTGTTACGAGGTTCGGTAAGAAAGGAAAGCTAAGTCCGAGGTTTGTTGGTCCTTTCGAGATTCCGGAGCGCATTGGACCGTGGCTTTATTGGTTGGCCCTACCGCCGCCCCTCGCGTCGGTCCATGACGTGTTCCATGTGTCGATGATCTTTGCGGCGTATGTGCGGATGCCTCGCACGTCATCGACTTTGAGCCGTTGAAGTTAGACAAGGATCTCGAGTTATGAGGAGAAGCTTTGCGCGTGTTCTTGCTCGTGATAGTAAAGTCTTGAGAGCAGGATATCGGTCTTGTGAAGGTCCTTTGGCGAACCACCATCTCGAGAAGCCACACGGAGCGAGGAGGAGATGCGAGCAAGCTATCCAGAGTCGTTTTTCGAGAGCTAGCTACTTTCGAGGGCGAAAGTTTCTAAGGTGGGTAGACTGTAATAGTCGGTTAATAAAAGAAAAGAAAAAAAAATTAAAAAAAGAAAAAAAAAAAGGAGCAGCGGGGGCGAAACTTTGCTTCCCACTCCGACGTTCAACGCCCCGCCTACGAAAAGCCTGGCGAGGCTCCTCTCTCCCTCCCTCTCTTTTCTCCTCTCTCAGCCCCCGTCCCTCTCTCAGCCCACTCTCTCTCTCCCTCTCCTTCTTCTCTCCTTCTTCCCCTCTCCCTCTCAAGCTCTCTCTCTCTCTCTCTCTCTCTCTCCTCTCTCTCTCTCGCCGTCTCTCTCTCTCTCCTCCTCTCTCCTCTCTCTCTCTCTCTAAGCTTTCGCTCTCTCTCGCCTCAGTCTCCGCCGCCACGAGCAGACCAGCGCCCAGCCGAGCTGCCATGCCAACGCCGCCGCAGCTGCTGCCGCCGCGTGCCCAGATCCGCGAGACCCACTGCTTTTAGTTCACCATTCGAGCCCTTTTTCCGTGGGTTTTCGGCGAACGGAGTCCGGTTCGGATAGATCGGGCGCGAGGATTCGAATCGCCACCCACGCGCCGCCGTCACTTTCACGCGCGCCGCTGCTGCCGCGACCGCCCCTTCCGTCCGATCGCCTAGGTTCGTTCCTTAGCCCGTTTTGGCACTCGTGGGTGAGTTTTTCGCTCCTCTTAATTAGGTTCGTTGCGTTAGGTTCATTGTGTTTTAGTTATTAATTTGTGTGTGCTATTCGTTAGGGATTAATTGAAAGTAGAAGAACGTCTGGAGCACGTCGCCTTACCCAAGCCTCCGTCGCGCTTGGACTTTCGGTAAGTAGTCTTTTGGATTGATTTACCCCAAGTGTGTAGGGCTTAGGGGCGTCGTTGCTTGTTTACTATTTCGAATCAATGTTTTAGAGCGAGTAACAAAACCGGACTCGTAGTAGCATGCTAGGTTGTGGTGAACTCTGCGATATACTTGGATCCTGTGTTGCCTGTACATTTGTTGTGAATATGATGAATCAGTGTTGTAGTCGTTATCCTTTCGTGCTATAATAATTGCCTTTCGTGCTTAGTTGTGATATGGTTAGGAAAGTTGACCTAAGCTTTGTCTTTGAAACGATGCTTATGATAGAAGTATATGTCGTGCTAAAATTGTTGAATATGCTAGAGTTGTCTTTGTTTTGTCCCAAGCCTAGTCGTCCCGTGCTTAGTCTGTAGTGACTCGGGAAGTGCCGTTGAGCCTTAGAATTGTAGTTAGCACAACTAGCCCTAGTGCAGGCCCAAGTCCTAAGTATCTGTGTAACCCTTAGTAGACTGAGACTCGAGGTTGGCGAGATGATGTATGGGATGTGATGGTACGCCTCCATCCATCCAGGTTGTGCGACTTCGGGCGTCACGATCCTTAGAGTCGAGAGGGTTGGATAGAGTCCTTCGCCTAGTGCGAGCCCGGAATGAGCCCGAGGTCGATTGTGCGCGGTAGTACCGCTTTGATGCTTATGGGATGTGGTGGTCGCCCCATCCAGTTGTGCGACTTCGGTGTGATCCCTTAGAGTCAAAGGGTTGGATAGAGTCCTTCGCCCTAGTGCGGGCCGAGGATGAGTCTCGTGGCCACGCGTCTTTATCAACCCAGTCTAGGAGCTAAGGGTAGGACAGAACTGAGAAAAGTGAGTGAGAGTAGGGCCAGAATGCGTGTTGAAGTTGTTTGGCGGGCTAGGTGTCGTGTTAGCTAGGTCTAGGACCGTTCTTATGTTCTTTATTCTTGGACGAAGTGGGCTGCTTACTGAGTATTTTTATAGTCACCCCTTCTTTATTTCTTTTCCCTTGCAGGTAAGGCAAACCAGTGAGATGACCATCGACGGCGAGACCCCTGCGAGGCTATGGAAGACTTGTAGGACTTAGGGGTTGCGTTAGGAGTTGTTCTTTTTCTTGTCTTCTGTTGCGTTTTGTTGTTTCCAATCATGTTTTAAACTTATTTCTATCTGTTGTTTATTTCTCGAATCAAAGCATGTTCTGTTTTTATCTTTCGTACTCAAAACATGTTTTGCTGTTTGGGATTTCTGTTAACTCCGAGGTACTGGAGCCCAGCCTATTGTTGTTCTGTGTAGTTTGGTGGAGGTTGGGTACCCTCGTGAGTCTTTGAAGTGTTCTCGTTTAGGTTCAGGCACTTGTTAAATTTTTCGGTTTGTCCAGGTTGCGCCGTTATGCTGCTGGATTTCCGGCGCGAACGGTACAACTTGGAAGTAATGCCTCAAGTTGTTGTGTTAATTTTTCGGGGTGTTACATTACAATTACATAAATTCACAAATTAGCATAATCTTAATACAAAAACAATTAACCAAGAGTCTAACATACATAAACCAATCTAAACAACTCACAAAAAAACCTAAAATTAATAAAAACAAAGCAAAGGAATAGAGAAAAATTGGGCGACACGTGCCAACACTCGTTTCCGATGTGATGTCCTACAATCCGGAGCCTCAAGTCTCCTCTTTAACTCTCTATTATGGTCTATTAAGCCTCTAAACAATGTCTCTATTGAAATTAGGGCTTAAGTCTCTCTAAAACGGCTTTCCCAACTCGAAACACAAACTTCCTTTAAATAGGATCTAGATAGCGTTGCAACGCAATAGGCAGTGTTGCAATGTTATCCCTGCGAATTTTTAAAAAAGAAAAAAAATGGGTTTGCAACGTTATGCCTTCTAGTTTCCAATAATGAGAATGGTTGTTGATGTAGCATTGTAACGTTGTGGATGCTTTCAAGTTCAAATGCCTTTTTACTACTCTTCAACACTTGGATCCTCCATAATAGCTCCAATTTGCTCCAATTCATCGAAATACTCCACTATTGCTCTTGGTTTCTGAGAAATTAACATAAAAACACATGAAAGCACACACATTCATAGCAAAACAAGCATAAAACTAAGTCAGATAGTAACAATATTTTGTCCACTATCAATGCTTGTTTGCTATTATGTTTATTATTGATATACTATATCAATAGAATATAAAATAGTATTATTTTGCTTATCATTTACTATTAGATGATTTTTTGCATCATTGCATCTTCATTTTCGTTTAGGTTTATTATGAATATACATTATCAATAAAAATACTTTATCAATGATATTTAACTTTTGTTTCCTATCTGTGACTATTTATATGCTTGTTTGTTATTAGATCTATCATTGATATATCATATCAATAGAATTAAAAAAATGATATATTAGTGATATTTGAAATTATTTTCTATTCGTGATTATTTAAATGCTCATTTGTTATGAGGTCTATCATTGATTTATCATATCAATATGTTAAAAAAAAAGAAGATAATTTTGTGGTGTTTACCATTTATTTTCTATATTCATGATGGTTTGCATACTCGTTTATTATTAGGTCTATCAATGATATATATCATATGATTCATATTAATAAATACAAAAATGGTATATTAGTAATATTTTAGATTTATTATTTATCAATAATTATTTGCATTCTCTTTTATTATGAGGTATATTGTTAATGAATATATCAATAGAATTTTTAAAAAAAAATGTATATAAGTAATATTTCACTTAGTTTGCTACTAATTGTTGTTTGCATGACTATATCAATAGGATAAATAATGATATGTAACTAGTATTCAATTTTCATTTTCCATTTATAATAGTTAACATGCTTGTTTGCTATTAATTCTATTATTGATACATACTCTATTAATAGGATTAACAAGAATATATCAATGGTATTTGACCTTCTTTTCTTTCTTTTAGTGATTGTTTGCATCTTCATTTGGCTTATCATCTATATACCAAAGACTAATGGACTAAAAATAGTAAAGGAGTGATAACTTAATATCAATAACAATAAAAAAAAATTGATAACAAATAACAGTAAATTACTAATAACAAAGTATTACTAATATACATTTTTTTTTATATCTATTAGAATTAGATGTTTATGATGATAAACAACTATCATTGACAGAAGACATAGAAATGATCTATATATGATAAACATGAAAATGTTATATCTATGAAGACATAAAATAGTCTATCAAACACATAGAAATAGTTGCTAATAGACATAAAAATAATCTATCAGTAATAGAAACTATCACTTATCGACATATTAATGGTCTATATTATTAATAAACATAAAAAAAAATGTTTATCAGCAATAAACATAAAAATAATCCATTAGTGATAAACATCTCTATCAATGATAGATGTAGAAATGGTCCATCAGTGATGAACATAAAAATAGTCTATCGATTACATAGGTCTATCATTGATAGACTATATTTACAAATATGACAATCAATTTTTTTACCCATTACAATTATCCTATAAAATTTGTGTTAGGAAGTAAATAGTTATAAAAAATGTCATATAAGAAAAATTGCATCGATCTAAATGTAAAACTATAAATACAAAGACCAAAAAAAAAAAAAAGCCTTTTGAGTATACCAAACAAAATAGACACAAATTTGAAAATAAAGAAACTAAAATAAGATATAAACATTACAAATTAATTTAATCCCTATCATTTTGGTTCAACGTAGTCTATTATTATTTAAAAGTTCCCAAAAGTTTGACTTTCATTCTTTCCTCTCTATAAATGAAGAAATTATTCTGTGATAAAGGGCTTGTTGAATTTGATAAAGAGATTATCGAAGACCCCATCAAATAAATAAATTATTAACTTAGACCTCTTCAGATTTGTAATAAAAGTGGTCACAGTCAATCTCAGGGACTGGATTTCTTAGATTAATTAAATATCATAATTAATTATACCCAATTTTATTTAGAGAACGGAACTTTAGAATCAAGATTAAAGAAAATCTAGTTAATATTTACCTATTTTAGAGTCCACTTTTGAAGAACATATACATGGTTGATCACATCATGCTCAACTTAAATTGATTAATGAATTAATTAAATATCGACAATCTTAACTCAAGAATTTCTAAGTCGTCAGTTGACTTTTTCAAGCCCAATTGAACTTATGCATAGCAACAAATCAACTTTCTAGTCTATTTTCATTGTTAAGAATGACATTAAGTTATTTTCTTAAGGATCTAGGATTAATTTATTTATTTTCATGCAATAAATCAACATTAGTCATGCATCTAGTGTTTTATAGCTAAATTCACTTTCCCAAGCTAAATTTAGCTAAACATGTAAAACCTGGGCCTAAGATAAAAATACTCAAATTAGATGCATAAAAGATGTCTATATACAAATTAACCTAGAATCAACCCAGATTTACAGGATGTACAACCATACAAGTGTCTAAACACAGATTTGCATTACAATCCACAAAAACTCTTAAGTTCAATAGAAAAAGAAAGGAAGTAGAAAAGAAACTCAAGTCGCTTGTCACACTCGTTCCCGACGCGTTGTTCACGATCTCGAGCCTTGATTCTCCTCATTGACTCTCCAAAGGTCTCCTCTAGGTCCTTAGACAATGTTGCAATCAAACTTAGGGTTCTTGGTCCTTCAAAACAACTCCCCTTTCTCGAAGACGAAGCTTTCCCTTTATATACAGATGACAACGTTTTCAACATTAGGGGGCATCATTGCAACATTGCCCCATTATTCTTATATATAAGTTATCGTGGTAGTATTGCAACACTACCCCTCACAGATCAACAACTTTGTATTCAAGTCTTTTTTCGCCTATATGCTAATTTGTGCCTCCAAGATGACTTTTTTGCCCTCTTTTCTTCTTCTTTGACATGTTTACCCTTGAATTCTTGATTCCTGCAAAACAAACACTAAATTGCATAAAAGTATTCTACAATATCGATAAAAGTATAGTAGAACAATCCTAAAATTGTATCATGAATTGCACTTATTAATAGTATTGCAATGCTGGCCAAAAATATTTTTTTTCTTTTTTAAAAATTCGCAGGGACAACGTTGTAATGTTATCTCGATACTATTTAAAGGAACTTTTTTCTATTCGATGGAGAGAGTCATTTTTTAGAGACCAAAACTCTAAAATCGACAGGAGCACTGTTTGGAGGCCTAGAAGAACATCTTGGAGAGCAACGGATGAGACTCAAGACTTGGAATCGTGGGAATCACTGTTTCCGAAGCGAGAGTTGGCACGCATCGTCCAATTTTCTTTTATTTTCCTTTACTTGTTTCTATTTAATTCTAGGATTTTGTTAGTTGTATTAAAATGTTATTATGTATGATAAAACCCTTGTTTTATTGCTTTTGTTTTGAGATTATGTTGATTTATAAATTATTGATTCTTATAATGTCTTCTTGCTTTAATCTTCTAAGCATTTGGCCATAACTTTGTTTATTTGTAAAGTTAAATTTAGCTTGAGAAAGTAAGTTTAACTAAGAACATAGATGCATGACTAGAATTAATCTATTGTATGACAATGAGTAGGTTAATTTTAGAAGCCTTAAAGAGAATTTCTTAATGTCATAGTTAGATGTAAAAATAGACCAAGAGGTCGTTGATTTGCACCTTTCATGAGTTCAATAGAGCTTGAGAGAGTCAATTGAATATTTTAGTAATTATTGGTATAGGATTATTGCTGTGACGACCACAGCCACAGGTACTGACTGGTTATTTTAGTTTTTGTTCTAACAGTCGTTGTGTCAGGTCGGTTTAGTGAATATTATCAAGCTCGTTGTGAGTGAACCCTTCATTTCATGTGGACTTATGTAAATTATTTTCTTTGAAAGGAAATTTCTCATAAAATTAGAGGAAGAGGAAGGGGCAATGGCACTTTAGTGATTAATGCATAAACGAGGGTTAGATGTGATCTTTGGAATTTGACCTAAACCCTAGCATTTAGTCTCCTTAGTATTTAATCCAAAAGAAAACCCTAGCCTTAGAATGTTAATCATCTCCTTCTTCTCCTCCTTGCCCTAGCCGACAACCACCTCCTTGTGCTGTTCCTACCGCCGGCAAGCCGCGATCGGAGACTCCCATCTGCTCACGAACAACGCAGCGGTGCTCCCGCGGCGAGTCCACGGCGAAGGTAATTCATTCACTGCAGCCGCCGCGCGCAATCCCCTCGGACAGAGACGACTCTAGCCACGAACGCCTGCAGGATTCACGTTGCCGCCGCTCGCGTCTGCAGCCGAAGCTCCCCAGCCGCAGCCGTTCGTTGAAGTCGCTTCTTTGAAGCCGCTCGCAAGCCGTCGCCTGCAGGCCGATCCACGAACGCCGGTCCACGAACACGATCCACGAGCTTCTGCCTCCAGTCGATTGCGCCGCAGCCACACCGGAGAGCACCAGCTGAAGTACCTCGCCGCAAGCAAGCCGATCGTGAGCTCCTCTTCCAGCCGCCGCTGCCGCTGGTGGATCGTGCTGCCGACTGCCGTGAGCTCGCCGTCGCCGTCGCCATCGCCCCCCCACCATCCGACCAGCGCCCTTGGTTCGTTGTTACGCTGCAATCCGGAAGTATTCGAGGTCAAGGTTGTGGATTAGGTGAGCCACGCGAAACCCTCTTCGATTTTGGAGTATAGGATTATTTAGATCTGATTCGCATGAAAATATTGTAGGAACGAGCTGAATTTCGGGATCAAGACTTCCAAGTATTTTTGGAGCAAATAAATCAACATTCAGCTTATTCTCCGGAGTCCAGGTAATTAGAATAAAGTCAGAATCATGGACACTTAGGTACTTAGACTCTGTATATTGGATGAATTGTATAGTAGGATGACGAAAGAAAAGAATTCTTGGTTTACAGGTTATTTGGAAGGGACGTTAACCGAGAATTAGGAGGAAAGTGTGAGATCAAAGCTCGAGGTAAGGGATCTTGTGCCGAATCTTTTAAATGGGATTAAAGAAAATGGATTTTATTATTCTATGCGAAAATGGTTATGATTTTATATGAAAATACTTCATTATTTTATGTGAGAGTATTTCTTCAGTTTATACAAAAATAGCTATTATTTTATGTGAGAATACTTCATTATTTTATGTGAGTGCGTTTCTTCAGTTTATGCGAAAATAGCTATTATTTTATGTGAAAATATTTCATCGTTTCATGTGAGATTCCTCTGTTATATGAGAGGGTACAGAAATTTATCATGCTTAAGAATATTTTCCTTAAATTGTTATGAAAAGTCATGATTTGCATATCAATGATAATGTTTGTGGCATGTACACTATAGTTATGTTGAATGATGGGACCTCATGCATGTTATGTATGCCATAAAATGATTTGATGTAAAATGTGGAAATTGGTCTCCTGAGTGCATTGTATGCGTGGTCAAACATGCATTAGAGACCCTATGGGTCAAATTACGAGGTCCAGTGAGGGACTCAATCTATACAGAGTCCTGTGAGGACTCAAACCATACACGTGTCCATGAGGACTCAAATAATTGCAGGGGTCTGTGAGGGACTCAAAATGAAATGACTCAGGATGACCAATTGACCACTTAAAGAAAAAAGGAAGTCATGGATTATAGTCATGATGATATGAGAAAGTTTTAGGTCCCGTGATATGTACATTTCAAACAGTTTAAAAGTCATGATTGTATGTGTTTGCATATCCCAAACCTCTGATTAGCGAGGTCACTTACTGGGTATTGTTTTGCAATACTCACCATTTCTTTTAAAAATGTTTTTCGTAAGGCCAAAGACGTGCGGGGCGAGTGACGGGCGCGTTGCGGAACCATGGGAATAGTCATGTTTTCCGCATATTTTCTTTGATAACTAATGTTGTCGCTTTTATGGTTTTGAAGTTAAGTTTAACTTTCAGGATTTTAAGTAGGCCATGTTTAAACTGCTCCTTTTACCTGTTTTGAATGTTTTTTTTTTTTATATGGGATCCCTAAAGACAATTTATTTTCAGTGGAGATTTAAAGATCGTTTTATGTCTTTTGGCCTATAAATGCATGCATGTGTAGTAATGTCCCTAAGAGTTTAGTTATAGAAAAGTAGGGGCGTTACAATTGCATGTTTCATAATTTGTTTATCAATCTCATAGTTATGCATCATGAATTGCAATGTAACAAACATCTCTTTAAAATTGGACTCCACCTTTGTATATAGTAGTTTAGATTTTATTTGTTTTCAAAACCAATACAAGTTATGTTTTCTCTAAATAAGATTGGATATAAGTACATAGTACTTAATTAATACTAAAAACTCTAATTCCTGTGGATGACTCCGATCACTAATTATTGCAAATCTCTAGTTGGTTTGATTTTATAAATTTAACTTTGATAGGGCTTTTAATAAGCTAGATTTTTAAAATCGTCACTATCAGATATTTCATCTATTTCTTGTAGTGATACTACTCCCTACGGCCAAAACTATTGAGGAAGTAGTGACAAAATCTTACCTTCCTCAAAATATATCAAAGAAATGAACAACACTAAAGCTTAAATCGATTCCAAACATTTGTATGAATATGAAAATTGCCAAAGAAGAAAAAGAAAAGGCTCAAATGCCTCTATTGGATTAGATATGAATTATTATTTTGTAGGTTGGACTAACTAATGAACTTGTAATTAAGTCGATCCAAATGTATATATCTATCGTAAAGTATTTTAGATATTTTCTAAAAAAAAAAGTAAACTATTTAATTTTGTTTTTCTAAAAATACATTTTTCATACTTTATATATTATAGTT
Source organism: Trichosanthes cucumerina (assembly GCA_036507285.1). Taxonomy (NCBI): domain Eukaryota; kingdom Viridiplantae; phylum Streptophyta; class Magnoliopsida; order Cucurbitales; family Cucurbitaceae; genus Trichosanthes; species Trichosanthes cucumerina. The sequence continues at coordinate 11,078,400 of CM071836.1, read as the reverse complement.
TATAGTAATAAAAGGCTAAATTAAAAAAAAATACATATGAACTTTATCATTTGTTTAATAAATATCTCTATCCTTTCAAAAGTTAATATGACCCTTCACCTTTCATAAACATTTCAAAACTTACACTTGGAGTAGAAATCCTTTAGAATGTTGAATAAAAAGTCGAGATGGCAGCAACCTAGAACGAGGTAACTTGGGGTGTTTGCCTAGATTAAGTCTGAAAGAACAGTGTTCCAACACGTCGACTTTTCATCTAACATTCTAACCGATTTTCTACTTCAAGGGTAGTTTAAAATATTTATGAAAGATCAAGGATAATATTGCAACTTTTGAGAAGATATGAGTATTTTTGAAACAAATGCAAAATTTATGAGTATTTTTTGTAATCTAGCCTTAATTAAAAAGAGAGAGAAAATCAATTTTGGCCTCCTAAACTTTTCATATTGTATCAATTTTCACCCTAAACTTTTAATTTTCATCATAATGCACGTCAAACTTAGTTAAGCGTTGCGATCTTAACCTTAAACTTTAAAAAAAAGTATTTTATTTTAACCCTATGATAAGTGTTCATTCTAAATATTGTTAAAAAAGTATGGTTGCATGAGTTCAATGAATTATCAAACGTATATATGGTATCAAATTGATAAGATATCAAAGAAAATAACATTAAAGTTAAATTTTCGTTGAAATTTGTGAGTTTTGATAAAATTATTAAATAGTTAATTTGTGCATCCATCAAACTTAATTTTGGGCAAAAAGTTTGTAGAGGTTTTAACTTTTTTTTTTTTTTTTTAAGATTAATGGATGAATAAGTGAAAATTGAATAGATGAAAAGATTATAAAAATTGACTTAAAGCTTTAATAAGTTTGTACTAAAAAAACTTTAATATTTTTCTAAAGAAAAAGTACCAAAAGATAACAAAACGTTCAAAATTATTGTAAAATATGTAGTATAAATGTCCATCCACATGCCATATATTACCTATGCCAAGTGGCAAAATTTCCATAGCCATAGTGTCCTCCAAGTGTCAAATTTTTACCAATGCTTAGTGTCCAAATGTACCAACTCATCCCTAGCCAAATTGCCTATAAATAGTGGCTTTTGGTGGAAAAATAAAAGGCATCCATTGGTGAAATTTTCCTCTCCAATTTGATTATTCTCCCCCACTTTCTCTAATATATTGTTATTTTATCTTTCTAACAAAGTCCACTATCTCATATTTATATTATATATATATATTCTATTTTCCATGCACTTCCATTATTATCATTATTAATATTTTATACATATTAATATTAAATTCCTATTTCCTATTTCCTATTATTATTATTATTATTATATTATTATATTATTATTATATTAGTATTTAAATATTGGTAAAATTATACCCGGTTTCCATCCTATTTTTACAACACGTTATCGCACATTTAAGCTCTGCTTGATTTTTCCATTTGAAGGTAGGTCCTCAAGATAAGCCATTTTTTTATAATAAAATGTTATTTTGCATGTCTAATTGATTTCCTAATGTAAATGCAATTTCTTTGTATATAGTATTACTATGGCAAATCTTGCAAAATTAGAATTTGCGACCACTGGATATTAATGGATATAACTACTTGTCATGGGTCCTTGATCTTTGAGATCCATTTAGACTCCATGAATCTTGGAGAAACAATTAAAGAAGGAAATGATGCATCAAATCAAGAAAAAGCCAAAGCTATGATCTTCCTTCGCCATCATCTTCACGAGGATTGAAAATGGAGTATCTTACAATAAAAGATCCCTACATTCTATGGCAAGGCTTGAAAGAAAGGTATGATCATCAAAAACAGCTTTATTCTTCCAAAAGCTCGTTATGATTGGATGCACACGAGGTTGCAAGATTTCAAATCGAGAAGTGAATATAATTCCGCACTATTCGAATTAGTTCAAAATTAAAATTATGCGGAGAAAAATTACGATGTTGATATGTTAGAGAAGACATTCTCCACTTTCCATGTTTGAATATGCTCTCCGCAGCAGCAATATCGAGAGAAAGGCTTTAAAAATATTCGAACTAATTTCATGTCTTCTCGTAATGAACAAAATAACGAGCTATTAATGAAAAATCATGAATCTCGACCAATCGGAGCAACACCATTCCACGAAGTGAATCTTGTGAATTTCAATAATCGTGGTCGAGGTCGTGGTCGTGGTCGTCAGTCGGGACCGCGGTAGAGGAAGAAATACCTATTTTCGTGGTGGGCATTATAATTTTAAGAAACTCACACGAACTGATGATCATAAAGGAAAAGCTCCACAAAATAAAAGTTCAAAAGGTGATGAACATAAATGTTTCCGGTCTGGAATGAGTGGGCACCGGTCACGTACTGTCAGCACGTCAAAACACCTTGTTGATCTCTATCAAGCTTCCTGAAGGAAAAAGGAAAAGGGAAGAATGTGGAGGTGAATCTTGTCATTCAAGAAGATGATGTATTTGATCCTCCAATATGGTGCATCTTGATGTGGTGATTATTTTGAATCTCACGGAGAGAAAATTGATGCAATCAAACAAGTAGAGGATGCTTTGTATGAAGATATATATAATTAAATCTTTGCTTGTAATTATAGTATTTTTCCTTTTCTTGTTTTTGTATATATATTTAGGACTTTTTGTAATCGCTTTTCTTTTCTTATCAATGAAGAAATATGGACAATTTCGAGTATGTTGAGTAACTTAGAAAATGAGCAATGAGGATTTATGTCTAGCAGATCAAGTAACTACGCATTACGATACTCATAAATGAGAAAATATTTTTCTAAATTGACAATGCCGAAGCAAAAATCAATACTATATCGAGTTCTGCAGACTGATTGGAGGTTTTGGAAAAGCAAGTTTTATCTTGCCTAAAGGAACAAAATTTTCAATTAATAATGCTTTGTTCTCTAGCAAATCAAAAGAAATCTATTGAGTTTCAAAGATATACGTAATAATGGTTATCATGTTGAAACTGATCGTAAAAATAGTATAGAGTGTCTTTATATCACATCTATTGTTTCACATGAAAAACGTATATTAGAAACAACATCGACTTTTTTCTTACGGATTATATTATACTCATATACAAGTAATCGAAAGTTATGCAACAATGAACCAGAAGTTCATGAATCCAGAAATATTCAGTGTTTGGCATGATCGACTGGGTCATCCAGGATCGATAATGATGAGGAAAATTATTGAAAATTCACATGGACATCCTTTAAAGAACCAGAAGATTCTTCAATCCAATGAGTTGTCATGTGATGCTTGCTCTCGAGAAATTAATTATTAGACCATCACCAAATTAAAGTAGAGATTGAATCGCTTTGCATTTTTAGAGGAATTCAAGGTGATATTTGTGGACCTATTAACCCACCAAGTGGTCCATTTAGATATTTTATGGTATTAATTGACGCATCCAGTAGATGGTCACACGTATGCTTATTATCAAGTCGAAATCTTGCATTTGCAAGATTGCTTGCTCAAATAATTAAGTTAAGAGCACAATTTCCTGATTATACAATTAAGACAATTCGACTTGATAATGCTGGTGAATTTACATCCCAAACTTTTAATAATTATTGTATGTCAATTGGGATAAATGTTGAACATCTTGTAGCTCATGTTCATACACAAAATGGTCTAGCAGAATCATTTATAAAACGTCTGCAATTAATTGCAAGACCATTGCTTATGAGAGCTAAACTCCCTACATCGGTCTGGGGTCATGCTATTTTACATGCTGCATCATTATTACGTATTAGGCCAGTAGCCTATAATAAATATTCCCCTATACAATTAGCTTATGGCCAACAACCAAATGTATCCCATCTAAGAATTTTTGGATGTGCAGTATATGTTACAATTGCTCCACCACAACGTACTAAGATGGGTCCTCAAAGGAGGTTAGGAATATATGTTGGATATGATTCCCCATCAATTATTAAATATCTTGAACCCCTGACGGGTGATGTATTTACTGCACGATTTGCTGATTGTCATTTTAATGAAACAAATTTTCCAACATTAGGGGAGGAATTAAGAAGTTGGAAAAAGAAATTACGTGGAATGCATCATTATTATCTCATTTAGATCCTCGAAGAGATCAATGTGAACTTGAAGTTCAAAAGATAATTCATTTGCAAAATATAGCAAATCAATTACCAGATGCATTCATAGATGCTAAAAGGGTGACTAAATCATATATACCAGCAGAAAATGCTCCATCAAAAATTGATATTCCACAGGAACAAGTTATTAATAATGAGTCTGGAGCACGCCAGAAGTGTGGTAGACCAATAGGTTCCAAAGATAAAAATCCTCGAAAAAGAAAAGTAGTTGAGAATCAAAATGATTCGATAAAAGGTATGGATGTTCCAGAAGAAATCCAAGATACAACTACTCAAAAGAGTATTGATGAAAATCAAACGCTTGAGGATAATAATGAAATTTCTATAAACTATGTTACAACAGGAAAGAGATGGAACCGAAATGATATTATTGTTGACAACATTTTTTCTTATAATGTTGCTCATGATATTATTCATGAAAGTGACGATTTTGATCCAAAATCTATCGATGAATGTAAACGTAGAAAGGATTGGCTGAAATGGAAAGAAGCAATCCAAGCAGAGTTGAGCTCACTTTCAAAACGTGAGGTTTTTGGACCCGATAATCCTAACACCGAGAAAGGTGTTAAACACATGGGATACAAATAGGTATTTGTAAGGAAAAAAAATGAAAAGAATGAAGTCACAAGATATAAAGCGAGACTTGTTGCATAAGGATTCTCGCAAAGGCCTGGTATAGATTATGATGAGACAAATTCTCCTGTGGTGGATGCAATAACATTAAGATATTTGATTGGTCTGACTGTATATGAAAAACTTGATATGCATCTAATGGATGTAGTCACGGCGTATTTATATGGATCTCTGGATAATGACATTTATATGAAAATCCCGGAAGGATTTAAAATACCGAAACATATGAATCAAGTTCTCGGAATTGTATTCGATAAAGTTCTGAGAGATCATTATATGGATTAAAACAATCGGACGAATGTGGTATAATCGCTTTGAGTGAATATCTGTTGAAAGAAGAATATCAAAATAATCCAATATGTCCGTGTGTTTTTATAAAGAAATCTCGATCGAGATTTGCTATTATAATGTATATGTTGATGACTTAAATATAATTGGTACTCTCAAGAGTTATCCAAGGCAATAGAATATCTTAAGAAAGAATTCAAATAAAAGATCTTGGAAAAACAAAATTTTGCCTTGGTTTGCAAATTGAACATTTAGCGGATGGGATATTTGTTCATCAATCAACTTATACTGAGAAAAATCTTAAAAGATTTTATATGGATAAAGCACATCCATTGAACATTCCAATGGAAGTTCGTTCACTTGGATGTAAAGAAAGATATATTTCGACCTCGAGATGATAATGAAGAACTTCTTGGTTACAAGTACCATATCTTAGTGCAATTGGTGCACTTATGTATCTAGCTAATAACACAAGACCGGATATTGCATTTTGTTAAATTTATTAGCTAAATATAGTTCATGTCCTACAAAAAGACATTGGAGCGGAGTTAAGCATGTACTCAGATATCTTGAGGGACGATTAATATGGGTTTATTTTATTCTAACAAATCTAGCTTTGATCTAGTTGGTTATGCAGATTACAGTTATCTATCCGATCCACACAAAGCTAGATCTCGAATGAGTTATCTATTTACATGTGGAGGAACCGCTATATCATGGCGATCGATAAAAGCAGACCATCACGGCCACTTCTTCGAATCATGCTGAAATTCTCGCAATTCACGAGGCAAGTCGAGAATGTGTATGGCTAAGATCGATGACACAACACATTCGTGAGACATGTGGATGGTCTTCAAGTAAACATCCTCCAACAATATTATCTGAAGACAACAACACGGCATGTATAGCTCAAAACAAAGGAGGATATATCAAAGGAGATAGAAACAAAGCATATCTCTCTGAAGCTTTTCTACACTCATGACCTTGAAGAAAATGGCGAGATCTCAGTACAACAGATTTGTTCGAAGGATAACTTGGCGGACATATTTACAAAAGCATTACCAACTACAACATTTGAGAAATTGGTTCACGATGTTGGGATCACGAAGACTCGAGAGATCTCAGTGATGTCGTCATGAGGGGAGTAAATGTATTATATAAAAATATGTACTCTTTTTCCTTCACTAGGGTTTTTATCCCATCGGGTTTTTTCCTAGTAAGGTTTTAACGAGGCATATATTATATAAATGGGCATTTAAGGGGGAGTATTGTAAAATATGTAGTATAAATGCCCATCCACATGTCATATATTACCTATGCCAAGTGGCAAAATTTCCATAGCCATAGTGTTCTCCAAGTGTCAAATTTTTACCAATGCTTAGTGTCCAAATGTACCAACTCATCTCTTGCCAAATTGCCTATAAATAGTGGCTTTTGGTGGAAAAATAAAAGGCATCCATTGGTGAAAATTTCCTCTCCAATTTGATTATTCTCCCCCACTTTCTCTAATATATTGTTATTTTATCTTTCCAACAAAGTCCACTATCTCATATTTATATTATATATATATATATTCTATTTTCCATGCACTTCCATTATTATCATTATTAATATTTTATACATATTAATATTAAATTCCTATTTCCTATTTCCTATTATTATTATTATTATTATATTATTATTATTATTATTATATTAGTATTTAAATATTGGTAAAATTATACCCGGTTTTCATCCTATTTTTACAACAAAAATTAAATTAATCTAATAAAATTTAGTTTTCAAAAGTCTAAAAACTAAAAATAAATAAATAATATTTATGTAATGGGCCAACTTAAGGCTATCTCAATGAGCCAAGTACATTTGTTGGGCTCATCAAAACTCAATAATGTCTTAGGGCCTGTTGAGGCCTGCATTTTTGTTGGTCAACTTGATCCGATTGTGACTCTGCTGTGTGCGTGGGGGATGAAAGTAGATCAAAGGGTGAGAGTTTCATTTTTACATAGTTCCACTCACATTTACATTGTAATTTTAATTTTTTACCAAGGTTTTTTCGTAACATTGATTGAATGTCGTGTTAGTCGATACCTGATTTGATTTATCAAGTTAGGCAATACAACGATAATGAAAAAAAATGTTGAAAAAATAGAAAAGACTTCTTATTTTGAGAAGCATGAATTTCCTATTACCCACCACTAAGTTTTTTACACGTGTTTACTTTTTTTTAAAAAAAAATGTCTCTTTTCTTACTCTCATCTTATCAAAAGTTTAGTGGCAGGCAATAAAGTCCCGTGGAAGATATTGTTCATCCAACTAAAATATCAACATTTCACTTAAATTGGTGTCATTACACAATGTTAATGAAATTGAATTTTGAGCAACACACTTCTCGTTACTTTTCCTCTCTTTTTTAAGACGCACCTAACTCCCTCAACCTCTCTTTAACTAGATTATCTAAAACTTTCAAAAAAAAAAAAAGACTCTCAAATATTGAATATAATTCCAACAAATCCCTCTTTTCCTATCTAAAACTTTCTCCTTCTCCCTAAAAAAAAACACCTTCAAAAAATGCAAAATGTTAGCCACACATTTCATGTACATTAGAAGTACCTCATCATAAATCAAAATCTTCTTCTCTCAACTACTCAATCAACTTAATTTCAAAACAACGAGAGACAACGCTAGTAAGAGAAAATTATAGTCTACATCAGAAAGGGAAGGATAAATTAAAACAAATATAAACCATACACGTCTATATAGAAGTCATAGAGTGATATATTGAGACTCTACTTTAATTAATCTTCCAAATATAGAAAGAATAGTCTTGAACTCATTCATCTCGACGAAGAGGAGAAAAAAAAAAGAAATTCCTTAAAATCACATATATATTCTTCCACAAAGAAAAATGAATCAACTAAGCCTAAATAAATGATGCTACAAAGGGAGAGTAAAAATTGGTATGAGCCTATAAAATTTAGCAAAAGAACATGTAATTGCTACCCATAAAAAAATAGATATCATTGCTCAATCTTCTAAAATGAAACAGCTTTGTCTTCAAAATGTGTGTGTTCTCAATCATATCAACTCTTTTGAGTGTGTTTCATTTGCAAACCAGCTCTAACAATGTCTTCTCTTGTAATGATCCCCACCTTTGAAAAATAAACATAAACAATTTTAACAATAAGTTTAATTTATATATTGTAAAGAAAGTGTATTTTTGGAGATAAGGAAAATGTGTGATGCAAAAATATAGGCCTTACCAGCTTTCCCTCACTGTCTACCACTGGTAAACGATGGAATTTTGTTTCGAGCAACAACCTAGGATAAGGGGAATGTTTTCGTTAATAATGTTTTTAGATTGAATTGTATATAAAATCTTTAAACTTTCATATGCTTGGTCTGTTTTTTTTGTTCTTAAAACTTGAAAAAAAATGTTTTCATTCATTTTCGTAAGGCCTTATTTGATAATCAATTAGGCCTATAAATAATACTTCTACTCAATTAACAATTTTTATCTTATCTACTTTTTTAGGTATGTTTTCAAAAACCAACCCAAATTTAAAAAATTAAGGCTCCATTTGATAACTATTTGGTTTTTTATTTTTTAAAATTAAACCTATAAATATTAGGTCTACCTATGAATTTACTTATTTTGTTATCTACTTTTTAACTATGTTTTCAATAACGTCAAGCCATATTTTGAAAACTAATTCAAAAGTAGGCCCCATTTGATAACAATTTAAGTTTTTAGGTCCTATTTGATAACTATTTGGTTTTTTGTTTTTTTGTTTTTAAAAATTAAGCCAAAAAATACTACTTCTACCAATGGATTTTTATATTTTCTTATTTGCTTTGTACCTATGTTTTCAAAAACCAAGCTAACTTTTAAAAACTTAAAAAAAAAAAAAATAGTTTTCAAAAACTTGTTTTTGTTTTTGAAATTTGGCTAGAAACTTAAATGGACCCTTAAGATAGATGGAAATTATTGTAGAGAAGATGAAAAGATTGTGAAAAAACAAGCATAATTTTCAAAAACCAAAAACCAAAAATCAAATGGTTATCATTCGAATCTTAATTTTTAGTTTTTGGTTTTTGAAAATTAGCCTAGAAATACTACTTCCACCTTATTGTTTTTCATGTTTTCTTATTTAGTTTTAAGATGTGTTTTAAAAAACCAAGCCAAGTTTTGAAAACCAAAAAAAAAGTTTTCAAAAACTTCTTTTTGCTCTATAATTTAGTTAAGAATTAAGTCTTTGCTTAAGAAAAATGAAAATCATTATAGAGAAAATGAAAACCATTGTAGATAAATGGTGAGGAAAAACATAATTTTAAAATACAAAAAATTAAAACCAAATAGTTACCAAATAAGGTCGTAGTTTTTCAAAATTTTGTTTTTGTTTTAGAATTTGGTTATGTTGAGAATCTCACATTGGAAAAGTGGGGAGTAACCTCACAATATATAAGATATATGGACTACTTCTCTCATTGTCAATTGATTTTGAGATTGAACCTCATATAATTTAATATGGTATTAGAATCCATTAAACGCACCATGTTGAGGATCTCACATTGAAAAAGTGGAGAGTAACCTCACAATATATAAGATATATTTGAACCCCATATAGTCTAATTGGACAAACTTAATTTTTAAAAGTCAAATGAGGTCTAAAAAGTAGTTTTTATTATAATACATGGGGTTCATCTCAAAACTAATTAACAATAAGAGAAATAACACATGTCCCTTATAAATTATGAGGTTTCTCTACATTTTTCCAATGTGGAATCTTAACGGTTTTAAAAAAATTGTTCTTGTTTTTGGAATTTGACTAAAAACTCAAATGTTTTCTTGAGAAAAATGAAAACCATTTTTAAAAAACCAATAACCAAAAAGTTATCAAACAAGACTTAAACTTTTAATTTTGATTCCAACCTTAAATTTCATGCTTGAGAATATACGATTAATGTTAGTTAAGTTATATTTATGTGATCGTTAACATATTTGATATGTTAGTTAAATTATGGTCTCTTTAGCCTGACCAGTTTAAATGAATAATTACCTAGCAGCATTTTCCAAGTTTGTGGCTTCACGAACAACCAATGGAGCAGGAGTCATCAAATCTCCTACAACTTCACCGTTGGTCTTGCTTAACCATTTCTTTATCTTCTTGAAGCTCTGCCAATGTTTCAACTTCAAATTATTTTTCTTATTTTCTTTTCAATATTCATGGTTAAATAATGTAAGTTAAATTTCTAAAATGGCAAGTTCAAATGAGAATAGAGATTTTCACTTACTTTCCAGCTACAGTTCACATCTGGGAATATATTAATCTCATCACCACCCACACCTATACCAATATTATAAATTTAAATTGTAAGTTTTTAATGTTATTTCAAACTTTTTAAATCTTTATTTTCATTTGATTTCAATTTTTTATTTCTCAATTTTGCATAAATTCTTATGCTTTAGAATTTGAAATCTTGCTATTCAATTCTATTTTTTTAGGCCCATTTGATCCCTTTTGATTTTCAAAATTAAGTCTATAAAAACTCTTTCATGTTTTAATTTGTTATCTATTTTTTAGGTATGTTTTTAAAAACTAATCCAAGTTCGAAAAAAATAAAATAAAATAAAAAAATTTCAAAAGTTGTTTTTGTTTTTATAATTTGGTTAACAATTCAAATGTTTTCTTAAAAAGATGAATATCATGATAAAGAATTGCGATAAATTATGAAAAAAAACCACCACGATTATCAAACGAGACTTAGTTTTTATAATTTAAAAAATATTTTGTCAACAATTAATTTTCAAGTAGATTTTTTTTCGCACCAAAAGATAGATTAAGAAATCAGAGATTCAAATTTTCTGTGAGGTCTAAATTCTTAAAAAGAAAAAATAATATGAAAAGTCACCATTATTATATTATTAAACGTTTTAAATCATTTTCAATTTCTTATTTATCAATCACATTTTCAAAAACGATTTTTAGAAAAGGTCTTACTATTTTATTGCATAAGTGGAATCCTTAATTCATAAAGAATTTTTATTTATAAAAATACTACTATATAAAATCTTCATATGAATTTAAAACACCATGGTTGAAATATTGATGGGTACCTGAAATGGAGTCCAGAGCTAGCAAATCATAATCTGAGACAACTCCAACCTGTAATGGAATTTAACCAAAAAAAAAAAAAAAAAATATTAAGATTCCTCATTCATTAAATAATAAATAATAAATAATAATTAAATAAATATATGTGAAATGGTTGAAAAAACTAACCAGTTTCCAGTCGTCATCAATTACAGGAAATCCAGATAGACTTTTCTCCACGAGAACCTCCAATGCTGTTTAAACACAGTTATTTTTTTAAAAAAAATGATGACCAAATTCAAATACAAATTCAATAAATTATAGGCCAAATTACATCATTACTCTACTTTGAAATTTTTTTAATAGGTCTCAATTTTTAAGATTGTGCTATATGATTTCTATAATATTAATCTTGGACGAGATGTTCCTAAAAAAAATTATTATTAAAATATAATTAAATTTTATATATATATAACTTTTTTATGTCTAATAAATCCATATATGTTTTGAAAGTGTAATTAGCATGTGTTAATCTTCTTCTTGGAGTTACAGGTTACAATCTTCATTCTTCACTATTATACTAAAAAAAACATACCCATATATTTGATCTAAAATTAAATGTTTAAGTTATTCAATTGACATCAAGTATGATTCATGACTAAGAGGTCATGAATTCGAATTCCCTCACTCTCTAAATTGTTGTTGTACTAAAAAAAAATTAAATGTTCAAGATTTACTGAATAATATTTTAAAAGTTCTCAGATACAAAATTTATTAGAATAGGAAATGCACCTCAACTAAAAAATATATTATTGTTTAGAAAAATTATTTGATATCATAGTCAACCATGATTCTTTTTGTTTATTGTTTGTCTCTCATACACACCACATTTAATTTGTAGCACTAACCTAAAATTACTCCATTGATTTAATACACAACCTTCAATTTTATGGATCTATTACAACTTTGTTAAATTATAAGTTTAGCAACTCAATTTTCATTTTCTGTAGTTATTTGGTCTCTAAAATTAATAGGTATTTACTTTCATTTTTGTATGTAAAATAACTCTAAATTAATTGACAGATGAGAAGCAGTTCATGTATTTTATAAATTGTGAGGTCTCTACATTTTTTTTTAAAGGTGAGATCCTCAACATACCTTTCAAAATTGTGTCTCTTAAATCTCAATTATAATTTTTGGATCAAATACGATTGAGATTTATTAGTTCTGATAACATATTAAATTAGATGAGATCTCATATCTTATAAAGGGTGAGGTTTACTATTTTTTTTTTTTTTAAAATGTGGGGTCTTAAATGAGCTAAAATTTAACCAAAATTATAATTTAAAATACCCTCGTCAACACTCGTGGAAGGTTTCACAACCTGCAGATTCCCCTTCTTCGTCATAAAATCCCCAACCGTATACGATCCACTCCTGAACTGAAAAACATACACAACACCAACGAAATCAAACCAGATACGAAGCTAATTATTAATTCAAATACAAAATTGCTAAAAAAATCACAACAAATTTTTCGAGCGATTAGGGGAAAACGAAAACGAATATCACAATTTCCTAGAGCCAGAGAAGATCAGAGGAAAAGAAATCGAAAACAATCAATTCAGGCATACCGACGGAGAACTGGCGACACTCTGGCCGGAAAATGCCAAAGCGACAGCCGGAGACCGGATCCGACTCGACGGCGATGAATTAGATCCGGAGACGGCGGAGGTCGGTCGGAATTGCCTCTGCCGCAATCGTGAATTAGGAAGAACAGAGGGAACGTAGGGCGCGGAAATCGAGGCCATTTTTTTTTGGGGGGGTGTTTTGCGGCGAAGATTCGTAAAGAATAAAGAATAAAAATTGAATTGAGGAAAATTTTCGAATTAATTTAGAAATTAAATGGTGAATTTATAGAGAAGAGAAGAGGGAAAAGGCGGCGATCATATGGGAACGGAATCGGAAACGGGGAATGGAAATTCTAATAGTAATTTGCTTTCTTTGGGGAAGCTTAAGCGAACGAATAAGATTCTGCCACGTCGGTAGTAGCAGTTGTTGTTTGACTTTTCACGCGCGCGTTGTGGGATTTGGGCCCACACGCTTCTTTAAAATAAAGTTGGACTTTCTAATTTCTTTTTTTTTTTTTTTTTTTTTTGGACATCAAGTTAGATTCTTCCATAAGTAAGTATCAAAAATTATATATAGAGAATTATTGGTTTACAAAAAGATCTCAAAAAAATTAAATCAAATAAAATTAGAGATCTCAGGCTGCTTTTAGAGTCTTTAAATTGCATTTGATGGTTATTAATATCTTGGTTGCTTTTTATAATATAGTATTTTAATTTTGGACGAGAGCAAACTTTCTCTCTTTGGTTAAAGTTGTTAATATCTCATCAAACTTGTAATGATTGGACTAGTTGAATTAAGTTCAATTTGACTTTAAAGATCTTATGTGTAGGAGTTGAATTAAACAATTTTGAGATTTCATGACATTAGAAAATTATCATAATGATTTTTTTTTTAACTCTAGAAGCCACTATCAAGAAATTCTAGACATGACACATCCAAAAATATATCATAATTAATTATTTTATGACAATGGTTGTAAAAAAACGTATCTAAGATATTTGTTAATAGTCGTGGTAAACTTTTTATGACAATTAAATATTGTCAACAAATAACTCTTAAAACTGACGACAATTTATAAACGTCATAGAAATTCTATTCTTGTGTCAAGTATTTGGTTTCTTTGATAGAAATTCTATTCTTGTGTCAAGTATTTGGTTTCTTTGATAGAAATTCTATTCTTGTGTCAAGTATTTGGTTTCTTTGATAGTTTGTAGTTGTCAACAAATAAAATTTACTCAAGGTCTAGTTTACCTTAAGCTTAACAAGTCCACCAACGGTAAGAAGTCCATGTTAATGTTGAAGGAGAGAGAGACATTTTATAGGAGAAAATTACCTGTCTGAAACACAAAATTTCTGATGTGGGACAAATGGAGAATGAGAGTGAGGCTTGACGTTTGAAAACTGTCATAAATTTGTGATGTTGAAAAACTGTCACAAATTTTCGAAAAACACGAAAATTTCCATTTTTCTCCATAAAAAATAGGCCTTTAGCCATCTATGACAGTTTTTTTTATCTAAGTCATGAATGTGTGACTTTGAAAAACTGTCATAAATTTATGATGTTAAAAAATTGTCATAAATTTTTGAAAATACGGAAATCTCCATTTTTTTTTGTAAAAACGTGGCTCCAACCATTTATGACAGTTTTCTTTTCTCTCTCTTATTTGACTTAGCTATAGTGTTATAGATGTTGGATCGGTATGGCAACCTAGAGGGGGTGAATAGGGTTTAATTAAACTTTTTGCTAAATATGCCCAATTTATCTAATTAACAAACTTTTTAAGAAACAATTAAAAAGAAATAATTAAGAGAAATTAATCTAATATGCAAGATAAATAAAAAGTATAACAAAAATTAATTCTATCCAATACTTAGCAATTAATTAAGGAACAAATTAAAACATGCATAAATAACTACTAGTAATTGCAAAAATAAATTGGAAAGAGTTAGAGAAGAGAGGACACGTAATTTTATAGTGGTTCGGTCAAATTCGACCTACTCCACTCCCCAAGCGCCTCTTGGGAATTTGAATAAAAAAAATTTCACCGACTCTTTTCACGGATTAGAGCCCAACCGCTACACCACTCTTTTTACGGGTTTAAGAGCAAACCCGATCCTTTCCACGGCTTAGGATCAAACCGTTACAAAGTTTGGTAAGGATTTGAAGAACACACTAATACACTCTCTTGATAGAGTAGATTCACAAATTTTAACTCTCACAAAATAATCCTCACAACACAATAAAACTCTCTCAAGAAAAAGATGAAAAGAAAAACAATTGAGAGCTTGGAGAGAGCAACAATGGAGGCTTTTGATTTTTGGAGGATTGTAAAATGCCAAAACTTGTTGTAAAAAATTGGAGAAGAAGATGGTATAAAAAGATAGGGAAATGGGGTAAAAACCAAAATTTAATTTAGACCATTGGATTGTGGTAAAAGAGAAATAGATGGTAGAGATTAAAAGTAAAAAGAAAATGATTATTAAAAGAATTATTTAATAATAATAATAATAATAATAATAATAATAATAAAATATTATTTATATATAAATGTGTCTAACGGCAAAACAAATTTGATTTTTTTTTTTTTTTAAAACCCAACGGTCAGAATTGCATTAATGCAATTCTGACTTTTTTTTTTTTTTAACTTTCAACTGTTATTTATATAAAATATAATTTTTATTATTTTTTTTCTTTTTATTTTAAAATAACAAAAAGTCCACCAAATGTTACTCTCTTATAGTCCACATGTCATACTTTAATGGGTCTACAATGGTAATTTGGTCGCCACGTCATCGCGTCGGGAAATTTCCGTTCAAACTTGTTTTGGTCATAACTTCTTCGTTTTAGCTCCGATTTGAGTGATTCAAGAGGCGTTGGAATCGTTATTCCGAGCTATATGCAATCGACACTTCAAAACAATTAAACTATTAGTAATTAATAACAGGTTTGTTATCATCAAAATATTAATTAATTAATTAATTAAAATTAATTAATTTTAGATTAAGGGCCAAAAAGCCAACAATAGAATATTAAAATTGTAGTAGTGAATGATTATAATTATATGGTGGTTCCTCAAATTGTAATCGAGATGATGACTCAGATTCAAATTTTATATTAAAAAAATTATGCCCTACAGATTCAAATTTTATATTAAAAAAATTATGCCCTACAAACTTAAGAAATTATTGTTGGAGAGAAAAATATAAAATAAATTATTAAATGTAATTTTATCTCGAGTACCAAAAAAATGTTTTTTTTTATAAATACAAAATTTGAATTACTTCTGTTTAACTAACTAAATTTAATAAAAATCATGAACGAACTTAATTCAACGCATAAAGTTTTATTATAATTTATTTCAATGAAATTAGCCCAAACAAACTAAAGAGAGGGCTCTAGAAGGGAAGACTTTTCTTTTTCCTTTTTTTCAAAATCAAGTGCATAGAACGGAAAGGGGAGGAAACAAGGACGAAATTAAAGTGAGAATGAGAATGTGTCACATTTAAAAATTTTGAGTTAATAAAAGCCCGTTTCTTGTTTTATGTTTTCTGTTTTTTATTTCTCGTTTTTCGTTTTTAAAAATAAGAAACTACAGTATGTTTGATAACTATTTCTGTTCCCGAAAAACAATAAATAGAAACATAAATTTGTTTGATAACTATTTCTTGTTTTTTTGTTTTTTTTTTGGAATGTTTTTTTTTTCTTATTTTTTCTCTCTCTCTTTTTAGTTTAAAAAGAGTTTAGTTTATAATATAAAATATATAACATGCATTAAAATATATAAAAATAATTAATTATTAAAAAGTTATATTATCTAATACCAACAAGTATCGATGCAAAATTAACTAATAATGAAAGTAAATAAATAAAAATGTTTTATCCTTCAAATGTTATCCAAATTTGATCTGCAATGTTATCTTTTACTCAAACCATTCGTTTTAAATGATGTTGGCTCAGATCAAACTCAATTATATGGCTAAATGTTGTGGTTGTAAAATATTAAAATGGGGCTAAATGCATGTTCAGTGAGTAAAATTTATTTATTGCAAAATTCTAATAGGTTCTTGGTGTACTAAAAATTAAAATAATATATATTGCAAAAATCAAAATTAAAAATTAAAACAATATATAAATACACATATTTAAAATCTAAAATCTAAAATTAAAATAATATATAAATATTTTTATTGCAAAATTTAAAATTCAAAATAAAAACAATACATCATTAAATATATTAAAAATCTAATATTTAAAATTACAATAATATCTAAATATAAAGATGGCAAAATTTAAAACTCAAAATTTAAATAATACAAATATACAAATGATAAAATTAAGAAATAAAATAAAATAAACATAAATTTATATATTAATAATAATAATAAAAAAAACCAACATACATATTTATATGGTAAAAATTCGAAATTAAAAAAAGAATTAAAATTTATCCAATATGGGGTTCGAATTTGGGATTTGGAAAGAAAGATTTGTTGCATGCATTTTGCCAACACACCACTAAGCTATTTCTAGTCATTTGAGAAACATTTTAATATAGAAAAGAAACGAAATAGAGAACCTACTATTCGTAGTTTCTAAAATTTAGTTATAATTTTAGAAGCGTTTTTCAAATTTTGGGAACAAGAAACATATGATAGATTATCAAACAAATCTGTTTCTTAAAAAGTGAGAAACAGAAACAAGAAATAGAAAACAGGACCGTTATCAAACAAGCCCTAAGAAAACACGAGTTTTGAATGTTTTGAATAATTATATGCCCCCGTGGTATATTAAGTTGTGATTTTTTTGAGAATGAAATAAAAATGTCCTAATTTGTAATTTGATTCTTATGATTTTGTCCATTGTTTAATTTGATATAAATTTTTATTATCTAATTTTTAACTTATAATAAATTTTAAAGGAGGTTTACCTTACAATACTAAAATGGATAAATAGAATGGTTCAAGCCAAGCACGCTTAACTTTGGAGTTCATATGATTGAGTCACGTGCTTGGCTTTTGGAGTTCTTATGATTGAGCCACCGAAAAAGAATGTGCACCTTGTTGGTATAGGTAGTAGCTATCAATTGTTTTAAATCTTTCTCAACCATACTTTCATATTTTTTAACCATACTTTCGTATTCTCGGAATCCCTCTCATTCAGATCTGATCCCGATTCATTTATGTACCCTTCTTATCTCGGGTGTCACAGGTGTACTAACTCTAGTTAAATTTCTTCTCTGTATTCTCTTGTTTGAAAGTGATATAAAGTTTTTGGATAGTATTTTTGTAATTGGGGACAGAGAAAGAATTTTGTGTAATTGAAATAATTTTTCACTATAGTTTTTTTTCCAACAGATCCTTCTCTTTCTACCCAAATTTTGAGCATCTACTTATGGACAGGATAGCCACATCTGGATACCAAAGTTAAGTACAAAGTTGAATGACTAGTTTAGTTTAAATTCGACACCACCATTAGATTGAATCTCATTTTAATTGTAAACTAATTCTGAGTTTGAGCAATAGATTATTTAAATGCAGTGTCACTTTTCTTGTGTAATGGATAGATCCAGGTAGAAAGATGACCAAGTCTTATGTGCCAAAAGCGACTTAAAGTATCAAAGACGGATGAAACTGAAATAAAATTTACTGCAAAACAAAATGACCCTTGACATATCTCTCTACATTTGTATTATATTGTCTAGTTATAGAGGTGGAGACCACAACATCGGTGGAGAGTTGAAAAAAACAGCCGAAAGAGTTCATGTTCGTGGACCCTAGAAGTATTGTCGCCCTAACACAAGGAGGTGGGATTTCAGAGGGGTGTGTTTTTGGGTGTAAGGATGAAATGGAGAAGGTTGTTTATACCCTTGCAATAAAACAAAACATAGAGGGGGAGATAGAAGGTTGTAAACCGTATTTGAGTGTGATCGAAAGAGTCCTATGCTCTCTTTTCTAGGTTTGTAGCCAATTTAATTACAAAAAATCTAAGTGTATACCCTTTTATACTCCCCTTTAAAACGCTACAATCAATATATATACTAATATCTACAAATGGGTTAGTAGGATGTTTATTAGTAATTACTGGGTTGCGAATGACTTAGTATTATTTTCATTTATCTGTTGGTTGTTTTGATACCCTTTGTTGTAAGGTTCATTATGATTATATATGCACATTTCAATCACTTTTAATTATTTATTGTGTCTTCCCATGATTTTGATGGCTTAATATTTTAAATTAAACAATAAATTAGCGGGTGAGATGTCTTGATTATGAATGAATTAATTTAGATTTGGGAGGAACTAGTGTTATTTACTATAATTGTATTCATTTGTGCATGTTTGGACTGTAAATACATGTATAGCGGGTGATATGGGCTATTATCTTTATGTGTTAATTTAGACATTTGTTTACCTTAGTTTTGTTGGATCTGTATGACAACCATAGAGGGGGTGAATAGGGTTTAATTAAATTTTTTACTAAATATGCCCAATTTATCTAATTAACAAACTTTTTAAGAAACAATTAAAAATAATTAAGAGAAATTAATGCAATATGCAAGATAGATTAAAAGTATAACAAAAATTAATTTTATCCAATACTTAGCAATTAATTAAGAAACAAATTAAAGCATGCATAAACTATTACAAGTAATTGCAAAAATAAATAGGAAATAGTTAGAGAAGACGACACTGTAATTTTATAGTGGTTCGGTCAAACACGACCTACTCCACTTAGGGTGTACATAAGCCGGGTTGGGTTGGGTTGAGGGAGATTTTTGGACCAACCCGAAAATTCGGGTTGGTCATTCCTTCAACCCAACCAACCCTATTCATGAGAGTAACCCAACCCAACCCAACCCAATATTTTCGGGTTGGGTCACCGGGTTAACTTTTTTTAATATTTTTTAAATTATTTAAAATATTTTTTCTTGAATTAATAACTAAAATCACATAAAATTCAAATATCAAACTTCAAAATCCATAACATCAAAACATTTTGTTAGAAGTCTAGAAGAAAACATAAGAAATTGGCAAATAATTCATTTATAAGTACATATTTAATTAAAATAAAATTAAAAAATATAAACTTTGAGTTGGGTTGGGTTGGGTTGGGTCAACCCGAGAACCGACCCAAACTTTTCGGTTCTCCAAACTTCTAACCCAACTCAAACCGAAAAAAAATCTAACCCTACCCAACCCTTACACCGACTCTTTCCACGGATTAGAGTACAACTGCTACACCACTCTTTTTACGGGTTCAAGAGCAAACCCGATCATTTCCACGGCTTAGGATCAAACCGTTACAAATTTTGCTAAATTTGAAAAACACAAAAATACACTCTCTTAATAGAGTAGATTTACAAATTTTTCTCTCACAAATCAATCTTCACTACACCATTCTAACTCTCTCAAGAATGAGATGAAAAGAAAAAAATGGAGAGCTTGGAGAGATGAACAATGGAGACTTTTGATTTTTGGAGGATTGTAAAATATCAAAAAACTTGTTTTGAAAAAATGGAGAAGAAGATAGTATAAAAAAGAGAGAGAAATGAGGTAAAAACCAAATTTTAATTTAGACCATTGGATTGTGGTAAAAGAGTAATGGATGGTGGAGATTAAAAGTAAAAAGAAAATAATTATTAAAATAATTAATAATTAATAATAATAATAATAAAAAATAATATATATATGTGAGTAACGGAAAGTAAAAAAAGGATTTGATTTTTTTTAAACTCCAACGGTCATGCAATTCTGATTTTTTTTTTATATAATTAATTCCAACGGTTATATATATATATATATATATATATATATATATATATAATTTTTATTTTAAAACAAAATCCCACCAAATGTTACTCTCCCATAGGTCCACATGTCACACTTTAATTGGTTTACAATGGTGACTTGGCCGCCACATCATCGCTCCGGGAAATTTCCATTCAAATTTGTTTTGGCCATATCTTCTTCGTTTTAGCTCTGATTTGAGTGATTCAAGAGGCGTTTAAATCGTTATTCCGAGCTCTATGCTATGGACACTTCAAAAAATTAAAACTAATAGTAATTAATAGCAGGTTTGTTATCATCAAAATATTAATTAATTAATTAATTTTAGATTAAGTGCTAAAAAGCCAACAATCTCCCTCTTTTTGATGATGATAAACCATTAAATAAAAATAACTTGAAGTTCATAAAAAAAATAAGATAAGCCAAGTATTCAAGTAATAATTTCAATATAAAGTCCAATGTGCCACCATAAAACTCATACTTGAACAATCACTCAAATAAATATAATATATCATTCTCTCCCTTTATTGAAACACTAAAACATGATACAAATTTTAGAACAAATTTTTCTTAAACTTCTCCCCCTTTGGAATCATAAAAAAGACACAATTAAGAAAGATTAAGAACTACATGCAAGCTCCCCCTAAGAACATGAATACATACTTTACATAACTCCCCCTATCAATGTGATTTAGAAAACTAAATTATAGATTCAAGAGGCATCACAACGAATAATACCAAGCTCAAGCCTATTTTTGCAAAAGTTTTCTTCATTTAAAGGCTTAGTGAAAATATCCGCTAATTGATCATTAGAGCTCACATAATTAAGAGTAATATAACCATTTTGCACATGTTCTCTAATAAAGTGATGTCTAATATCAATATGCTTAGTTCTAGAATGATGAATAGGATTTTTAGTCAAATTAATAGCACTAGTATTATCACAAAATATAGGCACATTATCAAACTTTAATCCAAAATCACAAAGAGTTTGTTTTATCCAAAAAATTTGAGCACAACAACTAGCAAACCGCAATATATTCCACTTCGGTAGTGGATAAGGTAACCGAATTTTGCTTTTTACTAAACCAAGATACTAAAGAGAGCTACCAAGAAATCGACAAGTTCCACTAGTACTTTTACGGTCAAGTAAGCTTCCGGCAAAATCTGCATCGGAATATCCTACCAAAGTAAGCTCAACATTTCTAGGATACCATAAACCTAAATCAATAGTCCCAATCAAATATTTAAATATTCTCTTAACGGCATGCAAATGGGATTCCTTAGGACAAGATTAAAATCTAGCACAAAGACATACACTAAATATGATATCGGGTCTACTAGCGGTTAAATAAAGTAAAGATCCGATCATACCTCGATAAGTTTTTATGTCTACACATTTACATTTTTCATCCTTGTCAAGCTTAGTATCCTGCTCATAGGAATTTTTGCAATTTTACCTTCATTGAACTTGAACCTTTTGAGCAAATCCTTTGTGTAATTCTCTTGACTTATGAAGAAACCATCCTTGAGCTGTTTGATTTGAAGTCCAAGGAAGAAACTAAGTTCTCCCATCATACTCATCTCAAACTCACTATGCATACATTTAGAAAATTCTTCACACAAATAAGGATTAGAAGAACCAAAGATAAAATCATCTACATAGATTTGTACTAAAAGCATATCATTTTCCTTAGTATTAATAAAAAGAGTAGTGTCAAGTTTACCCATTTTAAAACCATTCTCAAGTAGAAAATTACTAAGTCTATCATACCAAGCTCTTGGAGCTTGTTTTAAGCCATAAAGAGCCTTTTTCAACTTATAGACATGATTAGGCAAATCAAAACTTTCAAAGCTCGGAGGTTGTTCTACATAAACTTTCTCCATAATATAACTATTTAAAAAGGCACTTTTCACATCCATTTGATACAAGATAAAATTTTTATAAGAAGCAAAAGCAAGTAACATTCTAATAGCTTTTAATCTAGCAACGGGTGCAAAAGTCTCTTCATAATCTATACCTTCCTCTTGACAATAACCTTGAGCTACAAGTCTAGCTTTATTTATAATGATATTTCCATTTTCATCCATCATTTTATTTCTAAAGACCCATTTAGTCCCAATAATAGAAGCATTAGAATGCCTAGGGACTAATTCCCAAACTTTGTTCCTTTCAAATTGATTTAATTCTTCTTGCATAGCTAAAATCCAAAATACATCATTTTTCGCATCTTTAAAACTTTTAGGTTCAATTTGAGAAACAAAAGCAAGATTATTAAACAAATTAAGAGAGAAACGAGTTTTCACACCTTGTTCGGGATCACCAAGAATCAAGTCCTTGGGATGGGATGGAGCATACCTCCATTCTTAGACATAGATGAAGAACCATTTTCCTTCTTTTCATTGAAGCTCACTTCTTGCTTACTTGAGACAATTTCCTTGCCTTTGTCACTAACAAGTAAATCTCCAAAATTCCTTTCTAAATCATCACTACAAATAGACTCATTAGAAACATTATTGCAAGATTCATCAAATACAACATGCATAGATTCCTCAATAATTAAAGTTCTCTTATTGAAAACTCTATAGGCTTTACTAGTAAAAGAATATCCTAGAAAAATACCAACATCCGTCTTAAAATCAAATTTTCCAAGTTTTTCTTTGTTGTTCAAAATAAAACATTTGCAACCAAAAACTTTGAAATACCCAATATTTGGAATTTTGTTATGCCAAAGCTCATAAGGAGTTTTATCTAAAGAAGGTCTAATTAAAATTCTATTTAAAACATAACAAGCGGTGTTAATGGCTTCCGCCCAAAAGTATTTAGGTAAATCATACTCATGCAACATTGACCTAGAAATTCTTGCAAAGTACGATTTTTCCTTTCAACCACACCGTTTTGTTGAGGAGTTCTTGGAGCGGAGAAGTTATGAGAAAAACTATTATCTTCATAAAAATTTTCAAAAGCAATACTATCAAATTCTCCTTCATGATCACTTCTAATTTTAGAAATAAAAAAACTTTTTTTTATTTTGAACTCTTTTTGCAAAACTAGAAAAACTTTTCAAAGCATCATCTTTATGTTTTAACATCAAAACCCAAGTAAATCTTGAAAAATCATCAACCATCACAAAGGCATAATAATTTCCTCCAAAACTAGCAATTCTAGAAGGGTCAAATAAGTCCATGTGTAATAGTTGAAGGGGTCTAGATGTAGAGATCACATTTTTAGATTTGAAAGAGGACTTGGTTTGCTTACCCATTTGACAAGTATCACAAACTTTATACTTTTCAAATTTAAATTTAGGTAGACCTCTAACTAAAGAATTCTTGGAAATATTTAAAATTAAGTGCATGCTAGCATGTCCTAGTCTTCTATGCCATACCCAAGAATCATCATGCAAAGCCGAAAGACATTTATCACTAATAGGGCAATCATTCAAATCAATAGTATACACATTTTCATCCCTATTACTAACAAACAAGATTTTTCTATCACTAGCATTTTCAATGATACAATTCTTTTTATCAAACACAACTCTAAACCTTTATCACATAATTGACTAATACTAAGTAAATCATACTTTAGACCATCAACTAAAAGTACATTTTCAATCAAAGTAGAAGAACTATTACCTATATTACCCTTACCAATAATTTTACATTTCTTGTTGTCACCAAAAGTTACTAAACCTCCATCCTTTTTGGAAAGATTGACAAACTTGGATTGGTCTTCCGTCATATGGCTCGAGCAACCACTATCCAAGTACCATTTGTTTTTCTTGGAGACTTTCAAACATACCTACAAACAAAATTATTCAAGATTGATCTTTTGGTACCCATACTTGTTTGGGTACTAGAAGGTTAGCATTTACAAACTTGGGAACCCATATTTTTGCATTCACATTTAAAGCATTAGATTTAGACAAGTAACAAAAATAAGCTTTATGTCCATACTTGCCACATGAGAAACAAACAACATTATGCAAGGATTTATCTCTTACGACAAATTTATGAACTCTACTTTTCTTGGAGAAATTCTTTCTTGGAGCATTGTAAAACTTTCTTGTTTGAGAAAAATTTCTTCTTGAAAAAGTAGTATGAGCATATTTTAATTTAAACCAATTTGGTCTAATATGACCTTCAACACCACAATGATGACATATAGGCACAAAACTAGATTTATCATACTTAGACCTATTCTTAGGCATATTATGATTAGGTACAATGGGAGATGCTTTAACAAAGATAGTTTTAGAACTTGAACGAGTAGAACATTCATCAATATAGCCTAAACCTCTTTTATCACCATAAAGTTTGCCAACTTCAATGATTTTGTCCAACCTTTGAGCACCTATTGCCAACTTTTTAATGGACTCTTTTGTCTTACCAAGTTCTTGCAAAACATTTAATTCATTTTCCTTAAGCAATTTAATCAAATTATTTTTTTCATAACTATCATGCTCAAGAAATCTAACTTTATCAAGCAAGACATTTTTCTCATCACAATCAAAAGCATGCTTATCACAAGAGATATTCATTTTATCAATTTTCACAACATTATGCTCATTTTCTTTTAAGCAAGTAATTTCATCAAGTAAAAACTTATTTTCACTAGTTAGAGCATTGTATTTCTTTTTAATCACAACATATTTAGAACTAAGTTTTTCTATGTTATTTTGCATATTTTCAAAAGTTTCAAATAATTCATCATAAGAAAGAGGCTCTAGAGTTACCTCATCATCTTGTTCATCACCATTGTCACTATGAGCCATGAAGCAAAAGTTTGATACTTCTTCATTGTCACTTCCACTTCCACTTTCACCACTATCATCCCAAGTGGCTTTCATTGCTTTCTTCTTGGATTTCTTTGATGATTTGAGGAGAGGGCAATTCGTTCTTATGTGACCCGGTTTCTTGCATTCATAGCATATTAGCTCATCCTTTT
Organism: Trichosanthes cucumerina; assembly: GCA_036507285.1. Lineage (NCBI taxonomy): Eukaryota > Viridiplantae > Streptophyta > Magnoliopsida > Cucurbitales > Cucurbitaceae > Trichosanthes > Trichosanthes cucumerina. The sequence goes on along the minus strand of CM071836.1, from coordinate 11,052,870 downwards.
TACTCTTTCACCCTTTGACTCTTTTTGGTTTGAAATATGTTTTTTGAATTGTTTCTTCCTCTTAATGAACTTTTTATACTTACGTGAAAAATATGCAATATCTTCTTCATCAAGAACACCCTCATCTTCGGATTCAACTTCCAAGGATAAAATCTTTAAAGTAATACCTTTCTACTTTTTGGACTCATCCTCCATATGTTACTTCATAGTTATCTCATGTGTCATGAGAGAGCCAATAAGTTCCTCCAAAGGATCTCACCCAAAGGAAGTTTGGTGAGATCCTTTGCTTATTCAATTGTCGTCACCTTAGCTTCCCAAATCTTAGGTAGAGATCTAAAAATTTTCCTAACTTTTTCGAGTTAGTATAAACTTTACCAAGACACCTTTCAAAGTATTTGTAATGTTAGTAAATCTAGTAAACATCTTGGTAATAGATTCATTAGCATCCATCTTAAACAATTCATAATTATGAACTAACATGCTAATTTTTGATTCTTTAACTTGATTAGTTCCCTCATGAGTCACTTCAAGAATATTCCATATTTCTTTAGCCGAAGAGCACATAGATATTCTATTAAATTCATCCTTACTCAAAGCACAATAAAAACAATTTATAGCTCTAGCATTAAAATCACACTTTTTCAAATCAATTTCATCATATTCGTTTTCTAATTTTGGCACATCATTTTCATTAACAATTTTCATGGGAATATAATGACCATTAACCACATTTAACCATAAACTATAGTCAACGGATTGCAAATAAATTTTCATTCTAGCCTTCTAATAAGAATAATTTGACCCATAAAAATAAGAAAGCCTAGAGGTGGATTGTCCTTCAATAACACCATTTACTACTAGGTTTGTCATAAAGCTCAAACAATAAAGTTCATAAACAAAATTTTAAAAGAGCAACCTCGCTCTGATACCAATTGTTGGATCGGTATGACAACCCTAGAGGGGTGGTGAATAGGGTTTGATTAAACTTTTTACTAAATATGCCCAATTTATCTAATTAACAAACTTTTTAAGAAACAATTAAAAATAATTAAGAGAAATTAATGCAATATGCAAGATAGATAAAAAGTATAACAAAAATTAATTTTATCCAATACTTAGCAATTAATTAAGAAACAAATTAAACCATGCATAAACTACTACAAGTAATTGCAAAAATAAATAGAAAATAGTTAGAGAAGATGACACCGTAATTTTATAGTGGTTCGGTCAAACACGACCTACTCCACTCCCCAAGCACCTCTTGGGAATTTGAATAAAAAATTGCACCGATTCTTTCCACGGATTAGAGCCCAACCGCTACACCACTCTTTTTACGGGTTCAAGAGCAAACCTGATCCTTTCCACGGCTTAGGATCAAACCGTTACAAATTTTAGTAAATTTGAATAACACAAAAATACACTCTCTTAATAAAGTAGATTTACAAATTTGTCTCTCACAAATCAATACTTACTACACAATTCTAACTCTCTCAAGAATGAGATGAAAAGAAAAAAATGGAGAGCTTGGAGAGAGCAACAATGGAGACTTTTGATTTTTTGACGATTGTAAAATGCCAAAAAACTTGTTTTGAAAAAATGGAGAAGAAGATGGAATAAAAAAAAGAGGGAAATGAGGTAAAAATAAAATTTTAATTTAGACCATTGGATTGTGGTAAAAGAGAAATGGATGGTGGAGATTAAAAGTAAAAAGAAAATAATTATTAAAAGAATTAAAAATAAAAATTGTGTGTGTGTGTCGGAAAGTAAAAAAATGATTTGATTTTTTTTTTTTAAACTCGGTCAGAATTGCTTTAATGCAATTCTGATTTTTTTTTTATAATTAATTCCAACGGCTACATATATATATATAATTTTTATTTTATTTTCTTTTTATTTTAAAACAAAAGCCCACAAAATGTTACTCTCCCATAGGTACACGTGTCACACTTTAATTGGTTTACAATGGTGACTTGGGCGTCACGTCATCATGTCGAGAAATTTCCGTTCAAATTTATTTTGGCCACAGGTTTGTTATCATCAAAATATTAATTAATTAATTTAAATTAATTAATTTTAGATTAAGGGCTAAAAGACCAACAAGTTTCATCGAGATCTAATCGTTCGTTGTGTGTTGGATTTTTTTTTTTTTGTATTCATCGAAAAACTCAGGTGGCCACTATATTATTTGAATTAAGTATAATGATGATTTGAATTTAACAGAATGATTATTTGAATTGTTACAATGTTTTGATTTCCCTCTATTATTTTTTTTAAAAAAACTATACATTTTCCTCCTAGTTACACTCAATTGTAGTCACAATTTTAAGTACTAGAAACCTAGAAATATCTAACGAGGGTATTTTCATCTCAATACTTATAGTATATTTTAGGAGAAAAAATTGTTTTAACCATTTTGCAAAATGAAACTTGTTTAGATATTTCTCAAGTTTGGTGGGTTAAATTTAGATATTTCTCTTGTTGCCCCAAAAACTAAAGTTCAATTACTGGTGTGCCATTCATATTTTCAATTTGCAAATATAACAGAAAAATTGGCTCAACTCAAATGTAATTTGCAAAAAGTCTAAAATAATCATTTGCTTATTCTTAAGTATATCAGTGATATACTATTCACTTACTAATGATATACTTGAAATAAAATATATCAATGATATACTATTAATATGCCTAAATAAAGTATATTAGTAGTATATCAATCAAATGACCCTTCTAACATGAAATATACAAATATTATATTAGAAAAGACCTAATATAAAGTATATCAAAAGTATATCGATAATTCATACTAAGTATATTATATATACCTAATATAAAGTATATAAGTATAAGTGATATACTACTTATATATTTTATTTAGGTATATATCAATAAAATGAGTTTTTGATATGAAGTATATCAACAATATACTAGTAATTCATATTTAGTATATAAGATATACCTAATATATATGAAATATCTCAAGAGTATATTAGTATTTCATTTTCAGTAGCCAAAGCGAACATAATTCAATTAACATATCGAATGCATAAGAAGTCTATCAGTTATATACTATTAACATATTTTACTAAGGTATATCAATGAAATTGCATTTCTAATATGAAGTATTAAGTATATCAGTGATATACTGCTAATATACTTTATTTTGGTATTAATTTAGTAATTCATATTGATTAGTATATCAAATATACATAAAGTCAAGTATATAAATGATATACTATTGATATTGTTTATTTAGGTATATTAATGAAATGATATTCTTAATCTGAAGTTACCAACAATATATCGATAATTCATATTAAGTATATCATATATCTAAAATGAAGTATATCAATGATATCTACTGATATACTACTAATATGGTTTATTTTATATACATTTTTTTATGTACCTAATAAGTAAGACATTTTTTTTAATATTGCAAGTTTCTAATTTTTTTTTTTAAAAAATATGGTAGTTTTCAAACTATTTTTAAAAATATAGCAATGTCGTCTCTTACGTGGAGGAGGGTCGTCTCTTGAAGAGACGAGCTTTTAATGAGTTGGAGAAGGTCGTCTCTTCAAGACACAACCTTTACCTAATTTTAACAAATAATGTTAATTGGTTGGCTTGGCCATTAGCTTCGAATGTTAGAGGGCATGAGTTTGATTCTTGGGATGTGTAGATTTTTTATTATTTATTTCTTTTTCCAATTTTCTCTTCTTTTCACTCTTTTTTTTTTTTCCCTTTTCTTTCTTTCTTTTATTTATTTTGAAATTATACATTACTATAGTTTTTTATGGTAACTGCCATTTTTAAATATTTTAATTTTTTTTCTCCTTATATTTTTTTAATATTTAATTAAGTATTAGTTATTCAAATATTTTCTTAAATTAAAAAAATTAATATTACTCCAAAAGAAACTATAAATAGTCAAGCTATACTGATATTTATCAAACAATCAATTGCCTATATCTCTATGACAATTCAAATATTTTAACTATTAAGTATGTAGAACCTAAATTATCACAAAAACAAGGATATCTCTATCTCAAGTGTACATTAACTATAAAAAAGTAAGATTCGAATGTCAGCTACATCAAGCTGTAGAAAATTAAAATATTTAAAAATGATAGTTATCATAAAAAAAAAAAACTATAGTAATGTATAATTTCAAAATAAATAAAAGAAAGAAAGAAAAGGAAAAAAAAGAGTGAAAAGAAAAGAAAATTGAAAAAATAAATAAATAATAAAAAAATCTACACAACTCAAGAATCGAACTCATGCCCTCTTACATTCCAAGCTACTGCCTAAGAAAATATTTAAAAATAATAGTTATCATAAAAAAAAACTATAGTAATGTATAATTTCAAAATAAATAAAATACAGAAAGAAAGAAAAGGAAAAAAAACGAGTGAAAAGAAAAGAAAATTGGAAAAAGAAATAAATAATAAAAAATTTACACAACCCAAAAATTGAACTCATGTCTTCTAACATGCTAAGTTATTGCCTAAGCCACTACACCAATTAAAGTTATATGTTGTGAAGATCGTCTCTTAAAGACACGACCTTCTCCAACTCATTAAAGAATCGTCTCTTCAAGAGACGACAGAGACGACCTACAACCACGTAATGTCGTAGGTCGTCTCTTGAACAGACGACATTGCTATATTTTTAAAAATAGTTTGAAAACTATCATATTTTTTAAAATAGTTTGAAAACTACCATATTTAAAAAAAAAAGTTTAGAAACTTGCAATATTAAAAAAAAAAAATGTCCCTAATAAGTAGGGTATAAATAGATACATAGCATAATAAAAAAAAATATTGTGAAACAAAAACATAAAGTATATCAGAAATACTACTATATACTAAATGATACACCAATGAAGATAAATTTAGAATAATGAAAAAAAACAATCAAATTTAATTTTTTTTGTTATATTTGCAAATCTAAAAAACCATGGCTATATTTACAAATATCCAAATATTTTTGTGGCTCACAATTTCTTTTTTAAAAAAAAAAATTAATAATAAATTAAAATTAAGGATCAATTTTAAGCTCCAATGAAAATACAATGACTAAATTTAGACATTTAAGTACATAGACTAAAATAAAAGACTTAAACTACAAAGATAAAACATAGTATTTTAACATCTATATTTATAATAATTTGTGTCGAAATAAACCAAAACAAATAGAGAAATTGTGATTAATGTCTAAAATAAATAATCTATAATGAAAAATGTCTATAAAGTTTTATATTGCAATTTTGTCTAACTATTTTTTAGGGATGAGTGTGAAGAAAGTTGTATGCCTATTTTGCCCATGATATATAATTATATTTACAGTAAAACCAAATTCATACTAAATTTGTTCCAACCGATTTTTCCTAATATTTGATTCCACAAATTTTTAGCAATTCGTTCGATTTTGTTGTGCATGGTTGTTCAGTTCTCTCATGGAGGTTGCACGAAAGTAGATTCTCTTTCATTGATGGTTTACGAGAGGCCAATGAGAGATGAACAATATTAAAGCATTGTTGGCACAATTCATAGAGGCCAAGGAGAGATGAAACAATATTGAAGATCGAAGAAAATTGAATGGACATGAGAGTTTCAAATGAAATGGTTGACGCGAAAGATGAAGAACATTTTTCACCGTTTCTTTAATTTTCTGAGATGTAGCATTTACAAACAAAAATTGTTCTTGGGTAAATGGAAGGAAAAGAAACCCAGAAAAGAAGCTGCAGAATGAAAGAGTCAATAAAACACATTTGATTTATTTGATTTTTCGAAGGTAGAAACAACAGTAGATAGAAATATATACCTCAGATGGGACAAGCTAAAGAAACTTGAAGCTTTTGGTAAATGGAAGGAAAAGAAATCCAGAAAAGAAGCTACATAATGAAATAGTCAATTGAACGATAGTAGATAGGAACATATACCTCGAATGGGACAAGCTTAATGAAACTAACTAGTAAGCAACAGGAAATAACAAGAGAAGTTTTTGTATATACCGTGTGTCATCACTAAAAGAAGAAGTTGCAAGAATGAAACAATCGAACAAACACATTCAATTTTCGAAACCAGGAACGATAGTAGATAGAAATATATACCTCAAAATTAACATATAGATACAAATATATACAGTGGAGAGACAAACTAAAGAAACTAGGAAACACGAGGAAAAACCAACAAGAGAGATTTTGTGTATACCGTGGGTCATCGAGAGTAACCAGTAAATAAAAGAAAATACCTAATGGTCCAACAATATAAATAACAGAAGCGCATTGTAGATACTAATATACACAAGGACAGAAAGGACAGACAAGCCTAAATAAATCAAGAAACAAGGAAAATGAGATCCTTGAGTATATGGTGGTCAAAATACCAGCAAGAGAGGCCATTATATATACCGTGAGTTATCGAGAGGAACCCGTAAATAAAAAGAAATACCTAATGGTCCAACGAGTAGCTATAAGATATAAACAAAGCATGGGGGATTCGACATGTATGAGGTATCAATTTTTATACTAAGTTTAATTTTTGCATGCTTAATGGGTAATTACACATTTCTATTTCATTAAATCATTATAGATATATGTTTAATATATGCTATAAATCCAATAGCTAGCCATGAAAATCATTTTGTTCATGCATTATTTTCTTTTTTTTTTTTTAAATAATGTTAAATTAATAGTTTAGATTTTATTTGAGTTTGTTATATTTTGTTAATTAATATTTCTCTCTCCCTTAAAATCTTCTCTTTTTATATTTTTGTTAATTTATGAGTAGAAAACGGTTTTAGTTGCCTTTATTATCTCAAAATATATTACACATTTTATTCTTTGATTCACTCCTATTTGTTAGCCATTCTTGTAGGTACAACTACTAAATATCAACAATAGGGGTATTTTCATTCCAAGACTTTTATTATATTTCATAGAAAACTCATTTTAGACATTTTTATAAATTAAAATTAATTTAGACCTTCTTCATTTTAGATAGGTTAGATTTAGATATTTTTCTAGTTGCCCCAAACAAATACAAGAGTCAACGAACAAAGTCCCCAAGTAGACATGTTTTCAGCCCAGCTTCCAAAGAGCCCAAGGCGACCTTTTCTTGCTAAAATGTGTTTTTTTTTTCTCCTTTTTCTTTTGAGGTTTATTGTGGATTTGGTAGACTTATGAAAAATGTATTTTTTTTATTTTTAAGTAGACATCTATTTTATAAGCACTTTTAGAATAAAACCAACTTTTTTTTAGAAGCACTTTAAGTGGTTTTAATTTATTTTTAAAATTTGTTAAACTATTTTGATTATCAAAAAATTTAAAAATATTGTAAATATTACACATAATAGATGCCCATGCAATGTGCCCTTCAATACTCATGCCAAATGGCAAAACTTCCATAACCATAGTGTCCTCCATGTGTCCATCTCTTACCAATGCTTGGTGTCCAATTGTACCAACTCACCCTTGCCAAATTGCCTATAAATAGTTGTTGTAATGGTCTTTGTAAGACACATCCATTTGGTGAAATTAGACCAATTTCCTTTCTCCTCTTCCACTTTCTTTTATTTATTTAATTTTTGCCATCATTTTCCACTATCACATATTTATATTATATATATTTTCCACTATCTCATTATTAATATTATATATGTTGGGATTTTTGTCCCAATCACGTGTTTGTAATATATTGTTTGAAATTAATAAGAGTTATTCATTTCATCACTTTGTGTCTCGCAATATTTATAAACTTTTCCAATAAACTAAGCTCCGGGGTCATTGAATTTATGAGAGAACTAGAACTTGAACGGTGTGTAGTGGACACACGGGGAGGATCACGTTTGAGTTAATGACCGAATCTGCGGTCTGATATATGGATAGGGTTGGAGACCTAATCCTGGATACACTGTGGATGTGGCCCGCTTTGTATTAGATACAAGCGAGGTGATCGACTTCGTTCATGTAGTTGACATGCGAGTGGGGGCATCCTGTGCAATGAGATTGTACAAGACCGGACCGTGATTTATTAGAACTCATCGATGTAACACCGCTTATGATGAGACTAATAACCGTAGATGACCATTAGTGACTCGACTGAATCCCGAGTGTGTTTACGGACTCGCATCTGCGAGTCCGTTCTTTGACTAGTACGGGTGAGGGTGGTCACGATTACTCAATATGCCTATCTTCTCGGGGACGTAGAACCAAGTAGGAGCTGGGAACTTAACTACATAAGATGGAATTCACTCGTTCCACCTTTAGGGAAACTAGAGGTTGTTCCCTTAAGTGTTGTCTCCGAGGCTTGGAAAATCGGGCGCCTGTAACGCCCCTACTTTTAAAACATAAATTCCTAGGGACATTACTACTCATGCATGCATTCGAGGCCTTAAATAACATTAATTAAGTAAAATTGATAATTCAAATCGATTTAATTTGGGATCCCATAAATTCAAAACATTTACAAAACATAACTAAGTTCGGCCTCTAGTTTCAAAACTCTATGTTACATAAGCGGAAGACAATAATCATTTAAAAATGCTTTCTAAATCATGGATGCGAATTCATGACTCTATTCCCATGACTTACATAGCGCATCCCCGTCACTCGCCTCGGTATGCCCTCGCTTTTACTCGAATACATTTTTAAAATAGAAAAAAAAAAAACAAAGGTAAAGGGGTGAGTATTATAAAATACCCGATAAGTGGGGGTGGAAATGCAAACGCATGCATATGACTTTCCTTCAAACTCCGACTTTTAAACATGACTATTATTCGTGACTTTTAAAATCATAAATCTTCCCCATAATGGGACCTAAAACTTTCTTTCATAAAATCATGACTTTTTCTTTTTGGCTATGCGTGGTCAATTGAGTCTACACCGAGTCTTTTCATGTTGAGTCCTCACAGGACCCCTATAGGTTTGAGTCCCTCACAGACTTATAAGATTTGAGTCCTCACAGACCACTATAAGATTTGAGTCCCTCACGGACCCCTATAAGTTTGAGTCCTCACAGACTCCTATAAGTTTGACCCATAGGGTCTCGATGCATGTTTTACCATGCACAAATTCTCAGAGAACAATTGCCACAACTTACATAACATGTTCATATTCACACAATATGCATGAGGTCCCATATGCCACCACACATATATAAAGCGATCATAAGGATGCACAACACACATAATCATGGCATAGCTTTAATAAATTTAAAACTCGAGTCAGTCCATCATAAAGCATAAATACATTTACATTTTCCAGTACACATTCATCACTATAGCATAATTGAACAATAGCATAACTGAACATCTCACTATATGTAAATATCCATAACTGTGTAAAAGAAACTCATTTTCAAATACTTAAAAAAATATTTCTATTCGGGTCCCCTCAGACCCTTAAATTACTTGGAACCCTCTCGAATTCCAAGATTAGTTTCTTTTCTGAATCTTTTGGAAATTACTTACTTAGGGTCGTTTCAAATTCTTTGAAATATTTCTTTTCTAAGTTCAAGCCTTAAGCATAAATCCTGGGACATCATTCTTTGAAATAAACCCATGATAATACTCTTTTTGGAGAAACCTTTGAATTCATCTTTTGCAATAAATATTTCATAAATGCGCTAGCTCCCATTTTCAAAATCATTTATAGAAAACCCCTTACCTCAGCCTTAGCTTAAAACTCCTCAAGCTTCGCTCCTAACTCAGTGTTCATCACAATCGTGTTTAATACGCCGGATTCCCAATCGGAGGCTGAAAACGAACTCGGGGAATTAAAACAGGTGGACCGGAAATAGCTCCGGCGAGCGGTGGCGCGTGTGGTGTCAGATACCGCGCGTACCGGCGCGTGAACGTCAGATCTGTGAACGTCGTGAGCCGATCTATCCAAAACTGGTCCTGAAACTTCAAAAACCGATCGAAATCTGGACGAATTGCTCAAACCAAACGCTGAATCGGCGGCTGCTTCTCTTCCAAACGGCTGCGGCGCGTGGCGGTCGGCGGCGATGTGCTGGTGGCGCGTGGAGGTCAGATTCAGAAAGCCCACTTGTCGATCTACACGAAACCAACCTTAACTCAGTCAAAACCGATCAGAAAGCTCATCAAAAACTCGAACCAACCACCAATCGGCAGCTGGATCTTTGGACTTCCGTGGCTGCGAGGACGTCGGCGCCTCGCCGCACTTCCGGCGGCTTGCATCGGCGATGGTTGCGGCGAGGCTCGGCGCGCCGGCGGTGAAAGAGCTCGAACTCGGCTTGCGGCGGACGGACAACCGCTCGTCTCGAGCGTAAGAGCGGCTTGACTAGGTGAACGACGACCACGGCATGGCATGAGGTTGGCGGCTCAGAGAGGTCTCCGGCGGTGGACTCGACCCAAACGAGCCGGCGTCGGCGGCCGGGGTCCTCTGTCTGCGTGAGAAGGCGTGCGGTGGAGGAAGGAGAAGAGAAGGTTGAAGGTGGTCCTCGAAAATCGTGCCTCTTATTAGAAAACCCTAAATTCCTCTTTCAAACTAAAATTACCAAAATGCCCTTCTTTTAACTTCTAACTACAAAAATGCCCTTAATCATATTTAAATGCTTCTAAATGCCCTTAGCCATAACTAAATAATCCAATTTAACTTATATTTAGTAACACCCATATGTATTCTCCTAAATTTTCAAAACTAAGAAAATAAAACAAGAAACTCAAAGGTTCGATTAATTTAATTTGCATTAAATTAGCCCATAATTCAGAATAAAGGGTACTTGGAGTTCTGGGGCGTTACAATCTTCCCTCCTTAAGAACTTTCGTCCTCGAAAGTTTCTAATCTTATAATACTTTGGAAAAAAAAAACTTGCTCACACCCGCTCCCCTTGGTTACGACGAGTCTTCGATCCTTATGAAAGAATTAACACTAGCTGCTCCTCAAGTATCACACCTTGGCGTAAACTTATAACCCAATGATCTCATAACTTTAACTTGAGCTCGTTCTCCTCACTGGAGTCCTTCTACTAAGGCCTACATAACTGATACCCTTGACTCGGATTCTAAATTTGGAAAGTTCCAGATTCAAATTCTAAGATAACTCGGGATATTTAGCTCGTATTTCCTTCTCTAGTCCTTTAATTAGTTCCTTCTGTTTTGTGATTTTAGAATGGAACTCTTTGCTAAAACCATTACATTGTTCTTGAGTCTCAAAATCCTCTTTAAGGTTTTGGCTGCACCAGATACTAGCATTTATTTCAAGGCACGACTCTATCGTTTTGTCTGGTCATTGATTCCATAACTTTATCACCTTCTCAAGAGATGTGGCTTCACCAAGGATAAAGTTAGCAACTTTGTGCGGTTGTTCAAGACTAGATATTGTTGGTTAACCTCTCGCTACTCTCAACAACCTTTTAGTAAACGTTGCAGTGACAATCTCACTCACATGCTTACTAATTTTTTTTTTTTTGCACTCAATATTTCTTTGAAAGTTTCAAGTCACGGTAGGAGTAACTCAAACTTAAGTCTCCTCTGGTTGTCGTGACACATGAAATGTTCCATACACCTCTGTCAGTCTTAATACGAAAATGCTCCAAAAATTTCGGCAGCATAACGGCATAACTACATCATTGCCAAAATTTTCTCTAACACCTGTTCGATATAAAATGCACTTCTAAAATCAGACAACCAACCAGTCACGCCTCCAAACTTCATTTCAAGATTTACTCAGAGTTCAGAACACACAATACATAGGAATGTTGAACAAACAAATATAAGTGAAACTAAGTTTCTTTAATCATAAACAATGATTCTTCAAAGACAAAATAATCTAACAATCAGGTTGCGACCTTACTTTTTAAAACAAAATTTCAGAGAGTGTAATAAAATCCTCTTGACTTACCCTGATTTAGAGCCTAATCAATTATAGATTTTCACATTAAGTGTCAACATTTTCATTGCAAGTTCTAGGAAATAGAATGAACCTTTTAAAGCAAGTTATTCAAGATACAACTCGTACTCTATCTCTTTTAATCTTTCCTCCGCCTATGGCACAACGCAACAGTCATTCATATTACTCTCCTTTAAAATAACACAACCGATAACAATTTTGGTACTAAGCGATCTTGCCAAAATGAATTTAGTCTTTTAAAACTCATTCTCCCTTTACCTTCTAACTCCTTAGATAGCCTGATCAGGTGATCACTCGAATATAATGAAAATTTTCTTAACACCAATGAGGTTGGATACTTTATAATAGTATCCTCTACACTTCTTAGCTGTTCCGACTCTTTTGTCATGAAATCCTAACGTTCAACTTCGAATACGAATAGTTCATTCAACACCTCTAGACTTTGAACTTTTCAAGAACTACAATATTCCTCTGTTAAGGTTCTACTCGCGAACTTAGTTGTTCAAGGTTTCTTGAAAGACTTTCACCTCGTAATGTCTACTCTTTCCTTCTTTTGTCCAAACTACCTATTTTGATAACGCGCAAGTGAGTCTTATCTTGACAAAGTTTCCTTTAAGCCTTACATCCTGAACTCGGACATTTCCTTTCTAACATCGAACACCTGAGGTCACATACTCGTCTTTTCTTAGCTTAACAAATTTCATTATGTTCATCTTTTGAAGTTTACTTGAGCACTTAACTCCTTAGTGACCTTTCGACTACTTTCACCTATTAGGACTTACTCTTCCCTCCTTATGCCTAAACCAATCGTTCTAAAGTACTTTCTCTATCGCTTCTTAGACTTGGACTAAACCAAAACATCTCTGGTAACTTATGTACAACAATATTTTAGCATTTCCTTAAACCGTAAATCCGTCATGTCTATAAACATCGTGGGTGTTCTAGCCGGGTTTCTATAACTACATAATGTTCATAACGTAATTTGAAAGTTGTCTCGAAATATCTAATCCCTGGTTCATGACAGGCGCTAGCTAGACTCCAAAATCATCTTAAGGAACACTATGCTCCTCGTACTGGTGGAATAGGTCGTTCATTCAAAGACGAAGAGATTTATTCATAGCAACAACTGTCTTCCACTTCTCATCTCTTATGCACAAGCATAAGGATACACCTTTCTCTTTTATGCACCCTCCTTATGGCGATAAACTACTATTAACTCTTATACAGAAGGTTATGTACCTATGACTTGAGTTCTTTTAACTTTCTTTGGAAACATTCTGTAAGAGTATTAGAAATTCTCTTGCTACTCTCTACTTTTAATTCCATACTTAAGTCCATGCCTCTTATGTTGGGGTAACTTTAAAAGATAAAACCTTCCTTATCTAACACTAACGCATTGTTCCTCGTGCTTACTCTCCTTAAACTTGACTTTCTTCTTTTAGTAAGATTAAGGACTTTCTCAACTATCTGTACTAGTTTGGTTATAATGTCAAATTCACTAAAACCTCTCTTAAGAAACCATTATCCTAGCCTTTACTAAAGGAACCTTATAGTTTCATATTTCTAATGGTCGCTCGACCACTACCACTATACACTTTACTAATTGAAAAGAGTTCCTCACTTTGATCTGCATAACTTGGAGAAGAGATTCAAAGCACATTCCTCTATTAACCGAATCTTCTCTCCTTAATCCTCCTGATCGGAAAAAAAAACTTTACTACATAAGAGTTCAAGGTTAACACCTCATGTTATCTCTTTCAAGTTGTACACATATATATAGTCCAACAGGTAGAAATTAGTGGTAAGGTTCCTTATACACATTCCACAAGTTTGAATACACAAGTGATCATATGAATGTCAATTTGTGCACAAGTTTCTGGAGTCCCGACAATCAATCCTCTTGTTCTCAAACTAAAACTTTAACTCCTTACTTTTCTTCTTTATACTTGTCTTTATTAAGTTTATTTAGTTTATGGAATTGCTTTTGAAACTTCGTATCATGCCTACCTGCAGTAACACATTAATTGTGTATAACCCTGTGGCTTTCCTATCAGAGCAATGGTATAAATAAAAATCAAAGTGTTTCAAGTATTTTGAAAAATTAATTTTCATCTCAACATTAACAATCTATTTTTCCCTTGACATCTCGAGCCCATTTTCTAAACACCCTTGCTCTCTTTACTTTTCAACTCCTTAAATACTATAGTTATGTATTCACTTGAAGATGAAGGGACTTTATTTGGGAACCAACAAAATCGAAAACTCCAAAGTGAGTACGTTTACTAAATCTCATACCCTTTTTATCCAATTGTTCCAAAGATGAATGAATGAGACCACTAACCTCTTCTACAGAACACAATTAAACCTTGAACTTCTCATGAGTAGTCTTAACTTTTATTTTTGAAAACTATACTTAAGTAATCTAGTTGCTTAGCAACCTTTAACACTCTAACCTCTTAAGTCTTACTCTTCACTCCCTTGGCCAAAACGGACCTTTTAATAACCCACAACATGTGTTTTATGGCTATAAAACTTCATTTTTAGCGCAAACATTCTTAACTAAAACATTTTTCTTTCTACGTCAATAGCAGGGATCACATGTATTCTCTTTCCTTTCGGCGTAAAAACACGTCAACTTTACGACATATACGCATATAGATTCACATATAAGCATTTCCTTTATGCACTTCCTTTTTATAGACATATAGTTTAGCTCATATATTCTCATTCTTTCTTAGTTTGGAAATTCATTAAACTCGATTTTTATATAAAAATAACTTTACATAGAATACCTAATTTTCTTTTCATGAACAAATAAAACTTTAGTTTAAAGGCATACCTGGCGGTGACCTGGAGTTGCTACTTAACCATGGGATACTTGTTGCTTACTCTGTAAGCGAGTCTACAAGACCTATAACCTTGGGCTCTGATACCAACTGTAACGCCCCTACTTTTAAAACATAAATTCCTAGGGACATTACTACTCATGCATGCATTCGAGGTCTTAAATAACTTTAATTAAGTAAAAATTGATAATTCAAATCGATTTAATTTGGGATCCCATAAATTCAAAACATTTACAAAACATAACTAAGTTCGGCCTCTAGTTTCAAAACTCTATGTTACATAAGCGGAAGACAATAATCATTTAAAAATGCTTTCTAAATCATGGATGCGGAATTCATGACTCTATTCCCATGACTTCATAGCGCATCCCCGTCACTACTTTGGTATGCCTCGCTTTTACTCCGAATACATTTTTAAAATAGAGAAAACAAAACAAAGGTAAAGGGGGTGAGTATTATAAAATACCCGATAAAGTGGGGTCTGGAAATGCAAACGCATGCATATGACTTTCCTTCAAACTCCGACTTTTAAACATGACTATTATTATTCGTGACTTTTAAAATCATAAATCTTCCTGTAATGGGACCTAAAACTTTCTTTCATAAAATCATGACTTTTTCTTTTTGGCTATGCGTGGTCAATTGAGTCTACCTGAGTCTTTTCATGTTGAGTCCCTCACAGACCCCTATAGGTTTGAGTCCCTCACAGACCCCTATAAGATTTGAGTCCTCACAGGCACCCTCTATAAGTTTGAGTCCTCACAGACTCCTATAAGTTTGACCCATAGGGTCTCTGATGCATGTTTTACCATGCACAAATTCTCAGGAGAACAATTGCCACAGCCTACATAACATGTTCATATTCACACAATATGCATGAGGTCCCATATGCCAGTCACACATATATAGGCAGTCATAAGGATGCACAATCACATAATCATGGCATAGCTTTCATAAATTTAAAACCCGAGTCAGTCCATCATAAAGCATAAATACATTTACATTTTCCAGTACACATTCATCACCATAGCATAACTGAACAATACCATAACTGAACATCTCACTATATGTAAATATCCATAACTGTGTAAAAGAAACTCATTTTCAAATACTTAAAAAAACATTTCTATTCGGGTCCCCTCAGACCCTTAAATTGCTTGGAACCCTCTCGAATTCCAAGATTAGTTTCTTTTCTGAATCTTTTGGAAATTACTTACTTAGGGTCGTTTCAAATTCTTTGAAATATTTCTTTTCTAAGTTCAAGCCTTAAGCATAAATCCTGGGACATCATTCTTTGAAATAAACCCATGATAATACTCTTTTTGGAGAAACCTTTGAATTTCATCTTTTACAATAAATATTTCATAAATGCGCTAGCTCCCATTTTCAAAATAATTTATAGAAAATCCCTTACCTCAGCCTTAGCTTAAAACTCCTCAAGCTTCGCTCCTAACTCAGTGTTCATCACAATCGTGTTTAATACGCCGGATTCCCAACCGGGGGCTGAAAACGAACTCGGGGAATTAAAACAGGTGGACCGGAAACAGACTCGGCGTGATGGCGGCGCGTGGCCGTGCGGCGGCGGCGCGTGTGGCGGCGTGTGTGGTGTCGAATATCTGCGCGTGTGCCGTGCGTGAACGTCGATTCTGTGAACGTCGTGAGCCGATCTATCCAAAACCGGTCCTGAAACTTCAAAAACCGATCGAAATCTGGACGAATCGCTTGAACCAAACGCTGAACCAGCGGCTGCTTCTCTTCCAGACGGCTGCGGCGCGTGGCGGTCGGCGGCGGCGTGCTGGTGGCGCGTGGAGGTCAGATTCAGAAAGCCCATTTGTCGATCTACACGAAACCAACCTTAACTCAGTCAAAACCGGTCAGAAAGCTCGTCAAAAACTCGAACCAACCACCAATCGACAGCTGGATCTTTGGGCTTCCGGTGACTGCAGACGTTCAGCAGCGCCTCGCAATTCCGGCGGCTTGCATCTGGCGATGGTTGCGACGAGGCTCGGCGACCGGCGATGAAGAGCTCGAACTCGGCTTGCAGTGGCTGCGGACAACCGTTCATCTCCAAAGCAGAAGAGCGCGGCTTGACTAGGTGAACGACGACACGACATGAGGTTGGCGGCTTCAGCAGAGGTCTCCGGCGGCTGGACTCTCGACCCGGCAAGCTTCGACGTGCGACTGGGGTCCTCTGTCTGTGAGAAGGGCGTGCAGTTGGAGGAAGGAGAAGAGAAGGTTGAAGGTGGTCCTCGAAAATCGTGCCTCTTATTAGAGAAAACCCTAAATTCCTCTTTCAAACTAAAATTACCAAAATGCCCTTCTTTTAACTTCTAACTACAAAAATGCCCTTAATCATATTTAAATGCTTCTAAATGCCCTTAGCCATAACTAAGTAATCCAATTTAACTTATATTTAGTAACACCCATATGTATTCTCCTAAATTTTCAAAACTAAGAAAATAAAACAAGAAACTCAAAGGTTCGATTAATTTAATTTGCATTAAATTAGCCCATAATTCAGAATAAAGGGTACTTGGAGTTCTGGGGCGTTACACGCCCACCTTCTCACTGGCCCGAGAAGGGTGTTGTGTATGGTCAAACCATCACAATATGTTGTTCATTAGAGGAGCAGTGGGGACTTAAGGAACAAGAGGTAGACACAGGGGTAAAACGGTATTTTGACCCAGCCATGTCTGCGAACAACCTGTGAAGGGTCGACTCATGGGTATTGGTTAAATCAGTGGACACGTAATATTCTGCACTAACGGGAGTGCAGCTACGGGCTATAGTGGAGTGTTGCTGTAGCTAATGAATGTTGGTTAACCGTGTCAAAGAGTTTGGCAAGTTAATCTCGGATCATTGGAGCCCGTCACTGTAGGTCCATTAGGTCCCTCGGTTGGCTCCACCTGGATTAAAAGAAGGGTTAATGTTTTGGTATGAAATTGAAGTGTTCAATTTCACTTTAAGGGCATTTATGTCATTTATATGAGATATGAATGATATAATATATAGTTTAATGTGAATGAGATTCATAATAAACTATAGGTTAGCCTAATTATTGAATTAGGGCTAATTGGAGAAATTGATTGAGAGAAATTAAATTGGATGTGATTCAATTTAATTAATCCACAATTATTACAAATGAGATTTGCAATATGAGATATAAGATATCTTATATTATGTGGTTATGCAAATGAGATTTGCATAACCTATGGTTGTGGTAAAGTGGTAATTATGTGGACATTTTAACTCCACCAATTCCACTATATAAACCCTTCTTGCAAGAAGGATGGTAGCTCAAGCTCTCATTTTTTTTATTTTGCATCAAAGAAGAGAAGAAGAATTCTCTCAATTCTCTCTCAATTCTCCTCCCTCTCCAAAACTCAAAAGATCTCACCATCTTCCTTTCTCCAAAAGAGAACAACCGAGAAGGCCTTTTGGTTGTGTACGAGTTCCTTTTGTGGGAGTGTTCGTAGAGATCGAGTTGCACGAAGAGTTCGTGACCGGAAGAAGAAATTTGTTGAGTTAGTCTACAACAAGTGAGTAAAATCTCTTCTTGCTGTAAATTTCTTCTTCGTTGAAGCATGTTTAGCCTAGATCTAAGTGTTAGATCACTTTTAATAAAGTCATGTTGCATATTGATACCTCGACGATTCAATCGTCTTCTGCTGCGTGGGGTTCTTATTCCCTTCAATTGGTATCAGAGCCATCTCGATGGTTCTTCAATTTATGCACTGTTTTGTTAAAATTAGGTGGGTAAAATGCCATGATTTATGTGATAAATTGTTGGTTTGCATAATGGATGTTTCGGTTTTTGGCACTTTTAGATTTATTTTCTGTTTGATGAGATCAAATGTAAAGGGCCCGTGTTTTTGGGCATTTTAGAAAATAAATCGAGTCTGTAAGTCCGTGTCGTTCGTGGCAAGAGTTGCTGTGAAGAAATCGAAGCGAAAACAGGTGAAAAATCGATGAAGAAACGCAAAGAAGGTGTTTCTTTGTTACGCCGATCGCGTTGAGACGCCGCCAACGGCGCGTCTCAACGCCGTCCTCTGCGGACGGAGGCCTGCGCAGTCGGTCGTTACTGTTGGCGCTGGGTGTAAGCGTTACCGCGCACCGGGCGTTGAGAACGCGGTCGACGCCAGACGCGACAATGCGTTAACGCACAGCGTTGAGGAGCGATTCGGCGCGCCGCGAGGACGTGGGATCAAGACTTAGTGGAGGCAATTATTTTCCGGATTTACATTTTATTTAATTATTTTTTTTGTAAAATGTATTTTATTTATTTATTTAAATATTTTATTAAATAATATTAATATAAATGTTATATTAATGTTATTTAATTAAATAATTGCCCCTAGGTGCCAAAAATCGTTCAATTTTTGCTTATTAATTATTTTATGCATGAGATGTATATTTTAATTAATTTCTATGTGCATAATGTATGTCATAGAGATTTAAAATCTCACCTTAGGTTAAACATTTCATGCATCATATTTATATTATAAGAGTTATAATATATAGTATGCATGATAGGATTATATTATAAGAGTTATAATATAATGTTTGCATGTTTTAATTTATTTAATATAAGTGTTATATTTTTAAATTAAAAGCATGCTCATGCATTTAATTCATGTGATGAATTATATTATGTTATAGTATATAGTATTATTCATGTGATGGATGATCAAGCACTATAACATAGAAATGCATGCAACCTAAGTTAATTATTAGTTTCAAAGTGTTTAGAACTTGATTAATTAGACTTAGGTTTTCTAATTTTCTAATGAGATTAGAAATTTAGGAAATCAAATATAACCTTTGAATGGAGACTGATAAGTAACTCTGTCTAAGGAAGGTTTTGTCTAAGGCTGGGGTATTTAAGTTGACGCTTGCAGAACACCCCTACACGAAACCGAATCGGGAGTGAATTCGATCAGGAAATTCTTAGGTTATATTCTCGTGTGAGTCTTAGTTAATTAAGTGTTAATTGATTTACTCACATAGACCTAAGTTAATAATGTGATTATAAACTTAGGTTAATACCATATAAGAGTTATATTGGTAGACTTAGGTAAATTTTAGCCGCTTTATCTAGGTCAATCCCTAATAAAAATTAAAGTCTTGAGTGGGAGGAAATAAAGTGTATGAGATACATTTGAATTTCCAACCACAAATCTCCTTAAAGTCATGACCAGTGAGATCTATACTCGGCCTCGTGGCGCAAATGGGAGTGTCCCCCTTCTGGATGGCATTTGTATAGATCAATATCATCGTGGATGGAGAGAGTACTTATAGTGAGTGGGAGCGGGACTTGTGAAAACGAGACCCACGGTCTCTTCTTTTTCGATTCACACCGTGAGACGCCTATGATCCGCCTTCTAGTTTGGCTGGACTGCACAATCCCTCCGGAGGGCTTGATCATGGGAGCCTGAACACCGTGAATTCTCGAAAGGGATCTGATTTCTGGTTGGTTTTCCTTCTTGGTTCACCCTTCGGTGGCTATTGTTTGGGCGGATACTTGGAAACTTAAAGATTGAGGTGACACTCACGAGAATTCGTTAAGTGTTAATGATTTCGACCGAACAATGGTAATTGGGCGCCTAATGGAATAAGAGTTATTCAGGATTAGGAGTCCGATCGAGAAAGTCTCGTCCTAGAGGAGGAGTGTTATGTTCACCTCTTCTGGTGGCGGTCATTCTAAACCTTTAGGGTATCATTGCAAAATTTTGAATGACCTAGGGATCATGAAACATTTTTTGCTAAAACTTGATTGGATTTCAAAAGTTATTTGCGAGACTAATACAAAGGTTTTTCTTATTTTTCAGCTAAAAATGTCTAGCGCAATAATAGTTTTACTCGCTTCAGATAAATTAGTGGGAGATAATTACCAAAGTTGGAAAAACAACATTAATACAATTTTGGTACAAGACGACATAAAGTTCGTGCTATCTGAGGAGTGTCCTCAGATGCCGGGCTCGACCGCGTCGCGAAGTGTTCGCGACACGTATGATCGCTGGATCAGGGCCAATGAAAAGGCCAAGGTGTACATAATTGCCAGCATGTCTGATGTCTTCGCAAAGAAGCATGAGCTGATGGTTTCCGCTAAGGAGATCATGGAGTCGTTGCGAAAATGTTTGGGCAAAGATCCTTTCAGGTCCGGCATGACTCGCTCAAATACGTTTTCAACGCACGAATGAAAGAAGGGTCGTCTGTTTGTGAACATGTTCTAGACATGATGACCCACTTCCATCTGGTCGAGATGAACGGGGCTTCGATTGACGAGTCGAGCCAGGTCAGTTTTATTTTGGAGACTCTTTCGAAGAGTTTCCTTGATTTCAGAGCAATCTTTGTTATGAAAAAATTAGTTACACTCTGACTACCCTCCTCAATGAGCTACAGAATTTCCAATCCTTGCACAGGGTCAAGGAATCTGAGGCAAATGTTGCCTACAGGTCTTATCACAGGGGTTCGTCCTCCGGGACGAAACTCGTTGCTCCTTCACGCCCGAAGGGAAGAGAGGATGAAGAGGGGTAAAGCCGACCGCGGCCGCCACCCACAAGGCAAGAAGGTCAAGGAGGTTGCGAGAGAAAGGAAAGTGTTTCCACCGCTGCAATGGGGCGATCATTTGGAAGAGAAATCGTCCCAAATTCTGGCCGAGAGGAAGAATCAAGGTAAATGTGATTTACTTGTGGATCAAAACATGTTTAGTGGAGAGTAGTGACTCTGCTGGATATTGGATTCGGCGCCACTAACCACGTTTATTCTTCTTTTGTGATTGATTCTGGCGGCCACCGCGCGAGGGTGAGGTGGCGCTACGGGTTGGATCCGGGAGCTTGTCTCTGCTGCAATGATCGACACGGTGAAGCTAAACTTTGGCGGGAAGTACTTATTGTTGGACAATCTGTACATAGTTTCAGGGTTTACTAGAAACCTTGTTTCAATTTCTGCTTAATAGAACAATGTATTTACTGTTTCTTTTGAATTGAATAAAGCGTTTATTTCTTTCAAAGGAATGTTATTTGTTCAAACTTCACTTGAAAATAATCAGTATTTTTGAAACCCAATTCGGTCAAAAGTGTTTTGAATATTGAATTGTTTAAAATCGCTATGAAACACGAACTAAGAAAGCAAAAGTTTCTCCAAAAGAAAATGCCCACCTTTGGCATCTTCGATTAGGCCACATTAATCTCAATAGGATTGAGAAACTAGTGAAGAGTGGACTTCTAAACGAGTTGGAAGAAAACTCTTTGCCGATGTGTGAGTCATGCCTTGAGGGCAAAATGACCAAACGTCCTTTTAGTGGAAAAGGATATAGAGTCAAAGAGCCTCTTGAGTTAATACATTCTGACCTCTGTGGTCCGATGAATGTTAAAGCTCGAGCGGTTATGAGTACTTTGTGTTTTTCATGAGACGACTACTCTAGATATGGGTATATTTACCTAATGCATAAGAAGAGCACAAACTCTTGAAAAGTTCAAGGAGTACAAGACTGAGGTTGAGAACCTCTTAGGTAAATCGCTTAAAACACTTCGATCGGATCGAGGTGGAGAGTACATGGACACTGAATTCCAAGACTATATGATAGAACACGGAATCACGTCCCAACTCTCAAAGACTGTATGCCACACCAGCAGAATGGTGTATCGGAGAGGAGAAAGCAGAACCTTGTTGGACATGGTTCGGTCGATGATGAGCTATGCTCGTCTCCCTGATTCTTTTTGGGGTTACGCAGTGGAGACTGCGGTTTATATTTTGAACAACGTTCCCTCGAAGAGTGTTTGTGAAACACCTTTCGAGCTCTGGAGTGGACGTAAAGGTAGTTTACATCACTTGCACTTTGGGATGCCCGACCCACGTGTTGGTGTCAAACCCAAAAAGTTGGAACCCCGCTTCAAATTGTGCCTATTCGTAGGTTACCCTAAAGAGACTAGGGGTGAGTCTGCTTTACGATCCTAGGGAAAATAGGGTGCTTGTGTCGACAAACGCCACTTTCCTGAGAGAAGACCACGTCGGGATCATTTACCAAGGAGTAAAATTGTATTAAATGAAATGGACAAAGACATCGCATGAGAGTTCTTGATGGGGCTAGTCGTCGTCAACAAGTGTTGTTGATCCTAAAGACGCCTAGTCAAATCCGTTCCCAAGAGTTGGGAATGCCTCGACGTAGTGGGAGGGCGTGAGACGGCTGATCGCTACATGGGTTTAAATTGAAACCTCGGTTGTCCTCCCGATGATGATCAGAGGATCCATTGACCTATGATCGTGCAATGGTTGATGTTGACAAAGACGCAGTGGATTAAAGCTATGGACCGAGAGATGGAGTCTATGTACTTCATTGCAGATGGAGGAGCTTGTGGATCAACCGGATGGGGTAAAACCTATTGGTTGTAAATGGATCTACAAGCGTAAACGTAGCGTAGATGGGAAGGTGCACCTTCAAAGCCCGACTAGTGGCAAAGGGTTTTACCCAGTTGAAGGGTTGACTATGAGGAGACCTTTTCACCGTTGTCATGGTAAAGTCGATCGATCCTTCTAGCCATTGTCGCGTATTATGACTGACTACGGGTATGGCGATGGACGCCAAGACAACCTTTACGAATGGCAAACTTGATGAGACCATCTACATGGACCACCCAAAAGGGTTCATTGCCCAAGGCCAAGAGCAAAAGTTTGTCGACTTCATAAGTCCATTTATGGATGAAACAAGCTTCGAGGTCTTGGAATATAAGGTTTGATGAGGCGATCAAATCTTATGGCTTTGATCAAAATGTCGACGAGCCTTGTGTCTACAAGAAAATCGTTGACAAAACCGTCGCATTTTTGGTGTTGTACGCGTGGGCGATATTCTTCTCATTGGGAATGAGGTAGAATTTCTTCTTGACGTTAAAAGTGGCTAGCTTCGCAATTCCAAATGAAAGATTTGGGAGAAGCTCAAGTATGTTCTAGGTATCCGGATAGTGCAGGCTAGGAAGAACAAAACGCTAGCCTTGTCTCGTGTGTCTTATATTGACAAGATGTTGTCTAGATATAAGATGCGAGAATTCCAAGAAGGGCTTGTCGCTTTTTCGGGCATGGAGTTCACTTGTCTAAGGATCGGTGTCCTAAGACTCCTCAAGATGTTGAGGATATGAGACGGATTCCATATGCTTCAAATTGTAGGGAGCCTCATGTATGCCATCTTCATGTACTAGGCCCGACATCCATTATGCAAGAGGGAATTGTCGGTGATATCACCCAATCCGAGATTAGATCACCGGGCGGCGGTAAAGGCAATCCTCAAGTATCTTAGGAGAACGAGAAACTACGACTTAGTGTATGGGAGTGGGGATTTGATCCTTACGGATACACAGATTCTCGATTTTCAGGGCGATAAGAATTCTAAAAATCCACCTCTGGGTCGACCTTCATTCTGAATGGAGGAGTCAGAGTATGGCGAAACATCAAGCAGGTCGCATTGCTAATTCCACTATGGAAGCGGGTAGTATGTTGCGGCTTGTGAAGCTGCGCAAAGGAAGTCGCTTGTCTTAGGAAGTTCATGACGATTTGGAAGTTATTCCAAATATGAACTTGTCGATCACAATGCTCGTGATAACAATGGTGCGATAGCTAACTCACGTGAGCCTCGAGCCATAAGAGAGGCAAACACATTGAGCGCAAGTATCATTTGATACGGGAGATTGTGCAATCGCGAGATGTGACGATCACACGCAGATAATAGCGTCGAGCACAACGTGGCGATCCATTTACAAAGCCCCTCACGGCTAAGGTGTTTGAGGTCACCTAGAGAGTCTAGGTCTTCGGGAGCTTCCCGACTAGGGCAAGTGGGAGATGTGTAAACTGGGTATTCACCGCCTAGTTTATTGTATTATTTCATTGTAATTTATGTACATTTCGAAATGTATTTTCTCCACTAGCTTAGTCCAAGTGGGAGTTTGTTGGGATTTTTGTCCTAATCACGTGTTTGTAATATATTGTTTGAAATTAATAAGAGTTATTCATTTCATCACTTTGTGTCTCATAATATTTATAAACTTTTCCAATAAACTAAGCTTGGGGTCATTGAATTTATGAGAGAACTAGAACTTGAACGGTGTGTAGTGGACACACAGGGGAGGATCACGTTCGAGTTAATGACTCGAACGGTCTCATGATATATGGATAGGGTTGGAGACCTAATCTCGGATACATCGTGGATGCACCGCTTTTGTATTAGATACAAACGAGGTGATCCGACTTCGCTCATGTAGTTGACATGCGAGTGGGGGCATCCTGCAATGAGATTGTGCGAGACCGACCGTGATTTATTAGACATACGATGTAACACCGCTAATGTTGAGGACTAATAACTTCGTAGATGACCATTAGTGACTCGACTTGAATCACGAGCGTGTTACGGACTCCTCATGCGCGAGTGTCCGTTTCTTTGACTAGTGCGGGTGAGGGTGGTCACGATTACTCGCCCAATATGCTTATCTTCTCGTGACGAGAACCAAGTAGGGAGCTGGGGAACTTAACTACGCAAGATGGAATTCACTCGCTCCCGCCTTTAGGGAAACTAGAGGGGTTGTTCCTTAAGTCTTTGTCTCCGTGGCTTGGACAACGCGCCCACCTTCTCACCGGCCCGAAAGGGTGTGTGTGTGTATGGTCTGACCATCACAATATGTTGTTCATTAGAGGAGCGGTGGGGACTTAAAGAACAAGAGGTGAACACGAGGGTAAAAAGCGGTATTTTGACCCGATCGTGTCTCACGAACAACCCGTGAAGGGTCGACTCATGGGTATTGGTTAAATCGGTGGACACGTAATATTCTGCACTGACGGGAGTGCAGCTACTAGGCTATAGTGGAGTGTTACCGTAGCTAATGAATGTTGGTTAACCGTGTCAAAGAGTTTGGCAAGTTAATCTCGGATCATTGGAGCCCGTCACTGTAGGTCCATTAGGTCCCTCGGTTGGCTCCACCTGGATTAAAAGAAGGGTTAATGTTTTGGTATGAAATTGAAGTGTTCAATTTCACTTTAAGGGCATTTATGTCATTTATATGAGATATGAATGATATAATATATAGTTTAATGTGAATGAGATTCATAATAAACTATAGGTTAGCCTAATTATTGAATTAGGGCTAATTGGAGAAATTGATTGAGAGAAATTAAATTGGATGTGATTCAATTTAATTAATCCACAATTATTACAAATGAGATTTGCAATATGAGATATAAGATATCTTATATTATGTGGTTATGCAAATGAGATTTGCATAACCTATGGTTGTGGTAAAGTGGTAATTATGTGGACATTTTAACTCCACCAATTCCACTATATAAACCCTTTTTACAAGAAGGATGATAGCTCAAGCTCTCATTTTTTTTGATTTTGCATCAAAGAAGAGAAGAAGAATTCTCTCAATTCTCTCTCAATTCTCCTCCCTCTCCAAAACTCAAAAGATCCCACCATCTTCCTTTCTCCAAAAGAGAACAACCGAGAAGGCCTTTTGGTTGTGTACGAGTTCCTTTTGTGGGAGTGTTCGTAGAGATCGAGTTGCACGAAGAGTTCATGACTGGAAGAAGAAATTTGCTGAGTTATTCTACAACAAGTAAGTAAAATCTCTTCTTGCTGTAAATTTCTTCTTCTTTGAAGCATGTTTAGCCTAGATCTAAGTGTTAGATCACTTTTAATAAAGTCATGTTGCATATTGATACCTCGACGATTCAATCGTCTTCCGCTGCGTGGGATTATCATTCCCTTCAATATATATGTATTTATATTAAATTCCAATTTCATATTATTATTATTATTTTATTATTATAATAAATATATTATATTAGTATTTAAATATTGGTAAAATTATACCCAATTTTCATTCTATTTTCACAACACGTTATCAACACGAACCTCTGCCGGTTTTTCCACTGAAGGTAGGTCCTCCGGGTAAGCCATTTTTTTTAATATAATGTTATTTTTCATGTTTAATTAATTTCTTAATATAAATGCAATTTCTTTCTATATAGTATTACTATGACAAATCTTGCAAAATTAGAATTTGCGGTCTTGGATATTAATGGAAATAACTACTTGTCATGGGTCCTTGATGCTGAAATCCATTTAGATTCCATGAATCTTGGAGAAATAATTAAAGAAGGAAATGATGCATCAAATCAAGAAAAAGCCAAAGCTATGATCTTCCTTCGTCATCATCTTCACGAGGGATTGAAAATGGAGTATCTTACAATTAAAGATCCCTACATTCTATTGCAAGGTTTGAAAGAAAGGTATGATCATCAAAAAACAGTTATTCTTCCAAAAGCTCATTATGATTGGATGCACCTGAGGTTGCAGGACTTCAAATCAGTAAGTGAATATAATTCCGCACTATTCAGAATTAGTTCAAAATTAAAATTATGCGGAGAAAGAATTACTGATGTTGATATGTTAGAGGAGACATTCTCTACTTTTCATGTCTCGAATATGCTCCTGCAGCAGCAATATCGAGAAAAAGGCTTTAAAAAATATTCAGAACTAATTTCATGTCTTCTCGTGATTGAACAAAATAACGAGCTATTAATGAAAAATCATGAATCTCGACCAATCGAGCGACACCATTCCACTGAAGTGAATGCTTGTGAATTTCAATAATCGTGGTCGAGGTCGTGGTCGTGGTCGAGGTCGGGACCGCGGTAGAGGAAGAAATACCTATTTTCGTGGTGGGCATTATAATTTTAAGAAACTCGCACAAACTGATGATCATAAAGGAAAAGCTTCACAAAATAGAAGTTCAAAAGGTGATGAACATAAATGTTTCCGTGTGGAATGATCAGGCATCGGTCACGCACTGCCAGACGTCAAAACACCTTGTTGATCTCTATCAAAGCTTTCTCTCAAGGAAAAAGAAAAGGGGAAGAATGTGGAGGTGAATCTTGTCATTCAAGAAGATGATGTGTTTGATCCGTCCAATATGGTGCATCTTGATGTGGCTGATTATTTTGAATCTCCTGGAGAGAAAATTGATGCAATCAAACAAGTAGAGGATGCTTTGTATGAAGATATATAATTAAGTACTGTTTATAATTATAATATGTTTTTCTTGTTTTTGTATATATATTTAGAACTTTTTGTAATCGCTTTTCCTTTCTTATCAATGAAGAAATATGGACAATTTCAATATGTTGAGTAACCCAAAAATGAGCAATGAGGATTTATGTCCAGCGATCGCAAGAACTACGCATTACGATACTCATAAACATAAAATATTTTTCTAAATTGACAATGTTGGAAGCAAAAATCAATACTATATCAGGTTCTGCAGACCTGATTTAAGGTTTTGGAAAAGCAAGTTTTATCTTGCCTAAAGGAACAAAATTTTCAATTAATAATGCTTTGTTCTCTAGCAAATCAAAAAGAAATCTATTGAGTTTCAAAGATATACGTAATAATGGTTATCATGTTGAAATCCGATCGTAAAAATAATATAGAGTATCTCTATATCACATCTATTGTTTCACATGAAAACGTATATTGGAAACATCGCCACTTTTTTTCTTCCGGATTATATTATACTCATATACGAGTAATCGAAAGTTATGCAACAATGAACCGTAAGTTCATGAATTCGAAATATTCGGTGTTTGGCATGATCGATCGGGTCATCCAGAACGATAATGATGAGGAAAATTATTGAAAATTCACATGGACATCCTTTAAAGAACCGTAAGATTCTTCAATCCAATGAGTTGTCATGTGATGCTTGCTCTCGAGGAAATTAATTATTAGACCATCACCACTAAAAGTAGGCATTGAATCACCCGCATTTTTAGAACGAATTCAAGGTGATATTTGTGGACCTATTAACCCACCAAGCGGTCCATTTAGATATTTTATGGTATTAATTGACGCATCCAGCAGATGGTCACATGTATGCTTATTATCAAGTCGAAATCTTGCATTTGCAAGATTACTTGCTCAAATAATTAAGTTAAGAGCACAATTTCCTGATTATACAATTAAGACAATTCGACTTGATAATGCTGATGAATTTACATCCCAAACTTTTAATAATTATTGTATGTCAATTGGGATAAATGTTGAACATCCTGTAGCTCATGTTCATACACAAAATGGTCTAGCAGAATCATTTATAAAACGTCTGCAATTAATTGCAAGACCATTGCTTATGAGAGCTAAACTCTCTACATCGGGTCATGCTATTTTACACGCTGCATCATTATTACGTATTATGCCAGTAGCTTATAATAAATATTCCCCCATGCAATTAGCTTATGGCCAGCAGCCAAATGTATCCTATCTGAGAATTTTTGGATGTGCAGTATATGTTCCAATTGCAACACCACAACGTACTAAGATGGGTCCTCAAAGGAGATTAGAAATATATGTCGGATATGATTCTCCATCAATTATTAAATATCTTGAACTCACGACGGGTGATGTATTTATCGCATTTATTTGTTGATTGTCATTTTAATGAAACAAATTTTCCAACATTAGGGGAGGAATTAAGAAGTTGGAAAAAGAAATTACGTGGAATGCATCATTATTATCTCATTTAGATCCTCGAAGAGATCAATGTGAACTTGAAGTTCAAAAGATAATTCATTTGCAAAATATAGCAAATTAATTACCGGATGCATTCACGATGATGCTAAAAAGGTGACTAAATCATATATACCAAAGAAAAAATGCTCCATCAAAAATTGATATTCCACAGAACAAGTTGTCAATAATGAGTCCGAGCACGCCGTGTAAGCGTGGTAGACCAATGAGTTCCAAAGATAAAAATCCTCTAAAAAAAGAAAAGTAGTTGAGAATCAAAATGATTCAATGAAAGGTATGGATGTTCCGTAAGAAATCCAGAATACAACTATTCAAAAGAGTATTGATGAAAATCAAACGCTTGAGGATAATAATGAAATTTCTATAAACTATGTTACAACAGGAAAGAGATGGAACCGAAATGATATTATTGTTAACAACATTTTTGCTTATAATGTTGCTCACGATATTATTCATGAAAGTGACGATTTTGATCCAAAATCTATCGATGAATGTAAACATAGAAAGGATTGGCTGAACTGGAAAGAAGCAATCCAAGCAGAGTTGAACTCACTTTCAAAACGTGAGGTTTTTGGACCAGTAGTCCTAACACCGTAAGGTGTTAAACTCGTGGGATACAAATGGGTATTTGTAAGGAAAAGAAATGAAAATAATGAAGTCACAAGATATAAAGCGAGACTTGTTGCACAAGGATTCTCGCAAAGGCACAGTATAGATTATGAGGAGACATATTCTCCCGTGGTGGATGCAATAACGTTAAGATATTTGATTGGTCCATTCAGATATGAAAAACTTGATATGCATCTAATGGATGTAGTCACGCGGCGTATTTATATGGATCTCTGGATAATGACATTTATATGAAAATCCTGGAGGATTTAAAATACCGAAAACATATGAATCAAGTTCTCGGAATTATATTCAATAAAGTTACGAGAGATCGTTATATGGATTAAAACAATCGGGACGAATGTGGTATAATCGCCTGAGTGAATATCTGTTGAAAGAAGGATATCAAAATAATCCAATATGTCCGTGTGTTTTTATAAAGAAATCTCAATCAGGATTTGCTATTATAACTATATATGTTGATGACTTAAATATAATTGGAACTCCTGAAGAGTTATCCAAGGCAATAGAATATCTTAAGAAAGAATTCAAGATGAAAGATCTTGGAAAAATAAAATTTTGCCTTGGTTTGCAAATTCAACATTTAGCAGATGGGATATTTGTTCATCAATCAACTTATACAGAGAAAATCTTAAAAAGATTCTATATGGATAAAGCACATCCATTGAACATTCCAATGGAAGTTCGTTCACTGGATGTAAAGAAAGATATATTTCGACCTCGAGATGAAAATGAAGAACTACTTGGTCTTGAAGTATCATATCTTAGTGCAATTGGAGCACTTATGTATCTAGCTAATAACACAAGACCAGATATCGCATTTTCAGTAAATTTATTAGCTAGATATAGTTCATTTCCTACAAAAAGACATTGGAACGGAGTTAAGCATGTACTCCGGTATCTTCGAGGGGCGATTGATATGGGTTTGTTTTATTCTAACAAATCTAGTTTTGATCTAGTTGGTTATGCAGATTCTGGTTATCAATCTGATCCACACAAAGCTAGATCTCAGACAGGTTATCTATTTACATGTGGAGGAACTGCTATATCATGGCGATCAGTAAAACAGACTATCACGGCCACTTCTTCGAATCATGCCGAAATCCTCGCAATTCACGAAGCAAGTCGAGAATGTGTATGGCTGAGATCAATGACACAACACATTCGTGAGACATGTGGCTTGTCTTCGAGCAAACCCCTTCCAACAATATTATACGAAGACAACACAGCATGTATAGCTCAAATCAAAGGAGGATATATCAAAGGAGATAGAACGAAGCATATCTCTCCGAAGCTTTTCTACACTCATGACCTTGAAGAAAATGGCGAGATCTCAGTACAACAGATTTGTTCGAAAGATAACTTGGCAGACATATTTATAAAAGCATTACCAACTACAACATTTGAGAAATTGGTTCACTGTATTGGGATGCGAAGACTCAGAGATCTCAAGTGATGTCGTCATGAGGGGGAGTAAATGTATTATATAAAATATGTACTCTTTTTCCTTCACTAGGATTTTTATCCCATTGGGTTTTTCCCTAGTAAGGTTTTAACGAGACATATTTTATATAAATGGGCATTTAAGGGGGAGTATTATAAATATTACACATAATAGATGCTCATGCAATGTGCCCTTCAATACTCATGCCAAATGGCAAAGCCTCCATAACCATAGTGTCCTCCATGTGTCCATCTCTTACCAATGCTTGGTGTCCAATTGTACCAACTCACCCTTGCCAAATTGCCTATAAATAGTTGTTGTAATGGTCTTTGTAAGACACATTCATTTGGTGAAATTAGACCAATTTCCTTTCTCCTCTTCCACTTTCTTTTATTTATTTAATTTTTGTCATCATTTTCCACTATCACATATTTATATTATATATATTTTCCACTATCTCATTATTAATATTATATATATGTATTTATATTAAATTCTAATTTCATATTATTATTATTATTATTATTTTATTATTATTATAAATATATTATATTAGTATTTAAATATTGGTAAAATTATACCCGATTTTCATTCTATTTTCACAACAAAAAAGTGTTTTAAGTCGGTTGAAAGCATTCTTTTAAAATTATAAGAACAAAAATCCAATTTCAAAAAAAATATTTTTAGTCCCCTATAAATATTTTAAACGCATGTCAAACACACTAAACATATCTAGTTTAGGTTTAGAAAACTTTTAAGAAAAAAAATAGAGAAAAAGAAAAATTAAAATAACTATACAAATGATTCTAGATTCTACCATTTCAAAATTCGTGATTTAAATTTTTTTTATTCCTTCTTGACCTTAATATGAGCGTGGATGTTTTAAAAAAATCGAAAGGTTAGTCTTGACTTTTATATTAAAAAGATATATTGATCAACATTAACATAATTTAAGGGTTGAGACATCACTTTATTTCTTTAAGATTTGGGGTTTGAATAATCACGTCCATCGCAACTGAATTAAAAGAAGAAAAAGAAAAAGAAAAAGATTCCCACACTGCATCTAAAAAGACTCCAATCATGTGGATCCTTTGACATTGATTATGAAGGATGAATTGGTTTATTGAAAGATATGTTAAACTTATTTAGTTGCCTATTCTTAAGTTTTTACTAATTTTTGGTAAGCTTATTTTTGGTGTATTAAAGCCTATATAAAGGTATTTGTTTCTAATCAAATTCATTAATCACTTTTCACTCATTCCTTCTTCATTTCTTTCAATAGTGGTCTCTCCATATAGTGTAACAAGTGGTATCAGAGCAAAGTTTTGGCATCTTTTCTTAGCCATTAAACCAACCTCCATTCCTTTATCTTCAAAAGCTAGCAAGCAATAGTTATGGCCTCTGAAAATCTATGTGCACCCAACAATTCCTCGCTTTGATGGTCATTATGATCATTGGAGCATGTTGATGGAAAATTTTCTACGGTCCAAAGAGTATTGGACCATTGTCGAAGTAAGAGTAGATGAACCAGCTGTTGGAGTTGTCTTGTCAGAAGCTGAACAAAAGAAGCTAGAGGAACGTATATTGAAGGATCTTAAGGTAAAGAATTATCTATTCCAAGCCATTGATCGTGCCATCTTGGAGACCATCTTGCAAAAGGATACATGTAAGCAAATTTGGGACTCCATGAAGAAAAAGTATCAAGACACGACGAGGGTGAAAAGACAACAGCTTCAAGCTCTTCACAAAGAGTTTGAGATTCTTCAAATGAAGCAAGGTGAGTCTGTGGGTGTGTGTTTCTCACGAACCTTGGCTATAGTAAACAAGATGCGGATCCATGGGGAGAAGATTGAAGATGTAGCCGTAGTTGAGAAGATTCTTCGGTCAATGGATCATAAAGTTGCATATGTGGTTTGTTCAATTGAGGAATCAAAAGATATCGATAACTTATCAATTGATGAATTACAAAGTTCTTTACTTGTGCATGAGCAGAGAATGACATCAAATGCAAGTCCAATTGAAGAACAAGCCTTGAAGTTTTCAACTCATGGTGAAAACTCAACTGGAAGAGGTTATGGTCGAGGTCTTGGAAAATGGCAAGGAAGAGGAAGAGGTGATGGCCATGATCAACAGAAGCAAACAACCAACAGCTCGAAGTTTGACAAGTCCAACATTCAATGTTATTGTTGCTAGAGGTTTGGCCATTACAAGTCTGAATGTAGGACTAAACTTAATCTTGAAAAAGTATAGCAGTCCAATTTCATTGAGAAAAATAAGCAAGAAACCCTATTGATGACGTGCCAACACAACGATGAACTTGGACCAAATATATGGTGCATAGACACTGGTTGCAACAATCATATGTATGGTAACAAGTCTCTATTTTTTCATTTGGATGAAAGTTATTATTCTACTGTTTCATTTAGTGATAATTCCAAAGTAGTTGTAGTGGGTAAAGGCAATATTCAAATCAGAACCAAAAAGAGAAATGTTGAAACAATATCAAATTTGTTTTATATTCCTAATTTGAGAAGCAATTTTTTGAGTGTTGGACAACTATAAGAGAAGGGTTATGTCACAACCATCAAAGAAGACGCCTGTGAGATATATGATCTCATGAAAGGATTGATAGCTCGTGTTGAAATGACCTCGAATAGGCTATTCCCACTCAAACTAGAAGGCTGGATTATGCTTGAAGACTAACATAGATCAAGACCCCACGTGGCTTTGGCATTTGCGATATGCCCACTTGAATTTCAATGGTTTGCAGGTCCTTTCTCAAAAGCAAATGGTGGTTGGTTTTCTCCAAATTTCACCTCCTACAAAAATATGTGAAGATTGTATTGTTGGCAAACAACATCGTGAGAATTTTCCAAAAGACAAAGCATGGAGAGCTCGTAATCCTTTGGAGTTGATCCATTCCGACATATGTGGCCCAATAAACCCAATATCAAATGGGAGCAAGAAATATTTTATTTCTTTTATCGATGACTTTTGCAGAAAAATTTGGATTTATTTATTGCAGGAAAAGTCAGAGGCGTTTTTAATTTCCAAGAGTTTTAAGGCGAGAGTTGAAAATGAAATTGGGAGGAAAATCAAAACCCTTCGAACGAATCGTAGAGGATAATACATGTCACAAGAATTTATAAATTTTTGTGTTGAACATGGAATTCGACGACAATTGACAATAGTGATAATTCTCATTTATGAGAATTATTTAGCTTTTAAACTTAGTTATACTTGTATGTTTTCTTCATTTCTTTAGGTAAAAGTAGATAAAATGAAGTCAATTGCATATAATTAAGGAAGAGACAAAGATTCTTGAAAAAATGGAGAAAATAAGCAAACATGAAAGCAAAATCTCATATTTTTTTAGTTTTGAACGCATGAACGCAAACTGACGCAATTGCATAGAACGCAACTGCTACGCAATTGCGCTACGCAATTCGTAGCATGCAGATCTGGAAAATGCAGAAAATCGCACGTGATTTTGGGGGATTTTATTTCGATTTTCTCCACAAATTCAGCAAGATAAGTCGACCCATCATGATGGAGACCCCTAGGATGTAAACCCTATATATTTTGGAGGAGGGAGCCGTTAAAAAGGGAGCTCGTCTTAGGAGAAGATTCCACTTTTCTGTTTTGAGTTTTTCTTCAAGTTCTTTAATTTCCTTTTAGTTGTTGTTGTATCTAGCGTACTGTCGTCATTTTGCTCAATCTTCTTTATCTGCTAAACTAGTCGCAGCTTCCAGTTTTGAATATCGTCATCTTGTTATGTTTCTTAGATTAGATTCAGTCTTCTGTAATTCTATTAATTTTTTATCGCACACTTCCAGTTTTGAATATCTACAGTTCTGTTTTGGTTTCTCTAGAGTTAGATTCAGTTTTCTGTACTCCTTCCAATCTGTAATCTTATACTTCACAATTGTTGCTTATTATTTTCAATTAAAGTTGGTTTTTCTGTCGATTCCCTTGTTCTGCAACATTATCTTTAGTTTAACGATCTAAGTGGCTCTCTCGGTTCATGCTTAACAGTGGTAGACCAAGAGAGAAAGCTTAAGATGGTGTCTTCACAAGCTATGTTTGATTTTACTTTTACTGTTTTATTCATGAGGAGCTAACTTCCCTTAGGGATTCAAAATGTGAATGCCCTAAGGGAAGACAACAAAGCTTCAAAGCAAGAGAAATTCGGTTAAACCTCCAAGAAAGTTTACTTTTGGTGATTTTATTTTGGGAAGCCTTAGTCGATCATCTAAGGTTACCTACCAAGCTTGAGTTCGACACCGAAAGGGTTGAGCTGAAATGGATTTCCCAAAAGTAATGGAGTAAAGGGAGCTTAGACATAAGACCCAAACTTTGACCCTAGGCATGGGGCAATACTTCAAAACCGTAGAGCCATGGGCATGAACACTTGAGATAGATTGACCATAGACATATAGGTTCAATCACCCAACCTCCTAAAGATACTTCAAGGAAGGTCAAATGGGAGTAGGACTCGATTTACTTTGTTTGAAAGGTTTGGCCGAATCACATCGCTTAGCAGCCGATCGTTGACGCAGTGCTACGCAATTGCATTGCGACAGTAGGAAAATGCAACTACGCGACAAGGCAGCGTGACACAATTGTGTTGTTTTGCCTTCTCACGTAAGTGCAGGCAGCGCGACACAATTGCGTTGTTTTGCCTTTTCGAGCTAATACAATCTATTGTCGCACCGCGCTGCAAGGCATAACTACAAAGCGAGGTAATTGCGCCAGAGTTGTGTTGTCTCTCATTGGTGGGCTCAACATTTTGAATTCCTTCTTTCTAATTATTGTTATTTATTTTCAAACACAATCACCACACCATTCAACTCATTCTTGGTTACTTTTCACTTGCAGTTTGTCAACAATTTGTGTCATCTCAATAGGTTTGATTAAAACCGTTCCCTTGGGTACGATACTCTGGAATACTTCCAGTTTCTTATTACTTCGATCGCGTGCGCTTGCGCATTTTCGCATTATCAAGCAGCCTACACACCTCAACAAAATGGTATTGCTGAAAGAAAGAATCGTACGATCCTCAACATGGATTGAAGTATGATTGCTAATGGAAGAGTTCCAAAGCAATTCTGGCCAGAAGTAGTAAATTGGGGTGTTCATGTTTTGAATCAAAGTCCCACTTTTTCGGTTAAAACCATGACTCCTCAAGAAGCTTGGGATGGACGTAAACTGTGACGACCACAGCCTCAGGTACTGACTGTTTATTTTATTTTTGTTCTATCAATCTTTATGTCGGGTCGGATGAGTAAATGTTATCAGGCTCGGTGTGAGTGAACCCTTCATTTCATGTGGGCTTAAGCGAATTGTTTTCTTTGAGATGAAATTTCTTATAAAATTAAAGGAAAAAGAAGGGACAATGACACTTTAGTTAATAATGCCTAAATGAGGGTTATTTATGACTTTTGGGAATTTGACCTAATTTTTGGTATTTAGCCTCCTTAAGCTTGCAATCAAAAGC
This sequence comes from Trichosanthes cucumerina, assembly GCA_036507285.1. Classification (NCBI taxonomy): domain Eukaryota; kingdom Viridiplantae; phylum Streptophyta; class Magnoliopsida; order Cucurbitales; family Cucurbitaceae; genus Trichosanthes; species Trichosanthes cucumerina. The sequence continues at coordinate 11,016,009 of CM071836.1, read as the reverse complement.
AAACCCTAACCCTAAAGTCATCATCACCTCCTCCTTCTCCTTCGTTACTTATGCCCTAACCAAACGAAACCCTACATGCTACTTATCGATAAGAAGGCCACACGAATCGCTCGGAGGAAAGACGCACACCAAACCCTCGCCCACATACCGGAATCTCGACGCCACTCCCAATCGCATCTCGTTCAACGGCCGCAAAGAAAGAAGACGAGCTCGGCCGCTCACACTTCCAACCAGGGCCAACGGAGACGCCGACGGAGCCATCGCTCGCTGCGCGCCGCGCGGCTCGAAGTCGAACCCCTAACGAGTTCGTGACTCCTTACACTCCCGAGGATCGCCGCTCCCTAGGTCGCCGAGTCTGCAGCACGAGGCGTCCACGTCCGTCGATCTTGCCGGATCTTGAGCTTCACGCATCTGCCGGTCGAGTCCAAAGACTTTCTCGACCACGATCGTGTGCCTCGCGCCACACACCATCCGATCAGCAGGTTCCAGTCCGGAATTACACTGCCGACAAGAGTCATTCGTAGACGAGGTTGTCGATTAAGTGAGCCACGCGAAACCTTTCTCTGTTTCTGGAAGTATAGAATTATTTATATCGTAATCACGTGAAAATAGTGTAGGAATAAGCCGGAGTTCGGTATCAAAACCCCCAAGATTTGGAGCAAGCAAATTAGCATTCGGTTTATTCTTCGGAGTCAAGGTAATTGGAGCAAAGTAAGAATCATAGACACTTTTGTACATAGATTCTTATATATTGGATGGGTTTTGTAGTATGATGACGAATTAGAAGAATTCTTGGCTTACAGGTGATTTGGAAGGGACCGTTAACTTAAGAATTAGAAGGAAAGTGTGAGATCAATACTCGAGGTAAGGGACCTTGTGCCGAACTTTTCAAAAAGGGATTAAAGAAAATGAATTTCATTAATTCATGCGAATTTAATTTATTATTTTTTTACATGAGAATGTTTCAATATTTTATGTGAGATTACTTGAATATTTTATGTGAGCATATTTCTCAATATTTTATATGAGAATATTTAATGATTTCATACAAAAGTATTATCTTCAAACTGTTGTGAAAAGTTATGTTTTGCATATCAGTGATAATGTTTCATGACATGTGCACTATAGTCATGTTAGATGATGGGACCTCATGCATGTTATGTATGCCATAAAATGATTTGAAGTAAAATGTGGAAATTGGTCTCCTGAGTGCATTGTATGCATGGTCAAACATGCATTAGAGACCCTATGGGTCAATCCATACAGGGGTCTGTGAGGGACTCAATCCATACAGGGGTCTATGAGGACTCAAATAATTACAGGGGTCTGTGAGGGACTCAAAATGAAATGACTCAGGATGACCAATTAACCATTTAAAGAAAAAGGAAGTCATGTATTACAGTCGTGTTGATACGAGAAAGTTTTAGGTCCCACATATGTACATTTTGACCAAGTCTAAAAGTCATGATTGTATGCGCGTTGCATATCCCCAACCTCGGTAGCGAGGTCACTTACTGGGTATTGTATTGCAATACTCACCCTTTCTTTTTAAAACATTTTTCAGGTAAGGCCAAGGACGTGCGGGGCGAGTGACGGAGGCGCGTTGTCAAGACCATGGGGATAGTCATGATTTCCGCATAATTTCCTTAATATCTGATGTTGTCGTTTTATGATTTCGAAGTTTAAATTTATTTTCAGGATTTTAAGTAGGCCAAGTCTAAACTGTTTCTTTTACATGTTTTTGAATGATTTAACGGGATCCCAAAAGATAATTTGGTTACGGTGGAAATCTAAAGATTGTTTTATGTCTTTTGGCCTAAGAATGCATGCATGTGTAGTAAGGTCCCTAGGAGTTATAGTCATAGAAAAGTAGGAGCGTTACAGTTGGTATCAGAGCCCTAGGTTTAGGGTTCTGTAGACTTGCTTACAGAGTAAGCACAGAGTAGTTCCCATGGTTGAGCAACGCGTTAAAGCCCCACCGCCGCCAGTCGCTTTTGGTAATTTATAAACTAAGTAGATGATTATGAAGTGCTTCTGTGTTGTGAATATAAATGAATTTAAACTTTGAAGGTGATTCTATTTTACAGTTAGAAAGTGATGAAAAATAAGTTAGAAATTCTCTACATTGTAGTACTGACAAAAATGCCACCTAGAGGTCAAGGGAGAGGTAGAGGACGAGGTAGGGGTCGGAGATCAGGAGGTAACGTTAACACCCAACCAGAACTACCACTGGAACAGGAAGAGATTACTCCACCCGTGCCAGATCTCCCCCAGGACCAATCAGATCGCCAGGAGGATGCACCTGTAGTCGCTCCAGTGGCGGAACAAGGAAACCCTAATGTCATGACTATGATGGTGGAGGCTATGCAGACTCTGAAGTGCGAGCTCTGATAGCCACTCGGTTGGCCCAAGCAAGTCGTGGCGAATGATGCAACTCGAGTCCCTGTGATCTCAAAGATTTCGTGAAATATGATCCCGCATCTTTTGATGGGTCTTCTAGTGACCCCACTGTGGCTGAGTTATGGGTTGTCCTCCATCGAGACCATTTTCGGATGGATGAATTGTCCGGAGGACCGAGGGTGTCTTGTGCAACCTTCATGTTGAGAGACGACGCAGCGTACTTATGGTGAGTCCGCTCAGGGAACCATAGTCGCCAATGGAGAGACGACGATTACACGAAATTTGTTTAAGGAAGCATTCTCAGCGGAAATTTTACCTGCGCCGCTTTCGTTATAGGAAGCGGCGGAATTTTTACACTGCCAGCTGAACAAGAGGGCAGTGGAGGTATATGAGAGAGAATTCACCTGTCAGTCACGCTTTGCCCCCGAGTTAGTGGACACTGAGGTGAAGAAAACAGAGCGTTTCGTTATGGGATTGGATGAAAATATTCGAGGCTTCATACAGCACTAGCACCCCACGACTATGCCTCCGCAGTGAGTGGCGAGTTGATTTGGAGTGCGAGCACGCATCGCCCACCGGTAGTGGTTAGCTTGGGGCGATCTCGCCAAATCGTAAGAGGAAATGGGAATGAGACAAATTCAAGCTCGCAGCGTCCCAGCGCACACACCGCATAAACCAGAAACTTTCGTGCGAGTTCGGGTTAGAAACCACGAGCTCAACAAAGTCGAACTAGCGGTGGAGACAAGCCACAATGCAAAGACTGCGTGGTATACACCATTGGGGTAAGTGTTTAGCCGGACCGGGTATGCTTCGGATGTGGGAAAGAAGGACACGAGCTAATAGTCATCGAAGTCAAGCTGATGCTAGCCAACCTCGGGTTATCAATAGTGGGGCACGCCAAGCCCGTAATACACCAAGGGAGAGCTTATGCGAGCACAAGTAAGAGCGTCCCATGGCACAGACTCAGTGGTTACAGTGTACTCTCCCATTACTTGGGCACCTTGCCTTCAGTATTATTTGATTCTCGCTCTACTCATTCTTTTATTTCGCATCCTTCGTGAGTCAAGTGAGTTAGAGTTAGAAATAGATTCTGATGCTTTGTCTGTTTCCACTCCTGCGGGGATAAACTTGTTAGCCACCATGAAAGTCAAGGATGGTAGTGTGACTATCACAAACCATGAGTTAAAAGTAAATCTAGTAGTCTTAGACATGACCGACTTTGATGTGATATTGGGTATGGAGTGGTTAGCTCAGAACCATGCTTGCATTGACTAGCTTCGCTCAGAGGGAGGTAGTGTTCACTCCCCCTGACCAACCTAGTTACAAGTTGAGAGGCACGTTAGCGGGAAGTAGGCCTAAGGTAATTACTGCCCTTAAGGCCAGGAACTTATTACATCGGGGAGCTTGGGGCGTTTTAACTTGTATACTAGATGCAAGGTATACGGAGATCTCAGTGTCATCGGTACCAGTGGTGAATGAATTTCCGCACGTCTTCCCGAGGACCTCCCCGGAGTACCTCTGGTCCGGGAGGTGGATTTTAACATAGGATTGGAGTTAGGGGACGACTCAGATATCCAAGGCACCGTCTGAGAATGGAACCGGCAGAGTTGAAAGAATCAAACTACGATTCACGGACTTACTAGACAAGGGATTTATACGCCTAGCGTTTCGCCTTGGGAGCCCGGTGTTGTTTGTGAAAAAAAAGAAAGACGGGTCCATGCGTGCATGTATAGATTACAGAGAGTTGAATAAGGTTACGATCAAGAATAAGTACCCTCTTCCGAGATTAGATGATTTGTTCGACCACCGCGGGAGCAAATCTGTTCTCCAAGATTGACCTGAGATCAGGCTATCACCAGTTAAGAATCAGTGAAGAAGATATTCCCAAGACGGCATTCAGATCACGTTATGGACATTACGAGTTCACAGTGATGCCTTTTGGTTTGACCAACGCCCCTGCCGCTTTTATGGACTTGATGAACCGACTATTCAAGGAGTTTCTAGATATGTCCGTGATCGTGTTTATTGATGACATTCTGATATACTCCAAATGTGATGAAGATCATGAAAGGCACCTGAGAAAAGTTTTACTCACGCTGAGAGAGAATAAGTTGTATGCAAAATTTTCCAAGTGCGACTCTCTCAGCAGTATCCTTTTTGGGACATGTGGTGTCCGAGGGCAGAGTCTCTGTTGACCAGGCCGAAAGTGGAAGCGATCCACGCAGTGGCCCCGTCGCCCACCACCGCCACAGAGGTACGTAGTTTTCTGGGTCTTGCAGGATACTATAGACGTTTTGTAAAGGACTTCGCCAAGATAGCCATGCCCATGACTCAACTGACGCGCAAAGGTAACCCATTCGTCTGGGATGACACTTGTGAGGCGAGTTTCCGTGAACTCAAGCGTAGGTTGGTGTCGCCTCGGTTCTTACAGAATCCCAGGGAACAGGAGCTTGGTAGTTTACAGATGATGCTTCTAAGAAAGGTTTGGGTTGTGTTCTAATGCAAAGACGGTAAAGTAATAGCCTATGCATCCCACAAATCAAGACACACGAGAGAAATTATCCAACCCATGACTTAGAACTAGCGGCAGTAGTCTTTGCACTAAAGATCTGGAGACACTACCTATATGGCGAGAAGATTCAGATTTTTACAGATCATAAAAGTCTGAAGTATTTGTTCACCCAGAAGGAATTAAACATGAGGCAACGCAGATGGTTGGAGTTAGTGAAGGATTACGACATAGATATTCAATACCACCCCGGTAAAGCTAATGTCGTGGTTGATGCCCTCAGTAGAAAGCCAGTTCATACATCAAAGACGAGATTCTACCGACAGAGCAGAGCTGCAGGCAGAGTTTGTACGAGCTGAAATTGCAGTACTAGTAGGGAAGGCCACGACACAATTAGCTCAGTTAACTGTACAGCCAACTTTAAGGCAACGCATCGTTGAGTCTCAACAGGGGGACCCTCAGTTGGTAGAAAAGCTTACTGCAGTAACTACAGGTGAATTAGCAGGGTTTTCGCTATCCACAAATGGAGGATTACTATTTCAGGGACGATTATGTGTACCAAACGACGACAAACTGAAGATGGAAATCTTAAGCGAAGCTCATAACTTACCATTCTCTATGCATCCAGGTAGTACCAAGATGTATCGAGACCTGAAACAGTCGTTCTGGTGGTGTAACATGAAGCGCGACGTGGCAGAGTTTGTTAGCAGGTGTTTGACTTGTCAACAAGTGAAGGCACCTAGACAGAGGCCCGCAGGACTACTGCAACCTTTACAGGTACCTCAGTGGAAATGGGAGGAGATCTCCATGGACTTCATAGTCGGACTACCCAGAACTTTACAAGGCTACTCAGTGATCTGGGTCATCGTGGACAGGTTAACAAAGTCAGCACATTTCATACCAGGGAAACCCACCTACTCGACGGATAAGTGGGCGCAGCTGTACCTGGAAGAGATAGTCCGTCTACATGGGATCCCAGCCAGGATCATTTCAGACAGGGATCCACGTTTCACCTCCAATTTTTGGAAAAGTTTACAGAAAGCGTTAGGTTCACAGTTAAACTTTAAATACGCTTTTTCATCCACGCACGGATGGGCGGCATGCAGCGAGCGTTTGAACCAGATCTTAGAAGATATGTTGCGAGCTTGCACCTTAGACTTTCCAGGAAGTTGGGACACTCATTTGCATTTGATGGAGTTTGCTTACAATAACAGTTATCAGTCGACCATTGGGATGGCTCCATTCGAAGCCCTTTATGGAAAGCGTTGCAGAACCCCAGTTTTCTGGGAGGAGGTTGGTGAACGCCGCTTATTGGGTCCAGACTAGTGCAGTCACTAATAGTGCGATATGTAAGATTAGGGTGCGAATACGCACCGCCCAAGATGCAGACAAAGAGTTATGCCGATTCGAGACGCAAAAGAACCTAGAATTGGAGTTGGGGACCACGTATTTCTTAAGGTGGCCCCAATGAAAGGGATTCTAAGGTTTGGTCGAAAAGGGAAGTTAGTCCGCGCTTTATAGGGCCATTCGAGATTTTAGAGAGGTTGGTGTGGTGGCCTACAACCGCACCGCCGCTTTCCCTATCGCCGAGCTTCATAACGTATTCCATGTCTCCATGTTGAGAAAATACGTTCCTGCACCCGACCCACGTTGTAGACTTGAACCGCTACAATTAGCGTAAGATTTGAGTTATGGCGAACGACACATGCATTATTGCTAGAGATCAAAAGACTCTCCGTGAACCGTGAGATTAACTTAGTTAAAGTGTTATGGCAAAACCACCGCATCGGAAGAAGCTACCCGGAGCGAGAAGAAGAAGAAGTCACGAGCTAAATATCCGTAACTATTCCAGGATAGGAACTTTCGAGGACGAAAGTTCTTAAGGAGGAAGATTGTGACGACCACACCTCAGTCTTCGATCGCTTTATTTTATTTTTGTTCTATCAATCTTTATGTCTCGCCTGGATGAGTAAATGTTATCGGGCTCGGTGTGAGTGAACCCTTCATTTCATGTGGGCTTAAGCGAATTGTTTTCTTTGAGATGAAATTTCTTATAAAATTAAAGGAAAAAGAAGGGACAATGGTACTTTAGTTAATAATGCCTAAATGAGGTTATTTATGACTTTTGGGAATTTGACCTAATTTTTGGTATTTAGCCTCCTTAAGCTTGCAATCAAAAGCAAACCCTAACCCTAAAGTCATCATCACCTCCTCCTTCTCCTTCGTTACTTATGCCCCAACCAAACGAAACCCTACATGCTACTTATCGATAAGAAGGCCACACGAATCGCGTCGGAGGAAAGACGCACACCAAACCCTCGTCCACATACCCGGAATCTCGACGCCACTCCCACCGTGCATCTCGTTCACCCGGCGCAGCAAAGAAAGAAAGACGAGCTCACTGCTCACACTTCCAACCAGTGAACGAGACGCCGACGGAGCCATCGCTCCTCGCGCCGCGCGCATACGAAGTCGAACCCCAGCGATTCGTGACTCCTTACACTCCCGGGATCGCCACGCCTTCCTAGCCGCCGAGTCTCGCAGCCACGGAAGCGTCCACGTTCGTCGCTCTGCCGCGGATCTTCGAGCTTCACGCATCTGCGGCCGAGTCCAAAGACTTTCGACCACGATCGTGTGCCTCGCCACACACCATCCGATCGCGAGTTCGATCGGAATTACACCGCCGACAAGAGTCATTCAAGACGAGGTTGTCGATTAAGTGAGCCACGCGAAACCTTTCTCTGTTTCTGGAAGTATAGAATTATTTATATCGTAATCACGTGAAAATAGTGTAGGAATAAGCCGGAGTTCGGTATCAAAACCCCCAAGATTTGGAGCAAGCAAATTAGCATTCGGTTTATTCTTCGGAGTCAAGGTAATTGGAGCAAAGTAAGAATCATAAACACTTTTGTACATAGACTCTTATATATTGGATGGGTTTTGTAGTAGGATGACGAATTAGAAGAATTCTTGGCTTACAGGTGATTTGGAAGGGACCGTTAACTTAAGAATTAGAAGGAAAGTGTGAGATCAATACTCGAGGTAAGGGACCTTGTGCCGAACTTTTCAAAAAGGGATTAAAGAAAATGAATTTCATTAATTCATGTGAATTTAATTTATTATTTTTTTACATGAGAATGTTTCAATATTTTATGTGAGATTACTTGAATATTTTATGTGAGCATATTTCTCAATATTTTATATGAGAATATTTAATGATTTCATACAAAAGTATTATCTTCAAACTGTTGTGAAAAGTTATGTTTTGCATATCAGTGATAATGTTTCATGACATGTGCACTATAGTCATGTTAGATGATGGGACCTCATGCATGTTATGTATGCCATAAAATGATTTGAAGTAAAATGTGGAAATTGGTCTCCTGAGTGCATTGTATGCATGGTCAAACATGCATTAGAGACCCTATGGGTCAATCCATACAGGGGTCTGTGAGGGACTCAATCCATACAGGGGTCTATGAGGGACTCAAATAATTACAGGGGTCTGTGAGGGACTCAAAATGAAATGACTGAGGATGACCAATTAACCATTTAAAGAAAAAGGAAGTCATGTATTACAGTCGTGTTGATACGAGAAAGTTTTAGGTCCCACATATGTACATTTTGACCAAGTCTAAAAGTCATGATTGTATGTGTTTGCATATCTCAAACCTCGGTAGCGAGGTCACTTACTGGGTATTGTATTGCAATACTCACCCTTTCTTTTTAAAACATTTTTCAGGTAAGGCCAAGGACGTGCGGGGCGAGTGACGGAGGCGCGTTGTCAAGACCATGGGGATAGTCATGATTTCCGCATAATTTCCTTAATATCTGATGTTGTCGTTTTATGATTTCGAAGTTTAAATTTATTTTCAGGATTTTAAGTAGGCCAAGTCTAAACTGTTTCTTTTACATGTTTTTGAATGATTTAACGGGATCCCAAAAGATAATTTGGTTACGGTGGAAATCTAAAGATTGTTTTATGTCTTTTGGCCTAAGAATGCATGCATGTGTAGTAAGGTCCCTAGGAGTTATAGTCATAGAAAAGTAGGGGCGTTACATAAACCATCTGTTGATCACTTTAAGGTGTTCGGGTGCATTGCATATGCATACATTCCTGACGAGAAAAGAAAGAAGCTAGATGATAAAGGCAAAAAATGTGTCCTTCTTGGCATCAGTGAACAATCAAAAGCTTACAAATTGTTCAATCCAATCACAGGTAAAATTATAATTAGCCGAGATGTTAGATTTGATGAACTAAACACTTGGAATTGGACAGAAGGCATTATAGAGCAACAATCAATACTGGTGAACTTAGAAGACAATGATGTATCTTTGTCTCCACAACCTGAAGATCCAGTACAACAATCAGTTGAGACTACTGAGACTCAAATAGAAGGTACAAGCTCAAGAACACAACGAGTTAGAAGAAGACCAGCTTGGATGGAAGATTATGAGGTTAGTGGTGATCTTTCTGATGAAGCACTTGTCCATTATGCTTTATTATCAGAATGTGATCCATTAACTTTTGAAGAAGTTGTCAAAGATACAAAGTGGAAGCAGGCCATGGATGAAGAGATCAAGTCGATAGAAAAAACCAACACTTAGAAGCTATCAGAACTTCCTGAAGGACAAAAATCCATTGGTGTTAAATGGGTTTGCAAAACGAAGCTGAATAAAGATGGGCAAGTAGATAAGTATAAAGCTCGTCTCGTTGCAAAGGGGTACAAAAAACAAATTGACGTTGATTACAATGAAGTTTTTGCTCCAGTTGCAAGACATGATACCATTCGATTAGTGGTAGCATTGGAAACACAAAATAATTGAAAAATTCTTCAAATGGATGTAAAATCATCCTTTCTGCATGGAAACTTGAATGAAGAGGTTTTCATAGATCAACCTCCTGGCTATGTTCAACAAAGCGACGAAGGAAAGATATATCGGCTAAAGAAAGCTTTATATGGTTTGAAGCAAGCTCCTAGGGCTTGGTACAGTCGAATTGAAGCCTACTTCATTAAAGTTAGATTTGAAAAATGTCCATATGAGCATACTCTCTTTATTAAATTTGAACCTACAAACAAGATTTTGATAGTATGTTTGTATGTAGATGATTTGATCTATACAAGCAATGATTCGATTATGTTTGAAGAATTCAAGCAATCCATGATGGCAGAGTTTGAAATGACATATCTAGGGACAATGCATTATTTTCTTGGCATTGAGGTAATGCAATCAGCAGCTGAAATTTTCCTCAATCAGAAGAAATATATACTAGAGATTTTGGACAGGTTTCAAATGAGGAATTGCAACTCAACTGCAACTCCAGTTGAATGCAATTTGAAGCTCACAAAGGACCATGAAGGAAAGAAAATCAACGGTACTCTTTATAAGCAAATTGTTGGAAGTTTGATGTACTTAACAGCTACAAGGCCAGATATTATATATGTTGTAAGTTTAATTAGCAGGTTTATGGAATCTCCAACTGAACTTCATCTTCTTGCTGCTAAAAGAATCCTACGTTACTTAAAAAGGACTCCTGATCTTGACATTCTTTATCAAAAAAGAGAAGAATTAAATCTTATTAGTTTTAGTGATAGTGATGAGATTTAAATGACAGAAAGAGTACTTCAGGGTATGTTTTCATGCTTGGTTCAGGAGCTATCTCATGGTCTTTGAAAAAGCAGTCAATCGTCACATTATCTACAACTGAAGCTGAATTTGTAGCAGCAATATCATGTGCATGTGAAGCCATCTAGTTGAGGAACATTCTTGAGAAGTTGCATTATAAGCAAGAAAAAACATCTATCATTTATTGTGATAATACTTCAACAATCAAGCTTTCAAAGAATCCTGTCTTGCATGGACGAAGCAAATACATTGATGTAAGATATCATTACTTAAGGGATCTTACAAATGACAGAACCATCAAACTAAGCTACTGCAGGAGTGAAGATCAAGTTGTTGATATTTTGACCAAGCCTTTCAAATTAGCAATATTTGTGAAGCTTCGGAATTTGCTTGGTGTTGTCTCTTTGTTTAGTTTAAACTAAATACTAATGTCATAGTTTTAGTTTAAGCGAGGATGTTAAACTTATTCAAAGTTTTACCAATTCTTTAGGGTAGTTGCCTATTCTTAAATTTTTACTAATTTTTGGTAAGTCTATTTTTGGTGTATTAAAGCCTATATAAATGCCTTTGTTTCTAATCAAATTTATCAATCACTTTTCACCCATTCCTTCTTCCTTTCTTTCAATAATGTTCTCTCCATATAGTTTAACAATTTTGTGTACTAAAAAACAATTGACTTCATAAAAATTGGAGTCGATCATATTTAGAAAGGATAAGAGTATGGAAAATCAAACACAAAAAGAAAGGCTTCATCTTGTTAAGATGCAAAAAAAAGTTTCACATTAGCTAGGGAATAGATTGATCATAGGTATATAAGTGAGGGAAATTATCTCCATTGGTATGAGGCCTTTTATGGGAACCAAAAGCAAAGCCATGAGGGTTGATGTCCAAAGTGGACAATATCATACCATTGTGGAGATATGTGGAGGTCCATTGTCCTTATCAATTGGTATCGAAGCCATGATAAAACCTAGTTGTGTGCCGGAGAAATCCTCAAAGTGGAACAAAAATTAATGAGCCTTATGTGGACATTGTGAATGAACTCTAGAGTTGAACAAAAAGTGCTTGGAGCGGCAAGCAAGTAGTAAACTCTATCAAGCTGCCTGGTAGAGAAGTAAATCTTTGTTCGAGGGGAGGATAAGGAATATCACACAATGTGGTGATTCGTTGGAGTAGATGGATTTGTTCGAGGGGAGACTCGAAGGGAGGCTCAAGTTGTGGTACTTTGTTAGAGGGGAGGATTGTTAGGATGCAAACAAAAGTCCCACATTGGCTAGGGAATAGATTGATCATGGGTATATAAGTGAGGACAATTATCTCCATTGGTATGAGGCCTTTTGGGGAACAAAAAACAAAGACATAGCTTAAAAATAAAAAGAAAAATTTTAATCGGTGACGATTCACATCTTATATTTGCAGACATAACCTCAAACATATGATTTTGCAAATATGACGATTTTATAATTTTTTCACATACCTTTTTAGACATTTTTGAAGTAGTTTTCTTTTTACCTCAATATTACTGACATATCATTTTTATAGTATATCACTTACAACGTTTATAATATAATAATGTTAGGTGCTAATTAATGATAGCATTTGATAGATGTCTCTATCATTTATAGACCATTTTTATTTTGATCAATAATAACAATATTGAATATTTTTATCACTGATAGATTCATGACACAAACTAGTGATGGACATCAAAATGTCTACATTGGAAAACAGAAAGCAAAACCAAATATGGCTTGCCTGTACTTTCATATTCTATATTTTATATATTGATATAAAATATATACTATATCAATCATTGATATACTATATCAATAAAGTAAAAACGATATATAAGTGATAATTTACTATTTATAATCTATTGATATGGTAAATTAATGATAATGAAAATATTTATAGATAGCAAATAAAGTCAAATTATCACTATAGCAAATATACTATATCAATAAATGAGAATGAAAATATTTATAGATAGCAAATAAAGTCAAATTATCACTTATATATCGTTTTTACTTTATTGATATAGTATATCAATGATTGACCTAACAGAAAATAAGTAAGCAGATAATCATTAATAAAAAATGAAAATTCTATATCACTATTTACTATTTATAATCTATTGATATGGTAAATTAATGATAGACTTAATAGCAAATGAATGTTAGATATCTATTAGTAATATATGTCCATTAATTTATCAATGTCTAGCCCACAAGAGCCTAGCTCAAATGTTATATTTGGTAAATGCATAATGTTTTTGCTATATTTGTAATTAATTTGGTTTATTTTTTCATGTATGCGAGTGCTCGAGATGAATAATATATTTTATCTTAGATGAATCAAAATAACATTCAAAAGGCACCCATCATGGTGGATCTAGAACTAAAAAGTTGGAGGGGCAAACATAAATTTAATTAATAAGTTTTTTAGTATCAATTTTACTAATAAGTAATGATATCAATAAATGAAATTGATAACATTTTGAATTAAATTTATAACTATGGTCTCCTTTACAAAAGGAAGTATAATTACATTTTGAATTAAAAAAACTCAATAATTAATTATGAGTTTTTGTTTTTTTATAAAAAAATTATATTTAAATATAAAAAAGTTTTAGTGTGTGAGAGTTTTGTCTAATAATTTTTTCCCTTTTTGAGAGGGGTGTCTAAGACATTTTTAAACTTTGAAAAGTACCTCATTTATCTCTAGACTTTTATTGTTGTGTATAATTTATCTTTGAACTTTAATAGTGTTTAATAAACTCATGTTATATCCCATAAGTCTTCATTTTGGGTCTAAGATTAAGGACCTACTAGATATAAATTTAATAGTTTAGGGACGTACTAACATTATATCGAAAGTCCACCAATCTATTAGATTTTTTTTTTTTTTGAAGATTACGGTTTTATTAAATATAATTTGAAAGTTGAGAGACCAATTTAGCCAGATTTTAAAAGTGGACACTAACTAATTAATTGTAATGGTGTATTATCAAGATTAACTTTTAATTAAAATTGCCAACAAGAGCATAGTTAAAAAAAACTTTAATTAAAATTGAAAAATGAATTGATGACAAAACTAAAGTGTTTATTGATGAATTATCATAAAAATAATATAAATTTACTAGCATGAGGGGCATTTTAGAGTTGAAATAAATAAAACTGTTGATTAATCTCTAAACTACGTTTATATATATAACATTCTTTTAGAAAAAAAAAATGAGATTCACAACAAAGATAAAATGAAAAACAGAAATATTATGAGTAGGACTTGCAAAAATAGAATTAAATATTATAAAAATTTAAGAATCATGTTCTTCTATATGATTCTCGTCATTATAGGGTTCACATGCCACTCTTTTAAAGCTTCATCTTTTATATATTCTTATAAAAGTATAGATATTCTTAAGCATAGAAAAAGAAATTCAAAAAGAGTACTGAAAAGACAAATAAAATTTTTCTTTTTGCTTATTTAAGAAAAATTGAGACGGAAGTAAAAAAATATTTATAACTGATGGGAAAAAATTTTAAATAAATATTATGAATCTAAATTATTAGACTTACTTGAATGAGTCGTAGAAATTTTTATATGTTATCCATACATATCATATTCTAACTTATTTTTTAAAATTATAACAGCTTTGAAAATAATTTTACGCTTTGTTTGAAAGTTTATTTTTGAAATCTTAGCCAATCAAAAAAATATTTAAATTTAAATAATTTTTTAGTAGTCATAAATGTTATTTTAATTAAAAAAAATAAAAAAAAAAGAAAGGAATAATACAAAAGCCTAAAAACATTCTCATGAGGGGTAAGTTTGAAATTCAAAATTAAATAAAGACAATAAATCTACAAATGATTCTTAACTATTTCACTTTTGAGAATAATGAGAATAATAAAGATAAACATAAAAGATATGAAGTCCTTGTTCAATTAAATTATCTTTTTTGTAAGTTTTATACGTTAGTTCTATTTATCTCATTTTCAGATCTTAATAATTTTTAATTAATTTTTATTTTTCATTTAGTTTATTACTAATAATGTGTAAAATTTTATTAAATTTACATTCTATCCTCTTCTCTCTTTTTCATCACACTAATTTGCTATGGCCCTCCATCATGTATATTTCTGTATCACTTTCAAAGCACTCATCCTACCAAGTTTTTCATTGCAAAATCCTATTTGCTTTAGTTATACAATTTCTTCAATTTCCTTTTACTAACCATATGCACGTGTAACACGCTCTGATTTTTAAGTTAGTATTAGACCAACTATACTTGCACATTGGTATTTTGTGCAAGACATCTACCTCGACTCACTATGCTCTACATCATATCAAATTTCAATTGGGCTCTTCTGCCCTGTCTTAATTCAACATGAACAACATTGCCATTGACAACAAAATGACTTCAAAGACTCTACATAAATTATCTTCTAAACCTATTTGAAACTAATTGGTGGCCTTACTAACTTAAAAAATCAAATAGAAATCTCAAAATTACAAAATTTTCTTCTTCATTAAGAACCAAGAACAAGATAAATGGGAATGTTGAAAGTAAAAATAAAATAAAGAAGAACTACTTAAGAATATATCTTGGAAGTATTGTAAACATTATCATGTAAATGCTCATTTCCATATGTCCCTTTGACTCCCATGTGGCAAATTATCCCTAGTCAAAGTGTCTCCCATGTGTCCAACAAAGGCCATAGATTGGTGTCCAAATGAACCACATCATGCTCTCCAAATTGCCTATAAATAGTAGCTTTTGGTGGATGAATAAAAACAACAATTGGATACGAAATTCTCCAATCCTTTCTTTCTTCCTCTACTTTCTCTCTAATTTTATCATTTATTTTAGTATTGTCATATATTTCCACTATCTTTTCTTAATATTATATATAAATACTTATATTCTATTTTCTTATATTATTATTATTTTTTTTTTCAACACGTTATCAGCACGAGCCTCTGTCATTTCTCCTGTCGAAGGTAGGTCCACAGGTATACCATTTTTTTATAATTTTAAATGATTTTACATGTTCGGTATATATTTAGATTTCTAATATCAATACAATGTTTGATTTGTGAAGTATTACTATAACAAACCATACAAAATTAGAATTCACGTTTCCTGACAATAATGGAAAAGATTATTGGTTATGTCTCGAATATGCTCCTGCAGTAGCAATATCGAAAGAGATGGTTTAAAAATATTTTGAACTCATAAATCTTGGCAAACTGGAGTAACGTTATTCCCTGAAGTGAATGCTATGAATTTTAACAATCGTGGTGGTCATTATAATCATTGAAATGACAAGAGAACCACACGAAAATGATAATTATAAAGGAAAAACTCCACAAAATAAAAGTTCAAGAGATGATGAACATAAATGCTTCCAAAGTGAAATGACTAAGCATTATTCACGTACCTGTTGTACGTCCAAACACTCTGTTAATCTCTATTATACTTCCCTAAAGGAAAAAGGAAAAAATGTAGAAGCAAATCTTTCTTATCAAGATAATGATATATTCGACCCATCCAATATGACAAATTTGGATGTGTCAGACTTCTTTGCATCTCCTGAAGAGAAGATTGAAGTAATTGATGGATTATCAAGTGCTTCTTTTGATTTTGAGAATGTCTAGTACTAATGTTTATTTTTATATTCTTTTAACTTTAAACTTTTTGTATTATGTACCTCTTATTGTAATTATTTTTGTTTGATGAAGAAATATGAGCAGTTTTCATATGTTGAATGACTAAAAAATGAACAATGAACATCCATGTCTGGCAGACTGCGCAACTACGCACACAATACTTATAAACAGAAAGTATTTTTCTAAATTGACAATGCTGGAAACAAAAGTCAATACTGTATTAGGTTCTGCAGACTTGATTGAAGGTTTTGGAAAAACAAGTCTTATCTTGCCTAGAGGAACAAAATTTTCAATTAATAATGTTTTGTTCTCTAGCAAATCAAAGAGAAATTTATTGAGTTTCAAAGACACACATAACAATGGTTATCATGTTGAAACTGATCGTAAAAATAATATAGAGTGTCTTTATATCACATCTATTGTTTCACATGAAAAACATATATTAGAAATACTGACTGCTTTTTCTTTTGGATTATATTATACTCATATACGAGTAATCGAAAGCTATGCAACAATGAACCAGAAGTTCATGAATCCAGAAATATACAGTGTTTGGCATGATCGACTGGGCCATCCAGGATCAATAATGATAAGAAAAATTATTGAGAATTCACATGGACATCCTTTAAAGAACCAAAAGATTCTTCAATCCAATGAGTTGTCATGTGATACTTGCTCTCAAGGGAAATTAATTATTAGGCCATCACCAGCTAAAGTGGGGATTGAATCGTCTACATTTTTAGAAAGAATTCAAGCTGATATTTGTGGACCTCTTAACCCACCAAGTGGTCTATTTAGATATTTTATGGTATTAATTGACGCATCCAGCAGATGGTCACATGTATGCTTATTATCAAGTCGAAATCTTGCATTTGCAAGATTACTTGCTCAAATAATTAAGTTAAGAGCACAATTTCCTGATTATACAATTAAGACCATTCGACTTGATGATGCTGGTGAATTTACATCCCAAACTTTTAATAATTATTGTATGTCAATTGGGATAAGTGTGAATATCTTGTAGCTCATGTGTCATACACAAAATGGTCTAGCAGAATCATTTATAAAACGTCTGCAACTAATTGCAAGACCATTACTTATGAGAGCTAAACTTCCTACATCAGTCTGGGGTTATGTTATTTTGCACGTTGCATCATTATTACGTATTAGGCCACTAGCCTATAAAAAATGTTCCCCCATGTAATTAGCTTATGGCCAACAACTAAATATATCTCATCTGAGAATCTTTGGATGTGCAGTATATGTTCAAATTGTTCCACCACAACGTACTAAGATGTGTCCTCAAAGGAGGTTAGGAATATATGTTGGATATGATTCCCTATCAATTATTAAATTTCTTGAACCCCTGACGGGTGATGTATTTACTGCGCGATTTGCTGATTGTCATTTTAATGAGATAAATTTTCCAACATTAGGGAGAGAAATTAAGAAGTTGAAAAAAGAAATTACATGGAATGCATCGTTATTATCTTATTTAGATTCTCGTAAATATCAATGTGAACTTGAAGTTCAAAAGATAATTCATTTGCAAAATATGACAAATCAATTACCAGATGCATTCACAGATGCTAAAAGAGTGACTAAATCATATATACCACCAATTTATAAATCGCTCCATAAAAATTGATATCCCAAAGGAACAAGTTGTCAATAATGAGTCTGGAGCACGCCAAAAGCGTGGTAGACCACTGAGTTCCAAAGATAAAAATCATCGAAAAAGAAAAGTAGTTGAGAATCAAAATGATTCAATAAAAAATATGGATATTCCAGAAAAAATCCAGAATACAATTACTCAAAAGAGTATTGATGAAAATCAAACACTTGAGGATAATAATGAAATTTCTATAAACTATATTACAACAAGAAAGAGATGGAACCGAAATGATTGTTGACTTTTTTGTTTTAATCTAAAATTAATTAATTTTAATTATTAATTAATTAATATTTTGATGATAACTTATCTGCTATTAATTACTAATAGTTTAATTATTTTGAAGCATCTATTGTATAGAGCTCGGAATAACGATTCCAATGCCTCTTGAATCACTCAAATCGGAGCTAAAACGAAGAAGTTATGACCAAAACAAATTTGAACCGAAATTTCCCGGCGCGATGATGTGGCGGCCAAGTCACCATTGTAGACCAACTAAAGTATGACATGTGGACCTATGGGAGAGTAACATTTGGTGGGCTTTTATTTGTTTTAAAATAAAAAGAAAATAAAATAAAAATTATTTTTTATTTTATATATATATATATATTACCGTTAGTTGTAAACTAAAAAAAAAAATCAGAATTGCTTTAAATGCAATTCTGACCGTGGTAGATTTAAAAAAAATTGAAAAATCAAAATTTTGTTTCCGTTACTCACATATATATAAATATTATTATTATTATTATTATTATTATTATTATTTCTTTTAATAATTATTTTCTTTTTATTTTTACTCTCCACTATCCATTTCTCTTTTACCACAATCCAATGGTCCAAATTAAATTTTGGTTTTTACCTCATTTCCCTCTCTTTTTATACCATCTTCTTCTCCAAATTTTCATAACAAGTTTCTGCATTTTACAATCCTAAAAAATATCAAAAGTCTCCATTGTTGCTCTCTCCAAGCTCTCAATTTTTTTTCTTTTCATCTTATTCTTGAGAGAGTTGAATTGTGCAGTGAGGATTGATTTGTGAGAGAAAAATTTGTAAATCTACTCTATCAAGAGAGTGCATTTGTGTGTTCTTCAAATTTACTAAACTTTGTAAGGGTTTCTCTTGATCCCTAAAAAGAGAGGTTGTAACGGTTTGATCCTAAGTCGTGAAAAGGATTGGGTTTGCTCTTGAACCCGTAAAAAGGAGCGGTGTAGCGGTTGGGCTCTAATCCGTTGAAAGAGTCGGTGCAATTTTTTATTCAAATTCCCAAGAGGCGCTTGGGGAGTAGAGTAGGTCGTGTTTGACTGAGCCACTATAAAATTACGGTGTCATCTTCTCTAACTCTTTCCTATTTATTTTTGCAATTACTTGTAGTAGTTCATGCATGCTTTAATTTGTTCCTTAGTTAATTGCTAAGTATTGGATAGAATTAATTTTTGTTATACTTTTTATCTATCTTGCATATTGCATTAATTTCTCTTAATTATTTTTTAATTGTTTCTTAAAAAGTTTGTTAATTAGATAAATTGGGCATATTTAATAATAAGTTTAATTAAACCCTATTCACCCCCCTCTAGGGTTGCCATACCGATCCAACAATGATATCATTGTTGACAACAATTTTGATCCAAAATCTATCGAAGAATGTCAACGTAGAAAGGATTGGCCAAAGTGGAAAGAAGCAATCCAAGCAGAGTTGAACTCACTTTCAAAACGTGAGGTTTTTGGACCAGTAGTCCTAACACTAGAAGGTGTCAAACCTGTGAGATACAAATAAGTATTTGTAAGGAAAAGAAATTAAAAGAATGAAGTCACAATATATAAAGCAAGACTTGTTGCACAAGGATTCTCGCAAATGCCTGATATTGATTATAAGGAGACATATTCTCCTGTGGTGGATACAATAACGTTAAGATATTTGATTGGTATGTCTGTATATGAAAAACTTGATATGCATCTAATGGATGTAGTCACGACGTATTTATATGGATCTCTAGATAATGACATTTATATAAAAATTCCGGAAAGATTTAAAATACCAGAAACATATGAAGCAAGTTCTCGGGAATTGCATTCAATAAAATTACAGAGATCATTATATGGATTAAAACAATCAGGACGAATGTGGTATAATCGTCTGAGTGAATATCTGTTGAAAGAAGGATATCAAAATAATCCAATATGTTCGTGCGTTTTTATAAAAAAATCTCAGTTAGGATTTGCTATTATAACTATATATGTTGATGACTTAAATATAATTGAAACTCCTGAAGAACTATATAGAATATCTTAAGAAAGAATTCGATATGAAAGATCTTGGAAAAACAAAATTTTGCCTTGGTTTGCAAATTGAACATTTAGCATATGAGATATTTGTTCATCAATCAACTTATACAAAGAAAATCTTAAAAAGATTCTATATGGATAAAGCACATCCATTGAACATTCCAATGAAGGTTCATTCACTGGATGTAAAGAAAGATATATTTCGACCTCGAGATAACAATGAAAAACTACTTGGTCTTGAAGCACCATATCTTGTGCAATTGGTGCACTTATGTATTTGGCTAATAACACAAGACCAGATATTGCATTTTCAGTAAATTTATTAGCTAGATATAGTTCATGTTCTACAAAAAGACATTGACACGAAGTTAAGCATGTACTCTGATATCTTCGAGAGACAGTTGATATGAGTTTATTTTATTCTAATAAATCAAATTATGATCTAGTTGGTTATGCAGATTCTGGTTATCTATCTGATCCACACAAACCTAGATCTCAAACAGATTATCTATTTACATGTGGAGGAACTGCTATATCATGGCGATCAGTGAAACAGGCCATCACAGCCACTTCTTCGAATCATGTTGAAATCCTCGCAATTCACGAGCCAAGTCGAGAATGTGTATGACTAAGATCGATGGCACAACACATTCGTGAGACGTGTGACTTGTCTTCAAGTAAACCTCTTCCAACAATATTATACGAAGACAACACAACATGTATAGCTCAAATCAAAGAATGATATGTTAAAGGAGATAGACCGAAATATATCTCTCCAAAGCTTTTCTACACTCATGACCTTGAAGAAAATGGTGACATCTCAGTACAACAGATCTGTTCGAAAGTAACTTGGCGGACATATTTACAAAGGCATTACCAACTACAACATTTGAGAAACTGGTTCACCCTATTGGGATGTGACGACTCAGAGATCTCAAGTGATGTCTTCATGAGGGGGAGTTGATGTATTATATAAAATATGTACTTTTTTTTCTTCACTAGGATTTTTATCCTATTGGGTTTTTCCTCGTAAGTTTTTAACGATGCATATTTTATATAAATGAGCATTTAAGGGGAGTATTGTAAACATTATCATGTAAATGCTCATTTCCACATGCCCCTTTGACTCCCATGCCATGTAGCAAATTATCCCTAGCCAAAGTGTCTCCCATGTGTCCAACAAATGCCATAGATTGATGTCCAAATAGATCACATCATGCTCTCCAAATTTCCTATAAATAGTGGCTAGTGGCTTTTGGTGGATGAATAAAAACAACAGTTAGATGTGAAATTCTCCAATTCTTTTTTTCTTCCTCCACTTTCTCTCTAATTTTATCATTTATTTAATATTGTCATATATTTCCACTATCTTTTCTTAATATTATATATATACACTTATATTTCATTTTTTATATTATTATATTAATATTTAAATATTAATAAAATTATACCCGATTTCTATCTTTTTAAACCAGGGAAAACTAATACTATCAAGAAGAGGTTAAAAAAGGGGTAAACAAATGGAACAAACTACCTTATCTAAAAAAGAATCTTACGGTTAAGCTCCCAACCATTGAAAAAAATAAAAATAAAAAAATAAAAAACGATCCATCATCCTTGGTGGAATCTACGGCGGCGATGTGCTCCAAAATGATCATCTCCGATTTAGGGTTTTTACCCAAAGGCACCCCCGACATATATAAATCCCTCAACCATCGAAAACCCTTTTTCTTCTTCAGTGCAGTTTCAGCTGCCCTCCAATTCAAACCCTCTGAAACAATCTTCGTCTTCTTCTCCGCCGTCGGATCTCGGACTCCGACCATCTATCCCTTCTTTAACCTTCCCTCTCCTCCACTATCATTTCGCCTTCACAAACAAACCCCAAAAACACAAACTCTTGTTCTTAGCTTTTTTTTTCTATCCCCCCACCAAAATTCTTAAAAAAAAAAAACATTCTTCTTCTTCTTCTTCTTCGTCTCTCGTACTATCCATTTCTTTTCGTCGATTATTTTCCTTTAATCTTCTTGTTACTGCTTGATTCTGAATAATAGAGGAGAGGGAAGCGAGTCAAAGATCAAAAAAATTTAAAAACATTTTTGAAAAAAGAAAAGAAAAGAATCCAAACGAGCGAGTTTTCTCACTATGGCTCAGGTTCCACCTCCACCTCAAGTTTCCGGCGCCGATCCAGCGGCCAATGGTGGGGCAAACCAGCATGTGACGACGTCGTTGTATGTTGGAGATCTTGACGTGAATGTCACCGATTCACAGCTCTATGATCTTTTTAATCAGGTCGGCCAGGTGGTTTCTGTTAGGGTTTGCAGGGATTTGACGACCCGCCGATCGCTTGGTTATGGTTATGTCAATTACAGCAACCCAGTGGATGGTTAGTCAAGGCCTGCCCCTTTAAATCTTTAGTGCTTAATTTTGGTTCTATGAATATATTTGTAGCTTTCTTGGGTATTTTCTTGAGTTTTCTGTTATGATGGAGTCTTTTGGTATAGGCCCTTCACATTTTAGGAATTTGGACTTCTTGTTGTTTCTTGCTTCATTTTAGGAAAAACTACACATGTTTGTTTTTGTTGGCTTGGTGGATGTCTTAATTTCATTCACATGGGAGGAAACAGTTCCAAATTATTGTGTATGTGTTGGTGATGGTTTTTCATTTTATATTCTTGATGCTGTAGGATTCTTGTAGTTAGAAAGACATATGATGGCTGAGTCGGGATTGCTATATCTACTTCATTTCGATCTTTATCTTCTTGTTTTTTTTTTTACTTTTCTCCTCTCTTGGAATTTTAATTTGGGTCATTCTCAAGTTATTGTGATATGTTGATTGTAATGTTGGGTGTAGAAGGAACTGAAGTTTGTCTGTTTGTGTGGTTTGATCAGTGCTATCATGTGCTTAACTTCTGCATGATTTTGTTTTCTGTTGCATTCGTCTGAAGAATTATGTCTTATTGTATCTTTTTCCCTTTCTTTTTTCCTGGACTTCATGACAGCATCAAGGGCATTAGATGTGTTAAACTTCACCCCTTTGAATGGAAATCCTATTAGAGTTATGTATTCGCATCGCGACCCTAGTGTGCGGAAAAGTGGGTCTGGAAATATTTTTATCAAGGTAAGTACTTTTGTGGCAAGAGCTCTGTTTCCTTGTCTCAATGGCTTGGTTGCTATGTTTTTTGACTTAATGCTGCTCTTAAATGATAGAACTTGGACAAGGCAATTGATCACAAAGCGTTGCACGATACATTTTCTGCCTTTGGAAACATTCTATCCTGCAAGGTTGCTACAGATGCATCCGGCCAGTCCAAAGGCTTTGGTTTTGTGCAATTTGACACTGAGGAAGCTGCCTTAAAAGCTATAGAGAAGTTGAATGGTATGCTGCTAAACGACAAGCAGGTGTTTGTGGGACCTTTCCTTCGCAAGCAAGAAAGAGATAGTGTCAGTGAGAAAACAAAGTTTAATAATGTTTTTGTTAAGAATCTCTCAGAAACTACATCTGAAGAAGATTTGAAGAATATGTTTGGCGAGTTTGGACCAATCACCAGTGTCGTGGTGATGAGGGATGGGGATGGAAAATCAAAATGCTTCGGCTTTGTGAACTTTGAGAGTACAGACGATGCTGCTAGGTCTGTTGAAGCACTTAACGGAAGGAAGGTTGATGGGAAAGAGTGGTATGTTGGAAAAGCCCAGAAGAAATCTGAAAGGGAAGTTGAATTGAAAAATCGATTTGAGCAGAGCGTAAAAGAAGCTGCTGACAAGTATCAAGGTGCAAACTTATATGTTAAGAATTTAGATGATAGCATTGACGATGATAAACTGAAGGAGTTATTCTCTGCGTTTGGAACCATTACCTCATGCAAGGTTGTAAGGACTAAATATGTTTTGTTGTCTTAAATCCTCCAGTTGAGTGTTAACAAATGACTTAATCCTTTACATGCCTGCAGGTTATGCGAGACCCTAATGGAATAAGTAGAGGATCGGGTTTTGTTGCATTCTCAACTCCTGAAGAGGCTGCTAGAGCTGTGAGTTACATTATTGTGCACAAGAAAATTATTTAGATGATGCTTGATATATGGTTGAATGTCGCATTACAGTTAATTAGCCATAATTTTTTTTTTTTAAATCTATTTCTGTCATCTGATAGCTTGCAGAGATGAATGGAAGAATGATTGTGAGCAAACCTCTTTATGTTGCACTTGCACAGAGGAAAGAAGATAGAAGAGCTAGATTGCAGGTATGGTTGTACTAATTATTATGTCTTCATGCGGGGATGCCACCATTCTTTCTTATTGGATCCGCCGTTCTTTCTCATTTCCAATATTAACGTTTGCTTATATTTACTTATCCATTTGCTCTTTTGTTTGACATTGACCGTATTTTACCTATGTGCATCTCAGGCACAGTTTTCCCAAATGCAACCAATGACAATGGCATCTTCAGTTGCTCCTCGTGGCATGCCAATGTATCCTCCAGGTGGTCCAGGTATCGGACAACAAATATTCTATGGACAAGCTCCACCTACTATTATTTCCTCACAGGTAACACTCGCTTTTCTCTAAAAAAAACAAAACCTGGATCGTTGTGGTTGCATATAAAATTAATTTATTTTCTCTTCAATATGTTGTTCAATTTAATGGGT
Source organism: Trichosanthes cucumerina (assembly GCA_036507285.1). NCBI lineage: Eukaryota > Viridiplantae > Streptophyta > Magnoliopsida > Cucurbitales > Cucurbitaceae > Trichosanthes > Trichosanthes cucumerina. The sequence goes on along the minus strand of CM071836.1, from coordinate 10,991,202 downwards.
TGTAAATTATGACTGCATTTAAATCATACTGTGAATTCTTTCAGCCTGGCTTTGGTTATCAGCAGCAACTCATGCCTGGAATGAGGCCTGGTGGAGGTCCCATGCCAAATTTTTTTGTACCAATGGTTCAACAAGGCCAGCAGGGGCAAAGATCTGGTGGCAGGCGTGCTGGTGCCATTCAGCAAACCCAGCAGCCTGTTCCATTGATGCAGCAGCAGGTTGGTATTGTTTTTTCTGCCTTCTTTTTGCCCCTCTAACCACGATTGCACGTTCTAATTGAGACACTAATGTCATATGTCTGTTTGACTGAAAGATGCTCCCAAGAGGACGTGTCTACCGTTATCCTCCTGGACGTGGACTGCCTGATCTTCCCATGCCTGGTGTTGCCGGAGGTATGTTCTCTGTTCCATATGAGATGGGTGGTATGCCACCACGGGATGCTGTCCACCCTCAACCAATTCCTGTTGGAGCTTTGGCTTCTGCCCTCGCAAATGCAACTCCAGACCAGCAAAGAACGGTAGAGTTTTAAGATGCTACTAATTTGTCATCAATTTTCGTGCCTTTAATTTAAGATAATGGTATCCTTGTTTGTGTATATGAATATGTTTGGCTTTGGGTGTACTCACACCGCAAAATGCATGAACATGGAAACTACAGAAATGATTCTAAGATGAGAACGATATAAAACTCGCCATATTCTGATCCTTCTGATATTTCTTTCTGTTGTGTTCCTTTCATATAACTTGTGTGTGGCTGTTTTCAGATGCTGGGGGAAAATCTTTATCCACTTGTGGAACAGCTAGAGCCTGATAATGCAGCAAAGGTAACAGGCATGCTATTGGAAATGGACCAAACTGAGGTTCTGCACTTGCTCGAGTCGCCGGAGGCTCTGAAAGCCAAGGTGGCGGAGGCTATGGAGGTCTTAAGAAGTGTCGCTCAGCAGACAGGCAATGCAGCTGATCAATTGGCTTCACTCTCCCTTACTGACAACCTTGATTCCTAATCTGAATGTTGTTGCCCTTCTGTTTTTCATGAGCAGTAAACCTTTTTACTTGGTGCTTTTAATGACTTTGACATGTGAAAGTTCAACTATTTTTGTTCGAACCGAGTGATTTCTATTACTGGCAAAGATTGTGGGAACCTATTCTAAGTTTTGTTATGAAGCATTTTGCTTTCATTAACACTTCAAATGCGCTATGAAAGTTACCTTTTATGAATCTGGTTTTACTTGAATGTTTGAATTTCCTCTCTTAGGAATTAGGATGGGAATGTTAAAAAAATACCTTTGATTCTTGGTTGAATTTTCATGAAATTAACAATTTAGAACTTGAGCATAACAATTCAATCTATTATTGATTCAAATTTCATTAGCTTTTAACAATAACTCTTTTGATAGGGACTAGTTTGTTACAAAATTTGAAGCACCAATACTAAATTATCACATAGTATAGCTTGAAGGCTAAATTGTTACAAAATTGAACTAGATTGTTACCTATTAGGGGGTGTTTGGTTTATGGGGTTGGGTTGAGTTGAGTTAATAACTCAACTCCTTGTTTGGTTCACCAACGATTAGAATCGGTGACTTAATAACCCAACTCCATGGAGTTGAGTTATTAACTCAACCGTATTGAAGTGTGTTTTTAAGTTTGCTAATACTCTAGTTTAAATAGGCACCAAAAAGTCTTAATTCTTTTAGAACAAGGAATTCTAATCCTTTTAAAAATAGAAATCCTAAACCTTTTTAAAACAAAAATTCTAATCCTATTTTAAACTTTGAAACACTTTTTCCTAATCCTTATCTGATTATCCAAATATTCAAATTTAAAACAAATACAATTAAAGCACATAATTTTACAGGGTGTCACAATATACCCATCTAAGAAAAACTTTCGTCATCGAAAGTTGCTAGAACTTTATAACGGTCACATCCTCGAGCCATAATATAAACTTAAACTCTAAACCACTTTAACACAAGAACAAAGAAGTCAAAAGCATAGCTTAACAAGTGTCAACACACAAACAACTCAAATAACTTTAACTACTTTACAAAATAAAAGCAAACCTGGAGATAACGAGGCAACTTTCTGCAAGAGGCGAGTATGCAGAATCTAAAATCCATGTTCTGATACCAACTGTAACGACCCTAATTTTTCAAACTCAAAATTTCCTAGAGACGTTACTAAGCAACATCGCCTGCACCGAAAATTTTGGTAGCATAACGACACTGCTAGGACCTTGATGACATATCTAATATTTTGTAGATATGCAACTTCAATATGACATAAAATATTTAAGTATGTTGACATATCTTTAACATCTCCACAATGTAAACTATTTATTTCATTCTAAAGATGTTCATAGACAATGCATGTGTTTAGACAAATTTAAATAAACACTCATCATATGCTAAGTATTAATACTAAATTAATACCTACCTAAATTAAAATAAAAAAAAAGAGTGGTGAACATGTGCATAAAAAAAGAATAAAGTTTATATTGAAGAGTAAAAGTTATAAATAATCAATTTTATTGGAAAAGAAATATTGATATCAAACCCAATATCCATTACTTTTGCAAATATCCCTAACATACATTTGGCAAATGATAATATATATTGTAATTTTATAATTGATCACATAATTGAGTTTTGAAATTGTAGACCAATGTATTTGTATTTGATTTGTTGTGAAAACAAAGTAAGGAAAAAAAGTCACAAAAAATCAGACCTTTCACTTTACATGATAAAAAAGTTTTTTAGGGGAGAAGAAAAATTGATATCAATCTCAATATCCAGTACTGTTCTAAATATCTCATACATCTTGCAAATGACAATATATATTGTAAATTTGTAATTGATCTCATAATAAAGTTTTGAAATTGTAGACAAATATGTTTGCAATTGATCTGGTGGAAACAAAAAAAGTAAAGAAAAAAGTCACAAAAAATCATACTTATTCACTTTACAAAAAAAAACTGCACCAGATACCCTTGACATAATAACTCAACTCTGCAAACAAAACACTGACTTCCTGAATCAACTCAACTCAACTCCGCAAACCAAACACTGATTTCCAAAACTCACTGACAAAACAACTTTGCACAACTCAACCCAACTCAACCAAACTCTGCGATCCAAACGCCCCCTTAAAGTTTAGGAATTAAATTAATACTTTTGTAAAAGTTCAAGTTTTATAAAATTGAAAGCCCTAGGCTAGATTGTTACACATTAAAGTTTAGGAATTATATTATTACTTTTAAATGGTTACACATTAAAGTTTAAGAATTATATTATTACTTTTGTAAAAGTTCAAGACCAAAACTAATTTGGAAGAATCAATTTACTCCAAGTTGACTCATAGTACCAAGTATTTAGGGTGCCATTATTTAACATGGTATAACGAATTTTTACTATCAATTCTCAAAAAGGAAAAAATGAACAAATTTTTGCTATCTGTTGTATTTTTATCAGTAAGATGAATTTCTAACCTTAAAATATGTTCATATTTTTTATTTCAAATAACAGTATTCTAACACTAATTGATTATTTGACAACTAATATAAATAGAATAACTCGTTTAATAATCATTTTATTTTTTAAAATTATGCTGGTTTGAATTATTAGCTAAATTCTATTTTAGAGAGGAACTGCACCTTCCAAGTTTTAGAGAGAGAGAGAAACTGCGTAGACGAGCTGCAAATGGGAGTGAGTTGTATATCATAAAAGCCCTGTATTTGAAACTTTATAGACACATAAGATCCATACAATTTCCATTCCTTCACTTGTCTAGCTACGATGTTAAAGAGAGAGCATATGCACATATCAAAAAACTGACTATAAACCCAGTTTAGGGCCTCAAAACCATCTAACACAGACGAGCCATTGTAATAAATATACATATCCATCTCAGTTACCAACAACACGTCTCAGCCGCAATCCTTCACCGGCAACTGCATGGCCGGTGCCAACCAGATTTGGATTTTGTGTCTCCGGCGATGAAGTCCCCGCATCGCTTTGCTGCTCTCCAGTGTCTTCACCATAGTTATGGAGTCGACGACCGATGAGATAACGATCGTCGCGAATGGAGTTGTGAAGGTTGGTGAACCAAACGTGAAATCTCTTAGCACAGAAATACAACATGCTTACACAAAGGCATCCAATCCAAGCAAATCGATAGACAGCCGAGTTGACGATCAACGGGTACCCCAACACGGGAAATACTCCTCTAGCTAAAACATAAGGTACGCATAGTGCTGTCAGTAGCTTCATTATAATCGGCACGACTATTTCCCGCAGAACCCAGAGTCCTTGCAGCCTAGAGAAGCCATCTTCTCTTACTCTTTCAAACTTTACTCTCCAACTGTCATCTACCAGTGGTATCATATGGTCTAGCATTACCTGTTCAAGTAGGGAAAGTGGAATTGTAGGTTATAAATGAAGGTTTATGACAAGTTTTGATTTCAACCAGACAAGAAAATTTTAAATTTTGAGTCCTGCTCACCAGTCTAGTCCAGATCTTAAGAAAAATTAAGCCCAATGCCCAGTCCTGATACAAGAGGAAGACTGGGCTTTCATCCACTGGAACTCGCAAAGGCACAATGACCAGAAGCTCAAATAACAAGCCAATCAGAACTGGAATGAGAAAGATCTGAAAACCAAAACTATATGTCAGATCCATGGAATCAAGAAATCCTTATAAGTTCGACCCAAATTAATATTAAAGTAAAGTTTCCCTCCATTTTCTGTCCATTTATTATAGCCATTCTTACCCATATTGACAGAAGTGCAGAACTCTTAACGACAATGGCAAACCATTTCCATATCTGGCTCAGCAAAACTGTCACTCTTCTGGCTCTGACATATTCAATGGTATATCTAGCACCAGCTATGACTGTCCAAATAACGTAGCTCCCGATGACAAAAGCATACATATCTATGGAAAGAATAAATATACAACAAATTAGCATTTCTCCCAAAAGTACAAGAAAAAAACGTGGAATGGAAAATAACTTCTGTAGGGGTTAGTCGCACCATTGCACTTGATACCGTGTGTGATGGGAAGAAGCGGAATGGCATTGAAAAGTGCCCGCCCAAGCGAAGTTGGTACCACTATCAGTGCTGAGTTGAAGACAAGAAGGGTCATCCATGCCACAACCAACAAAAGGACAATGCGGAGAGCAAAGCTATACCTCCTAAAATACAAATAAATAAAGATTAGAAGTTTTAGCATGCCTGAAATAGCCCATATGATGAGATAATATACTAAATAGGCAAAACAGCATATGAAACCCGACCACAGAAATGATTCAAAAGATGTAAATTAAACATTGACAATGGCTTCAACAGGGTTTTTAAGTAGAAATGAAAAGTTCATGCCAAACAGATGAGAGAGAGGAAAAAAGACTGCAATTGCACAGTGCCCAACTCTCCTATAATAATGATGTTCATGCTTGGAGCAAAGAATTCAAACTTACTCTGAATCAGACTGCTCTTCATTATCATACTCCTCGTTACTCAAGTTCCCAGACGCAGGAACAGCTTGGTTTGGCTCGTTAGCTGCAGCATGGGCCACCAGAGCCTGATCCTGTCCACCTAGATGGTGTACCACCTGCAGTTCTTCTTGCAACCCAGGTTCTCCATTCCCATTTTCCTGGCCAACATTTTCTTCAGTTCTGGGAAGTAAATAATCTGTTAATCCAAGGGCCCAACCGACTACAGTAAACCAGCAGTGGAGAAGGGATTTGATTGTTGTTCTCAATTTAAAATGTTCGATAGCAAAAGGAATGCAGATTTGAAAGAGGAGCATGTCAGCTGGAATCTCTGTAAACGGGTCCGATACACTGCCACAAAAATGGTCAAGAAAATAAAAACATTGCCGAGGAATTCCAAGTTCAATATAAAACTGCGACAATCACAGATAGCATTGCTCAAGTATTGTGAAATCTTACGATATATCAAGAGGAAAAATGGAGGGCACCATCCTCATAGCAAGTTTGACGGGTAAAAATACCAGCATTACAATTAAACTTCCATACACTGCAACAGATAGTAGAACACGGCGAGCATGCTTGTGCATAGGATCGTCAATTAAATCTCGGAAAGGATTATAGTTTGGGTCAGCAGGATCACGAAGGAAGTACAAAACTCCACTGCGCAAAACCTATAAAATTGTTGAAAACATCATGAGGTAGCTGCCATAACCATCATTGATAAACAAATTAAACCAAAACTAGTAAAATGAATGATATATATACCCCACGAAGAAGACTGACAAATATGCTTATTTGTAGCATATATACAATGCCAACAGCCCAGTGAACCAATGAGCTTGCTAGAGGAGAAATGGAAAAAAACTGAACACGCTGAGCCATTGACTTTCCAAACATCCTTACAGTACAAACGTCAAGCCACCAGCCACACATCAAGGGGAATACCCCAAGTTCTATGACCAGAAGGAAAGCAACCTTAACCATTGTCATCAAATGCCTCATCGCTGCCATGAACTGCCTAAGGAGAGAAGGGATGGCCTCGGCTACAGATGCAATGCCATACAACCTGCCCATGGTCAAAGGCTCTCCCCGTGTGTATCGAATCAAAGCAACAGTGCCAAGATAGAAGAAAACTAACGAAAATATAAATATGTAGCCTACAGCAAGAGTTGTAACATCCGAAAGCTTTGATGCAGAAGCTACCCCTTTCAAAAGGTCCACCGACAGTGGAGCAGTTATGTTGTTTGAGACATTGTTTAATGTACTGGAATTGACTTTGAACATTTCGGCAACCTGATCGAGTAGACCACTTTCTTTACCATCTGACGACAAATTTACAACAGCTGTCAATGCATTTTTCAAGGTAATATTGGCCAAGGAGAGACCCGACTCTGTAAGTGGCATCATTGTTGAGAAAACTGGACCACTGGCTGAAGAGAAAAACCATGATACATAATGAAGTATGATCCGACCTAGTGTGAAGGGCACAAAGATAACAACACCAAGAAATATCATATTGCTGGCTAAAACCTGCCAAACATTGGAACCAATTAGACATTCTACAAGGTAATGCTTAAATCTATATTCAATGAAAAAAGATGAAAGAATGACATTTAAGTTATACCAGCAATAACAAGCCGGATGAGGGAGGGCAACATATCACCTCAAACAAAACAATCTATATGCATGCAGTTTACATGATTTGAGGACAAATATTCATATGAAACAATATTTAAAAGGTAAAATTTCATTGTAACAAGATAAGATGTGCACACTTAACTGTGAATGCATTTTCAACTAAATGAAACACAGGACCCTGCATGCCAACCAGCTCATCAAAGGGCACATCTTCTGCGCCATCAGCATCATCCACATCAAACATCTGTTCAACATGAGCCTCAAGACGAGCAGCCTGCATTTCCCACCGAGCAGCAACATTCTCTGCATTCCTCCTAATTATTTGACCTGCTCCAGCAAGTACCGGGGCTCCACCAGCATCTTCACCATTTGCATCACCAGCAAAATTTCTATTAGCTTGTCCAGGAGGTCTTCTGACAGCACGGGCACCATTTCTATCTGCATCATCTTCTCTCTCGCCATCCTGACCTCCAAGCTCCCGCAAATGCCTGAAGTAATCTCTCAAGGAGGTAGCTCCAAGGAATATAAATACAATGCTAGCAGAAAGTAGGAAGCCATGAAGACAATCAGTAAGAACAACAGTAGCAGACAAATGACTCAAGAATAATCTTTGGGCTTCCCCAAAACTCCTCACGAAAGCCAACCGCCATATCCAAAACGTAATGAAAGGTATGATGAGGAGCCAAACAGAGAGCACAAAACTGAGACGTAAAAAAAATTGCAGGACATGACAAGCTTTCATTGCTATTCCAAAAATAAATTCCTGAAAAGGAAGCCTTGATGGAGCATTCTCGGCATAAACAGGGGAGAAGGAAAATGCATGTTTGCAAACCTGCCACATGTGAAAATATATGTAAATTGGCATCAGAAAGACAAATATAGAATTTCTTCTTGGAATATATAAACCAAGAACAACAATTGATATGATACATGATGTAAATATTTAAAATGAAAACTGAAAATAATTTTGACTTATAAAAATCAGCTGACCCCTTTAACGAACCTGAGTGCTTAGAGAATCATACATCTCTGTACCCTAGCAGTTCTACATATCGCACTGTAGCAAAACATTATCAAACAACAACCAAAGTTCCAAATGTGTCTTTTTCATTTCAAAAGTCCAAGCGACTGGTAAGCACATATTTTCCCAGAAAATGTAACTATAAAATGGGCATAATTTTTTGACCTTTTGGGAGAACTAAAATATATACAGCCATCCATACACACAAGGAAAACCTTTCTAAACATGTCAACAAAGTGTTATAAAATTGCAGCAGTTCACAGGGATTCAAGTCAAATTTCCACGGGTTTAAATAATTTCCAAGTTGGTTCAGTTACTTGCCACTGCCATCTCTAATGTCGCTTCCTAAACAAGAAATCCCAAGAGTTTCTCCACAAAGACAATTCAAAAGGTCCCAAGACCTCACCCAAGAAACGCTACTGAATTAAAGAACTAAATAAACAAGAAACAGGCATGAAGAAAAGAAAATGAACCTCGCACTGACGGGCGTTGCTGTGATTTAGCCATTGAAGGAGACAATCCTGGTGAACAAACTTGATGCTGCCGCTGCAAGCGCAGGGATAACTTAGCGGGTTATCCGCATCTCTAGGGTTCCTACAGATCCGGCAGACGTCCTCTTCCTCTTCATCGTCGTCATACTTGGGTCCGGGAAAAACCGTGGACAAGTTCGCCTCGTTCCCTGATACAGAATCCGGCGACGATGACGATGCTTGAACTGCATCAACAGAGGCCGCATCGTTGGCAGCATCTCCGTCGATCGAAGGCGCGGCCGCCGGCGCAATCTCCATTGGTAGGTGACTGTGTAAACCAGGGCCCGATTGTCCACCGCGAGTCGCCGAAGTCAGGCAGCTGAAATGTCGTTGGAGGCGATGACGTGCTTCTTCCCCGTAATCCGCAGGGAGAACTCAGACAGGGAGAAGAAGAAAAGCCTCGAAGAGATGAATCTCGCTTTATTCCAATCTTGCCCTCACAACAGAGGATTTTATTACCCTTTTACCCCTCCTCGACTTCTTTAATTTCAGGCAAGGTCGGTTTTGTTAAACTACGCCGTGCTTTCCTTTTTTCTTCCTAAACGACGTCGTTTCTTCTGCAAAAGAAAGTCAAACTTATTATCCTTCCTTCCCTTTACTTTCATATTTTACCTCTTATTTCTTTCTTTTTTTTATTCGTTCTTTTAATTTTAGATGAGACCTCCATCTCCCTAAGACCAAGACCAAAATCAAAGGAATATATATATTAAAAATGGAACATTAGGGCGAACAGCGTCTTGGGTTTAGATGGTTTTGGAATCCAAATCTAAAACGTTGTTTAAGTCACTGTGTTCAAAATCCAATAGATTTGAAACAAAACTACAATCCATAGTTTTGTTTCGTTAGTTCCAATACAATTTCGTTAATTCATAGACACAAAAACAACATACCAAACACCGTTTTCTGATTTCCAGGGTTTTAAACCCCTTATTCTAAAAGTTTTTATTTCAAAACGGTGCTCCAAACGCCCCCTTAGTAGCATCGAGTTAAGTAAACTCATCTAAATCAAAATTCGCCTTGAAAAAAAATTAATGCAATCTATGAACATGAAAAATCATGTTTGTGTTAGGTCATCAGTTGCGTTGAATTTATTAGAAAGTCAAATTTAATTTGAGTTGTGTTAAACTTAGGCCCTTTTGTGTTATGAATACTTGGATGGTTCTAAGTTTTAAAAAATAAGATCGATGACAAATTGAAAGAGTGAAGTCAATTTTACGAGTTATATAAAGTGGATTAATGCAAGCTTAAAATTTTCAAAGATTCCTATATTAATTCGAACAAGACAGAATTATAACAAAAGTTGTTTCTTTTATCTTGGTGGCTCATGTTCATTGCTTGATATTGGGGTTATATTCGTAAGCCCTTTTGATTCACAAAGTTTATCAATTTAGGTTGGGTAAATTTATGGGTCGTGTTTGGTCAGTTTACCTATTTGGGTTGTTAATTGTTATGAAATGAACCATGATATATGCCAACTAGATGAAGTGGATAACGATTTCACCATTAAAAAAATCTACAGAATGTGAATAAAAAGCTATTGAAAAAATAAAACCACTTTTTTAGTAACAGACTTCCTAATATATGTGTTGATTTCAATGGTATTTTATTAAAATATTTTGTACTTTACCACGAATAATATAGAGGAATATATATACAAGGTGGAGTGAAAGCAAGAAAGGAGAATCCTAGAAATTAACCTAATTACATCCCTTTAACATAAATATGTTAACAACTTCCCTCAAATTCAAGATAGTAGAGTAGCGACCAATTTGAATTTGTGAAGAAACTAAGTAAAACGACATGGTGACAATGCTTTAAACTAAAGAAACTTGTGAACCTCAAAGGAAACTTTTTTTGTTTTTTTGCCTTGGTTTAGATTTCTGAACCTCAAAAGAACTTGTGAACGACGACCTGGCGAGGTTGTGGACCCCTCCTGTTCCTTGTCTTTAGGCTTAATTTTCTTTTCTTGAGTTTGTTCTTGTTAGAGCTTGTTTCACTTAGTTGTTCAACAGTTTTTTTATCCCTCTTTATCTGTGATGCTTCATAGTCGTAGTTGTCGGTGTTCATTTTGTCTTAATTAATTTCCGTTGCATGTTCATCTGTCTGAAATCGTGTATTGGAACTCTGATTGTAGCTCAACCCATTTTCTGATTGAAGTTGGTGAAGGTTGGGCATTTTTTGAAACTCTTTGAAGTGTTTTCTGCTTGATAAGTTCCAGGAAAAATTTTTGTTTTCTCGTTATGTTGCCGAAATTTCGACGTGAACGGTGTGGCAGAGTAACTTCCCTAACGTAGGTTCGTTCCGAGATTTAGGGTCGTTACAAAAACGACTTCGTTTTGGTGCCCTAACCCAAAACAACATCGTGTTAGTTAAGGTTTTTTAATGCCCTATTTTTTACTCGTTTTGTCTTCAATTGTTTGCATATGTTTTCTAGTATTTTTAATAATGTTATTTTATTTATATGTTTTGTAGTGTCCACACCAACAAGGTAGCGTCGAATGTGGATATATATATATTCATCCGAGAGATAGTTCATAATCCAGATGCTCCTCTTAAAACTCTCGTATGTAACACACCTATATCCTTACTTTTAAATTCTCGCGATATACACATTGTACTCTTTCAAATATAATTATAATAATTTGTTATTTTTTTTTTGTTTTCATGTAGTTCAATACTAAACAGGCTTTTACACAAGCACAAATAAACAAGTTACGAGTTGAATGGCCAGATTATGTTTCAAATATCATCGGTTGAGTGTTGTGTATATGCTTTTATTGTTTATCACATGTGAACAATGTTAGAACTTTTGATAGTTTTATAGACACTTTTTGTAAATCAACAATTTTGTTTTGTTAGTTACGACAATTGTTTAGCTAAACGAATCTGTTACAGGGGAGTTCTAGTTATATTTAGTCATAAGCTATGAAATATATAATAGATTTGGTTTCTATGAAAACAAATCTGTGTTGTTTTCACGACTGAATTAAATGAAATAGAATAATTTGTTTCTCGTGTGTTTTTTTTATTGAACGGAATTAATAATTGTGTTAGGGAGCTAAGAATTATTGGAAAGCATTGCTACATGATTTTTTTTTGCAGGTTTTGGGTTCCAATTATATACAAATAAATATATTTCTGGTGGTATAAGAATCAATGTCTGTTTAAACCTGACATGATATATTCCAATAATGACGGTTAAAAAATGACATTAAAATAAACTGACATCATAACATTAATATTAGATGAAGATACAATGTCGGTTTCAGACCGTCATCGATACCCCCTATAAATGTCAGTTCATAGTTGACGTTATACAAAACTGACATCGTATGTGTGAATCAAATTTCGATGTCAGTTTCTAACCGACATCGTATGAGTATGATGTCACTGGGTTTGATGTCGGTTTCTACCCGAAATTATTGCAAAACCACATCGTATGGGTAAGATGTCATTAGGTTCGATGTCGGTTTCAAAATGACATGGTATCAAACCGATATCATATGGGGTAAGATGACACTGGTTAGATGTCGGTATAAAATCGACATGCTATCAAACCGACATCGTATGGGTAAGATGACACTAGGTTTGATGTCGGTTGTAAACCGACATTGTATCCAACCGACATTGTGTGGGTAAGATGTCGTTTCACTACGATGTCGATTTAAAACCGACATTAAACTCAACTGACATCGTACCCATACGATGACACCTAAAAAGATGTCGGTTGACAAAACTGACATTATATGGGTTCAATGTCAGTGCAAAACTGACATGGAAGCCCAAATTTATTTTAGTGTGTTGTAAAGATATGGGTTGATTGTTCTGTATTGGAGATTGAATGTAAGAGGACAAAGTTGCTCTGAAAATGATGACAGATGATGTGACAGTAATTCTCAATGTGTTTGGTCCGTTCACGGAATACATCATTGTGAGCAATATGGATAGAATTGCGATTGTTACAATGAAATATAGTAGCTGATTATTGAGGAGCACCCATATATCAACAAGAAACAAACAAAGCCATAGTAACTCAATAATAACGTCAGCCAATGCATAATATTGTGATTTTATATTGGAACGTGAAACAACGGTTTGCTTCTTACTTAACAGATTACTTCTTACTTCGTCAAGAAATGAGAGAATCGCCTTGTTGGGGTTTGTGCCCTAAAAATCGTAGTTTGTAATTATGTTCTAATTAATGTAATAAAGTGTTATTATTTCAATAAAGAGTTATTGTTCGTTATTTACGATATTGCCTTTGTTTAAACCCTAAATCCAATAAACTAAACATCCAAGACTGTTAAATGTATATTTAACTGAATTTAGTGTATATGAAGGATCTCGGTTTGAGATACAACCTAAAGGGTCTATAGTTAGGGAATAAGGTTTGGGTACCTTACCCTGGTAAAACTATGGATGTGGCCCACTTTGTATATGATACAAACACTCTGATCCTAATGTGTTCATGTAGATGACATGTGAGTGGGGATATCCTATGTAATGAGATTACATAAGACCGGACCGCGAAATAGTAACCACTAGATGTAACTCCGTTGACTAGTTAGGTTTCTATTTCACCTAGGATCACCTAGGCAACTTGAAGATCCTGAGCAGGTTACGAACTCTTGTTCGCGAGGGATTGTCCTTTGACTAGTATGGGTGAGAGTGACCAGATTCGTCGACTCAATATGCCTACTTTCTTGGGGACAAGAGAGCGGATGAGAACTTAACTTAGCAAGATGGAATTCACTCCTTCCCGCCTACTAGGGTAAGTAGAGGAATGTTTCCTTAAGTGGTGTCTCCAGGACTTGAACAAAGGGTCCGACCCTCTCATAGAGGGACTCTGTTTGTTGGTAGGACCACAAACAAATTGTTCATTAGAGAAGCACTGGTACTTAAGGTGCAAGATGTAACCCAGGGGTAAAACAATAATTTAACCCAGCTGGTATTATGAACATTCGTGAAGGATTGACTTGTTGTTATTGGTCAATATCCGTGGACACGTAAATATATCTGCGGTGAGAAGAGTGCAAACATGGACTTTAGTGGAGTGTTCCCAGCAGCTAACGAATGTTGATTAGGAGGTTAATGAGATTAACCGAGTAATCTCGTATCGTTGGAGCTTCTGATCTGTAGGTCCATTAGGTCCACCTTCTAGCTCGTAAAGGGTTCTTATGTTCAAATTCATAAGGGAATAAATTTAATGTATATTGATACGATATAATATATAGTTTTGGAACTATATATTATAAATTTAATGTGAATATGATTCATATTAAATTATATGAGAGAATTAAATATTTGAAAGAGTTCAAATATTAAATTAAAATGTGAACGTGATTCATATTTGAAAACTATACGTTAAAATTTAATATGCATTAGATGTGCATTAAAACTATAGGATAGAGGGATAATTGATTAAATGTGATTTAATCCAAATTAAATATAAGATATTTAATTTTAATTAATTAAATATGATTTAATTGATAATTAATTAGATTAATTATTATTAATAATAAATTAATGGGAACGTGTCAGGAGGACACGTTCCCACTTCTCTCCAACTCCCCATCGATAGGGAGTGGGGAAGTTATCCCTTGACAAGAGGCTTCTTCTTCTGGTGAGATGATATTGATCGTACTTTGATTTGGTGAAAATTACTCTGTGTAAAATTCTCTCTCTGAATTCCAATCTACCGAATTGTTGGAGGTTTTCCACCAAAACCTAGATGTAAGGAGAAACTCAGAGAATAGAACGTTCTCTAAACGGTTGTGTTCTTGTTGGAGAAAAACAGAGAAGTCCCTATTCTGTTGTGTTGCTGTAAAGCTTGGAGCAAAGAGTTGCTGAGGAAAATCTATAAAGGTAATTATGAATTCCTTCTCTTTTTTTAGTTATTTTCCTAACATGTTTTCATGTTTTACTCCATGTCTAATTAGATTAGAGTTGTATATTCTGTTTTTTTTTTTCAATGTACCGGTTTTTGATTTTCAACCAAAACAAGCTTGCAAATTACGATTCCAAACTCGTTTCCGCTGCTCAAGGAGATCCGATCTCCATCACGCCTAAGTATAAACAATAATATCCTGTGGTAGAACGTTGATTAGTGGGTACTCCAACCCTATCAACATCAAAGTAGTTAGATAACACCATGGATGACTAAAAAGAGAACTGAAGTCCATGATCAAGAGTGCCTTTGATATAACACAAAATGCGGAGGACAGTAGTAAAATGTATAGTTGGAGAAACAACCATGAACCAACTAACGATGTGAACAACATATGCAATATCAAGATGGGTCACAATCAAGTATATAAGACTGTCAATAAGTTGTTGATACAGAGTGGCATCTTCGAGAGGAACACCATCGAAAAAAGTCAAATGAACATTCAGAACCATAGATATTGATGATGTGGCGAAGTTGGTAAGGTCAGATCGAGCCTAAAGTTCAAAAGCATATTTTGTTTGAGATAAATAATACCCATCACATCACAATGAAACCTCTAAACCAAGGAAGTAACTAAGTGGTTCTAAATCTTTCATCCCAAAGTGTTTCCCAAGGTAACTTTGTAAATCAAAGATAACCTGGGGATCATTACCTATAATAATTATGTCATCAACATAAAAAATGAGAATAATCATACCTCTATGAGTCTGGCATGTAAAAAAATGCAGTATCATAGGGGACTGAAAGTAACAAATTCCCTAGATCCATTAGCTTTACAAACTTGATCATAGGCATTCAAATAATTTTAACTCTAAGCAAATACTTGGTCAACTTGATAGAAAACCCTAAAAAGTTACAAATTCCCTAGATTCATTAACTTTACAAACGCCTAAGTTAATTTCAATTATCCTAATAATTTGGCACGTAATCATTCCCAAATAATTAGGATAAAGGCATTGTGTACTTTGGAAAGACCACAACATCTTAATTAGAAAAAAAAAAGAGTTTAAAACTAATTAACATGCTCCTTAAATTCCCTACAGTCAAACATGCTAGCTATGAAATTATGAAAACTCATAAATCACACACAGTTAAAACTCTATTGCTACACAGTCAATCAACATGACAATTACATATCATGATAAAGAATAACAGTAGAACACACATAAACAATTGAGGCGTCAATTCAATCAAAGATACATGCTCATAAAATAAAAGCAGAGAGATTAAGAATATTTGTTAGCAAAGTTAAGAATTAAAAACTAGCCTTACTACATTACAATTGGGTTTAACCGACCTATGAATTGAAAAACTTACCTTAGTTGCTCATCGTTATGATGTAGCCAAGATTCATCATTGGTTTGCAAATAAGGAAATTTTTTAGACTGCACAATCTTTAGTATTTTGCCTATAACTTCTTCTCCAAGCCTCGGATTGGCGTGATCTTTGTATGGATGGAAAACTCTTTTTAGAGAGCTTTAAAATGGTATCCAATTTGGATATTTTCTCAAATGTAATCAACAAGATAATGGAGACGAAATTTGGTATAAATTATTCCTGGGTACATCAATGACCACTCAAAATGCCATAACTTTCAGAATACTTGGTGGAATGCACGAATTGTATACCGTTGGAGAGATAATTCAATAATCTTCGATTTGATACTAAAATTGATATATTCGAATCCGCAAAAGTCGTGATATGATTAATCAAACTTGGTATAAAAATTTAGTTGAGGGAAAAATCTTTGTAGCATCTTGACGCTTGATGCATCTTGGTAAGCCTCCCCGCAGCGTCGAGCGAACCTTCGATTTCCTTAAAGCGTCAGCGTCTAGATGCTTGAAGCAACATCTAGACGCTCTTCGTGCGAGTCTTCAAACTTGTCATTCGACAACGTTTAGACGCTCTGCAAGAAGCATCTTTGGCTTGGTTTTCTTCTTTTCGACCTCGATTTTCTCAAAATATCCTTAGATGCTTCAATTTATTAATTCTCTCTGATTTGGTTCAAATTAGCTCCAAAATGTCTCAAAGTTCTCCAAAATATGCAAATTTCTCTAATCCCTACAAAATAATAATAAAACACATAAAATCATTTTGAATAACCAGAAATAAGTGTGAATAAATAGGATTTTATAGATACTATCAGCCGACAGTGGTGGATCTGCTTGTTGTGCTTGAGGGAAGAAGGAAACCAAAGGGGTGGGGGATTTCGTTTTGGAGAGAGAGCAAGAGAGAGAGAAATAGGTGGGTCTTCGATGGGGAGAAGGAGATGAAAAAGAACAAAAAGAAGAAAGAGTGAAAAGAATTGTGTGATCGGGGAGGGAGAATTTTTCTTCTCCTTTTCTTATTTTGGGGTTGTTTGGATGGGCGAGATGGGTTGGGTTGAGTTGGGTTCAAAACCCAACTCATGGTTTGCCATGTTGGGATGTATACCTTAAAACTTGTGTAATTTTGATCAAAGAAATAAAGAGTTATTTGTTTTGATAATATTACAGTCTTGTTTTATAAATCCAATAAACTAAGCTCCAAGGTTATAACATATATCTTGATAATATATATATCTTGAACATCAGTGTAGTGGACACTATTTGGATTGTGTTCAAGAATATAACCTAAATGGTCTATGGTATAAGAATAAGGTTGGAAACCTCATTTTGGTAACACCATGGATGCGACCCACTTTGTAATTAGTACAAATGAGGTAATCCAACTCATTCATGTAGTTGACATGGGAGTGGGGGCATCCTGTATGAAGTGTTCATACAAGATCGACCACAAATTATTAGTCTAACCAAAGGTAACAATTAGTAATGTGATAAGACTAGTAATTTATAGATGGTCATTAGTGACTCGATCGAATCCTCGAGCGAGTTAAGAACTCCCGCTTATAGGGTTTGTCCTTGACTCAGTATGGGTGAGAGTGGCATGTAGCCGACTCAATAAGCCTACCTTCTCGTGGAAAGAACCTCGTGAGTAGTGGGAACTTAATCATGCAAGATGAAATTCACTCATTCCTACACTAAGGAATTAGATAGGTTGTTCCCTTAAGAAATCGACTCGTGTCTTGAACAATGGGGCCCGCCCTCATGAGGGGTATGAGTCTATGGTATGACCTTAGACTTGTTGTTCATTAGATGATCGGTGGTGCTTAAGGAACAAAGAGGTAATCACAAGGTTAAAACAATGAATTTGACTCACCGTGATCACGAACAACCCGTGAAGGGTCGACTCATGGGTAATGACTATATCGATGGACACAATATAATCTACAAAGAGAGAGTGCAATACAAGTCTATAGTGGAGTGACTTGTAGTTAATGAATATTGATTAACCGGATCAAAAGTTTGATCGATTAATTTCACATCATTGGAGCTCATGAACCGTAGGTCCATTAGGTCCTCTCGCTGGCTCAACATGGTAATATTGAGGGTATAAAGTTAGGAATGAAATTGAAGTGTTCAATTTCATACATGAGATGTTATATCAATTATATATGATATAATTGATATAATATATAGTTTTAATGTGAATTAGATTCACATATAAACCATATACTAATGAGAGAATAAAGGAAGGGTAGGATGGTCATTTCCATCCTATTTCCCTATATATATGGTTGCATGAGATGCAATTAGGTTAAGTGAAAAAGAAGGAATTTTAGGCCTTTGTTGTGTTGTTGGAAAAGTTCCAAAACACAAACCTCTCTCTTACAACATCTTATCTTACCTAAATGGAACCCACATTCCTCCCTCACCTAGAGAACAACGGAGAAGATCCAGTGGTCGTGTCTTCATCCGTTCGTGTTCTAGTTGCTGAGATCGTGATCGTGGGAGAAATGAGCACTTGAAGAAAAGTTCTTCAAAAGTATATTTCTTGTTGTCCATATTCTGGTTTTATGCTTAATCTATTATATTTAGTTCTTGAATGTAATCGTTGTAACGAAATTAAGAACGCGCGATTCACAATCGCTTCCGCTACGGGATTCGATTCCGTTCATGCCTCATCAACATATTTAAAATAATTTACCAACTCAACTCAACAAGGATGAGTTGTTTTCCACGCAGGAACTCACCCTTATCGCGCATTAACTCACGACCGACTTCCTCTCATCTCACCCCTTCATGTAGCTGTCACGCGTTTTCTCCATCTCTCTCATCCTCGATGTTCTCTCTGTCTATCTCATCCTTCAGAATCTCTACGGTTGGATTTGAATCGTTCGTATTCTTCTCCGATGGTTGATTGTATCTCCGCAGGTTAGTTGTTTAATCTTCAACCTCTTATCCCCTTCCATCCCCTTTTACTCACCATGTGATTTTGGGGTTCTATCTCCGTGTCGGATGGGCTATCGATGCCCTTGCCTCCATTTTTTTCAGATCTGTAAGTCTACCTGGTACCCTCGATTTCTCCATTTTTTTTCGTTCTTCTCTGTTCGATCGACCATTTTTTTGTTTACTTTCCTATCTCGGTTAACCCTAACTGCGAATTTGTAGGTCGATGTCGAATCCCCTTCCTCCATCAACTTCATTCATTTCACCGCCTTGATCCCTGAGTTCGGTCTCTTGCTGAAATTCTTGCTTTTTCTCTATATGACCATACCCTCACCCACTACCAACTTATCAATTGATGGGTTGGTTCAGTTGAATGCATGTTCATTAGAGGGACGAGTGAGGAATTTCATGGTAGGGTTCTTGATTATGGGTTATGAGATTGGTGAAAGGTCGAACATCAAGTAAGTTTTTCTCTCCCTCCGACCGATGATGAGCATTAACCATTTTTTGCATATAATTTTTTTTTTCTCTTACGTATATTGATTTAGTCCTATCGATTTGTTGTTATTTACACTTTGTTGTTTTTCCAATCTGTATTCTGAGTTCTGGTGTAATTTTTTCTTGTCATTTTGTCCTCTTATGCATACTGATTTTTGGAAATGGATATTCCATCCACGAATACACCTACTGAATTCTTGTTATTAAATTTTGCCCTCCATAAAATTGATTATACTGACCCGTCGGTTAAAATTTGGCTCTGTGAATCTGTATACAATTTATGCCCTATGATTTTTTGCTAGAATTTTGGCATTTCCATATGTTATCTCCTACACTGACCTGTTCATGTTTTTGTGCATATTTTATGTCCTCCTGAATACCTATCCATTTCAAAATCTGTAGTATATTCATGATGAGTTTGACTGTATCAGTCAATTTTTTCTCCATGAGGTCGGTTGGTGATTTATCATACTTCAAGTTTGTCAGATATTTATGTTCATGTACGTTGAATTAACTTCATCTAACTCATTTATTACGGGGTTTGGTCATTTTCAAATGTTACCTACCTTCACACAATTAATTGCAACAATTATTGTTTTAAATTCTTGCTTAATTGCTTCACTATAAGTAGGTGTGAGTAGGTGTTGCCTCCTTCTATATATGTTACTCAACCCTCACGGTTTTCATTTGAGAATTCTCCACCGCCTTCTCCTTTTGTGCCTAGTTCGTAAGTACATCTGCGCGCATTGTTTCTCTTCAATGTTCTGCATCATTATGTTCATGATTCCAACTTATTTTATGCGATTCTTCAACTGATTTGTTGCTGGCATATGTATTTTACAGAGGTCTCATTGTTTTATTTCCTACACAATAATGTTGATTTCTGTTGCATATTCTGTGTCCTTATTAGTTTATATTCATGGTCAAGTCTCTACTACATTCATGAGTGTTATTTGACTATAGCATTCGTGTATTTTCCTGAGGCCGGTTTCATTTTTACACATTTTTTTTCAACCACACTGTTACATATATGTTTTCCCATATTCAATTTTCTTCTTCTATATTCTATACTAAACTCACACAGCTTCCACTTGAGAATACTACATTGTTTTCCCTTTTTTTCATAGCTCGTAAGTACCACTTAGACCTTACTTCAATCATACATGTTATGCAAATTTTTTGTTAATAATTTTTGTTAGGATTTGTGCCATAAAACTCGTAGTTTGTAATTATGTTCTAATTAATGTAATAAAGTGTTATTATTTCAATAAAGTATTATTGTTCGTTTTCTAAGAGTTTGCCTTTATTTAAACCCTAAATCCAATAAACAAAACATCCAAGGCTGTTAAATGAATCTTTAACTGAATGTAATGTACATAAAAAGGATCTCGGTTCGAGATACAAATTTAAAGAGGTCTATAGTTATGGGATAAGGTTTGGGTACCTTACCCTGTTAAACTATGGATGTGGCCCACTTTGTATTTGATGCAAAGACTGTGATCCTAACGTATTCATGTAGATGACATGTGAATGGGGATATCCTATGTAATGAGATTACATAAGACCTGACCACGAAATAGTAATCTCTAGTTGTAATCCGCTGACTAGTTAGGTTTCTATTTCACTAGGATGACCTAGGCAACTTGATCTCAATCCTGAGTAGGTTACTTAACTCCTGCTCATGAGGGATTGTCCTTTGACTAGTATGGGTGAGAGTGGTCGACACGCCACTCAATATGCCTACCTTTTTGGGAACAAGATCGAGTGAGCGGCCGGGAACTTAACTTAGCAAGATGGAATTCACTCCTTCCCGCCTACTAGGGTAAGTAGAGGAATGTTCCTTAAGTGGTGTGTCCGGACTTGAACAAAGGGTCCGACCCTCTCATTGGCCCGAGAGGACTCTCTGTTTGTTGGTAGGACCACAAACAAATTGTTCATTAGAGGAGCACTGGTACTTAAGGTACAAGATGTAACCCAGGGGTAAAACGGTAATTTGACCCAGCTGGTGTTACGAACATTCGTGAAGGATTGACTTGCTGTTATTGGTTAATATCCATGGACACGTAAATATATCTGCAGTGAGAAGAAGAGTGCACCGTGGGACTTTAGTGGAGTGTTCCGCAGCTTAACGAATGTTGATTGGGAGGTTAATGAGATTAATCGAGCAATCTCGTATCGTTGGAGCTTCGATCCGTGAGAGGTCCATCAAGTCCACCTTCTAGCTCGTAAAGGGTTCTTAGATCATTAGAATTTGAAATGTTCAAATTCATTAGGGAATAAACTTAGTGTATATTGATACAATATAATATATAGTTTTGGAACTATATATTATAAATTTAATGTGGATATGATTCATATTAAATTATGTGAGAGAATTAAATATTTGAAAGAGTTCAAATATTGAATTCAAGTGTGAATGTGATTCGCATTTGAAAACTATAGGTTAAATTTAATGTGCACTGGATGTACATTAAAACTATAGGTTAAAGGGGTAATATGATTAAATGAGATTTAATCCAAATTAAATATATGATATTTAATTTGTATTATTTAAATATGATTTAAATTAATAATTAAATTTGATTTAATTATATTATTATTATTATTATTATTTTAATAATAAATAAGAGAACGTGTCATCCAGACACGTTCCCCACTACCCCTCTCCTTCTCCCTATCGACAGTTTAACAGGGAGAAGGGGGTTGCTCATTTGGTTGATCGATTGATTTTCAATTGACAGAAGGCAAAAATCTCTTTCTCTCTCTCAATCTCCAGAATTCCCTAATTCTTCCAAATTGTTGGAATCCTTCCCACAAAGGAGAGATCTAAACACTCAGAGACATAGAGGGGTTTCCAAGTTGGTGGTGTTCTGTTGCTGAAAAACAAAGAACTTTTGAAGTTCTTGAGTTGCTGAACATTGGAGCAAGGAGTTGTTGTTCTGCTAAACTACAAAGGTAATTCCTCTTTCTTTATTAGTTTAATCGTTAAACTTGTAGCATGTTTGCATGTAAAACATCCATGCCTAATTAGATTAGAGATAGTTTTATGCTTGTTCTGTATATTTATCAATGTACTGGTTTTTGTTTTTCAATTAAAACAATCAAGCAAATTAACGATCCCAAACACGTTTCTGCTGCTCAAGGAGATTCGATCTCCATCAATTGGTATCAGAGCAATGTTTGATTTGTTTTGTTTTGAAACAAAATTGCATTGATTTGGTGGGAAATGCATTGGGTTTGCTGTAAAACTTGTTTAGGAATTTTTTGGCCTTAGTTTACTTTGATTTTGATCAAATTGTATGTAAAGGCCCCTGCATTTTTGGACAAAAAGTGCATTATTGAGTCTGTAATTGAGTTACGAGTCGTTCGGGACCAGTTTCATGCAATTTTGTTGAGAATCGAAGGAGAAATTGAAGAAGAAAGCTGTTGTGTTCGTGGATTTCGCCATCGCCGGCAAAGAATAGCGTTACAACGCGCTCATCAAGATTGCAACATCGAAGAACGGCGCAACGCCAACGCCGCTTCCCCTATCGACGCGGTGTTCATGGGTCGGGGCGTTACGGTAACGCCATCCCGATAGCAGGCGCGCATAAGACAAAGCGGGCGTCGCTCGCATCAACGTTGCAACGCCGTGGGGCATTCCAGCAGTTGCAATCCGGTTCAAGCTGGTTCATTGGTTTTGGTCCGGTTCGAGCGGTTCAAGGCCGGTTCAGGGTATTTTTGGACCGGTTTCATGAAATAAAATTAATATAATTTTATTTTTTGCACTTTTGGGGTCAAATTATTCCGGTTTTACAACTATTTGTTTTTATGAATGTCATTTAGATTTTTCCCACCTTAGGATAAGCATGTTCATGCATTTTATTTGTATAAATGTTATATGAATATTGTTGAAAATGCATGATTAATTTATATTTCATGAGTAATTAATTATAAGTGTTATAATTAGATTATATGAATATAAATTGCATGGAGCATGAAATTACTTAGTTTAAAATAAATGTTATTTTTTTTAAGTAATTTTAATTATTCAATTAGTTGAATATTTTTTATAATTCCAATTTGAAAAAATAATTGTTGGATTTATAATATAGTTTCTTTATCATAGGTTAATTATTAAATTTATAAAAGTTATAAATTAAAGGGGTTTTAGAAACCATAACCTATAATAAAGAAATGCATGCAAACATAGAAACTTGGGTTAAAATTTAAAATTAGTTTTAAATCGTTTAAAATTAATTTAGACCTAAGTTTTAATTTCTAATAGGATTAGAAATTAGTCTTACGTAGTATTTTAAATAGTTTAAAATCTAGTAGGACGTTGGAACTTTGGTTATAAGGGAACTCTACCGGTGAAGTTCTGTCTAAGGTTGGGGGTACTTAAGCTGACGGTTAACGGAACACCTCCTACCTGGGAACTGACCTGAAACCTGAGTTGAATTAACCTTAGTTCTATTTTATCTCTAGGTAATTAAAATGTTTATTCACCTAGACATAAGGTTTTAAGAGCTAGTTATAATAGTTATAATAGGCATAGACTTAGATAGATTCTTTTAGCCCGAATCCAACTAAGTTAAATCTATACCCTAATCTTAGGAGCTTCAGTGGGAGAAAACGAGATGTTCGCATTGAGTTTACTCTCACGTCCTCAAGAGTTCACACCGTGAGTTCCATGCTCGGCTACGTGGCGTCAATAGGGCGTCCTCCTACGGTATGTGTTTGCATGGTTCAATACCAAGGTGAATGAGGGAAGTATCCATAGTAAATGGGAGCAGGACGCGTGTCAACGTATCCTACGGTCTCCTCCGTAAGGTCGCACCGTAAGAATTCTATAGTCCGCCTGCTAGGTTGTCCTGGAACAGCCAAACCCTACGGAGGGCCTGACTATAGGGATTGAAACACCGCGAACTCCAGAAATGGATAGGGTCTCTTAGGTTGTTTGCCAACAGTTTTCTTTCTTAATAGTAGTCTGTTGGCTCGGGCCTATGGGATCTGAAAATGGTAGGGTCACATTTACGGGATGAGTTAAGCTAGTTAACAAGTCCTTGACCAAACAAACGATAGCTAAGGACCATTGGGACATGAGATGTTCTGGTAATGAGAATTGGCTGAGAAAGTCTCAATTCAAGGGAGGAATGAATGACCGCCCGACGGAGGCTTTTGTTTTAAACCCTTGAAGTATCGTTGCAAAATTATAGGTTTAATTTAAACAGTGGGTTTAGTTTAAACACTAGGGTTCTTTAG
The DNA here is from genome assembly GCA_036507285.1 of Trichosanthes cucumerina. Lineage (NCBI taxonomy): Eukaryota > Viridiplantae > Streptophyta > Magnoliopsida > Cucurbitales > Cucurbitaceae > Trichosanthes > Trichosanthes cucumerina. The sequence goes on along the minus strand of CM071836.1, from coordinate 10,966,569 downwards.
TAATTTTGCTAAATTTGATTGGTTTTTACAATGGGTCAAAAGACATAACTAATTAGAACTATTTTGGATTTCAGCATGTCGTCCTCAATAATAGCCTTACATAAAAGCGACTGTTTAACTAGTGAGAATTTTACTACGTGGAAATCCAACCTGAACACGATTCTGGTTGTTGATGACCTACGATTTGTACTGTCTGAGGAATGTCCTCGTGTCCCCGCCGTAACGCCTCAATCATGCTAAGAAGTGTACGATCGCTGGATCAAGGCCAATGATAAGGCTAAGGTCTACATTTTGGCTAGTGTTTCTGAAGTTCTGGCCAAAAAGCACGAGGGCATGGTCTTAGCTTGTGAGATCATGAGTTCGGCCGCAGAAATGTTTGGACAACCGTGCGACAGCATTCGCACGAATCCTCAAATACGTTTATAACTCTCGTATGAAGGAGGGGTCATCGGTGAGAGAACACGCCCTTGATCCGATGGTCCACTTCAACGTGGTTGAGAGATGAACGGAGCGGTCATTGACGAACAAAGTCGCTTTCGCTCATCCCGAATCTCTTTCAAGAGTTTCCCGCACTCTGCAAAGAACGCGGTGATGAACAAGATAGAGTATAACCCGACTACTCTCCTTAATGAACTACGACTTTCCAGTCTCTTATGAAGAATAAGGGGACAGGGTGATGGAGAGGCAAATCTGCTTTGCCCATTTTGAAGGTTCCGTATGGTTCATCCTCCGGGACTAAGTCTCAGAGCTCATCTTCCGGGCTTATGAAGACCCAAAAAAGAAAAAATAGGAGGAAAGGGAAGGCACTGCTGCACGACAAAGGCAAGGGAAAAGCCAAGGTTGCGAGATAAAGGAAAATGTTTCCACTGCAACATGGATGGGCATTAGAAGCGAAACTGCCCAAAATACCTTGCTGAGCTCAAAGAGAAGAAAGGTAAATTAGATTTACTTGTTCTTGAAACATGTTTAGTGGAAAATGATGATTTGACCTGGATACTTGATTCAGGAGCCACTAATCACGTTTGTTCTTCATTTCAGAAACTAGTTCCTTCAAGGAGCTCAAGAGGTGAGATGACGCTCGGGTCTAACGGAGACGCGTCTCACTGCAAATGCGATGGGAGATCCAAGCTATTTTTCGGAGATAGTTTTCTTCTATTAAAACATTTGTATATAGTTCCTAAGCTTAAAAGGAACTTAATTTCTATCTCTTGTTTAATAGAACTTGGTTATTGTATTTCTTTTTCAATTAATGAAGCGTTCATTTTGAAAGAGAGTGTCAATATTTGTTCTGTTAAATTGAAAAATGGTTTGTACGTACTGAAACCGAATAAAACTAAAGCAATTTTAAATCATGAGATGTTTAAAAATGCTAGTACTCAAAATAAAAGGCAAAGAATTTCTCCAAATAATAACACCTATCTATGGCATCTTAGACTTGGTCATATTAATCTCAACCGGATTGAGAGACTCTCCAAGAATGGACTTCAAAACAAGTTAGAAGATGATTCTTTACTTATGAAGTTTTGCTTGGAAGGTAAAATGACCAAGCGACCTTTTACTGGAAAAGGTTACAGAGCCATAAAGCCCTTAGAACTTGTACATTCGGATCTTTGTGTTCCGGTGAATGTTAAAACTCGAGGAGGGTACGAATATTTCATCTCTTTCATAGATGATTATTCGAGGTATGGTTATCTATACCTAATGCATCACAAGTCTGAAGCTCTTGAAAAGTTCAAAGAGTATAAGGCTGAAGTAGAGAATGCATTAGGAAAAACCGTTAAAGCACTTCGATCCGATCGAGGTGGAGAGTATATGGATTTGAGATTCCAGGACTATATGATAGAACATGGAATTAAATCTCAACTCTCAACACCTAATACACCACAACAAAATGGTGTGTCAGAAAGGAGAAATAGAACCTTGTTAGACATGGTTCGTTTCTATGATGAGCTATGCTCAATTGCTGCCTCTCGTTTTGGGGATACGCAGTAGAGATCGCTGCTTCAAATCTTGAATAGTGTTCCATCAAAAAGTGTTTGAAACACCTTTTGAATCATGGAAGGGGCGTAAACCTAGTTTACAACACTTCAGGATTTGGAATTGTCCGGCACACGTGCTCGTGACAAACCCAAAGAAACTGGAACCTCGTTCAAGATTATGCCAATTTGTTGGCTATCCCAAAGAAACGAGAGGTGGTCTTTTCTACGACCCACAAGAAAATAAGGTGATTGTATCAACAAACGCCACGTTCTTGGAGGAAGATCACATGAGGAACCACAAACCGCGTAGTAAATTAGTACTAAATGAAACTACTAATAAACCAACAAGAGTTGTTGATCAAGCTGGACCTTCATCAAGAGTTGATGGAGGAGCCAGCACCTCAAGTCAGTCTCGTCCTTCTCAATCGTTGGGAATGCCTCAACGCAGTGGGAGGGTTGTTTCCCAATCTGACCGCTACTTGGGTTTAGCTGAAACTCAAGTTGTCATACCCGATGACAGCGTAGAAGATCCATTGTCTTTTAAACAGGCAATGAATGACGTAGACAAGGACCAATGGATCAAAGCCATGAACCTTGAAATGGAGTCAATGGACTTCAATTCAGTATGAGAACTTGTAGACCAACCTGATGGGGTTAGACCCATAGGGTGTAAATGGATCTATAAGAGAAAGAGAGATGCAGCCGAAAAGGTACAGACCTTTAAGGCTAGACTTGTAGCAAAGGGTTTTACCCAAAGGGAAGAAGTTGACTATGAAGAAACTTTTTCTCCTGTTGCTATGTTGAAGTCTATAAGGATACTCTTGTCCATAGCCGCATTTTATGATTATGAAATTTGGCAAATGGACGTCAAGACTGCCTTTTTGAATGGTAATCTTGACGAGAACATCTATATGTCTCCGCCCGAAGGGTTCATAGCCCAAGGTCAGGAGCAAAAAGTTTGCAAGCTCAATCGATCCATTTATGGGTTGAAACAAGCGTCAAGATCTTGGAATATAAGATTTGATACTGCAATCAAGTCTTACGGCTTTGACCAAAACGTTGATGAGCCTTGTGTTTACAAGAGGATCATCAACGACAAAGTAGCTTTCTTAGTACTTTATGTGGATGATATCCTACTCATTGGGAATGATGTAGGATACCTTACTAACATAAAGAATTGGTTGGCGACCCAATTCCAAATGAAAGATTTGGGAGAGGCGCAATATGTTCTTGGGATTCAGATCTTCAGGAATCGCAAGAACGGAACGCTAGCACTGTCTCAAGCGTCTTATATCGACAAAATGTTGTCAAGATATTCGATGCAGAATTTCAAGAGGGGCTTATTACCCTCCAGGCATGGAGTTCATCTGTCTAGGGAACAGAGCCCCAAGACACCTCAAGAAGTTGAGGATATGAGACATATTCCCTATGTTTCTGCAGTAGGTAGCTTAATGTATGTTATGTTATGCACGAGCCCGGACATTTTATGCAAGTGGGAATAGTCGGTAGAGTACCAGTCCAATCCAGGTTGTAGACCATTTGGACAACAGATTAAAAATATCCTCAAGTATCTAAGGAGAACGAGGACTATACACTTATGTATGAGTCTAAGGATTTGATCCTCATCGGATACATTGATTCGATTTTCGACCGATAAGGATTCTCGTAAATCCACATCGGGATCGGTTTCACCCTTAACGGGGAGCTATAGTATGGCGAAGCATCAAGCAAGGATGCATCACGACTCCACAATGGAGGCTGAGTATGTCGTTGCTTGTGAAGCAGCTAAAGAGGTTGTTTGGCTAAGGAAATTCCTTACTGATTTAGAAGTTGTTCCAAATATGGAATCTCCCATCACCTTATATTGTGACAACAGTGGTGCGGTAGCCAATTCGAAGGAACCTCGCAGCCATAAGCGAGGTAAGCACATCGAGAGGAAGTATCACCTGATACGAGAAATAGTGCAACGAGAAGATGTGTGCGATCCACGAAGATCGCCGAGCACAATATTGTTGATCCGTTTACAAAGACTCTCACGGCTAAAGTGTTCGAGGGTCATCTGGAAAGTCTGGGTCTACGAGATATGTACATAGGCTAATCTAGGACAAGTGAGAGATATGTAATGGGGTATATGGATGCCCTAGTTTATTGTATTTCTACTGTTTTAGATTATGATGTACCCCACTAGAGTTTTAGTTCAAGTGAGAGTTTGTTGGGATTTGTGCCCTAAAACTCGTAGTTTGTAATTAGGTTCTAATTAATGTAATAAAGTGTTATTATTTCAATAAAGTGTTATTGTTTGTTTTATAAGAGTTTTCCTTTATTTAAACCCTAAATCCAATAAACTAAACATTCAAGGCTGTTAAATGAATCTTTAACTGAATGTAATGTACATAAAAATGATCTCGGTTCGAGATACAGCCTAAAGGATCTATAGTTAAGGGATAAGGTTTGGGTACCTTACCCTGGTTAAACTATGGATGTGGCCCATTTTGTATTTGATGCAAACACTGTGATCCTAACGTGTTCGTGTAGATGACATGTGAGTGGGGATATCCTATGTAATGAGATTACATAAGACCGGACCACGAAATAGTAATGTCTAGCTGTAACTCCGTTGACTAATTAGGTTTCTATTTCACTAGGATGACCTAGGAAACTTGATCTCAATCCTGAGCAGGTTACGAACTCCTGTTCGCGAGGGATTGTCCTTTGACTAGTATGGGTGAGAGTGGCGGATCACCAGACTCAATATGCCTACCTTCTTGGGGACAAGACCGAGTGAGCGATCGAGAACTTAACTTAGTAAGATGGAATTCACTCCTTCCCGCCTACTAGGGTAAGTAGAAGAATGTTCCCTGCTGGTGTCTCCGGACTTGAACAAAGGTCCGACCCTCTCATTGGCCCGAGAGGACTCTGCTTTGTTGGTAGGACCACAAACAAATTGTTCATTAGAGAAGCACTTTGGTACTTAAGGTACAAGATGTAACCCAAATAAAACGGTAATTTGACCCAGCTGGTGTTACGAACATTCGTGAAGGATTGACTTGTTGTTATTGGTTAATATCCATGGACACAAAAATATATCTGCAGTGAGAAGAGTGCAGCTGCGGGACTTTAGTGAAGTGTTCCCGCAGTTAACGAATGTTGATTGGGAGGTTAATGAGATTAACTGAGCAATCTCGTATCGTTGGAGCTTCTGATTTGTAGGTCCATTAGGTCCACCTTCTAGCTCGTAAAGGGTTGTTAGATCATTAGAATTTGAAATGTTCAAATTCATTAAGGAATAAACTTAGTGTATACTGATACAATATAATATATAGTTTTGGAACTATATATTATAAATTTAATGTGGATATGATTCATATTAAATTATGTGAGAGAATTAAATATTTGAAAGAGTTCAAATATTGAATTCAAGTGTGAATGTGATTCACATTTGAAAACTATAGGTTGAATTTAATGTGCACTGAATGTACATTAAAACTATAGGTTAAAGGGATAATATGATTAAATGAGATTTAATCCAAATTAAATATATGATATTTAATTTGTATTATTTAAATATGATTTAAATTAATAATTAAATTTGATTTAATTATTATATTATTATTATTATTATTTTAATAATAAATAAGGGAACGTGTCATCCAGACACGTTCCCCACTACCCCTCCCCTTCTCCCTATCGACAGTTTAACAGGGAGAAGGGGTTGCTCATTTGGTTGATCGATTGATTTTCAATTGACAGAAGGTAAAAATCTCTCTCTCTCTCTCAATCTCCAAAATTCCCTAATTCTTCCAAATTGTTGGAATCCTTCCCACAAATGAGAGATCTAAACACTCAGAGACATAGAGGATTTTCCAAGTTGGCGGTGTTCTGTTGCTGAAAAATAGAGAACTTTTGAAGTTCTTGAGTTGCTGAACATTGGAGCAAGGAGTTGTTGTTCTGCTAAACTACAAAGGTAATTCCTCCTTCTTTATTAGTTTAATTGTTAAACTTGTAGCATGTTTGCATGTAAAACATCCATGTCTAATTAGATTAGAGATAGTTTTATGCTTGTTCTGTATATTTATCAATGTACTGATTTTTGTTTTTCAATTAAAACAATCAAGCAAATTAACGATCCCAAACACGTTTCCGCTACTCAAGGAGATCCGATCTCCATCAATTTTAACTCATTGATCTTATTTGAAGTTTCAGGTTCACCTCATCCTTGCGTGCACATCAATAATAAACTGACTCCTCGGGACGCATTTCAAATCAACCCAAGGTACACAATTAACCATCATTATGCAATCTTTTGGTTAACTTTACTTACAACACTTTGTGTATATCTTACTCATATTTGTGTTTTTAAAATGTGCACGCCCTAACTAATAGAATCCAACAAATTAGTTTGAGGTTCGAAATGCATTTTTCCCTTAATGTAGACTTTCATTCTTTTCTATGTATACAATTTTTAGGGATGAACTTTGCTTGGTCATTGCTTAGGTGTATTTTTAATTTCCATGTGGTGTTTCCATTTATTCTACGTTCGATAATTTTTACTGCCATACTTTATATTTGTCTATGATTTTCGTACTCCTTTGTATACGTTGGACATTAATGTTGGTTCTCTTTATACCTAATCTTCAATAATACTTTCTCTTGATCATGAGAAATTGTTGAAGCATGATCTTATTTTTTAAAAGTAAAAATTCAGGGTTTTTTTCGAAACTGCTAATTATTGTCCTGTTCAAAGTGTTAAAAAATCATATATTTTAATGTTGATCTATAAAATTAATTGCATTTTCTAACAAATACACTTCAAAGTCGCATAGAAAATCAATTTCTACATCATTCATTTGAAAAAAGAAACTTCTACCTAATATACAATTTTCATAATTCGGAATGCTTTAAATTAATCCAACATATATACCATTTTCAATGTTTAAAATGTAGTCGAAAATACTACACATTAACCAATGATGCAGAGCTAAATTCTAAATATTTTATCATAGTCATAATCTTATGATTTTCAAACAAATAATAATTTTAAAAATAATAATATTGGCAATTCAACCTAAGCCCGAAAATTGAATTTCTATTTTGTACTTGGTATCGCCACAATTTGTTTTTTTTTTTTTTTTGAATAAGCCACAATTTGTTTTAACCATTATGGAATTGGTTTTAATAAGACCATTAATTTCAAAAGGCATATCCAAATTCTAAAGTTATGAACAAAATTAAGGTATTCTTCAATTTATCTTACACCCTAGACTTAACCCATCAACAATAACTTCATTTAATAGCCATAAATAATGACCCATTTACAACCCCTAAACCCTAAACCCAAACTAAACCCAAAAGCCATGCGCAAGACAAAACCCTAAGCCCATGAATCTCAAAAGGGCCTAAACCTGAAAACCATATAAACCATAAACAACCTAAACCCTAAAATCACCAAAACCCAAACACCTAAAATCACCCTAAACCCTAATTAAAGAAGAGATACTACTTACATCTTTTTGGTAGGATTGGCTGAACACCTACTCAACCCATATTTTACTACACTTGTTTCCCAGGAACTTTATGTTTATTTTCTTTAGATTATATTTTGTGAACTAATATTTTTTGTATACTTAAATTTTTTGGGGCATGCAAGCTAGGATTTGATCGCACACCATTTAATTCTATTGTTATGAATGAATGTATCAATGACGGGAAATAGTAAACACCCTTTTGACAAACCTTCAACAAGTTTGCTTTAGACATTAATAGTAAATTAATGAAGCTTCATAACAGACCATGATGTTTAATCATTATGCAAGTCAATGTTGTATACATTCATTAGACTAAAGTTATCATACAACACAAGTTCGGTATTCACACCTGAATTCAATGTTGGAACTTGGTGGTATTGTGTTTTGAAGATGAATGATTCAGATAGAATATCTAAAAAACATGAGTAAGATAAGAACTGACTATTCAAACTAGAAAAAAAAAAACTGCACCAGATATCACTGCCCAACTCAACCCAACTCTACACTCCAAATACAGACTTTCTGCACCTAACTCAACTCAACTATGCACCCCAAATATAGACTTTCTACAACAATTCAACTCAACTATGCACCTCAAACACGGATTTCCTGCACTCAACTCAACTCAACTCTGCACAACTCAACTCAACTCAACCCAACACAACTTTGCGCGCCAAACACACCCTTTGTGTGTTTTCTTTTTCTCTTTTTAACCTAAAACTAAAAGTGCCCTCAAAATAATTTTTTCTATTCCAAAATTAACCTTTCAAACTCTCTAAACCTCGTTTTAGTCCAACAACCTAATAAACCAAATTTTATATTCCAAAAGTTTGAAATTAAAGCTTTTGAAACTTGAGCGTTACAATTTTATCTAGTCTCCCTACTTCTTTTAGCAATTTATTACCACATCATACTAAATCATTACTCATTAGCCAATTGATCTATCATATTAACATTAGTATCGATCATGAAGTTTAGAACCAAAATACCAAATACATACTTCAAGAGTTTTTAAAATTTAAGAATAAGAAAGATCAATATTATTTATCAAAGTTTGTGAGATAAATTTGAATTTTCTTTTAATTGAGAAGGACATGTTATATGTTCAAAATTATACTTTCTATTTTCTAAAAGATTTCTAATCACAATAACCCTTCACACATAATCATATCTTAAACATCAAATTGAGTGTTGACTCCTTTTATAATTAGTAATTTCTCAAACAACTCTTTTGTCAAGTTTGATTGCAAAAGAAGATGATGGCCTGCACGAGTGATGCCAAACAAGTCAAGTTAAACAAACACAATATGGAAATAAATTGCCCATTAACATCACCTTCCCTTTTATAAATTATAAAATAAAATAAATTGTAATGTTCGTTTATGAACTTTAAATTTATTTTCAATTTATTTCTATATTTTTAAAAAGTTATTAGCATTTTTATACTAAGATGGTAACTTATTAAAGTTTCTCTTTCATCCGTTGAAGATTAAATCATCAATTTGAGTATAGCTCAATGACTAAGCATCAATTACCATTTCAAAAGTTTATAGATGGATCCTTATTCCATAATATAGTCAAATTGAGTTTCATGATGTGTTTTTTAATGGCAAGGGTTGAATTTTAACTCTAGGGTTACTTTTCTTTTGAAAGATCATTAAAAAAAATTCTTAAACTTCAAATGAATTCTAAAATATATAATGATACAATATTGATATTTCTTTTTAGAAAAAGAATGAGGTTAGAACTAATTTTTAGTTGAAATTTTGTGAATTTTGAAAAAGTTATTCAATGGTGAATTTGTGTATTGATCAATCTTTTTTTAAAATTGATTTTATTGAAATTACTAAATTTATAGATATTTTTACATCACTTTTCATTAAAATTAGTGGGTGAATTAATAAAAATTGATTATTGGATAAAAATTGAAACACTTATCTAAGTTTAGAATACAACTCAACAAGTTTCGAAATTAAAATTAAAAAATTTTCTAAATTTTTTGCTTCTTTTTCATTTTGATCTATAATCTATAATTCCATAAATGTTGCCATTAAGTCCTCAACATAAGATAAGATATGATTAAATGACAACAGGCCGTTCTTTTCAAAAGAAAAAAAATTGATAGTAGGGTGTTTGATCGACAAATTATAATAAGTGAGGGGCAATTTTTAAAAAAAAAGAACAGAAGAAAAGAGATAAATTTGAAATTTATAAAACACTGGTCATAAGAAAAATAGTATAGTATTTTCTTTTTGCATGGGAGTCATAAGACAAATAGTATAATATTTTCTTTTTTCATCTCATGCAAAGAATTTTGACATTTCTAGTTTTTCTTGTTCTATTAATCAAGGTAAAAAGGAGTAAAAAAATCTAGTTACAGCAGTAAAATCGAATACTATTTTGCATCAAATGTTACCGCTGCTGTTTTCATTTCAAGCAAAGCATTCTCAAAGCACTCAGCAAGAAATTCAGGGTCGGGAATGATATCTTTAGCCACGAGAATTTGCATTTCAGCTCTTCCAGCATAGCTCATCATATGCATCGTTATTGCCTACATCAAACCATTCATCACATTAGATATTAGGGGTGTACATAAGTCGGATTGGGTTGAGTTAGAGGAGATTTTTGGACCAACTCGAAAATTTGGGTTAGTAATTTCTTCCACTCAATCAACCCTATTCATGAGAGTAACCCAACCCAACCCAACCCAATATTTTCGGGTTGGATTGGGCTGGGTCACTGGCGTTAGTTTTTTTTAAATTTTTTTTTATAATGTTTTAAATTATTTAAAATATTTTTTCTTGAATTAATAACTAAAATCACATAAAATTCAAATATAAAACTTCAAAATTCATAACATTTTAACATTGGTTAGAAGTCTATAATAAAAACATAAGAAATTAACAAATAATTCATTCATAAGTATATATTTAATTAAAATAAAATTAAAAAAAATGTAAATTTTGGATTGGGTTGGGTCATCCCGAGCCTAAAAAAACCAACCCGAGAACCGACCCGAACTTTTCGGTTTTCCAAATTTCTAACCCAACCTAACCCTACCCAACCCTTACGATTTGAGTTGGGTAATCCGGGTTGCTCGGGTTACCGGGTTAGTTGTACACCCCTATTAGATACCACAAGTAAAAAAAAAAAAATTAACCTATCACAATTACTGCTATTCTAGTTAATGTTTATTTAAAAAACAATTACTTTAAAATCATTTCTAGTAATTTTTTTTTTAATTTTTGTTGTTGAATAGGATAAATGAGCTAAGAATAGGGGGAGAGAGTACATGGGACAAGCTTGTTGAAGTGGCTCTAATGTATGTAATGGGATTGCCTCCAATGCTAATCTCTTCTCTTGGACCAATCACATTTGAGATTGTGAAACTTGTATTGCAAATAATCCTGTAATTAAGGATGCAAGCTACCTGCAAAATTTGTAGGAATGTTTTTATTATCTCCCAAATAAAATAAAAAAAATAAAAAAAACCAAAATTGACCCTAAATTTTTTAATTTCATCAAATTTTACTCTAAACTTAAATAAGTGTTGTCATCTTCATACTTGGTTCAAATTCCACTCATTCGTCCACTAATTTCAATCAACGCTGACCTACGTTTTATAATTCATTAAACGCATAAGAAAAAAGCTCTTTTTTAATTTCAGGTTAAGATTGCAACACTTATATAAGTTTCAGGTGCAATTCGATAAAATTGAAAGTTTAGGTTCAAAGAATAGGAATGTTGCATTAGTTTTTCAAACTCGACATTCTTACCTTTGACCCCAAGCACGACATGACGAGGTTGCCAATTCCATATGAAAAATATGCCTCAAGAGTACGTTTCTTTCGATCGATCATCTTCTTTGTTCTCTTGACACATTGAAGAGGGTCAGATGTTTTCTTGTGATAGTATACAGGAAGGAGAAGAATCCCTAACTTGTTTCCCCATCGGGATCCCTTATTTCCTTTCATCATATCAGTTAAATCCTACACCATACACAACATAAAAGAGTTAAGCACTAAGAAAAAATACTCGTCGAGACTCGAACTTTGACCTTTGTTTCAAAGATATCTCTATTATTTCAAGAGTTTCGATATTATCTTTGATCTTTTATAAATGTTTCAAAACTACCTGGAGTAGAAATCATTACACAAAAAATTGGCGTGGTGATGACGTAAAATGATATGGTCGTAACTCACACACTTGTCTGGATTAAGTTTGAAGGTCAGAATCTTATTGTTATTAAGTTTCCTTGTTGATTGACTCGTAGGGTGATTTAGGGTCTTGTTCAGTTAGTCTCTTATTTATTTTTTTCTAAATTTTGCTGCATATTTGTATCTTCTCTGAGTTATGTTTGTTTATTTCCTTTTGGAGTTATTTGTTAGCCAATGTTAAAGTTATGATTATGTTGAGCTCTACACTTTAGCATTCAAAGACATCGATTTTTCGTCTAACATTCTATCGGTTTTTCTACTGTAAGAGTAGTTTTAAAATATTAATGAAAGTTTAAGGTTAATATTACCACTTTTGAAAAAATAGGAATATTTTTTAAACAGAGCAAGTTCAAAAGTTTTTTTTTTATATAATTTAGCCAAGAAAAAAACCCATAAAAAATGTAAAAAAAAAAAAAACTATATTATAACCTGCAATCCTGGTTGTTCTCTAAGATTAACCATGGCTACTCCGGTTAACTGGAGCCCTTCTTTCAAACCTGCATATAGAAGGTCAAATTTGATCAAAACGGGTTTGATAATTAATCGAACCATATTTGATAGGAAATTTTGCTTTTTTTCGCTAAATTTAGTTTTCGACGCCTTAAAATTACTTTTAAAATCTTATCTCATTTTCTTAACTAAAAAAAAAAACTAAAACTAAAAAATAAGAAAATGTTATCTAAATAGATTAGAAAACAAAGAAAATGTTTAGTAAAATAAAGAAATTTTTTTATTAATAATAAATTTCTAAAACCTCATTTAATTTTTAGTTTTTTTTTTTTTATTTTTTTGAAAATTAAATATTCTTTCTACCTATGTATTTCTTTGTTTTGATATCTACAATTTATTAATGTTTTCAAAAATCAAGTTAAGTTTTGAAAACTAAAACAAATAGTTTTTAAGAATTTGTTTTTATTTTTTAATTTGACTTAGAAGTCAAATATTTACCTTAAAAAGATAAAAATCATGTAGAAAAATAACAAGAAACTCAACACAATTTTCAAAAACTAAATGGTTATCAAACAAAGTCTTAATTATTAAGAACTTGTTTTTATTTTTGAAATTTAGCTAAGAGTTCATATGTTTCCTCAAAGGAAAATGAAAATTATTATAAGTTGTAAGAAAAAAGCACAATTTTTCAAAATAAAAAACTAAATGGTTATCAAACAAAACCTAATGGTCTGTTTGGTTGACAATCCGAAAACAGAAATTTGAAAACAAATGATTCAATGAAAACAAAGTTGTATTTTATGTTTTTAGATATGTGTTTGATAATAGATTTAGAAAATTGATTCCATTTTAAACAGTAGTTTAAAATGTGTTCTATAATATATTTATTGATCACAAAATTAGTTGTAGTTGGAAAACTAAATATTATGTTGAATATAAGACATTATTAATTAATTGATAAACTTGTATTTTTTTTATATAAATTTTATATAATTATTATTTTATAATATAATATTTAATATTTTATAATATATTATATTATACATATTTTGATTTAACAAAAATAAATTAAGTTTATAAATATGAAATACTATATTTATTAAGATTTATATCTTTGTTTAAAATAATTCTGCATTTTAAAATTTCAAATTTAGAATCTCGATACAATGAAAACATAAAAATGTTGTTTTCAGAATTTCTGCTATTTAAGTCACAGAATCCAAAAATAGTTTTCAAAAACAGGTATTCCAAACACGTATTTACTGAATTCAGTGAATTCGAAAACATAAAACAAAATTCGAATTACCTACCAAACAGACCCTAAACTTTTAATGTTGGGTTAATCGCTCATTTAACTTTCAATTTTGTGTCTAATAAATCTCTCTACTTTTCTTAACTCACCAATCAAATCAAAAGTTTAAGTTAATAGATTTGGATAAATTTAATTATATCAACATGGGTCACCTGCTCTAATATCACCTTAAATCACCAATCAAACTAAAAGTTTAAGATGATAGTTTGCGGTAAATTTAATTATATCAAGATGTCTAACAACTTTAAAAAGCACTTAATAGATCAAAAGCTTATCACACACAAAATAAAAAATTTAAGAAATATTAACTAATTTTAAAAATTTAAAGACCTACCAAACAAAATTAAAAAAATTCAATATCTAAGCGCGTAATCTAACAAAAACTAACCATGATTAAATTGGGGTTTAAATAATTTAGGCAAAATTTTTGGAGTTTTGGAAGATGGACAAAAAAACTTACCCTTGGATTGCCTGTGCTCCAAGTACCTGGATAAGCCTGCGCCTATCACGCTGAAAAGAACGTCATTTATTGTCTGCAAGCACAACTTCAATTCATTATCCACAATTTCTTTTCAAGGAATTTATACACTTTAATATTAATAAATAACTATCATTTTCGTCCTCCAACCTTAAATTTATTTCACTTTGATTCCTGACTAGGGGTTTACATAAGTCGGGTTGGACTGAATTATGTTAATTTTTTGGACTAACCCGAATTTTCGAGTTCGTCATTCTTCCAACCCAAATAACTCTATTCATGAGAGTAATCCAACCCAACCAAACATTTTCGAGTTGGATTGAATTGGGTCATCGAATTAACTTTTTTTTTTAATTTAAAATTTAAAAAAATCTAAAATTAATATAAATATTAAAAATTCAAGAATTAAAAAACTCCAAATGTTTTTATACTAAATAACAATCATAAAACTTAAATATTCTATTACAAATTTAACATTATCCCAAGAAACTTTTAAATAAACCGTTCTCATTTAAAACAAAAACTATTTGTTTTTCAAAGATTAAATTAAAATTAACCACTTAGTTTTAATTTATATTATGAAAAATTACACCCTAACGACTTAAAAATGTATTTTAAAAGTTATTAAATAATAAATAATTACGAAATTAAATAAAAATAAATTAAATACATGTATATATAGTTGTATGATAGGTAAAAAGATAATTTTTAAAATTAATAATAAGTTCAGATTGGTCGGGTCAACCCAAATAAATTTTAACCCAACCCAACCTGTTGGGTTGGTCGGGTTGTTCGAGTTATCGAGTTTTTTGCACACTCATACTCAACTCTTTTGAACTTCTGTTATTTGTTTTTGTTTTTGTTTTTTTCTATTTACGTATTCATTTGTTTAAATAATTGATGGCATAATAATGACAACAACTAAAATAATTAATATTTAAAAATTCAAGTCAAAATGGAACACACAAACCTTTGAGTCTAAAATAGACACCAAAATGGAAAAATTTCTAATATTAAGATGGCACCATACTTACTACTATTTTAATATTAGTGGACTCCACCTCATTTATAATAGACCCCACATCATTTTAAAAAAAATACTGGCGTGGTAAGCAATAAATAAGAGTAGTATAGAATCTTTTCCTAATTCTAAAATTTTGGATTTAAAAAATATATATTTTGGAGTAAATAAGCAGAATTAATTATGGTTTGAAGAGATAGAATATGTTATTTTAACAACTTTAATTCTTGTTTGGAATCATCCACATGTTGATTATCAAATGTTTTGTCCTAGAGTAGACTAAAATAATCTTTTCTTTTTGACAATATAAGGTAGCTGATTAAGGAAACGAAATATTAGCTCAAGTATAAATAAGGTAATTTAATTAAAATAGTTTTTTATGTTATAAAATAAAAAACAAAAATGTTTCATTAATCATAAATTTTTACTTATTTTGTTTCTGACCAAAATTATTGATAGTTATAGAAAATTTATTTTTGGCCAAAAGATGTTTCTTTTAAATGTTTATTTTAGTGACTTGAACATGTTCTCTATTTCTTTCTTTTTGGGTTTTGTTTTTTTGCACGAAAAAAAAACATTTTATCTGTTAGGTTAGTTGGACATCATTTTCATCTATAATTGAACATCATATTGCCTCAAACAAGCAATAATAAATTTTTGTATTCATAAAAAGAAAAAGGAAGAACAAAAATTATGCACTAAACAAAAAATCATTGACTCGTTTTCTTCTTCTTCTTATTATTATTTCACCTGAGGACACCTGAAAAGTCAATCCAACTGGAGAAAAATAAAAAGATGTTATACTTCTTGCCAATTTTGGTTCCATTATTATGGAAATGAAAGGAAATTGTCCTTTAGAAATTTATTTTAAAATAGACAAATGAAAATGAGACTCCAGATTAAAAAAAAAAAAATCATTTGACAACTTTGAAGCAGATAAGCTTATCATTCATTGCTTAATATATATATATATATATATATGCATATCAATAATCAAACTTTTTTTCTCAAAAAAAAAAAAAAAAAAGCAATAATCAACCCTTTTTTTTGTCTTGTAAATTATATATATTAGATGAAAACATAATAAGAATAAATGAATGAATAAAGCTGCTTCTTAAAGGGAAATAGGAAGTTTCTGTGGCTAAAAAATAAACCCATCTTAAAATCAACTACCAAAATAAAGATCCAATGAGATAATGGCTATTTTCTACACACGATAGGAATCAAAACCCATAAAGAAAAACACGTGTTATCGCAAAAAAAAAAAAAAAAAAAAAATGAAAGTCATACTTAAGAACAACCAATCTACATGAAAGATTTAATTTAAACTACTCTAACACTAGCTAACACTAGTTTGACAACCATCTAATTTTTAAAAATTAAGTTTTTGTTTTTCAATTTTTTATTATTAGAGACAATTAACTCTAAAATATCTCCAATATTGTTATTTTAGATATAAACCCTCGTGATTTTATTTTTGGTTCCCAAAAGGTTTCATAAGATGGCGTCCCCATTTATAAACTTGTGATCTTTTCCTTATCTGGTCAATGTGTGACTTTGGTTGCACTTCCCAAACAATTCCAACATGTACAATGAGTTTCATCTTTCTTTTAAGTAAAGATTTGAATTCAAAGCTAAATTTAAAAAGCAAAAACAAGTTTTCAAAAACTACCATCCAGTTTGATAACTATTTAATTTTTAATTTTTTAATTAAAAATTAAGCCTATAAATACTAATTACACCTATAGATTTTTTCTTTGCTATCTACCTTCTACCTATGTTTTCAAAAATCAAACCTAAGTTTTGAAAACTAAAAAAATAACTTTAAAAAGCTTGTTTATGTTTTTTAGAATTTGGCTAAAAATTCAAATATTTTCTTAAGAAATATGAAATTTATTAAAGAGAAATTGAGAGAAAATAAACTTAATTATCAAAAATCAAATAGTTACCAAATAAAGCTACTTTTAATAATTTTCTAAACTTGACTTAGGTTTTGAATACATAAGTTTAATTTTCAAAACCTAGTATTTATAGGTATAATTTTTTAACTAAAAATAAAAAATTAAGGTCTCGTTTGTAACTATTTGGAGGTCGTTTGAGGCATAATTTATAATAACTTGTGGTATAATAACCTATAAAGTACTTTGCACTCCAAATTTAGACTATTATAACTTCAGATTAAACAACTCTATATTTTAAAGAGTATTATATAATTTTTATATATTATTATAACTCATGTTATTATAACTCACTTTGTACTTTCTACTCTAAATAGATACTTAGTTTTTAGTTTTTGATTTTTGAAAATTAAGATATGTGTTTTCAAAAATCATGTCAAAATTTGAAAGAAAAAAAAACATAGTTTTCAAAATTTTATTTTGTTTTTATAATTTAGTTGAAAATTCAGTATTTTCTAAAGAAATATTAAAGAAAATGAAACTATTTATAGAGAAAAATAATCGAGAGTTTCAAAAAATAAAAACTAAATAGGTATCCGACCAAAACGAACGTTATCCTGCGGGCCCAAAGGGTTAAAAATATTTGAAACGAAAAATAACCAAAAAAAAATGTAATTTTTAGAAGAGACTCAAAGCCAAAGTTGAATTAATTTTGAAAGGTCCAACTTACCGCGTTAGGAACAGCTTTCTTCACCGCTTTCATATCCTCCACCGCAAACTTGGCCGTCGCCACTTTCCTCGGCCAGAGCTCCACTCCGTCGCCGCCGGAGATCGTCGTTTTCCGATCAGACAACCAAAGCGCCCTCAGTATAAACTCCCCCACAAACAAGAAGCTAAACCACACCGTAATCAACAGCTCCAACAACATCTTCGGTATTTCCGCCGCCCACCTCCGCCGCCCGGCTCTCGTCGCCGCCTTCGAATCGGAAACGATCGTCGGCAGCGCATCGGGATCGTCAATCCGGCGGCAGCACGTCAAGAACATCGACATCAGCGAGATCCCGTCGCCGAGCGCGTGGTGGATTCGGAAGATCACGCAGTTGTGCGCCAAAAGCAAGTGAATCTCCCAAAGAGGCTTATCGGCATCCATCGCCGAAGAAGTCGCTAAATCGGCCAAATACTCGTTCACCGCCTTGTCGTCGCCGGCTCCGTCTTCCAATACAGGATCAGAGACGACGATGACGTGGCGGTCAACTTCGATTGAAGTCCTCCGCCAGTACTCGACGCCGTTCCGGTCGCGAACTAGAAGGCTCGAAAACCTAGGGTGCTGAACCATTACGGAATCGGCGATTTGAGATTTGACCGAATCAACATCGATCGAGTTCCGAACTCCGACGACGCAGTGAATAATCTGGTTGATTTCAGGACGGAGAAAGAGGCGGCCGGCCGGCGTGAGTGGCTCGTCTCTCTCAAGATTGGACGAAATCGTCATTTTTGGGGCGAATTCGAAAGGGATTCGGAGAGGCTATTTGAATCGAAGTTAGAGGTAGATCAAAATCAGGAGATAGAGTGAAGAGTTTTGATGAAGTGGACGTTCCATGGAAATGGGTAGCAGCGGCAGTGGCAGAGGTCAACGTCAGAAGAGAGGCGTTGAAGAAAGGCAAATAAGGAAAGGCAAGGACGGGTTGCTGGAGAGACGAGACGTGGAGCTTTTTTATTATTCTTTTTTGTTGCTGATTTTTTTAAAAGTCGTGGTTCTCTTTTATTTCTCATGTATTTTTAGTTATATTAAATTATAACGTTTAAGTAGCCTTCCTTTCTCCATTAAAACATAAATTTAATTTGTCGATTCATAATCGTTTTGTTTTGACTGAAATATAGGAAATAATTAGGAAAATTGTAATCGATAGGTTCTAATTTATAAATATAGTAAGCTTTTTAAAAAAAATTACAAATATGATCAATATTTTAAATAACATTTTTTAATTCTCATTTTATCTTTAATTGAAGTTTGTAGACTTTTATCACAATTAAAAATCTATTAGTGATAGACTTCTATCCCTGATAGACTCTTATCACGGTTAAAACTCTACATAATTAGGAGTCCATTATAGATAAACTTTTATCTCTAAAAGATAATTATTATGGTTAGAAGTTTACAAGTGATTGAATGTAGTATAACGTAATACTGAAATAAGACTTGGAATAGGTTAATAGACTTTTATCACAATTTGAAGTCTAATAGCCCGTAAAACTGAAGTAAAACTTGGAGTAGTATGCAAGGCTTTAACTAGTATACTAGTAAGGTTTTATCATAGTCAAGAGTCTATTAACAATAGACTTTGATTGTTGATAAACTCTTATCACAGCAATATATGAAATAAACATCTTAGTGATAGACATGATAGGGTAACAATAGACTTCAATCCACCCTAGCTTATTTAAGATGAAAAATAATCTATATTAACCTAGATTCAAAATTCTAGTAATTCACAAGAGAGATCTTAACCATTAACATATACACTTCTATCAGTGATAGACTTCAATTACACATTACTCTCAATGATAGTGATAGAAGTCTATCAGTAATAAACTTCAATAAGAAGAGAGAACCAACACATATATAGAAGTCTATCATTAATTGTTAAACTTCAATCAGAAGAGGGAAACGATACTTTAAAAGTCTATGAGTAATAGTGATAAACTTATATCACTGATAGAGTTTTATCACAAGTGATAGAGGTGAGCAAAAAAAGACCGAAAACCGACACGACCGACCGAAACCGACCCAAATGAAGCGGTCGGCCTGGATTTATGAAGGATCTCATTGGTCGATTTTTGCCTTTTCAAAAACCGAATTTGGCCTTCTGATCGGTTTGGGGCTTTTTTTAATAATATATATATATATAAATAATAATAATAATAATAATAATTAAAAAAATAAAAAACTAAAAAATTTTCTCAAAATAATTAAATAATAATTAAGAATAATTATAAATTATTAAATAATAATAAAATAATAATTATAAATATTTAATATTTAATTAAATAAATATTTATATATATATATATATAAACCGAATAAATGATTGATCGAATCAATTTCCAATTTGGTCATTCAGTTTAATTTTGTAAGGATTTTTTTAAAAAAAAAAAGCCGACCGAATCGATCGCCTCTTGTCGGTTCGGGGTTCGGTTGGGTCGAAACCGACCCCGACCGACCGATGCTCACCCCTAACAAGTGATTGAAATCTATTAGGGGGTTTTTGGCGCGCAGAGTTGAGTTGAATTGGGCAGAGTTAGTTTGTCAGTGAGTTCAGAAGTCTGTATTTGGGGTGCATAGTTGGATTGAGTTGAGTCAGAATGTCTGTGCTTGGGGTGTTGAGTTTAGTTGTTAGGGGTATCTGATGTAGTTTTTTCTAACCTGAAGTAGAATGAGTTTTAATTGACTATTTTTGTTTCTTTTATTTTTAATTTTTATAGCCATTAATCTATAAACATATTTTTTTTTTCATATTTGTAACACTAAATTCAGATGTCCACTTCCATAGAAGTGATCTTTTTTTAAACAAAAAAAATACAATTTGTTATCTTTCTTTTTTTTTTAGAAATTGACTTTTTTTTTTCAAAATATAGGCAATATAACATTGTTTCCTCTTTTTGATATATATTAAACTTCTTTCAATTTATAGAAATCACATATTTTTAGTACGCATTGAACTTATTTCAATTGATAGGAATCAAATGTTGTATTGTTTTATAACAACAAATAACAATTGAGGAATGAAAAAAAGACAATGAATATATATATTTTTTCTTTAAACACAAATTGAACTACTATTAAAATAGAGAAATCTAAGGTTTCATTATCTAAACATATATTGAATTTCTTTGAAACTTACAAATGAGGAACTTATAATGACTTTTTTTAATTACTAATAGGGTCGTTTGTTTTAAAATACAATGACTATTACATTTTTGTGTTTTTTTTTTTTTTGAAAAAGAACATTGTTTGTTTACATTTGTTAAATCACATGAATATGACAATAAAATGACGATATATTTCAACATTAATGTCATGTAAAAGTGACATATTCACAAAATATTCGCAGGTTATCAAATACCTATTTACAAGATTCACAAAACATAATTATGGTATCAATGACCTATTTACATGATTCACAACACATAATTATGGTTCACATGCTGGGATATGTGCCCTAAACTTGTGTAATTTTAGTCAAAAGAATAAAGAGTTATTTGATTTGATAGAATTATCTTCTCGTTTTATAAATCCAATAAACTAAGCTCCAAGGTTATAATGAATCTTGAACATCAGTGTAGTAGACACTATTTGGATTGTGTTTAAGAGTATAACCTAAATTGTTTATGGTATAAGAATGAGGCTGAAAACCTTATTCTGGTAACATAATGGATACGACTCACTTTGTAATTAGTACAAATGAGGTAATCCAACTCAATCATGTGGATGACATGCGAGTGGGGGCATTATGTATGAAGAGTTCATACAAAACTGGATTGCAAATTATTAGTCTAACCAGTATAACACCGTTAACAGGATACAACTGATAATGTATAGATGGTAATTAGTGACTCGACCTGAATCCTGAGCAATAGGGGTGTATAAGTAACCCGGTAACCCGACTAATCCGGACTACCCAACCTAAACCGTAAGGGTTGGGTAGGGTTAGATTTTTTTTCGGTTTGGGTTGAGTTAGAAGTTTGGAGAACTGAAAAGTTCGGGTCGGTTCTCGAGTTGGACATTTTAGGCTCGGGTTGACCCAACCCAACCCAAAGTTTATACTTTTTAATTTTATTTTAATTAAATATATACTTATAAATGAATTATTTGTCAATTTCTTATGTTTTCTTCTAGACTTCTAACAAAATGTTAAGATGTTATGGATTTTTAAATTTGATATTTGAATTTTATGTGATTTTAGTTATTAATTCAAGAAAAAAAAATTTAAATAATTTAAAAAATAATTAAAAAATAAAAAAGTTAACCTGGTGACCCAACTCAACCCAACCCGAAAATATTGGGTTGGGTTGGGTTGGGTTACTCTCATGAATAGAGTTGGTTGGGTTGAAGGAATGACCAACCCGAATTTTCGGGTTGGTCCAAAAATCTCCCTAAACCCAACCCAACCCGGCTTATGTACACCCCTACTGAGCAAGTTAATAACTCCTGCTTATAGGGGTTTGTCCTTAGACTAGTATGGGTGAGAGTAGCTTGTAGCCGACTCAATAAGTCTACCTTCTCAGGGACAGAACCTCGTAGGTAGCTGGGGACTTAACTCTGCAAGACGAAATTCACTTATTCCTAGACTAAAGAATTAGATAGGTTGTTCCCTTAAGAACTGAGTCCAGGTCTTGAACAACGGGGCCTCGCCTTCTAAACTAGCTTAAGAGGGTTTTGAGTTTATGGTAGCACCATAGACTTGTTGTTCATTAGAGGATCAATGGTGCTTAAGGAACAAAGAGGTAATCACAGGGGTAAAACGGTAATTTGACCCAACTGTGATTATGAACAACCTGTGAAGGGTCGACTCATGGGTAATGATCATATCAATGGACACAATATAATCTACAGTGGGGAGAGTGCAACTACAAGTCTATAGTGAAGTGACTTGTAGTTAATGAATATTGATTAACCAGATCAAAGAGTTTGATCAGTTAATCTCACATCATTGGAGCTCATGAACTGTAGGTCCATTAGGTCCCGTTGTTGGCTACACATGGTTATTGAGGGTATAAAGTTAGGAATGAAATTGAAGTGTTCAATTTCATATATGAGGTGTTATATCAATTATATGTGATATAATTGATATAATATATAGTTTTAATGTGAATAGATTCACAAATTAACTATATACTAATGAGAGAATGAAGGAGAGATAGGATGATAATTTCCATCATATTTCCCTATAAATAGTTGCATAAGATGCAACCTTAGTGAAGACAATTGCATACAACCCTAGAATTCTCTCCTTTGTGTTGGAAAGAGTTCCAAACACATTTACAAAGGATCACCTCATCTCATCCTAAAAGGAACTCACCTTCCTCCCTCACCTAGAGAACAACGGAGAAGATCTAGTGGTGGATCTTCACAGGTTCAGGTTTGTTGTTGAGATTGTGATCGTTGGAGGAGAAACTCGTGAAGAAAGTGTTCTTCAAAGGTAAATTCTTGTTGTCCCATTTAGAATTGCATGCTTAATCTTTGTTATTTAGTTCTTGTTTTAGATCCGTGTAACAAAATCATGAACACGCGATTCACACAATCGCTTCCACTGCGGGATTCGATCCCTTCAATTGGTATCAGAGCGCCAATTTTGTTCTTGATTTTGTTCTGGATTTATCAAGAACAAAGGTGGGATTTACTGATTTCATGAGATGTATGATCGGTTTGACAATTAGATGTTTTCGTTTTTGGCACCATAGATTTACATATTTTATGTTGAATTGTTCAATGTAAAGGGCCTATTGTTTTGGACATTCTATTATGTAAATCGAGTCTGTAAGTCGGTGTCGATCGAGGCAAAGTGGTTGCTGAGAATAACGGAGCAAAAACGAGCAAAAACAGAAAGAGGTTGTTTGTTGTCTGCGTGCAGCGTTGCAACGTTGTTCATCAGCGTTGCAACGCCGCGCTTACGGATCAAGGCGCGTGACAAGAGGCAGCGTTGCAACGCCGAAAGCGTTTCACAACGCGCTTCAACGGGTAGAAACGGACAAGAAGCAGCTTTGCACCGTTGTAGGCGTTTCATTAAGGCTCAAACGGACGGAAACGTTTTGTTTTATTATATTTATTTGATATAAAAACGCTTTATATTAATTTTATTTAATTTTATTAATTTTAATTAATATAATCAGATTATATTAATAAAAATTAATTTTAGGGGTGTCATAAATGATTTAATTTTGCTATTTAATTTATGCAATTGTTGTATAATTATTGTCGCGCATAATGTATGCTATTCTTTTAGATATTCCACCTTAGGTTAAGCATTTTCATGCATCATTTATAATATAAAGTGTTATATTATATAGTTTGTATGTATTAAATATAAGGTGTTATATTAATTTATGGACAACATTGACATGCATATTTTTTCATGAGATGAATATGTTATGTATGTTTTATTATTCATGTGATGAATGATCAAGCATAATAACATAGAATTGCATGTCACCTAAGGTTAAATTCATTAGTTTTAAAATGTTTAGAACATGAAATTAATAGAGTTTATGTTATCTAGTTCTAATTAGATTAGAATTAGGAACCATGTAATTTATAAACAATAATTAAAAGAGTAACTCTAAGGAAGGTTCTGTCAAGGTTGTATTTAAGCGGAAACGGAACACCCCTACCTAGGGGGGCTTGAATATGACATTGGAAAAAATTATTTAATTTATGCAATTGTTGTATAATTATTGTCATGCATCATGTATGCTATTCTTTTAGATATCTCACCTTAGGTTAAGCATTTTCATGCATCATTTATAATATAAAGTGTTATATTATATAGTTTGCATGTATTAAATATAAGGTGTTATATTAATTTATGGACAATATTGACATGCATATTGGAAAAAATTATTTAAAATTGTAAAAACCAGAGATTAAACCTGTGACTTGAGGGAGGTTTATAATCTATTAACCACTATGCTATAAACCTTTTTTGTTATTTAATTTGACTTTTTTTATACATATTATTAAAGTTAAAAATGTTTTATTAGGGGTGTTCAAAAAATCCGATAACCCGACCAACCTAACCAAACCCGACGAGTTGGGTTGGGTTATGAATTTATTTGGGTTGGGTTGGATTCAAATAAATTAAAATATATGGGTTGGGTTGGTTCGTGGGTTCACCTAAAATTAATTTGTTTTGACCCGACCAACCCGAACTTATTATTAATTTTAAAAATTATATTTTTACCTACCATACAACTACATATGCATGTATTTAATTTATTTTTATTTAATTTCATAATTACTTATTATTTAATAACTCTTAAAAATACATTTTTTAAGTCGT
The DNA here is from genome assembly GCA_036507285.1 of Trichosanthes cucumerina. NCBI lineage: Eukaryota > Viridiplantae > Streptophyta > Magnoliopsida > Cucurbitales > Cucurbitaceae > Trichosanthes > Trichosanthes cucumerina. The sequence goes on along the minus strand of CM071836.1, from coordinate 10,941,632 downwards.
TAGGGTGTAATTTTTCATAATATAAATTGAAACTAAGTGGCTAATTTTAATTCAATATTTGAAAAACAAAAAGTATTTGTTTTAAATGATGACGATTTATTTATAAATTTCTTGGGATAATTGTAAATTTGTATTAGAATATTTAAGTTTTATAGTTGTTATTTAATATAAAGACATTTGAAGTTTTTTAATTCTTGATTTTTTATATTTATATTAATTTTGAATTTTTAAAATTTAATTTTTTTTTTGTTAAAAAAAGCTAACCCGATGACTCAACCCAACCCAACCCGAAAAATGTTGGGTTGGGTTGGGTTACCCTCATGAATAGGGTTATTTGGGTTAGAAGAATGACTAACCCGAAAATTCGGGTTGGTCTAAAAAACTAGCATAACCCGACCCAACTCGGCTTATGTACACCCCTAGGTTTAATATAAATAGTTATATTAGAAATCTTAGGATAAAATCGATATAAGAGTTATATTGATAAGTTTAGGTAAAACCATTAGTTGGGTTTAGCCTAGGTCAATTTCCTATAGAATTAAAGTATCCAGTGAGAGGAAAAATGTATATGATACATATAATTCCACTTACGTTTCTCCGGAAAGTTCACACTGTGAGACTCATACTTGGCCTCGTGGCGCAAACGGGAGCGTCCCCCTTCGGATGGTGTTTGTATGAGTCAATAGCAAGGTGAATGGAGATGGTACTTATAGTGAGTGAGAGCAGGTTTAGTGAAAACAAAACCTATGGTCTCTTCTCGCTTGCTCACACCGTAAGATCACTATGGTCACCGCTAATTTAACTCGACTGCACAATCCCTTCGGAGAGCTTGATCATAGGGGATCGAACACAGTGGACACCCGGAAGGGATACAGATTTCCTTAGTTTGTTTTTCAACCTAGTCCTTCCTTCGACGGATTTTGTTGGATGGGGACTCTGGAGTCTAAAGCGGTTACACTCACAACGTACATAAGAAGTATATGTATCATGACCAAATAATGGTAACTAAAACCTATGGGAATAAGAGTTATTCTGGCATTAGGGTTTGATCAAGAATGTCTTGATCCAGAGGAGCAGTGTTTTTTATTACCCTTTGGTGTCATACATTCTAAACCTTTGGAGTATCATTGCAAATTATTAATGACCTAGGAATCATTAGATAATTAGCTAAAATGTGATTGGATTAGATAGTTTTTTAGCGAGAACTTATACAAATTCTTTTTGTAAATTTAAGAAAAATGTCTAGCTCTATTATTTCCTTACTGAGTGCGAAAAAATTAACCGAAGAGAACATATGACTTGAAAAACAAACTTAACATTATTTTGGTAGTGGAGATCTTAAGTTTGTGCTGATTGAGGATTGTCCTCAGGTGCCAAGCTCAAATGCAACACGAAATGTTCGTGATGCATATGATCGATGAATCAAGGCCAGTGATAAGGCCAAGGTGTATAGGCTGACAAGTATGTCTGACATATTAGCCAAAAAGCACGAGGGCATGATGACCGCTAAGGAAATCATGAATTCGTTGCAGGGCATGTTTGGACAATAGACTACACATGCCCGACACAATGCCCTCAAGTATATATTCAACTCGAGGATGCCAAAGGGTTCATCAGTTCGGGATCATGTCCTGGATATGATGGTACACTTCAACATCGCGGAGTCGAATGCTGCTTCCATCGATGAATCGAGCCAAGTCAGCTTCATTCTGGAAACTCTTCCAGATAGTTTCTTACAGTTTAGAAGTAATATTGTTATGAACAAGCTTACTTTTAATCTTATCTCCCTTCTTAATGAACTCCAGACCTTTCAGTCTTTGATGAAAATTCAGGGACTGAAAGGTGAGGTAAATGTTGCCAGTAGGAGTTATCACAGAGGTTCGATTTTTGGAACAAAATCAATGGCTTCATCTTCTTCTAACCTGAAAGGGAAGAAGAAGAACATGAAGAAGGTTGGTAAAGGGAAACAAGTTGATAAAGCTGTCGCCCAAAAGGGCAAGAAGGTCAAGGAAGTTGCTGAAAAAGAAAAATGTTTCCACTGCAACGAGGATGGACATTGGAATCGAAATTGTCCAAAGTACCTGACCGAGAAGAAGAAAGAAGATAAATATGATTTACTTTGAATAGAAGCATGTTTAGTGGATAATGATAAATCAGCTTGGATACTTGATTCAGGCGCCACTAATCATGTTTGCTCTTCTTTTCAGGGAATTGATTTCTAGCAGCAACTACAAAAAGGAGAAATAACGCTCCGGGTTGGAAATTGAGTTATCGTCTCAGCTGTAGCAATTGACACGATGAAGCTTTTGTTCAGCAAGAAATATATGTTGTTAGACAATGTATTAGTGATACCAGGGTTTACTAGAAACCTTATTTCAATTTCTTGCCTCATAGAACAATGTATTTCTGTTTCATTTTCTTTAAATAAAGTGTTTATTTCAAAGAAATGTGTGGAAATATGTTCAACTTCATTAGAAAATGGTTTGTATGTTTTGAGACCAAATTCAGTCAAAACTATTTTGAACACTGAATTATTTAAAACAACAAACACACAAACTAAGAAACGTAAAATTTCTCCTAAAGAAAATGCTCATTTTTGGCATCTTAGATTGGGTCACATTAACCTCAATAGGATTGAGAGATTGGTAAAAAGTGGACTAAATGAGTTAGAAGAAAATACTTTACCTGTATGTGAATTCTGCCTAGAAGGCAAAATGACTAAAAGACCTTTTAGTGGAAAAGTTTATAGAGCCAAAGAACCTCTTGAGCTTATACATTCAGACCTTTGTGGTCCGATGAATGTTAAAACCAGATGAGAGCATGAATATTTCATCTCTTTTATAGATGATTATTCAAGATTTGAGCATATTTACCTAATGCATCATAAGTCTGAAACACTTGAAAAGTTCAAGGAATTCAAGGCTGAAGTTGAAAACCAATTAGGTAAAACAATTAAAACATTTCAATCAGATCGAGGTGGAGAGTACATGGATTTAAAGTTCCAGAACTATATGATAGAACATGGAATTACATCCCAACTCTCAGCACCCGGTATGCCTCAACAAAATGGTGTATCGGAAAGGAGAAATAGAAACTTGTTGGACATAGTTCGATCAATGATAAGTTATGCTCATCTCCTTAATTCCTTTTGGGGTTATGCAGCCAGACTGCAATATACATTTTGAACAATGTGTCATCAAAGAGTGTTTCTGAAACACCTTTTGAACTTTGGAAAGGACGTAAAGGTAGTTTATGTCATTTCAGAGTTTGGGGATGTCCAACACATGTGCTTGTTACAAACCCAAAGAAATTGGATTCACATTCAAAATTGTGCCTATTTGTAGGCTACCCAAAAGAAACAAGAGGTGGATTATTCTATGATCCTAAGGAAGATAAGGTAATTGTGTCAACAAATGCCACTTTCTTAGAGGAGGACCACAAACCATGAAGTAAAATTGTGTTGAGTGAGTTAGAAGGAACAACAACAAATGTTGCTGATAATGGTAGTACGTCAACAAGAGTTGTTGATACTAGATTGTCTGGTCAAGAGTGTCCATCTCAAGAGTTGAGAGTGCCTCGACGTAGTGGGAGGGTTATAACACAACCTGACCGTTATATGGGTTTATTTGAAACCCAAGTTGTCATATCAGATGGCGATTGTGAGAATCATTGACTTATAATCAAGCAATGGTTGAGAAAGACAAAGACAAATGGGTCATAGTCATGGACCAATAAATGGAGTCTATGTACTTCAATTATGTTTGGGATCTTATAGATAAATCTGATGGGGTAAAACCTATAGGTTGTAAGTGGATCTATAAGAGAAAGCGTGGTGTAGATGGAAAAATGCAAACCTTTAAAGCTAGACTAGTAGCAAAGGGTTATACCCAGGTTGAAGGGGTTGACTATGAGGAAACCTTTTTGCCTGTTGCTATGGTAAAGTCTATTTGTATCCTACTTGCCATTGCCTCATATTATGATTATGAGGTATGACAAATGGATGTCAAGACAACATTCTTGAATGACAATCTTGACGAGAACATCTACATGGACAAACCCAAAGGGTTCATTGAACCAAGACAAGAGCAAAAAGTTTGCAGGCTTAAAAGGTCAATCTATGGACTGAAACAAGCCTCTAGGTCATGGAATATAAGGTTTGATGAGCCAATGAAATCTTTTTGCTTATCAGAATGATGATAAACCTTGTGTCTACAAAAAATTCATCAATAGTTCTGTCGCATTCCTAGTTTTATATGTGGATGATATCCTACTCATTGGGAATGATGTAGGTTATCTTACTGACATTAAGAATTGACTAGCTATGCAATTCCAAATGAAAGATTTGGGAGAAGTGCAGTTTGTTCTTGGGATCCAAATTGTCCGGAATCGCAAGAATAAAACCCTAGCATTGTCTCAGACATCTTACAACGACAAAGTGTTGTTGAGGTTTAAGATACAAGACTCCAATAAAGGTTTATTGCCTTTTAGATATGGAGTTCATTTGTCTAAGAAACAGTGTCCTAAGACAACTCAAGGAGTTGAGGACATGAGACGGATTCCTTATGCATCAGCTGTTGGGAGCCTGATGTACGCCATGTTGTGTACTAGGCCAGACATCTGTTTTGCAGTTGGAATGGTCAATAGATATCAATCCAATCCAGGACTTGAACACTGGACAACGGTTAAAGCAATCCATAAGTATCTTCGAAAAACAAGGAACTACATGCTTGTGTATGAGGCTAAGGATTTGATCCTTACAGGATACACAGATTCTGACTTTCAAACTGATAAAGATTCTCGAAAATCTACATCAGGGTCAATATTTACTCTTAACGGAGGAGCTGTAGTATGACGAAACGTCAAGCAGGGATGCATCGCTAATTCCACCATGGAGGCCGAATATGTAGCAGCTTGTAAAGCAGCTAAAGAGGAAGTTTGGTTAAGGAAATTTATGTTAGAATTAGAAGTTGTTCCAAATATGAGTTTGCCTATCACATTGTACTGTGATAACAGTGGTGCTGTGGCAAATTCAAGAGAACCCCGAAGTCACAAGAGGGGTAAGCATATTGAGAGAAAATATCATCTCATCCGGGAGATCGTGCATCGAGGAGATATGATCGTCACGAAAATAGCCTCCGAGCACAATATTGTTGATCCTTTTACAAAGGCTCTCACGGCTAAAGTATTTGAGAGTCACCTAGAAGGTCTAGGTTTACAAGTCTTCCCCAACTAGGGCAAGTGGGAGTATATTGTACACAAGGTTTAAATGCCCTAGTTTATTGTATTTTATATTATTGTAATGTTTTATGTACTCCAGAAGCTTTAGGTCAAGTGGGAGATTGTTGGGATATGTGCCCTAAACTTGTGTAATTTTAGTCAAATGAATAAAGAGTTATTTGATTTGATAGAATTATCTTCTCGTTTTATAAATCCAATAAACTAAGCTACAAGGTTATAATAAATCTTGAACATCAGTGTAGCAGACACTATTTGGATTGTGTTCAAGAGTATAACCTAAATGGTCTATGGTATAAGAATAAGATTGGGTAACACCATGGATGCGACCCACTTTGTAATTAGTACAAATGAGGTAATCCAACTCATTCATGTGGATGACATGCGAGTGGGGGCATTCTGTATGAAGAGTTCATACAATACCGGACTGCAAATTATTAGTCTAACCAGTATAACACCGTTAACAGGATATGACTGATAATTTATAGATGGTCATTAGTGACTCGACCTGAATCCTGAGCAAGTGAATAACTCCTGCTTATAGGGGTTTGCCCTTAGACTAGTATGGGTGAGAGTGACCTGTAGCCGACTCAATAAGCCTACCTTCTCATGGACAGAACCTCGTAGGTAGCTGGAGACTTAACTCTTCAAGACGGAATTCACTCATTCTTAGACTAAGGAATTAGATAGGTTATTCCCTTAAGAACTGAGTTCAGGTCTTAAACAGCGGGGCCCCACCCTCTAAACTAGCTTAAGAGAGTTTGAGTTTATGGTAGGATCATAGACTTGTTGTTCATTAGAGGATCAATGGTGCTTAAGAAACAAAGAAGTAATCACAGGGGTAGAACGATAATTTGACCCAACTGTGATTATGAACAACCTGTGAAGGGTCGACTCATGGGTAGTGATTATATCAATGGACACAATATAATCTACAGTGAGAAGAGTGCAACTACAAGCTATAGTGGAGTGACTTGTAGTTAATGAATATTGATTAACCAGATCAAAGAGTTTGATGAGTTAATCTCACATCATTGGAGCTCATGAACTGTAATCATTAGGTCCCTCCGTTGGCTCAACATGGTAATATTGAGAGTATGATGGTAATTAATATTGAGGTAGGATGGTTCACATGTAATATATAGTTTTAATGTGAATAGGATTCACAAATTATCTATATACTAATGAGAAAATGAAGAAGGGATAAAATGATAATTTTCATCTTATTTTCCTATAAATAGTTGCATAAGATGCAACTTTGGTGAAGGCAATTACATACAACTCTAGAATTCTCTCCTTTGTGTTGGAAAGAGTTCCAAACACATTTTCAAAGGATCACCTCATCTCATCCTAAAACCAACCCACTTTCCTCCCTCACCTAGAGAACAACGAAGAAGATCTAGTGGTGGATCTTCACACGGTTCGGGTTTGTTGCTGAGATCGTGATCGTTGGAGGAGGAACCCGTGAAGAAAGTGTTCTTCAAAGGCAAATTCTCGTTGTCTCATTTAGAATTGCATGCTTAATCTTTGTTATTTAGTTCTCGTTTTAGATTCGTGTAACAAAATCATGAACACGCGATTCAGAATCGCTTCCGCTGCGGGATTCGATCCCTTCATCACAAAATATAAATAATGACCAACAATTGGTCGAATTTGTAAGTGGGAAGAAAGATTGTTGGAGTAGAGAGTAAGAACAATTAAGTACATGCGCATATCATATTATTTTGAACCATGGGAATGTCATCGGTTGGTGGAAATTATTGTTGGTGATACTTGTCGAACAAAATACTGTTAGTTTCTAGATAAAGTCACCAACGATGGTTGTAAATCGTCAGACGAGGTAGTCGACAATGGTCGTTAATGTCGCATATGGTCGTCAATAGTGAAGGTTGCCGGTAATGGTCGTTGGTCACCGAAGAAGGTCATCAGAGGTCGTTTTCGGTTGCCTAAGATGGTTGTCGATCACATCGATCAGGTAGTTTTTGGTTGTCGGAGATGGTCACTGGTTGCTAGAGATGGTCGTCGGAGGTAGTCTTCGATCGATAAAGAAGGTCATCAGAGGCGGTTGTCGGTTTCCAAAAAAGGTTTTTGGTTGCCAGATGAGGTTTTCGATCGTCGGAGGTGGTCGTCAGTCGTCGAATATGATCACCGATCGCCGGAGATAGTCGTCAAAGGCGATTTTCGATCATCAAAGATGGTCATCAGTTGTCGGAAATGGTCGTCAGAGGAGGTTTTTGGTCGCCGGAGATGGTCCGATTGTCAGAGATGGTCGTGGGAAGTGGTTACCGATCGCCGACAGTCATCGTTGGTTGTTGGAGAAGCGGTGACAAAATAAAGAACCACAAAATTTGCCAAATACTCACAATAATGAATATACAAACACACACTGCATAACAAGATTCACGACTAAACCAAGCAAAAGCCATAAAATATATAAATAAAAGAAAGAAATTGCAAAAGGATTTTCCCTGAATTTTTCGAAATCTCCTTGTAATTTGCATATCGATCAAGATCCTCCATCTCAAGAAATCTCCCCATAAACTCTGACGACCAATCAGGATCCGCCATTGCACAATTGGCGCCCATACTCTCACTCTCAAGAAGGAGAAAATTTCCTTTTTCGAGAGGAACCATTTCTTTCGTCCTAATTAGTTGGCTGATAAAATGAAATGGGGAGATCAAATTGTGGTCTAGTGGGATAAAAGAAGAAAATGACTCTCCAAAATTTTTTCAAACACCAAATTAATTTGTAATATAATGGTTTATTATCATCAAAATATTTGGTATGGTTTAAATTCGTAAAGCTAACCCTTGGTATATTTTGCAATCTTTAAAGGTTTAACTATAAACATATCATATGTCAAGGGTTGTACTTGATTTTTGGTTTTTACTCATTTCGGTACTTGTACTTTTAAAATGTCCATTTTTGGTCCATGTACTTTTGGCTACTTTTTTTTAGTACAATGAGTCTGGGGATTCGAACCACAGAACTCATGGTCGTTAACATATTCATCATGTCATTAGCTATGTTCTCTTTGGCATACTTTTTGCTTCCATTTATTTTGATCAGTGTACTTCCATAAAGTTTATTTTGATCCCTATACTTTTAAAAAATGACCAATTTAGTCCATTCATTTTTATTTTTTTCATAATTGTAATATGACACTTCATTTACTAGATTTTTTGAAATGTAAGAGTAAATTTGTTTTAAAATGTTTTCATTGGGTACAAAATTTACTCTTAAATTTTGCAAAGGGAGACTCAAGTGGTCACCTTTTAAAACTGAAGAGACCAAAATGAACGTTTTGAAAATGTAAGGTCTAAAATCAACTAAAATCAATAAAATGAACTAAATTAAAAGTATGAAGATTACCATAGACATTTTAAAAGCAAAGATATAAAAATCAACCAAAACAAAAACTACAAATTAAACCAAATTGAAATCAAGAATTTCAAGTGTTAATAAACTAGATTCTGAAAAACGGGTTGGACTGGGGGTGACGTATCGGGCTGGGCATTCAAAAGATCGGCCCAACATTTACCGTTAACGAGTTTGAGCCCAATTTTAAAACCAAGCCCACTACACCCAAAGCAAAACGGTGCGTTTTTGGCTCGATATGGTAGTCCCAAAACCCTAATCTGTCTTTCCCATATAAATTGTCCGCTTCGATTTTTCTTTGCCCACTCTCAGAACTTCCTCTCTCAGAGCTCTAGGGTTTGTAGCAGGAGGCGAACCAGGTAAAGTACTAGAACTCGGCAAAAATGGCTGCTCCGATCGAGTCGGTTCAGTGTTTCGGCCGTAAAAAGACGGCGGTGGCAGTGACCTACTGCAAGCGGGGTAGGGGTTTGATTAAGATCAATGGCTGCCCAATCGAACTCGTGGAACCGGAGATCCTCCGTTTCAAGGCTTACGAGCCCATCCTCCTCCTTGGACGACACAGGTTTTCTGGAGTCGACATGCGTATCAGAGTGAAGGGTGGAGGTCACACTTCTCAGATTTACGCCATCCGTCAGAGCATCGCTAAGGCTTTGGTCGCGTTCTACCAGAAGTACGTGGACGAGCAGAGCAAGAAGGAAATCAAGGACATCCTGGTCAGGTACGACCGGACTTTGCTCGTCGCTGATCCCCGACGCTGCGAGCCCAAGAAGTTTGGTGGTCGTGGAGCTCGTGCAAGGTTCCAGAAATCTTACCGTTGAATTGAATATGCATTTTGGGAAAGACTTTGTTTGGGTGGTTTTTTTGATGCGGGTCTTTTTTATGCTTTTGAATTTACAAGGTTATTTTGTGTTTTAATAACTCTTATCTATTTTCTGATAAAATTAGATTTTTTGTCGTAATGGTTTTGTCTATTTTGCTATTATATTATTTGGCATCGGAATGATTTTAGTTAATTGGAAGTCTGGTTTAGAATAGCAATATGAATGATAGGCATTTATTTCTTGTGAAGCTCTGTCATTCCTTGTGGTTCTTAATTCATAGTCTCTCCTTTTTGCAAATTCACGTGCTAGACGATGAAGTTCATTGACTTGGCTGTTAGTTTTGATATGCAAAGACCTTCTGATATGTTTTTGAAAACTTGTATTTGATTTGTGTTTATTAATTATATAACCCTTATGCCTGAAAGTGTTCGAAGATTGATCCTTCCGTATGTGATTTGGGTTATCACTTTGTCCTATCTGTATAGGGTCGTTTTAGCTCTAGTTAAATTTGAAATTGTAATGTTGCCATTGAATGTTTCTGTTATTATCATCATGCCTCTAGTTTCCACATGGAGCACTCGTTAATCAATGATTTCTTACCGATGGAACACTTGTGCTGTAGCTCACACTAAATGGGATTTATACAGATTTAGAAACTTAGGGGTTTGTAGTATAATGGATTCTTGGTCTTACAAAATAAAAGTCAGTCTGTTTGTTAGTCTGTAATTCAGTGCCCGTCTAGAATTTTGTAAATGGCTAAAACTGCTCAACTCAGTTTTGATCAGTTTTTATGTTATGAAACATTTAAGCGTCACTTGTCATGATTTAACCACTGGTTGTGTTTGGATAGAAATGATAACTTGCTTGCTAGTAGTATATTAATATCAATTATTGTCATTTCATATTCTGCCACATGATTATTTAAGTTGCATAAATCAGTGTTGCATTACTTTTTAATATAAGTAGTAGTTTGAAAATTCTTGATTAACTGAAGTATTGAATACATGTTCTGTTAATTTTTGTGCTTGCATGAATAAGTTTAGTATGCTAGCATTCCTTAATCATAGGCTGAAGGCCAATTTTAAGATCAATGAAAGAGGTTGGTTTTCAGTAGGATGATCTGCGTTCTCCCTGTTTTTTAACTTATACGAGTCAATGATTTACTAAATTTTTGCTAAATCAGGGGTTTGTTTTTTTGAGAATAGTTGCAATATAAACCCAGAGGACTCCGTTTTGTTTCTTCGATTCTCATAAGTTTTAGCTTCAAGAATTGCCATAGCTTCAACATTTAGGAATAGGAATTTCAATACATGAGGCTTTTTCAAGTAATTTGCAGCCTAGCGACGACAGAGTATTTTAGATTTGGTGTTGTCTAAGCGAGAAAATCATTTATTATGAATTACAAATAAGAGCGTTTAGCCTCTTTTTTAGGACTATTTGGTTTTTAGTTTTTAAAGTTTGGCTTGTTATTTAATTATTTCTCTATAACAAGTTTCATCTTAACTATTATTTTTAGTTGTTTAGTTGTCAAAACTTGGTTTGGTTTTTTAAAAACATCTAAAAATAGAAAACAAAAGAACTTAGAATTTATAAACTTAGTCTCGTTTGATAACCATTTGGTTTTTAGTTTTTGGTTTTTGAAAATTATGCTTGTTTTTTCACACTTACAATTTCTTTTCATCTTCTCTATAATGATTTTCATCTTTTTAGAGGTACTATTTAAGTTCTAGTCAAATTTCAAAAACAAAAACAAGTTTTTGAAAGGTTTTCAAAACCTAGTTTGGTTTTTGAAAACATAGGAAGAAAATAAATAAGAAAATATAGAAACTCATTGGTAGAAGTAGGATTTTTAAGCTTAATTTTTTAAAACCAAAATCCAAAAATTAAGGCTCTGTTTGACAACTATTTTGTTTTTGGTTCTTGAAAATTAAGCTTGAAAATACTACTTCAACCAATTGGTTCATACGTTTTCTTATCTACTTTGTACCTGTGTTTCAAAAACCAAGGTAAGTTTTGAAAACTAAAAAGAGTAGTTTTCAAAAACTTGTTTTTGTTTTTAGAATTTAGCTAAGAATTCAAATGTTTCCTTAAGAGAGATGAACCCCATTGTAGAGAAATTGGGAGAAAGTAAGCTTAATTTTCAAAAATAAAAAAACAAAATAGTTATTAAACGGGAGCTAAATGGTTATCAAACGAAACCTTAATTTTTTAAAACTGAGATAAAGTTTTAAAAACTTAGTTTGAATTTTCTTTTTAAAAAAACTTGGTTTGAATTTTGAAAATATATATAAAAGTAGATGACAAACCCAAGGAAATCCATATCTAAAAGTTGAATTTAATAATGTTAATTTAAAAAAATCAAAACTAAAAACCTAAGAGTAACCATCAAAAACTTGAAATTGAGTTTAATCTTTTCCCCACATCAACATCGAAATATGATAACAATAAATTTATTTAATTCAGCCACATTATCATAAAAAAGTTTCATATTAATTACAAAAGTGCCACTCTAAGAATGAAAAACTGGAACTAACCTTAGATATTTTATAATTGGATTGAATTTAGTCTATATCTATAACTCGTTCCAATTAGTAAGGGTGAGCAAAAAAAGATCGAAAATCGATCCGACCGACCAAAATCGATCGAACGGACTTCGGTCGGTCTGTGTATTAAAAATGTCGGTCGAAGTCAGTTTTGTCCTTGATAAAATCAACCGGTCGTAGGTTTGGAGAAAAACCCCAAACCGATCGAACCGACTGAAATGAAATATATATAAAATAATAATAATAATAATAATAATAGAAAACGGCAAACATTTTTACATATTTTTTAATTAAATAATAAAACAATAAATAATTAAAAAATAATTAAATAAAATAAACCGACTAACCGATTGGTCAGTTTGGGTCGGTTTAAGGCTAATTTTTTTTAGGAATATTTACACCAATGTACATCTTTATAATACATATTTACATTAATATTTATAAACGTATACTTAATGATTTTTGGTCATTTTTACCCTTTAACTCTTCGTATTAAATTTGTAGTAACATTTATTTATATTTTATTTATATTAGATATTATCACATAATTATAGGCTTTATTGATTATTCTTTCCATATATGTTAAATATACAATTAATTATACTTTCCTTAATCATTTATGGTCATAGTTTCCATTTTCACAGTTATTTCATTTATGAAAAAATAATATTGTATTTTCGTTTTTCATTCCTCCATTTGCTTTCAGAACGTGTAGAAATCATACTTTTCATTTCTTCTTCTATTATTTGTGTTTGTTCCTATGGGTACGTTCAACCTCTCTTATTAATACAACTGTTATTCATTTTTTGTTTCTGTTCATTTTTCGTATGGAATAATATAGATATTACATATATCTTTCATTATGTATATTGTTCCATATGTTATATGACGTGCGTTGGAAGGATTCTGAATAAATATTAGAATCATGTATAAACTACATATACCGCCATGAACAATAGATATTCTCAGTCGAATTATCTATCTATCATAACATTAATTTATGATAGATAGATGTATATATTATATATTAAATTCTATATATCAAATATTAACCATCTGATGTATTTTATTTCAATTCTATAGGTAGTTGTGTTTTACCTATCTTTTTGGTGGATCTTGGAATGAGTTTGTTACAAAGTATTTGAGATATCGTTACACTATGGAATGACATTTATTTAATTACAATAATGTATCATGGAAGAGTTAGGCAATATAGGTCATGTTGACTCAACCGATATATATGTTTGCATAAGCTCCTAATATTTCAAATCTATTAGGGATTGATATATATTATTAATATACAACAGTATATTCACATATTTTTTTAAATATATAGTTTCATATATTATATACCTAACAAGTATGTACCACATATTATGTTGTATAGGAAATTGGTCGTGTTTGTCCCACTATTGCACAATCTTTTGTTCAATGTCTTAATTTCTTCTAATGGGGTTATTCAGTGCATTACAGACTTTACATATTTGTCAACTAAATAGACGACAAAATATATCGAGATGATTGACACACTAATGTTCTTGCCTAAATAAATCGTCTTGGTGTTTTACCCTCATACTGCAATTTAAAAAATATATACCATTGTATATATATATATATACCTCATATTCTAGTGTGATAACCATATTTTTGTCCTAGTCGTTTAGATATTTATAATGTCCATATATATAAAATATATAGTTGTTTATGTGTTTCAAGCAGTAAAGTATAAGAAAATGAGAAAACAGAGAGTCATATTCTTCCTTCATTTTACAAGAAATCCAATAGGAATATTGTATATAATTGTAATAAAACTAAAAGCAAGTTAAAAATGAATTCAACAATAAAAATATTTTCTTCATCTTCTTCCAATTGCAATAAGAGAAGCTTTTTTGTTTTGGTCTAAAATCATTCAATCTCGTTCTTTTTTTCAGTTTTTTTCTTCTAAATTTGTTTCTTCAATAATGAGTCAAAACTCATTTTCTTATTTGAATTTCATCTTAATAAGGGATTTAGGAAACAATTTATTTTTTCCATATATTGTTTTTTTTTTATTAAAAAAAAGCTATCAAATTGAAGTTTGGGGTGTAATAATAAAAGACGTACAACATTTTTATAAAAAATTAGACTTAATTGTTCATTTATGTAAAAAAAATGATTATTAGTTTGTATGTAAATTGAATCTCATAAACAGACTATCCATGTAGAAATCCCAAAATCTCGCATAATGATACTATTGTATTTTTCCTTTTTTGAATTTATTTCTAATAAGGTATTTGATAAATCATTGAGGTTTCCATATATTGTTTTTATTTTTGTTAAAAACTGTAAAATCGAATTTAAGGGTATAAAAGTAAAAGACTTACGACATTTGTGTAAAAAATAGACTCAATTGTCCATTTATGTAAAAAATAGTGAAACTGAGTTGATTATGTAAATTATATATGCCTCCTAAATAGGCTATTTGTGTAAAAAAAAAGATTTTTTTTACAAAAAAATCGACCGAAGCGACCGAATTTGGTCGGTTCGAGGTCGGTTGGGATCGAAAACCGATCCCCACCAACCGATGATCACTCCTACCAATTAAAAATAAAATATTTCAATTTGGTCGGTTTGGAACCTATTCATTTTATTGACGTGTTAAAATTTGGAATGAGAATAAATTATGAGGCTCATCCCAAATGGAACAATTTCATTCTCATTCTTCATTCTAAAAAAGTGATCAATCTCATTATCATTACATATTTCGCGAGATCTACACTATTTTTTTTGTTTGTTTGTTTCTTTACACTATTTGCCCTTTCACTCTCCTTTAACCTTTCAGTCCAACACAAGAAAATTATAGCAATGAAAAATGGTAAATCTGATCAACAAAGTCCATATCAAATGCATCTTCACAGAATTAGAAACACAAAACAGGAAAAAAAAAACATATAAATCATATTGTATGTTCATCCAATAGCTTATTCGAATCCTGGAATTTGGGTTTAAAAGAAAATTTCCAAACAAAAAAGCATCTTTGCCATATCCAAAAACATCAATTTATACAAAAACTTTGTTCACTCTCGTGCTCGTTTTGGGTCTCATTTGGTCTGCTACGCTCTTGCTCTTGTCATTCTTTTTTTTTTTTTTTCTTTAGTCTTTGGGCTTTCTCCGGCTGAATTTACTCTAAATATTTTCCATTTCAATAGAAAATCTTAGGCCCCGCTTGGTTCGTGATCCGTTTTCATTTTTATGTTTTCAAAAATAAAAAATATAAGAGAAACGATAAAAATGTGTTTGGTTGCAATTGTTTTCAAATACAGTTTTAAAAAACAACTCCGAAAATGGCCTATTTTCAGAAACGACAAAGTGTTGTTTTCTTTGTTTTCAAAAATTATGAAAACAATGAATCAACTAATAAAAAAAATCAATTTTCATCAAAACTAACTAGATTTAATATTACCATTTATCTTTTTTCTTCAAAATTCATAAACGTACTTCTATCTACAAAGTCGACCTATTTTTAAATTTTTATTACAAAAACCACAAAAAAATAAAGATGAACAAATCAAAGTTATTGAAAATATTTATGGATGATTATACTGTTGATTTAACTAGCACAATATTGTATAAACATTAATCATTTTGGATAAATGGTTTCTTTTTCTTTCTCTAACTCGAAAGATTTTCTTTTCATTTTTATGGTAGAAAAATTTTATTTATTTTATAAATTTTATCGCTTGTATTTCAAAAAATAAAAAATCTTGAAAACTATCTCTCCATCTGCTATCTTTGTTATCTCTACAATCTTCATTTTCCTTCACGATATTAATAAATAATTATATTAGTTTTTCATAAAGAGTTGATTATATGAAACACATATTAATCTTTTTCAACATTTTCAAATTTCAACTAAACACTGTATTCAAATTTTAAATTCAAATTTAAATTTTTTAAATTGGAACCAAACGTGTTTTCAAATATAATGAAAATAAAAAATTTATTTTTGTTTTCGGCTGAATTTTTCATTTTCGAAAAAAAAAAATCGAATTACAAATCAAATAGGGCCTTAGTAAACAAAATGTTTTCCCATTACGTATTTTGAAAAAAAAAAACCACCAAATTGAAATTTAAATTAAATGAATGAAATTCAAGATAGACAATATTTTAGTTTTTAAAATTGTACCTTTTTTAATTTAAGTTTAGGTATTAAAAGATTTTCAATTATAAAAATTTGAATAAGTAAATAAAAATAATAAAAAAGGACATTTTAATTCTTCTAACATATTCTTTAGTTAATGTTCTGGTAATTATCTATATACATTCATTCTAATTTCAAATAAAAGTAGACAATGTCAATGAGTTTCTGATTTTGATTCCAAATAATTTTTAATAAACAATATCAAAAGAATAACATTTCCATTCCGATTTAATTTTATTTTGATTCTTGGTAACGAAATGAGGCCTAAGTTTCAAAATGTCACACTTTTATTGTTGAATTTTGAATTTAGCTTCCATTTCTCTCTAAACAACGAAATATTATACTTTTACTTTTGAATTTTGAGTTCAGTTAATTTAACAAAATTATGATGTTGCATTTTTTAATTAATTTTAATTATGATGTGACAAAATAGTGACTTTCAAATTATTATTTTGGGTGACATGAAATTCGTTTCAAACTAAACCAAACTTAAAGAGTAAAGTGATATTTTGAAACACACCAAATGGAAACTAAATTCAAAACTCCAACGTAAAAGTATTAACATTTTGAAACCTAGAAACTAAATGAAACTAAACTAAAAATATATAAGGGCAAAAGTGTAACACTATAAAACCTATATACCAAATAGATATTGAGGATCCCACATTGAAAAAGTGGGGAGTAATCTCACAATATATAAGATATATGAGTTACTCCTCGCATTATCAATTAGTTTTGAGATGGAAACCTATATAATCTAATATGGGATTAGAGTCCATTAAACCCAAACCGTCATGAACTTAGGGATCATTTGATAATGTTCGTATTTTTTTTTCTTTTTTAGAAATAGAAGCATTTGGTAACCATCTTTTTTCTTGGCTAAGAATTTAAATATTTTCATAAAAAAGATGAAATTCATTGTACATAAATGATGAAAAACAAGTATAATCTTCATAAACAAAAAACCAAATGGTTATCAAAATGAACCTAAGTTTCTTGTTTTAATTTTTGTTTTCTTCCAACACGTGAATAGACGTATTATTTTATCATAATTTATAAAATAATATCTCGATATTTAATTTTAAAAAAACTAATTTTTATTTAAAATGTTTACATTCTTAATTCAAAAGTTTAGAGAACCATAAATAAAAAAGGATTATGAGACATATTTATGTATTTTTGTTTCATTAAAAATGAAAGTGCAAAGAACAAGAAATAGTTGTCATTAACAAAAAAAAAAAAAATAGTTTTGTTCTTCCTTATTAAAGTTGAGGAAACAAGAAATAGGAAATATTATCAAATTCAACAACTAACTAATACTAATTAAATACAAGTAAAAGATCAATCTACCTTTACAAGATAAAAATTCAAATCAAAATATAAAATAAGCTTATTTGAATAATATAAGTTAATACTTAATTTCAATTTGGTCTCCACAAGTTGTCACCCTCACATCTTGTTACCATATTAGATATGCAACACATTTTTTTTTATTTACATGCCCATAAGCTATTATATATATATATTTATTTAATTAACTTTGTTAGTTGAATATACTAAAACTATGAATAAATGAATGAGTTTTTCTATAGATAAAAACCAATTCATAAGTGATTTATGCGATTCAACCAAATTGTAAAAATTAAATTGAAACTTCTAATTTTAGAACAAATGGAAACTATACTTAAACCACAAAAACTAAATTAAAACTTGTAAAACTACATAAACTAAATTAAAATTAAGTCTAAACATAATTTAACCTCAAGAAACTCACAATTGATAGAAAAAAAGAAAAAGAAAAAGAAAATCAACCAAAATCCCAATGATTAAACAAGTCGGCAAATGAAGGAGCCAAAAAAATGAGAATGAGACAGTGGTGGACTTGTTGGAATTAATATAAGGTTTGATTAAGCCTACAAAGTGCGGGCCCACCACAAACTACTCTGTGGACAACAGAGCAATCATGGCTCGCCACGTGTGTGGAACAGAAGGTGACGTGTCCTAATTTGATACATCAAGCAAAAGGGCTTTAGCGGAAAATGGGAAGAACTAGCTTGTCTGCCATCAAACTTAAATACCTACGTCCTACGTTGGATTCTCTTCCACCACTTTGGTAAACCCTAAAACATATATATGATTGTTGAATTGATATTTTTGTTTTTGATTATGTTACCAATGAATGTTAAATTAATGGTTGAGACATCGAAACATGGTTTTTGTTTTCTTTTAATAAATAGAGTAGTAGCGTCTAGCTAAACAAATTTAGAAGCTTGTTTAGCCTAGAGTCATTTATTTGTTTTGTTATGTGGGAATACGGAATCTAATCTAGAGAAGAAAATTAAAGTTTCAAGTTTAACATTGACGTTTGTTGTCAAAATCTGGACAGAAAAATTCATATGGCCTTCACGTGACAATGAAGTAAACCGAGCCCTACTCCCATTTGACCTTCCTTGAAGTATCGTTTGGAGACTGAGTGATTGAACTTATATGTCTATGGTCAATCTATCTCATGTGTTCATGCCCATGGCTCTGCAGTTTTGGAGTCTTGCCCTATGCCTAGGGTCAAATTTCAGGTCTTATGTCTAAGCCCCTTTACTCCATTACTTTTGGGAAATCCATTTCAGCTCAACCCTTTCGGTGCCGAACTCAAGCTTGATAGGTAACCTTAGATGGTCGACTAAGGCTTCCCGCAATAAAATCACCAAAAGTAAACTTCCTTGGAGGTTTAACCGATTGCTCTTGCTATGGAGGTTTGTTGTCTTCCCTTAGGGCATTCACATTTCGAATCCCTAAGGAAAGTTAGCTCCTCATGAATAAAGCAGTAAAAGCAAAATCAAACATAACTTGCGAAAACAAGATCCTAAGCTTTCTCTCTCGATCTACCATAGTTGAGCATGAACCGAGAGAGCCACTTAGACTGCTAAAATAAAGAAATTATTGTAGAAACAAAGAACACTTGTGAATCAAAAGAACAACAAACTTTTATTAAAGATAACACATCAATTGTTGCGAAACAAGGGTTACAGAACTAAAATAAAGCTACAGAAATCGAAATCTAGATCTAATACAATCAAAACAGAATTGTAGAGGTTTGAAACTGGAAGCTGCAACTAGTAAACTAGATCTACTGCTTGATAAAGAGGTAAAGAAAATTGGGCAGAATGACGACAGTAAGCTAAAGACAACAACAACCAAAAAGAAATTAAAGAACTTAAGGAAAACCCAAAACAGAAAAATGGAATCTCCTCCTAAGACGAGCTCTCTTTTGACGACTCCCTCCTCCAAAATATATAGGGTTTACATGCTATGGTTTCCATCATGGTGGGTCAACTTATCTTGCTGAATTTGTGGAGAAAATCGGAATAAAATCTCCCAAAATAACGAAATTCCCGAACTTTCTGCGTTTTTCTGCATTTTCCAGATCTGCGTGCTACGCAATTGCGTCTAGTTGCGTGATGTTGCGTGCTATGCAATTGCGTCAGTTTGCGTAGCAGTTGCGTGTTGTTGCGTTCAAAACTAAAAAATATGATATTTTGCTTTCATCTTTGCTTATTTTTTCTCATTTTTCAAGAATCTTCGTCTCTTCCTTAATTATATGCAATTGACTCTACTTTATCCACGTTTTCCTAAAGAAATGAAGAAAACATACAAGTATAACTAAATTTAAAGGCTAAATAATTCTCATAAATGAGAATTATCACTCATAAGAAGGAGGTAGAAAAGAATTGAATCGGGCTAGACGAAGGTTGTTTGGACCAAAAGGAGAAGAGACAAGGCCCAAAAAAGGGCATTGTTGTGGGGTTTGCCTCAACCAAGGTACTGGCGATTCGTAGACTTTTAGCTCTGTTTTTCCTTTAATTTCTGTGATAGGGCCTCCCTAGGGCGTAATGATGAATCTGTTGTGAATTAGGAAGAGAAAAAAAAGGTGGAGCAAGCTGAACAAGAACCAGAAGTCACGAGGGAGTTGGGCTGACCCCTTGGTAGG
This sequence comes from Trichosanthes cucumerina, assembly GCA_036507285.1. Lineage (NCBI taxonomy): Eukaryota > Viridiplantae > Streptophyta > Magnoliopsida > Cucurbitales > Cucurbitaceae > Trichosanthes > Trichosanthes cucumerina. Next base: position 10,921,489 of record CM071836.1, on the reverse strand, counting down.
GTCGGCCTCGACCTAGGTGTCGCGTAAAATTATGAATATGCAATACCGCAGTGTACGGGTCAAGTTTTAGTATAGTGATTTATGAGTCCAAGTATCGTCCTCGGGATTGGGTTTCTAGATTAGTTAATTACTAAGATACTGATTCTCTATTTTAGCTAAAGAAACATAACATGGATATTTGGTTGAAAGTAAAAACAAGTAACAAACAAACATGTGGAGACACAAATTGATAGAATTGAGGGAAATGATTATACAAGTTAATGACTCAATTAACACATGCAATGAACCAATGAGATGAATTTATAAACAAGAAGTAGAATACTCAAGAAAATCTCTCGATTCTTAGTGAGCCTCACACATGCAATAAAATCCATAGTCTCCATATGAACCTACAACATGCATGGCATTAAGCAACTTCTTTATGCGTTTCCCTAAGATTTCTAAGTCATTCTCATGCCAGATTTCTAAAGGTTTTGACAATTTTGATCTAATTTAAGCTTTATCTCTCGAGTCCACTTAAATCAACAAATTAAGAAGTAAGGAACGAATTGCCAAAAATAAGGACAAAACATGCTTCATTACTTAGCAAGAAAGTCATAACAAGTAAATCAAATCCTAACTACAATGTTTAGCTACTCTAAATCACATGAAAATCAAACTAAACAAGTAGAAACGTCTTAGAACGCTATTACAAATTGAAAGAAAAGGAAATTAAACTTATGTGTCGATGTCGGTCCTTCGTCTCCGAGCTCCCGTCTTCGATCTCGAACCTCCACAAATGTTTTGCCTCCCAAAAACACTATTTTCTCTCTTCTTACAAGGTGTATTTCGAAAATAGGACAAAAATCCAAATTTGGCTCCCTTGTAATGAAATCATAATGATATATTTATAGATGGAATCGGTGCAGCGTTGCAACGCTACGTTGCACCCTAAGCGGCTGGTAAATAAGGAAATAGTCGACGGCGTTGCAACGCTGAGGACAACGTTGCAACGCCGCTACCCTAACGCGCGCACCCTTATCGATCTGGCGTTGCGACGCTGCAAGGCAGTGTTGCAACGCCCTCTGTGCGGCTCCTCGTGCATGCCTTCTTATCGAGATAGCGTTGCAACGCCCTAAGGCAGCGTTGCAACGCTATCGCCTGTTGTCTTCAATACAGCTTCACAGCACGCTCGGCGTTGCAACGCTATGGACAGCGTTGCAACGCCATCACTTCGGGTCATCATGCTTGGATTGATCCTTTCTCTTCCAATTGGTATTCTTTTTAGCTCCAAATAGCCTCGTTTTGATCCCGAGTGATCCAATTTGTCTCCAATAGCTCCGTTTAAGCTTTTAACCTGAAATTGAATGAATTAAACACGTAAAAGCCCTGAAATCATCATAAAACTAGTAATAATTAATCCTAAGGATAGCACATTTTGTGTGCTATCAAACACCCCCAAACTTAAACTTTTGCTAGTCCCGAGCAAAAACAGAATTAAACATCGATTGTTCTTAAACATACATTTGATTCAAGCCTAAAAATTTAAGAGAAAATCTAGCAATCACCTAAACATTCAAACATAACACTTGACAAGCAAGCAATTTAAAACTTTTCCTAAGTGTTCCTACGTGTGTGTGTGATTAGCCTATGTTCCTTCATTCTTACTAAGCCCGGATCAACTTTATTAGGCTCTCCATTCAACTTCCCCTACACACTGGGTCTTAATTACTAATCTTTGAGCCTCCCACATTCAAGAACTAAATAACTCTACTCAAAGACTTACTCACTTTTTATCATTATTTTTTTTTCTATTTTCTTTTTTTTTTGTGTAAGGACACTAGCTTTCACACATCCACTGCAGGGACCCTTACCCAGAGCACTCGCTCAATGAGTGGCCTAACTGATCACAGTGAAGGTAGCTCTTTTTGCCCTCACGATTTTTTTTTTAACAAACAAACAACAAAAACAAACTATTTCACATATTATACAGATCATGCACTTCATATTGTTATTCACCATATCCTGCAGTTTAACTCTCAAATCAGTTCTCAGACCTATCGAGGTGACATCAAACTTCTAAACCTAATAACTTTGTTCTAAGCATTTTAAAACTACAGGAACACAAGCTATGTGCATAATAATGCAGGAGAAACTTAAGAAAATATTTTAAATTAACTCAAATTCATGTCATGCTCTCAAGTTTCAGCAGAATCACAAAGATTTCCAATTATATCTCATCCTAGGCTATCATACTCATACTTATGTAAAAGATCAATCAACAATTCAACACATACTCAGGACAGTCACAACAAATAAACATATCCCACCCCCAAACTTAAACTAAACATTGTCCCCAATGTTTGCAGAATTAAGCACAAATTAAGTATAAGGGTAAGAGTGAACAATACTGTCCTGGGTAATGGAGATCTTTCTGAGTTTCTTGGATAGCCAAAGCATGTGTGTCGGAGTTTCTCGGAACGGGAGCATGGATTTCAACGAAGAAATGCATCATCACAACCTACAAAGCAAAACAAAAACTAACTAAGAATTGAAAAACAACAAACTAAAGGCAAAGAAAAGAAAAAAATGAAAAAGCTTGGGTTGCCTCCCAAGAAGCGCTTTCTTTAACGTCTTTAGCTAGACTGTACTCCCTTAAGGTGCTTCCTTCCTTGCTTGCAGTGCCTGGAGTGATGTGTTCATTTGGCTAATCTGGGTCTCTATATTCTTTATTGCAGCTCCATGACTAGTGACAATACTAGATAGACTGGTGACTGCATTCTCTAGTTGGTTGGACCGACTTTTGGATTCAGCTATGAAGGAGTGCAATGTGTCTTCCAGGGATCGTTTCCTCTCTGATGTAGAAGCATTCCCTGTAGGAGGATTCAACACATTTTTGTTGTTAGCATAAGAAAAATTTTCATGATACCTCAACCCTGGATTGTAATGTGTTGGTAGGTTATTCTGAGTTTGATTTCCTCCATAGGTGTTCCTTCTGTTGTTCAGGTAGTGCAATTGCTCCATAGTGGATTCTCCATTAGGCTGGGAGCATTGAGAGGACATCCCTTTTTGTGGTGATCCTGTAAAATTATTCAGAGCATGAGTGAGAGATGCCATATGAGATTTAAGGGAGGTTACCTCATCCAGCTTGATATAATCCAACTCATCGGCTTAGATCTCATCATTGTCTGTAGGCCACCGGTAGTGGCGAATCGACACTTCCTCGAGGAGGGCACGTGCTTACAGCACGCTCTTTGCCATGAAAGCCCCTCAAAGAAGGTGGCATCCGAGAATGGTCCCGGTCTTACCTTCCAGTCCATTATAAAACAGCTTGTACTGGAGCCAACTGGGTAGTCATCTTTGTGGGCACCTCCCGAGCATGTCCTTGTACCTTTTCCATGCCTCGAATAGGCCGCTTCCCTCCCTGCTTTGCTGAATGTGCCGGGCCTCGGTCCTTAACTTTGCGGCCTTTCACTCGGGTGGGAAGAATTTGGTCATGAAGGCTTGGGCCACTCCTCCCGTGAAGTGATACTACCCGAGGAAAGGGACCCTAGCCATTCTTTGGCTCTACCCCGCAAAGAGAAAGGAAAAAGACGTAAGTGAATACTATCAGCAGAGATACCATTCATTTTAAATGTACCACAGATTTCTAAGAAATTTTGAAGATGAGAGTTAGGATCTTTACGTGGCTAAGACTCTGAAAGCACCTTCCCTAACCATCTCAGATCGGCTTCTATCTTAAGTTCAAAATTATTAGCATTTATAGGGCATGGACTATTCCACCTTTACTCGAATTAAACACAGTTGGAAATACTCCCGATAGGTTTAGGGTTATTGATGAGCTCCTGATCGCCCATAGTATGCGTTTACGCCTTTCCTTCCCTTAGGAGTCCCCTACAGGTCCTCTCGATCTCCGGATCAAAAGGGTGCAAGTCTGCAGCTCTCCCCTTGGGCATACACTTGGAGGAACAAAAAGAAAGAAATTAGACAAAATACAAAAGGAACTAGAAAATAAAACAAAAAATAAAGACATGAAACATAAAACTTGGGTTGCCTCCCAAGAAGCGCTTTCTTTAACGTCTTTAGCTAGACAGTGACTTATCAGGGCACATAAAATTGCTCATATTTTTTCGGACCTTTCTTGCTCGAATCGATATAGCCTTCTAAGTCTAAAAGGCTATCCTGCTTTTTCTGGGCACCAGAGAGAGAATTATTTTTAGTATTTTTGTTTAATGAGATGAAAAAACTGAAATCAAAGCAAGACTCGTGAGAATAAGCAAATGGTTATAAAAAATAAAGAAAATTTTTGGGGATAAAAGGAAAGAGGACTTCTCAGCCTCTAACTCTATTACCTGGATCTCCTCTGTGGAGCTAAGTGTATCACCACTGCCTTCCTCACTAACATGATCATGGTGTGCCTCAGTCTCCCCCAAACTATCCTTATTATCATCTGAACAAATCCTCCTAGGTGGCATCTCCTGAGTGGTAAGGACAAGAAATTGCTCCTGTAAGGCCTTAAGGGAAACCACTAGCTGGTTAAGGTACTGAGTTCTATCTTTCACTATTTCCCAAAGTCCTACCACCTCGGTTTCTAACCTATCCAACCTCTCTAATTCACTATGAACCAAATTTTTAAATTTCAATTCTAAGGTATATTCCGCCAATTGGTCCAAAAGAGAAGATTTTTCTAATTGTTGGTTAGGGTGCAAAAAATTCTGGTCCCAAGTGCCTAAATAACTACCCTCACGTGGATTTTCATAAATGTCAGGTACATAATAGTGAAAATTAGACACATGGTGTTCAGATAAATCATGATGCACATACCTAGGGTCCTGAGAGTGACAATAGAATGGTGGAAACTAAAAATCATGCGAAGTCATAATAATAATAAAAAAATTAATAATTCAGATCAAGACTTCTACACAATAGCAACACAACCAAAACAGGGGACAAAGACTCAAAAACACAAAACTAAAATAAAACAAATAAGGAAAAAAAACAAACACACAAAAAGAACAAATAAGGAAAAACACACAAACAAACTTTAGTCTAAAATTTTAAATTTTCTCCTAATATTAATTAATCTAAATAATCGTCATTCCCCGGCAACGGCGCCAAAAACTTGTCGCGTAAAATTATGAATATGCAATAGCACAGTGTACGTGTCAAGTTTTAGTACAGTAATTTATGAGTCCAAGTATCGTCCTCGGGAATGAGTTTCTAGATTAGTTAATTACTAAGATACTGATTCTCTATTTTAGCTAAAGAAACATAACATGGATATTTGGTTGAAAGTAAAAACAAGTAACAAGCAAACATGTGGAGACACAAATTGATAGAATTGATGGAAATGATTATACAAGTTAATGACTCAATTAACACATGCAATGAACCAATGAGATGAATTTATAAACAAGAAGTAGAATACTCAAGAAAATCTCTCGATTCTTAGTGAGCCTCACACATGCAATAAAATCCATAGTCTCCATATGAACCTACAACATGCATGGCATTAAACAACTTCTTTATGCGTTTCCCTAAGATTTCTAAGTCATTCTCATGCCAGATTTCTAAAGGTTTTGACAATTTTGATCTAATTTAAGCTTTATCTCTCGAGTCCACTTAAATCAACAAATTAAGAAGTAAGGAACGAATTGCCAAAAAATAAGGACAAAACATGCTTCATTACATAGCAAGAAAGTCATAACAAGTAAATCAAATCCTAACTACAATGTTTAGCTACTCTAAATCACATGAAAATCAAACTAAACAAGTAGAAAACGTCTTAGAACGCTATTACAAATTGAAAGAAAAGGAAATTAAACTTATGTGTCGATGTCGGTCCTTCGTTTCCGAGGTCCCGTCTTCGATCTTGAACCTCCACAAATGCTTTGTCTCTCAAAAACACTCTTTTCTCTCTTCTTACAAGGTGTATTTCGAAAATAGGGTAAAAATCTACCAAATTCGGCTCCCTTGTAATGAAATCATAAGGATATATTTATAGATGGAATCGGTGCAGCGTTGCAACACTGAGGACAGCGTTGCAACGCCGCTACCCTAACGCGTGCGCCCTTATCGAGATAGCGTTGCAACACCCTAAGGCAACGTTGCAATGCTATCACCTGTAGTCTTCAATACAGCTTCACAACACGCTCGGTGTTGCAACGCTATGGATAGCGTTGCAACGCCATCACTTCGGGTCATGCTTGGATTGATCATTTCTCTTCTAATTGGTATTCTTTTTTGCTCCAAATAGCCTCATTTTGATCCCGAGTGATCAAATTTGTCTCCTATAGCTCCGTTTAAGCTCTTAACCTGAAATTGAATGAATTAAACACGTAAAAACCCTGAAATCATCATAAAACTAGCAATAATTAATCCTAAGGATAGCACATTTTGTGTGCTATCACTAGGCTAAGGCCAACCTGGGAACTTGGGCCTTGGGCCCAAGTTTCCTCCTTTTAATTTACATGGAGCCCATGTTCCTTTGCTCTTTAGTCCATTTTGGTATGTATTGTCTCATGTTGAGTTCTTCTTTTTATATTTGCCCTTCATTTCCTTTATATTTCAAAATTGTCCTTATGATCAAATTTTACTCATAACATCAACCCTTACTCGATCTCTAATTAGAATTCATGTTCATGGTATGACTTATTGCGTATACGCCTAAAGTATGGGATTCAATTTGAGAGTATAATCCTTTTATTGGTTTTAAATATAACGCTCTTTAGCACTCCAAAGTCTTACTTTGGATTCTTCTTAGGATCTGCATGTCAAATCCATGAGGTTAGACTTAGTCTTCCATAAGTCTAAGATTCTTCTCTGAGAAGATGAATATCGATTCCACTGGAGACAATTTTTAAGTTCCAAAGTCCAATTTTTAAGCTCTAAAGTCTTGCTTTGGATTATCCTTAGGATTTTCAGGTCGAACTTCATGAGGTTGAACTCAGTCTTCCATAGGTCTAAGATTCTTCTTTAGGAAGATGAATATTGATTCCATTGAAGAAAATTTTAGGGCTCCAAAGTCTTGCTTCAGATTATCCTTTAGATTTGCATGTCGAACTTCGTGATGTTGAACTCAATCTTCCATAGGTCTAAATTTCTCCTTTGGAAAGATGAATATTGATTCCACTATAGAAAATTTTAGGGCTTCAAAATCTTACATCAAATTATCCTTAGGATTTGTAGGTCGAATTCCATGAGGTTGGACTCAATCTTCCATAAGTCTAAGATTCTTCTCTAGGAAGATGAATATCAATTCCAGTTGAGAGAATTTTAGGTTTAAAGTCATTCTCTTAGAAATATGGAAATCAATTTCTTGGAAGGTTTTTTAATATTCTTCTCTTAAAAAAATGATAATTGATTTCTAAGGAGTAGTTCTTTTATCACCCCTCTCTTAGAAAGATAAAAATCAATTTCTAGGGAGGTTATTCTTTGTACCATCAAATAGTGTTCCCTTTGTAGCTTCCTGGCCTCTCATGGTAAAAAATTCACCTCAACCTTGACCTCATAAGTGGGAGAATTAGATCTTTGGAACTATCGGGGTCCTGAGTTGGTTTGATTTTAGAAAAACCTTTGTCCATGTTCTCCAACTCAAAAAGTCCATGCAACCTTGTTTGATAGGGTCGACCTCGACCTCCTCTGCATTTTTCTGATTTTTGGATTGTTTTTATACTCCAGGTGTTTTTTTTTTTTAAAGGGAAGCATATCCCTTAAGCAACCCCTTAATCAAGGAGAAAGTTGTTGTAACAATCTCATGTTTGAGTACACACATTGTTACTATTCGGAAAAAAAAAACTTTTATTGACTTAATACTCAAATAAAGTATATTCTACCTGAATTGAAAAGAAAACTTTCCTATCTACTCGAAAAGGTAAATGGAACTTCTAGAATTCCATTGGGGAAGAGTTGAACTCGATCATGTTAGGATTGACCTCGACCATGTTGTGGTCATCCTCGACCATGTAGTGGAGAGGAGTGATTTCTTTCATATGTTTGGCTTCCTTTAATGTTGTAAAGTAGCATTCTCCTGAGACATTTTGCTCCTTTTTCACTATTATAATCTCATTTGGGAGTTGAAAATTTTAGCAATTTGTGCTTGTACAAGGTAAGTCTTCCTAGCATTATACATTATATTGTCATGCGATCTACAATTAGGAAGTTAATCATTTGGGTTATTGTATTTTGTCCACTTCCAAAGGTCACTTGAAGTTCTATGGTATCCTCTAGAGTTATTTTTTCTCCACCAAATCCTACTAATGGTGTTAAGCTTAACTGTAGTAGTTTACTTCCCAACTTCATTGCATTGAATGCATGGAAGGACAAGACATCAATTGAACTTTTACCATCAATAAGGATCCTATGGACTTTCATATTTGCAATTGGTAAGGTAACTACCAATTGGTCTTAGGGCTTTTTGTGATTAAAAGGAAGGGTAGGGGCATTTTAGTAATTTAACACCATTAGGATTTTGAGAAGAGAGTTTTTTTGTCCTTTTAAGCACGCTTATCGAGGCAACCCCATCTCACCACTTTCCTCTTTCACAACAGCAGAAACCCTAGCCGCCGCAAGCCCTCGCCGCCGACCGGAGCCTCGCCGTCACCGCCAAAGTCTCCCGCACGCCGCGTCAGCCGAAGGAGTCCGTGCAGCGCCGATCGAGTCGTCCGCCTCACCGCGCTTCACGCCGCAAGTCGCCAGCCGCCGCGTTGCACGCCTCAACAAATGAAGTCGCCGCCTCGCCCGGCGACGGCCGCTCGCTCATTGGCCGACTTCACGGCCGCGAAACCGCTGATCGCAGCGACCCGAGTCGTTCGCGCCACCGCCGACGGCGGCCGCGCCGCCGCCGCCAGATCTCGCCTTGACGCCGCCGACTACGACTCTCGTCGCTATCGCTGCCGCCGTCGAGCCGCCGCCGCCGCATCTCTCTCTGTGCCGCCGCCGGCCGATTTGATTTGCCTGGCGTGTCATTGATCCGTAGTGGTGAGTTTGTTACCGCTTGCAAATTGTAGAATTTCTTTTTGGGTCTAGTTTAAGATCGAATTGGTTAACCCACGGTTGTGTTAGGTGTTCGTTGAGGTTGTGGAAAAATTACAAAGAGAATCTAAGCGAGATATTCACTATCTCGTTTTTCTGCCAAGCGGAGGCTCAAGTTAGGACGTGTAGGAGGGGTTAAAGACTCATTTATCAACCGAGGTTAAGGTAAGGGAACCCATACGAGATTTCAAATCTAGACTGAAAAACTTGCTGAAATGCTCATATAGTTTGGAATTATGGATTTAAAGGCCATGTTGAATTAAGTTTTGTCTCCTGTTATACACTTTGAATGTTATGATTGGGTTGGACTGCCGACCATTCCAAAGCCATGATTGATAGATTATTGTCGTCCCTAAGGTTATGCATGTCGATTTAATGTATGTTAATGCCATGAGATTATTGTGTTAGAAATGTAATGATTGATGCAATTGGGGCCCTTATTATTGTCTTCTTCAAAACACATTTGCGAAAAGTCAGGTGAAATTTCCGGTGATGTTATTATATATTTTATGATTCTTGGAGTCGACCCATTTAGAGGCCATGTTCTGGGAGAAACTAGCTGTCCATCAGAGGCCGAAGAGGAAATTTAGTTTTAAATAAAAATGTTTGTAAAAGGAAATTTATCTTTAAATGAAAGTGTTTACGAAGGCCTGACAACTAAACTCTCAATAATGAATGAATGTATGAATAATGATATGTGAGTCTAAACGACTTAGGGTCGACCCAGAATGGAGGCCATGGAACATGATTTCCCACAAATAGCCGAAGAGAAAAGCCATGAATGTTTTTATGTGTTTTTGGGCCCATGTTTCTTGAGACCCCGGTTGTGGGGTCCCTTACTGAGTGTTATGAACGTAATACTCACCCCCATTCTTTTTAAAAAAATGTTTCAGGTAAGGGCAAGGACAAGCTGGTTAAATGACAGGGAACGCTACATAAGCCATGGGATAGGAGGAGCAAGTTCCGCAAAGTTTTATGTCTCAAGTTTTCGGTCATTTGTTTCTTTTTTTTTTATTAAAACATTCTTTCTTATGTTTCATTCTTTAAATTAAGTTTAGGGAGGCCAGACCGAGTTTGATTTTTGTATTAAAATAATGTTGTTTTCATTTTCCTTATTTAATTGGGATCCCAAATAAAATAACTACATTATTTTTATTTATTTCCACAAGCTTTTATTTTAAATCATTAGAGGCTTCAAACCATGCATGTTAAGTGAAGACTCTAGAATCAGGTCTTAGCGACTTAGGGTCTTTACAATTGGTATCAGAGCCCAAGGTCATGGGTTCTGTAGACTTACTGAATTGTAGATGACGAAATCCCATGGCTAGTAGCGACTCTCAGTCATTGCCAGGTTTGTTCCAAGATCCTTATTATTTTATTATTTTTATGAAGGCTAGAATGTTGTATGCAACCACGAGCATGTATGAGTTATGCTAGGGAAGTATTTATGTACTCTTGTCAAACTGTGTATGATGAAACCTGAGTCTATATCGCTATGATGTAGTACTGATGCCACCTAGAGAAAGAGGACGAGGTAGAGGACGAGGCAGGGGGCGAAGGGATGGAGTAACGGGCCCGCCCCCAGAATTGCCTGTGGGACAGGAGGAGGTTCCCCCACCTGCGTCGGATCCACCACAAGCCCCACAGAATAATCAGGGGAACATTCCTCCAGTCGCGTCGGCTATGGGCCAAGCCAACCCCGCGATGCCTATGATGATGGAGACTATGCAAGCAATGATACAAGCTACGGTGAAGTCTCAGTTGGCTCAGGTGGGCCAAAGACAAGTAAACGCGACAGTGGAGGCCCGGTACCTGAAGGATTTCAGGAAATACGACCCCTCGACCTTTTGATGGGTCTTCTAGAGATCCCACAGTGGCAGAACTGTGGCTGTCGTCGATAGAAAATATCTTTCGACTCATGAACTGCCCTGAGGAGTACAGGGTGTCTTGCGCCACCTTCATGCTGAGAGACGACGCCTTCATGTGGTGGGAGTCAACCTGCAGAACCAGAGGCACCGAAGGAGGTCAGTAACGTGGGCCTGGTTTAGGAGAGGCCTTACGGCGAAAATTTTATCTGTGGCGACCGCTACTGAGAAGCGGGAGGAATTTTTACGCTTTCGCGAAACAAGCGGTCCATGGAAAGCTACGAGCGGGAATTTTCGCGATTGTCGCGTTTCGCTCCCAAACTAATAAGTACAGAAGCCATGAAGATTGAACGTTTTGTTATGGGCTTGGATGCTAGTATCAAGGGCACAGTGCAAGCCTTGGAGCCTTCTGATTATGCTGCTGCAGTTAGAGTCGCCGAGTTTATAGGCGGCCAGCAGCAAGGAGACCAACAGGTGATTAGTGACCCAACTCAACCCCCCTCAGGTCAGAAGAGGAAATGGAATCAGACTAGCTCAAGCTCATACCGCCCCCAATAGAACTCCCAGGGAACAGAAAGATTCCGTCCAGCCACGGGTCAGAGACATCAGCCAGGTAGACAAGGAGGCAGCGGTGGGGACAAACCCCGTTGCAGCAATTGTAGGAGATCTCACTGGGGCAAGTGTTTGGCCCGAACAGGAGCTTGTTACAGATGTGGTCAGGAGGGGCACTTCTCTAGGAATTGCCCAAATAGGACAAATGACAGTCACCACCAGGGCTCTAGTGGATTGGGACCATCGAAACCAGGGATTCAACCAGGGAGGGCCTATGCAAGCACAAGTCGAGATGCCAGCAACACCGACTCTGTAGTCACAGGTACACTCCCGATACTTGGGCATCTCGCTTTTGTATTGTTTGATTCAGGGTCTACGCATTCTTTTATTTCTGCATCTTTTGTGAGCCAAGCTAAGCTTGAGTTAAAACCTTTGGCTGTCATTTTGTCTGTTGCCACTCCTGCGAGGGTGAGTTTGTATGCTACTGAAAAAGTTAAAGCATGTAAGTTGTCGGTCTCAGGCCACGAGCTAGAAGTGAATTTGATAGTTCTCGATATGACCGAGTTCGATGTTATATTAGGCATGGATTGGTTAGCACGAAATCATGCTAGTATAAATTGTTATCATAAGGAAGTGGTGTTTACACCACCTTGTCAGAAGAGCTACCGGTTCAAGGGAGCTGGAGTGGGGTCACACCCCAGGGTGGTGTCCGCGCTCAAGGAAGGAAGTTGATCCATCAGGGGGCATGGGGCGTGATGGCGAGTGTAGTTGACTTGGGGCACACTAAGGATGTACTGTCCTCGGTGCCTGTAGTTAGCGAGTTTTCAGACGTCTTTCCTGAGGATCTTTCGGGACTACCGCCGGTGAGGGAAGTGGATTTCAAAATTGAGCTCGAGCCAGGGACAACACCTATTTCTAAGGCCCTATACAGGATGGCGCCGGCTGAATTGAACGAACTTAAGTTGCAGCTGCAGGACTTGCTAGACAAGGGGTATATACGCCCTAGCGTTTCCCCATGGGGGGCGCCTGTGTTGTTCGTTAAGAAAAGGACGGATCTATGCGTCGCGTGCATGTACTACAGGAGGAGAATCGAATAAAGTCACGATCCAAGAATCGGTAGCCCTCTCCTCAATAGGCGACCTCTTTTTGATCAATTGCGAGGAGCTTATATTTTCTCAAAATTGATCCGAGGTCGCTACCATCACCGAGGATTAGGGAGGAAGACATTCCCAAGTCCGCTTTTTAGGTCGCGTTATGGACATTACGAGTTCACCGTGATGTCGTTTGGATTGACCAATGCGCCTGCGGTCTTCATGGAGTTGATGAACCGAGTATTCAAGGAATTTCTGGATACGTTTGTTATAGTGTTTATAGACGATATCCTGGTTTATTCAAAGTCCGAAGGGGAGCACAGAGAACACCTCCGAAGGGTTTTGGAGACCTTGCGAAAACACAAGCTATTTGCCAAGTTCTCGAAGTGCGAATTTTGGCTTCGTCAGGTGTCATTTTTGGGGCATGTGGTATCCAAGGCAGGAATCTCTGTGGATCCTGCCAAGGTTGATACAGTTATGCGATGGCCTCGACCGTCTACGGTTACAGAGGTACGTAGCTTTCTTGGACTTGCAGGTTATTATAGACGGTTTGTGCAAGATTTCTCCACGATAGCAATGCCCTTGACACAGTTAACCAGGAAAGGTACCGCTTTTGTTTGGGACGATACCTGTGAGGAAAGCTTCCAGAAGCTCAAGCAGAGCTTAGTTACAGCACCATTCCTTACAGTGTCAGATGGTACGAAGGATTACGTGATCTATAGTGACGCCTTAGGGAAAGGTCTGGGTTGTGTCCTGATGCAGCATAGGAAGGTGATAGCTTACGCGTCTCGCCAATTGAAAACTCATGAGAGGAACTATCCAACTCACGATTTGGAGTTGGCAGCCGTAGTGTTCGCACTTAAAATATGGAGGCATTACCTGTATGGCGAAAGGATCCAAATTTTTACCGACCACAAGAGCTTAAAGTACTTGTTTAATCAGAAAGAACTGAATATGAGGCAACGCAGGTGGTTAGAACTGGTGAAGGACTACGACGTGGAAATCCTATACCACCCAGGTAAAGCTAATGTAGTTGCAGATGCCCTTAGTAGGAAGCCAGTCCATTCTTCCTCTCAAGTCACCGATCAGGCGAAGTTGCAATCAGAGTTTGAGCGTGCAGAAATTGCAGTCTTGTTGGGCGAAGCAATCGCACGCTTGGCACGCATTGACGCTTCACCAACCTTGAGACAACGTATCATAACTTCTCAACCGACGGATTCCTGGCTTTTGGAGAAGTTCCGTCGGGTGAGCTCAGAGCAGGAACAAGAGTTTTCCTTGTCCTCGACGGAGATCGTTGTTTGAGGGGATTATTGTGTGTCCCCGACGTTGGGGGACTCAGAAACGAGATTTTAGCAGAAGGCCACAACTCACCATTTTCTATGCATCCTGGTAGTACTAAGATGTAGCGGGACCTGAAGCAACTTTTCTGGTGGCAGAATATGAAGCGGGATGTGGCGGATTATGTCAGTAGATGTTTGGTTTGTCAACAAATGAAAGCGCCAAGACAAAGGCCAGCGGGTCTGTTGCAACCGTTGGACGTTCCGCAATGGAAGTGGGACGAAATTTCTATGGACTTCATAGTAGGTCTACCCAGGACCTTGAAAGGGTTTACCGTGGTTTGGGTCGTAGTCGACAGACTAACTAAGTCGGCACACTTCTTACCAGGGAAACCCACTTATTCCACAGATAAATGGGCACAGTTGTACATGGAGGAGATAGTCAGGTTGCATGGAATTCCTGCTAAAATTGTTTCAGATAGAGACCCTCGTTTCACCTCTAAGTTATTGAGGAGCTTGCAGAAAGCGCTAGGTGTCACGGTCGTACCTCTCGGACCGTGCGGTGCCATGATTCATCCCTCGAACATGGCCAGCCTTAAGGGGAACTCCCGCCCCATCGTTAAGATCGCAACGCTTTGTGGCTCGCTCGTGTCTTAGGCGAGGTTCTTCACCTCAACCAAGCATCAAGTAAATAAGCGCGGAATGTAACTTGGTCGCACACGCCGCGCCGTCCGTACTTCTTGCACTCCTCGGCCTTCCCATGAGTTGGCTTTGACGGGACATTCTCGGATCGCCGGCCGCTAACGGGCCCTATATCGGAACCTCCACCCATGGGAAGGGGCGCGAATGTCGGCACACCTGCGCCGGCCCGACACCGCCCCCCTGAAAATCCGCTACAAAGGAAACGCCAAGAAACTTCTTTCTTGTGACGCTCGCCTGACCATGACACGCGAACGCGCTACGGGTGACTCACTTAGGCCCACAAGCCCGGGGGTGGTGGAGAGTCGACACCATGGTACCCCCTATAGTATATTATGTGAAATATTGGGTCTTCCTCCCTTGCACGTCATTTTGGCGAGGAGTCATACGCCCATACATCGACCCCTCCGACGACACGGTTGGCCCCAGTCTCACATGCCTTCATGTCCACCTATCTTGGTGTGTTAGATGATGCATCGTCCTCCTCGATCGCATCATGGCACGACTTGTCACTGTGAGGTTCACAAACATACGCTCTTCTAGTATGATTGTGACATTCTCCCCCACTTAATCTCGTCATCGTCCTCGATGACATACTCGGGGGTTCAACCCAATCATGGATTATAACACCCTCCCCCGCTCGAAACTCGGCATCGTCTCGATGCCTTAACAAGGCTAACGGACTTGCTTGAAAATTTGCGCTTGATTTTGGATACGACAATTCGTAAAACTGGTCACCACTGGTTGGTGGGCTATCCCTTCATGGGGCACTCTCTTCGCCCGACTCTTGGGGCTTCGGCCCGGGACTCACCAGACGAACCATGGTACCAAACCTAGGCATTCACTCGCCTGGTCACGGGAACGTGTCCCAACTCGGCCATCTTGGCCAGAACGCACGTATGTTCTGAGCGACTGCTTCAGCAAAGTCGGAAAGCTTCTCTGCCGCCATTGCACTCGTCCGGCCAACTAATCGCAGCAAGCCACACCGTGTGGCAACACAATACAGCGCCTCGGCGCTTCACAATGTGCTCACTCTGCTCGAGCACTTTCATAGTGGCACTCCTGGCCACACCGCAACGGTTGCGCACTCTTGGCGCTTCGATCGGGCACCACCGCCCGCACAACTCGCTCGTTGGCTTTCGCACGCCAACTGCTCAACTTGCGCACATAGGCGCTTCAATCGGGCACCACCGCCCGCACAATACGTTGGCTTTCGCACGCCAACTTGTTCAACTCGCGCACTTCTTGCGCTCACTCGGGCATCATTGCCCGCTACTACTCACTCGAATCGAACGAACGCCAACATTGTCCTCATACACCAAATCGCTGCCCATTCTTGCTTGACATATGATTTCTCTTGCTAACGCCAATTCAATTCTTGTCCGATCATAGCGCACACAAGGTTGGCTCGATACGAGATGTCACGGCCGTACCTCTCTCGGACCGTCGCGGTGCCATGATTCATCCTCGAACATGGCGGCCTTGCGGGAACTCCTGCCCCATCGTTAAGATCGCAACGCTTTGTGGCTTCGTCGGGTCTTAGGCGAGGTTCTTCAGTCCTCAACCAAGCATCAAGTAAATAAGCAGCGGAATGTAACTTGGTCGTACACGTCGCCCGTCCGTGTACTTGCACTCGGTCTTCCCATGAGTTGGCTTTGACGGGACATTCTCGGATCGCCGCCGCGCTAACGGCCCTATATCGGAACCTCCACCCATGGGAAGGGGCGCAATGTCGGCACACCTGTGCCGTCCGACACTGTCCCTTGAAAACCCGTTACAAAGGAAACGCCCAAGAAACTTCTTCTTGTGACGCTCGCCCCAGCCATGACACGCGAACGTGCCACGGGGTGACTCACTTAGGCCCACAAACCCAGGGGTGGTGGAGAGTCGACACCATGGTACCCCCTATAGTATATTATGTGAAATATTGGGTCTTCCTCCCTTGCACGTCATTTTGGCGAGGAGTCATACGCCCATACATCGACCCCTCCGACGACACGGTTGGCCCTAGTCTCACATGCCTTCATGTCCACCTATCTTGGTGTGTTAGATGATGCATCGTCCTCCTCGATCGCATCATGGCACGACTTGTCACTGTGAGGTTCACAAACATACGCTCTTCTAGTATGATTGTGACACTAGGCACTCAATTAAACTTCAGTACCTCGTTCCACCCTCAAACATACGATCAGACGGAACGTCTTAACCAGGTGTTGGAGGACATGCTACGAGCCTGCGCCCTTGACTTTCCAGGTAGTTGGGATGCCCATCTGGATTTGATGGAATTCGCTTATAATAACAGTTACCAAGCGACTATAGGTATGACACCATTTGAGGCTTTGTATGGAAGGAGATGCAGAACTCCCGTGTACTGGGATGAGGTTGGAGAACGCTAGTTGCTGGGGCCTGAGTTAGTCCAAGTTACAAATGAGGCGATACAGAAGATTCGAGTTAGAATGCAAATCGCTCAGAGTAGGCAGAAGAGCTACGCTGATTCAAGAAGGAAAGACCTAGAGTTCGAGGTAGGGAACCATGTGTTCCTTAAAGTGGCACCAATGAAAGGGGTTGTGAGGTTTGGTCGTAAAGGGAAGCTGAGTCCACGCTTTATAGGACCCTTTGAGATCCTAGAGCGGATTGGCCATGTAGCTTATCGGTTGGCATTGCCGCCATCCCTATCTTCAGTTCATAATGTTTTTCATGTTTCCATGTTGAGGAAGTACGTGCCCGACCCAACGCATGTGGTTGACTTTGAACCCTTGCATTTGAGCGAGGAGTTGAGTTACGAGGAACGACCAGTGCAGATTCTCGACAGGGACCAAAAGGTTCTCCGTAACCAAACTATCAACCTGGTAAAGGTTTTGTGGCAGAACCATGAAGCAAAGGAAGCTACTTGGGAGCGAGAGGAGGAAATACGCCCATAAACCAGGTTTGTGCATTTTGATTTTTGGAGTTATGTTTTTTTTTCCCTTTTTAGGCGATGGTTTAAAAATCTAAATGTATAATAGGTTTGACTTGGTCTTAGGGCTTTTTGTGATTAAAAGGAAGGGTAGGGGCATTTTAGTAATTTAACACCATTAGGGTTTTGAGAAAAGAGTTTTTTGTCCTTTTAAGCACGCTTATCGAGGCAGCCCCATCTCACCACTTTCCTCTTTCACAACAACAGAAACCCTAGCCGCCGCAAGCCCTCGCCGCCGACCGGAGCCTCGCCGTCATCGCCAGAGTCTCCCGCACGCCGCGTCCGCCGGGAGTCCGTCGGCAGCCGTCGAACCGTCCGCCTCACCGCGCTTCACGCCGCAAGTCGCCAGCCGCCGCATCGCACGCCTCAACAATGAGCCGCCGCTTCTTCGGACGGCCGGTGCCGCTCGACCATCGCCACGGCCGTGGAAACCGCTGATCGCAGCCCGAAGCGTTCGCGACCGACCGTCAAACGCGGCGTGTCGCCGCCGCTGTAGATCGCTTTCTTGACGACGCCGCCGATCGCAGCTCGTCATCGCCGCCACCGCCGTCCAGACGTCGCCGCCGCAACTCTCTCTCTCCCGCCGTCGGCCAGGCGGATTTGCCGCGTGTCGCCGATCCGTAGTGGTGAGTTTGCTACCGCTTGTAAATTGTAGAATTTCTTTTTGGGTCTAGTTTAAGATCGAATTGGTTAACCCACGGTTGTGTTAGGTGTTCGTTGAGGTTGTGGAAAAATTACAATGGGAATCTAAGCGAGATATTCACTATCTCGCTTTTTCCGTCAGCGGAGGCTCAGTTAGGACGTGTAGGAGGGGTTAAAGACTCATTTATCAACCGAGGTTAAGGTAAGGGAACCCATACGAGATTTCAAATCTAGACCGGAAAACTTGTTTGAAATGCTCATATGGTTTGGAATTCGGATTTAAAGGCCATGTTGAATTAAGTTTTGTCTTCTGTTATACATTGTGAATGTTATGATTGGGTTGGATGCCACCATTCCAAAGCCATGATTGATAGATTATTGTCGTCCCCTAAGGTTATGCATTTCGATTTAATGTATGTTAATGCCATGAGATTATTGTGTTTGAAATGTAATGATTGATGCAATTGGGGCCCTTATTATTGTCTTATCTTTGAAACACATTTCGATAAGGTGTGGTGAAATTTCCAGTGATGTTATTATATATTTTATGATTCTTGAGTCGACCCATTTAGATGCCATGTTCGGGAGAAACTAGTCATCCCATCGAGGTCAAGAGGAAATTTAGTTTTAAATAAAAATGTTTGCAAAAGGAAATTTATCTTTAAATGAAAGTGTTTACGAAGGCCTGACAACTAAACTCCCAATAATGAATGAATGTATGAATAATGATATGTGAGTCTAAACGGCTTAGGGTCGACCCAAAATGGAGGCCATGGAACAGGATTTCCCACAAATAGCCGAAGAGAAAAGCCATGAATGTTTTTATGTATTTTTGGGCCATGTTTCTTGAGACCCCGGCTGTGGGGTCCCTTACTGAGTGTTATGAACGTAATACTCACCCCCTTTCTTTTTAAAAAAATGTTTTCAGGTAAGGGCAAGGGCAAGCTGGTTGAATGACAGGGAACGCTACATAAGCCATGGGATAAGAGAAGCAAGTTCCGCAAAATTTTATGTCTCAAGTTTTCAGTCATTTGTTTCTTTTTTTTTTATTAAAACATTCTTTCTTATGTTTCATTCTTTAAATTAAGTTTAGGGAGGCCAGACCGAGTTTGATTTTCGTATTAAAATAATTTTGTTTTCATTTTCCTTATTTAATTGGGATCCCAAATAAAATAACTACACAGTTTTTATTTATTTCCACAAGCTTTTATTTTAAATCATTAGAGACCTCAAACCATGCATGTTAAGTGAAGACTCTAGAATCAGGTCTTAGCGACTTAGGGTCTTTACAACTCCCTTAATGTATCATTTGATCTGTAGAACATCATTATTGAATCTAGTTATGTATTCCCTCAGGCTTTCTCTAGGCCCCTATTTCATGGTGAGTAGGTGCATTTATGGCTTATGTTGATCTCGAGCCTTTAGAAATTGTGTAACAATGGCTCGGGCTAGATCTTTGAAGGAGGTAACTGATTTTCTCTTCAATTTTTTGAACCATTCCTTTGTTGGTCTAGTAAGAGTGAAAGAGAAAACACGACATCGAATTGTATCTGAAAATCCATGGAGCTCTGTCCACTATCGATAAGTATCTAGGTAATCTATTGGATCACTCTTACCATCATAAAACTTCATTGGTAGGTAACTTGAATTTCTTAGGTACCGTGTACTCCATGATCCTGTCAGTGAATGATGGATTTATTTGTTCAATTAAGGATCTCCTAGGTCGAAACCCTCAACTTCTCAAGGTCTTTGAACATTTTTTTTTGGATAACCCCCAACTGTTTTTAATCTTCAAAAGCTCGACTTTCCACGATGGAGTCTCACCCTATCCTCCGCCTCAAGCTTGTCCTTCAACCTCTGTTTTCATCGATTAAGCTCTGTAGATTAGAGTTTGTTGTCTCATATTTTTCCTTGGATGGCCAACCATAGGGTCGGCCTCGGCTGACACTTCCTGCGACAACCTGACTCACGAATTTCAATATGCTTGCCTTTCTTGTCTTGGTGTGCTCATCAAGTTGTAATTTCTTAACTGGCTACTGCTAAGGATTAACTTATCCTTTAGCTTTAGGATATGAGAATTTGTTTTACTCACTTTCTCATTCACCATTGTGGCTTTTCCTTTGGCAAGGTTTGTTACCAGTATATCTTCTTGAGCATGGATTCTGTGTGTTTAGTATGTCCAAAATTTGAGTGAGATTTCGATCCATGTCATCCACTCGCATTTCTAGCCTCAAATTAGCGACTAGTGGGCGAGACCGAGGAGGGGTGGTCAAACTCGTCCTCTGTGAATGATGATCATTATTTGAATCTTCTCCACTGTTGTTTTGATGGTTTACGTTGAATCGATTGCTCATAGTCTTGGATCTCATATGAAAGGTTTCATAAGCAAGCATTTTGTATCGTCCCTATACACGATGCCAACTGTTGTTATCAGAATTCAGACAGGAAAACTCATATGACCTTCACGTGACAGTGACGATGAACTTGTAGTTCATGGGAAAAGCATAACTTGTAAGATAAGTGAAACCTGGGTATTGGTGTGACACTTTCCACATAGGCTCTGATGCTTAAGTTAGCTCGAAGGTGTTTAGAGAGTGTAGCAAGAGTTATAGAGAATGGGTGAACTTATCTCTCTCCTCTTGAGAAGAGAGCTTAACTACTTCGCTTCTAGGATTTTTGGAGGATTCCTCATAGGAATAGGACGAAAAAGTATCGAATCGGGATGGATGAAGGTTGTTCGAGCCAAGAGGAGAAGAGACAAGGCCCAAAAGAGGGTGTTATAGTGAAGTCGACCTTGACCCAGTCTAAGGTCAACCAAATTCTTGGGCTCCAATCCAAGTTGGCTTCTCGCTCATTTCTTGCATTGACTCGATTTTGGCATGTTGTGATCCGTATTGGATTTTTTAGTTCTGTTTTGCTTTTAATTTCTGTGATAGGGTCTTTCTAGGGCATAATGATGAATCTATGGTGAATTAGGAAGAGAAAAAATGCTAGAGCGGGTTGAATGAGGACCAGGGGCCATAGGGGAGTTGGGTTGACCATACCCCTTGGTGGGGTTGGCTTCTTCCTTTTGGCCTTTGGTTCGTTTTGACCCGTCTCATCCTGTGTTGAGTTCTTCTTTGTATATTTGTCCTTCCACTTCTTTATATTTCAAATGCAGACTGCACCCAAGTTCTTTGCAACCCAATGAATAGTCACATAAAAAAATTAGTTTTTTTTTAAATAAAAATTTTGTGGTTAAAAGATGGGCTACACCACAGTTGGATGCAACCCAGACAACTTCTAAGTGCAATCCTTTCAAAATTGTCCTAATGATCAAATTTTACCCATAACATTGACTACTTTACCTTTTGTGATTAAGTGAGCTAATTTTTTTTAGTACAATCGAGGTTGGGGGATTCAAATCATAGATCTCGTAATCATTAATATATTGTGATTAAGTGGGCTAATTACCCATTAACTATATTGTTTTCGTTATTTTGTACTACTATTTTATTAAAATTAATTTATAGAATTGATATTTTAACTTTCAAGTTAAAATGTGTGGTCACAAAATTTTAAAATATGGTGCTTAAATAAATACAATTGTAATTTATTGTTTATCTTTTTTGTTTGAAAAAAAAAATCATGTAAATAATAAAGAGTTTGAATAGGTTGTGGCACCTACTTAAGATTTAATATCCTACAAGACTTTTTAACAATCAAATATGCTAGAGTTTTAGATTGTTATCCTGTGAGAATAGTAAACGAGCAAACAAACTTGCCTTCACACTTATTGGATATTAAAAAAATATAAAATTTATATATCACATAAGAAGTTGTATTTTATTTAAAAAAAAATAGTTGATGCAACTTAGAAAAATTAGTGGATTATTTTTGCCAAAATTGGACAAATGGTAAAAATTGAAATATTGATTTAGGTCGAATATTCAAATGGATGAAATGAAATTAAAAGTTTAAATCAAAATTGATATTTCCTGCCAAGTTTAGAATATATAAGTTATTTTTTTTCAATTTTAACTTTGACTTTTGAGAAAAGTTATTGGTATCCTTAACATTTTCAGTTTTTATTCAACATGAACATAAATCAATTAGTCAAGATATATAATTTGATCAAAAGGTCAGATATTCGAATCCAATATAAGTTCAGGGAATTATAATGGGTAGCAAAAAATATTGAGATAATTACAATTTTAGTTATGGTTTTTGGAGATTTGCAAATATAGTAAAAAAAATTAAAACTAATTTCAATTTTTTATTATTCTAGTCTTACCATCATTAGTAATATATGAACAGTATATCAGTAATATATCTAATATACTTTTCATTTTTTATATATAAATCAACTTATATTTAGATAGTGTGCATAGTTGGTATATAACTAATATACCTAACACTGAGTATATCCGTAGTCTATCAGTAATATATTTCATTTAGTGATAGGATTCGTTACTTTTTTTTAATAATGATTCGTTTCTTTAAGTGATAAATATTGTATCATTCATTCACTATTAATATAGTGCATCAACAAAAAAAACTAGTGACAAAAAATAAGTCAAAAACTAAAATACGGTATATTAGTGGTATACCACTAATATACCTACCATGGATATACCTTATATTACGTATATCCCATTTTACTGATATACTTAAGTAAAGTATATCAGGAGTTTATCAATAATATTCATGTTAGACATATCTGAAATTATTGTCAATACTACTTCATATTAGCTATTTTTGATATATGGTTGATAATTTGAATATTGAGAGAATTCAACTTCATTGATATATTTAAATAATATACTTAAATAATGTACGTCAAACTAAAATACGGTATATTAGTGGTATACCACTAATATACCTACCATGGATATACCTTATATTACGTATATCCCATTTTACTGATATACTTAAGTAAAGTATATCAGGAGTTTATCAATAATATTCATGTTAGATATATCTGAAATTATTGTCAATATTATTTCATATTAGTTATTTTTGATATATGGTTGATAATTTAAATATTGAGAATTCAACTTCATTGATATATTTAAATGATATACTTAAATAATGTACGCCAATAGTATACAACTAATATACTTCATATTAGGTATATCATAGATATATCAACAGTTTATCACTGATGGTATACCGCTGATAGACTATTGATAGACTTCATATTGCAAACACGAAAATTAAACGTGCAGGTTATTTTGGATATTTTGCAAAACAGTTGACACACCCACAATTTTTAAAAAACTGATGACACACCCACAATTGAGGTTTTTTCTTTTGCTAATGATGCAACTCAAGTTAAACTAAAAAAAAAATCTTCTTTTTTTTTAGAACATCAACAATTGGGGGTGGAGAATTCAAACCCATGACCTCTTGGTTATGAGTTGTACTTGATGTCAGTTGAGTTATGCTTTGGTTGGCATTTCTTCTTTATTTTTAATCATAGTATCTAAACCTCTTTAGTCTTTAGACTCAAGTTGGTTAATGATTTTTCTGTCCGACTTTAGATTCTGTTTAAACATAATAAATGGAAACACATTCCTCAACAATCTTGTCTTTTTCTTTCAAGTTGTTTTTTTTTTCTCTTTTTTTTTATTTAACCTAGTAAAGGATAATTCATTTTAATAAATATAATGATTTAAATCTCTAGGTAAAAAATGGTTTCTCTCTTTTAATTTTAAATTGAAATCAGTAAAGAGAAATAAAAGTAAGAATATGCTTTTAGATAAGAACTCGAATAATCCGAAATAATAATGTTCCTTTACGAAAATATAATCAATCACACAACATGAAGACAAATTAATATATATATATATATATTATATAGACATACACACATACTTTTTTTATATTGAAAGAATAAAAATAATTTTAGCAAATTTGTCAATTTTTTCATATCTTCAATCGATGAATTCCATTTTGAATTGTTCCTTGCCCCTTGTTTGTCGTCATACGTTTCATCAAATCAATCATTTTATTTTGAACTACAAAAAAATCAATCATTTTATTTTAATTGTAACCAAAAACATCTTCCTTTACAATATTGTCAAATTGTCAAAGCTTCAACTAAAATATACTTTCTTTTTAGTTTCAATATATATATAGATATATATACTTTCTTTTTTTAACTAATTCATAGAGTTGGTATAAAATATTTATTATGGTGGTTAAAACTCAAATTTGGTCAATGACTTGCACAAAGTTTCAATTTGTTGGAGTTTTAGTTTTAGTTTTTTTTTTAATTTTTAATTTTAAAAATTTAAATTTTATCCCTATAATTTTAAACGTTTGAATTTGATTCTTATAATTTGGATTTAGTTTAATTTAGTTAGGGTTAAATCATATTAATCATTTTTAAATTGTGCTTTATTTTTGCTTAGCTCTAGAAATCTTAATACAACAGACACAATGATCCAAATAGAAAACTACTGCGAGAAAATTAAAAATTTGTCAAGAAGATAATAGCTGAGATAATTTGTAAAATTTGACTGAATTATAGAAATTAAAACTTTTGAAACAATATGAAATAAAAGTGAAATTAAAATACGTATCATAGGGACCAAATTGAAACAAAGCCCAAACTATAGGGAATAAATCAAAACTGTTAAAACCACAAAGTTCAAATTAAAACTTTGACTCTGCGATAGAGACCAAACCTATAAGTTAACTTATTATGTTTTAATATCTAAAATTTTAAATATTTTAATGGACAAAATACCTTTTTGGTCTCTTAGTTTTGCGTTTAGTTACTTTTTAGTCCATCAGTTTTCAAGCTCAACAATTTAGCCCCTGAATTTTTCATTTAGTTACATTTTTAGTCATTATATCCAATTTTCTGTTAGTCCGAACGCTGACGTGACACCTATTTTTACATATACAATATATTATTTTACTAATATTAATTATATTCAATGAAATTTATTTTTTATTTGATAAAATACTTTTTTAATCTCTCAATTTTGTATTTGGTTCTATTTTGGTCCCTAAGTTTTAAAAAACTCAACAAATTTACCCTCGAGTTTTGCATTTAGTTACACTATTAGTCATTCCATTCAATTTTTTGTTAGTCTAAAATAGTGATGTGCCACCTATTTTTTTTATTAAAAATATTATTTTATTAATATTTAATTATTTTTCAGGTTTTAATTAAAATTTAACTTTTTTATTTAATTTTTTATTTCATTCTCGTTTATTCTTCTTTGCATTTAGTTACACTATTAGTCATTCCATTCAATTTTTTGTTAGTCTAAAATAGTGATGTGATATCTATTTTTTAATTAAAAATATTATTTTATTAATATTTAATTATTTTTAGTTTTTAATTAAAATTTAAATTTAAATTTTAAATTTTTTATTTCGTTCTCGTTTCTTGTTCTTCATTCCTTATCTTCGGTCTTTTTCTTCCTAAACCTAGTCGACCGTTGTTAGGCACCCACTCACGCCCAAATGTCGTGAAAGGAAGAAGAAGAAAGGAGAAGGAAAAAAAACTAAAAATAATTAATTAAAATTAAAAATAATTAAATGGAATGACTAATAGTGTAACTAAATGCAAAACTTGAGGATAAATTTGTTGAGTTCTTGAAAACTTAGGGACCAAAATAGAACCAAATACAAAACTAAGAGATTAAAAAAGTATTTTGTGAAATAAAAATAAATTTTAAATTAAATATAATTAATATTAGTAAAATAATATAATTTATATATAAAAATAGGTGTCACGTCACGTTCTGTTACGGATTAACACAAAATTGGATGGAAGGATTAAGAATGTAACTAAATGCAAAACTCAAGTGCTAAATTGTTGAGTTTGAAAATTGATGGACTAAAAAGGAACTAAACGAAAAACTGAGGGCTCGTTTGATAACGTTCTTATTTCCTATTTTTTGTTATTGTTTCTCATTTTTTAAGAAACATACTTGCTTGATAATCCATCTTGTTTTTTGTTCTCAAAATTTGGACAAAAATTTGGAAACTACAAATATTCTCTTTGTTCCGTTTTTTTTTTATATTTAAACGTTCCTTACAAATTTCATGTACTCTTATTGGTTTGTTGGTGAAATACTTGTTTATATTTTATTACCAAATGACAGGTTTCGTGTTCGAATCCATGTACACCCAAATTATGTCGTTCTTTTCTTTAATTTCGATTTTTTGTAATATATATAATGTTTTATTATTATTTATATATATATATATATATATATATATATATATATATATTTAATATGTTTATATATTATGTGTATTTTGAATTTTAAATTTTGCCATACATATTTATGATTTTAATTTTGAATTTTAGATTTTAATATTTGTATTTTAATATTTTTATTTATATATTGTTTTAATTTTTAATTGTTATTTTTGTAATATATATATTTTTTAAGTTGTAGTATACTAAGAACCCATTAGATTTTTCCATAAATAAAATTTGCTCACTAAAAAAACACATGCATCCACTTTGATATTTTACAACCACAACATTTAGTAATATAATTGAGTTTGATCTGATTCGACATCAATTAAGACCAAAGACAAATTGACTCTGACTGACCATCTCTCTTAAAAGAGTCGATTTTGAAGGATCGTGTCAAATTTTTATTTTTTTTTTCTCACCCTTAATGCATGTTATCTGTTTTATATTATATAATTAAATTCTTTTTAAACTATAAAAAAATAATAATATTCAAGAACAAGAACAAGAAACAAGTAATAGTTATCAAACAAATTTCTGTTTATATTTCTTATTTTCAAGAAACAAGAAACAGAAACAATTATCAAACACATTCTTGTTTCTTATTCTTAAAAAATGGGAAACAAGAAATAAGAAACAGGAAACAGAAACGTTATCAAACGGGGTTTGAGGGACCAAAAGCGTATTTTGTTCTACTTTAGTTTAGTTCCTAAAATTTAGTTTTTTGTTTTTTTTTTAAAAAAAAGTAAAGTAACTTTTTGCCTCAAATTAAAAAATAAAACAAAATGTTCACAAACTTAAAGATTAAAATGTAATAAACACGAAAGTTCAAGTACAATCGTACAAACTCTTTTTTTCTTTAATTTGTTAGGAAAGTCGTCATATTATAGATAGTAACCCACCCTTTTATTGAGGTAGGGTAGCCTGGTAGGG
The DNA here is from genome assembly GCA_036507285.1 of Trichosanthes cucumerina. Classification (NCBI taxonomy): domain Eukaryota; kingdom Viridiplantae; phylum Streptophyta; class Magnoliopsida; order Cucurbitales; family Cucurbitaceae; genus Trichosanthes; species Trichosanthes cucumerina. The sequence continues at coordinate 10,894,256 of CM071836.1, read as the reverse complement.
GAGGTTGTAGGTATTTTGTTGTCTCTTAAACCAACCATATGATATGGGAAAATATATATATATATATTGATAATAGCTAAAGTTGCTTATAGTTATAGTAACTAATTCTCACTAATGAATCAATAACCAGGTCAACGACCTATTTCTTTTTTTAGCTTATTATTATTATTATTATTATTATTATTATTATTATTATTTTAGTTCCATAAGTGTAGGAATAAGAATTTTAATTTTTAAAATGATAGTTAATGTCTTATTTAATAATAAGTTATACTCTTTTCTTTTATCAGTTAAAGGTTAAATTTATACCACAATATAATAATAGCTCAAATGTCAAAAAAAGAAATTGGTGTAAATATTATTTTAAATCTTTTTTTTTAATTGAAAAAAGGAAAATAAAATTTCAGTTGTCTTTCTGGATATTAGAACCATTTGACTTAATCAAATCATGAATTTTATTTTTACATGGTTGAGGTTATAGGTTTTGTTCTTTCTCTTAATAAGGTGAGTTTGTTTACCGATAATATATAATCACGAAGAATATGATTCTCCATAAAATCAACACTTTTCTTTTTCTTTTATTTTTTTACATTTGCGTTAATGAAACATTTACAACGACTGAAAATTTGTTTTGAAAATTGTAATGGAGTAACTTGTAAAAACTCCTTTAATTGTACACTTTAAAAGTCATTAATAAATTATTATGCTGAAAGATGTTGTTGCCAAAATTTGTACAGGAGAAATCTCACCCTGAACCTCATATGACAACAATAATAAATTTTTGTTTTGAGGGGTAACATCCAAAATAGAGAAAGCTACACACGGGTGTGATGCTTGCCACAAGTTCCAATGCTTTTAAGTTAGATCGAAGATAATTTATAGCAATGTATTAGAATATATGAAGAGTTTATCCTATATAGGTTATAAAATAGAATTTATATGGTGAGAAATACATGTGATAATTCTCTCAGAAGTAGAGAGATCTTTCTTCATTACTTAAAAGTCTGTACAATACCCTTCTTTATAGATCGATACACTAGAAAACAGAAAATATAAAATAACAGAACTTAGTTTACTAACTAATTGATCAAACTAACTGATGGCTTAACATCCCCGACAAACGAAATGTCACTGAGACATAAGTTTAAACTTGAAATAGAGCAATCGATTGTGTGTATGAGGTTAATAATTCTCATTTATAAGGATTATTTATCTTTATACTTAGTCATTTTTGTCTAATTTATTCAATTTTTCATGATACGACAAGTTAAAATTATCATTTGGTAGTAAAATTTCTAAACCTTGCTAAAATGTGGGGAAAATAAAAATGAGAAAAAATGATTGAAAACAAGTTAATTTGGTGTGTTTTTGTGAAGGAAAAGAAGAGCAGAAAAAAAATGTCAAGAAAATTGCAGTTGCATTTTAACCAGCAAAGTAGCCAGACAAACAACCCAAAATGGCAGACAAATTGCTGAACAAAATGCTGACAAAGTTCCAAATTAAAAAACACGCCTTAATTCTTGGGAATGCGATATTTTGGGAGATTCTCACTCACTTTTGGAAAGAATATGACCTAGAATTATACCCAATCAATTACTCATGAATTAAGGATGGATACTTGGAGAAAACCCCTACTTGCATCATCTATAAAAGGCTACAAAGTTAGGATTTGAAGGGAGGCGAGCTAGAGGTCGAAATACCAAGTTCTCTCCACTTTATTTTCTGTTATTTTTTCGTTTTCATTTTGTTTTCTTACAGCAACTCGTTTGTTTATTTTTCCAACAACTTTAAGTTTATTTAGCGATTGTAAACCCTCTGTTAATCCCTCTTTACAAAAGTAGTTGAGGTGAAGATTTGCAACCCAATTGTGGGTAGGAATCGATTAACCTAGGGAGTTATTAGTTGTACTTTCTTTACTTTCTGCACATCTACCTTTCGAGCAAGCTATTGTAGTTTCATAGAAGTCAATACGATTTTGCACTTGGTTTCCTTACTTGTTTACTTTTCTGTTTGTGAATACAAGGGGAGCAACCCGAGAGCTTTTGCATGCAATATTAAGAGTTTTTTTTTTCTTTTTTCGGTTCCATCTTAGTTTTGTTTCTGGTTTTGCTTTATATTTCAGTAATTAAAATTATGTTTTCTTTTGTTTTAATCATGAGCTAATTTCCTCTTTAGGGATTCAAGTGTGAATGCCCTAGAACAGAGATGTCAAGCGTAAATTAGCAAGTAGTTGTGTTGGCAACCAACTCTAAGTTTGTTTTTATTGAATAAATTTGGGCAACCCTAGCCGATCACTAGGTTTTATTCTTCAAGCTCGAACTTGATACTGAAAGGGTCAAAGGATAACAGATCTCGTAAAAATAACGAAGGAAAGGACTTAAACATAAGATCCAAAACTTCAACCCTAGGCATAGGGCAAGACTCTGAAATTAAGAGTGTTGTGTGCGTAAACCATCTAAGTTCAATTAGCAACAGACATATAGGTTTATTGCTTAGTTTCCTAAAGGATTTTGGAGCAAAACCGAATAGGAATTAAACCCGATTTACTTAGATTTGGAATTTCTAACACAATTGCTGCAACATTTTCTCCGAAGGGAAAAAATCACTTGAATTCCTTTCTTTTAATTCCTTGATTTTTCCTTTTATTTACAGCAACTTAAAAAACCACAATTAATCCTTTTATTACTTTGGTTATCTTACTTGCCTTTTCACCAACATTTCTTGTTTGTCCGATTTAACTTGTAAATTCGTTCCTTGTGGGTTCAATACTCTGGAATATTCCAGTTTGATATTACTTCGATCACGTGCACTTGCGTATATCGTCATCAAGTTTTTGGTACCGTTGTCAGGGAACAACATTTTAACAAGTTATTTCGAATATAAGAATTGTGAACGAGATTGCAAGACAAATTGTTGTTGCATTTGCAGTCGCAATTTCACTTTCTTTGGGACCCGAACTTGAATTGCATGAACAATTGCAAGACGAGTTTGGTGCATGCAAAGAGAGAACAATTGCAAGTGGAGAAAGCCACAACATAGGATTTGATTGCTCAAGATAACCCACGAGATGGAAGTAGATATCATTGCAACATTGAACGCACAAGCAACATCGTTGAGCTACATGATGGAGGCTTTGATGAAGAGAAATTTCATATCTCCTTCTAACCCTATTCCTTCTATTTCTTGTATTTATTGTAAAGGGAGACATTTTTTTTTTAGAATTGTCTTTATAATCCTAATTCTTTGTGTTATGGATTTCTACCCAAATTTGAAAATCAACATCAACACTAGTGTTTCCAACAAGAGAAGATGATTCCAAAAGATCCTACTATTGAAGAACTCATCACCTTCTAGCTTGCACTAGGTAGACCCGCCAGAATACTTCCCGATTTGAAGGGGCCGCTTTGGCTGACCCGTGCTGTAGAAGGGATCGCGAGACAACCCGAGGCGGAGGGAAAAATTCGAGGTACTTTATTGCTTAGTCTGGCTTTTATGGAAGCTTTAACAATTTATGGACGCATTTGATTTGGTTATGCCTTTTGGACTCACCAATGCCCCTGTCACGTTCTGCACCCTCCACAATGAGCTATTCCACCCGTACTTAGACGACTGGTGATATACTTTGATCGTGGGCTATAGCTATTCGTTAAACGACCACGGGTGGACGGACGGTAAGCGGCTTCCCGGACTTAGCCGAGGTCAAGATGGTTCGGGGTTCAGGCGCATCGAGCTCAAACTCTTTCCCTCGGTGGGACATTGATCTCGATCTGCCTCCATGGAGAATTTCTGATCTTCCACTAAGAAAAGAAGGGTATCGTCACGACAACTCAATTTGCCCGGTAAACTACTCAGGGCTCCCCGTTCCAGTGGACATTATGCACTTGTTACACAACAACCCCTTAGAGGAAGGGCCAAGCAAGGTGGACAACGGGTGGGAGAAATGGAGGTTTGGGCTCTAGAAGGATTTGGTGTTGCGTCCAAGGCTAATTCTTGTGGGTCTTTCATCACAATAACTATGATGATAATTATGATGGAGAAAATGCCAGCTGATTAAGTGTGGAGGCTATAGGTTGTTTAAGAAGAGAGAATCGTTGGTTTCTTTTAGTCATTTCTCTTTCCTATCGTGACAACTCTTGTTCCCCCACCTTTTTAGCGTTCTGGGGCCCGCAAGGGATTGAGCAGCGCGAAAGCCACGAGAATACCAGCTAATGTGCACAGAGTTTAGATGAAATCTGGGTTGACCTTGGGCTGCTGTCTCGCCTAGATCGTTTGTACAGACAGACTTTTGGGGTGCTAAGATCCAAAGTCGAGAGGGAAACGAACTGTCGAATGTCGAACCACCAATCTTGGTACCCACTGAATGATCCAAAGTCAACCCATTATAGGGATCAACACCTCAAAGCGCTTGATTTGATGCTCGGAGGAAAGAGAGAGTCAACGCCGCTATTGAAGAACTCATCAGGGAATATATGGTAAAACAAGATGTTGTAATGCAAAGGTGATAGTGAAACACGCAAGCGCACGCGATCGAAGTAATAAGAAACTGGAAGTATTCCAGAATATCGTACCCAAGGGAACGGTTTTAATAAAATCAATTGAGAAAAATACGACCTGTGGCTAATTGCAATTGAAAAGGTAACTAAAGATAAAATGATTTTTTTTTCTTTGAGGTGATTGTGACTAATATAAAAACGAGTGAAAATAATGGAAAGGTAAGCGATTCAAGAATGCTTGTGTCGCTAAGATGGGAAGACAACGCAACTCCGATGCAATTGCCTTGAACTGTAGTTATATCACTACTGCATAGTGCTGCAACACATCGCACTTACGTGAGACTACAATCACAACGCAATTGCCTACCGCTGCAATTGCCACGCAATTGCCTGGCCCTACCATTGCAACGCAATTGCGTGGTGTGGCAATGGCAATGCTATTGCAAGTTCATTGTGATTCGAACTAACCTTCAAATGATGTAAACTGAGTTCTACTCCTATTCAATCTTCTTTGAAGTATCTTTAGGAGGTTGAGTGATCAATCTTATATTTCTGTGGTTAATCCATCCAAGATGTTTATGCATGCAACTCTAAGGTTTTGGAGTCTTGCCCTATGCCTAGGGTTGAAGTTCATGACTTATGTCTAATCCTTTTTCCTTCATTACTTTTGGGAAATCCGTTTTAACTCAACCCTTTCGGTGCCAAGTTAAAGCTAAATGAGTAACTCTAGATGGCCAACTAAAGCTACCCACGTTAAGCTCACCAAAAGTAAACAGAGGTTAGTCGAATTATCGTTGCTTTGGAGTTCATTGTCTTTCCTTAGGGCATTCACATCTTGAATCCTTAAGGAAAGTTAGCTCCTCATGGATAAAACGATAAACATCATTTTAGACTTATCAGTAGAAAGCATTACACTATGGCTAAGGCCCCAACCTATCCCTCGATCTACCACGGTTAAGCAAGAACCGAAGGTGCAGTCGCAGGCTTTACTGAGTGTGTAATTGTAAATGAAAGTTGATACAGAAAATGCAGCCTCAAACGAAAAATACTTGCGAATAAAGGAAAAATAACAATTTCTATTCACTGGAACTTAAAATGTCTTACACTTCGTCTAACAAGAATAGAAAAAAAAAACTGAACTTAATTGAAAATACGAAAACTCTAAACAACTCACGCACAATCACCAAACTTGAAACAACAGCAAAGAACTTCGTTCAGGCCAACCCTAAACCAACGGGTTGGCTAGGTTAATACCATCGCAAATCTTAAGACAAAAATCGATGTAAGAGAGAAAACAAAAGCACAACAATAGAATCGCAGAATCGACAGTGTTCCTCCAGTACAACACACCTTTCTCAGCCGCTTCCCTCTCTATTTATAGAGATGTTTGCTTCTAGGGTTTCCCAGACGACTCTTTTGTTTTGATTTTCGTGAAAGAAGGCTTGAATTCTATGAGTTGTTATTTCCGTAAATCTCTCAGGTAAGAAAATTGCCTCTGCCCTCAACCAGGCAATTGCATAGGTTTTGCGTTCCTACATTAAAACTAAAGAAAGTGAGCTTCCTTTTTATTTCTTTTATTTTTGAGAAATCCTTCACTTCCTATGCCTTTTTTTTACTTTATTCTTTCCTATTCAAAGCTTATTATCCTGAAACATGACATCAAATAAATGCTAAATAACTCTCATATGTGAGAGTTATCAAAAGGAAAGATGCTTATCTACGAAATTTGGAGATCCAGTTGAAACAAATCGCAAATGAATCGAAGGACAAGTCACAAGGAATCTTGCTCTCAACAATACAGAGACTTCCAAACAAGAAGAAGAAGGAGAATGTGAGGCAGTAACACTTCAAGCTGAAATGGAACATGATGACCTTAAACTCCCAGTAGAACCACAATACATTCCAATACTTGAAAGCACTGAGGAGTCAAAAGGGAGAGAAAAAGAACCACCTCAAGAAGAGAATGAACCAACCAAGGAAGTTGCAGTGAGCTATGTAGTTGCAATTTCACAACAAATGACATCCAAAGAGCGTCTGATACTAGAAGTCTCTATTTTCACTTATTGCAGCTTGCAGGAAAAGCTAAAAGAAGAAGAATGCAAAAAGGAAAATGTGATAGATGACAATTTGCAGGATGTCATATAAGTTGCAACTACAATTTCTACTTTCAAAGTTACATGTAAATCTTTGGAGCAGGAAAGTCCAGTTGTGATGAAAGCACCTCAACTAAGGCTGAATTCTCGTCCATCATCAAGACCAAGGTGAAAAATGAAGGAACATGGTTGCGGTCTCCATGTTGGAATAGGATAAGTTGTCTTTTCGTTAATTTTCTTTTTTCTTTTTTTTAGAAAAAAACAAAACACAAAAAATAAAATAAAAAATAAAAAATAAACCTTATTTCTATCAATTGAGAAATTATTGGACAAATACTGTCTAAAGAGGAATTTTGTCTAGGTTGAGGTACTTAAACTGACCGTAGGGAACACCTCTACTTGGGGATCTACTTGGAAAATTGTTTGAGAATTTTAAAATTTTGAAAGAAAATAAAGAGAATAAAAAAATTGTGTTTAAGAGAGAAGTATGATATTGAGAAAATCAAATCTAATAAAGGAGTTCGATTTAGAGAATCTCTGTCAAGGAAAATCCTAGGCTGAGGTACTTAAGTTGACCGTTTAGGGAACACCTCCACCTGGGGATTTACATGGGAGTTCAATAAATAAAGTCTAATTTTTAAATTAAAATTTTCAACAATCATCAATACCCAAGGGAAAGATTATGTGAACTTTTTGATGAGTTACTTTTGAGTTTTAGGTGGAAGAACAATGTAATGACCCACTCTTTCCAACTTTTCAGAAATTATTCTTCTATAACCAAAGACTCCAGAGGCTAGTGATGAGAACAATGACACATTCTTCTCCACAGGGGAGTAGTTGTTTCATCTTTTTACTTGTTTTCTTAGTTGTTTCCTTCAAGTCATTTTTGTTGATTTGTTGTTTCTTTGTTTTTGCTTTGGTTTAGATAGGTTGTTTTTCTCGCTTTTTAGTTTATTTGTTTCTTTTTGTGAACTCTGGAATATTTTTTATGATGGACTCCTTGGATACATTCTTTGAGTATTTTCTGATTAAATGCCTCTTAATGATGACACTGGAGTTTGCTCGGATCACTAAACACTAGATCATTAATTAAGTGCTTCCCGAACAAACACTTTCATGATTCCTTGTCTTTATGAAATATCTAAATCTAAGACTCACATAAGTTTATGCACCTTACCCTTTAGAAGAGAATAGCTTAAATGTATTGTAAGTCATCCCTTCCTTTCACCCCTATTTGCTACATTTTCGGCCAATGGAGGCATTGACCCGTTCACGTTTGGAGGAGGGGGTAAGTCATGTAATATATGTAATACTATGTTGTAATAGTATGTTGTTGTAATACCATTGTTGTAACACTATGTTGTTGTAATATTATTGTTGTAATGTTGTTGTAACCACGGCTAGGATTTACAAAAAAAAAAGAAGAAAAAAAAAGGATACTCCTCCTTCCAAAGTTAACTTAGTAACCAGGGGCGGTCATGACACCCATGATTTCCTTTGCATGAAAAGTTAACTTAGAAATTGAGTATGCAAATGACCTTGATGTGATGAGTGCTCGTAGTTAGATACTTTCACCAAAAAGCGTTAGTAAGCTAAAACGAAGGCACAAATGACAGAAAGGTTCTCTCTTAAAAAAAATAGAAAAAAAACATTGAAAAAAAAAATATGTACCTTAGCAGTGAAGAATAAGTTTGGGGGGATGTTGTTAAAGAAATAAAGAAAAAGTTAGCTTGTGAGAAATTAAGTGAAACTTGACTAAAGTTACTAGGTAGTATAACACTAAGTTTAGTTGTAGGATGAAGGTATTTTGTTTAGACAAGGGAAGCATAGAAGTTGCATGTAGTGGAAGCATTAGAATTTTGTAAGTGTTATGAGCATGAGACTTCCCCTGAAAGACGTATTTTTATCAGAATCACTCATAGAATCAATCTTAGCTTGTTATGTGCTTATATGTTTCAATGTTTGTTATGATATTGCTTGAGGACAAGCAATAACTTAAGTTTGGGGGTGTGATAATTCTCATTTATGAGGATTATTTATCTCTATACTTAGTCATTTTTTGTCTAATTTATTCAATTTTTCATGATATGACAAGCTAAAATTATCATTTGGTAGTAAAATTTCTAAAACTTGCTAAAATGTGAGAAAAATAAGAAATGAGGGAAAAGTTATTGAAAACAAGCTAATTTGGTGTGTTTTGTGAAGGAAAAGAAGAGCAGAAAAAATGCAAAGAAAATTGTAGTTGCATTTTAACCAACAAAGTAGTCAGACAAACAAGCCAAAAGGCCAGAAAATTTGCTGAACAAAATGCTGACAAAGTTCCAGATTCAGAAACACGCCTTAATTCTCGGGATTGCAATATTTTGGGAGATTCTCACTCACTTTTGGAAAGAATATGGCCTAGAATTATACCCAATCAATTACCCACGAATTAAGGATGGATTCTTGGAGAAAAATCCTACTTGCATCATTTATAAAAGGCTACAAAGTAAGGGTTTGAAGGGAGGCGAGCTAGAGGTCGAAAGACCAAGTTCTCTCCACTTTACTTTCTGTTCTTTTTCGTTTTCATTATGTTTTCTTACAACAACTCGTTAGTTTATTTTTCCAGCAACTTTAAGTTTATTTAGCGTTTGTAAACCATCGGTTCATCCCTCTTTACGAAAGTAGTTGATGTGAAGATTTGCAACCCAGGAATCGATTAACATAGGGAGTTATTAATTGTGTTTTCTTTACTTTTTGCACATCTACCTTTCGAGCAAGCTACTGTAGTTTCATAGAAGTCAATACGATTTTGCACTTGGTTTCCTTACTTGTTTACTTTTCTGTTTGTGAATTCAAAGGGAGCAACCCGAGAGCTTTTGCATGCAATATTAAGAGTTTCTTTTTTCTTTTTTCGGTTTCATCTTAGTTTTGTTTATGTTTTTGCTTTATATTTCAGTAACTAAAATCATGTTTTCTTTTGTTTTAATCATGAGCTAATTTCCTCTTTAGGGATTTAAGTGTAAATGCCTTAGAATAGAGATGTCAAACTTAAATTAGTGAGTAGTTGTGTTGGCAACCAACTCTAAGTTTGTTTTTATTGAATAAATTTGGGTAACCCTAGTCGATCACTAGATTTTGTCCTTCAAGCTCGAACTTGATACTGAAAGGGTCAAGGGATAACGAATCTCATAAAAATAACGAAGGAAATAACTAGACATAAGATCTGAAACTTCGACCCTAGACATAGAGCGAGACTCCGAAATTAAGTGGGTTGTGTGCGACCATCTAAGCTCAATTAGCCACAGACATGTAGGTTTAATTGCTTAGTTTCCTAAAGGATTTGGGAGCAAACCCAAATAGGAATTGAACCCGATTTACTTAGATTTGGAATTACTGCAACATTTTTTTCGAATGGGCAAAAGCACTTGAAATCTCTTCTTTTAATTCATTGATTTTTCCTTTTATTTACAACAGTTTAAAACACCCCAATTCATCCTTTTATTACTTTGGTTACCTTACTTGCATTTTCACCAACATTTATTATTTTTCCGATTTAACTAGTAAACCCGTTCCTTGTGGATTCGATACTCTGGAATATTCCAGTTTGATATTAATTCGATCACGCGCACTTGCGTGTAGCGTCATCAGAGGTTTAGTAAGAAGATCAACCAGCTGATAAGATGTAGAGATGTATTGAAGTGCAATGTCCTTTCTGACCACTCGTTCTCTGACAAAATGGAAGTCGATTTCAACATGTTTGGTGCGACCATGAAAGACGAAATTCTTAGCCAACTGTATAGCTGAAGCGCACCATAGCAGAGGTTGTTTAGTACTAAAGATTCGTAGATCTTTGAGTAGTTGTCGTAACCAGAATAGTTCAGCAGCTATAGAGGCAAGGGACCGATACTCTGCTTCGGTGGAGCTTCTTGAGACATTGGATTGTTTCTTAAATCACCAAGAGACGGGGTTCGACCCAAGAAATATCACAAAACCAGATGTTGACCTTCGATCAACCGAATCACCAACCCAATCAGAGTCTGAGTAAGCTTCTAACTAGAGAGAAGTTTAGGCATTCTTTACAAAATGAAGGCCATGCGTTCAAGTTTCATTCAGGTACCTGAGGACTCGTTTGGAAGCAACAAGATAGGTTTCATGTGGGGAATGCATATGTTGAGATAATTTCCAACAATGTAGGCAATATCTAGCTTGGTAAAGGTTAGATAATGAAGAACCCCTATCAAACTACGATAAGATTGGCTATCGGTTGGGCAACAGAGAGGTCCCACATCCAAAATGTTGTTTAAACAGCTTGGAGAACCACACGATTTAGTAGCTAGCATGCCAAACTTGGTTAAGAGGTCCTGGGTGTACTTTGTCTGATTGTCACTTATACCATCCTCCAAGCAACTGATTTCTAAGCCTAGAAAATACTTGAGTGGCCCAAGGTCTGTCATCTCAAAACACTCTTTGAGCTGGGACACTAAGAGATCAATATAGGGCATTAACACTAATTTGATCATCGCCATTATAATCAACAACGTTTGTAAATTGATTAATATCAACAGTAACATGGGCATTACACCCTAAATCCGTAAGCCATGTGGAGTTGGAAGCTGCGATGTTGGCACTATTTTGACTAGTCACCATTACGGCTAATTGAACAGGTGGGCGGCGCCCTTGGTAGCTATAATTCATACGATTATAGCAATCCAACGCATTATGACCCAACTTTTGACAAATTTGACAAGTGATACCTCGAGGAGTAGAGGATTCAGGTGTTGACCTTCCATGAGAAAAGCCTAAGGGCATTGGATTAGGAGGGAAACCATGACCACGTCCAGAATTCATCGATCAACCACGATTATTTCTTCCTCTCCCAGATGAACCACGACTATGACTAAGATTTGGATTTACATTCTAATTTCTCGATGCTTAATTGTCCATAAGAGCAGTATGCATGGCAAATGCTTCATCCTTTTTTACTTGCTTCTTAATGGTTGTGGCTTCAGAGATCAAGAGAACATGAAGCTCTGAATAGGAGATGGGAGACGCCCGAGTACGAACGGACTTCGAAGAGTATTGAATTCAATCGGTAGTCCATTTAACGCATAAATGACCAGGTCTTCATCATCAACAATCACCAAAACATGAGAAAGCTTGTCTTTCAATTCTTTAATTCATCGGATGTACTTATCAATTGGTTTTTAGGGAATCTTGGAAATCGACTACAGTTCAAACTTAAGATTCACGATTTGTACCCTGGAGTTAGACTAAGGGCTAACCAAGATATTCCACATTTCTTTCGTTGTAGTACAACTCACAACATATGCAAGAGCAGTCGGCGATAGAGTTGCATTGATTAAGGTCATTAAGGCATGATCTTTAGTTGTCCAATCATCAAAATCAGGGGACGACACATCAGGTTGTGCAATGGATCCATTAACGAGATCAAATAGTTTGTAAGCCACTAGTATCTTGTGCAATTGAAAATGCCAAAGCACGAAATTGGTAGAATCAAACCTGATTGACACCAGATTACATATGTTGGAGAGGAGGAAAATCAGAGAATGAAGATCTTTGGTAGATTCAACCATGGAAGGCACCAGAAAAGCCAAGAATCACAAGGTAGATATGAAGAAAATCCAAGAAACATAAAATAGAGAGCTCGCAAAAAGGCGAAAACACGTGGGAAGAGACATGTGTTAGGCCCGTATGTTGATGTTAGTCACCTAATCTGATACCATGTGATAATTCTCTCAAAAGCAGAAAGATCTTTCTTCATTACTTAAAAGTATGTACCTCCTTTATAGGCCTGATACACTAGAAAACAGAAAATATAAAATAACAGAACTTAGTTTACTTACTAATTGATCAAACTAGCTGATGGCTTAACAATACCTAGAGTTTTTCCATTTTCTTTACGAGTTAAGGTAAAAAAAAAAAAAATCAAACCAAACCAACCTGAAGATGCCAATGGGTCGGGAGCATGCATGACACACGTTCTCTTGAAGGAGTGAGCCTATGCTAAGGGCAAAGAGATGAATTGAGCTTGCCCAATTCCTTCCTCCTTTTCTTCCTTCTTATTTTCGAACTTTCGGGTGTGCTTGGTTCTGCTTGTTGTTGAGCCCGTTTCGTATTGATCATGTTCTCGATTCCTTCACTCTCATTGGACTTGTTGTTTTGGTCAAAAATTATCCACAACAAAAGAAATAATTTTTGTTTCCAAAGTCTACAATGAACAACTTCATTTTTTTCTAAAAAAAAAAAAAGTAGATTATTTGTGAAACATATTTTTTTAAAAAAAATTACACATCAACTTAAAATTTTAGATTTTGTGGTGACTTGAAAAAGTCTTGAATTCAAATGAGAGTGAATATTAAAAATAGGTTTTATTATTAAAAGTATCCTTGAGCTATGAGATTGGGTTCAATTCTACTTCAAACTTTAACATACCCCATTTGATAACCATTTGATTTTTGAAAATTAAGCATGGTTTCTTCCAATTTCTCTACAATGGTTTTCATATCTATTAATGAAGTATTTGGATATATTCTTAGCTAAATTCTAAATACAAAATTAAGTTTTTGAAAACTACTTTTTTTAGTTTTTAAAACCTGACTTGGTTTATTGTAAAAAAAATGACTTGGTTTTTGAAAACATAGGTAAGAAGTAGATAACAAAACAAGTAAATCCTTGAGTAGAAGTAGTATTTATAGAATTAATTTTCAAAAACCAAAAAATAAAAAATCAAATGGGTATCAAACACTAAACGGAGCCTGAAAAATTCTATTTTAACTCTTGAAGTTTGAAGTTTGTTTCAAGACGAATATTGAAGGCTTTTTTTCGTTAAACTCAAGAACAAAAAATGATGTGTTTACATTTGTATTGTTGCTTATATGAACATATTTGAACATATATGCTAAAAAAAAATAAAAACACATGTAAACATATCATTTTTCGTACATAAATTTAACGGAAAAAATCTTCAAGGGATGTTTTCAAAGTTTGGAAGTGTAATTGAAACTCACCTATAGTGAGAGGTATTTTTAATCATTTAAGCTTTAAAATATATACAAAAAATATTAGAAAAAAATTCACAAAACTCACAAGTTTCAACAAAATTTCAATTCGTGTGTGTTTTTTTTTTGTTAAATTACAAATTTGGTCCTTATAATATTAAAAAATTTAAAATTTAATCTCTATGATTTTAAAAGTTGGAATTCGTCCCAATAGTCCGGTTAAAAAAAAAACTCTCACAAATAGTTATTAGGGACTATTTATAAGAATTTTATCAAACCATAAGGATTATAAGGTTTTATCAAATCATAAGTATGAAATTCTAACTTTTAAAAGCATAAGGATTCTCTTAAAAAAATCATAAGGATTAAATTCTAACTTTTTCTAAACGGTAGGGATCAAATTTGTAATTTAACATTTTTTATTCTCATCAATTTTGTATTAGAAATATATTTTATAATTAGTTGAATATTCACAAAAACACCAACTTTCACCTTTCTTTGTGGGGTGTACACAGGTTAGGTTGGGTTGAAGGGTATTTTGGGACCAACCCAAAAATTCGGGTTGATTGGGTTGGCAACCCGAATTACCCAATCAAGGATTGCAACCCAACCCAAGTCGGTGGGTTGATTTTTTTATTTTTAAATAATTTTCTTAATTATTTAAAATAACTTTTTCTTGAATTAATAACCAAAATCACATAAAATTCAATTATCAAACTTCAAAATTCATAACATTTTAATATTTGTGGCAATCTTAGAAGAAAAACATTAAAAATGGATAAATAATTCATTTGTAAGTATATTATAAATTAAAAATAAATAAATTTTAGGTTGGGTTGGGTTAGGTCGAGTCATCCCGAGTCTTAAAAGGTTAATTTGAGAAATTTCGGTTCTCCAAAATTCTAACCCAACCCACACTGGAAAAAAACATAACTCTACCAAATTCTTATGATTTGAATTGGGTAGTCTGAGTTAGTCACGTTACTGAATTATTTGTATACCTCTAATTCTTCAGAAACATATGAGGTGTTTGGATTGGGGATGAGTTAAAAACTCTCCCCAACTCCTTGTTTGGCCCAAACATTTTTTAACCCCTATCGTGGGTCCACAAGCATATTTACTCTTCATTCAACTTCATCTTGTGGGCCCCACAAATTTATTAACAGTTCTCCAAAACAACTCTATACATTCTAACTCCTATTCCTTGCGCCAAACAACTCTTACAAGATTAAAATTAAACACTTATTCAAGACCTTGACAACATTTATCTAAGCAAAAGTACATACTTTTTAGTTAAATCGCAAATTTTTCCCCCAAAAAAATGAAAAATTAAAGCCCGTCAAATTTAGTACCAAATTTACATAAGTATCCTAATGCCTTTTTAGTTTTACAAAAGATTTATTCTAATAAAAAAGAGGGGGAAAAAAAGTTTCTTAGTCTAAAAGTTTTTGTCTTCTCGCAATTTGTCAAATTCCCATTGGCCAACAGCAGCAAATAATGTCCTTTACTGCTTAGAAAAACCTCAAACCGTTACCAACCAATAAAACCGTAAATATTACAATCGCATCCTTTTTGTCGGAAAGCTAAATCCAACGGTTCAGATTCCCCCACTTTGCTCCTCTCCATTGGCTTTGCTGTCACCTTCAGCTTTCAAACCTTCAACCATTGGTCCACGTTTCCAAGTCTAGATGGATCCCTTTGCTTATTAATTTTATATTTCTAACCTAAAAAACAAAAAATAAAGACCAAATCTTTATTTTAAAAAAAAAAAAAAAAAAACCCAGAAAAGTAAGCTCACAAATCCTCCTTATAAGCTCAGATCTCTGCGAGAGACACCTGTCGTCTCCACCAGGCCAAAGAAAGAAGGGTCTCTCAGTTCAGGTCACTGCCAATTTTCCCAAAAATATCCAACAAATTTTCCATAGAAAAAGGGAAAAAAGGAAAAAAAAAAAAAGGGTGAGCTGCCATTTTCCCTTTGTTGCTGTATTTTTGTTTTGTTTCTTTTCTCACTACTCAAACATGGGGATTTAGTTTTTTTTTTTTCTTTCTTTTTCTCATCTTTTTGTTCTTTGATTGTAATGGGGTTTTGTTTTTTTGTGTTTTATTGCTGTTAAAATGCTGGTTTTGGGTTGCTGATGTTTGGAATTTCAAACCCTTAAATGGGTCTGTGAATTTGGAAGATGGATTGAGCTGTGGTTTTAGCTCTTGAGCTGTTTTTTGAGGATTTGATCTGAATTAACTTTGAAATTTTGATTGATTTTGTTTTGGGGGTTTTGATTTGAACTTGTTTTGTCTCTCTTTGAAGCTTGGGTTTGTAGATAAAAAAGAATAGATCAGTTCAGAACTCATGAAAGTTATAATCTCTTGATATTTACGGGCTGTTTTGGCCTTTGGGTATATCTTGGAATGAATGGTCCAAATGTTTTAGAATTAAGCTCATTTTTTTACTCAATTGGTGTAATTAATCAAAGTGTTGAATTACAAATGGTACTTGTTCTTGATGGTGTAGGTTTATAGTATCAGCTTATTTCTTCACTAATTATCTGGTTGTGATATGGGCTTGTGGTCACTATGCTGAATTGGGTGGCTTGAAAATTTGTTTTGAATTAACAGTTTTCAAGATATGTTTTTATTGAACTATGATAAAATGGCTTGTAAAAGTCGGGACTATTGTGATTTTTTAAAGGATGAACTTTAGTTGTTTTAAAAAAATTAAGTTACGTGTAAGAATAAACTAAGGAAAATCACTTTTAGGAAGCTCCCATGTTTCTCTAATTTTCTTTTTCCTTAGTCTATTCTTTCGGTGACTAGAAGTGTCTAACTCCTTTAATTTCATCCATCAATGAAATTATTCTTTTCTCGAAAAAATATGTTTTCTCTAGTTTTCTTTTTTCCTTTTCCTCCTGCAAAACTTCTTGAGGTGAATCTTGTGTGGAAGTTTTTTTGTGGTAGTCTTAGGTGTGTATGGAAATCATAGTAATTGAAGGGTAATGTTTTAGCAGCTATTTAATAAAGGATTCAGAAATAACCATTGATCTTTATTTTTCATTCCACTGACAAGTTTTTCTTCATTCAGTAGTAAGAAAACTGAGACAGGCCAAGCAAAAAGGAACAAACTCAACCTTTTATCAGAGAAAGACGGCTGTTCTAGGCAGTTATCTGAAGGCTGTTGCCGTGTAGACGCACCTAGAGCTCTCAAATGAATTTCAGGAACTTTGAGGATATGCCACCAGGAGAAGGCACAATGGCTAAGGCACAAGGAAATTTAACATTGACTAGACAGCCTTCCATATACTCTTTAACATTTGATGAGTTTCAGAACACCTGGAGTGGACTCGGAAAGGATGTCGGTTCGATGAATATGGATGAACTTCTAAAAAACATATGGACTGCTGAAGAGTCTCAAACAATGACATCTGCTGCTGCTGCTGCAGGTGGAGCTGGAAGTGCCTTTGGTGGGAACTTGCAGAGGCAAGGTTCGTTAACTTTACCCCGAACGATTAGTCAGAAAACGGTTGATGAAGTTTGGAAAGACTTAAGTAAGGAGAATCCTAGTGTTCAAGATGGCAGTGGAATTGAGGCAATGCCTCAGCGACAACCAACATTAGGGGAGGTGACTTTGGAGGAATTTTTAGCTAGAGCAGGAGTGGTAAGAGAAGAACCTCAGCATATTGAGAAGCCATTTAACTGTGGATTTTATGGTGGATTATCAAGAGAAGACAATAATGCTGGTTTGGCTCTTGGGATGCTCATGGGAAATCAGTTAGCTGAGAACAAAAATATGGTTTCTAATCAGAATCAAAATGCACTGTTTTTAGGGGCAGAAGCTGTAACTGTAAGGTCATCACAGCAGCAGCAGCAGCAGCAGCAGCCACTTTTTCCCAAGCCAGCTACCGTGACTTTTGCTTCTTCAATGAATTTAGTAAACAATCCCCAGCTTACTACTGGATCTGGGACTAATATGGTTGTGTCCTCCAAACCTCTACACGATGCTTTAATTCAGGGCAGTGGCATCAGTGCGATTGGTTTAAGCACAAGAGGTGTAACTGTTGCTTCAAGATCTCCTACAAGTACAATATCATCTGATGTGATTACAAAAAACAGCATATCTTCATATTCACCAGTTCCAGTTCCATACTCATTTGGCCGGGGACGACGAAGCAATGGAGCTCTGGAGAAAGTGGTCGAGAGGAGGCAACGAAGAATGATAAAGAACAGAGAGTCAGCTGCAAGATCACGAGCTCGTAAACAGGTAGCTACACTAATGGTCATCATAGTACTAGTACTGATACAATTTTTAACTATAAAATGCTCTTTCCTATTTGCCTTTTGTTTTGCAAAGTAATGTGTTGTAAACTTGCTTAGATCATGGTTTAAGATTGTGAGCCACTCAAAAAGCTTCTAGCCCAATGAAATTCTTGAGTAAACCTCCATTTAGCTTCCTAAAACTTCTGGCCAAAATATTATAGATGGATTCCTTGTATCATGCCTGTAAACTTGCAGTTTCAGTTCACTAATAGTAAACTCCATAACTTTTTATTGTTTTGGTCTCTGTAATATCTTTCATCTCCAATGCTATGCAAAGATAAAGATTCCCAACTTATGCTGAAAAGATTTCTCTGGGGACATTTTCTTAGTAGTGGAAAGTTCACAATATGGCCGAAGAAACAGGCTGAGGATGTCATAAAAGCAGTGCTAAAAAATTAAGGAAAACACAATGACCTTCATACTACTATTTCTCTTGCAAGGAAAACTTATTCCTATGTGATTTGCAAAATATGTAATCTTATACTTGTGTTTCAAAAATGGTTTCAATCGTCCACAAGATTGTGAACTCTGCAAGTAATATCATCAGTAAAGGTCTATTATTCTTTTCTATGGAATGGGCATTCATGGCTTATTTTATACGTGCCACGTGGATCAATCCCATTTAAAATAAATGAAGTGACGTGGTACTTGTAGATGTGTACCAAGGATGTTTAAACCATGTTTGTAAAACAGAAGCTTGATTTACAACCTTACCCAACATGATATACTCTATAGACTAAACCATGTTTAGAACTCTATCCTGATATCCATGTTTATATCCTTGATTTCTAAAGATAGAAGTATGATTTGCAAAGTTTACGAATGATAGGATGTGTGACTTGCCATTGTTACTCGTATTTGTTAGCATTAGGAGTGCTAACAAATAAGCTGCAATCTTTACCTAATAAGTATGTTCTCAAGAGGCATTGTCTAAAAGCATTCTTTGATACTCCAACACTTCCAGCTAATCACATAAAACAATTTTGAGATGGAACTATTGAAAGTGGCTAAAGTATATTAAAAATATCCAAGCCTCAGAAATCAAAGTCCGAATCATTTAACTCTGCTTTACAAGTTTTAGATTCTTCCACAATAACAGTTTGATATTTCAGGCTTACACCTTGGAGCTTGAAGCAGAAGTTGCAAAACTCAAAGAAATGAACCAAGAGTTGCAGAAGAAACAGGTATATTACGTATCAGAAAATGATGTTATTTTGTATATTTGGCTTAAGTAGTCATCCTGACCTCCATTTTTTATGCATCTTATCATCTGCAGAGAGAGATAATGGAAACGCAGAAAAATCAGGTACAAGTTTCTCTCATCTATCTCAAACTGCCAACTCATTTATCTTGAAATTATGCTTGTTTAAACACAGAAGCTTTCATTCTAACAACCCTTTGCTTTTCCTTTTCTTTTGACAGGTTTTGGAGAAGCTGAAATGCCAGTTGGGTGGCAAAAGACTCTGCTTAAGAAGAACACTGACTGGGCCTTGGTAGAGGTACCAAGATGAACAGTCAAATTTAGATATATTGTCTGTAACAAACACAAAAGCAGTGTGTAAAAGGCTTAGATTGTGTGTTTCTAATCTGATTTCAAGCTTACAGTTAGGTTCGTAGCTGTAAATATCGATGTTCGAGGTATCGGTATGTAGATAGCATATATCAGAAAGCAGAGAGTTGAGCTTTATGCTGTATAAATGAACTTTTTGTATTCTAATGGTTGTTTGCTTGGACTTTGGACCTCTGTTTTATAAAGCTGTATTTGATAATTTCCCTAACCATTACCTTCATCAAATTGAGCATGTTCTTCAAGCATCCAATAATCAGAATCCTCGTATGAAAGGCCTGTTTAGCAGTTCTCTTCTCTGAATCAAAGCTAAAGCAAAAGATGATGAAAATGTGATAGAAAGATTGCAACTCCAGACAGAGCCTTACTGCAGCAAGACTGTCTGCTTGGTAATTCAATGTGGGGCGAAACCCAGGTAGATTACTAGAATAATGTGCATACACAGCTTCACAAGTAACAAAAGGAGAGAAATTTTGTGTCCGTGCTTTCATAATGGAACCTTTGTCAATTCACTTATAGCGATTAAGCCCCATCTTCCCAGACAACACAGCTGTATGAATCAACTCCAATCTAAATTTTCTTCAGTTGTAGATGTGCAAATTTACACACAAGGTTTGGTTAACGCACTCTCCTTTTGAGGTTTATACCTTCTCCCGGCCAACACGATCAACCTGCATGATGTTTGAAGTGCTGCAGCTCACAATTACGGTGATCACTGACCATTTTTCAAAAGCAGTCTTCCAGACAATAAGATGGTTGAATACACTCCTTTCTTAGATCGTTTCTTTGATTAGTTGGGAAAGGTGGAAGTGAAGCGTAGGAGCACTATCCGTCACTCGGCACATCACCCAGCTCTGGGATACTCAAAAACCAAACCTTCTGCTACACTTCTCGCTCTTGCATGGCCAAAAAGCTTGCTTACAATAGCCAATGCAAAATCTATTACATTGTAAAACCCCTTGCTCGTTATCAGTTTACCATCAATAATTACTTTTGCAGCATTTACTTCA
Organism: Trichosanthes cucumerina; assembly: GCA_036507285.1. Classification (NCBI taxonomy): domain Eukaryota; kingdom Viridiplantae; phylum Streptophyta; class Magnoliopsida; order Cucurbitales; family Cucurbitaceae; genus Trichosanthes; species Trichosanthes cucumerina. Next base: position 10,873,784 of record CM071836.1, on the reverse strand, counting down.
TCCGTCGACTCAGTTTCCAGAGATGGACGAGCAGTTGCTCTCTTGTCCTGTTTGGCAATAGAAATATTTGAGCTTGTGCAATGATGTAGGAGCATAAAGATGGTATATGGCTTTCATATTACCTTCAATAGTCCCTGTTTGAACAGGACTGCAGGTGAAGAGCAGACTGCACCACATATCCTTTTGGCGGAATCTTGTTCTTTGAGCATCTTCTTAAGGATCCGGGATTTGCTCAGCCGCTCATCTGCTGCAGCTCCCCCCTGAATTTTACGGCAGAAAATGTGACGTTGAGTTGAAAGGAAAGAAATATCAAGAAGCACGGAAGGCCAAACAGTTACAAGATTAAGAAAATATATTAAATCAACCGACCAGGCAGAAACTTCTGATGCACATATACGGTACCAAGGCATGCATAAAGTTACAAGATTACTAAATCTTATTTAAAAAACCAGAAGCATTTACTGATGTGATTAAGTGAAGAGAATACAACAATGATTATGACGTACAAAACTATGGTGGCTACAAGACGGCAAACAGCCAAGCAGTTCCAATGACCAGACCACTCCTAGTGAAGCAACAAACTGTAAATTAATTTGTTCTAACCCCCGGAGAAAATAAGTCTTCACAATTTTTCTTCCTGCTTGGAATTGAGTAATCGAAGTCAACTAAGTTTTTCAGAAATTTCAATGGCCTTACCGGAAGAATAATTAGATCATATATTGATTCTGCAGCTTCTTTAATCAACTTGTCGGCAACAACTTTTGTTCCTGTTGATACTAAAATCTGACGGGACTTTTCAACTGAAGCAATCACGACATCCACCTTAGCACGCCGTAAAATATCAGCAATGGTTACTAGTTCAATCCCTTGAGAGCCATTAGCAATTGGGATAAGAACCTGCGCAAGCAAACAAATAATATTTAAGGTTGCAAAATCTATGCACATATTCTCCCGTGATTCAAGCAAATTCGAGAGACTCTTAGTAGTACATTGATTTTGGGAAGAATTTTGTCCTCTTTTTGTAATCTAATTATTGGAGTGATATGTGAGACCCCAAATCGTGCATACTTATCAGAGGAGGGGTAAAAAGGGAAATGGTGAGCGTGTGAGTGGTAACAGTGAAAAGGAGAGTTAGTTAGAAAAAGGTTTGGGTTGTACGGTCGGGAGGAAAAAGGGTTTTAGTAGGGTTTGTGGCTTGTGGGGGGAGGCAGTTTTTAGGTATTTCGGGATTAGAGTTGTAAGCTCTAAAGGAGAGTAGGCCTCTCGAATGGTCTGGGTTGTTACTCTGTGTTATTTACCTTGTTTGAATCCAAGATAATTGCCCTGCACCTTGAAGAACTCTCAATGGAACAGTAGGCTTCTTCATTCTTGTGTTTCTCTATTATTTTCTCTTGTTGTTTGGAATTATTGACAGGTAGAAGGAGGAGTTCTTACAATTGGTATCAGAGCCCGTTCATCCTGGGAAGAACACGAAAGATGGCTCAAAAGGAAGTCGAAGAGAGGATGTTCACAGCGGAAAAAGAATTCGGGGAGGTAAAAGCTTCGATTCAAGGAATAGAGAAGAACTTGGAACGGTTGACCCTTTTAGTAATGGAAACTGTGGCGGGAAGGGAAAAGTCGCTTCAACGGTCACGGAGGCTTCAACACAGAAGTCTAACAGGGATGATATAATCGCTGAGTACTCTGAGAGGAATGGAACAGAGGTGGCAGAAGCTTCCATCCAGCAGAATTTGGGGGGAGTCGATCGAGGGAAACTTAAGAGGCTTGAGATGTCGGTGTTCAATGGGGAGAACCCCAATTCTTGGCTTTTCAGGGCTGAGAACTACTTTGAAATTAATCAACTCACAGACAAGGAAAAAATCGTTGTATCGATCATTAGTTTTGAACCAGACATTGTGGAATGGTTTAGATGGGCTCATAACAGAAGGAAGTTTAAGTCCTGGGAAGATCTTAGGTCTCGTAAGTCGTATCTTTGATCGATTCCGTCCAACCCAAGAGGGGAGCCTATGCGCGAGGTTTTTGAGCATCAAACAGACGACGACCGTTGCTGAATATCGTAAGAGGTTTGAGATTTATTCAGCTCCCTTGCCGGAACTGCAGAAGGTGGTATTGGAGACACCTTCCTCCTTGGGCTCAAACCTACAATCAGGGCGGCGGTGATCAGTCGTCAACCAACGGGCCTCGAAGAAATGATGAAACAGGCCCAGCTCCTAGAAGACAGAGAACTAGCAACGAAATTGGCCTTAGATGATGTTGGGTTCACCACGGACAAGCCTAAGCCCAATCACAGTTCTAACGGCAGATTTGGGTCGGGAAAGACAAGTAGCGAGGGTAGTCGAACGAATGAAGTCGGGGCAACCCGAGTGGTAACCCTACCCGATAGAAGCGCGATCCGTAAGGAGCTACCGACCCGACACCTATCGAATGCTGAATTTAGGGCAAAACGAGCGAAAGGATTTTGTTTTCGCTGCGATGAGAAGTACACCCCCGAGCACAAATGTAAGGTCAAAGAAAATCGAGAGTTGAGGGTCTTGCTAGTCGAAGGGGAAGTAGAGATTGAAGTGATTCAAGGGGGTCGCGAGGTTGAAGAGACCGAAATTCCAGAGGTGGAGGTCAGTGAATTAGTTGAACTCGACTTGAAATCTGTAATTGGTTTTTCTTCTCCAGGTACAATGAAATTGAAAGGAAGGATAGCTGAGAAGGAAGTTGTGGTTCTGATTGATTGTGGTGCGACTCACAACTTCCTTTCTCAATCACTTGCGGATGAGTTGAAATTACTTCGAACGGAGACCTCGCATTATGGGATTGTGATGAGAAATGGAGTGGCGACAAAAGGAAAAGGGGTGTGTCGGGCAGTAACTATCACCTTCCCGGAACTATCCATATGCGAGGATTTCCTGCCATTAGAGCTAGGTAGCGTTGATGTCATCTTAGGGATGCAGTGGTTGCGGACCATGGGAACGATGAACGTGGACTGGTCGACTCTGACTATGTCTTTCAGTGCGGGAGGCGATGTGATAACGATTGAAGGAAATCCTTCTCTGACTTTAGCCGAGGTGTCCTTGAAAATGTTGGCTAAGTCTTGGGAGGAGACAGATCAGGGGTTCTTGATCGAATTTAGTGGCCTGAGTTGCGATGTGGCAAGGAGTGAAATTGATGCAATAGAAAACGAAGAGGGGAAGAACTACCCTCGCGAGGTGGTGAAATTGTTAGACAGCTATATGGACGTGTTTGATATGCCCGTGGGCTTACCCCCGAGAAGAGAAGTGGATCACAAAATAGTCATGAAGGATGGGCACCCGCCTGTGAATGTTCGACCGTACAGATATGCCCATCATCAGAAGAATGAGATTGAGAAGCTAATCGAGTAAATGCTCACTTCTGGGATTATTAGGCCGAGTAAGAGTCCTTTTTCAAGCCCTGTTCTGCTGGTTAAAAAAAAAGATGGAGGTTGGCGTTTCTGCGTTGATTACAGGGCTTTAAATAAGGCAACCATTCCAGATAAGTTTCTGATTCCAGTGATCGATGAGTTGTTAGATGAGCTCCATGGCTCAACCATTTTCTCGAAACTAGACCTCAAGTCAGGATATCACCAGATCCGGATGAGAGATGAGGATGTAGAAAAGACCGCATTCAGAACTCAGGAAGGACATTATGAATTTATGGTGATGCCATTTGGGCTAACTAACGCCCCGGTGACCTTTCAATCCTTGATGAATCAGGTATTCAGACCCTTCCTTAGAAGGTTTATCCTCGTATTTTTCGACGACATCCTTGTGTATAGCCCTGATCTGAACACCCACCTTACCCATTTGGAGATTGTGTTGGAAACGTTGAGGGAGAACTCCTTGTATGCCAACCAAAAGAAATGTATTTTTGCTCAAGAAAAGGTGGCGTATCTAGGCCATTGGGTGTCCTCGAGTGGAGTGGGAGCAAATGAGGAGAAGGTGAAAGCCATGGTGCAATGGCCAATCCCCAGGAATGTAAAAGAACTGAGGGGATTCTTGGGGCTCACAGGGTATTACCGCCGATTTGTAAAGAACTATGGTCAATTGGCCGCCCCTTTGACGGCCCTGCTTAAAAAAGAATCATTTCAATGGAGGGAAGAGGCAACTGCGGCCTTCGAAGTATTGAAGCAAACAATGGTAACATTGCCTGTTTTGTCTCTACCAGATTTCAGCAAAACATTTGTAATTGAAACTGATGCCTCGGGCATCGGAGTTGGGGCAGTTTTATCTCAAGCACAGAGGCCAATAGCCTACTTCAGTCAAGCTTTGTCGATGAGAGCTAGAGCGAAGCCCGTCTACGAAAGGGAGTTAACGGCGATTGTCTTAGCCATTCAGAAATGGAGGCACTATTTGTTGGGGCATAAATTCACGGTTTTAACCGATCAAAGAGCCTTGGGGAGTTTATTGGATCAAAGGGAAATTCAACTGAGTATCAGAGATGGTTGACTAAATTATTGGGCTATGATTTCGAGATCAGGTACCATCCCGGTCAGCTGAACAAAGCAGCAGATGCTCTTTCTCGGGTAGCCCATGAAGGAGAGTTGAATTCAGTTTCCATACCAAATTTAATTGATGTGGCAGTGGTTCAGAGTGAGGTTGAGCAAGACTCAGTGTTACAGAAAATCATTCAAGGGATACAGTCACAATCGGGAGAAACTCATAGATACACGTTGAAACAAGGGCAGCTGCTATACAAAGGACGTTTGGTTTTATCCAAGACATCCTCCTTGATTCCTACCATCCTCCACACTTCTCACGACTCGGTGATGGGCGACCACTCTGGGTTCCTTAGAACTTATAAGCAATTAACCGGTGAGCTTTATTGGAAGAACATGAAACAAGACGTCAAAAATTATGTGGGGAAGTGCCAAATTTTCCAGAGGAATAAGGCGGACTCGATCACTCCAACGGGTTACTTCAACCGCTGCCAATCCCTGACCGTGTGTGGGAAGATATCACAATGGACTTCATAGAAGGGCTACCAAAATCAGCGGGGTCCGATGCTATATTTGTAATAGTTGATCGTTTGAGCAAATATGGGCACTTTATTCCTTTGAAGCACCCCTTCTCAGCAAAAGACGTGGCAGCATCCTTCATAAGGGAGATAGTGAGGCTCCACGGGTTTCCCCGCTCGATTGTGTCTGATCGAGATAAAATCTTTGTAAGTCACTTCTGGCAAGAGATGTTTAGAATGCAAAATACACAACTCAAGAGAAGCACCGCTTTCCATCCACAAACGGATGGGCAATCTGAACGAGTCAATAGATGTGTAGAGAATTATTTAAGATGTTTCTGTGGAGAACACCCCAAGAAATGGGCACAATGGATACCGTGGGCGGAATATTGGTACAACACCACGTTCCACATATCCATCAATACCACCCCCTTCAATGTGGTGTATGGGAGACAACCTCCTCCACTGATATCCTATGGAGACAAAAAAACGACTAATGACACACTGGAACAACAGCTGAAGGAGAGGGATGAAGCACTTGTTGCCTTGAAGGAAGACTTGAGTATGGCCCAAGGCCAAATGAAGAAGTATGCAGATCGGAAGAGAAGGGAGGTAGAGTTTGCCATGGACGACCTGGTTTATCTCAAAATCAGACCCTATCGACAGAAATCCTTAGCCAGGCGCAAATGTGAGAAATTGGCACCCAAATACTTTGGCCCCTTTAAGGTCCTAGAGAGAATTGGCAAGGTGGCTTACCAGCTAGAACTACCACCCGAGGCTACCATCCACAATGTGTTTCACGTGTCCCAACTTAAGAAAATGATTGGAAGTCAGAACAGGGTTCAATCTCAAGTTCCGGATCTATCTGACTGTTAAGAGTGGAAGGCTACACCTAAAGACATCCTAGGAATGCGATGGAACCAAGAAACGAACGAAGAAGAGTGGCTCGTGCAGTGGGAGGAGGGTGGTGACCTTGACACCAAGTGGGAAGCCGCAAGTTATATGAAGCAGATGTATCCAAATTTCAACCTTGAGGACAAGGCTTCTCAGAACCGGGGGAGTATTGTGAGACCCCAAATCGTGCATACTTATCAGAGGATGGGTAAAAAGGGAAATGGTGAGCGTGTGAGTGGTAACAGTGAAAAGGAGAGTTAGTTAGAAAAAGGTGTGGGTTGTACGGTCGGGAGGAAAAAGGGTTTTAGTAGGGTTTGTGGCTTGTGGGGGGAGGCAGTTTTTAGGTATTTCGGGATTAGAGTTGTAAGCACTAAAGGAGAGTAGGCCTCTCGAATGGTCTGGGTTGTTACTCTGTGTTATTTACCTTGTTTGAATCTAAGATAATTGCCCTGCTCCTTGAAGAACTCTCAATGGAACAGTAGGCTTCTTCATTCTTGTGTTTCTCTATTATTTTCTCTTGTTGTTTGGAATTATTGGCAGGTAGAAGGAGGAGTTCTTACATGATATTTTAGTTTCCTATCAAGAAGAAACTCGAGAAATGTTTTGTATGGTATAAAGGTGGAATTTAAATTTGACATCAAGCTTAAGAACTTCCTTTTAGAACATATATACATTATTATATATCCAAATGCATTTTCTGTTTTTCCATTTCAGAAAATTGTAAAATAAGTTCATAAAAAGGTTCAAGAGACACCCCAAACAAAATCTAATTTATGTAGAAAAATATAATGAACAACAATAGTAATGGATAAATAGTCATGGGGTTATAATGACAAATTAATTATAATCTCACTTTTAACATACAAAATTGTTGGTTGATTACTATCATCTAAAGACAAATGTATCATTTGGAATAACTTAGTTTCAGGATTTACAGATCAAACACAGATTAAGGCAACTTACACGAGGAGTATGATCAACAGACCAGTCAACTTTGTTGAATTCTTCCTTTCGAGGACAATCATTCTCAGAATCCATTAGCTGACATAAGAACACAAAAAAAGCCAACTCAAGCGTTACAGAACGTCCGAGTTTGAGAATTTCAAACGGAAAGTTTCGTGTGAGAGAGAATAATTGCATTGGAAAAAAATCGTCCAGGTAAATTGAATACTCAGCACAACTGTGAAGATTGCAAGTGATAAGTAACCTAATGGGGTTGTTTGGATTTCATGATGACAAACAAGAATATCCAAGAAAATATTATATCGAAGATCAACAATAAACCTCACCAACGATTCTCCAACCTCCTTAGCAACTGATTCTCCATAGAGCTGCTCAACTAAAGCTAAGGCAAATCCGAAAGTAGTTCCAGGGCCACGGCTCGTTGTGAGCTCTCCCGACACTTGAATATTTGATTTAACAGCCCAAAATGTTGGGAGCTTGTCAGTGAATGCAGGGTGACATGTAGTCTTGCATAACAAACTACACCATAATTAGCAAACCTACATGTACATTCATAGTTTCCAATAAACTAGATGAAATTGAATTTGACTCCACTGGGCTACCTGTTTTCTTCTTACAAGACCCCATGGTAGAAGGGTGACTGCTGGAGCAGCACATATAGCTCCATACAGCCTCTTTTCCTCAGCTTGCCTGCTGGTAATTGTCCGCAGTATTTCACAATCTCTTAATCTTACAGAGCCAGGCATCCCTCCCTAACAATGAAAGCATAATTATTATAACCATAAATGACAAAAATCTTTGACATGCCTAAATAATAAATATAGCTAAATTATGCCAATTTTATTAAGAAACTATCAGTCATACCCCACAAAACCACTCAACAATATGTTTCAGAAAGATAACGAGACCCCTCAACCATATATTTATTAGGTGCAAATCCTGGTTTTACCTATGAGCTTTCATACTTATTTCATGTTGGTTCATAAACTTTCAATTGCTATTTTAGAACCTCAACTTTTCAACTATTTTGTTTTTGGTTTCTAATATTGTATAGAAAACTATTTTAGTCCTGGATGTTTTTTATTCATCATTTTGAAAAGAAAAAAAAAAACAAAAAAAAAACAGAACCTGTTTCAAAATTTGATATAGAACCTCCTAATGTGTCACATATCACAATAAAGACAATGCCAAAAATGGTTTCTATACAAAGTTTATAAACTAAAACATGATGTTTGAAAGTTAATGAATCAAAATAGAATAATTCAAGGAATAAAATAAGATTTAAACCAACATATTAATACTGCATCTTTGCAGCCATTTTATGCTTCTAATATTGGCTCTTTTCACTTCTTAATTGTCCTGTGCAAAAATTATATGCTTCCTCAAAGGTTTATCAATTCTGAGGCAGTCTCAAACTTGGGTCAATTCTACTTATAAGTGAAATTACTTACAGGCAAAGCTACAAGGTCGAAAACTTCATTGGAGCATGTACTGATTAAGGTATCAGCAACCAATTTCATACCCCCAGAAGCTTCAATTTCAAGCTCTGGTTCCACCGACGCCACAGTCACGGCGGCCCCTGCTTGACGCAATACATCAACTATAATAACAGCTTCCATCTCCTCAGTACCAAATCCGATAGGAACCAGAACCTGCCCGCATACACATGAGTTCAGCAATCTTTTCTTCTTTTGTTTTCCCCCTCTCCAAAACAGTTAAAGAAAATTATCAAACAAGAATATTTAAGCGTCGATTCATCGATTAATGGAAAGCCCACGTTGATTTTAGAAGGTTTAAAAGAAATGGCAAAATGGATATCGTAGAAGGACCTTCTTGAGAGGCCTAGATGGAGATGAACTCGTAGCTATCGTGCCGGAACTCGAGAGCGTTGAAGGTGGAGTTGGACAGAGGGTCTTCGCGGCTTTAGCAGAGATTTTTCTGGCAATTGTTTTTCTCTGTTCGGATGCCGCTAGCGTAAAGGACGGAGAAGAAACGGTGATGGCGGTAGGTACAGCCATGGGAGAGAGCTTGAGCAGAGCATTTGGCATCGAGTAAGTCGCCATTGAAACTCTGAATCAACTCCACGTTCTCAATATCTCATCCCTTTCAATTTCAACAATCGTATCCAAAACCCCAATGTTTATGGGTTTTTGTTTTGTGTTCCTCAAAAAAAAAAAAAAAAAAAAACGTATAAATTATCGTTAAAGTTAAGGTTACCTTGATTAAAAAAAATGTTCTACTTTATTTAATCCTTAATATGTTTTAACTTCAATATATTTTAATTGATTAAGAGATTCCATTACTTAACGAACAAATTTGAATCTCTACTCCCATATGTTGTACACCTAATACATATAGCTTTATTTTTCTTTTTAGCTATATTATAATTTTAGTCGGATCATTTTAATTAAAAATTTAAAAAATTATCTACCTCCCTAACTAAACGGATAGCAGTTTAAGAGTTTATGAGTACTAAAGGTGGTCTTATTACTACATAAATGATAGAGATTGTGACGTTTCATGATTAGTATCTCTTCTAATACTAATAGAAGAACGAACTCTTCAACGGAGATTTGTTCATTCTCTTTACGCCAATGACCATGTCAAATAGGAACACCACCCGACATTGAAAATCTCTTATAACAAATGAATAAAGAGAGTCCATATCGTAGTAGTAAAAGTCCATATGAAATGCACGTATTTATATGACAGTGTAATTATACAATTTCTATATTTTTTCAAAAAGTTATTCATCCCTGAGTAGTTGACATTGTATATCAAAAAGAAAACAGGGTGTTTGTGAAATTGTGATTAAAAATGAAAATTAAAGGACTAAAATAGCCACCTTTTAAGTGTATCAACTAAAATAGAAGAATCAAAATTACATAAAAGGTTTATAAATGAATGTTTTAAAATTATAGAAGTTAAAATAAACCAAAGCTAAACGTCTAAATAAACCCGAAAAATAATTACAATAACAGAATTAAAACAAATGGTAAAAATCTAAAACCGTGAATGATTTGACAATTAAAAAATAAATACAACAAATTAATTTAAATATAAAATTAGCTTATTTTACACAAAAATACAAATATTTTGTCCCACTTATTTATTTATTCGCAATTTATCATGTGATAATTTTTTTTCTATTGTACGAATAGAAAGGATGCATAGAGATGTGTTATCTAATTTTTACCTCTTAATTATAAACCTAACATGATTTCATAGTACAATTGCAAAATATATATATATTTTTTTTTTATCTAGTAACTAATAGCCAATAGATGACCATTTCAAAATAAAGTGTTTTTTTCCTAAAAATATTAGAGAGCGTGTTTGGTAAGCGTCCGATTCTATTTTATGTTTTGGATTCACCAATTCAATGAATACATGTTTGTGACGTGTTTTTAGCTTGCTTTGATTCTCGTGATCCAAATAGTAGAAATTCTGAAAACAACATTTTTATGTTTTCATTGTATCCAGATTCTGAATTTGAAATTTTAAAATGCAGAATTGTATTAAACAAAGATAAAATCTTAATAAATATAGTATTTCATGTTTATAAACTTAATTTACTTTTGTTAAATTAAAATATGTATAATATAATATATTATAAAATATAAAAATATTATATTATAAAATAATTATTATATAAAATTTATTAAAAAAACACATGTTCATAAAATCAATTAATAATGCCTTATATTTGATCTAATATTTAAACTTTAAACTACCACTAATTTTATAATCTATAAATATATTATAGGACACAGTTTAAACTACTATTTAAAATGGAATTATATTTCTAAATCTATTATCAAACACTTATCTGAAAATATGAAACACAACTCTGTTTTCATTGAATCCCTTGTTTTCAAATTTCTGTTTTCGAATTGTCTACCAAACAAGCCCTTACTAATCCAAATAAAGATATTTTCTTGACTATTATATTTTTTTCAATATATATGAAATAGAACTTTGATGTCTTAACTAACCGAATTAGAGAAATTCAAATGTATGAACTCTTACTCATAAGTTAATAATTAAGTGGATTATTGATGGAGACCTAAATAAAAAGGACGAGAACAATTTAAATCCGGAAGTCTTTTCTTTCTTCTTCTTTTTAGATAACTACGGCAAGTTATATCCTATTTTATATTCATCTCAAAAAAAATATATATACACACTATTTTATATCATAACAAAATCACAATCTTTTTTTAATTAAATTAAGGACGAATCGGATAGAAGTTACAGGTAAGCTAGAAGCAAGTTAAAAATGTCGGACTGATCTTTGATCGGAACCAACTCGGATCGGAGAGAGATGTTCAGAACATTTGGGAGAAGAGCAGCTTCTTCTTCATCCTCTTTCACCTCCAATTCATGGATATCGATTTCCGCCCAGCTTCTTCTTCCTCGGAAGAGGGAATTCTGCTTGGGCGTCCTTCCCGATGGGGTTGATCGGACCTCCGACGCCTACGCTCGCAATTCCGAGGCCATGGGCGGCTTCATTTCCGACCTTCGTTCCCACATTAACAAGGTCTGGTATCACTATTCACTTGGAAATGGATTGCATGTGCTTTCTCTTGGGACTTCGGGTGATCTTTGGCTGTTCAACTGCCTTGCAGGTTCTAGCTGGGGGCGGCCCTGAAGCTGTGAAGAGAAACAAGAGTCGGAATAAACTACTTCCGAGACAACGGATTGATCGCCTTCTCGATCCTGGCTCTTCCTTCCTCGAGCTTTCTCAGGTTTTTGCTGCCTACCCTCTTAATTTCTCCGTTGGCATGGAAACTGCTTAATTTCATTTTTCAACTTGTTTAACAGCAAAAACCTTTGTTACCAATTATTAATTGATTGCCAATCTCTGATTAATGATCAGTTATTCCAATATTTCTATCGTTTATGTTAAACTGCAAAAACTTGGCTGCCTATGAAATATCATTTGTTTGATGTGGTTCATGATGGAACGCAAGGCATTAGCATTTTTTTTCTGCTTGATCTTCTTCTTCTTAATTGAGTTTTCTCAGTTTGATGAGCTTCTGTGAACGATCCTTAAATGCATGTCTTCATTCCATTTAAAATATGGGGTAGCTCGCAGGCCATGAACTGTATGATGAACCCTTGCCATCTGCTGGGATAATCACTGGGATAGGCCCTGTTCACGGACGACTTTGTATGTTTGTAGCCAATGACCCTACCGTTAAGGGGGGGACTTACTATCCCATCACTGTCAAGAAACATCTTAGGGCTCAGGAGATTGCTGCTAGATGCAACTTACCCTGCATATATCTGGTTGATAGTGGAGGTGCTTTCCTTCCAAAGCAAGCCGAGGTGTTTCCTGATAGGGATAATTTTGGCAGAATATTCTATAACCAAGCTGTAATGTCTGCCGAAGGCCTTCCTCAAATAGCTCTTGTATTGGGTTCTTGCACTGCCGGGGGTGCTTATATTCCTGCAATGGCAGATGAGAGTGTGATGGTCAAAGGAAATGGCACTATATTTCTTGCAGGACCACCACTGGTGAAGGTCAGTTCCTATCATATGGTGTTTCTATTTGCTTGCTTTTATTTCTGCGAGTGCTTGTTAAATTTAAAGGACATTGGACAATGGTGGTAGCTTTGTCTCTAATTCTGGATTTCATCTGAATAAGATGTTAAAATAGGCTGCTACAGGTGAGGAAGTCTCTGCAGAGGACTTAGGGGGTGCTACTGTACATTGCAAGACATCTGGAGTTTCTGACTATTTTGCTCAAGGTACTTTATAACATTTATGCTTTGAGCCTCAAGTTCATAACTTCTAAAGTTCTTACAGCTTCATTTCTCTTTCTCGTCAAGTTATACATTTCTTAATATGTATGTGCTGTTTACTAGCACTATAATAATATTGTAAATCATATCAAATTAAAGAAAAACTTTTTGGACCCTTTCATGTGAAGTGGAATCTTTTTGTGCTTCACACGCAAATGGCAAATTGATGTAAAAATGGGTTAGATTAGAAAAAAGGGCACAAAAATCTCAGCTTGTTCATTTCTGTAATATACTAAGTGTAATTTACAATTTTCTGCAGATGAAATGCATGCACTGGCTCTTGGGAGAAACATCGTTAAGAATTTACACATGGCTGGGAAAGAAGGTTTGATAAATGAACTGCAAAACGCAAACCAAGACTTCAAGGAGCCATTATATGATGTCAGGGAACTTCGGTCCATCGCCCCAACCGATCATAAGCAGTCTTTTGATATTCGCTCTGTCATAGCTCGAATTGTTGATGGAAGTGAATTTGATGAATTCAAAAAACTATATGGAACAGTGAGTACATTTATAAAACTTAAATTGCTTACTTTTTACTTGTTCTTTCTTGATCTTTCTAAATTTCATAATCTAAATTGTATGTATTGCAGACTCTCGTTACAGGCTTTGCCAGAATTTTTGGTCAACCTGTAGGAATTATTGGAAATAATGGGATACTATTTAACGAATCTGCTTTAAAGGGGGCACATTTCATTGAACTATGCACACAGCGGAACATTCCTTTGGTCTTTCTTCAGAATATCACTGGATTTATGGTATGTGACATCGGTTCACTTACCACGTTAGAATTTTCTCAGATGACTTATTTTTTAAGTTATTCCATTTTGATTCAGACTTTTTTTTTTCATTATAATTCAGACTCTAAGATAAGATCTTAGGGTCGTGTTTTACATCCAGCCCAAGAATGGCTGTCTTTTTACTAGTGAAAGATGAAAATTTTGAATTACATATATGCAGCTTGTCTTTCATATAAAAGAACAAAATGTGAATTCAAACCTGTTTCCTTTGAACTAATATTGTAGAGACTGTTTTGTTTTCTATAGATAGATACATAATATTTGGAAAGTGAATTGGATAGGATCTGAACACACAGAATACGATCATATTTAAAACAACAAAAGAAAAATTGCACACTCCCAAACACTTCGTGAGGCCTAATATTCCAAATGGTCTAGGTTCACTCCTAGTTAACACAAATATATTACCAAATCGCATTAACCCCCCTTCCTATATATTCTGTTGGGCCTACAACCTCCAACGGTGTTTGCACAAAAGACAATTCCATCCTCACAATTAACACTGCCTTAACACCTTATTCTATTTCTCACTCAACTTGCACATTCTCCTTCTCGCATATGTAACAAGAATGGGAGGCTTAAACTATCAGAAATTTGCATATGCTGGTTGAGGATCTCACATTAGAAAAATACAGAGAGATCTCACAATTTATAAGAAACATGAGTTACTTCTCTCATTGCCAATTGATTTTGAGATGAAATCTCATGTAATCTAATATGGTACAAGAGCCCATAAATCCAAATGGGTATTCGGTTCAAAAATTGAAATTAGGATCCGATCCAAGAATATTGAACCCAAAGAGACACTCTCTTGAGGGAGCATGTTAAGGATTCTATACTGGAAAAATGTAGAGAGATCTCACAATTGAGACATGGACTACTCTTGTCATTGCCAATTGGTTTTGGGATCCCATGTAGTCAAATAATACTTTTTGTATTTATGTGCTTTGTGTTTCATAGTGTCTCTCGGTGGTACACAAATCACACGAAATTCTTTTGTAATTATAGTATTTCCATGATTATTAACATGGAAGGGCTTCCTTTAGTTGAGCTTTTGGGGAGAGGATATCCCTACCCCTTTCCCGTAGGTTGTTCTTTTAGCTTTGTGTGAATATATCTCTATGTTTCTTATAAAAAAAAAAAAAGTTAGGCGCCATTTTCATTTATGTAGAATTAGTACTTTCTTTTTTTCAAATTCCTGAATAAAGTCCAATTATTATTATTAAATAATTCTCTGTTTGCTCATCTTTGAAGTTCTGAGAATCGTTCATTTTGCCCATGTGTGAAAATGAATTATACTGTGTTTGTCTGTTCTAGATAGAATGGTAAATTGTACTTGATACCGTTTTGTGTGGATGTACTTCTAGTTTCATTTGTATTTCTTATTAAATAGAAGTTGTCAAGATTGGTAGAACTGGTTGGTAACGTTATTAATTTGGCAGGTTGGCTCAAGATCTGAAGCAAATGGTATTGCGAAGTCGGGGGCAAAAATGGTCATGGCAGTTTCTTGTGCAAAGGTCAGTCTCCAAGTATTAATAAAAATTATTTGAATGCTGCGACTGATATCTAGCCATCCATTATGCTAGAACCCATGAAAGTAGGCTAGATATTTATGTGACGACTGGTGACTGGTACCTAGGAAGCGGTCTAAGATAATCGGTTAGTGTGTTATCTCCATTTTGTGGGTATTTAATATACCCAAAATGAATATTTTAAGGACATTGAATGCGGAAATTTGATGATAATTCTTTTGATTATTAAATTCTTTGTGCTCTTTTTAACTTGTTTGATTTTATATGGCCCCTTCAACTATCTGGTTTTAGATATGCTCTTTCAACTAGTTGGGGAGGCTTTCTTGGTTATCTTCCTAGTCGCTAGATAGAGGTTGAAACAGATGCCTTTATTATCCTGTATATTATTGTGCTAATAGTCTATTTCCTGGCTGGAGATCCTTGGTCTTGTCCGTCCAACTTTGTTATATTGGATATCTTATAGTCATAATTAAATATTGTTTGGGTTTCATGAGATTTTAGAGAATATATTTCTAGTTTAATTATAAATGATTTGGAACATTCAACAGTTGATGCTATGCTTGGACGTTAAAACTAGTGGTATTAATATAATTATTACGTCAGCTAAGAAGCCATAAACATTACAGATAAATTTGTCTAAAATCCACAAGGATTTTTCTTAAATCACCAATCAACCCAAAAGCTTAAGTTGATAGTTTGAGGTAAATTTAATTATATCAATATAGTCTAACACTCTCCCTCACTTGTGGACTTGAAAATTTGATGAAAAACCAAACAAGTGGAATCAATATTAAATGGGGAGGAAATTGATTTTACAGGGGTTTGAACACAAGACCTCCTGGACCACCTTAAATCACCAATCAACCCAAAAGGTTAAGCTGATAGTTTGGAGTAAATTTAATTATATCAACATAGTCTAACTATTTTAACTAACTCATTTGGTTTAATTTTCCTAGAAATTTCAAGAAGTACTATTAACAGTGGCCATTACTTTTGTATCCCTATGAGTTGGTACAAAAAAAGAAAAGGACATAATAGCTATTGACATGTTTTCTCACCGATTTATCTTCTCACGTAATTCCATTTGACGAGATTAGGTCCCTAAAGTTACCATCATCGTTGGCGGAAGCTTTGGAGCTGGAAATTATGCAATGTGTGGGCGTGCATATAGTCCCAATTTTTTGTTCATATGGCCGAATGCCAGAATTTCTGTGATGGGTGGTGCCCAGGTAGGTTTTGTACTTGATATTTCTTGGATATGAATTTATGGCAAAGCAATTCATGCTCTATATTCTTCCTGGTATAACTATAGTATATGAAAGTCATGATTTCTTTCTCAAGAGTTTTCTAAAACTTTAGGTCCCGTTTGATAACCATTTGTTTTTTCTAAATTAAGCCTATAAATACTACTCTCATCTATGAGTTTCTATGTTTTCTCATCTACTTTTTAGATATGTTTTGCTCCAAACAGTCTTGCTCTAGTTCGTGTTTTTCTCTGGAACCTATGGATTGAGAGGAATGGATAACTTTTCAGGGATGTTTCCTCTACTTTTGATCGTTTTATGGAAAATGTTCTTTTGAATGTTTTTTTATGGTGCAAGGATGTTTCACCTCTTTGTCTTTTCAGCTCATATTTTTTCATATATAATTGACAGTCTTTTTTGTAATTCACCTTTTGGTGTTGGGAGTTCTCTCCATTTCATTAATCAATGAAATTGTTTCTTATAACAAAAAATACCTTTTAGATATGTTTTCAAAAACCAAACCAAGTTTTGATTTTTTTTTTTTTAAAAAAAAATTTTCAAAAACTTGTTTTTGTTTTTAGAATTTTGCTAGAAATTCAAATATTTCCTTAAGAAAAATGAAAACTATTGTAGAAAACATGAAAATCGTTGTAGAAAAATTGTAAGAAAAGAAGCACAATTTTTTTAAACTAAATTGATTATCAAACGGGGTCTTAGGTTTCTTATTATAATATAGTCTTACAGATGTGCTTATTAAGGGTTAGATAAGGTTGTCAATGTGCGATGCGTTCCAGGTGGTTTACGTCGTAAAATACAATACGTCTCGTTATTATGTTTATAGCATATGATGTGGCATCATGTATGCTAAATAATCCCTTATTAGTAGACAAAATTTCTGGTTGTTAATGGTGAAAGTTTCTGGTTTTGTCTCATGATGTTTACTTGTTCCTTAATCATGTGTATGTCTTATTTTCTGTCTTGTTTCAAAGAGCTGTATTTTGTCAACCATCTTGGCTTATTATTTTAAGACTCACCAATTTCTTGATAAAATGTTACATTTGCAATACAAAGGCTGCTGGTGTACTGAGTCAGATAGAAAAGAGCAATAAGAAGAAGCAAGGAATTCAGGTAGTGTGTGGTTTAATCTGATGAACATGAGTTCCCTTTCCTGAGATTACCTGGTTTCTAACTTTTCTTTGGACCTGCATTTGCAGTGGGACAAAGAAGAGGAGGAAAGATTTAAGGCAAAAGTCGTCGAGGCGTATGAGAGGGAAGGAAGTTCTTATTATTCCACAGCTCGGCTATGGGACGATGGAATCATCGACCCAGCCGACACCAGAAAGATTATCGGTCTGTGCGTCTCGGCTTCCCGGAACCGTGCCCCTGAAGATACGAAGTTTGGTGTATTTAGAATGTAAAATTGCAATATGAAACAGATATGTCTCTGTTTATACATGTATGGAGGGCAAAGAGTTGTAGTTGGCAACAAGGATGTTTGCTCCTCATTTGTTCCTATGTGTAACAGAGATGATTTTATGTACATGTTTGACTTTTACCAAAACCACTTAATGTTCTGTTGCATTCAAAATAATCAAAGAATAAAAGCTCTTCTGCTTTGGAATTGCGATGCTCCTTCCCGTGTTCTCTGTACTGCTACATAATATGGTATAGTTATTGATCAGTTATATTATTTTGAGCACAACATTGTGGCCTCCAAATTTTGTGCAGTTCACTTCACCACGACTGGAAAAAAAAAATTATTTTTTTTTAGAAAACATAAATTCTGGGAGGTTACATAATACTTGAGTGCAACCTAAATTTTTTCCTATTAATTTATGGGTTGTGATTGTTGAGGATCCCACCATTGGAAAAGTAAAGAGAAACCTCACAATATATATGATATATTGGCTACTCTTCTCATTGCCAATTGGTTTTGAGATGGAACCTCATATAATCTAATATGGTATTAGAGCTCATTAAACTCAAACGGGTATTCAATCCAAAAATTGAAATGATATATAGGCTACTCCTCTTATTCCCAATTGGTTTTGAGATGGAACTCCATATAATCTTATAGTCATCCTTGTGGAATTCCTTCTTTTAGGTAATTGTCAATTTGATTTTAATCTTTTAAAATTCTCAATTGTATTTTTAATGTATTAAAAATTTCAATCAAAGTCTTTCCATTAAAAACTTAATATAAGTTATTATTTTACTAACACATTTAAATATTTTGCTATCTTGAATCTAACTCAATTAGTTAAAGCTTAATTTGATAATCATTTTGGACTCAATAATCATTTGGTTTTTTAAAATTAAGCCTAAAAATACTACTTACACCTATGAGTTTATATATTTTCTCGTCTCCTATGCTTTCAAAAACTAAACTAAGTTTTGAAAACTAAAAAAATAGTTATCAAAAACTTGTTTTTGTTTTTGGAATTTGGCTAGAAACTCGAATGATTTCTCAAAAAAAATTGAAATCATTATAGAGAAAATTGTGAAAAAAACAAATATAATTTTGAAAAACGAAAAACTAAAAATCAAATGATAATAAAGGGAGCTTTGATTTATGGCTTTAGTTTTTAAAATAAAATCTATAAATAATACTTCCACCTATAGGTTTTCTTATTTTGTTATCTATTTCTTACCTATGTTTTTAAAAACCAAGTTAAGTTTTGAAAACTAAAAAATAGCTTTCAAAAACTCGTGTTTTATTATTTGAATTTGGCTAAGAGTTCAATATTTTTATTAAAAAAGATAAAACTAATTGTAAAAAATTGATTAGAAAACAAACATAATTTTCAAAAACTAAATGGTAGTCAAATTGGGCCTAAAGAATTATACTCAACTAAAGGGTTAGAGGTTCAAATTTTCACCATCACACGTTGAATTCAAAAAAAAAAAAAAAAAAAAAAGACATTTGAGCATGCTATTTGGAATAAATAGGTTTGATTGGACATATTGAGGTTCATGTATTTGTCGCATTAGATTGAAATAGTTATGTGTTCAAATATGTTAATAATGCACAAATTTAATAACATTTCAACTTTGTGCAGACAACTTTTAACAAAAGTGATTGAGAAATTTTAATTTATTAGAATCATATTAGAGAGTATTAAAATATTAAGACCAAATTGTCACCTAGAAGATAAAGAGATTAGGAAGCATTTGAGTTGTTAGAATTATTATTTAACAACATTAGAATATAACTTTTTACTTTTTAGACTTGGAATTTTCAGATTCAATTAGGGATGGAGATGGAGAATTTTTTTTTCCCTGTTTAATTTCGGAATAAAGAATAAGAATTTATTCTTCAATTCGATCATTGATGAAGTGGATTTTGTTTTTAATATTTATTAAATAATCTTTGAACGTACGAACAAAAGCGCCCGTGGCCTAATGGATAAGGCGTCTGACTTCTAATCAGGCGATTGTGGGTTCGAGTCCCACCGGGCGTGCCAATATTCTTTTTCTACTTTTTTTTTCTTCTTCAAATTAACACACAACTTTTATAAAAATAATCTTTAATTTTAAAATGGAAGAACTTATAAATATAAATATTTCTTTTTTTTTTTTTTAATTTTTCATACTAATTTTGACATTGACATCAACTAACGATAAACGTCATGAACTTAATTTAATGGTTAAGGCTCCATTTGATAATCATTTTATTTTTAAAAATTAAGTTTATAAATACTATTTCTACCAAGGTGTATTTTTTACTTTTTACCTATGTTTTCAAAGACCAATCCAAGTTTGAAAGCTTGAAAATGTAGTTTTAAGAAATTTGTTTTTATTTTTGGAATTTAGCTAGAAACTCAAATGTTTTGTTAAGAAAAATGAAAATTATTGTAGTGAATATGAAAATAATTATAGAGAAATTATGAGAAAAGATATACAATTTTAAAAAAATCAAATGGTTGTCAAATGAGACCTAAGATGTATATTTATTTTTTATAAAGTTGAATGTTTAAAACTCTATTCATGTCAAAATAAGCATAACCCAATTGATATAAAATTTTTGTATTCTTGATCAAGAAGTCTGAGATTTGAATCCTGCACTCTACAAATTGCAAAAATAAATAAATAAATAAATAAAATTTTATCCCATATTTGTTGTGCTAAATACTTGTAAAATTACACTGTACTGTTTTTCTCTTACAAATTATCATGATAGGTCAACAATTATGGAGTGAAGATTAAGACCCCGTTTGGTAACCATTTGGTTTTTAGTTTTTGAAAATTGTATTTATTTTCTCACCATTTCTCTACCGTGGTCTTCATCTTTCCTATAATGGTTCTCATTTTTCTTAAAAAAATACTTGAATTCTTAGCCAAGTTTCAAAAATAAAAACAAGTTTTTGAAAACTATTTTTTTCAGTTTTCAAAACTTGGCTTGATTTTTGAAAACACATCTAAAATCTAGACAAAAAAACATGAAAACTTAGGACGAAAGTAGTATTTATATACTTAATTTTCAAAAATCAAATAGATATCAAATAAGGTGTAAATAATTAACCATTAGAATTGGAATTGATACCTTATTCAATGAAATATGTTTTCAAAAAATATCCAAGCCTATTCTACTGTCAAGTTAATTTAAAATATTGAAGACCATATCAATTTCATTTTAGAATTCGATGATTATAAATTTGAAAAATTTTCTCCATCTTGTGGTGCTTTTAATATTCAAATATGTGTTTTTTTTTTATAAAAAAAAATTACATTTAAATATGTCGTTTACCTTTTATTATAAACATGAGTGTCGTGTATTAACATAAACTTTGTTCAAAGTATGATTTATTTGCTATTAAAATTTAGGTTAAAATATCATAATTTTGATATACCTTTTTTTGGATTTCACTTCATTTCCATCCTTTGTACTTTAAAATGTCAAAAAATAGTGGTTTATTTTCAATAAATATTTAAATTAATCATTTGAAGTTAAAACAAATTTATATTGAAATGGATTAACGACCTATTTAAATTGTCGATATTGTTTACATTAAATATTTGAATTTAAATATTTAAGATTTAAATCTTTAGAACAATAAATATCTATGTTTAGACATGCAAATTAATTAATGTCTGAAAGTTAAATATTTGTGTTTGGATAGATGTAATAATTAATATTTTGAAAATAAATCTCAGTGTTTATAATATAATAAATAATTAAGATAATATAAAAATAATTATAATTATATAATTTATAATTATATTAAGTCTAAAAAATATATTGATACTAATAATTAATTAAAATTGATTAATAAAGATTAATTAGCATAAATTAATTAATTAATTAGATTACACTCAATTTCTAGGTAAAAATCTCACCTATATGAAAGGTAATAAAAGTGTAACACCCCAATTGTCAGGATTAAGTTAATTTATAGTTTTAATTGAAATTCATTAGGAATTATTAAGCTGGTATTTAAATTGGAAAGTTGGATGGTTTAATTTAAAGAAATTGAATTGTTAGTGTTTTTGTGGTTTGGAGGAAATTGAAGGGCACATTGATAATTTTTTACTTTTTGTCTTTTAGTGGAAATGGATTAAACAGATCAAAGTTAAGTTGGAAAAGAAGTAACAGTACTTTTCAAATTAAACGTCGCTAAAAAAGTAGTCCTCATCCGAATGAAAGTCAAATATTTAATTTACGAAATTTTTAGGAGAAAAATAAAAGAGCAAAATATCTTTTTAGACCCTCAATTTTGCATTTAGTTCACTTTTGTCCTTTAGTTTTTAAACTTAATGATTTAAGACTGAGTTTTGTTTGTCTTACATTCTACTCTTGAGTCATTCCGTCTAAATTTACATTATTTCTAATCTGACATATGGCGTGACACCAAAGTTTTATTTAAAAAAATAGTTTTTATTATTTATTATTTGTTGATTTTTTTTAATTTTTTCTTTTCTATTTCTCTCTCCTCCTTCTCCATTTTCTTCGGTCTTCTTATGCTTCTGTTTTCTTATTCTTCTTAAGCACCCAAAATTGCAGAGGACCAAACTCATCCATGAAAATCTCTCCAATATAAAACTCATCCATGAGAAAGATTGAAATTTTTCATTATTTTTTCTTTTTTTCTCTCTCTCCTCTTTATCTGTTTTCTTCAATCTTCTTCTGTTTTTGTTTTCTTCTTCTTCTTGAGCATCGAAAATTGCAGAAGGTCGGGAATGAGCGGCGTGACGGGGCTGAGGACCAGGGAGGGGAAATCAAGTATACTGAGAGAATTTTGATGGGCCTTAGAGAGATTTTCATGGATGAATTTTGAGAGAAAAAGAAAGGGGAGGCCACCTCTCATGTAATTTCCGGTGCTTCAAACTTCTCCCCTGCAATTTTCATGGATGAGTTTTTATTGGAGAGATTTTCATGGATGAGTTTGGTCAATTTTCGGGTGCTTAAGGAGAAGAAGAAAACAAAAGCATAAGAAAACTGAAGAAGACGGAAGAATAATGAATTGAGGATTGAAGAAGAAGATTTAGGTTGTCGTGGAGGTTAAAGATTGAAGAAGAGATTAATGAAGAAGAAGATTGAAGCCATTGTCAGAGAAGACAAGATTAATGGAGAAAGAGGAACCCTAGAGAAGAAGAAGACTGAGGAAGAATAAGAGGAGAAAGGGGAAAGAAAGAGAAAAGAATAATAATAATATTATTATTTTTAATAAAAAATAAATAAATAATTAAAATTATATATTTTTTAAATAAAACTTAATGTCATGTCAGCACTCTGTTAGTAATAAACGAAAATTTGGACGGAAGGACTAAATGTATAACTAAATGCAAAACTCGGGGACTAAATTGTTGAGCTTGAAAATTTATGAATCAAAAGGAACCAAATGCAAAACTGAGACCAAAAATATATTTTTCCCATGATAAAATTGTTGTTGATAAAAATATTAATATATCGAATTTATGGATATTTGTTATGAGTGAGCTAGATTCTTGATTAATGACATAGCAATATATTGTTTTAAAAAACTGAAATAAAATAACATAGCAAATATACTAATCAGTAAGCTTACATACGTACATAAATTGTATTAATTAATTCTAGCATAATTCTGTGGATGTATAGCATTTAGAGCACCGTATTGAGTAATTTGAGTTTACATGCTTTTTTAATTTAAACCTAAAACGTTATTTGAGCCACTAGTTATGTTCAAAACTCAATGGATTTGAAGTACAACCTCATAGTTTTAAGGGTCAGTTGCACAAATGGTAAAAAATAAATGTTCAATTGCAAGTGTGTCTACCATTTGTTTCTATTACAAATATAGCAAAAAAAAAAAAGTCCAGCCCAATTGGAGTCAGCGAAATGTCCAAAATACCCTTTATGTGTAATCTTGCATGATTGTAATATGACGTATATTAATCGTCTATCGATGATATATTGTTGATATACCCACGATATATCTAGTATGAAGTATATTAGTGATACATTACTAATACACTTTACTTAAGTATATCGATGAACTTGAATTTCTGGTACTTAATATATCACCAATATATCAAAAATAGCTAATATGAAGTATATCAAGAGTATAAGAGTGATTTATATCCAATGTATCAAATATATCTAATATGAAGTATATTAGTGATCTGCTACTGATATATTTCAGTTATATCAAAATGAAATGAGACATACGTAGTAGTACTGATATGTTTTATAAAGTTTATCAATAGTCTATCAATAACTCATATACAAGACATAAATAATGTTAAGTATATCATTGATATACTACTGATATACTTTATTTTAGTTTTTTATTTTATTAATAGTTTATATTTACTAGTTTTTAGTCAATAAACTTTTTTAATTGATACATTTGGCTAGTAGTATATGAGAAAATTCATATTTAGTATATTCGATATACTAAGAATGAAGAATATTACTGACATACTACTGGTATACTCAATATTATATATATCGATGAAATAAATATACCTAAAATAAAGTATATCAGTGATATATCAAATATGCAAAATATTCATAATACGCTACGATATATATAAAGTATATCATTTAAATGATACCTAAAAAGAAGTGCATCGATAGTATATTAGTAATATACAACTAATGTTGTGATGTTCGAAGAAGAAGAGCACATGAATGAACCGAGACCACATCCGAATGAAAGCGATCTTGAAGTTATGAAAATATGGATGAAAAAGGCTTACAAGAATTGATATACCAACAAGATGCATCATCCTAATTTTCTATGGCTCAATCGTAGAAACTCCAAAGCTAAGCGTGCTTGGCTTGGAGAAATCCCATATTAGGGCCAAATCCGGATTCCATGATATGAATCTTGGGCCTAGGGCGTTATAAATATATAGGTATATACTAGTTGATTAATATATACCAAATATAAAGTATATCAGATATACTATTGATATACCAATTATTAAGTATATCAGATATCCTATTGATATACTACTGATATACCAAATATAAAGTATATCAGATATACTACTTATATACTATTGATATACAAATATTAAGTATATCAGATATCCTACTGATATACTGTTGATATACCAAATATTAAGTATATCAGATATCCTACTGATACACCAATGAGGGTAAAATTGGAATAATAAAAAAACGAAAATTAAATTTTAAATTTTTTTGCTATATTTGCAAATCTAAAAAACTAATGCTAGATTTGCAAATATCCTACTATTTTTTGCTACCCATTACAATTCCCCTAGTTTTAAAAATTGCTATTATAACTCCAGATTATACTACTCAGCATCTTTGAATAATATTATATGATTCCTCATATTATAATAACCCATAGACTATTATAAACTCTGTTATTATAATTCACCCAACGCCTCAAACAACCAATAAATACTGATTTCAGGTTTCAGAATATTTTATTCCAAACACTATTTTATTTTCTGATTCGGAGGGTTTCAAACCCTCTAAAAAAACATCAAGATTTCAATTCCAAAACGGTACTCAAAATACCCCTTAGTTTTCTGGAACCTAGAAGGTTGAACTACCCACCTTGTACTAAACTATATTTAACGTGAAATAGAAAGGACGACAAACATACTTGTAGACTAAGATGGAAATGTAGGATGAATATCTTAGACTTGCACACAATTATAAGATATAGTATAAATGCATGTACCCATCATCTTAAGTAAGATAGAAAGGAAACCTTAATTCTCTACAAAAATTCATCAAGATTTCATTTAGGTGCTTGTAAAAGGTAAGCAAGAAAGCTCATTCCATCAATGGTGCAAACCTAATGCTTAGAGGGTAAAAGTTTACGTCGAGAATTATTCACCTCCCAATAAACAAAAGCTACACACGTCCTCAAAACGTCTGATCGTTTTTTTTTTTTTTTTGATAGATTAACGATTTATAAAACAACATCGATTAAAAAAAGAAAATGCATCACAATGATAAAGTTGATGTTTGAGGCCTTTAACGACTTTTTTTAGTTCAACCACATTTAATCTGAAGAGATTCGAACCTTTAACTTTTTAGTTAAAAATACATATCAATTATTATTTAATGGGTCTACTGAACTAGGTATCTAATCAGCTTCATCATGGCTATATATTTAATTTATTCAGAAAGTGACCAAACTTTTGAGGGTGTGTGTCATTTGTTTATTGGAAGGCACATAATTTTCCAATAAAGATAAAATTAAAAAATTTATCCCCAAACCCACCAATCAAATCTTTACTCTTTCACTTCGAATTCTATTAAATTGGACTTTTGAAGAATCTTTAAAAAAATATTCCTGTATTAGCCTTGCATTTGAAATTTTGAATAATCTTTAAAAAATATTCTCAAATATTACAAATAAAGACGCAATTGCAAAATTGATGGATGACAATACTTAAGAACTTATCCATAAAATAAAATTTATCTACGTAACAACTAATTATTTTCCCCTTAATTTAAATTATAATATCATTATTTTGATATTTGTATTTTAGAAATTTGAAACTAGTTCTATTATAGTTGTTATATTTTTAAAGGTAGAAAATTCTACCATAAATAAAATTTAAAAGTAATTTTAATGGTGGATTAATTTTACCAAATTTTATAAAATAATAATTTATATTTAAAAAGAGACCTCAGGTAAATATCTTTTCAAATTTTATATCTTAGATTATATTAGATTTGATCTCAATATAAATAAGCTTTTTAGATTTTTATCTTGATGAAGGTAATAACACACATTGTAACTCTTTTTTTTTAAAAAAAAAACAATATGACATCAGAGTCAGAATTTGCTGTTTTGTCTCTGCCTGACATCGTTTAACAAACTCACAAATTATTATAAATTTGAGAGGGGATAATGTTAGATTATATTAGACTTTATTGCATTAGATTAGATTTTATTTTATTTTATTTTATCTTTTTATAAATAGAATCTTTAAGTTTGTATCTAGTAAAAAACAATAATACACCAGATAAATCCTAACCGTCTCTTGTGTTCTCTATTTTTCCTTACATTCTCTAAAAACAATATTATAAAAGTAAAATTAGGAGAGACTATTTTTTTTTTTAAAAAAATTCATTATAAACGAATAAAATCTAAAAAAAAAAATATAGAAAATACATGAATTAAAAATATTATAAGAATCATATGTTTCATTTCACAGTTCACTCGTAAAATATCTGGATTCGGGTCTTACATTTTGGCCACCCATCACTTTCAGTGAACTTACGTATCAGAAATATAAATTAAAAAAAAAAATTAATTAAATAAATAATAAAAAAAACGCATCTTCAAATCTCCACTCCCGTTCCGTGTCTCTCCTTCTTCGACTCCGCCCGCTGATTTTTCCTTCTCCGTATGCCATTTGATTTCGATTCTCCTTTACTTTCTCTGTTCCTTCTTCTTCTCTCTTGACTATGGCTTCCTCCCTGTCTTTTTCCACTCCTCAAACTCTTCCCAACCGCATTTCCCCTCACTCTAAGCTCAATCCACCTCGCTTTTTCTCGCCTCCTTCCAATCTGCGTCTCGATCGTGGGGTTACGGCTCGAAATGCTTCTCTCAGCCTCAACATTCATTGCGTCAGTCAACCAAAAGGTCTTGCTCATCGCTCTTCTTTTGTATTTTCGCTATATGTTTTGTGTTGTTTACTTTGTATGTTACACTTCCCGATTTGGTATGTTTCTTCAATTTTCTGCTCAAATGAAGGACTTATTGTAGGTTTTACTACGTTTTAGATGTTGATCTCTTTCTTTCATTCTCTGTGTGCGGCGGATGAGATCTTGATTGTTGCGATTTTCTTATTTTAGATTTAGTACAATAAATGCGATCTATATATCGGGGGGAATTTAATTGTTGATGGAAATTTAAGTGACTGAGTTTTAAGGAGTAGTTGATTTCCGATTCAATCTCTGATTCTCATCATATGTTTTGCCTTTTCCTCAACTTATGCTTAGTTTGCTGATAATTAAAGTAATAATGTAGGCAATGCTCGTATTAATTCGAGATCCAATCTTAACTTCCCTGTAAAGGAAAGCTGGAATGACGCAAATGCCTGAAATTGAAAAGAAAAAAAAAATTTCAAGATCCGTTCAATGTATTGCGCAACATACGTTATTCGTGGTAGTTAGAAAAGATTTGATTGACTCCTCTTTTGTAGTGTTTCAATATTTAAACATTTTGTCTATTTTTGACTTGGTGTATTATGATGCTTTTATCGTGAGCAAATCCAAAATTGCTACTTCTTGGTAACTTCCTTTTGATAAGAGAACTTCTTGGTAACTACAGGATAGGAAGGGATTAACTATTGCATTATTAGGGGTTTTAATCATACCCTGCCTGAAGATTTGAATAGAAACAGGGCATAGGCGGCTATATTTCATAGCAATCTGATGTTCATTTTACTCGCTGGAAACCCACATATTTATTTTTACATCGAACTGCACTTAGATTCAAGTTAAAAAAGGCTAAAGTATAAAAAATACTCTTGAACTTTGCTAGTTGTTTCATATATACCCCTATTCTTTCAAAAGTTGCAATATTACCCTTAACCTTTCATAAACGTTTCAAAACTATCCTTAGAAAATCTGTTAAAATGTTGGACGAAAAGTTGAGGCAACAGAACGTCATTCTTTAGACTTGATCTAGGCAAGCTTTCCAATCATTGCCACGCTGTTTCAAGTTAACGCTATGTCGACTTTTTATCCAACATTCTAAAAAATTTCTATTCCAAGAGTGAGTAGTTTTGAAACATTTGTGGAATGTCAAGGGTAATATTGCAACTTTTGAAAGAATGAAGGTATTTTTTAAACAAAGAGCAAGGCTTAGGGGTATTTTTTTTCTTTCATAATTTAGCCTTAAAAAAAAACTTTGTACCTGCGTAGTAAACTGCACTTGCGTATGATTTGAGTTGAGCTTGTCATGCATGATCACTCCTTTTATCAGCTTTTAAGAATTATAATTTTGAAAGGCAGTATTTGGAACTTCCTTTCTTTGAGTTTGTACTTTTTCTTAGTTACTGTACGGTGTACTTAACTCTCCAAGTATTCATAGTAGATCGTTGTTCTTATTTGTTCTGACAAAGCAAGAATGCCTTTTCTTACTTTCTGGACGCATCTCGATGAAATGATAGTATATTGTTTATTTTTTCTCAGTCTTCATTCATCTCTTTTCTTGTTCAAAGTATGTATGCGAGATATACTGGTTTTTTTTTTTGTTTTGTTTTGAAAAAACATTTACCTGTGGAGTCAGTTTCTTGTATGAATAGACTATGATGACAGTCTTATGTTTTTGTATCATTGGAAGTCATCATTTCTCCCTTGTGCAATGGCTTCTTTATCCTGTAGATTATTCCTTGCAATCCGTCGGTGCATCGAGAACTATGTTCTCATATGGTATTATTAATAGATTACGGTCTTGCAAGAACTTTAGTATTAAAATTCTGCTGCACATTGGTGTCCAGTGTTTAATTGATAACATTGATGCACGAATTTGGACTTTCATCCCAAGAATGCCTTTCTGAATAATCTTGTATTGACATACAGCTGAGGTGGTTACTAAAGACTCATGGAACAAAATGATTCTAGAGAGCAGAACCCCTGTCCTGGTAGAATTTTATGCTAGTTGGTGTGGACCATGTAGAATGGTGCATCGAGTCATCGATGAGATAGCTGCTGATTACGCAGGGAAGCTCAAATGCTTTGTACTCAACACGGACCACGATTTGCAAATAGCCGAAGACTACGAAATTAAGGCAGTTCCTGTGGTTATGCTGTTCAAGAATGGGGAGAAATGTGATAGTGTCATTGGTACCATGCCAAAAGATTTCTATATTGCTGCCATTGAAAGGGTCCTCAAGCAGTAGGATGGATGCATGAAAATCAAATCGGATATCTTTTGTAAGGTTGACCCACTTGATTGTGCGAGTTGGTCGGCTATTTTGTTGCTAAAGCTTTCCACTAGGCTGCCTGTTCTTGAGCTGTATATAATAAATATAGCTTTAATGCCAAGTTTCTTACTGTAGTTGATCGTATAGCCCTTGTTGTTGTGCTTCTTTTTTTGTTGTGAAATTGTGATTAAACTTTCCTGCATTGCAAATCCATACTTACTCTGTTATGGCTTTTAGGTGAGACTACTCGGGAGTCATTTACTCATTAGCAATTTTCTTCCTAAATAAAAATATTTGCATTTTTGTTATGTCATTGGGTTTCTTTATACTGGTTTCCCTTTCACTCTTTGATGTTTGGAAAACTATTTAGGTTTAAATTATTTTTGGTTCTCTAATTTGTGACTTATTTTATTTTAGGTAGAACTTTTAAAGGTTTAAATTTAGTCTCTACATTTTTAATAAAAAAAAAAAAATTACTTTTGGTTTTTGAGGTTTAGAGTTCGGTAGCATTTAGGTCCTTGGGTTTTAATCTTTGAAGTTTGAGTTTAATAGCATTCTAGGGCTTGTTTGATAACGTCCTAGTTTTCTGTTTCTTGTTTTAGTTTTTCATTTTTTAAGAAACAAATATGTTTGATAAGTTATATTATTTCTAAATTTTTAGAAATGTTTCTATAAAAGGGGAGATTTTGAGAAACACAAAGTAGTTTCTGAAATTTTTATTTTTATTTATTTTTAATTTATTTTTAATTTTTTAATGTTTCATATGTATATTTCTATTTCTCTTTTCCTTTTCTAAACTCATCTCTCCTCTCTCTTCTTTCTCTCTTCTTTCTCTCACTTTCATTCTGATTTTTTTTCTTTTTTTCGTTTCTTTTCGTATTTTACATTTTTTCCTTTTCTTCTCTCTCTACCATTATAATTTTTTTCTTTTAATAGTTTCTTATTAATTTTTTTTTCTTTTAATAGTTTCTTATTAATTTTTTTCTTTTTCTTTTCCGGTATGTTTTCTCTTTTATCTCATTTTCTTTTTTCTTTTTCATTTTTTTTACTTTTCATTAATGAGCTTTTAGTTATTGTTTTCTATTTAAATCTCTATTATTTTTTCTTTTAGCACGAATTTAATTATTTTATTAAATACCTGCATGTATTATTAGTTAATGCATGTTTAAAGAAAAAATAAAAATAAAGTTTATCATTAAATTAAAGAACAGTGAGTATGCTCGATTATCTAAATTTACAAATGTAGTCTAATTGAACTTAACTTGTGTAAGCCAATCGTTTGAGATGAATAGATTGAAATGAGAAATGATATTACAAATCAAATTCGAACAATATTTGAAAGATAAATTTCATGATGATTATTATTAATTTTTTGTTGGGCTTGAATAAAAACTACAAATTCTTTATAATTGTTTTATATTTATTTTAATTCATGTTATATGTTTTAATTTATTATATGTACTAAATTTTATTCTTACTATAACACAAGAAACAAGAAATAATTATCAAACATATTATTGTTTTTGTTTCTTTTTTAAAGAAACAAGAAATGGGAATAGTTATCAAACATGTTTCTATTTTTAGTTTTTAAATAACAAGAAACAAGAACAAGGAAACGAGAACGTTATCAAATGAGGCTTTAGTTCTTCCATCAACTTTTAATAATTTTTTAAGTAGTTTTTAATGATTCTTTTATTAGGGGAAAAAAAAGCTTAGGTTTGAGTTTACCGTAGGGGGAGGGGGGGGGGGATTTGGGAAGAATGAAGATCGTCTTCTCCAATATGATCAAATGGATCGGTCATGTTAGAGCAAAATCTTTGAGGATCTCACATTGGAAAAATTTCCAAATGGACATTGATCTTGAAAGGGCATGTAGAGAATCTCACATTAAAAAAATAGAGAGAGAAACCTCACAGTTTTTTTTTGCGCTGCATAATTGGATTATATATGCTGAGCAGGAGATTCCAGCTGCAAATTCCACATCATCACACCTCACTACACCAAACAATGGAAAAAACAAACACCACTCTACCAGTAAATTAAACCGAACTTCAATTTGAAATAATTAATCAAGAGCTCGTTTGATAGCATTCTCGTTTCTTGTTTTTTTGTTTATGTTTCTCATTTTTTAAGAAACGGACTTGTTTGATAATCCATCCCATTTCTTGTTCCCAAAATTTGAAAAACGTTTCTAAAATTAGAGTTAAATTTTAGAAACTACAAATAGTAGTTTCTCTGTTTTCCATTTTTTTTAAATATAAACTTTCTCAATCTAATAAAATAAATACTGTTGGTCTGTTGGTAAAACACACACACATGCTTCCTTCGGCGTTTTGAGTCACGAGTTCAAACCTTACTGTGGAAGATAAATAATTTTATTTATTTACTTTTATTATTGTTATAATTCTGCATCGAGACTTATTAGTATTAGATAATGTAAATTTTTATAATTAATTATATTTTTATATGTTTTATGCATGTTATAATATTTTATATTATATAGCTAATTTTTTTTAAAGCTATAAAAAATGAAAAACAATAAGAAAAAGAAAAATATTAAAAAACAAGAAACAAGAAATAGTTATCAAAACAAGAAATAAGAAACAGAAACGTTATCGAACGGAGCCCAAATATCCATCTCCCAAAGCACTTCAAAATCAAACAACAGGTACTGTAACTGAGGACAAGAGGCGACAACCATGGATAGGAAATTGTTGAAAATGAGATTTTTACTTTTCACAAATAACTCACTTTTTACCTCAATGTTTAATTATTTGTATCGTCTCGGTCCTATCTCGACCAGAATCGATCCTGGGATATAAAGAAAATTAATTTTAATATTTTTGAATTGTGTTTTCCTTATATGTTTAAACCATATATATATAATTGTACCTAACATGTGGCTTGCAAGGGAAGTTTCTACGTTATTTTTATATACGGGGTGTTTGGTTTATGGGGTTGGGTTGAGTTGAGTTGGGTTAATAATCCAACTCCTTGTTTGTTTCACCAACAATTATAACTGGTGACTTAATAACCCAACCCCATGGAGTTGAGTTATTAACTCAACCGTACGGTACTTTCCGGTGGCGATCCAACGACGGTCCGACGAGTCTCCGACGACGATCCGATGAGTCTCCGATGACGGTCCGGTGAGTCTCCGACGATGGTCCGGCGAATCTCCTACGACGATCCAACGAATCTCCGACGACGGTCCGGCGAGTCTCCGACGACTTCCCCGACGACTGTCCGGCGAGATGAAGAAAGTGGAGAAAATAAGAAGATGAGGAGAGTTTTGAAGTGTGTCTTTAAGTTGCTAATACTCTAGTTTAAATAGACACCAAAAAGTCTTAATCCTTTTAGAACAAAGAATTCTAATCCTTTTAGAAAAAAGAAATCCTAATCCTTTTTTAAACTTTGAAACACCATTTTCTAATCTTGTTCTGATTATCCAAAGATTCAAATTTAAAACAAATACAATTAAAACATCTAATTTTACGGGGTGCCACAATATACCCATCTAAGAAAAACTTTCGTCCTCGAAAGTTGCTAGAACTTTACAACGGTCACATCTTCGAGTCATAATCTAAACTTAAACTCTAAACTACATTTACACAAGAACAAAGAAGTCAAAATCATAGCATAACAAGTGTCAACACACAAACAACTCAAATAACTTTAACTAGACTTCCTGCGAGAGGCTACAAGGATCGTTGCCTACGATGTAGGCGAGTATGCAAATCTAAGACCCATGCTCTGATACCAACTATAACAACCCTAATTTTTCAAACTCAAAATTTCCTAGGACGTTACTAAGCAACATTGCCTACACTGAAAATTCCGGTAGCATAACGACGCTACTAAGACCTTGATGACATATCTAATATTTTGTAGATATGCAACTTCAATATGACATAAAATATTTAAGTATGTTGACATATTTTTAACATATTCACAAGGTAAGCTATTTATTCCATTCTAAAGATGTTCATAGACAATACATGCGTTTAGACAAATTTAAATAAACACTCTTTAATCTTCGTATGTAAAGTATTAATACTAAATTAAGACCTACCTAAATTAAAATAAAAAAGTAGTGGTGAACATGTGCATAAAAAAAGGAATAAAGTTCATATTGAAGAGTAAAAGTTATAATTAATGAATTTTATTGGAAAAGAAATATTGATATCAAACCCAATATCGATTACTTTTGCAAATACCCCTAACATACATTTGGCAAATGGTAATATATATTGTAATTTTATAATTGATCACATAATTGAGTTTTGAAATTGTAGACAAATGTGTTTGTATTTGATTTGTTGTGAAAACAAAGTAAGGAAAAAAAGTCACAAAAAATTCAGACCTTTCACTTTACATAAGATAAAAATGATTTTAAGGGGAGAAGAAAAATTGATATCAATCTCAATATTCGGTATTGTTCTAAATATCTCATATATCTTGCAAATGGTAGTATATATTGTAAATTTTTAATTGATCTCATAATGAAGTTTTGAAATTGTAGACAAATATGTTTGCAATTGATTTGGTGGAAACAAAAAAAGTAAAGAAAAAAGTCACCAAAAAATCAGACTTATTCACTTTACAAAAAACTCCATCAGATACCCCTGACATAATAACTCAACTTTGCAAACCAAACACTAACTTCCTGACTCAACTCAACTCAACTCTGCAAACCAAACACTCATTTACAGAACTCACTGACAAAACAACTCTGCACAACTCAACCCAACTCAACTCAACTCTGCGATCCAAACGCCCCCTAAATGTATGAGGATTCTCAAAGTTTAACATTTAGGTTGTTGGTAGGTGGAGTTTTTACGTTATTTCAATGTTGTATTGTATGAATCCTGACCGAAATGCATATGAATCTTCAGATGCATCCTGACTTGGGATTCAAGTGATTTTTTTGTCATTTCATAGTTCATCTGAGGATAATTGTTTTTATTTTCTTTCCAACAAAATGTGAGTGAGATGAGAAAGAGAGAGTATGAAAGGGCCGGCGTGATTATCGATGTAGGAATGGTTATGAGGAATTTCTACATCAAATTTTTAAACTAAGTGGACTAAATTCTCATGATTTTTTATTACTCATAAAAACTGATGAGGACTTAGAGTTCTTGACGGATGAAGATGTCTCCCAATTGGCCTTATTCGTATAAACGATACCAAAGGTAGACAAACAATAAGTATACAGTAGATTCTTTTCTGTACAAAGAAGGGGAGAGCACACCACCACACATCTCATCAATTCCTTCTGAAATTGATAATTTAGCATGAGGATGAATGATGAACGATCACTAAGTCTTTTATCTTAGCATGTGGTCTTGTATGATTTGCGACAGGATAGAGATTGGTTATCGATCATTGATTTAATGTCAGTGGCAACGACGACGAATGTAGAGGTTGTGCATGATAAAGAGTCGTTCACAGATGGAATAGAAAGAGAGCTAATCATAAATGGAATAAAAGGTGAGTTGGTCAAAGTTTAGACAGAAGGAAAACAAATCACAAATGAAGTATTAATGATAGAAGTTGAGCAAGTTATCAATCGTAAGAAAAGAAAGCGTACACGTCAAAGTCTAAGAACTCGAATGTCATCTCAGGTCGTCCATAACTTCTGATGTTAAATGTTGAGATATTGGAGATTTATTCTTGTCGAAGAGAGAAGAACTATGCATGAAATTATCAGTATTGGCCATGAAAAGAAAATTTTTGAATTTCGCCTGAAGAGATCTACAACAAAACTATGCATTGTTAAATTTGTGAAAGCATCTTGTCAATAGAGGGTACAAGCTATTAAGATAAAATCTTTTGATGTGTTTAAGATTTCAAGATATTGTAAGGTTCATACCTATTCCCATCAATTGATGGACCATGACCACATGCAAGTAAGAAGTTGGGTAATTACACATCTTATAAAGATGAAATATGAAGATGTGAGTCGTAATTATAAGCCAAAGGACATCATCTAGGACACACGAGATGAGTATTACGTGAACATCGATTTTGAACGAGCATGGATGGCTAGGGAAGAGTCATCGAGATTAGCTAAGGGTTCACCTAAAGAGTCATATCTCAAGCTATCAAGATTCGACGAGGCATCAAAGATTGCAAACCTAGGTACCCATTTTCAATTAGAATTGGACAACGATCAACCACTTCAAGTATGTGTTTATGGCCTTGAGTGCTTGTATTAGGGGGATTCTTAAATTGCATACGACCAATGATTGTTGTTGATGCAACTCATGTGAAAGGCAAACACAAGGGAATACTACTAGTTGTTGCTTCCATTGAAGCAAATAAATAGATTTATCCTGTTTCTTTCGAGGTAGCTAATAAAGAAACCTAAGATTCATGGGCATGGTTTATGAGGAGATGTGAAGAAGCTATTAGGGTAGTAGATGAATTGGTAGTCGTCTCTTATCTGAATATTAGCTAGCTTCAACAAGGCTGTTAGGACAATGTTTCCATACTATTTTCATGCTCTTTATATTAACCATCTAAGTATGAACCTGACAGTCAAGTTTAACGAGAACGTGTGTGTTCTTCATCAAATTGTGAAGTTGTGTCAATTTGGATCATAAACTTTCAATTTCATCAAACTGAATACTAAATTTAAAAAATTATTGCAATTTTTATTGATTCAAATTCAACTAACTTGTCCACTAATTTTAACCAAAAACAATATAGCAATATTGAAAACTAATTTCAATAAAAATAAAGTTTTGCACAAAATTAAATTTGACAAATGCACAAATTAACTATGAAGTAACTTTCTCAAAATTTATAAATTTCAACAACAAAAAGCTCTAATGTCATTTTTCTCTAAAATTTTATCATTTTCATATTGTACCTATGTTTTATAATTCATTAACACAATAAAAAAAAAATCTTTTAACGATATTTTGAACAAGAATTTAACTAGAGGGTTAAAATTACAATACTTTTAAAGTTTGACGTTAAGATTGGAACACTTATCTAATATGCAATTTGATTAAATTATAAGTTTATAGTTAAAATTGATATAGGTTGAAATGTTGAAAAAGTTATAAGAGTCAAAATTTGTCTTTTTTTTTTCAAATGAAGAGTTAAAATTGATATACGTTGAAATGTTGAAAAAGTTATAAGAGTCAAAATTGATGTTTTTTCCAAATGAAATTACAATGATGGACATAAAAATTGGTGCAATTTATCTACATCCCACTGACCAGAAGCAGTTATAAACTTAGCTACTAATATATTATTCATTTCATTTGTTCTTGTTAGGACTTTAAGAGACCATGACCTAGGAATTCATGGATCTACAAAAATCCTTATAGAACTCTCATTTCCAACTTGTAATCTCAATCCTTTCTTTAGCAAATTCATTCCTCACATAAAGCTTTTCCAGAAGTAAGAGGAAGAAGAGATAACATGAGATATATCAATTGCCTTCATGGACGAAAAATATTTACTTTTCAGAACCCTTACCACCAAGAGGTCAGGATTAGTATAGATTTTCCATGCATGCTCAGTCAAAAGTGCTTGGTTTAATTCTTGCAGGTCCCTAAAATTTAGTCCTCTTGATTCTTTCGGTTTGCACAACTTATCCCAACTCATTCAATGAATTTTCCCTTTTTTTCATCTGTCCAGCCCCACTAGAACTTAGCCATAAGTCTTGTGATTTAAAGACATAGTGATTTAGGCAACTTAAAGCAGCTCATTGCATAAGTTGGGATAGCTTGTGCCACTTTTTTTTTATTAATATTTCCTTTGCCGCTTTTGATAATAATTGCCCCCTCCAACCTTGACTTAACCTTTGTGTAGGTGATACCGTGCCCGCTGTTTGACCATTGATAATTACTAAGAAAGGCATTGATGCAATGCAATCCATGATCAAAGATATCCAATCTGAATCAAAGCCAAGTTTTATCAACACCTGTTGTAGGAAAGACCATTCGACCCTATCATAAGCCTTACTCATATCCAGTTTTAGTGTTATCCTTTCTTTTTTTTTCCTAAGAAAATGGAGACCTTTCATGGCCAATAATCATATTGTCTGTTATTTTCTTTCCAGGGATAAAAGGTGACTGTGTATTAGCTATAATTTCTCTAAGGACCAACTTTAATCTATTAGCCACTACCTTAGTGACAATTTTGTAGGAGACATTGATAACGCCACATGCAAGTGCACGTGATCGAAGTAATATTAAACTGGAGTATTCCATAGTATCGAACTCAAGGGAACAAATTTTAATAAAATCAATTGAGAAAAACATAACTTGTTAGCAAATTACAATTAGAAGGTAACTAATGATAAAATGATTGTAAGGTGATTTTGAAAAAAGGTTTTAAAAACAGTGGAAAGATTAGAGATTCAAGAATGCCCATGCTCATTTTGGAAAAACAATGCAACTCCAACGCAATTGCACTGAAGGGAATGAAAATCTCACGCAGCGGAAGGACGATTGAATCGTCGTGGTATCGTTGTGAAAAACGCTTTCTTAAAATTGAAACTATCTCGTATTAACTAGGTTAAACATGCATTTAAGAAGAAAAATGGTAGGGAATACTTACTTGTTGAAGAACCTTTCTTCTCGTTTTCCTCCTCCGGTCACGAACTCTTCGCGAACACGATCTCAACGAACTCGATCTCCTCGAACGAACCAACGAACCAGACACCTCCAATAGGCTTCTCGATTGTTCTCTTTTAGGTAGAAGGAGAGTAGGTGAGACTCCTTTTTGGCGAAAGAGAAAAGAGATTGAGAGAGGAGAATTGAGAGAATTTGCAAACCTCTTTTGGTGAGAAATCCAAAAAATGAGCCAAAATGCATATCAAATCCTTCTTGCAAAGGGTTTGTATAATGGTGATAGGTGGAGTTGAAATCTCCACCTATTTACCATTTAACCACAACCATAGGTTATGCAAATCATATTTGCATAACCATATATAATAAGATATTCATATCTCATTTTACAAATCACATTTGTATAATTGTGGATTTTTAAATTGAATCACATTCAATTGAATCACATTATGAATCTCATTCACATTAAACTATATAATATGTCATTCATATCTCATATAAATGACATAATTACCCTTTAATGAATTTGAACACTTCAAATCCACACCAAAACTGTAAACCCTTTATTAATCCAGTTTGAGCCAACCGAGTGACCTAATGGACCTATAGTGATGAACTCCAATGATCCGAGACTAACCTGTCAAACTTTTTGACCTGGTTAATCAACATTCATTAGCTACGATAACACTCCACTAAAGCCCGTAGCTGCACTCTCATCACTGTAGGACAAGTTGTGTCCATTGATATAACCAATGCCCATGAGTCGACTCTTCACAGGTTGTTCGTAGACACGACTGGGTCAAATTACCATTTTACCCCTATGTCTACTTCTTGCTCCTTAAGTCCTCACTGCTTCTCTAATGAACAACTGAAGGGAATGAAAATCCCCGCGCAGCAGAAGACGATCGAATCGTCATGGTATCATTACGCTACTTGATTTTGTCAAAATGATCTAACTATTAGATCTAGGCTAAACATGCAAAAGAAGGAAGAAAATACAACAAGATGAATTGTACTTACTTGTTGAAGACTTTCTTCAATATTTCTTCCAAGATCACGAACGCTTCGTGCTTCTCGAACTCTACAAAACCTTCTCTCGAACGAAGCCCGAACACAACCACTTGGAGTCTCGGTTGTTCTTCCTTTGGAAAGGAGGAGAGTTGTGGGACTCTTAGAGTTTTAGAGAGGGATGAGTGTTGAGAGAGTAGAAAGAATTTTGATCTCTTCTCTTTGATCAAAATCAAAATATGAGAGAATGCTCACCAATCCCTTCTTGCAAAGGGTTTAAATAGTGGGAATGATGGAGTTAAAATCTCACATTATTACCACTTTACTATTAATCATAGGTTATGCAAATCTCATTTGCATAACCACATAATATAAGATATCTCATATCTCATATTGCAAATCTCATTTGCAATAATTGTGGATTAATTAAATTGAATCACATCCAATTTAATTTCTCTCAATTAATTTCTCAAATTAGCCCTAATTCAACAATTAGGGTAACCTATAGTTTATTATGAATCTCATTCACATTAAACTATATATTATATCATTCATATCTCATATAAATGACCTAAATGTTTTTTAAGTGAAATTGAACACTTCAATTTCATACCAAAACATTAACCCTTCTTTTAACCTGCATTGAGCCAACCGAGGACCTAATGGACCTACAAAGGATGGCGCTCCAATGATCCGAGATTAACTCACAAACTCTTTGACTCGGTTAATCAACATTCATTAGCTACTGTAACACTCCACTATAGCCGTAGCCGCACTCCCGCCGCTCACGGAATATTACGTGTCCACCGATATAACCAATGCCCATGAGTCGACCCTTCACAGTTTGTTCGTAGACACTAATGGGTCAAATTACCATTTTACCCTGTATACCTCTTGTTCCTTAAGTCCCCACTCGCTCCTCTAATGAACAACATATTGTGATGGTCCAACCATACACAACACCCTTCTCGCCAAGTGAGAAGGTGGGCGCCGTTGTCCAAGCCCCGGAGACAACACTTAAGGGAACAACCCTTCTAGTTTTCCTAAAGGCGGAACGAGTGAATTCCATCTCGCGTAGTTAAGTTCCCACTCCTACTTGGTCCTCGTCCCGAGAAGATAGGCATATTGGGCGAGTAAATCGTGACCACCCTCACCCGCATTTAGTCAAAGGACAAACCCCGCAGATGTGAGTCCGTAACACGCCTGATTCAGTGTCGAGTCACTAATGGTCATCTATGAAGTTATTAGTCTCATCACAATCAGCGTGTTACATCGTGAGGTCTAATAACTCATGGTACGGTCTTGTACAATCTCATTGCACAGATGCCCCCACTCGCATGTCAACCACATGAACGAGTCAGATCACCTCGTTTGTATCTAATACAAAGCGGGCCGCATCCATATTGTGTCCAGGATTAGGTCTCCAACCCTATCCATATACTGTAGACCGTTCGGGTCATGTACTCGAACGTGATCCTCCCTGTGTGTCCACTACACACCATTCAAGTTCTAGTTCTCTCATAAATTCAATGACCCTGGAGCTTAGTTTATTGGAAAAGTAAATATTGCGAGACACAAAATGATGAAATAAATAACTCTTATTAATTTCAAACAGTAATTTACAAACACGAGATTAGGACAAAAATCCCAACAACAACAACGTTGTAATGGTCTAACCATATACAAACCCCTCTCAAGCCAGTGAGAGGGTGGGCACCCGTTGTCCAAGCCCTAGAGACAACACTTAAGGGAATAACCCCTCTAGTTTCTCTAAAGTTGGGAACGAGTGAATTCCATCTCGCGTAGTTAAGTTCTCAGCTCCCCACGTGGTCTTACCCTTGAGAAGATAGGCATATTGGGGGAGTAACTGTGACCACCCTCACCTGTACTAGTCAAAGGACAGACCCCCGCAGACAGGAGTTCGTAACACACTTAGGATTAAGGTCGAGTCACTAATGGTCATTCACGGTTATTAGTCCTATACTCATTAATCGGTGTTACATCGTGGTCTAATAATTCGTGGTCCTGGTTTTATACAATCTCATAGCACAGGATGCCCCCACTCGCATGTCAACCACATGAACGAGTCAGATCACCTCATTTGTATCTAATACAAAGCGGGTCGCATCCACAGTGTATCCTGGATTAGGTCTCCAACCCTATCCATATACTGTATACCGTTCGGGTCATTAACTCGAACGTGATTCTCCATGTGTGTCCACTACACACCGTTCAAGTTCTTGTTCTCTCATAAATTCAATGACCCTAGAGGTTAGTTTATTGGACAAAGTTTATAAAATTTGCGAGACAAAAAGTAATGAAAGAAATAACTCTTATTTATTTCAATGGTAATATTACAAACAAAACGAGATTAGGACATACATCCCAACATGCACATACTGCAACTGCAATGCAATTGTGAAGACTGCAACTTTAATGCAATTGCGGAGAATACAGTTGTGATGCAATTGTGTAGCCTTATAACTCACGCCAACTTTAAACTGGGTAAACCGAATTCTACTCCTATTTGACCTTCCTTGAAGTATATCATTAGGAGACTGAGTGATTAAACCTATATGTCTATGGCTAACCTAACTCAGGTGTTTGAGCATACAACTCTAAGGTTTTGGAGTCCCGCCTTATGTCTAGGGTCGATGTTTCAGGTCTTATGTCTAAGCCTTTTCCTCCATTGCTT
This sequence comes from Trichosanthes cucumerina, assembly GCA_036507285.1. NCBI lineage: Eukaryota > Viridiplantae > Streptophyta > Magnoliopsida > Cucurbitales > Cucurbitaceae > Trichosanthes > Trichosanthes cucumerina. Next base: position 10,831,935 of record CM071836.1, on the reverse strand, counting down.
TTGTGATCTCTACTTCACTTAACCCTTTTGGTATTAAGCTTAAGCTAGATAAGCAACCCTAGATGGCCAACTAGGGTTACTCACATTAAATTCACCAAAAGCAAACTCTGCTTACAAGTTAGTTGAGTTGCAATTGCCATGGAGTCCTACATTTATCTTTTAGGACATTCACATCTTGAATCCCTTAGAATATTTAGCTCTTCATGAAAACAGTAAGGAAAAACTTGAAGAACTTAATTTTAGAAAGCATTAAGGTTTCACTCAAATCCTCCCATTGATCCCTTAGCATATAATCCTTGGATTACCACGATTAAGCAAGATCCGAAGTTAATCCTAGGGTTTTGAGATTTAAAGGTTAGAGTTGTACCAAGACTTACGGTTTGCAAAGACTAATATACTAGTTGTCATAAACAAAATAAAGAAGACGACAATGTGTATATAACTCAACACAGAATTGGGAGTTGAATGAAAAATCTAGAAATTAAAACTAAATGAGGAATCTTGCACAATGATTGATCACAAAATCAAACTTAAGTTCGACAACAATTTCAACAAAAAACAATAAACGAAACTATCTAAAAACGTTCAACAGTGAGGAAATGAGAGCAACTCAATACACGAGTTGAACATAACAACTGGCGTGGAAGAACAAAAAAGAAGACAAGAACGACAACATCAGAATTGAAGACTGGAAGTAATTTGTGAAAGCCTGTACTATTTTTGAATTCACCACGCCCCCTGTACTTTTTTTGAATTCACCACGCCCCCTTTTCTCTTTCGTTTTCTTCTCTATTTATAGAGTGTCTTGCTAGGGTTCCCCTTTAACCAACTCAGCTTCAAGTCTATGTGGCTTTTCTTCAGTGATTTCTGCCTTTATTTAGTTTCAGGTTCGACGCAACTATGCAAGTCCTATACAATTGCATTGATGTTGCATTCCTTTTGCAGTATGCAGTCACAATTGAGATAAATGAGTTTCTTTTCCTTACTAACTTATTTATTTGTCATTCTTTAATCATCTTTATAATTTCTATGCAAATTTCCTTCTTCTTTTCACTTTAAGGATAACAAACACACGTGAATGACTAATTTTAAAAGCTAAATAACTCTCCTAATTGAGAGTTATCAGACATCACACAGACTCATTGGTCTGAAGTCAGCTACCCCTTTCGGATCCTTCACTTTTAGGAAGTAATACAATGTTGGTCTTATTTCAATCCCTGATTGGGTTTTTTTATTCAGAATGTTTAAGCATCTTTGTACTGTCTTAGGACCTATAATATCCCACATTTGTTGATGAAAAATGGATGGAAAACCATCAGGCACTGGCGCCTTAGTAGGATGAAAACTCTTTATAGCATTTTCCACCTCTCATTGCATTATCCAATCTTTCTGTCATTTCCTTATTGAATCAACTCAAAAGAATATCCAGAAAATGAACCCAAAAGGTTGCAAAATTAAATTCCATCTCAAAAGGTTTGATAAAAGCTTGAGGTTTTTCCAGAATTAAAAGGAATCAATTGAATAACCAAGGCCTAATACTTGAAACTCCGATTTTGTATAAGTCATTTAGGAAACGAAAAACAAACAAACTCTTTCCACTCGACTGACTGACGCTCTTCTTTAAAATTTGGGAGAAATTCAATAATTGTTACAGGACGCTTAAGGATATCTTAATTAATTATAAGAAGACATATTTGGAAAGTTTGAATTATCATTACTAATTATGATTGGTAAATGGTGTGGGATTCAACTTCATGACCCTTGGTCATAAATCTTACGAGTTGAGTTATGCTCTTATTTGCTATTTTTATCCTTTTTTTTTTATAAGTATTTATTTGTAGACATTACTTATAATTTCTCTAACTACCTAACACCAGTCTATTGGCAGGCTACAAAGTATGAGTTAAATAGAATATTAAAAACAACATCAATAAATATTAGAATAGAGCACGATAAAGGTTCTAAAAAACAAAGAATAGAACAAGATAAAGTAGGTTTACAATAAAATATTAATAGTGCATTATCATTTGTCATGAGATTTTTGTTCCAAATAAAATATCTAAATGCACTTTTTTGAGTTTGTTTCTTAAAGGGAAAATGTAATATCATTACAATGTCATCATCAATAATGCTTTTTTTTTTTAATAATTCAATGATGTGAGATCATTTGGAAGTCCGTTTGATCCAATCCAAAAAAAATGAAGACTACTTTTCTAACCAAAATATTGTTTAAAAATAATAAGAGAACTCTGTATTTTGATCATTGTGTTTGTTTCAAGAGCCACCTCCTTTCACTATTAAATTATTAAAAGATACTTTCATTTGGGGAACTAAAAAAAAAAAAAGTAATATGTATCCAACCCCTTTCTTGTATGAGGATGTCGGAATATTTGGCATTTTGATAAATACGATAGTTATCAAGTTAGAAGTGGATATATATAAAATTTATATATGTTGATGTAGGAATCTCAGACTTCTTTGAGTGGAAATGTAGGAATCTCAGACTTCTTTGAGTGGAAATGGTTACATGAGTTGGTGGAAATCCAATATACCATAAAAAATTAAAGTTTTTGTCTGAGGAACTTTTCACAATAGTATTCCTACAGCTCTGTTAATGTATGTGTCATTCAGGTTTGGAAAAGTCTATTTATTGTCATGCTTGTAAAATGCATCTAGAGACTACTGACCATGCTATGTTATGTTGTGAGAGTGAAGGAGTTTTTAGAGAACTATTTTTTCTGATATAAATCTTGTTCGTGTGGTAAAAATAGGATGAAAATCGGGTATAATTTTACCAATACTAAAATACTAATATAATAATGATAATAATATAATTGGGATAATAATAATAATAATAATAATAATTAAAGAAAATGAAAATGGAAAGTGGGATATATATATATATTATAATACTAAGATAGTGGAAAATTATGGCAAATTAAATAAAGATTAAAACGAAAACTGGGAAAAAATGAAAAAGATTGGAAAAATTCACCAATTGAATTGTGTCTTACAAAGGCCATTGGAACCACTATTTATAGGCAAATGGAGAGCATGATGTGACCCATTTTGGACACTAACCAATGGTGTTTGAATGACACATGGGGGACACATTGGTTATGGGGAGTTTGCCACTTGACAATACTAAATTTGGACATATGGATAACACATGGCATGAGCATTTATTTCCTTAATTTCCATAATACTCCCCCTTAGATGCCCATTTATATAAAATATGACTCGTTAAAACTTTACTAGGGGAAAACCCAATGGGAAAAAAAACCCTAGTGAAGGAAAAAAAGTACATATTTTATATAATACATTTACTCCCCCTCATGACAACATCAATTGAGATCTCTGAGTCGTCGCATCCCAATACTGTGAACCAATTTCTCAAATGTTGTAGTTGGTAATGCCTTTGTAAATATGTCCGCCAAGTTATCCTTCGAAGAAATCTGTTGTACTGAGATGTCGCCATTTTCTTCAAGGTCATGAGTGTAGAAAATCTTTGGAGAGATATGTTTCGTTCTATCTCCTTTAATATATCCTCCTTTGATTTGAGTTTTACATGTTGTGTTGTCTTCATATAATATTGTTGGAAAAGGTTTACTTGAAGACAAGTCACATGTCTCACGAATGTGTTGTGTCATTGATCTTAGCCATACACATTCTCGACTTGCCTCGTGAATTGTAAGGATTTCAGCATGATTTGAAGAAGTGGCCATGATGGTCTGTTTCACTGATCGCCATGATATAACAATTCTTTCACATGTAAATAGATAACCTGTCTGAGATCTAGGTTTGTGTGGATCAGATAGATAACCAAAATCTGCATAACCAACTAGATTAAAACTGATTTGTTAGAATAAAATAAACCCATATCAATTGTCACTCGAATATATCGGAGTACATGCTTAACTCCGTTCTAATGTCTTTTTGTAGGACATGAACTATATCTAGCTAATAAATTTACTGAAAATGCTGTAACACCCCTAAAATTTTGACCATTCTACTAGGGATGATATCTCGTGTTACGCCACTGCTCACACAAATTTTGTGAAAGATAACGGCGTAACTAGGACTATTCCAAAAATTTCCCTATCACCTGAGCAAGATAAACACTTCCAAAGCACGACCTCACGAGGGAACCCAGTCTCCACCAAACTACAATATTCACACAGGCTGGGTTGCAGTCTCCTGGAGTTCACAGTCAACCACACTTGCCTCCTAAAACATGCTTTCTAGTTTGGTTGGCAAAAAAAAACATACATTCTTAAATAGAGCATACTTTCTTATCAAGTACGAACAGAACATCACAAACAAGTCTAACTTCCAGGACTAACTCAACAATAAAATAAATCACCAAGCTAGACATCGAGTGCAACACAACATAATGGAAACAATCATCCCTCTAAACGAGAAAACAACCCTAACTAAGCCTAACACATCCTTCCATAGCCTTGCAGGAGCCTCGCCAACCCTGGTCATCTCAGTGTTTCGCCTTTCCTGCAATCAAAACACACAAAACGAGGGGTGAGTATGAAATACTCAGTAAGTAGCTCACTTCGTCCAAAATGAAACAGTACAAAAACAAGATCGAGCCTTTGGTTCAGCTAGCACACAACTCGTTCCGCCCTACAGATCTCCACTTTCTCTCTGACCCTGGCTTACTCAAGTTCTAACTCTGCCCTACCCTTGGCTTCTGGACTAAGTTGGCAACAATAGCGGTGCTCCTGCCCACAAACTCACGACCTCGGGGCTTTCTTGGGCCTCATCTAGGGTGAAGGCACATGTCCAACCCCTCTGCAACTCCGGGAATCACTCCATGATCCTCAATCCAGGACGAGGAACGTGTCCAACGTCCTCTACATCTCGGGAATCACTCCCTGAACCACGATCTAGGGCAAGGAACATATCCACTACCCCCTGCACTCTGGGAATCACTCCCCGAGCCTCTCTTTTAGATGGAGGACAGACCCAACATCCCATATCAATTTGCCAACCTAGAGTCACAGCCTGCTAAGGGTTACACAAGGACCTTGGTTTATAACACGACTGGTTGTGTTAACCACGTCTCTTAGGTTACAAAATGCCTCAACGGGCCATCATGGAACTAAGCACAGATCTACACATGCCCATTCTTGAGGGTTCATATAACACATTCATCATGCTTAATAATTCGCCACGAGACCCATACCATACATAATAGGAAATTCCAAGTTCAGACATGTCAGATTAAACAAGCAAGTACATATATTTTTACAGGACCTAGAACAAACCACCTCTGCGATCTGGACATTCAATTACCATGGTCACAATCATACACAAACCACGAAATCTATAACATAAACGTGTAGTGTCATCCCTAACCCCTACATTTATGGGTGGGATAGTCCATTGGCTACTTACAGGAATCCAACGACAACGAGCAAAATGGAGGGACGCGACGTGTGCTCCAAGGTACTTCTTCTTCCAATTAGTCCCTAACGAAGAATATGCACAATATTAGTAAACTGAAAACATAAACGAGGCCTTATACGTTATCGAGGAGCAAAACTCACCCAACGGAGGTCTGAAACGAACTAAGGAACGGACCGAGGCGACTGCACGGAAGGAGACAATCGCGGCTCTGCAGGCGGCGACGCGTGAACCGGCGATGGCGGCGCGTGGGACGGCAGCGACCTCGTAGCCCGATCTACACGAAACCGGGCCCGTCACAAAAACCACCCTAAAATCGCCTCGACCGTCTCCAAAAGTTTGGGTCTCGCGGATCCTCCCACCGGTGGCTGGCTTCACGACGGCGACGCGCTGGCGACGGCGAGGCTGACGGTGACCACGCGGAATCGAGCAGGCCGGCGCTGCACAAGGGAAAACGGCGGCGCGTCTGAGAGAGAGGGAGAGTGAGAGAGATGGTCTGCGAGAGGGAGATAAAGAGACGTGAGAGAGGGAGAGAAAGAAATACCGAGAGAGAGGGAGAGTGAGAGAGATACCGAGGGAGAGGGAGACGTGAGAGAGGGAGAAGAAGAGCGAAGCGTGGCGCGGCACCAAACGATCAAGGCGGTCGCTCCGCATGCGTGTGCACAAGAAGAAGAAAAGGCGTGACTTTTTTTTTTTTTTTTTTAATTGCCACATCACATAAATGTAATATCTGGTCTTGTGTTATTAGCCACATACATAAGTGCACCAATTCCACTAAGATATGGTACTTCAGGACCAAGTAGTTCTTCATTGTCATCTTGATGTCGAAATATATCTTTCTTTACATTTAGTGAACGAACTTCCATTGAAATGTTCAATGGATGTGCTTTATCCTTATAGAATCTTTTTAAGATTTTCTCTGTATAAGTTGATTGATGAACAAATATCCCATCTGCTAAATGTTCAATTTGCAAACCAATGCAAAATTTTATTTTTCCAAGATCTTTCATCTCGAATTCTTTTTTAAGATATTTTATTGCCTTGGATAACTCTTCATGAGTTCCAATTATATTTAAGTTATCAACATATACAGTTATAATAGCAAATCCTGACTGAGATTTCTTTATAAAAAACGTACAGACATATTGGATTATTTTGATATCCTTCTTTCAACAGATATTCACTCAAGCGATTATACCACATTCGTTCTGATTGTTTTAATCCATATAATGATCTCTGTAACTTAATTGAATATAATTCTCGAGAACTTGATTCATATGTTCTTGGTATTTTAAATCCTTCCGGGATTTTCATATAAATGTCATTATCTAGAGATCCATATAAATATGTCATGACTACATCCATTAGATGCATATCAAGTTTTTCATATACAGTCGGGCCAATCAAATATCTTAGCGTTATTGCATCTACCACAGAAGAATATGTCTCCTCATAATCAATACCAAACCTTTCCGAGAATCCTTGTGCAACAAGTTCGCTTTATATCTTGTCATTTCATTCTTTCATTTATTTTCCTTACAAATACCCATTTGTATCCCACAAGTTTGACACTTTCTGGTGTTAGGACTACTGGTTCAAAAACCTCACGTTTTGAAAGTGAGTTCAACTCTGCTTGGATTGCTTCTTTCCACTTTGGCCAATCTTTTCTACGTTGACATTCTTCGATAGATTTTGGATCAAAATCGTCACTTTCATGAATAATATCGTGAGCAACATTATAACAAAAAATGTTGTCAACAATGATATCATTTCGGTTCCATCTCTTTCCTGTTGTAACATTATTTATAGAAATTTCATTATTATCCTTAAGCGTTTGATTTTCATCAATACTCTTTTGAGTAGTTGTATTCTGGATTTTTTCTGGAACATTCATACATTTTATTGAATCATTTTGATTCTCAACTACTTTTCTTTTTCGAGGTTTTTTATTTTTGGAACCCATAGGTTTACCACGCTTCTGGCATGCTCCAGACTCATTATTGACAACTTGTTTCTTTGAGATATCAATTTTTGATGGAGCATTTGCAGCTGGTATATATGATTTAGTCACTCTTTTAGCATTTGTGAATGCATCTGGTAATTGATTTGCTATATTTTGCAAATGAATTATCTTTTGAACTTCAAGTTCACATTGATCTCTTCGAGGATCTAAATGAGATAATAATGATGCATTCCATGTAATTTCTTTTTCCAACTTCTGAATTCCTCCCCCTAATGTTGGAAAATTTGTTTCATTAAAATGACAATCAACAAATCGTGCAGTAAATACATCACCCGTTAGGGGTTCAAGATATTTAATAATTGATGGGGAATCATATCCAACATATATTCCTAACCTCCTTTGAGGATCCATCTTAGTGCGTTGTGGTGGAGCAATTGGTTGTTGACCATAAGCTAATTCCATGGGGGAATATTTATTATAGGCTACTGGCCTAATACGTAATAATGATGCAACGTGCAAAATAGCATGACCCCAGATTGATGTAGAAAGTTTAGCTCTCATAAGCAATGGTCTTGCAATTAGTTGCAGACGTTTTATAAATGATTCCGCTAGACCATTTTGTGTATGAACATGAGCTACAGGATGTTCAACACTTATCCCAATTGACATACAATAATTATAAAAAGATTGGGATGTAAATTCACCAACAATATCAAGTCAAATGGTCTTAATTATATAATCAGGAAATTGTGCTCTTAACTTGATTATTTGAGCAAGTAACCTTGCAAATGCAAGATTTCGACTTGATAATAAGCATACATGTGACCATCTGCTGGATGCGTCAATTAATACCATAAAATATCTAAATGGACCACTTGGTGGATTAATAGGTCCACAAATATCACCTTGAGTTCGTTCTAAAAATGCAGGTGATTCAATCCCCACTTTAGCAGGTGATGGTCTAATAATTAATTTCCCTTGAGAGCAAGCATCACATGACAACTCATTTGATTGAAGAATCTTCTGGTTCTTTAGAGGATGTCAATGTGAATTCTCAATAATTTTCCTCATCATTATCGATCATGGATGACCCAGTCGATCATGCCAAACACTGAATATTTCTGGATTCACGAACTTCTGGTTCATTGTTGCATAACTTTCGATTACTCGTAAATGAGTATAATATAATCCAGAGGAAAAAGCAGGCAGTGTTTCTAATATACGTTTTTCATGTGAAACAATAGATGTGATATAAAGACATTGTATATTATTTTTACGATCAGTTTCAACATGATAACCATTATTACGTATATTTTTGAAACTCAATAAATTTCTCTTTGATTTGCTAGAAAACAAGGCATTATTAATTGAAAATTTTGTTCCTCTAGGCAAGATAAAACTAGCTTTTCCAGAACCTTCAATCAGGTCTACAGAACCTGATATAATATTGATTTTTGCTTCCAGCATTGTCAATTTAGAAAAATATTTTCTATTTCTGAGTATCGTGTGCGTAGTCGCGCAGTTTGCCAGACATAAATCCCCATTGCTCATTTTCGGGTTACTCAACATATTGAAATTGTCCATATTTCTTCATTGATAAGAAAAGGAAAGTGATTATGAAAAAGTTCTAAATATATATACAAAAACAAGAAAAACATACAATAATCACAAGCAATACTTAATTATATATCTTCATACAAAACATTCTCTACTTATTTGATTGCATCAATTCTCTCTCCAGGAGATTCAAAATAATCAGCCACATCAAGATGTATCATATTGGAGGAGTCAAACACATTATCTTCTTGAATGACAAGATTTACCTCCACATTCTTTCCTTTTCCTTTTTCCTTCAGGGAAGCTTGATAGAGATCAACAAGGTGTTTTGACGTACGACAGGTACGTGACCTGTGCCCAGTCATTCCGCACCGAAAACATTTATGTTCATCACCTTTTGAACTCTTATCTTGTGGAGCTTTTCCTTTATGATCATCACTTCGTGTGGGTTTCTTAAAATTATAATGCCCACCACGAAAATAGGTATTTCTTCCTCTACTGCAGTCCCGACCTCGACCATGACCACGACCTTGACCACGATTATTGAAATTCACAACATTCACTTCAGGGAATGGTGTTGCTCCAATTGGTCGAGATTCATGTTTTTTCATTAATAGCTCGTTATTTTGTTCAGCCATGAGAAGACATGAAATTAGTTATGAATATTTTTTAAAGCTTTTCTCTCGATATTGCTGCTGCAGGAGCATATTCGAGACGTGAAAGGTAGAAAATGTCTTCTCTAACATATTAACATCAATAATATTTTCTCCGCATAATTTCAATTTTGAACTAATTCTGAATAGTGCGGAATTATACTCATTTACTGATTTGAAGTCTTACAACCTCAGGTGCATCCAATCATAACGAGCTTTTGGAAGAATAACTGTTTTTTGATGATCATACCTCTCTTTCAAACCTTGCCATAGAATGTAGGGATCTTTTATTGTAAGATACTCTATTTTCAATCCCTCGTGAAGATGATGGCGAAAGAAGATCATGGTTTTTGCTTTTTCTTGATTTGATGCATCATTTCCTTGTTTAATTGTTTCTCCAAGATTCATGGAATCTAAATGGATATCAGCATCAAGAACCCATGACAAATAGTTATTTCCATTAATATCCAGGGCCGTAAATTCTAATTTTGCAAAATTTGCCATAGTAATACTATATAAAAAGAAATTGCATTTACATTAGTAAATTAATTAAACATGCAAAATAACATTTCATTATTTAAAAAAATGATTTACCCGGAGGACTTACCTTCAGTGGAAAAACCGGCAGAGTTTCGTGATGATAACGTGTTGTAAAAATAGGATGGAAACCGGGTATAATTTTACCAATACTAAAATACTAATATAATAATGATAATAATATAATTAGGATAATAATAATAATAATAATCAAAGAAAATGAAAATGGAAAGTGAGATATATATATATATATATATATATATATATATATATTATAATACTAAGATAGTGGAAAATTATGGCAAGTTAAATAAAGATTAAAAGGAAAAGTGGGAAAAAATGAAGAAGATTGGGAAAATTCACCAATTGAATTGTGTCTTACAAAGGCCATTGGACCCACTATTTATAGGCAAATGGAGAGCATGATGTGACCCATTTTGGACACTAACCAATGGTGTTTGAATGACACATGGGGGATACATTGGTTATGGGGAGTTTGCCACTTGACAATGCTAAATTTGGACATATGGATAACACATGACATGAGCATGCATTTCCTTAATTTCCATAATAGTTCTCAATTTTTCGGGTTGTATAAAGGACAGGTGGCTCGAGTTGGTCCAAAATCATAATATGAGTCAGTTTGAGACTTTTTGTGTCAATGCATGGGCCATCTGGTATGATAGGAACCGTTGATAATTCTCATTTATGAGAATTATTTAGCCTTTAAACTTAGTTATACTTGTATACTTTCTTTATCTCTTTAGGTAAAAAGTGGATAAAATGAGGTCGATTGCATTTAATTAAGGAAGAGTAAAAGATTCTTGAAGTATGGGGGAAAATAAGTAAACATGAAAGCAAAATCTCATATTTTTCAGTTTTGAATGCAGAATGCAAATGGAACGTAATTGTTATGCAATTGCATAGCAGTTGCATACTTGCGCTAGACTCGGAACTTAATGTAATAACATCAATCATGGGTCAAAGAGTTGGAAGTATCATGTGGAGTTGAAGTTAAAGTGTAATATGAAAACCCAAATTTTGGGAAGAATGCAAATGCTATGCAATTGCATAACAATTGCAATTCTGGAAAAACGCAGAATACGCAGGAAATTCGGAATTTTCGTGATTTTTTGAGATTTTATTCCAATTTTTTTTACAAATTCAGCAAGATAAGTTAACCCACTAAGATGGAAACTCTAGCATGTAAATCCTATATATTTTGGAGGAGGGCGCCACAAAAAAGAGAGCTCGTCTTCGAGAGAGATTCCATTTTTCAGTTTTTGGTTTTTTTCCCAGTTATGTAATTTTTTTTCTTTTTAGTTTCTGTTATAGTTTCTTCTACTTCTCAGCTCGCTTCTCTTCTTCAATCCAAATCACAACGAAAGTTGTTGGTGGAGTTGAGCTTAGAGCTCGATTTTAGAAGTTTTGTTTGATTTAGTTTATGGGGTTTCTTTCATTTACGAAGACAACAACATTTTGTTTTCTTTTTCTTTTTATTTTCTCTATTCTTGTTCAGTCCTAAATCCTTTAATCCTCTTTCAATCCGACTTTGATGAAGATTGTAAGTTGTAAAGAACAACCTTGTTCGATTGACATGAGGCCGATGAGTTTTTCCATGTAGTTCGTATATTTCAATTTCAGCAAGTCATTTAAGATTTTTATTAGAAATTGGTAATTAGATTTTTCATTTAATTTTGGAAATGTCATATCACTGAGTTATTTTTAATTTAGGTTCATTCTCTTACTTTATTTCATATTTTGCACATTTACTTCATAGTTTCATTTTTATTTTTGAATATAGAACAAAGTTTGAAAATTTGAGAAATTTAGGTTCTGGATACAAGTTGAAGATTATTTATTTATTTATTTTTCTTTCAATGGCGTCCCTTAAATTAATTTCTTTGTATTATATTCATTTTCTCACGAGGAGCTAATTTTCCTTAGGGATTTAAGATGTGAATGCCCTAGAGAAAAGACATAAAACTCCAAAGTAAAAACAGTTCAACTAACTTTTAAATGGAGTTTGCTTTTGGTGAATTTGATGTGGGTAACTTTAGTCGGCCATCTAAAGTTGATTTTTGAGCTTAAGCTTAATACCGAAAGGGTTAAGTGAAACGGATGTCACAAAAACAATGGATGAAAAGGCTTAGACATAAGTCATGAAACTTCGACCCTAGACGTAGGGGGAGACTCCAAAATCTTAGAGTTGTATGCCAATTCACCTGAGTTAGATTAGCCATAAACATGTAGGTTTAATCACTCAATGTAACGCCCCTACTTTTCTATGACTAAACTCTTAGGGACATTACTACACATGCATGCATTTATAGGCCAAAAGAGATAAAACGATCTTTAAATCTCCAATGAAAATAATTTGTCTTTAGGGATCCCGAAAACATTCAAAACAGATAAAAGGAGCAGTTTAAACATGGCCTGTTTAAAATCTGAAAAGTAAATTTAAACTTCTGAAGCATAAAACGACAGCATCAATTATAAAAGAAACATGTGCGGAAAACATGTCTATTCCCATGGTCCCAACAACGCGCCTCCGTCACTCGCTCGCCACGCCCGTCGCCCTTGGCCTTACTCAAAAACATTTTTAAAAGAAAGGGTGAGTATTGCAAAACAATACCCGAAGTGACCCTCGCTACAGAGGTTTGGGATATGCATACACATACAATCATGACTTTTAAACTTGTTCGAAATGTACATATCACGGGACCTAAAACTTTCTCATATCGTCGTGTCTTTAATCCATGACTTCCTTTTTATTTAAGTGGCCAATTGGTCATCCTGAGTCATTTCATTTTGAGTCCTCACAGCACTCACGTAATCATTTGAGTCCTCACGGACCCTCGTATGGTTTGAGTCCTCACAGACCCACTGATAAATCGAGTCCTCATGGACCCTCAGTAATTTGACCCATAGGGTCTCTAATGCATGTTTGACCATGCACACAATGCACTCAGGAGACCAATTTCCACATTTATCATCAAATCATTTCATGGCATACATAACATGCATGAGGTCCCATCATTCAACATAACTATAGTGTACATGCCACAACCATTATCATTGATATGCAAATCATGACTTTTCACATCAGATAGGGTGTAATACTCACGTATATAATCATGCAATATTCTCATAGATAATACTGTAATACTCTCACATGAAATACTGGAAAATTCTTACATAAAATACAAAGATATTCTCGCATAAAATACTGGATTATACTCACATAAAATATTGAGATATCTTCACATAAAATATCAAGGCATTCTCGCATAAAATCTTGGAATACTCTCGTGTAAAATCATTAAATCTTTTTAAGTAAAATATCGTACTAATTTCACATAAAATATTGAAATTCGTTTTCTTTAATCCCATTTAAAAAGATTCGGCACAAGGTCCCTTACCTTAATTCGAATTCTACTCCAAGACTTAACCCGAGCTCCTGGACTACTCTTCTTTTAGTGGAACCTAATTCACACCACAACTTCCACGTTCATTCTCCAAGCATTCACCAAATCCATATTCATGAGGTATTTAAATTACGTTATTAAGGTTCCATGCCCCGCTTACCTCGAGTTTAACGCGAATACCTAATACTCCTTAGTTCGTCTTGACGTTTGACCCTCAATCTCGCTCCAACTCGGTCCCTGCAATTAGCGTTCGAAACAGTAGTTTAGGCTCTCAATCAAACGCTTAAATATTTGGTAGGTCGCAAATAAATCTCCAACGAACTCGAAACTAAAACAGATCGCTCACCGGTTGTAATCCAAGCGGCTGTGGAGTCGTGCTGGCCGGCGTTGTGAATCCGGCAGAGTCGCGTGGTGAGAGGATGAGCTCGCACGTGGTTTCGTGTTCGTGCAACTCCGCGCGAGATTCTCGCTCTTCGCTCGACGGACGAAATCTCGGCGGCGGCCGCGGGCCGAGCTTGAGAGCGACGCCAATCTCGAGCGGTCTCCGTCGCGAGGAACCAACGGCGAGGTGAAGCTTGTGAGCGGCGGCTTGCGCGCGCGCTGGACTCGGCGGCGTGGCGCTACCGGATCTTCGTCGATCTCCGTCGTGTAAGCGGCGCGCTTCCACGAATGGCTTCAAAAGGGTGACTTCAGCGTACGACCGTGGCTCTTCAGACGACCGGAGTCTCTGATCGTGGCTTGCCGACGCTTCTTCGTTCGTGAGCTACGCATTTGAGGCGGTGGGAACTTCCTCGAGTGGTCGGGCCGGACGATCGCGCGCGAGGGCAAGCGGTGAGCTCGAGGTGGTCTGGCTAGGCAAGGAGGAGAAGATGAAAGTGATGGTTATCCTTCTAGGGCTAGGGTTTTCTTATGAATAAATATCAAGGAGACTAAGGGATTAGGGTTTAGGTCAAATTCTAAATATTACCACAATCCCTCATTTATCCTAATAACTAAATTGCCATTGCTCCTTCTCCTTCTTTTAATTTTAACCCAACATGATTCTCTAAAGGAGGATGTTTTGCTTAAAACTAATAAAAATTAAAGACTCATTAACACCGAGCTTGATGAAATTCACTAGTCCAACTAGACACACACAGGTTGGTAGAACGTTAAATAAAATAAATAACCGGTACCTGTGGTTGTGGTCGTCACAATCTTCCCTCAAGAACTTTCGTCCTCGAAAGTTCCTATTCTTGGAAAAGTTCTGGATATTTAGTCCGCACTTCTTCTTCTCGCTCCCAGGTAGCTTCTTCCGTGCGGTGGTTTTGCCACAACACTTTAACTAAGTTGATCTCACGGTTACGGAGGGTCTTTTGATCTCTTGCAATAATCTGCACAGGTCGCTCGCCATAACTCAAATCTTCTGCTAACTGTAATGGTTCAAAGTCTACGACGTGAGTCGGGTCTGGAACGTATTTTCTCAACATGGAGACATGGAATACGTTATGAACTGCTGATAGGGAAGGCGGCAATGCTAGCCTGTAGGCCACTACACCAACCCTCTCCAGAATTTCAAATGGTCCTATAAAGCGCGGACTCAATTTCCCTTTTCGGCCAAACCTTAGAATTCCTTTCATTGGGGCCACCTTAAGAAATACGTGGTCCCCAACACCGAATTCTAGGTCCCTTCGTCTCGTGTCGGCATAACTCTTTTGTCTGTCTTGGGCGGTCTGCATTCGCCCCCTAATCTTCTGTATCGCACTATTTGTGACCTGTACTAACTCTGGACCCAATAACTGGCGTTCACCAACCTCCTCCCAGAAAACGGGAGTTCTGCAACGTTTTCCATAGAGAGCTTCAAATGGAGCCATTCCGATGGTCGACTGGTAGCTGTTATTGTAAGCAAACTCCATCAAATGCAAATGTGTGTCCCAACTACCTGGGAAGTCTAAAGTGCAAGCTCGTAACATGTCTTCTAAGATCTGGTTCAAACGTTCGATCGCCCCATCCGTGCATGGATGAAAAGTCAGATTTAAAAGTTCAACCGTGAACCTAACGCTTTCGTAGGCTCCTCCAAAAGTTGGAGGTGAAACGTGGATCCTCGCTGCAAATGATCTTGGCCGAATCCCATGCAAAGTGACTATCCCTTCCGTAAAGTCTGCGCCCACTTATCAGCATAGAATAGGTGGGTTTCCACGGTATGAAATGTCTTGACTTGGTTAATCTGGCCCACAATGACCCAAATTACCGAGTAGCCTCGTAAGGTTCTAGGCAAACCGACTATGAAGTCTATAGAGATCTCCTCTCATTTCCACTTTGGGTACATGTAAAGGCCGCAGAGTCCTCGCGGGCCTCTGTCTAGGTGCCTTCACTGCCGACAAGTCGTGCACTTGCTAACAAATTACGCCACGCCACGCTTCATGTTACACCACCGTAACGATCGCTTTGCATCTCGATACATCTTGGTACTACCCGGATGCATAGAGAATGGTGAGTTATGGGCTTCACCCAAGATTTCGGTTTTCAGTTTGTCGTCGTCTGGCACACATAATCGACCCTGAAATAGTAATCCTCCATCTGTGGATAGTGAATACTCGTCAACTCGCTTTGTAGTTAAGTTACCCGTAAAGCTTCTACTACTAATTGAGGTCTACCTGCTGAGCCTCAACGATACGTTGTCTCAAAGTTGGTTGCACCGTTAATCGAGCTAATCGAGCCGTGGTCTTTCCTACTAGTACCGCTGCGATTTCACTCGTGCAAACTCGCTCAGTAACTCTCTGCTCTGCGAAGAACTCGAGTGAAGTATGAACTGGCTTTCTACTGAGGGCATCGGCCACGACATTAGCCTTACCGGGGTGGTATTGAATGTCTATGTCATAATCCTTCACTAATTCCAACCATCTGCGTTGCCTCATGTTCAGCTCTTTCTGGGTGAACAAGTACTTCAGACTTTTATGATCTGTAAAAATCTGAATTTTCTCGCCATAGAGGTAATGTCTCCAGATCTTTAATGCAAAGACCACTGCTGCTAGTTCCAAGTCATGAGTTGGATAGTTCCTCTCGTGCGTCTTCAATTGTCGGGATGCATAGGCTATTACTTTACCATGTTGCATTAGTACACACTTCAAACCTTTCTTAGAAGCATCACTCAGAAACCACGAAGCTCCTGTTCCTCTGGGATCGTAAGAATCGGAGCCGACACCAACCTACACTTGAGTTCCTGGAAACTCGCCTCGCAGGCATCATCCCAAACAAATGAGTTACCTTTGCGCGTCAGCTGGGTCATGGGCATGGCTATCTTAGCGAAGTCCTGCACGAAACGTCTATAGTAACCTGCAAGACCCGAAAACTACGCACCTCTGCATAGCGGTGGTCGGACGAGGCACTGTGTGACGGCCTCCACTTTTGCTGGGTCAACCGAGACTCCAGCTCGGACACCACATGCCCTAAGAAAGATACCATGCGAGCGCTGTAATTCACACTTGGAAAATTTTGCATATAACTTATTCTCTCTCAGCGTGAGTAAAACTTTTCTCAGGTGTCTTTCATGATCTTCATCACATCTGGAGTATATCAGAATATCGTCAATAAACACAATCACGAACGTATCTAAAAACTCTTTGAATAAACGGTTCATCAAGTCCATGAAAGCGGCAGGGGCGTTGGTTAGACCAAACGGCATCACTGTGAACTCGTAATGCCCATAACGTGATCTGAATGCTGTTTTAGGAATATCCTCTTCACTGATTCTCAATTGATGGTAACCTGATCTCAGATCAATCTTGGAGAACACTGTTGCTCCTTGCAACTGATCGAACAAATCATCTATTCTGGGAAGAGGGTATTTATTCTTGATCGTGACCTTATTCAACTCCCTGTAATCTATGCACAGGCGCATGGACCCGTCTTTCTTTTTCACGAACAACACAGGGGCTCCCCAAGGCGAAACGCTAGGGCGTATAAACCCCTTTGTCCAAAGAAGTCTTGTAATCGTAGTTTCGCTTCTTTCAACTCTGCGGTGCCATTCTCATGCGGTGCCTTGGATATCGGGTCGTCCCCTAATTCCAATCCGATGTTAAAATCTACCTCTCTCGACCGGAGGTATTCCGGGAGGTCCTCGGGAAGACGTCTCAGAATTCATTCACCATCGGTACCGGCGACATTGAGATCTCCGTGCACCTTGCATCTAGTATGCAAGCTAAGACGCCCCAAGCTCCCCGATGTAATAACTTCCTGGCCTTAAGGGCAGTAATTACCTTAGGCCTACTTCCTGCTATCGTGCCTCTGAACCTGTAGCCAGGTTGGTCAGGAGGAGTGAACACTACCTCCTTCCTGAAACAATCAATGCAAGCATGGTTCTGCGCTAACCACTCCATACCCAATATCACATCAAAGTCAAACATGTCTAAGACTACTAGATTTCTCGCTAACTCATGGTCTCATGATGGTCACACTACCATCCTTGACTCTCATAGTGGCTAACAAATTTATCCTCACAGGAGTGGAGACAGATGAGCATCATCAGAATCGTTTCTAGTTCCAACTCACTTGACTTACGAAGGATGCGAAAATAAAAGAGTGTGTAGAACTGCAATCAAATAACACAAAGGCAAGGTGCCCAAGTAATGGAAGTGTACCGTAACCACCGAGTCCGAGCCATAGATGTTTTTACATGGTGCTTGCATAAGCTCTTCCTTGATGTATTACAGGGCTTCACAGCAGCCCCACTATTGATCACTTGAGGTTGGCTAGCGCTGGCTTGACTCGGGCAGCTATTAGCTCTGTGCCCTTCTTTCCCACATCTGAAGCACACTCGGACCGGGCCAAACACTTACCCCAATGATGCTTACCACGCTCTTTGCATTGTGGCTTATCTCCACCGTTAGTTCCTCGTCCCGTTGACTGTGGTTTTCGACTGAACTCGCACGAAAGTTTCTGGTCTATGCGGTGTACGCTGGGGACGCTGTGAGCTTGAATTTGGCTGGTCCCACTTCCTCTTATGATTTGCCATGGGTCGCCCGGTTAACCACTACTGCTGTGCGCGATCTGCGCTGCACCCAAATCAATTCCGCCACTCTCTCACCGCGGAGGCATAATCGAGAGGTGCTAGTGCTCGGATGAAGCCTCGAACATTTTCATCCAGTCCCATGACGAAACGCTCTGTTCTTCGCGCCTCTGTGTCTACTAGCTCGGGGCAAAGCGTGACAAGCGGGTGAATTCTCTCTCATATACCTCCACCGCCTCCTCATCGCTAAGTTGTAAGAATTCTCCTTGTTTCACCTTAACGAGTGCCGCGAGGTAAAAAAATTCCGCGAGAATGCTTCCTTAAACAGATTCCGTAATCGTTTCTCCACCACGGCGACAATGGTTCCCTCGGGCCGACTCCACCATAAATAAGCGTCATCCTCAAAGGCATGAAGGTAGCACAGACACCCTCTCGGTCCTCAGGGCAATTCATCAGTCTGAAAATGGTCTCAATGGAGAACAACCATAATTCAGCCACAGTGGGGTCACTAGAAGACCCATCAAACGATCTGGGATCATATTTCCTGAAGTCCTTCAGATATCGAGACTCCAGGGTTGCATCATTCCGCCCCTGACTTGCTTGGGCGGTGAGAGTGGCTACATCGTAGCTCGCACTAAAGTCTGCATGGCCTCTACCATCATAGTCATGACATTAGGGTTTCTTGATCCGCCACTCGAGCGATCGCAGTGCATTCTCCTCGGCGATTTGGTGGTCCCGGGGAGATCCGCACGGGTGGGGTAATCTCCTCCTGTTCCAGTGGTAGTTCTGGTTGTGTGTCAACGTTTTCTCTTGCCCTTCGACCCCTACCACGTCCTCTACCTCTCCCACGACCTCTAGGTGGCATTTTGTCAGTACTACAATACAGAGAGTTTCTAACTCAGTTTTCATTACTTTCTAACTATAAGATAGGATCACCCTTAGGGTTTAAATTCATTTACATTCATAATACAAAATTACATCATAATCATTTGCTTAATTAATAAAATACTGTAACGCACTGGCGGTGACCTAACGCGCGTTGTTCAACCATGGAACTACTCAGTGCTTACTCAGCAAGTCTCTCTACGTAACCCTTAAACCTGTGGGCTCGATACCAACCGTAACGCCCTACTTTTCTATGACTAAACTCTTAGGGACATTACTACACATGCATGCATTTATAGGCCAAAAGAGATAAAACGATCTTTAAATCTCCAATGAAAATAATTTGTCTTTAGGGATCCCGAAAACATTCAAAACAGATAAAAGGAGCAGTTTAAACATGGCCTGTTTAAAATCTGAAAAGTAAATTTAAACTTCGGAAGCATAAAACGACAGCATCAATTATAAAAGAAACATGTGCGGAAAACATGTCTATTCCCATGGTCCTGGCAACGCGCCTCCGTCACTCGCCCTGCACGTCCTTGGCCTTACCTGAAAAACATTTTTAAAAGAAAGGGTGAGTATTGCAAAACAATACCCAGTAAGTGACCTCGCTACCGAGGTTTGGGATATGCATACACATACAATCATGACTTTTAAACTTGTTCGAAATGTACATATCACGGGACCTAAAACTTTCTCATATCGTCAGTCTTTAATCCATGACTTCCTTTTTATTTAAGTGGCCAATTGGTCATCCCGAGTCATTTCATTTTGAGTCCTCACGGACTTCTCGTAATCATTTGAGTCCCTCACACTCCACTGTATGGTTTGAGTCCCTCACAGCACCCAGTATAAATCGAGTCCTCACAGGACCCACTGTAATTTGACCCATAGGG
The DNA here is from genome assembly GCA_036507285.1 of Trichosanthes cucumerina. Taxonomy (NCBI): domain Eukaryota; kingdom Viridiplantae; phylum Streptophyta; class Magnoliopsida; order Cucurbitales; family Cucurbitaceae; genus Trichosanthes; species Trichosanthes cucumerina. The sequence goes on along the minus strand of CM071836.1, from coordinate 10,811,611 downwards.
TCTCTAATGCATGTTTGACCATGCACACAATGCACTCGTGAGACCAATTTCCACATTTATCATCAAATCATTTCATGGCATACATAACATGCATGAGGTCCCATCATTCAACATAACTATAGTGTACATGCCACAACCATTATCATTGATATGCAAATCATGACTTTTCACATCGATAGGTGTAATACTCACGTATATAATCATGCAATATTCTCATAGATAATAATCGTAATACTCTCACATGAAATACTGGAAAATTCTTACATAAAATACAAAGATATTCTCGCATAAAATACTTTGGATTATACTCACATAAAATATTGAGATATCTTCACATAAAATATCAAGGCATTCTCGCATAAAATCTTGGAATACTCTCGTGTAAAATCATTAAATCTTTTTAAGTAAAATATCGTACTAATTTCACATAAAATATTGAAATTCGTTTTCTTTAATCCCATTTAAAAAGATTCGGCACAAGGTCCCTTACCTTAATTCGAATTCTACTCCAAGACTTAACCCGAGCTCCTGGACTACTCTTCTTTTAGTGGAACCTAATTCACACCACAACTTCCACGTTCATTCTCCAAGCATTCACCAAATCCATATTCATGAGGTATTTAAATTACGTTATTAAGGTTCCATGCCCCGCTTACCTCGAGTTTAACGCGAATACCTAATACTCCTTAGTTCGTCTTGATGTTTGACCCTCAATCTCGCTCCAACTCGGTCCCTGCAATTAGCGTTCGAAACAGTAGTTTAGGCTCTCAATCAAACGCTTAAATATTTGGTAGGTCGCAAATAAATCTCCAACGAACTCGAAACTAAAACAGATCGCTCACCGGCTGTAATCCAAGCGGCTGTGGAGTCGTGCTGGCCGGCGTTGTGAATCCGGCAGGAGCTGCGGCTGGGAGGGATGAGCTCGCACGTGGTTTCTGTGTTCGTGCAACTCCGGCGCGAGATTCTCGCTCTCGCTCGACGGACGAAATCTCGGCGGCGGCCGCGGCCGGAGCTTGTGAGCGACGCCAATCTCGAGCGCGTCTCGGCGCACGAGAACCAACGGCGAGGTGAAGCTTGTGAGCGGCGGCTTGCGAGCGCGAAGGGACTCGACGGCGTGAGCGGCTGGATCTTCGTGCGATCTCCGGCGTGCGCGCGCGGCGCGAACTTCCACGAATGGCTTCAAAGGGTGACTTCAACAGACGGCCAGGCTCTCTTGACGACCGAGTCTCGATCGTGGCTTGCCGGCGCTTCTTCGTTCGTGAGCTAGCGCATTTGAGGCGGTGGGAACTTCCTCGAGTGGCTGGCTGGACGACTGGCGGCGAGGGCAACGGTGAGCTCGAGGTGGTCGGCTAGGGCAAGGAGGAGAAGATGAAAGTGATGGTTATCCTTCTAGGGCTAGGGTTTTCTTATGAATAAATATCAAGGAGACTAAGGGATTAGGGTTTAGGTCAAATTCTAAATATTACCACAATCCCTCATTTATCCTAATAACTAAATTGCCATTGCTCCTTCTCCTTCTTTTAATTTTAACCCAACATGATTCTCTAAAGGAGGATGTTTTGCTTAAAACTAATAAAAATTAAAGACTCATTAACACCGAGCTTGATGAAATTCACTAGTCCAACTAGACACACACAGGTTGGTAGAACGTTAAATAAAATAAATAACCGGTACCTGTGGTTGTGGTCGTCACACTCAATCTTCTAAAGATACTTCAGAGAAGGTCGAATAGGAGTAAAACTCGGTTTACTCAGTTTGAAGTTAGTTAGAATTACAATTGTACCGCAATTGCATTGGAGTTGCACTATTTTTCCAAAAAGGGCATGAGCATTCTTGAATCCCTTACTTTTCCACTGTTTTCATTCCTTTTAAGTTTAGTTAAAAAATCACCCAAAAATCATTTGTGTTACTTTTGGTTATCTTTCAATTGCAATTTATCAACAATTTATGTCTTCTCAATCAACTTTTATAAAATCCATTCCCTTAGACTCGATACTCTAGAATACTTCTAGTTTTATATTACTTCGATCACGTGCGTTTGCATGTAGCGTTATCAACCGTTTATATTTAAAACAACTTATTCAATATATTGTTGAGAGATGTGAATGGATACCTGAAATAAGACTCAACTGACTTGAAAGAAATAAGAGACTCTACAAACTCATGAGAATAAAGGAAGGAATATTTAGAATCAAGAAAAATGCAAGGGAATAGAATAGAAGAAGGTTTTTTAGCCTCAAACTCTATCACTTGAATCTCCTTTTCGTGGTAAGGCTCATCTTCTTTCTTTTTCTCACAAACATGGACCTCATATGACACAAAATTCTCAAGCTCAATATCGTCGTCATCCATGTACATCGCCAGTTCAACCTCATTGGTCTCGATATATTGATGCTCTCGTTGACTCTCCAATCTTCTCACTGAATTAGCCACTTGGGTAATTTGCTCATCCAAGCTCTGCATTCCAGCTCGAGTCTCCTCTTGAAATTGAAGAGTACTGTTAGCAAGTTCATATACTATAGCCTTTAGAGACATACACGAGTCCAAGTCCGATGGCATGGATTTTTCTCGCTCCACTGTATCCACATCCATAGCTGGATTGATCCCATTCGAATAGTAGTGATCCAAAGACTCGTGTTTTACTTGATGGTCATGAAATTCTCTCAAGATGCGGGAGTTACTGAATAATGTTACGCCAGCAGCTGGTAGGGCATGCTTCGTGGGGTGTCCTCGGCGAGCATAATTTGCATGCCTCCAATGCTTGTAGCTTCCTACAACTACTTGAAGAATAATGTGTCAATTCAGAAATTTGAGTTTTGAGCTCACTAACCTCATCAAGAAACGATGCAAATCTCTACCAAATGCATAACAATGATGAAGGTTTTCCGCCATGTAAGAACAGGTATAGGAAAAAAAATAATAAAATACAAAAAAATCTTTTTTTATAACAAATCTAACATTGAGAAACTAACAATGGTTCCCCGGCAACGACGCCAAATTTTGCTCGGGTTGTCGAACCCCTCCAAAATATTTACTGGTTTTCTAGATCTAACTTGTAGAAATAGTGGACCAGGTCGAATCCCAAGGGAACCAATCGAATTAATTTCTCAAAGTTAAAAATAATAATGATAACAAAAATAAAAGGGGGGTTTGAATTGTTGAACAAAAAAGTGAAATTAAAAAAAAATAAAAAGATAATTTTATGCAACTTCCAATTCAAGGATGTAAATTTCTTCCAATGGTAATCTTGATCATAGGCTTCAAAAGGAAAAAAATAAATCAATTTTAATTTTGCTAATTCAAGAACTCAGTCAATTTACTCGGAAAAGCCGAAATAAATATAAACTCTCCTAATTTAATTGATCTTAACCAAGAATCAAAATCAAAACTTATAATTTAATCCATTGGGTACGATAGCGTTCCATATGAATTAAATAATAGCATTAAAAATAATGAGAGGACTAAACCAAAATTAACTAATTGAGATAACTACAAATTAATTAATTTTGTTTCTTTGTTTCCACAGAGTCTATTATGCAAGCTATGTAAAATGGAAAAGCCATTAATTACACACACATAAGCCAACCCCTTGCTACATTTTTTCAATCATTTGTGACAATTACGGATCACAAAATCATGGATAGCAATAAATTGATTGAAACTAAATTAAGGCGTCAATTTAATTAGTAACGATCAATCATAAAAATAAAACAAGAAACAAAGAATTCTTAAATTAAAAACAAAATTTCAATTAGGTCTAAAGCCTCACAGAATTACAATTGAAAATTAAATGACCCTTGAATCAGAAATTAAAGCTTAGCCACACATGGTGGAACAACAACAATAATCAGAAAGGGATAAAATATAAAATAGGATAAAAAAATATAGAACACTCTCTAAACTTTTGTTTTTGTAGAGAACACTAAAACTCTCGCACACCTTTTTGCTCAATGCATTGCTCTCCTTTTATACTTGAAAAAATGACCAAAAATAGGTCCTTAAATGTGTCATTTCTTCCTCCACAATGTGTGCCAAGCCACAAGATTATTTCTCCTTGCATTTCTCATGGAAGACTCCATGCATGCCTCACCACCTACACAAAAAAAAAAAAAGAAAAAAAGAAAAAATTAGATAATAAACGTTCATCTTTTCCTTTTCATTTTTATGTTATTTTTCTCAATTTCTTTAATTCTTTTTTTATTTTCAATTCTCTCATTATTTTGTTTTCTAATTTTTCAATTTTTATTTCAATTTACTTAATTTGAACTAAAAGTACTTTTAGACTAGTTTCACTAAATAATGATAATTTATCACCTAAACTAAATTGGACACAATTTCGACAATTAAACATTTTATTCACTTAGAATGTAAGGAAATTAGATATAATAAGTATAATTAATTTCTACTCATCAAATTCCCCCACACCTAATCCATGCTTGTCCTCAAGCATGCCTTAACTCAACATATGAACCTCCTCTTTACTCCCTTTTCATATTTCTCAATATCCAAAAATACCAATAAAACCAATTACACATCAATGTTGAATTGTAGTGACAATCAAGAGAATGAGCACTCATAGGAAACATTTTATAAAAAACTCAAGCATCTCATCAATTCACCAAAATCACATGCAACAAGACTTAACACCCTCACGCGGTTTCACTCAATACACTCAAAGTATTTAGGGTGCTTTTACTCTCAAAATCAAAACCTAGCATGTTATTACCATAGGCTTGCAAATGAATCAAATCTCTACCACTTAGATGAATTGAATGAAAAAATCAAAGGGACTTAATAAGGGTTGTAATGGGGCTTAGGTAAAGGTATGGTAGGAGAAAAATTTTATGTGTTTCACAATCAAGACCAAGAGTTGTATACATGATATCAATGTCACATAACAATCACACATTACCCAAGAGATTGAACCTTATTCCTACATCTCATTTAAGCACTAAGAATGTTGGAGAAGTAGCATTTTAATAATTCAAATGCTTTTGGCAAATTTTTCTCCAAAAAAATTTCTCTTTTTTTCTTTTCCTTTTCTTCTTTTTCTTCTTTTTTTTTTTGATGCTAAGGCCTTTTTTTGTTTTTTTTTGCCTTACTTTTTTCACAATTTTTCTTTTTGTTTTTTTTTTTTTCACTGAACACATTAATTACCATGCAATATTTTCTCTTGTCTTGAGAAAAGGTAAAAATGTTGAGGCTAACAAACAAAATGGTCATAGGTTGAATATAATGTGTTTGAAGCAAGAAAAAAAAAGGAAATAGGCTCAAAATGGCTAACTAGAGGGAAAAAACATAAAGGTGGATATTTTTAGAGGTCCAAAAATCGGTTAATCCTAATTTGCCCTTATCATATTAAAGCATCAATCCAAAAAATGTAGTCTCAAAATGCATTCACAAGCAAGTTCTAGAATAAGCATACTAAGTTTGATAACACTCAACGAGAAATAAATTGAGCAAAATATAATGAAATGCTCATAGGCTAAAAAAACTTCCTAAGTTCCAAAATAAAAGTCCCTCTAAGACAAGAGTGGTCTCATAGCCCCGTCATGTCGCCACTGTCGCTCTCCAGCTCACTATTTACCCTTACCTGCAACCAAAGACATTAAAGTAGACGGGTGAGTATAAGAATACTCAGTAAGTAGCTCACTCACGTCCAAGCTACAAATTTCACAAGTGCACACACAGAGGTAAAACAAGTTCGCAACCAAAGCATCTTAGGGACTCAAGACTAGACCCTCACGTGTCTACCTCACCCCGAGACTCACCGACGATCCAGAAACCTAGGCGGCCATAGACGGGAGCGCGCCCCAACGCGAAAGAGTAATCACTCTAACGCCCACACATAACGCAATAGAGCCTCGACTCTAAAGGCCACACAGATCGCACAAGGGCGACCCACCCAAGTGCCCACACAGAAGTCACATAGGGTGCTCGACTCCATGTCCACACAGCTCGCAAAATGGCGCACTCGACCCTAATGCCCACACAACTCGCAAAAGGGCGCGCTCGACCCTAATGCCCACGCAGCTCGCAAAAGGGCGCGCTCGACCCTAATGCCCACACAGCTCGCAAAAAGGCGCGCTCGACCCTAATGCCCACACAGAGATGCCAACTTAAAGTTTTTGTCTCGCTCGGGGTCACTCAGTGGGTTTGGTAACGCTAGCCTAGGAAGTCAAGCTCTAACGTTTCTCCCAGGCTTCCCTTAAACCGTTCCAAAGTCATCCTAAAACTGAGTCCCTAACCAACAGCCTAACCAGCCAACCACACAACCCGCCAACAAATCTTTAGCTCGACCACCAAGCTAACCACCCATCTCTGCCCTTAACCACCACACAACTTAATTGCTCGGTTCTAGGGTCAAGAACACAACATGCACTACCCCACAGTCTCGAGTCTCACTTAACAACCAACCACGAGTTATAAGCAACAAATTCATGACACACAGCAGAGTCAAACCCAACACTAAGAAGCAAGTACAAAATATGCACAAAACGAACACGATAATCAGGGTCTCATGCTCCAAGCAACAATTAACATTCACACAGCAGTTATAAAGTCAACCACAACGACCCTATACTCAAACCATTCGCTTACGAGTTTGATGCTTAAACCAACAGCTACTTACCTCGAAAGAAGTGTGCAAATGGGAGGTTCTTACTCCTGCTAGCAGCCCTAAGCACCTACAGAACATCACAAACGATGCACAAGTCCAGATGGGAACCAACCCCGTGGCCCTACCCTTGAGGCACACTACAAAACGACCCTAGCCAAGCTAACAGAACACCTTTTATTCATCTAACAGGAAAATCACAGCCAAACCAGCAAGTTCTTAACTTAAAATTCATAACCAAGTGAAGGGATTTGGAATTCCCGCAGCGGAAGACGTTGTGAAACGTCATTGATCCGTTGTGTAATTCTATCTTAAAATTGAATCTATCTCATAGATCCTAGGCAAAACATGCAAAGAAGAAGAAGAAATCAGTAAGTAAAAGGTACTAACCTCTTGAAGAACTCTTCTTCAACGTTTTCTCCTTCTCCGGTCACGATCTCTCTCGTACCAACGAACTCCTCGAACTCGATCCTCGATCCGAACAGGGAGACACCTCCAAAACGTCTTCTCGGTTGTTCTCGGGAGGTTGAGGGAGAGTGAGTGAGACTCCCTTTGATTTTGGGTGAGGAGAGAATTTTGGAGAATTGAGAGAGGATTTGAGAGAGAATCTCTTGCTCTCTTTGGATGGAAATTCAAAAAATGGCAAGATGGAATACCAAAGGCTTCTTGCAAAGCCTTTAAATACTATTGTGTGATGGAGTTAAAACCTCCACCAAATCACAATTTTACCACAACCATATAATATACAAATCACATTTGCATATTATATAATATAAGGTATCTCATACCTTATTATACAAATCTCATTTGCATAAATGTGGAATTATAAATTGAATCACATTCAATTTAATTTCTCTCAATTCAATTTCTCCAAATAGCACTAATTAATCAATTAGGCTATACTATAGTTTATTATGAATCTCATTCACATCAAACTATATATTATGTCATCTATATCTCATATAAACGACATAAATACCCAAATAATGAATTTGAACACTTCAAATTCACACCAAACTGTAAACCCTCAATTTATCCAAATTGCGCTAACCGAGGGACCTAATGGACCTACACGTGACGAGCTCCTATGATCCGAGACAAACCTGTCAAACTCTTTGACTCGGTTATTCAAAATTCATTAGCTACGGTAACACTCCACTAAAGCTCGTAGCTGCACTCTCATCACTGTAGGACAAGTTGTGTCCATCGATATAACCAATACCCATGAGTCGACCCTTCACAAGTTGTTCGTAGTCATAGCTAGGTCAAATTACCGTTTTACTCCTATGTCTACCTCTTGCTCCTTAAGTCTCACTGCTCCTCTAATGAACAACTACGTTGCATGGCCCAACCATAAACAATAACCCTCTCAGGCCAATGAGAGAGTGAGGCCCCGTTGTTCAAGCCCTAGTGACAACACTTAAGGGAACAACCTCTCCAATTTTCCTAAGTCAGGAACGAGTGAATTCCTTCTTGCGTAGTCAAGTTCCCAGCTCCCCACGTGGTCCTGCCCCTAAGAAGATAGGCATATTGGGCGAGCAACAGTGGTCACCTTCACTGCATTTAGTCAAAGGATGCACCCTCATGATGAGTCCGCGACACGCTCAGGATTAAGGTCGAGTCACTAATGGTCATCTACGAAATTATTAGCTCTATATTGTTAACGGTGTTACATCAGTAAGTCTAATAATTCACGGTCCATTCTTGTACAATCTCATTGCACAGGATGCCCCCACTCGCATGTCAACCACATGAACGAGTTGGATCACCTCGTTTGTATCTAATACAAAGCGGGTCGCATCCACAGTGTATCTAGGATTAGGTCTTCAACCCTATCCATATACTGTAGACCGTTCGGGTCATTAACTCGAATGCGATCCTCCCTGTGTGTCCACTACACACCGTTCAAGTTCTAGGTTCTCTCATTAATACAATGACCCTGGAGCATAGTTTATTGGATTAAGTTTATGAAATATGCGAGACACAAAGTTTAAATAAATAACTCTTATTTATTACACAATGTTGAAATAAATAACTCTTATTCATTTACAACTTGGAATATTACAAACTACACGAGATGAGGACATACATCCCAACAAACTCCCACTTGGACTAAGTTAGTGGAGTACATGATACATTTCTCAAATGTACAGTAAAGTAATACAATAAAGTAATACAATAAACTAGGGCATTGAATACCCCTTTACAATACTCCCACTTGCCCTAGTCATGAAGCACTCGAAAACCTAGACTCTTTAGGTGACCTTCAAACACCTTAGCCGTGAGGGCCTTTGTAAATGGATCAGCAACGTTGTGCTCCGAAGCTATCTGCGTGGATCACACGTCTCATGGTGCACAATCTCCGTGACGTGATGATACTTACGCTCTATATGCTTGCCCCTTTTATGACTCCGAGGTTTTCTCGAGTTGGCTACTGCACCACTGTTGTCACAAAACAGTGTGATTGGCAAGTTCATATTTGGAAGAACTTTCAAATCCGTCATGAACTTCCTGAGCCAAACAACTTCCTTTCCAAACTTCACAAGTCGCAACACACTACAACGATGCATCCTCGCTTGATGCTTCACCACACTACAGCCTCCTCCATTCGAATGAAGATCGACCCGGTGGATTTCCTAGAATCCTTATCGGTTTGAAAGTCGAAATCTGTATCCCGTAAGGATCAAATCCCCACTCCCATACACAAGGTTGTAGTTCCTCGCTCTCTCCTAAGATACTTGAGGATTGCCTTTACGACCAGTCCCAATGATCTAATCTCGATTGGATTGATACCTCACCGACAATCTCAACCGCATAATGTATGTCGGGCCTAGTACACAAAGATGGCATACATCAAAGCTCCCTACACCAAGCATGTGGGATTCGCCTCATATCCTCAACCTCTTGAGGCGCCTTAGGACATTGATCCTGGACAGTGTGAACCCCATGCCCGAAAGGCAAGAAACCCTTCTTTCTTAGTTCTCGCATCTTATATCTAGACAACATCTTGTCAATATAAGACGCTTGAGACATGGCTAGCGTTCTGTTCTTCTGGTTCCGGACAATCTGGATTCCTAGAACATATTGTGCCTCTCCCAAATCTTTCATTTGGAATTGTGAAGCCAACCATTCCTTAATGTCAGTAAGAAATCCTACCTCATTCCCAATGAGAAGGATATCATCCACATACAATATAAGAAACGCTGACAAAGATCGCTTTCACGATTTTCTTGAAACACAAGACTCGTCAACATTTTGATCAAAACCATAAGATTTGATCGCCTCATCAAACCTTATATTCCAAGACCTCGAGGCTTGTTTCAGTCCATAAATAGACCTTTTAAGCCGACAAACTCTTTGCTCTTGGCCTTGGGCAATGAACCCCTTGGGCTGGTCCATGTAGATGATCTCATCAAGGTTGCCATTCAGAAAGGCGGTCTTGACATTCATCTGCCATACCTCATAGTCATAATATGCGACAATGGCCAGAAGGATTCTAATCGACTTTACCATGGCAACAGGTGAAAAGGTTTCCTCATAGTCAACCCCTTCCACATGGGTAAAACCCTTTGCCACTAGTCGAGCTTTGAAGATATGCACCTTCCCATCTACACCACATTTACGCTTGTAGATCCACTTGCAACCAATAGGTTTTACCCCATCCGGTTGGTCCACAAGCTCCCAGACGGAATTGAAGTACATCGACTCCATTTCCTGGTCCATAGCTTTAATTTATTCGTCTTTCTCAACGTCTGTCATTGCCTGATCATAGGTCAATGGATCCTCGCAGTCATCATCAGGGGTGACGACTTGGGTTTCAGCTAAACCCATGTAACGTTCAGGCTGTCTCACAACCCTCCCACTACGTCGAGACATTCCCAACTCTTGGGAACGGACTTAACTAGACGAGCTAGGATCACCAACATTTGTTGATGTATTAGCATCATCAGCAACTCTTGCTGATGTACTATCCATTTCATTTAACACAATCTTACTCCTTGGTAAGTGATCCCCTAATGTGGTCTTCCTCAAGGAATGTGGCGTTTGTCGACACAAGCATCCTATTATCCTTAGGATCATAAAAGTAACCACCTCTAGTCTCTTTTGGGTAACCTAAAAAGAGGCACAACTTTGAACGGGGTTCCAGCTTCTTCGGATTTGACACCAACACATGGGTCGGGCATCCCCAAATTCTCAAATGACGTAAACTAGTTTTACGACCATGCCGTAGTTTGAAAGGTGTTTCACAAACACTTTTCGGCTTTAACGGTGTTCAAAATGTAAACCGCGAGCTCCATCACGTAACCCCAAAAGGAATCATGGAGACGAGCATAGCTCATCATCGACCGAACCATGTCCAACGAGGTTCTGCTTTCTCCTCTCGATACACCATTCTCACTGTGGCATACCAGTCTTTGAGAGTTGGGGCGTAATTCCATGTTCTATCATATAGTCCCGGAATTCAGTGTCCATATACTCTCCACCTCGATCCGATCAAAGTGTTTTTATCGTTTTACCTAACAGGTTCTCAGTCTTGAACTCCTTGAACGTTTCAAGTGTTTCAGACTTCCTATGCATTAGGTAAATGTACCCATACCTCGAATAGTCATCTATAAAAGATACAAAGTATTCGTAACCACCTCGTGCTTTAACATTCATCTGACCACGAGGTCGTAATGTATAAGCTCGCGGGCTCCTTGGCTCTATATCCTTTTCCACTAAAAGGGCGTTTGGTCATTTTGCCTTCAAGGCATGACTCACATACCGGTAAAGAGTTTTCTTCCAACTCGCTTAGAAGTCCACTCTTCACTAGTCTCTCAATCCTATTGAGATTAATGTGGCCTAACCGAAGATGTCAAAGATGAACACTTTCTTTTGGAGAAACTTTCAATCTCTTAGTTTGCGTTTCAGTTGTTTTAAACAATTCGGTGTTCAAAATACTTTTGATCGAATTAGGGCTCAAAACATATAAATTGCTCTCAAGCGAAGCAGAACAAATCAAATTTCCATTGTGAGAAATAAACGCTTTATTACTCTTGAAAGAAACGGAAATATTTTGTTCTAATAGGCAGGAAATAGAAACTAGGTTTCTCGTAAACCCAGGAACTATGTACGTATTATCCAATAATAAGTACTTCCCACCAAAAAACAGATTCACCGTGCCTATTGCTGCAGCCGAGACGACTTCTCCGGATCCAACCCTGAGTGTTATCTCACCCTCTTTCAGTCGCTGCCAGGAACTTAATCCTTGAAAAGAAGAGCAAACATGGTTAGTGGCGCTTGAATCCAATATCCAAGCTGAGTCATTACTCTCCACTAAACAAGTTTCTGTGACAAGTAAATCACATTTACCTGTCATCTTCTTTTCATCAAGGAACTTGGGACAACTCCTTTTTAGGTGTTCGTCCCCGTTGTAGTAGAAACACTTTCTGGCAACATCCTTGATTTCTTTGCCTTTTAGGGCGGCAGCGGGATCAACCTTAACTTCCTTCAACTTCTCCTTCTTCCCCTTAGGGCCTGAAGAGTCTACAAACTTTATCCTAGAGGTCGAACCCCTGTGAAAAGATCCTAAGGCAACACTTGCCTCAACTTCCTGTCCCCTAGTTTGCACCAAGGACTGGAAGGTTTGTAGATTGTTGAATAGGACTGTTGAACCGAGCACATGAGGACCATCCTCAGTGAGTGTGAACTCTTGGTCGTCATTTACCAAAATCGTGTCTATATTATTTTTCCACGAAATACTATCGCCGACTAACTTAACAGAAGCTAAAGGAACGTTAAAAGCGTTTGATATTTTGTTGCTGAAATAAAATGAAAAACTTTGTATTAGTCTTGCAAAAACTTTTGAAAATCCAATCGGGTTTTAGCAAATTTTTATCCTATGATCCCTAGGTCATTCAAAATTTGCAATGATACCCTAAAGGCTTAGAATGACCGCCACCGTAGGGTAGACAAACCCACTCCTCCTCTAGGACGAGACTTTCTCGACCAGACCCTAATACCAGAATAACTCTTATTCCATTAGACATCCAGTTACAATTTTTCGGTCTGAATCCATTAACTCTTAATGAATCTTATGAGTGTCACCCTCAATCTTTAAATTTTCAAGTATCCGTCCAAACAATAGCCGCTGTAGGGAGGACTAAGAAGGAAAACCAACAAGAAAATCGTATCCCTTTCGAAAATTCACGGTGTTCCGACTCCCATGATCAAGGCCCTCCGTAGGGATTGTCTGGTCCAGGCCAAACTAGCAGGCAGATCATAGGCGTCTCACGGTGTGAATCGAAAGAAGAGACTGTGGGTCCCGTTTTCACAGGTCTCGCTCCCACTCACTATAAGTACTCTCTCCATTCACGTTGATATTGACCCATACAAATGTCACCCGTAGGGGGACGCTCCCATTTGCGCCACGAGGCCGAGCATGGATCTCACGGTGCGAACTTAACGGAGATTTGTGGATGGAAAATTAAATGTATCTCATACACTTTATTTCCTCCCACTCAGCACTTTAAAATAATCAGAATTGACCTAGATAAACCGGCTAAAATTTACCTAAGTCTACCAATATAACTCTTATATTGGATTAGCCTAAGTCTATAATCACATTATTAACTTAGGTCTAAGTGAGTAAATTAATTAACTCTTAATTAACGACACTCACGAGAATATAACCTAAGAATCTCCGGACCGAATTCACTCCCAGGTCGGTTTCCAGGTAGGGGTGTTCCGCAAGCGTCAACTTAAATACCCAAACCTTAGACAAAACCTTCCTTAGATAGAGTTACTTATCAGTCTCCATTCAAAGGTCATATTTGATTTCCTAATTTCTAATCTCATTAGAAATAGGAAACCTAAGTCTAATTATTCAAGTTCTAAACCATTTAAAACTAATAATTAACTTAGGTTACATGCATTTCTATGTTATAGTACTTGATCATTCATCACATGAATAATACTATACTATAACATACATTCATCACATGAATTAAATGCATGAGCATGCTTTTAATCTAAGAAATATAACACTTATATTAAATAAATTAAAACATGCAAACATTATATTATAACTCTTATAATATAATCCTATCATGCATATTATATATTATAACTCTTATAATATAATTATGATGCATGAAATGTTTAACCTAAGGTGGGATTTTAAATCTATATGGCATACTCTATGCACATAGAAATAATTAAATCATACATCTCATGCATAAAATAATTAAATAGCAATATTGGACCGATTTTTGGCACCCTAGTGACATAAAATTAAATTAATTAACATTAATATAACATTTACATTAATATTAATTAAAATAATTAAATAAAATACATTTATAAAATCAATTTTACAAAAAAATAAATAATAAAAAAATAATAAAACGACAGTTGCACCAACCCGTAACATACATTCATCACATGAATTAAATGCATGAGCATGCTTTTAATCTAAGAAATATAACACTTATATTAAATAAATTAAAACATGCAAACATTATATTATAACTCTTATAATATAATCCTATCATGCATACTATATATTATAACTCTTATAATATAATTATGATGTATGAGATGTTTAACCTAAGGTGGGATTTTAAATCTATATGGCATACTCTATGCACATAGAAATAATTAAATCATACATCTCATGCATAAAATAATTAAATAGCAATATTGGACCGATTTTTGGCACCCTAGTGACATAAAATTAAATTAATTAACATTAATATAACATTTATATTAATATTAATTAAAATAATTAAATAAAATACATTTATAAAATCAATTTTACAAAAAAAATAAATAATAAAAAAATAATAAAACAGCAATTGCACCAACCCGATCTTGAACCGCTACACATGTTCCACGCCTCCAAAAATCTCACGTTCCACGCACCACTACGCCACGGCGTTGCAACGCTATAATCTATAGCGTCTTGCTTGGCGTTTTCAACGCTGTGGCGTTGCAACGCTGCACTGCAGCACCCTCCAACAGCATGGATGGTGTCGCAACGCTGATAAACTTCCAACAAATAACTTTTGTTGTTTTTCACCGAAATCGCCCGTTTTTACTCCGTTTTCTTCACGACAACTCTTGCCACGAACGACACGGACTTACAGACTCGATTTACATTAAAAAAAATGCCCAAAACAACGGACCCTTACATTGATCTCATCAACTTTAATGTAAATCTAAACTAGTGCCAAAAACCGAAAACATCCAAAATTGCAAACCATTAACATTCATCTCATGAAAATTAATGCTACCCACCTAAAATAATCCACAGAATACACAACGAAGAGCAACGATTGGCTCTGATACCAATTGAAGGGATTTAGAATTCCCGCAGCGAAAGACGTTTTGAAACGTCATTGATCCGTTGTGTAATTCTATCTTAAAATTGAATTTATCTCATAGATCCTAGGCTAAACATGCAAAGAAGAAGAAAACAGTAAGTAAAAGGTTCTAACCTCTTGAAGAACTCTTCTTCAACGTTTTCTCCTTCTCCGGTCACGATCTCTCTCGTACCAACGAACTCCTCGAACTCGATCCTCGATCCGAACAGAGAGACACCTCCAAAACGTCTTCTCGGTTGTTCTCGGGAGGTTGAGGGAGAGTGAGTGGGACTCCCTTTGGTTTTGGGTGAGGAGAGAATTTTGGAGAATTGAGAGAGGATTTGAGAGAGAATCTCTTGCTCTCTTTGGATGGAAATCCAAAAAATGGCAAGATGGAATACCAAAGGCTTCTTGCAAAGCCTTTAAATACTATTATGGAGTTACAACCTCCACCAAATCACAATTTTACCACAACCATATAATATACAAATCACATTTGCATATTATATAATATAAGGTATCTCATACCTTATTATACAAATCTCATTTGCATAAATGTGGAATTATAAATTGAATCACATTCAATTTAATTTCTCTCAATTCAATTTCTCCAAATAACACTAATTAATCAATTAGGTTATACTATAGTTTATTATGAATCTCATTCACATCAAACTATATATTATGTCATCTATATCTCATATAAACGACATAAATACCCAAATAATGAATTTGAACACTTCAAATTCACACCAAATCAAACCCTCAATTTATCCAAATTGAGCCAACCGAGGGACCTAATGGACCTACACGTGACGAGCTCCAATGATCCGAGACTAACTCACAAAACTCTTTGACCGGTTATTCAACATTCATTAGCTACGGTAACACTCCACTAAAGCCCGTGAGTGCACTCTCATCACCGTAGGACAAGTTGTGTCCATCAATATAACCAATACCCATGAGTCGACCCTTCACAGTTGTTCGTAGTCACAGGTTGGGTCAAATTACCGCTTTTACCCCTGTGTCTCTACCTCTTTGCTCCTTAAGTCTCACTGCTCTCTCTCTAATAAACAACTACGTTGCATGGTCCAACCATAAACAACAACCCTCTCAGGCCAATGAGAGAGTGGGGCCCCGCTGTTCAAGCCCTAGTGACAACACTTAAGGGAACAACCTCTCTCTAGTTTCCCTAAGTCGGGAACGAGTGAATTTCTTCTTGTGTAGTCAAGTTCCCACCTCCCACGTGGTCATGTCCCTGAGAAGATAGGCATATTGGGCGAGCAATAGTGGCCACCCTCACCCGTATTAGTCAAAGGACGGACCACTGCAGCATGCGAGTCCGTGACACGCCGATTATTAAGGTCGAGCCACTAATGGTCATCTATGAAATTATTAGCTCTATACCATTAACGATGTTACATCGCAAGTCTAATAATTCATGGTCCATCTTATGTACAATCTCATTGCACAGATGCCCCACTCGCATGTCAACCACATGAACGAGTTGGATCACCTCGTTTGTATCTAATACAAAGCGAACCGCATCCACGCAGTGTATCCGTGATTAGGTCTCCAACCCTATCCATATATGTGAGCCGTTCCTCGTCATTAACTCGAACGTGATCCTCCCCGTGTGTCCACTACACACCGTTCAAGTTCTAGGTTCTCTCATTAATACAATGACCCTGGAGCTTAGTTTATTGGATTAAGTTTATGAAATATGCGAGACACAAAGTTTAAATAAATAACTCTTATTTATTACACAATGTTGAAATAAATAACTCTTATTCATTCACAACTTGGAATATTACAAACTACACGAGATGAGGACATACATCCCAACACCAAGATGATCCAGGATCGAGTCTTACCCACGGTTACGAGCTAAAACGGTCCCCTGCTCGTTCTTAGCCACAAGATTTCCTCCAACAACCTACGTTTTAGCCAATGGATATGCTCATGTCCACAAAACAACACCAATCAGCAAGATCAAAACATTTTGGTTTGGACAGGAGAGCTAGGGAGATCGGTTCAGATTCGAGAGAGAGATGGAGACAGAACTGAAGAGGGGGTTGGATCTAAGGAAGAGAGGGAGAGAGAAACCGAACGGAGCAGAGAGAGAGGCAGCGGCGCGACGATCCCCGCGGTCGGCTTCACGGCAGAAGGACGACGAACCCTCGGCGACTACCCTCCCTGCAACGAAGAAGAAGAAGACGAGGAAGAGGCGGCGAAGGGACGACTTCGACGGAGAAGAGGGAGAGACAGAGAGCAGATTGCGAGGGGGGCGACCGATCGGCGAGGGAGAGAGGGAGAAAGGCGGAGGGGGCGAGGTCGGGAGACGGAGAGGGGGAGGCCGAGAGGGAAGATGGTCGCTGGCTCGCCGGCCGGCGACCCTACTGGTGGGGCGCACGAACGGAAGAAGATGGAGGGGGAGAGGGGTCTCCTCGATCCCTTTCCCTCCGATTTTTTTTTAACTCACATTTAAAACTAACCCAAAGCAAACCCTAAAAGAGACCAGAGAGAGCTTACCTCAACAAACTTCTCCAACACGCTCGATAAGAGAGGCAAGGAGCTGGCCACCCAAATTTAAAGCGAGATTTAGGAGTTTAATGGGTCTCGGTAAGGTTCGATAATTAAAAACTTAGCCCAAAACTTTTAAAAAAATACGACATGAGCCCGAAATTAACTTAAAAAGAATAACAACTTACTTGAAATTATCGGGCGTCACACATTTAATCTGATAAACAACTATACAATTTTCAGTGATAAATGCCCAAAACAATATTCATAACTAACCAATAGTCATTTATGCTAATAAACAACTATAGAATTCAATAATCAATATACAAAAAAAAAATGCCAATATAGTAAGAAAGATATCAATCCAATAATGATAAAATTTTAAAATAATCAACACGTCAATCATTCAACAATGGGAAAGTTCTATTTTACCAATAATTCAAGAATATAAAATTCAAACTCAATGTAAATATTTCAAAAATTATATTCATTTATCGATAAGCACATCATAATTTCAAATTTACCCAATATCACAATATAGAAAAAAATTATTGAAATCATCCAAGAATTTTAAATTCAATTTTCAAAGATAATATTAAATTCAAATTAAAAAAATAATATTATATAAAATCTCAAATTATTTCAAAATTCGTTTAAGAGATAAAGTTATCAAATATAGATTTTTCTTTTTAATCAACAAGAGAGCTATATTTGGCCAACAAGAGCATAGCTCAACTAGCATCAAGTATGACTCATGACTAAGAGGTCATGGGTTCGAATCTCCCCACCCCCAATTGTTGTTGATGTACTCAAAAGAAAAAAAAAACAAGAGAGCTATATTTGAATGATTTTCTTTTGAAACTCATCCTTTCTTTTTATTTCCAATATTCAAAACTATGATTGAATTTGCCACAAGAAAGATAAAAAACACTTTTGCATAAAATTTTTTATTCACATAATATGAATATTTTTATTTCCACAAAAGTGTTTCTTTTAGAAATATTTTGAAATTTTGCGAACATTTTTCTTTCCATCTATTAACCACATTTTGGTCTAATATGACCTTTAATTCCACAATAATGACATGTAGGCACAAATTTTGCATTTTGCACAAAATTAAACTTAGCATGATGATGATTTTTCACAAATTTTGGTACACCATACTTATGCACAATTTTTGGTACATCATGTTTAAGCACATGTTTTGGTACATTATGTTTATGCACATCACATTTTGGTAAAACATTAGGCAAAATATCATTAGACATAAAGATGTTTTAACAAAAGTAGTTTTAAAATTAGATGGAGTAATTCTCTTATCAATATAATCGGGATCTCTTTTGTCATTTAAAAGTTTGCTCATTTCAATAAATTTATCCAATTTTTGTGCATCTATTATCAATTTCTTAATAAACTTTTTAGTACAACTAAGCTCATTCATAAGATTTGGCTATTTTTCTCTAAGAGCTTTAACAACTTTATGTAATTCAAAAATATCATGCTTAAGAAATTTAATCTCTTATCTAACGTATAACACATTTATCTTGATTATATCTACCTGTGAATTGACGTGTCTGCGAGTTAAAATAGTTGCTCCAACATTGCTCTTCTGTGATAACCAAGTTGCAATATATCTTAGTACTAATTCCATTTTTCACGATCGTAATAAACATATTGGATTAGATTGCCATTTTGTTCGAGATAAAATTATCAAGTGGGTTTCTCCAACTTCTTCAAATTTGCAATTAGTTACAATTAGGGATGTCTATTTGACCCGCCCCGATCCTAATTTAGGTGGGGAATGGGGGAGGAAGCGGGGATGATTTTTTCCCAGTTGGCTAAATGGGGACGGGGACGGGGAATACATTCCTCGTCCCCGTTCCCACCCCGATTTATTAATTTTATTTAAATATATATTTATGTATATATAATAAACTATAATTCTAATTTTTTATTAAATATTATTTTACTTTTTTAAGAAAATTGAGAGAAAAAAAGTCTCTTAAATAGAAATTTCTAATGAGTAATTAATCATTTAAATAAAAAAATTCAAAAAAAAATTATATAATAAAATTTAGAAAAATAGAAATTGTAAACGTACAGGGAATTATTCCCCACGGAGAACCCGATCCCCACAAATTCTCCGCGAGAAATCACCGCCCCGTTCCCCACAAAATTAAATGGGAAATTTCGCGGGAATGGAGAATGAAATGGAGGGTGAAGACGGAGACCGAAAGTCATTCTCCAAGTTCGATCGTCCCAGTCCGTGGACATCTTTAATTACAATTAACCTATCTATTTACAAACCACTACCAGCTGTTACTTTGTTTAAATGCATTTTCAAGTTGGGTACCATTGATGTTTACAACCTAACTTGTGGGGGATATTAGAAATATGGAGTGGATATATTAAATTGAATTATTTGGGATTAGTTGAAGTAGTTAATAATTATCATTTTGTTATTATCGATAGTCGATGATTCAACTTACATGTGCATAAATATTTATGAGTGGAGTTGAATAAAATATAACATTTCATCTATCTTCTTATTACACTTATCATCATCATTTTTCACAATATTATTTACATTTAATTTCAAGTATGCATTTTTTCCAACTAATCACCCTTGTGGTATTCGAGTGATTTTTCAGTTTTAAAAAATAACAATTAATTTTTTCAATTTATTCTTTCATACAACTACGCTCATTTAACCCTTCATTATTGTCATGAGTTAATTTTGTGTTCTTCTTTTTAAGAGATATATATTTAGAGTTTACTTTTTCAAAATCAACCTTAATTTCATTATAGGCATCTACAAGCTCATCATATGACGGATTTTCACTTACCTTTCGTTGTCACATTCGACGTGGATGAGAGCTATCAAGCACTAATGTAATTCTCGAAGATATTCTTTCTCTAATTTATGTAAATTTTTTTATTTATACATTTAGAAATTTCCATCACATAAACAAAATTGTTACTTTAACGTTTGCCATAAATCCAAATGATTAAATTTTTAAGAATGTATTTTTTATAAAAGAAAAAAAGAGTGAAAAATAATTTTTGAAAAGTTTCATCTATAACACTTTTTTCAAGAAAAAAAAGAGCTTCAAGGAAAAATAAAATTAAAAAAAATCTTCTAAACAAAAAAAAAACCTGAGTTTGTAAAGTGAAGAAAAATTAGATTTCAAGGACAACTTTTCAAAGAAAATTATTTTGTAGCGAAATTGGTTTTTAAAACACGAAATTTTAAGTTTTTTTTTCAAACCTAAAAAATTCCAAATTTAATAAAAATAATAAAAATAACAGTTTTTTTAAAAAAATTCAAAACACTTTTTAAAACAAAAAATCAAGCTATCTACTCTAATATTAATCGTAGGAACTAAAGATGGGTAAATATGGTTGCCTACCAAAATTTAATTTTAATTGAAACTAATAAATCAAAATTAACTACTAATTTTCATTAAAAAAATTTCTTCTAATTTTCTTCTTATGCAACTAAGAGGGATCACACACAATTAAGCATGCAGGCAACTAATACAAAGAAAATTTAACAATTAAATATCCTAGCAACCAATAGTTCTCGTGTATGGGGAGGCGTTTCGTGCTAGGGTTGTTTTTCGCGCTGGATTGGATCTACTATGTCAGCAGTGATGTGTGTTGTAGTCGTGTTTGGATGTGTTTTCTCATACTTAATCCAGACAAGCGTCATAGTTACCATCATGTCGTTTCAGGTCATTGCCACGTTGATTTTTTGTTCAACATGCTTAACAGATTTCTACGTCAATGATAGATTTGAAATGTTTATAAAAAGTTTTTTTTATAATAATTTATCCTATAAAGTACAAGTACCATGAAAATATGGATATTAAAATAAAATAATTTAAAATAAGAGGATTAAAATAATGGGAGTGGATAAAATATAAATATTAAAGAATTACAATGGCAGACGAAATGAGCAAGCATTTGTTGGAAAAATATCTCTACAACGTATTCCATAATTGAAAGATTCAAAGCTTCTTCTCTCGCATAGAGCGTGTGTGACAACTTCTATCGACAAGCCAATGACATAACCTAAATATAAGTAAAATTAAATATTTAAAGTTAAATTACAAGGTTAGTACCTAATTTTTTAGTTTGTCTATTTAGTTCTTAAACTTTAAAAAGTATAATATTAAACTTTCAATTTTGTATTATTTAGAAAATGTCAAATATGTCAAGAACGTATTAGATAAAAAATTGAAAGTTCATAGACTTATTAAATATAAATCGGACACATTTGTAAACCAACTTCATAAATGACTCATTTGTCACAATTACTCAAAATGGAAAGTTTTGAGACTTATTAGGTAACTTTTAAAGTTTAAGAATCTACTAATACAAAATTAGAAGTTTAAAGATATATTGGACATTTTTAAAAGTTCATAGATTTATTTGACACAAATGTGAAGTTCAAGATTAAACTTGTAATTCAAGTTATTCAAGTTATAATGAGCATGACTCAACGGTAATTAATACATACTTCATCATTTGAAGCTAAGTGTTGAAATCTTCATCTCCATTTGTTGTATTGTAATTTGTACTAAAAGATTATTATTATTATTATTGGGTTAAAAATCACTTTTGGCTCCTAAACTTTCATGGAGGTAACAATTTAGTCCATAAACTTTATTATGTAAAAATTTAGTCCTTATACTTTCAAATTCATAACAATTTAATCATTGTCGTAAAAAAATTATATCATAATGAAATGTTGATTTTTTATTATTTAATGATCAGACTTTGTAGCTTTTAACCATATTGAATTTCTAATTTATTGATCTGTCAATGTAAGAAATTTACATTTTACTAATCTTAACTGCAATTTTTACCATAGAGACTAAATCGTTATAAATTTTAAAATGAAAGACTAAATTGTTACGTAATAAAATTTAGAGACTAAATTGTAAAAAATGAAAGTACAAAACTAAATCCTTAGAAATAAAACCTTATAGACTATTTGAGGCGTTGGGTGAGTTATAGTAACAGAAAGTTATAATAGCATATGAATTATTATAGAAATCATATAATATTATTTAAAATAAAGAGTCGTATAGTCTGAGATTATAATAGTCTGTGTTTAGGGTGCAGAGTATTGCACGCAACGGCGGACCTATATACTAATGTTTGGGGGGCCGACAAATTATTATTTAATAAATATAATAAACAAAAAACATCAAAAGATCAATTTGAACACAACATTATGTGGACTTAAAAAATTATTGACGATAAGAATAGATGGATGTATGAAGACTTACTAACTAAGTTTGAATAATTTTAATTTCTTATCAAATAGGAAAAAAAAAGTTAAATTACGAGTTAGTCCGTAAACTTTTAAGTTCTAATCTATTATATCTCTAAACTTTAAAAAATATATAATAAGTGTTTGAATATATTATCAACAAAAAAAAAAAGTAACCTTGAATAAACTTATAATAAATATATTAAAAACCAAAAAATAAAGCGATGTATAAAAAAGGGAAAAAAAATGCAGCAAGTAGTATTTAAACCTGGGCATTGGTGAAATTAGACAAAATGTTTTACCATTAGAACAACAGATATTTCTCTTCATAGAATACATTACAGAAACATATAAGTATATGCTGTTATTCTTTTAAACCAAACCGTTGCATACTATAGGGTACTAAATTTAAAATTTTTTGGAGGCACTTGTTCCCATATAGATCCGTCCATGATTGTTCGTGTTATAATAAGTTATTATAATATGTGTTTCAAAGAGGTACTAGAGATCCAATATGATTTTTTTAATTTTATTTTTAAATCGTTTTAAAGAAGGAGAAAGTGCTGGGATCTCATGCTCACGCGTACAGAAATATCGGATTTGGCGCGTGAAGAAACGGCGGGTGGGGTCGCCAAAGCACAGCTTAGGCGTTAGCTTAGCAGATAAAAATATCTGGCTGACATTGGCCGAAGATATTTATATCCAAGATGACGTGGCATTTCGCTGACGCTTTTTACACGTGTAAAAGTGTAGCCCATGTGGAACCTTTTATTCGGGTTTCGGCTTCCCCCCTCAAAAAAACCCCATTCACCGCTTCTCTTCTCTCTCTTCGCTTCGTTTCATTTCATTTCTTCACGAGCCTGAATCCCGAGAGGGTTTCGGACCTAAATTTCCGCCCACGATTCCTTTTTCTTTGATTTCATTCCTATATTTCCCTTTTTCTCCGAACGATTTCCCCTTGTTTTTGATCCATCAATCATGGGTGACCACCCTCATATGCAGTCGTCCATGTCGCCGCCGGTTGTAGATCGACAACCGCCCTCCGCCAGCGACTTGACTCTTTTGAACTCACAATCCTACTCTTCTTCCATTACTCTTCATGGGTTCGACGATTTCCCTTCTCATCCTTCTTTTCAACTGGATGCGGTAAATTTCCCACTTTTAGTTCTGCCTTTTCTTTTTGTTGTTTCTTGGAATTATGATTTGGGTTTTCCTCGGTATGAACGAGTTCTTTGTTGATTGTACTTTGTTTTCCCTTTCAACGTACCACTAGGAGATCGTGTGGTTCTGTACTCGAAACTAATATGTCTGATTATGAGTGATTTTTATTCTTTTTGTGGTGCCTTTAGAAATTTTTAATGGTAAAGTGGTTTTGGTGTACCTCCCATTTGGGTTTATTTTAAACTTGCAGGACAGGGGAGGCATTTACTTTTATATAATTGCAGTTTCAGTGCCTTGTGTTTACTATTTTTCTGTTTTCCTTTTTTCCCCCCTTTGTTCTTCAATGGCCGTCGGGGAGAAATTCTTTTGATTTCATTATTACTCTAAATTGCTTGTAGAATGTTTCTTTATCTTTGTTATTTGTATCGTTGTTTAGTTTTAGGACATGTTCAAATTAAATCATGGATGAATGTTTGAGTTCTCTGTGATTCACTTTTTTTTTTTTTTTAATTAACCTTTTATCCTTTGGATTTCCCAAGTTTCAGCAATTCTATTTGTAAAGGATTCTTGCTCTTTGTAGAAAGTATTTTTGCTTAAGAATTTAACCCTATATTATGGAACAATTTGAAAATTTCACGTGACAAAAATGAGGGATGGTTTCATTAATTGTCGATCAAAGTCATGTCTTCCAAGTTTTTAGTTAAAAACTTTTGACCTAACTTTAGGGACTTTTTTTGAGGTACAAATCTTCACAATTGAACGGAAATGGGTTTCTCAATTGAAAATTTATGTACAGGTGCAAACACATTGGACAGATGAGAAACACAGATCATATCTTGATTCTTTAGAAGCATCTTTTGTGCAAGAGTTGCATCAATATAGACGCTTGCATGCTTTGTCCTCGAAACAGAAAATGCGTCGGAAGCCGATCATGCCTAATATATCTTCTTCAGAGGTGAGGCAATACATCCACAGCAAGAGTGGGAGTGAGTTCCCTATCTCATTCCTCTACCTCCTTAATGATTTCCTCTTGTTATATTTTTTTTTAGTTGATGGTCCTTCAAGATGCCTCCTGGCAGAAGGCTAACATTGGGAAGAATGATCCTTTATTCGAAAGGACTGCCGATTCTCCTGCTATTTTAGAGGATGTATGGATAAATCATTTTCCTTCTGCAGGAAAACAGTGTACTCTGGAGACTCCTGATCTCCTTGAAGTATGTGGAAGTTGTAGTGATAGGAGACACTTAAGAAACACGACAAACTCCTGTGGATCTGCCAGAAGTTCACAGCAGCTCCCTCCATGCCGTCGTGATTCTTATACAATCATTACAGGTAATTTGATTGATGTCAGATGGTCTTGAAAGTTTCTCTTTCGATAACTTATATTCTCTTTTATGTTGTTGGTTCTTTTTGTACTCTTTTCTGTTGTCCAAGTAGTTCATCATCTACCCCCCAACCTCCTCTGACAGTGACACACACCTGAACACATGGATCATGTTTTCAAATCCCTTACTGGAGAAAGTTTTCCAGTCTCACTTTTCATTGATTCTACCTTCTAATTTATTCTTTAAAATCTGTAACCTATACCCTTATTATTCTTATACCTTAATGATGTTGATCGACCATGCACTTCATGTTTTGTTGTTGTGATCTTCAATTCATATTTTGTAATAGTGAGGATGTTTGCAATAATTGCTTTAGTACTCAGTATTCACCTTTAGCACCCTTTAAATGCACTCATTTTTCTGATTTAATTTTGTGATTAGTGTACAAATATGACGATTTCTTTGTGGTGTTCCCACTAGTTTGCCACTTTGCCTGCACCACTTGAAGTCCTGCAAATCTTCTTTCCAATCTTATCACGTGTTTGTTTGAATTTTGTGTTCATCAAGTGTATTTCCTCCAGAGGTAAGAAGAATATGAGAGGGTTTCTGGAATTAAAGATATGACTTAGAGCATGTGAGTTGTAAAATTGGTATGTCAAGCTTAGGATATTGTGTAATCTTCTTAGCAATGGAAAATCTCTATATTCTAATATATTAATCGGATAGTTTTAACATGGTTTTCAGTGTTGTGATAACTTTGTTCCCATAGCATGATTTTTAGTGTTTATGACAGGGACACAAGATTTAAGGTCACAATTCTTCATGCTATTTCACAATTAAGAATTCATGGATTAACAGATTGTATACGTTATCTATTTGAAGTTGTTTGATGAATATTTATAAGTGTAAAGACAAGTCCTTTATTTAAAGTTAGATGAGCATTGTTGTACCATGTATTAGTGGGAAAAACGAATAAAACTGAGTAGACATGACTAGGATGGGCTCAATTTATGATGTTCTCATAAAGATCTTTTTTCCCACTTTGAATATATATATAAACGTTCCTGTAGAGTTGAAAACCTGTTGAAGAATAGTTTTATTGTTATGGGTCAAATAAACGACAAAATAATTTGAATCTTTTAGCCATAAGGAGACTTAAAGTTAAAGCTTACCTTCTAAGAAGCTGAATGACTTATGAATTCATAATTAAGCAAGAGATAACAAATAAATATATTTTTTTAATGTTTCTTAAAAGGCATAATCCTGCTTGTTTAATTAAAGGATCAAATACCTAGGCATAGTTAGCTTGGAATTTAAAATTTTCCAATTTAATAAGATTCATAATTCCTACAGACGTTATGAATGTTCTCATAATTAGTCTAGTTTAGTTAATATTAGTTTAGTTGTTAATTTTAGGTTAATTAATATTTTGGATTTAATTAGTTCCTTGGTTATTTTATTGTAAGGCTATAAATAGCCTCTTTTAGAATTGTAAGAGAGCTTTTGAATACTATTTGAGATGGAACTTTGTTCGTAGAGAGTGTTCTCTCAACTGTTGTTATACTAACTTTGGTGTCTTTTATCTTTTAATTTTGGTTCTTTGCAGAAGTTTCAGATCAGAACTTTGTGGATACTCATCCAGGAGAGTTGTCTAATGGCATGCCTATTGCAAAAAGATCAAAGAAAGCTTCTTCTGATTCTTTGAGCAACGACCAGGTAAAACTCGGGATTGCCTTTGATTTCTCATTGGAAAACTTATAAGTGTTCAAATTATCTGAGACTGAATTTTCTGCTATTTGATCCCTTAGATTGTACCATATAAAAGTCTTTCATCAGAAAAATAAAAGCCAGACGCCACATTGTCTTCAGAACATCCTCAAAACCTTGTGCCTCCAAATTCAGATTTGTGTTACAATGTAAGAGGGAGCTGACAACAATTCATTCCAGCATGTGAAAAAATTGGCTGTTCAAGCTTGTTAACCAAATGCGACACGGTTTTGTTTTCCATTCAAAAGAGCGCATTGTAAAGAAAATAAAGGGAAGTGGCGGCAATAATTCTACCAGAAGATCTGCGGCAGGAAGGAGAAAATATGTTTGTATATAGTACAAACTAAACTTTTTCCTAGTTCAAATATTGAGTGAAATATATGTTAACCCTTTCTTTTCCCCTGTTTTCCTTTTTCTTAGAGGTTGAAAAAAATGGAAATTCTAATAGATATAGGGAATGAATATACATGTTATAGAGAAGCTAGACACCCTGATAGTGAGATAGATACACACCTTTTTAATTTGTTTGAAATACTCTCATTTTGAAGCTCTGTTAGAGATCTCAAGTGTAAATTATTACATAAAACAAAGTGCCATTCCTTTGTGACACTGAAAAGAACTGAACAAACGTATTTGATTTTCTTTAGGAGGAAGTTTCATCATATTGTATCCTGATATTTTTACATTCCATTATTTGATTTGATGTTCTTTAGTGGGTTAAAGTTTCATTATATTGTGCCCTGGTATTTTACACCATCACATGATTTTTGTTACTTTTGTTTGTTTTCAATTATAACTTTTACCGCTACTTAGCTTCAGAATTTTGCTTTAAGAGCCCTTTGATAGAGCTTTTTTTTCTCTCTGCTAGGTGGAACAATAATGAAATAATGGAGTTTTCTCTTGCTTATGGAGTGCAATCTCATATGGGGTAATGGTAATTTACTTGTGAAGTGCTCGATTAATGTTGATGAGTGTTCGGGCCAGTTCACTCACTTTACAACCAAAAAAAGTAGTTTTAGGTGGGTGGTCACTAAAAGATTTAAATTCATTCTCAGAGATACATGCCAACTTGATCATGACATTAACCTTAATAGTTTGAATTTTACTATCTCATCTTGTTGGATTAGATTAAAAAAAAAGTAATTAGAATAATGACTAAAATCTAATAGGGTAAGTTGTAAAATAGTTACATTTACAGATGGATGTATGTAGAAATGTTTTACGTTTGATAAAAAACGTAGATTTGCCTATTTGTGGTGACCTTAATGAATAATTTGTCCCTACATTGGGGTATGTAGAAATGTTTGTTGAACCCGATTAAGCTCGATTAGGTATTTTTTTTATGTACTTGTTCCTCTTGATGACCCACAATATACAAAGATTTCTCTTGATGGTATTTTATCATGCTCATTGGTCCTTTAGACTTGTCTCGTTTTGTGTATATTAGTATCTACAACATCAATATCAACGACAAAACAACAATCCTTGTACATTTCATTTGATACCCCGACCAACATCTAGGCGAGTCTTTATCCTCAAACTAGAAACATGTGTAAGTGTCTACTAAACATGGGTGAAAAACAAGACTTAGAATCCCTAAATCACCATCATTATCTACCAAATATTGATTATGGGTAAATAGGAATAAATATCCACTTGTCCCTATTAATAATGGATTTGAAAACCTCATCGTCTCTCCTAATGAACTTTGTTTTTGTTTATACCATTGATTCCTCCAAAATATCATGCATTTGAACTTTTATTCCTCGTACCTTTATGCTTAAGATCAAAGTTTCCGAGTTGTCATGCATTCAATTTTGGAGTTGATTCCTTAGTCCCCTGGCATCCCCAACTGACTTCTCCAAGTACTTGTTTGTTTTCTCCGATTAGTTGTTTTCTTCCTATATTGCTCGCTTTCCTTTTTTTTGTTTGTATTTCTTTAACCCAACAAAATATTCGACGAATTGAGATGAACAACATGATTTTTTTTTTTCCAAAACCGTGATTTCCTTTCAAAATATAATCTGGGAGTTAGTTAAAGGTTGTAGATATGATTATGATATCCCTATATATAGGGAGTTAGTTAAAGGTTGTAGATATGGTTATGATATGACTATATATATGAATGTCTACCAAGAGTATTTTGAGAAATCAACATTATATTAACCTCCTCCTAAAAAAGGACTAGCCATGAACACAATATTGAAATTATCTTAACCATATTTTATTAACCTCTTTTATATGTAGACGTTACTTACCATTTTTTTTTTAAAAAAAAATGAATGGCTTAAAGCATCGTCATGCATGGTAGGTGTTGTCCTCGACAATTCTGCCGAGCAATTGGAAGAGAGAGTACATGAATGTTTATCAGTGTTAGATTTGGAAATTTTAATTTTTTTAGTTCAGAAAAACTTTTGTTTGTTGCAAGATCACTAAAGAAAGGGAACAAATGTAGAATGAAAGGTAAGAAAATAATGATTTATGTTGATGTTGATTTTGAGAATTTTATCAATGGTTTAGGCCCGCTTAATAACCATCTAATTTTTTATTTTTGGTTTTTGAAAATTAAGCTTATAAACACTAAGGGGGTGTTTGGTTTTATGGGGTTGGGTTGGGTTGGGTTGGGTTAATAACCCAACTCCTTGTTTGGCCCACCAACAATTCTAATCGGTGACTTAATAACCCAACTCATGGAGTTGAGTTATTAACTCAACCGTACGGTACTTTCCGACAGTCCAACGACTTTCCAGCGGCGGTCAGACGATTTTCCGACGACGGTCCGATGAATTTCCGACAATGGTATGGCGAGATGAAGAAAGTGGAGAAAAGAAGAAGTAAGAGAGTTTTGAAGTGTGCCTTTAAATAGGCACCAAAAAGTTCTAATCCTTTTAGAACAAGGAATTTTAATCTTTTTAAAAAAAGGAATCCTAAACCTTTTTTGAAACAGAAACCCTAATCTTTTTTTAAACTTTGGAACACCCTTTCCTAATCCTGATATGATTATCCAAAGATTCAAATTTAAAACAAATACAATTAAAGCACCTAATTTTACGGGACGTCACAATATACCCATCTAAGAAAAACTTTCGTCCTCGAAAGTTGCTAGAACTTTACAACGAGGCGTCACAATATACCCAAGTTGCTAGATCCATAAACCTACCCTGTTATTCTGTTTTTTAGAACCCTAATCTCAACTTCCTAAGTTTCATACTCACATCCGCTGCTTTAACGCCTCATGTCGGTCCCCCTTTTATTTCCATGTAATCTTTTCTTTCATACTCATCGTTGTCGTGATCTGGTTAGTGTGATTGAATACCTGTTTAGCCAAATAGGGAAACAACATTGGTAGGGACATGGTGAGGGGTTTTAGAGCTTGGTGGGGGGAAGGTCACGGTTGTTGTATACTCTCAGGTTTGTCTTCTATCCCTAGTTGTCGATCAATGATGAGTGATTGTTATGGTAAAAGCCAACGATGAACTTTTCTTTTCTTTTTTTTTTTTTTTTGTTTGTTCTATATAATGTTTGTTTGTTAAAATTTAGAAGAAGTTTACCATATTTGTTAAGATTGTTGGGGGTTTATCTGTTAAGTTATTCATGCCTAGAACAAAACACTATTGATTGCAAGGTCAGAACTCTGGAAAAGCAATACAATGTTATTGTAGAGATGCTTGGTAATGCATGTAGTGACTTTGGTTGGAACGAAGAGTTCAAGTGTGTTGAGGCAGAGAAAAAGGTATTTGATGCATGGGTTAAGATGAGATAGTACACATAAGCCATTGATTTGATATCTAATATTTTGGTGATATGCAAGTAATACATGGCATAAATATTGTAATATGTTGTCATCTTCTTAACATCTTGACAAAGTAAACTACTAGCATAATTTCATATAAATTAAATGAACACACGTTTTTCTTGCAAAGTATTAATACTAATACCTAAGTACATTAAAATAAATGGAGTAATGGTGAACATGTGCTTAAAAAGAAGACACTCCTTCATATTGAAGAATATGTTCTCAATAACATAAGATAAAAATGAATTTTCTTTGAAAGAAAAATTGATATCAATCCCAATATCTAGTACTTTTCTAAATATCTCATAAATCTTGCAAATGGTAATATATATTATAAATTTGTAGTTGATCTCATAATGAAGTTTTGAAATTGTAGACAAATATGTTTTCAATTGATTTGGTGGAAACAAAAAATGTAAAAAAAAGTCACAAAAAATCAGACTTATTCACTTTACAAAAAACTGCACCAGATACCCCTGACATAATAACTCAACTCTACACCCCAAACACTGACTTCCTGACTCAACTCAACTCAACTCTTCACCCCAAACACTGATTTTCAGAACTCACTGACAAAACAACTCTGCACAACTCAACCCAACGACCCAATTTTGCGATCCAAACGCCCCCTGAGACTATTTGGGGCGCTGAGTATAATAACATGGGTTATAATAGTCAATGCATAACTTATTGGGTTTTATGTCCTAAAACTCGTGGTTTGTAAATAGAATGTATATTTTATTTTGCAATAA
This sequence comes from Trichosanthes cucumerina, assembly GCA_036507285.1. Taxonomy (NCBI): domain Eukaryota; kingdom Viridiplantae; phylum Streptophyta; class Magnoliopsida; order Cucurbitales; family Cucurbitaceae; genus Trichosanthes; species Trichosanthes cucumerina. The sequence goes on along the minus strand of CM071836.1, from coordinate 10,780,048 downwards.
AATTGTTATTGAAGTTTATTCAGTAAAGGTGTTATTGAATAAAGTGAATTGTGTATTTCATAACCCAATCCAATAAACTAAGAATCCTTGGATATATGATGTATACTTGAACTTTATATGTGACATAAAAGTGGATCAAGTTTGAGTAAATAGTTAGAATGGTCTATAGTATAGAGATAGGGCTGGATACCTTATCCTGGGGATACTATGGGTGCAACCCACTTTATAAAGTACAAATGATGTGATCCTAAATCGTTCATGTGGAGATATGTGAGTGGCAACGTCCTATGTAATGAGTTTGCATAAGATCGAACCATGAAATAGTCACTTAGACTTTATATTTTTGTTTACTGTCTTAACTGACTATATTCATACGATGACCTAGGTAACTCGATCTTAATCCTGAGCACATCATGAACTCCTGTTTATTCGGGATTATCCTTAGATTTGCATAGGTGAGAGTAGTCTGAGATCGTCGCTTCAATGAGCCTCCCATTTTAGGGATAAGATCGGGTAGATAGTTGGGAACATAGTCCTGCGAGATGGAAACAGACTACTATAACATGCACCCCAAATAGGTCCTAAGGGGTCATTTGGGGTGTGATTTATAATAACATTAAAGTACTCTGCATCCTAAACACAGACTATTATTACCTCAGACTAAACATCTCTGCATTTTAAAACAATATTATATAATTCGACAGATTATCATAATCCATGTTATTATAACCCACTCAGTGCCCCTACACAACCCCTAAAAGTAGTTTTTAAAATTTGGCTAAGAATTCAAATGTTTCAGTAAGAAAGATGGAAACATGGTAAAGAAAAAATGAGAAATGTTGATGTGGTCCTTCCAAAAATGGCGTTTAAGGGCATGTTTTGGGCACATGTTATAATAACATGTGTTATACTCTGGATCCGAAACACCGACTATTATAATCCCAAATTACTCTGCATTTTAAATAATATTATATGATTCCACATACTATAATAACCTACAGACTATTATAACACATGTTATGATAACCCACTCAGCACCCCAAACAACCCCTAAGTGTCTTGTTTTTACTTCTCATTAACAACAAAATAATCTAAACAAATTACTTGTGGTTAAATTTAAGCCCAGTTTGATAAATATTTAGTTTTTTGTTTTTGATTTTTAAAAATTAAATCTATAAATACTATTTCTACCTATGGATTTGATACAACCCATAAAGTCTCATTTAATCACACTTATTTCTCGTTAGTTAGAAGAATTTTATGTGTTTTATAATTATTTTGCAGGAATTCGAGGAATTCACATGTTTATTTCATTTTTGTACTTTAAAAAGTTTTCAATAGTTTATGTTGTTTTATGTTACTTCTCAAATCCATGGATCTCCAATATTTTGTCTGATAGATATCTTTTTATTAATATATTTAACACTACCTTAAAAGGAAGCATAAAACCAATAAAGTTAATGAGATACAATTAAAACATATTAGAAACCCTATCTAAACATTGTAACAAGAGAATGAATAGTCACAACCATGAAAAATTAGAGATGTATTAAAATTTTAAAACTATAGATTGGCCTTGTATGTGTTCCGAGTGATCGAAGTAGAGGTAGGCTTATTTTTTCTGGAATGCTGAGTTAGATGTGACTATTTCTTCTTTCTCAGAGGGTCACATAGATGTTACGATCAAGAGTCAGGATAGCTGGTGAAAATTTACAGGTTTTTATGGTAATCCAACCAGAGATAATAGATTTAAGTCCTAGAAGTTGTTTGAATGTCTTAGTAACTAAAGCAAGCTCTCGTGGGTAATAAAGAGAAACTTCAATGAAATTCTTTTTACTAGTGAGAAACAAGGAGGGATTGATCGTTGTGATAGGCAAATGGAGAGGTTTAAGAACATTATCAACTCTACAACCTGATTTACCCTGGATTTAGAGGAAGTTGTTTTACCTGGTACAAGAATAGGAGAAATAAGAATAGCTTAAGGGAACGTTGGGATAGATTTTTCATGAACCCCCTGATGCAAGAGTTAGTCCAAAAGTTTAGAGTAGGTCATCTCAACTTCCACGACTCCGACCACTAGCCCATCATGCTTTCTATCAAGACCAAAGACATTCATAAATGTTCTAGAATAGAGAAAGTTCTCTGAGATTTGAGGAGGGTTAGATTAATTTTGAAGGATGTGGTATCATTGTCAAATATTATTGAACGAACCACCATGGGAGAAATGTGGATTCTTACCATTCAAAGATTACTAACTTCTTGGAGAAGCTTGGTGTGTGGAATAAGAGGAGGCTAAATGGTTCCCTTAAGGCTACAATTACTAGAAAGAAGGTTGAGATAAAGACCTTGTTATTAGAGAGCGTGAAGATTGATATTGATCGAGAGAGAAAGTTGAATAGATTTATTGAGGAAGAAGAAAAATAGTGGAAGATGAGGTCAAGAGAGTACTGACTCAAATGTGGTGAAAAAATACGAAGTGGTTTCACTCGAAAACGTCACACCAGAAAAAAAAAAAAGAAATCATTTGAGTGGTGTTTCTTACCATTTGGACGATGACTGGAGAGTGAGGAGGAATTGCCTTTGCTACACAAGAGTATCTCAAAATTCTTTTTCTCTTCTCTCATCCCAGTGAGGAAGCTATTAACAGAGTCCTAGAGGGAGTTTCGACCAAGATAACAGAGAGGAATAATAGAGAGCTCCTAAGTCGTTTCACAAGAGAGGAGGTTGAAGGAGCTTTAAAGTCCATACATCCTTTGAAGTTCCGGGCCTTAATGGAGCTCGTGTGTTATTCTTCAAACATCACTAGAGGGAAGTGAGCGAGAAAATGATTAATCTATGCCTAAGAGTTCTTAATGACAAGAGAAGTGTAAGGCCCCTGAATAAAACCCAGTTCTCATTAATTCCAAAGACCAAGAATCCTACTCACATGACAGACTTCCGTCCGATTAACCTCAACAATGTCATCTACAAGGTTTAACGTAGTTTCTAGCCAACATGCTGGGGAGAGTACTTGACCTGGTCATTTTGCCTTCTCAATCTACTTTTGTACTTAGGAGAAATATATCTGATAATGTTATCATTGGGTTTGAATGTATTCATGGCATAAACACGAGATGAAATAGAAAGGAAGGGGCTATCGTGATGAAACTAGACATGATTAAGGCCTTGTTGGGATTTATGCCCTAAACTTGTGTAATTTTGATCAATTAAATAAAGTGTTATTTGTTTTGATAAGATTACAGTCTTGCTTTTAATAAATCCAATAAACTAAGCTCCAAGGTTATAACGTTTATCTTGAAATCAGTGTAGTGGACACTATTTGGGTTGACTTCAAGATTATAACCTAAATAGTCTATGGTATAAGAATAAGGTTGGAAACCTTATTCAGTAACAACACCATGGATGCGACCCACTTTGTAATTAGTACAAATGAGGTAATCCAACTCATTCACGTAGTTGACATGCGAGTGGGGGCATCCTGTATGAAGAGTTCATACAAGATCGGATCGCAAATTATTAGTCTAACTAGTGTAACACCGCTAATGAGGATAAGACTAGTAATTTATAGATGGTCATTAGTGACTCGACCAAATCCCGAGCAAGTTAAGAACTCCCGCTTATAGGGGTTTGTCCTTAGACTAGTATGGGTGAGAGTGGTCTGTAGCCGACTCAATAAGCCTACCTTCTCAGGGGCAGAACCTCGTAGGTAGTTGGGAACTTAATTGTGCAAGATGGAATTCACTCATTCCTCTATTGAGGAATTAGATAGGTTGTTCCCTTAAGAACTGACTTCAGGTCTTGAACAACGGGGCCCCGCCCTCTATGAGGGTATGAATCTAAGGTAGGACCTTAGACTTGTTGTTCATTAGAGGATCAGTGGTGTTTAAGGAACAAAGAGGTAATCACAGGGATAAAATGGTAATTTGACCCAGCTGTGATTACGAACAACCTGTGAAGGGTCGACTCATGGGTAATGACTATATTAGTGGACACAATAATATCTATAGTGAGGAGAGTGCAACTACAAGTCTATAGTGAAGTGACTTGTAGTTACTGAATATTGATTAACTAGATCAAAGAGTTTGATCAGTTAATCTCACATCATTGGAGCTCATGATCTGTAGGTCCATTAGATCCCTCCGTTGGCTCAATATGGTAATATTGAGGGTATAAAGTTAGGAGTGAAATTGAAGTGTTCAATTTCATACATGAGGTGTTATATCTATACACATTAAGATTCATATATAAACTATATACTAAAGAGAGAATACATGAGGGGTAGGATGGTCATTTCCACCCATTCCCCTATATATATGGTTGCATGAGATGCAACTAAGGAAGCTATTCTAAGTCATTCTAAGTGATTCCTAGCCTTTTGTTGTTGTTGGAAAAGTTCCAAGACAATAAACATCTCTCTCACAAAACACCTCACTATTCCTAAAGGGAACCCACATTCCTCCCTCACCTAGAGAACAACGGAGAAGATCCGGTGGTAGTGTCGGTGTTCGTACGAGTTCGTGTTGCTGAGATCGTGACCGTGGGAGAGAGGATCACTCGAAGAAAGGTTCTTCAAAGGTAAATACTTGCTGTCCATTCTGTTTTACATGCTTAATCTATGTGTTATGTTCTTGAATTAATCGTTGTAACTAAATCAAGAGCGCGCGATTCACAATCGCTTCCACTGCGGGGACTTCGATTCCCTTCAAATGGTATCAGAGCCCAATTGCGTTCTTGATTTATGTTCTGGATTTTTTCAAGAACAAGATGGGATTTACTGTTTTGCATGAGATGTATGAACGATTTTGCAAAATTAGATGTTTTCAATTTTGACACTTAGATTTATAATTTCCATTGAAATGTTTAATGTAAGGGCCCGGTGTTTTGAGCAAATTTAATTGTAAATCGAGTTTGTAAGTCCGTGTCCATCGAGGCAAAGCGGTTGCTAAGAAGATCGAAGCGAAAACGAGCAAGGAATGGTGATTCCATGTGTTGTCTGTGTGCAGCGTTGCAACACTGTTCATCGACATTGCAACGCTGCGCTTGCGGGAGAAGGCGCGCACAAGAGGCAACGTTGCAACGCAGCCTCTAGCGTTGCAACGCTGTGGCGTTGCGCAACACTCGGCAGAAGCGGCAAAAGCAGCGTTGCAACGCCAAATACGTTTCACGCGAGGAGCAACGGGCAGAAAACGTTTTTTTATATATTAATTATAAAAATATTTTATATTTAATATATTTAATTTTAATTAATATAATTAGATTATATTAATTAAAATTATTTCTAGGGTGCCAAAATTGGTCTAATTTTTGCTCTTTTAATTATGCAATTGTTGTGTAATTATTGTCATGCATAGTGTATGCTTGTATTTTAGAAATCCCACCTTAGGTTAAGCATTTTCATGCATCATTTATAATATAAGGAGTTATATTATATAATTTGCATGATTAATTAATATAAGGTTGTTATATTAATTTTTGGACAACATTGACATGTATTATTTTTCATGAGATGAATATGCTATGAATATCTTATTATTCATGTGATGAATGATCAAGCACTATGACATAGTATGCATGTCACCTAAGGTTAATTATTAGTTTTAAAATGTTTAGAACTTGGAAATAATAGACCTTAGGTTATCTAGTTCTAATTAGATTAGAATTAGGAACCAAGTAATTTATAAGCTATGATTAAAAGAGGAACTCTGTCTAAGGAAAGTTCTGTCTAGGGTATTTAAGTTGACGGAAACGGAACACCCTACCTTGGAACTGACCTGTGAGTGAAATTTAATCAGAGAGTCTTATAAATTATAGTAGCGTCAGCGGATTTATTAAGGGGTTAATAAACTAGAAATCCTAGGTTAATATAAGGAGTTATATTAACAAACTTAGGATAAAATCAATATAAGAGTTATATTGATTATCAATGTAAGAGTTATGTTGATAGAGTAAGGTAAAACCATTAGCCGGGTTTTAGCCTAAGAAAGATTCCTATAAATTTAAAGTATTCAGTGGGAGGAAAAAGTGTATGAGATACATATTTTTCCACCTACGCTATCTCCGGGAAGTTCACACTATGAGACTCATACTTGGCCCCATGGCGCAAACGGGAGCGTCCCCCTTCGGATGGTGTTTGTATGAGTCAATATCAAGGTGAATGGAGAGGGTACTTATAGTGAGTGGGAGCAGGTTTAGTGAAAACAAAACCTACGGTCTCTTTTGTCGGTTTATACCGTTAGACCACTATGGTCAGCCTGCTAGTTTGGCCTAAATCAGACAATCCCTTCGGAGGGCTTGATCATAGAGGATCTAACACAGTAGACACCCGAAAGGGATAAAGATTTCCTTAGACTATTTTCCAATCTAGTCCTCCCTTCTTGGTGATTTCATTGGATCGAGACTGGGATCTAAAGACAAAGGGTTACACTCACTGGGGGTACATAAGTTGTGTATGTATCCGCATCAAAAATGGTAACTAAAACCTATAGGAATAAGAGTTATTCTCGTATTAGGTTTTGGTCAAGAGTGTCTTGATCCGGAGGAGGAGTGTTTTTATTACTCTTCTGTCATACATTCTAAACCTTTGAGTATCATTGCAAATTATAAATGGCTTAGGAATCATTTGATAATTAGCTAAAACATGATTGGATTAGAGTTATAGCAAGAAACTCATACAAGTTTGTTTGTAAAATTTTCAAAGAATATGTCTAGCTCTATTATTTCCTTATTGGGTGCAGAAAAGTTAACCGGAGAGAATATGATGACATGGAAAAACAAACTCAACACTATTTTGGTAGTGGATGATCTCGAAGTTTGTGCTAACCGAGGAGTGTCCTCAAAGCGCGTGCTCGAATGCGCCACGAAATGTTCGTGATGCATATGATCGATGGATCAAGGTCAATGATAAGGCCAGTCTACATGCTTTGGTAAGTATGTCCGACATATATTAGCCAAGAAGCATGAGGGCATGATTACGCCAAGAAATCATGGATTCATGCGGGGTATGTTTGGACAATACCCACACAAGCCCGACATAATGCTCTAAAGTACATATTCAACTCGAGGATGCCAGAGGGTACATTTATTCGGGATCATGTCCTGGATATGATGGTGCACTTTAACATCGCAGAGTCGAATGGTGCTTCCATCGATGAGTCGAGCCAGTCACTTTTCATTCTCGAAACCCTTCCGGATAGTTTCCCTCTGCTTTAGAAGTAATGTTGTTATGAACAAGCTTACTTTTAATCTTACCCCCCTTCTGAATGAACTCCAGACCTTTCAGTCTTTGATGAAAATTCAGGGATCGAAAGGTGAGGCAAATTTTGCCAGTAGGAGTTATCACAGAGGTTCGACCTCTAGACAAAAACTGTGGCTTTATCTTCTTATAACCTGAGAGGTAAGAAGAAGAACATGAAGAAGGTTGGTAAAGGGAAACAGGCTGACAAAACTGCCGCCCAGAAGGGCAAGAAAGTCAAAGACGTTGCTGATAAAGGAAAGTGTTTCCACTGCAACGAAGACGAGCATTGGAAACGGAGCTGTCCGAAGTACATTGCAGAAAAGAAGAAGGAAAGTAAATATGATTTACTTTGCCTAGAAGCTTGTTTAGTGGATAATGATAAAACAACTTGGATACTTGATTGAGGCGCCACTAATCATGTTTGCTCTTCTTTCGTGGAATTGATTCTGGCAAAGAGAATACAACAAGGAGAGATAACGCTCCGGGTTGGAAATGGAGAGGTCGTCTCAGCTGTAGCAGTAGGCACAATGAAACTTTATTTTGGCAAGAAATATGTATTGTTGGACAATATATTAGTGATACCACGGTTTACTAGAAACCTTATTTCCATTTCTTGCCTTATTGAACAATGTATTTCTGTTTCCTTTTCTATGAATAAAGTGGTTATTTTGAAGAAAGGTTTAAAAATATGTTCATCTTCATTAGAAAATGGATTGTATGTTTTAAGGCCTAATTCGGTAAAATGGTTTTGAACACTGAATTATTTAAAACTGCAAACGCCCAAACTAAGAAACGTAAAATTTTTCCTAAAGAAAATGCTCATCTTTGGCATCTAAGTTTGGGTCACATTAATCTCAATAGGATTGAGAGATTGGTAAAGAACGGACTTCTAAACGAGTTAGAAGAAAATTCTTTGCCACTATGTGAATCCTGCCTAGAAGGCAAAATGACTAAAAGACCTTTTAGTGGAAAAGGATATAGAGCCAAAGATCCTCTAGAGCTTATACATTCAGACCTTTGTGGTCCGATGAATGTTAAAGCCAGGGGAGGATATGAATATTTCATCTCTTTTATAGATGATTATTCTAGATATGGGCATATTTACCTAATGCACCACAAGTCTGAAGCACTTGAAAAGTTCAAGGAATTCAAGACTGAGGTTGAAAATCAATTAGGTAAAAGAGTTAAAACACTTCGACCAGATCGAGGTGGAGAGTACATGGATTTAAAATTCCAGAACTATATGATAGAACATGGAATTACATCCCAACTCTCAGCTCCCGGTACACCACAGCAAAACGGTGTATCGAAAATGAGAAATAGAACCTTGTTGGACATGGTTCGATTAATAATGAGTTACGCTCATCTCCCTAGTTCCTTTTGGGGTTATGCAGTAGAGACTGCAGTATACATTTTGAATAGTGTGCCCTCCAAAAGTGTTTCTGAAACACCTTTTGAACTGTGGAAAGGACGTAAAGGTAGTTTATGTCACTTCAGAATAAGAGGTTGTCCAGCACATGTGCTTGTGACAAATCCAAAAAAGTTGGATTCACGTTCAAAGTTGTGCCTATTCGTAGGATACCCAAAAGAAACAAGAGGTGGTTTATTCTATGATCCTAAGGAAGATAAGGTCTTTGTGTCGACAAATGCCACTTTCTTGGAGGAGGACCACATAAGGGACCACAAACCAAAAAGTAAGGTAGTGTTGAGTGAATTAGACGGAACATTAGCAAAGGTTGCTAGTACGTCAACAAGAGTTGTTGATACTAGTTTGTCTAGTCAAGAGAGTCCATCTCAAGAGTGAGTATGCCTCGACGTAGTGGGAGGGTTGTGATACACCGACCGCTACATGGGTTTAGCTTGAAACCCAAGTTGTTATACCGTGATGACAATCATGAGGATCCATTGACTTATAATCAAGCAATGGTTGACAAAGACAAAGACAAATGGGTCATAGCCATGGACCAAAAAATGGAGTCTATGTACTTCAATTTTGTTTGGGATCTTGTAGATAAGCCTGATGGGGTAAAACCTATAGGTTGTAAGTGGATCTACAAGAGAAAACGTGGTGTAGATGGGAAGGTGCAAACCTTTAAAGCTAGACTAGTAGCAAAGGGTTATACCCAGGTTGAAGGGGTTGACTATGAGGAAACTTTTTCACCTGTTGCTATGGTAAAGTCTATTCGTATTCTTCTTGCCATTGCCGCATATTATGACTATGAGGTATGACAAATGGATGTCAAGACAACCTTTTTGAATGACAATCTTGAGGAAATCATCTACATGGACCAATCCAAAGGGTTCGTTAAACTAGGACAAGAGCAAAGGGTTTGTAGGCTTAAAAGGTCGATTTATTTATGGACTGAAACAAGCCTTTAGGTCCTGGAATATAAGATTTGATGAGGCTATCAGATCTTATGGTTTTGACCAGAATGATGATGAACCTTGTGTCTACAAGAAAATCATCAATAGTTCTGTCGCTTTCCTAATTCTCTATGTGGATGATATCCTACTCATTGGGAATGATGTAGGTTATCTTACTGACATCAAGGAATGACTAGCTACACAATTCCAAATGAAAGATTTGGGTGATGCGCAGTTTGTTCTTGGGATCCAGATTGTCCGGAACCGCAAGAATAAAATACTAGCCTTGTCTCAAGCATCATACATAGACAAAGTGTTGTCAAGGTTTAAGATGCAAGATTCCAAAAAGGGCTTGTTGCCTTTTAGACATCGAATCCATTTGTCTAAGAAACAGTGTCCTAAGACACCTCAAGGAGTTGAGGATATGAGACGGATCCCTTATGCATCGACTGTTGGGAGCCTAATGTACGCCATGTTGTGTACTAGGCCTGACATCTGTTTTGCAGTTGGGATGGTCAGTAGGTATCGATCCAATCCAGGACTTGAACACTGGACAACGGTTAAAACAATCCTTAAGTATCTTCGGAGAACAAGGAACTACATGCTTGTGTATGGAGCTAAGATTTGATCCTTACAGGATACACTTTGATTCGACTTTCGATCGATAAAGATTCTCGAAAATCTACAATAGGGTCGGCCACTCTTCTTCTGAGGAGTCAGTAGTATGGCGGCGTCAAGCGCCAAGCAAGGATGCATCGCTGATTCCACCATGGAGGCCGAATATGTAGCAGCTTGTGAAGCAGTTAAAGAGGCTGTTTGGTTAAGAAAATTCATGTTGAATTTGGAAGTTGTTCCAAATATGACTTTGCCCATCACGCTGTATTGCGATAACTGTGGTGCAGTGGCAAATTCGAGGGAACCCCGAAGTCACAAGAGGGGAAAGTACATAGAGCATAAGTATCATCTCATCCAGGAGATCGTGCATAGAGGAGACGTGATTGTCACGAAGATAGCCTCAGAGCACAACATTGTTGATCCTTTTACAAAGGCTCTCACGGCTAAAGTATTTGAGAGTCACCTAGAAGGTCTAGGTTTACAAGTCTTCCCCAACTAGGGCAAGTGGGAGTATTTTTGTACAAAGGGGTTTAAATGCCCTAGTTTATTGTATTTACAATACTGTAATGTTTAGTACTCCACAAGCTTTAGGTCAAGTGGGAGATTGTTGGGATTTATGCCCTAAACTTGTGTAATTTTGATCAATTAAATAAAGTGTTATTTGTTTTGATAAGATTACAGTCTTGCTTTTATAAATCCAATAAACTAAACTCCAAGGTTATAATGTTTATCTTGAAATCAGTGTAGTGGACACTATTTGGGTTGACTTCAAGATTATAACCTAAATAGTCTATGGTATAAGAATAAGGTTGGAAACCTTATTCTGGTAACACCATGGATGCGACCCACTTTGTAATTAGTACAAATTAGGTAATCCAACTCATTCATGTAGTTGACATGCGAGTGTGGGCATCCTGTATGAAGAGTTCATACAAGACTGGATCGCAAATTATTAGTCTAACCAGTGTAACACCGTTAACAGGATAAGACTAGTAATTTATAGATGGTCATTAGTGACTCGACCTGAATCCTGAGCAAGTTAAGAACTCCTACTTATAGGGGTTTGTCCTTAAACTAGTATGGGTGAGAATGGCCTGTAGCCGACTCAATAAGCCTACCTTCTCAAGACAGAACCTCGTAGGTAGCTGGGAACTTAACTGTGCAAGATGGAATTCACTCATTCACTCATATGGCTTCCTTGGGTGACTACCTAGGAATGCCCTCTCAAAATGGGAAGAGCAAAATGAAGGATCTTCTTCAAAGTCAGAGATAGAGTTTGAAAGACTCTAAATTGTAGAAAGAAAAGCTCTTCTCCCAAAGTAGAAAAGAGATCCTCATTAAGACAATTGCTCAAGCAATCCCTCTTCACATAATGAGTTGCTTCCGCTTCCCCCTAGTCGATCTGCGACAATATTAACAAATGTTGTGCAAAATTCTGGTGGAGCTCTTCCACCGAAAAGAAAAAAGTCGATAGGTGGTTGGAAGAAGATGTGTCTAAGTAAAAGCATGAGAGAGTTGGGGTTTTGGGACTTGTCTTTGTTCAACCAAGGAACCCTAGATGTCTCATTGCCTCTATCCTCAGAGGGAGATATTATAAAGATGAGGATTTTCTGGGAGCAAAGCTAGGCCAAAATCTTTTTCTAACCTAGAGAAGTCTAATGTGGAGAAAAGAATTGTTTATCAAAAGCTACATATGGAAAGTTAGAAACGACAATTACATTATCTTAGACAAAAATCCTTGGTTGGCTAGGAAAGAAAGCAAAACTCCAGTTTAGGTTCATAACAATCTCAGGAACTAGTGATGCAGACAATATTCTTAACATTCCTTTGAACAACAATAGTTGAGTGATGAGATTATATGGAATAACGATCCGAAGGGCATATTTTCTGTGAATAGTGCTTATCATCTTGCTTCCAACCTGAGGCAACGCGACCTTGCCTCTCCCTCAGGGACTAGTGTTGGAAATTCTCTTATGGAAAAAGCCTAGACTTCAAGTGCAATCCCTAGAGCAAAAACTTGTGCTTGGAAGATTATTAACGATGCTCTTCCCACTCACCAAAATATCTACAAAAGAGGAATTCACACTAATGTTTCTTGTCTTCTTTGCAGGAAAAAAATGGAGTTACACATATAATATGGACTTAATGGTTTCCAACGTGTGGCTCTTATTTCTTCCTAGCTTAGTAGGTTTATTTTTTGTGTGCATGGAATTTCAGACTACTACAGACTTATGGAGATGGATGATAAAGACTTTAAGGGAGGCAGAGATTTCTAAAGTTATTATGATTATATGGTGTATTTGGTTTCAGGAACTTTGTCAACTTAAGTTCTTATAATCTTTCTAGTATTCTTTTGTCATGTTGTCGTAGTCTTTTCAACATTGTGGCAAGGAGACTAGAGGAGTTCCTCATCGCGGAGTAGGTTCACTCCCTTCATTCTAGATCTGAGAGCTTCGTGAGTCCAACTGTGTGGTCTCCACCCCCAAATGACGCGTTAAAGCTCAACACTGATGCCTCTTGGAGTAAAGCAATAGGGAAAGGTAGAATCGGTTGGCGGTTTATGACTCTTGTGGGTCTCTCATATATCTCGAGACTCAACAATGTAAAAGAAAATGGTCGATAAATTCGTTGGAAGTTGCTGCTATCCTAGCAGGTCTTAGGGCTCTCAAAGGCCAGGATTCTAGTCTCTCCCCCATGATCATTGTGGAGACTAACTTTCCAAAAGGTTGTGAATGCTCTCAACTGCTCAGGTAAGGACATTTCGGAAACCAAATCTATTTTAGATGATATCGTGACTGTAGCCTCAGGTTGGTCCGATCCTTTTGTCATAGATCTTATAATTTTATTGCCCACTCTCTTGCGGGGATAGTTTTTTTAGAGTTGGTTATTTGACTGTCTTCCTCCACTTCGGAGGACGACCTTATTGTTTGGTTTTCGTACTTTACCACTTGAATTTGGTGTATTGTTGAGATGATTTTCCTCCTTGATTTATGCAGTTTCTTTGTTAAAAAAAAAACTAAAAAAATTCAGTGACTAAACTTATATAGTTTATTCTAAAAATGATTTTCATCAATTTTTATATTATAATTTAACCTAAAATATAATTTCATCCTCTTTTTAATTTTTTTTTAAAATTTAATAGTAGAGGTCTGAATTTAAAAGTGATTACAGCCTCACCTGAGATTGTTTTTTAAGACATTTTAAAGAATTTTATTTGTTTTTTGTGTTTGATAAATTGATTGTTTAGGCCCCGTTTGATAACAATTTGGTTTTTGATTTTTGATTTTTGAAAATTGTAGTTGTTTTCTTATCATTTTCCTACCATGATTTTTATCTCCGCTACAATGGTTCTCATATTTCTTAAGAAAATACTTGAATTCTTAGCTAAATTTAAAAAACACAAACTATTTTTTGGAAACTAGTTTTTTCAGTTTTCAAAACTTGGCTTGGTTTTTGAAAACACATATAAAAAGTAGATGAAAAAATATGAAAAATCATAGGTGAAAGTAGTATTTATAGACTTAATTTTCAAAAACCAAAAACTAAATGATTATGAAATGGGTCTTAATAATTTAAATAAAATTACCTCTTGAAACGCGCTATATTGTAAAAACTTTTAGGAGGCGTTTGGCCCGTGGGTTTGGAATCCAATTCCAAACCCGTGTTTGGATCATGGGCTTGGGATTCCAGCCCATTTGATTCCAAACCCATGGGTTTAGTGGGCAGGAATCGAATGGGTTTTGGGTGGGGTTCCATTTTTTCAATCATTTTTCACCTTCTCGAATTTTCTTCTCTGTCAAAACAATATTCTCTCTCAAAATTAAGGTTCGCCGTCTCATCTATTCTCATCTTCTCGATTTTTCTTCTCTCTCAAAATGATGGTTTGTCACCTTCTCTCTTCTCATCTTCTCGATTTTTCTTCTCTCTAAGAACAATGGTTTGTCGTCTCCTATCTTCTCATATTCTCGATTTTTCATCGGCCTAGATCTTGTCAATTTTCATACTCTTTCGTTTCTAGGGTTTGTCAGTTCTGCTGGTCGCATCTTCTTTAAATTGTTTCTCTCTCGAATCGGGGTTTTCCGTCTGGTTCTCTTCTCAAATCATCTTCTCTCTCGGATCTAGGGTTTCCCTTGCCACTCTAACTAAGCGAAACCTTGCCGCCTCCACCCTTATCGAACGGTCTTCCCTTCCTCGTATTTGATCTATTGTGTTGTTCATCTCAATCCCGATTTTGCACAAGGGAAACATATGGATGGAGGCATGGTAGGAGATTTCGGGTGCTGGAGTTTGGTGAGAATCTCGGTATTCATTGCGATTTGGAGGTTTGTTTTCACCTCGTTTTTTCTTGTAAGTGCTAATGATGAGGAACCTGAGGCTTATTCCATGCTTTATTTGCATGTTCTTTCTCCTCTGATATCATGCATTTTTTTTTTTAATTTTGATTCGCTTTTGGAGGTCGATGATGATTAAAAATTATACTATGTTCGAGAAATCCTACTATTATCTTCTCTATTAACGACCAATGATGACTTTTTTTTTGTTATTCGATGTTCGGCTTGTGTTTCGGGGGTTTTAAGTCGTGTGTTCCATATCGTTCAGGTCGATGATGTCGAAAACGCTTTTTTTAAAAAAAAAAAAATCTTGCTACACTTGATTAATTATTTTTATTTCCTGAGACCTCAGTTGCTAAAAATTTCATCCCATTTTATCATGTTTTGTGTTCGGTTGTTGATCAATATGGATGAATGTAAGACCATTCATTTATTGAATCACTTCTGAGGCTGATCTGTTGTTTTGCAATATAAATTAGACTGAATTGTGTCTAACTTGTCTACTGAAGATATGTCTAAGGCCATTTGTTTCTGACCTTCTATTTTACTAGGCAGTGAATATTTTTTTTGGACATTGTTATGTATATATCTTATTGATGAGTGAGTTCATTCAAGATTTTATATTTACTGTTCCCACACGTTTTACATGTAATCACATCCCATCCTTACCTATCTATTAATTGATATCTTATATTATTTTAATACCAAAGTCTTATCCTTACCTATCTATTAAATGCAACTTTTTTATTTTAGAACTCATATTTACTGATTGACTTACTGTTTGGTGGTTGAGTAGTTGTACTTACATTAATTCATACTCATCACATGCCTTTATAAACACATATCTCTCTTCTTATCAATTCTCACCTCCCACTTCTCCAAGCCCGTATTCCTAACAAATGGTATGTTGTATTTTTTACTTTTTTGTTTATTTACCTCATATGAGTGCACACCTTGCTCTTACTTGCTACTGCCTTGTGTAATCGTAACTTTTTAGAACGTTACTACACTTCAGTGTTGAAATTTTTATACTTGAGACCGATTATGAAGAAATGATACTTTTATGTTTTGTCTTTCATCATCATTGTTTTTCTTTTTTACAACATGTTCTCCTTTTTTACAACTTAACTAACTCAATTTCGTTTTTGTATATTCCTTAATGAGGTGGTCGGGGGTACGTGAGTTGAACATAGTGTTCTTCTTGGCGTGTACCTCTAACACGTGTGTAACTTGTGTTGTAAGCCCTAAACTCTATTTTCTTTTATCATTGTGCACTCGTTCATGATGTTTTGAAATATACAAAATCGTATAGGTTGCACTAAATGATGTCGTGATCGAATTTGGGAATCTATTGAATTTGGAGCTACAATGAGTCTAAACTTCATAAGGGGATAGGTAAACCATTGAAATAAGCATATTAGAAGGTTAATTGAAGTATGTTAATATCATTAGCAAATTAGGCAAATTGTAGGTGCATTACGTATTGAATGAAAAGTTCATATCTTTTATAAACTTAGGTAAAGTTGGTTAAATACTTTAGGTTGACTTATTTACTTATTTTGGTGTTTTAAAAAGGAGATTATGATGTAAATAATAAAGTAGGAGCTGGCCAAAGGAGGTGAAGGCTCGGAGTTAAGTTTGGCACGAAGGTGGTGTCAAATTCTTACTAAGACAACAAGCAGCTGCAAAATGGGGCAACTTCAATCGACCATATCTCTCTGTCTACTGAACCAAATTCGATGATTTTTTAGTTAAAATCTCAGAAATTGAGTGTAGAATACGAAACGGGTCGGCTTTTGAGAAAATACTAAGAGGACGAAGGAGAAAAGTGCAGAACAGTGAAGGGTGTTCAAGTTTTTCGGGTAGCAGAACAGTATGAGGAGGTCAGTCTATTTTGAGCTCTTGAGGAGGAATTAGAAGCTGAAATTTTGAGGTAAGTAAGCTAAGATGTTGTCCTTGAGGTGTATCAAAAAATATTTGGTGGTTGTGTTGATAAATTTTGAGGAACCCAAGCTAAAAGTTGAACCTGTAATTTTAGGTGAAAGGGAAAAACTTCTAGCAAGAGATTGAAGGAGATTCTCTTCCATTTCTATATACCTTACAACCAATTGTGTGTATGGCTATTCTGAATTGAGTTATGGGACTGAATTAGACCTGTTTCTAAGGTGCATAAGGAAAGAAATTGATGTTACTAATTTCATTTTCAGGGCAAACGGAGATAGGAAAAGCGTATAACTCTTGGAACCCTTTTGGTGATTGTGAGTGACTCTATTTTAGAATTATGCTTGACCTATGTTTTTCTTCAAAAACATAATTGTTGCTCATTGAATCCTGTTTGAACTAATTATGTATAGGTTCATGGAGTTTCTAACATAAAGTTCATGGTGGAACCTAAGCATGTTATGATTTAGTTTGTAACTATAAATCCAAGTATGGAAACTAAATTATGAAAGTATGTTTTCCTTTAGAGAATTTTTTGTGTAAATCCACTTGGGAACATGTTTAGAAGATAATGTGAAAATGTCGAGAAATTGTTGTATGTATTATAAAGACATGATTTCCATGGTAAACAAATTATGCCCTTGTTTGTGGTTAACCCCTAATACAGAAGGACATTCGAGAAGGTACTTAAGGGGGGATGAACCATAATTTCCGATCTCAAGGAGGACAATGAGAAGGTATTCGGGTAGTAAATGGTCTTACCTTAATACTGAAGGACATAGAGAAAGTATTAGGGAAAACCAAAGGGCCAAAGGTATTACGTGCACGTGAGTGAGGTATGAACCTTATTGGTATAAATGTAACTCTACCACCTCTATGGTTCAAAAGTGGTATCATGCCATGTGTTTTATTGTTATGGACTTTTACATTATTGATCTATCTACCCTCAATATAATACTACATTATGAGTTGTGTGCTATGCATAAGTGGTGACTTACCTGTAATTGGAAGCATGGTTTGTTTATGTTTACAACAGATGTTAAGCTATTTTCTACTTATAGTCTGCCATAATTATGCTTCACCTGTGAGCTTATAATAGACACTCACAGGGCTTCCTAGCTCACGTTTTCTTTATGTCTACTCTTCCCAGGTAGCAGACGAGTTTCCAGTGCTTAGCCTTGACAAGACCTATTTGCCACCACGCCATTTAGCTCCTTGTATATACACTTTCTTTTGTATATGGTTTGTAGTGAGAACATATTAGATGGGTTGTAATAAACTTGAAAGTTTTATAATTACCTAAAGAACATAGTAATGGAAGTGAATGTGTTTCATTTATATGTGTATATCAGTGCTTAATTTTGCTTGTTCAAACGTGTTGTGTTACGTTAAATTTAAGTTAAGTCTTGGGTTAGTCAAGGAAAGCCAACGAGAGGTTTGGTTATCTTTGTCTTTGCATCTCTTCCTAGGTTAGGCAAGTAAGCTGGGACGGGGTGTGACAACATGGTATCAGAGCAAAAGGTTTTGGGAAGGGAACTAGGTTTATGCATTAAACTAGGAGTTTGTTGTCTTACCTATTTTAATAAGATTGTATAATTTAGGACCATGGCTCGAGGTGGCAAACGAGGCAGGCAAGTGGAGACTGGAACTCAAGAAGCTACTGGTGATAGGAAGAGAGGTATCAGAGGGAGAGTCTAGTCATCCTCAGCAAGAGGTGAACATGGAGGAACAGATCTTTACGAGGATAACTCAAAGATTGGCTGTGGCATTGAAATACTGAAAGCCTTAGGTGCAACAACATTTGAAGGCACGACAGATCCCGCTGATGCTGAGGTTTGGTTAAATCTGATTGAGAAGTGTTTTAGGGTCATGCGATGCCCCCAAGAAGGCGGGAAGGTCGATTTAGCGAAATTTCTACTCGAGAAAAGAGCGGATGATTGGGGAAGATAACAAAGAGCGAGAAAATGGGATGCTTGGAGTGGAAAGAGTTTCAAAGGCCTTTGAAGATAAGTATTATCCGAGCTCATATCGTGATATGGCGAAGAGAACGAGTTTCTAGGACTCGTTCGTGGGTCGATGACTATAATAGAATATGAGAAGAAGTTCACAGAGTTATCAAAGTATGCTAGCACTATTGTTGTAAGCGAGATAGATCGATGCAAGAGGTTCGAGGATGGTCTACGAGCGAGATCCTAACACCGTGATGTGAAGAAGATCTCGAGTGGGTGAGTTCTCCAAGCTTGTGGAGACAACATTACGAGTAGAGCGAAGCCTAGTAGATGATGAGAATGGGAAAAGGAGTCAGAGGTGGTGGTCATACCACTTATTCTCATTGGTTTACCACGAGACCGATTCCAACGAGGAGATAATAAGAGATTCACTCTGTGTGTCTCTCGAAAAGGAATCTTTAAACCCCATCGTGATGGGCAAACTACTCCAAGGGATGCAGTGTGGACGTGGAGAAAGACAGAGGCGGCGAGGGATCAAGTTTTCGATAGGATCGCAAGGGACTCCGTGCAGGCAACCCAGTGAGTCGATGAGCTAGTTCAAAGAAGGAAACCTTTGTGCAAAGACTTGTGGAAAGTATCATTGGGGTCGATGTTTGAGTGGCAAAAATGTATATTTCAACTGTGGGCAAGGTGGTCACTTCAAAAGGGAATGCCCCCAGCTAATGCAAGTAGGCATGGTCGGACAGAGAACCACGTCGCAGACGGTGAACCAGCAGCAAAATACTGGGGTAGCTGGAGAGAAGGCACTAGCAATGCAAAGCGAAAGGGACAGTAGGTCGACCCCGACAACAGGGGAAGATTTACGCCATGACACAGCAGGAGGAAGATGATGCACGAGAAGTTGTTACGGGTACACTTTCTATCTGTAGTAAACCTGCACATGCATTATTAGATCCAGGAGCTACGCATTCTTTTATCTCCAAAATGTTTGTTGCTAGCATTCTTGCGAAGTTAGAACCTTTATCTGAGGAGCTGTGTATTTATACTCCTATTGCTGATATGTCGATAGTTTGTAGTGTTTATACTAATTGTATGGTGGAAGTGAATGGTATGACTATGACAACTGAACTGATTCCCTTAGATCTCCAAGGGTTCGACGTTATTTTGGGGATGGATTTCTTATCTAGGTATCATGCCTTAATGGACTGTCATAGGAAGGAAGTTGTGTTGAGGAAGTCAGACGACACTGAGGTTGTGTTTAAGGGGCATAGGAAGATATTACCTACTTGTATGATATCAACTATTAAAGCTGGAAAATTATTGAAGAAATGTTGTACAACATATCTTGCATATGTAGTTTGTGCACCAGTGAGTAAATCGGAACCTGAAGACATTCCAGTAGTATGTGAGTATTTAGATGTCTTCTCAGAAGAGCTAACAGGGTTGCCACCTGATAGAGAGGTGGAGTTTACCATAGACCTGATGTCAGGAACAACGCCAATATCTCAAGCCCCGTATAGGATGGCACCGAAGGAATTGAAGGAATTGAAAACTCGATTCACGGGAGTTGGCGGATAAGGGGTTATATTCGACCAAGTGTATCTCCGTGGGGAGCACACAGGTTGTTTGTTAAAAAGAAGGATGAGACATTACGATTATGTATTGATTACCGACAACTGAATAAGGTAACAATACATAACAAATATCCTTTGCCCCGCATAGATGACCTGTTCGATCAACTAAAGGGTGCCTCAGTGTTTTCCAAAATTGATTTACGATCAGGTTACCATCAGCTGAAGATCAATGATTCTGATGTACCAAAAACAACTTTCAGGACAAGGTATGGGCATTATGAATTCTTGGTAATGCCATTTGGGTTAATAAATGCCCCAGCAGCATTCATGGATCTCATGAATCGGGTATTCCATCCTTACCTTGATCAGTTTGTGATAGTATTTATTGATGACATCTTGGTGTACTCAGAAAGTAGAGAGAAGCATGCGTAACATCTCGTAATAGTGCTACTGAGACATTACGAGATCGGAAGTTGTATGCTAAATTTAGTAAATGTGAGTTTTGGCTGGAACATGTTGTGTTTTTGGGACACGTAGTATCAGCAGTTGGAGTTCAAGTGGATCCTCAGAAGACGGAAGCTATAGTTAAGTGGGAACAACCCACTTCAATAATGGAAGTCCGTAGTTTTTTGGGCCTTGCAGGATACTATCGACGTTTTGTCGAGGGGTTTTCGAAGATAGCTCTTCTATTAACCAGTTTGACAAACAAGAATACGAAGTTCGAGTGGAGTAAAAAGTGTGGAAAAGTTTTCAAGAGTTAAAGAACAGGCTTGTCACAGCACCGGTACTAACTCTACCCACCACGAGAAAAGAGTTTGAGGTTTACTGTGATGCCTCACATCAGGGCCTTGGGTGTGTACTTATGCAGGATGGGAAAGTGATTGCTTATGCCTCAAGACAGTTAAAAAAGCATGAATGTAATTATCCTACTCATGATCTGGAGCTCGCAGAAGTTGTGTTAGTTTTAAAGATTTGGAGGCATTATCTGTTTGGTGAGAAGTGTTGTATTTACACAGATCATAAAAGTTTAAAATATATCTTCGAACAGAAAGAGTTGAATTTGAGACAACAGCGGTGGCTTGAATTGATAAAAGATTATGACTGCACGATCGAATACCACCCAGGGAAGGCTAATGTTGTAGCTGATGCACTGAGTAGGAAGTCGAAGCAACGTAGGGGTTCACTTAATGCTGTTAGAGTGGCTCTATTTGAGGAACTCAAAAGTTCTAATGCAAAAGTGTATGTTGGTGACAAAGGGAACTTGTTAGCTCATTTTCAGGTAAGACCTACCTTGATTAATGATGTTATCTCAAGTCAAACTAAAGACCCTACTCTGAAGAAATTGATAGAAGAGGTGAACTTGAATCAGAGAGCAGATTATGAAGTAAGGCGTGATGGAGCGTTGATGAAGTATGGTAGATTTTGTGTATCTAAAGATGAAACTTTGAGAAATGCGATACTAGAAGAAGCACATAGTTCAGCTTATGCGATGCATCCAGGAGGTACAAAGATGTATCGAACCTTAAAGGACCATTATTGGTGGCCAGAAATGAAACGAGAAATAGCAGAGTATGTCTCTAAATGTTTAATTTGTCACAGTGAAACTGAGCAGCGTAAAACCAGAGAGGCTTTCTAAATCCACTCCCAATACCTGAATGGAAGTGGGAGCATGTAACCATGGATTTCTTATTTGGACTTCCCCGAACACCGAATGGTTATGACGGGATTTGGGTGATAGTAGACAGATTGACTAAGACTGCTCGATTCTTACCCATCAAGGTAACTTTTACTCTGGATAAACTTGCTAAATTATATGTTGACAGGATTGTAAGCCAATACGGAGCCCTAGTATCTATTGTGTCGGATAGGGATTCGAGATTTACTTCCAAGTTCTGGTCGAGTCTCCAAGAGGCCTTGGGAACTAAGTTGCACTTTAGTACGACATTTCTGGTCAGTCAGAAAGAACCATTCAGACCCTCGAAGACATGCTTCGAGCATGCGTATTGCAATATAAAGGAAGTTGGGAGACTCATCTATCGTTGATGGAGTTTGCATACAATAATAGTTATCATTCTAGCATCGGAATGGCTCCGTACGAAGCGTTATATGGAAGGAAATGTAGAACCCCTATTTGTTGGGGCGAGGTAGGAGAAAGGAAGCTGATAGGGCCAGAGTTGGTCCAAGTTACCTCAGAGAATGTTAAGTTTATCAGGGAAAGATTGAAGACAGCACAAGATAGACAAAAAAGCTACGCTGACAAACGAAGAAGAGATTTAGAATTCGAAATCGGAGACAAAGTTTTCTTGAGACTATCCCCGTGGAAGGGTATTTTACGGTTCGGAAGGAAGGGAAATCGAGGCAGAGATATATAGGGCCTTACGAGATCTTTGAGCGTGTAGGGCCATCGACTTATAGATTAGCTTTACCAATAGAATTGTCTCAGGTACATAATGTTTTCCATGTATCAATGTTGAGAAAATACATTTCTCATCCATCACATGTGCTCAAGGTAGAACCAATACAACTTAAGGAGAATCTATCATATGAGGAAGAACCTCTACAAGTACTGGATCGGAAAGAACAAGTGCTTAGGAACAAGTCAATACCACTGGTAAAGGTGTTGTGGAGAAATCACGACGTCGAGGAAGCAACATGGGAGAGCGAAGACCAAATGAAAGAAAAGTACCCACAACTTTTCTCGTGCTGAATTTCGAGGGCGAAATTTCTCTTAAGGGGGTAATAAATTGTAAACCCTAAACTCTATTTTCTTTTATCATTGTGCACTCGTTCATGATGTTTTGAAATATGCAAAATCGTATAGGTTGCACTAAATGATGTCGTGATCGAATTTGAGAATTTATTGATTTGGAGCTACAATGAGTCTAAACTTCATAAGGGGATAGGTAAACCATTGAAATAAGCATATTAGAAGGTTAATTGAAGTATGTTAATATCATTAGCAAATTAGGCAAATTGTAGGTGCATTACGTATTGAATGAAAAGTTCATATCTTTTATAAACTTAGGTAAAGTTGGTTAAATGCTTTAGGTTGACTTATTTACTTATTTTGGTGTTTTAAAAAGGAGATTATGATGTAAATAATAAAGTAGGAGCTAGCCAAAGGAGGTGAAGGCTTGGAGTTAAGTTTGGCAAGAAGGTGGTGTCAAATTCTTACTAAGACAGCAAGCAGCTGCAAAATGGGGCAACTTCAATCGACCATATCTCTCTGTCTACTGAACCAAATTCGATGATTTTTGAGCCAAAATCTCAGAAATTGAGTGTAGAATACAAAACTGGTCGGCTTTTCAGAAAATACTAAGAGGACAAAGGAGAAAAGTAGAGAACAGTGAAGGATGTTCAAGTTTCTCGGGTAACAGAACAGTATGAGGAGGTTAGTCTATTTTGAGCTCTTGAGGAGGAATTAGAAGCTGAAATTTTGAGGTAAGTAAGCTAAGATGTTGTCCTTGAGGTTTATCAAAAAATATTTGGTGGTTGTGTTGATAAATTTTGAGGAACCCAAGCTGGAATTTGAACCTGTAATTTTAGGTGAAAGGGAAAAACTTCTAGCAAGAGATTGAAGGAGATTCTCTTCCAATTCTATATACCTTACAACCAATTGTGTGTATGGCTATTCTGAATTGAGTTATGGGACTGAATTAGACCTGTTTCTAAGGTGCATAAGGAAAGGAATTGATGTTACTAATTTCATTTTCAGGGCAAACGAAGATAGGAAAAACGTATAACCCTTGGAACCCTTTTGGTGATTGTGAGTGACTCTATTTTAGAATTATGCTTGACCTATGTTTTTCTTCAAAAACATAATTGTTGCTCATTGAATCCTGTTTGAACTAATTATGTATAGGTTCATGGAGTTTCTAACATAAAGTTCATGGTGGAACCTAAGCATGTTATGATTTAGTTTGTAACTATAAATCCAAGTATGGAAACTAAATTATGAAAGTATGTTTTCCTTTAGAGAATGTTTTGTGTAAATCCACTTGGGAACATGTTTAGAAGATAATGTGAAAATGTCGAGAAATTGTTGTATGTATTATAAAGACATGATTTCCATGGTAAACAAATTATGCCCTTGTTCGTGGTTAACCCCTAATACAGAAGGACATTCGAGAAGGTACTTAAGGGGGGATGAACCATAATTTCCCGATACTGAAGGACAATGAGAAGGTATTCGGGTAGTAAATGGTCTTACCTTAATACTGAAGGACATAGAGAAGGTATTAGGGAAAACCAAAGGGCCAAAGGTATTACGTGCACGTGAGTGAGGTATGAACCTTATTGGTATAAATGTAACTCTACCACCTCTATGGTTCAAAAGTGGTATCATGCCATGTGTTTTATTGTTATGGACTTTTACATTATTGATCTATCTACCCTCAATATAATACTACATTATGAGTTGTGTGCTATGCATAAGTGGTGACTTACCTGTAATTGGAAGCATGGTTTGTTTATGTTTACAACAGATGTTAAGCTATTTTCTACTTATAGTCTGCCATAATTATGCTTCACCTGTGAGCTTATAATAGACACTCACAGGGCTTCCTAGCTCACGTTTTCTTTATGTCTACTCTTCCCGTGTGTGAGGAGAGTTTCAGGTCAAAGGCTAGCCTTGACAAGACCTATTTGCCACCACGCCATTTAGCTCCTTGTATATACACTTTCTTTTGTATATGGTTTGTAGTGAGAACATATTAGATGGGTTGTAATAAACTTGAAAGTTTTATAATTACCTAAAGAACATAGTAATGGAAGTGAATGTGTTTCATTTATATGTGTATATCAGTGCTTAATTTTGCTTGTTCAAACGTGTTGTGTTACGTTAAATTTAAGTTAAGTCTTGGGTTAGTCAAGGAAAGCCAACGAGAGGTTTGGTTATCTTTGTCTTTGCATCTCTTCCTAGGTTAGGCAAGTAAGCTGGGACGAGGTGTGACATGTGTTCCTACGATACACACCATCATTCCCAAAACTATATTTCTTTTCTTTTGTGTTTTCTTCCTTAACTACTTTCACTAATTTCTTGTTCAATCCATTTATTTGCAGTTGCAGGTGCACCTTTGAAGGGGTCGTAACTGTCACATCCATACTTTGAAGTAATGTTTTATTTTAAATTTTTGTATTTTTTTTCTAAGAACATACATTTATGACTATTTTAGTTATTTTAATCCGATGCTTCTAAATTTGTAACAATATTCATTCCATATCTATGTTGCATTTGGTTATGTGTTTCCTTATATATGCTTTGAGTTCAAGTGCATTATGTTGGCTTTCGTTTATGCATTAAAAAAAATCACTAAAAATCATCAAAAAAAAGTTTTCAATTTTATAAAACAGTTCAAAGATATTTTGATTGATAATAACAATAAATTCAGAAAAGTCATTTGTAAAAAAAAAAAAAAATTGATTAGGTCTTCATTTGATTCCATTATAAATTCAATTCTTAATGTAGATTTTTTAAAAAAAATTTACGAATTTTGTAGACACAAATCAATTGGTAGGTTTCTATTATATTTGATTAGCTTAATTATTTTTTAAATATTATGAATTTGTTAGAAACTCAACCACTAAAATTCGAAATTTTGAGACTATTAACCTTAAAATTCAAAAATTGAACATGACACACAAAATTTACCAAATTTGTAATTTTACCAAAGTAAAAATATTGTTACAATTTACCATTTGATTTTTGAATAAACATATGTATTTTTTTAGTTTTATTATATTTATGTAATTTCTAAATTAATTTTAAAATTTTGGATTTATAAGGTTTGATAGTATAAGTAAATTGGAAGTAATGTTTTCTTATGTAAGGAAATCGAAAAAATTTACTATATTCATTCAACGTCAATTTTATAATCAACATTTCAATGTCAATTTCATAATCAACATTTCAATGTCAATGTCATAAGTAAATTGGAAGTAATGGTTTTTTTTAACTCTACTTACCATAGTTTAAAATAAATATAACATATTTTAAACTTGAACATATTGTAATGATATGCCTATTACAAACCATAGTTTAAAATAAATATAACATATTTTAAACTTGAACATATTTTAATGATTTGCCTATTACAAATCATAGTTTAAAATAAATATAACATATTTTAAACTTGAACATATTTTAATGATTTGCCTATTACAAATCATATTTTAAAATAAATATAACATATTTTAATGATATGCCTATTACAAATCATAGTTTAAAATAAATATAACATATTTTAAACTTGAACATATTTTAATGACTTGCGTAGTGTTACATATAATTATTATTGTGCAATACCGCAAGTGTACGAGTCAAGTTTTAGTATAGTGATTTAAGAGTTCAAGTATCGTCTTCGGGAATGAGTTTCTAGATTAATTAATTACCAAGATACTAATTCTCAATTTTAGCTAAAGTAACATAACATGAATAGGTGGTGAAACAAAGATTAAAGACAAACAAACACGTGGAGACACGAATTGATAGATTTTGAGGAAAGTGACTTCACAAGTTAATGACTTAATTAACACATGCAATGAACTAATGTGATGAATTTATAAACAAGAAGTAAGATACTCAAGAAAATCTCTCGATTCTTAGTAAGCCTCGCACATGCAATAAATTCTATAGTCTCCATATGAACCTACAACATGCACGACATTAACCAACTTCTTTATGTGTTTCCCTTAGACTTCTAGGTCATTCTCATGCTAGACTTCTAAGAGTTTTGACAACTTTACTCTAATCTAAGCTTTATCTCTCGAGTCCATTTAAACCAACAAAATCAGAGAATTGAATAACGAATTGCCAAAAATAAATGTCAAAACATAATTCAATACATGGCAAACAAGTCTTAACATGCAAATAAAATCCTAACTACAACATTTAGCTACTCTAAATCACAAGAAAACCAAACTAAAAGTGTAGCAAACGTCTTAAAACGGTGTTACAAACTGAAAAAAAAAAGAAATTAAACTTATGTGTCGATGTCGGTCTTTCGTCTCCTAGCTCCCATCTCAATCTCGAACCTCCACGAATGCTTTGGCTCCCAAGAATTGCTCTCATTTCTCTTCTTACAGAGTGTATTTCGAAATTAGGATGAATTCTCTATCAAATTCGGCTCCTTTTGCAAGAAGGCACAATGTTCTATTTATAATGATCTTCGGTACAACGTTGCAACGCTAGGTACAACGTTGCAACGTTGTACCCTAAGCGCGTGTTATATATGGAAACTATCGATGGCGTTGCAACGCTGAGGACAGTGATTCAACGCTGCTACCTTAACAAGCGTGTTGCTATCGATCTGGCGTTGCGACACTGCAAGGCAGTGTTGCAACGCCTTTTCTGCGGATCTTCATATAGGTCTTATTATCGAGATAATGTTGCGATGTTGCAAGGCAGCGTTTCAACGCTATCGATATGATTCTTTAGCACCTCAAAACAGCACGGATGACATTGCAACACTATGCAGTTCATTGCAACGCCATCACCTCGGGTCAAATGGCTAGGATTGATCTTTCTTCTTCCAATTGACAATATTTTTAGCTCCAAAAAGCCTCGTTTTGATCCCGAGTGATCCAAAATGTCTCTAATTGCCTGTTTACGCTCTTAACCTGAAATTGAGTGATTTAAACACATCAAAACCCTGAAATTATCATAAAACTAGCAATAATTAAGCCTAAGGATAGCACATTTTGTGTGTTATCAAACACCCCCGAACTTAAACTTTTGCTAGTCCTCAACAAAAACAGAATTAAACATGAGATTGTTCTTATGTATACATTTGATTCAAGCCTAAAAAATTAGTAATTTAGAACTTTTCCTAAGTGTTCCTACGTGTGTGTGTGATATTAGCCTATGTTCCCTTCATTTTTACTAAGCTCGGATCAACTTTATTAGGGTCTCCATTCAACTTCCCCCTACACTGGTCATAATTACTAATCCTTGAGACTCCCCACATTCAAGAAATAAACAAATTTACTCAGCACTTAATCACTTTTTTCTAATTTTTTCTATTTTCTTTTTTTTTTTTTGTGCAAGGACACTAGCTTTCACACATCCACTGCAGGGACCCTTACCCAGAGCACTCGCTTAATGAGTGGCCTAACTAATCACAGTGAAGGCAGTTTTTTTTCCCTCACGAATTTTTTCTTAAACAAACAACAAAAACAAACTATTTCACATAGTATACAGATCATGCACTTCATATTGTCATTCACCCTATCCTGCAGTTTAACTCTCAAATTAGCTCTTAGAACTATCGAGGTGACATTAAACTTCTAAGCCTAATAACTTTGTTCTAAGCATTTCAAAACTACAAGAACACAGGCTATGTGCATAATAGTGTAGGAAAAACTCAAGAAAATTTTTAAATTAACTCAAATTCATATCATGCTCTCATGTTTCAGCATAGTCACAAAAAAAATCAATTAATTCTCATCCTAGGCTATCATGATCATACTTATGCAAAAGATCAATCAGCAATTCAACATATACTCAGGATAGTCATAACATATCAATAACATCCCACCTCCAAACTTAAACTAAACATTGTCCCCAATGTTTGTAAAAATAAGCACAAAGCAAGTATAAGGATAAAAGTGAACAATATTGTCCTGAGTTATGGAGATCTTTATTATTTTCTGATTTCCTTGGATAGTAAAAATACGTGTGTTGGAGTTCCTCAGAACGAGAGCATGGATTTTAACAAAGGAAGACATCATCACAACCTATCAAAGCAAACAAACAAACTAGTGAGAAAACAACAAACAACCAAAATAAACTAAAAACAAAAAACAGAAATGACAAAATAGTGAAGCTTGGGTTGCTTCCCAAGAAGCGCTTTCTTTAATGTTTTTAGCTAGACTGTACTCCCTGATGAGTATAAATTAATTATACTTATTATATCTAATTTCCTTACATTCTATGGGAATAATATGTATAATTGTTGAAATTGTGTCCAATTTAGTTTAGGTGACAAATTATCAATTTTTAGTGGAACTAGTCTAAAAAGCATAATTTAGTTCAAATCCATAAATTGAAATAAAAAATGAAAAATTAGAAAATGAAAGAATGACAGAATTGAAAATAAAAAAAAAAGAATTAAAGAAATTAGAAAAAAACATTAAAAATTAAAAAGGAAAAAGAGGAAAGGTTATTATCTAATTTTTTTTCTTTTGTTTTTTCTTTGTGTAGGTGGCATACATGCATGGAGTCTTTCTTGAGGAATGCAAGGGAGAAATTTTTTTGTGGCTTGGAACACATTGTGGAGCAAGAAATGGCACATATAAAAGATCTATTTTTGGTCATTTTCGAGTATAAAAGGTAGAGGTGTCCACGGGGCGGGGCGGGTCGGGGAATGACTCCCCATCCCCGTCCCCGCCCTCCATTTCATTTCCCGTCCCCGCGAAATTCTCCATTTAATTTTGCGGGGAACAGGGCGGGATTCTCCGTGGGGAATTCGCGGGGATCGGGTTCTCCGCGGGGAATAATTCCCCGTTTATAATTTTATTTTTTTAAATTGTATTAACTAATTTCTTTTTTTTTTGAAAATTTGTATTAAATGGTTAATTATTCTTTAGAGATTTCTAGTTAAGAGACATTTTTTTCAATTTTCTTAGAAAAATAAAATTATATTTAATAAAATTTTAGACTTATGGTTCATTAAATGTATAAAAATATATATATTTAAAATTAAATAAATTAATCGGGACGGAGACGGGGAGCGGAGCGGGGCGGGGTCGGGGATGGGGAATGTATTCCCCGTCCCCGTCCCCGTTTAGCCAACAGGAAAAATTTTGTCTCCGTTCCCCGCCTAAACGGAGATTTCCCTCCCCGTTAGGGGCGGGTCCCCGCAGGGCCCTGCCCCCGCGGGAAAAATGGACATCTCTAATAAAAGGAGAGCAATGCATTGAGCAAAAAGAGTGCAGAGTTTTAGTGTTCTCTACAAAAACAAAAGTTTAAAGAGTGTTCTAGTTCTTTGTTTTTATCCTTTTTATTTTATGTCTCTCCTCTTTACAGTTATTCTTACTTTTCCACCATGTGTGGCTAAACTTTAATTTCTGATTCAAGGGTCATTTCATTTCCAATTGTAATTTTATGAGGCTTTAGACCTAATTGAAATTTTGTTTCTAATTTAAGAATTCTTTGTTTCTTGTTTTATTTTTATGATTGATCGTTACTAATTAAATTGACGCCTTAATTTAGTTTCAATCAATTTATTGCTATCCATGATTTTGTGATCCGTAATTGTCACAAATGATTGAAAAAATGTAGCAAGGGGTTGGCTTATGTGTGTGTAATTAATGGCTTTTCCATTTTACATACCTTGCATAATAGACTCTAGGGAAACAAAGAAACAAAATTAAATAATTTGTAGTTATCTCAATTAGTTAATTTTGGTTTAGTCCTCTCATTGCTTTTAATGTTATTATTTAATCAATATGGAACGCTATCGTACCCAATGGATTAAATTATAAGTTTTGATTTTGATGATTGGTTAAGATCAATTAAATTAGGAGAGTTTATATTTATTGCGGCTTTTCCGAGTAAATTGACTGAGTTCTTGAATTAGCAAAATTAAAATTAATTTTTTTTTTCCTTTTGAAGCCAATGATGAAGATTACAATTGGATGAAATTTAAATCCTTGAATTGAAAGTTGCATAAAATTATCTTTTTACCTTTTTTTTTAATTTTATTTTTTGTTCGACAATTCAAACCCCCCTTTATTTTTGTTGTCATTATTATTTTTAACTTTGAGAAATTAATTCAATTGGTTCCCTTGGGATTCGACCTGGTCCACTATTTCTACAAGTTAGATCTAGAAAACCAGTAAATATTTTGGAGGGCTTCGACAACCCGACCACTCCTCGTGGGTTTGTTTGGGGCGCAGTTCGGAATCGTAAGCTTTGAGGAATCGAGCTTTGGGGTTTGTCTTTGGGGTTCTGAAGCACAGGAATCAAAAAGCGTGTTTGGGGCAGTGTTTAGAAGCACAGGAATCATAAAATCAGTGTTTGGGAACAGGATTCTGAGCACAGGGGAATCAAACTGTGGGAATCGAAGCACAGGAATCATAAAATCAGTAGAATCGAAAACCGTGTTTGGGGAGCAGTTTTTTGAAGCATGAGAATCAGAAAGTTGCATTAGATTACAAAAATCATATTTATTAATTGACAAAAAAGATACACATAAATCTATTTAAAAATAATTTACAATGTAATCAAATCTAATAACCAAATTTTATATTCAAAGTTTCCAATAGATTACATTTATTTATTTTTTTCCAAAAACCATATTTATTAATTGACAAAACAGCTACACATAAATCTATTTAAAAATAATTTACAGTGTAATCAAATCTAATAACCAAATTTTATATTCAAAGTTTCCAATAGATTACATTTATTTATTTTTTTCCAAAAACCATATTTATTAATTGACAAAACAGCTACACATAAATCTATTTAAAAATAATTTACAGTGTAATCGAATCTAATAACCAAATTTGATTATGAAGTTGAATGAGAATCTAAAATTAATTTAAAATTTTCATAAATATGATAAAACCATAAAAAGTACATAGGTTCGTTCCAAATGGACACGGTAAGTTGTTACAATATCTCCATACTTCAAATTTTGTATTTATCATGGAAAAATTAATAGTATTTGAAAATTAATTAAGTTGATCAAATCAAGGTTAAGATATCTTTGAAATATATTTGTTAAGTACATATGTTCTTTAGCAACTGAAATTTGTTAAGTTGTTACTTTCAATATTCAATATTCATTTCTATATTTTTGTCAAATGGCTTTTTTTAAATTAATGTTATTATCAATCAAAATATCCTTGAAATGTCTTGTAAAACTAAAATTTTATTTTGGTCATTTTCAATGACTGTTTTTAATACAAAAACAAGCATCAGAATAATAAAGTTAGACATTGGCTTGCACTCAAAATGCATAAATAAACACGAAAGGTAACATAGATATTGAATGGATAAGTTAGACTAATAATACATTGCAATTAATAAGTTAACATCTACTAATAATACAAATTTAGAAGCTTTAAAATGTATATACTAAAGCTTTAAAATAAACATTACTTCAAGATATAAATGTATGTTCTAAAGCTTGAAAATAAACATTACTCCAAGATACGCGTGTGACCGTTATGACCCCTTCAATGTTGCACCTGCAATCACAATTAAAAGGAGTGAACAACATATTAGTGAAACTAGTTAGTTTAGAAATTTACAAAGCTAAATAATTTTGGGAATGATAGTGCCTACCGTTGGAAAAAAAAGGTTAAACGTGTGATAGAGGTACACACCAAGAAGAACAAAACAATGTTCAACTCACGTACCCCAATCACCTCATTAAGGATCATACAAAAAAAGATTGAGTTAGCTAAGTTGTAAATAAGAAAAGCACATGTAAATGATTGAAGAAAAAACAGGGGGATGATGATAGATAAAACAAAAAATATCGCTTCATCATAGTCGATCTCGTATATAAAAATTTCAACACTCAAGTGTAGTAACGTTCCAAAGAGTTATGTCACAAGACAGTAGCAAGAAAGATCAAGTGTGCACTCAGATGAGGCGAATAGAAAACAAACAGAAAAGAAGGCAGTAGAGCATACCACGTATTAGGAGTGCGAGCTTGGAGGAGTAAGAGGTGAGAATTGATAAGAAGGGAGAGTACATATTTATAAAGGCATAGGAGAAGATGAATTAATGCAAAGTACAACTACTCAACCACCAAAAAGTAACTCATTAAGTAAACATTAGTTCTAAAAAATGAAGTTGCATTTAATAGATAGGCAAGGATGTGACATTGGTATTAATATAATATCAGATACCAATTAATAGATAGGTAAAGATGTGATGTGGGTACATAATAACGTGTGGGAATTGCAAGACAGAAGACTATGGTTATTCACTGCATATTAAAACATGCGTTCTAAAAAAGCACACAAGTTATTCACTTCCTTAACTTGTAAAATAGACAACAGATACAATAATTCAACAAAGAAGTTATTCATTGCCTCGTAGAATGGAAGATCAACAACAAATGGCCTCAGACAATGATCCAGTAGTCAAATTAGATACAATTCAGTCTAACTCATATTGCAAAACAGTCAGGAACAACAGATTGGCCTCAACAATAATTCGAAAAAAATACCAGACTTACATTTACCCATATTGATCAGCAACCGAACACAGGACATAGGTAAAAGGAGATGCAGCAACCAAGGTCTCAGGAAATGAAAATAATTAATCAAGTGTAGTAAGATTTTTTTTTAAAAGTGTTTTCAACATCACCGACCATACTGAATCATTTGAATGATATGGAACACACAGCTTCAAACACATAGATCACAAGCCGAAAATCGAATAGCAAAAAAAAAACAAGAAAAAAAGTCATCATCGACCGTAACGGAGAAGAAAATGGTAAGATTTCAGGAACATTTTATAATTTTTAATCATCATCGACCTCTAGAAGCGAATATTGGAAAAAAAGCATGAAATCAGAGAATAATGACCATCCTCAGGGATAGAATCCTCATCATCGGCACTTACCTGAAAAAGAAAGTGAAAACAAACCTCAAAATCGCAATGAATCTCAAGATCCCCACCGAACTCCAACCACCAAAATCTCCTGCCATGCCACCATCCATACTACAACTTATGCAAAATCGGGACTGAGGGAGAAGATGATTCGAGAGAAACTCTAGATACGAGGCGGCAAGGTTTCCGTTGGTTGGAGTGGCGAGGGAAACCCAGATTCAAGAGAAAAGACGATTCGAGAAGAGGGTTGGACGAAAAATCCTGATTCGAGAGAGGAAATGAGAGACTTTCAACCTTGTTCTGAAAGAGAAAAAAAATCGAGAAGATGGAAAGAGAAGATGGCAAACCCTAGATCTGAAGGAGATGAAACCACGGGAAGATAGATGCATCGAAAAGAAGTTAAGAGAGAGAGAGGTGTTTTGAGAAAAATGAGGAAAATGACTTAATCCCATCGATTCCAAACCCACTAAACCCATGGGCTTGGAATAAAAATGGGTTGGAATCCCAAGTCCATGCTCCAAACATGGGTTTGGAATTGGATTCCAAACCCATGGGCCAAACAGCCCCTCAAGGTCTTTTCTCTCCTGCAGCGCTCGGAGTGATGTGTCCATCTGGCTGATCTGAGTCTCGATATTTTTTATGACAGCTCCATGACTAGTCACTATGCCAGTTAGACTGGTGACTGCATTCTCCAGCTGGTTGGACCTACTTCTGGATTCTGCTATGAAGGAGTGCATTGTCACTTCCAGATATGGTTTCCTCTCAGACGTAGAAGCATACCCTGTATGAGGATTCAACACATTTTTATTGTTAGTATAAGAGAAATTTTCATGATACCTCAAGCTTAGATTATAATGTGTTAGAAGGATATTCTGAGTCTGGTTTCCTCTATAAGTATTGCTTCTATTGTTCAGATAATGTAATTGCTCCAAAGTGGATTCTCCATTGGGCTGGGAGCATTGAGAGGGCATCACTGTTTGAGGTGATCCTGCAAAATTATTCAGAACATGAGTGAGGGATGCCATATGAGATTTAAGGGAGGTTACCTCATCTAGTTGATACAATCCAGCTACTGGCTTAGATCTGTCATTGTCTGTAGGCCACTGGTAGCTGGCAGTTGACACTTCCTCTAGTAGGGTACGTGCTTCTGGCACAGTCTTCGCCATGAAAACCTCTCCAGTAGTGGCATCCAGAATGGTACTGGTCTTACCTTCAAGCCCATTGTAGAATAATTGTACCTGGAGCCAATGGGTAACCATGCTGTGGGCATCTCCTGAGCATGTCCTTGTAACGGTCCCAAGCCTCAAATAGTTGTTCTCCCTCTTGCTGCCTGAATGTTCCTATCTTTGTCCTTAACTTTGCAGCTTTCACAGGTGGAAAGAATTTGGTCATGAAGGTTTGGGCCAGCTCCTCCCAAGAAGTGATACTTCCTGGTAGGAGGGACCCTGTCATTCCTTAGCTTTACCATGCAAAGAGAAAGGAAAGAGATGTAAGCGAATATTATCAGCATAAATACCATTTAATTTAATTGTACCACAAATTTCTAGAAAATTCTGTAAATGTGAATTAGGATCTTCTGTGGCTTGTCCTCTAAAAGCTCATTCCCTAACCATCTGAATAAACCTTGTTTTCAATTAAAAATTGTTAGCATTTATGGGGGTTGGACTATTCCAGCCTGCTCAGAATTAAACACAGGTTGGAAAATACTCCATGATGGGTTTAGGGTCATGGATTAACTCCTGATCAACCATTGTCTGAGGTTCTGCTCTTCTTTCCCTTAAGAGTCTCCTACAGGTCCTTTCGATCTCGGGATCAAAAGGGTGCAAGTCTGCAACTCTACCCTTGGACATACACTTGGAGGTACCAAAAAGATAAGAATCAGGAAAAAAAGAAAAACTAGGAAAGGAAAGAAAACATAAGAAAACACAAAAATAGAGAACTAAAACATAAAACTTGGGTTGCCTCCCAAAAAGCGTTTTTTTAACGTCTTTAACTAGACGGTAATTTATCAAGGCACATAAAACTGCTCATATTTCTTTGGGCCCTTCTTGCTTGAATCGATATAGCCTTCTAAGTCTAAAAGACTATCCTGTTTTTCCTGGGCACCGAAGAGATAATTATTTTTGGTATTTTTGTGTATCAAAATAAAAGAACAAAAATCAAAACAAGACTCTTGAGTGTAGGACACATGGCTGTCAAGATTAAAGGAAATTTCTGGAGATAAAAGGGGGAAGAACTTCTCAGCCTCGAACTCTATCACCTGAATCTCCCCTGTGGAAGTGATTGTGTTACCATTGTCTACCTCACAAACCTGATTTTGGTGTGTTTCAGTCTCCTCCATCCCACCGTCACTATCGTACGAATAAGTTCTCTTAGGTGGCTCCTCCTCAGTGGTAAGAATAAGAAATTATTCCTGTTAGGCCTTAAGGAAAATTACTAATTGATTAAGATAATGAGCTCTTTCATGTACTATTTCCCAAAGTCCTACCACTTTAGCCTCTAACCTACCCAACCTTTCTAATTCATCATGAACCAAAATTTTAATTTTCAATTCTAACGTATATTTCATTAATTGATCAACAAGAGAAGATTTTTCTATAAGTTTGTCAGGGTATGAGAATTTATGGTTCCAAATGCCTAAATTACCATCAAAAGAGTTTTCATCAATCATAGATTCAGAATGGTAAAAATTAGACAAATGATATTCAGAAAAATCATGATGTATATACCTAGGATCCTGGGAACGACAGTACAATGGTGGAGAATAAAAATCATGCAAAGTCATACTTGAAAAATAAGTAATTCAAATCAAGACTTTTACACAATAGCACACAACCAAAATAGGGAACAAGACTCAAAAAACATACAAAACTAAAATAGAACAAACAAGGAAACAAACAAGGAAACAAACCAACAAACACACAAATAATAAATAAGGAAAGGAAACACAGACACACTTTAGTCTAAAATCTCAAATTTTCTCCTAATATTAATTAATCTAAATAATCGTCATTCCCTGACAACGGCGCCAAAAACTTGTTGCGTATAATTATTATTGTGCAATACCGCAAGTGTACGGATCAAGTTTTAGTATAGTGATTTAAGAGTTCAAATATCGTCCTCGGGAATGAGTTTCTAGATTAATTAATTACCAAGATACTAATTCTCAATTTTAACTAAAGTAACATAACATGGATAGGTGGTGAAACAAAGATTAAAGAAAAACACACACGTGGAGACACGAATTGATAGATTTTGAGGAAAGTGACTTCACAAGTTAATGACTTAATTAACACATGCAATGAACTAATGTGATGAATTTATAAACTAGAAGTAAGATACTCAAGAAAATCTCTCGATTGTTAGTGAGCCTCGCACATGCAATAAATTCTATAGTATCCATATGAACCTACAACATGCACGACATTAACCAACTTCTTTATGTGTTTTCCTTAGACTTCTAGGTCATTCTCATGCCAGACTTTTAAGAGTTTTGACAACTTTTCTCTAATCTAAGCTTTATCTCTCGAGTCCACTTAAACCAACAAAATCAGAGAATTGAAGAACAAATTTCCAAAAATAAATGTCAAAACATAATTCAATACATGGAAAACAAGTCTTAACATGCAAATCAAATCCTAACTACAACATTTAGCTACTCTAAATCACAAGAAAACCAAACTAAGAGTGTAGCAAACGTCTTAAAACGGTGTTACAAACTGAAAGAAAAAGAAATTAAACTTATGTGTTGATGTCGGTCCTTCGTCTCCGAGCTCCCGTCTCGATCTCGAACCTCCACGAATGCTTTGGCTCCTAAGAATTGCTCTCTCTTCTCTTCTTACAGAGTGTATTCCGAAATTTGGGTGAATTCTCTATCAAATTCGACTCCTTTTGCAAGAAGGCATAATGTTCTATTTATAATGATGTTCGGTACAACGCTGCAACACTAGGGACAGCGTTGCAACGTTGTACCCTAAGCACGTGTTATATATGGAAACTATCGATGGCATTGCATGCGAGGAGCGCGCGTTGCGCAACGCTTTACCTTAATAAGTGTGTTGCTATTGATCTGGCATTGCGACGCTGCAAGGCAGCGTTGCAATGTCCTCTCTGCGGATCTTCATATAGGTCTTTTAATCGAGATAGCGTTGCGACATTGCAAGGTAACGTTGCAACGCTATCGATATGATTCCTTAGCGCCTCAAAACAACACGGATGGCGTTGCAACGCTATGCAGGGCGTTACAACCCCATCACCTCGGGTCAAATGGCTAGGATTGATCTTTCTTCTTCCAATTGACAATATTTTTAGCTCCAAAAGGCCTCGTTTTGATCCCGAGTGATCCAAAATGTCTCCAATTGCTTGTTTACTCTCTTAACATGAAATTGAGTGATTTAAACATATCAAAGTCCTGAAATTATCATAAAACTAGCAATAATTAAGCCTAAGGATAGCATATTTTGTCTGCTATCACCTAGTACAAACAATAGTTTAAAATAAACCATAGTTTAAAATAAATAAATATAACATATTTAAAACCATAGTTTAGAAAGTTCATTTGTAAATTCTTTTTGAATACCATATATTCTATTTATTTAGTAATATTTATTATATTTCATTAATAAATATGTTTTTAGTGCTTAGATGCAATAGGGGGAGGGGTGAATAAATACTATGATTTATTTTACCCTGGAATTTAGTGGTGTTGTGCATAAGTCCTATTCCATGGGTTGTGTAGTCGGTGTAACTATAGTTCTCCTAGTAAAAATAGGGAACTATATCATGTACCTGAAAATGACTTTTCAGGAATATATAATTAACTAATCAATGGATGACCTAGATCTTGAACCACACGAACTTCTTGCAATACTTGCAACCATCTTCACTACACAATTCCAGTTCACAACAGCCTTTGCATCGATAATTCAAAGGCAGTAGAGAATTGGAAACTCACCTGCCCATATTAGACACCAGATAAGACAATTAAATTTCTTTCGTATTATTCACGAAGGCGACCTTGCGTGTCGTGAAAATACCAAGGATAGATAGAAGGACATTTACTATCCTTTGTGAGATGCTGAAGGGGATGGGTGGCTTGGTATCAACACAATATGTTGGCGTGGAAGAGATGGGTATAATATTCTTTCATATCATAGCGCATGATATGAAGAATCGTGTGATGCGAAGATATTTTGCAAGATCCGACGAAACCGTATCCAGGCACTTTAATGCAGTGTTAAACGCGGTGTTAAGACTCCATTCAGTCCTACTCAAGTCACCAGAGCCAGTCATAATAAGAACGTGTCAGGATGAAAAGTGGCGATGGTTCGAGGTACTAAGATTACCCTATCTAGTGCTTTGAAATGGGCATTTCCTATCATTGTTTTGCTCGTTGGCATGTATGACTTCCTCCATCGCAGAATTGTCTAGGTGCATTGGATGGAACATACATCAAAATGAATGTAAGTGCAGCTGATCACCCACGATACAAGACATGGAAGGGTGAGATTGTCACGAACGTTCTTGTCGTGTGTTCTCAAAATGGTGAATTCATATTTATCCTTCCTGGGTGGGAAGGATCTGCATCAGACTCCAGAGTCTTGCGAGATGCAGTTTCTCGACCTACTGGATAGAAGATCCCTAGGGTAACTTTTTGAACTGTCGTTATACATGTTAATGACACATACGTACCTCCACACACATGCATTTATAATCCTTGCATGATTGTAGGGTATTATTACCTATGTGATGTTGGATATCCAAATGTTGAGGGTTTTCTAGCTTCATATAGAGGACAACGCTACCACCTGACTGAATAGAGGGGAGGTAATCCACCGAACTGAAGGGAATCGAAGTCCCCGCAACGGAAGCGATTGCGAATCGCGCGCAATTGATTTAGTTACAACGATTTATTCAAGAACCCAAATAACAAGATTAAGCATGTAAAACAGAATGGACAGCAAGATATTACCTTTGAAGAACCTTTCTTCGAGTGCTCCTCTCCCACGATCACGATCTCAGCAACAGGAATTCCAACGTATGAAGACACGACCACCGGATCTTCTCCGTTGTTCTCTAGGTGAGGGAGGAATGTGGGTTCCCTTTAGGAGAGGTGAGGTTTTTGTGAGAGATGTGTGTTTTGGAACTCTTCCAACAACACAACAAGAGAGGGCTTATAATTCTATGAAAAAAACTTGACCTAGTTGCATCTCATGCAACCATATATATAGGGGATTGGGATGGAAATGAACATCCTACCCCTCATTTATTCTCTCTTTAGTACATAGTTTATATATGAATCTAATTCACATTAAAACTATATATTATATCAATTATATCATATATAATTGATATAACTCCTCATGTATGAAATTGAACACTTCAATTTCACTCCTAACTTTATACCCTCAATATTACCATATTGAGCCAACGGAGGGATCTAATGGACCTACAGATCATGAGCTCCAATGATGTGAGATTAACTGATCAAACTCTTTGATCCAGTTAATCAATATTCATTAACTACAAGTCACTCCACTATAGACTTGTAGTTGCACTCTCCTCACTATAGATATTATTGTGTCTACTGATATAGTCATTACCCATGAGTCGACCCTTCACAGGTTGTTCGTAATCACAGCTGGGTCAAATTACCATTTTATCCCTGTGATTACCTCTTTTGTTCCTTAAACACCACCGATCCTCTAATGAACAACAAGTCTAAGGTCCTACCTTGGACTCATACTCTCATAGAGGCGGGGCCCGTTGTTCAAGACACGAGTCGGTTCTTAAGGAACAACCTATCTAATTCCTCGGTGAGAGGAATGAGTGAATTTCATCTTGCACAGCTTAAGTTCCCAACTACCTACGAGGTTCTCGTCACGAGAGAAGGTAGGCTTATTGAGTCGACCACAGCCACTCTCACCCATACTAGCCTGAAGGACAAACCCCTATAAGCGAAGTTCTTAACTTGCTCGGGATTCGTGTCGAGTCACTAATGACCATCTATAAATTACTAGTCTTATCCTCATTAACGGTGTTACACTTTGTTAGACTAATAATTTCATGATCCATCTTGTATGAACTCTTCATACAGATGCCCCCACTCGCATTTCAACTACATGAATGAGTTGGATTACCTCATTTGTACTAATTACAAAGTGGGTCGCATCCATGGTGTTACTAGAATAAGGTTTCCAACCTTATTCTTATACCATAGACTATTTAGGTTATAATCTTGAAGTCAACCCAAATAGTATCCACTACACTGATTTCAAGATAAACGTTATAACCTTGGAGCTTAGTTTATTGGATTTATAAAAGCAAGACTGTAATCTTATCAAAACAAATAACATTTTATTTAATTGATCAAAATTACACAAGTTTAGGGCATAAATCCCAACACGAACAACCCCAAAGAGTTATTTAACATGTGACATTCATCCGCTCGAAATGTTATCGAAAGGGCATTTGGTGTATTGAAGGGACGGTGGGCTATCCCTAGTATAGATATGGATGAATGTTTACAGATCGCCGAGACTCTGCTGGCCTATATATTCAAATTCCACTCATTCTTCGACTACCCATCTGAATGGAAATACAAATGTTGCATGCGTATCTTGGGAAGGGAGGCATGATCCTCAATCAATTCCATCATGTTCTCCTTATATGCTAATTTATCTTATTATGCACTTTTGGTTGTATATCAAGCTTTTGAATTGTGTTAATGTATGCATGAACTAATTTCTATATTATTGTTGCTTTTGTATGAATGTGAACTTCCTCAATTTGAAAGAATTGAAGTTTAATTGAAGTGTTACTTGAATAAAGTGGAGTCAATTGCATATAATTAAGTGGATAAAGTGGAGTCAATTGCATATAATTAAGGAAGAGACAAAGATTCTTGAAGAATGAGAGAAAATAAGCAAACATGAAAGCAAAATCTCATATTTTTTTAGTTTTGAATGCAGAATGCAAATGGAACGCAATTGCATAGCACGCAACTACTACACAACTGCTACGCAACTGCGCTACGCAATTGCGTAGCACGCAGATGTGACGACCACAGCCACAGGTACTAGTTATTTATTTTATTTAACGTTCTATCAACCTGTGTGTGTCTAGTTGGATTAGTGAATTTCATCAAGCTCGGTGTTAGGGAGTCTTTGATTTTATTAGTTTAAGGCGAAATATTCTCCGTTAGACAACTATTGATAAAAATTAAAAGAAAAGGAAGTGGCAATGGCACTTTGGTGATTAATGTCTAAATTAGGGTGATAATTAACACTTGGTTTTTGACCTAATTTGTTAGTATTTAAGCTCCTTATCATTGAAAAGTTAAAAGAAACCCTAACCCTAGCCCATCAACATCTTCTCCTCCTCCTTGTATTTTTGCCCTAACCTAAACCCTAAACTCTTTGTGCTGTTGCTCTACCGCCGACCAAGCCCCACGGACTAGCACCTTCACCGCCGGCAAGCCACGATCGGACAGGTTCGACTGATATCGAGTCTTCAGCCGCCGTCGAAGCCGCTTCCTCGCCTGCAACGCAAAAGTCTACGCCGAAGCACCCGACGGCCGGTTCGCACGAAAGACCTCACGCCGGATTTCCACGTGCACCAGCTGCTCACGTCTGCAGCCGAAGCTCCCCAGCCGCCACCGATCGTCGAAACCGCTCCTTTGAAGCCACTCGCGCCGGCGAAACCTCGAGCAGAGACGACTTCACCTGCAGGCCCTCGGACGAACAAGACCCAACCGTCTACACCAGTGGTTGCGCCGGAGATCGAGCGAGGTTCTGCCGCCGCCGAGAGCCCTCACGCAGCCGTTCGCGAGCTGCTCACCCCAGCCGCCGCTGCCATCGATTCATGGATTGCGCCGCTGACTGATCGTGAACGCACCGTCGCCGTCCAGCTTCGCCTCCGATCACCACGCCGCCAAGACTATTTTTTTACGGCGAATGAGTTTACACCGGTGGCGTTTTTTTGTTAAATTTCAGTTTTGAGAAAGAGGGTTATACGTGCCCTATTGGATGTTGAAACGATAAATTGAGAACGTAAGCCACTATTTTGAACACAACTTTCAGGGACCAAGGATGGAGCGGGATTGAAGGTCAAACGTCAAGACAAACTAAGGAGTATTAGGTCTTCGCATTTAACTTGAGGTAAGCAGGGCATGAAATTTTAAGAACGTAATTTAAGTACCCTTACGTTTATGGATTTAGTGAATGCGTGGAGAATGAACTTGGAATTTTGGGTGAATCAGGTTCCACTAAAAGGAGAGTAGTCCAGAAGCTCGGGTTAAGTTTTGGAGTAGAATTCGAATTAAGGTAAGGGACCTTGTACCGAACTTTTCTAATGGGATTGAAGAAAAATGATTTCTCATTATTTCATGCGAATTTAGTTTATACTCTTATATGAGAATATATTGATATTTTGTGAGAATACTTAATATTTTATGTGAGTATGTTGCAGTATTTTAGGTGAGAATATCCTTGTATTTTACGTAAGAAAAATTCAGTATTTTATGTGAGGATATTACGATTATCTCTCGTATGATGAGAATATTTCATGATTACCTACAAAAGTATTATCTCCAAACTGTCTATGAGGAAATGATGATTTGTATATTATGATGATGCTTGAGGCATGTACACTATTGTTATGTTGAATGATGGGACCTCATGCATGTTATGTGTGCCATGAAATGATTTAATGAAAAATGTGGAAATTGATCTCCTGAGTGCATTGTGTGCATGGTCAAACATGCATTAGAGACCCTATGGGTCAAATTACAGGGGTCCATGAGGACTCAATCTATACAGGGTCCATGAGGACTCAAACCATACAGAGTGCATGAGGACTCAAATTATTACAGGGGTCTGTGAGGGACTCAAAATGAAATGACTCAGGATGACCAATTGGCCACTTAAAAGAAAAAGGAAGTCATGTATTATAGTCATGACGATATGAGAAAGTTTTAGGTCCCACATATGTACATTTCGAACAGGTTTAAAAGTCATGATTGCATGTGTTTGCATATCCCAAACCTCGGTAGCGAGGTCACTTACTGGGTATTGTTTTGCAATACTCACCCTTTCTTTTAAAAATGTTTTTCAGGTAAGGCCAAGGACGTGCAGGGCGAGTGACGGAGACACGTTGCCAGAACCATGGGAATAGACATGTCTTCCGCACATTTTCTTTTATAACTGACGTTGTCATTTTTATGTTTTCGAAGTTTAAATTCACTTTCCAGATTTTAAATAGGCCATGTTTAAACTGCTTCTTTTGCGCGTTTTGAAACTTTTAATGGGATCCCTAAAGACAATTTATTTTCAGTGAAGTTCTAAAGATCGTTTTATATCTTTTGGCCTATAAATGCATGCATGTGTGGTAATGTCCCTAAGAGTTTAGTCATAGAAAAGTAGGGGCGTTACAGTTGGTATCAGAGCCCTAGGTTTAAGGGTTCTGTAGACTTGCTTACAGAGTAAGCACAGAGTAGTTCCCATGGTTGAGTAACGCGTTCCGGTCACCGCCAGGTACGTTTTGGTAATTTATATACGAAGTAAATGATTATGATGTAATTATGTTTTGTGAATGTAAATGAATTTAAACCCTAAGGGTGATCCTATCTTATAGTTAGAAAGTAATGAAAACTAAGCTAGAAATTCTCTGCATTGTAGTCTTCGACAAAAAAATGCCACCTAGAGGCCGAGGAGAGGGTAGAGGACGTGGTAGGGGTGGAGGCAAGAGAAAACGTTGACACCCAACCCGAATTACCACCTGGAACAGAGGAGATTACTCCACCCGCGCGCACTCTCCCCAGGACCAACCAGATCGCCGGAGAGAATGCACTGCGCATGCCGCTCGAAGTG
The DNA here is from genome assembly GCA_036507285.1 of Trichosanthes cucumerina. Taxonomy (NCBI): domain Eukaryota; kingdom Viridiplantae; phylum Streptophyta; class Magnoliopsida; order Cucurbitales; family Cucurbitaceae; genus Trichosanthes; species Trichosanthes cucumerina. The sequence goes on along the minus strand of CM071836.1, from coordinate 10,735,599 downwards.
GCGGATCAAGGAAACCCTAATGTCATGACTATGATGGTAGAGGCCATGCACGGACTGGAGTGCGAGCTACGATAGCCACTCTCCACCGCCCAAAATCGTCGGGGCGAACGATGCAACTCGAGTCTCGATATCCGAAGGACTTCGTGAAGTATGATCCCGAGATCTTTTGATGGGTCTTCTAGTGACCCCACCGTGGTCGAATTATGGTTGTCCTCCATTGAGACCATTTTCGATCGATGAACCGCCTCGAAGACCGAGAGGGTGTCCTGTGCAACCTTTATCTTTGAGAGACGACGCTTATTTATGGTGGGAGTCCGCCCGGGAACCATAGTCGCGGTAGGGAAACGATCATATGGAATCTGTTTAAAGAAGCATTCGCGGAAATTTTACCTGCTGCAGCTCGTTCTGAGAAGCAAGCGGAAATTCTTACAACTTAGCGAATGGAGGGCGGTGGAGGTTTATGAGAGAGAATTCACCCGTTTGTCACGCTTTGCCCCGAGCTAGTAGACACAGAGGCAAAGAAAAAGCAGCGTTTCATTATGGGACTAGATGAAAATGTCCGAGGCTTCATACAGCACTAGCACCTCCCGATTATGCCTCCGCAGCGAGAGAGTGGCGGAATTGATTTGGGTGCAGCGCGAGCGCACACGGCAGTAGTGGTTAACCTGGGCGGCCATAGCAAATCATAAGAGGAAATGGGACCAGCCAAATTCAAGCTCGCAGCGTCCCCAGCGTACACCGCATAGACCAGGAAACTTTCGTGCAGGTTTAGGTCAGAAACCACAGGGCAGGACAGGAACTAACAGTGGAGATAAGCCACAATGCAAAGATCTGCGTAAGCACCATTGGGGTAAGTGTTTGGCCCGATCCCGAGTGTGCTTCCGATGTGGGAAAGAAGGGCACAGAGCTAATAGCTGTCCGAGTCAAGCCAGTGCTAGCCAACCTCAGGTTATCAATAGTGGGGCTGCTGCCAAACCCATAATACACCAAGGAAGAGCTTATGCAAGCACAAGTAAGGGCATCCATGGCATGCACTCGGTGGTTACAGTACACTTCCATTACTTGGGCACCTTGCCTTTGTATTATTTGATTCTCGTTCTACACACTCTTTTATTTCTGCATCCTTCGTAAGTCAAGCTGAGTTAGAATTAGAACAGTTACAGTATGCTTTGTCTGTCTCCACTCCTGCGGGGATGAACTTGTTAGCCACCATGAAAGTCAAGGATGGTAGTGTGACCATCGCAGACCATGAATTAACAGTAAACCTAGTAGTCCTAGACATGATTGACTTTGATGTGATATTGGGTATGGACTGGTTAGCGCAGAACCATGCTTGCATTGATTATTTCGGGAAGGAGGTAGTGTTCACTCCCCGCAAACCCAATTCTGAGTTCGAGAGGCACCCTAGCGGGAGTAGGCCTAAGGTAATTCACGCCCTTAAGGCCGTGAAGTTATTACATCGGGGAGCTTGGGGCGTCTTAGCTTGCATACTAGATGCAAGGTGTACGGAAATCTCGGTGTCATCGGTACCAGTGGTAAATGAATTTCCAGACGTCTTCCCCGAGGACCTCCCCGGAGTACCTCCGGTCAGGGAGGTGAATTTTAACATCGGATTGGAGTTGGGGACGACTCTGATATCCAAGGCACCGTACAGAATGACACCGGCAGAGTTGAAAGAATCGAAACTACGATTACAAGACTTCATCGGACAAGGGATTCATACGCCTAGCGCTTTACGCCTTAGAGCCCCAGTGTTGTTTATGAAAAGAAAGACGGGTCCATGCGCTTTGTGTATAGATTACGAGGAGTTGAATAAAGTTACGATCAAGAATAAATACCCTCTTCCTAGAATAGATGATTTGTTCGATCGATTGCGTGGAGCAACAAAGATGTTTTCCAAGATTGATCTCGAGATCGTGCTACCATCGATTGAGAATCAGTGAAGAGGATATTCCTAAGACAAAGATTTAGATCACGTTATGGGCATTACGAGTTCACGGTGATGCCGTTTGGATTGACCAACGCTCTGCGCGCTTTCATGGACTTGATGAACCGCTTATTCAAAGAGTTTCTAGACGCGTTCGTGATTGTGTTTATTGACGATATTCTGATATACTCGAGATGTGATGAAGATCATGAAAGGCACCTGAGAAAAGTTTTACTCACGCTGAGAGGGAATAAGTTATATGCAAAATTTTCCAAGTGCGACTCGCTCGAGGCATGTATCCTTCTTAGGGCATGTGGTGTCCGGTCGAGTCTCTGTTGACCCAAATGAAAGTGGAGGCCGTCACACGTTGGCCTCGTCCGACCACCGCTACGGAGGTACGTAGTTTTCTGGGTCTTGCAGGTTACTATAGACGTTTCGTGCAGGATTTCGCCAAGATAGCCATGCCCATGACTCAGCTGACGCGCAAGGGTAACTCATTTGTTTGGGATGATGCTTGTGAGGCGAGTTTCGGGAGCTCAAGTGTAGATTAGTGTCGGCCCCAGATTCTTACAATCCCAGAGGAGCAGGAGCTTTGTGGTTTCTGGTGATGCTTCTAAGAAAGGTTTGGGCAGTGTACTAATGCAACACGGTAAAGTGATAGCCTATGCATCCCGACAATTGAAGACGCATACGAGAGGAACTATCCAACTCATGACTTGGAACTAGCAGCGATGGTGGGTCTTTGCATTAAAGATCCGGAGACATTACCTTTATGGCGAGAAAAAATTCATTTTTTACAGATCATAAAAATCAAAAGTACTTGTTCACCCGAGAAAGAAAGTGAACATGAGGCAACGCAGATGGTTGGAATTAGTGAAGGATTACGACATAGACATTCAATACCACCCCCGTAAGGCAAATGTCGTGGTCGATGCTCTCGAGAGGAAGCGATTCATACTTCAAACGAGTTCTTGACGAGCGAGAGTTACAGCGAGTTTGCAGTGAAATTGCGATTGCTTAGTAGGAAAGACCACGGCTCGATTAGCTTTCGATTAACGGTACAACCAACTTTGAGGCAACGCATAGTTGAGTCTCGGCAAGGGGACCTCGCTTAGTAGAAAGCTTACGGCGGTAACTACGAGTGAGTTGGCGAGTTTTCACTATCCACGGATGGAGGATTACTATTTCAAGGTCGATTATGTGTGCGATTTACCGACAAACCGCGGCGAAATCTTGGCGAGGCCCATAACTCGCCATTTTCTATGCATCCCGGTAGTACCAAGATGTATCGAGATCTCAAAAGTCGTTGCGGTGGTGCAACATGAAACGCGACGTGGCGAGTTTTTGTCGCAAGTGTTTGACTTGTCGGCAGGTGAAGGCACCTGAGCAGAGGCCCGCGGACTCTGCGGCCATTACATGTGCCCCAGTGGAAATGGGAGGAGATCTCCATGGATTTCATAGTCGGATTGCCTAGAACTTTACGAGGTTACTCAGTAATTTGGGTCATTGTGGACAGATTAACCAAGTCAGCACATTTCATACCAGGGAAACCCACCTATTCTACGGATAAGTGGGCGCAGCTTTACCTGGAAGAGATAGTCCGTCTGCATGGGATTCCAGCCAAGATTATTTCAGACAGGGATCCACGTTTCACCTCCAACTTTTGGAGGAGTTTACAGAAAGCGTTAGGTTCACAGTTGAACTTTAGTACAGCTTTTCATCCACAGACGGATGGGCAGACAGAACGTTTAAACCAGATATTAGAAGACATGTTGCGAGCTTGCACCTTAGACTTTCCAGGTAGTTGGGACACTCATTTGCATTTGATGGAGTTTGCTTATAATAACAGCTACCAGTCGACCATCGGAATGGCTCCATTTGAAGCTCTCTATGGAAAACGTTGCAGAACTCCCGTTTTCTGGGAGGAGGTTGGTGAACGCCAGTTATTGGGTCCAGAGTTAGTACAGGTCACAAATAGTGCGTCATGAGAAGATTAGGGGCGAATGCGGACCGCCCAAGAGCAGAACAAAGAGTTATGCTGAGACACAAGACGAAGGGACCTAGAATTCGATGTTGGGGACCACGTATTTCTTAAGGTGGCCCCAATGAAAGGAATTCTAAGGTTTGGCCGAAAGGGAAGTTAGTCCGCTTCATCCCGGACCATTCGAGATTTTAGAGAGGTTGGTGCGGTGGCCTCTGATTTAGCACTGCCGCTTCTTCCCCGCCGATGGTTCATAACGTGTTTCATGTCTCCATGTTGAGAAAATACGTTCGCACCCGACTCACGTCATAGACTTGAACCATTACGATTAGCGAAAGATTTGAGTTATGGCGAGCGACCTGTGCAGATTGTTGCAAGAGATCAAAAGACCCTCCGTAACCGTGAGATCAACTTAGTTAAAGTGCTATGGCAAAACCACCGCACGGAAGAAGCTACCTGGGAGCGAGAAGAAGAGGTGCGAGCTAGATATCCGGAACTATTCCATGAATAGGAACTTTCGAGGACGAAAGTTCTTAAGGAGGAAGATTGTGACGACCACAACCACGGTACTAGTTATTTATTTTATTTAACGTTCTATCAACCTGTGTGTGTCTAGTTGGGTTAGTGAATTTCATCAAGCTTCGGTGTTAGGGAGTCTTTGATTTTATTAGTTTAAGGCGAAATATTCTCCGTTAGACAACTATTGATAAAAATTAAAAGAAAAGGAAGTGGCAATGGCACTTTGGTGATTAATGTCTAAATTAGGGTGATAATTAACACTTGGTTTTTGACCTAATTTGTTAGTATTTAAGCTCCTTATCATTGAAAAGTTAAAAGAAACCCTAACCCTAGCCCATCAACATCTTCTCCTCCTCCTTGTATTTTTGCCCTAACCTAAACCCTAAACTCTTTGTGCTGTTGCTCTACCGTCGACCAAGCCCCACGGACTAGCACCTTCACCGCCGGCAAGCCACGATCGGACAGGTTCGACTGATATCGAGTCTTCACCGCCGTCGGCCGCCTTCCCGCTGCAACGCAGAAGTCTCACGCAAAGCACCCGGCGGTCGGTTCGCCTGAAAAGACCTCACGCCGGATTTCCGTGCACCACCTCCACGTCTGCGGCCAAGCTCCCACCGCCACCGTCGTCGAAACCGCTCCTTTGAAGCCACTCGCGCCGGCGAAACCTCGAGCAGAGACGACTTCACCTGCAGGCCCTCGGACGAACAAGACCCAACCGTCTACACCAGTGGTTGCGCCGGAGATCGAGCGAGGTTCTGCCGCCGCCGAAAGACCTCACGCAGCCGTTCGCGAGCTGCTCACCCCAGCCGCCATCGCTGCCATCGATTCATGGATTGCGCCGCTGACTGATCGTGAACGCACCGCCGTCGCCGTCCGGCCGCCTCGATCACCACCACAATCGCCGGACTATTTTTCAAAGAAATGAGTTTACAAATAGGTGAGCGTTTTTGTTAAATTTCGATTTGAGAAAGAGGGTTATACGTGCCTATTGGATGTTGAAACGATAAATTGAGAACGTAAGCCACCGCTTTTTGAACACAACTTTCGGGGACCAAGGATGGAGCGGGATTGAAGGTCAAACGTCAAGACAAACTAAGGAGTATTAGGTCTTCGCATTTAACTTGAGGTAAGCAGGGCATGAAATTTTAAAAACGTAATTTAAGTACCCTTACGTTTATGGATTTAGTGAATGCGTGGAGAATGAACTTGGAATTTTGGGTGAATCAGGTTCCACTAAAAGGAGAGTAGTCCAGAAGCTCGGGTTAAGTTTTGGAGTAGAATTCGAATTAAGGTAACGGACCTTGTACCGAACTTTTCTAATGGGATTGAAGAAAAATGATTTCTCATTATTTCATGCGAATTTAGTTTATACTCTTATATGAGAATATATTGATATTTTGTGAGAATACTTAATATTTTATGTGAGTATGTTGCAGTATTTTAGGTGAGAATATCCTTGTATTTTACGTAAGAAAAATTCAGTATTTTATGTGAGGATATTACAGTATCTCGTATGAGAATATTTCATGATTACCTACAAAAGTATTATCTCCAAACTGTCTATGAGGAAATGATGATTTGTATATTATGATGATGCTTGAGGCATGTACACTATTGTTATGTTGAATGATGGGACCTCATGCATGTTATGTGTGCCATGAAATGATTTAATGAAAAATGTGGAAATTGGTCTCCTGAGTGCATTGTGTGCATGGTCAAACATGCATTAGAGACCCTATGGGTCAAATTACAGTGGGTCCATGAGGGACTCAATCTATACAGAGGTGCATGTGAGGACTCAAACCATACAGGAGTGCAGTGGGACTCAAATTATTACAGGGTCCATGAGGGACTCAAAATGAAATGACTCAGGATGACCAATTGGCCACTTAAAAGAAAAAGGAAGTCATGTATTATAGTCATGATGATATGAGAAAGTTTTAGGTCCCACATATGTACATTTCAAACAGTTTAAAAGTCATGATTGCATGTGTTTGCATATCCCAAACCTCAGAGCGAGGTCACTTCTTTGGGTATTGTTTTGCAATACTCACCCTTTCTTTTAAAAATGTTTTTCGTAAGGCCAAGGGCGTGCGGCGAGTGACGGAGACACGTTGCGTAACCATGGGAATAGACATGTCTTCCGCACATTTTCTTTTATAAGCTGATGTTGTCATTTTTATGTTTTCGAAGTTTAAATTCACTTTCCAGATTTTAAATAGGCCATGTTTAAACTGCTTCTTTTGCGCGTTTTGAAACTTTTAATGGGATCCCTAAAGACAATTTGTTTTCAGTGAAGTTCTAAAGATCGTTTTATATCTTTTGGCCTATAAATGCATGCATGTGTGGTAATGTCCCTAAGAGTTTAGTCATAGAAAAGTAGGGGCGTTACAGCAGATCTGGAAAACACAGAAAATCACAGAAAATTTGGGAATTTCGTGATTTTGGGGGATTTTATTTTGATTTTCTCCACAAATTCAACAAGATAAGTTGACTCACCATGATGGAAATCCTAGCATGTAAACCCTATATATTTTGGAGGAAAGAGTCATCAAAGGGGAACTCGTCTTCGGGGGAGATTCCACTTTTTCAATATTAGATTTTTATTCAGTTCTGTAATTTTTTCTCTTCTTAGTTTATGTTGTAGGTCCTCTACTTCTCAACTCGTTCCTCTTCTTCAATCTCATCTCAACGAAAGTTGTTGGTGGAATTGAACTAAGAGCTCAGTTTAGAACTTTTATTTTCGTTTCCTGTATTTTCTTCGTTTTATTACAGAGTTTAGTTTCTACTGTAGTGGTTTTATGACAGAGTTTAGTTCTTCGATTTTCATTCTTGTATTCTCGTCAGTTTGATTTACTTTCTTTCAGTAATACTTTCCGTTGCGAATAATAAAGATTCATTGTTTACTTTCACTTACAAGTATTCTTGATTAAACACAAGGTTCTGTATTAATCTCTTATGCAGCTTACATTAGCAATTTGAAGGTGTTCTCTCGGTTTTTACTAAACTGTAGTAGATCGAGAGAAAGCTTGGAGTTTATGTTTTCGACTGTTATGTTAAAGTTCTCTTTTACTGTTTTATCCATGAAGAGTTAACTTTTCTTAGGGATTCAAGATGTGAATGCCCTAAAAAAAGACAATGAACTCTAAAGCAAGAGCCATTCGAGTAACCTCTAATGAAGTTTACTTTTGGTGAGTTTATTATGGGTAGCCTTAGCCGACAATCTAAAGTCACCCATCAAGCTTTAGCTTGGCACCGAAAGGGTTGAGTTAAAGTGAATTTCTCAAAAGTAATGGAGTAAAAGGGCTTAGACATAAGACCTTAACTTTGACCCTAGGCATAGGGCAAGACTCCAAAACCTTAGAGTTATGTGTACAAACATCTGGGATAGGTTAACCATAGAAATATAGGATTAATCACCCAGTCTCCTAAAGACACTTCTAAGAATGTCGAATGGAAGTAGAACTCAGTTTACTTCATTGGAAGGTGAGATCGAATCACATGGTACTTGCAGAAGCATTGCTTTTGTTGCACCACGCAATTGTGCTGCAATACTGCCCAGCGGTGATGTAACTGCAATGCAAGGCAATTGCATCGAGTTGCGTTGTCTTTCCAATTTAGTGGCATGATCATTTCTTGAATCCCTTACTTTTCTATTGTTTTCATTTCTTCTTACCTTAGTCAAAATCACCCCAAAAACCATCTTTTTATACCCTCGGTTACCTTTCAATTGTAATTTACCAACAATTTGTGTTTTTATCAATTCATTTTATTAAAATCGTTCCCTTGGGTACGATACTCTAGAATACTTCCAGTTTCTTATTACTTTAATTGCGCGTTTTCGCTCCTCAAGTTTTTGGTGTTGTTGCCGGGGAACAACATTTTCAATAAAATTTATTTAGATACACAAATTGTGAGCAAATTGCAATTCGATTGCAATTGCAATTGCAGTTGCAATCTTTCTATAAAAAAAAATCCAGTTCGTGTTTCTATTCTTTTGCAGGTTGAGGAAAGACAATTGCTTGAGATAATAACAAGATGGAAGTAGACATCATGACAGCATTGTGTGCACAAGCGTCATTATTGAGCTACATGATGGAAAATTTGATGATGAGAAATTCCATAACTCCTGCTAACCCTATTCCTTTTATTTCTTGTATTTACTGTAAAGGAAGTCATATATTTGATAATTGTCCTTATAATCCTGATTCTTTATATTATGGACTTCTACCCAGATTTGCAAATCAACATTAGTACCAGTGTTTTCAACAAGAGAAGATGATTCCAAAATAACCTAACATTAAAGAACTTATGGGGGAATACAGGACAAAAAACGATATTGTGACGCCAAACCAAGTCACATCTCCAGGTAGAACAAGTTGCGAATGAATTGCAAAACAAGTCTCAAGGAATCTTGTTTGAAAATATAGAGACTTCAAAATAAGAAGAAAAACAACAATGTGAGGTAGTGACACTTAGAGCTGAAATTGAATATGAAGACCCTGAACTCCTAATAGAAGCACAATGCATCCCAACTCTTGAAAGCACTGGGGAGCCAGAAGAGAGAAAAAAGATTAAAGAAAAATCACCTCTCGAAGAGAAGGAACCACCCAAGAAAGTGGCAGTGAGCTAGACAATTTCAATTCCACAACCAATGACATCTAAGGAGCTTCCGGTACTAGAATGTGCAACTTTCACTTATTGCAACATGCACGAAAGACTAAATGAAGAAGAGTGCAAAAAGGAAAACATGATGGATGACAATTTGCAGGATGTCATACAAATGACAATCTCTACTTCCAAAGGAACATATAAATCTCTTGAGCAAGCAAGACCGATTGTGATGAAAGCACCTCAACTAAGGCTCAAATCTCGTCTATCATTAAGACCAAGGTGCAAAATGAAGGAACATGGTTGCGGTCTACCTACTGGAATAGGATATGTTTATTTTTTTTATTATTATTATAAAAAAACAAAACACAAAAAAAAAAATCCTTATTTCTTTTAATTGAAAAATTATTGGGCAAATTCTGTCTAAGGATGGATCTTGTCTAGGCCGAGGTACTTAAGCTGACCGTCTAGGGAACACCTCTACCTGGGAATTTGCTTAAGAACTTCAAAAATTCGAAAGAAATAAGACAAATAAAAAAGAAGAGAAATTCTTTTCAAGATTGCATGAACTTTTTGACCATTTACTTTTGAGTGAAGATGAAAAGGAGAAAAGGAAATCAAATGACAAAGAATAGAATCAAAATTGCGAGGCAATGCCACTCACAAAGAATTAGGTAAAATCAAAGGACGAGATTGCAAATGGAATGCGATTGAAAGTAGAGAAAAACATCTCACACAAATGGAAGGCAATTGCATAACACGAATAAAGTTTCCAGAACAAGAGGAGCATTGCAAATGAAATATGATGACTGAGCCTCTAATGATAGGGGAAGTTGTTATTTGAACTTGAAAATCTGTCTCTTAAGCCTATAATAGTGTAGATTGTTGTTCGTCCTTGTTCCATGCATCTTATCATGTTGTCTTGATTAACTTTCATGGTGTTTTACCTACTTCAGTATCAACTAGGTTTGATCTCTTCTTTTTGCATGCCCAAGTATGTTTAAAAAAATAAAAAATAAAAACTTAATGAGATTTCTTTGAATATTGTTCTTGTTGAATACCCTTCATAATGAAATTTTAGAGTATGTTCAGTTCATTAAATACTTAGAATTACTACGTTTATTTTTCTCAAACAAACAACTTAATGATTAATTGTCTTTATAAAATACCCAAGTCTCAACCAACCTAAGTTTGTACACCGAATCCCCTTAGGAGAGTCTAGCTTAGATGTTTTGTAAATCACCCTTCTTACCTCATGTGCTATACTCAGTCAATGAGGACATTGACCCATTTAAGTTTGGGGGTGCTTCATGTAATATATGTAATATTACTCGTGTAATAGTATGTTATTGTAACACTACAATTGTAATACTATTATTGTAGTTTTATGTTGTTGTAATTTTATGTTGTTGTAACAACTGCTAGGATTAAAAAAAAAGGGTACTCCTCCTTCCAAAGGTTAACTAAGTAGCCAGGGGCGGTCATGATACCCATGAATTCCTTTACATGAAAGGTTAACATAAGGAAGTGAGTATATGAAAATGACCTTGATGTGATAAGTGCTCGTAGCTAGATACTTTCACCAAAAAGTGTTAGTAAGCTAGAGCGAAGGCACAAATGACAAAAAGGTCCCCGCTTGAAAAAAAAAAGAGAGAAAAAATTCATCCTAGCAGTGAAAAACAAGTTTGGGGGTCATTGTTAGGTGTAAATAGCTTGTTTAGCAACTAAGTGAAACTTGACTAAAGGTAATAGGTAGTATGAATTCAAGGTGAGGTTATGAGAGGAAAGTATTTTGTTTAGGCAAGGAAAACATTGAAGTTGCATGTAGTGGAAGCATTCATGTAAAGTCAAAGTGTTATGAGCATGAGACTTCTCCTGAAAGGCATATTTTTCAAAAGAACTATTCTTAGAATTGGATTTGGCTTGTGTTTATTATTGCTTGAGGACAAGCAATAACTCAAGTTTAGGAGTGTGATAATTCTCATTTATGAGAATTATTTAGCCTTTAAACTTAGTTATACTTGTATGTTTTCTTCATTTCTTTAGGTAAAAGTGGATAAAGTGGAGTCAATTGCATATAATTAAGGAAGAGATAGATTCTTGAAGAATGAGAGAAAATAAGCAAATATGAAAGCAAAATCTCATATTTTTTAGTTTTGAATGCAAAATGCAAATGGAACGCAATTGCATAGCACACAACTGCTACGCAATTGCGTAGCACACAGATCTGGAAAATGCAGATAATCACAGGAAATTCGAGAATTTCGTGATTTTGGGGGATTTTATTTCGATTTTCTCCATAAATTCAGCAAGATAAGTTGACCCACCATGATGGAAACCCTAGCATGTAAACCCTATATATTTTGGAGGAGGGAGTCGTCAAAGGGGAACTCGTCTTCGAGGGAGAATCCACTTTTTCAGTTTTGGGGTTTTGTTCAGTTCTGTAATTTTTTCTCTTTCTTAGTTTATGTTGTAGCTCCTTCTACTTCTCAACTCGCTCCTCTTCTTCAATCTCATCTCAACGAAAATTGTTGGTGGAGTTGAACTAAGAGCTCGGTTTAGAAGTTTTATTTTCGTTTCCTATCTTTTCTTCGTTTTATTATAGAGTTTAGTTTCTGTTGTAGTGGTTTTATTACAAAGTTTAGTTCCTTCGATTTTCATTCTTGTATTCCCATCAGTTTGATTTACTTTCTTTTAGTAATACTTTTCGTTGCGAATAATAAAGATTAACTGTTTCCTTTCACTTACAAATATTTTCGGTTAAACGCAAGGTTCTGTATTAATCTCTTCTGCAACTTACATTAATAATATGAACTTGTTCTCTCGGTTCTTGCTAAACTGTGGTAGATCGAGAGAAAGCTTAGAGTTTATGTTTTCGACTGTTATGTTAAAGTTCTCTTTTACTGTTTTATCCATGAGAAGTTAACTTTCTTTAGGGATTCAAGATGTGAATGCCCTGAGGAAAGACAATGAACTCCAAAGCAAGAGTCATTCAACTAACCTCTAATGAAGTTTACTTTTGGTGAGTTTATTGCGGGTAGCCTTAGCCGACCATTTAAAGTTACCCATCAAGCTTTAGCTTGGCACTGAAAGGGTTGAGCTAAAGTGAATTTCCCAAAAGTAATGGAGTAAAAGGGCTTAGACATAAGACCTTAACTTTGACCCTAGGCATAGGGCAAGACTCCAAAACCTTAGAGTTATGTGTACAAACATCTGGGATAGGTTAACCATAGAAATATAGGATTAATCACCCAGTCTCCTAAAGACACTTCTGAGAAGGTCGAATGGGAGTAGAACTCGGTTTACTTCATTGGAAGGTGAGATCGAATTACATTGTACTTATAGAAGCATTGCCTTTACCACACCACACAATTGCGTTGCTATACTGCGCAACGGTGATGTAAATGAAATTCAAGGCAATGACATCGGGTTGCGTTGTCTTTCCAATCTAGTGGTACGATCATTTCTTGAATCCCTTACTTTTCTATTGTTTTCATTTCTTCTTACCTTAGTCAAAATCACCCTAAAAACCATCTTTTTATACCCTCGGTTACCTTTCAATTGTAATTTGCCAACAATTTGTGTTTTTCTCAATTCATTTTATTAAAATCGTTCCCTTGGGTACGATACTCTGAAATACTTCCAGTTTCTTATTACTTCGATCGCGTGCGCTTGAGCGTTTTCGCTCATCAATAGTGATCTCTATGTTATAAACAAATTAAAGTTATCCATGGTACAAAGCTACAATTGACATAAGGCTCATTATAAAATTTGAATGGAATAAAATATCTAAAAGAACATGGTACAAAATTGGAGTTAAATTATACTCCTAATGCAGCTTTCTGATTCTCATGCTTCAAAACACTGCACCCCAAACACAGTTTTCTGATTCCCAAGCTTTAGAATACTGTCCCCCAAATACAGTTTTCTGATTCCTAGACTTCAGAACACTGACCCCCAAACATAGTTTTTCTGATTTCCAGGATTCAAAACCCCCCAACAACCCCTCAGGCTTCTAATTCTGAACCTGCACATCAAACAATCCCTTAAGAGTGACTTTTAGATTTGACTTATATCAAACTTGCAACTAACAAAATTTTTAAATTCTTTTTTTTAGTTCTTTTATATCTTATGATTCTTATCTACAACAAAAGTTATTTTTAAATATTATTCTTTACAATTATCTGATCTCATCATTGTTATTTTTAAATTTAATTGTTGCTTCTATTTTATTTCTCTTATTTTTTCTTTATTTAAGCTAAAATTATATTTTGTTTGATTTTTTATAAAAATTATTTTTTCTTGATATTTTATCAAATTATAAAAAAAGTAAACCAAATATTGTAATTTAAATTATATACAATTTTACTTAACTATCTCATAAAAAAATTCGAAGCTAAATATTAATACAAGCTCATGCTTAATTAAAATATACGTTTATTTTGTCATTATAGTTATTTCCGAATAATTTAATATTAATTTACCAAACACTATAACTTAACTTTTCATTTTTAAAGTTGTAACTTCAAATGACAACTAATTTTCTTAAAAGTAAAGTTGATAACAATTATTTTAAAAGCTAATTGCTATCAATAATCCAAAACTAAGCCTAAATTGAGAGGTAGAACAATTTTTTTATGGTTGGCACAAGTATAACTCAATTTTAATTAAAATATACGTTTATTTTGTCATTATAGTTATTTCCGAATAATTTAATATTAATTTACCAAACACTATAACTTAACTTTTCATTTTTAAAGTTGTAACTTCAAATGACAACTAATTTTCTTAAAAGTAAAGTTGATAACAATTATTTTAAAAGCTAATTGCTATCAATAATCCAAAACTAAGCCTAAATTGAGAGGTAGAACAATTTTTTTATGGTTGGCACAAGTATAACTCAATTTTCATGTGATTACCTACCTATCAGTTGTTACCAAATTTTGGATAGGAGGACACACCTAACCTTCACGTGACAATGACGGTAAATTTGTATCTCTAGGAGAATAACGCAGTCTGCAAGACAAGGAAAATCTGGACACCGGTGTGGTGTAGGGCACACTGACTTCGATGCTTAAGTTAGAGAGAGTTTCAGAGAGAATTTAAGAGTTCTAAAAGTTGTGGTGGTTGGAATGAATTTCCCCGCCTATCCTCTCCTGAGAGAGCTTAAATAACTCCTCACTAGAGTTATTTGTGGGCTTCCATTGCTTAATAGGGAACGACCGAATTATTGGGCTGGAATAGGGCCTTCAAGCCATGAGGGATTGAGGCAAGGCCCAAAAGGGGGCCTTGCCATCTGGTCGCCCTTAGCCTCCCAAGCATGTTTCTTCGTCTCATTTCGCTTTGAGTCTATCTCTGTCGATTTCGGTTCGTTTTGACTTCATATTAGGCTTCTTTCCTCGTTCGACCCTTCGCAACCCTTTAGCCAGCATGTTGTCGTTAGTATAATTTCACCCATAACACTATCTAAAAATTAAAAGGTTGAAATCCTTCACAGTTGGTTGAATTAAAAAAAGGTTAAGAAACACTTTTGGTCTCAAAATTTTTATAAAGCAACAATTTAGTTTTTGAACTTTAATTTGAAGCAATATAATCCCTGAACTTTAATATGTAATAATTTAGTGACTATATTTTTAAAATTATATCAATTTAATTCCTACCATGAAAAAATTCTATCGAAATTATCAATTTTCATTATGTAGCATATTTATATAGTTTATAAATACATTTGGTCCCGAATCAATTTCTCAATTTACCTATATACAAATTTTTATTAAATCGTAACAATATTTTTTATAATAAGAATAAATTATTATAAAATTGAAAGTATACGAGACTAAATTGCTAAAAAAATATATATAGATAACTCATTACAAACTAAAATTTGGACAGTAAAAGTTCAAGAGCTAGAAATGTTTTTTACTTTAAAAAGAAAAAAAAGGAGAAAACGAATATTTTTTTTTGTTGCATCGGCAAACATTATTCTCTATCTCTAATATGAATTTAAAATCGGAAAAAGTTAATGAAAATTAACGAATCTTTTTGAAGATTGATGAATCTATTGACGAACATATACGCTCGTTGAATTCCCAAAATGTGCTCTAATTTGCCCACAGTGTCGTCCAAAGCAAAGGGATTGGGTACTCAGCTTTAATTTTTATAGTTAGGAGCCTTGAGCGTAGACTTCAAAAACGACCAAAATCTATGCTCTTGCTTGACTCGTCTTCACAATCGTTTCCTCTAGATTGAAGAAGACGAAACCATTGACAAACCAGCGTAGCCCACTTGACTTTTCATCATTCCCTCTCCTTCTGCTCTGACCCAATGGCTTACAGAGCTTTAAATGTTGAAAACAAGTCAATTCCACTCTCTTAATCAGCAATCCCTTTCCCCCTCTTCTCGCCGTCTCCCCCAAATTTCTTGGACTGCTCGATTTGCCAGATGGGTATCTTCTCAAAGCAAAAAATCTGGAGAACTGGAACGACCCATGATGATTCGATGGGTTTTAATGGGGTTTCTGTAGCGAGCAAGAGGAAATGGACCCGTTTCATGCCCCTGTTTGTGGCGATGGTGGTCATAGCAGAGATCGCTTCTCTGAGTCGGCTTGACATGGCGAAAAATGCGGCTATGGTGGATTCTTGGGTCGACTTGTTCTATGGATCGCCGCTTTTGCGAGAGGGAACTGAAGGTGTTAGTAAAATGGGAACTAGAATGTCCATTGATGATGGAGAAATTGGTTCAGTTAGCTGTGAGGAGTGGCTGGAGAAGGAGGATTTTGTGGAGTATTCTAGGGACTTCAAAAGGGATCCTGTTTTGGTTTCTGGTTCCGAGAAGGTTCTTTCTATCTCTCTCCTTTTGTGAATCTTCGTAGCTTGGAGTTTTGATTTTGGTTGTCTTTTGGTAGTCTTTTGGCTTGTAGAAGTATATGGTTAGTCAGATCATGTATTTGCAATTCAAGTATAAACTCTTGTAAGAGTTGCTTAGTTAATCATTATGCAGATGACTTTATACTTATCTCACTTTCTAATTGTTTGCCAATGTTGTTAGATCTCTTACTGCAAATGGGAATTTATTGTATGTGTTTTGATATGCTTCTCCTGTGATGGGTCACGACTCTAATGACCTCTTTCAGTTGCCTAGTGGAGATTTTTGGGCATTGATTGCCATATGTTTTTGAAATTTCCTACTCATTTTTCTTTTATTTTCTTTTTCGGGTGAGGTGTGGAAAGATCATATAGATGTATTATTGGGGAAGTGGGTTATAGTTAATCCCTTGGCTTTTGCAAACTAGCTGCTCTATACATACTTGGTGGAAATCAATGAATGAATGAATAAAAGATAATTTTTTCCTGTGTTGGTAGGTAGTAAACTGGATTCTAATTCTTCTTCAGTTTCAAGTTCCTATAAATTGCTCTAGTTTTTAAAACCTTTACCCTTTCGCGATTTTTCATAGGAGTGGAGAACTTGTGATGTGGGATGCCAGTTTGGATTTAATCCTGGTCAGCAACCTGATGCTGTATTGGGGTCACCTCAACAAGGTAGAGTTGATAGCGTACTTCGATCAATGGAATCATCACATTACTATCCAGAGAATAATATTGCCATGGCGAGACGGTGGGTAAGCCTAACTGATATGATGGATTATTATAGTTTAGGCCCCGTTTGGTAACCATTTGGTTTTTGAAAATTATACTTCTTTTTTTCACAATTTCTCTACATCCTCTCTACAATGGTTTCCTTTTTTCTTGACCGTTTAAGTTTCTAGCCAAATTTCAAAAACAAAAACAAGTTTTTAAAAACTACTTTTTTTTAGTTTTCAAAAGTTAGCTTGGTTTTTAAAAACATAGGTACAAAATAGATAAGAAAATATAGAAACTCATTGGTAGAAGTAGTATTTTTAGGCTTAATTTTCAAAAACCAAAACCAAAAAACCAAATAGTTATCAAACGAGGCCTTAGAGAACTGCTTTCCATTTTGCCTGACTGTTGTAATTCTTGCAAATTCTAGTTTAAGTTTCTAAAACTGCACCTCAATGATAATAGTAGCTTTATTGTTCTCGTTATGATGGCTAGAACATCTCATTGCTGGTCTTGGTACATGTTTTTTCCATTTGAAACTGATAGTGCTAAGCAAAAATTGGTAGTATTTCTGTAAATGATTGATTACAATTTACAAAATGCAGCAACCAGGGAGGAATATTCGCTTCTTGCCAAGGTTATAGGGAATTCGAGACTCCTGCACTCTCCCAATTCTAGTTCAAATTACATCCTACCCCCTTCGGCCTTTCCGATCTTCCCTCCTTTTTCCAATTCAATCTTAGTTTATCAACTAACTCACTCGAGCCTACTTACTAAATTAGTGGCTTGCTCACATCAATTAACATGCAGTGACGTACCAAACTGTCACCATCCACTTCATAGGTATCCCTCCACTTTTGGGGCTTGCCCAACATCTCCTTGCTATTCCACAAGAAGTTACCGATAAGTCTTCAGATTATATGATTCAAGTAAATTAACTGGTTCCTTAACCCTGTTCAATCTTCATTATCTAGGTCATGGGTCATAATTTTAATTCAAAGCTGTGGTTATTTTCCTTGGACTGAGTGAATCTGAAGGTCCATATATGTGGATTTTCTGAGGTTCTTCCCCATGCTTGCACACCTTCATCTTTTAGTTTGTCTAAGATTGAATAACTACAAATTGAGGATTATTTTGGTCTGTACTTATTTTGACATGTTTTTCTCTGTAAAGACTCTGCTAATGTTGCATTCTTTTTTGTGCTTGTCACATTTCACTCTGCTTTCTATTGGTTGCTTTTAGATGGAGACTTCTTTTATAATTCTATAATTAGTGAACTTTAACTTCTGTAGGAAGGGTTACACTGTGGTTATGACAACTAGTCTATCATCAGATGTTCCTGTTGGATATTTTTCCTGGGCTGAATATGAGATAATGGCACCAGTGCAGCCTAAGACTGAGCCTGCCCTTGCAGCTGCCTTCATTTCAAATTGTGGTGCCCGCAACTTCCGCTTGCAAGCTCTTGATGCACTTGAGAAGCTGAATGTCAAAATTGATTCATATGGCAGTTGCCACAGGAACCACGATGGAAGAGGTGCACTGAAACTTTTACAAGTATTAGTTTTGAAATTTTTACTTTGGTTTATTGAGCGACTTTGTTTGCTAGGGTTTCGTTTTCTTTTTAGTGATAATATTATTGACAACTATCTTGATTGAATATTGTTGTTGAAAGTTAGTTCTTGGATGAGTAGCAGATGGGAACTAACATAGTTCTTCCATTTAGACTATTATCTAAAGATAACTGATATCAGTTGTCTTGATGATTTCAAGAATTCCTTCATTTTTTTTTTGTCCTTCCTACCATTCATTGGAAAAAAAAAACCACGATTTCTGACTATTTAATAAAAGAATCCCAGGGAAAACCTTAAAGAAATGGTTTCCTTTTGGAACTGTGGTTAACTAAATCAAGAGGAATTGCCTCTCAGGGGCTGCTGCATTTTTTAAAGTCCCTTTCCCTTTGATAGAGAATTGGGGAGCAATTGGGTTCAAAAGGATGTTTAGGATGAGCTGGTCTTTCTTTTCAACAATATTTCTCCCATCTCTATTGTCCAGCCAGGTCTAAGAGTCTGTTTGGAATGCTTTTCTAAGTGCTTAAAAATACGTTTTTTTCCACTTTTTTAAGCACTTAGAAAGTCATTACAAATAGGCCCTAAATTTGCCCTCACTAATTATTCGTCGTCGTTTTTGGATCTTTTAAATTTTAGCTTCAACTTCCATAGGTTTCTTTTCCACAATATTTCTCCCATCTCTACGTCCATTGAATGCTTTTTTTATTGCAGGGAGTGAGTGGGGCCCAAAGTCCTTAAGCTCCTCTCTTTATCTCTCTTTCTCATTTGTTGGTGTCCTCATCCAATTCAGCTCTTCAGTTCCCCCTTTGTAGAATTTGGAAGGTAAATACCTGTAAAGGTCTTTGCACTTTTTTTATTTTTTTATTTTTTTTTATTTGTTCACTTTTCTCAACTTGATTGGTAACCATAACCAGTAGAGGTTTAATTCCATGGATCTCATTCAGAAAAGGAAGGTTTCTTTGCGTCTTGAGCCTCAAATGATGTATTTTGGCTCTTCAAGCTTCCCAATATCAATACCATTATTTGATTATCTAGTTGCATTTGGTAGTTGCCGTTTGAAATGTCTTGCTTATTATACTGGGATACGCATAAAAGGCTTAAATAATGTCCCCAACTGGTGTATTTTGTTGTTATTTGAACATGATGTCATGCTCAAAAGTGTTGTCAGTAAGCGATATAGTGACAAGGAGAGTGCTAACTAATTCAGAAATCGAAGAACTTAGGCTATATTTGATAACCATTTGATTTTTAGTTTTTGAAATTAAGCTTATAGATACTATTTTCACCCGCCAACAAGTATGAACTTTGACTAGTTGGTCATAGGTTCGAAGTTCCCCATCCCCAAATGTGGTTGAACTAAAAAAAGATACTATTTTCACCCTGCGTTTTTTTTTTGTTGTTTCGTTATCGATTTGTAAAAATGTTTTCAAAATCCAAGCCAAGTTTTAAAAACTAAAACAAGAAGTTTCTAAAAACTTGTTTTTGTTTTTTTGTGTTTGGCTAAGAGTTTAAATGTTTCTTTAAGAGTAGATGAAAACTATGGTAAAGAAATTGGGAGCAAACAAGCACAATTTTTTAAAACAGAAAACTAAAAATGAAGACACAGTTTGATAACCATTTGGTTTTTGGTTCTTGAAAATTGTGCTTGTTTTCTCACTATTTCTCTACCATGATCTTCATCTTTCTTAAGAAAACATATGAATTATCAGCTGAATTTAAAAGACAAAAACAATTTTTAAAAACTAGTTTTTTTTAAGTTTTCAAAACTTTGCTTGGATTTTAAAATCATAAGTAAAAAGTAGACAACAAAACAAGGAAATCCATAGGTGAAGTAGTGTTTATAAGCTTAATTTTCAAAAATAAAAAACCCGAAACTAAAAACCAAATAGTTATCAAGCGAGACGGAAATCGTTATCAAACATGCCCTTAGTAATCTTTTGCTAGTATTGGGAAGGATACACAACCCAGAGTAGGTGAGGATAAGAGAATTTGGAAGCTAGTACAATCATTTGTGACTAGAACTTTTCATCTTCCAAAGATATTATTTTGTTTTCAATTTTATGGTTCAGATTCTAGTTCTAATATTTTATGCTTTAGATCCTCTTTTTCTTTGTTGGGGGTTAAATTGGAATATGCTTATCCTTGATACTACTGACACAATCCTTCCAAACTAAACTGTTCTTTGATTCATGTTTGCAGTTGACAAAGTCGAAACTTTGAAGCGCTACAAATTCAGCTTAGCTTTTGAGAATTCCAATGAGGAAGATTATGTCACTGAAAAGTTTTTCCAATCTCTTGTTGCAGGTAAGAGGTTCATACCAGGTTTCTCTGATTGATGTTGTTACCAATATTTGTAAGACACGTCATTAATTACGCTTGCCTGTTTCTGAGTTTTATATTTGACTTCATAAAAATTTTCCCTGCACATAGAGTTTCCATTAGACAATTAGCCTTTATGGGCGTTTTGTTCTTTTCGATGTTGTAACTTGACCATACTGACAAAACTGACTGAGATCAAACTGAACCAATTGAAACTGCAAAGTCTATCTACATCGGATCAACCAACTATCTTTTAGTTATACGACTGACAAGTAAAGTTTGCTGTCTGAACGTCGCATTGGTCTTGGTCAGTTTTGTCGGTTTTTATTTTGGCTTGCACTCCACCTCTAGGGTTAGCTGCCTTTTAATTCTTTTAGACCCTCATTTTAGCGCATATTTCTACTTCTGATAGGTATCTCTTTTATTTACTATTAGATAACAAGTTAGAGATTACAAACTATCGACACTCTGACCAATTCGAGAGGGTCAATTGTCTTTCCCAACATTACAAGCTAATTACCACATAAAAACGTACACAATATCTACGAACACAAAGGTATATATAGGAAAGACAAACATAACTGCCCTAATGAGTTCAACTCTCTATTCAAACTTTTAAACATAAAAACTATCTAGAAACTACTTAATAACCCAGAAATGACCTGTTCTAATCCTTATTTGTGAATTTAAACAAATAACCACCCACAAACTCGTTCTAATCCTTACTTGAAACCGAAATTCCTCCTTTGTCCTTCTTGAAATGCACTTTTGTGATTGGAGGTCTTATCATACTTTTAAAAAACTCAAAGTTGGAAAACTGAGAAGGAGCGAACTCCTCGATATTTGTTGCGCTATGTCATAGTTTGCATGCCACATTCACTGTGTTGTAGGGTTTTCGTTAAGAGTACTAATTCAATTATTTTTAGGAACAATTCCTGTGGTGGTTGGCGCTCCAAATATCGGGGAGTTTGCTCCTTCTCCCAATTCATTTTTGCATATTAAGGAATTTTCCGATGTTGAGTCGATTGCCAAGTCCATGAAATACCTTGCTGAAAATCCCAAAATGTACAATCAATCGCTAAGGTACTTGGAGCACAGTTATCGGTCGTTTAATTTCTTCCATTTCAATATGATATGGACTCATTTGTTTCTCACTCCATCTCCTGATGAAGATTTGGCTGTCTTATCTTTTAGATGGAAGTATGATGGTCCATCTGATTCTTTCAAGGCCCTTGTAGATATGGCAGCAGTACACTCATCATGCCGCCTTTGCATCCACTTGGCGACCATCATCCACGAGAAAGAAGAAAACAGTCCCGGGTTCAAGAAACGACCGTGCAAGTGCTCTCGAGGCTCTGAAACTGTGTATCATTTATACGTAAGGGAGAGAGGGAGGTTTGAAATGCAATCCATTTTCTTGAGGTAACTTTTAAAGTCCAAACACAGTTATCTTTTCAAAAGGTCTCTTTTAGGAGAAACCAAATCACTCCGTCTCGACAATGGCAGGTCAGGAAATTTGACATTGGAGGCTTTAGAATCAACGGTACTCGAAAAGTTCAATTCTTTAAAACACGTACCGATTTGGAAGCCAGAACGACCTGAAAGCATAAGAGGAAGAGATGAGCTAAAAATATACAGAATGTATCCTGTTGGGTTGACTCAAAGGCAGGCTTTATATTCATTCAGATTCAAAGGTAATGATGATTTCAGAACTCACATAGAGAAACACCCTTGTGCAAAGATGGAAATCATATTTGTCTGAATCTAGAGCTTTCATATTCCGAGCGCATCCGATATGCGAATTTACTCGGTCTTCAGACATGTAATTTGTATAACGTAGTTGTTGAACTAATGTAAGTTTAGAGTGCAATGAGATGAGAGAAATTCCCCAGTCATGGCTGCTCAATGGGCTTCCCTTTGATCTGCTAATGACAGATCATGCGCCATTGTTGTAAATGTTGAGAACAGAATTGGCCTTTGTGGGCGTAATTGCGTATTAGGATGATGGCTAGATGAATCTAGCCAATTCCACGAACAATTCTTCAGTTATTTTCTCAGCTTTCTTTTGGGCTTTTAATCGAATAGTTGGGACTGTAACATATGTACATATTGGATACTTGAACAAACTAAATTTGGGTTTAGAAGTTGGTATAATCTGTGTTGGAGAGCTACATATGCTAACTTTGAAACTATCAATATTTCAAGGCAAGGCAGTGTTTTGTTTTTAGGTGGCTAAAATCCGTTTGATAATCATTTGGTTTTTGAAAATTAAGCTTATCAATACTATTTCAACCTACTAATTTTCTTGTTTTGTTATCTACTTTTTACCTATATTTTCAAAACCAAGCCAAGTTTTGAAAGCTACTTGCTTATGTTTTTAGAATTTGACTAAAAATTTAAATGTTTTCTTAAAAAATATGAAATCTATTACAGATAAATGATGAGAAAACAAACACAATTTTAAAAAACAAGAAACCAAAAGATTATTAAATGAGACCTAATATTCTAATAACATTGTTATACAAATCACTACTTTTAACCAAGTCATGTTAACAAAACAAACAAAGTTGGTGGTTACGCAAGAATGGATTTTTTTTTTTGTACGAATGACTCATTCTCGCGCACTTCAATGTCATATGACCTACTTTATGAAAATAATGAAAATATGATCCGTTCTGATGTTGCAATGCACACAAATTATCCAGAATGACAGAATGAGGTTGTCTTGCTTGCTCACGCTCTTGAATAGGGTAATGATATCACTACTATTTTTTGTTCTTGCTCTCAGTTGCCACGTCCTAGAGAGTGAGAGCGAGAGCGAGATTGAAGAAGAACAGATTGAAAAGAAAGAAAGAAGATAAAATTAAGTCAGAGAAGAGCGATAATGAAAGCCAGTAAGAGCGAGAGCTAACGAGAACAAGATTAGAGAAAAAAAGATTGAAAAGAAAGAAAGAAGATAAAATTAAGTCAGAGAAGAACAAGAGCAAGGGTCAACGAGAGCGAGATTGAAGAAGAAAAGATTGAAAAAAACAAAAGAAAGAAGATAAAATTAAGTCAGAAGAGAGTGAGAAAAAGGTGAGAGTATGAAATTAGCGAGAGCAAAAGTACGTTGCACTTATGGTAATTTGGATGAGTTTCTCGGAGTATGAAAAAGGTCATATGTCATTAATTTCATAATGTAGATCATATGCCATTAATTTCAGAATGCAGGTCAAATGACATTGAAGCGTGCAAAAAGATACCATATGTACAAATACCCCGTCAAGAATCTTAAGGAGGTGTTTCACCCACTGTTTCGAAATCAGAATCTTTGGAATCAAAACCCTAAGAGGATTTGAAGCTTGAGAATGAGAAACAATGTTTGGAGTGTAGTATTATGATGCCTAAGAATTAGAAAAAAAAAAAGTGTTTGAGGGTGTAGTGTCCTGGAGTCACGAAATTAAAAAATAGTGTTTGGGGTGTAGTACTTAGACTCTGGGTTGTGCAGTTTTCATTTTTCTTTTTTTTTTCCTTTGCTACTTTGTTCTCATTTTTTTATTTCTTTCTTATTTTCTACTGGAGCTCTCATTAGTTATAGGACCCCTTGGGTTAGTCGAGCCATTTTTTTAAGGATTAAGGATTAGAACTGTTATGGGTGAAATTGGATCAACAATGAACGGGCTGGTTAAAGGGCTACAACGAAAGGCCGAACGAGGAAAGAAGTCCAATATGAAGTCCGAATGAACCGAAATCGAACAGGGACTGACCCGAGGCGAAAAGGGACGAGAGGGCGTTCATGGGCTTTGGCCCAAGCCTGTGGTCGGCCTCGGCCTAGGCCATGGCCGACCAGATGCAAGGCTCACTTCGGGCCCTTGCATCGGTCCCATTTGATTTGTAGGCCCGGTTCCAACCCACTTCCGACCTTTCCTTTTCCCATTAAGCAACGAAAACCCACGAAAAATCCTAGGGAGGAGTTATTTAAGCTCTTTGAGGATGAGAGAGCGAGGTAAGTTCATTCATACCATCAAAAACTCCCTACAACTCTAAAATTCTCTTGAAACTCTATCTGACTTAAGCATCGGAGTCGGTGTGGCCTATACCACACCGGTGTCCAGGTTTTTCTTGTCTTGTAGGCTGCGTTCTTCCCCCAAGAATTATAAATTTACCGTCGTTGTCACGTGGAGGTCAGGTGCATTCTCCTGTCCAAAATTTGGCAACAACAAAAACCAATAATCTACTAACTCCATGACAACTACACCAAGTACGAACCTATGGAGGCTAGAAAAGGAAAATAACATTGTCCCTTGCATCTATCTTGGTGGGTGTTTCTTGAGTCATTTATCTGTTTACAATAAGCGCATTCTCTCTCTATGAAAGGATCACATGCGACGACATTGTATGCGTTACAGGCGTACTCCGCCTCCACTAGTGTGGTTTACGACTTGTAAATTAACTGTCCCACTGAATGAATTAATTTGGCTATGACATGCATACCATGCCATATAAATCTTGTGCATACGACTAACAAAAACAACATAGTACTTTGTTTCCCCTATAACTCTAGTATGTAAATTAAATTCGGTTTAAATTATAGAGGTATTGTAATGTATGTTCATACTAAAATACAAACGTAGATTTTGATTCGAATACGAGATTTAACCAAGGGCATTTTTGAAAACAAATATTATTCTTTTCATATAAAAATTGGTGAGGTTTATTCTTTTTAAGAACAGTGTAATTTATGTCATTTAACCAAGACCATTATAGGATAAAATAAAAAAAAAATGTACAAAGAAAACAAACTATGTATATGACAAATAATAGTGTAAGCACATCTTCTTTTTTCAATTTGGCAAAAACTTGTGACATTCTAAAAAAGGGCTAACTACACAAATAACCATATTTTAATTCTCATCTTAAAAAAAATGGCCAAACGTTTCTATCTTTTTAAAAATGGCCAGATAATTATTTAGAATTATAATTAGTAATTATTAAATGACTGAACGAGCCCTAACAATTTTATTGACTAAGATTCCTTGATTATACGGTAGTTATATTTAATTTGATTTCAAAATATAGAATAAACAGAATTCGTAAAATTTAAATTAAACTACTATAAATTCTTAAAGATAAATGGAACAAAATCTTCCTAATATGAAAAAAAAATACACAGTAATTGAAAATACGATTATATAAAAAAAAGAAAAAAACTATAACAGTAATTAACCAACCAATAATATCACATGAAAACTTATAGTAAAACTGAAAATACTATTTGAAGAGAAAAATATATGATTCTAGAAGATTCCCTAATTATCATGTAATTATATTAAATTTGAAACCAAAATCTAAAATAGAACAGATAAAACTGATTATCTAAATAAGAAAAAATGTTACAGTTCATTATCTAAAATTTAAATAAAAATTTCAAAATTATTAACGATAATTTAAACAAAACGAAAGTATTGTTAAAAAAACCTCAAAATTAAAATAAATAATGAGTTATCATTCGTTACAATAAAAACTAAAACTAAAAAACATTATTTGGAGAGAGAAATGCTTTCAAAGCCAATCAAAGATCTATTCCTAGTATTTTCCTTTTTTCTTCGCTTCCTCACAAAATTTCAACTGATTTCCAAACTTCAAAACTCCTGGGATCATTGAACTCATCTTATGTATTCGTAAAGCTTGAAATCTCGTTAAACAGGTGCATTCCTAGGCTAGTCTAACAAAAAGGATAAAAAATACTCACTCTTTCTTCATTTAAAATTGAAAATTTTCCTTCTATTTGTAAATCAAGAAACTCAGGTATAAGAAAAGTAAGAAACTAATTTTAGTTTGGCTCCAATGGAAGAATAATCCCGTCGAGCAAAAATACAGGATACGAGAAGGAGGAGACAAACAACAAAAACCTTTGACACAAAAATTAATGAATTTACAAAATATATTTTAAAAATATTATCCGATCCTTAAGAAAGATACATGATATAAATATATTCAATAATAAATAGATTCTATTTTTTATTTAATGTTTTAAATTAGGTATTTTTTTATTGAGGTTAAAATATGTTGAATTAACGATGATAAAGGAACGAGATATACATAAGTAACTAAATTTTATGTTAATTAATTTTATTTTAAATGTTAGATAAACCAAAACATACAAAAGGATGGATCTAGGGGGAGATATACATTGATACTCTATGCGGAACATATGAATCAAAAGATAGCACAGATGATACATCTTTAACATATGGTAAAATAACATTCAACCTTCACCCTAGTCGACAAAAAAAAAATGATCTTGAAAACTCAAGACTCTTTAAGAACTTCTCTTTTGATTACAAAATTAGACTTAGGTTGAATTTCCAGACTAAATTGTTTTTAACATAATTTTGTTAAATGCGTAGACTAAATCCTTAGTATTTTAGGATTATTGAAAGTTTTTTTTTTTTTTTTAAACATTTGACAAGCTAAATTGTTGTTTATAAATTTTTTATATTTAACTATTTTGCTAGTTAATATTTTGAAGTAATATAAACTTGTGCAAATTTCTAACTTGTGAAACATACAATTTAAATAGGTGGTTTGTTCAACCTAACATATCAAGAAAATACAAAAAATCTAAATTATAGAACAACTATTACTATGAATTATATACAAAATAAAAAGTATTTCCTACAATTTTAAAATTTCAACATATAGTACTAGTACACCACCAAAAACCTAAATTATATAGAAACTAAATCATGCATACATAGAAAGACAACATTTGAATTGAGTTAAAAGAATAACGTGGAAATACATTGTATATGAATTATATAAAAATTATAAAGTGCTTCTAACGAGTTTGAAATTCAAACATATAATATTAGCACATGACAAAAAATATAAATTACAGTATTACATAATAGCTAAATCATGCATACATAGAAAGACAAAAGTTGAATAATATTAAGAAAAAAAAATATAGGGATACAGATAAAAATGTAATTGAACATTAATGACTCTAAATAATATGAAACATATACAGTGTGTAATTCTATATCAACAATTGAAAACATAATTAGTCATTCAACTTCTACTTCTAATAATAAAAATAGAGAATTTTAGAAAAAATAAGTATACTGTAATTGAACATTAATGACTCCAAATAATATGAAACATATTCAGTGTGTAATTCTATGTCAATAATTGAAAACGCAATTAGTCATTCAACTTCTATTTCTAATAATAATAAAAAAGGAACACAAATGTTATAGATAAAAATCAAACCTGATGTAGAAAAGTAATATATAATATAAAAATTGAATGTGTTTAAAACATAAAAAAAAGGACTAGAAATCAATCCAATATCAGGTTCTGGTCTGCAATTATGTCCTTGCTCACACCGACCACACTTCATAGGCACTCTATTTTCAAATCAAGATACTATATTGTTGCGTAAATTTTGCAATACCGCAAGTGTACGGGTCAAGTTTTAGTATAGTGATTTATGAGTCCAAGTATCGTCCTCGGGAATGGGTTTCTAGATTAATTAAGTACTAAGATACTAATTCTCAAATTTAGCTAAAGCAACAAAACATGAATAGGTGTTTGACGAATAAGACAACCAAACAAACAAACATGTGGAGACACGAATTGATAGAATTAAAGGAAGTGATTTTACAAGTTAATAACCTAACTACACATGCATTGACCTCATGAGATGAATTTATAAACAAAAAGTAAATTACTCAAGAAAACCTCTCGGTTCTTAGTGAGCCTCACACATGCAAGAGAATTCATAGTCTCCATACGAACCTACAACATGCATGCCATTAAGTAACTTATTTAAGTGTTTGCCTAAGAATTCTAAGTCACTCTCGTGCCAGACTACTAAGGGTTTTGACAATTTTGCTCTAATTCAAGCTTTATCTCTCGAGTCCGCTTGAATCAACGAATTAAAGAGTGCAGAGCGAATGGCCAAAAATAAGAACAAAACATGCTTCAATATATTGTAATAAAGTCATAACAAATAAATCAAATCCTACTACAATGTTTAGCTATTCTAAATCACATGAAAAATTAACTAAACAAGTAGAAAACGTCTTCAAACGCTATTACAAATTGAAAGAAAAAGAAATAAACTTAGGTGTCGATGCCGGTCCTTCGTCTCCGAGCTCCCGTCTTCGATCTCGAACCTCCACGAATGCTTTGGCTCCAAAAATTACTTTTTTCTCTCTTCTTACAAGGTGTATTTCGAATTTAGGGCAAAACTCTACCAAATTGTGCTCCCTTTGCTCAAATGCATCATGTTGTATTTATAGAAGGAATAGGTGCAGCGTTACCTTGTTTGTACTACAAAGCGGCCAGATATGGAAATAATCGATGGCGTTGCAACGTTGAGGACAGCGTTGCAACACCGCTACCCTAAGCGCGCCCTCTTATCGATCGGCGTTGCGGCCGCTGCAAGCAAGCGCGGCGTTACGCGCCTACTCGCGACTTCTCTCGTGCGTATGCGCCCTTATCGATATAAGCGTTGCAACGCTATCGGCAGTGGTCTTCAACGCCCTCAAACAGCAAGCATGGCGTTGCAACGCTCTGCATGGCGTTGCAACGCCATCACCTCGGGTCATCATGCTTGGATTGATCCTTTCTCTCCCAAATGGTATTATTTTTAGCTCCAAATAGCCTCGTTTTGATCCCGAGTGATCTAAATTGTCTCCAATAGCTCCGTTTAAGCTCTTAACCTGAAATTGAATGGATTAACCACGTAAAAGTCCTGAAATCATCATAAAACTAGCAATAATTAAGCCTAAGGATAACACATTTTGTGTGCTATCAAACACCCCCAAACTTAAACTTTTTCTAGTCCCGAGCAAAAACAGAGTTAAACATTAGGTTGTTCTTAAACATACATTTGATTCAAGCCTCAAAGATTTAAGAGAAAATTTTGCAATCACAGGAAACACTTAAACATAACACTTCGACAAGTAATTTAAAACTTTTCCTAAGTGTTCCTACGTGTGTGTGTGATTAGCCTATGTTCCCTTCATTTTTACTAAGTCCGGATCAACTTTATTAGGTTCTCCATTCAACTTCCCCCTACACTGGTCTTAATTACTAATCTTTGAGCCTCTCCACATTCAAGAAATAAACAACTTTACTCAGCACTTAATCACTCTTTTGATGCCACCTTTTCTATTTGCTTCTTCTTTTTTTTTTTTTTTTGTGCAAGGACACTAGCTTTCACACATCCACTGCAGGGACTCTTACCTAGAGCACTCGCTCAATGAGTGGCCTAACTGATCACAGTGAAGGTAGCTCTTTTTGTCCTCACGATTTTTTTTCTTTAACAAACATAACAACAAAAACAGACGACAACCCTTTCACATAATGCACATATTATACAGATTATGCACTTCATATTGTCATTCACCCTATCCTGCAGTTTAACTCTCAAATCAGTTCTCAGACCTATCGAGGTGACATCAAACTTCTAAACCAAATAACTTTGTTCTAAGCATTTCAAAACTACATGAACACAGACTATGTGTATAATAGTGCAGGAAAACTCAAGCAAATTTTTAAATTAACTCAAATTCATATCATGTTCTCAGGTTTCAGCAGAATCACAAAGATTTTCAAATAAATCTCATCCTAAGCTATCATGATCATACTCATGTACAGGAACAATCACCAATTCAGCACATACTCAGGACAGTTATAATAGATAAACAACATCCCACCCCCAAACTTAAACTAAACATTGTCCCCAATGTTTGTAGAAATAAGCATGAGGTAAGTATAAGGGTATAAGTGAACGATACTGTCCTGGGTGGTGGAGATCTTTTTGAGTTCCTTGGATAGCAAAGCATGTGTGTTGGAATTCCTCTGAATGAGAGCATGGATTTCAACGAAGAAGGACATCTCCACAACCTACGAAGTAAAACAACAACTAACTAAGAATTGAAAAACAACAAAAACAACTAAAGCAAGCTAAAGACAGGAAAACAAAAGTAAGTAAAGCTTGGGTTGCCTCCCAAGAAGCGCTTTGGTTAACGTCTTTAGCTAGACTGCATACTCCTCAAGTGTGTTTTTCCTTGCTTTGCGCGTGCACGGAGTGATGTGTTCATTTGGCCAATCTGGTCTCTATATTCTTTATTACTGACTCCATGATCGGTCACAATACCGAGATAGATGGTGATCGCATTCTCCCGCTTTGGTTAGGCCGACTTACGGATTCAAATTATGAAGGAGTGCAATGTGTCTTCCGAGATGGTTTCCTCTCTCGATGTAGAAAGCAAGCGTTGTAGGAGGATTCAACACATTTTTGTTGTTAGCATAAGAAAAATTTTCATGATACCTCAAACACGGATTGTAATGTGTTGGGAGGTTATTACGAGTCCGATTGCCTCCATAGTGATTGCTTCATTGTTCGGTAGTGCAATTGCTCCATAGTGGATTCTCCATTGGGTGGGGAGCATTGAGAGGACATCCTGTTTGTGGTGATCCCGCAAAATTATTCGGGCATGAGTGAGAGATGCCATATGAGATCTAAGAGAAGTTACCTCATCCTGTTGATACAATCCAACTCATCGGCTTAGATTTGTCATTGTCATGAGGGCCACCGGTAGTGGCGGTTGACACTTCCTCGAGGAGGCACGTGCTTCCGCAGCACGCCTTTGCCATGAAAGCCCTCCGTGTAGCATCCGAGAATGGTCCTGGTCTTACCTTCTAGTCCATTATAAAATAGCTGTACCTGGAGCCAGTCTGGGTAGCCATGCTGTGGACACCTCCTGAGCATGTCCTTGTACCTTTCACAGGCCTCAAATAACTGCTCTTCCTCTTGCTGCCTAAATGTTCCTATCTCAGTCCTTAACTTTGCAGCTTTAACAGGTGGGAAGAATTTGGTCATGAAGGCTTGGGCCAACTTCTCCCAAGAAGTGATACTCCCGAGGAAGGGACCTAGCCATTCTTTGGCTCTACCTCGCAAAGAAAAAGGAAAGAGAGCGTGGCGAATACTATCGTGAGAGATACCATTCATTTTAAATGTACCACGATTTCCAAAATTTTTTGAAAATGAGAGTTAGGATCTTCTGTGGCTAGGCCTCAAAAGCACCTTCCCTAACCATTTGTATCAACCACATTTTTCGGTTCAAAGTTATTAGCATTGATAGGGGCATGGACTATTCCACTGCTTTCGAAATTAAACACAGTTGGAAATACTCCCTGATAGGTTTAGGGTTGTTGATGAGCTCTGATCGACCATTTCCCGAGGTTCTCGCTCTTCCTTCCCTTAGAGTCTCCTACGAGTCCTCTTAATCTCGGGATCAAAAGGGTGCAAGTCTGCGAGTTCTCCCTTGGGCATACACACTGAGGAACAAAAGAAAGAAATTAGATAAAAAAGAAAAACACAAACAACTAGAAAATAAAATAGAAAATAAAGACATAAGACATAAAAGTTGGGTTGCCTCCCAAGAAGCGCTTTCTTTAACGTCTTTAGCTAGACGGTGACTTATCAGGGCACATAAAATTGTTCGTATTTCTCTAGGCCCTTCTTGCTTGAATCAATGTAACCCTCTAAGTCTAAAATGCTATCTTGCTTTTCATGGGCACCAGAGACATAATTATTTTTGGTATTTTTGTTTAATAAAATGAAAGAACTGAAATCAAAACAAGACTCGTGAGTGTATGACAATTGGTTATCAACAATTAAGGAAATTTACGGAGAATAAAGGGAAGAATACTTTTCAGCCTCTAACCCTATCACCCGGTTTCCTCTGTGGAAGTGATTATAATACCGATGTCTACCTCACTAACCCGATTATGGTGTGTCTCAATCTCCCCCAAACTATCCTCACTATCATGTGAATGCACCCTCCTAGGTGGCACCCTGCTCAAAGGTGGTAAGGATAATAAATTGTTCCCTGTAAGGCCTTAAGGGAAATTACTAGCTGGTTAAGATATTGGGTTCTATCCTGTACTATTTCCCACAGTTCTACCACTTTAGTTTCTAACCTATTCAACCTTTCGAACTCTTCATGAATCAAATTTTTAATTTTCAATTCTAAAGTATATTCCCTCAATTGGTCCATAAGAGAAGATTTTTCTATGGGTTGGTCAAGGTACGAAGAACTATGGTTCCAACTGCCTAGATAACTACCATTACATGAATGTTCATCAATTTCAGGTTACAGAATGGTAAAAATTAGACATATGAGATTCAGAGAAATCATGGTGCACATACCTAGGGTCCCGGGATGGACAATAGAATGGTGGAAAATTGAAATCATGCAAAGTCATGCTTTTAAAATCAGTAATTTCACAACAAGACTTCACACAATAGCAACACAACCAAATGCAGGGGACAAAGACAACAAACAACACATAAAGCTAAAATAAAGTAAATAAGGAAACAACAATCAAACAAATAAAGAAAAACATACAAACAAACTTTAGTCTAAAATTTTAAATTTTCTCCTAATATTAATTAATCTAAATAATCGCCATTGCCCGACAAGGCGCCAAAAACTTGTTGCGTAAATTTTGCAATAACACACCTGTACGGGTCAAGTTTTAGTATAGTGATTTATGAGTTCAAGTATCGTCCTCGGGAATGGGTTTCTAGATTAATTAAGTACTAAGATACTAATTCTCAAATTTAGCTAAAGCAACAAAACATGAATAGGTGTTTGACGAATAAGACAACCAAACAAACAAACATGTGGAGACACAAATTGATAGAATTAAAGGAAGTGATTTTATAAGTTAATAACCTAACTACACATGCATTGACCTCATGAGATGAATTTATAAACAAGAAGTAAATTACTCAAGAAAACCTCTCGGTTCTTATTGAGCCTCACACATGCAATAGAATTCATAGTCTCCATACGAACCTACAACATGCATGGCATTAAGTAACTTCTTTAAGTGTTTGCCTAAGAATTCTAAGTCACTCTCGTGCCAGACTACTAAGGGTTTTGACAATTTTGCTCTAATTCAAGCTTTATCTCTCGAGTCCACTTGAATCAACGAATTAAATAGTGCAGAGCGAATGGCCAAAAATAAGAACAAAACATGCTTCAATATATTGTAATAAAGTCATAACAAATAAATCAAATCCTACTACAATGTTTAGCTATTCTAAATCACATGAAAAATTAACTAAACAAGTAGAAAACGTCTTCGAACGCTATTACAAATTGAAAGAAAGAGAAATAAACTTAGGTGTCGATGCCGGTCCTTCGTCTCCGAGCTCCCGTCTTCGATCTCGAACCTCCACGAATGCTTTGGCTCCAAAAATTACTTTTTTCTCTCTTCTTACAAGGTGTATTTCGAATTTAGGGCAAAACTCTACCAAATTGTGCTCCCTTTGCTCAAATGCATCATGTTGTATTTATAGAAGGAATAGGTGCAGTGTTGCAACGTTGTACCCTAGGCGGCTGACAGATATGGAAATAATCGATGGCGCGGTAACGCCGAGGACAAGCGTTACAACGCCGCTACCCTAAGCGCGCGCCCCTTATCGATCTGGCGTTGTGACGCTGCAAGGCAGCGTTGCAACGCCCTCTGTGCGGCTTCTCATGCGTGCGTCCTTATCGATATAGCGTTGCAACGCTATAGGCAGTGGTCTTCAACGCCCTTAAACAGCAAGCATGGCGTTGCAACGCCATCACCTCGGGTCATCATGCTTGGATTGATCCTTTCTCTCCCAAATGGTATTATTTTTAGCTCCAAATAGCCTCGTTTTGATCCCGAGTGATCCAAATTGTCTCCAATAGCTCCAAGCTCTTAACCTGAAATTGAATGGATTAACCACGTAAAAGTCCTGAAATCATCATAAAACTAGCAATAATTAAGCCTAAGGATAACACATTTTGTGTGCTATCATATATTCTCTTTTTTCGAGACCGACCAATAGAATCCTTGACGTTCAGAGGAATAATTCGATCATTATCTATAGAATAATCCAAATTAGAGACAACAATATTTGATGATAGAAGCTAAATGATCCTGCTCCCCACCATTGTGTCTTAGAGTGATCCAAATTTTTACTTAAATAAGAATGTATTTAAGAAATCTAATTCAAAAATTTTTGAATACTCAACCCACATAACATCCCATCATCAAAAATTATAGTTATACTGGATTTATTCGAACATCCCTATAAACATTCAATTGAGTAATAAATTGATGACTGGAAAGATGAAGTTTTATTATTAACAAAATCACAAAAATGTTGAAAACTGGAATCTAATGAACCAATATATTTGTAACTTCAAATTTTTTGTATCGATTAACTTCATCACATTAAAAGACATTTGAACCTGAAAATGTATCAAACTACAAACTGGAAAATAAGAAACAAAAAACAGTGAAAAAACATAAACAAACTTGAAAATGTGAAGGAATAACTCGAAAAACGAACTAAGAAAAAAACAATGGAGGTACGAAAAAAGGAAATAAATTAAACAATGATTAAAACCTAAAAATGAGAGAGTCAAATTAAAAAAATGAATCTTGAAGAAAAAAATCTTTATAAATCTCGATTTCTAAACAATTTTAAATGGGAATTAAGATTATTCACACGAGATTTCAACCAACGAATGGAAATGAGACACGTGTAAATGAACTTGTATTGTATTGATTTCAGGTAATTGTGAGTACAATCTCTAGTATTTTAATCCTATGATTCTCTCTCCTACGTATGCGCTTGGGTCGAGGGCTGAAACAACTTGTTCTCTAATGTAGATTTGTCTTGAGGGCTTTTCAGCTTGTTCTCAAGTGTGGACTTGTCTTGAAGATTTTGTAGCTTGCTGAAGGTATTCGCTCGTAGCTTGTTGAAGGCCTTCGCTTGTAGTTTGTTGAAGGTCTTCGGCTTATAGCTTGTTGAAGGTCTTCGACTTGTAGCTTGTAGCTTGTTGAAGATCTTCAGCTTGTAGCGTGCTGAAGGTCTTTGGCTTGTAGCTTGTAGCTTGTTGAAGATCTTCAGCTTGTAGCGTGTTGAAGGTTTTCGGCTTGTAACTTGTAGTTTGTTGAAGATCTTCGGCTTGTAGCGTGTTAAAGGTTTTCGGCTTGTAGCTTGTAGCTTGTTGAAGATCTTCGACTTGTAACGTGTTGAAGGTCTTCGGCTTATAGCTTGTAGCTTGTTGAAGATCTTCGACTTGTAGTTTGTAGCTTGTTGAAGATCCTCGGCTTGTAGCGTGTTGAAGGTCTTCGACTTGTAGCTTGTTGAAAGTCTTCGGCTTGCAGCTTGTTGAAGATCTTCGACTTGTAGCTTTTCTCGAGGGATGAAACAACTTGTTCTCAATGTTGAAAACTTCAATGGATTCGTGGTGTGTTCTTGACGATTCCCTTGAAGCGTTTTTCATTCAGACGATGTTTGATCTTCAGAAGCTTCTGCAGATTTCACAGCTTTGTTTCTGAATTCTCTTTGGAGTCTCAAATTTCTGAACTTTGTATGTTTCACTCGAGGGCTACAAAGCTTGTTCTCGAGATTGAAGTTGCAACGGATTCTTTAGATTCAAAGAGGTGTTCTTCAGATTCGAAACAGTGTTCTTCAGATTTGAAGAAGTGTTCTTGATCTTCGAAGCAGTGTTCTTCGGTCTGATCTTTAAGAATGAAAAAAGTCTTCTCGTTTTCGAATTCTCTCTGGAGTCTCCAATTTTTGAACCTTGAAAAGGAAGGAGGGAGGTCTCTATTTATAGAGTTTCTCTGGGTCTCCAGATGGGCTTGAGCCCGTTGGACCGAGGCTGCTCTTTGTTGGGCCAAATCCTTGGGTTGGGCCAGGTTGGCTTCGGGCCAACCATTTTAGGTTGGACCAACCTTTTTGGGCTTGGCGAATTTGGGCTTGATTGATTTTGGGCCTACGTCTCTGGACCGGACTTGGACTTTTGTTAACTGGGCCTTTAATTTAGACTTTTGTCTATCAAATTTTAAGGAACTCAATTGTATAGCCACCAATTTAATTTAGGGATAGCTGCAGATTTAATTAGTCCCTAATTAAATAATTTTGCCATCATTGGGTGACGTGGCAATTTTGGATTCGCCGAAATTTCTATTCCAACAAAGATACTTACTGCAATCTAAATATTTGAAATTACAATTTAGATACACCTTTAATAAACTCGGAGAGAGATTTTTTAAAAAAAAAAAATCGGTCAGTATGTTAGTAAAGATCTGAAAAACGAGAAATTATTAAAAAAAATAATAAAATAAATTTTTTATAAATCTTAATTTTTAAAAGATTTTAAATAAAGATTAAAATACTAACCGCACGTAAATAAGTGAAATTACACTTTGGATACACCTGAAATAAAGTAGGAGATAGGATATTTTTTAAAAAAAGAAAAGAAATCGAGAATGGGTAGAAAGTAAGAGAGAGAATGTTTTTTTTAGAAAAAAATCGAGAATGGGTAGACATACAGGGGAAAATCAGGAATTTAAAAAAAAATGTCACACGTGCACGTCATGTGTGACCATAATTGAAAAAAAAATTCAGATAACCATTTTTAAAAACGATTCATTCTTTTTGGCATATCTAACATTTTCCCTATTCTAATCCATCTCTAATTTCTCTCCTATACAAGTTAAAAAACCCACTATAATTTATTGGGGAGAAATTTACTTATTCAACAACATAATTTAAGCTTCATTATTTTATAAACAATAATAAAAGTCCATTATTATTTTATGCCCAAAATTTGGCAATATTATATCTATGGACCTGATACAGAGGGGAGAAGCTCAATCTATCTTCTTGTAAACATTTGAGGAGAGCTAGCTAGGGTTTATGGAGGTGATTGTGTTTGAATAGAACCATGACAACATGAACAAACTCTCTCTATTTTTATTTTTATTTATTTATTTTTTTCCTATGACAGGAAATGAGAGAGTTTCAAAATAGAGTACTAGCCATAATAATCCATGTTGATGATGATCAAGCTCTCTCTGAAACTTCATGGCATGAGCTTCCATGGTGGAGAGAAAGTTGGACAATCCAATCAAGAAGACAACCAAAAAATGATCTCCCCTGCAGCTTGCTTGAATATTTCTTCTGCCACCATCATCGCTCCGAATTCATCGCAAGCTCCGTTTGTCTGCTTTCGTCGAAAAGAATCGTTTCAAATAATGACTTTGGAATCAACTCAATAGGAATCATTAGATAGACCGTTTGATAACTATTTGGCTTTTGGCTTTTGAAAAAACATATGAATATTGCTTCCACCTATATGTTTCCTTTTTTGTTTTCTACTTTTTTTTTATCTATGTTTTCAAAAATTAAGCAAGTTTTGAAAACTAAAAAAAAAATTTCAAAAACTTGTTTTTGTTTTAAAATTTGACTAAGAATTCAAAAGTTTGTTTAGAAAGATAAAATTCATTGCAGAGAATTGATGAAAAAAAAAACACAATATTCAAAATAAAAGATAAAAAATTAAATAGTTTATCAAATGAAACCTAATATAATATTTTAGGCCCCGTTTGATAATCATTTTGTTTTTGGTTTTTAGTTTTTGAAAGTTAAACTTATTTTCACCTAATTTCTCTAGAATAGACACCATCTCCATTAAGTAAGCATTTGAGCTATTAGCCAAATTCTAAAAACAAAGTCAAGTTTTTTAAAGTTACTTTTTTTAGTTTTCAAAAGTTGGCTTGATTTTTGAAAACATAGATACAAAGTAGATAACAATACTTATAAATTCATTGGTAGAAGTAGAATTTTTAGGTTTAAATTTCAAAAACTAAAAATAAAAAACAAAATGGTTATCAAACGGGAGCTTAGTTTCTTGCTTTTATTTTTCTCAGTTTTTCATCTTTATGGGTAAATTAAAATATACAAAAGAGTGTATAACCTTTTGAGTAATTTTCAATTTGGTTTTAAATATTATACAATTTTACTTTCACCATTTTCTATTAAGAAATTTCAATTAGACCCTTTAACACCATATTTGTAAAAAAAAAAAAAAAATTACTATTTTATAAATATATTTGAATATGTAAACATGTCATTTGGATGTTAATTGATGGATGAACCCCTTAATAAAACAAAATTTTAAGTGACACAAATTTTCTAGCTATTAACCACCTGTAATTTTTTTTAGTACATTAACATCTAGGAGTGTGGGATTCGAACTCATGACATCTTGGTTATAAGTCTTACTTAATACTAGTTGACCTATGCTCTTGTTGGCTATTATAATAGATGTCTTACAAAAGAACATCATTCATAATTTTTAATATATTAAAGAAAAAAGAGAGAATTTTAAAAGATTAAAGATAAATTCAGAATAGCATGGTACATTTATATTTAGTATTTTTAACAATAATTTTGTATTTCTTGAAAAAAAAAAGACACATAATTTTGTTTGGCAATAAACCATTTCTTGTTTCATCATTCATTAAAATTTTAAAACGAAAAAAAAAAATGAAATACAATTCTTCAAAGCAATTACCAAATACAGAAATTTCTAAAAAATTAAAACCTTGGAAAAGAAAAAAAAAAAGGAAAACAAAGATATAGAGAGAGGTTTTCAGACTTACATGGGCTTGAATCATAAAGAAGGTGCGATGAAAATCAGAGGAGACATGAGCCGAAACAACCTCGATCTGATGCTTATCAAGAACATAACAAA
This sequence comes from Trichosanthes cucumerina, assembly GCA_036507285.1. Taxonomy (NCBI): domain Eukaryota; kingdom Viridiplantae; phylum Streptophyta; class Magnoliopsida; order Cucurbitales; family Cucurbitaceae; genus Trichosanthes; species Trichosanthes cucumerina. The sequence goes on along the minus strand of CM071836.1, from coordinate 10,696,498 downwards.
CGGCGGCGAACAGGCCGGGCTTCTTGCCGGAGCAGACGCAGAAATGGGCGTCGCCGCCGCAGATGCTCAACACAAGGTTGGAGGAAGTCCAAGTTTGGAACGCCGTAGTAGTACTAGAGGAGGGCGGCGGCGGTGGAAGAATATTAATAACATTGGCGGTGGCGGCGGCGGCGGAAAGATGAGTAAGTAGAGTGGACGACATGTCGTTATTGGAGGAGGAAGAGGGTTGGTCGGCCAAGAAGGCCTCGCGAGTTGTGGTATTTGAGGTTTGGGAAGGAGGAAAATGAAGAAGCTTGGAGGTTACAGCTGGATTATTGGTGTTGTTTTTGTTGTTTTGGAGCTTTTCAAGCTTTTGGTTATGGAGTTTTTGTAGGGTTTGTTGTAGGGTTTTTATGTAGTTTACTGCTTCGTCCACTATCGTTGATTTGTCTGCCTGCCATTTATGTATACAACATAATTCCAATTCACTCATCAATCCATTAATCTATATATACATAATAAATTATCTAGTTTCATAACCATTTAGTTTTTAAAAATTGTGTTTGTTTTCTTATAATTTATTTATAGTGGTTTTCATCCTAAACAATATTCTGAGGTGCACCAATCTCTATGCATCTTCTTCATTTACACATTAATAAAAAAAAAATAAAAAATAAAATTAAAAACAGTTTGCCACATGACAAATTGTGAATAAGAAAATGAGTGGGTTGCACAAACATGAGTGCAGCCGAGAATGCACCTAAGTTTTTTCTATATTTGAATTCTTAGGTCAAATTCCAAAAACAAAAACACGTTTAAGACCCCTTTGATAACCATTTGTTTTTTATTTTTGAAAATTAAGCCTATAAATACTAGTTCGACTCATGGATTTTCATGTTTTCTTATTTCTAAAAAGTAGATAACAAAATAAAGAAATTTATAGGTGGAAATAGTATATTTATAAGCTTCAATTTCAAAAACCAGATGGTTATCAAATGGAGCCTACACTAGATTAGGTGTCTATTTAGAGTTTTTATAGTCGATTTATTGGGTTTCTATGAACTTATTGTGCATTGTTTAAAAAAATTTATGGACTTATAAGACATAAAATGAAAGGTAGTGTGTATTAAACCCAAGCTTAAATTTGTGTCTAATAAATATGTAGGTTCTTATAAATTGTAGACTATTTCATAGATTTATGAAATACAAAATTAAAAAATTTAGCAGTCTATTAGATATATCATTGATGGTTTAGAGACTACCATTGACTAAAATAATAATCAAATATACCTGAATTCAATATATATATTTCTAAAGTTATTTTATTAGTTTTCAAAATTTAACTATGATTTGAGATTTTAAAATAAAGAAATGGTTTGTAAAGATTTTTTTTTAATTTTTATTAAGCTTTAAGCATAGAAAAGCAAAACAAAATTATTGTCAAACTGAAGAAGAGAATCAAACAAACACTTAAAATTGCATATATATATATATATATTAGTCAAACAAGTCTTTCTTTCCTGCCCTCTTTCAATCTATGAATACTAATTTAGATGTCAAACTGACCTAAAATATATACCATTGATTAAAAAGTTAGAGATTGGAATCTCCCACTTTGCATACTATTAAAATAATAATAATAATAATAAATAACTTAGACTAACAAATTAGAATGACATAAGACCTAGTTTTGTTTTTTTAGCTTCTATTTCATTACAATTTAGCTTTAATTTTTGTAAAAAAAAAAAAATCTTAGTCCAATTTGGAGAAGAGAAGGTAAAAAAAATATTTTTTTTTCTTTTCAGTTTTTAAACTTTTTAGTTATAGTATATATAAAACAATTTTAAGAGTATATATTAAAAAGGAGAATTAGTAAATAAACATAATTTTTTAGAACTTACCACCAAAACAAAACAAACCTAAATGGTTCCTTTTTAAACCCTACTCTTTTTTTCTAAATCTCAAAACATGAAAGTTAGAGAATTCATACCTGTTATCTCTTAATTAAAAAAATGTCTTAACCAATTTGGACTATTTCTAGGTTGGCAAAAAAAAAAAAAAAAAAAAAAAAAAAAAAAAAAACTTAAATTGTCGTTTCAAATTATATGATATCACAACCAATTTCTTCAAATATGCCCCTCAGCGTGAACAAAAATGATGTTGTTCATCAACGATCTCTTTATTTCATTTTCTTTTTTTCTTTTTTTTTTTTTAAAAAAACTTAACCTTAATAAAAAAAATTAAAATACATAGAAAGAAACATGTCCCTTTTCTTTTTCTATTACAAACATGTCATTAGAAACCTCTCCTCATTAATATTAAAAGGCATAATATACAATAAAGAATCCCATATGACTAAAATCGAAGACACACACATACAATAATGTCATTGTTGGCAGCTTTTATGGTTCATCACTCGTTTGAAAACTTGTCTTTATATGAACCAAAAAAAAATAAAAATAAAAAACCTCGTACTAATATAATTAATACCACAATTAAACATGAAGAAAAAGAAAAAAGACATAAAAATTCAAAATTTCAATAATAAGTTATCCTTTTCTTTTCATAAACAATGGATGAGATGAAAAAAAAAAGAAATAAATTGATATAATTTATTTATTTAAAATGAAGTTACCTTAGCAGGAAGGTGAGGAAGCAAAGCATGAAGATTAGAGAACATATTCCTCATCTTCTTCCTCCTTTCTCTCTCCGTCCAAATATGAATCTCATGATCCGATGACTCCGCCGCCTCCCTCTTCCTCCCCACCGCCATCGCTGGCGGTGGCGGTGGTGGTGAGAAGTGGAATTTGGTGGGAGATTTGTTGTTGTCATTGTCGTTGTCATTGCCATTATTGTTGTCATCGTCGACATCGCTGCCGGAGTTGAGGAGGGCCCAAAGGTGGTGGTGGGCAGACATGGCGGAGATGGGTGGTGGTGGTGGCGGCGGCGGCGGGTGGTAAAAGAGGGGGGAAAGAGGGGGTTTATAAGAAAGGTGGGTGGAAATAGAGAGAGGGGGAGAAGTTAGAGAAAAAGCAAAAAATACAATCATAAGAGGATGCCGTTACGGCGCTATAAAACAAAAACGGATACCTCCTTATTATACTCGACCATCGGGACCCACTTTGGACGGTGGCTGGCTTTCTTTTCTTCATTTGTTTCTTTCTCTTTTTCTACTTCAATTGGTTTTTCTCTCTTACTTTTTCCATCATCATCGATTACAAATTAATGGTTATTTACGAGAGTTTTTTTTTTTGGTTCCATCGCACACTAGAATTCGAACTTTTTAGATATAGATACGGAAAAAAATCTAATACTACGGTAGCACCATACTCCATATGTTTACACTATATTTTAACACTAGTGAACCTCACATCATTTATGGTGGATCCCACATCATTTACAAATAGATGCTGACGTATCAAGTAATAAAGGAGAGTAGTATATAAAATTTTACATACTATAGTACTAGAAATTTTTCAATATAAATATATGTACTTACAGTAAAATTAATAAATGAAATATATAATTCAATGGATAAAAGATGTATTATTATTATTTCAAAAGTTGTTGGCTTCGACCCTTTTTTTTAACTTAGGGTGAACTGGTTAAGACTAAGTATTTTAATTTATAAGTTGAGTGTAAGTATAATACTCAATTGGTTCAAATATAAGTAATCTTTCTGATAGGTCAACAATTTATTTGTTTTCTTACTTTTGAAAAAGTTTTCAAAATATAAGCTTACTTTTTAATTATAAAATAATTTTTAAGATTTTTTTTTAATTTGACTAAGAAATTAAAAGTGTTTCTAAAAATGATGAAAAACATATAAAAAACTATGAGAAAATAAATAAATAAATAAATAAATATATATATATATATATTTAGTACAATTAATATAGATATGAAGATTTGAACTTTCGATCTCAAAAGAAGTACATATCAATTATTATGTTCAGGACTTTTGCAAACAAGCATAATTTTTAAAAACATAAAATCTAAAATGAAATGATTATTAAACTTCTAACTTTTTAATCGATAATATAATATTTTAACTAATTGAATCGAGTTAAGCTAAGTTTGCCGTTGATGTTCATGTAGACTTTAAAATTGAGAGGAAAGTGAGTCTACGTCATGGCATCAAACTTGAAGTGGGGTATAAAATTACTTACCATAGAAGTGAAAATCTACTAATAATTGGATGACCCAAATCATTTGATTTTACTAAAAAAATTATTATCAAATATATCAGATAGGGAACTCAGTTGGGACAATAAAATAGTACCCATATATATGAAAAATTTATATTCATTCTTTCTTTTTTGAAAAGGGGAAAAATTAATGCCACAACATACTTGTGATCATAAGCCTTACAAGGCCAACTAATTAATATATGTATGGCTTTGTGAAAAATGCCCAAAAGAATGTGGTAAAAGTAAAATAAAAAATGAAAAATTTTCTTTTGGTTCAACATCATGGTAGAAATTCAAACCGCTAATTTCTTAGTTGAGGAAATAGTGTCTTAAATGTTGGGTTTTGACAATATATTAGAAGGAAAATTGTCCTACATCTAAAAGGTTTAGGAAAGTGATGGGCTCCTGACACTATAAAATGAGTCTATGACTTTGGTTTCAAAGCATCTCAATTAGAAATACTTTAAGCTTGGTGTACTAGCTCTGGTTAAATTCTCTCTTTGTATTCTCTGGTCTGAGAGTGGGAAAAAGGGTGTGAGCAGTATAAGTTTTGGGAGAGTATTTTTGTAATTGGGGTCGGGGAGAGGATTCTATGTGATTGTAACAATTTTTCACATAGTGGAAATTTCTTTCTGTTCGTGGTTTTTTTCTCCAGTTTTGGAGTTTTTCCACATAAATTCTTGTCTCTTATTTTATTGTTTTCTTTTAATTTCTCAGTTATTTCTGCTTATTCTTAGTGGTGAGAGGTTTTTCCCAACATTAAATCGCAAGTTGACAACTGAGATTTTTTCCAAATTCTCATACCCCAAATTGAAAATGGAAGCTAGGAAGATAAGGTTAAAAATTGTTGTTGAGCCATATGGAACGATGAGTTGGTATTCTCACTATTCTACTTCATTGTTTTGTCGTTTCTACTTTTGAAGATTCGACTTTACAAAATTAATAGTAAAATAATTTATTAAATGAGTGTTTAAGGTAGAGCTCTTCTAACTTTATTGAAATTAAAAAGAAAACCAAAAAAAAAAAAAACTTAATACTTTTCTGTATAAATCTAGGGGTGTACAAATAGTCAAGTAACTCGAATAATTCAGACTACCCAACCTAAATAGAAACGGTTGAGTTGAGTTAGTTTTTTTTTTTTTTTCGATTTGGGTTGGGTTAGAAGTTTGGATAATCGAAAAATTCGGTCGGTTCTCGAGTTGAGATTTTTAGGTTCGGGTTGACCCCAACCCAACACAAAATTTTTATTTTTTTATTTTATTTTAATTACATATATATACTTATAAATAAATTATTTATCAATTTTTTATGTTTTTCTTCTAGACTTCTAACAAATGTTAAGATGTTATGAATTTTGAAGTTTGATATTTGAATTTTATGTGATTTTAGTTATTAATTCAAGAAAAAATATTTTAAATAATTAAAAAATTACTAAAAAATAAAAAAATTAACCCGACAACCCAACCCAACGGTTGGGTTGGGTTGAGTTGCTCTTATGAATTGGGTTGGTTGGATTGAAGGAATGACCAACCCAAATTTTTGGATTAGTCCAAAAAATTCCCCTAACCCAACCCAACCCAACTCGATTTATATATGTACACTCCTAATAAATCCAAATTTTATATAGGATCTTTTTTACTCCTTCCATATTTGGAAGAATTCAAGGAAGTTGTTCGATGATATTTTTCCTTATTACTCAATAATATAAATCATACGCTATTAAGATGATTTCATTCATATATTCAAACATATTTTAATTGGTTAAGATATTAACAATCACCTCGTTAAGGTTTAAATTTGCACCCACATTAAAAAAAAACTATGTTTTAATTTTTTTTAAAAAGCGCACACATATTATTTTCTATTAAAAAGTTAGGTTTGTTTGGATTCATTTATAGAAGGTTAATTATTACTCACTTAAAAAGGAAAAGGAAAATGAATCCACGTAGGTTCAGTTGGATTCATTTGGCTCCCTTCATTATTAATGAACCAAATCTATTATTGTATTCATCATTCTATTATGAGTCCATTTAATGACTATTCTGTTTGGTTTTATTTTAAGCATGAGTTTTTAATGAAAATTCTTCGTTCAAATCTTCACAAAATTTCAAAAAAGCCAATAATATACCTATATATACACACACATCCGTTACCATTTTAATATATGTATTTTAAGTTTCATTCCATTTTAGTCGTGGATTTTCAAATGTTGAAATTTAGTCCATGTATTTTGAATAAAACTTAAAATGAGTTTAAAAGTTATTTTTTTTCTTATCGAAATTGGTTAAAATAATAATAACTTTTATGCAAAAAATAATAAATAGGACACAATGTGAACATATTTACAAAATTGATAGAGAAGACTAAATTAACAATAAACTATGATATATTTTTTTATAGAAGTTAACAATAAACTAATATAGTAAAGACCAATTTTAAATTTCATTGAGAGCACAAAGACTAAATTTGGACATTTGAATGTAAAGATATTAAAATAAAATGAAATCCAACTTACAAATGAGGAAAATGGTATTTTAACCAATAAATAATATTTCAAGGGCTAGCTTCTTTTTAGATCTCAATTAACAATAATTTGTCAATTTGATTATAGTTTAGTAGATAAAAAATATCAAGTAACATCTTTTTAAAGTTCAATAATTTAGGATTTGTCTGGTAAACAATCTGAAAACATAACTTTGAAAACAAGAAACTCAATGAAAACAGAGTTGTATTTTATGTTTTCGGATAGGTGTTTGGTAACAAATTTAGAAATTTGATTCTATTTAAAACAGTTGTTTAAAGTGTGTTGTATAATATATTTATAGATCATGAAATTAGTTGTAGTTGCAAAATTAAATATTAGATTGAATATAAGTCATTATTAATTAATTTATGAATATGATTTTTATAATTTTGTAAAATTATTATTTTTTAATATAATATTATATAATTTATAACATATTATATTATACATATTTTAATTTAACAAAGTAAATTGAGTTTATAATTTGAAATACTATATTTATCAAGATTTTTATATTTGTTTAGAATCTGGATACAATAAAAACATAAAAATGTTGTTTTCAGAATTTCTACTGTTTGGATCACAGAATTCGAAAATAGTTTTTGAAAACACATCTGCCAAACGCATATTCAGTAAATCCGAAAACATATAACAAAATTCGGATTGCATACCAAACAGACCCTTAATTTCCCACTCTATAATTGTTGCACTTAAAATAAAATTAACACCAATTATGTTTCTACTTATCTATTTTCGGAACTGGCATGTGACGGTTGAGCTCCTAGCATTAAAAGTTTTGTTTTAATCAAATTGGTCTTTAATATGAAGTTTTAGTTTCATATATATATATATAAACAGATAATCAAACGACCTTTAATTTTGAGGATGAGAATTTTATCGGCTTGATTCACTTGTTTATATTTTATAATTAAAAATGTTATCAAATTTTTAATTAAAAAATTTAGATCGTGTTTGATAACTATTTAATTCTTGAAAATTAAGTTTATAAACACTATGTCCACATTTAAATTTCTTTATTTTATTATTTACTTTTTTAAAAAAAAATTCAAAATCTAAACTAAATTTTATAAAATAAAAAAATAGTTTTCAAAAATTATTTTTAAAAAAGTTTAGTTAAGAATTCAATTGTTTCTCCCAGAAAGGTAAATCCATAGTAAAAAAATGGTAAGAAAACAAATGCAATTTTCATAAATAGAAAATTAGAGACAAAGTCATTATCAAACGAGACCTTAACTCTTATATTTCCAAAGGGTATGGACTAAATTATTAAAAATAAAAATAATGTTAATTAAAATACCAAGAATAAGTTAAATTACCAACTTTAGGTAATGAACTTTTATAGTTATATTTATTTAGTTCTAAACTTAAAAAAAAAGTTTAAGTTACCATCAAGGACTTTGAATGATGATTTTGTGTAGTCTCTCCCGTTAATACTTATAACAAAATAATGATACCACATGCTTATTAATAGATCGATATTGGTTGATTTGACATGATGTGATAGACAAATATCATGAGGAATTAGATAAACTAGATAAAAGTAAGTGTGTGGTTGAGTTTATATAAATGGATATGATACATTTCTCCAAAAAGAAGATATGAAAAGATTGTTTGGATTTAAGGAGTAGCCTTGAATTTATCATGGTTTGTTTATTCTTTAGCCCAAAAATCCTATATCGATCAAATTTAAAATGATTTAGAACTTAAGAATTTATTTTGTTAGGTTTCGTCAAATCACATCACAACATGACTTGATTTTTGAAAACATTGGTAAAAAATAGATAACAAAACAATTAAATCTTTAAGTAAAAATAAAAAAAATCAAATGGTTATCAAACGGATCTAAATTATCCTTCATAATTCATCATCACAAGAGCCCTCATGGATTCATAATTAAGTTGAGAATGCAATTAAAAATTTTCATGGGATGTGGGTTAATTAAATACAACTATAAAAAGATTTGTACCAAATTATAAACAAAATTTTTAATTTAATATTTTTTTTTGGTAAATGTAGAAATAGGGTGGGAAATCTAAAAAAGAAATAGAAGTAGGAGATTTTAATTTTAGAAAGCGCGTTGAACCAAACAAAAATGTTAGTGAACGGTTAAAAGTAAAAAAGAAATAAGGTTTGTTCATTCGTATATTATAGTCGTGAGATTCTTCAAGTTAGGGGAGCGTTACTAAGTAACAAACCTCCTTAATCATTACAACTTTGGAAAATGTATTCTTATATCTTTGTTTTTTCTTTAATACAAAATTCAAATGTCATTTTCGGAGACTCAAACCTAACTTAGATTAAAATATATATCATCGATTAAAAAATCAAAGGTATAAATTCTCACTTCTCATACGTTAAATTAAAAAAAAAAATCAAATGTCATTTTGTCATCCCTAGAATAGCTTAATCGAACAAAATATTAAAATCCTCCACTAAAACGTCAAAAGTTTGAATTCTCACCCTCTCACATTGTTGATGGAAAAATTTGAATTTCTAACATTTTGATGCAACGTATCAATGGAAAAAAAAATCAAGTGTCATTTATCCCTATTGCATACAAATGTTAATATAAAATTTTGAGAAGTTTTGGAAGGGCAATTAGGTTGGTTAAATTAAAGTTAAGGTTAAAATGTAATAATTGAATTCTACATTTAAACCAAAATTATAGGTGATGTTTGTTAATCATTTAGGCCCGTTTGATAACTATTTGGTTTTTGATTTTTTAAACATTAAGTTCAGATATACTACTCTCATCTAAAGATTTTTTTTTTATCTACATTTTACCTTCAAGCCATATTTTAAAAACTATAAAAAGTAGTTTTCAAAAACTTGTTTTTGTTTTTAGAATTTAGCTAAAAATTCAAATGTTTCCTTAAAAAAGATGAAAAACATTGTAGAGAATTTGAGAGAATACAAGCTTAATTTTCAAAAACCAAATGGTTATCAAACACGACCTTAGTTTTCGGTTATTGTTTTTTAAAATTAATTTTCTCATCATTTCTTTACAATGTATCTCATATTTTTAAGAAAACATTTTGAATTCTATCAAACAAGGCCTATTTTTTTAATTAGTTTTCAAAACTTGGCTTCAATTTTAAAAATATTTGCAAAAAGTGAACAACAAACCAAAGAATTCTGTAAGTGGAAGTAATGTTTATAAGCTTAATTTAAATGCTTATCAAACGAGGCTTTAATTAATCTCATTGTGTCTCAAATGATGACGTCTCATCCAAATTTTATAAATTGGAGTATCCCATTAGAGATTGAAGATAGTATCATTCAAAGTCCAAAGAGGTAACTACAAGTGTGCAAACTTATAATTCTCTTAATTAAACCCTTAAAGTGACATAATTGAATTGATTTAGGCCTTCAATTTGAAAATTGTTCATGCATCAATTCTCACATGTGTATAGATTACTTCTTAAAAAATATAGACCATCTATCTGAAAATTGTCAATTATTTGAAACAAGTGGTCTAAATTAGAGATGCTCATTTTTCCTATAGGAAATTTCCATTTAGGTGGAGAAATAGAAGAAGAGGGGGAAAAAATTCTCTTTTGAGCTAATTAAACAAGGATAGGAAATGTATTCCTCATCCTCATTTCCTGCTACATTTATTTTTTATATCTTTTATATATATATATATATTATACAAACACACATTTAATGTTTTATCGTTAATAATTTAGATAATTGGATATGTTTGAATTATATGGTTAAACATTTGAATTATATGTATGAACAATTAGATATAATTTGATTTGGAATATTAATTTGTTTCTCTGAGGAGGTTTAAGAATTTTATCCTTAAATAGAGATTTTTTTTATAGGAAATTTGTTAGGTTGCAAACAAATGTCCCACATTGGTTAGGGAAGGGATTGATCATGGGTATATAAGGAAGGACAATTATCTCCATTGGTATGAAAAAAAACTAATTAGAGAATAATTTCTCGCGGGTAATACAATCCCTGCAAATTCCCATGGAGAATCCCAACCCCGATCTCTGTGAAATTTAATTTGATAATTCATCCTCGTCCTCACCCTACCCTGTCAGAGTCTATGGTTTAATTATTGCAAAGTTTAGAGGCTTTATTGAATATTTTCACGCACATAATTGTTTATTTGGCAAGAATCAAGCAGTCAAGGATAAAAGCAGTGAAATAGAAAATGGACCAGAAGAAGGAAGGAAAAAAACTCATACCTGAGGGGTAGTGATGGGTGGTGCACACAAGTGCACATGATCTAAGTAATAATAAACTGAAAATACTCCGAAATATCATACCCAAAAGAACGGATTTAGTAAAATTTGTTAAGATGACACAAAGTTGTTGATAAATTGCAATTAAAGTAATCGTGGCTATAAAAAATTTGTGGATTGTTTTGACTAAAGAAAATGTTTGAAAAATCATGGAAAGAGAAAGGGATTCAAGTTGTTAACGCTCCTTTGGATAGAAAATGCAACTAGAAAACAATTGCAATCATAGCTAATGCAAGAAACTAAGTAAACCGAATTTCAACTCCTATTCAATTTTGCTTTCAAAATATTTTAAGAGACTAAGTGATATAATAAACTTATATTTCTATGGCTAGTCTAACTTAATAATTCTGTGCATAATTTTAGTAATTTTAGAGTCTTGTCTTATGTCTAGGGTCGAAATTTGACTTATTTTTAAGCCTTTTTTCCTCAATTATTTTTGCGATATCCGGTTCCCTTAACCCTTTTGGTATTAAGTTAGAGCTTGACAAGTAATTCTAGATGACCAATTAGGTTTACCCAATATTAAACTTACCAAAAAACAAACAAAATTCAAGTGTTAGCTAAATTATATGTGCTATCCAACCTTACATCTTAAAGACATTCACCAACATGAATTTCTAAAAAAAAAAAAAATAGCTCTTCGTAACGAAACATAAAAAACTGTGCTTTGGAATTAGAAGAATTTGTTGATACAAAAAGAGAATGAAAAGGAAAAACAGCTAGAAATTAGAAATTAGAAAAACAACCACTTTGCTAAAAGGTTTAATTAATCTGTTTTCAAACCCAAGAAAATTCAAGAAGAAAGAACTTCAAGAAGAGATTACAAGGGAAAATCATACAGTAACTAAAATCTGAATTTTAAATAACAGTATGAAAAATACACAACGTCAGAAAGTGAAAAGTAACAAAACTCTACTAAACCCATTACCCTCAGCTCAATTCAACAGGTTGTGAAGTGGGAATTGAAGGAGAGTTCCGAGACTGTTCTTAACAAAATAAAAAAGAAAAAAGAAAAACTCGTCACCAACAGCGAGCAAAACACTAAGAAATTATTTGGAGCATGAGTTATAATAATCTGTATTATAATAATTTGTAGAATACTCTACATCCCAATCACAAACTATTGTAATCTCAGGCTAAACAACTCTGCATTTTAAACAATATTATATAATTTCATAGACTATTATAACTCATGTTATTATAACTCACTCAATGCCCCAAATAGCTCCTAAGAAATTATCCTCTCTCCGAACGACTCTCTCTCTTCACCACTTCATCTCCAAGCTTTATAAAGGGAGAATTTGCACGCAGGACTCGCATTTCACGTGTCTTGATGTCATTTGATCCGTGATCTGAAATGAATGATGTATGACTCTTTTTGTACTCTACATCCTGTCTAAATTATCGTGAGGGCATCGTACTTTCACTCTTGCTCTATCTATGAGTGGTTGAAATTTTGGAGAAAAGAAAAATAAGAAAAATTGCTCTCTAGTTCTCGTTGTAGCTCTTCTTTGACTTAATTTTTTCTTATCTCCTTTTTTCCTCTAGATTTTTGACCACTTATATAAGCAAGAGCAAAGACGAGAGAGTTAGAGCGATAGCTTTGTTTGCATACGAAGGCGTGAACAAGCAAGACTACCTCATATTGTCTTCATGGATAATAATTTTGCGCGCAATGTCACATTAAAATAGGTAATATTTCATTATTTTCCAAATGCGTAAGTCATCATTCAATAAAGCGAGTGAAAACAAGTCAATCGTACAAAACCTCCTTTATAGAGACTTCGTGCTACGATTTCTTCTCGGTTGATGCACAGATATACCTAAGAATCTAGCTGAATTTGTGGATAAAATTCCTCTCGAAATCCTTTGATTTTTTGATTTCCTTAATTTCCAGATCTGTTGGAACTTCAATTGCAATTCTATTATACTCCGTGAAAACTGGCGCCCAAGCATTAAGTAATGGATTTCCTTCTTCTTTCGTTCTCTTTTCTCAACTTACTTAATTTAAGGATTTTCCAACAGTAATGTAAATAAATTCAATATTTTTTCTACTTTTTGCCCAATAACACTAATACAAATCACAAGCATAACGAAGTTTAGAAATCAAATAATCTTTATAAATGAGAATATCAAGTAGCATTGCAATGCTATTTAACGGGTTGCGACACTACAATCTGTAAATGCTTGGTGACCTAAAAGACAATGTTGCAATGTTGTCACAATTGTTTAAAAAGAAAAGTTTATTTCGTGCAAGAGAGAGTCGTTTTTAAGAGCCTAGAGTCCTAATTTTGATCAGAATCACTGTTTTACGACCTAGAGAGTACTTTGGAGAGCTAAGAAGGTGACTCAAGGCTCAAGATCGCGAGACATCACGATGGGAACAAGTGTTGGCACATGTCGTCCAAGTTTATCTCTTTCCCCTATTTTGTTTCTTCAATTTTAAGATTTTTTTTTAACTAAAGTTGTATTTTTTAGTTGTTTTAGACTCTTGGTTGATTGTAATTTTGAACTATATGTTTGGTTTTTTAGTTGTATTATATCGTTACGGATGTTTATACACCTTTTGTGAATTTTCTGAACTTTGCGATAATTTTGTATGTTGAATTTAGCTCGAGGAAGTAGATTTAATCAACGAACTTAGATACATGACTAAGATTAATCTATTGCATGAGAATGAGTAGGTTAATATTAGAAGTAGGTTAATACTAGAAGCCATTAAAGAATTCCATAATGACATGTTAGTTTAGAAATAGACCAAGAGTTTGATTAACTACTTTGCACGAGTTCAATTGGGCTTGAGAGAGTCAATTGCATATTTTAGTAATTTTTTGCTTAGGGTTCTTGCATGTTCTCCAATTCTTTAATCGAATTAATTGTTGCACTCCATGTAATGCAAACTTTACTTATTTCTCTAAATGGGATCCAACCATGTAAATAATTAGTTTAGTTTTATTTGATTTCATCTAAAGCTTAGGTTCTCTAAATAAAATTGGGCATGAATAACTATGGTATACTTAATTAATCTAAAGAAAACTCAATCCTGATAGCCACATATAACTTGATGTTCAATATGATCACTATATTAAAACTTGACACCGTACACTTGCGGTTAAGTGTGAGCACTTAAGATCACCCAACAATGTAAATTGATACACTCATGAAAGTCCAAAGTTTAAATTGATACAATTCTTGGAGTTTTTATTGATACTACCTCCAAAGTTTAGTCTCATTTGGTAATAATTTGATTTTTTATTTTTTAAATTTAGGCTTGTTTAGATGGTTTTAACTTAGGTCATATCTCATAATGATTTCTTTTTTATTCTTCTTTTTTTATTTTTTATTTTTTTATTATTTTTAATTTGTAGTACAACTACTTATAAGTTATACCTATGTTTTCTAACATTTTGAAGTTTTAGCAAAAATTCATTTACATAAATTTTTGGAGTCTACAATTTTTTTAAATTTGGCAACCACTAAGAAGGACAAAAGCTATTTCAATATTTGCTACGGATTTTTTTTAAAAAAAAAATCCCAACAGGACCCTAAGTTCCCGTCACTCCTAGAAAAGTCGGGCTAAAATTTCAAAAATAATTTTGAAAGTAGCTTAGAGAATTTATAAAAAGTTATTAGGAAATGAGTATGGTTTTTAACAATAGAAAACAAAAGCAAAAACGTTATGAAAAAGTTTGTTATGCTTTTTCGAAAAAGTTAAAATAAAAATTAGGTTGCAATTATATGAACAATTTTTTAATATTAGTTACTTTGATTTTCCCAAAATTGAACGTTAAAATGAATGTAGATTATTGTTTTATGTTATATTTACGATCCGACAGTTAAGAATTGTGGTCATTTATGAAAATAGCCCAAGAAATTTGTTGAACAGGTAGAGCTATATTGATATTGTGGGCTCAATTTGATGGGCCTTCCTACGCGGAATGGCTAAGCCCAAGGACAAAAGCCCATTAAGGGGTAATCGGAAGAAGGTCTAAATTCTAATAGTTCAAATAGCTAAAAGTATAAAATATTGTAAATAAAACTTGATTTGTTTTTGGTTAGAACCTTCAATATAGATTTAGACTAAAATATCATCGAGTAGATTTTACCTTTTTTTTATTCAACAAATAAAAGAATTGAAACTAACTAATTTAATTATAATTTTGTTATTAAAACAATATGATTTTGAGTTAAAAGAAAATTTTCATGAAGAAAATCTTGTTTAGTAGTTCACTAAACAAGATGTGTAATTTTTCTTAAATCACTAATCAAACTAAAATCTTAAGTTTAAGATAAAAAATTAATATAGTCTAACACTCCCCTCACTTGTGGGCCAAACAAGTGAAATCAATATTAAATGAATGAGTAAACTAATTTTATAAGGGTTTGAACACAGAACATTGATACCATCTTAAATCACTAATCAAACTAAAAGTTTAAGGTGAGAGTTTGGGATAAATCTAATTATATTAATATAGTCTAACAATTTTATCTTCCAAAGAATGAAGAGAATTAAAATGAAATAAGTCAACGCTAATGGAAACTTTGTGGATTTTTTTTTTAAAATTTTAACTTTAATGCAAATATCATTTTCTTATCCTTCAAGATTTTAGTCTATAGCTTGATACAATTAAAGCTGATCAAATAAATACAATGGGAAATATTCTATGGTTCTATTTACTAAAATATGAGGCGATAGGCTATTAAACCATACTCGAGTATGTACACAATCAATATAAACAATATCGTTACACACCCTGTCTTTATATATATTGTAAAATGTGAGCTACATTCTTCATATATTTAATAATTCTTAGTGGACACAATGACACAACAGTCATTATACATTTCGTTTGACAAAACCGGGAGCACCCAACAACGTCCTTGTCTTTTGAAAGACAATTTATTTACCTCATTTCTAAAAGAGGAGAGGCGTGAAATACTATGTTGTTTCTTTAAATAATGCTATATTTTGTAATACCATTTTATTGTCTTTCTAAATTTAGTTTCTAGTTTAATATAATTAAAATTGAAAGCAACATATATATATATATATATATATATATATGCATCGATAATGTAACGAATACATATATAATTGAACCATAACAGTATATATGCACGACAATGTAAACGAATTCGTACAATGTGAGCTAGAATTATTTGTTGTATTTAATATTTCTCCGTCTTTTTGTGTATGAGTATTTACACTATTAAGTATAAAATTAAAGTTTATTTTGTTGAGGAATGACTCGAATATAAATAATCGAAGATAAAAATTGTGATCAATGTCTTAGATTATAATAAAAGTATACAATTTGGAAATGATTTAAAACAAATTCATGTAAATTTGAAAATCAAGGAGCAATTCAATCGATTTAAAAATTCATAAATTTTAGAAGAAGGTGAGCCAAATTCGATTAGAGATGGTTGAGAATCTTAAAAAACAAACTATTAATGGAAAAAAAAAATCCCCGAATATTAGAACTCTCTTTAGCCATTTTTTTGTTCTGTTATTTTTCTGTAACTAGCTACCTACCAGAAGTTTAGGGGTTGGATTTAAGGTCCTTAAATTATTCTCTCTCTCTCTTCTTTTTATTTCCTTGGGCTTTATAATTATTATAATTATTAACATTAGTTTATTTTTTCAAATATTTTTCTTTTCCCCCCCTTTTTTTTAAATTTCTGTTTCCTTCCTCCGATTTTTTCTTTTCTTTTTAACATATACCAACAACTTCCTCGATTTTTTTTCCTGAGTCAAATTAACTTGAAGACTTATTTAGAATCATTTTTAAAACTTAAATAACTAAAATATTGTTTTTGAAAGCTCAAATATCAAATAAAAATAAAACTTTAAAATTAAGTAAAATAAATAATTGATAAGTACTTTTTTTTCCTACGCGTAATAATATGAACTATATAAGTCTTTTTGTTTTTATTTATTTATTTTTTAACAATTTTCTTTAATTATTGTACCACCCTAATAAATTTGAAAAAGTTTTCATTGGTAATTTAAAATGATACGACAAACAATTAAACAAATTTATTCAACTAAGGGGTCGTTTGACCCATTGTTTTGGATTTGGATGGTTTTGGATTCCAAAACCATGTTTGACCCAATGTGTTCAAAACCCTTGGTTTTGAAATATAACCCCATGGGTTACAACAGTGCAACCTCATGGGTTTGTTCCATGTTTTCTTATTTTATTTGTCATCTTACATTTTTCGGCAATTACTTCAACAACAATTTCGGTGACAACTCCAACAACTATACCGGTGACCCGTCTACAGCTAATGGCTACCTCCGGTCACAACTCCGGCGACAACTCCGACGACCACACTGGTGACCCCGCTACCGCTGATGACTACCTCCGATGGCAACTCCGACGACCAAAAGCTTCCCTATAAAAAGAAAGAACGACATTACATGCGTGTTGATTCGCAATGTAAAATTTCAACTCCAAATTAGAGTTAATTAATTAAGGGTATTAGGCATTGACATAGGCAGCGCCTCGATTATGTTTTGGGGGAATGTCGATAGAATTTCTCATTTATGGTTTGTCATATTAGTATGTATTATTTTAAAAATTACTAGTGGTATACTAAGTGCATTGCATATGATTTAGGATATTTTTTTTTATTAATATGGTAAATTTTTAAATTTATTATACAAATATTTTATTTTGCAAACTATTTATATTAATATTGTCGTTTTAATTAGTTGGCAATGGTCGTGTATGAGTTGGAACATGGTCGTCTCTGAAGTACAAAGGACCTTAACAACTTAACACATATTTAAATTAAATCATCATAACAAAATCAATAAATACGTTACTAATCCAGACTAATAATCTTAAACTTAAGCCTTGCTAAAGGAACATATCTACGCAACACAAAACGAATATAATAACCAAATAACCAAGAAGGTATTTACCTGCTTTTATTCAAGGAAAAACATACAAAGACAGAGGTAAACTTCTAACTAATGGAGTCCCCTCAACGTTCCTCCTCGTTAGCATCATTAGGTTTCTCGCAGTAGTCATCACTTGCACAATCTGGTGGTAGGTTAGTACATAACACATACTGAGTAAGTAGCTCATACCTGGGAGTCACCAAACAACAAACAATAAGTATCATGTTTTTCACGCGCATCTAAAACATGCTTTCACAGGAAAACAACTTAAAACTAGTTATTTTCATACCAACTTAAGCAACCAAACCAAAGGATACTTTATCGAATATATTTGCATTATGCTCTGCAATAACATATGTATTCCCGCACCATGCAATGCACACCCTTAACCACATGATTTTCGTGTCATGATTCGCCCCTCACATTATTTTCGCGTCATGCTCCACACTTTCACATGATTTATGCGTCATGCTCCGCACACTTTGCCCCACTACAAGAATTTTGGCTTTTTCCGACCCTAAAAAGCGTCGACAATTGATTTTCGGACCAAAAAATGAGCGTCAGCGTTTCGGTCGTGATAACCCCATCGGGGTAGCTTATGCCGACGGTGTTTTGCCATTGGTCGCCTTTTTTGACAAGCCCCCGACGACATCGAATGTGGTCGACCTTTAGGAGACACACCGACGCTTTTTTGTTGGTCGGCCTTTATAAGGAATGGTCGACGGTTTTCTGTTTGGTCGACCTTTCCTTATAAAGGTTGACGCTTTTCGGTTGGTCGGCCTACGGTTGGTCGACCTCTTAAAGTATAGGCCGACCAAACCGAAAACCGTCGGCCATTCGTTAGAAAAGTCGACCGAATAAAGCGTCGACCATTCCTTAGAAAGGTCGACCAAGTTGAAAAGCGTCGACCTTTCTAAGGAATGGCCGACAAACGAAAAAACGTCGGTGTTTCTTTAATAGGCTAGTTTTAAAGCGTCGGCCTTTCCCAAAAATTCAATCTTATATTGGTTGGCAAAAATGCAAGTGAATGCTTTTATAAAATTCAATATTTATTTATCTAGAATTTAATTACAAATTAGAATTTGTTGTACCACCTAAAAAAAGTTATATATAAACATCAAATATAACCTTTTCTATCAAATAAAAATTTCATTACACGGTTCGTATAGGTAACTTTAAACAAAGTAAAATATAACAATTAGTTTCACACAAAAAAAAAAAAACTAAATTATAAGTATTCATCACTTTACATAAGTAATTAAGCACAAATTTGATTACATTTTTTGTTCGAAAATTTTCAAAAGCTGGTGTCAACCTATCCTGCAAAACAAAGAAAAATAAAAGTTCAAAAGTTATCAAACTAATATAACAAAAACACATAACAAAATATTTAAACTAACATTTCAAAAGTAACGACTAATAATATTAAACCTTTAGGCAATTAAGTTAGCAAATTTACAATACAATTCAAACTTACTTGAAATTTATTCAAGAATATTAACCTAATCGATACTTATGAACAAAATCAAAAAACTTAATTATAACTAACTAAAACATTCAAATCTTGAATTCAAAAGTATATCATATACAAATAAACTTAAGAAGAACCATCAAAACTTTAAAATAACATTGTCAAATTGATTATAGTCTAAGGTATTATTGAAAATGAAAAATAAAAACCAAATTCATCTCAACGAAGGAAGACATACTGCTTGATTCCTTGAAACCTGATTCACCATTGCATTAGCCTTCTTGTAGCCTCTTTGGTAATAGTGTGAAAATGATAACACATAAAATGTGCTATCTTTAAGCTTATTTATTGCTTGTTTTATGTTAATTTTAGAGATTTGATGTGTTTAAATCACTTAATTTCAGGTAAAGAGCTTAAACAGAACATTTGAAGACATTTTGGATCACTCGGGATCAAATCGGAGCTTTTTGGAGCTTAAAATAACATCAAATGGAAGAAGAATAAACAAATCTAGCCAGTAGACCCGAGGTGATGGCGTTGCAACGCCATGCGTGTTGTTTTGAAGCATAAAAGACTCATGTCGATAGCGTTGCAGGCAGTGTCGCAACGCTATCTCGATAAGGAATCTACGTTGAAGACCTATGCAGGTAGCGTTGGAACGCTGCCTTGCAGCATCGCAACGCTACTTCGATAAGGAAGGGCGCGTGCGAGGGTAGCGACGTTTCAACGCTGCCGATGCTTTCCATATATGCATGTCGCCTAGAGCACAACATTGCAACACTATAAATACACCACTTTTTCATCTTTCAAAGGGGAGTCAAATTTGATAGTTTTTGCACCTTAATTTCGAAATACACTCTCTAAGAGGAGAAAGAAGAGCATTCCTTGGGAACCAAAACATTCGTGGAGGTTCGAGATCGTGACGGGAGCTCGGGGGCGAGGGACTGACATCGATACATAAGTTTATTTTCTCTTTCTTTTAGATTGTAACACCGTTTAAAGGCATTTTTTTATAACTTTAGCTTAGTTTTATTGTGATTTAGAGTGGCTAAACGTTGTATCTAGGATTTGATTTGCATGTTTAAGACTTGTTTGCTTATGTATTGAACTATGTTTTGTTATTTATTTTTGGCAATTCGTTCTTCAATTCTTTGATTTTGTTAGTTTTGTTGGGATTTTTGTCCTAATCTCATGTTTGTAATATATTGTTTGAAATTAATAAGAGTTATTCATTTCATCACTTTGTGTCTCGCAATATTTATAAACTTTTCCAATAAACTAAGCTCTAGGGTCATTGAATTTATGAGAGAACTAGAACTTGAACGTGTGTAGTGGACACACAGGGAGGATCACGTTCGAGTTAATGACCGAACGGTCTACATGATATGGATAGGGTTGGAGACCTAATCCTCGATACACCGTGGATGCGACCCGCTTTTGTATTAGATATAAACGAGGTGATCTTACTCGTTCATGTAGTTGACATGCGAGTGGGGGCATCATGTGCAATGAGATTGTACAAGACCGGACCGTGATTTATTAGACCTACTGATGTAACACCGTTAACAGTAAGGACTAATAACTTTCGTAGATGACCATTAGTGACTCGATCTGAATCTTGAGCGTGTTACGGACTCCTGTCTGCGAGGGTCTGTTTCTTTGACTAGTAATGCGGGTGAGGGTGGTCACGCCATTCGCCCAATATGCCTATCTTCTCAAGGACGAGAACCAAGTAGGGAGCCGGGAACTTAACTACGCGAGATGGAATTCACTCATTCCCACCTTTAGGGAAACTAGAGGGTTGTTCCCTTAAGTCTTTCGCTCTGGGGCTTTGACAACGCGCGCCCACCTTCTCACCGCCCGAGAAGGGCGTTGTGTATGGTTAGACCATCACAATATGTTGTTCATTAGAGGAGCGGTGGGGACTTAAGACAAGAGGTGAGACACGAGGATAAAACGGTAATTTGACCCGATCGTGTCTCACGAACAACCCGTGAAGGATCGACTCATGGGTATTGGTTATATCGGTGGACACGTAATATTCTCGACCGACGGGAGTGCATTACGGGCTATAGTGGATCATTCTACGTAGCTAATGAATGTTGGTTAAGCGTACAAAGAGTTTGGCGAGTTAATCTCGGATCATTGGAGCCCGCCATCAGTAGGTCCATTAGGTCTCTCGGTTGGCTCCATCTGGGTTAAAAGAAGGGTTAATGTTTTGGTATGAAATTGAAGTGTTCAATTTCACTTTAAGGGCATTTATGTCATTTATATGAGATATGAATGATATAATATATAGTTTAATGTGAATGAGATTCATAATAAACTATAGGTTAGCCTAATTGTTGAATTAGGGTTAATTGGAGAAATTGATTGAGAGAAATTAAATTGGATGTGATTCAATTTAATTAATCCACAATTATTGCAAATGAGATTTGCAATATGAGATATGAGATATTTTATATTATATGGTTATACAAATGAGATTTGCATAACCTATGGTTGTGGTAAAGTGGTAATAATGTGGAGATTTTAACTCCATCAATTCCACTATATAAACCCTTATTGCAAGAAAGATGTAAGCTTAATATCTCATTTTTTTTATTTTGCATCAAAGAAGAGAAGAGGAATTCTCTCAATTCTCTCTCAATTCTCCTCCCTCTCCAAAACTCAAAAGATCCCATTATCTTCCTTTCTCCAAAAGAGAACAACCGAGAAGGCTATTTGGTTGTGTTCGAGTTCCTTTTGTGGAAGTGTTCGTTGAGTTCGAGTTGCGCGAAGTGTTCGTGATTTGAAGAAGAAATTTTGAAGAAAGTCTACAACAAGTAAGTAAGAACTCATCTTGCTGTATTTTTCTTCTTCTTTTAAGCATGTTTTAGCCTAGATCTAGTATTAGATCATTTTTAATAAAATCATGTTGCATATTGATACCTCAACGATTCAATCGTCTTCCGCTGCGCAGGATTCTAATTCCCTTCAGGTTTAAGTGGGCTCGAGAGAAAGAAACTTAGATTAGTGCAAAATTGTCAAAACTCTTAGAAGTCTAGCATGAGAATGATCTAGAAGTCTAAGGAAAACACATAAATAAGTTGTTTAATGTCGTGCATGTTTTTAAAATTCATAAGGAAAGTTTAGAATTTATCGTGTGTGCGAGGCTCACTAAGAATCGAGAGATTTTCTTGAGTATCTTCACTTCTTGTTTATAAATTCATTATGTTAGTTTATTGCATGTGTTAAATAAGGTTTTAACTTGTGAAATCAATTTTCTCCAATTCTATCATATTCGTGTCTCCAATTGTTTGTTTATCTTTTTATCATTTATTTCCTATCTATCCACGTTTTGTTACTTTGGCTAAAATCGAGAATCAGTATCTTAGTAATTAATTAATCTAGAAACTCATTCCTGAGGACGATACTTGGAACTCTAAAATCACTATACTAAAACTTGACCCGTACACTTGCGGTATTGTAATATAATTTTACGCAACAAGTTTTTGGCGCCGTTGCCGGAGAATGGCGATTATTTAGATTGATTAATATTATGACAAAATTCGAGATTTTAGACTTAAGTTTGTTTGTGTTTTCTTTCCTTGTTTTCTTTGTGTGTTTGTTGTTTGTTTCCTTATTTGTCTTAATTTAGTTGTGTTCTTTCGAGTCTTTGTCTCCTATTTTGGTTGTGTGATTTTTGTGTAAAAGTCTATATTTGAATTGTTGTGAGCTAAAGTATGACTTTTCATGATTTTAATTCTTTGCCAATGTACCATCCCTCCCAAGACCCTAGGTATGTGAATCATAATTTTTCTAGATACCAAATGTCTTATATTTACCATTTTGAATCTGTAATTTATGAAAATTATTTTGATGGTGATCATATAGGCGTTTGGAACCAAAATTTTTCCTACCCCAACCAATCTATAGAAAACTCTTCTCTTGTGGATTTATTAATGGAATATACTTTAGAGCTGGGAATTAAAAATTTGTTTCATGCTAAATTAGAAAGGTTGGATAGGTTGGAAGCTAAAGTGGTAGAACTTGGGGCAATAATACATGGAAGGACTCATTATCTCAATCAACTGGTAGAATCCCTTAAGGCCCTACAGGAACAATTTTTTATTCTTGCCACTGAGGAAAAGCGGCCTAGGAGGAATTATGCATAGGATAGTGAGGATGAGTTGGAGGAGACTGAAACACACTAGAAACAGGTTTGTGAGGTAAACAATGGTAATGCAATCACTTCTACAGAAGAAATCCAGGTGATAGAGTTCGAGGCTGAAAAATCTCCCCTCCCTTTATCTCCAAAAGTTTATTTTAATCTTGATAACCATTTTTCCTATACTCACGAGTCTTGTTTTGAATTTTGTTTTTTTACTTCGATAAACAAAAATAACAAAAATATTTATCTTTCAGGTGCCCAAGAAAAACAAGATAGCCTTTTAGACTTAGAAGGTTATATCGATTCAAGCAAGAAGGGCCCGAAGAAATATGAGCAATTTTACGTGCCTTGATGCCAATCATGAGTACAGTCTAGCTAAAGACGTTAAAGAAATCGCTTCTTGAGAGGCAACCCAAGCTTTAAGTTTTAGTTTTTTGTTATTTCTTTTGAGTTTTTGTTTTAGTTGTTTGTTTATTTATTAGTTTGTTTTGTTTTGCTTTATTAGGTTGTTGTTGATGTCACCCCTCATTGAAACTCATGCTCCCGTTCTGTGGAACTTTAACACACATGTCTTGGCTATCCAAGGAATCTAAAAAAATGAAAATCTCCATTACTCAGGACAGTATTGTTCACTCTTACCCTTTTCACTTGATTTGAGCTTATTTTGCAAACATTGGGGACAATGTTTAGTTTAAGTTTGGGGTGGGAAGTTGTGATTCTGTTGTGACTGTCCTGAGTCTATATTGAATTGTTGGTTGATGTTATGCATAAGTATGATTATGATAGCCTAGGATGAGATTTAATTGAAAATTTTTATGATTCTGCTGAAACTTGAGAGCATGATATGAATTTGAGTTAATTTAAAAATTTTCTTGAGTTTTTCCTGCACTATTATGCACATAGCATGTGTTCGTGTAGTTTTGAAATGCTTAGAACAAAGTTATTAGGTATAGAACTTCGATGTCACCTCGATAGGCCTGAGAACTGATTTGAGAGTTAAACTGTAGGATAGAGTGAATGACAATATGAAGTGCATGATCTGTATAATATGTGCATTATGTGAAAGAGTTGTCGTCTGTTTTTGTTGTTTGTTTGTTAAAGAAAAAAATCGTGAGGACAAAAAGTGCTACCTTCACTGTGATCAGTTAAGCCACTCATTGAGCGAGTGCTCTGGGTAAGGATCCTTGCAGTGGATGTGTGAAATCTAGTGTCCTTACACAAAAAAAAGAAGAAAATAGAAAAAAATGATAAAAAGTGATTAAGTGCTGAGTAGAGTCATTTATTTCTTGAATGTGGGGAGACTCAAGAATTAGTAATTATGACCAGTGTAGGTGGAAGTTGAATGGAGAGCCTAATAAAGTTGATCCGGGCTTAGTAAAAATGAAAGGAACATAGGCTAATCACACACACACGTAGGAACACTTAGGAAGAGTTTTAAATTTCTCATTGAAGTATTATGTTTGAGTGTTTCCTGTGATTTCCAAAATTTCCTTTTAAATCTTTGAGACTTGAATCAAATGTATGTATAGGAACAATCTCATGTTTAATTCTGTTTTTGCTCGGGACTAGCAAAAGTTTAAGTTTGGGGGTATTTGATAACACACAAAATGTGTTATCCTTAGGCTTATTTATTACTAGTTTTATGTTAATTTCAGAGGTTTGATGTGTTTAAATCCCTTAATTTCAGGTAAAGAGCTTAAACATAATATTTGGAGACATTTTGGATCACTCGGGATCAAATCGGGGCTTTTTGAAGCTTAAAGTAACATCAAATGGAAGAAGAATAGACATATCTAGCCAGTAGACCGGAGGTGATGCTTTGCAACGCTCTGCATGCATGTTGTTTTGAAGCATAAAAGACTCATGCCAATAGCGTTGCAACGTCGCAACGCTATCTCGATAAGGAAACGTTGAAGACCCGTGCAGGTAGCGTTGCAACGCTGCCTTGCAGCGTCGCAATGCTACTTCGATAAGGAAGGGTGCGCGAGAGGGTAGTGGTGTTGCAACGCTGGCCTCAGCGTTGCAACGTTACCGATGCTTTCTATATATGCTTGTCGCCTAGGACACAGCTTTGCAACGTTGTCCCTAGCATTGCAACGTTGTGCCGATTACCCTTATAAATACACCACTTTGTCATCTTTCAAAAGGGAGCCGAATTTGATAGTTTTTGCACCCTAATTTCGAAATACACTTTCTAAGAGGAGAAAAAAGAGCATTACTTGGGAACAACGTGGAGGTTTGAGATCGTGACGGGAGCTCGAGGATGAGGGGCCGACATCGACACATATGTTTATTTTCTTTTTTTTTTTAGATTGTAACACCGTTTAAAGACGTTTCTATAACTTTAGCTTGGTTTTATTGTGATTTAGAGTGGCTAAACATTGTAGCTAGGATTTGATTTGCATGTTTAAGACTTATTTGCTTATGTATTGAACTATGTTTTGTTATTTATTTTTGGCAATTCATTCTTCAATTCTTTGATCTTTTTGGTTTAAGTGGACTCGAGAGAAAGAAACTTAGATTAGAGCAAAGTTGTCAAAACTCTTAAAAGTCTAGCATGAGAATGACCTAGAAGTCTAAGGGAAACACATAAACAAGTTGCTTAATGTCGTGCATGCTTTTAAAATTCATAAGAAAACTTTAGAATTCATTGTGTGTGCAAGGCACACTAAGGGTCGAGAGATTCTCTTGAGTATTTTCACTTATTGTTTATAAATTCATTATGTTAGTTTATTGCATGTGTTAAATAAGGTTTTAACTTGTGAAATCAATTTCCTCCAATTCTATCATATTCGTGCCTCCAATTGTTTGTTTATCTTTTTATCTTTTGTTTCCTATCTATCCACGTTTTGTTACTTTAGCTAAAATCGAGAATCAGTATCTTCATAATTAATTAATCTAGAAACCCATTTCTGAGGACGATACTTGGAACTCTAAAATCACTATGCTAAAACTTAACCCGTACACTTGCGGTATTACAATATAATTTTACGCAACAGAAAACTATTTTCTTTCAAAACATGTTTTCCTTAATTGATTGAACTGGCAATCTGAAATGGAGGAGAGGCAATAGAGTAAGTGAGACTATCTCATTTGCTAAAATACAAATTTAGGGGTTCAAATAAAAAAATAGACCAAAATTCAAAAACTTTCAATCTCGTTCTTCATTATAATTTGACATTGTCTACACTAGGCTATAGGGAACAATGCTAAACTGACAGCTATTATGTCCCAAAAATTTCGGCAACACAACGACGTAACTGCAACATTACCAAAATTTTACAAGTACATGTTAATGAAGATAAACACACTTCTAAATAGAAACATGCTTGAATTGCTCTAACTCCAATTCACAAGCTCTCCATTAAAGAGTCACAATCAAACAAACATTCCAACTCCAATTCACTCACTAAGTTGCAAATCTAAAGCAATAACGTAAAGACACAATCAAACAAACATTGCAAGTAGAGAGTTCACCTAGCTTCAAAACTAACGGAGATAGTTTCTCAATCCCTTAGGCCCCGTTTGATAACTCATTTTGTTTTTGTTTTTTAGTTTTTGAAAGTTAAGCTTATTTTCACCTAGCTTATTTTCAAACGAGGCCTTAGGGTTTATGTTTTATATACTAGAAACTTGAAGCCAACTCACTAACAACTACGAGACAAAAGTACTAACTTCAGATATAAAACAATAACTTAAAGATACTACCCACAAAAATGCATTATATCGTTCACACTAAGAAGATTAGTCATTTTCTAATTTTGAAGACCCAACGATCATGACCATGGATCCAAAGAAACTCATACAAACCATATAAGATCAATGCATTAGCTACCATAACTTCAGGATAGCCACACAAAATTTGTCTCACTATACTTAAACCTCATTTCTTCTCAATATACTTAAATTGTTGGCTACCTTTGTTGCAGGATAGCCATCCACAAAAAGTTAGTAGAGAGATCATGCCTATTTCGACGGTTCTCCCTGTGAATGCATGAATTTCATAAGCATTGTTTCCATGCTAGCCAACTTCACATCTTGTGTTGTACTTCGGGTCTCGAACTCTTCTCTCATACGCTGAATAAAAGTTTGGGCACGCGTAAACTCTTCCTTTGTCATATTAAGCTCTTCCTTCTGTTGTTCGTTTTTCGTACGTAGTTTTTCCAATTCCACTGCCAACTCATGCTCACGTCTTGTTTCTCCACTTGATGACGAGGAATTCAATCTCCCTTCTTTTGGCTTCGATCCCCACCCCATGCCTTTTACATGGCCCGGTCGCGGACCCAAAATAGTTATAGCAATCTCTTATTCTGCAAGTGGTTGAGACCCTTCTAATGTGGATGTCTCCTACAACTATCAAATTGCATTCGATCCAAATCACTTGTGCGTATTACTTTCGCGCACATATCACGAAAGAATGTACATAACTCAATAACAGTAACGGACACGTCCTTCGATAAATATCCTCGAACACCAATCGACAGAAGTCGTTGAAGTAGAACATAGGAGTCGTGCATTTTTAATCCCCATATTTTTCCATCATTGACATTAATACATTGTGATATATTCGACACAAACCCATCGAAAAATTTCACTGATTTTAGAAACTTGCAGAACTCAATCCTTTCCTTAGGAGTTAGCGTGTATGCAGCATGTGGTTTTACAATTTTGTTGTCGATCTGCTGCAAGTGTAGATCTTTTCGTATATTCAAATCCTCTAAATCTAATCGAGTATTTATTTTGTCATTGGTTTTTCCTTCTATATTTAACAATGTTCCAACTAAGTTGTCACATATGTTTTTTCAATGTGCATTACATCCAATTTATGTCGTAACATAAGTTTTGACCAGTACGGTAGTTCAAAGAAAATGTTATTTTCCGTCCAATTTGTATCAATTCGTTTTCTTTTCTTATCTTTCGTCGATTCATGTTTACTAAACACAGGAAAGTTAAGCATGCAAACTTCTTGTAAGGTCTCATCTTCATCCATTACAACTAGAGAAGGTCTAAATTCCACATTTCCGTCAAATTGCTTACTCTCACGCCTACTGTGATTCGCTTGAAGATAACGTCGATGCCCCATGTATGCAATTTTACCTCTTATCCTAAAAGACGATGTATCTTCCTTACAAATGGGGCATGCATGGTAACCCTTTGTACTCCACCCAAATAAGTCGCCATATGCAGGAAAGTCATTTATAGTCCACAACAAACTTGCACGCAATTGAAAGTACGCACCACTATTTGCGTCATAGGTTCGTACACCATTATTCCATAACACTTTCAACTCTTCAATCAATGGTTGCAAGTAAACATCAATCTCTTTACCAGGAGATTTTGGCCCAGGAATAAGTAAAGACATGAGGAAATTGGTTTCTTTCATGCATTTCAAATGTGGCAAATTGTATGGAACTAGCAGCACCGACCACATGCTATATGAAGTGCTCATATTTCCGAATGGATTAAATCCAACTAAAGCTAATCCCAAACGAATATTTCGTACTTCTAAAGCGAACTGAAGGAATTCACGATCAAAATGCTTCCACCCTTCACCATCAGCTGGATGTCGTAAAATACCATTTTCTTCAACACTTTTATCTTTATGCCACCTCATTTCTGAAGCGAAATGTTTCAATGAAAACAACCGTTTCAACCTTGGTATCAATGAAAAGTGACGTAACACTTTATGCAGAATTTTCTTTCCTTTTTCATCGTTGACTTTATATCGAGGCTCCCCACATGTTGGACATTGTTGGAAATCGGCAAACTCTTTCCAATATAATATGCAATCGTACTTGCAAGCGTGAATTAACTCATAGCTTAACCCTAGGTCACACAACTTCTTCTTAGCTTCATAGAAGGATTGGGGTATACATGCATCGATTGGAAATGTTTCCTTCAACAATTGTTACAACATATCGAATGATTTATTACTCCAATTGTTAAGAACCTTAATATGCATCAACCTCACCAAAAAATGTAAGGATGAGAATCGTGTACAACCAATGTACAACGAATTACGTGCTTGTGTCATTAAATCTTCGAACAAGGTTGATGTATCATTTTCTTCAAAATTAGGGGCATCTCATTTGTAAAATTATTGTCTTCATCTACCTTTGCTTCAATCGTCGGGACTTGAAGGTCACTTAAAAGGTTGAGCATCTCATTCTCTCCATCGAGATCATTTATGTCTACAGTATTTGATCTGTCATTGTATACTAATCCAACTGTGAATTGTTGAACCCTAGGTAAGTTGGTAACTGGTTCTCCATGATATACCCATTGACTATACGAGCGAATATTCCATAAGTGAATAGATGTCGCTCTACTCCGTCTAAAGATTGCCACATTGCATTCATACAACTTTTACATGGGCATCTTGTTTTCCCCTAGTCATTAACATGGATCTTTGCCATTTCTAAAAATTGGATTA
The DNA here is from genome assembly GCA_036507285.1 of Trichosanthes cucumerina. Lineage (NCBI taxonomy): Eukaryota > Viridiplantae > Streptophyta > Magnoliopsida > Cucurbitales > Cucurbitaceae > Trichosanthes > Trichosanthes cucumerina. The sequence continues at coordinate 10,666,558 of CM071836.1, read as the reverse complement.
CTCCTTCCGTATACTCGGTCGATAACTTGTCTCTAAGTTTAATCCAATCTTTGTTCATCTTGATCCTTATTTCTATACTTTAACTCACTTCCTTGATCTTGAGATGTTAAAACCTATAGGATATACACAATGAGTTTGTTAAGATCTAAAGAAAATACTCATGGTTGTGATGTCTGGTCAAATCTACTACTATCTTGCAAAACTTAAAATTATTATCTATACTCTAAGATGGTAAATGAATCCAAGTTTTTCTAACGTAGTTTCATTTACTTTTAGGACAACTTATAACAAAGGAAAGCAAGAAACTTAGGGCCTGTTTGGTATGCAATCCGGATTCTGTTTTATGTTTTGATTCATTCACCGAATTCGATGAATATGTGTTTAGCGAATGTGTTTTTGAAAACTGCTTTGGATTCTGGGATCCAAATAGTAGAAATTCTGGAAACAACAATTTTATGTTTTCATTGTATCCAGATTCTGAATTTAAAATTTTAAAATGCAGAATTATATTAAACAATGATAAAAATCTTAATAAATACAATATTTCATGTGATGAACTCAATTTACTTTTGTTAAATGAAAATATATATAATATAATATATTATAAACTATATAATATTATATTATAAAATGATAATTCTATAAAATTTATAAAATCATTTCATAAATTAATTAATAATGATTTATATTCAATCTAATAAATGGTTTTGCAACTACAACTAATTTCATGATGTATAAATATGTTATAGGACACACCTTAAACAACTGTTTAAAATGAAATCAAATTTCTAAATTTGCTACCAAACACATATCTGAAAACATGAAATACAACTCTGTTTTCATTGAATTTCTGTTTCTAGATTGCTTACCAAACAGGCTCTTATGGATTTACGTAAAACCTTGTTAAAAGTCTTTCAGAACTTATGCACATTGCTTTTACCAAAGCTCAAGTAACATGATGCCTCCAACAAATCAAATACTTCAAGTTGTAGCAAGCTAAAGCAAGCATAATATCAAACCTTATAACGAAGATAAGGAACGAGCGAATGGATTCACTTGCGACATATGTTCCTAAGGTACATTAACTTATGAATCCTAGCTCTTTACTCATAAGTGATGTACCAACTCTACGTAATTCTTGGCTTCTTCTAAAACTCACTCCTTCACACAATCTAAGTTTCAAACCAAGACTTTCTTGAGGTACACGGTTACGTCTAATCGTACGAAGTTAAAGCACTCCTATCAAGAATTGAAAATCCATGGATTTTCAAAAAATAATATACTACTGCTCAAGAAATAATATACTGCCAAATCAAAAAAACTACAAGAATTGAAAATCCCCAAGATCCTCTGAACATACTACTGCTCAAGAATTGAAAATCTATGGAGATTTTCCTTTAACAAGAAAATGTCTTTTTCATGTTTATTAACATTCTTCTAAAACACAGAATCTTCGGATATATGAGCTAGATTCTTGAGCAGTAGTATCTCCATGAATTTTCAAAAAACGACCGAGAAGAGATGCAAAAAGATGACTTCGAACTCAAATTCACATTCATGATCAGATTTAGAACAATGGAGCCAAAGTAATTCGCAAAAAGCAAGTCAAAACGTAGATGGAAGCCACATTTTCGGACGGAGAGGATTGAACTGCATAACGCAAGACTAATCGGATCAAGCTTTAGAATCCGAAAAGAAAATATCGGATTACAGTTCAATAAGCTAACCTCGTATTCGCACCAAAGCCTTCCTCCGAATCACTGGAAATCAAAACTCAAGAACAGTGACTGCCTTCAACTGTAGATCTGAGGAATCTTTACCAATATTTATCAAAAGCTACTGGTGGCAATAGAAAAATCAGATCAAAGCATTGGGTGGAGAATTGATTTTTGAAGAAATTCAGTCAAAGAGGTATCGGGAAGAAAGCAAACCTGCAACGGCGGGCGACGGCGGCGTGTAAAATAGTCGGCGGCAGAGTGCAAAATAGAAAGCAAAACATGGTGGCGTGCAGACGGCGGACGACATGGAGCAATCGGCGGGCAACGAAAGTAATGGTGGGTTGAAGGGGAGGGAAAGAGGAAGAGAGAAAAGGGAGAAAGTGAAAGAGAGGAACGGGGGAATGAAAAAAAAAGGAAGGGATTCGACTATAATAAACAAATTGTCGACCGTTTTATAAAACAGTCGGCCTTCTCCAACTATTTGCCAACCGATTTTATAAACGATCTACCTTTTCAATTTGTTTCCTGACCGTTTTATAAATGGGTCGACCTTTCTCCATCTCGTTCCTGACCTTTTTTAAAATGATCGGCTTTTCCCATCTCTATGTCGATCGTTTTTAAAACGAGCGACCTTTCTCTATCTCTTTCTCGACCATTTTAAAAACGGTCGGCATTTCTTCCTCTTTTTATCGATCGTTTTTAAAACGGTCAGCTTTTCTCCATCTCTTTGACGACCATTTTGAAAACAGTCGACCTTTCTCAATCTCTTTGTCGACCGTTTTGAAAACGGTGGACCTTTCTCCATCTCTTTGTCGACCATTATTAAAACGGTCGGCTTTTCCTGTCTGTTTGTCGACTGTTTTTAAAACTATGGGCCTTTTGTTCACTTTTGTCGACGGTTTATTAAACTGTCGGTATTATCCATCTATCCCAACCATTTTTGGAGCGTCGGGATAAAAAACATCGAAAAATGATAAAATTCTTGTAGTGCCCATACATGATTTACGTATCATGCTTTAAAGTCTTACATGGTTTACGCGTCATGCTCTGCACATTCAGTCCATGCATGACTTATGTATCATGCTCCGCAAACTCTTACCTTCTTTATGCATCATGCTTTGCACTCACATACATGATTTACACGTCATGCTCCGCACACTCAACCCTTTATGCAATCCTACACATGCTTTCTAGACCATGTCTTCAACCCAACAACCACACCAACATACTTTCAATCATAAGCATCACAATATCATGTAAACTCAAACAATCTCAATAGTCTGATGTTTAGCATGCTTACATACTACACACAACATATCATGAAACGATACACAGATACATACACACACAGTCTTACCCAAAACGTTCCTAATGTGTTCCAACACACTCCTAAACATAGAGAATAAGTTTCACACACACACTCTTAAAGCAAACAACATGTTTCACACAATCAAATAGATTCAACAGATAGAAACCACTTACCCAGAGCGTTCCTAATGTGTTCCAACACGCTCCTAAACCTAGAGAATAAGTTTCAGAGACTATTCTTAGTTTGAAATCTTTTAATCCATTTAGGGTCTATTTAAAAAGAGCAAACTTACTTAAAATTTGCATTTGAAGCTACTTTGAGCACACAAAACTAGTTCAAATCCTATGACAACGAGCCTAAGCATTAAAACTAATTTAGGTACTTTAAGTGAGTCTAAGAAGATAAAAGGGCTTGAAGACTTTGTAGGATCGCATGACAACACTAGAAGAGGGGAATAGGGTTGCTTAAAAAATTTTAACTTTTTTGTAGGAATTAAACTAGATTAATTCAATCTTAAATAATAAAAATAATCATGCTAAAATTTATAGAAATATAGAACAATTTTCTAAGCATGCAATCTACTTAAAAAATAATTTAAATAGCAAAAAGTTAAAGTTGGAGAGACATGAAACGACATCGAAGATTTTTATAGTGGTTCGAAAATCCCTACTCCACTTCGTTCATCAGGGCAACTCATTACATCAAAACATTTTGTAGCATATTCAGCCAAACCTCGACATCAGCTGGATCTATGGAACCATCAAACACTGTGGCTCCTAATTTCTTTAGACGTTCTATTCTATACGCCCTTTTTTTTTCGTTCACTTGGCCCTGCTCTCTCTGGCCCAACTGCCTCCTGTGAGAAACTAACATGTTGCTCATCTGTAGCCTCAGTTTGGACTCTCGGGGCACTAGATCCCTCTCAGATTGGCCTTGGGTAGGATCCTGCATCCCGCCCTAATCTTGCCTGCATCGTCTGCTAGTACGTGGTGACATGACTCCAATAACATATCCCCAAGACACCTTCTTGGATATTTTATTGTAACAGTTCTCTTTTGGGTGAAAACCAAATCGATTTCCCACTCTTTTTAAAGGTTCAAAAGTAAACTCCCAATTGATCTTTTTAAACGAGTTCAAGATCAAACCACTATGATCTTTTTGCATGGGTTCATGATCAAACCACTCCAAATCATTTTTCGGGTTCAGGATTAAACCTCTACAAATCTTTTTTTTTTTGTTTAGGATTAAACCACTACAAATCCTTTCGGGTCAGGATTAAACCGCTCACTCAAAATCTAAAGGTGTACCTACATCATAATACAAAACCCAATTTAAAAGATGTGAAATAAAAATATTACAAAGAAAGATCTTTTACAAGAGTAGATACACCTTTTTTAGCTCTAAAGAAATAATCTAATCTCTCATATAAAATTCTCTCACGAGAAGAATAGAAAATGATGAAACTTTGAAAAATGATCAACAATGGAGAATGTTGGAGAGAAAATTTCAGCAATTTGGAGATGAGAGTTATATGAAATCAGAGGGAAAATGATATTTAAATAAAGTTTAAACTTAGGGTAAAATTTGGCCATTGGATCTAGGTTAAGATGGATCAATGGTAGAGGTAATTTAGGATAAAAATGGCAAAAGAAGGATTAAAAGAATAATTTAAAATGGTTCTCAACAATTTTTTAAAATGGGCACGTGTCGTCATGTAATTCATTCGCATCACTGCAAAATAATAGTTTTTCACAATTTTCTTTAGGTCGTAACTTAGTGATTCAAAATGCGTTGGAATCATCTCTTCGACCTATATACTGTGGATACTTTAGAACACTGAAATAATTAGTAATTTAAATATTTGTTATCACCAAAACATATGGTCGTATGATTAAAGCTGGTAAAGTTAACAGACTTACCAAAAAGGACCCACGAAACTAGTATAAATCTACAACAAAAGCTTCTAAATATTAGGAACAACTTTACGACACTTTATTTGAGTTCCATAAGAGTTGAACAAAACTTTACTACCTTGAACTTATCAAAACATACTTGAATGTGCGCTGAAAAGTACTTGAAAGAGTTCGCGTTAGCTCCAAACTACAAACCAAAGGCCTTTACAAGTTAGAAGTTAACTTCAACACCTAGAAAAGGGTTTGAAAGGAATCTAAGGCATGCTAAAACTTGTTGGGGTTTGAGCCAAAACAAAATAAAATAAAGGGAAGAAATAAGGAATGGGCCAAGGCTCATGTTTTTAGGTTTACTTTACACACACATATATATATGCCTTCTTTTTCCTCCTTGCCATGAGTGACCAAAAAAACAGTGAGAAGAAGAAAAATTTGAGTTTTTTTTTGTGTGGCAGTAAGCTTGAGAAAAAAAAAAAAGGTTTTTTCTCTTTGTAGTTTTGTGGGTTTTTTCTTTTTTGTTTATCCCAAGCTATCGGGTTGTGATACTTGGAAGTCAATAGTCATTGTTGGGCTATTGAGGGTTAGTTTGTGGCGCCAGTTTTGAGCTCATTTGTAATCTCCCATTATAGTAGAACCTGCAGTTGCAAAAGACTAGACGTAGTCCCAAGCTTGGGGCGAACCAGTATAAATTCCAGTGTCGTTCTCTTTTCTCTATCTCGTTATACTTAATATTTTGTGACTCTAGTTTATTGGTTGGCTTATCCTGTGGAATGAGAGATTTAATATTATAATAATTTTATTGTGATTATTATTATTGTATATTTTTTCTCCCAACAAGTGGTATCAGAGCTTTTGGTTCAGAAGTCATGGGATACGTGGAGCCAACAAGTTTTGATGGAGTCATGAAGTTTAATGGGGACAATTTTGAATATTGGAAGATGATGGTCAAAGACTACTTAACTGTTAAAAAGCTGGGTAAGGCTTTGAAAAAGAGACCGGAAGGAATGAAAGATGGAGATTGGGAGACTCTTGATGAAGAAGCGATTCTTTCGCAATCGTAATGTGTCCGACGATGGACGTGGCGGTCAATGGTAGCCAATGAGACAAATGCGATTGAGTTAATGAAAGCGCTTGAAGCAGTATGAAAAACCCTGCACAAATAATAAGATCTATCTGCGTAGGAAGTTTTTCAATATGCGTATGGCTGAGGATGCTTCTGTTAATTCCTATATAAATGAGGTAACCATTTTGATAACTTAGTTGAAATCAGTTAGAATAGAGTTCACTGATGAAGTAAATGTTATTCTGTTATTAACCTCTTTGCACGATAATTGGGAAACCATGAAGACAACGAAGGTGTAATTCAAAGAGGTGAAAATACTACTACACTTTTCTGGTGTTTGTAATTTAGCCATAATCGAGGAAATTCGTAGAAAAGATAGTAGTAAGGAGTCTACTATAGGATCTCGCTCTTGTTATGACTAAGGGAAAAGAGAAGATTAATGAGGAAAATACATCGAGTAGCAGTAGGAAGAAGTGGAATAATAGGAATAAAGAGATAGAATGTTTTTACTGTCACAAGAAATGTCACTTTAAGAGTCAGTATAGAAAATTGAAAGAGGATCTGGAGAGGAGACAAAATCAAGAGGCAAATGTAGTGTTAGATGCATGTATTTGTGTTGTGAGTGACACAGAGAGTAGTAATAGTTCATCTGAGTGAATTTTAGACAGTGCAGCTACTGTTCACATAGCTTCAGATAGGAGTTTGTTCACATCCTTCACAGGAGGTCGCCATGGTTTAGTGAGGATGGGGAATGGTGAAATATCCAAGACCAATAGGATTGGAGAGGTTAGTTTGGAGACAGAATGTGGGAATAATTTGGTACTGCAAGATGTCAGATTTGTGCCCAGTGTCAAGATGAATCTTATCTCTACTGGCAAGTTGGCAGATGATGGCTACATTTGTGAGTTTGGCAGAAGTCAGTGTAAACTCAGGTCAGGATCCCAGGTAGTGGCAGTTGGCCACATGAAATCTACATTGTACAGATGTCGGTTAAATGTTGTCAAGAACAGTTTGAAGAGACAGTGGATGGCAATTAAAGCTGCAGATGGTTATAGTAGAGGTACAGTTGAGCCAGTAGCAATGATAGCCAAGTTTGATCAGTCAGATCAGGATCCTTCAGTTCAGGAACAATTGGGAAGTCCAGGAGAGAAAGTTGATGGCTATCATGAACCCTCAATTGTCAGACAGACAGTTGAATTGAAAAAGTCGCCTAGGTGAGTGGAGACATCAAAGTGGAAGGCCAGAGCAGTTGCTAAGGTCAAAGGTAAAGTCTCTAAATTGGTAGCAAGCTTGAATAGAGGATTCAAGCCCTTCTCAGAATGTATCTTCTTCAGGAACAGTGGTTCAGGGTTGAAGAAGATGTCAGTTAGTACCACTTAACTGAAGTGGGCGTACGTGCCTGTCTTTTTCGTCTGGGAGACAGATCCACGTAGTGAGCCCATACCTCGACGCAAACACAGATGCGCTACAGTTTATATTCTGATGGTTGCCTGGTTTTTTGTGAGTTTGTTGTGTTTTCAGGTATCTTTTATTTGATCTTTGGAGTTTGCCAAGAAGATCAGAAATAACAGTTGGAGTGGGAGTTGTGCCTTGGAGTTTACCAAGGTGTTCAGAACTTTGTTGAAGTGAGAGGCAAGATCGTCGTTTTGTCTCCAAGTGGGAGATTGTTGGGGTTGGAGCCAAAACAAAATAAAATAAAGGGAAGAAATAAGGAATGGGTCAAGGCCCATGTTTTTAGGTTTACTTTACACACACACACATATATATATATATATGCCTTCTTTTTCCTCTGTAACGCCCCTACTTTTAGTACATAAAATTCCTAGGGACATTACTACTCATGCATGCATTCGAGGCCCTAAGTGAAATTTAAATAAGTAAAAGTTGATAAATAAAAATCAATTTAATTTGGGATTCCATAGAAATACAAAACGTTTACAAGAAACATGATTAAGTTCGGCCTCTAGTTTTAAAACTCTGTACTACATAAGCGGAAGACAATAAACATTTAAAATTCTTTCTAAATCATGGATGCGGAATTCATGACTTGGTTCCCATGGCTTCTGTAGCGCATCCATGCCACTCGCCTGGTATGCTCTCGACTCTACCTGAAAACATTTTAAAATAAAGAAAAACACAACAAAGGTAGAGGATGAGTATTATAAAATACCCAGTAAGTGGGGTCTGGAAATGCAAACACATGCATATGATTTTCCTTCAAATCGACCTTTAACATGACTATTGTTCGTGACTTTTAAAATCATAAAACTTTCTGTAATGGGACCTAAATCTTTCTTTCATAAAATCATGACTTTTCTCTTTGGCTATACGTGGTCAATTGAGTCTACACGAGTCTTTTCATTTTGAGTCCCTCACAGCACCCAGAGGGTTTGAGTCCTCACAGACTCCTGTGAGGTTTGAGTCCTCACAGACTCACTGTAATATTGAGTCCCTCACAGGACTCCTGTAATAATGAGTCCCTCACAGGACTCTGTAATATTGACCCATAGAGTCTCTAATGCATGTTTTACCATGCATAAGTCCTCGAGAGACCAATTGCCACACCCTACATGACATGTTCATATACATACAATATGCATGAGGTCCCATCCTTTAAATTCATATACATATACATTCCTAATGATGCAACAATCACATAAACTTAAGATCATGACATGACTTTCATAATTTTAGCTAGAGTCAATCAATCATCGATGTAATAAGTATCGTTTATTATTTAAAGTGCATAACTAGCACAATAACATAACCAAAAATCTCAATATACAAAAATATACATATTTGTGTCAAGATTCGTTTTTAAATTCCTTGAAATCATTTCAAATTTCTGGATTCTAAACTCTTAAATCATCAAGTTCCTTTCTAAACCTTTTGAAAATCATTCACTCGAGATTCTCAAAAACCCTTTTAAAATATTCGTTTTCTAAATTCAAGCTCTAAGCATGAGTTTTGGAAATTCACCTTTTGAAATAAATTCTCAAGTTTCATCTTTTAAAACAAATACATATTTCAAGAAATCTTATTCACTTCCCTTTTTAAGATCATTTGTAGAAAATCCCTTACCTTAGCTCAAGCTCCTTACATTCCGTTTCTAACTCAAGGTTTCGCTTAGTCGAACTCGATAGTCGAATCCCTAAATCAAATTCATCAATTCCTCAATTAAGTTACATAGTTAGAAACTTATTTTTCACATCCAATAAAAGATAAGTCGAATTACTACTCACGGAGGTGAAAACGAACTCGAGAATCAAACAGGGGGCCGGAGCAGCTCGAAGGCGCGCGGCAGTGTGTGGCGGCGGGAGGCGCGCGCTTTTAGCGCGTGGAACATACCATCGAGATCCTCGTGGCCCGATCTATCCAAAACCGGTCCTGAAACTTTGAAAACCGATCGAAAACTCCCTCAAAAACCCGAACCAAAATCGAACCGCTAGCTTCAAGGGCGTGCGGAAGAAACGACTTCCGCGCGCCAGAATCGCGTTCACGACTGGCGGCGGATCTTCGCGTGAACGGCGACGAGTCGGCCACCGAAGCGGCGGACACGGCGGCTTGAGAGGTCGCGATTGGCGGCTTTTCACGATCACTCTTGCAAAGCGCGACGTCCACAAGGAGGGCAGCAGCGGCTAGCGACGGGTCGGCTCGGCGGCTGAAGGTCGATGGCTCGTGCAGCAACCAAATGACGACGGTGGCTCGCTCCGACCAGACGTTTGGCGGCAGCCTCACCACGGCTCGACTCGAATCTTGCGAGATCTGCTTTCTCGGCGGCGGGAGAGGCGAACACGCCGAGCTTGAAGTCGTGTGAACTCGCCGCCGAGCAACGCGCTTCACCGGTGTCCAACGAAGAAGTGGCGGCTCGGTTTGAACTCGTCGCAAAGAACCACCACCAATCGAATCCGAAGAGGAGGAGGTGGAGGAGGAACGCACACCGCCTCCGATTTGTCGTGAAGATGAACCAAGGAAATGGTGGCCTCGGTTTGCGTGTGTGTGGGAAAAGGAAGAAGGGGTCTCAAACCCTAAATTCTTTATTAACTAAATTACTTAAACCGCCTCTTCTCTTTACTAAAACCACAAGAGTGCCATTTAACTAAATTTATTATTCTAAAAGTGTCTTTAGTTGCACAAAATTCTTAATTTACAAATCATTTCAATAAATTACAAAGCTCTAAAGCCCACTTAATTTAAATTTCTAGTAACTTAATCCGAGTACAACCTAAGAAGTATTTAAATAAAATTTCGGGGCGTTACAATCTTCCCTCCTTAAGAACTTTCGTCCTCGAAAGTTTTCAATCTTGCTATAAATTCGGGACAGCTCGTTCGCACCTTTTCCAATTCGTTACGAAGAGTCATTCGGTCCCTTAAGCGGGAAATAACACTAACTACTTCTCAAGTGACTCACGTTTGTGTATAATCATCATCCAACGGTCTCATAACTTTAACTTGAGTTCCTTCCCCTCTATTGGGCCCTTTTAATGAGGCCTAGATAACTGATGTTCTTGACTCGAACTCCAACTCCTGAAAATTTCAATCCAAACCGAAATAGCTTGAAATGCTTAGCTCGTGTTTCCTTCTCTCGTCCCTAAGTAGTCTCTGCTATTTTGTGATTTTTGAGTGGCACGTTTTACTAAACTGGTTCCTTTATGGTTGATTCTCAAAACCCTCTTAAGGTCTATGGTACTAGTTACTAGCATTTTCTCCAAGGCATGACTCGATCGCTCCCTCTAGTCATCGCCTCCATAACCTTATCACTTTCACCAAAGATGTGACTTCAAGGATAGAGTTAGTAACTTGGTTTGATTGTTCAAGCCTCTTTACACTATTGGTTAACCTCTCGCTACTCTCCACAACCTTTTAGTAAACGTTGCAGTGACAATCTCACTCACCTGCTTACTTAATCAACTCGGGCTTTCTAACGCAATCACTAACTCGTTGAAAGTCTTAAGTCATGGTAGGAGTAACTCAAACTTAGGTCTCCTTTGGTTGTCGTGACACATGAAATGTTCCATACAACTCAGTCAATCTTATTACAAAAATGCTCCGAAAATTTCAGCAGCAGAACGGCATAACTGCAACGATGCCAAAATTTTCTCTAACACCTGTTTGATAGAAATGCACTTCTAAAATCAGACAACCAACCAGTCATGCCTCCAAACTTCATTTCAAGATTTACTCAGAGTTCAGAACACACAATCCATAATGTTGAACCACCAAATATGAATGAAACACAATTTCTTTAGTTGTAGACAATGATTCTTTAAAGACAAGAAAATCTAACAACCAGGTTGCGACGTTAATTTTTGAAACAAACTTTCAGAGAGTGTAACAAAATCCTCTTGACTTACCCTGATTTAGAGCGTAATCAATTATAAATTTTCACATTAAGTGTCAAAATTTTCATTGTAAGTTCTAGGAATTAGAATGACCCCTTTAAAACAAGTCATTCAAGATGTAACTCGTACTCTATCGCTTTTAATCTTTCCTCAGCCTATGGCACAACGCAACAGTCATTCATATCACTCCCCTTAATATAACTCGACCGATAACAACCTCGATATTACGCGGCCTCGCTAAAAGGAATTTAGTCTTTTAAAACTCATTCTCCCTTTATTCTTCACTCCCTCAAATAGCCTGATCAGGTGATCACTCGAATATAACGAAAATTTCATAACACTAATAGGGTTGGATACTTCATAATAGTATCCTCTACACTTCTTAATCTGTTCGACTCTTTTGTCATGAAACCCCAACGCTCAACTTCGAATCTGAATAGTTTAATCAACACCTCTAGACTTTGAACTTTTTCAAGAACTACAATATCCCTCTGTTAAGGTTCTACTCGCGAACTTAGTTGTTCAAGGTTTCTTGAAAGGCTTTCGCCTCGTAATGTCTACCCTTTCCTTCCTTTGTCCAAACTACTCCTTTTGATAACGCGTAAGTGAGTCTCATCTTGACCAAGATTCCTTTAAGCCTTACACCCTGAACTCAGACGTTTCCTTTCTAGCATCAATCGCCTGAGGTCACATGCTCGTCTTTTCTTAGCTTGACAAATTTCCTTATGCTCCTCTTTTGAAGTTTACTTGAGCACTTAACTCCTTAGTGACCTTTCGTCTACTTTCACCTATTAGGACTTACTCTTCCCTCCTTTTGTCTAACTCAATTCTTCCGAAGTGCTTTTTCTGCCCCTCCTTAGACTTGGTTTAACTAGAGTGTCTCCGACGACTTAATCGCACCAATGCTTTACCCTTTTCCTCAGCACTAAATCCATCGAGTCTATAAACATTAGGGGCACTTAAGTCAAATCTCTATAATCTTCATGATGTTCATACTATGGGTTGAAAGTTGTCTCGAGATATCTTATCTCTTATTCTTGGTGGGCGATACTCGACCCCATTTTCTTCTTAAATAACATTGTGCTCCTTATAGCTAGTAGAATAGGTCGTTCATCCAAACGCGAAGATATTTTCATTTTTAGCAGCGACGTTCTTCCATATCCTTTAACCTGTGCCCATACGTAAAGATGCTTCTTTCTCCTCTACGAACAACACTAACACTCCTTAGAGTGCTATACTACTATTAACCCTTATATAAAAGTTCTTGTATCTATAGCTTGAGTTCTTTTAATCTCACTGGAGCATTCCGCAGGAAGTATTAAAAGCTACCGCTGCTTTCACTTTAATTTCATGTTTAAGTCTACCTCTTGTGTTAAGGATAACCTTAAAATATCAAACTTATTTTATCTAACGCCAAAGAATTGTTCCTCGTGCTCACTTTCTTTACACTCGACTTTCTCTTTTAGTCAAATTGAGGACTTTCTCAACTACTTGTACCATTGCGCTTCTAATGTCGATTTCTCTAAAATCTCGCCTAAGAACCATTGGCCTAACCTTTACTAAATGGATCCTCCTAAGCCACTCTAATGATCACTTGACTACTACAACTATACTCTTTACTAAATCAAAGGAGTTCCTCACTTGACTTCTACGTGCAGGGAAGAGATTCAAGCGTTTTCCTCTATTAACCAAATCCTCTCTTCTTAATCCTCTGATTGGGGAAAAGGAACTTGTAACACCCCGAAAAATTGAACAACACAACTCGAGGCATTACTCCCAAGTCGTATGCTCATTACGTAGAAATCCAGCGACATAACTAGCGCAACAACTGGACAAACCAAAAAATTTTACAAGTGTCTGAACCTAAACGAGAACACTTCAAAGACTCACGAGGGTACCCAGCCTCCACCAAACTACACAGAACAACAATAGGCTGGGCTCCAGTCCCTCGGAGTTAACAGAAATCTCAAACAACAAAACATGCTTTGGGTACGAAAGATAAAAAAGAATATGCTTTGATTCGAAAATAAACATCGATGACGAAAAAAGTTTAAAACATGAATGGAAGCCACAAGACACAATCTAAAGAAGAAAAAAAAGGAACGACAACTCCTAACTAAGTCCTACAAGTCTTCCATAGCCTCGCAGGGGTCTCGCCGTCGGTGGTCATCTCACTGGTTTGCCTTACCTGCAACGAAAAAGAAAAATAAAGAAGGGGTGAGTATAAAAATACTCAGTAAGCAGCCCACTTCGTCCAAGAATAAAGAACACAAGTACGACCCTAGGCTTAGCTAACACGACACCTAGCCCGCCAAACAACCTCAACACGCATCCTGGCTCTACTCTTGCTCACTTTTCTCAGTTCTGTCCTACCCTTAGCTCCTAGACTGGGTTTGCAAAGACGTGTGTACGAGACTCATCCTCGGGCTGCACACTAGGGCGAAGGACTCTATCCAACCCTCGACTCTGAAGGATCACACCCCGAGTCGCACAACTGGATGGGGGCGGACCACCACATCCCATAAGCATCAAAGCGGTACTACCGCGCACGATCGACCTCGGACTCATTCCCGGGCCTGCACTAGGGCGAAGGACTCTATCCAACCCCTCTGACTCTAAGGATCGTACCCCCGAGTCGCACAACTGGATGGAGGGCGGACCATCACATCCCATACATCATCTCGCCAACCTCGAGTCTCGGTTTACTAAAGGTTACACAGATATTTAGGACTTGGGCCTGCACTAGGGCTAGTTGTGCTAACTACAGACTAAGCACGGGACATCTAAGGCACGGGACAAACAGACGTACAACTCTAGCACAATCAATAATTTCAGCACGACATGTACCTCTAACATAAGCGTCATTCTCAGCACAAGGTTAGGTCAACTTTCCTAACAAGATCACATCTAAGCACGAAAAGATAACAGTCATAGCACCAAAAGATAACAGCCATAGCACATGCACATACATTTGACTCATCAGGACGACCCATCAGGTAATTCGTCACATTCACAACGAATAGGGACAGGCAACTTAGAACCAAGTACTGGCTACCACAACCTAGCATGCTACTACAAGTCCAGTACGCTACACATTCTAAAACATTTAGCTCCGAGATAGTATAGCATGCAACGACGCCCCTAAGCCCTACACTTAGGGGTAATTCAATCCAAATGACTACTTACAGTGAAAGTTAACGTCAACGAGCGACTTTGAGTACGCGGCGTGCTCCAAACGTTCTTCTACTTTCAATTAATCCCTAATAAAGAGCAATCACGCCAAAAATCAATAAACCGAATACGACGCAACGAACCTAACACAAAGTCTAAATGAGAAGAGCGAAACTCACCCACGGAGTGCCAAAACGGACTTATGAACGAACCGAGGCGACCAGGCGGAAGAGGGGCGGTCGCGGCTCTCTGCGCGCGCGCGTGGAATCGGCGGCGGCGGCGCGCGCGGCGGCGCGGCGCGCGCGTACGCGTGCGGACGGCGCGGCGGCGCCGCGTGGGTGACAGATCTGGAATCCTCACGGCCCGATCTATCTAGAACCGGACTCCGTTCGTCAAAAACCGGCCTAAAACGACCTGAACCAACCAAACCAGTCGACGGGTCTCACAGATCTAGGTTCGCCGGCGGCTTGCTGCGTTACAGACCGATTTCCGGCGGCGTCTGGGCGAGGAGTCACTGCGGCGGCGGCGACCTGAGAGAGAAAACCGTGAGAGAGAAGGGGAAAAACGGAGGGAGAGAGAGAGAGGGAGACGGAAGGAGAGAGAGAGGGAGACGGAAGAGGAGAGAGAGAGAGAGAGAGAGAGAGAGACGGTGAGGAGAGGGACCGAGAGAGACCGAGAGAGGGGAAAAAGCGAGAGGAGAAGAAGGAGGAGAGAGAGAGAGAGAGAGGCCGGCCGGCCCGCCAGAACGGCCACCACCGTTCGCTTCTGCTCGCACGCACGCACGCGAGAGAAAGGGGAGGGAGGGCGAAGCCCTCCCCGATTTTCGTTCAACTCTTTTTTTTTTTTTTTTTTTTAAAACAGGCGTCTGTTACAGAACTTTACCACATAAGAGTTCAATGTTAACACCGCACGTTATCTCTTTCAGGTTGTACACATATATCCAGTCCAACAGGTAAAAAAATTAGTGGCAAGGTTCCTTATGCACATTCCACAAGTTGAATACACAAGTGATCATATGAATATCAATTCGTGTACAAGTTTCTGGAGTCCTGACAATCAATTCTCTTGTGTTCTCAAACTAAAACCCTAACTCCTTACTTTTCCTCTTTATACTTGTCCTTATTAAGCTTATTTAGTTTATGGTATCGTTTTCGAAACTTCGTATCATGCCTATCTGCAGTAACACATTAATTGTGTATATCCCTCGTAGCTTTCCTATCGTGGCAATGGTATAAATAAAATCAAGTGTTTGAGTATTTTGAAAAGAATTAATTTTCATCTCAACATTAACAATCTATTTTTCCCTTTACATCTCGAGCCTATTTTCGAAACACCCTTGCTCTCTTTACTTTTCAACTCCTTAAATACTATAGTTATGTATTCATTTGAAGATGAAGGGACTTCATTTGAGAACCAACAAAGTCGAAAACTCCAAAGTGGTACGTTTACTAAATCTCATACCCTTCTATCCAATTGTTCTAGCATGAATGAATGAGACCACTAACCTCTTACCGAACACATTCAACCTTTGAACTCCTCATGAGTAATCTTAACTTTTATTATTGAAAACTATACTTAAGTAATCTAGTTTCTTGGCAACCTTTAACACTCTAACCTCTTAAGTCTTACTCTTTACTCCCTTGGTCAAAGCGGACCTTTTAATAATCCACAACATGTGTTTTATGGCTATAAAACTTTTTTTTTTTAGCGTAAACATTCTTAACTAAAACGTTTTCCTTTCTATCATCAATAGTAGGGATCACATGTGTTCTCTTTCCTTTCGGCGTAAGATCACGTCAACTCTATGACATATACGCATATAGCTTCACATATAAGCATTTCATTTATGCATTTCCTTTTCATAGACATATAGTTTAGCTCATACATTCTCATTCTTTCTTAGTTTGGAAATTCATCAAACTCGATTTTTATATAAAAAAATATTTTCTCATAGAATACTAAATTCTCTTTTCATGAACAAATAAAACTTTTAGTTCGAAGGCATACCTGGCGGTGACTGGAGTTGCTACTTAGCCATGGGATACTTGTTGCTTACTCTGTAAGCGAGTCTACAAGACCTATAACCTTGGGCTCTGATACCAACTGTAACGCCCCTACTTTTAGTACATAAAATTCCTAGGGACATTACTACTCATGCATGCATTCGAGGCCCTAAGTGAAATTTAAATAAGTAAAAGTTGATAAATAAAAATCAATTTAATTTGGGATTCCATAGAAATACAAAACGTTTACAAGAAACATGATTAAGTTCGGCCTCTAGTTTTAAAACTCTGTACTACATAAGCGGAAGACAATAAACATTTAAAATTCTTTCTAAATCATGGATGCGGAATTCATGACTTGGTTCCCATGGCTTCTGTAGCGCATCCATGCCACTCGCCTGGTATGCTCTCGACTCTACCTGAAAACATTTTAAAACAAAGAAAAACACAACAAAGGTAGAGGGATGAGTATTATAAAATACCCAGTAAGTGGGGGTCGGGAAATGCAAACACATGCATATGATTTTCCTTCAAATCTGACCTTTAACATGACTATTGTTCGTGACTTTTAAAATCATAAAACTTTCTGTAATGGGACCTAAATCTTTCTTTCATAAAATCATGACTTTTCTCTTTGGCTATACGTGGTCAATTGAGTCTACCCGAGTCTTTTCATTTTGAGTCCCTCACGCACTCTGTAGGGTTTGAGTCCTCACGCACTCACTGTAGGGTTTGAGTCCTCCACAGGACTCACAGTAATATTGAGTCCCTCACGGACTCCTGTAATAATGAGTCCCTCACAGACTCCTGTAATATTGAGTCCCTCACAGACTCCTGTAATAATGAGTCCCTCACAGACTCCTGTAATATTGACCCATAGAATCTCTAATGCATGTTTTACCATGCATAAGTCCTCAGGAGACCAATTGCCACAGCCTACATGACATGTTCATATACATACAATATGCATGAGGTCCCATCCTTTAAATTCATATACATATACATTCCGGAATGATGCAACAATCACATAAACTTAAGATCATGACATGACTTTCATAATTTTAGCTAGAGTCAATCAATCATCAGTAATAAGTACGTTTATTATTTAAAGTGCATAACTAGCACAATAACATAACTGAAAATCTCAATATACAAAAATATACATAGCTGTGTCAAGATTCGTTTTTAAATTCCTTGAAATCATTTCAGCTCGGATTCTAAACTCTTAAATCATCAAGTTCCTTTCTAAACCTTTTGAAAATCATTCACTCGAGATTCTCGAAAAACCCTTTAAAATATTCGTTTTCTAAATTCAAGCTCTAAGCATGAGTTTTGGAAATTCACCTTTTGAAATAAATTCTCAAGTTTCATCTTTTAAAACAAATACATATTTCAAGAAATCTTATTCACTTCCCTTTTTAAGATCATTTGTAGAAAATCCCTTACCTTAGCTCGAAGCTCCTTACATTCCGTTTCTAACTCAAGGTTTCGCTTAGTCGAACTCGATAGTCGAATCCCCTAAATCAAATTCATCAATTCCTCAATTAAGTTACATAGTTAGAAACTTATTTTTCACATCCAATAAAAGATAAGTCGAATTACTACTCACGGAGGCTGAAAACGAACTCGGAGAATCAAAACAGGTGGGCGAGGCGGCTCGTGCGGCGGCGGCGCGTGGCGGCGCCGGCGGCGTGCGCGGCGCGTGCGGCGGCGCGCGCTTTTAGCGCGTGGAACATACCATCGAGATCCTCGTGGCCCGATCTATCCAAAACCGATCCTGAAACTTTGAAAACCGATCGAAAACTCCCTCAAAAACCCGAACCAAAATCGAACCGCTAGCTTCAAGGCGTGCAGATGAAAACAACTTCCGCGCAGCAGCTCGCGTTCCACGACATGGCGGCGGATCTTCGCGTGAATCGGCGGCGAGTCGCCACCTACGAAGCGGCGCGCACGACGCGAGAGAGGTCGCGATTGGGCGCTTCTTCACGGTCACTCTTGCGGCGAAAGACGTCCCACAAGGCGAGGCGCGGCGGCTAGCGGCGAGGTCGGCTCGGCGGCTGAAGGTCGATGGCTCGTGCAGCAACCAAACGACGACGGTGGCTCGCTCCGACCAGACGTTTGGCGGCAGCCTCACCACGGCTCGACTCGAATCTTGCAGATCTGTTTCTCGACGGCGGGGGAGACGAACACGCCGAGCTTGAAGTCGTGTGAACTCGCCGCAAAGAAGCACGCGTTCTCGGTGGTGTCCAACGGAAGAAATTTGGCGGCTCGGTTTGAACTCGTGCGGAACCACCACCAATCGAATCCGAAGAAGGAGGAGGTGGAGGAGGAACGACACCGCCCTCCTCGATTTGTCGTGAAGATGAACCAAGAAATGGTGGCCCTCGGTTTGCGTGCGTGTGGAAAAGGAAGAAGGGGTCTCAAACCCTAAATTCTTTATTAACTAAATTACGAAACTGCCCTTCTCTTTACTAAAACCACAAGAGTGCCATTTAACTAAATTTATTATTCTAAAAGTGTCTTTAGTTGCACAAAATTCTTAATTTACAAATCATTTCAATAAATTACAAAGCTCTAAAGCCCACTTAATTTAAATTTCTAGTAACTTAATCCGAGTACAACCTAAGAAGTATTTAAATAAAATTTCGGTGCATTACATCCTCCTTGCCGTGAGTGACCAAAAAAACAGTGAGAAGAAGAAAAATTTGAGTTTTTCTTTGTGTGGCAGTAAGCTTGAGAAAAAAAAAGGTTTTTTCTCTTTGTAGTTTTGTGGGTTTTTTCTTTGTTGTTTATCCCAAACTATCGGGTTGTGATACTTGGAAGTCAATAGTTATTGTTGAGCTATTGAGGGTTAGTTTGTGGCGCTAGTTTTGAGCTCATTTGTAATCTCCCATTATAGTAGAACTTGCAGTTGCAGAAGACTGGACGTAGTCCCAAGCTTGGGGCGAACCAGTATAAATTTCCAGTCTCGTTCTCTTTTCTCTATCTTGTTATACTTAATATTTTGTGACTCTAGTTTATTGGTTGACTTATCCTGTGGAATGGGAGATTTAATATTATAATAATTTTATTGTGATTATTATTATTGTATATTTTTTCTCCCAACAAAACTTACCGAACAACTCTGAAAAAATGGTAATTAAGGCATGGGTAAACTAAAATTAACGCCACTTTGGAAATGGATAACACTTAGAGAAGTGGGTCATGTGTAAGGTTGATTTGAGGTTTAAATTGGGGTGGGTACCACGAAACTCACTTGGCGAAGCTGCTACAACCTTGCTGAATCGCGAATTTGCTCGTTGAGGGAAGAGGATTTAGCTAGAGGCAGTTGGTTCGTGAAGGCCTGATGGAGGTTGCCGACACGTGGACCTCGAACTCACGAGGAAAAGAAAAAAAAAGAAGAAGGAAAAAAATTTAAAAAAAAAAAACAAAGAGGGAAGGATTTGATTGCTTCGTGAATGGTCTCAAGGAAGAAAAAGGAGAACTCGATTGAGGTGGTTGAGTTCGCATGGCGTATAGTCGACAAAGAAGGAGTCGAGGAGGAGAAGCTCTCTTCTTTGAGAAATTATTTGGTGAGGCTGACACAATATTGTGGCCGACAATTTTTCACAGTTAGATGGAGAGAGAAGTACTTCGATTTTATATCCAATTCGCCCTATACTCGTTGGAATGACAATGGTTATTATGAGGCAGCCACATTATGACGGTCTCATTGAATAATTTGTCCTATACTGTTGGGAATGACAATGGATCGAAGGTTGGGAAATGAGTTTATATACTAATGCATATGGGAGAGCAACGAGCAGAACACGATTAGCACCAAAGTTGTGTCAAATTTCCTTTCAAAGCAGTGGTATCTCATGATACAACGATTAGATCTAGTTTTCTTTGACTTCACCTACTATTAATTTATTAATTTATTGTAATATTATTATTATTTTCTCAAGTTCAATAAAAATTAACTTTACTAACCATAGAGATTAATTTTAAAATTTATTAATTCGAAATATTCAAATTACAAGATTAAAATGGACTAAGACCAGGATGGTATTATAAAAAAAAAAACAAAAATAAAGATTTATATTGATAATTTAACCCACACAATAACAAACCAAAAACAAATTGTTACCTAAACCTCACCAACAAAACAGTCCATTTGACCAATACTCAAAACTTTAGGAATTTAGGTGAGTTTTGATGGACAACATGATGAAAAAGAATCTTGCTTTTTTTCAACTCACCAACTCCACACCACTTTTGAAAGGGATGGTGCAATAAAAAAATTTATAAAAAAAAAAAATGAAGAACAACTTTAAGAAAATGCATGCAACTAAAACTAAAACTCTTTCTCTCTATCAAACCCACCAATTTTGTTGCTTTGTTTTTTTATTGCTTGGTTGTTGTCGGGCATTGTGTATTGCTTGGACTTAAAGCAAATCATTTGCCATCCCCATCTCACCTACCCTTCTAACTACTACTATTCATCATCACTACTTACAAATTTTCAACCCTTCTAATTAATTGCCTTATCTTTTATTTAGATTTTTAAATATTCAAGTGCAGTATTTCAACTCCTTTTAATGCATTGTTTTAATACTTAAACTTTACCCAAAAAATTGTTTTAATTTGTTTTATTAATCATTAAACAAAATTTTAATTTATTTGTATCTGGCATGACTTTTGAAAAATATTGATTACAAAAATTTTTTAAAAAAAAACATAAAACACTTTTTACCACTCTTTAAAATTTTAAACGTCCAAGCATTTTTCTTAGAAAAGAAAATTTATTCATCCACAAACGTTTTAAAAGACATGTCAAATACATGCTACCTACGCATTAAGTAAACGGGATAAAAGACGTGAGTTTACAAAATTTTAACAACAATGAGAAACCCCATTTTTATATAAGTTGTGGAGGCCAAGATTCAAAATTTGATAGTTGAAATATATAAGAACAATGGCTTAAACATTTGTTGAACAATCTTTTTCTCCTTTGTTAACCTTAGAAATAACTCAATTAATTAATTTGTTGTTATCCTTTTTAACATATATGATTAGAATTTCAATTTGATTTTTGTTTTAATTTTAATATGTGACTGTTGAGTAGTCATGATCATTTGTATATGAGATAACTAGGTACTAATTAATTATATAACTAATTGACTAAAATAAAAATATGAGTTCAATTGGATAATTTGACTCCAAAATAACTTCCAATTTTTAAATTTTAATTCATATAATGCACAAATAATCTTATTGTCCTTTCACATTGCTAAAGCCGTTGACATCTATAATCTAATTATATTCAACAAAATGTCTTTTTCATTACCTAATCCTTTTTGGATAGACCAAAACAATCCCTAAACACAATTCATCTAGATAAACTATTTGGCTCAAAAGTTAGTTTTAATTTGTGTTCCAAAAAGATTTAGGCCTCAAACATTTAGACTCCGTTTGATAACCATTTTGTTTTTGGTTTTTAGTTTTTGAAAGTTAAGCTTATTTTCACATAATTTCTCTACAATAGAGATCATCTCCCTTAAGTAAGCATTTGAACTCTTAGCCAAATTCTAAAAACAAAGTCAATTTTTTTAAAACTATTTTTTTTAGTTTTCAAAAGTTAACTTCGTTTTTGAAAACATAAATACAAAATAGATAAGAAGACATATAAACTTATTGGTAGAACTAGTATTCTTAGGTTTAAATTTCAAAAACTAAAAACCAAAAACAAAATGGTTATCAAACGGGGTCTTAATTTTTTGTTTTTGAAAATTAATTAAGCCTAAAAATATTACTCTACCAATGAGTTTCTATATTTTCAAAAATTGGTTTTTCTTTTTAAAATTTGGCTAGAAACTTAAATAGTATCTCAAGAAAGATGGAAATCATTATAGAGAATATGAAACGAGACCTTAAGTACTTACATACCTTTATTCATAAGGTTGTGCGCATGTTTTTTTTTAGTACAATTGGAGTTGGGAGATTCGAACCATAGACCTCTCGTTGTTAACATATTCGTTATGTTAGTTGAGTTATGCTCTCTTTGAAAAAATTTGTGCATGTTAATTCTACCACTATAGAAGCTCAAATTATAAAGTCTAAGGTTCTATTTGGACTACTTCCAATTATTTAAATTTTTTTTAATGTGTGTTACAATTTTTTTAAGTGCTTTAAATAACAAAAAAAAAAATACTACATATTTAGAAGATTTCCGGTTAAGCAATTTTTGGATAATATAGATAATAATAATTGATTATAATACTATTTTTATCTTTGTAGTTTGAGTTTTATTCAATTTTAGTCCATATACTTTAAATAAATCTGAAATTGGGTGTTTATTGTTAGTTTATTGCTAACTTTTCTGTATAAAAACAAAAAGGTTAGCCTCTATTAGCCATCAATCTTCTTTTTTTTTTTATTATTTAGAAAATTAATCATCTTTCTATATTTTTTAGAAATTATCTTCACATGGTATCTTTTCTTATATGAAAGTTAATATTATTATTTAACCAATTTTGAAGAAAAAAAATATATTAACTTCAAAGTAACTTTTGAACTAATTTAAAGATTTATTAAAAGTACAAAAATTTAAAATTAGATATTTAAAAATACATAAATTAAAATGGAATAAAATTTAAAATATAACATTTAAACCATTATAACATTAATAATAATAATAAAAAGGTCCATTTTAGAACCATTTTCACTCAGGACATACAAATTAAATTCCTGACGTGGTGAAAATGAAGAATGTAATCTTGATTTGACCTTGCCGAAGATCAGGTCTTTTCATTTTTCAACTCAAATATTAAAATATAGAAAAGTGTTGTTCTTATATTCTTATAAATTTGCAGTGGCTTATAAAAAAAAGGTTAAATTATAAATTTAGTTCCTGAGGTTTGAAGTTTGTATCTATTTGGTCTTGAACTTTCAAAAGTGTTAAATAGATTTTTGAACTTTCAATTTTATATCTATTTGATCCCTAAACTTTGAAATGTGTCTAATAAGTGCTCAAATTTTCAATTTTGTATTCAATATGTCTCTAAATTTTTAATTTTGTGTCTAATAGGTCTTTGACCAAGTTGACGTTTTTTAAAATTCATGAACTTACTATGCACAAAATTGAAAGCTTAAGCTTCTATATATATGATAGATCGATTAATTTTTACAAATTATGAGTATGTTAGGGACCTATTAGAAGTTCAAGGACTAATTAAACATTTTTAAAATTTAGGGACTTATTAGATACAAAATTGAAAGTTTAAGGACGTATTTGATACTTTTTAAAGTTCAGAGACTCAATAGACACAAATCTCAAAGTTCAGGGACTAAACTTGTAATTTAACAAAAAAAAATGTAGTAGAACCTGCCAATGCATGGAAGACCATCTTTATTTTTTAGTTCAACAACGTGGGAGGGTGAGAAATTCAAATATCAAATATCCTAATCAATTAATCGATGGTACATGTTAATAACGTTCAACTAAGTTCGCTTTATCGGGGAGACAATTATTTTGTTCCATCATAAATAGATTTTTTTTACAAACTATATTATTATTTTATTTTTAATGAGAGTGATAATGCTATCATTTTATGTTTAAGGTTAAATTATATGAAATACATTGAACTTTGGTTTTGGTTTTAATAATACTCGTGAACTTTAAAAAGTTCCATGAATAGTGGTGCTGGCCTTTAAAAAATTTGTAAAAGTACTCTTACTATTTAGCAGAAAACACATAGACCGTTAAATTGTAACCGATACCTGTATTATATGGAATATTAGGGTTAAAATTAGGGGGGGAAAAGATAACATATCCACAAAGCAACAATTGAGGAAGAAAAATATTATGGAGGAATTGGAGTCTACGTTCATGTTGGTCAACTATCTTCCTCTTCAATGGAATCAATATGCAATCACTAATTGTCTTTTTCAATGGAATCGTTAATTGTCTTCTCAAAAATAAAAAAAAAAACGACATTGAAATCGTGGGTGATCATTTATGAGGATTATTTAACCCTAAATTAGATTATTTTTGTCATTTTTGTATGCTTTATTGATTACTGAGCAATCCAAAAATAACATTAATGAGTAAAATTCTTGAAAGGTTACTAAGAATGGTGGTAAGTAAATAATAATAATAAAAATGAATGAAATTGAACAAACTGGGAAGTAAAGAATAATAAGAAAAGGAATGAAATTAAACTAATTTTGTTAATTTTTATGTAGCAGGAGAAAATGAAATTAAATTCTTACTTGCAGAGGAGAAGAATAACAAGCTAGGATGGGAGAAAATACAACAGAAAATGCAATTGCATTTCGAAATTTTTGAAAAGTGGCACAATCATCGAGATTTGGGGAGATTGTGGCTCATTTTTGGAAAGTATATAAAGCCTAGAATCATGCATAGATGATAGCTCATGGATTGAGAGGTGGATTTAGAAGGAAATCCTACCATCTATAAAAGAAAAAAACAATGTTTTTTATATATATATAATATTATTATGAGATAGTGGAAAATTATGGCAAAAATTAAATAAATAAATAAAAGAAAGTGGAAGAGAATTGGTCTAATTTCACCAATGGATGTCTTTCATAAACCACCATAAGCCACTATTTATAGGCTAAATGGCAAGAAGGATGTGGAACAATTGGACACTAAGCATTGGTGAGAAATGGACACATGGAGGACACTATGTCTAAGTATAATTTGCCACATGGCATGGGTGATATAATGACATGTGGATGGGCATTTATCCTACATATGTTTACAATACTCCCCCTTAAATGCCCATTTATATAATATATGCCTCGTTAAAACCTTACTAGGGAAAAACCCGATGGGATAAAAACCCTAGTGAAGGAAAAAGAGTACATATTTTATATAATACATTTACTCCCCCTCATGACGACATCACTTGAGATCTCTGAGTCTTCGCATCCCAATACTGTGAACCAATTTCTCAAATGTTGTAGTTGGTAATGCTTTTGTAAATATGTCCGCCAAGTTATCCTTCGAACAAATCATGTAATCTTGAGATCTCGCCATTTTCTTCAAGGTCATGAGTGTAGAAAAGCTTCGGAGAGATATGTTTCGTTCTATCTCCTTTGATATATCCTCCTTTGATTTGAGCTATACATGTTGTGTTGTCTTCGTATAATATTGTTGGAGGATGTTTACTAGAAGACCATCCACATGTCTCACGAATGTGTTGTGTCATCGATCTTAGCCATACACATTCTCGACTAGCCTCGTGAATTGCGAGGATTTCAGCATGATTCGAAGAAGTGGCCGTGATGGTCTGTTTCACTGATCGCCATGATGTAGCAGTTCCCCCACATGTAAATAGATAACCTGTCTGAGATCTAGTTTTGTGTGGATCGGATAGATAACCGAGATCTGCATAACCAACTAGATCAAAAGCTGGATTTGTTAGAATAAAATAAACCCATATCAATCGTCCCTCGAAGATATCGGAGTACATGCTAACTCCGTTCCAATGTCTTTTTGTAGGACATGAACTATATCTAGCTAATAAATTTACTGAAAATGCGATATATGGTCTTGTGTTATTAGCTAGATACATAAGTGTACCAATTGCACTAAGATATGGTACTTCAGGACCAAGTAGTTCTTCATTATCATCTCGAGGTCGAAATATATCTTTCTTTATATCCAAAGAAACGAACCTCCATTGGAATGTTCAATGGATGTGTTTTATCCATATAGAATCTTTTAAGATTTTCTCTGTATAAGTTGATTGATGAACAAATATCCCATCTCGCTAAATGTTCAATTTGCAAACCAAGGCAAAATTTTGTTTTTCCAAGATCTTTCATCTCGAATTCTTTCTTAAGATATTCTATTGCCTTGGATAACTCTTCGTAAGTTCCAATTATATTTAAGTCATCAACATATACAGATTATAATAGCAAATCCTCGATGAGATTTCTTTATTAAAACACACGGACATATTGGATTATTTTGATATCCTTCTTTCAATGAGATATTCACTCAAAGCGATTATACCACATTCGTCCCCGATTGTTTTAATCCATATAATGAACTCAGAACTTTATTGAATACAATTCCCTAGAACTTGATTCATATGTTTCGGTATTTTAAATCCTTCCGGGATTTTCATATAAATGTCATTATCCAGAGATCCATATAAATACGTCGTGACTACATCCATTAGATGCATCAAGTTTTTCATATACAGTCAGGACAATCAAATATCTTAACGTTATTGCATCCACCACAGGAGAATATGTCTCCTCATAATCTATACCAGGCCTTTGCGAGAATCCTTGTGCAACAAGTCTCGCTTTATATCTTGTGACTTCATTCTTTTCATTTCTTTTCCTTACAAATACTCATTTGTATCCCACAGGTTTAACACCTTCTGGTGTTAGGACTACTGGTCCAAAAACCTCACGTTTTGAAAGTGAGCTCAACTCTGCTTGGATTGTTTCTTTCCACTTCAACCAATTCTTTCTATGTTGACATTCTTAGATAGATTGTAGAACAAAATCGTCACTTTCATGAATAATATCGTGAGCAACATTATAAGAAAAAATGTTGTCAATAATGATATCATTTCGGTTCCATCTCTTTCCTGTTGTAACATAGTTTATGGAAATTTCATTATTATCCTCAAGCGTTTGATTTTCATCAATACTCTTTTGAGTAGTTGTATCTTGGATTTCTTCTGGAACATCCATACCTTTTATTGAATCATTTTGATTCTCAACTACTTTTCTTTTTCGATGATTTTTATCTTTGGAACCCATTGGTCTACCACGTTTCTGGCGTGCTCCAGACTCATTATTGACAACTTGTTCCTGTGGAATATCAATTTTTGATGGAGCATTTGCTGATGCATTCCATGTGATTTCTTTTTCCAACTTCTTAATTCCTCCCCCTAATGTTGGAAAACTTGTCTCATTAAAATGACAATCAGCAAATCGTGCAGTAAATACATCACCCGTCAGGGGTTCAAGATATTTAATAATTGATGGGGAATCATATCCAACATATATTCCTAACCTCCTTTGAGGACCCATCTTATTACGTTGTGGTGGAGCAATTGGAACATATACTGCACATCCAAAAATTCTCAGATGGGATACATTTGGTTGTTGGCCATAAGCTAATTGCATAGGGGAATATTTATTATAGGCTACTGGCCTAATACGTAATAATGATGCAACATGTAAAATAACATGACCCCAAACCGATGTATGGAGTTTAGCTCTCATAAGCAATGGTCTTGCAATTAATTGCAGACGTTTTATAAATGATTCTGCTAGACCATTTTGTGGATGAACATGAGCTACAGGATGTTCAACACTTATCCCAATTGACATACAATAATTATTAAAAGTTTGGGATGTAAATTCACCATCATTATCAAGTCGAATTATCTTAATTGTATAATCAGGAAATTGTGCTCTTAACTTAATTATTTGAGCAAGTAATCTTGCAAATGCAAGATTTCGACTTGATAATAAGCATACATGTGACCATCTGCTGGATGCGTCAATTAATACTATAAAATATTTAAATGGACCACTTGGTGGGTTAATAGGTCCACAAATATCACCTTGAATTCGCTCTAAAAATGTAGGTGATTCAATGTCCACTTTTGCCGGTGATGATCTAATAATTAATTTCCCTTGAGAGCAAGCATCACATGACAACTCATTGGATTGAAGAATCTTCTGGTTCTTTAAAGGATGTCCATGTAAATTTCCAATAATTTTCCTTATCATTATCGATCCTGGATGACCCAGTCGATCATGTCAAACACTGAATATTTCTGGATTCATACTTCTGGTTCATTGTTACATAACTTTCGATTACTCGTATATGAGTATAATATAATCCGTAAGAAAAAGTCGGCGAAGTTTTCCCAATATACGTTTTTCATGTGAAACAATAGATGTGATATAGAGATACTCTATATTATTTTTACGACCAGTTTCAACATGATAACCATTATTACGTATATCTTTGAAACTCAATAGATTTCTTTTTGATTTGCTAGAGAACAAAGCATTATTAATTGAAAATTTTGTTCCTTTAGGCAAGATAAAACTTGCTTTTCCAAAACCTTCAATCAGGTCTGCAGAACCTGATATAATATTGATTTTTGCTTCCAGCATTGTCAATTTAGAAAAATATTTTCTGTTTATGAGTATTGTGTGCGTAGTTGCGCGATCTGCTGAACATAAATCCTCATTGCTCATTTTCTAAGTTGCTCAACATATTGAAATTGTCCATATTTCTTCATTGATAAGAAAGGAAAAACGATTACAAAAAGTTCTAAATATATATACAAAAACAAGAAAAACATATTATAATTATAAATAGTACTTAATTATATATCTTCATACAAAGCATCGTCTACTTGTTTGATTGCATCAATTTTCTCTCCAGGAGATTCAAAATAATCAGCCATATCAAGATGCACCATATTGGAGGGATCGAACACATCATCTTCTTGAATGGCAAGATTCACCTCCACATTCTTCCCTTTTCCTTTTTCCTTCAAGGAAGCTTGATAGAGATCAACAAGGTGTTTTGACGTCACGGCAGTGCGTGACGGTGCCAGTCATTCCGCACCTAAACATTTATGTTCATCACCTTTTGAACTCCTATCTTGTGGAGCTTTTCCTTTATGATCATCGGTTCGTGTGGGTTTCTTAAAATTATAATGCCCACCACGAAAATAGGTATTTCTTCCTCTACCATGGTCCCGACCTCGACCACCACGACCACGACCTCGACCACGATTATTAAAATTCACAAAGATTCACTTCGTGGAATGGTGTTGCTCCAATTGGTCGAGATTCATGATTTTTCATTAGTAGCTCGTTATTTTGTTCAAATTACGAGAAGACATGAAATTAGTTCTAATATTTTTAAAGCCTTTCTCTCGATATTGCTGCTGCAGGAGCATATTCGAGACATGAAAAGTTGAGAATGTCTTCTCTAACATATCAACATCAATAATTTTTTCTCCGCATAATTTTAGTTTTGAACTAATTCTGAAGAGTGGAATTATATTCACTTCATCGATTTAAAGTCCTCGCAACCTCGGTGCATCCAATCATAACGAGCTTTTGGAAGAATAACTGTTTTTTGATGATCATACCTTTCTTTCAAGCCTTGCCATAGAATGTAGGGATCTTTTATTGTAAGATACTCCATTTTCAATCCCTCGTGAAGATGATGGCGAAGGAAGATCATAGCTTTGACGTTTTCTTGATTTGATGCATCATTTCCTTCTTTAATTGTTTCTCCAAGATTCATGGAGTCTAAATGGATCTCAGCATCAAGGACCCATGACAAGTAGTTATTTCCATTAATATCCAAGGCCGCAAATTCTAGTTTTGCAAGATTTGTCATAGTAATACTATATAGAAAGAAATTGCATTTACATTAGGAAATCAATTAGACATGCAAAATAACATTTTATTATTAAAAAAAATGGCTTACCCGAGGACCTACCTTCAGTTGAAAAATCGGCAGAGCGCACGTGTTGTAAAAGTAGGATGGAAACCGGGTATAATTTTATCAATATTAAAATACTAATATAATAATATATTTATAATAAGAATATATAATAATAATAATAATAATAATAATAATAATTCAAGTATTTGGAAATTAGAATTAGAATATATATATATAATATTATTATGAGATAGTGGAAAATTATGGCAAAAATTAAATAAATAAATAAAAGAAAGTGGAAGAGAATTGGTCTAATTTCACCAATGGATGTCTTTCATAAACCACCATAAGCCACTATTTATAGGCTAAATGACAAGAAGGATGTGGAACAATTGGACACTAAGCATTGGTGAGAAATGGACACATGGAGGACACTATGTCTAAGTATAATTTGCCACATGGCATGAGTGATATAATGACATGTGGATGGGCATTTATCCTACATATGTTTACAATAAGATTTGATTTATTATTTAGAAAAGTAAGAATTTCATTTTAAAAGAAATCCCTTTTATAAAGACGTTTTTTTTGGGGGGCGTGATTATACAAATAGTGATTTTTTATTTGCAGTTTTGAAAAATGACCATGCAATCCAAGTTTTTTAAAATAGCCAAATCATTGTTCATAATTTTAAATATTAATTATTAAATAACCAGACTACCCGTAACAACTTTCATATCTAAGATTCCATAATTATCCTGAATTGAATAAGTGATTCTAGGATTTTTTTTCAATCGAGTTTCAAAACTTCAAGGTTTCAAAATTTCAAAGCTCTCCAAATCCTTGAATTCATCTTCTTTTTTGTCATAAAATCTTGTTCAACAAGATGATTCCTAGGCTTGTCTGGTAAAAAATGTAAGATACTCTTTATTGTTCCTTTAAAACTCAAAATTATTACCTCTATTGGAAAATCATAAAACTCATGAATAAGAAAAGTAAGTTATAACAAAGACTTTTGAGACTGAAGATTAATGTATTTACGAAAGATAACTTAAAATACTATCCAATCATTAGAAAGATGGTAAAAATATATTAAAATATAAATAGATTCTATTTTTTTTATTCTACACTTTAGCTAGTTAATGTTTTCGAGTGATATAAACTTTTGAAATTTTTCAAATTGTGAAACTAGTATATGTCAACCTAAAGTATGTAGAAAATACAAATGATCTAATTATAGAACAACTATTACTATGAATTATATAAAAAATACAACGTACTTCCTACGATTTTGAAGTTTCGACATATAATAATAGTACATAACAAAAAATATAAATCATGCATACATATATAGAAAGACAAAAGCTGAGTTGAGTTAAAAAAAACATGGAAATACATTGTATTGAATCATTAAATACAGAGTAAAAATCAACCGAACAAAATATCTATAAAGAAATACATTGTACATAAAAAAATATATGAACATTACCACAAACCTGGATTTTTATCAATAAAAGAAGTAACGAATAAAAGCCGTAAGTGGATCATGAATAGAATCCAATGCAAGTTTATGACCCTTTTACGTCTTCTAAACATTGTCCTTTAATAACACTCTCCTCTTCATCTTCTTTAGCACCTTCACCACGCACAACAACTAACTCAAATCTTGAAGATTCTAATGAATCGTCTTCTAAAAGCTTCTAAAAAGCTCCAAATCATTGTTCGAACTATTAGAAAATTGAGAAGGAAGCGACTGAGCAATTACGCCCAGAAATTACCTTGTGCAGCAACAATACGGAGAGAGAAGAGAGAGGAGGATTGTCTTGGAAAAAAAGTACCGAAAAAATACTTATGGTTTAAGATTTGGGAAGAGGAAGATTGTCTTGGAGAGATAATTTTGGCAAGATGAGAAAGAAGCGACATGAAATTGGCTTGTGTTGCAGAAAGGGGAGGATTGTTTGAGAGAATTTCGACTTGTCTTGAGGAGAGAATTTCGAAGAGGAATGATTGAGAGCATCAGAAAAACAAGTATAAAAAATAATGACTGCAATATAAAACTTTCAAAATACAGATTGTATACAATTTAAATAAAATAAGATAGAGGGAGATTTTTTTAAAAAAAAAATCCACGAATGTACGAGGGCAAAATGGAAATTTGAAAAAAGAAACGTCCAATGCACGTGTACCCATAATTAAAAAGAAAGATGAGATGACGATTAATCAAAACAACCCAGAGTCATTGCTAAGATTTTTCCTTTTCTTTTTTGTACCTTCATTTTTTGTACTCTTCACGTGTGAGTAAAATTAAACCACGAGGACGGGCTAGAAAAAACACAATAATAAGAGCCCGAAGGAGAAAGAAATCCAACGGAACCTGCATACCTGATACCCATATTAAACTTTTCAAATTGAAAAATCATTTGAATTCTTATCGCAAAAAGAATATGAAAAATTTAGATTAAAAAATTCTATAAATAAGTCATTATGACTCAAGAAAGAGAGCTCAACTTAACTCTCAATTTGCTACACCAAAATTCTCCTAATTTAAATTATAGGAGCTAGTGTTACAAGCTAGTCACACCAATGTCTAGCTTTTTCTCTTTTGCAGGTCACATTCTTCCCCTTAAAATAAAAATTTACTTGTTAGATAACATTATATTTTAGATAAGATAAGATTATATTTGATTTGATTTGATTTTATCTTGTAAGGATAGATCGATCTTCTACTTATTTTTCACTAGTATAAATAGGTTCTTTTAAGTTTGTATTTTGTCATGCAATTCTTGAATAAACACTAGTTTAAACATGGAAATTTTGTCTACATCCTCTTAGTTTAACAGTGGTCTCACGTGAATGTTTCTCCTAGCCGGATTTTGCAACACATCATAAAAAAAGAATTTTTACAAAGAAATTTTCTTATAAAGGAAGAATTATGAAAAAGGAAAACATCTCTGTTAAAAAAATCGATTTCTTTTATTATTTTTATTTTTACTTTTTTAAAGAAAAAACCTATCAAAATCAAATCTTGGCATCACATAATTTTAATTTTTTACCTCAAGAATCTCAAAGTATTAGAATTCAAAAAAATTCGAGGTTCGAATATTTTCTTTTAAGATATTGTATTAAATATTCTAAAATATCAATAGTCTAAAGTATAATATACACATATATTGAAATATCATAATTTAGAAAAACGATTTTATCAGACACTTTTTTAAAAATGAAAAAAAAAAGAAACAAAAGGAAAAATATAAAAGGAAAGAACTTTATTAAGCATTTTTTGTTGAAAAGAAAACATTAAAATTGAATCTTGGCACTCCAAGAATTTTTTTTTTTAATTTAATAAATCAAAATATCGACATTTATTTTAGGATACCATCAATGGCAGATCAAGAACTTTAAATTAGGATTCTTAAAAAAAAAAAAAAAAAAACCTTTAAGTTAGGAGGAGCTTGAATTCGTATAAAATTATTTTGAACACATTAATATTAGTTTACTTATATCATAGTTTGGTTATAATACTTTTTTGGTTTTGTATAGTCTTATTTCATTTTTATGATTTTTTGAAACTACCAAGTAAGACTTTAAAGGTATAGAGACTAAAATATAACAAACAACAAACTACAAGTAAAAAAAAATGATATTTTAATTTATTAGTTTATATATTTTGATATAAGAAATATGACTAAATTTTTTATGTAAGCATATCAGAAAAAGAAATTGTAAATAATAAGATTTTATTTTCTTTCAATGTAATTAACTTTTAAAAATAATTTTTTAAAAATTAAAAAACTAGTTGTATTCATTTTTATTTATATTTAATTCAAAAGAAATATATAAATTTGAGAATATATTAAAACAAAAAATATGATATAATTTATTTTATTATTTTATATTCTTTAAGAATAAATAGATTTTTTTTAAAATAAAAAATATGATTTATTAGGTTTTACTAAACAGAATTTAAATTATTTACCATTTTTATTTTTGCATGAAATATATATAATGAAATTAAAAAAAACAAATATATTCCAACAATTGAACTAGGCGGGGAGGGAATATTGGGGGGCTTCCCATGCTAGGCAATAAAAAGGTTTTATATTATTATTATTATTTTATATATATAATAAAGAGGTTTTATAAATTTTGGAGTAACATTTTAAATGTATAAACTAAGCTTTTCAGATATTGGAGAAGCTCGAGCTCCTGGTTTCTTCATAAATCCACCCATGAATACCATCATTGAAAAGTTCATAAAATATTTCTTAAAATATTCGCAATACAATTACTAAAGATTAACTAGAATTAGAGGTGATATTGGTTCGGTTTTCATCGATTTTAAATCAAACCGAGAACCGAACCAATCCGATCGATTTCATCAAAAGAGGAATCAAACCAAAGTCCAATAAAGGACAAAACCATTAGTTTGGTTGTCATTGGTTTGGTTTTTCTTTGGTTCGATGTTCGATTTTTTTTTTTTTTACAAATTCTTATGCTATTTTATTTTTTAGTTTCATCTCATTTTAATATTTTTTGCCCCTAAATTTCTCAATACATCAATAAGAATTTATAGAGCTAACAATCTCATTTTGTTACTTTAAAATTAATTTAAGGAAAACGGATGAAACGACCCAATAATGGATAGGGATTTAATTTGGGGTTTTTTGAGTTACATATATATATACTTTGATTTGGTTCAGTTTCTAATGATTTTTCTAAACGTAAACCGAACCAAACCAATATTTTTCAGTTTTTTTAAAATAAAAACTGAGATGCCCAATTTTCTTCTAAAAAACCAAACAAAATCATTGGATCGGTTTGCTTCGATTCGATTTGATCGGTTTTCGGTTAATACTATCACCCCTAACTAGAATACATTATTAACCACATAAAAATTTGACATAACCAAATAAGGATCTAATTAGATAAATTTCAATATTAAAAATAACTCAAGCATATACTTAATGTATAAATAAAATTTGTCTAGAATTTACAAAAACATAAATCTTATTTGAAAATAAGTAAAACTTTGAATATCTTATGGCATGTTTGGTATACAATCCAGTTTTTGTTTTATCTTTTCAGATTTACTGAATTTAGTGAATATGTGTTTGACAGATGTGTTATTTCTAAAAACAACATTTTTATGTTTTTATTGTATCTAGATTCTGCATTTGAAATTTTAAAATGCAGAATTATACTAAGCAAAGATAAAAATCTTAGTAAATATAATGTTTCACGTTATAAACTCAATTTACTTTGTTAAATTTAAATATGTATAATATAATATGTTATATATTATAAATTATATAATATTACATTATAAAATGACAATTTTACAAAATTTATAAAGTAGGTTCATAAATTAATTAATTTTGACTTATATTCAATCTAATATTTAGTTTTGGAACTACAACTAATTTCATGATCTATAAATATATTATAAAACACACCTTAAACAATTGTTTTAAATGGAATCAAATTTCTAAATCTGCTACCAAAATATCTGAAAACATGAAATACAACTCTGTTTTTATTAAATCTCTTGTTTTCAAATTTATGTTTCCAGATTACTTATTAAACAAGCCTATCTTTTTGTCGACTTTATTTTAGTGTGTGTCGTGTTTTTCTAGGGGTGAGAAAAAAAAGACCGAAAACCAACTCGGCCGATTGAAACCAACCGAACTGAGGGCGGTTGGTCGGTTTTGTGGCTTTTTCAGTCGGGGTGACAAAACCGACTAAACCAACCGATTTTAAAAAACTTATATATATATATATAATTATTATTATTATTATTAAAAATAAAAATTATAAAGATTTTTCCAAGATATATTAAATAATAATCAAATAATAATTAAAAATTATTATAATTAATTATCGATCGGTCAGTTTGGGTCAGTTTAAAAAAAATTGGATCGACCGACTTTGATCGAGAATCGATTGGGATAGAAAATCGACTTCGGCCGAGAGATACCCCTAGTTCTTTTTAAAGAGGGTGGGGTTTAATTAGAAGAGAGAGGAAGATGCGTAACAGACTTGTACAGAAAAACGTGGGAGAGACTGAAATTATGCGTTCCTGAGATCAAATAAAATAAAATAATTTCATTGTTCAAATGGCTTCAAAAGAAAACAAAGATATTTGATTACATTAATTTCCCCAAAATTATAAAATATTTGATTTAATTAATTCTACTAAATTTCATAATATGGATTTACTTAAATAATTAATCTTCAAAGGGAAACAAAATATTTCAATCAAATATATCTTCTATATTAATCCAATTCATAAGTAAATTACCAAATAATTTTTTTATTTTATTCGATTTTGTCATTAAAGGAAAAATACTACACAAAAATCTTTTCTTGTTTTCTTTTTTAATAACAGTCTAGATTAAAAAATAATAAAATATCGGACAAATAAAAGAATTTACACTCTTTTTTTCTCAAAAACAATTGGTTTTGATAATCTTCCTTTAAATTTTCAGTCGTTCATGTCATTTTTTCATCTGGTCTAGTAACGATAAGAGTATTTTTAAACTTTTTTTTTTTGGATCTTAAGTATTAATGAAACTTTTTGAAGTTTAGAAGTATTATTGAAACAAATTTCAAAATTTAAAGGTATTTTTTATAATCAACCCATTTTCAAAGCAATCCAAGCTTATTATATGATCTCAAAATTTGAGAAAATGGCACGTGGAGAAACATCAGCTCCTAAGCAATGATAAGTAGTGGGACCCATACTATAACATATTTGAGGTTTTTTTAATGTGCACGTGATTCGATTTTCTATTTATTTATTTTTTAAAAAATTATTGTTGTATATGTGAATTCACGTCTTGCAATCCACAAGAGTTTCTTTATTTTTTATTTTTTATGAATTAAGATTTGTTCCAAATAATTTTAAGAAGAAAAGAAGTTTCAAGGCACCGTAAATTAAAAGTTATAGTCCTAAAGTAGGTTTCAATTTCACGAGGCTTTAAGATCAGGTTTGTGCTAATCAGTGAACTGTCAACTATTCTACTTAGAATAACCCACGTTATTGATGGTTGTATTCTATTAAGGGGTTGTTTGGCCCCTGTCTTAGAATCAAAATTCTGGGAATCAAAATTTTGGGGGATTTGTTCTGAGGGTTCTAAAACTTGAGAATCGAAAATGCTGTGTTTGAGTGCAGCTGTTCAAACTCCGAGAATAAAAAAACAGATGTTTGAGAGTGCAGTGTTTTGAATCTTGAGTTTATCTTTGTTTTTTTCTTTTTGTTTATCTGCTTTTGTTCTCTTATTTTTTAGTGGATGTTTTGTGAATTGTAGAAACTCTTGTATAACATAAATGAGTTACAAAATTGAAACTCTATTTTAGAAATTAAGAAATTGGAAATCTATGTAAGAAATATTAAAATTTTGTTTCACAAGTATTTAGAAAAGTATTTTTGGAACTCTATCTTAGAAATTAAAAAATTGAAAGTCCATTTAAGAAATTAGGGATTTAAAGCTCTATTTCAAAAAATATTTAGAAAAGTATTTTTGGAACTCTATTTTAGAAATTAAAAAAATAGAAGTTTATTTAAGAAATTAGGGAATTAAAAACTCTATTTCACGTCACATAGTGTTCTGAAAACTACCTTTTGGAATTCTACTTTAAAATTAAAAAAAGTTAAAAATTTATTTAATAAATTAGGTAATTTGAAACTATCTTTTATAAAGTATTCAAAAACTTATTTTTAGAATTCTATTTTAAAAATTAAAAAATTAGGAGTCTATTTAAGTGATTAGAAAATTTAAAATTTTATTACACAAAGTATCCAAAAACCTATTTTTGGAACTCTAATAAGAAAAGTGTGTTGGGATGTATGTCCTCATCTCGTGTAGTTTGTAATATTCCAAGTTGTAAATGAATAAGAGTTATTTATTTCAACATTGTTTAATAAATAAGAGTTATTTATTTCAACTTTGTGTCTCGCATTTTTCATAAACTTAATCCAATAAACTAAGCTCCAGGGTCATTGTATTAATGAGAGAACTAAGAACTTGAACGGTGTGTAGTGGACACACACAGGGAGGATCACGCTCGAAAGTTAATGACCCGAACGGTCTCACGATATATGGATAGGGTTGGAGACCTAATCCTAGATACACTGTGGATGCGGCCCGCTTTGTATTAGATACAAACGAGGTGATCTGACTCGTTCATGTGGTTGACATGTGAGTGGGGGCATCCTATGCAATGAGATTGTACAAGACCGGACAAATTGAGGTCCATTAGGTCCCTCGGTTGGCTCAAATTGGACAAATTGAGGGTTTACAGTTTGGTGTGAATTTGAAGTGTTCAAATTCATTATTTGGGTATTTATGTCATTTATATGAGATATAGATGACATAATATATAGTTTGATGTGAATGAGATTCATAATAAACTATAGTATAGCCTAATTGAATAATTAGTGCTATTTGGAGAAATTGAATTGAGAGAAATTAAATTGAATGTGATTCAATTTATAATTCCACATTTATGCAAATGAGATTTGTATAATAAGGTATGAGATACCTTATATTATATAATATGCAAATGTGATTTGTATATTATATGGTTGTGGTAAAATTGTGATTTGGTGGAGGTTTTAACTCCATCACACAATAGTATTTAAAGGCTTTGCAAGAAGCCTTTGGTGTGCCATTTTGCCATTTTTTGGATTTCCATCCAAAGAGAGCAAGGCAATTTCTCTCATTCTCTCTCAATTCTCTCTAACATCTCTCCTCACCCAAAACCAAAGGGAGTCCCACCTACTCTCCCTCAACCTCCCGAGAACAACCGAGAAGACCCTTTGGAGGTGTCTCCCTGTTCGGATCGAGGTTCGTGTTCGAGGAGATCGTTGGATCAAGAGAGATCGTGACCGGAGGAGAAAAATGTTGAAGAAGGGTTCTTCAACAAGTAAGTATCTTATAATTCCTTACTGTTTTCTTCTCTTATTTGCATGTTTAGCCTAGGATCTATATGATAGATTCAATTTTAAGACACCTTTTACACAACGGATCAACGACGTTTTCACAACGTCTTCCGCTGCGGGAATTCAAAATCCCTTCAAAGTGGTGATTCCGCACAAGTTAAGTCGTTAGGGTAGTTGATTGCTCGAGTGATCGGGTTGTTGGGTAGGTGTATACAAGTCTCTTGAGTGGTTGTCGAAAGTAGTCATTAGTAGTGGTTAGGTCATCGATATAGTCATTAGAGTTGTCGTCGAAGGTAGTCTTCAACGGTGGTTGGGGTCGCCGGTGTGGTCGTTGGAGTTGTCGTCAGCGGTGGTTGGGGTCGTCGGAGTTTTCGTCGGAGGTAGTCATCCGCAGTGGTCGGGGTCATCGGTATGGTCGTCAGCGGTGGCAGGGGTCGCCGGTGTGGTCGTCGGAGTTGCCATCGGAGGTAGTTGTCAGTAGTGGTTGGGGTCGTTGGTGTGGTCATCGGAGGTAGTCGCCAGCTATGGTCGGGGTCATCGGTATGGTCGTCGGAGTTAGTCGTCAACGGTGGTTCGGATCGTCGGTGTGGTCGTCAGAGTTGTCGTCGGGTAGTCGTCAGAGTTATCGTCGGGTAGTCGTCAGCAGTGGTTGGGATCGTCAGTGTGGTAGTCGAATTTTCGCCGATGTAGTCGCCAACGGTGGCTCGCCGCCGTAGATGGTCGCTGGAGTTGTCGTCGTGAGTAGCCGCGGCGCGGGCGGTGGGTCATCGGTGTGGCCGTTGGAGTTTCCATCGGAGGTAGTCGTCATCGGTGGGGGGTCGCCGGTGTAGTCGTCAGAATTACCATCGGAGGTAGTCGTCAGCGGTAGCGGGGTCACCGGTGTGGTCATCGGAGTTGTCGCCGGAGGTAATTGTCAGCAGTGGTCGGATTGCCGAAGTTGTTGTTGGAGGTAGCCATTAGTTGTAGTCGGGTCACCGATGTAGTTGTTGGAGTTGTCATCGAAATTATTCTTGAAGTAATCACCGAAAATGGAAGATGACAAATAAAATAAGAAAACATGGAACAACTCATGGGGTTGCACTGTTGTTACCCATGGGGTTGTGTTTCAAAACCAAGGGTTTTGAACACATTGGACCAAACATGGTTTTGGATTTGGAATCCAAAACCATCCAAATCCAAAACAGGGGGTCAAACGACCCCTAAAAGTTGAATTTGATTCTTAAATGTCATTTGTATGCTTAATGATGAACAAAATGATTTGACAAAGGTACATGACTTTGCTCGGGTTGTGATGGAAAGATCACAAAATTAGAATCAGATAAGATTTGTCTATATATTCACCACAGCGCAAATGTAGTGACACATACGTTAGGGTGCAAACCCTATAGTTAGATCAAGCGTGTTCGAGGGAGGATGTTCTCCATGGGGTGATCTCCTCTTAACTTTTATGTAATGTTTTGTTCTTAAAAAAAAGTGAGCTTTACATTAAAATTGACAAATTTTTGATTCTTTAGAACTTCTTTTACTTTCTTTTTAAACTCGGTTTGATAACCATTTTGTTTTTGGTTTTTAGTTTTTGAAATTTAAACCTAAAAATACTACTTCTACCAATGAGTTTATATGTCTTCTTATCTACTTTATATCTATGTTTTCAAAAACCAAGCCAACTTTTGAAAACTAAAAAAAGTAGCTTTCAAAAACTTGACTTTGTTTTTAGAATTTGGCTAAGAGTTCAAATGCTTACTTAAAGAGATGATCTCTATTGTAGAGAGATTAGGTGAAAATAAGCCTAACTTTCAAAAACTAAAAACCAAAAACAAAATGATTATCAAACGGGGCCTTAGTTTTCAAAAATTGACGTGATTTTTTAAAACACATCTAAAAAAGTAGATAAGAAAATATGATATTCATAGGTAGAAGTAGTATTTATAGGCTTAATTTAAAAAAAAATAAAAAAAAAAACTAAGATCCCGTTTGTTAACCATTTGGTTTTTTATTTTTGGTTGAAAATTGTACTTGTTTTCTCACTATTTCTCTACAATGGTCTTTATCTTCTCTACAATATCATACTTCTTAAGGAAACATATGAGTTCTTAGCCAAATTCCAAAAAAAAAAAAAAAAAAAATTGAAAATTACTTTTGTAGTTTCAAAACTTAGCTTACTTTTTGAAAACATATACAAAAAGTAGATAAGAAAACAAGAAAACCCAAAGGTGAAAGTAGTACTTATATGCTTAGTTTTTTTTTTACTAAAAAAAACTACTAAATGGTTATCAAACAGGACCTAAATGGTTATCAAACGAAGCGAAAATTGTATTTGATTCGAGAATTTCAAGACCCCATTCTTGTAGGAGGCTTCCTACACTCCTATGAATACTGGGCGTCCAGTGAATGCATAGTGTCTCGCTTAAGGCTTTCATCGTTCACTTTTTCTTTTTTACCTCTTCACTTTTTCTTTCTTAGATTCAATGAAGTTTGAGACAACCCTTTGCAAAGCTCGCTCTTCCAAAACCCTAAAGTTCCCAGAGGCCACTATTGTAATTGAGAATGAGTCAAAATAAGGTTCTCATCATTTCTCCCGACTAAGAAAATATTTGAATTCTTTAGCCAAATGCCAAATGTCAAAAACAAGTTTTTAAGAGCTATTTTTTTAGTTTTCAAAACTTGACTTGATTTTTAAAAATATATGTAAAAAGTAGATAACAAATCAAAGGAAACTCATGGGTAGAAGTAGTATTAATAACCATAGGCATCATGTGATAACCATTTGGTTTTTTGTTTTTGAAAATTAAGCCTATAAATATTACGAACCTATGAATTTACTTGTTTTTGTTATCTGATTTTTACCTATATGTTTAAAAATCAAACCATATATGTTTTGAAAACTAAAAAAACTAGTTTTCAAAAAACTTATTTTTATTTTTAGAATTTGGCTAAGAATTCAAATGCTTCTTTAAGAGAGATGAAAACCATTCTAGAGAAATTGAGAGAAAGCAAACATAATTTTCAAAAACCAAAAACCAAATGGTTATCAATGTTGGTTATTAGTTTGATAACCATTTGATTTTTAGTTTTTGATTTTTGGAAACAATGATGGTTTTCTCCTAATTTCCTTACCATGGTTTTCATATTTTTAATAAAATATTTAAATTCTTAGTTAAATTCCAAAAAATAAAAGTTTTTAAAAACTACTTTTTGTCCGTCTTCAAAATTTGACTTGGTTTTTGAAAACATGAGAAGAGAGAGGTAGATAACAAAACAAGGAAATTTGGGAAGTAAAAGCTTAACATTAAAAAATAAAAAAAATTGAAAACCAAAATCAAAGGGTTATCATATCAAATATGGCCTAAATTATCTAAATTAACTCATTACTAGAAATACCAACAAGTGCATGATGATACTCAATTGTAGCCAAAGAACTTGACATAGTGGATTGCTTTTTAGATTTCCATGAAACTAAGAATATCTCTCTAAAATACGAAAAAATCAGTCATGGATCTTCAAGTATCTAACCATTCAAAGGATTGACAACACAATCCGTTATGTATATTGATAATGGGAAAAAGATGAAGATACAAAAAGAGAGTAGAAGAATATATAACAGTAACAGAACACGTGTAGGCACACACGAGAATAAAATGAAAACATGCAATAATAAAGGAGAAAAGGCCCAAAGAGCCCAATACATAAATAATATTCTTTCATCCCCCCGCAAGCGAAATCGTGCAACCATGAACTGTGAGCTTGGTGCGAAGACTAACAAAATGTTGTGTAGACAGAGGCTTTGTCAGAATATCAGCTAATTGATCCTCAAAGGGCACGAAACGAACAACAAGCTGTTTGCGAAGCACTTTCTCTCTAATAAAATGGTGGTCTATTTCAATATGCTTGGACCGTTGATGAAGAACAGGATTAACAACTAAATATGTGGCACTAACATTATCACACA
Source organism: Trichosanthes cucumerina (assembly GCA_036507285.1). Taxonomy (NCBI): domain Eukaryota; kingdom Viridiplantae; phylum Streptophyta; class Magnoliopsida; order Cucurbitales; family Cucurbitaceae; genus Trichosanthes; species Trichosanthes cucumerina. Next base: position 10,623,693 of record CM071836.1, on the reverse strand, counting down.
GCAACAAAGGAGGAGAAACAGAGATCACACCAACTTCAGATAAAAGAGATTGCACGTAAACTTAATTCAGCAGCAACATTGGACAACCCCCTATATTCATATTCAACACTTGAACGTGAAACAACCTTCTGCTTAGTCGAAGACCATGAAACCAAATTATTTCCAAGGAAAAAACAGTAACCACTCGTGCTTCTTCTATCTTCAGGACAGTTTGCCTAATCAACATCTGTATAACATAACAGAGAAGGATTAACGGACTTGGAGAAGGTAATACCAAGGTTACTAGTCAATTTCAAGTATCGCATAATCCTTTTAACAGAATTCCAATGCGCAGTGGTAGGAGCATGTAGGAACTGGCATACCTTATTAACAACATAACTGAGATCTGGTCTAGTCAATGTACAATATTGAAGAGCACCAACAATGCTTCGATACTGTTTCGGATCCGTTAGAGACTCACCATCATGCATAGACAGAATTGTACCTGCTGCCATGTGAGTGTTAAGAGGCTTGCAATCCACCATGTCAGCTCGCTGAAGAAGATCGTTAATATATTTATCTTGACAAAGGTGTAAAGTTTGATGATCTCTTCGTACTTGGACCTCCAAAAGATAGGACAGATCTCCCAAATCCTTAAGAGCAAACAAACTATTTAAAGACCGAATAAAGTGCTGAATAAAAGGTAGAGTATTTCCAGTGACCAAGATGTCATCAACATAAACCAGAGTGATAACTATTACAAAATTCTTGCGGAAAACAAATAAAAAAGTATCAGCCTTGGATGTTGTAAAACCCCATCCCAAAAGGCAAGTACTCAACTTCAGAAACCATTCTCTCGGACTCTGTTTTAAATCGTACAAGGCCTTGTGCAATTTGCAAACATGTGAGGGTTTATGGGGGTCAACGAAGCCAGGAGGCTGCATCATGTATACCTCCTCATGAAGATCGCCATTTAAAAAGGCATTATGAACATCTAGTTGCTTAATGACCCAGGTAAACTGTACAACAATGGAAAGGATAATGCAGACTGTAACAGGCTTAATCACTGGACTGAAAGTTTCAAATTAATCAATGCCATATGCTTGATCGAAACCTCTAGCCACAAGTCAAGCCTTATATCGCTCAGTATCACCATTTGGTTTCAATTTAAGTTTATAAACCCATTTACAACTAATGACCTTATAATCGAATGACAAAGGAACAAGAGACCAAGTTGAATTATTTACCAAGGCCTCATACTCCTTTGACATTGCATCTCGCCATTCAGAGCACTTAACAACCGCCTTAAAGGTACTTGGTTCAACTGGGAGGGGAGAGGATTGAGAGGAAGAGGTTAGCCAACATTTTGGTTTGGTGATCCCAACTTTTGCACGGGTAATCATAGGATGAACATTTGTAGAAGGAAGGAAAGCGGGAGGCAAAGGAGTTGGGGAAGTGGAGAAACATCAGCAACAGGTGAAAATGATATGGAAGGAGTATGATATTGGTGATGATCCACGTTAGAAGGAGAAATGGAGAAGCCGGGAGGATGGGTAGGTGTAGAACCATTGACTGTGGAAACAACAGTTGGAGAAGAGTTGGGGGGAGACAAAAGAAGAAAACTGGGAGATATGATAGGGAAAGGAGAAGGATTAAAAAAGGAATAATCAGGAACCGGAGACTTGACATGACCAAAAAGAAAGGAAGAGGAAGAACAAGGGAAAAAAGCTTCATTGAAGACAACGCGCCTAGATACATATAACCTACCAGTAGAGGAATCTAAGCAAAGGTAACCCTTATGATTCGAGCTATAGCCAACAAATATACACTCTTTAGAATGAAACATGAGTTTATGCCTGTTCTACGAACGTAAAAAGGTAAACAAGCACAACCAAAACTCCTAAGTAACAGATAGTCAGGAAATCGATTGTAAAGAACTTGATAAGGAGAGACATGAACAAGAACAGGGGTAGGCAACCGATTTATAAGGTAAACAACTGTTTGAAAGGCAAAGCTCCAAAAAGATAATGGTAAGTGAGATTGAGCAAGAAGAGATAAGCCAACCTCAACAACGTGCCTATTTTTGCGCTCCACGTGCCCATTTTGCTGGGGTGTATAAGGACAAGAGACCCGATGATGAATGCCATGGGATTGGAGGGATGAGGATATGTTTCGAAACTCACCTCCCCAATCAGTTTGCAATGACTTAAGTTTCCTTGCAAATTGATTTTCAACAAGCTTTTAAAAGAGAAGAAAGCAAGAAAAAGTCTCATCTTTGGATTACATCAGAAAAAGCCAAGTGTAACGAGTATAATCATCAACAAATAAGAGGAAATAACGAGCTCCATTAATAGAAAGTTGAGGGGAAGGTCCCCATACATCTGAGTGAACTAATTGAAAAGGTTCACAAGACTTAGTCTCAACTAAAGAAAACGGTAAACGACGACTCTTAGCTAGCTGACAAGCATTACAAAAGGAAGGAGTACGAGGACATGACAAATTAAGACTCTTCAAAACTTGTTGCAAGATAGAAACAACCGGATGCCCCAAACGATAGTGCCAAGGGGAAGAAATATGAACAGAGGATAACAAAGCAGTAGCCGATGGAGGAGAACGCAAAGAGGTAGAAGGCGCAAAAGAAGACACTTTATAGAGACCATCTTCAAGTTTGCCCGTTAAGAGAACCCTCTTGGTGTGAAGATCCTTGACAAGAAAACAAGAAGAATAGAATTCAACAAAGGCTTTGTTATTGTGACATAAACGAGCAACACTAAGTAAACGCTTGGATAAATGAGGAGTATACAGAACATTGTGAAGTATAACAGGTTTGGAGAAAGTTGAAAGAACAGAATTACCAATATGAGAGATAGGAATTTGCTTACCATTTCCAACTGTAACGTGTTCACCACCAGTATAGGGTACAAGATTACAAAGGGCAGATGAGTCAGGTGTCATGTGATGTGTAGCACCAGAGTCAAGGAACCAATTCTCATCCGGATGCTGGAAATCATTGGAAACAGTGGATTGAGAATCAGGAACAGGGGAAGATTGAGTAGCATGAAATAAGGCTTGGGGAGGAGGTGTTTGGTAGGCTAAATTCGTTCGGTGATGGCAAATGAGGGCAGTCTGGCCAAATTTACCACAAATTTGACATTGTGGTTTTTTTGAAGCTGGTTTAGAGGGCCACCTTTGAGGAGACGAAGGTTTGCCAAGGATACTGGAAGAGGTAGAGTTGTTGATAGGTGGCTGGTATTGAGAATATGAAGGTCGAGTTACTGATTTAGGATATGAGATAGGAGATCGACAACTGTGTTGGTGCAAAGAAAGACTACTAAAATTCACTTGGGCCAAGTTTAATTGTTCAACATCATTCTGTTTTTCCAATCGTGCCTCATAGGATAAGAGCAGACTACGCACATCCTCAAGGGCAGGGGTATCTGAGCGATTTTGGATGGTAGTGACAAAAGCATTGTATTCACTTCCTAGACCATCTAAAATATGTGCCAAATGATCTCTGTAAGAAATAGGTTCTCCAATAGTAGAGAATTTGTCAGCAACATCTTTAATTTGAGCTAAATATTGACTAATAGATAAGTCATCCTTTTTAATACGTTGCAGCTGAGTTTTAAGTCCCATAATTCGAGTTGTTGTTTAAGAGTCATAAGCACGTTTTAACGAATTTCAGATATCAGAGGTAGAGTTTAGACTAACAATTTCACCCATCTTTTCTTCAGACAAGGAGGAATATATCCAACACATAATATAGTGATTATACCTTTCTCATGTGTGAAACTTAGGATTAGGTTGCGTCTGTTCATGATCAAGAAACTTCGGGGGAGTTGGAATCGAGCCATCCAGAAAGCCATGGAGACCATTAACGAGCACAACATTTAATAATTGATTCTTTCAAAGCAGGAAATTACTATCATTCAGTTTTACCGCAAGGGGTTGTGGTAAGGACGGACAAGGATTTAGAGTGAATGGAGCAAAACTCTGAGGGTAGAGTAGAGGAGCAGTAGTCGGAGATGGTAGATAATTTTGTGGAGCTTGGTTAAGAAACGTATATGGAGGTCAGATAAAAGACTATGGCTGAGTCGTTGGTGGGAGAAACCCAGGATAACATTGAGGTTGGGGAAAGGAATGTGGCTAATAGAGGGGCGAAAGAAATGATTGAGCCCTAACATTTATAGGTTGGGTAGGATTCGGAGGAACAAACTGATGGCGGGAAAAAGCAGGATTATGAGTCGGAGAGACCACCGGAGTAACAACCGGAGGAGTAGTTGGTGTGACTACTGGAGTATTGAGAGTGCCAGAAGAGGAGGAAGAAGAAGCTTCAGCAGTCGCCATCGATGAGGAATCAAGGCTCTGATACCATCAAAGGATTGACAGCACAATCCGTTATGTATATTGATAGTGGGAAAAAGATGATGATACAAGAAGAGAGTAGAAGATATATAATAGTAACAGAACATGTGTAGGCACACACGAGAATAAAATGAAAACAGACAATAATAAAGGAGAAAAAGCCCAAAGAGCCCAATACATAAATATTATTCTTTCAACCATGAACCCTAATCAACATCCATGAAGGCTTTTAAAGCTAAAAATAACCCTGTCCAAAAGTTCCCTTTTTAAGATAATATACAACATCCACTTGTTCAATATAAAGCTTCCAAAGAAATTGACTCAATCTATAGAAAGGAAAAGAGATATTTAAGCCATGAAATTTGTCAAAGGCCTTATTAATCAGTAACAAGTGATACAACCAATAATGAAGACGATAAAGTTGCATTAATTAAGATAATTAGAGCTTGAGAGAAAATTTCTAGTACTACGGAAGTACCACATTTCTTATACACTATGCTTTAATACTAGTGAGACCTACATTATTTATGATGAACCCCTCATAATTTTTAAAATGATGTTGACGTGGCATGTAATGAATGGTAGTAGTATGAAAAAATTTTCATACTACCGTAGTACTAGAATTTTTCCTAGAGGTTGATCCAGTTTCTCAAGCCAGACTTCATTAGTAGGATTTGGAGTATAAATATCACTAGATTTAAGAATCTTTTTAGAAGCGTTAACCATAGATGATAGTCAAAAAGTTTATGTGCCCTAAGTGATAAAGAAATCTGGAGAATGACGTAATTGGAAGAATCCAAACGTATCGTAATCAAATTGCTTATGTTTATGAGAAGAATAACCATTGAACTAAGAGATTGTTCTTGAGATTCAGTTACTGAACTGCCATAAGAATCCATGAAAAAAGAGGGTTTCGAAGAAAAAAATGATGATTCCAAGACTCAACACGTAGAGAGAGAATGGCGTTGATCAATTTTGCTCTGATACCAACTATAACGCCCCTACTTTTCTATGACCAGACTCTTAGGGACATTACTACACATGCATGCATTTATAGGCCAAGAGATAAAAGATCTTAAAAGAAAAAAAACCTCCAACCAACATAAATTGTTTTTAGGGATCCCAAATCAAATCGTTTAAAACAGATAAAAGTGTCAGTTTAACATGGCCTATTAATAATCTGTAAGTAGGTTTAAACTCCAAAAACATAAAGAGACAACATCAGTTATAAAAGGAATATGCGGAAAAACATGTCTGTTCCCATGGTTCTAATGTAACGCGCCTCCGTCACTCATACCCACGTCCTTGGCCTTACCAAAAAACATTTTTAAAAGAAAGGGTGAGTATTGCAAAACAATACCCGATAGAAGTGACCTCGCTACCGAGGTTTGGGATATGCATACACATACAATCATGACTTTAAACTTGTTCGAAATGTACATATGCGGGACCTAAAACTTTCTCATATTGTCAGGTCTTTAATCCATGACTTCCTTTTTATTTGTGTGGCCGACTGGTCATCCTGAGTCATTTCGTTTTGAGTCCCTCACAGACCCCTGTAATAATATGAGTCCCTCACAGACCCCTGTAATAATTTGAGTCCCTCACAGACCCCTGTAATTTGACCCATAGGGTCTCTATTGCATGTTTGACCATGCACATAATGCTCCTGTGAGACCAATGTCCACACTTTTCATTAATTCATTTCATGACATACATAACATGCATGAGGTCCCATCCTTCACATAATAATAGTGTACATGTCACAAACATCATCGTCAATATGCAAATCATACTTTTCTCATAGATAGTTTGAAGATCATGCTTTTGTAGGAAATCATGAAATATTCTCATATAAATTACTGTCATATCCTCACATGAACTACTGAAATATCCTTACATAAAATACAAAGACATTCTCGCATAAAATACTAGATTATTCATGCATAAAATATTGAGATATCTTTTCATAGAATATCAAAGTACTTTCACATAAAATTTCGTGATATTCTCGTATAAAAATCATTAAATCCTTTTCATGAAAATATCGTACTAATTTCACATAAAATATTGAAGTTCGCTTTCTTTTAATCCCATTTAAAAAGATTCGGCACAAGGTCCCTTTACCTCGAGCTTTGATCTCACTCTTTCCTTCTAATTCTTGAATCAACGGTCCTTTCCAAATAACCTCGACTCAGAATAATAATCCGAACGTGGATTCGTTTGCTCCAAAGCTTGGGAATCTTGATCCTAAAATTCAATTCGTTCTACAACATTTTCATGCGAATCGATCCGAATAATCCTATATTCCAAAAGAAGAGGGTTTCGCGTGGCTCACCTAATTCGCGACTTTGACCTTGATTACTTTACGTTGCGCGCGTAACAACGAACCACGACCGTTGATCGGATTCCGGCGTGAGCCGATCCGGGCGGTCTTTGCTTTGGATCGCTCGAACGACCATCGACTTGTTGGAGGATCACGGTCTTTGTCGGCGAGGAACGGCGCTGCGAGAAAATTCACGAACGGCGGCGTGGGGGTTTCAACGCGCGAGTAGCTAGGGCTTCGCGCGGTCTCGGCGTGGTGCGCAGACGTTCGCGAACGGATGAGCGGCTTCAAGGTCGCTGCTGCGATCGATCGCGCCTCACCTCGGCGGACGTCGCGTGACTCTCTACCGGTGGGCGTGGTGGCGCGAGGAGCTCTCGGGCGTCCGGCTCGTGGGTCTTCGCCGCGGGGGGTCGCGATCGGCGGCGAGAACGAAAACCCTCAAGCGGCGGCGTGCAGTTGGTGTGGAGTCCGGCGCGATCTCAAACGTGAACGAGCTCCCGTCCGTGGATCTGCAGGTCGGCGTGAGGATCGGTTGGCGGCTGGGATGATAAGTTTCGGTCTTGGTGGATCAACTCGTGGGTCTTCGCCGGCGGTAGGGTAATGACAATAGACTTAGGGTTTTGGCTGAGCAACTAGGAGATGAGAGAGATGATGGCTAGGGTTAGGGTTAGGGTTTTGCCTCAATGTGTTTAGGGTTAGGGTTCTCTTTACTTTGAACTTTAGGGAGCTTAAATACTACAACATTGGGCCAATAATCAAAAGTCCTATGTACCCCTCATTTAGTGGTTAATAACCAAAGTGCCCTTGCAATTTTCTTTCCCTTTAATTTCATAAATAATCTCATCTTAAAAGGAACAATTCACTTAAACTAAACAAAATTAAGGCCTCACTCTCGCCGAGCTTGATTAAAATCACTAATCCAACTAAACACAGCGGTTAATAAAGCGTTAAATAAAATAAATAATAGTACCTGTGATGGTGGTCGTCACACCATAAGAATGTTTAGCAACAAAGTAAAGAACATCTCACTTTATTAATGAATGGTAAAAGTATTTATACATGAGTAGTAGACTACTCTGGCAAAAGAAAATATGTAATATGGAACTTAAGAGTTTAAGATTAGACAACTAAGAATTTTTGACCATGTATTAGAAGAGATTAAATTGTCTCACATCGAAAAAGTGCAAGAAAGTGATGAGCTCTAAGTACTATAAAAGGAGTTTGTGGTTTTGGTTTCAAAATATATCTTGTTTGAGAGTGAGAAAAAAAGTTTGAGTGATATAAAGTTTTGGGAGAGTGTATTAGAAAACCAAGTTCGCTTAAAAAATTGCAAACAATGTTTACTTTGAGTCAAATAAATTTCATGTTGAGAACGAAACTGTTCTAAGGCTGAGAGAATAGCTTTCACATAATCAATCCTCACTGAGAGAATGGATAGTAAGAATTTATATCATCCACGTAAACTAATACAACAACGAAGGTAAACCCTAATCCACATATAAAAAGAGAACAAAATCGCTCTTTTGAGAAAATAACATCAAATCTCTATCTCTGTTCCATATATATATGGGTAATTCCAGCATATGGGTCATTAAGATACAAATATTCTATAAATGTATTGAAATTTTCATTATTATGGAATGTGTCCTAATATATATTAAATGCTTTTTTTTTTACCTAAATGTCCTTACGTATATGTTATTATTTTAGTATGAAATTTTTGTGAGATTTTGTTCTTTAATAATGATATGGATCGCAGTTTAGGAAGATTTACAACATAATAAATGTTTTTTTATCTTTCTTATATAACCGAGATTTGTTTTCCATATATATTTGTCATTAGTATGTATTAGGTTTTTATTTTTCATTTTCGTATCTCCACCTTAACTCATTCTAGAATCTACCATTTTCATTCATTTCTTGTCTAGAAAGTGTAGTATTACAGCCGTCTCAGATAAAAGTTTCGTATTCTTTGTGTGGTTGCTTCGTTTTGGTATTATTTGCATCGTCATTGTTGAATATGAGTAAGTATTTATTTTGTTTTTATTTGAAGTTTCTGCAATTTTCTATTTAATGTGTAAACATATTTTGTTGTTAACTTTTTTTTACATATTGTTTATGTTTTCATAATAGGCTACTATGTATATTATAGGTATGTTATAGTACGCATTTTATATGATGGTAAATGGGATGGGAGATGCAATTTTATCAACTACAAAGTAGGAGATATTGTTATGCACCCTGGGATGCTCATCCACGACTTAATGATACTGTAATGACAAAGTTATCAATAGTATGTAATTATAAATACATGGATATATATGCAAATATTGGAGTACAATTATTTCACACCCATACCTATATTTTGTTATAATGGATAAAAAAATTTTTTTACGGTCCTTACTAATCTAATATCAGACATACATATATCTTAGTACAAATCATACAGTATGTAACATATGTTGTCATTCAATTGGTTATTTCATTTCATATTAGCAAACTGAGATTCATGTCATTACATATTGCAATGTGCGGTATTTAATATATATCGATATTCATCATAATATATATAGGATATCAAAATGTACGCATCATATTTGTCATACAGTTTACTTCGGTATTTAATATATATCAAGATGCATTATAATGTATCCATAAAGATCGTTCATACCCAAATATACACTAAATCATACTATTTTGTAGTTTGGTACATGTTTTACATACATGGACAATTTACATTTAAACCAAATATATCCAATATCTTAGAAAGCAAGTTAAATAGTCTCCACAACGTTTCAGTCATGCTAGAAATCAGTACTTCCAAACAAAAAATTCGTTCACTTTATTTTGTTCACATTCCAAACACATTCTATCGTATTTCGTATGAAAGCAGGTTGAGATGTCCAAAAACCCTAGGTCGTCGCCAGACTATTCTATTTTTCTCTGGTATGAAATCGACGGAGAAAGGAGAAAGGAGACGGATTTCAGACGATTCCTTTCAATTTCACAGTAGAAAAGTGGACACCGTTTATGAGAAGTTGGCACTTTTGTAGGTTGTTTCAAACATCCCAAAACCGAAATGTTGCTTGATTTTTTTAAAAATAAAATACATACAGGGGCATAATTGGAACATTCACTATCTTTAATGTATTAAATGAGTCATTGATGTAAAATTCATATAACTCTGGACATTTTTGGAATATACGGGGCTTATTTGGACCATTCATGTTGAAGGGAATGAAACTCCCACGCAGAGAAACACGATCGAATCGTCGTGGTGAAATTGTGCAACCGTTATTCGTTAAAATCAATCTTACTCTTAGATCTAGGCTAAACATGCTTAAATTGGAAAGAAAATCAGTAAGTACTTACTTGTTGAGGACGTGCTTCAAAATTCCTTCCAACGATCCACAAACTTTTCGTGCTTTCTCGAACTCAACGATCTCGAACCCTTCTCACGATCAAGAACGAACACAACCCTTCGGCTTCTCGGTTGTTCTTCTTTTGGAAGAAGGAAGATGGTGAGATCTTCTTTGTGTTTTGGTCTTTGAGAGGAGAAAGCTTGAGAGAATTTGTGAGAGAGAGTAATCTCTTCTTTTGGTGAAAATACAAAAATGAAAGAATGAGTTACAACCCTTCTTGCAAGAAGGGTTTAAATAATGGTGATAGGTGGAGTTGAAATCTCCACCTATTTACCATTTAACCACAACTATAAGTTATGTAAATCATATTTGCATAACCACATATTATAAGATATCGCTCATATCTCATATTACCAATCACATTTGCAATATTGTGGATTTATTAAATTGAATCACATCCAATTTAATATCTCTCAATCTAATTTCTCCAAATTAATCCTAATTCAACAATTAGGCTAACCTATAGTTTATTATGAATCTCATTCACATTAATCTATATATTATATCATTCATATCTCATATAAATGACATAAATACCCTTTAGTGAACTTGAACACTTCAATTCACACCAAGACAGTAAACCCTTCTTTTAACCCAGTTTGAGCCAACCGAGGGATCTTATGCACCTGCAATGACGAGCTCCAATGATCCGAGATTAACCTATCAAACTCTTTGACCCGGTTAATCAACATTCATTAGCTACGGTAACACTACACTAAAACATGTAGTTGCACTCCCGTTAGAGCAAGATATTACGTGTCCACTGATATAACTAATGCCCATGAGTCGACCCTTCACAGGTTGTTCGTAGACACTGGTGGGTCAAATTACCATTTTACCCTTGTGTCTATTTCTTGCTCCTTAAGTCTCCACTGCTCCTCTAATGAACAACAACGTTGTAATTGTCCAACCATACACAACAACTCTCTCGTGCCAGTGAGAGAGTGGGCGCCCGTTGTCCAAGCCCTGGAGACAGCACTTAAGGGAACAACCCCTCTAGTTTCCCTAAAGGCGGGAAATGAGTGAATTCCTTCTTGTGTAGTTAAGTTCCCAGCTCCCTACTTGGTCTTGTCCCTAAGAAGATAGGCATATTGGGCAAGTAACTGTGACCACCCTCACCCGTACTAGTCAAAGAACAGACCCCCGCAGACAGGAGTCTGTAACACGCTCAGGATTCCCGGTCGAGTCACTAATGGTCATCTACGAAGTTATTAGTCCTTACTGTCAACGATGTTACATCAGTAGGTCTAATAATTCACGGTCCGGTCTTGTACAATCTCATTGTACAAGATGCCCCCACTCGCATGTTAACCACATGAACGAGTCAGATCACCTCGTTTGTATCTTGATACAAAGCGGGTCGCATCCACACCGTATCCAGGATTAGGTCTCCAACCTCATCCATATACTGTAGATCGTTGGGGTCATTAACTTGAACGTGATCCTCCTTGTGTGTCCACTACACGCTGTTCAAATTCTAGTTCTCTCATATATTCAATGACCCTGGAGCTTAGTTTATTGGTCAAAATTTGTATAAAATGCGAGACACAAAATGATGAAATGAATAACTTTTTATTAATTTCAACTAGTAATTTACAAACTATACGAGATTAGGACAAACATTCCAACACATGTAACTCACTCTATATATATTATGTGTGACCAAAAACACACATGATACACTTTTCACTCTATACAAGGAGAGATGTTATATGTTTTAAGTAAAAACAATCAATATTGAAAAACTTGATTACGACTCGACTAATTAAAATATATACTCTTGATAAAAAGTATGAGGTTTGGAATTCTGATCTATTGTTATAATAAAATTAATAATAAAAATATATTAAATTATACCAAGTTGAAAGAAGTTTCAATTAGATCCCTAAACTTTAAAAATTTTCATTTTACCTTTGAATTTTAAATTTATTCCAAAAGATATTTTTGAAAAACTTTTCTTTTTGTTAAAATTAGATGAAAATTGATGCGATAGATAGTGTAAAAATTGAAAAACATACCTAACATCGTATACAACATCATTCACGTAAATTAACATAATATTGATGTGTAAAAAATTATTATATAATATTTTTAACCATATCTTTTGAGATAAATTAAATAATAAAAACGATCTTAAACTTTTGTATTATTATAAATAATATCATATAAACTTCACATCAATTTTTATCATTTATTTTAAAAGAAATGATGTTTATTTTTACCATTTTCAAGACTAAAAGTTGATTTTTGAAATAAAATTTAAAGTTTAAGAATAAAAATAAAATTTGAAGTTTAATATATTTAAAACTCATCTTCATTGTGAAGAGGTATCAGGTATGACTTTAACAAGAGGTATTAGGTAACCTTAACCTGAAAAAATCAATCTTACCCCACAAAATGCAGGGACAAAGCTGTAATCTCCATTTGACGATAATTTAAAAATAAAATAAAAATTCTATTCCATATTTGACGTGGCAGCACGAAATGGGGATGATATTTCTAACTCCTCGCGACTTCTTGAAGCGCCTTCACCAACCGGATACCAGCTACCAGTTGCCACGTGTCAAATCACGACAAGTTTTACTGTTGGGTCCCACAACCAAGTTTCTCTTTTGACACGAGAAAATTTGAGAAAAATTGTAGTATACTGTTTCTATTCGATTCTTATTTATTGTTTGTCACATCAGCATTTTTTTAAAATTATGTGGGGTCTATCATAAATGATATAGAGTTCACTAATATTAAAAATATAGTGGGAATATAGAGAATATGCTACTACAATCATACTAGAAATTTTCCCCCAAAAATTCTACTACTATAGTAATATCTAAAATTTTTCATACTATTCTCATTTATTTTTTGTAATGTCAGCATTCCTTTTAAAGTTACGTAGGGTATACTAGTATTAAAATATAGTGTAAACGTGCTATGGTATTTTGTTAGAAAATACTAAATAAATCAATAAATAATTACCTTATTTTCAGTATCTACCTTAAATTAAAAATATATATTATCTTGTAGAACTTTCTTACTCCCCATTTTATATCTGATAACTTCTACATTATTGCTTTAAAAAAAAAACTTATACATTATAATTATTATTTTTAAATAAAAATTATAAAAACAAACTACTAGATAAGGACTTAGAGATAGACTTTTCAATTGACCATCCATCCAAATAAGTATTATTGAGCTAAATAACCTATAATAAATAAAACGTGAATATTTTAGTACAATATTCTTAAACAAAATGAAGACTTGATTATATGATTTTTTTTATTGTCATACCAAACTATTATATACAGAGTTATAGACTTTTCTTCACTATTAATTCAATGAGTATTATTAAGTCAATTAAAATAGGTAAATTGTATGATTTAAATCATTCAAAATGAAGTTCTAATTTCATGATTTTACTTTATCACTTTACACAATTACTCAAGCAATTGAATTGTATCAACTACCAAGTTGACATGTGCATGGTGTGCAACTCAAATGTCAAATTTTGCATTTTAATAGTTTATTGCGCCATAAAAGTCTAAATGGAGAAACAAAGGTATTTATATAACCAAGAGTAGGTTAGAAATAGGCAAATTTTTTACTTTAATTTTTTTTAATATTTTTTAAAATTTAAGAAAGGAGAAGGAAAAAAAACTTTATATCTTGAGATAGGTTAATATGTTGATTTAAAACAAATATTTGAAAATAAAAAATTTAATGAAAACACAATTATATTTGATGTTTTTATTGTTTTTTAACACATGTTGGGGAAGATTTAGAAACTAAAAAATGAGAAAAATTTATAAATATTGTTTTTGAAAGTTTTACTTTTTTACTCACCTAATGCAAATACTTTTTTAGGAAAAAAGAAAAGGTAAAAATACCATTTTGATTATATATTTTAGGCTTCATTCAATTTCAATTTTAGCTTTTGTAGTTTCAAATATTCAAATTAGTTGGTGTACATTCAATAAAGCTTAAATTTGATCCCTACGACTCGTTTAAAGTTAATTTTTTAATCGGAATTGGTTAAATAATAATAATAATTTTAATAAAAGAAAGATACAAGGTTGAATGTAAACATATTTCTAATATTTATAAAGGAATGCTAATAAAGATAGACTAATTAGGACCAAAATATTATTTCAATCGAAAGAAATCTACCACATAGAAATTCAATGATTTTTTTTTTCATCACCCTTAATTTTCAGGCCAACTTAAACCAGGGACGTCACAAGGCAACATCCTCTGCCCTGAAATTTCAACAGCAAAATGATGCTACTCAGACGAAACCAAAATTTTCATAACATGTTATAAGCACAAAACACTTCAAAAGAGTTCCAAAGTATCCATCCTCCTCCAAACTAAAACAAGTAATAGGTCGACTCCAACAGAAACACAAACAATAGAAGCTTAGCAGAAAACATTCAGAATTAAGCACGAAGGCATCCAAACTTAAATCAAGTCTACGAGCATGCTAACTTAGGTCCAAGAAAGTAGAGCATGCATCCAACAAGTATACAATATCTAGCCAACAAAGAAAAATAAATCTTAAAGTACAAACTAAAGATCTAAGCAAGAACGGGTCCTTCAGTCTAGAACAAGATTCAATAGCCTTGTCACGTCGCTCTTCGGTTCACTGTTTACTCTTACCTGCAACAAAAAACATTAAAATAGACGGGTGAGTATAAGGATACTCAGTAAGCAGCCCACTCACGTCCAAGCTATTACTTCGCCACAAAACAAAACAAAAAGTTGCAATCAACAAAACCTACAACTCTTCACACAACTAGGCACCTCACCGCGCATACCACCCCCCAAGTACTACCGGCGAACTAGGAACCTAAGTGGCTATAACGGGGATACACCCCAACGCGAAAGAGTGAGGCTCTAACGCCCAAACAAATCGCACAAGGGTGGGCAACCCAAGTGCCCACACAACTCGCAAAATGGTGCTCGACTCAAATGTTGCCCATCTCGCAATAGGATGCTCGACCCTAATGTCACATATTTCGCAATAAGATGTTCGACCCTAATGCAACAACCCGCAATAGGATGCTCGACCCTAATGTCATACAACTTGCAAAAGATGCTCGATCCTAATACCCACAAAGATCGCAATAGGGTGCTCGATCCTAAAGCCACACATAATCACCAACCAAGGGGTTCAGACTCGCCTGGGTCACTAAGGGGATTGGTGATGCTAGCCTAGCAAGTTGGACTCTCTCACAGTTCCCGAGGCTCCTCCTAAGCCACTCTAGCCCTCAATTTTGGTGTTGTCCTAGGGTTCTAATCACCGATCCACCCTACCAGGTCCTAATCACCGATCCACCCTACCATCCCTCAGCTCGGCTAATCCATCCCGACCTAGCCAACCACACAGCTCAAGTCAATCGACTTTCTAGAGAGGCCAACCACAAACCTCACACTGCCTCATAAAGTCTCACAACTAGGTGACCCAAACCCATACAATTCAACCGGCCCAGAGGCCACCTGTACCACTACCACGACGAATTACAAGCCCACTAACTTGTATATACCACATACAAAACACATAAATACGTTCACAACAAACCAGGAATTTGGAGATTCATGCAACCCTAACCTACTGAGTCATTGGCCAAAGTTCACACAACATGAAAAAATCTAAAACTACAAGCGAACAAACTCGAGCACCAAGCCCTTCCACTTACAAGCTTGGTGCTTAAACCAATCGACTACTTACCTTTGGTTAAGGGCGGAGACGAAGTTGCTACCTTATTTCTAGATTAGCCACCACTTTGCCCAAGACCTACAATAAAGAGACAACCCCTTAGCACCCTCCAAAGGCACCCTAGTGACTTTCGACCAACCGCCGACCCCATCTCACTAGCGCGAGCTCGAATTTAGAGTGTTGATCCTAAATCCACATTGGGACTCTTAACAAGGAAACTATGTTCTCTTGACCCAATATAAAGAATCTCACTACAATTCTTAACACTTATTCGCGATGTTGGACCAACGTCCTGATGCTCTGTGATTCTCCAAATTCTGCCAAGGTTCTACAAGGCCCCTTTTAGTCGAAGTTTAACGTCCTGTCCAAACCCAAATAAGACAATCAGAAAGAGAGAGAGAGAGAGAGAGAGAGAGAGAGATCGAAGGGGAGAGGAAAGAAAATGGGATGGGAAAAAGAAGGGACTGAACGACAGCTCGAGGGAGAGGGAGAGAGGTCGCGACATACGACTCCAGCGAGGTCATGGTGGGTCGGCACGACAAGAGGCGTAGTGCCAGTGGTGGGGTTGCGGGAAGAAGAAGACCCGTAGCGCTCGACGTGGGTCGCGATCGAGGCCTCGAAGGGCGGCGACGCGAGCTAGACAACCAATAATGGGGGTCAACTGGTGCGGTGGGTCGGCAGCCAGGTCTCGTGACGGCGAGGATCCTCACGCACGGAGAAGGGAGAAGACGAGGGGGAGGGGATGCTTCGTGCAACTCCTTTCTCTTTTCCTTATTTTTTTTCCTTTCTTTTCTTTTTTAAAGAAACAACCCTAAAAGAAAATAAACAGGAAGAGAGGATTTACCTCGATTTCTCTAGCTTGAATGCCCAATACGAGTCTTAGGGAGCTGGCAACCTAAATTTATAAGCAAAGACTAATAATATGTCCTTGAAAGGTCAAATAATTAACCACTACCTCATAAAAATTCTTAAATATATTCAAAACGAGCACAAAACACCTATTTCTCAAATTCGAAAAATTTACCTGAATTTACCGAGTGTCACGTGTTTAGTGAATCTAAAAGCAAGATATTGAATGATCGCTCGATGTGCTATGAGCGAACTATTGGCCGATTAGGTTGGTAATTATAATTTTCCTCTAGGTTAATTATTGAAGTTTTCTTTAAAAAAAAATTGAATAAGGGTAAAATACTAAATCACCTTCCTTGCTAGCTTTGTCTATGCAACCAAAGTGATGTCAGATGTCAATTAAAATGTTAAGTTCTAAATTTTATGAAAATTTCGAAATCAATGGATATTTCTAAAAAATTATAAATACAAAAATCTATATAAAAAAAATAAATTAATAATAGTTAATATCACGTCCACATTAATAATATTTATTTATATTCTTCACCTTTTACATCTATATGAAAATGTAGAAATGGGAATTTAAAACCAACTATGCAATCTCCCGAAAAAAAAAAAAAGAAGAGATCACGAATAGCCATTAGTCAAGACTCGACAATCCAATCAATAACCTTAAATAATAATTTTTTTTTTAAAAAAAAGAAAGAGGTCTGTTACTGTGGAGCCCACATTCTCACCAATAGCTTCCAGCCTTCCATCC
Source organism: Trichosanthes cucumerina (assembly GCA_036507285.1). Classification (NCBI taxonomy): domain Eukaryota; kingdom Viridiplantae; phylum Streptophyta; class Magnoliopsida; order Cucurbitales; family Cucurbitaceae; genus Trichosanthes; species Trichosanthes cucumerina. The sequence continues at coordinate 10,606,279 of CM071836.1, read as the reverse complement.
ACCAACCCCCGACCCGTTCCCTCTAAGCTTGACCCGATCCATTGCCGGCTCAACCCGGAACGTCGTCCCTCTATATAACAGAGCCCCATTTCCCTTCACACCGCAAAATACACAGAGACGTCACCGGAGCTCCACCGGAAAAAGAAAAGAAAAAGGTCAAAAAACCAAAAGAAGGTTCGACAGTCTCCGGCAATGGCCTCCACCACCAACGGACAAGAGGATCAGAACCAAGCCGGAAGGCACCAGGAAGTCGGCCACAAGAGCCTCTTGCAGAGCGATGCTCTGTATCAGGTAACCGTCTCCTTCGCGATCCAAATTCTCACAAACTCTCTCAATTCTCCCGATCACTAAAAATCTCTCTTTTCCGATTCTCACAGTACATTCTCGAAACGAGCGTTTATCCGAGAGAGCCTGAATCGATGAAGGAATTAAGAGAATTGACTGCCAAACATCCATGGTTAGTTCTCAGGATACGATCAGAATTTAATTTTTTCTGTTGTTAATCTGCGATGAAATTGAATCGATCTCGGAAACAGGAACATCATGACGACATCAGCCGATGAAGGACAGTTCTTAAACATGCTTTTGAAGCTGATTAATGCGAAGAAGACGATGGAGATTGGAGTTTACACTGGCTATTCTCTTCTGGCTACAGCCCTAGCTCTTCCTGAAGATGGAAAGGTCTGTAGATTCTTTCGATTTCTGTGTGTAAGAAAAGTGAAATCACTGAAATGAGAGGTTTCTGAGTTTTGATTTGGGGGAATTTTGTGGCTGTAGATTCTGGCTATGGATATTAACAGAGAAAATTACGAGCTCGGTTTGCCGGTGATTGAGAAGGCCGGCGTTGCTCACAAGATCGAGTTCAAGGAAGGCCCTGCTCTCCCTGTTCTTGACGAAATGGTTGCCGATGTAAGAACAATTTTTGGTTCTTTTTTTTTTTTTTAAATTTTATTTTCTCAATTTGAGTTCTTAGATTTCTCACTAATTTTGAACCAATTGAGTTTTAAAGATTCGTGTTTAACACAAATTTTGGATTGGTTATTTGAGAACTTTCATGCCGAGAAGAATTCAAGAAACCATTGAATTTTGAAGCTTTTACACAGTTTTTTCTAAACTATTAACTTCATCCTCTACCCTTCAAACATAGTTTTTTCTAAATTCAACCTTTTCAAATCTAAATTCTCCCGCCGAACTAAGTTTAAGATGTTCGAATTTGTTGCCAATTCGAATATCATTAGACATCAAATATACATGGTTTGATGTGTGTTGTACTAAAAATATATATATGGTTTAATTTAAAAAATATTTAGTTAAATGGTAAATTTAATCTCTAAATTTTAAAGTTTGTTTCTATTTGGTCCATGAATTTTCAAAATTACAAGTCTACTTTTTAAACTTTTGAATTTTTAAAAATTTACAATTTACTAGACACAAAATAAAAAACGTAAGGTTCCATTAGATATAAATTTTAAATTTATATCGAATATATCAATTAATTTTTAACAATTTTGAATTTTTCATGAACCTATTAAATACAAAATTCAAATTCAAAAACTTACGCAGACACAAACCTCAAATGTCTAACTTCAAAGTTTAGGAATTAGATTTGTAATTTAATTAAAATATTTTTTTAAAAAAAGTAAAATAATTATAATAAATATAAAACCGGTCGAGATTATACTTTTCTTAAAAAATCAAGATTGGATTTATTTGGATATCAAGATAACAATAAAGCGCACTTAATAATAATTGGTAATGAATTTAGTGAATAATCAGTAGATTTGTAAATCTTTTATTATTTTGAAAATCAAGGCATTCCTTAAAGTTATACCAGGAATGAGTTGTATACGACAACTTTTGAGAAAAAGAAGTGTGATCCAACATTTATAAAAGTAGATAAAAAAACTTAACTAAAATAAATTTGGATTAAAATAGAATATTTAAAAATGTAAAGCGAAAAAAGAAATAAACCACAACTAAAAATAGTAATTGAAAAATAGGATAATTCGGACGCTGATTGTATGCAATAAACCACAGGAAAAGAATCATGGAAGCTATGACTTCATTTTCGTGGATGCTGACAAAGACAACTACATCAATTATCATAAGAGGTTGATTGATCTCGTCAAAGTTGGAGGAGTGATTGGGTATGACAACACCCTATGGAACGGTTCTGTGGTGGCCCCACCTGACGCGCCAATGCGCAAGTACGTTCGATATTATAGAGACTTTGTGTTGGAACTCAACAAGGCTCTCGCGGCTGATCCTAGGATCGAGATTTGTATGCTTCCAGTTGGAGATGGAATTACTCTTTGCCGTCGGATCAAGTGATCACCATAACATTTGGTGCACTCTCACCTAGACACAATTACTTGTTTAATGGTTGGAAATGGAGATTGACGGGCCTTGCTTGAATTTGACCTTTTTTTTTTATTTGGTATTTTCATTTTGAATATCAATTTTCTATTGGAGTTTTTCTATGTAATTCATATTAAACATTTTAATGAATAATATTACCTTTTCAAATTCTATGGAAGAGACTTTAGTCTTTAAAGTATACAAATTGTTATGTTATATCGGTTCCATTAGAAACTCTAATCAGTTGAAAAATTTACTTGTTAAAGTCTTTGTCATTCTACATTTAATACTACAATATCTTTAAAATGATGTATTTAGTCAACAAGCAATTATATTTGAAGGGTTAACTTCCCTTACGTACAAGAATAAAATAAACATAACAAAAACAATTTTAGTTATAAAATTTACTTTTAATTTTAAAAACAGTTTAGTTCGTCTTATCATGAAATCATAAAAATGACCTATTTTGTTTTATTGACATTTAAATTGAAGAATAATTTAGTAGTTCATAACAAGAAAAAGACAATAAACACATATTATATATATTTCTGATACAATTTGAGGGAAAAGGAAGACAAAAAGAGTTTTTTTTTTTTAAGTAGAAGCTGAAGAATATCTTACAAGAGAATTTTGAATATTCAAAATCGAAAATTTGACCTAAGCGACAGAAAAATGAGCCAGGTAACTCTTTTTTTTCTTTTTTTTTTCTTCCAAAAAGGTCTTAACTTTTATTTTTTAATCTAAAAAAATGTTTTTAGTTGAGTGGGTTGATGATAATGATAGGATGGACCCGGCCACCACACCCACCACACCAAACCAGGACCGGAAGTGTAATATAAGAAATAATTATTTAATAGGTTCAAATATTGCTTAACGTTTACAATTTTTTAATTTCAGAATCTAAAGTATAAGAAATAATTATTTAGGTTCTCATCAAAGAGAAATTGCAATTTTTAGCCCTTTTTAATTTTGTATTTAGATTTTAGACCCCTATTTCAATTTCTGAATTTTTTTGGACCCCATGATGATGAAAATGAGGTAAGAAAGAGAAAATGTATGAGATGAAATTACCTATTTGCCCTCCATCAATATATATTATATTAAATATATCCATTACCATTAATACACTTTCAACTACCCAACAACTTCAACAAACCAATTAATTATCTAAAACAAACCCTTCTCTAAAACACTTTCATCACTTATCTAACTTATTCACTAACAAAATATTTTAATCTCACATTCTACCTCTTCACTTACTTCAAAATATCTCAAAGTTAAATTTATACTTATATACACAAGTAAGTATCTTTTTTACTATTTGCATTCAGTTTAGTTTACTATTGGTGCACGAAATGTGAGGAAAAAATTGTTCATTTTTTCAAAATTTGCTTGAATCCCAACCAGAAAAGGAGGAATATGAACCGGAAAATTTTTCCGGTGGGGATGGCCAATTGAGAAATTTTTCTGGTGTGGATATTGAACCAGGAATTTCCCCGGTTGAGCATTCCCATCGGGAAAATTTCTCGGTCAACAATATGCTAACCAGAAAATTGAACAGATTTTAATTTTTTTTGTTTGTGATTTTTATTTTTTTGCAGACATCATGTCGCGTGTTTGGGTTTGTTTTGGGGGTATATGGAATGATAGAGAAAAGGATTACATGGTGGTGAGGTTAGGAGACTTGATGTGGATGTAGAAATTACGTTTGAGGAGTTTTTGGGTCTAGTGTATGAGATAAGTTCTACTAACCGAAATGATTTCAATCTTGTAATGAGATGTATATTGCCATTAAGATCCAAATCCCCAACATTTGTTATTAAAAATGATGTAGATCTCAAATGTTTCCTTACTTGGAAAGACGTGTTCTCAATTCCACTTTACATATCTATAACTCCTACATTTTCAAGAAATCATGCATTTCAACCCTATCCAATTCCTTGTAAGGTATTAGATAATCCATATATGGGAGTACAAAATTATCCATATGCTTCATTCATGCCTACATCCACAGTTGATCCTGGGTACATGTCTCCATATATGGGAGTGTTTAATTCCTCGTTCCTTCCAAATCCATCCACAAATTATAACATACAAGAGATTCCATCTACATCCACATACTTCCCACATAATATATGTGAACAATTTGGTGAACCAACATCCCAATACAATAAGGTTGAAGAAAATGCTCCCCCAACCAACCTCCCAACTCTGCAAACCAACCTCTCAACACAAAAGACTGTTGACGTGGTACCATCAACCTTTCTAGATTATGAGGTTATTTCATCCACCTTTCCACATGTACCAGATTATGAGGTTGATCCATCCACCTTTTCACATGTACCATCAACATCCTCCTATGTGTCATTCACATCCATGTTTGGGGATGATGTAGAATATTTTCATGATTGGGGTAATTATAGCTTGGAGGAAAATGATGTTGGGGTTGAAAGAAACGAAACGAGTGATGAGGAGTTGGAAGAGACAACATACAATATTGCAGAGGAGGTAAAAAATGATGAGATAGAAGAGGCAATAGATGATCTTGATCAGGAAGATGATGACGAGGTAGAGGAGGAAAATGAAGATGAGGTAGAGGAGGAAAACAATGATCGTGAACTTCCAACAAACCCCAACTGTACAAACCGATCCCACGATGTACATGGATCGTCAGGTAAACAGATAATCATGCCATGTGAGTACGGTTCAGTTAAAGATGTGGAGGTGAGAGAGATATTCTTGTCTAAAAAAGATTTATGCATGCGATTGTCTGTGTTAGCAATAAGAGTCAACTTTGAGTGTAGGGTGAAAAAGTCAAATCCTAAACTTTACAAAGTTGTTTGCATTGATCAAGAGTGCACGTGGAGGCTACAAGCTATGGAAATAAAGGGTAGCAATATATTCAAGGTGTCGAAATACTGCAAGACACATACATGCCAACATCAGATGTTGACTCACGATCATCGACAAGCTAGAAGTTGGGTAATTGGCACGCTCCTAAAATCCAAATTTAACAAGTTGGTCGTAGTTATAGGGCGAATGACATAGTTAGTGACATGCAACAAGAATTTGGTGTGAATTTAAGCTATGATAGGGCGTATAGGGCTAGAGAACAAGCATTAGTTTTTGTCAGAGGGTCGCCAGAAGAGTTATTTAATATGTTGCCAAGATTTGGGGAAGCTTTGAAAATTGAAAATTCAGGCACAACATTCAACCTTGAACTTGATGATGGTCGATACTTCAAACATGTGGCAGTACGTGCATCTATTAGAGGGTTTTTGAGTTGCATCAGACCTGTACTTGTTGCAGATGCAACACACTTAAGGGGAAAGTATAAGGGCAAGTTGTTTGTTGCAACATGTGTGGATGGGAATGACCAGCTCTACCCGGTTGGTTTTGCAATCGCCGACGGAGAGACCGAAGTAGTATGGTCATATTTTTCTGATAAATGTGGAATGCGATCGGTAATGTTGATAATTTGGTTGTCGTTTCCGATCGACATGTGAGCATACACAAGGCAGTTGCTAAGGAGATGCCTGATGCATTCCACTGCATATGTGTCCAACACTTGGGGGATAATTTGTTGACAAAATCCAAAAGTGAGGACCTTAGGGGTATCTTTATCCTCGCAACAAAAGCATTCCGAGGGTCGGAATTCAATAATTACTGGGAGCGTATTCCAACTGCTGCCAAACAATATTTAGAAGGCATAGGAGTGTTGGGGTTTTTGCCCTAAAACTCGTAGTTTGTGTTTTTGTTCTAATTATTGTAATAAATTGTTATTACTTCAATAAAGTGTTATTGTTCGTTATTTACGATATTGCCATTGTTTTAACCCCAAATCCAATAAACTAAACATCCAAGGCTGTAAAATGAATCTTTAACTGAATATAGTATACATATAAAGGATCTCAGTTCGAGATACAGCCTAAAGGGTCTATAGTAAGGGGATAAGATTTGGGTACCTTACCCTGGTAAAACTATGGATGTGGCCCAATTTGTATAAGATACAAACACTATGATCCTAAGGTGTTCGTGTAGATGACATGTGAGTGGGGATATCCTATGTAATGAGATTACATAAGACCGGACCATGAAATAGTAACCACTAGATGTAACTTCGTTGACTAGTTAGGTTTCTATTTCACTAGGATGACCTATGCAACTTGATCTCAATCCTGAGCAGGTTACGAACTCCTGTTCGCGAGGGATTGTTCTTTGACTAGTATGGGTGAGAGTGGCCAGATTCGTCGACTCAATATGCCTACCTTCTTGAGGATAAGACCGAGTGAGCGGCTGGAAACTTAACTTAGCAAGATGGAATTCACTCCTTTCCGCCTACTAGGGTAAGTAGAGGAATGTTCCCTTAAGTGGTGTCTCCGAGACTTGAACAAAGGGTCCGACCCTCTCATTGGCCTGAGAGCGACTCTGTTTGTTGGTAGTACCACAAACAAATGGTTCATTAGAGGAGCACTGATACTTAAGGTACAAGATGTAACCTAGGGGTAAAACGGTAATTTGACCCAGCTGGTGTTACGAACATTCGTGAAGGATTGACTTGCTGTTATTGGTCAATATTCGTGGACACAGAAATATATCTGCAGTGAGAAGAGTGCAACTGCGAGACTTTAGTGGAGTGTTCCTGTAGTTAACGAATGTTGATTAGGAGGTTAATGAGATTAACCGAGTAATCTCGTATCGTTGTAGCTTCTAATCTGTAAGTCCATTAGGTCCACCTTCTAGCTCGTAAAAGGGTTCTTAGATCGCTTGAATTTGAAATGTTCAAATTCATTAGGGAATAAATTTAATGTATATAAATACAATATAATATATAGTTTTGGAACTATATATTATTAAATGTAATGTGAATATGATTCATATTAAATTATATGAGAGAATTAAATATTTGAAAGAGTTCAAATATTAAATTCAAATGTGAATGTGATTCATATTTGAAAACTATAAGTTAAATTTTCATGTGCATGAGATGTACATTAAACTATAGGATAAAAGGGTAAAATGATTAAATGTGATTTAATCATTTAATTAATATTATATTTGAATTAAATATGATTTAATTTAATATAATTAATTAATTGTTAATTAGTTATTATTTTATTAATTGAGAACGTGTCAGGATGACACGTTCCCACTACTCCCCAACTCCCTCTCGATAGGGAGTGGGGAGTTACCCACTGAAATGCTCTTCTTCTGGAGAGAAGGGCAGTGATCGATCGATGAATTCATTGATTGAACTCTCTGTAGAATTCTCTCATTCTCTCAATTCCCAAAATTCTTCCAATTGTTGGAATTCCTTCCCACCAAAGGAATTGATCTAAGTAGTGCTCAAAGAATAGAGGGTTTTCCTTGTGGTGCAGTCTTGTTGGAGAAAACAAAGAAGGTTCCTGTGTTGCAGTACGTTTTGGAGCAATGAGTTGCTGGGAGACTAAAACTACAAAGGTATTCTGAATTTTTTTGTTTTAGTTTATTTAATTTCTAAAGCATGTTTGCATGTTTACTTCATGTCTAATTAGATTAGAATGCATGTTTCTTCTGTTCTTTTTTCAATGTACTGGTTTTTGTATTTCAACCAAAAACGATCTTGCAATTACGATTCCAAACACGTTTCCGCTGCTCAAGGGGATTAGATCTCCATCAAGGAGTACATTGATGGGCTCGGGCATTCCAATGTGGTCGAAGATACAATCAGATGACAACAAACCTTGCTGAATGTATGAACTCAGTTCTGAAGGATGTACGGGAGTTGCCAATCACTGGCTTATTGGATCATATAAGAGGTTGGCTTAAATCAAATACTACAAACGTCAGGATAAGGCATCTGCATGGCCACATCGAATAAGTAAGTATGCTTGCCAAATTCTTGAAGCCGCAGGAGATAGTTCAAGGAGACATGTAGTCCGACCAGTGGATCAGTTCGAATTTGAGGTAGATGATGGTTACCTGGGTGGGCGTGTGAATCTTCATACGAGAACTTGTACTTGTCGGGAGTTTGACTACTTTGAAATTCCCTGTTCACATGCAATTGGAGCATGTGCAGTCCGAAATTCCCTGTGAGGTTGATGCAGGGTAGGATTCCCGGTCTGCTTCACGACCCACCGTCTTAGGGACCTCTTGCATTTCAGTGCCCTCTTACATTTCAGTACCCTCAGAGCTAGGAACGAGTGGTGGTACACGCGGGCGTTCAATCTTGCAGTTCATAAATCGGACCTCCTCATCAGAAGAACCAAGATTCACTTTGATTGTAACCTGTGACAAAACAAAAATAGACATTGTCGAAATTAAACTACAACAACAAAATAAACTAAAGATTTAAGAATGAAATTAAGATTTAAGGTAGCTAACTAACCAATCAATCCACGAATATCTCTCCGCACAGTCGTGTGTATGACGACGACTGGGAATAAGACCATCTGAGAATACGTGGGATGGATGTCTCGTTCAATCGGTTTGCAACACGTCTCGTCAGGGACGAAACGACCTCATACGCCCAGACCTAAAACAAGGATGCAATAATATTAAAAAATGTAATTAACATTATACGCACGAGAATTAATTTCAGTAAATGAAATTATACTAACCTGAAATGCATGCGGGAAACCATAAAGACTATACGTCTCTTGCTTGTTCACTGCAGTTTATTTCCCCTTATATGCCTTAGCTTTACCCTTTAGTGCTTTTTGCAAACTTTTTATTGTTATCTCAAATATTATTTTACTCTAATCCTCACTGCAGAAGGTCTCCCAATCATCAATAACATCCAGGAGGCTAGTATCTATTTGTTGTTTTCTCTCCCTCCCCATCATCGTCAGCTCGATGAAATAAAATAGGGTCACCTTAACAACATCCTCGTCATCTTGGAAGTCAAGCGTGGGGAACAATTTATCTAAATCATCCACCTTCAAACCTTCTCTACCCCCTAAATACAACTCTCTTAATCTATTGGTAAATACTGTCCTCTGCAAAGGCCTATTCCGATGCCTAAGGCCAGTTATTAGTTCAAACTCACGCTTACCAAGGACACCTTCTGACCTATTAAGTTGAAACTCATTACATTGACCCTAGTCTCATTCACCTCCCTCAAAAGTATATAATGTACAAGTTGCCCATTAAACATGACATTTGAATCCAATAATGAGCCAAAAATAATTTGCAAACATGTCTAATTAGTTTGGGGTGAGCTTGTTCTTAATATTTTTATTTGTTCTACCTAAGTGCGCACAACATGTTAGAGTTGCAGGAAAGTGATCGGTAGGAGGAATTTTTTCAACTACTTCCATTGCAAAGCACCTATCTATCTATCTATCTATCTATCTATCTATCTATCTATCTATCTATCTATCTATATATATATATATAAATCAAAAAAGTTGAGAAAATATCTTAAATCTGATAAATTTTTCAGTGAGGAATCAATTACCGGTCAGACAAAATTCCCGGTCGTCCTATTTCTCGGTTTGTATTCCTGGTAGTTAATTTTTCTGTGTCTCGGTGAGTATCGACTACCAGGAATTCAACACAGAGATGAATTTCGATCTGAATTCATGAATCTCGATCGGGATTCTTCTTCGAAATCAATACCTAAGATTCCAGAAAATGCGAAAAACTCAAAATTTACAAATTCTACACATACAGAACGAGACGACAACACCAAAGCAACATTTCTGAGCAAAAAACAACTTCAAAAGCAATTAAACTAACAGATTCATGTATTAAAGCAAAGAAACCTAAAACCTAACATTCCAAACCACATAAATCAAGAATAAACTTCAAAATACGTACTTGTTGTGTCGAAATACACAAGAAACTAGCACGAAAACAACAAATAATCAACACCAAAATTCAGAGAGTAAAGGCGAACGAGAATTTGAAGAGCTTAATGTTTTTTTATTAGATAGAAGGGCAAAACGGTAATTTCATATGTTAAGGGGTTCAAAAAATTCAGAATTTAAAATTGGGGCCAAAAATCCAACTGCAAAATTAAAAGGGGCTAAAAATTGCAATTTCCCGCTTATCAACCTAACCACACTTCAAATAGATGAAACATATATTTTCGACTAAAAAGTTAGAAGTTTGAATTTTTCACCTACATGTTGAACTATCGACAAGTTTCAATATGGATTAGGGACCCGAGCTCCCTTGAACCTTAACACTCTTGGTATTAGTAGATAAAAGTTAGTTCTGAAGATACAAAATAGTTGTTTGCTCTCATGGTATTTTTGCTTCAAGCCCCCCTCAAGAGTTGGGTTCAATCATTTAAACTTTTGTATTTTATGAATTATGAGTAACTTTTACTCCTAAATTTTTCGACCCGCATTGATTTTTACCTTATAATTTCATCAAACTGTGCATCAAATTTAAATAAGTGTTATAATTTTAATCTTAAATTTGAAAAACTATTATAAGTTTTACCCGCTCATAAGTTTTTGTTCGAAAATTATTCATTAAAAAATTATTTCTAATAAATAAATTTAATAAATCATAAAACATATTTATAATAGAAAATTGATAGAATTCAATGAAAAATGATATTGAAGGTAAATTTTTTTGTTGAAAATTTGAAGTTTTGGCAAATTATTTCGCTGTTAATTTGTGCAATAAGCGAACTTAAAGTGAGGCAAAAATTACAACATTTATCTTAGTCTAATTTGATGAAATTAAAAGTTTAAGATAAAACACTACAAGAAAGTGGGTATTTCCTGATGCCTTACAACGTTGGGATAGTTTACAATCCGCATCGGCATAGGCTGTCCCGACGCCATAGTACGCGTAGACAAACGCGTCGGCATAACTGCATCGACAAAGATATCGCCGATGCACTAGTGTACAGGCGTCGACATAGACCATCTAAGCCGACGCGAATAAGTACACATTACCAGAGTCTACTTCTTGGACTATCTGCCGACGCGTTAACATGATCTGCATCGGGAAAGACCTCATATCCCGACACGATCAAAGCGGGCGTCGACATAGACTTCTTGTATGGTCTATGCCGATGCGCAACATCTGGCGTTGCCATAGACTGTCTATGCCGACACGCAACATAAATGCGTCGACATAGAAAATTAGTTTTTTTTTTAGTTTTTGTAATTTCTCTAATTTCAACCTTGAACGGATATAAAAGAACTATAAAATCTAAAAGGTATTTGGAACATATATGCATTAAGTAAAAAAATCAAATTATAATTCTTACAAAGTTGTTTTTATATATAAAATAGTACTAAAGTATCATAATCCGAAATTAGAAATAGATAATAAATTATATAAACTAAACAAAAAAGCACTCGTAGATCTATCTTTAAATTTCGCCTGCGCAATATTACTTGTCCTCGGAGTACCTAAAAATAAAAGAAGTTCTTACTAATACTTTAGTTACACTAATTCATAAACAACACACATATATTAACGAATCATAAAGTTCAAAATGGGGAAGCTAATAGAAATTTTGGTATTCAAAATAAACTAAATAAAGTTCGAAAGTTCATTAATAATAAACCAAAAACCTATTAAAATAAACCCAACCTAACATCTAATAACAACTAAACATATAATACATTCAAACAATCATAACAAAGTCCAACAAACAACTATACTCAACCTCAGACCTCCAACATACAACTAACCTCAAACCTAAAAATAGTTAAATTCAAATTCAAACCTTCAACAAACAACATAACTCCAAATTTCAGCACCTACCCTCAACAAAAAAATTAAAATCTAACTTGTCAAACAATCTCAAACTCCAAGAAAATACTAAACTCAAAAAATTTTAAGCTCCAACAAAATATAATTTGAGATTGCATCCAACTACGCTCGAAATTTCGACAACATAACAACATAACTAGGAGAAAATAAAAAATTTATATAACCTGAATAAGAAAAGACTGAAGGGAATCGAATCCCACAGCGGAAGCGATTGTTAATCGCGCGCTCTCAATTTAGTTACAAAGATTACATTCAAGAACGGAAACAACTAGATTAAGCATATAAACATAATGAACAACAAGGAATATTACCTTTGAAGAACCTTTCTTCAAGTGCTCCTCTCTCCCACGATCACGATCTCAGCAACTGGAACACGAACAGACGAAGACACGACCACTGGATCTTCTCCGTTGTTCTCTAGGTGAGGGAGGAATGTGGGTTCCCTTTAGGTGATATGAGATGTTGTAAGAGAGATGTTTGTGTTTTGGAACCTTTCCAACAACACAACAAAGGCTTAGAATCACTTAGATTAATTTGACATAGTTGCATCTTATGCAACTATATATAAGGATATAGGGATGGAAATTACCATCCTATCCCTCTTTCATTCTCTCTTTAATATATAGTTAATATGTGAATCCAATTCACATTAAAACTATATATTATATCAATTATATCACATATAATTGATATGATATCTCATATATGAAATTGAACACTTAAATTTCATTCCTAACTTTATACCCTCAATATTACCATGTTGAGCCAACGGAGGGACCTAATGGACCTACAGTTCATGAGCTCCAATGATATGAGATTGGCTGATCAAACTCTTTGATCCAGTTAATCAATATTCATTAACTACAAGTCACTCCACTATAGACTTGTAGCTGCACTATCCTCACTGTAGATTATATTGTGTCCACTGATATAATCGTTACCCATGAGTCAACCATTCATAGGTTGTTCGTAATTACAGCTGGGTCAAATTACCGTTTTACCCCTTTGATTACCTCTTTGTTCCTTAAGCACCACTGATCCTCTAATGAACAACAAGTCTACGATCCTACCATAGACTCGTACCCTCATAGAGGGCGGGGCCCCGTTGTTCAAGACCGGGAGTCAGTTCTTAAGGGAACAACCTATCTAATTCCTTAGTGTAGGAATGAGTTAATTCCATCTTGCACAGCTTAAGTTCCCACTACCTACGAGTTTACGTCTCGAGAAGGTAGGCTTATTGAGTCGGCTCATGTGCCACTCTCACCCATACTAATCTAAGGACAAACCCCATAAGCGGGAGTTCTTAACTTGTTCAAGATTCAGGTCGAGTCACTAATGATCATCTATAAATTACTAGTCTTATCCTGTTAACGGTGTTACACTGGTTAGACTAATAATTTGCGATCCGGTCTTGTATGAACTCTTCATACAGGATGCCCCCACTCGCATGTCAACGACATGAATGAGTTGGATTACCTCATTTGTACTAATTACAAAGTGGGTCGCATCCATGGTGTTACCGAATGAGATTTCCAACCTTATTCTTATACCATAGACCATTTAGGTTATATTCTTGAACTCAACCCAAATAGGGTCCCACTCCACTGATGTTCAAGATATATGTTATAACCTTGGAGCTTAGTTTATTGGATTTATAAAGCAAGACTGTAATTCTATCAAAACAAATAACCCTTTATTTAATTGATCAAAATTACACAAGTTTAGGGCATAAATCCCAACAATCTCCCACTTGACCTAAAGTTTGTGGAGTATTAAAACATTACAAAGAATGTAAATACAATGAACAAGGGCATTTAAACCCCTTTGTACAAAATATACTCCCACTTGCCCTAGTTGGGAAGACTTGTAAACCTAGACCTTCTAGTGACTCTAAAAACTTTAGCCGTGAGAGCTTTTGTAAAAGGATCAGCAATGTTGTGCTTTGAGGCTATCTTCGTGACAATCACGTCTTCTCTATGTACGATCTCTCGGATGAGATGATATTTCCGCTCAATGTGCTTTCCCCTCTTGTGACTACGGGGTTTCCTCGAATTTGCCATCGCACCACCCAAGTATCGCAATACAGTCTGTGATGGGCAAAGTCATATTTGGAACAACTTCCAAATTTAGCATGAATTTCCTTAACCAAACGACCTCTTTACCTGCTTCACAAGCTGCTACATATTCGGTCTCCATGGTGGAATCAGCGATGCATCCTTGCTTGATGCTTCGCCATACTACAGCTCCTCCGTTAAGAGTGAATACTGACCCTGATGTAGATATCCGAGAATCTTTATCAGTCTGGAAGTCAGAATCCGTGTATCCTGTAAGGATCAGATCCTTAGCCCCATACACGAGCATGTAGTTCCTTGTTCTCCAAAAATACTTAAGGATTGTCTTAACCGCTATCCAGTTTCAAGTCCTGGATTGGATTGATACCTACTGACCATCCCAACTGTAAAACAGATGTCAGGCCTTGTACACAACATGGCGTACATCAGGTTCCCAACAGCTGATGCATAAGGAATCTGTCTCATATCCTCAACTCCTTGAGGTGTCTTTGGACACTGTTCCTTAGGCAGATGGATTTCATGTCTAAAAGGCAATAAACCCTTTTTGGAATCTTGCATCTTAAACCTTGACAACACTTTGTCTATGTAAGATGTTTGAGACAAGGCTAGTGTTTTATTGTTGCGGTTCCGGACAATCTGGATCCCAAGAACAAACTGCGCATCACCCAAATCTTTCATTTGGAACTGCATAGCTAGCCATTCCTTGATGTCAGTAAGATAACCTACATCATTCCCAATGAGTAGGATATCATCCACATAGAGAATTAGGAATGTGACAGAACTATTGATGATTTTCTTGTAGACACAAGGTTCATCATCATTATGGTCAAAACCATAAGATTTGATCGCTTCATCAAATCTTATATTCCAGGATCTAGAGGCTTGTTTCAGTCCATAAATCGATCTTTTAAGCCTGCAAACCTTTTGCTCTTGTCCTGGTTCAATGAACCTTTTGGGTTGGTCCATATAGATGTTTTCCTCAAGATTCCCATTCAAAAAGGCTGTCTTGACATCCATTTGCCATACCTCATAGTCATAATATGCGGTAATGGCAAGAAGGATACGGATAGACTTTACCATAGCAATAGGTGAAAAGGTCTCCTCATAGTCAACCCCTTCAACCTGGGTATAACCCTTTGCTACTAGTCTAGCTTTAAAGGTTTGCATCTTCCCATCTACACCACGCTTTCTCTTGTAGATCCACTTACAACCTATAGGTTTTACCCCATCAGGCTTATCTACAAGATCCCAAACAGAATTGAAGTACATAGACTCCATTTCTTGGTCCATGGTTATGACCCATTTGTCTTTGTCTTTGTCAACCATTGCTTGATTATAAGTCCATGGATCCTCGCAGTTGTCATCTGGTATAACAACTTGGGTTTGAGCTAAACCCATGTAACGGTCAGGCTGTATTACAACCCTCCCATTACGTCGAGGCATACTCAACTCTTGAGATGGACTCTCTTGACTAGACAAACTAGTATCAACAACTCTTGTTGACGTACTAGTGTTCTTAGCAACCTTTGCTATTGTTCTGTCTAATTCACTCAACACTACTTTACTTTTTGGTTTGTGGTCCCTCATGTGATCCTCCTCTAAGAAAATGACATTTGTCGACACAAAAACCTTATCTTCCTTAGGATCATAGAATAAACCACCTTTTGTTTCTTTTGGGTATCCTACGAATAGGCATAACTTTGAACGTGAATCCAACTTCTTTAGATTTGTCACAAGCACATGTGCTGGACAACCCCATATCCTGAAATAACATAAACTACCTTTACGTCATTTCCAGAGTTTAAAAGAAGTTTCAGAAACACTTTTTGAGGGCACATTATTCAAAATGTATACTGCAGTGTCCCCTGCGTATCCCCAAAAGGAACTAGGGAAATAAGCATAACTCATCATTGATCGAACCATATCCAACAAGGTTCTATTTCTCCTTTCCTATACACCGTTTTTCTGTGGTGTGCCGGGAGCTGAGAGTTGGGATGCAATTCCATGTTCTATCATATAGTTCTGGAATTTTAAATCCATGTACTCTCCACCTCGATCTGATCGAAGTGTTTTAACAGTTTTACCTAATTGATTTTCAACCTCCGTCTTGAATTCCTTGAACGTTTCAAGTGCTTCAGACTTGTGGTGCATTAGGTAAATATGCCCAAATCTAGAATAATCATCTATAAAAGACATGAAATATTCATATCCTCCCCTGGCTTTAACATTCCTCGGACAACAAAGGTCTGAATGTATAAGCTCTAGAGGGTCTTTGGCTCTATAACATTTTCTACTAAAAAGTCTTTTAGTCATTTTGCCTTCTAGGCATGATTCACATACTGACAAAAAGTTTTCTTCTAACTTGTTTAGAAGTCCGTTCTTTACCAATCTCTCAATCCTATTGAGATTAATGTGACCCAACCTAAGATGCCAAAGGTGAGCATTTTCTTTGGGAGAAATTTTACGTTTCTTAGTTTGTGCGTTTGCAGTTTTAAATAATTCAGTGTTCAAAACCATTTTGACTGAATTAGGCCTTAAAACATACAACCCATATTCTAATGAAGCTGAACATATTTCTATACCTTTCTTCAAAATAAACACTTTATTCATTGAGAAGGAAACAGAAATACACTGTTCTATGAGGCAAGAAATGGAAATAAGGCTTCTAGTAAACCCTGGTATCACTAATATATTGTCTAACAATACAAATTTCTTGCCAAAATAAAGCTTCATCGTGCCCACTGCTACAGCTGAGATGACTTCTCCATTTCCAACCCGGAGCGTTATCTCTCCTTTCAGTAGTCGTTTGTCGAGAATCAATTCCCTGAAAAGAAGAGCAAACATGATTAGTGGCGCCTGAATCAAGTATCCAAGTAGTTTTATCATTATCCACTAAACAAGCTTCTAGGAAAAGTAAATCATATTTACCTTCCTTCTTCTTTTCTGCAATGTACTTCGGACAGTTCCGTTTCCAATGCCCGTCTTCGTTGCAGTGGAAACACTTTCCTTTGTCAGCAACTTCTTTGACTTTCTTGCCCTTCTAGGCGGCAGCTTTGTCAACCTGTTTCCCCTTTCCAACCTTCTTCATGTTCTTCTTCTTCCTTTTCAGGTTAGAAGAAGATGAAGCCACTATTTTTGTCTTAGAGGTCGAACCTCTGTGATAACTCCTACTGGCAACATTTGCCTCACCTTTCGATCCCTGAATTTTCATCAAAGATTGAAAGGTCTGGAGTTCATTCAGAAGGGAGGTAAGATTAAAAGTAAGCTTGTTCATAACAACATTACTTCTAAACTGCATGAAACTATCTGGAAGGGTTTCCAGAATGAAGCTAACTTCGATTCATCGATGGAAGCACCATTCAACTCTGCGATGTTGAAGTGCACCATCATATCCAGGACATGATCCCAACAGATGTACCCTCTGGCATCCTTGCGTTGAATATGTACTTTAGGACATTGTGTCGGGCCTGTGTGGACTGTTGTCCAAACATACCCTGCACGAAATCCATGATTTCCTTGGCGGTAATCATGCCCTCATGCTTCTTGGCTAATATGTCAGACATATTTGCCAGCATGTAGACCTTGGCCTTATCATTGGTCTTGATCCATCGATCATATGCATCACGAACATTTCGTGACGCATTCGAGCCTGGCACCTGAGGAATCTCCTCAGTTAGCACAAACTTCAGATCATCCACTACCAATATAGTGTTGAGTTTGTTTTTCCCTATCATCATATTCTCTCCGGTTAACTTTTCCGCACCCAATATGAAAATAATAGAGCTAGACATTTTTGTTGAAAATTTACAAACGAACTTGTATGAGTTTCTTGCTATAACTCTAATCCAATCATGTTTTAGCTAATTATCAAAATGATTCCTAGGTCATTTATAATTTTCAATGATACTCCAAAGGTTTAGAATGTATGACACCGAAGGGTAATAAAAAACACTCCTCCTCTAGATCAAGACACTCTTGACCAAAACCTAATTTCAGAATAACTCTTATTCCTATAGGTTTTAGTTACCATTTTTCGGTCAGGATACATACACAACTTATGTACCCCGTGAGTGTAATCTTTTGTCTTTAGATCCCAGAGTCTCCATCCAATAAAATTCGCCGAAGGGAGGACTAGATTGAAAAATAGTCTAAGGAAATCTTTATTCCTTTCGGTGTCTCTCGTGTTCGATCCCCTATGATCAAGCCCTCCAGAGGGGATTGTCCGTCCAGCCAAACTAGCGGTGACCATAGTGGTCTAACAGTGTAAACCAAAAAAAGAGACCGTAGGTTTTGTTTTCACTAAACCTGCTCCCACTCACTATAAGTACCCTCTCCATTCACCTTGATATTGACTCATACAAACACCATCCGAAGGGGGACGCTCCCGTTTGCACCACGAGACCAAGTATGAGTCTCACGGTGTGAACTTCCCAAAGATAGCGTAGGTGGGAAAATATGTATCTCATACACTTTTCCTCCCGCTGAATACTTTAAAGTTATAGGAATCTTACTTAGGCTAAAACCCGGCTAATGGTTTTACTTAACTCTATCAATATAACTCTTATATCGATAATCAATATAACTCTTATATTGATTTTATCCTAAGTTTGTTAATATAACTCCTTATATTAAACCTAGGATTTCTAGTTTATTAACCCCTTAATAAACCTGCTGACGCTACTGTAATTTATAAACTCTCTGATTAAATTTCACTCCCAGGTCAGTTCCCAAGTAGGGGTGTTCCGTTTCCGTCAGCTAAAATACCCCAGCCTAGACAGAACTTTCCTTAGACAGAGTTCTTCTTTTAATCATAGCTTATAAATTACTTGGTTCCTAATTTTAATCTAATTAGAACTAGATAACCTAAGGTCTATTATTTCCAAGTTCTAAACATTTTAAAACTAATAATTAACCTTAGGTGACATGCATACTATGTTATAGTGCTTGATCATTCATCACATGAATAATAAGACATTCATAGCATAATCATCTCATGATATATAATTCATAGCATAATAAGACAACTTTATATTAATTAATCATGCAAACTATATAATATAACTCTTTACATTATAAATGATGCATGAAAATGCTTAACCTAAGATGTGATTTCTTAAATTAAAAGCATACATTATGCATGACAATAATTACACAACAATTGCATAATTTAAATAGCAAAATCATACCAATTTTGGCACCATAAATTCAATTTTAATTAATATAATCTAATTATATTAATTAAAATTAAATAAATTAAATATAAAAAAATTTAAAATTTTTTATATTTATTATATATAAAAAAATACGTTTTCCGTCCGTTTGAAGCTGCTGAAAAACGCTCCAATATACAGTAACGCCAATGGCAACATTGCAACGTTGTGCCTTGTCCGTTTCTGCCCCTTAGAGCGTTGGCGTTGCAACGCTGAAGGTCGCGTTACAACGCCGCGCCTCCTATCGCGCTTTCCTTCCGCATGTTTAACGTTGCAACGCCAATGAACAGCGTTGCAGCAACGCACACACGAACAACAAAGAAATTGCTTCATTTCCTGCTCGTTTTCGCTCCGATCTTCTCAGCAACCACCTTGCCTCGATCGACACGGACTTACAGACTCGATTTACATAATAAAATGCCCAAAACAATAGACCCTTACATTGAACAATTCAACGAAATTATGTAAATCTAAGTGCCAAAATCGAAACCATCTAATTTGCAAAAACCGTTCATACATCTCATGCAAAACAGTAAATCCCACCTCGTTCTTGAAAAATACAGAATGTAAATCAAGAACGCAATTGGTCTCTGATACCAATTGAAGGGAATCGAATCCCACAGCGGAAGCGATTGTTAATCGCGCGCTCTCGATTTAGTTACAAGATTACATTCAAGAACGAAAACAACTAGATTAAGGATATAAACATAATGGACAACAAGGAATATTACCTTTGAAGAACCTTTCTTCAAGTGCTCCTCTCTCCCACGATCACGATCTCAGCAACTGGAACACGAACGGACGAAGACACGACCATTGGATCTTCTCCGTTGTTCTCTAGGTGAGGGAGGAATGTGGGTTCCCTTTAGGTGATATGAGATGTTGTGAGAGAGATGTTTGTGTTTTGGAACCTTTCCAACAACACAACAAAGGCTTAGAATCACTTAGATTAATTTGACATAGTTGCATCTTATGCAACTATATATAAGGATATAGGGATGGAAATTACCATCCTATCCGTCTTTCATTCTCTCTTTAATATATAGTTAATATGTGAATCCAATTCACATTAAAACTATATATTATATCAATTATATCACATATAATTGATATGATATCTCATATATGAAATTGAACACTTAAATTTCATTCCTAACTTTATACCCTCAATATTACCTTGTTGAGCCAACGGAGGGACCTAATGGACCTGCAGTTCATGAGCTCTAATGATATGAGATTGTCTGATCAAACTCTTTAATCCAGTTAGTCAATATTCATTAACTACAAGTCACTCCACTATAGACTTGTAGCTGCACTCTCCTCACTGTAGATTATATTGTGTCCACTGATATAATCGTTACCCATGAGTCGACCCTTCACAGGTTGTTCGTAATTACAGCTGGGTCAAATTACTATTTTACCCCTTTGATTACCTCTTTGTTCCTTAAGCACCACTGATCCTCTAATGAACAACAAGTCTACGATCCTACCATAGACTCGTACCCTCATAGAGGGCGGGGCCCCGTTGTTCAAGACCGGGAGTCAGTTCTTAAGGGAACAACCTATCTAATTCCTTAGTGTAGGAATGAGTTAATTCCATCTTGCACAGTTAAGTTCCCAGCTACCTACGAGTTTCTGTCTCTGAGAAGGTAGGCTTATTGAGTCGGCTACAGGCCACTCTCACCCATACTAATCTAAGGACAAACCCCTATAAGCAGGAGTTCTTAACTTGTTCAAGATTCAGGTCGAGTCACTAATGATCATCTATAAATTACTAGTCTTATCCTCATTAGCGGTTATTACACTTTAGACTAATAATTTCATGATCCGGTCTTGTATGAACTCTTCATACAGGGATGCCCCACTCGCATGTCAACTACATGAATGAGTTGGATTACCTCATTTGTACTAATTACAAAGTGGGTCGCATCCATGGTGTTACCAGAATGAGATTTCCAACCTTATTCTTATACCATAGACCATTTAGGTTATATTCTTGAACTCAACCCAAATAGTGTCCACTACACTGATGTTCAAGATATATGTTATAATCTTGGAGCTTAGTTTATTGGATTTATAAAGCAAGACTGTAATTCTATCAAAACAAATAACCCTTTATTTAATTGATCAAAATTACACAAGTTTAGGGCATAAATCCCAACAATCTCCCACTTGACCTAAAGTTTGTGGAGTATTAAAACATTACAGTAATGTAAATACAATGAACAAGGGCATTTAAACCCCTTTGTACAAAATACTCCCACTTGCCCTAGTTGGGGAAGACTTGTAAACCTAGACCTTCTAGGTGACTCTAAAAAACTTTAGCCGTGAGAGCCTTTGGAAAAGGATCAACAATGTTGTGCTTTGAGGCTATTTTCGTGACAATCACGTCTCCTCTATGCACGATCTCTCGGATGAGATGATATTTCCGCTCAATGTGCTTTCCCCTCTTGTGACTACGGGGTTCCCTCGAATTTGCCATCGCACCACCATATTGCAATCTGAACGTGATGGGCAAAGTCATATTTGGAACAACTTCCAAATTTAGCATGAATTTCCTTAACCAAACGCGACCTCTTTACCCCTTCACAAGTGCTACATATTCGGCCTCCATGGTGGAATCAGCGATGCATCCTTGCTTGACGCTTCGCCATACTACAGCTCCTCCGTTGAGAAGTGAATACGGACCTGATGTAGATTTCCGAGAATCTTTATCGATCCGAAAAATCGAACTGTGTATCCTGTAAGGATCAGATCCTTAGCCCCATACACGAGCATGTAGTTCCTTGTTCTCCAAAAATACTTAAGGATTGTCTTCGTCTAATTTAAACTTCGATCCCTTTTCTTATCATTTTTCAATTCATGCTTACAAAAAGTAGGAAAGTTTAACATACTTAATTCTCTTAAAATTTTTTCTCCGTCCATCATTTTCGGAGGAGGTATGTGCTCCACCTTCCCGTCATATTGCTTACTCTGTCGCCAAGTATGATTCTCTGGAAGATAACGTCGATGTCCTATATAAGAAAAATTTTCTCTTATTCTGAACGATGATATGTCTCTTTACAAATAGGGCACACTTGGTAACCTTTTGTACTCCACCCTGACAAATCTTCAAATGCAGGAAAGTCATTAATAGTTCACAACAAACTTGCGTGTAGTTGAAAGAACTCTTCACTTATACAGTCGTAAGTGCACACACCATTAGTCCATAACTCTTTTAGCTCTTCTATCAACGGTTGTAAGTAAACACCCATTTCTTTTCCAGGAGATTTCGAGCCCGAAATAAGTAAAGACGTGAAAAAATTCTTCATGCATTTCTATGGTGGTAAATTGTAAGGAACTAACACCACATGCCACATACTGTAATGAGTACTCAAATATCCAAATACATTAAACCCATTTTGAAGGGAATCTGATCTCCGTGAGCAGCGGAAACGTGATTTAAAGATCGATTACTTGCTTGTTTTGGTTTACTACAAATACCAGTACATTGGCAATTCATACAGAATAAACAATTCTAATCTAATTAGGCATAGATTAAACTTGTAAGAACATATTGTACAGTATTCAAAGTAAAAGGAAATAGAAAAATTACCTTTGTAGTTTTCACATAGCAACTCCTTGCTCTAACTTGTACAACAACACACCAAAAACTCTTATCGTCTGTTCTTCCTTTCCAACAGGGCAACAACCACTTGACAAACCCTCTATCCTCTGGATTCCACTTAGATCTCTCCTTGGTGGGAAGAAGCCAACAATTGAAAAAGGTGAAAGGGAAGGAATTGAGAGAGAGAGAATTCTAATTTTTCAAAATCAATCTAACGATCAAACTTTACCTCTCCCAAAATGGAGAAGAAGTAGACTTGCAGAAGACAACTCCCCACTCTCTATCGATGGGGAGTTGGGAGACATGGGGAACATGTCCTCCTGACACGTTCCCCTCTTTTCTTTTAAATTTATTTTATTATATTATTAATTAAACAATCAAATTATTAATTAAATAATATAATTAATTAATCAAATCATATTTAATTAATCATAAATTAAATATCATATATTTAATTTGGATTAAATCACATTTAATCAATTTTTACCTCTAACCTATAGTTTTAATGCACATCTTATGTACATTAAATTTTAACCTATAGTTTTTAAATATGAATCACATTCACATTTAAATTAATATTTTAACTCTTTCAAATATTTAATTCTCTCACATAATTTAATATGAATCATCTTCACATTAAATTTATAATATAAAGTTACAAAACTTCATATTATAATGTATCTATATACATTAATGTTTATTCCCTAATTGAATTTGAACCTTTCAAATTCAAACGATCTAAGAACCCTTTACGAGCTAAAAGGTGGACCTAATTGACCTATAGATCAGAAGCTCCAACGATATGAGATTATTTGGTTAATCTCATTAACCCCCTAATCAACATTCATTAACTGCGGGAACACTCCACTAAAGTCCCGCAGCTGCACTCTTCTCACTGCAGATATATTTATGTCTCCACGGATATTGACCAATAACAACAAGTCAATCCTTCACGAATGTTCGTAATACCAGCTGGGTCAAATTATCGTTTTACCCCTAGGTTACATCTTTTACCTTAAGTACCAGTGCTCCTCTAATGAACAATTTATTTGTGGTCCTACCAACAAACAGAAATTCCTCTCGGACCAATGAGAGGGTCAGACCCTTTGTTCAAGTCCCGGAGACACCACCTAAGAGAACATTCATCTACTTACCCTAATAGGCGGGAAAGAGTGAATTCCATCTTGCTAAGTTAAGTCCCAGTTGCTCACTCGGTCTTGTCCCCAAGAAGGTAGGCATGTTGAGTCGGCGAATCTGGTCACTCTCACCCATACTAGTCAAAGGACAATCCCTCGCAAACAGGAGTTCTTAACCTGCTCAAGATTGAGATCAAGTTGCCTAGGTCATCCTAGTGAAATAGAAACCTGACTAGTCAACGAAGTTACACCTAGTGGTTACTATTTCGTGGTCCGGTCTTATGCAATCTCATTACATAGGATATCCCCACACACATGTCGCCTACACAAACACACTAGGATCATTGTGTTTGTATCATATACAAAGTGGGCCATATCAATAGTATTACTAGGGTAAGGTACCCAAGTCTTATCCCCTTACTATAGACCCTTTAGGTTGTATCTCGAAGTGAGATCCTTTATATATACACTACATTCAGTTCAAGAGACATTTTACAGCCTTGGATGTTTAGTTTATTGGATTTAGGGTTAAAAAAGAGGGCAATGTTGCAAATAATGAACAATAACTCTTTATTGAAAATAATAACTCTTTATTACAATAATTAGGACAATATTTACAAACTACGAGTTTTAGGGCACAAACCCCAACACATTTTACGCTAACCTCAAACGAACATTTCGTGGATCCGAAGCAAACTGTGGAAACTCACGATCAAAATATTTTCAACCTTCAGCATCAGCTGGATGTCGCAACACATCTTCCGTTTCAATACACTTTTCTTTATTCCAACGCATTTTAAGAGCAATATGCTTTGATGAAAACAATCGCTTCAACTTCGGTATTAATGGAAAATGACGTAAAACTGTATGTGAAATTTTTTTACCATTTTCATCGTTAAATTTATATCGAGTCTTGCCACATATTTGAAGGGATAGAATCCCGATGCGGAAGCGATTAATCGCCTTTGTTCTTGATTATGTTTAAATATAAATTACCAAAAACAGAAAACTATAGGCTAAGACTAACTATGAGAGCTTAGTAGATTAGGGATTACCTTTGAAGACTCAATTCTTCTCGTAATCCTCTTACTGTCTACGATCTCCAAGTTCTCTACGATCGAACACCTCCAAAACGTCTTCTCGGTTGTTCTCTAGGAGAGGGAGAGAAGTGGAAACTCATTTTTTGAGATTAGGGATGTAGAATGAATTTGAGAGAGAAATTGGTGTTTTGCTAGAATGCAAAATTTTGCCAAATGACTTAAGTCTTACATTTTGCATCCAAAAGGATGCTTATATAGCCAATGTGGGTGGAGACAAATTTTTCACCCATTATGTCACTATTTCCACTAATTATGCATTAAGCAAAATCAATTTGCATAATTGTATAATATAAGGTATCAAATACCTTATTATGTAAATCACATTTACATAAAGTGAAAATTAAATTAAATCATATTCAATTATATATCTCTCAAAGTTAATTTCTCTAATTATTCCTTAATTCCATAATTAGGAAATAATATGGTTTACTATGAATCATATTCACATTAAACTATATTTTATATCAATTATATCATATATAATCGACATAATTCCCTAAATTGAATTTGAACACTTCAAATTCATTCCAAAACTTTATACCTTCATTTATTCGATATTGAGCCAACCGAGGGACCTAATGGACCTACAGAACATGAGCTCCAACGATATGAGATTAACTGATCAAACTCTTTGACCCCGTTAATCAACATTCGTTAACTACGAGTCACTCCACTATAGACTCGTAGTTACACTCTTCTCACTGTAGGACAAGTTGTGTCCATTGATATAACCAATACCTACGAGTCATGTGACGACCATCATCACAGGTATTATTATTAATTCTATTTAACGCTCTTGTAAACGCCGTGTTTAGTTGGATTGGTGATTTTAATCAAGCTCGACGAGAGGGAGGCCGTATTTTTTTGTTTAACTTATGTGAATTATTTCTTGTCTATTGAGATTAACTATAAAAATTAAAGGGAAAGGTAAGTGTAAGGGCGTTTTGGTGAATTAGTTCTAATTAGGGTGATCTAGCACACAACTTGACCTAGATGGTTGGTATTTATATATCATGAGAAAACCTCAGCCTCCTCCACACTACTCTTCATTGTATCAAACCCAAACCCTAGCCCTAAAAAAGAACACACACTTTCTCCTTCTTGTTGAATTGCAAACCCTAACCCTAAAGGACTCAAACCTTTCTCTTTCACTAAACCCTAGCCGATCACCTCTTCATCTCTAAACCCTAGACGCCGTGGACTGCAGCTTCTCTACCGTCGGCGGCGCCTTCGATCGGTGGTGGTCGGCCGCCACACAACCAGCTCCAAAGAGAGGAACACCCCACGCCGCGCCACCGTGGCGTCCATGAGCCCTCAAATGAACCGCAAGCATCCGCCGGGCTCTCTACACTCGCGAGGGCACGCTCGCCTCTTCCGCCACGAGGCGATCGGGAATCGCCTCCTCCGTCAAGCGCCGCGCGCATCAAACCGAGGAAGACCTCCACGAATTCCACAAGCGCGCCGCCGCCTCCCTTACGAGATCGTGAAGCCACGTGCGGCAGCTCTCGCCGTCGCCCATCCATCGAGTCTCTCGCTGCACTAGCTGCTTCGCCGCGCGCAACTCTCCGATCAAAGATAAGTAGTCAAAGCACGGACGCGCGCCATCCCCACGAACTTCGGCCGTCGGCGAGTCTCGCAACGCGGCGCGCCTTGGTCGGAGCTCCACCGCATGCTCATCGTTGAGGAGCACGCCGTCGCCGTCGGATCCGTCCACGACCACGGTACGGCACGGGCAGCTGCACTTGCGCGAGGGTTTGTCTTTGGGGTGAGCGTTTTAATTCGAGTTTCGTATTTAATTAGTAATATTGCGACCTATCGATTGGATTAAATGTTCGATTGAGAATTTAAGTTATGGTTTGGCCGCGCCTCGTAGGAACCGAACGTGGAACGAGTTGGAAGTCGATTGCCAAGCAAATTAAGAATTATTGAGTTCTCGCGTTGAAACCGAGGTAAGCGGATAGGATATCTTAATACGGTGGTTTAAGTATCACACAATTAGGGTTTAAGTGTGAATATTTGGAGTTTAATTTCGGGAATTATGATGTGAATCAGGTTTCGCTAAAAGGAGAATAGGCAGGGAGTTCGATTAGATTTTGGAATAAAAATCGAAGCTTGAGGTAAGGGACCTCGTGCCGAACTTTTAAATGGGAGTAAATGAAAATGATTTTCATGATTTTATGTGAAATAGTTCATATTTTTCCACATGAAAATCCACAGATATTATTTTGAGAATACGTGATATTTTATGTGCAATATTTCGATGTATTAGGTGAAAATGAATCGTTATTTTATGTGAAAGTATTCTCGTATGTTGTGTATAAAGATCCCATTATTTCATGTGAAAACAGGACAGTAGTGTGTATGAGAATGTTTCATGTTTATTACAAAAGTATGATTTATCACCCTGTCCATGAGAAAGTATGAATGATATGTTGATGATGATATTTATGATATGTACACCATGATTATGTGACTGATGGGACCTTATGCATGATTTGTATGTCACAACATGAATTATTGAGTAGTGTGGACATTGGTTATTCTGAGATCGCTGAAACGACTCAGGATGACCAGTCGGCCTCACAATTATATGAGTAGCCATGGATTAAAGACCTGGCAATTATATGTGCAGCCACGGATTAAAGACCTGGCAATTGAATGTGTAGCCATGGATTAAAGACACGGCAATTATATGAATGACCATGGATTAAAGACTGGCAATTATATGTACAAACCACGGACTAAAGACTGCAATTGAATATGCAATACCATGGATTAAAGACTCGCCATTATATGAATAAATCATGGATTAAAGGCCTGACATTTAAATATGCAGCCATGGATTAAAGACCTGGCAACTTTAGAAAGTTTTAATTCCCATCTATGTATGTTATGAATGAATTTAAAGATCATGATTGTATGTGTATGCATATCCCAAACCTCGTTGAGCGAGGTTACTTACTGGTATTGTTTATGCAATACTCACCCTTTCTTTTAAAAAAATGTTTTTCGTAAAGGGAAGGGCGTGCGGGCGTGTGACGGGAGGCGTGATTAGAACCATGGGAACCAAAGATAATTTTCCGCATACTCTTATTTGAACTATTGTTGTCTTTAAGTTTTTATTTGAAGTTAAACTTACTTACAGTTTTAATAGGCCAAACTGACGTGATGTTTTAAATGATTTGAATGTTTTGTTTTTGTTTGGGATCCCTGGAACTATTTAAGTTTAAACGGAAATTTCTTTTAAGTTTCTTCTATTTATCGGCCTATAAATGCATGCATGTGTAGTAATGTCCCTAGGGATTTGGTCATAGAAAAGTAGGGGCATTACGGTTGGTATCGAGCCCTAGGTTTTAAGGGTTACAGTAGACTTGCTTACTGAGTAAGCACGAGTAGTTCCATGGTTTAACAACGCTTCCGATCCGCTTGCCAGTACGCGTTACGACATTTTATTAAGAAAGTAAATGATTATGATATGATACAGTTTTATGCATACATAACCTTAAAAGCCCCAAGGGGTGATTCTATCTTATGATTTGAAAGTAAAGGAAACTGAGTTAGAAACTCTCTATATTGTAGTTTGACATAATGCCACCTAGAGGCCGAGGGAGAGGTAGGGGACGTGGTAGGGGCGGAGGGCAAGGGAAACATCGACGCCAACCGGAATTACCCCGGATCGGGAAGAGATTACTCCACCCGTTCGAGACCTCTCCCGGGACCCGCCGCTTTGAACGTCGGGAGAATATACTGCGCAGCTGCCCCATGGCGTACTGAGGAAACGCCAATGTGATGACTATGATAGTGGAGGCCATGCAGAGCCTAGTGCGAGCCACAGTAGCCACCCAGCTGGCCCAAGCAAACCAGGGGCGAAACGACGCAACCACTCGAGTCCCGTTACCGGGACTTGAAGTATGATCCGAGATCTTTCAATGGGTCTTCCAGTGACCCCACCGTGGCGGAGTTGTGGTCGTCCTCCATTGAGACCATCTTGGCATGATGAACCGCCCGAGGACCGAGGGTGTCTGTCGCGACCTTCATGCCGAGGATGACGCGTATTTGTGGTGGGAGTCCGCCCAAGAACCATTGTTGCCGTGAGAAACGATCTTTGGAACCTATTCAAGGAAGCGTTACAGCGAGAAATTCTACCTGCTGCGCTCGTTCTGAGCGGTTTCGAATTCTTACAATGTGTGCGAAAGCAGGAGGCGCGTGGAGATATATGAGAGGAATTTACCCTACTGTCCCGTTTGCCCCGAGCTAGTGGACACGAAGCAAAAGAAAGACTGAGCGCTTCATCATGGGGCTAGATGAGAATGTTCGAGGCTTTATTCAAGCTTTAGCACCTCCCGATTACGCCTCGCGCAGTGAGAGTGGCGGAGCCGATTTGGGTGCGAGCTCGGGATCGCACAACAGTGGTAGTTAGCTCTGGCAACCCATAGCGAGTCATAAGAGGAAGTGGGACCAGCCCCATTCCACTCCACAGCGCCCCAGCGTACCGCGCATAGACAGGGGCATTTCCGTACAAGTTCCAAAACAGAAACCACCAATCAATGAGATCGAGGAATAGCGGCGGAGATAGGCCACAGCGGTGCAAGAGAATGTGGTAAATCGCATTGGGGTAAATGTATGGCCCGGTCGGGCGTGTTTCAAGTGTGGAAAGGAAGGGCACAGAGCTAATATCTCGCCCGAATCAAGCCAACACTAGCCCACCCCACAGTTATGAGTAGTGGGCTCTTTGTGAAGCCGCCATACAACAGGGGAGAGCCTATGCAAGCACCAGTCGAGACATCTATGGCTCAGACTCAGTGGTTACAGGTACACTTCCATTACTTGGGCACCTCGCCTTTGTACTATTTGATTCTGGTTCTACGCACTCTTTTATTTCTGCATCCTTTGTAAGTCAAGCTGAGTTAGAACTAGAACAGTTACAGTATGCCCTATCTGTCTCCACTCCTGCGGGAATAAATTTGTTGGCCAATATGAAAGTCAAGGATGGTAGTGTGACCATCGCAGACCATGTGTTAGCAGTGAACCTAGTGGTCTTAGATATGTTTGATTTTGATGTAATTTTAGGCATGGACTGGTTAGCGCAGAACCATGCTTGTATTGATTGTTTCGGGGAAGGAGGTAGTGTTCACTCCTCCTAACCAACTTTAGCTACTGAGTTCGAGGCACGATAGCAGGAAGTAGGCCTAAGGTAATTACTGCCCTTAAGGCCAGAAAGTTATTGCATCGGGGAGCTTGGGGCGTCTTAGCCTGCATACTAGACGCAAGGTGCACAGAGATCTCAGTGACATCAGTGCCAGTAGTGAATGAGTTTACAGACGTCTTCCCCGAGGATCTCCCCGGAATACCTCCAGTCAGGGAGGTAGATTTTAACATTGGATTGGAGTTGGGGACGACCCCGATATCCAAGGCCCCGCATGAGAAATGGCACCAAAGAGAGTTGAAAGAACTAAAGGTGCGATTACAAGACTTGCTAGACAAAGGGGGTTTATACGCCTGCCGTTTCACCACAGGGAGCACCATTATTGTTCGTGAAAAAAGAAAGACGGATCCATGCGCTGTGTATAGATTACGAGGAGTTGAATAAAGTTACAATCAAGAATAAATATCCTCTCCCGTGATAGATGACTTGTTCGACCCGATTGCAAGGAGCGGCGGTGTTCTCTAAGATCGATCCGAGATCGAAGCTACCATCGATTGAGGATCGTGAAGGGATATCCCTAAAACGAAGATTCGATCACGGTATGGGCATTACGAGTTCACGGTGATGCCGTTTGGTCCACCAATGCTCCTGCCGCTTTCATGGACTTGATGAACCGTTTGTTCAAGGAGTTTCTTGATACGTTCGTGATCGTGTTCATCGAT
Source organism: Trichosanthes cucumerina (assembly GCA_036507285.1). Taxonomy (NCBI): domain Eukaryota; kingdom Viridiplantae; phylum Streptophyta; class Magnoliopsida; order Cucurbitales; family Cucurbitaceae; genus Trichosanthes; species Trichosanthes cucumerina. The sequence continues at coordinate 10,575,205 of CM071836.1, read as the reverse complement.
GATATATTGATATACTCGTGTGTGATGAAGAACATGAAATGCACTGAGGAAAGTCTTACTCACACCGAGAGAGAATAAGTTGTATGCAAAATTCTCCAAGTGTGAATTTTGGCTCGAGCAGTGTCTTTTCTAGGGCATGTGGTGTCCAAGTTGAGAGTCTCTGTTGATCCAAAAAAAAGTGGAGGCCGTCACACGGTGGCCTCGTCCCACCACGATTCTGAGGTGCGTAGTTTTACGGGCCTTGCAGGATACTATAGGGCGTTTACGTGCGAGGATTTTGCCAAGATAGCTATGCCTATGACTCGGTGACGCGTAAGGGAAACTTTTTTGCTTGGGATGATGCTTGTGAAGCGAGTTTCGGGAACTCAAGCACGAGTTAGTGTCGGCCCGATTCTTACAGTTCCCGGGAGCGAGGAGCTTTGTGGTTTCTGATGATGCTTCCAAGAAAGGGTTGGGTGTGTGCTTGATGCGACGCGGTAAAGTAATAGCTTACGCATCCCGACAATTGAAGACGCATACGAGAGAACTATCCAACTCATGATCCGGAATTAGCGGCAGTGGTATTTGCATTAAAGATCCGGAGACACTACACATATGGCGAGAAAATTGATTTTCACGGTCATAAAAATCCAAGAAATGCTGTTCACCCGAAGAATTGAACATGAGGCAACGCAGATGGTTGGAATTGGTGAAAGATTATGACATTGACATACAAAGCATACCATCCCGTAAGGCTAATGTAGTGGCGATGCCTCAAAGCAGGAGAGAAGCTTGATGCATCTGCTGCACGACGAGTGATGACAGCGTAGAGAGTTCTGAGATGCGAGTTTGCTCGAGTGAAATTGCGATCTAGTAGGAAAGACCACGGCTCGATTAGCCAGATTAACAGTGCAACCGACCACGAGGCGTATTATATAGAGGCTCGTGGTGGACCCCGATTAGTGGAAAAACTTACTGCGGTAACTACGGTGTGAGTTGACAGAGTTTTCCCTATCCACGAGATGGAGGATTGCTATTTCGGGGACGTTTGTGTGTGCGACGACGATTACAAAGTCGAGAACCGAGATCTTGAACGAAGCCCATAACTCACCATTTTCTATGCATCCCGGCGGTACCAAGATGTACCGAGATCTCAAACGATCGTTTTGGTGGTGCAACATGAAGCGCGACGTGGCGAGTTTGTCGGCCAAGTGTTTGACTTGTCGCCAGTGAAGGCACCTGAGACAGAGGCCCGCAGGATTGCTGCAACCATTACATGTGCCTATGGAAATGGGAGGAGATCTCTATGGATTTCATAGTTGGATTGCCTAGAACTTTACGTGGTTACCACGATGATTTGGGTCATAGTGGGCGAGGTTAACAAAGTCAAGACATTTCATACGGTGAAACCCACCTATTCTACGAGATAAGTGGCGCGGCTTTACACCGGAAGAGATAGTCCGTTTGCATGGAATTCCAAATAAGATTATATCGCATGAGGATCCACGTTTCACCTCCAACTTACGGAGAAGTTTACTGAGAGAGCGTTGGGTTCGCATTGAACTTCAAGATGCGACTTTTCATCCACGAGCGGATGGGCGACGGAGCGATTAAATCGAGATATTAGAGGATATGTTGCGAGCTTGCACTTTAGATTTCCGGCGGTTGGGACACTCATTTGCATCCGATGGAGTTTGCTTACAATATGATTACCCGATCGACTATCGGAATGGCTCCATTTGAAGCTCTTTACGGAGACGCGTTGCGAGAACTCCCGTTTTTCGGGAGGAGGTTGGTGAACGCCGCTTGTTGGGTCCGAATTAGTACAGTCACTAATGAGGCAATACAAAAGATCGTGGCACGAATGCAGACCGCCCCAAGTCGAGACAAAAGAATTATCTTGACACGAGGCGAAGGACCTAGAATTCGATGTTGGGGACCACGTATTTCTTAAGGTGGCCCCAATGAAGGGAATTCTAAGTTTTGGCGTAAAGGGAAGTTGAGTCCGCGATTCATCGGACCATTTGAGATCTTAGAGAGGATTGGAGCAGTGGCCTACAGATTAGCACTGCCGCCTTCTCTTTCGGCGGTCCATAATGTGTTTCATGTCTCCATGTTGAGAAAGTACGTCCCAGATCCGACTCATGTCATAGACTTGAACCATTACCATTAACAGAAGATCCGAGTTATGGTGAACAGCCAGGTACAAATTATTGCAAGAGATCGAAAGACCCTCCGTGCAGTGAGATCGACTTAGTTAAGGTATTGTGGCGTAACCACCGCGCGGAGGAAGCTACTTGGGAGCGAGAAGAGGAAGTGCGCGCTAAATATCCCGAACTATTCCAAGAATAGGAACTTTCGAGGGACGAAAGTTCTTAAGGAGGAAGATTGTGACGACCATCATCACGGTATTATTATTAATTCTATTTAACGCTCTTGTAAACGCCGTGTTTTAGTTGGATTGGTGATTTTAATCAAGCTCGCATGAGAGGGGAGGCCGTATTTTTGTTTAACTTATGTGAATTATTTCTTGTCTATTGAGATTAACTATAAAAATTAAAGGGAAAGGTAAGTGTAAGGGCGTTTTGGTGAATTAGTTCTAATTAGGGTGATCTAGCACACAACTTGACCTAGATGGTTGGTATTTATATATCATGAGAAAACCCTAGCCTCCACACCTACTCTTCATTGTATCAAACCCAAACCCTAGCCCTAAAAGAACACACACTTTCTCCTTCTTGTTGAATTGCAAACCCCAACCTAAAGGACTCAAACCTTTCTCTTTCTCACTAAACCCTAGCCGATCACCTCTTCATCTCTAAACCCTAGACGCTGTGGATCGCAGCCTCTACTGTCCGATGCGCGCTTCGATCGGTGAGTCGGCCGGCCACACAACCAGCTCCAGCAGAGGAACACCCCACGCCGCCGCCAGCTGACCGTCCGCGAGCCCCCAGCCGAACCGCAAGCATCCGCCGGAGCTCTACACTCGCGAGGGGCACGTCTCGCGTCTTCCGGCCACGAGGCCGATCGGAATCGCCTCCTCCGTCAAGCGCGCCGCGTCTCGGTAGAGAAGACCTCCACGAATTCCTGGCAGCGCGCGCCGCCTCCTTACGAGATCGTGAAGCCCTGGTGCAGCAGCTCTCGCCGTCCGCCCATCCGCGAGTCTCCGCTGCACTAGCGTTCCGCCGGCCGCAACTCTCCCGATCAAAGATAAGTAGTGCAGCAGCCGAGCGCCAGTCCCCACGAACTCGGCCGTCGACGAGTCCTGCAACGCGCCGGTCGCCTTGGTCGAGCTCCACCGCGCTATCGCTGAGAGAGCACGCCGTCGCCGTCCGGATCCGTCCACGACCACAGCGCCGGGCAGCACCGTACTTGCAGCGAGGGTTTGTCTTTGGGGTGAGCGTTTTAATTCGAGTTTCGTATTTAATTAGTAATATTGCGACCTATCGATTGGATTAAATGTTCGATTGAGAATTTAAGTTATGGTTTCGGTCGCGTCCTTGTAGGAACCGAACGTGGAACGGAGTTGGAAGTCGATTGCCAAGCAAATTAAGAATTATTGAGTTCTCGCGTTGAAACCGAGGTAAGCGGATAGGATATCTTAATACGGTGGTTTAAGTATCGCACAATTAGGGTTTAAGTGTGAATATTTGGAGTTTAATTTCGGGAATTATGATGTGAATCGGGTTTCGCTAAAAAAGGAGAATAGCGCGGGAGTTCGATTAGATTTTGGAATAAAAATCGAAGCTTGAGGTAAGGGACCTCGTGCTTAAACTTTTAAATGGGAGTAAATGAAAATGATTTTCATGATTTTATGTGAAATAGTTCATATTTTTCCACATGAAAATCCACAGATATTATTTTGAGAATACGTGATATTTTATGTGCAATATTTCGATGTATTAGGTGAAAATGAATCGTTATTTTATGTGAAAGTATTCTCGTATGTTGTGTATAAAGATCCCATTATTTCATGTGAAAACAGGGATGAGTGAGTGTGTATGAGAATGTTTCATGTTTATTACAAAAGTATGATTTATCACCTGTCCCATGAGAAAGTATGAATGATATGTTGATGATGATATTTATGATATGTACACCATGATTATGTGATCGACGGGACCTTATGCATGATTTGTATGTCACAACATGAATTATTGAGTAGTGTGGACATTGGTTATTCTGAGATCGCTGAAACGACTCAGGATGACCAGTCGGCCTCACAATTATATGAGTAGCCATGGATTAAAGACCTGGCAATTATATGTGCAGCCACGGATTAAAGACCTGGCAATTGAATGTGTAGCCATGGATTAAAGACCTGGCAATTATATGAACAGCCATGGATTAAAGACCTGGCAATTATATGTACAGCCACGGACTAAAGACCTGGCAATTGAATATGCAGCCATGGATTAAAGACCTGGCCATTATATGAACAGTCATGGATTAAAGGCCTGACATTTAAATATGCAGCCATGGATTAAAGACCTGGCAACTTTAGAAAGTTTTAATTCCCATCTATGTATGTTATGAATGAATTTAAAGATCATGATTGTATGTGTATGCATATCCCAAACCTCGGTAGCGAGGTTACTTACTGGGTATTGTTTATGCAATACTCACCCTTTCTTTTAAAAAAAATGTTTTTCAGGTAAAGGGAAGGACGTGCAGGGCGTGTGACGGGAGAGCGTGATTAGAACCATGGGAACCAGCATAATTTTCCGCATACTCTTATTTGAACTATTGTTGTCTTTAAGTTTTTATTTGAAGTTAAACTTACTTACAGTTTTAATAGGCCAAACTGACGTGATGTTTTAAATGATTTGAATGTTTTGTTTTTGTTTGGGATCCCTGGAACTATTTAAGTTTAAACGGAAATTTCTTTTAAGTTTCTTCTATTTATCGGCCTATAAATGCATGCATGTGTAGTAATGTCCCTAGGGATTTGGTCATAGAAAAGTAGGGGCGTTACAAGTCAACTCTTCACAGGTTGTTCATAGTCACAGTTGGGTCAATTTACCGTTTTACCCCTGTGACTACTTCTTGCTCCTTAAGCACCATTGATCCTCTAATGAACAACAAGTTTATGGTCCGACTATAAACAATGTCCCTCTCGGGACACCGAGAGTGAGAGACCCCGTTGTTCAAGACCTGGATTGTAACGACCCAAAACTTCAAGTGCCTTTACTCTATGTTTAAGATTGAATTTTTTTATGGAAACTAATTTAATCAAGCCTTGAAATTCTTATTTTAGTTTGAGTTTTGGCAAATTAAAGAGATGTCGTGGGTATAGTTATATATGAGTTAAGTTGGATTATTTAAATTGGTTAAGGGCCTTTTGTAGTTAAGAGATTGAAAAAGGGGCAGTATTGTAATTTAGTAGAAAAGAGGATTAGGGTTTCAACCCTTGTTTTATACGCATAATTCGAGGAGCCTCACCCTTCTTCTCCATCCTTGATCCACGACGAGGAGCCGTCCGACCACCCAATCTGCAGCTGTGCTTCTCGTCGTCGGCCATCAACACTCATCGCCGGTGGAGTCTCGCGGGCGGGGCGCGCCTGGCTGGGCGCCTTGCGTGTTATGTAGGTCGCCGTCGGCTTGATCCACTCGACTCCCATGGCGGGACCGAATCCTAGCGGACGACGAACACGTCATTTAGTTCGCGTTTCGACTAGCCGAGCAGCAGATCTGGATCGTTGATGCCATGACCGAGTAGTTCCATCACAGATCTGAGCGTCGTCCGGTGAGACTACGAGACCCACCCCGCCGGAAGCTTGAAGATGTGAAACTCCTACCGATTTGACTTTTGGTTCACCGGTTCATCACTCCTAAGTCGGTTCTTGAAGTCTCGACACCGATTCCATATAGATCGGCTAGTGGGCTTTCTCGAATCGACCTCCATGCGCCACCCAAAGACGCCGCCACCGATCGCGCCACGCGCGCAGCCGTGCGGAAGAAGAAGCGATCGCCGCTCACGGTTTGGTTCGAGCTTTTTGGGTTGTTTTTGACTGGTTTTCAGAGAGAAGAGATCGGTTCTGGATAGATCGGCTCACGAGCTTTGCGATCCGCTTACGCCGCGGCGCAACGACGCGCCGCCGCCACGCCTCCGCGCGCGCGCCCTCCGATCGGCAAATTGTCTCCGTTTAGTTCCCGAGTCCGTTTCAAGTTCTTTGTTAGTGGTAATCCGACCTAGTTATGGTCAAATTTTTAAATATAAGTTTAGTTATGCATTTTAACTAAGGAACTAATGAAATTGATTTAGGAGGCTCGAGTTTTGAACACGATCGAATGGATTTCCGAGTCAGAGATCTAAACATAGGATATCTCGGAGCTAAGGCTATGGTAAGGGATTTTCTACAAACGATCTTAAAAAGGGAAGTGAATATGATTTCTTGAAATATGTATTTTTTTTTAAAAGAAAGATGAAATTGAAATTCAAGGATTTATTTCAAAGGGTGACTTTCCAAGACTCAGGCTTAGGGCTTGAATTTAGAAAACAAATATTTCAAAGGGTTTTTCGAGAACCTTGAGTGAATGATTTTCAAAGGATTTAGAAAGGAACTTGCTTTGTTTTAAGGGTTGAGAGGACCTGAGCCAAAATGATTTCAAAGTATTTAAAAATAAGCCTTGACACGCTTATGTATAGTTACGCATTTGAGATTTTCAGTTATGTCATTGTGCTAATTATGCACCTTAAATTATAAACGTATTTATTACTGATGATTGATTGACTCTAGTTAAAGTTATGAAAGTTATGTCATGATCTTAAGTTTTATGTGATTGTTGCATCATTCCTGAATGTTTATGTATATGAGTTTAAAGATTGGGACCTCATGCATATTGTATGTATATGAACATGTCATGTAGGTTGTGGCAATTGGTCTCCTGAGAACTGATGCATGGTAAGACATGCATCAGAGACCCTATGGGTCAATATTACAGTGGGTCCATGAGGGACTCAATATTACAGGGGTCCGTGAGGACTCAATACTACGAGGGTCCGTGAGGGACTCAAACCTACAGGGTCCATGAGGACTCAAACTTATAAAGGGTGCATGAGGACTCAAAATGAAAAGACTCGGTGTAGACTCAATTGACCACGCATAGCCAAAGAGGAAAAGTCATGATTTTATGAAAGAAAGTTTTAGGTCCCATTACAAGAAAGCTTTATGATTTTAAAAGTCACGAATAATAGTCATGTTTAAAAGTCGATTTGAAGGAAAATCATATGCATGTGTTTGCATTTCCCGACCCCCACTTTACTGGGTATTTTATAATACTCACCCCTTTACCTTTCTTTGTGTTTTCTCTGTTTTAAAATGTTTTGTGTAAAGGCGAGAGCATACCAGTAGTGAGGCGAGGATGCGCTACAGAAGCCATGGGAACCGAGTCATGAATTCCGCATCATTGATTTAGAAAGAATTTCTAAATAAGTATTGTCTTCCGCTTATGTAACATTGAGTTTTGAAACTAGAGGCCGAACTTGGTTATGTTTCTTGTAAACGTTTTGTATTTCCATGGGATCCCAAATAAAATTGATTTTTAATTATCAACTTTTACTTATTTTAAATCAGTTAGGGCCTCGAATGCATGCATGAGTAGTAATGTCCCTAAAAATATATGGTTATAAAAGTAGGGGTGTTACATGGATACAGTTCTTAAGGGAACAACCTATCTAGTTACCCTAGTTCGGGAATGAGTGAATTACTTCTTGCGAAGTTAAGTTCACAGCTCCCTATGAGGTTTCATCCCTGAGAAGGTAGGTATATTGAGTCGACAGCTGTGGCCACTCTCACCCGTACTAGTCTAAGGATAAACCCCCACAGATAGGAGTTCGTAACTCGCTCAGGATTCAGGTCAAGTCACTAAGGGTCATCATTGAATTATTAGCCCTAATCTATCAACGACGTTATTAGAGTGGTCTTATAATTCTCGGTCCGATCAAGTACAATCTCATTTCACATGATGACCCCACTCGCATGTCAACTATATGAACGAGTTGGATCGCCTCGTTTGTATCAAATACAAAGTGGGTCGCATCCATAATGTTACCAGGATGAGGTTTCCAATCTTATCAATGTACTATAGATCATTCGAGTCATCTACTTGAACTTGATCCTAGCTATGTGTCAACTACACACTGTTCAAGATCTCCTAAATGTGGCCTTGGAGCTTAGTTTATTGGATTTAAGTTTGTAATGGCGAGAATACAAGGATTAAGGAAAAATAACACTTTTATTTATTTCCTTGAAAAATTACAAATACACGAATTTAGAGCATAAATCCCAACAATATTGGACATTGTTGACAATTGGCATATTCTTTCTAAAATAATATAAAATTGAACTTGCAAGCGTGGATAGAGTCATAACCTAACCCTAAGTCACTCAACTTTCTCTTCGGTTTATAAAATGAACTAGGCATGGATGTGCTAGTTGGAAATGCTTCCTTTAATAATTCTAGTAACATATCGGACCTTAATATGCATCAACTTCACAAAAAATTGTAATGAAGAAAATTGTGTACAACCAGAGTACAATTCATTATGTTTACGTGCTTCGATGATTAAATCCTCAAATATGTTTGAAGTTTCCATATCGTGACCATTAGTGGGCAACTCATTTTCAATGTCCTCTTCATCTACATCTACCTCATGATTTACATCCGGATCATCAATAGGGGCTTGTAGATCATATAGAAGATTCAATATATCGTTTTCTTCATTAACTACATTACGCTCTATAGTAGTACTTGATTGACTTGTGTGACCTTCAAACCCTCTAGATAAATCAACTAGTTCTCCATGATATACCCAATTACTATAGGTAGGAGACATTCCATTTATGATTAGATGTTGTTCCACTCCGTCTAATGAATGTCACATCGAATTCATACACCTCTTGCATGGGCATCTGATTTCCCCAAAATTATTTACATGAAGCTTCGTTGTTTCTAAGAATTGGGCTACTCCTTCCTTGTACTCAATTGAGAACCTATCCCTTAATTTAATCGACTCTCTGTTCATTCTTAATTGTATACCACACTCAAACCAACTACTAATTCGTGGAAGGTTAGAATCTGTATATAATTATACAAAAAAACCATTAGTAAACATGAAATTTATCATATTGTCTAATAATTATGAATTAAAGTTCTTGCTCTTTATAAGTGTCGAATAGGTTTCAAAACTTTGAACATTGTATTTAATATATCCCTAACTTATTAGATAAATTTTAAAATTCATGGCTTTAATAAAAACTCTTAAAACTTAACCATTATGTTTAATAGTTTTAACTTTGAGTTTTATAACTATTATTATATAGGTTTTTGGAATTTAAGAATTTTAATAGGTCACCCTAAAAATGAAAGAAATGAGTCATATACATCTTCAAAAAAGAGAGTGGATAGAGGAAACCTAATTTCAATGATAAGTTTAAACTAACCTCTCAAGCATCTAATTAAGGTTAAATTTAATAAACCAAATTATTTAATAAACATCTCAAGCATCCTATGAAGGTTTTCTTGTCCAACATGATCCAAAAATTTCTCCTAAACAACTTCAATACACCCAAACTCTATAAAAAAAAAAATCAACAAACCACTACTATGTAAGACACTTCTATGAAGCTCTAACAAACAAGAAGTAAAGTGAACCATACTAATAATCAACTAATGAATGCCAACTATTTCATTATGGAATCAACTATTTCAACTAATAATGCATAATGAGAGTCAAATAATCCACTTCGAGTAAAGTCTAAAGATTTTTTTTCCCCTTTTTTTAGTTTGCAAAGAATAATGAACCCAAAGAGACACATCTTAAAAGGGTGTGTCGAAGATCTCACATAAAAAAATTGAAGTGGAACTTTAGAATTTATAAGATACATCAACCACTCCTATGATCAAATTCGTGGTATATTTTATATTATATATTTTTTATCACAGAATTGGTATGCTATGAGGTTTTTGTGACTTGATCTGATAATTAGTTTGGAGGGTTTTATATTGTTATCAGATTTTTTTCACAGAATTTGTATTTTATATTGCAACTTGAATTTACGTGACCACAAACGTCTTTAGTTTATTTGTTTCTATAAACAAAATTGGCAACTTGTCAAACAGACAAACATTCTCTATAAGTGCTTAGCTTAACTATATCTTTAGTATATCTTTAAAAAAGAAGAAAAAATGACAACATTTTAGTATTAGATTATATGGGGTTACATCTCAAAACCAACATGCCCCCTCAAGATGGTGCCTCTTTGGGTTCACCATTTTTGGATCGGATCCCAATTTCAATTTTTGGACCGAACACCCATTTGGGTTTAATTGGCTTTGATACCATATTAGATTATATGGGGTTCCATCTCAAAAGCAATTGGCAATGAGAGAAATAACCCATATATCTTATATATTGTGAGGTTACTCTCCACTTTTTCAATGTGGGATCCTCAACATTTAGGTCCCCGATTCATAAGATTCTCGTTTCCATTCTAGGGAGTAGAGTTTATTGGTTAAAAATGAAGAAATGGTTGTTAAAACAAGCTATGACAAGAATAAAATGCTAGAACTTGTGGAGCCTAGATTAAACAAATCCAAGTTAAGAAGTTGAAGTCCACAAGATCTAAGTCTAGTCCGAGCTCAAATGATGCAATTAAATACCCAAATGAATTTATGCTTGTATAAAATTTTTTTAAAAAAATCAATACCCAAATGAATTTATAATATTAATTTTTTTTTTAAAAAAGGATAAACTAATTATCGGCGAGATACGAGAAGACCGGTGAAGGCAGAATGACAAACCGGCGAAGGCAACAATGACAACAACACTAATCGGCGATGAGCGATGGTGATGCAAAAGCTACTAAACGGCAGCAACGAGCGACGAGCGGTGGCGATGAGCAACGACAACGAGGACAGCGATGAGCGGAGACAACACGACACCGAAAAGGGTTTTGAAACGACAACGACGAAGTCAGTGAGAAGAAAATCGAGGGTTTAGATCTGGGAGGGTTTCAAAAATCTGGAAAGGAAGAGGAAGAATCACGATTTTAAAGGGTCTTTCACGACGCGTCTAATAATAGCGTCGAGAGACCCTTTTTAAACACGGTCTATTACGCACGTTCTTTCTGCGTCGGGATAGACACGCTATGTCGATGCGACCAAGAAGCGTTGGCATATCTTTATGTAAATGGATTATCCCAAACGCGGTTTTCAGCGCGTTGGCAAAACCCAAGATTTTTTTCGACGCATGAAATTCTCGGCGTCGACATAGCGTTATGCCGACGCGTGTATGGCGACACGTCGACATACCCCAAATTTCCAATATGTTTCCCACGCGCGTGGAATACGCGTCGGGATAACTCCAATATGCCGACACGTGAATGGGCACCGCATCGACAAAATCTAAGTTTAAGGAATTCCCGCGTCTGGGGGAAAGGTCTCTTATCCCAATGCGAGTTCGTGCGTCAGAAAGATGCGCATCGAGAAAGAATACTTTTCTTGTAGTGAAAATTGATACAACTTGACAAGAAATTTGAAAATTTTCTTTAAATTAATTATAAGTTACATTTCGTTTAAAAAATTTATTGATTTTTAGTTTAAAAAAAGTAATATTATAATTTTGTTTTAATTTCTCTTTGAATTTGATTTTTTATATAAATATAAATAAAAATGAATAAAAGAACTATTTATTTTCTTTTCAAGTAAAAGTATATTTAAATTTTTGGATTCATTATTTTTTTAAAAGAATCATCCCATAATATTAAAATTCGTGGAAGATATGTGTGATATATGTATTGAATTAATAATTTTATTTATTAATTACTTACTTGTAATTACTTTTATGAAAATTTAACTATGCTCCGACTAAAATTTTGAATTCGTCACTATGTTGAACTCATAAAAAATAAAAATTATCTTTGGAAAGCATAGACCAATTAGTTACAAACATGTATTCTCAATTAAAGAATCAGACGTTTGAATCTCTACTCCGACTTAATATGTTGAATTAACTTCATTTAGCTTAATTTTGATTCCCTTTTACCTTCTTTTTAATTAATTGTGTTTTAATAATATATTTTGTCTTTATTGATAATTAGCTTAAAATTATAATTAATGTTCTTAGCTTAAAATTATAATTAAGTTCACATTTACTAAATACTAAGATATATCAAATTGTGTTGTGAAAATTGGATGGAAACTGGGTATAATTTTACCAATATTTAAATACTAATATAATATATTTATAATAATAATAATTCAAGTATTTGGAAATTAGAATTAGAATATATATATATAATATAAACAAAAGATAGTGAAAATTTATGAGAAATTAAATAAGAAATAAACTAAAGAGAAAGTGGGAGAGAAGAAAAAGAATTGGAGACTTATTTCACCAATTGTGAGTATTTGATAAACCACCATAAGCCACTATTTATAGGCTAAATGGCAAGAAGGATGTGGTACAATTGGACACTAAGCATTGGTGAGAAATGGACACATGGAGGACATTATGGCTAAGGAGGAGTTGCCATGTGGGATGGGTAGAAAAAGGCATGTAGAATGGGCATTTATACTTGTTTGTTTATAATACTCCCCCTTAAATGCCCATTTTATATAAAATATGTCTCGTTAAAACCTTACTAGGAAAAATCCCAATGGGATAAAAATCCTAGTGAAGGAAAAAGAGTACATATTTTATATAATACATCTACTCCCTCTCATGAAGTTATCAGTTAAGATCTCTGAGTCGTCGCATCCCAATACTTTGAACCAATTTCGCAAATGTTGTAGTCGGTAATGCCTTTGTGAATATATCTGCCAAGTTATCTCTCGAACAAATCTATTGTACAGAGATGTCACCATTTTCTTCAAGGTCATGAGTGTAGAAGAGCTTTGGAGAGATATGCTTCGTTCTATCTCCTTTGATATATCCTCCTTTGATTTGAGCTATACATGATGTGTTGTCTTCGTATAATATTGTTGGAAGGGGTTTACTCGAAGACAAGCCACATGTCTCACGAATGTGTTGTGTCATTGATCTTAGCTATACACATTCTCGACTTGCCTCGTGAATTGCAAGGATTTCAGCATGATTCAAATAAGTGGCCGTGATGGTCTGTTTCACTGATCGCCATGATATAGCAGTTCCTCCACATGTAAATAGACAACCTGTCTGAGATTTAGCTTTGTGTGGATCAGATAGATAACCAGAATCTGCATAACCAACTAGATCAAAACTGGATTTGTTAGAATAAAATAAACCCATATCAATTGTCCCTTGAAGATATCAGAGTATATGTTTAACTCCATTCCAATGTCTTTTTGTAGGACATGAACTATATCTAGCTAATAAATTTACTGAAAATGCAATATCTGGTCTTGTCTTATTAGCCAGATACATTAGTGCACTAATTCACTAAGATATGGTACTTCAGGACCAAGTAGTTCTTCATTGTCATCTCGAGGTCGAAATATATCTTTCTTTACATCCAGTAAACGAACCTCCATTGGAATGTTCAATGGATGTGCTTTATCCATATAAAATCTTTTTAAGATTTTCTCTGTATAAGTTGATTGATGAACAAATATCCTATCTGCTAAATGTTCAATTTGCAAACCAAGACAAAATTTTATTTTTCCAAGATCTTTCATCTCGAATTCTTTCTTAAGATATTCTATTGCCTTGGATAACTCTTCAGAAGTTCCAATTTTATTTAAGTCATCAACATATACAGTTATAATAGCAAATCCTGACTGAGATTTCTTTATAAAAACACACGGACATATCGGATTATTTTGATATCCTTCTTTCAACAGATATTCACTTAGGCGATTATACCACATTCGTCCTGATTGTTTTAATCCATATAATGATCTCTGTAACTTTATTGAATACAATTCCCGAGAATTTGATTCATATGTTTCTAGTATTTTAAATCCTTCCGGGATTTTCATATAAATGTCATTATCTAGAGATCCATATAAATACGCCGTGACTACATCCATTAGATGCATATCAAGTTTTTCATATACAGTCAGGTTTATCAAATATCTTAACGTTATTGCATCCACCACAGAAGAATATGTCTCCTCATAATCAATACCAAGCCTTTGCGAGAATTCTTGTGCAACAAGTCTCGTTTTATATCTTGTGACTTCATTCTTTTCATTTATTTTCCTTACAAATACTCATTTGTATCCCACAGGTTTGACACCTTCTGGTATTAGGACTACTGGTCCAAAAACCTCACGTTTTGAAAGTGAGTTCAACTTTGCTTGGATTGCTTCTTTCCACTTTGGCCAATCATTCCTACGTTGACATTCTTCGATAGATTTTGGATCAAAATCGTCAGTTTCATGAATAATATCGTGAGCAACATTATAAGCAAAAATGTTGTCAACAATGATATCATTTCGGTTCCATCTCTTTCCTGTTGTAACATAATTTATAGAAATTTCATTATTATTCTCAAGCGTTTGATTTTCATTAATACTCTTTTGAGTAGTTGTATTCTGGATTTCTTCTGGAACATCCATACCTTTCATTGAATCATTTTGATTCTCAACTACTTTTCTTTTTCGAGGATTTTAATCTTTGGAACCTATTGGTCTACCACGCTTCTGGCGTGCTCCAGACTCATTATTGACAACTTGTTCCTGTGGAATATCAATTTTTTATGGAGCATTTCTTTGTCGGTATATATGATTTAGTCACTCTTTTAGCATCTGTGAATGCATCTGATAATTGATTTGCTATATTTTGAAAATGAATTATCTTTTGAACTTCAAGTTCACACTGATCTCTACGAGGATCTAAATGAGATAATAATGATGCATTCCATATAATTTCTTTTTCCAACTTCTTAAATCCTCCCCCTAATGTTGGAAAATTTGTCTCATTAAAATGACAATCAACAAATCGTGCAGTAAATACATTACCCGTCAGGGGTTCAAGATATTTAATAATTGATGGAGAATCATATCCAACATATATTCCTAACCTCCTTTGAGGACCCATCTTAGTACGTTGTGGTGGAGCAATTGGAACATATACTGCACATCCAAAAATTCTCAGATGGGATACATTTGGTTGTTGGCCATAAGCTAATTGCATGGGAGAATATTTATTATAAGCTACTGGCCTAATACGTAATAATGATGCAGCGTGCAAAATAGCATGACCCCAAACCGATGTAGGGAGTTTAACTCTCATAAGTAATGGTCTTACAATTAATTGCAGACGTTTTATAAATGATTCCGCTAGAACATTTTGTGTATGAACATGAGCTACAGGATGTTCAACACTTATCCCAATTGACATACAATAATTATTAAAAGTTTGGGATGTAAATTCACCAGAATTATCAAGTCAAATTGCGTTAATTGTATAATCAGGAAATTGTGCTCTTAACTTAATTATTTGAGCAAGTAATCTTGCAAATGCAAGATTTCGACTTGATAATAAGCATACATGTGACCATCTGCTGGATGCGTCAATCAATACCATAAAATATCTAAATGGACCACTTGGTGGGTTAATAGGTCCACAAATATCACCTTGAATTCGCTCTAAAAATGCAAGTGCTTCAATGCCCACTTTAGCTGGTGATGGTCTAATAATTAATTTTCCAAGAGAGCAAACATCACATGACAACTCATTGGATTGAAGAATCTTCTGGTTCTTTAAAGGATGTCCATGTGAATTCTCAATAATTTTTCTCATCATTATCAATCCTGGATGACCCAGTCGATCATGCCAAACACTGAATATTTCTGGATTCATGAACTTCTGGTTCATTGTTGCATAGCTTTCGATTACTCGTATATGAGTATAATATAATCCAGAAGAAAAAGTCGATGATGTTTTCCAATATACGTTTTTCATGTGAAACAATAGATGTGATATAGAGATACTCTATATTATTTTTACGATTAGTTTCAACATGATAACCATTATTACGTATATCTTTGAAACTCAATAATTTTTTTTTTGATTTGCTAGAGAACAAATCATTATTACTTGAAAATTTTAATTCCTCCAGGCAAGATAAAATTTGTTTTTCCAAAACCTTCAATCAGGTCTGTAGAACCTGATATAATATTGATTTTTGCTTCTAGCATTGTCAATTTAGAAAAATATTTTCTGTTTATGAGTATCGTGTGCGTAGTTGCGCAGTCTGCCAAACATAAATCCTCATTGCTCATTTTCGGGTTACTCAACATATTGAAATTGTCATAATTTATTCATTGATAAGAAAAGAAAAGCGATTACAAAAAGTCCTAAATATATATACAAAAACAACAAAAACATACAATACTTACAAGCAGTACTTAATTATATATCTTCATACAAAGCATCCTCTACTTTTTTCATTGCATCAATTTTCTCTCTAGGAGATTCAAAATAATTAACCACATCAAGATGCACCATATTTGAGGGATCAAACACATCATCTTCTTGAATGACAAGATTCACCTCCACATTCTTCCCTTTTGTTTTTTTCCTTCAGGGAAACTTGATAGAGATCAACAAAGTGTTTTGACGTACGACAGGTACGTGACCAGTGCCCAGTCATTCCGCACCGGAAACATTTATGTTCATCACCTTTTGAATTCCTATCTTGTGAAGTCTTGCCTTTATGATAATCAGTTCGTGTGGGTTTCTTAAAATTATAATGCCCACCACGGAAATAAGTATTTCTTCCTCTACCGCGGTCTCGACCTCGACCTCGACCACGACCTCGACCACGATTATTGAAATTCACAGCATTCACTTCAGGAAATGGTGTTACTCCAGTTGGTCGAGATTCTTGATTTTTCATTAATAGCTCGTTATTTTGTTCAGCCACGAGAAGACATGAACTTAGTTCTGAATATTTTTTAAAGCCTTTCTTCGATATTGCTGCTGCAGGAACATATTCGAGACATGAAAAGTGGAGAATGTCTTCTCTAGCATATCAACATCAGTAATTGTTTCTCTGCATAATTTTAATTTTGAACTAATTCTGAATACTGCAGAATTATATTCACTTACTGATTTGAAGTCCTGCAACCTCAGGTGCATCCAATCATAACGAGCTTTTGGAAGAATAATTGTTTTTTGATGATCATACCTTTCTTTCAAGTCTTTCCATAGAATGTAGGGATCTTTTATGGTAAGATACTCCATTTTCAATCCCTCGTGAAGATGATGGCGAAGGAAGATCATGGCTTTTTCTTTTTCTTGATTTGATGCATCATTTCCTTCTTTAATTGTTTCTCCAAGATTCATGGAGTCTAAATGGATCTCAGCATCAAGGACCCATGACAAGTAGTTATTTCCATTAATATCCAGGGCCGCAAATTCTAATTTTGCAAGATTTGCCATAGTAATACTATATAAAAAGAATTTGCATTTAAATTAGCAAATCAATTAAACATGCAAAATAACATTTTATTATTAAAAAGAAATGACTTACCCGGAGGGCCTACCTTTAGTGAAAAACCGGCAGAGCTTCGTGCCGATAACGTGTTGTGAAAATTGGATGGAAACCGGGTATAATTTTACCAATATTTAAATACTAATATAATATATTTATAATAATAATAATAATAATAATAATTCAAGTATTTGGAAATTAGAATTAGAATATATATATATATATATATAATATAAACAAAAGATAGTGGAAATTTATGAGAAATTAAATAAGAAATAAACTAAGGAGAAAGTGGGAGAGAAGAAAAAGAATTGGAGGCTTCTTTCACCAATTATGAGTATTTGATAAACCACCATAAGCCACTATTTATAGGCTAAATGACAAGAAGGATGCGGTACAATTGGACACTAAGCATTGGTGAGAAATGGACACATGAAGGACACTATGGCTAAGGAGGAGTTGCCATGTGAGATGGGTAGAAAAAGGCATGTGGAATGGGCATTTATACTTGTTTGTTTATAATAAATTTTAAAATTTTAGAAATCTACTTACAAATTAAAAGTATAATTAGTAAAATAATTTAGAAGTGTGTAATAGTTTCTATAGATATTTTGAAAAGAGAAAAAAAGAATATAGTTATTCATAGTTAATTTAAGGGTAAAATACTTTTTTGGTCCTCGAGTTTTGAGCAATAGGTGCCTTTGGTCTCTAAGTTTTTAAAATAGACCCTTTTAGTCCCTCAGTTTTGAGAAATAGGTTTAAAAGGTCTCTCATGTTATTTTTCTATTTTTTTTAATTCTTTTTTTAATTAATTATATAAAATCAATAATTTTTAATATAGAATTATTTTTAATTAGAAAAAAATAATAAATTCTCTCTTAATTCTCTCGTTACACTCTCATCTGTCCTCCCTTCATCTTCATTCTCTTTCTTTTTTTCCTTTTCTCCTCTCCCACAACACATCATTTTCCACACTCTCTCTCTATGTATCTCACTTTTTTTCATTTTCTCTAATCCTTCAAAAGGGTGGATCTCAACTACCCACCCTTCAATTTACAAAACTTGCAACAAATCGAAAAAATCTCTTTTAAGATTTAGTTTTTTTCCCTCAATCTTCTCAAATCACCCGTCATCCATAATCAAAGTTATGATCACTGTCTTTCAAACTCACTTAAGTTTTGAACCTCTCACTACAAGAAAAGAATGTTTTGCCGACGACAGTAATCCCGACGCTTCCAATATCGTCGGGATATGTAGGCAACCCCCGACCAATTAATCATTAGTCGGTAATTACGAACTAATCCCGACCATTTCTTAACCGGTGGCGGCAATAAGTATTGGAATGGCGACCATTTTTAAACGTGGTCGGCAATAAGTAATGGAAAGGCCGACCATTTTGGAAATGGTCACAATAAATAATGGAAAGGCGACCATTTTGGAAATGGTCGGCAATAAATATTGGAAAGGCCACCATTTTGGAAATGGTTCGGCAATAAATATTGGAAAGGCGACCATTTTGACCATGGTGGCGGCAATGGCTTTATTAAAATCACGTCAATAAGCATTCAAACGCCGACTATTTTCGAAATGGTCGGCAATAAGCATTGAAAAGGCCGACCAGTGTGGAAATAGTCGGCAATGGCTTTATTAAAATGACGTAAATAAGCATTGGAAATGCCGACCATTTTTGGCAATGGTCGGCAATAACCATTGGAAAGGCCGACCATGTTCGAAATGATCAGCAATAACCATTGGAAAGGCCAAATGGTCGGCCTTTCCAATGGTTATTGTCGATCATTGCCAAAAATGGTCGGCATTTCCAATGGTTATTGCCGACCATTTCGAAAATGGTCGGCAATGGCTTTATAAAAAAATCGAACGACCCTCTTCTTCTTCACCTTTTCATTTGCCCTACCCTTCGAAGACCGCCCGCCTTCTCTGAAATCGCCGACCGCCCGCCGTCCGTTCGCCGCCCGACGCCTGTCGCTGCCGCCCGTCCGTCGCCGACCGACAGAGAGAACCGGAGTGTGCTCGCTCGACCGTTGGCCGCTCGTCCCTCGCCCATTCTTCCGTTCGCCGCCCGCCTGCTCCGCCGCTCGCTCCGCCGCCTTCCCTCTCGTCCGTTCGCCGGTAAGTTCATATACAAGCCGCCGCCCGCTCCGCCGCCTATCGTCCGCCGCCTATCATCCCTCTCGTCCGCCGCCTATCGTCCGCCGCCGCTCGTCGGTAAGTATTAGAAGATTCGTTCGCTCGCCCGTTCGCCTCCCGCTCGTTCGTCGGTAAGATTCGTTAAGGTAGAAATTTTGAGTTATACTTATATGTTGTTAATAATTATATGTTGTTAATAATTGTTGTTTATAACTTTGTCTCGATCATGTGTTATGCTTCCATAGTAGCCTAGCCTTATGAACTCTATAAGAACTTAACCAAAGTATTATGAGTATAATCGATTTAGGTTGGTTTAAAACTGAATGGCCATGAATGTTTGTGATGGAGATGTTCATTAAGTTTCAAAGTTCAAAATGATTGAGCTATATTTGATTGATTGATCGAGTGCAATATACATTAAATGTTTGAATTCTGCATTCATGCTCACTCCTGGACTTGACGACAATCCAACACTACAAAACCGAGAGCTTAGAGTAAATATGTTTCTCCATCCAACTGAAAAAAAACTATTAACACTTCAAAGCTCTCTATTTTAGGATTTGAATTAGTTTTAGCTTGTTCAAACTCAATTTAAGGTTGTTTTGGGATGCTTTTTGGATTGCTTTAGGAGTGATTTAAGATATCTTGTAAGTAGTTTATACTAGGTGAGTTTGTTTGTTTGTGTGCAACATGTTATATGCTTTCTACTTGCATATCATGGTTGGTTTCTACTTGCATCTAGTTTGTTTTGCTTTCCTGCTAGTTGTGACTTTGTTGGAGCCCAACCTAGTGATTTATTATAGTTTGGAGGAGGTTGGGCGTACTCGGACTATTTTGAAGTGTTTGCAGGCTTATTTGGAGTTAAGAAAAATTTTGGATTTCTTTAAGTAGCGTCGTTATGCTGCCGAAATTTCGGCACAGAGGGTGTTGTCTAAAATCCATAACTCTCACATATATCAATAAAATGATAGTTTAAAAATATTGTTTTAGTATCAAGACGTATATCAATATGCAAAATGTTAGTGTTCAAATCCTAACTCTCACATATTTAGTTTTTTTTGTCTAAAGTATACAGGAATATTACCGAGAAATACAGGAAGCTTTTATTTTTTTTTTTTTTATCATTATTGGATTATTTCATATCACTTATATGTTTGATGTGTGCTAGGAAAAATGGTGCGCTCTGCAGAGTTAGAAGTTGAGGCGACAAACCTTTTTGAAAATTACGCCCCCAGCGCTAGCGCTAACCCTACCGCCACAGTAGTGTCTTCTACTGGCGAGACTTCAGGTTAGTTTAGTTATACACTTTCGTTAATAATTTTACATTTACTTATTGGTTCACTGATTTGTGTTTCAGATAGTTCTGCCCGTAGAGTGAGAGGATTCTCAAGGAACAAAGAGGTTGATAGATATGTCAGCATCCATGGGAGAATTCCAATAGAAATAACTGATGAAATGGAGAAGCCTGTTTGTGATTTTGCCACAAGATTTAGCAACGCAATTGGTACGATAGTTCGAGAATCGTTTCCAGTACGCATAACGAAGTGGAAAGATGTGCCTACAGAACTAAAGAATCATGTGAAAAACAAACTCTTGGTAAGCTTATCATTTAGTTCTTTTTGTGATCTATCATGTCAGAGTTGATCTAAAGTTAATATCTTGGTCTTTCTTTTTTTTTTTTTCAGAACCATTTCGAGCTAGATTTATCTCAACTTTTATCGTTCATCATAGGTTTATTGATCATGAGATACAAAGTATGTTCAAGGAGTTTAGGGAGACTTGTCTAGGCACTATCGAAATACGCCTCATGAAGCAAGACGTACAACACCACATAAACGTGTGACCGACATTGCTGATTGGCATTTCCTATGTAACAGATGGGAGTCTCCTGAATGTAAGGTACGTTATTTACATTTCTTAACAAATATGTCGACGAACGTATAATACTTGTTCATTTCTATCAAAATCTATTTTGTTAGAAAACTATGGAGACAAACAAAAGAAGAATGCGAGAAGTACGCCTGGAACCATTGCAGACCGGTTTAAGTCCTTCATGCACGTGTTGCAAAAACAGTATGAGTTAGACAAATGTTTCACTCATTACTTCTTGTTTACCATCATTAGAAATAACTTAGTATTTTTGGGATTTACGTAAATCAAAAGATGTTGACGTAGGACCCATTGAGTTATTCAAACAAACCAGGTATAAAGAAGGCAAAGGGTGGGTGAATCCAGCAGCTGGTAATGCTCATGTAAGTTTCCTACTTTTAGAGTTGCATTATAAACTTGCATTATAAACTTGTATCTTGAATAATACCTATTTTAATTTGGTCCACAGAGTCAAATGATAGAGTTGCAGGAGAAATCCACTCAAGAAGGGGTCGTACCAATTGCGGAGAGTGCGATTGTCTAAACAATCTGGGTAGTGGATCCAAATAAGTGAAAGACATGGGTCAGGGTCAAGGTTGAAACGACAAAAGAACTCATCATCTACTGAAGAGACCGAACGAGAACACGAGTTGGGCCTAGAATTGGCTAAATTACGAGATGAGAATGCACATCAAAAGGCGGAGTTGACTGAGACGAAGGAAGAGTTAAATCGTGCGAAGGATGAAATCACGAGTACGAGAGCGAAACTAGATGAAGTTGAAACTCGACATACAAATGAGTTGGCCAGCCTTCGATCAATGCTTACACAACTACTAAACTCACAGGGAGGACCGTCGACATATGTAATATTCGTACTACTACATGTTATCGATGACTATCCTGCAGTAAAGATAGTCATCGAGTTTAATTGAGTTGTTTTGTTTTTCATGTTGTCTGTGACTCTGTTGGAGCCCAGCCTAGTGATTTGTTTGTAGTTTGGAGGAGGCTGGACGTAGTTGATTTACTTTGAAGTGTTTATATGCTTATTTTAGGTTAAGAAAAAATTTGTATTGGTACGTTTGAAAATGTTTGGAATGTTAGTTTAGTCTAGGTATCGACCATTTTTGAGATGTTATGCTTGTTTACAACTTTTGGAAATGTTATGTTTGTTTAGTACGGTTGAAAATGTAATGTTAGGTTAGTTTAGTATATTTGAAATGTTAGTTTAGTTTAGATTACGTTATTTGTACTTTTGAGATGTTTGTTATGTTCGTTTATTAGTTTTGAAAGGTTATGTCTGTTTGGAATGTTAGTTTAATCTAGGTATCACCATTTTTGAGATGTTATGCTAGTTTACAACTTTTGGAAATGTTATGTTTGTTTAGTACGGTTGAAAATGTAATGTTAGGTTAGTTTAGTACATTTGAAATGTTAGTTTAGTTTAGTTTACGTTATTTGTACTTTTGAGATGTTTGTTATGTTCGTTTATTAGTTTTGAAAGGTTATGTCTGTTTGGAATGTCAGTTTAGTCTAGGTATCGACCATTTTTGAGATGTTATGCTTGTTTAAAACTTTTGGAAATGTTATGTTTGTTTAGTACGGTTGAAAATGTAATGTTAGGTTAGTTTAGTACATTTTGAAATGTTAGTTTAGTTTAGTTTACGTTATTTGTACTTTTGAGATGTTTGTTATGTTCGTTTATTAGTTTTGAAAGGTTGTCTGTTTGGAATGTTAGTTTAGTCTAGGTATCGACCATTTTTGAGATGTTATGCTTGTTTACAACTTTTGGAAATGTTATGTTTGTTTAGTACGGTTGAAAATGTAATGTTAGGTTAGTTTAGTACATTTGAAATGTTAGTTTAGTTTAGTTTACGTTATTTGTACTTTTGAGATGTTTGTTATGTTTGTTTACAACTTTTGGAAATGTTATGTTTGTTTACAACTTTTGGAAATGTAATGTTAGGTTAGTTTAGTACATTTGTAATTGAGTTTTATGTTTTTAGTTGTCGGTTTTGTTTCTATTCTCCTATGTTTTAGTAAGTTTGTAATTGTGATTTTTGTGTTATGTGAGTGAGAATGATACTTATGTATAGGAATAGTAAGTATAACTTTTTTGTTTAACTTTTTTTGTTTGAATTATGTTTGGGCTTAAAGTCGTTTGAAATCTATCTGTTTGAAATTTAAGTATTAGTTAAAACTTGTTTATATTACTCATTTTCGTTGTTATATGTTTATATAGTTTTGATCTTAGGTTCATGTTTTTTCATATAGGTGGATCGACTCGACATTGCTCAAAGCAACACGAAGATCGCCATGAAGATAACGTGTAGTTAACTTGAGTTTAATATATAAAATTTTGTTTGTAGATTGGGTTATTTGGTCAAAAACTGTATTTTTGTTTTGTATGAACAAAGTGTAATTAACTTTAATTTAATGTAAGTAAATTTTTTATTCAATTTGTGTATATTTTATTTCATGTACATCAAGTTTGAAATTATAGTGAAAATCCAAATAAATACCTATTTGAATAGGTAAAATATCAAATAGAAGCAATAGGTAATTCCAATATCTGCCGACCAAATTTAAAATTTGGTCGACATTTTGAAGATATGCCGACCAACTAAGTTGGTCGGCAAAGGTTAGAAATGCCGACCAAATTTTAAATTTAGTCGGCATTTCTTTGATAGGTCGACTAACACCGATTGGTCGGCATTTATTATAAATGCCGACAAATATTTTTATGGTCGACATTTCTTAGAAAGGCCGACCAAACTTTTTTGGTCGGCATTTCTTGAAATGCCGACCAAATCTTATTTAGTCGGCATTATAAAGAAATGCCGACCAAAAAAGTTTTGTCGACCTTTCTAAGAAATGCCGACTATAAAAACAAGTGGTCGACAAAAGGTTTCCCGACGAGGATAAGCCGACCATTTTGCCGACGAGTTTTTTCCGTCGGAAATACATTTGTCGACCATATTTTGGGGTTTTCCCGACCATTTTTTACGTCGGGAAAGCCCAAAATTCTTGTAGTGTCTAGATTAAACTTAAGAGATTTTTATGTAAAGGTCTCATATGTGATGTCCAAAGGAGGGAGGGTGGGGTAGAAGATGTGAGAGAGGGAAAAAGAAAAGAAGAAGAGAAGAAGATGGAGGGAGGAGGGAGGGAGAGAGGAGAGGAGAGAGAATTGAGAGAGAATATATATATATATATATATATTAATTTAAAAAAAATATTGATTTTAGATTAAAAAAAATTGGAAAAAATAATTAAAAAAATAGAAAAATAACATGAGAGACCTTTTAAATCTATTTAACAAAACTTAGGGACTAAAAGGGTCTATCATCAAAATTTAGGGACCAAACATACTTATTGCTCAAAACTCGGGGACCAAAAAGATATTTTACCCTTAATTTAAAATGTTAGGATAAAATTTTATTAAGATTGTCAATATAATTCAATTACAATTCTTACCTAATCTACTCTGAAATAAAAGCTAAGATTTTAGAAATCATTTAAAACTTTATAATCACCTCTATAAATATTTGAAAATATAAAAATATATTAATAGCTGACTTTAAAATGTAATTAAATTATAAACCTATGATAATTATAAATCTTGAATTTCTTCATGAAATTAAAAGTCAATTTTTTAAAAAGGTTTAAAAAGTGCGATAATTCTATAGATCATATATGAAAATATAAAATCATCATTGAACTATATATATATATATATATATATATATATATATATATATATATATAAAAGAATCAAATATAAGAGATTTTGTATATCTTTCAATAATCTACATATGTTATATTAAATAAATAAAATATTTAATATACGAATAGTAACGTGATCCCTCATTTTCTTCATCTCTCAATGTTTGACTTTCGTTTATTGTTGTATCGAGCACTATTCTATCTATGCTATCGACATTTTTTTTTTTGAATTATATCCTATGCTACCTAGATTAGATTAATCTAAAAAAAAATATCTTTCAATTTATATTTGTTTTGACTTTCACGACAATTTTAGCAGATAAATTAAATGGTAAAAAATAGGGTTATGTTATGCAACATGTTCATGGTATGAATTAATGCGAAAGAAATTAAGGGCCTGTTTGGTTAGCAATCCGAATTCTGTTTTATGTTTTCAGATTCACTGAATTCAGTGAATACGCGCGTTTAGCGACGTGTTTTAAAATCTGCTTTCAATCTGTGATCCAAATAGTAGAAATTAAAAACAACATTTTTATGTTTTCATTGTATCCAGTTTCTCGAATTTGAAATTTTAAAATGCAGAATTATATTAAACAAAGATAAATATCTTAGTAAATATAGTATTTCATGTTTATAAACTTAATTTAATTTTGTTAAATTAAAATAGCTATAATATAATATATAATATATTATAAAATATAAAATATTATATTATATTATAAAATAATAATAATATAAAATTTATAAAAAAATAACATGTTCATAAATTAATTAATAATGTCTTATATTCAACCTAATATTTAGTTTTGGAATTACAACTAATTTTATGATATATAAATATATTATAGAACACACTTTAAACTATCTTGTTTAAAATGGAATCAAATTTCTAAATCTGCTACAAACACATATCCAAAAAATGAAATACAACTCTGTTTTCATTGAATCCCTTATTTTCAAATTTCTGTTTTTGGATTGTCAACCAAACAGTAAAGTGTCCGGTTTTCTTGCATTTTCATTAATTGCTTTGCATTTACTTTTTCATTCTCATTCATCCATCGGATTCATCATTTATTTATCACATTCACATGTGAGTTTCGTTTTTATGAAATTAATTTTTTATCTAATTTTTTAATTATATAATTTAAACTAGTCATGGTTTATTGTTTAATTTGCCAAAATAAAAATATTGTTATCAGATATCATATGCATATACAAATAAAATATGGTCTCTATTTTCCACTAATAGGGTTTCTTACTTGATTGGTTTATTTTTATTAAATATTACAAACTTCTAATTAATTTATCAATGGTCTAATTTTACTCAATTATTTTTAATTAATATTGATTGAATTGTTAAAATATAATTTGTGATTATTAACTATCTTCAATCTTCTTAATCACATTTTTAATCTTCAAATGTTATACCAAATTTTGTAATGGTGCTCAAATCTCAAGCATATGCAGTGGAGTTGGGAGGATTTGAATCACAAACTTTGTGGTCGTTAACACATCGATCATGTCAATTGAGCTATGCTCAATTAATATCATTTTGTTTCAGTCTGTTACTTTAAAATCAACTAACTTTTTTTGGTCAATAATTTATGAAGTAAGGAATTGAACCATTAACCTTTAAAATGGTAATTAGTACCCTTGACAAATCAAACTACTTGTTAAAATAAAAATATATTACCAGTATATAAAATAAAATTTATTATTGATTATTGTAATTTTAATTTAAAGTTAAATTAGTTTATTTGATATAGAATTCATTATCATTGAATATCTTAATAATAAAATTTAATGGTATTTTTATTAATAATATTTCTTCTAACAAAAATTATATTAATATATTAGTAATATAATTTTATTTCAATTTGTTATTTTTAAATCATTTAACTTTCTCTCTGTGTTTTTTAACCTCAATAATTATTGTGAGGAATTGAACCCATAACTGTAATTAGTACCTTATTAAGTTACCTATACTCGAGTTGTTAAAATAAAAATATATTACTAGCTATAATTTTAATTTAAAGTTAAATTAAAATACTATTTAAATTAATACATTTTTAATTGGTTAGATTACGAGAAAGGGAAATTCTAGTATTTCTAAAAATTGGTTCCTTTCCAAAAAAGTAAAGTTATTAAATTTATCATATAATATTTTAATAAACATACCCCATTAGAAAATGATGTGAATGAAAAAAAATTGGTTTAGATCCAACTCGATAACAATTTGATTTTTAGTTTTTAGTTTTTGAAAATTATACTTATTTGTTCATGATTTTTCTTCATCTTTTCTACAATGATGTCCATCTTTTTTGAGGAACCATTTAAGTTTTCACCCAAATTTGAAAAAACATGTTAGACTATGTTGATATAATTAAATTCATCTCAAACTATTAGCTTAAATTTTTAGTTTGATTGGTGATTTAAGATGATATTAGAGCATGTGGTCCAAGTGGTCATGTGTTCAAATTCTTACAAAGTTAGTTTTCTCCCCATTTAATATTTGATTCCACAAGTTTGACTTTTCATCAAATTTCCTATCCCACAAGTGAGGGAGGTGATTTAAGATGATATTTTGGAGTAAATTTAATTATATCAACATAGTCTAACAAAACAAAAACAAGTTTTTTGAATATATAGGTACAAAGTAGATAAAAAAATATAGAAACTCATAGGTAGAAAAGTATTTTTAGGCTTAATTTTTAAAAGTAAAAAAATAAAAAATTAAACGATTATCAAACATGGTCTGATTACTCAACCCTGTTTGATAACCATTTTATTTTTTGTTTTTAGTTTTTGAATGTTAAGCTTATTTTCACTTAATTTCTCTACAATAGAGATCATCTTCCTTAAGTAAGCATTTGAACTTTTAACCAAATTCTAAAAACAAAGTCAAGTTTTTGAAAATTACTTTTTTTAGTTTTCAAAAGTTAGCTTGGTTTTTGAAAGCATAGGTACAAAGTAGATAAGAATACATATAAACTCATTAATAAAAGTAATATTTTTAGGTTTAAATTTCAAAAACTAAAAACCAAAAACTAAATAGTTATCAAACGGAGGCTTAGTAAATAGTTTCTACTCAACAATCCTATCTGTCTTTCCAGGCTTGTCATTTTCCCCCCTAAATTTTATTAAGGTGTTTTCAATATTCATTTTATTTTATTTTTCCTCATAAATTCTTTACCTGTAAATTTTGCGTACAATGGTCCTTGCCATTAATTTTTAATTAATTAACATAAACACGATTTAAACATGTTCTATAAAAAAAAAGGGTCAAATACCATACCTATGATACCCCTAAACTTTTAATCTAAAGAATGACTTGCAACCTAAACCATTAACAGCCGTAAGTTCCAAAACAATTTGGAGGCTTCAAATTTTTTGAATTTATTGTTGCTATTACTGTCATTAGAGTTGAACAACCGGTAGAAATGGAAGTTTCAAACTTCTAGCTTACCGATGGAGACTTATACACCTTAATCAATTATGTTATGTTCAAGTCTTTTTGTTACGTTATTCATTATAACTTTCATTGAATTTACTCTTTTTAATTTTTGAATTAAAGTCATAGTTGAAAAAAATATGTATAACTATTGTAATGATCCTAATTAGGGGTTAACCAAGTCACACTGCGTATGCCCAAAATTTTGGCAGGATAACGACATAAATAGGAGAAAACCAAAAATTTATAGAACCTAAATAAGAGAATAAGGCACCTCATAAGTTCACATATGGGTGCCCAACCTCCCCCAAACTTCAATCACAATCAGGCTGAACAAACATCTCAATAACTAGCAAATGAAAGATTTAAGAACAACAACAATTCACTCCAAGAACTTATAACCTGTTAGGAGTAAACTAGATAGTAACTAAGCTAATATAATCAAGGTTCAAAACTTTGAAACAAGAGTTAATCGGAAATTAAATACATCTCAGATGAGCACTACTGAGCCTAGGGGTTAAAGGAGTCTCCAAAGCCTCATCAGGTCTTCGTCATCGCCAACCACCTCACGATTTAGCTTTAGCTAAAAAACATCAAAATAGTAGAGTGAGTATTAAAATACTCAGCAAGTACCCCGCTTAAGTTCCAAACTACAACAGTGAATCCAAACACAACAATGACCTAGCTTTGTACAAACTTCTGAGCACCCAAAACTTCGCTCAGACCTCCACAACTCAAACCCCTCACCTGGATCCCATAACATAGATTGATGAATAGCAGTAAAAAAAAACTCTCACGCTCGTACACCTTGCTAACACAAAGCTGTGAAGGGGAGCAACCCTCACGCTCCACATAATGAGAAATCACTCCTAAACAAATTCAACAAATGAACGAACGCATCCGACATTGCACGCTCGTCGGGATCACCCTTTGTGCCAACACATCGGATGAAGGAACACATCCAACATCACACACCCATCCAGAATCACCCTCTAAGCCAACACATCGGTGTTGAGATTCACTACAGGAAAAAAGGTCTATGATAGCTTCGAAAAAATGTTGTAATAGGCCTTTTATAGCTTTTTCTGCAGAGTCATGGCAAGTCATGCTATTAAAAGTCTGGGATTTTTTACATCATTTTATATAAGTGGTAAAAGATTAAACTTTTTACAGCATTTTATAAAAGCTATAAAAATTAGACTTTTTATTGCATTTTATAAAGATTATAAAAAATGTTATATCAAAAATCTTTTAATAACATAATTTTCTCTTTTTAAAATCAATGATAGCACTTTATAAATGCTATAATAATATTTAAGTAATTATAGCATTTATTTGTAGCTATTTTTTAACTTAAATTAAAGCTATAATATACTTTTGAATTATAAATTTTTTTGCCATTGTTGTAACTTTGATGGCTTTTGAAATTATTCATGATGGTATTATTTATGTTTCTTACCTTAGTTCAAATTAGAAGTAAAATAATAAATAAATGATCTACAAGATTAGTTATACAATTAGTTTATATGTAATTAATCCAAGCAAATTACATTTCATTCAAGGTTTACACGATCCCACTTAAATTGATACAAAATATAACAATCTATTCTTCACAAAATAAATATAGTAATGAACATCAACTTTGGGATGACACTAAATATAAATTTGACATATACTATTCATTAAATTACAAAATGTTTCACTTTTCAATATCACAATATATAACTCTCGAGCTAGTTATTTTTGTGGCCAAGAACTTCCCATGATATTTTGTCATCAACCAACAAAAAGTCATCAAGAAAGAAATAAAAAAGAATATTTACTCAAATAAAATAATTATTAAACAAAGTAATAATTTTAAATAATAATACATAAATGTACGTAGTGATTAAAATTTTGTCAAAAGGCCACTAAGCTAACAACCTATATTAAGCTAACTCCCCCAAATGTTAACCTAATCTAAGAAACACCACTAAGCTAACAACCTATATGCTTTAAAAATTTCGACAATATAACGACCGTAACTATAATAATACCCAAAATTTTACTTAGCACCTGTTGGTAAAAAAAATATAACACTTCTATATTCAGATTAACCAACCATGACTTTCAACTCTAACTCATAAAATCATGGAAGATTAACAAATGAACCAATATTCTAAAGTGACTAAGAAGAGTTTAAGTGTCATTTTGTCTCTCAAGAAACTAAGAAAGTTCATAAACAAAAACTTAAGAAAACAACCGATCACTGATACTACAAAAGTGTCTTAAGAGCTCTTAAGTACACTTTGAGGACAAAAATTAACTCAAAACGACCTACAAGTGTCTTCTTCGCCCCTTCGAACCTACAAAGTGACCAAAAATGGCTAGAAAGAGTTGAAGTGGCATATGACTTTTAAAGAAACTTAGGAAGTAATTAAACTAAAATTGCAATAAAAACTGTAGAGAAATCGGATGAGTTTGGTAATGTACCTAAGATGTTTGATGAAAAGAAAGGGGTTGGGGAAAGTGGTTCAAGTGGTTTATGAATTTTGATTAGTTGACGTCTAAAGTAATGGGCCATGAGGGGCAAAGCCATGAGAAAGAATCATCGTCTTCTACGTTGACTTTAATGGGAGAGAGCGACACAACTTGAGTGGCGATAAGGAACCAAAGTAGCGGAAACAAATCCAAGTTGGTTCACTCCGAACCCGAGCAATGATAGTGAAGCCAAGCGGTACCCACAAAACTCGAGTGATGGGGGAAAAAGTGGCGGGGCAATGGATTGAAGAACGTCGACGACGATGGAAATATGTATAGGGAGAGGGAGTTTGAAGGTTTGGGAGGAAAAGAAAAATGGGAGAGAGAATGCAAATTGGAGAGTTTCATTTTGTGAAAATTAAGGAAGAGGGAACATCAAATTTTAGGCCCGCCCAATTAAATTTTTATAGCATTTTGTATAAATGCTATAATTAAAAGCTATTGTAACTCTAATTTGTTGTAGTGATTTATGTCCTGAAACTTGTAGTTTGTAAATAATGTTCTAATTAAATCAATAAAAAGTTATTGTTGTCAATAAAGAGTTATTGTTAATCATTATTTATTATATTGTCTTAACAACCCAAAATCCAATAAAGTAACATCCAAGGTTGTTATATGTCTCTTGAACTGAATGTAGTGGACATATAAGAATCTCAGTTCGAGATACGACCTAAATGGCGTATAGTAAAAAGATAAAGCTTGGGTACCTTACTCTGGTAATACTATGAATATGTCCCATTTTGTATAAACACAGTGATCCTAACATGTTTGTGTACATGACATGTGAGTGGGGATATCCTATGTAATGAGATTACATAAGACTGGACCACGAAATAGTAACCACTAGATATAACTCCGTCGACTAGTTAGGTTTCTATTTCAATAGGATGACCTAGGCAACTTGATCTCAATCTCGAGCGAGTTTCTGAACCTATTGCTTTTGCAGGGATTATCCTTTGACTAGTATGGGTGAGAGTGACCAGATTCGCCGACTCAATAAGCCTACCTTCTTGGGGACAAGACCGAGCAAGCAACTAGGGACTTAACCTAGTAAGAAGGAATTCACTCCTTCCCGTCTTTTAGGGTAAGTAGATGAATGCTCCCTTAAGTGGTGTCTTCGGGACTTGAACAAAGAGTCCGACCCTCTCATTGGCCCGAGAGGGACTTATGTTTGTTGGTAGGACCACAAACAGGTTGTTCATTAGAGGAGCACTGAAACTTTAGGTGAAAGATGTAACCCATGGGTAAAACAGTAATTTGACCAAGCTGGTGTTACGAACATTCGTGAAGGATTGAGTTGTTGTTATTGGTCAATATCCATAGACACAGAAATATATCTGCAGTGAGAAGAGTGCAACTGCGGGACTTTAGTGGAGTGTTCCCGCAGTTAACGATTGTTGATTAGAAGGTTAATGAGATTAACTGAATAATGTTGTATCGTTGGAGCTTCTGATTTGTAGACCCATTAGGTCCACCTCCTAGCTCGTAAAGGGTTCTTAGATCATTATAATTTGAAATGTTCTAATCCTATCAGGGAATAAACATAATGTATGGAGATGCATTATAATATAAAGTTTTTATGTGCACTAAAACTTTATAGTATAATTTATTTTGAATATGATTCAAAGTAAATTAATTGAGAGAATAAAATATTTGAGAAAATTCAAATATTAACTAGATGTGAATGAGATTCATATTTAAAAATATAGGTTAAAATTTAATGTACATAAGATATTCATTAAAACTATAGGTGAGAGGGAAATATGATTAAATGTTATTTAATCCTGATTAAATATAAGATATTTAATTTAATATTAATTAAATATGATTTAATTAATTAAAAATTACTTTGATTAATTATTATTAAATAAATAATAAAAAAAGGGAGAACGTGTTAGGAGAACACGTTCCCACATCTCCCAACTCCCCAATCGTTAGGGAAATTTGCATTTGGTTTGCTGTTGAATTGTTTAGGAAAATTTGACCATAGTTTCATTTTGATTTGATCAAATTATTGTAAAGGTCGCTGCGTTTTTGGGTAATTAAGTGCAATTTTGAGTCTATATTTATGTTTATGTGTCGTTCATGACAAGTTTGGGACAATTCGGATGAGATTCGGTGCCAATTTACTACTGAAAGTTGCTGTTTTCGAAGAAGAACTGTTGCTGCATTACTAGCAACGTTGTAACGCTGAAGGACGACGTTGTAAGAGGTTCCCTATCGATAAGGAATCTGAGGGACAACGACGTTACAACGCCAACACGATGCTGGACGCGAGCGCGAGGGACACGACGTTGCAATGGTATGCCAGGCGTTGCAATGTCGTGCCGATGGAGGATGATGCTTGTCCGGTTCGATTAGGTTCGAGCGGTTTGGGTCCGGTTCAAGATGCTTTGGACTGTTTTAAATGTAAAATTAATGTAATTTTATATTATTTTGCACTTTAGGGGCGAAAATTTTTGGTTTAACAACTATTTTTCTTTATGAATGTCATTTAGAATAATTCCCACCTTAGGA
This sequence comes from Trichosanthes cucumerina, assembly GCA_036507285.1. Taxonomy (NCBI): domain Eukaryota; kingdom Viridiplantae; phylum Streptophyta; class Magnoliopsida; order Cucurbitales; family Cucurbitaceae; genus Trichosanthes; species Trichosanthes cucumerina. Next base: position 10,541,575 of record CM071836.1, on the reverse strand, counting down.
TAAGCATGTTCATGCATTTTGTTTGTGTAAGTGTTATATGAGTATGATAAAAATGCATGAATTATTTTTCATGAATAATTAGTTATAATAGTTATAATTTAATTATATGAAAAATAAATAACACGGAGCATGAAATTACTTAGTATAATATAAAGTGTTATATTGTATAAGTAGTTTGCATGATTCAATTAGTTGAATGACATTTCTTTTTCCAATTAGAATTTGATTGTTGGAAATATCACATAGTTCTTTGTCTTAGGTTAATCATTAAAATTTATAAAAGTTATAAATTGGTTTTAGAAATTATAATCTATAACAAAGAGATGCATGCAAATATAGGAGCTTGGGTAGGACAAAATTAATTTTAAAATGTTCAAAATTAATTAGACCTAAGTTTAATTTCTAATAGGATTAGAAATTAGTCTTACATAGTATTTTAAATAGTTTAAAATATAGTATGACAATAGGACTTTGGTTATAAGGGAACTCTACCGGTGAGATGTTTTGTCTAAGGTTGAGGGTACTTAAGCTGACCGTTAACGGAACACCTCCTACTTGGAAAACTGACCTGGAACATGAGTTGAATTAACTATAGTCTTGTTAGCATGAAGTGTATCTAGGTTATTAAAATGTTTATTCACCAAGACATAAGCTTAAAAGACCTAGTTGTAAAAGTTATAATAGACATAGACTTAGACATATTCTTTTAACCAAAATCCAATTAAGTTAAACCTAAACCCTAACTTTAGGAACTTTAGTGGGAGAAAATGAGATGTTCGCATCAAGTTTACTCTCACATCCTCAAGAGTTCACACCGTGAGTTTCATGCTCCGCTACGTGGCGTCAATAGGGTATCCCTCTAAAGTAAGTGTTTGCATGGTTCAATACTAAGGTGAATGGGAAGTCTCCATAGTAAATGGGAGCAGGGCGCGTGTCAATGTATCCTACGATCTCCTCCATTAGGTCGCATCGTGAGATTCCTATAAACAGCCTAATAGGTTGCCCTGGAGCAGCCAAACCCTACGGAGGGTCTGACTATAGGGATTGGAACACCGCGAACTCCAGAAATGGATAGGGTCTCCTAGGTTGTTTGCCAGTAGTTATCTTTGTTAATAGTAGCTTGTTGATACGAGTTTATTGGATCTGAAAATGGTAAGGTCAAATTTACGGGATAAGTTAAGCTAGTTAACGAGTCTTTGACCAAATAAATGGTCGCTAAGAATCATTGGGACATGTGATGTTGTGGTAGTGATGATTGGTTGAGATAGTCTCAATTCAGGGGAGGAGCGACTGATCACTCGAAGGTGGCTTTTATTCCAAAACCCTTGAAATATCGTTGCAAAATTAAAGGTTTAATTTAAACACTAGGGTTCTTAATAAATTTGCTAAATTAGATTGGTTTTGTAATGGGTTAAAAGGCATAACTAATTAGAACAGCTTTTGCAATTTCAGCATATCATTCTCGATTATAGCCTTACTTAAAAGTGAACGATTAACTGGGGAAAACTACACTACGTGAAGTCCAACCTGAATATTATTCTTGTTGTTGACCACCTTCGGTTCGTACTGACTGAGAAATGTCCTTAGGTCCCTGCTCGCAACGCGCCTTAATCTGTTAAGGGCGCGTATTCCTGTTGGATCAAGGCCAATGATAAAGCCAAGCCCTACATTTTGGCCAGTGTTTCTGAAGTTCTAGCCAAAAAGTACGAGGGCATGGTCTCAGCTCGTGAGATCATGAGTTCATTGCAGAACATGTTCGGACAACCGTCTGGATAGCTTCGGCACGAATTCCTGAAATACGTTTATAACTCTCGTATGAAGGAGGGGTCTTCAGTGAGAGAACACGTTCTCGATCTGATGGTCCACTTCAACGTGGCAGAAATGAACGGGGTGGTCATCGACAAGCAAAGTCAGGTGTCGTTCATTTCGGAATCTCTTCCGAAGAGTTTTATGCAATTCCGCATCAATGCGGTGATGAACAAGATTGAGTACAACCTGACTACTCTCCTGAACGAACTGCAGACTTACCAGTCTCTTATGAAGAATAAGAGACAGGTCGATGGAGAGACAAATGTATTTGCCCATTCCAAAAGGTTCCAGAAGGGTTCATCCTTTGGGACTAAGTCCTGCAGCTCTTCTTCTGGCCTTAAGAAGATCCAGAAGAAGGAGAAACGAAGGAAGGGGAAAACACCTACCGATGCTGATAAGGGCAAAGGAAAGGCCAAGGTTACAGATAAAGAAAAGTGTTTCCACTGCAACATGGACGGAAATTGGAAGCCAAACTGCCCAAAGTACCTTGTTTTGCTCAAAGAGAAGAAAGGTAAATATGATTTACTTGTTTTAGAAACATGTTTAGTGAAGAGTGATGACTTTATCTGGATACTTGATTCAGGAGTCACTAACCGCGTTTGCTCTTCTTTACAGGAAACGAGTTCCTTCAGGGAGCTCGATGAGGGTGAGATGACGCTCAGGGTCGGAACGGGAGACGTTGTCTCAACTCGTGTAGTGGGAGAGGCGAAGCTGTTCTTTAGAGATAGATTTTTATTTTTAGAAAATCTGTATATAGTTCCTAGAATCAAGAGGAACTTAATATTTATCTCTTGTTTGCTTGAACAAAAATATTGTATTTCTTTTTCGATTAATGAAGCGTTCATTACTAAAAAAGGTGTCAATATTTGTTCTACTAAATTAGAAAACGACTTGTATGTATTAAAATCGAACCAAACTAAAGCAATTTTAAATCATGAGATGCTTAAAACTGCAAACACTTAATGTAAAAGGCAAAAAATTTCTCCGAATAATAATACCTATCTTTGGCATCTTAGACTTGGTCACATAAATCTCAACCGGATTGAGAGATTAATTAAGAATAAACTTTTAAACAACTTAGAAGATGATTCTTTACCTTCTTGTGAGTCCTGCTTAGAAGAAAAAAATGACTAAGTGACCTTTTATTGGAAAAAGTTATAGAGTCAAAGAGCCCTTAGAGCTTGTACATTCGGATCTTTGTGGTCCAATGAGTGTAAGAGCTCAAGGAGGATACGAATATTTCATCTCCTTCATAGATGATTATTCAAGGTATGATTTTCTATACTTAATCCATCATAAGTCTGAGGCTCTTGAAAAGTTCAAAGAGTTCAAGGTTGAAGTGGAAAATGCATTAGGAAAAACCATTAAGACACTTTGATCCGATCGAGGTGGAAAATAGGAATTGAGATTCCAGGACTATTTGATAGAACATAGAATCCAGTTTCAACTCTCAACACCTAATACACCACAACAAAATTGTGTATCTGAAAGGAAAAATAGAACCTTGTTAGACATGGTTTGATCTATGATTAGCTATGCTCAGTTGCCTGACTCGTTTTTGGGTTACGCAGTAGAGACTGCGGTTCAAATCTTGAACACTGTTCCATCAAAGAGTGTTTCAGAAACACCTTTTGACTTGTGGAAGGGGCGTAAACCTAGTTTACAACACTTTAAGATTTGGGCTTGTCCGACACACTTGCTAGTGACAAATCCGAAGAAACTAGAACCTCGTTCAAGATTATGCCAATTCGTAGGCTATCCCAAAGAAACGAGAGGTGGTCTTTTCTACGACCCACAAGAAAATAAGGTGCTTGTATCGACAAACGCCACTTTCTTGGAGGAAGATCACATGAGAAATCACAAACCACGTAGTAAATTAGTATTGAATGAAGCTACAAGGGAGTCAACAAGAGTTGTTGACCAGACTGGACCTTCATCAAGGGTTGATGAAGAAGCCGACACATCGAGTAAATCTCGTCCTTCTCAATCGTTGGGAATGCCTCGACGCAGTGGGAGGGTTGTTTCCCAACCTGACCGCTACTTGAGTTTAACTGAAACTCGAGTTGTCATACCTGATGATGGCGTAGCGGATCCATTGTCTTATAACACAAGCAATGAATGACGTAGATAAGGACCAATGGATCAAAGCCATGGACCTTGAAATGGAGTCAATGTACTTCAATTCAGTTTGGAAACTTGTAGACTAACCTGAAGAGGTAAGACCCATAGGGTACAAATGGATTTATAAGAGAAAGAGAGATGCAACCGGAAAGTTACAGACCTTTAAGGCTAGACTCGTAGCAAAAGATTTTACCCAAAGGGAAGAAGTTGGCTATGAGGAAACTTTTTCCCCTGTTGCTATGTTAAAGCCCACAAGGATACTCTTGTCCATAGCCGCATTTTATGACTATGAGATCTGGCAAATGGACGTCAAGACTGCCTTATTGAATGGTAATCTCGACGAGAGTATCTATATGTCTCAACCCGAAGGGTTCATAGCCCAAGGTCAGGAGCAAAAAATTTGCAAGCTCAATCGATCCATTTATGTGTTGAAGCAAGAATCCAGATCTTGGAACATAAGATTTGATACTGCGATCAAGTCTTCTGACTTTAACCAAAACATTGATGAGCCTTGTGTATACAAGAGGATCATCAACGATAAAGTAGCTAACATAAGATTTGATACTGCGATCAAGTCTTCTGGCTTTGACCAAAACATTGATGAACCTTGTGTATACAAGAGGATCATCAACGATAAAGTAGCTTTCCTAATACTTTATGTGGATGATATCCTACTCATTGGGAATGATGTAGGATACCTTACTGACATAAAGAATTGGCTAGCGACCTAATTCCAAATGAAAGTTTTGGGACAGGTGTAGTATGTTCTTGGGATTCAAATTTTCAGGAATCGCAAGAACAGAACGCTAGCACTGTCTCAAACGTCTTGTATCGACTAAATGTTGACCCAATATTTGATGCAGAATTCCAAAAGGGGTTTATTGCCCTTTAGACATGAAATTCATTTGTCTAATGAACAGTGTCCTAAGACACCTCAATAAGTTGATAACATGAGACACATTCCATATGCCTCGGCAGTAGGTAGCTTAATGTATGATATGTTCTGCACGAGGCCAAACATTTGTTATGCTGTGAGAATAGTCAGTAGGTACCAGTCCAATCTAGGATTAGACCATTGGACCGCAATTAAGAATATCCTCAAGTACCTAAGGAGAACGAGGGACTATACGTTTGTGTACGGGTCTAACGATTTGATCCTTACAGGATACACTGATTGTTATTTTCAGATCGATAAGATTCTAGGAAAACCACATCGGGATCAGTTTTCCCCCTTAACGGGGGAGCTATAGTGTGACATAACATTAAACAAGGATGCATCGTCGACTCCACTATGGAGGCAGAGTATGTAGCTACTTGTGAAGCAGCTAAAGAGGTTGTTTGGCTAAGGAAGTTCTTGACTGATTTGGAAGTTGTTCCAAATATGGAATTCTCCATCACCTTATACTGTGACAACAATGGTGCTGTAGCCAATTCGAAGGATCCTCGTAGCCACAAGAGAGGGAAGCACATCGAGAGGATGTATCATCTCATTCGGGAGATAGCAACGAGAAGACGTGATAGTCACGAAAATCGCTTCGGAACACAACATAGTTGATCCATTTACGAAGACTCTTACGGCTTAAGTGTTCGAGGGTCATCTAGAGAGTCTAGGTTTACGAGACATGTACATAGGATAATCTAGGGCTAGTGGAAGATATGTGATGGGTATGTGGATGCCCTAGTTTATTCTATTTTATATCTCTGTAACCACTGTTTTAGATCGTAATGTACCCCACTAGAGTTTTAGTTCAAGTGGGAGTTTGTTGAGATTTTATGCCCTAAAACTTGTAGTTTGTAAATAATATTCTAATTAAATCAATAAAGAGTTATTATTGTCAATAAAGAGTTATTGTTTATCATTATTTACTATATTGCCTTAACTTAACCCTAAATCCAATAAACTAACGTCCAAGGCTGTAATATGTCTCTTAAACTGAATGTAGTGGACATATGAGGATCTCACTTCGAGATACAACCTAAAGGGTCTATAGTAAGGGGATAAGGCTTGGTACCTTACTCTTGTAATACTATGGATATGGCCCACTTTGTATATGATACAAACATAGTGATCCTAACGTATTCGTGTAGATGACATGTGAGTGAGGATATCCTATGTAATGAGATTGCATGAGACCGGACCACAAAATAGTAACCACTAGATGTAACTTCGTTGACTAGTTAGATTTCTATTTCAATAGGATGACCTAGGCAACTTGATCTCAATCTTGAGTAGGTTACAAACTCCTGTTTGCGAGAGAGTGTCCGTTGACTAGTATGGGTGAGAGTGGCTAGATTCACCGACTCAATAAGCCTACCTGTTTAGGGACAAGACCGAGCAAGCAACTGGGGACTTAACCTAGCAAGAAGGAATTCACTCCTTCCCGCCTTTTAGAGTAAGTAGATGAATGTTCCCTTAAGTGGTGTCTTCGGGACTTGAACAAATGACCTAACATTCGTGAAATAACCCTCTCATTTTCCCGAGAGGGGCTTCTGTTTGTTGGTAGGACCACAAACAAGTTGTTCATTAGAAGAGCACTAGAACTTAAGGTGAAAGATGTAACCTAGGGGTAAAATGGTAATTTGACCAAGTTGGTGTTACGAACATTCGTGAAGGATTGAGTTGCTGTTATTGGTCAATATCCGTGGACACGGAAATATATCTGCAGTGAGAAGAGTGCAAATGCGGGACTTTAGTGGAGTGTTCCCGCAGTTAACGAATGTTGATTAGGAAGTTAATGAGATTAGTTGAATAATCTTGTATCGTTGGAGCTTTTGATCTGTAGGTCCATTAGGTCCACCTCCTAGCTTGTAAAGGGTTCTTAGATCATTAGAATTTGAAATGTTCGAATTCTATTAAGGAATAGACATAATGTATGGAGATGCTTATATGCATTAAAACTTTATAGTATAATTTATTTTGAATATGATTCAAAGTAAATTAATTGAGAGCATAAAATATTTGAAAGATTCAAATATTAATTAAATGTGAATGAGATTCATATTTAAAACTAAGGTTAAAATTTAATGTACATAAGATGTTCATTAAAACTATAGGTTAGAGAGAAATATGATTAAATGTGATTTAATCTTGATTAAATATAAGATATTTAATTTAATATTAATTAAATATGATTTAATTAATCAATAATTAGTTTGATCAATTATTATTAAATAAATAAATAAAAAGGGGAACGTGTCAGGAGGGCACGTTTCCCACGTCTCCCAACTCCCCAATGATAGGGAGTGGGGAGTTGTCTCTCTAAGGTCTTCTTTATCTTCTCCATGTTCAGAAGTGGGAGACTGATCAATCGATTTCATTTGGCAATTAGAGAATTGCTGAAAAACTCTCTCTCAAACAATTTCCCTTATACTTCCAAATTGTTGGAAATCCTTCCCACCAAGGTAGGATTTAAGGATTAAAAGGATAGGGGGTTTTTCTTAGTGGTGGTGTCTTGCTGAGAAGAGGTTACTGTGTTGTACTGTGTAGATTGTGAGCAAGAAGTTGCTGTTGAATTGAAACTACAAAGGTAATATGTTCTTTCCTTTCTAGTATAGAATCTCAAAGCATGACTTAGTTAATTTAATCCATGCTTCTATTATTGCTTATCTCTGTTTTATTGCCAATGTATGAGATTTTGGACTAAACCAAAATAAACAAGCAATTACGATTAATACCATGTTTCCGCTGCTCAAGGGAATTTGATTCCCTTCAATCGGATGAAGGAATGCATCCAACATTACACGCTCATCGAAAGTCACCCTGAGCCAATACACCAGATGAAGGAACACATCCAACATCCCACACTCGTCGGAATCACCCCAAGAGCAAATAAACCGGATGAAAGAACACATCCAACATCCCACGCTCTTCGAGAATCACTGCTTGAGCCAGTACACCGAATGAAGGAACGCAAACAACATCTCACGCTCGTTGGGAATCACTCCTTAAACCAATACACCGAATGAAGGAACACATCCAACATCCCACGCTCGTTGGGAATCACTCCCTAAGCCAATACACCGAATGAAGGAATGCATGCAACATCATATTCTCGTGAAAAATTACTCTCTGAGCCAATACACCGGATGAAAGAACACATCCAACATCCCGTTCCCAGAGGTTTGGACCTGCCAAGGATAACACAAGAACTGGTCATGCTAGTTTAATAGGTTTAAACTCATTCGAAACATTTTTTGGAACCTCTAGGGTGATTAGCTCTGGCATGTTCATCTCATCACATCGGGTTCACATCCGCTACCTAGCATGAAGTTCACAAGTATATACAGTGGGGGAATCGACCCCTAATCTATGCAAGAAAAGAGGGGAAGCAACCTTCAAGCCCATCCACGCATTTAAAATACCTTACGCCTCACACACGTTTTAGTGAAACACAAATCCTAGCGGACCAATCCGAAAGGTTGCTTGCTTTACAGACAAACACTCATGTAATCCATTTCTTTCTTTTAAGAGTTGTGAGCAATAAAAAATGTAAGACCATACATCAACAATACAATCACAGTTGCAACATCATGACCTACACAGAGACTGCCTGTCCGCATCTCATGTAACTAAAGCCCCCTCCATTCCTTCGAGAATTGTAGGCATCCCGAGTAAATTAATAGGTCATGTGTAAGAACTTTTAGAGATATAAATAGGCTCATAAACATTACAATCCAACTACAAGCTCCATTCTTACACCTCAAGCACAATTAATTCAAGGTTTTCCACACTAATCATAGTAACCAAAACTTTGGTTTGCATCTTCAAATCCTTAACCTGACCAACCATATAAATAGGTAACCTTTAGCCCATCATGAAAAACCTCACATTAAGTCAACCAACCACACCCTATCCCACATACACATTTTAACCATGAATATTTATTCACGAATCTCCACACACAAAAACCAAACTCGTCTTAGGCAATATCTTGAGGTGCCACCGAAACTAGCCACATCTAACTTGAAACTTAAGCCCCTATTCCCATGTTAGATATTTGCTAAGGTCACTTTTAGCTCAAACGACTTCCGCACAAAACTTCTATCCAACGCATGTCTTATAAATTCACAATTTTATAAACCTATTTCAATTTCAAATAGGAACTTAAAGGGGCTTAAATCCAAAAGGCTACTCACATCAATTTACTTTAAGATTCAAGGCAGTCTAGAACTCAACTGCTTGATCCCAAATCACCAAGTAAAGTCCTAACACAATCAATAAACCATTCTCAAGATTCAACTATGAGTTTAAACAAGTTGAAATGAAAACATCTAAGAAAACTTATCTAAACAACACCTTCATTTGTTGATGATTGTTGCCAGACTGATACGAACTCAACCACCCAACCTCTAAATGCAATTGGGTAACTTTGCATGAAGTCCAATGTGATGGAACACGAGACATACACAACGGAAAAAAGGATCTAATGACACTCTAATTGCATCTAACTTAAAAGAAATTAACATGCAAACCTACAAAAACACTGAACTAAAAAAGGAAAGAGAGTACAACATTTGTAGCTCGATTTCTTCACGATCTTTTTGCCTAACCACAATCCGAATACAACCAGACCACCATTATAGCTTCTCCGCTATCCTCTGGACTCAGAACCGGGTTGTGCGACCCGATGAATAAAGAAATGAAAAGGAAGAATGGGAGGTTCAAAAGTTTATGTGGGGAAAATGGAATTTTGGTGAGACTATTTGGGAAAAAAGTAAAAACTTTCAGCAAGAAAAGCCTTTGTTTTTTAAATCCACCTATTTATAAAACAATTACATGCATCAAATGCATATAAAAACTCACAAAAATGCAATACCTCACAAAACACTAACCAAAGTGGACTATGTGTCATTCTATAATGTTTACACATAGTCCACTTAAGTTAGTGGGATTATCCAATAAAAATGTTGGATAATTCCACTAACTCTAGTCAAGGATAAAATAGTCTTTTCCATTTGGTCAAAGTCAAACTTTGACTTTTCCCGAGCCAAAAAATCTACCCTTTGAGTTTTTACTGTTTTGGCCCTCTTGACTAATTTTGACCTCCCGAACATGAATCCACATTCATATTTTCGAAATTCAAATCGCATTTGAATATAGAGTGTCATACAAAAACCGATTGTTATATCACATATACTTGTCGATTTAAAACTCCTTTCCTAATTCGAACAATTCGAATTATTCCAATATATTGTTCTAAGTTTAATCCATATGATCTAGCAGGGGACCTAATGGACCTACAGATCATGGGCTCCAACAATCCGAGATTAATCGGTCAAACTCTTTAACCTAATTAATCAACATTTGTTAACTAACGGGTCATTCCACTAAAGTCTCGTAGTTGAACTCCCTTCACCGTAGATATATTTCTGTCCACCTGATATAACCGTAACCAGTAAGTCAATCTTCACCTATTGTTCGTCGTCTTGATTGGGTCAAAATACTGTTTTACCTCCGAGAACACTTCTTGTTCCTTAAGTCCCACTGAACCTCTATAGAACAATTGATTTGTGGTCCAACCAACAAATCTAGTCCCTCTCAGCCTAGTGAGATGGTGGGACCCCTTGTTCTAGTTTCGAAGTCAGCACTTAAGGGAACAACCTATCTACTATCCCTAGAGTCGGGTAGAAGTGAATTTCGTCTTGCACCCTATGTCCCCAGCTATTTACCCTGCCTTACCCCTAAAATTGGAGGCTTATTGAGCCAGCGCTGTTGAGTTGCTCTCACCCATGCAGATCTAAGGATAATCCCGAAAAAATAGGAGTTCATAATTAGCTCAGGATTGAGATCGAGTTACCTAGGTCATTAAATTTGAATCAGTCAGTTTTATACAGTAAACGTGTTATAAAGCAAAAATGACTAAGTCGTGGTCCAGTCTTATATAAACTTATTGCATATGATGCCCCCACTCACATATATCTATATGAACGATCTAGGATCACATCGTTTGTACTAACTACAAAGTAGACCGCATCCAAAGTGTCTCCAGAATAAGGTTCTCAACCTTATTCCTATACTATAGACCATTTTAGGCTATATACTAGAACTTGATCCATGTTTTGTGTCATCATATAAAGTTCAAGTCTACATTAAATAGCATCAAGACCTTAGTTTATTGGATTCAAGATTATAGTATATTATTCAATAACAAATTTATCGAAAAAAGAAACAAGAAAAATATTTATCAATTACAAACTACGAGTTAGGACATAAAAATCCAACACAATGAATTATGTGTGAGTTTTAAAACATCAAAATAACCCTTCAATCAAATTTTACAGCCTAAAAACCACTTTGAACCATTTTCGAAACACTTACCCAGGACAAAAGAAGTCTTACCCACGTTGAAGCAAATTGAAAGCTTACTTGTTTTAATTTTGAAAAAGGTCTAAATTCACGTATTTGATAATCTGAAACATGGTCCAACAAGTCATGGGTCAACATAAAACGCCTAAATAGTATAAAAAATAATGTCTAAACTCACAATTTGTCAAAAATTAGTGTCGGAACACTTACCCACAACCTATTAGTTAGTGCCCACGTCAAAATGAACTTCAAAACATCCAAAATCGTGTTGAACATTGTTGAACAACAACTCGAATCGATCTGAACTTGCCCAAAATGGTCTTTAAGCGCGATGTTGTCTTGTAATTCAACTCGACAATCAATGAGTAATTTTCCGTGGCCAATTACTAACCAAAACAATCCTTAAAACTCTATAAGTTCACCCTAGGACAATGGTGAGGACTTACAGAGCTAAATCCCTCCATTTTAAACCTTCCAAACTTAATCGAACTCAAATCGTCGCTGAATTAACTCCAAATGGGTTGACTTAAAGAATGCAATACCCAAATGCTTTGAAAAAATTGAAATGAAATTCAATCTAATAGAGGTTATAAAAAAAAGCACCAACAACCTAGAACTAATCTAGAAATTGAACCTAGCTCGACTAATCCGATGTGTCCAAAGGTAGAACCACGCTACTGCCCTAAGCTATAATGCACCTACGCCGAACGTCCATCTCCCACATATACTGAATGGCAGCTTACAACGATCAGTGTTGTATGAATCAACCCACGACAACACGAAGACTCGTGCGAACGACACGACTGGTTGAACCTTGTAGCAAACAACGACAGACGTGGGCATGGCGATGCCGCAGATCTGGGCGCTCCGACAAGGTTGTGGTAAGGATGCTCGACAATGGGTCGAATGGCGGCGCGTTCTGGGTCGTGTGTGGTGGTTGTTGTCAGTGGGAAGAGAAATGGAGAAGTAATGAAAGATGAAGAAGAAGAAGAAAAAGGGGTGTCGGGGAGGAGAAATTATTCTATGTGGCCGGTGTCACGGGGCTTGTAAAATAGTATAAATTTTTCGCTTGCAAAGTGTGCACCACCGTGCGGCCTAGGACGCTTGCCTAGTACAGCCTTGCTAATTTCGATCACCACGGCCTACTCACTTAGAGAACGAGAATGAAGAAGTAGAAAGAGAGGGAAGAGATGGTGGAAGACTTGGACTTCTTATTAACAAAGTACAAGAATTACACATAGAACCTCTATGAATGAGATTCCCAAAATACAAGGCATACTCCACCCTTTAGAGGTCTCCTAAGTGGTGTATTTATAGGAACATGGAGGTGGTTACGATTTAAGCCCACTAACATCATGGGGACATGGGGTGGTAGTTATGGGTGGTTGAGTTGGTTACAAAAGTATCCCACTACTTAGGTGGTTGTCCAACACCCCACTACTTGGTGGTTTGGGCCACTCTCCACTACTAGGTAGTTTCGAGCACCTCCCCACTATGTGGTAGCTGGGCAACCTCCCCCTACTTGGTAGTTTCGGCCAACTCCCCCACTAATCCACTAACTAGGTAACTTCCCCTAGCTAGCTCTATAAGTACCAGCTTCACCGATTCACCAAGTTTCGCCTCTTAGCTTCTTCATGCCGCCCATCCTGCCCTCAAGCGTCCCTGAGTGTCGTGTCAAGCAAACACATTCCCGAACAATCTTCTGAACAGGTATGCCTCTTCAAACTGTTTGCTTCTTTAAGCTTTTTGAATTGTTGAGAAACTTCTTTTGGTGTCCACCTGCTCCAAGTTCACCGTCAGGACTGTAAGAGCCCTTTGCTGCAGCAAGGTCGTCTCCGAACACAGTGGTGCGCAGGTCCTTCTTCCCGTCGCTGGGCGCGCGTCTCCTTGCGTGTGCGTTCGCGGCGGCGGCTGCGCGCGCGCGCGCCCTCCACTGCTTGTCTTTGCGCTGCGCGCGCTCACATCTCTCACGCGCGCCTCCTGGTGTTTGGATCGCGCGTGCGCCCCTCGTACGGACGCTCCCATGCCGCGCGACTTTCCCTGTCTGCATCCGCTGGCGCGTGCGCCCCGCTTGGGCTATGCACACGTGCGTCTTCGTTTTGCCAGCCCGCACACCGTACGTGCGGTTGCCATCCCTGACTGGCTGGCGTGGCGCTTCTCTCCCTTGGGTCTGCGCCTGCGTGCTGGGCATGCCGCTGACCTCGCAGCATCCTTTCGCCCGCTAACCTCACAGCTCGTTGCTGCTTGGTCCCATCGGCCGTGTGGGCCTGCAAGCCACTCCCACTAATGCCTTCGACAACTTGTCGTGCGTTCGAACCACCTTGCCTCCAACTCGTCAGCCTGGGTCGGCCGACCCCACTCGTGCTAACCTCGCTTGGGGCTCAAGTACGCCAATTTGAGTTGTTGTGCTGCCATGCCTTGTTCTTCACCCGTGTGCTGCCCTTCGCACACGCCTCGGCTGGGAGGGTCAAGGCGTTCCTCCGCCTAGCCGAGCGCTCGTGGGCTAAGGTTGTGACAGCCGGCTCGTAATAATCGTTGGATCTGAATCCAATAATTTTCATGCCCCTAATATCCCTCGGATTTAAATTCGAAGCACTTCTCTCTCTTCATGCGATAGTGAAAAACTATCAGCCACATTGTGGCGGCTCACCAAATAATTTCTCGTCAGGGTGAGAGAGATTTCATTTTTTTTTTATTTAAAAAAAAATTCTCAAACTCTACTAATGTCCATCAACCAACTTGCATTCCTATTTTTCCTAACAATTTCTCTAAATTCTAATTTAATCCGATCAAAATACTTATTTGAAAATTAATCCAAAATAATTTTAAAATATTGAAATTAACGATTTCGAAGAAGTCTGGCGTTGCAGCTATATAATATATTTTGAAGATCTCTCTCGTCAATGAACCTCAATAGTAAATGATTAACTAAGAGCTCATTTAATTTATAACTAGTTAAGAAACACGTGCATTACACCTAAAATTTTATAGTTTTAATTATACAAAGTAAGAAAAAGTTCAGCTTTTTTCTTTACTATTTATAAAAAGTATTTATGAAATAAATAAATATTATTCCAACTCCATTTTATTCCCCCTACGTTTTTAAAAGTTGGTAGTAAAAATTAATGGGCTATTACCTGGTATGGTTATAAATACAAATACAATTTATGAGAAAAAATTTTAAATCCGATCTATTACAAAAATAACAACTAGATATTTATGGTATTAAACAAGATTTAAAATGTCGATGTCGATGGAAATATCGAAATCTCAATTTTATGGAAATGTCGATTAAAATATCGATGATATTTTTTGGAAAATTTAAAAAAATATATTAAAATTAGAAAATAAACCTTTTACACTTCTTAAATGAGTTAAAATACTTGTTATAATATTATATTCACATTATGTTACATTTTATTGTTATTTTCTTTAACATTTCATCAATTTTGTACGATATAATGGAAATGCCGATTCACGCCTAGTGTCAATGTTAAACCTATGGACATGTAGAAATATTGATGAAAATATCGACATATCGACGGAAATTTAATACCATTGTGTTAAATTTGATTTAAAAGACTAAGAAATTGATAATTAAAGATGTAATAGGTTGGAAGTAAAGTATATTTAAAATTACAAACTTGTGTAAAATGAATGAAAACAAACCTGTCATAAAAAAAGAATAAAAAGAAACACATATTCGTTATATATTTTTTTTAGTACAATATTTGGGGTAGAGGATTGGGACCCATGACATCTTAATCATAAGTGTTACTTAATAGCAGTTGAGGTATGTTCTTGTTGGTCACATTTGTTATATCTTGATGACACACCATTAGTTAATTTTAATTTCATAAAATTAACCACATAAAAAATATATATAAATTTTTTAAAAAAATCAAAAACTATAATTTTCATCTAAAAGAAATAATTTATACTTTTATTTTTAATATAAATTTAAATGGTAAGTTACATTTCTTTTTAAAAACTTTCATCAACAAATATTTACAAATTATAAATATAAAATACTAACACATATATAATATTATATTTTTTATTTTAATTTTTTCACATTTGACTTTTTTATATTAAATATAAATAAAAAAGGTGAAAAACTCATTTCGATCTTGTTTGGGTCATTTTGATAATTTACTTTCAAATGTCGAAATTTAGTCTCATACTTTCAATAAATATTAAAATCAACCCTTATCGTTGGTCTATTATTAGCTTTTGAAAAAAAAAACTAGTCTCTATTCACATTCTCTCTACAAATTTTTGCGGTAGGTATTAATTTTTACATTTATTGAATATGGGAGACAAATTTTAAATATTTGTACTAAAATGAAATGGGACATAAAGTACCATGACCAAATCATATTTAATCTTTAATCATATTTTTTAGTGAACAAACTACTATAAAAATATATCAAGCCCCGACGCAAGAGGCAATTGCCTATTGTCTTATAACTACAAGTGTAATAGTGTTAGAATATAGGATAACAATTAAAAAGGGGGAAAAAAACTTATTTTATTACTCTTGAGTTTCTTTACTAGTGACATAATTTTCTTTTATTGATTTAATTCGATACATATTTATCTTTATAATATTACAAAGTTAAAATCTATCGCAATTTTTTTTCAACAAAATATCTTAAGAAAAGCCTCGGATAAATTCAAATACTCATGCAAACGTAAAATATTAATAACAATAGGGGTATTGTAATGGTGACAAAAAAAAAAAAAAATATATTAGTATATTTACAAATCTAAGCATGATTCCTTAGATTTGCAAATATAACAAAATTGATTTTACCCTCATTGATATATCAGTAGTATATCTGATATATTTTATATTTTGTATATTGGTAATATATCTGAAATACTTTGTGTTTATATAACAGTCACCTGATATATACCTAAAACAAAGTACATTAGTAGTATATTATATATACACTATGGATACACTTTTTTATAGTAATATCAGTTAAATGATATACTCTATATATTCGCAGCATATCAAAAATATTTTGCATATTGGTATATCAGTGATATACTTCATTTTAAATATTTTCGTTTCATTGATAATATCTAACACTGAGTATATCAATAGTATATTAGTTATAAACTTCAGTATATCTAGTATACTAAATATGATTTTCTTATATACTACTAGTCAATGTATACATTAAACAAGTCAAAGTTAGTAAATACAAATCTTTAATAAGTAAACAACTAAAATAAAATATATCAATGTTATACATTATGTTATTATATGCCAAGATCCAAAATGTTATTATATGCCAAGATCCAAATCCTATGTCTAACAAATTTTAGACAAGTTTGAGGTGTTTACAACAAGTTTATAAGCGATTTTATTACAATTTATGGGCTGGACAGTAATTAAAGAAATGCAGAAACAGTAAAGAACAATCAGAGAACACCAATATTTATAGTGGTTCGGTCATAAAACGACCTACTCCACTTGCAAAGGTGTTTTAAGCCTTTGCTAGACAGTTTATTAGAGATATACGAGAGTATACAGAGAACTTACAGCAGGATATCTAAAGATACATTTAACATTTAGGATTTAACAAGATTCCAAGATTTATGCCCAAAGAGAGACTACAACTAATCTTTATTCCAGATTGAGAGTCTAACAACCTTTGGGATTAAATCTTGAATCTAAACTAAAAGGAAAGAAAAAGGAGAGATACAACCTTTGGAGAGGATCTCATAAACAAAGGTTGAAAGAAGGTTGAGTCTCACGTCTTGTACAACAACCAAGCCGAACGATCTACCTGCAGCAACTCCACGACAACAGTCACCTCCTCTTGCGAACTGCAACCCACGGTGGACGGCAGATTTCGGCTATAAGGACGGAGCTCCCTCGATATCTTTCTCACGGCTGAAAAACCATGGTATTTTCCAGACTTCTCTCTCTCTCTGTCGAAGAAACCCCCTATTTTTCAGCCTTCTATCGAGCCTCCAACCCTTTCTTTCTCTCTCTCTTCTTTTCTCTCTTAAACAAGAATAAACCCTAATCTTAATAATAGATCCAATACACACTTTTTCTTTCTCCTTCACTTAAGGCCCACACCTTCTTTTATAATAACAAAAGGGAACAAATGGGTTTAGGTAATAGGAGATCAAGAAAGGTAAATTTTGGGCTCCTCCAACTTTGGGCCCAACCTTAACAATGGGTCTTTAAACTTAAGAGCTAAAACAAAGGTCCAAACCATTTTAGATTAACTTAAAAAACATTAATCTAAAATTAATTAGTTTATGATAGGTTGAAACCAAAAAATATAACAATCTCCACCTTGATTTCAATCTATCATAAACTAAGAAGATGACCTATAATTTAGTTCTCAAATAAGATCCAGGGTTATCCATGATCAAGCTGCAACATTCTCACACAAAGGTTAAATTTATCACAAGGTAATGCTTTAGTAAACATATCAGCAGCATTCAAATCAGTAGCAACCTTTTTAACAGAAACTAAACCATCATTGATGACATCTCTTACAAAATGATACCTAACATCAATATGTTTAGTTCTTTCATGGTGAGAATGATTTTTAGATAAATGTAGAGCACTTTGACTATCACAATACACAGTCACAGAACATTATCACTACAACACAATTCAGATACAATTCCCTTAAGCCATAAAGATTCCTTAATAGCTTCAGTTAATGCAATATATTCAGATTCATTTGTAGATAAAGCAACTATAGATCAGAAACTAGATTTTCAACTAATTGTGCAATCGAACAATCTAAACACAAAACCAGTCAAAGATCTACGTTTATCTATATCAGCAACATAATCAGCATCAACATATCCAACAAGTTCAATATCCTTGCTATCAACTATATTTGCTCCACCATAAACAAGACATAAATCTGTATGACATGCAAGATGCCTCAAAATCCACTTAACAACATTCCAATGTTGTTTACCAGGATTAGCAAGAAATCTACTAACAACACTAAGTGGATGAGCAAGGTCAGGTCTAGTACAAACCATGGCATACATAAGACTCCCAACAGTATTAGCATATGGAATGTCATGCATTTCATCAATATCACTTGGAGTCTTAGGTGAATCATGAACAGATAGTTTAAAGTGCTTGCCAAAAGGAATACTAACCTTCCTACTATCATGCATGTTTAATCTTTTAACTAGTCTTGTTATATATTCACTTTGAGACAAATATAGTTTCTTCTCTTTTCTATCTCTAATAATATCCATTCCTAATATTCTTTTTGCATTGCCTAAGTCTTTCATTTCAAACTCCTTCTTTAAGAGATTCTTTAACTTATTTATTTCATGCATGGTTTTGCAAGCAATCAACATGTCATCAACATATAAAAGCAAGTAAACAATATTCACTTCAGAGATTTGTTTGAAATACACACAACTATCATACTTACTTCTACAAAAGTCAATAGATAGCATATAGGAATCAAACCTTTTATACCATTGACGTGGGGATTGCTTTAAGCCATACAACGATCTCTTAAGAAGACAAACCTTATTTTCTTGTTTGGGAGCTTCAAATCCAGGTGGTTGATCCATGTAAATGGTCTCCTCAAGCTCACCATGCAAGAAAGCGGTCTTTACATCCATCTGCTCTAACTCAAGATCAAAGTGAGCAACAAAGGCAAGCAAAATTCTAATAGAGGTGTGTCTTACAACGGGGGAAAAAACCTCATCATAGTCTATACCCTCCTTTGAGTAAACCCTTTGGCTACTAACCTAGCCTTGAATCTAGGCTTGTTATTTTCTAAAGGGTTCTCTTTGACTTTATAAATCCACTTACAACTCTACGGTTTTTTAGCTTTTAATGGTTTATTAACAAGAACCAAGTTTGATTTTTAATCAAAGAATCATACTCTTCTTTCATTGCGGCCCACCACTTATCTTTATTTTCATTATTTATGGCCTCATTGAAAGTTTGTGGTTCTTGATTAATAAACTCATTAGCTATAACTAGGGCATAGGATATAAGGTCAGCATACCCAAACCTAGTGGGAGCTACAATGGTTCTCCTAACCCTATCCCTAGTTAACTGATAATTTGTTAAGTCTTGACTATCCTCTTCCTCTTCCTCATTAGCAACTTCATGTGTAGGTGATTGATCTAAGGTAGAAGGTGAAACATCATGTTCTACTATTGGCTCATCTACCTGATCACTATGGGAAGTGGAAGGAGGACTAGCTAAAACGGTTTCAGTGGAACTAGGTGGACTTTTAGGAATAGACTCGGTCTTTTCTTCTACATACCCCATTTTCTCTTCATTAAAGACAACATCTTTACTTATTAGGATTTTTGGTGAATTTGGGTCTAGACACCATAGTTTATATCCCTTGACACCCTCGGGATATCCTAGGAAAACACATTTCTTAGCCCTTGGGTCTAGCTTTCCCTCTTTTGAATGAGCATAAGCTAAACACCCAAAGACTTTCATGTGTGATAGATCAGGGGGACTACCTTGCCAAAGCTCTTGAGGCGTTTTTAAATCTATGGCAGTAGATGGGCTCCTATTAATTATATAACATGCTGTTGCAACAGCTTCCCCCCAAAAACTTTGAGGAAGTTGTGAATCAGATAACATGCACCTAACTCTTTCCATAAGGGTTCTATTCATTCTCTCAGTGGCCCCATTTTGTTGTGGCGTCCCTACAACAGTCAAGTGACTTGCTATGCCTTTAGACTTACAAAAGTTTCTAAACTCATGGTTACAAAACTCTAGCCCATTGTCACCCTAAGTTTCTTAACTCTAAGGCCAGTTTGGTTTTCAACATAGGTTACCCATTCAACAAATTTATTAAAAGTATCAGATTTATTTTTCAGAAGATAAACCCAAACTTTTCTAGTACAATCATCAATAATGGATAAGAAATATCTAGCCCCACCATTTGTGACAACATTAGATGGGCCCCATAAGTCAACATGCACATATTCTAGTTTTTATTAGCGAGTGACCACCCTTTCCAAATTTTACTTTTTACTTTTACCATAAACACAATGCTCACACATATCTAGGTCCACATTTTTTATGTTAGGAATTACTTGTTGTTTTATTAACTCCCTAATTCCTTGCTCACTCATGTGGCCTAAGCGTTTATGCCAAAGGGTAATTTTGGAATTGTCACTTTCTTTAACTATATCACTTGACCCTACGACCGTCGAACCCTCTAAAAAGTATAAGGTATCCTTAAGAAGCCCTTTCATTGCAACTAAGATGCCCTTCATGACTTTTAGAACACCACCCTCTAACTTAATGGTGTACCCTTGCTTATCTAACATGCTAAGGGATATTAGGTTTCTTTTAACTTCAGGTACGTACCTAACTCCAGTTAGAAACCTAATATTTCCGTCATGAAGCCTAAGGCGTACTATTCCTTGACCTTCTACACTACAAAAGTGTCGGTTCCCTAACATGACTTTACCTCCCAAACCGATTTGGAAGTCTTCTAGCCATTCTCTATTAGGGGTCATATGGAAAGAACAACCTGAATCTAGGATCCAAGTGTCATCCTCTCTAGTGTTACTAACCATAAGAGAGTGGTTATACTCTTCACTAAGGTTTACTACACTAGACTCTTCTTTCCCTTTACCCGACGACTTTTTATTCCTAAGGTCAGGACAAAACCTTCTAATGTGGCCTTCTTTTTGACAATGATAACACCTCCTATTACTAGCCCCCTTAGACTTTGATCTACCCCTACTCTTGCTTCTATGCTTTTTTCTATTCTCTGATCTCTCTCTAACGTACAAAGTCTCACTATTAGACTTCTTGGTTTCTTTTAATTCTTGTTCTTTTACTCTAATGGCATTTAAAACAATTTCAGTGGACAAAGTATCCCTACCAAACTTCATAGCAGATTTCACATCATTATAAGATTCAGGCAAAGAATTTATCAGAACTACAACATGATTTTCATCAGAAAAGATTTCACCTATATTTTCTATTTCAGAAACTACTCTATGGAATTCATCTAGGTTATCTTTCATGCTTTTACTAGAGTCCATTTTAAAACTAAAGAACTTAGATTTTAAAAATATTTTCTTGAAATTGATGCTACTTGGTAGGTAGATTCTAATTTTGTCCAGAGTTTAACAACGGTATCTTCACTACGCATTTGTCTTATAATTGTATCAGAC
Organism: Trichosanthes cucumerina; assembly: GCA_036507285.1. Lineage (NCBI taxonomy): Eukaryota > Viridiplantae > Streptophyta > Magnoliopsida > Cucurbitales > Cucurbitaceae > Trichosanthes > Trichosanthes cucumerina. Next base: position 10,520,163 of record CM071836.1, on the reverse strand, counting down.
AAATAAAGGATTATAAGGCTGTGAGCTACCTTATTTATCTCTTTCTGTTGGTCCGCTGTTATGCTGTCCGGAACTTCCTTAGCCTCCAAAAGTGCGTAATCGACCTTTTGTTGACGAAGGATGGCCAACATTTTGATCTTCCATAGACCAAAATCTCCTTTTCCATCAAACCGCTCCACCTCGAACTTGGTTCTCATCCTGAAAAATGAGAAACAAAATTGGACAGCAAACTTTTCTTGAAATAAAAAAAAATCAGAATTAAAGAATACTAACAACTTAAAGATTCTTTAAATCCAAAGATTTTATTCAACAAACTAAATTTTAATTCAAGAAAGAATGTCTCAAAAAACAAGGATTAAAAAGCTCTGATACCAAAATGTTATTATATGCCAAGATCCAAATCCTATGTCTAACCAATTTTAGACAAGTTTGAGGTGTTTACAACAAGTTTAGAAGCGATTTTATTACAATTTATGGGTTGGACAGAATGTAATTAAATGCAGAAACAGTAAAGAACAATCAGAGAACACCAATATTTATAGTGGTTCGGTCATAAAATGACCTACTCCACTTGCAAAGGTGTTTTAAGCCTTTGCTAGACAGTTTATTAGAGATATACGGGAGTATACAGAGAACTTACAGCAGGACATCTAAAGATACATTTAACATTTAGGATTTAACAAGATTCCAAGATTTATGCCCAAAGAGAGACTACAACTAATCTTTATTCCAGATTGAGAGTCTAACAACCTTTGGGATTAAATGTAACGCCCCAGGCCCAGGATCTCCTGGGACCTGACTGCGTCACTATATCATCCATGACTACTTGTAAGAGTGAAGACACTATCCCCACAAACCAACACGGGGTCCTTTCAAAGATGCTTTGTCCTCACTCACATGCTCCCTAGAAAAATTCCTGCGAGGTCACCCAACATAGAATTGCTCCAAGCCAAGCACGCTTAATCGTGGAGTTCCTATGATTGAGCCACCGGTGCGGAAGGTGCACCTTGTTGGTATAGGTAGTAGCTATCAATTCTTTTAAGCCTTTCTCAATCAGATTTCATATCCTCATGGTCACTCACATGTACCCCTTTTCCTCGGGCACCATGCTTCCATATCCTCAAGATCCTCTCATTCGGATGTGGACTCGGTTTATTCATGTACCCTCTTCCTCAAGGTCACATGCCCACTGACTTCGCCTTGGTTCGTCCCGAACCACATCTTACTTCGGGAGAGGTTTCGCTCGATACCATTTATTTAACGCCCCTGGCCCGGGATCTCCCGGGACCCGGCTGCGCCACTATATCATCCATGACTACTTGTAAGAGTGAAGACACTATCCCCACAAACCAACACGGGGTCCTTTCAAAGATGCTTTGTCCTCACTCACATGCTCCTAGAAAAATTTCCAGAGGTCACCCAACATAGAATTGCTCCAAGCCAAGCACGCTTAATCGTGGAGTTCTATGATTGAGCCACCGAAAAGGAAGGTGCACCTTGTTGGTATAGGTAGTAGCTATCAATTCTTTTAAGCCTTTCTCAATCAGTATTTCCATATCCTCATGGTCACTCACATGTACCCCTTTTCCTCGGGCACCATGCTTCCATATCCTCAGGATCCCTCTCATTCAGATGTGGACTCGGTTCATTCATGTACCCCTCTTCCTCGGGCGTCACATTAAATCTTGAATCTAAACTAAAAGGAAAGAAAAAAGGAGAGATACAACCTTTGGAGAGGATCTCATAAACAAAGGTTGAAAGAAGGTTGAGTCTCACGCCTCTTGTACAACAACCAAGCCGAACGATCTACTCCGCAAAGAACTCCACGGCAATGATCCACCTCCTCTTGCGAACTGCAACCCACGGTGGACGGCAGATTTCGGCTATAAGGACGGAGCTCCCTCGATATCTTTCTCACGGTTGAAAAACCATGGCATTTTCCAGACTTCTCTCTCTCTGTCGAAGAAACCCCCTGTTTTTCAGCCTTCTATCGAGCCTCCAACCCTTTCTTTCTCTCTCTCTTCTTTTCTCTCTTAAACAAGAATAAACCCTAATCTTAATAATAGACCCAATACACACTTTTTCTTCCTCCTTCACTTAAGGCCCACACCTTCTTTTATAATAACAAAAGGGAACAAATGGGTTTAGGTAATAGGAGATCAAGAAAGGTAAATTTTGGGCTCCTCCAACTTTGGGCCCAACCTTAACAATGGGTCTTTAAACTTAAGAGCTAAAACAAAGGTCCAAACCATTTTAGATTAACTTAAAAAACATTATAAAATTAATTAGTTTATGATAGGTTGAAACCAAAAAATATAACACATTATATTATGTATATCTCATATGTGAATTACTAATATACTTTTGATAAACTTCATATAAGTATATTAGCAGCATGTCAAATTATATACTTTATATTAGATATATCATTATTAATTATATCAACGATATATTATTGATAAACTACTGAAAAACGCGTGAAAAATAAATTGTATCAGCAGCGTATAAGTGTTATACTCAATGTATATATATTATATGTGACTATAATCATATACTCTTGAGCTAACTATATATATATATATAAAAGAATCAAATTGGTAAGAGATTTTGTATATCTTTCTATAATCTACATATTTTATATTAAATATATAAATAATTAGTATACAAATAATAATGTGATCTCTCATTTCTTTATCCTTTTAACGTTTGACTTTGTTTATTGTTGTTTTGGAAACTTACTCTACCTATGCTATCTAGATTTTTTTTTTTTTTTTGAATTATAACTTCTGCTACCTAGATTAATCTAAAAAATTTAAAATTTCTTTCAATTTATATTTATTTTGACTTTCACGACAATTTTAGCAAATAAATTAAATGGTAAAAAATAGGGTTATGCAACATGTTCATGATATGAATTAAGGGGAAATATTAGAAATAACCAAAAACAATTCATAATTTTAACAAATAGCCATATTTTGTGGGGTTTTAATTATGCCAAACATGATATGCACATGTTCCAGCGTCCACTTTTAATTCTGGATTTGTCCTTTCCAATTTTTCATTTTTTTAAAATAATATGATTCTCTCTCCTACATTTTTTAAAATGTATATAATATCTTTTTAAAAGATCATTATTGTCATTGTTTTAACATATTTAAAATCATTTAGATTTTGATTCTATTGTTTGAATTCTTCTCTCATATTTTTTCGATTATATACCTAAGATGAACGTTATCGATTATGTTCTTCTATCTTCTTCCTTTTTGTTTTGATTTCTACACTTTCGGTCTCTTCCTTGATGGTTTGATGAACAATATCTTTATTTTCGGTTGGTGCCTGCTGATTAGTTTCGTAATTCATCTGTTGTTCCACCTTCTTCCTTTTTTATTTGATTTCTACATTTTCGTTTTCTTCCTTAATTGATTTACGATTAGTATCTTTATTTTTTGTTCTTGTTTGGTGATTAGTTCCATAATTCCTATCTCGAGTTGTTACTTCATACTTTTAGCTTTGTTTTTCATTTTTCATTGTTTTTTATTCTTATTTTGTCTTCTTTTCACTCTTTTTCATTTTGTAGATTGTAACTTATTTTTTATAGGTTCCTATATTGTCGTTACTATCTCTAAGTATATTGCATGATGGGATTCAGAATGAATCCAACCAATACAAGAATGTTAAAGTTTCGTGTGTGCTCGTTCCTTTGGATTCTAATTTTACCAAGTTTTTCGATTCCATTCATAGCAAACTCCACTTTTTGAATAATCAAATTATTACTTGGTTGACTCTTTACAGGGATTGTTCTAATAAATCTAGTGTAATTAGAATTACCAATGATAGGGACGTTATGTGGGTTCTCTCTACCATAGCTGATGATGTATCTAATAATGTTCATGTTGTGTTGATTATTCAGAAGTGGTTGAATTTGATTGTTCCACGACTATCAAATATGTATCATATCAACAAGAATGATGTTGATTTTAATTTTATCGAATTTATTGACATTGATCCTTTTTCGTTTGATTTTTCTATTAAGGAAAACTTTGTATTTGAAAGTAAAGATGATTTGAAAAAAACTATTTACTTCATTGCGTTGAAAAATAGTTTTGAATTTAAGACCATCAAATCACACGGTAAATCACTTGTTCTTCATTGAAATTTCGGTGCGAGCGGTGCAACATGAAATGACACCTTAGTAGAGTTAGGGTGTCACTCCAGGTTGCACCGTGTCACAATCATACTAGAAGAGCGTATGTTTGTGAACCTCACAGTGACAAGTCGTGCCATGATGCGATCGAGGAGGACGGTGCATCATCTAACACACCAAGATAGGTGGGCTCGAAGGCATGTGAGACTGGGGCCAACCGTGTCGTCGGAGGGGTCGATGTATGGGCGTATGACTCCTCGCCAAAATGACGTGTAAGGGAGGAAGACCCAATATTTCACATAATATACTATAGGGGGTACCATGGTGTCGACTCTCCACCACCCCTGGGCTTGTGGGCCTAAGTGAGTCACCCCGTGGCACGTTCGCGTGTCATGGCTGGGGCGAGCGTCACAAGAAGAAGTTTCTTGGGCGTTTCCTTTGTAACGGACTTTCAAGGGACAGTGTCGGACGGCACAGGTGTGCCGACATTGCGCCCCTTCCCATGGGCTGGAGGTTCCGATATAGGGCCCGTTAGCGGCCAGCGATCCGAGATTGTCCCGTCAAAGCCAACTCATGGGAAAGGCAAGTGCAAGCACACGGACGGGCGACGTGTGCGACCAAGTTACATTCCGCTGCTTATTTACTTGATGCTTGGTTGAGGACTGAAGAACCTCGCCTAAAGGCCCGACAAAGCCACCCTGGCGTTGCGATCATAACAATGGGGCGGGTTTCCTCTTAAGGCTGCCATGTTCGACGGATGAATCATGGCGCCGCACGGTCCGAGAGGTACGACCGTGACACGTGGTATCAGAGCCAACCTTTGTGCGCGCAGTCGGACAAGAGTCGAATGGGGTCCGTTGTGACAATGAATGTGACTTTCGTGGGTTGAAACCAGTTGGGTGGCTTCGTACAAATCAAGACCGTGTTGACATTGACTTTCGAGGCAGTACCTGGGCAATGTTTAAGCACTTACACTTTCGAGGAAGGACCTGGGTGAAGTGTTGGTCGCCGGTAGCCATTTTCGAGGAAGAACACACAGGTGGTATCGGTTAAAAGACACGGACGAGTCGGAAAATCACTTTCGAGGAAGTACACAGGTGATGTTTGTTCGAGTTGCACAAATCGATGTTTTGTGAATCGAGTTAGCGTTAGCAAGAGAAATCATATGTTAAGCAAGTATGGGCAAGAGTTTGGCGTATGAGGACAATGTTGGCGTTGGCTCAGTTCGAGAGAGTTGTCCAAACGAGACGCGACTTCCACATGATGCCCAAGAGGGGCAGTTGATCGATTGGCATGTTTGCCAACGAGTTGTCTTGCGCGGTGGTGCGGATTGAAGCGCCGATGTGCGCAAGTTGAGCGATTGGCGTCGAAAGCCAACGAAGCGAAGTTGTGCGGGCGGTGGTGCCCGATCGAAGCGCCAAGATTGCGCGCAACCGCTTGCGGTGTGGCCGGAGTGCCACTATGAAAGTACTTTGGCGCAGTGAGCACATTGTGAAGCCAGCCGAGGCGTCAGATTGTGTTGCCACCACGGTGTGGCTTGTTGCGATTAGTTGGCGATAGAGTGCCAACGGCGGGAAAAGCTTTCCGACTTTCTTTGAAGCGATCGCCGAGAACATACGTGCGTTACGCCAAGATGGCCGAGTTGGGACAGTTCCCGTGATCGGCGAGTGAATGCCTAGGTTTGGTACCATGGTTCGTCGGTGAGTCCCGGCCGAAGCCCCAAGAGTCGGGCGAAGAGAGTGCCCCATGAAGGATAGCCCACCAACGATGGTAGCGATTTGTGAATTGCCGTATCCGTCAAAGCGCAAACGTTCAAGCAAGTCCGTTAGCGATTAGACGGCATCGGTCGATCTGCGAATTCAAGTGGGGAGAGTGTTATAATCCATGATTTGGATTGAACCCCGAGTATGTCATCGAGGACGATGACGAGATTAAGTGGGGAGAATGTCACAATCATACTAGAAGAGCGTATGTTTGTGAACCTCACGGTGATAAGTAGTGCCATGATGCGATCGAGGAGGGCGGTGCATCATCTAACACACCAAGATAGGTGGGCTCGAAGGCATGTGAGATCGGGCCAACCGTGTCGTCGAGAGGTCGATGTATGGGCGTATGACTCCTCGCCAAAATGACGTGCAAGGGAGGAAGACCCAATATTTCACATAATATACTATAGGGGTACCATGGTGTCGACTCTCCACCACCCCAGGCTTGTGGGCCTAAGTGAGTCACCCCGTGGCACGCTCGCGTGTCATGGTTTTGGGCGAGGCGTCACAAGAAGAAGTTTCTTGGCGTTTCCTTTGTAACGGTTTTTCAAGGGATAAGGTGTCGGGCGGCAGCACAGTGTGTGTGACATTGCGCCCCTTCCCATGGGCCGGAGGTTCCGATATAGAGCCCGTTAGCGGCTAGCGATCCGAGATTGTCCCGTCAAAGCCAACTCATGGGAAAGGCAAGTGCAAGCACACGGACGGGCTACGTGTGCGACCAAGTTACATTCCGCTGCTTATTTACTTGATACTTGGTTGAGGACTGAAGAACCTCGCCTAAAGGCCCGACAAAGCCACAAAGCGTTGCGATCATAACAATGGGGCAGGAGTTCCCCTTAAGGCTGGCCATGTTCGACGGATGAATCATGGCGCCGCACGGTCCGAGAGGTACGACCGTGACACACCGCTCGCGTCGAAATTTCGGCAGCATAACAACATAACAGCGCACTGGGCCTCACATTTCTTCTTATTTTATATATATTCTCATTTTTTTGTGATTAACTAAACTATAATTTTCTCGATTTATTGATATTTAACTATCAATTTAGCAATTAGCATATTGTTTATTATAATTATGGATTTGTAATTGTCTAATATTTTGGGTTTGTTTGATAGACCATCCGAAAATAGAATTTTGAAAACAAATGATTTAATAAAAATAAAGTTGTATTTCATGTTTTCAAATAGAAAAAACTTGAGTGCAACAACACTTCAACACAATAGAAAAAATTGGGTTTTTTTCCTTGTACAATACATGGGTGTAGACCTACAAATTTAGAAATTGGATTATAAGTTAAACAATTGTTCAAAATGTATCTATAATATCTTTATAAACCATGAAATGGTTGTAGTTGCAAAATTAAATATTAAGTTGAATATAAACTATTATTAATTAATTTATGAACATTTATTTTTTTTATAGATTTTGTAAAACTATTATTTTATGATATCTTATAATTTATAATATATTATCTTATACATATTTTAATTTAATAAATTAAATTTAGTTTATAATGAAATACTATATTTATTAAAGTTTTATTTTTTAAATTTAATTCTACATTTTAAATTTCAACTTCAAAATCTGGATACAATAAAATCAAAAAATAAAATGTTGTTTTTAGAATTTTCACTATTTAGATCACAAAATATTACAAAGTGGGTCGTATCAGTAGTGTTACCAAGATAAGACATCGAATCTTTATACATATATTATGACTCTTTATGTTGTTTCTTGAACATAATCCTCTGGTATGTTAACCACATATTCTTCGAGATGACACTAATAACCTTCAATTTTTTATGTAATGGATAATATTATATTTCAAATAAATAATAAAAATATTATTAATTATTAAATAAATCATTAATTACGAGGCATTAAGACATAAATCTCACGGTTCATATAAATGATCTTTTAACAAATTGACAACAAAATAATAGCAAGGATTAGAATGATTTTTTTTTTTGTTAAATTCATGTACTAAAATAGAATAAACTCAAATGCTTAAAGAGAAAAATTATAGTTTCGTGAAGTACGTGTTGGGGCTAAGAACTTCTTGATCTGATTGGTCTTAACTATAATTTTTTCGTTCTTGTGTTTTTGGTTTTTGGTTTTTGTTTTTGTGTTTTTTTTTTTTTTAGGAAAACTAAAGTATTGTTGTATGTGATTCTTTATTTAAAAGCTATTTTTGACATTAAAATCTATTTAAGAGGATGAATACAAGCAAGTAGATCTAAAGTAGATCTAAAAATTTAACACATATAAATCAAATTGAAAATAGAAATTAAGCTTACAATTTGTACACCAATCAAAAAATATATAAAAACATAAATATGTACATATCCACATAGTTTGTTGCTAAGATGGGCCTTTTGAAGGATCAGAGGAAGAGCAGAGAAGTTGGGTGTCTTCTTGTTGATTTGTGAGGATGAAAAAAGGTTGGACTAGGCCGCACTAAATTGGATTAGATTTGGGTCTTGGACCCATTTTAAGATGGGCCACAAATTTGCATTGTTCTTTGAGAAATTGAAGGTTGGTTAACAACGAAAATGTTTATTTTTTCTTTTATAATTAGGTCTATTTTCTAATTTTTAGAATAACAAACAATTTTTCAAAGACTAAAATACCCTTTAACAAAAATATTTAGGGGACATTTGGCGCGCAAAGTTGAGTTGTCTTGGGTAGAGTTAGCTTGTCAATGAGTTCAAAAGTCTATATTTGGGGTGTAGAGTTGAGTTGGGTTGAGTTAGAAAATCTGTGTTTGAGGTGCAGAGTTGAATTGTATCTGATGAAGTTTTTTCTAATATGGAGTAGACTGATTTTTAGTTGACTATTTTTTTTTAATTTTTTCAATCATTCATCTAGAAATACTTTTTTTTCTTCATATTTGCAATATTTAATTCATATGTCTACAACAATATATATATATATATATATATTTCAACATTGATTTTTTTTTTCAAAATATAGGCAATATTGTTACCTCTTTTTGATATACATTAAAATTCTTTCAATTTATAGAAATCACATATTTTTAGTACACATCGAACTTAATTCAATTGATAGAAATCAAATGTTGTATTCTTTATAACAACAAAATAACAATTGATGATCGAAAAAAAGACAATGTATCATTATTTTTTCTTTAAATACAAATTAAATTTCTATTAAAATAGAGAAATCTAAGGTTTTATTATCTAAAGATATATTGAATTTCTTTGAAACCTACAAATGAGGAACTGATCATGACATTTTTTAAGTACTAATAGGGTCGTTTGTTTTAAAATACAATGACCGTTACGTTTTTTTAAAGGAACATTGTTTGTTTACGTTTGTTAAATCACATGAAAATGATAATAAAAAGATGATATATTTCAACATTAATGTCATGTGAAAGTGAAATATTCACAAAATATTAGCAGGTTATCAAGGACTTATTTACATGATTCACAAAACATAATTATGGTATCAAGGACCTATTTACATGATTCACAAACATTAATTATAGTTCACAAAATATAAGTAATGACCAACAATGAGTCGAGCTTCTATGTCCTAAGAAAGATTGATGGAGAAGAGAGTAACACAAACTAAGTACATATGCATTTCATATTATTTTGAACCATGAGAATCTCGTTGGTCGCTGGAAATTATTGTTGGTAATACTCGTCGGAGAAGATACTATTGGTTGAAAGATAAGATCATCAACGATTGTTGTAAATCGTCAGACAAGGTTATCGACATTGTCGTCAATTGCCTCATATGGTCGTCGATAGTGAAGGTCACCCGATAGTGGTCGCCGGAGAAGGTCATCAGAGGTGGTTGTCTGTTGCTGAAGATGGTTGTCGATCGTTGGAGATGGTCATCGATCGCAAGAGATGGTCATCAAAGGTAGTTTTTAGCTGTCGGAGATGGTCATTGATTGCCAGAGATAATCATCGGAGGTGGTTTTCGATCGGTTACCAAAGAAGGTTATCGATTTTAGAAGAGGTTTTTGGTCGCCAAAGATGATCACTGATCGCCGAAAATAGTCGTTGGAGGTAGTTTTTCGATCGCCGGAGATGGTCACTGATCGCAGAAATGATCTTTGGAGGTAGTTTTCGATCGTCGGAGATGCTCACCGTCGATGGAGATGGTCGGAGAAGGAGGTTTTCGATCGTCGGACATGGCCACCGATTGCTGGAAATGGTCATCGGAGGTTGTTTTCGATCGTCGGAGATAGTCGTCGTCAGAAGTTTTCGATCGCCTGAGGTGGTTATAGATCGCTGGTGGTGGTCGTCGATTGTTGGAAAAGTGATGATAAAATATGTTAATAAGATTACTGTACAAGCCGGCGAAGTTAATATCTTAAGTCGGCAGAGTTGAGTTGAGTTAATTTATCCATGAGCCAAAGGCTGAGTTGGGTTTAAAACTCAACCCAACTCAACTCAGGGAGCCAAACACCCCCTTAATAAGACGGTTATTGTCCACCACCATGTTCCTATTTTAAGGTAATTAAGTTTCTATTGACCTAAAATAATATTCAAATAACTAAAATAAAATTTGAAATAGAAGGAAATGATTTTAAATTCAAGAATTTTAAAACATTGAATGATTTCAAATTCCTATTTGCGTTTGGAATCAAATTGAATTGAAATCGTTGAAATTAGAATTTAGGGACAATTTGTCAAATAACAAATGGGCCTAAAATATTACAAATATAGCAAAATATTAAACTATTTTGATATATGACAGTTTTTCATTTAAAATACTAAAAAGCTCATGCACCTTTCTTTAGTCCAAATAAAAATTGTGATTTATCTTCCTTCATTTCTTCCTCAAACTATCTTTGATTTTTTTTTTAATTCTTCTTCCTTTCTCCAATGTTCAGTCTATCGACTAAACACTCTAGCTTAGTCAATGTCCAATGCTCAAATTTTTCTACAGTGATTGGAGTCTATCAGTGATATAAGTTTATCACTATCACTCATAGACTTCTATATGTATTGTTTCCCTCTTCTGGTTGAGGTTTACCACTATCACCGATAGACTTCTATATGTGTTGTTTCTTTCTTCTTATTGAAGTTTATTATTGATATACTTCTATCACTATCATTGAGAGTAGTATGTGATTGAAGTCTATTGCTGATAGAAGCGTATATGTTAATGCTAACATCTGTCCCTTGTGAACTACTAGAATTTTTAAATCTTGAATCAACTAAGGTTAATATAGGTTAATTTTCATCTTGAATAAGCTAGAGTGTGTGATTGAAATCTATCACTATCTTATCATGTCTATCATTAAGATGTTTATTTCATATGTCCTTGTGATGAGAGTCTATCAGTAATAGAAGTCTATCATTGACATACTCCTGACTATAATAAAAGTCTATCAGCATACTAACCCAAGCATTACTTTAGTTTTACAATCTATTAGAGTCTATCACTGCTAAAGAGTGTCTATCAGTAACAGAAGTCTATCACTGATAGACTCCTAACCTTTATAAAAATATATCAGTCTATTTCATGTATTACATTCTATCACAGTCTATCACTAATAGAATCCTAACGATGATAAAAGCCTATCAGCCTACTCAAGCCTTGCTTTGGTATTGTATTATACCACATTCAATAAATCATAAACTTCTAATTGTGATAAAAATCTATTAGTGATAAAAGTTTATCACTAATACACTCTAAACTATGATAAGAGTCTATTAGCATGACTTCAATCCTTGTGATAGAGTTCTAATTGTGATAAAAATCTATCACAGATAAAAGTCTATCACAGATAGATTCCTAACTATGATAAAAGTCTATTAGGCTTCAATCAAGGGTAAAATGAAAATTTAAAAACTTTATTTAAAATATTTGTCATACTTACAATTTCTTTTAAAAAAAAATTGTTATATTTGCAAATAAGAACACATATTTAGCTACCCATGAAAATTTTCCTAAAATTTATTGTTTGGAGATGTTTACAAGAAATGAAAAGAAAATATAACATTTTACTATAAATGCTCTTATGGATTTTGTAGGGTATTATTTTAATTAATAACTAAATATTTTAATATCAAATAATATCAAGTATATATCATCATGAAAACATATGAATAATCAAAACAAATCAACTTATTAAATTAAACGTTATCACTATTGATAAAAATGAAAATTAAAAAAAAAACAAATATCTTAATTTAAATGAAAAAAATTGTACCTAACCAAATCTATCATAAGAGTTTTGATTTGATCTTTTGTCTCGCTAGGGAGGGAAAAAAAACAAAAGTATCTTTTTTTTTTCTTTTTTTTTTGTTTTGTTGATTTCTTCTTCTACAAAGCGACAACCTAGGTAATGAATGGTTGATCGTTGCCACACTATATCACACTGCATTTTTTAATTTCTGTTTGTAACTCTCTCGGTGCATCCAATATAATACCACCTTTCAATATGACCATATTTCTCCAATATATCTTTTTCAAAATTTTATTTGTAACTCTTTCAATTGCTTCAAATATATAATACCACCATCGCTCATGACTATATTTCTCAAACGGCCAAATTGTCTATGAAGAATGAGATTTAAAGTGCCAATAAAACCATAACTCAACTAGTATCAAGTAAGATTTATGACCAAGAGGTCATGATTTCGAATCTCCTACCCCAAATGTTGATGTAATAAAAAAAAATCAGATTTAAAGTTTTGTTAAATATGTATGTTTGGTGAAATATATTTTGAAAATGTTATAAGATTTGAGATCAAAATCTATGAAGATTTGTTTTGTATTGTAATAATACAAAATCTAGGGCAAGATGGAAAATTAGGATAATCGAAATTATGGATCGATACGGTAATTAGCACTTTTTTATTTTGTAACATTATGTGTAACGCCCCAGAAATTCAAGTACCTTTTAATTTGTGACTAGGGTTAATTTATTGGAGATTAAATTAATTGGGCTTTGGGGCTTTATAATTTAAATTAGTGTTATGCAATTGAAAACTTGGTTTAATTAAAAGTCTTTTTAGACATCAAAGTAAGCCCAATGGCATTATAGTGGTTAGTAGATGAATGGAAGGGCAGTCTTGTAATTTTAATAAAAAGGAGAATTAGGGTTTTACACTTAAGAATCACAATTTTCGAGGACCCTTCACCATCTCCTTCCTCCTTCTCGTTAGCACGCGACGACCCAAAGGCCTTGCCGGATTTCGATCGGCCACCACTCTGGCGTTTGGCGTCCACGCAGCGCGGACCTGCCGGAGACTTCATCGTCGTGAATCCCTGTACGTGTTGGAGGAATCGCGAAAACGCCGGTCTGCAACCATTGTTGCCGTGAAGTCGAGCCCAACGCCGCAAGCCGCTCGCCGCGAAGAAGTCGCCGTCGACTCGCTCTCTACAACCGTCGCCCGCCAGTGTCTGAACGACTGCACTCGTTGTCGGAGTTAAGACGTCTTCCCCATCGGAGTCGCAAGCCACGAAGCGAGCAAAGCGAGTTGTTGAGGTCGTCGGAAGTCGAACGGTTGGTCGCCGGTCTGATTTTGGTTCGGGTTTTTGAGGGAGTTTCCGATCGGTTTTCGAAATTATAGGACCGGTTCTGAATAGATCGGCTCACGGGCTTTGCAGATCTGGCCTCTACGCTCGAGAGGCGCCTCCACGCCGCCGCCGCCGTCCGATCACGCCGCGTCCGGGCCGGCTGCCATGCCGTCGCCGCCACCGCACGCGCGCACGAGAGTCCGCCTACCCGATCAATTTCGTTTCCCGAGTTCGTTTTAAGCGTCCGTTTGTGGTAACTCAACCTAACTATGATTGGATTCAAAATAAGTTTATAATTATGAAATTTAATTAAGGAATTGATGAATTTGATTTAGGGGATTCGACTATCGAGCTCGACTAAGCGAAACCTTGAGTTAAAAACGGAATGTAAGGAGCTCCGAGCTAAGGTAAGGGACCTTGTGCCGAATCTTTTTAAATGGGATTAAAGAAAACGAATTTCAATATTTTATGTGAAATTAGTACGATATTTTACTTAAAAGATCTAATGATTTTACACGAGAATATTCCAAGATTTTATGTGAGAATGCCTTGATATTCTATGTGAAGATATCTCAATATTTTATGAGAGTATAATCTAGTATTTTATGCGAGAATATCTTTGTATTTTATGTAAGAATATTCCAGATTACATGTGAGGATATTACATGATTATCTATGAGAATATTGCATGATTATATACGTGAGTATTACACCTATCCGATGTGGAAAGTCATGGTTTGCATATCAATGATAATGGTTGTGGCATGTACACTATATTTATGTTGAATGATGGGACCTCATGCATGTTATGTATGTCATGAAATGATTTGATGAAAAATGTGGACATTGGTCTCCTGAGTGCATTATGTGCATGGTCAAACATGCATTAGAGACCCTATGGGTCAAATTACAGTGGGTCCGTGAGGACTCAATCTATACAGTGGTGCAGTGGGGACTCAAACCATACAGTGTCAGCAGAGGGACTCAAATTATTACAGTGTCCATGAGGACTCAAAATGAAATGACTCGGGATGACCAATCGGCCACTTAAATAAAAAGGAAGTCATGGATTAAAGACTGATATATGAGAAAGTTTTAGGTCCCGCATATGTACATTTCGAACAAGTTTAAAAGTCATGATTGTATGTGTATGCATATCCCAAACCTCGGTAGCGAGGTCACTTACTGGGTATTGTTTTACAATACTCACCCTTTCTTTTAAAAAAAAATGTTTTTCAGGTAAGGCTAAGGGCGTGCGGGGCGAGTGACGGAGGCGCGTTGCTAGAACCATGGGAATAGACATGTTTTCCGCACATTTTTTTTATAACCGATATTGTCCTTTTATGTTTTCGAAGTTTAAATTTACTTTACAGATTTCAAATAGGCCATGTTTAAACTGCTCCTTTTATCTGCTTTGAATGTTTTTCTTGGGATCCCTAAAGACAAATTATTTTCACTTTGGAGATTTAAAGATCGTTTTATCTCTTTTGGCCTATAAATGCATGCATGTGTAGTAATGTCCCTAAGAGTTTAGTCATAGAAAAGTAGGGGCATTACAGTTGGTATCAGAGCCCTAGGTTTTAAGGGTTACGTAGACTTGCTTACTGAGAGTAAGCACAGAGTAGTTCCATGGTTGAACAACGCGTTAGGTCACCGCTGTGTATGCCTTCTCAATTAAAAGTTTTATTGTTCATGAAAAGAAAATTTAGTATTCTATGTAAAGATACTTTTATATAAAAATCAAGTTTGATGAATTTCCAAACTAAGAAAGAATGAGAATGTATGAGCTAAACTATATGTCTATGAAAAGGAAATGCATAAATGAAATGCTTATATGTGAATCTATACGCATTATATGTCATAGAGTTGACGTGATCTTACGCCGAAAGGAAAGAGAACACATGTGATCCCTACTATTGATGATAGAAAGGAAAATGTTTTAGTTAAGAATGTTTACGCTAAAAAATGAAGTTTTATAGCCATAAAACACGTGTTGAGGATTATTAAAAGGTCCGCTTTGACCAAGGGAGTAAAGAGTAAGACTTAAGAGGTTAGAGTGTTAAAGGTTGCTAAGAAACTAGATTACTTAAGTATAGCTTTCAATAATAAAAGTTAAGACTACTCATGAGAAGTTCAAAGTTTGAATGTGTTCGGTAAGAGGTTAGTGGTCTCATTCATTCATGCTAGATCAGTTGGATAGAAAGGTATGAGATTTAGTAAACGTACCACTTTGGAGTTTTCGACTTTGTTGGTTCCTGAATAAAGTCCCTCCATCTTCAAGTGATTGCATAACTATAGTATTTAAGGAGTTGAAAAGTAAAGAGAGCAAAAGTGTTTTGAAAATGGGCTCGAGATGTAAAGGGAAAAAATAGATTGTTAATGTTGAGATGAAAATTAGTTTTTCTTTCAAGACACTTGAAACACTTCGTTCTTTTTATACCATTACTCTGAGAGGAAAGCCACAGGGATATACACAATTAATGTGATACTACAGATAGGCATGATACGAAGTTTCAAAAGCGATACCTTAAGCTAAATAAACGTAATAAAGACAAGTATAAAGAAGAAAAGTAAGGAGTTAGGGTTTTAGTTTGAGAACACAAAAGAATTGATTGTCGGGACTCCAGAAACTGGTGCACGATTAGACATTCATATGATCACTAGTGTGTTCACGCTTGTGGAATGTGTATAAGGAACCTTGCCACAAATTTCTACCTGTTGGACTAGATTTACGGTACAACTTGAAAGAGATAACATGAAGTATTAACCTTGAACTATGACGTAGCAAAGTTTCTTTTTCCCCAATCAGAGGGTTAAGGGGAGAGGATTCGGTTAGTAGATGAAAGTGCTTTGAATCTCCTCTTCGTTATGTAGCAGTCAAGCTAAGGAACTCCTTACAATTAGATTAAGTGTCTAGTGGTAGTGGTCGAACGACCATTAGAAACATGAACCTATAAGGTTCCTTTGGTAAAGGCTAGGTTGATGGTTTCTTAAGGGAGGTTTTAGTGAATTTGACATTTTAAGCAAACGAGTACAAATAGTTGAGAAAGTCTTTAATCTTACAAAAAGAAGAAGGCCAAGTTTAAGGAGAGTAAGCACGAGGATCATGCGTTAGTGTTAGATAAGAAAGGTTTTATCTTTTAAAGTTACCCCTAACACAAGAGACAGACTTAAATATGGAATTAAAAGTAGAGAGTAACAGTAATTTCTAATACTCCTTACCGAATGCTCCAGTAAAGTAAAAGAACTCAAGTCATAGGTGCATGACCTTCCATATAAGAGTTAATAGTAGTTTATCGCCATAGGAAGTATTAGGAGGTTGCGTGAAGGGGAAAGGTGTATCCTTATGCTTGTGCATGGGAGGTGAGAAGTGGGAGAAAGTGGTCGCTAGGAATAAATACCTTCGTCCTTGAGTGAATGACCTATTCCACCAGTACGAGGAGCATGGTGTTCCTTAAGGTGATTTTGGAGTCAAGTTAGCGTCTGTCATGAACCAGGGATTTGATATTCCGAGACAACTTTCAAATCACTTTACGAACATCATGAAGATTGTAGAGATTTTACTCAAATGCCCCTAATGTTTATAGGCCTGATGGATTTAGTGCTCAAGAAAAAGGTAAATCATTGTTGGGATAAAGTTGTCGGAGACGTTCTAGTTAAACCAAGCATAAGAAGGGACAGAAATGACAATTCGGAAGGATTGCTTTAGGCATAAGGAGGGAAGAGTAAGTCCTGAGATATGGAAGTAGTCGAAAGGGCACTAAGGAGTTAAGTGCTCAAATAGATTTCAAAAGATGAGCATAAGGAAATTTGTCAAGCTAAGAAAAGACGAGTATGTGACCTCAGGTGAGTGATATTAGAAAGGGAATGTCCGAGTTCAGGATGTAAGGCTTAAAGGAATCTTTGTCAAGATAAGACTCACTTGCGCGTTATAAAAAAAAGAATAGGTTGGGACAAGGGAAGGAAAGGGTAGACACCACGGGGCGAAAGTCTTTCAAGAAACCTTAAACAACTGAGTTCGCGAGTAGAACATTAGCAAAAGAATATTGTAATTCTTGAAAAGTTCAAAGTCTAGAGGTGTTAAATAAAGCATTCGTATTCAAGGTTTGAACGTTAGGGTTTCATGACAAAAGAGTCGGAAAAGTTAAGAAATGTAGTGGATGCCGTTGTAAGGTATCCAACCCTATTGGTGTTAAGAAAATTGCATTATATTCAAGTGATTATTTGAGCAGGATATTCAAGGGAGTGAAGGATAAAGGGAGAATGAGTTTTAAAAGACTAATTTCCTTTTCGCGAGATCGCTTAACATCGAGGTGGTTAACAGTTGAGTTATATTAAGGGGAGTGATATGAATGACTGTTCCGTTGTGCCACAGACTGAGGAAAGATTAAAAGAGATAGAGTATAAGTTATATCTTGAATAACTTGCTTTAAAGGATTCGTGCTAATCCTAGAACCTACAATGAAAATTTTGTCACCTAATGCGATAACCTATAATTGTTTAGGCTCTTAAGCAGGGTAAGTCAAGAGGATTTCATTACATTCTTTTAAAGTTAGTTTAGGGTTGTTGTCGCAGCCTGATTGTTAGATTTTTGTGTCTTTGGAGGATCATCGTTTACGATTAAAGAAATTCAGTTTCACTTATAATTGGTTGTTTAACATTTCTGTGTTTTGTGTGTTTCTGAACCCTGAGTAATCTGAAATGAAGTTTGGAGGCATGATTGGTTGGTTTTCCGATTTTAGAAGTGCATTTTCTACCAAACAGGTGTTAGAGAAAATTTTGGCATGGTTGTAGTTATGCCGTTATGCTGCTGAAATTTTTGGAGCATTTTTGTAATAAAATTGATAAAGTTTTGTGAAACCTTCCATGAGTCACGACAACCAAAGGAGACCTAAGCTTGGGCTACTCCTACCGTGACTGAAGACTTTCAACGAATTTTTGATTGCAATAGAAAGCCCCAAAGTTAACTAAGTATGCGAGTGGGTTTGTTACTACGACGTTTACTAAAAGGTCGTTGAAAGTAGCGAAAGGTTAGCCATTAATGTGAAGAGTCTCGAACAACTGGACAAAGTTGCTAACTTTATCCTTGAAGTCACATCTCGTAGATAGGTGTTAAAGTTATGGGAACGATGGTCAGTCGGAATGATCTAGTCATGTCTTGAAATGAATGCTAGTAGCTGGTGCAACAAACCTTAAAGAGGATTTTGTGACTCAACAACAATGTAATGGTTTTAGCAAAGAACTCCTTTCTAAAGTCACAAAACAGAAGAAACTAACTAAAGGACTAGAGAAGGAAATACGAGCTAAATATCCCGAGTTATCTTAGAATTTGAACCGGGAACTTTCCAAATTTAGAATTCGAGACAAGGGCATTAGTTACGTAGGCCTCAGTAGAAAGGCTCCAGTGATGAGAGCGAGCCCAAGATAAAAGTTATGAGACCGTTGGGTAATAAGTTCATGCTAAGGTGTAATACTTGAGGAACAACTAGAGCAAATTCTTGCACAAGGATCGAAGGCTCGTCGTAACCGAGTGGAGCGGGTGTGAGCAAACTTTCCCCAAAGTATTACAAGATTAGAAACTTTCGAGGACGAAAGTTCTTAAGGAGGGAAGATTGTAACGCCCCAGAAATTCAAGTACCTTTTAATTTGTGACTAGGGTTAATTTATTGGAGATTAAATTAATTGGGCTTTGGGGCTTTATAATTTAAATTAGTGTTATGCAATTGAAAACTTGGTTTAATTAAAAGTCTTTTTAGACATCAAAGTAAGCCCAATGGCATTATAGTGGTTAGTAGATGAATGGAAGGGCAGTCTTGTAATTTTAATAAAAAGGAGAATTAGGGTTTTACACTTAAGAATCACGATTTTCGAGGACCCTTCACCATCTCCTTCCTCCTTCTCGTTAGCACGCGACTGCCCAGTGCCTTGCCGGATTTCGATCGACCACCACTCGGCGTTTAGCGCCCACGCCACGGGCGGCGACCTGCCGGAGACTTCATCGCCGTGAATCCCTGTACGTGTTGGAGGAATCGCGAAAACGCCGGTCTGCAACCATTGTTGCCGTGAAGTCGAGCCCAACGCCGCAAGCCGCTCGCCGCGAAGAAGTCGCCGTCGACTCGCTCTCTACAACCGTCGCCCGCCGGTGTCTGAACGACTGCACTCGTTGTCGGAGTTAAGACGTCTTCCCCATCGGAGTCGCAAGCCACGAAGCCCAGAACAGCAGGTTGAGGTCGTCGGAAGTCGAACGGTTGGTCGCCGGTCTGATTTTGGTTCGGGTTTTTGAGGGAGTTTCCGATCGGTTTTCGAAATTATAGGACCGGTTCTGAATAGATCGGCTCACGGGCTTTGCAGATCTGGCCTCTACGCTCCGAGAGGCGCCCACGCGCGCCGCCATTGTCCCGATCACGCTGCCGCCGTCCCGGCCGGCCCGGTCGCGCCCGCCGTCGGCCCACCCACGCCGCCGCCGCCGCCGAGTCCGCCGGCCCGATCAATTTCGTTTCCCGAGTTCGTTTTAAGCGTCCGTTTGTGGTAACTCAACCTAACTATGATTGGATTCAAAATAAGTTTATAATTATGAAATTTAATTAAGGAATTGATGAATTTGATTTAGGGGATTCGACTATCGAGCTCGACTAAGCGAAACCTTGAGTTAAAAACGGAATGTAAGGAGCTCCGAGCTAAGGTAAGGGACCTTGTGCCGAATCTTTTTAAATGGGATTAAAGAAAACGAATTTCAATATTTTATGTGAAATTAGTACGATATTTTACTTAAAAAGATCTAATGATTTTACACGAGAATATTCCAAGATTTTATGTGAGAATGCCTTGATATTCTATGTGAAGATATCTCAATATTTTATGAGAGTATAATCTAGTATTTTATGCGAGAATATCTTTGTATTTTATGTAAGAATATTCCAGTATTACATGTGAGGATATTACAGTATTATCTATGAGAATATTGCATGATTATATACGTGAGTATTACACCCTATCTGATGTGGAAAGTCATGGTTTGCATATCAATGATAATGGTTGTGGCATGTACACTATAGTTATGTTGAATGATGGGACCTCATGCATGTTATGTATGTCATGAAATGATTTGATGAAAAATGTGGACATTGGTCTCCTGAGTGCATTATATGCATGGTCAAACATGCATTAGAGACCCTATGGGTCAAATTACAGTGGTCCGTGAGGACTCAATCTATACAGAGTCCATGAGGACTCAAACCATACAGAGTGGTCCATGAGGACTCAAATTATTACAGTGGTCCATGAGGACTCAAAATGAAATGACTCGGGATGACCAATCGGCCACTTAAATAAAAAGGAAGTCATGGATTAAAACTCGATTTATATGAGAAAGTTTTAGGTCCCGCATATGTACATTTCGAACAAGTTTAAAAGTCATGATTGTATGTGTATGCATATCCCAAACCTCGGTAGCGAGGTCACTTACTGGGTATTGTTTTACAATACTCACCCTTTCTTTTAAAAAAATGTTTTTCAGGTAAGGCTAAGGACGTGCAGGGCGAGTGACGGAGGCGCGTTGCTAGAACCATGGGAATAGACATGTTTTCCGCACATTTCTTTTATAACTGATGTTGTCCCTTTATGTTTTCGAAGTTTAAATTTACTTTACTGATTTCAAATAGGCCATGTTTAAACTGCTCCTTTTATCTGCTTTGAATGTTTTTCTTGGGATCCCTAAAGACAAATTATTTTCACTTTGGAGATTTAAAGATCGTTTTATCTCTTTTGGCCTATAAATGCATGCATGTGTAGTAATGTCCCTAAGAGTTTAGTCATAGAAAAGTAGGGGCATTACATTATGATTCATCTAGATATTTATTGATTATAATTATAGAAATTACTAATTAATTTACGTATTAATTGAGTGTGTCGAGTCAACTAACATAAAGTATGGACTTATGATTAAAGGTGTTTAAATCCTTCCACTTGTTAACTCTTATATATACACACTTATATATATAATACGGAGGAGGAGATAACAAATTAAAATTTAGACAACTTTTTCACACTAAACAAAGTACACATTTGCTCTTTATATAGAGTTATTACTCAACCTATAAGTCCTAAAAAAATATAACTAAAACTCATTTACAAATAAAACCTAAGAAATAGGATCACTAACAAACCCACTTGTCCACCACTACTAAATTGACGATAATGTTGAAACATATGGTTGTTTTCTTGTCATTTTGAAAAAATGATGAAATTCTCTTTTTCAAAGAGGTTCAATTTCGTACCTGTGATTAAAAAATGTAAACAAACAATGTTTCTTTTCAAAAAAAAAAAGAAAAAAAAAGAAGAATACATAATATTAATGTATTTAAAAAAAAATCACATAATGAAGACCCTATTAGTAATTGAAAAATATCATACTAAGCTCCTTATTTGTAAGTTTCAAAAAAGTTCAATGTATATTTAGAAAATAAAACCTTAGATTTCTATATTTTGATAAAAGTTCAATTTGTTTTTAAAGAAAAAAAAAATACAAATACATTGTCTTCTTTCCATTCATCAATTGTTATTTGTTGTTATAAACAACGCAACATTTGATTTCTATAAATCGAAAGAAGTTCAACTTTTAATGAAAACATGTGATTTCTATAAATTGAAAGAAGTATAATGTATAACAAAAAAAGAAATATACTACACTACCTATAGTTTAGAAAAAATCAATTTTTAAAAAAAGAAAGATAAACAATGATTTTTTTTTTTATAAAAAAGATCAATATTGAAATATATTATTTTTTTAAGTGGACATCTGGATTCATTGTTGCAAAGTTGGAAAAAATATGTTTTTAGATGAATATTGAAAAAAAAAAGTAAAAATAAAGGAAACACAAATAGTCAAATAAAAAATAGTCTACTTCGAGTTACAAAAAACTGCACCAATACTCTTGGCAACTCAATTCAACTTTGCACTTCAAACATGGATTTTCTTCCTCAATTCAACCCAACTTTGCACTCCAAACACAGACTTCTGAACTCACTGACAAACTAATTATGTTCAATTAAACTCAACTCTATACGCCAAACGCCACCTAAAAAAATATATAAGTAAATAACGCATCCAGAATCGAATTCGAGCTTGATGGGAACATAGGTGCACACAAGCATTATGCGAAACAAAATTTTATTCCAACATGAAACACAAAAGACGACATCTGATGTGCTAATTTTTTTCCCCACTTCATTAGTGAAGTCTATGACGTGGCAATTTTGTCTCTTCAAGAGATAATTTCGTTTTACCCTATTTAAAATACTAAGGGGTTGTTTGAGACACAGGTTCGAAATCAGAATCCTGGGAATCAGAAGCCTTGAGGGTTTGTCCTGAGGGATTCTGAAGCCTGTGAAACAAAAAAATGTGTTTGGGGTGCAGTGTTCTGAAGCCTGGGAATCAGAAAGTTGTGTCTTGGGCGCAGTTTTCTGAACTCTAGGTTTGATACAGTTTTGTTTCACATTTTTTCTTTAGCTATTTTATTCCTTTCAAATTTTTGAAATTGATCTTATGTGAATGGTAGAAGTTAATGTCTAACATTGATCAATTTTTTAAGTAACTTTTCCGTGAAGCTTTCAATTTAGGTAGTTGTTGAGGAATAAAAAAAGAGTTTTAAACCTTTAGAACAACTTTTAGCATTTAGACTCTGTAACGCCCCTACTTTTATAACATAAGTTCCTAGGGCATTACTACTCATGCATGACTTTGAGGCCTTAAATAACGGTAAATAGGGAAAACTTGGTGATTAAATTCACTTTATGTTGGGATCCCATAAATATAAAAATATTTAAAAACATAACTAAGTTCGGCCTCTGGTTTCAAACTTCTATAATACATAAGCGGGAAAAGAATAGTTTGTTAAAAATATTATCTAAAACATATGCGTGGAAAACTATGACTTGGTTCCCATGGCTTCTGTAGCCCATCCCCGTCACTTGCCTGGTATGCCCTCGCCTTTACCTGAAAACATTTTAAAAGCGGAGAAAACAAAACAAAGGTAAAGGGGTGAGTATCATAAAAATACCAAGTAAGTGGGGGTCGGGAAATGCAAACACATGCAACATGACTTCTAAACATGACTGTTATTCGTGACCTTTGAAATCATAAAACTTTACGTAGTGGGACCTAAAACGTTCTTTCATAAATCATGACTTTTCTCTTTGGCTAATGCGTGGTCAATTGGGTCAACCTGAGTCTTTTCATATTGAGTCCTCATGCACTTCCCTATAAGATTTGAGTCCTCACGGACCCTATAAGCTTGAGTCCTCACAGACTCTATAAGTTTGACCCATAGGGTCTCGATGCATGTTTTACCATGCATAAATTCTCGTGAGACCAATTGTCACAGCCTACATGACATGTTCATATACATACAATATGCATGAGGTCCCGTTCTTCCAACACATATACATATACATTCAGGATGATGCAACAATCACATAAAACATAAAATCATGGCATAACTTTCATAACTTTAAACTTGGGTCAATCAGTCATAAGTAATAAATACGTTTATAATTTAAGATACATAATTAACACAATGGCATAACTGAAAATCTTAATATGCATAACTATACATAACTGTGTCGAGGCTCGTTTTAAAATACTTTGAAATCATTTCTCATGATTCTTTAAAACCCTTTGAAATATTACTTTTCTAAATTCATGAGCGTAAGTCTTGAAAATTCGCCTTTTTGAAATAAGTTCTCGAATTTCATCTTTTAAAATTAATCTTTCAAGACATCATATTTACTTCCCTTTTTAAGATCATTTGTACAAAACCCCTTACCATAGCTTGGCTTGAAACTCCTAAAATTTCGCTCCTAAATCAAGACTCCTCTCAAACCTACTCGGTACTCGAATTCCTTCAATTCGATACATTTTCCTAGTTAAAACACATAAATAAACTTATATTTTCGAACGCAATAAGAGGTCAATCGAATTACCACTAACGGAGGCTCAAAACCGACTCGAGGGATCAAAACAGGTGGACCGAAAACAGCTCCGGCGAGTGACGGCGCGTGGCCGTGTAACAGACGGCTTTTTTGAAAAAAAAAAAAAAAAAAAAGGGAAATGTTTTCGTTGCAGAAACGAAAACGGGGAGGGCTTCGCCTCCCTCTCCTCTCTCTTCTTGCCATGAGAAAAGCGCCGCCACTGCCGTTTCGACCCACCGCCCACACCCCACTATCCCTCTCCTTTTTCTCCTTCTTCTCCCCTCTCCCTCTCCGAAGCTCTCTCCCTCTCCTCACCGTCTCTCTCTCTCTCTCTCTCTCTCTCTCTCTCTCTCTCTCCTTCACAGAACGCCGCCGGAAAGCTCGCTGCTGCAACTCTACCTAGACGTTGTTCGTCGTAGTTGTTCGGCTCGGGAAGAAGGAACGCCGCACTCGCGCCCGCAACAACCTCGTCCCTCGCCGTCGCCGCCGCGCCGCCGTGTGTCTTGAGATCCACGAGATCTTCCCTTTAGGCCGACCGGTTCGAGCTCTTCCTGACCGGTTTTCGACGAACGGAGTTCGGTTTTGGATAGATCGGGCGCGAGGATTCGGATCTGTCACCCACTCTTCGCCGTCGTCACCCACCTTGCCGCCGCGCCGCCGCCCGTCCGCCGGTCCACGCGCCGCCGCCATTGCACGCGCCGCGAGCCGCGACCGCCCCTTCCGTCCGGTCGCCTCGGTTCGTTCCTTAGCCCGTTTTGGCACTCCGTGGGTGAGTTTTTCGCTCCTCTTAATTAGGTTCGTTGCGTTAGGTTCTACGTGTTTTAGTTATTAATTTGTGTGTGCTATTCGTTAGGGTTTAATTGAAAGTAGAAGAACGTCTGGAGCACGTCGCCTTACCCAAGCCTCCGTCGCGCTTGGACTTTCTGTAAGTAGTCTTTTGGATTGAATTACCCCTAAGTGTAGGGCTTAGGGGCGTCGTTGCTTGTTTACTATTTCGGATAGAACGTGTAACAAACTGGACTTGTAGTAGCATGCTAGGTTGTGGTAAACTCTGCGATACTTGATTTCTGTGATGCTTGTACTTTTGTTGCGAATATGATGAATCAGTGATGTAGTTGTTATCCTTTCGTGCTAAAAGGATTGCCTTCCGTGCTTAGTTGTGATCTTGTTAGAAAAGTTGACCTAAGCTTGTGCTGAGAATGATACTTATGTTAGAGGTACATGTCGTGTTGAACTTGTTGAATATGCTAGAATTGTACGTCTGTTTGTCCCGAGCCTAGTCGTCCCGTGCTTAGTCTGTAGTGACTCGGGAAGTGCCGTTGAGCCTTATGATGGTAGTTAGCACAACTAGCCCTAGTGCAGGCCTAAGTCCTAAGTATCTGTGTAACCCTTAGTAGACTAAGACTAGAGGTTGGCGAGATGTCGATGATGTGCGACTCGGGGGTACGACCCCTGGAGTCAGAGGGGTTGGATAGAGTCCTTCGCCCTAGTGCAGGCCCGGGAATGAGCCCGAGGTCGATTGTGCGCAGTTGTACCGCTTTGATGCTTATGGGATGTGGTGGTCCGCCCCCATCCAGTTGTGCGACTCGGGGTGTGATCCTTAGAGTCAAAGGGGTTGGATAGAGTCTTTCGCCCTAGTGCAGGCCCGAGGATGAGTCTCGTGGCCACGTGCTGCCAACCCAGTCTAGGAGCTAAGGGTAGGACAAAACTGAGAAAAGTGAGCAAGAGTAGGGCCAGGATGCGTGTTGAGGTTGTTTGGCGGGTTAGGTGTCGTGTTAGCTAAGTCTAGGGCCGTTCTTATGTTCTTTATTCTTGGGCGGTGGGGTCACTTCTGCGAGTATTTTTATACTCACCCCCTTCTTTATTTCTTTTTCGTTGCAGGTAAGGCAAACCAGTGAGATGACCACCGATGACGAGACCCCTGCGAGGCTATGGAAGACTTGTAGGATTTAAGGGTTGCGTTAGGAGAAGTTCTTTCGTTTTCTTTCCTTCCGTTGCGTTTTAACTATTTGTTATGTTAATTTTAGATTGTATCGTTCCTGTTTCTCAAATCAAAGCATGTTCTGTTTTTATCTTTCGTATTCAAAACATGTTTTGCTGTTTGAGATTTCTGTTAACTCCGAAGGGACTGGAGCCCAACCTATTGTTGTTCTGTGTAGTTTGGTGGAGGCTGGGTACCCTCGTGAGTCTTTGAAGTGTTCTCGTTAGGTTCATGCACTTGTAGAATTTTTTTCGGTTTGTCCAGGTTGCGTCGTTATGCTGCCGGATTTTCGGCGCGAACGGTACAACTTGGAAGTAATGCCTCGAGTTGTTGTGTTCGTATTTTCGGGGTGTTACAGGCCGGGCGGCGGCGGCGCGTGGAGGTAGGGCAGCGGCGCGTGGGATGGTCTGCGGCAGTGCGTGGTGACGCCTCTCGGAGTGTAGCGTCCAGATCTGCAAAGCTCGTGAGGCGATCTGTTCGGAACCGGTCACCATTCACTTGAAACCGGTCTGAAAATCAGTGAACCGGTTGAACCAAACCTCGTTTGGCTTGGAGGCTCTCTGTCGACTTAGCTCCGACGAGGCAACGGCGGTGTGGCATTCTTCCAGCGTTCGACTGAAGACAGCGGCGCGAGCAGGTCGACTTGGCTTCAAGAACATCAACGAGCAGATGGAGGCTCGACTGCAGTTCTGACGGTGGCGCTGCAACCAGGTGGGTCGTCCCTCGTCGCCGGTTGCTGCAGAAGAATGGATGAAGGTGTTAAGAACCCAGACGAAGATTCACCACTTTTGCACGAGCCCCTTCACGGCGATCTAGCAGCAGGAGGCGGCGATCTGAAGCGGCTACGGCGCGGTGGGCCTCCCTTGTCGTCGTGCGACTGGATAATGAAGAGGAGAGTGAGGCTCGTCGAACTACGTGCTAAACAAAGGTTAAAACCCTAATCCCCTTATTCTACTAAATTACAAGACTGCCCCTCTTTCAATCTCTTAACTACAAAAGGCCCTTAACCAATTTAAATAATCCAACTTAACTCATATATTATTATACCCATGACATCTCTTCAAATTGCAAAAACTCAAACTAAAACGAGAATTTAAAGGCTTGATTATTTTAGTTTCCATAAACATTAATCTGAAACATAGAATAAATGGTACTTGGAGTTCTGGGTCGTTACAGACTCAACCCAACTATTCCGGTTGCAAATATCTTCAAGCCAAACAACCCTAACTAAGTGATGAACCCAAATCTAACCCAACCATGAGACATTTGGGTTGGGTTAGTTTAGGTTGATACATAATATATATATATATATATATATATATATATATATATATATTGAATTAAGATTAAATTAAGATTAGAAACTTCATTTTAATTTATATTATAAATTTTTACCTTCCAAAATACTCAAAACTTATTTTAAAAAGTTATTGAAAAATAAATCATCTAAAAATAATTATAAAATTAAATAAATATATGTACATATAGTTGTAATATAAGTAAAAAAATATTTTTCTAAAATTAATAGAAACTTTGGGTTGGTTTGGTTCTAGGTTCACCCAAACTAATTTTTCGTGAGCCCCACGAACCAACCCAACTCATAAAGTTTTTTTTTAACCCAACGAATTGGGTTGGGTTGATCGGATTTTTCAGGTCATCAAGTTTTTTGAACACCCCTACCACGAGTTTATACATACAGATACATCGTCCAAAAGCGTTGCAACTAACACGAAACAAAAGAACGTAAAACACCTCTGTGCGAAAGAAACAAAATTATTTCATTTTTTCTAACTTTTAAAAAAGAAATTACATAATTGATCCATTTGAGTGTACATTAAAAAAAATACCAAGTTATTTTTTTTAAAAAAAAATAAAAATTTCACAAAATTCAAAAGTGTTGAGACTAGCATAAAAAATTGTTGATTAGATATTTTATAGTTTTATTTTAACCTTTTAAAAAATTGACTAGATTGTTGGATTGTTGGAGTGGTCGAGTTGATGAGGTGGTGGGATTGTCGAGGTGGTTGTTGGATTTTTGGTTGTCGGTGGTCATCGAGTCGTCTGAGTTGTTGTTGATAGTCGCCGATGTGGTCGTCAGAGTTGTCGTTGTCTGTGGTCGCCGATGTTGTCACTGGAGTTGTTGTCGAAGTGGTGGCTGAAAAATGATAACGACAAATGAAAGAGGAAATGGGAAACCAAGTGATCGCAAGAGGTAACCCTCAACGGTGGTTGAGTCCCTGGTGTGGTCGTTGTAGTTGTTGTCGGGTGGTCGCTGGAGTTGTCATCGGAGTTATTGTTGAAGCGGTCACCGATAATGAAAACCAAAAAATTGAAAAGGAAATGGAAAATCAAGTATTTTTCGGAGGCAGTCGAAAGCGGTAGTCGAGTCGCTGGTGTGGTCGTCGGAGTTGTCGTTGTCGCTGGTGTTGGGTAGTCGCTAGAGTTGTCACCGAAGTAGTTGCCAAAGTGGTCGCCGGTACGGTCGTCGGAGTTGTTGAGTTGTCACCAGAGTTGTTGCCAAAGTGGTCGTCGGTGCAGTCGTCGGAGTTATCATTGTCGATGGTCGTCGAAGTTTTTACTGGAGTTGTCGTTGTCAATGGTCGTCGGTGGTTGCCGGAGTTTTTACCGGAGTTGTCGAAGTAGCCGACAAATGGATGAGAAAAACATGGAACAAATTTCATGAGATTACACTGTTGTAACCCATGGGGTTGTATTGTTGTAACCCATGGGAATGAGTTTCAAAACCAAGGATTTGGAACACCTTGCTCCAAATATGAGTTTGGATTTGAAATCCAAATCCATGGGCCAAACACACCCTAATATTCTTAAAATAAGTTTGAGAATTATTATATTCTAAAAATAAGTTTAGACTTTAATAATATGAAAAAAATGTCCAACTCACATGACTAAATATTTAATCTATAAAACATCAATTTCTTAATCAAATTCAAACTGTTGTATAAATAGGATAGAAATCGGATATAATTTTATCAATATTTAAATATTAATATAATATATTTATAATAATAATAATAATAACTAAATACTAAATATAATTGAGGAAATATGAAGTTTATATATTTATGATATATGCAAATATTTGCTATTTAATATGAAAATATAACAAAATTGTAAAATGAGATAGTGAGAAAAATTATGAGAAAGTGGATAAATAGAAATGCAATTGGATCTTTTATTTTCTAATTGATGATCTACATCAAGTTCAACAAAGGTCACTATTTATAGGGAATTTGACATGTGATGAGTGACTTGTTTGGACAATAAGCTTGTATCAAATGATGACACATGGGGGGCACTTGTTTTAATGGGAATGAACTATATGCACAAATTGATATATGCATGGTGACTCATGAACATCTACATTTTTTAATGGTTTCTAATACTCCTCATCAGATGCCCA
Organism: Trichosanthes cucumerina; assembly: GCA_036507285.1. NCBI lineage: Eukaryota > Viridiplantae > Streptophyta > Magnoliopsida > Cucurbitales > Cucurbitaceae > Trichosanthes > Trichosanthes cucumerina. The sequence continues at coordinate 10,490,370 of CM071836.1, read as the reverse complement.
TTTTATATAAAATATGTCTCGTTAAAACCTTACTAGGAAAAAATCCAATGGGATAAAAACCCTAGTGAAGGAAAAAGAGCACATATTTTATATAGTACATTTACTCCCCCTCATGAAGATATCACTAGAAATCTTTGAGTCGTCGCATCCTAATACTGTGAACCAATTTCTCAAATGTTGTAGTTGATAATGCCTTTGTAAATATGTCCACCAACTTGTCTTTCGAACAAATCTGTTGTACTGAGATGTCACCATTTTCTTCAAGGTCATGAGTGTAGAAAATCTTTGGAGAGATATGTTTCGTTCTATCTCTTTTAATATATCCTCATTTGATTTGAGCTATACGTGTTGTGTTGTTTTCGTATAATATTGTTGGAAGAGGTTTACTCGAAGACAAGCCACATGTTTCACGAATGTGTTGTGTCATCGATCTTAATCATACACATTCTCGACTCACTTCATGAATAGCGAAGATTTCGGCATGATTTGAAGAAGTGACCGTTATAGTTTGTTCCACTGATCGCCACAATATAGTAGTTCCTCCACATGTGAATAGATAATCTGTCTAAGATCTAGTTTTGTGTGGATCAAGTAGATAACCAGAATCTGCATAACCAACTAGATTATAATTTGATTTGTTAGAATAAAATAAACTCATATCAATTGTCCCTCGAAGATATCAGAGTACATGCTTAACTCCGTTCCAATGTCTTTTTGTAGGACATGAACTATATCTAGCTAATAAATTTACTGAAAATGCAATATTTGCTCTTGTGTTATTTGCCAGATATATAAGTGCACCAATTGCACTAAGATATGGTACTTCAGGACCAAGTAATCACTACTAAAGTTTTGATTTTTTCTGACGCAATAATGCGTCGGGAAAAACCCTTCATGTGTCGGTAATAATCACTATCGATGCGCCCGAGCGTCGGGTAAAAGCGTCGGTATAGACCCGTCGGTAATGAGTTATCTCGACGCAAAATGGATAATGTAAGGATTTGTTAGATTTTTCTCGACGCTATTGCGTCGAAAAAGCTATCAACTTATCCCGACGCAACTAGATGCGTCGGGAATACCTTCACTTTCCAACCGTAAGCCAACGTCGGTCTGGAGAGATTTCCCGATGCATCAATGCGTCGAGAAAGGTTTAGATTAAAGTTATTTATTTATTTATTTATAATTATTTTTATTTTATCGTTTTCTAATATCTATCGCGACGCATGTTTGCATCGATATAACCTTAAATTATAGTTTGTTGAAATTACTTGAACTTCATTTTAATTAATGTATCATTTTATTTTCACCATGAATGCAACTAAACAAAAGATAAAGTATTAAAACATAAAATTGTTCATAGAGGAGTATCATTCAAAGTCCTGTCTATTTACAAAAGAAACATACAAAAATAAATATTCATAACTAATATTTCCAAAAAAAATGTCAAATATCGTCCAAAAGAAAAGTCTTTACACTTTTGTCTTCATACATCTTTCTAATAGTAGAGTTCAATATAGTCATAACCTGAAAAGAAACAAATAAATAATATGAAAAATTTTAAACATATACCAAAAAATGAAGAGAAATAAAAATGCACATAAATTTTTCAAAAGAAATGGGCTTCAACATACTCTGAGAGACTCTTTAAGCAAGTTTTGGGTTTAGTTTATTTGCTTTTTAGGACATTTTTTCACTTTTAGCTCACTTGCGTAGGAGCTCCCTAAAACTTCTAAAGTTGACTAAAGGTCACTACAAGAATTTTGATTTTTCCCAACGCTAAAAAGGGTCGGCAAAATCCTTAAAAAGCGTCGGCGATTGAATTCCCGACAAAAAATTGAGCGTCGGCGATTTGGTCGGGATAACCCCGTCGGGCTAACTTATGCCGATGCATTTTGTATTTGGTCGACCTTTCTTGGAATTGCCGACGCATATTTTTTGGTCGGCATTTTTCGAAAAGGTCGACGCCTTCCAGTTTGGTCGGCCTTTCTTGGAAAGGGCAACGCTTTTCATGTTGGTGGGCCTTTCCTGGAAAGGCCGACGCTTTTCATGTTGGTCGGCCTTTCTTGGAAAAGCCAACCAAATCTAATAAATGGTCGGCAAAGATTTGTGTGGAACATTTTATAAATTTTAATAATTTTTTATATCTAGAATTTTATTATAAAATAGAATTTTTTATACACCTAAAAGAAATTTTATACAAATAAATCAATAATACTTTTTATTAAATGAAATTTTATTACACGGTTCATATACATAACTTCAAACAATATAAAAAATAACAATTAGTTTCTTTCAAAAAAAAAAAAAAACCTAACTTATAAGTTCTCATCACCTTACATAAGTAAACAAAAATTTGATTACACTTTTTTGTTCGAAAATTTCCAAAAACTAATGTCAACCCATCCTGCCAAAACAAAAAAAAACAAAAGTAATTAAGTTACCCAACTAATATAAGAAAACACATATAACGAAATATTTAAACAAACATTTCAAAAGTAATGGACAATAATATTAAATCTTAGGCAATTAAGTTAGCAAATTTACAACACAACTAAAATTACTTAAAACTATTTAGAAATATTAACCTAATTGAAACTTAGGAATAAAATCAAACAACTTATAATCAACTAAAACAATCAAAACTTGAATTAAAAATTATATCATATATACAATATAATTAAACTTAACAAGAACAATAAAAAATTTAAAATAATATTGGCCATAAATTTTGAACAAACCATTATATAATCGAAACGTTTAAAACATTTACCTAAACTTTTCAAAATTTATGGGCTCATAACATCTAAAACTCAAATCATGAGCCTACACAAACCAACAAAAAATAATAAACCTTTTAAGTTATAGTCTTACTTAAATCTTCTCAAAAGAATGACCAACAAAACATACCTAAATAATGAAACATGTTCAACTAAATCATTGGAACTAAAATTAAACTTATATGAATAATCTATAATCACCAACTCACTCCTTCGCACTAAAACAAATTATGACCCACTCCCAACCTGAAATCAATATCTCAGGAAGAAGTTCAAAATCAAATAAATACTACAAAGTATCAACATTACAAAACAATAATGAAGAAGTCCAAAATTAACTACAAAAGATTAACACGATTCATGAAGTAGCACCGAAATCAAACTAGCATTTCAAAAGTAAGGAACAATAATACCAATACTTAATAATTAAGATAACCAATTTACAACACAACTAATATTACTTAAAACTATTCGAAACTATTGAACTATATATAAATGAATGAAACCACATAACTTATAACAAACTAAAATGTTCAAAATTTGAATTAACAAAGTTATCATGTATACAAATAAACTCATCAAAACTTCTCAATATTTATGGACACATTTAACTAAACTTTAAGCATCAACCATTCCCTTCACACTCCAAAACATTCTTACTCACTCCTTGACTTCAAATTAATTTTTAAGCATCAACCTACACTCAAACCATGAACATAAAACTTAAACAAACAAGGTAATAAACTCATTGAATTATAATTTTACCTAAAACTTCAGAAAAAAAAAATGAACGTGTTTAACCAAATTAACTAAACTCTAAACTTATATAAATATAGAAGCACATAATCACCCCCTTTACACTCCAAAGAATTTCTCATTTATCCCCTAATTTCAAATCAAACTCTAAGCATCAACATACACTCAAATAAACACAAGTAATAAATCATTGAATTGTACTTTAACTTCTCAAAGGAATGAACCAACAAAACTTAACTAAATAGCAAAACATGTTCAACCAAATTACTAAACTCCAAATGATTGATTAATAAACAATATATAAACATCAATCCATGTACTCACACTCCAAATAATTTGTAACCCACTCCCTAACTTCAAATGAATCTCTAAGCATCAACCTATACTCAAATCAATTCATTGGCTACCACAACTATAATAGTCATACAACCATATTCAACAAATTCCAATAATATTAGCAAGTACCAATATTAAAACAATAAGAAAGAAGTTCAAAATCAACTACAAGCTAACGTCTCAACAAGCAAGCTTCTAAAACTCAATGATCATGAACATAGACTCAAAGAAATCCATACAAACCAAATATTTTCAAATCATTAGCTATCATAACTACAGGATAGCCATATACTCAACTTCTTACTATGTATAAACATGTTTTGATCCCAACCTCCTAAATTCAAAGCATAATATCAGAACATACTAATCCTCAACACATTGGCTACCTTTACTGCATGATAGCCATACACAAAACATTAGTAGATAGATCATACCTACTTCAATGGTCCTCCTTGTAAATGCATGAGTTGTGTAAGCATTGCTTCCATGTTATCAACTTCGTATCTTGTGCTATAGTTCGAGTCTCGACTTCTTCCACTCTATTTCTAATCAATATAAACCATTGTAAATATGTTTGCTAAACTCTACAGAAAACTCAAACCTTAGAAAATGATATGACATATTTTAAACCAAACCATAAAACAAAATAATTTAAATGTTAGATACCAATCTAATCTATTTTAATTAAGTTAAACAAAAGCCTAAACATAGATTTATCACCTAAAATCACTAAACATACTTATTACTTGATAAAAAAGTGTTGTAAACAATATAAAAGGTCTAACCAACTTATGTTCAACCGAACCAACAATATTCAACTCCATACCCATGAATAAGAGTAATTAGCCTTAAAAATACTAAAATTAAATTTTAAAGTACAAATATGCCAAATGAGTTCTAAAGTATTTGGGTTTCAATGGGTTTAAAAGTGTTTGAAATATTAGCAAAAGTGTTCAAATGAGTTCGAAATACTAGCGAAAGTGTCCAAATGAGTTCAAAGTGTTCAAAATATTACCGAAAATGTTCAAATGAGTTCGAAATCATAAATCTAAGATTGCCCAAATCAAAACATAATTAATTTGAATAGATTTTCATAATAAACTTGAAAAGTATATTAACTACTTAAAAGATAAGAACTTTGCAATATTGCCCAAATCTAAGAGAAGACAAAGATTAAAACAAAAAAAAAAACTACTTACAAAGGGCGGCGGCGGACGGTGGGCGGTGGGCGGTGGGCGATTGGTGGCGGCGAGTGGGGGTGGTGAGCGGTAAGGGGAGGGTGGGGTGGTGGGAGAGAAGGGGAAGGGGAGAAGAGAAGAGGGAAGTTTGAGCGATTGGCGTCGGCATTTCTTATCTCTTTTGCCGACCGTTTCATAAATAGTCGACATTTCTTATCACTTTTGCCGACCATTTTATAAATGGTCGACATTCCTAATCACTTTTGCGCCGACCAAGTTTTTATAAACGGTCAGCATTTCTTCTCACTTTTGGCGACCATATTACAAATGGTCGGTATTTTTTCTCACTTTTGCTGACCGTTTTATAAACGGTCGGCCTTTTAACACACGTTTTTCGGTGATTTTATAAATTGTTGGCATTTTTCTTCATTTTTATCGACGGTTTAATAAAACAGTCGGTATTGCCCTCACTTTTGCCGACCATTTGTCAAACGATCGGCAATTCGCTCACTTTAGCCGACGGTTTACTAAACGGTCGGCCTTTTGCCTCACTTTTGCCGACCATTTTAACAAACAGTCTGCATGTTCCTCACTTTTGCTGATTGTTTATTAAGCCGTCGTCATTTCTCTATCTTTTGCTGACGGTTTACTAAACCGTCGGGATTTCTCCTTTTTCCCGACCATTTTTTAAGCGTCGGGGTAAATAACGTCGGAAAATGGAAAAATTCTTGTAGTGGGTGCAAAGGTGTCCTAAGAAGACCTTTATTGTCTCCCTATGACTGAGTTCTTGTAGCCTTCAAAATATTCATTCGTCTTTGGTTCCCTCAACTCTTCATTTCTTTGTAGAATTCAACTTCTAGACTTGTCTTTTAATAACTTTAATGGTCCAATTCCTAATATTTTTCAGAATGTTTTCTTTGAGATTCATATACCTTTCAGACAATCAGTTCACTATCATTGAAGGTGGACGTTCATCCTTCATTGGAAACCATTGTGGCCTAAAAGTATTTGATCTATCATAGAACTATGATCTTCATGGAGATGTGCTTGGAATTAGCTATGAAAAATGAATTTATGGATTGTAGAAGATATGATGTTCAAGTGCTTTCCTTAGCATATACATCTGTGAACGACAAAATTCACAGGTTTATCCTTTTTGTTATTATTAATTCACATGTTTATTTTGAAGGCCAAAATGGACAGGTTTATTTGGTCTTCAGATCTATTCCTAAACGAAAAAAAATTGCAAAGATAGAGGTAACTTACCGAGAATCGCAAGGAAATCAAGCGATGAACAAGCTGAAAGAGACAAAAACAACGCCACAAGGAGCCAACGTCGATGCAACAAGGAGAAAATAAATAAATCGGTGCCAAAAGGGAAGAATATTGTAAAAAATATAGGAAAAGGACGGCTACTGCCAATGTAGAGAAGAAAAGAAAATGGAAATCAGAAACTATCGTGAAGAAGGAAAAAAAGAAAAAGAGAAAGGAAATCGCAAAGGAAACTGACGCAAGAGAGAAGCAAGGTTAGGAGAAGTAAGGGAGAACCTGTTCGTAAAAGGTAATTAAGGAAATGGAAATTGAAAAAAGAAAGTAGGGTTTGGAGGAGGCGTGTTTTATTTTACCGAATTTTACCTGACGCAAATTGCGTCGGGATATATTAAATATTGTCGATGTTGTCAATGCATCGGGATATCTAGGCTTAGTCGACGCAATTCAATGCGTCGGGTAAAACGACCATCGGGAAATCAAAAAATTCTTGTAGTGAATTCTTCATTGTCACCTCGAGGTCGAAATATATCTTTCTTTATATCCAGTGAACGAACTTTCATTGGAATGTTCAATGGATGTGCTTTATTCATATATAATTTTTTTTAGATTTTCTATGTATAAGTTGATATTTATAAGTTGATATTGATGAACAAACATCCCATCTGTTAAATGTTCAACTTGCAAACCAAGGCAAAATTTTATTTTTCCAAGATCTCTCATCTCAGATTCTTTCTTAAGATATTCTATCGTCTTACATAACTTTTCAGGAGTTCCAATTATATTTAAGTCATCAACATATATAGTTATAATAGAAAATCCTGACTGAGATTTTTTTATAAAAATACACGACATATTGAATTATTTTGATATCCTTCTTTCAACAGATATTCACTCAAGCGATTATACCACATTCGTCCTGATTATTTTAATTCATATAATGATCTCTATAACTTTATTGATTACAATTCCCGAGAACTTGATTTATATGTTTCTGGTATTTTAAATCCTTCCAGGGTTTTCATATAAATGTCATTATCCATAGATTCATATAAATACGTTGTGACTACATCCATTAGATGTATATCAAGTTTTTCATATACACTCAGACCAATCAAATATCTTAGCGTTATTACATCCACCACAGGAGAATATGTCTCCTCCTAATCAATATCAAACCTTTACAAGAATCCTTGTGCAACAAGTCTCGTTTTATATCTCGTGACTTCATTCTTTAAATTACAAATACCCATTTATATCCCACAGGTTTGACATTTTTCAGTGTCAGGACTACTTGTCCAAAAACCTCACGTTTTGAAAGTGAGTTCAACTCTGCTTGGATTGTTTTTTTTCCACTTCGACCAATCCTTTCTACGTTGACATTCTTTGATAGATTTTGGATCAAAATCGTCACTTTCATTAATAATATCGTGAGCAACATTATAAGCAAAAATGTTGTCAACAATGATATCATTTCGGTTCCATCTCTTTTCTGTTGTAACATAGTTTATAAAAATTTCATTATTATTCTCAAGCGTTTGATTTTCATCAATACTCTTTTGAGTAGTTGTATTCTGAATTTCTTCTAGAACATCCATACCTTTTATTAAATCATTTTGATTCTCAACTGCTTTTCTTTTTTGAGAATTTTTATTGGAACCCATTGGTCTACCACGCTTTTGGCGTGTTCTAGACTCATTATTGACAACTTGTTTCTTTGGGATATCAATTTTTTATGCGAGCATTTACAACTAGTATATATGATTTAGTCACTCTTTTAACATCTATGAATGCATCTGATAATTGATTTGCTATATTTTGCAAATGGATTATCTTTTAGACTTCATGTTCACATTAATCTCTACGAGAATCTAAATGAGATAACAACGATGCATTCCATGTAATTTCTTTTTCCAACTTCTTAATTCCTCCCTCGAATGTTGAAAAATTTACCTCATTAAAATGACAATCAGCAAATCGTGCAGTAAATACATCACCCGTCAGGGGTTCAAGATATTTAATAATTGATGGGGAATCAAAACCAACATATATTCAAAACATCCTTTGAGGACTCATCTTAGTACGTTGTGGTGGAGCAATCGGTACATATACTGCACATCCAAAAAATTTTAGATGGAAAATATTCGACTCTTGTCCATAAGCTAACTGTAATGGAGAGTACTTATGATAAGCTACTGGCCTAATACGTAATAATGATGCAACGTGCAAAATAACATGACCCCAGATCGATGTAGGAAGTTTAGCTTTCATAAGTAATGATCTTGCAATTAATTGCAGATGTTTTATAAATGATTCTGCTAGACCATTTTGTGTATGAACGTGAGCTACAGGATGTTCAACACTTATCCCAATTGACATACAATAATTATTAAAAGTTTGAGATGTAAATTCACCAGCATTATCAAGTCGAATGGTCTTAATTGTATAATCAAGACATTGTACTAACTTAATTATTTCAGCAAGTAATTTTGCAGATGCAAGATTTTGACTTGATAATAAGCATACACGTGACCATTTGCTGGATGTGTCAATTAATACCATAAAATATCTAAATTGACCACTTGGTGGGCTAAAAGATCCATAAATATCACCTTGAATTTTCTCTAAAAATTCAAGTGATTCAATCCCCACTTTAGTTGATGATGGTCTAATAATTAATTCCCCTTGAGAGCAAGCATCACATGACAACTCATTGGATTGAAGAATTTTCTGGTTCTTTAAAGGATATCCATGTGAATTCTCAATAATTTTCCTCATCATTATTGATCCTGGATGACCCAGTCGACTATGTCAAACACTGAATAACTCTGGATTTATGAACTTCTGGTCCATTGTTGCATATATTTCGATTACTCGAATATGAGTATAATATAATCCAGAAGAAAAAGCAGACAAAGTTTCTAATATACGTTTTTCATGTGAAACAATAGATGTTATATCGAGACTTTCTATATTATTTTTACAATCAGTTTCAACATAATAATTATTTTCACGTATATCTTTAAAACTCAATAAGTTTCTTTTCGATTTGCTAGAGAACAAACATTATTAATTGTAAATTTTGTTCCTATCCAAAACCTTCAATCAGATTTGCAGAACCTGATGTAGTATTGACTTTTGCTTCCAGCAGTATCAATCTAGTAAAATATTTTCTACTTATGAGTATCGTGTGCGTAGTTGTGCAGTCTGCTAGACATAAATCCTTATTACTCATTTTCGAGTTACTCAACATATTGAAATTGTCCATATTTCTTTAGCTTCGTGCTCATAACGAGTTGTATAAATATGATAAAAATCGAGCATAATTTTATCAATATTTAAATACTAATATAATATATTTATAATAATAATAATAATAATAATAACTAAATACTAAATATAATTAAGGAAATATGAAATGTATATATTTATGAAATATACAAATATTTGCTATTTAATATGAAAATATAACAAAATTGTAAAATGAGAAAGTGGATGAATAGAAATATAATTGAATATTTTATTTTCCAATAGATGTTCTACATCAAGTTCAACAAAGACCACTATTTATAAGGAATTTGACATGTGATGAGTGGTTTGTTTGGACACTAAGCTTGTATCAAATGATGACACATGGGGACACTTGTTTTAATGGGAATGAACTATATGCACAATTGATATATGCATGGTGATTCATGAGCATCTACATTTTTTAATTGTTTCTAATTCGAACAAGTGTATAACTCCAATGCGCCAAATGTAGAGTAACTTAGATAAAAAATAAAAAAATAATAAAGCCATCAACTTTTTTAAACAATCTGACTCTAGACAAACCAAAACTTGTACGATTTCATCTCATATACTACAAAAGACAATTCTTTCAACCACGTAGTCGTCTAGTATTATAGCTTTCACAACCATTACAATACTTCACACTCCATCTCGTCGATTTATCTTCATCCAAAAGATATCATTCATTTCACATTCAAATCTTGATCTCTCTCCCAATTATGCTTATGCTTGAAAAAAAAAATGTAATAGTTATTGTTTGGATAAGATGCAACAAGTCTCCACTCATTGGAATTTGAATAGTTCTCTCTTTAGCGCCGTATATTCCAAAAATGGTTAAGAAGTTCAAGAGGGAAAACTTTTTATAGCATATCTATGGTGGGAGGCAAACGAACTTTGTGTTTGTTTCCTGGGAAAATTCCAGGCTAGGGATTTGGTGGGTGGGTGTGGATTTTGATTCCCATCCCCACCTTCATGACAATCTCTTCCTCTTGATTTGCTTCATTCTTTTGTCTCATCTTTATCAGAAACCAAAATTTTGCATACCTCATTTCTCTCTCTTTTTCCATCTGATGGATATGATTTTGGCTTTCCAACTTACCATCATCTTTTTTTTTTCATAATGTTTCTAGTAATCATTCATGTCCAAGTATATTGTGTATCTATGGATCATTTTGCACAAATTACTCATCCTATACGTGTCGTCAAAGAGAAGTAAATTCGATTGAGTGAGAGTCGTCAACCGATTCAGCTGAGTTAAAGAGATGTTTTGAATTCGAATAGTTGAGGTTTTAATGGATTTGTCTCACTAGAATAATTTTAATATAAACTCAATTTCAAGTGATGTATAATCAATCCAAACAATGATTCGAGTCAATAGAGACCTCTTTGTTTTAGTAAAAAAAATATGGGAGTGGAGATTAAAACTTCCGATCTCAAAGAAAGATTTGGATGTCTTAACCTCGAATCTATGGCATATTAACCGTAAATCTCTCGTTCTTTCACCAAGTTACGAAAATCATGCATACAAATGGGATTTTTAGGACAAATTATTCAATGAGCCCACCACAATTTGCCTCCGTCATAATAACCGTTGGATATGAATCCAACTATTTTCATGCCCCCTCATATCCTTTGGATATAAATTTGAGGTACTTCTCTCTCTTCATCCAACGGTGCAAAATTGTCGGTCACATTGTGGCGGCCTCACCGAATAATTTCTCGATTTTTAGCGTTTAGTTCCAATTTTTTTTACCATACCTTTGCTGCTAAAATCCTTTGAACTGACTGAAAAAAAGCCATCCTCCCTAGGTTAGAATTCATCATAGATTTAGCTCATGATCATGTAGCTTAATTAGAATATCAAATTAAGAACTTTTTTTTTTTTTGGTTTGGATTGTTTTATTACTAGGTCTTTAGACTCTTTAGACACCATTCCCCAAGTTGTGCCAAACACATATATGATAAGGACAATGGACCCCAACAAATCTCTACAATGGTATGATATTGTCTAATTTGGGTATCAACCCTCAAGGCTTTTACTTTTGGTTCTCCCAAAAGGTCTCATACCAATGGAGATAATTAATTGTCTATATATTTATGATTAATCCCTTTCCTAACTAATGTGAGATTTTTGTTTGCATCCTAACAATATATAGGGTACGAATCTAAAGGCACAAATTTTAATGAGGGCATGAGATAAGAATATCCATTCACATGAAAAATAAAATAAAAGTTGAAAGCAAATTGTTTTTTTTTTTCCTTTTCCCTTTCTTCAAAACAAACATGTTGCTTTCAAACATTATTAAATTTCCACTTTGAATAATAATAATAATAATGAGAATAGGATAGACATTGAAAATATAGCTTATTGGGGATAAAGAATGAGGCACTATCATTTTATGCATGCCTTCACTTCAGTTGTTTTTGAAAGGGATTTTGAAGATCAGAAGAGGATTTAACACACTCAAAGTTCAAATGGAATATTACTTGAAAGAGGAAAGAAAAAGAAAACAAACAAACATTAAAAACCATTCTCCTCACATATAGAATGTTGGATATACTTCACCATCTTATTCAACATGCATTTTCGTTAAAGGAATGATAGTTGGGACAATGATAGCCATCTTTCCGTACATTTGAAATTTGAATAATGGATTTGATTTTGTATTCTCGATCTTTATTTTTCTTTTTCTTTTTTTTTTTAGGATAGAGATAGTGGGTAGAGAATATAAAAGGATATCTGAAGATAAGAAGATTCAAATTTACGATAAATACTATATAAACTAACTAATTTTTATCCTTTGGTAATAATAAGAAAAAGGTATCTTTTTGTTCTCTACGGTTATATATAGCCATTGACAAAAGGTAAATAGTGAAAGTAAGTAAAAATAAAAAATAAAACTTGTTATTTGTTAAAATCACCCTAGTGAATTTTTAAAGGGGAAAACACTAACATTTGATTATTCCAAACACTTGGGTTTAATAAAAATGGATGCTTTCAAATACTTGGAGTTTTCTTTTTTATTTTCATATGATTTTCTGACTTAAATAAACTCAATTTTATAAATGGATTTTTGTACACAAAAGCTGGTCATTTTCTAAGTGGTTTCTTTACCAATAATATATGTGTTGACCCACTCACACTCTAGAGTCAATCTTGAGAGAATTTTTGCCGACCACGCCCCCTATTTGTAATGCAAAGTAGAAAACATATCTTAAAGAAATATGTGTTTAACTAGATTTCATGTCGCATCTAAAAAATATTGTCACTTGATTTTAGTCAAACATGTTTATGATATTTTTTCACTTTCCATTTTTTCCTAGGGTCACTTGCATAGATGGGATTTATTGTATTTGCAGTCGCATCATTCATTTATTTGATTTGCAGAAATATCAAAATGTACAAGTCCAACCCAACAACATGAAACAAAAAGTTCAAAATGCCCTTTCCATGTTTTACAAAATCAAGAAAATCAGTAGTGTATCAACGTTATATCTAATTAGTAGTCTATCAACGTTATATCTGATATACCAACGATATATCTAACCAAAAAATAACTACATGAGTGATATACTATTGATACTTGTTGATTTCACTAACATTAAGTATATATCAGTGTAATATACTGTTGATATACTTTATTTATCTATATATATATATATATATATAAAGAAATACTTATTATATCAAAAGTACAATAGTGATTCATTAGTGGTATATGAGATCATCTAAACCAAGTAGATCAGTGATATACTAATGATATACTTTATTTAGATATATAAATGAACAGTAAATGTAATTCAGTATAATCAATGGTATATCACAAAAAATGATTTATGAGGATAATTACGATATATCATAATGTATCATTAGAATATCACAAGTAATGCAATATATCACAATGTATCATTAGTATATCAACGATATTTCTATTTAGTAGCAGTTGATTCTTATATTCACCATCAATATATCATAATGTATCAGGTAGAAATGTCCATAATGTACCAAATATGCATGTTATCAGTTAATATATAAACCATTATCACTAATAATAAAAAAGAAATATTTATTATATCAAGAGTACAATATTGATTCATCAATGGTATATCAGATTATCTAAAGCAATTAAGTATATCAGTTATATACTAATGATATACTTTATTTAGATATATAAATAAACTAAAAATGTAATTCAGTATATCATCGATATATCACAAGAAATGATTTATGAGGATGATTACAATATATTATAATGTATCATTAGAATACCACAAGTAATGCAATATATCACAATGTATCATTAGTATATCAACAGTATTTCTATTTGTCAGTAGTTGATTCTTCTATTCACCATTAATATATCATAATATACCATATAGAAATGTTCATAATGTACCTAATATGAATGTTATCAATTAATATATAAACCATTATCAATAAAAAAAATACTTATTATATAAAGAGTACAATATTGATTCATCAATGGTATATCAAATTATCTAAAATAAGTATATCAGTTATATACTAATGATATACTTTGTTTACATATATAAATGAATTGGAAATTTAATTGAGTATATCAATGCTATATCACAATAAATGATATATGAGAATCATTACGATATATCATAGTGTATCATTAGAATATTACTAGTATATCAAAAATTTTGTTATATTTTCAAAAGTAATAAATAGATAATAAAGTTGCAATTTACCTAATTACTTTTGTCACCCATTACAATTCTCTTTTTTTCTATTGTCTTTTTTAAACAACTATATTCTCTTAATAAATTATAGAATCTATATAAATGGTTCTTCTCTCAACAAAATGATCAATTTTTTTTAGTACGCTCAACAACACAAAGAGAAAGGAATTTGAACATCTTACTTATTTATCAATAACGACTTATACTTAAACTAGTTGAATTATACTCACATTAACATTATAAAATTGGAGGAGTACTTTTTTATTTTTTATTTGTTCAAAAAAATTGATAGTTTTAAGAGTGTCATAAATGTAATTGATTTTTCAATTATATAAATTATTGTCCAAGATATCTTGAATTGTCATTGCCATTTCTAGGTGGAAAGCATAAATTCTCTTAAGTTTAGAGTTTTAGAGAACCATAATCTGTGGCTTTCTTCTCCAAATGTAACTATCCTAATTAAAAGATGTAAATTTTCTGTAACGCCCCAGAATTTTCTTAATACCTTTTAGGTTGTACCCTAGATTATTTTTATTGAAAATTAATCTCCAACGAGCCTTGAAGTTTCTTAGTTTAAGTTAAGTTTTGAAATTTAAGAGAATATAAATATATGGTTTAACCATACATATGTTGAGTTGGATGGTTTAATTAGGTTAAAGGGTAATCTTTGTAGTTTTGTCTAAAGTGAAGGGCAATTTGGTAATTTATGTGAAAGAGAAGGAGTTAGGGTTAAACCATTGGTGAGGCACGATTTTTCGAGGAAAGGGAAGAAGGTCTTCTCCTCATCCTTGAACCTAGCCACGGACGAACTCACCACTTGCCGCCCGCAGCCTCTCCGTCGCGCGCAGTCCACCCACTGAATCTTGGAGCACGCCGACGGCGATCCACGAGCCGATCACCCATGGCGTCGTCGCGCCGAACGATTCGGCCGTGAGTTGCCGTCGATTGGAGCAGCGGCCGAACAACCATCGTCTCCGTCGAGCTCGAGCGCCGCCGCGCGCCGCTCCGTGGGTTCGCGATCGACGCAGCGACATTACTGACCGTCGCGGTGGTGAGAGCGGATTGAGGGTCTCCGTCACGGATGCAAGCCACCGGATCGGTCTTGAGAGAGTCGCCGCCGTTCGAATCAGTGAGGAAGAAGGAAGGGTTGATCTCCGTTGGTTCGACCGGCTCACGCCTGTTCTGATCGGTTTTCGTAGTTTCAAGATCGGTTTTGAATAGATCGGCTCACGGCGTTCACGCGATCGACTCCCACGCTACGCGATCGCGCGCAGCTTCTCAGACATCGCGACGCGCGCCGCCACACGCGCCGCCGCCGCTTTCGCGGAGCCGTTTTCCGGTCCACTGTTTTGATCCCCCGAGTTCGTTTTCAGCCTCCGTGAGTAGTAATTCGACTTATCTTTTATTGGATGTGAAAAATAAGTTTACTTATTATGTGTCTAATTAGGAAATGGATTGGATTGAAGGAATTCGAGTGAGAGCAAGTCTGATAGGAACCTTGAATTAGGAACGGAGCTTGAAGAGTTGCAAGCTATGTTAAGGTAAGGGATTTTCTACAAACGATCTTAAAAAGGAAAGTGAATACGATTTCTGGAAATATGTATTTGTTTTAAAAGATGAAAGTTGAGGATTCATTTCAAAAGGTGAATTTCCAAAACTCATGCTTAGAGCTTGAATTTAGAAAACGAATATTTCAAAGGGTTTTTCGAGGACCTCGAGTGAATGATTTTCAAAGGGTTTAGAAAGGAACTTGATGATTTAAGGGTTTGAGAGGACCCGAGCCGAAATGATTTCAATGAATTTAAAAACGAGTCTTGACATAGCTATGTACATTTCTGTATATTGAGATTTTCAGTTATGTTATTGTGCTAGTTATGCACCTTAAATAATAAACGTACTTATTAATGATGATTGATTGACTCTAGTTAAAGTTATGGAAGTTATGTCATGATCTTAACCTCATGTGATTGTTGCATCATTCCTGAATGTATATGTATATGAATTTAAAGAATGGGACCTCATGCATATTGTATGTATATGAACATGTCATGTAGGCTGTGGCAATTGGTCTCCTGAGGACTTATGCATGGTAAAACATGCATCGAGACCCTATGGGTCAATATTACAGAGGTCATGAGGACTCAATATTACGAGTGTCCAGGAGGGACTCAATATTACAGGGTGTGTGAGGACTCAAACCTACAGGAGTCATGAAGGACTCAAACCTACGAGGGTCCTGTGTGGAGGACTCAAAATGAAAAGACTGAGGTAGACTCAATTGACCACGCATAGCCAAAGAGAAAAAGTCATGATTTTATGAGAAAGTTTTAGGTCCCATTACAGAAAGTTTGATGATTTTAAAAGTCACGATTATAGTCATGTTTAAAAATCAGATTTGAAGGAAAATCATATGCATGTGTTTGCATTTCCCGACCCCCACTTACTGGGTATTTTATAATACTCATCCCTCTACCTTTGTTGCGTTTCTCTGTTTTAAAATGTTTTCAGGTAGAGTCGAGAGCATACTAGGCGAGTGGCATGGATGCGCTACAGAAGCCATGGGAACCGAGACATGAATTCTGCATCCATGATTAAGAGAGAATTTTAAATGATTATTGTTTTCCGCTTATGTAGTACAGAGTTTTGAAACTAGAGGCCGAACTTAATTATGTTTCTTGTAAACGTTTTGTATTTCTATGGGATCCCAAACTTAAATTGATTTTTATTTATCCACTTTTACTTATTTAAATTTCCAGTTAGGGCCTCGAATGCATGCATGAGTAGTAATGTCCCTAGGAATTTATGTTATAAAAGTAGGGGCGTTACATTTTCAAATCCAATCAATCTTAAAAATTCTAGTGATTAAACATCTTCTTCTCGAGAAATTATTCAATGAGGTCGTCACAATGTGGTTACCTCTTAATAACCGTGTGATAAGGATCCAATAATTTCCATGCCTCATAATAATCATTGGATATAAAACCGAAATACTTCTCTCTTTTCATCCAACGGTGAAAAATTCTCGACTACATTGTAGCGGCCTCACCGAATAATTTCTCAAATTTTAGGGATGTCTATGAGGAGGGACAGGAATGGGATGGTTTCTCTTTTGCTCCATTAATTTTCATTCCTGCATTTTTTTTTTTTGGTTAAATTTAGCAAGGTCTTCGTGAGGAATTATTCATTGTTTAGTTATTTTTCAATTTTTTTTTTTTTTTTTTTTTATAATCAAATAGTTATTTTTGATAAAATTCTCAAATTGTCAACTTTTCATAGACAATATCCATTAGTTATCAGTTAATTATTCACGAAAAATCTTCATGTGAATAGTTTACTTCCTAAAAAAATCTCAATTTAAAAATGAAATTCTTAAATCTCTTAATAAAAATAAAATAATATTTAATATCAAATTATCTCATTATCTATACAAATAATTTCAAATGTTTAATCATATAATTCAAACATATTCAATTATCTAAATCATTAACAATAAAATTTTAAACGTGCATTTGTGTGTTGTGTATGTATATGTGTGTGTATAAACGAGGTTGAAAATGTGGATGGGGAATACATTCTTCATCCCCATCCCATTTAGCTCGTGGAGAATTTTTTTTCTCTATCTATTTAAACGGAGACTCCCTACTCTGATAGTGGACAAGTCTCCACGAAAACGTGTAGAAAGGTGGAAATTTGAACCCCTATCCTTTTAGTCAATGATATATGCTCTAACTAATTGAGTGATTATTCAAGTTGACCACCTTATCAAGCTCATATACACACAACAGAAAACTTGGCAACTTCAAGAGGAGATAAGGTTTGCAATAT
Organism: Trichosanthes cucumerina; assembly: GCA_036507285.1. NCBI lineage: Eukaryota > Viridiplantae > Streptophyta > Magnoliopsida > Cucurbitales > Cucurbitaceae > Trichosanthes > Trichosanthes cucumerina. The sequence goes on along the minus strand of CM071836.1, from coordinate 10,472,231 downwards.
CTTAGAGGTGGACATTAAAATATGGGTCCTTTCAGGCTAATATATCTATATTTATGAAATCAGAGATAAATTTGCTTCCATTATTAAAAATAAGATGAGACTACAAACTTATGAAAGCAAGGGTTGAATGTCAATTACCAATAATATATCTAGATTATGCATGTTGGAAAAAATAAGATGACTACAAACTAAACACTTGTGTTTTGATTAAATTTGTTAATAATTCATAATTAAAACTATACAAATGAAAGCAAGGGTTGAATGTCAATTACTAATAATAGTAATTCGCAACACAAAACATATGACAAATGTTTCTATAAAAGTGGCAGGTTTCCCGATTAGGGCACTTAAAAGCTCATATTCATCCCCTACCACATGCAATATAAAATCTCATAGCACTGCTTATTATCACATGTCACATAGGCATCGAAAAAGCGTTCTCTTCATTCAGTATGACATAACAAGACACATTAAATTATTCTATAATTCGTATATACAAAAATTCTCTGAAATTAAATCCTCCAGAAAAAATTAGAATAAAAAGGAAATTTGAGTTGGGGAGAAAACCCCAACTTGAAGAGGGAATTTTTTTTGGGAAAAACAACATAATAATGTTGAGGGACTTGAAAGATATGTAGAATCAAAAAGCAATCTTTGATTTCAAAGATTTTGAAAAGTATTGGTTTGATCTCCTTTTGGCCATTATAATAAATATTCTTCAACCCACCAATGATGGTAAAGTGATTGTGATTTTAGCCTTTTATTTTATGGGCAGTCTACCCTCTAGCCTACCCTTACCTTAGGCTGTACCTCTAAAATCCCAATACACTTGTTTCTTTTCTTTTTCTTTTTTTTTTTTTCAAAGTTACTTATAGTTATATGTGTCCATAATAATAATAATATATGCTTTTAGACTTTTTTTTTATTATTAAAAACTCATTTTAAAAGTTAACCTTTTTTTTAAAAGAATTTTCATGCCGAGTTAATAATTTTAAGTATTTTCTTTTCTTCAAAATATTATTTTTACATTGTGGCGAAATTTTTACAATTTAAAAATACTTTCAAAAACCTCTTTTTATATATTTAGTTAAATTTTATAAAGTTAAAACATGACGTGCGTAATTTTGATAAACTTAGATTTCAATAACAAAAGATTAAGAAAAAATCATGGTTAAATAAATGCTTTAGTCTTTTGATGTTTGAATTTTTTTTCAATACAACTCGTAATATTTTTAAAAATTTAATTTAATCGTTCACATTTTAACATTTTTAATTATATTTTCAAAATTAATGAGTGTTAAATTTAATATAGATTAAACATATATTAGCTCTAAAACTATTATCAAATGGAGTTTTAGGCTTTGATGGATAACTATTTAGTTTTTTTATTTTTTATTTTTAAAAAGTTAGTTTATAAACAATTCTTTCCCTTATAAATTTATTTTTCTTTATTTTGTTATCTATTATTAAAATTGTATTCAAAATTCAAGTGAAACTTTTAAAACTAATAAAAAATTCAGCTAAAAAAACAAGTGTTTTTTTTAAAAAAGAAAAAAAGTGAAATCTATAGTAAAAAAAATGATAAGATAGCAAGAATGATTTTCAAACACAAAAAAATGAAAAATAAAATTGACTTGAATTCCAAGAATATTTCCAAACGTTGATCAGTGTACATTGATAAAATTTTTAGAGAAGGAATATATATATATAGTTGTTAAAAACATAAACATTATCAAATTTTATATATATAATTTATAGAAAGAAAAGGAATTTGGAACAGAAAAAGAGATGGGATATTTGAAGAAGGGAGGCAGCCCAACCCATTCATTCAATTCAACAATGCTTTTTGTCGTTATTTTGTGTGTTTAGGGAATGGGCTCAAATCATCTCCATACGCCACCCCCCTCGCCGACCTTTTTGGGTTTTCTATCTCTATTTCACAAAATCTTTTTTTTTTCTATTACATTATAAGAGGTATTAAATTTCCACCGACATATTTGATATTTTAATTGATATTTCTATATGTCTATGAGTTCAACCAAAACATAAGGATGCATCAACATTTCCATCATATCATAAAAAAATGATCAAAAATATTTTAAAAAATATAGCAGCAAAATATTCTTGATGCGACCATAATATTAATAATAAACATTTTAACATATTTAATATCGTAACTTGTTTATAATATGTATTTAAACATATTTTTTATTTGAATGATTCTCCAACCATAATATTAGTAATTAACATTTTAGATTATTTAAAATCGTAAAATTTTTATTTATTGATTTAAACATATTTTTTGTTTTTTATTTTAATGATTTTTTTCACGATATCGATATTTTATGTTGATATTTTCGTTGACATTTCTATAAATTCGAAACCTCGATATTTTTATTGACATCGAAATTTTAATTGTTAAGTATAAGTTTCCACCTTCGAATTTTAGGTTGTGTTTATTTGAGTCGATACTACTCTAAAAAAAACTTTAATAGAAACTTAAACTTTTAAAAGTTGGATATTTTTAAGATCTTTAATTATATTATACTTTATTATTTTTACTTTACTGGTTACTAACCAGTCAATTCACTCTCTTTTTAAGGAGTGGAATAAACGATAGTTTAGGTTCTGTTTGGTAGACAATCTGAATTCTATTTTATGTTTTTGAATTTACTAAGATCAGTGAATATGTGTTTGACATGTGTTTTAGAAAATGATTTTTGGATTGTGTGATCCAAATAATGAAAATTGTGTTACAACATTTTTATGTTTTTAGCGTATCTAGATTTTGAATTTAAAAGTTTAAAATGTAGAGTTATATTAAAAAAGAAAAAAAAACTTTAATAAATATATTATCTCATATTATAAACTTATAAACTCAATTTATTTTCGTTAAATTAAAAAATATATAATATAATATATTATAAATTATATGATATTGTAAAATAGTAATTATACAAAATTTTATAACAAAAACATGTTCATAAATTAATTAATAATAGTTTATATTCAACCTAATATTTAGTTTTACAACTACAAATAGTTTCATGGTCTATAAATATATTATAGAACACATTTTCAACAATTGTTTAAATTAGAATTCAATTTTTTAATCTACTACGTAGTAAACACACATCTGAAAATATAAAATACAAGTTTATTTTTATTGAATCTCTTGTTTTCAAAATTGTGTTTTCAGATTCTCTACCAAACAGACCTTTAATGACTTGAATAACAAGTCCCCAGTTAAAAAAGAAAAATTTCTGTTTAGACAAAGGGAAATAAGGATGTGAATGGATATGGGTTTTAGATATCCTGGTTGGAAACAAAATTTGTAACCTTAGAAATTAGTATCATTTATTCTTATGCATCACTTTTTCTCATGATGATGGTTTTCAATACCCTTAAAGAAGGGTGTATTTTTCTCTCTCGTCTTTTCTCTCTCTTCTTTGTTAATATATATATATATATATATAATAATTATAATTAATTATTTAATCATCAATTAATTTTATTTTATTGGTTGAAATTAATTTTGATTAGTTCATAAAATAATGTACCAAAATAATATTTTAGGATGATACAAAATAATATATTTAGGATTAATTTCATAAAACAAACCTAAACATCCATTATAAAATCCACTATAAAAATATTAAGTTATTAATTAATAATATATTTAATCAATTAATTACAAATATTATTAATTTATGGTAATAATAATTACTATAATTAATTATTCATGATTTATTTTTTTTGAATGAACTATTAATTATTACTTTTTTATATAAAGAAAACTCTATTCTTTTTTAAAATTCATTTAGATTGTTTTATTAATAATAGATAATAATTATATAAGATTTACAAGATCCATCTCACAAAATAAATTTACACATTATTTTAGAGTGTAATTGCCTACTTAAGTATTTTTTTTTTTGTTGAAGCATCTTAGTTCTCCTTAAATAATCTTACAAAAAGAATATCCTCAAGTATCTTACTCAACATGTTTGACTCCAATCCTGGATGTGATCATTGGACTGTCGTTAAGAATATTCTTAAGTATCTAAGGAGAAAGAAGGACTATATGCTTGTGTATGACACAAAAGATTTGATCATTGCAGGGTATACTGACTCTGATTTTAAGACTGATGTAGATTCGAGGAAATCCACATTAGGATCAATATTCACTCTTAACGGAGGAGTTATAGTATGGAGGAGTATAAAGCAAGGTTGTATTGCTGACTCCACCATGGAAGCTGAGTATGTCGCAGCTTGCGAAGCAACGAAGGAGGTTGTATGGCTTAGGAAGTTTTTGGTTGATTTGGAAGTTGTTTTAAATATGAATTTGTCTATCACCCTTTTATTGTGATAATAGTGGTGCAGTGGCAAATTCTAAGGAACCTAGAAACCATAAGCACGGAAAGCACATAAAGCGCAAATATCATCTCATTAGAGAGATTGTGCAATGAGGAGACATGATCGTCACGCAGATTGCTTCGGAGCACAACATTGTTGATCCATTTACAAAGCCCCTCACGGCTAATGTGTTTGAGGGACACCTAAAGAGTCTAGGACTATGCAATGAGTTTGCATAAGACTGGACCGAGAAATAGTCACTTAGACTTTATAACTCCGTTTACTGTGTTAACTGACTATATTCATACGATGACCTAGGTAACTCGATCTTCATCCTGAGCGTGCCATAAACTCCTATTTATTTGGATTATCCTTAGATTTGCATGGGTGAGAGTGGCCTGAGATTGCTGACTCAATAAGCCTCCCATTTCAGGGATAAGACCGAGTAGATAGCTGGGAACATAGTTCTGCAATATGGAATTCACTTATACCCATATTAGGGATTAGTAGAGAGTTTGTTCCCTTAAGTGCTGACTCCGGGTCTTTAACAAAGGGCACAACCCTCTCATTGGCCCGAGAGGGATTCAGATTGTTGGTGGGACCCCAAACCAATTGTTCATTAGAGGATCAACGAGACTTAAGGAACAAGAAGTAATTACAGTGGTAAAACGATAATTTTGACCAGTTGTAATTACGAACGACCTATGAAGGATCGACTTACTAATCATGGTTATATCGAGTGGACAGAAATATATCTACAGTGAGGAGAGTGCAACCACTGGGCTTTAGTGGAGTGTCCCGGTGATTAACGAATATTGACTAGCTTGGCTAAAGAGTTTGGTCGGTTAATCTCGTATCGTTGGAGCTCATGATCTGTAGGTACATTAGGTCCCCTTATTAGCTCGGACTAAGGCTTGTAACATTTGAGAGAGAAGAATTTGAATTGTTCAAATTCAGTTTTGGGAGAAAACGTTAATTATATGTGATATACTTAACCTGTCACAGTTTAATTATGAATTAAACTATGATAAAGAAGAGGTGGAAATATTTAAATATGATTTAAATATTGGTTCGATTTATAACATGAATAGGGATTCATGTTCAAACGGTCGATTTAAGAAATCGGGATTGGTCCAATTATTTAATTTGATATTTGATATTAGATTAAATAAATTATTTAAAATTAATTAAATTAATAAATTGATTTTAATTTAAAATTAATTCTATATTAATTTTGAATTAAAATTAAATGGAAATTCAAATTGAATTTTGAGTTTTCAATTGGACCAAATTCGTAAGTGTGAATCACCACTTTTCTTTTTCAAATTCACATAAATTGAGTTCCTCCTTCTAGCTAAATCCTCATCATCTTCATGTTGTCATCTTCTCCTAGCTTGAAGAAACTTTTGGTTTGCTTTAATTGAATAAGAAACACATGGATTTTCAAGGATTGGTCATAATTTTTCGGATTCACGTTTTTCAGACCTTTCTCCCATCTCTCTTCAAATTCTCTCTATCAAAGATCCCAAAATCTGTTCTAAGGCCTGAGGATAGTAGGGAAGACACTAGAGGTTGTCTATAAAGTGTTTGTAACAAGAAATTACCCACGGATTAGGAGAATTTTGAGCTACAAAGGTATAAGTTCTTATTTATGTTTTTCCAGATTTGAGCATGTTGTTTTGTAAAATTGATCAACTTAGAGTGTTCCAGATCCAAAATTGTTTCTGCTTTCTTAATATACACTCATTCAATTGGTATCAGAGCAATTTTAAGCTCTCAATTTGATCAATTTTGTCTTGTGGTGGGTATTTTTTGAAATACAATTTTTCTGGACGTCTAAAGTGTTCTTCTGGCATTTAAATTGAGCATCAATTTGTACTTTATTTTCAAATTACTCAAGTGTGTTTGAGCATTAATGTGTGTAGAATAATCTGTAAAAGTTTTGGGTCGATTTGAGTTCGAAAAGGCCTTCAATTTGAAGAGAGAAACTCGAGAGGTCACAAAAACTGAAAATATAGACTTTTTATTTCAATTTCTGTAAATAAGCTATAGTAATATAACTCTTCAGCCCGCGTGATTTTGGTTTTCAAAATGGAGAAGAAGCCTTTGACCTTTGACTTTGATCGGTCTAAATTTGGTTGACTTTGACCAGTTCAAGCCTTTTTGGGTCGGTTCGACTCAATTTTGGTCCGGTTTGGGGGGTTTTTAGACCGATTCTGACCAATTCGAGGTTGGTTTTTCCATTTTGGAGGTTTGTTTCATTAGTTGGAGGCTCAGTTCAGCATTTTACAACCCGATTCAACATTTTGAAGGTCCGATTCACAAGTATGCAAGCTGGTTCGAAGTGGTTCAATTTTAATTCTAGATTATTATTGTAATAATTTAGTTGTTTGCTTGCATTAGATGCCAAATCAGTCCACTTTAGTGTGTTTAATTAATTATGCATTGTGAATGTATGTTTTAATTAAAATTTCTGATTGTATGTGCATAAAGTATGTCATATAGATTTTTAAATCCCACCATAGGAAGCATGCTTCATGCATTGAAAGTATGTTATAAGTGTTATAATATATAATATGCATGTTTTGGGGTTTCATAGGAATTAATATAAGTGTTATATTAATTTATGAAACAAATATTATATGTTTTAATTATAATTAATATAAGGGTTATATTAATTAAAAATTAAACATATAATTGTTATGCATTTATTCATGTGATGGATTTGTTATAAATGTATGTATATTAATGTGATGAATGATCAAGCAATTTATAACATAGAAATGCATGTAACATAAGGTTAATTAATTAGTTTTAAAATTGTTTTAGAACTGGAATTAATTAGACCTTAGTTTATCTAGTTCTAATAAGATTAGAATTAAGCAACCAATAATTTATAAACTATGATTAAAGAGGGACTCTGTCTAAGGAAGGTTCTGGCTAGACTGGGGTATTTAAGCTGACGGAAACGGAACACTCCTACTGAAGCGATCTAATCCCGCAGCGGAAGCGATTGTCAGTCGCGCGTTCTTAATTTAGTTACATGGATTACAATCAAGAACTAATCTAACTAGATTAAGCATGCATTTCTAAAAGATGGACAACAAGAATTATACCTTTGAAGAACTTTTTCTTCAAGTACTCCTTCTCCAACAATCACGATTTCAGCAACACGAACTCGAGCGATCACGGATACTACCACCGGATCTTCTCCGTTGTTCTCTAGGTGAGGGAAGAAGGTGGATTCCTTTTAGGTGAGGTGAGATGATCTTATCAAGATGTAGTTGGAACTCTTTCCAACACTATGAGAGAATGCACTAGGGTTTCTCCAAGAGATTAGTTCACTAGTTGCATCTCATGCAACTATATATATAGGGAAATAGGATGGAAATTACCATCTTATCCCTCATTTATTCTCCCACTATTATATGGTTTATATGTGAATCTAATTCACATTAAAACCATATATTATGTCAATTATATCATATATTATTGATATAACACCTCATGTATGAAATTGAACACTTTAATTTCATTCCTAACATTATACCCTCAATATAACCATGTTGAGCCAACGGAGGGGACCTGATGAACCTACAGTTCATGAGCTCCAATGACGTGAGATTAACTGACCAAACTCTTTGATCCAGTTAATCAATATTCATTAACTACCAGTCACTCCACTATAGACTTGTAGCTGCACTCTCCTCACTGTAGATAATATTGTGTCCATTGATATAATCATTACCCATGAATCGACCCTTCACAGGTTGTTCGTGATCATGGTTGGGTCAAATTACCGTTTTACCCCCTGTGATTACCTCTTTGTTCCTTAAGTACCACTGATCCTCTAATGAACAACAAGCCTATGGTCCTACCATAGACTCATACCCTCTTAGAGGGTGGGGCCCTGTTGTTCAAGACCTGAAGTCAGTTCTTAAGGGAACAACCTATCTAATTCATTAGTGTAGGAATGAGAGAATTCCATCTTGCATAGTTAAGTCTTCAGCTACCTACGAGGTTGTCCCTTAGAAGGTAGGCTTATTGAGTCGGCTACAGGCCACTCTCACCCATACTAGTCTAAGGACAAACCCCTATAAGCAGGAGTTCTTAACTTGTTTAGGATTCAGGTCGAGTCACTAATGACCATCTATAAATTATCAGTTTTATCCTGTTAACGGCGTTATATTGTTTAGACTAATAATTTGTAGTCCGGTCTTGTATGAACTCTTCATACAGGATGCCCCCACTCGCATGTCAACCACATGAATGAGTTGGATTACCTCATTTGTACTAATTACAAAGTGGGTCGCATCCATGGTGTTACCAGAATAAGTTTTTCAACCTTATTCTTATACCATAGACCATTTAGGTTATACTCTTGAACATAATCCAAATAGTGTTTACTACACTGATGTTCAAGATATATTATAACCTTGGAGCTTAGTTTATTGGATTTATAAAGCAAGAATATAATTTTATCAAAACAAATAACTCTTTATTTATTTGATCAAAATTATATAAGTTTAGGGCACAAATCCCAACAATCTCCCACTTGACCTAAATCTTGTGGAGTATTGAAACATTACAGTAATGTAAATACAATAAACTAGGGCATTCAAACCTTTTGTACAATATACTCCCACTTGCCCTAGTTGGGGGAGACTTGTAAACTTAAACCGTCTAGGTGACTCTCAAATACTTTAACCGTGAGAGATTTTGTGAAAGAATCAGCAACGTTGTGCTCTAAGGCTATCTTCGTGACAATCACGTCTCCTCGATGCACGATCTCCCGGATGAGATGATATTTTCGCTCAATCCCTCTTGTGACTTCGGGGTTCTTTTAAATTTGCCACTGCACCACTGTTATCGCAATACATCATGATGGGCAAAATCATATTTGGAACAACTTCCAAATTTAGCATGAATTTTCTTAACCAAACAACCTCTTTAGCTGCTTCACAAGCTGTTATATATTCGGCCTCCATGGTGGAATCAGCGATGCATCCTTACTTGATGATTCGCCATACTACAGCTCCTCCGTTAAGAGTAAATATTGACCCTGATGCAGATTTTCGAGAATCTTTATCAGTCTGAAAGTCAGAATCCGTGTATCCTGTAAGGATCAAATCCTTAGCCGCATACACAAGCATGTAGTTCCTTGTTCTCCGTAGATACTTAAGGATTGTTTTAACCGTTTTCCAGTGTTTAGGTCCTGGATTGGATTGATACCTACTGACCATTCCAACTGCAAAACAGATATCTAGTCTAGTACACAACATGGCGTACATCAGGCTTCCAACAGTGATGCATAAGGAATCCGTCTCATGTCCTCAACTCTTTGAGGTGTCTTAGGACATTGTTCCTTAGACAAATAAACTCCATATCTTAAAGGCAATAAGCCCTTTTTGGAGTCTTGCATCTTAAACCTCGACAACACTTTGTCTATATAAGATGTTTTAGACAAGGCTAGTGTTCTATTCTTGCGGTTTCGGACAATCTGGATCCCAAGAACAAACTGTGCATCGCCCAAATCTTTCATTTGGAATTGCATAGCTCGCTAATTTTTAATGTCAGTAAGATATCCTACATCATTCTAAGATATCCTACATCATTCCCAATGAATAGGATATCATCCACATATAGAACTAGGAATGCGACAGAACTATTGATGATTTTCTTGTAGACACAAGGTTCGTCACCATTCTAGTCAAAACCAAAAGATTTGATTGCCTCATCAAATCTTATATTCCAGGACCTAGAGGCTTGTTTCAGTCCATAGATGGACCTTTTAAGCATGCAAACTTTTTGCTCTTGTCCTGGTTCAATGAATCCTTTGGGTTGGTCTATGTAGATGTGCTCGTCAAGATTGCCATTCAAAAATGTTGTCTTGACATCCATTTGTCATACCTCATAGTCATAATATGCGGCAATGGCAAGTAGGATACAGATAGACTTTACCATAGCAACAGGTGAAAAGGTTTCCTCATAGTCAACCCTTTCAACCTGGGTATAACCCTTTGCTACTAGTCTAGGTTTAAAGGTTTGCACCTTCCCATCTACATCACGCTTTCTCTTGTAGATCCATTTACAACCTATAGGTTTTACCCCATCAGGTTTATCTACAAGATCCCAAACAGAATTGAAGTGCATAAACTCTATTTCTTGGTCCATGGCTATGACCCATTTGTCTTTGTCAACCATCGTTTGATTATAAGTCGATGGATCCTTACAGTCGTCATCTGGTATAACAACTTGGGTTTCAGATAAACCCATGTAACGATCAGGTTGTGTTATTACCCTCCCACTACGTCGAGGCATACTCAACTCTTGAGATGGACTCTCTTGCTTAGACAAGCTAGTATCAACAACTTTTGTTGACGTACTAGTTTTATTAGCAACTTTTTCTATTGTTCCGTCTAACTCACTTAACACAATTTTACTTCTTGGTTTGTGGTCCCTTATGTGATCTTCCTCTAAGAAAGTGGCATTTGTCGACACAAAAACATTATCTTTCTTAGGATCATAGAATAAACCACCTTTTATTTCTTTTGGGTAGCCTACAAATAGGCACAATTTTGAATGTGAATCCAACTTTTTTGGATTTGTCATAAGCACATGTGCTGGACAACCCCAAATTCTGAAATGACATAAACTACCTTTACGTCCTTTCCAGAGTTCAAAAAGTGTTTCAAAAACACTTTTTGATGGCACATTGTTCAAAATATATACCACAGTCTCTACTGCGTAACCCCAAAAGGAACTAGGGAGATGAGCATAACTCATCATTGATCGAACCATGTCCAACAAGGTTCTATTTCTCCTTTTCGATACACCATTTTGTTGTGACGTATCGAGAGCCGAGAGTTGGGATGTAATTCCATGTTCTATCATATAGTTCTGAAATTTTAAATCCATGTACTCTCCACCTCGATATGATCGAAGTGTTTTAATTGTTTTACCTAATTGATTTTCAACTTCAATCTTGAATTCCTTGAACTTTTCAAGTGCTTTAGACTTATGTTGTATTAGGTAAATATGCCCAAATATAGAATAATCATCTATAAAGGAGATGAAATATTCATAACCTCCTCTGGCTTTAACACTCATCGGACCACAAAGGTCTAAATGTATAAGCTCAAGAGGTTCTTTGGCTCTATAACCTTTTCCACTAAAAGGTCTTTTAGTCATTTTGCCTTCTAGGCAAGATTCACATACAGGTAAAACATTTTCTTCTAACTCATTTAGAAGTTCATTCTTTACCAATCTCTCAATCCTATTGAGGTTAATGTGACCCAATCTAAGATGCCAAAGATGAGCATTTTCTTTAGGAGAAATTTTACGTTTCTTAGTTTGTGTGTTTGCAGTTTTAAATAATTTAGTGTTCAAAACCATTTTGACTGAATTAGGCCTTAAAAAATACAACCCATTTTCTAATGAACCTGAACATATTTCCACATTTTTCTTCAAAATAAACACTTTATTCAGTGAGAAAGAAACAGAAATACATTGTTCTATAAGGCAAGAAATTGAAATAAGGTTTCTAATAAACCCTGGTATCACTAATATATTGTCTAACAATATATATTTCTTGCCAAAATAAAGTTTCATCGTACCTACTGTTACAGCTGAGACGACTTATCCATTTCTAATCAAGAGCATTATCTCTCCTTTCTGTAGTTGCTGTCAGGAATCAATTCCCTGAAAAGAAGAGCAAACATGATTTGTGGCGCCTGAATCAAGTATCCAAGCAGTTTTATCATTATCCACTAAACAAACTTCTAAGCAAAGTAAATCATATTTACCTTCCTTCTTCTTTTCTGCAATGTACTTCAGACAGTTCCGTTTTCAATGCCCGTTTTCGTTGCAGTGGAAACACTTTCATTTGTCTGCAACTTCTTTGACTTTTTTGCTCTTCTGGGCGGCAGCTTTGTCAGCTCGTTTGCCTTTACCAACCTTTTTCATGTTCTTCTTCTTCCCTTTCAGGTTAGAAGAAGATGAAGCCACTGTTTTTGATCCAGAGGTCGATCCTTTATGATAACTCCTACTGGCAACATTTGCCTCACCTTTCGATCCTTGAATTTTCATCAAAGATTGAAAGGTCTCGAGTTCATTCAGAAGGGAGGTAAGATTAAAAGTAAGCTTGTTCATAACAACATTACTTCTAAACTGTAGGAAACTATCTGGAAGGGTTTCGAGAATAAAGCTGACCTGGCTCGATTCATCGATAGAAGCACCATTCGACTCCGCGATGTTAAAGTGTACCGTCATATCCAGGACATGATCCCGAATAGATGTACCCTCTGGCATCTTCGAGTTGAATATGTACTTTAGGGCATTGTGTCGGGCCTGTGTGGACTGTTGTCCAAACATGCTCTGCATTGAATCCATGATTTCCTTAGCGGTTATCATGCCCTCATGCTTCTTGGCTAATATGTCAGACATACTTGTCAGGATGTAGACTTTGGCCTTATCATTGGCCTTGATCCATCGATCATATGCATCACGAACATTTCGTGAAACATTTGAGCCTGACACCTGAGGACACTCCTCAGTTAGCACAAACTTCAGATCATCCACTACCAATATAGTGTTGAGTCTTTTTTTTTCATGTCATCATGTTCTCTCCGATTAACTTTTCGACACCCAATAAGGAAATTATAGAGCTAGACATATTGCTGAAAAAATTACAAAACAAAACTTTTATAAGTTTCTTGCTATAATTTTCTTCAATCATGTTTTAGCTAATTACCAAATGATTCCTAGGTCATTTATAATTTGCAATGATACTCCAAAGGTTTAGAATGTATGACACCAAAGAGTAATAAAAAACATTCATCCTCTGGATCAAGACACTCTTGACCAAAACCTAATGCCAGAATAACTCTTATTCCTATAGGCTTTATTTACCATTATTCGGTCAGGATACATATACTTCTTATGTACCTTGTGAGTGTAACCCTCTGTCTTTAGATCCCAGAGTCTCCATCCAATAAAATCTACCGAAGGGAGGACTAGATTGAAAAATAGACTAAGGAAATATTTATCCATTTCGGGTGTCTACTGTGTTCGATCCCCTATGATCAAGCCCTCCGAAGGGATTGTCTGGTCCATGTCAAACTAGCAGGCTGACCATAGTGATCTTACAGTGTAAACCGACTGAAGAGACCATAGGTTTTGTTATCACTAAACCTGCTCCCACTCACTAAAAGTACCCTCTCCATTCACCTTGATATTGACTCATACAAACACCATCCGAAGGGGGACGCTCCCGTTTGCGCCACAAGGCCAAGTATGAGTCTCACAGTGTGAACTTCCCGGAGATATGTAGGTGAAAAATATGTATCATATACACTTTTTCTCCCACTGGATACTTTAAATCTATAGGAATCTTACTTAGACTAAACCCGGCCTACGGTTTTACCTAAACTTATCAATATAACTCTTATATTGATGATCAATATAACTCTTATATTGATTTTATCCTAAGTTTGCTAATATAACTTTTATATTAAGCCTAGGATTTCGAGTTTATTAACCCATTAATAAACCCCACTGACGCTACTATAATTTATAAACTCTCTGATTAAAATTCACTCCCAGGTCAGTTCCCAGGTAGGGGTCTTCCGTTTCCGTCAGCTTAAATACCCCAGCCTAGACAGAACTTTCCTTAGACAGAGTTCCTCTTTTAATCTTTGTTTATAAATTACTTGGTTCCTAATTATAATCTAATTAGAACTAGATAACCTAAGGTATATTATTTACAAGTTCTAAACATTTTAAAACTAGTAATTAACCTTAGGTGACATGCATACTATGTTATAGTGTTTGATCATTCATCTCATGAATAATAAGACATACATAGCATAATAATCTCATGAAATATAATGCATGTCAATGTTGTCCATTAATTAATATAACACTTTATATTAATTAATCATGCAAATTATATAATATAACTCCTTATATTATAAATGATGCATGGAAATGCTTAATCTAAGGTGGGATATCTAAATTATAAGCATACATTATGCATTGCAATAATTACACAACAATTGCAAAATTTAAATAGCAAAATTAGACCAATTTTGGCACCCTAAATTCAATATTAATTAAAATTAAATAAATTAAATATAACACATTTTTATATTTAATATATAATTAAAAATACGTTTTTCGCCCGTTGAAGAACTCCTGAAATGTCTTCGGCGTTGCAACGCTGCGCCTTGTCCGTTTTTTCCCGTTGGAGAGTGCCTCAGCACAAGAGTTGCACAACGCTTCAGCGTTACAACGCCGAGAACAGTGTTGCAACACTGTCGTCTCCTCAGCCGCGCGCCTGCTGCAGCGGCGTTGCAACGCCATTCATAGAACAGCAATAACCTCCATTGTTTTGGCTCGTTTTTGCTCCGTTCTTCCAGCAACTACCTTGAAGGGATCGAATCCCGCAGCGGAAGAGATTGTCAGTCGCGCGTTCTTAATTTAGTTACATGGATTACAATCAAGAACTAATCTAACTAGATTAAGCATGCATTTCTACAAGATGCACAACAAGAAATATACCTTTGAAGAACTTTTTCTTCAAGTGCTCCTTCTCCCACAATCACGATCTCAGCAACACGAACCCGAGCGATCACAGACACTACCACCGGATCTTCTCCGTTGTTCTCTAGGTGAGGGAGGAAGGTAGATTCCTTTTAGGTGAGGTGAGATGATCTTATCAAGATGTAGTTGGAACTCTTTCCAACACTATGAGAGAATGTACTAGGGTTTCTCTAAGAGATTAGTTCACTAGTTGCATCTCATGCAACTATATATATAGGGAAATAGGATGGAAATTACCATCTTAACTCTCCTTTATTCTCTCACTATTATATGGTTTATATGTGAATCTAATTAACATTAAAACCATATATTATATCAATTATATCATATATAATTGATATAACACCTAATGTATGAAATTGAACACTTCAATTTCATTCCTAACTTTATACCCTCAATATAACCATGTTGAGCCAACGGAGGGACCTAATGGACCTACAGTTCATGAGCTCCAATGATGTGAGATTAACTGACCAAACTCTTTGATCCAGTTAATTAATATTCATTAACTACCAGTCACTCCACTATAGACTTGTAGTTGCACTCTCCTCACTGTAGATAATATTGTGTCTATTGATATAATCATTACCCATGAGTCGACCCTTCACAGGTTGTTCGTGATCACGGTTGGGTCAAATTACCGTTTTACCCCTGTGATTACCTCTTTGTTCCTTAAGCATCACTGATTCTCTAATGAACAACAAGCCTATGGTCCTACCATAGACTCATACCTTCTTAGAGGGTGGGGCCCCGTTATTCAAGACCTGGAGTCAGTTCTTAAGGGAACAACCTATCTAATTCCTTAGTGTAGAAATGAGTGAATTTCATCTTGCATAGTTAAGTCCCCAGCTACCTACGAGGTTCTGTCCCTGAGAAGGTAGGCTTATTGAGTCGGCTATAGGCCACTCTCACCCATACTAGTCTTAGGACAAACCCCTATAAGCAGGAGTTCTTAACTTGCTCTAGATTCAGGTCGAGTCACTAATGACCATCTATAAATTATCAGTCTTATCCTGTTAACGACGTTATACTTGTTAGACTAATAATTTGCAGTCCGGTATTGTATGAATTCTTTATACAGGATGCCCCCACTCGCATGTCAACCATATGAATGAGTTGGATGACCTCATTTGTACTAATTACAAAGTGGGTCGCATCCATGGTGTTTCCAGAATAAGGTTTCCAACCTTATTCTTATACCATAGACCATTTAGGTTATACTCTTGAACATAATCCAAATAGTGTCTACTACACTGATGTTCAAGATATATTATAACCTTGGAGTTTAGTTTTATTGGATTTATAAAGCAAGAATATAATTTTATCAAAACAAATAACTCTTTATTTATTTGATCAAAATTACATAAATTTAGGGCACAAATCCCAACAATCTCCCACTTGACCTAAAGCTTGTGGAGTATTGAAACATTATAGTAATGTAAATACAATAAACTAGGACATTTAAACCCTTTGTACAATATACTCCCACTTGCCCTAGTTGGGGAATACTTCTAAACCTAGACCGTCTAGGTGACTCTCAAATACTTTAGTCGTGAAAGCTTTTGTAAAAGGATCAGCAACGTTGTGCTCTGATGCTATCTTCGTGACAATCATGTCTCTACGATGCAGGATATCCCGAATGATATGATATTTTCGCTCAATGTGCTTTTCCCTCTTGTGACTTCAGGGTTATTTTGAATTTTTCACTGCACCACTATTATCGCAATACAACGTGATGGGCAAAGTCATATTTGGAACAACTTCCAAATTTAGCATGAATTTCTTTAACCAAACGACCTCTTTAGCTGCTTCACAAGCTTCTATATATTCGGCCTCCATGGTGAAATCAGCGATGCATCCTTGCTTGACGTTTCGTCATACTACAGCTCCTCCATTAAGAGTAAATACTGACCCTGATGTAGATTTCCGAGAATTTTTATCAGTATGAAAGTTAGAAATCTTGTATCATTTTATTAGAAAATGTACTTTTGGTTCTTGGAATCAAAAGAAATCTTGTATCTATCTCTTGTTTACTTGAACATATGTATAAAGTATCTTTTGATTACAAATGGAGCGTTTATTTACAAAAGAGGTGTACGAATATGTTCTGCTAAACTTGAAAACAACTTATATGTGTTAAGACCAACAGAGATAAAAGTTATTTTGAACACCGAGATGTTTAAAACAACTGATACTCAAAATAAAAGCAAGAAACTTTCTCCAAGTACCTATCTTTGGCACTTGAGACTAGGTCATATTAATCTCAATAGGATTGGGAGATTGGTTAAGAGTGGTCTCCTAAGTCAGTTAGAGGACAACTCCTTACCACCATGTGAGTCCTGTCTTGAGGGAAAAATGACTAAACATCGTTTTTCTGAAAAAAGTTATAGGGCCAAAGAACTCTTGGAACTCATGCATTCGGATCTCTGTGGTCCAATGAATGTCAAGGCACGAGGAGGGTATGAATATTTCATCAGATTCATTGATGATTATTCTAGAGATGGCTATCTTTACCTAATGCATCATATGTCCGAAACCCTTGAAACATTCAAGGAGTATAAGGCATAGGTTGAGAACTCGTTAGGTAAAACGATTAAAACACTTCGATCAGATCGAGGTGGAGAGTATATGGATTTGAGATTCCAAGACTATATGATAGAACATGGAATCGTATCCTAACTCTCAGTGTCTGGTACACCTCAGTAGAACGGTGAATCTAAAAGGAGAAACAGAACCCTGTTAGACATGGTTCGATCCATGATGAGCTACGCTCAGCTGCCTAGTTAATTTTTGGGATATGCAGTAGAATCTGTTGCATATATTTTGAACATGGTTCCCTCTAAGAGTGTTTCAGAAACACCCTATGAGTTATGGAAAGGGTGTAAAGGTAGTTTACGTCACTTCAGAATTTGGGGATGTTCGACACATGTGCTAGTGTCCAGTCCAAAGAAACTGGAACATCGTTCAAAATTATGCCTATTCGTAGGATACTCGAAGGAAAAGAAAGACTGTCTATTTTATGATCCTCAGGAGGACAAGGTACTTGTGTCGACAAATGCCACGTTCTTAGAGGAAGACCACATGAGAGATCATCAGCCTCGTAGCAGAATTGTTTTGAGCGAAATTCCCAAGGAAGCTTCAGATAAATCAACAAAAGTTGTTGATCAAGCTGGTCCTTCTCAAGAGTTGAGAATGCCTCGACGAGTGGAAGGGATGTTAGACATCCCGATCGATACATGGATTTAATTAAAACCCAGGTCGTCTACCTGATGATGGCGTTGAGGATCCATTGACCTATAAATAGGCAATGAATGATATAGACATGGACCAGTGGATTAAAGCCATGGACCTCGAAATAGAGTCAATGTACTTCAGTTCAGTCTGGGAACTTGTAGATCAACCAAATGGTGAAAGACCTATCGGTTGCAAGTGGATCTACAAGAGGAAACGAGATCAAGCCAGTAAGGTGCAAACCTTTAAGGCTCGACTTGTGGCAAAGGGTTATACCCAAAGGGAAGGGGTGGACTATGAAGAAACCTTCTCCCCTATTGCCATGCTTAAGTCGATTAGAATACTCTTGTCCATTGCCATGTTTTATGATTATGAAATTTCGCAAATGGATGTCAAGACAACCTTTTTGAATGGCAATCTTGAAGAGAGTATCTATATGGATCAACCAGAGGGGTTCAAAGTTCAGGGTCAAGAACAAAAGGTTTGCAAGCTAAAACGATCCATTTATGGATTGAAACAAGCATCTAGATCATGGAATATAATATTTGATACTGCGATCAAATCTTATGACTTTGAACAGAATATTGACGAGCCTTGTGTCTACAATAAGATAGTCAATACTACTGTAGCTTTTTTAGTTCTATACTTAGACGATATCCTGCTCATTGGGAATGATGCAGGATTCCTGACTGGCGTTAAGCAATGGCTAGCGACCCAATTCCAAATGAAAGATTTAGGAGAGGCTCAATGTCCTTGGAATCCAAATTGTTTGAAATCGCTAGAACAAAATGCTAGCGTTGTTTCAGGCATCCTATATTGACAAGATGTTGGTTAGATATAAGATGCAGAATTCCAAGAAGGGATTATTACCTTTCAGGCATGGAATTCATTTGTCTAAGGAAAGTGTCCTAAGACACCTCAAGAAGTTTGGAATATGAGACGCATTCCCTATGCATCAGTTGCTGATGTATGTCATGCTATGTACTCGACCCGATATATGTTATGCAGTAGGAATAGTCAACAGGTATTATTCCAATCCTGGATATGATCATTGGACTGCCGTTAAGAATATCCTCAAGTATCTAAGGAGAACGAGGGACTATATGCTTGTGTATGGCGTAAAGGATTTGATCCTTGCAGGATACATTGACTCTGATTTTCAGAATGATGTAGATTCGAGGAAATCCACATCGAGATCAGTGTTCACTCTTAACAGAGAAGCTATAGTATGGAGGAGTATAAAGCAAGGTTGTATTGCTGACTCCACCATGGAAGCTGAGTATGTCACAGCTTGCAAAGTAGCGAAGGAGATTGTATGGCTTAGGAAGTTCTTGGTTGATTTTGAAGTTGTTCCAAATATGAATTTGCCTATCACCCTTTATTGTGATAATAGTAGTGGCAAATTCTAAAGAACCTAGAAGCCATAAGCGCGGAAAGCACATAGAGCGCAAATATCATCTCATCAGAGAGATTGTGCAACGAGGAGACGTGATCTTCACGCAGATTACTTCTGAGCACAACATTGTTGATCCATTTACAAAGCCCTTCACGGCTAAAGTGTTTGAGGGACACCTAGAGAGTCTAGGACTACGGATTGTACAGTAGGACAATTTTCTTGCTCAACATGTTTGACTCCACCGACGTTTTAGTCCATGTGGGAGTTTGTTGGGTTTTATCTAAAACTCGTGGGTTTGTAAAGTGAATGTATATTCTATTTTGCAATAAAGATATTATTGAGATTTAATCAAATAAAGGTGTTATTGAATAAAGTGAATTGTATATTTTGAAATCCAATAAAGAACTCATGGCTATAGGATGTATATTTGAACTTTATGTGTGACATAAAAGTGGATCAGGTTCAAATTATAGTCAGAACGGTCTATAGTATAGGGATAGGGTTGGGTACCTTATCCTGGGGACACTATGGACGCGACCGACTTTGTAAACTACAAACGATGTGATCCTAAATCGTTCATGTGGAGACATGCGAGTGGGGGCGTCCTATGCAATGAGTTTGCATACGACTGGATCGAGAAATAGTCACTTAGACTATATAACTCTGTTTACTGTCTTAACTGACTATATTCATACGATGACCTAGTTAACTCGATCTTAATCCTGAGCGTGCCATAAACTCCTATTTATTCGGATTATCCTTAGATTTGCATGAGTGAGAGTGGTCTGAGATTGCCGACTCAATAAGCCTCTAATTTCAAGGATAAGATTGGGTAGATAGTTGGGAACACAGTTCTGCAAGATGGAATTCACTCCTACCCGCTTTAGGGATTAGTAGAGAGGTTGTTCCCTTAAGTGATGACTCCGGGTCTTGAACAAAGGGTCCACCCCTCTCATTTGCCCGAGAGGGATTCGGTTTGTTAGTTGGACCACAAACCAATTGTTCATTAGAGGATCAGTGAGACTTAAGGAACAAGAAGTAATTACAGGGGTAAAACGGTAATTTTGATCCAGCTGTAATTACGAATGACTTGTGAAGGATCAACTTACTAATCATGGTTATATCGAGTGGACAGAAATATATCTACAGTGAGGAGAGTGCAATTAATGGGCTTTAGTGGAGTGTCCCAGTGGTTAACGCATGTTGATTAGCTTGGCTAAAGAGTTTGGTCGATTAATCTCGTATCGTTGGAGCTCATAATCTGTAGGTCCATTAGGTCCCCTTACTAGCTCGGACTAAGCCTTGTAACATTTGAGAGAAAAGAATTTGAATTGTTCAAATTCGATTTTGACAGAAAACGTTAATTATATGTGATATACTTAACGTGTCACAGTTTAATTATGAATTAAACTATGATAAAGAAAAGGTGGAAATATTTAAATATGATTTAAATATTGGTTCGATTTATAACATGAATAGAGATTCATGTTCGAACGGTTGATTTAAGAAATCGGGATTGGTCCAATTATTTAATTTGATATTTGTTATTAAATTAAATAAATTATTTAAAATTTATTTATTTAATTAATTAATTAATAAATTTATTTTAATTTGAAATTAATTTGAAATTAATTTTAAATTAAAATTAAATGAAAATTCAAATTGAATTTTGGGTTTTCAATTGGACCAAATTCATAAGTGTGAATCCACCACTTTTCTTTTTCAAATTCACAAAAATTGAGTGCCTCCTTCTTGTTAAATCCTCATCATCTTCATGTTGTCATCTTCTCCTAGCTTGAAGAAGCTTTTGGTTTGCTTTAATTGAAGAAGTAACACATGGATTTTCAAGGATTGATCAGAATTTTTCTGATTCACGTTTTTCAGGCCTTTCTCCCATATCTCTTCAAATTCTCTCTATCAAAGATCCCAAAATTTGTTCTAAGCCCTGAGGATAGTAGGGAAGACACTAGGGGTTGTCTACAAAGTGTTTGTAACAAGAAATTGCCCACGGATTAGGAGAATTTTGAGCTACAAAGGTATGAGTTCTTATTCCCTGTTTTTCCAGATTTGAGCATGTTTTTTGTTTTGTAAAATTGATCAACTTAGAGTGTTGAAGATCCAAAATTGCTTTCGCTTTCTTAATATACACTCTTTCACAACTAGATAACCAAACCAAACTCCATCGTCATAACCATTAAAGGTTCAAAACTTCTCATCAACAAAAATTCGAACGAATATGAGTTATTTAAAAAATGTTATAATGCTTATACTACAGTTATATGACTTTCCTAAAAAAAAAATTACTAATACTTATAACTAAACATTATATGCGTCTAACTTTTAGAATAAAAAAATTAGACACATATATAAGTTTAGATAAAACAACCAACAAACAATGGGCAATAGAAGAATCAATACCTAATCTTGCATATGTACACATGTAAGCAATGGACACATGTGGCTATATCTCCAACTACAACCTCTCAAAGTCTTCCTGCAAACAGTTTAATTAGCTTCCAAACACTTTCAAAATTCAATGCATGAGGTATGTGATGTTCCTCTTAGGACACAAAAGTTTGTTCACGAATTCTTCTAGCAATATACTCTATCAAAAGTTTGTTCTTCTACAATCCTTGGTTGTTCTCCTACAATCCTCGTATAACAAACTTTGAAGTATGAGTCCAATTTGTATAGATAAAATAATGAGTTTATAAAGTGATCAATATCTTATCGATTGAAGCATATATATCTTGAAGCACATGATTCGATTCGATCCATTCAAGATTTAGTAGGTAACAAAAAACACTTCGAGATAGTGCAAGCAACAAAAATGGTGGACCACAAAAGGGAATATCATAAAGTCTAATGCACAAAAAAAAGATGCACATATATTATGCAAATAATATGTGCGTTCCTACAAACTCCACCAAATCAATTCTCACAACGTCGATATCATTTTGTGTATAAGTAGATGGTGCATCTTTCATCTATAAACAAGAAAAAAAAAGAAATGAACAATTGAAAACTAGAAACTTACTTTTAATATATCCATCATTGTAATGTTTAAGGAATATACGTACTAGATCAATGATTGAAATATTTTTTTGGTAGATTATCTCACGCATAAAACCCATAACATAATAACCGCATTCTATAACACCCAGTTGTTTGGGCACTGTCGTACAACATCAAAACATCAATGTCTCAATAACGAATATACATATATGTTGAATAATAGTTGTTATTTATTAAATAACTTACCTTAACAGAATTCTAAATAGGTTTTCTCTTATTTACAACTTTGAATGCCCTACAAGTGGATGAATATAAGAGTCTATTACTATTCAAATAATCTAATAAGGGTTAAATTATAAAATATAGGACGAGTTCAACGTACATGCCGACTACAACAATGATGTCCTCATGAAGTCGATTTTTTAAGGGGTCCATAAAGAATGCAATGCCCTTTGTATGGTCAATGATGATCAAAGTCCAATGATTTCTACCAATTAGGATAATACACATGATCAATAACTCACACAAACAGAAGTAATCAATGTATACAAACATAACATACCAAGAATTGTAAGGAAAAATGAGTATCTGATTTGGATCCATTCCACCCAATCGTGCAATCAAAAGTTGGGCTCGTGATTCTGACGATGATCTAGACATTGAAATTGTACTAGCATCCAAAAACTTGTACAAACTTAATTCATTTGACTTTTCAATAAGTTTGTATTGATACCTATAAGTGGAATAAAATATAAATATATAACAAATATCATTCCAACGGACACGAAATAACATATCAAAAAACATTCACTTACATCATGTATGCATCAAGACAAGCATTTGATATTGGACGGAGATGAACAAAATCTCGTAATACCTCCAGCATTATGCAACATTTGCGCTCAAGTCCAAATACTTCTACAAGCACTTTCATTTGTATTGATGACCCAATATGCTCAAGTTCACGAAGCAAACAACGTAAAGCCACCGGAGAACTTTCCATAAGTGTCATTGAGGACACATCTAATACTTTGTTCTTTTTACTGGGTTGTTGAACGCCCTGCCATCATCAACTAAAATAAGGTTAGAACTGACATATGAAAGAACATGTGTTTATGAATAATGAAAACATATTACCTTTTCTTGATCAACGGTAACAAGTTGTCGTGGCTAGTACAAATGTGAACCTATTTCTTGTGAAAGTATGTTTCTTCCTTCCTTCGTTGGTATGAGAATGGAACAATCACCATCGACCACAACATCAATAGTCACTTTAACATTGCCTCCATCGATGTCTCATTCAAATATTGTCCCAGTTGCGACAACATTATTAATAGACCCAAATGCTAGCCGACAAGACATTCCCTCCTATTTCAAGCGTTAATTGTAAACCCATTGGATTATTTGAAAAGTACATTCTAATGAGTTCAACCAATCTAAATGGATTCGTATATTATGATTTTGAAACTTAAGTGAAGCAAAGTGAAGACATACCTTAATCCTTTTTGACTTCGTCATTTTCTTGGAATCATCCTTCATGGGTGTCTGCAATTGGATTAAAAAAAACAAGGAGTGATATCACATAAAATCTAGAGGTTTTTGGATATAGCAATAAGTAAGAAAACGTAATTTTTTGGAACCTTCTCCTTCACTTCGATGTCCTCTTCCTTAACATCTTCTGATGTACCATCACTTTTTGATTTGTGAGAACTTTGTTTCTATTTTGTCAATTCTTCCTCCAATTCTCTAATCTTTGCTGCCATTATAGCTTTTTCTTGTACATCGACCTCGTGCGATTGGACCTTCGATTTTCGTGTTTGTCTCTACTTATGAAAATATTGGGTATGAGTGTTAAATTTACCTACACCTCGAACTTTTCCTGGAGGATCTTTGGTACCCAATGCGGTAGACAAAACATCCTCATTTGTAGATGTGTTTCTACCATTGGGCTTTTGAGTGGCCAAGATGTCATCCTATGTTGACAAGAATAAGTACCAAATTGAGTGTAATCGTTGCAATAAACAATACTCAATTAATACTTACAATACGATTCACAACTTCTTGGGTACACTTGTCAACAATATTTCCTTCTCGATCCGTACGAGCCTTTTTCCATAAAATGCTTTGGTCGGTTAAATCTTCATGAGGTGAAGATTGTTTCTGAAAAATAATTTAATATTAACCTACTTAGCATGAATCTACAAAGGATAAAATGTAGTTGAATTCGCACGTATTTTTCTTACCAGTTCTTCAGCAAGATTGGCATACCCTTTTTCGTGACATCCTATGATTATACATTTTTTTCCTCGTACTTCTCGACTCTTTTGGCTTGTCTCCTTCATAAGCATAACTTGAATTAATCATATAGAAAAATACAAAAATACATATATTAACCTTCTTGTATACCTGAAACTCTTCTATGAATCGGGATTGCACAAACTGTTCCCAATGTGCTTGTTCAATATGAGAATATTTAGTTGGCATTATATACCCTTTTGGCTTGTCACCTTCTTGTATACCTGAAACTCTTTCTGGATCGTCTTTGAAAGGCATTATATTCCCTTTCGTCAACCACCTTTCATTCCTAGCCTTCCTTGGATTTCATTTTTAAAATAATCCAAATGTTGTCTACAAGATGTACTGACCATTAGAAAAATAACGAACATTGTGCACTAATGGGATGGAACAAGTTAAATATTCTTACCTTCTATACGGTTGAACTTCATTAGAGCTCTCAAGATGTAGAAGTGAGCTTGTTTCAACTGTTGTACCGTTGGTTTAATACAAGATCCAACTGATAAAGGCCTTTCACGAATTGATTCTTCCCTTGTTTTGAATGAGCCAAGTCCAACTGAATCTAGTTCGGGTAAAAACTCTGAACAAAATTCAACAGTTTCTTTTACTATGTATGCCTCTGCAATACTGCCTTCTGGTCGAGTTCTATTACGCACATAGTCTTTCAACACTTTCATATATCGTTCGAATTGATACAACCACTGGAGATAGGTAGGTCCACAAGTTTTAATTGTCTTACGAGGTGAACAATAAGATGCATCATTATTGTGAAAAAAGAAGGTGAAAAGTACTTCTCAAATAAACGCAACGTAACAACAACATCATTTTGCAACTTGTCCAAATCTGATACCTTCAAACTCTTAGAACATATTGCATTGAAGAAGAAACACAATCTAGTGATAACATTCCTCACATTCTTAGGAAAGATTGAACGAAGCGCAATTGGAAGCAATTGTTGCAATAGAACATGACAATCATGAGATTTGAGACCATTAATCTTCAAGTCTTCTAATGATACCAAACTCCTGATATTGGAAGAATACCCTTCAGGAACTTTGATTTCAGATAAAGTTTTACAGAAACGATACTTCTCATCTCTTGACATTGTATAACATGCTGGAGGTATGTATGTTCTGTTTCCTCTGATTTCAGGTGCTAATTCTGGTCTAATCTTCATTTGAACCATGTCTAATCTAGCCTTGATTCCATCTTTACTTTTTCTTGGGATGTCAAGTAATGTTCCAATAATATTCATACACACGTTCTTTTCAATATGGATTTTATCTAGACAATGTCGTACATGCAACTTTGTCCAATATGGTAGCTCAAAGAATGCAGATCTTCTTTTCCAATATGTATTTGCAGTTTGGTCATTCAAATTCTTGCCACTCTTCTTTCCCCTTAGAAAGTTCATATCTTTAAGTTTTGTGAAAATTGCATCTCTTGTCAATGGATACGGAGCAATCTCATGCTCTTGTTCACCATTAAAACCTTTTCTCTGTCTCCTGTATGGATGATATTTTAGCAAAAATTTTCGATGCCCCATATATACATTTTTTTCCATGTTCTAATCTTATTGAATTAATGTTTTCCCCACATATAGGGCAAGCCTTGTAACCATTCACACTGCATCGGCATAAATTACCATATGCAGGGAAATCATTTATAGTCCATAGCAGGATACCCTTGAGAGTGAATATTTCTTCTCGATATACATCATAACATTCAACTTCATCTTCCCATAAAAGTTTCAAGTCCTCGATCAAGGGAGCTAGATAAATATTTATATCGTAGTCGGGTTGTTTTAGTCATGATATCAACATTTACAACATCAAAAACTTCCTTCTCATACACAACCATGGTGGAAGGTTGTATATTGTAATTATCACTAGCCAACAACTGTATTTACTACTCAAATCTCCATATGGATTCACCCCATCAGTGGATAAACCCAAGCGAAGATTTCTTGGTTCTCCACCAGATGTTGTCCACACGTGATCTATTAACCTCCAAGATGGAGAGTCAGCTGGGTGTCGCATAATCTCATCTATTTTTCTATCAGTTGCATGCCAACACAGGTTTTTTGCATGATCAACATTCTTGAGCAACCTTATGAACCTTGGAATTATTGGAAAGTACTACATTTTTTTAGCCGCCACTCCTTTCTTCTCTTCCTTTGAGTTCTTACATAACTTTCATCTCGATAGACTACAATGAGGACATTTAGTTCTACTCACATACTCTTTCCTATACAAGCATCAGTCATTTGGACATGCATCAATCTTTTCATAATTCAATCCTAGAGCACACAATGTTTTCTTTGCCTCATACATAGAAACTGTCATTTCATTCCCTTCAGGTAGGATATCATTTATTACAGACAATAATTCAGAAAATCTTGTATCAAACCACCCAAATCTTACTTTTAAATTGTATAATCTCACAAGAGCTGACAGTTTCGTGAATTTTTTACATCGTGGATACAATGGTTTCTTAGCATCCTCAAACATATTGTCAAATATCTTAGGTTCATGAGAAAATTGATCA
The DNA here is from genome assembly GCA_036507285.1 of Trichosanthes cucumerina. NCBI lineage: Eukaryota > Viridiplantae > Streptophyta > Magnoliopsida > Cucurbitales > Cucurbitaceae > Trichosanthes > Trichosanthes cucumerina. Next base: position 10,444,789 of record CM071836.1, on the reverse strand, counting down.
CGAGCAACTTGAACCATGTCAATACATTAAACAAGTCATTATCATCAACATATTTTTCATTTATGAAATCTCTAACGCCATCAATTACATACTTTGCTGCCAAGTCTTCACCGTGCCAATATCATGTCTTATAACTTTGATCCATACCATTGACATACAAGTGACTTCTAATGGTTGCAACATCATTGGAGACATGATTCTCACATTTCAAACCTGGACATCGAATCAAGTTGGAACCATTCGCATGGTGTAAACTAAATTCAATGAATGTTTCAACACCCAACTCGTACTCCTTAGACAATCGATTCTTCTTCATCCATGATTTGCCCATTATCTGAGGTTAGGAAACTTAATTATGTATCCTCTTCGATTAAATAAAAACTGATACAAACGAATTAAGAACCAATATGTCCCTTGTCAAGTTAAGAAAATTAATAATTACAAAAAAACCTCATTAAACTTTACTCTCAAAATTCGAACCAATATGTCTCTTCTCAATTTTACCTCATTAAACTTTGAATTCAAAGAAACAAAATTTAGTTTTCACAAAAAAAACAAAAGCTAGCTAACAAGAAGTTAATTTTCAAATAGGTAAAATTCAAAGAAACAAAAGCTAGCTAAAATTCAAGTTAATCGAGTTAACTTGTCATAAATAACCAAAGTAGCAAAACAAAGGTTTAAAACAGGCTCGAGGAAACGGAACTCACTGTATGTTTCGAACTGGCAACGGCGGCGGCTTCCGACAAGCAGTGACGAGTGGGGTATGGATCCGAAATGTTCGTAGGCCGATCTATTCGAAACCAAACTCCAAATCGTGAGAACCAACCTAAAAACCCAAGAACCGATTGAACCAAAAAAATTGAAAGGCTAAAAAAACTCACCCACTCACAAGTTTTGCGACTGTGCGCGGAAGGCACCGGCGGTGGGTTGCTCCGCAAAGAGGAGCTCCAACATTCACTATTGCGCTCACCGACCGGTTCTGCTACGTCGACGTCTGCGTGAAGAAGAAGACTGTTGGCGGTTTGTTGGGCAGTGTTGGTTGGTTGTGGTCGGAGGTCCCTGTATTTGTGGTCGGTTGTGGCGTGAGATAAAAGTAGAAAAAGATGAAACAAAAGAAGGAGAAAAACAACTATGTTTATGGATAAAATTAATTTGCCTATGTTTAAATTTTTTTTTTTTATTTTTTAATAATTGACTTGATTTTTTAAATTATAGGTAAAAAAAATAAGTAACAAAATAAGAAAATATAGGCATAAAAGTAATTTTTATGGAGTTCAATTTAAAAACTAAAAAGTTATCAAATATGGTCTAAAAGTTTACTTCTATCTTATTCAATTTTATTTTTTGAATTCATCATGAATTAAATGAATTTATGTGTTAAGAATGAATGCAGAAGATAACGAATAGTTGTTTGCTTAAAAGAGGTGTATGAAATTATCAAGAAAGCATTCTTAAATTGTGCAAGCATACACAATCTAAGCAGCAAGTGATAAGTATTTAATCGTCTCCCCAGGGATTAGTTGTAGAAAATACACAAGGTTGAGTTTGTTTTTAATGAGTAAGGGGAACCAACATAAATGAAATGAGTATTGGGATTAGAAATTAGAAGAACAATTGAAATGCTAAAGTAATGCAGTAGATGTTTAGTAAAAGTAAAGCAGCAGCAACACAAGTTTAACCAAAACAGTAAAAAGGGGACAGGATTAGGGATGAGATTATGCTTCAGCAATCTTAATGCTAGAGCTCAAAACTGCACCAGAGCTCAAAACAGTATAACTCACGGAATCTTCCCAGATTTCCTCGCGATTCAGGCACTTAATTTCCATTAAACACCTCAATGTTAGCTCCTAACTGTTAAAACTAGGTGAGTGACTATCCCTAGACTCCTCAATCACCCAGAGAGTAAAATCTCTTAATCGTAACTAGTGTTATGCCTCAAATCGGTTTATTCATCTCTTTCCCAAGTTGGAACAAACAATGCTAAAATGAGATGGCCAACCAAATTCTAGCTAAACAAAGAAATTCACAAGGCATAACAAAGAGATAGCAAAGAAATTACTCTTTCATTAAAGTTACATCTACATAAAGTCTCCTAATCCTCACCCCAAGGGTGATTAGTTCATTGTGATAAGAAAAGACAACAATAAAACAGTAAACCTAGTGCTAAACATGCTTAAAATGATCTTAGTTATAATATAGAAGAGTAAAAAGCAAGAAAAACAAAAGAATAAACAGATGGGTGATGTTCCAAGACCTCCTTTGGTCCACTCCAGCCTCTTTCCAGAAGGGGAATGCTTCCAAAATTGACTCTTCTTGATTTTCTCTTGTTGTCTCCTCTCCCAATCGAGTTTTCCTCTTTTTCTCTTTGCCCACTCTCATCCTTGCCGTAAAAATGGCTAAGAAATCCTTTATATCACACCCATATGGAAATGAGGGTTGAATAGACAAGGGAAAACGGTCTGGCGGCTGCCCATTGGTTCTTAGCGGCTGATGTAGCGGTTTTTGTCCAAATTTCAATTAATGAGATCTCTCCCACGTGCGTATTCTCGCGAACCGGTACTGAATTTTTGCTCCAAAGAATCTTGATCCTTCAAAGAATTGCACAAACTACAAAGAAATAAAAGCAGACCTTCAAAGACTTCATAACATCTATCTTCCCAAAAATTCCTAAAATCATGGCCAAAATGACAAAATTCAGCAATGAAAAGTACTTCAATGGCTTTAAGGTACTTCAAAAGTAATTTGTAAATATTAACACACAAAAGTACCTAATCAAGGGGTTAAAATAGTCAAGAAATCTCAAAATACCAAGGAATAATCACAATAAAAGCTCAATCTTAGCTCTCATTCTAAGAGCTAACAATAGTCACAAAAAAAAATCAACACACACAAGATTTACGTGGTTCATTAACGTTGTGTTAGCTACATCCACGGGAAAAAGGAGAGAGTAAGTCTATTAAACAAGAGAACAAAATTACACAAAGCTAGAGAGAGATTCAGATGGTGGTTGACGTTGGTTCAGACAAGTCGAGTCGCGGTGGTTGGGTCATTGAAGTATCGAGTTGTTGGAGTGGTCGAGTCGCAAGGATAGTCGTCAAACTAATCTTTAGAGTTCTCATTGCAGTGGTTGCCGAAGATAATCCCCAGTGGTGGTCGGGTCACTAGTGTTGGGATTTTTGCCCTAAACACGTGAATTTGTAAATAGAATTTATTTATTCAATAAAATAAAAGTTATTTTGTCCATTGTATAGACTCACTTAAACTTAAATCCAATAAACAAACATCAAGGGTTATTTATGTAACTTGAGCAGTATGTAGTGGACATACAAGTGGATCATGTTCAAGTAATAACCTAAAGGGTTTATAGTATGTGAACAAGGTTGGTACCTTATCCTAGTAACACTATGGATACAACATGCTTTGTATTTGATACAAACGAATTAATCTGATTCGTTTATGTAGTAGATATGCGAGTGGAGGTATCTTGTGTGATGAGTTCGTACAAGACCAGACCGAGAATTATTAACCAATTGTTGTAACACCATTAATTATTTAGGTTTAATAATTCATAAATGACCATTAGTAACTCGACCTTAATCTTGAGCGGGTTACGAACTCCTGTCCGCGAGGGGTTATCCTTTACTAGTATAGGTGAGAGCGACCTGAGTCGCCGACTCAATATGCCTACCTTTTTGTTGACAAAATCGAGGGGATAGTTGGGAACTTAATTCCACGAGATGGAATTCACTCATTTTCGAGCCTAGGAAAAATAGATAGGGTGTTCCCTTAAGTGTTGACTCCGGGACTTGAACAACGGGGTCTCACCCTCTCACTGGCCCGAGAGGGATTTTGTTTATGGTCGGACCATAGATATGTTGTTCATTATAGGATCAGTGGTACTTAATGAGTAAGAGGTAATCGCAGGGGTAAAACGGTAATTTTACCTAGCTGTGATTACGAACAACTCGTAAAGGGTTGACTTATGAGTTTTGGTTATATTAATGGACACAATTTATCCTACAATGAGGAGAGTGCAACTATGAGTCTTTAGAGGAGTGACTCGTTGTTGTGTAAAATGATATCGCAATACCGCAAGTGTACGGGTCAAGTTTTAGCATAGTGATTTAAATTCCAAGTATTGTCCTCGAGAATGGGTTTCTAGATTTATTAATTACTAAGATACTTATTCTCAATTTTATCTAAAGCAACACAACTTTGATAGGTAGTAATTAGGTAGTATTGTCACGATCTTGAGCCTCCACAAACGCTTTGACTCCCAAGGAATGCTCTTCTTTCTCCTCTTAGACAGTGCATTTCGAAATTATGGTGTAAAATCAATCAAATTTGGCTCCCTTTGTAAGGTGGAAATCATGTTCTATTTATAAGAATTCTCGGCACAGTGTTGCAACGCTAGGGACAACGTTGCAACGCTATGCCCCAAGCGCCTGACATATAAGGAAAGTCCTGGCGGCGTTGCAACGCTAGGGTCAACGTTGCAATACCACTACCCTAATGCGTGCATCCTCTATCGAAATAGTGTTGTGACGCTGCGATGCAATGTTGCCTTCACGGGTCTTCAATGCACAAAAGCAGCACGGACGACGTTTCAATGCTCTGCAGGGCGTTGCAACGCCATCACCTCGGGTCAATTGCTTGGTCTTACCCATTGTTCTTCCATTTAATGCTATTTTAAGCTCCAAAAAGCCTCGATTTGATCCCGAGTGATCGATATTCTCTCCAAATGTCCTGTTTAAGCTCTTATCCTGAAATTAGATGATTAAAACACATAAAAGCCCTGAAATTATCATACAACTAGCAAATTATAAGTCTAGAGATAGCACATTTTGTGTGGTACCACTCGTAGTTAATGAATGTTGGTTAGTTTGGTCAAAGAGTTTGATCGATTAACCTTGTATCATTGGAGCTCATGATTTGTAGGTCCATTAGGTTCCCCTGCTAGCTCACCATGGCTAAAACAAAAATCATATATTTGGAAGAAATTTGAAATGTTCAAATTATCAATGGAATATATATGTATATTATTTATATGAGATATAATTGATATAACATAAAGTTAATTATGAATAAGATTTATAATTAAACTATGTAGTACATTTGAATTAGATTCAAATAATAATTGTTATATGGGAGAAATATATTAAATTAAATATATAATATTTAATTAAATTGTAGAGATGCCTTGAATCTGTTATCTGGCAGTTCGAATAACCAAGTATGGGGGTCGACTCTATATCAGTTATTAGTTTATATTTTCGTATTTTGGGCCTATTGGGTCGACTCTGTATTAAGGTTTATGAGGGGTGTCATATATAAACCTCCTAAACTCCTATCTGAAATAAATATGCTCATGTGTAATTTTGTTCTCTCATTTTTCCCTCAGTTAATAAAATTACTCTCTCCCTCTGCCCGTGGATGTAGCTAACACAACGTTAGTGAACCACGTAAATTCTGTGTGTTGATTTTCTTCAGTGACTCTTCTTTATCTACTCCTTTTGTTTTTAACAAACTGGTATTAGAGCCTCGTTGTTAGGGTTCTTCTGTGATAATCGAAGATGTCTGTTATCAACGTGAAAATCGACAAATTCACTGGAACAAATAATTTCAGTTTGTGGAAAATCAAAATGTGATCCTTGCTTAAGCAGCAAGGTCTGTGGGTGTCGCTATCTGGGAAACCGAAGAAGACGGACATCGATGACTATGAGTGGAATGTCCTGGTGGAGAGGGCACATTCCACAATCCTGTTGTGTTTATCTAATGATGTCATCGTGGAGGTCGCAAGGGAAGAAATAGTCGCTGGTATCTGGTTAATGCTCGAAAGTCTGTATATGACAAAATCTTTAACCAAGAAGTTGCTTCTAAAGCAACGTCTCTTCAGTCTGCGTATGCAGGAAGGTACGCCTCTTAAGGACCATATAGATCAATTGAATGGTGTTTTACTTGATCTGCGTAATATTGATGTTAAAGTAGATGATGAAGATGTTGCTTTAATTCTGTTAGTGTCTTTGCCTCTTTCGTACGATAACTTTAGGGAGTCGTTTATGAGTGGGAAAGACACTCTGTCTTTAGAAGAAGTGAAAATTGCACATTATACTAGAGAGGTTCGTCATAAAGTTATTGCAGGTTCAGTTACTAAAACATCACCTGCAGGTTAGTCTTCACAGAAACAAGCTGGATGTAAGAAACCGTTTAAAAAGAAGTCGGGTTATAAAAACTCGAAGCCTAGGGGCCCTAAACCTGATGATATATGTAATTATTGTAAGGAGAAGGGTCATTAGAAGGATGAATGTCCTAGAAAAAATAAGCAGCAACAGAAAGTAAAGGGGAGTCTTGGAGGTTTTGGAAATTCTAGAAATCCTGGAAGTTTCAGAGGTTCTGCCACTGTGGCAGAAGTTGGCACCGACTTTGAAGGAGATTTAGCCTTAGCTGCAAATGAGCAGTTATGTCATGAAGACGTGTGGCTTCTTGATTTTGGAGCATCTTATCATATGTGTCCAAATAGGGAGTGGTTTTCAAGTTACGAGCAAATAGATGGAGGAAATATAACTATGGCCAACAGTGACGTCTGCAAGGTAGATGGAATAGGCTCAATCAAGATATGGACACACGACGATTATTTTTGCACCTTGAGTGATGTTAGTCATGTTCCACAGATGACTAAGAATCTGATATCCTTGAGTGTACTTGACAGTAAAGGTTTTAGTTTCAAAGGTAAAAGTGGAGTTATGTATGTCTACAAAGACTCCAAGGTATTTCTGAAGAGTGTCAAGCGGAGAACTTTGTTTTTCTTGGCAAGTTCGACTATGGCAAGACATGTTGCATCATCTGTAGTTCACAAGGAGGATATGACCAAGCTATGACATATGAGGCTTGCCCATATGAGTGAAAGAAGAATGAAGATTTTGTCAAACAGGAATCTTTTGTGCGGGCACGAGGTGCAGGATCTTGAATTCTGGGAACATTGTGTGTTTGGGAAGCTACATCGCAACAAGTTTTCAAAGAGTGTTCACAGCACAAAGGGGGCACTCGATTATATCCATGCTGATTGCTGGGGACCTTCTCGAGTTGAATCTGTTGGAGGTAGCAGGTATTTTTTGTCAATAATGTATGATTACTCAAGGATGACTTGGTGATTATGATGAAGCATAAAGGTGAAGCCTTCAAAAATTTCAAGCAGTGGAAGATTTTGATTGAAAATCAGACTAGGAAGAAGGTTAAAAGACTGCGAACTGATAATGGTCTGGAATTCTGTGGATCTGAGTTTAATATTGTAATGCCCCTAACTTTTAAGAACTCACTTCTTAGGGACATTACTACTCATGCATGCACTTTTAAGCCATCAATAAAATAAGAAGAACTCAAATCTAAACACACAGTAAAAAACTACATGTAGGGATCCTAAAAGTCAAAACATTTAAAACATAAATAAGTTTAGCCTCAATTTCAAATTCTTTATACTAATGCAGCTGAAAATAAAATCACTTAGGAAAATAACTACTAAAACAAAAGTGCGGAAAACATGACTTGATTCTCATGGCTTTCGTAACGTGCCCCTGTCGCTCGCCTTGTATGCCCTTGCCTTTACCTGAAAACATTTTAAAAAGGAATAAAGAAAACAAAGGTAAAAGGGTGAGTATTATAAATAATACCCAGTAAGTGGGGGTCGGGAGATGCAAACGCATGCAACATAACTTTTAAAATCATAAAACTTTCTTTAGTGGGACCTAAAACCTTCTTTCATAAAATCAGGACTTTTCTCTTCGGCTTTAAGTGGTCAATTGAATCAACCTGAGTCATTTCATGTTGAGTCCCTCACAGACCCCTATAGGTTTGAGTCTCTCACAGACCCTTATAAGTTGACTCATAGGGTCTCTAATGCATGTTTGACCTTGCATAAATCCTCAAGAGACCAATTGCCACAACCTTCATAAAACATGTTCATATACATACAATATGCATGAGGTCCCATTCATCCATCACATGTATATATATATTCATAATGATGCAACAATTCATGACAATCATATAATCATAAATACATTCACAATTAAAACACATATTCATCACAATAACATAACTAAAATTCTCAATATATGTAAATATAAATAACTATGTCAAAACTCTTTTTCAAATACTTAAAATCATTTCTGTTTGGGTCCTCTGAAACTCTTAAATCACCTGAAATCCTCTCAAATTCCAAGATGAAATTTTTTTCTAAATCCTTTGAAAATCATTTTACTCAGGGTCTTCTCAAACCCTTAAATCACTTGGAATCCTCTCAAATTACAAGATGTAATAATTTTCTAAACCCTTTGAAAATCATTTTACTCAAGGTCCTCTCAAACCCTTAAATCACCTAGAATCCTCTCAAATTCCAAGATGAAGTTGTTTTCTAATTCCTCCTAAAATTAAATCATTAAGGGTTCTCTCAAACCTTTGAAATAATAAATCTTGAAAAATCATTCTTTGGAATAAATCCTTGGCATTTCTCTTTTGGGATAAACTTTTGAAATTCATCATTTAAAATAAATCTTTCAAAAACATATATACTTCCCTTTTCAAAATAATTTGTAGAAAATCTCTTACCTTGACTTTACCTTGAAACTCCTAAAGTTTCGTCCCTAACTCAAGGCTCCTCTGAATCGTGCTTAATACTTGAATTCCCTAAATTCAATCCATTTTCCTAATTAGAACACATGTAAATAAGCTTGTTTTCGAATCCAATAATAGCTAGGCTAAATTACCACAATCGGAGTGTCAAATCACGCTCGGAGGGTCGAACTAATTGAACTGAAGAACTTCGAAATTGATCGTTGACCATTGACCATTGATCGTTGACCGTTGATCGACGAGCGACGGCGTGCTGGCGGCGCGTGGAGGTCAGTTCTGGGATGTCCACTTGCCGATCTACTCGAAACCGGTCACGAATAGCCCAAAATCGGTGGAAAACGAGGCAAACCGCCTAGTCCAAGGCGGCAGTTTGGCCCAAGATTTGCGTGAAACCTACAACATTGTTGGTTGACCGTTTGGCTTCAGATCAGACTCCGGTGACGGTTCGTGCGTTGGGGTCATGGCAGCGCGCGGCGGTCGGCTTCACTCACGATGTGTAACGGAGCTCGCGGTGCAGCTTCCGACGGGCAATCCACGCAGACAAACAACCAAACGGGTTTGGGCTGGCGAAGTTGAACGACACCATGGAGGCTACGTCGGTCAGTCTACAGGTGTCTCGACTGCCTAAGCTCGTGTGGCGCGGCGCCCTATAGGTGTCTCATTGCTCGGCTCGTGCGGGCGATGGTTGGTTGGTTGAGTTGGGTCACATCGGACTACTCCTTCAATGGAGGAAGTTCCAATCGTGCCCTAGAAAAAGAAACCTTAATTTTCCCTTTTTAGCAAATTAAAAAAATGCCCCTTCTCTTAACCATAGCTACTAAAATGCCCTTCCCCTTCTTTTAATCACCAATATACCCTTATCTTAATTAAGTGCTTCAAAAGGTCCTTGAATTATCCAAAATTCTCCAATTGCATAATTTTTAAATTACATTACAAAGCCTCAAACCCCACTTAAAATTAATTTCCATTAAATTAATCCAAAATACAACCTAAAAGGTACTCGAGAATTTTGGGGCGTTATAAATGAGTTTTGTAAAAATGAAGGGATAGCTCGCCATCGTACTATTAGACACTCCACACCAGAATGGGGTGGCAGAACGCATGAATCAGACACTGTTAGAGAGAGCAAGATGCATGCTCTTTAATGTTGGGTTAACTAGAAGATTCTGGGAAGAAGCGGTAAATACGACATGTTATCTGATTAACCGTGAACCTCACACAGGTATTGATTGCAAAACATCTAATGAGGTGTGGTCTGGTAAGCCTGCAGATTATTCCTTTTTAAGAGTTTTTGGTTGTACTGCTTATTACCATGTCGATCGCTATAGTACGCTAGACACGCAAGTGCACGTGATCGAAGTAATAGAAACTGGAGTATTCCAGAGTATCGAACCCACAGGCAATGGGTTTTCAAGTTAAATCGAAAAGACAAGAATTGCTAGCGAAAATGCAAGGTAACCAAAGTGACAAAAGTTGATTTGGGGTTTTTAAATTGCTGAAAATAAAGGGAAAAATTAATGAAATAAAAGAAGGGAATTCAAGAGTTTTTGCCCCTTCGGAGAAAATGTTGCTGAAAATGTTGCAGCAATTGTGCCAGCAAACTCAAATCTAAGTAAATCGGGTTCGATTCCTATTCGGTTTTGCTCTCAAATCCTTTAGGTAACTAATAAATTAAATCTACATGTTTGTGGTTAATTGAGCTTAGATGATTCTCGCACATAACCCTCTCGATTTCGGAGTCTCGCCCTATGTCTAGGGTCGAAATTTCGGATCTTATGTTTAAGTCCTTTCCTCAGTTGTTTTTAGGATATCTACTGTTCCTTGAACCTTTCGGTATCAAGTTCGAGTCTTGTTGAACACGACCTCGGCGTTGGCTAAGGACTGTCAATTTTATTCCCTAAAAATAAACTTCAATTTGGTTTCCAACACAATTATTTTATTACTTTAAGCTAGGCATCTCTCTTCTAGGGCATTCACACTTGAATTCCTAAAGAGAAAATTAGCTCATGAGTAAAATAAAAGGAAACATGATTTAATTTGCTGAAAAATAAAAGGAAACAGAAATGAAAATACAGGAAAAGAAAACGTGTAAACCGAGAAGAAAGAAAATAAGTAAGGGCTCAAGTTCTTCCTCTTTATCCACGAAGAAACAAGAAATCAAGTTGTTGTAATGAACCGAATGGGATGGAAAAAGAAAAGAAAATACTGAAATAAAATAGAGAAAAATCAGTAACTTAAATTGGAAGGGCTCTCGGGTCCTTCTTGTTTTTGCTCCCAAAACGAGTTTTTGTTTTAAACCAAGAACAAAACTGCAAAGTCGAAGAAAAGAAAAATGAATTTTCATTGAACTTCCAAGTGCATGAACAGCAAGGAAAAACAAAAATTACAGAACAATTCTAACACTCTTAGTTAATCGATTCTACCCACACTTAGGTTAGAATCTTAACCTCCAAGGCTTTCGCAAAGAGAGGGATTAACTAGGGTTTATTACAACTAATAAAAAGAGTACAACTTGCTAGAAAATAAAGAAATAAACTACTGTAAAAAGGAAAAAACGTGCAGAAAAACAGTAGAGAAAACAATAAAAATTGGAGAGAATTCGAGCTTGTGGTCATCCAATTCACCTCCCTTCAAACTCTCGATTTGTAGCCTATTTATAGATGAGGAAAGTAGGGTTTCCTTCCAAGAATTCGTCCTCAAATCGTGGGTAATTTATTGAGTATAAGTTTAGGTCATATTCTTTACAAAAATGAGTGAAAGTCTCCAAAAAACGAGCATTCTCGAAATTTGAGGCGTGCTCCTTAAGTTTGAAACTTTGTCAGGACCTTTGTCCAGCATTATGCCTAGCATTTTTTTGCTGGAAACAATGTAATCTGCATTTTTCTGGCATTTTTTCTGCTCTTCTTTTCCTACAAAACACCTCAAATTAGTTTGTTTTCACTCATTTTTTCTTCAATTCCTATTTTTCTCATAATTTAGCAAACTTTAGAAGTTTCACTCCAAAAGATAAGTTTAGCTTGTTAAAACATGAAAATTTGAATAAATAAGACAAAAAATGACTAAGTAAAGAGCTAGATAATCCACATAAATGAGGATTATCACACCCCCAAACCTAAGTCATTGCTTGTCCTCAAGCAATATTATAACAAACATTGAAACATATAAGCACATATCAAACCAAGATTGATTCTATGAGTTATTCTAATAAAAGTACGTCTTTCAAGGGAGGCCTCATGCTCATAACACTTACAAAACTTTAATGCTTCCCCTACGTGCAACTTTTATGCTTCCCTTGTCTAAACAAAATAATTTCATCCTACAACTACATCTTGGGCTCATACTACCTAGTTCATTTAGTCAATTTTCACTTAATTACTCACAAGCTAAGTTTTTCTTGATTTCTTTAACAACATCCCCCAAACTTATTCTTCATTGCTAAGGTACATACTTTTTCAATGTTTTTCTTTTTTCTTTTTTTTTTTCTTTTTTTTTCAAGAGAGAACTTTTTTGTCATTTGTGTCTTTGCTTTAGCTTACTAACGCTTTCTAGTGAAAGTATCTAACTACGAGCACTCATCACATCAAGTTCATTTTCATACTCACTTCCTAAGTTAACTTTTCATGCAAAGGAAATCATGAGTGTCATGATTGCCCCTGGTTACTAAGGTAATTCTTGAAGGTGGAGTATCCTCTCCTTTCCTTTTCTTTTCTTTTTTTTTTTTTTAGATCCTAGCAATGGTTACAATAACATTACAACAATAATATTACAATACATGGTGTTACAACAATAGTATTACATATATTTCATGACTCTCCCCCCTCCCCCCTCCCCTCCCAAACTTAAACGGGTCAATGTCCCCCATTGGCCGAAAATGTAGCAAATAGGGGTGAAAGGAAGGGATGACTTGCAAAACATTTAAGTTATTCTCTCCTAATGGGTAAGGTGCATAAAATTAGGTGAGTCTTAGACTTGGATATTTCATAAAGACAAGGAATCATGAAGGTGTTTGTTCGGGAAGCACTTAAATAATGATCTAGTGTTTAATGATTCGAGCAAACTCCAACGTCATCATTAAGAGGTATTTAATCATAAAATACTCAAACAATGTATCAAAGAGTCCATCATAAAAAATATTTCATAGTTCACAAAAAGAAACAAATAAACTAAAAAAATAAGAAAACCAACCTATCTAAACCAAAGCAAAAATAAAAAAACAACAAACCAACAAAAATGACTTGAAGGAAACAACTAAGAAAACAAGTAAAAAGATAAAACAACTACTCCCCTGTGGAGAAAAATGTGTCATTGTTCTCATCACTAGCCTCTAGAGTCTTTGGTTATAAAAGAATAATTTCTGAAAAGTTGGAAAGAGTGAGTTATTTGCATTGTTCTTCCACCTAAAACTCATAAATAACTCATTAAAAAGTTCACACAATCTTTCCATTGGGTCTTGATGATTGTTGAAAATCTCAATTCAAAACTTAGAGTTTATTTATTGAACTCCCAGGTAAATCTCCAGGTGGAGGTGTTCCCTAGACAGTCAGCTTAAGTACCTCAGCCTTAGATAGGATTTTCCCAGACAGAGATTCTCTAAATCAAATTCTTTTATTTGATTTGATCTTCTCAAAATCATACTTCTCTCTTAAGCATAATTTTTTTTTTCTCCTTATTTTCTTTCAAATTTTTGAAATTCCCAAACAATTTCTCAGGTAGATCCCCAAGTAGAGGTGTTCCCTACGGTCAACTTAAGTACCTCAGCCTAGACAGGATACCTCCTTAGACAGAATTTGTCCAATAATTTCTCAATTGATAGAAATAAGGATTTTTTTTGTATTTTTTTTAAAAAAAAATTACGAAAAGATAACTTATCCTATTCCAAGGGAGACCACAACCATGTTCCTTCATTTTGCACCTTAGTATTGATGATAGACGAGATTTCAGCCTTAGTTGAGGTGCTTCCATCACGACTGGACTTTCTTGCTCAAGAGATTTACACAAGCCTTTGGAAGTAGAAAGTGTAGTTGCAACTTGTATGACATCCTGCAATTTGTCATCCATCATACTTTCCCTTTTGCATTCTTCTTTATTTAGTCTTTCCTGCAAGCTGCAATAAATGAAAGTTGGGTATTCTAGCGTCGGGAGTTCTTTGGATGTCATTTGCTTTGAAATTGCAACTGCATAGCTCACTGTAACTTCCTTGGTTGGTTTCTTCTCAAGAGATTTCCATAAGCCTTTGAAAGTAGAAATTGTAGGTGCAACAGCTTGTATGACATCCTGCAAATTGTCATTTGTCTTGCTTTCCTTTCTGCACTCTTCTTCATTTAGCTTTTCCTGCAAGCTACAATATGTGAAAACAGGGATTTCTAGTATTGGGAGCACTTTGGATGTCATTTGATGTGGACTTTCAACTGCATAGCTCACTGCAACTTCCTTGGGTTTTTCCTTCTCTTCTAGAGGTGGTTCTTCTTCAATCTCCTTTTTTCCTTTTGGCTCCTCAGTGCTTTCAAGTGTTGGAGTGCATTGTGCTTCTACTGGAGTTCAAGGTTTTCATATTCCAATTCAGCTCGAAGTGTCATCGCCTCGCATTGTTCTCCTTCTTGTTTGGAAGTCTCTATATTGCTGAGCAACATTCCTTGTGAACTATCCTTCAATTCATTTGTAATTTTTTCCACTTGGATCTCCAAATTTTGTAAAGATATGGCTTGATTTTTGATAAAGTGAAAACGCGCAAGCGCACGCGCACACGATCAAAGTAATATATAAAACTGGAATATTCCAGAGTATCGAGCCCAAGGGAACGAAGAAATAAGACTGATCAGTAGTGAACAAAATGTGGATGGATTGCAAAAGGTAACCAAAAAAATGTAATAAGTGATGTGGTGATTATATCTAAGATAAATGCAATGATAAAAATAAGGGATTCAGAAAGATGAGTCCACTAATGAAAGACAAGGCAACTCGAGGCAATTTCCTCACATAACAGTTACACCTTGCAGCGCGGGGCGAAAATGGCACGGCAGTCGGACATACTAGCTCATAAAGGCAAAACCGGGCAATTGCCTTGCGCTGCCTTACCTAATGACTGTTTTCTCCTACTGTCGCAACACAATTGCCTTGAACTGCATCAGTGTTTGACTGTCAGCGATGTAATTTGGCTAAACTCTCCAAGCAAGTAAACCAAGCCCTACTCCCATTTGACCTTCTGTGAAGTATCGTTAGAAGGTTGAGTGATTGCTCTTATATGTCTATGGTCAATCTATCTCAGGTTTTCATAACCATGGCTCTATGGTCTTGAAGTCTTGCCCTATGCCTAGGGTCAACGTTCGAGTCTTATGTCTAAGCCCCTTTACTCTATTACTTTTTGGAGCTTCGCTCTAAGTTGACCCTTTCGGTGTCAAACTTGGGCTTGACAGGTCACCTTAGATGGTCGGCTAAGGTGTCCCACAATACAATCATCAAAAGTAAACTTACTTGGAGGTCTAACCAAACCGCTCTTGCTTTGGAGTTTTGTTTTCATCCCTTAGGGCATTCACATTCCGAATCCCTAAAGGAAGTTAGCTTCTCATGGATGAAACAATAAAGCTAAATGCAAACTGAATAAAATACGACAACATCTCAACCACCTTTCTCGATCTAACACTCTTAAGCAGGAACTGAGAGGATATTCAAGTTTCGGATGAAGAAATCTTTTCAAACAAGGATGAACAGAATAATTAATCTTTTACTGAAAGCAAACAGCAAGTTGCGAAACAAAACTACGGACGAATTTGAATAAAAACTAAACTGGAATAATAAACTGACAGCTAACAACGTGTACTGCACTACAGAAAAATAACTTCAAAACTGAACTAAACTTAAGAACAAAACAAAATAGAAGTTCTGAACTGGGAAACTGAATTACAAAAGTAAGAAAAAGCAACAGACGAACGACAATGACTTTTATGCAGAATTCTCTCCTCTCGCCTCCTCTTTAATCAAGTGTTGATTCACCTTTTTATAGAGTAGTTTGTCCTTAGGGTTTTCGCCAATCAGCTTAGATTCTTTCCCTTGAATTCCAGTGTGAATTGATATTTTCCTTGATTCCCGCGTCTTTTCCTTCAGTTAATCAGTGCTCTTTTTCTCAGTCGATTTTTCATGCAAGGTCGATCACGGGTGTCATGACCTTCCCTTGATTACTTAATCTTCATTAAAAGTAGAGCATGTTTTCCTTGATTACTTAATCTTCATTAAAAGTAGAGCATGATTACTTAATCTTCAATAAAAGAGATGCCTTGAATCTATTATGTGGCGGTTCGAATGATCAAGTACGGGGGATGACTCTATATTAGTTATCAATTTATATTTTCGTATTTTGGGCCTATCAGGTCGACTCTATATTAGGGTTTAGAATGGGTGTCATATATAAACCCCCTAAACTCTTATCTGAAATCAATCTGCTCCTGTGTAATTTTGTTCTCTCGTTTTTCCCTCAGTTAATAAAATTACTCTCTCCCTTTGCCGATGTAGGTAACACAACGTTAGTGAACCACATAAATTTTGTGTGTTGATTTTCTTCTGTGACTTTTCGTTATCTACTGCTTTCGTTTTTAACAAAAATTAATAATAAAATTATTATCAAATAGGACCTTATTGAGTCTAGTTTTAATTAAAAAGAAATAAAAAGTCAATTTTAACATTAAATTTTTTATTTCATGGAATTGAACTATAAACTTGAATATACCTTTTTTTTTAGTTCAACAATATTTTGGGTGGAGGATTCGAGCCTCCGATCTTTTGATCGAAGGTACATGTCAATTACTGCTAAGTTATACTCACTTTAGCGAATAGTCGTTACAACTACAACTAAAACTTCCGCAAACTAAACTAAAAAAAAATGTTCCTCAAAACTATAAAAAAAAAATCACCCAAAATTTAATCAAACAAAACACCAAAAATTATAGGGTATAAAATGTACCACTTAAACATGAAAATATTCTAAAGTAATAAAAAAAACAAGTAAATTGAAAAATAAAAACTTCAAAACTATTGGTGTGAGTATAGTTCAACTGGCATAAAATAGGCACCTTCAATTAGATCGGAGGTTTAAATCTCCCGCTCTACATATTAAAAAATAAATAAATAAATAAAAACCTTCAAACCTAAAATAAAATGTTTGACTCTAACTAATTAAAAGCATGCAACACAATTAGAAGTACCAATACTTATAAGAACACTCTTAGTAATCACATATCTAAAAAATAAATAAATAATTGAGAGTATTAATTGCCCAACGTATTCAAATGCAAGTTGATTGACTGAAACATGGGGCTTAAGAAAAGATTTTTAATTTAAAACAAAGCTCCAATCCAGTGCAACTATACACGGTCGAATATTACACAAATTTGTTTACAAAAATGCAATTACGATAAACAAGGATGTAAAAATATTGGGAGGTGTTTGTAGCAAAAGAGAATGATTGAAAAAGTCAATGAATATGAGAAAGGGATTCAAGTTGCTCACAACCCTTATGAAAGAAAATGCAACTAGAATGCAATTCTAATCGTAACTAATACAAGAAAACTAAGTAAACCGAATTCAACTCTCACTCAATTTTGCTTTCAAAATCTTTGGGAAACTAAGTGATTAAATCTATATTTCTATGGCTAATCTAACTTAGATAATTTTGCGCAACCCTAGTGGTTTTGGGATCTCGTCCTATGTATAGGGTTGATGTTCATAACTTATTTTTAAGTTTTTTTCCTCCATTGATTTTGTGGCATTTGTCTTCCCTTAACTCTTTCGGTATTGAGTTCAAGTTGGACAAGCAACACTAGTGGTCAATTAGGAATACCCAACATTTAACTCAACAAAAGCAGACTAAGTTTCAAGTGTTAGCTAGATTGTTTATGTTTTTTAAACTTTACATCTTTTCTCTAGGGCATTTACTAACTTGAACCCTTCAAAGGAATTTAGGTCATCATAAATGGAGTGAAAAATAGTAAGCTAAAGTAGTGAAGATCCATAACAAAAAACGAAAAGTAAAAAAAATGGTACTTATATTAAAATGAATGCTAACATCCAACAACTTACAACAAAGCTTTGGCAACTAATTCATTATTAAAAGGAAATTTCAATGGAAGGAACTAACCAACGGCTAAACTCTAAACTTTGAATAACAACCAACTTCAACAATACTAGCAAATTCGAATAAACAAAACTACACAATACTTCTTTTTTCACTCATAACCCAATCGAATTCGACACCACCTTTTGTTGGAAGTGCGACCAAAGTCCCACATCAGCTAGAGAATGGGAAGATCATGAGTATATAAGTGAATGATAGTATCTTCATTGGTATGAGACCTTCAGCTAGAGAATGGAAAGATCATGAGTATATAAGTGAGGATAATATCTCCATTGGTATCAGGCCTTTTGGGTGAAACCAAAAGCAAAGCCATGAGCGCATATCCCCAATGTGGACAATATATCATAACAGTGTGGAGATATGTGGAGGGTCGTTGTCCCTAACACCTTTTAAAGGGGATTGTTTTCTAACCATCTCCAACTCACGTTTAGATGGGATTTAGAGCTTAAATGGTTCTTGAAAAATTTGAAAAAAAAATAGCAACTATGGATAGAGATGTCCACAGGGCGGGGCGGGGCCGGGGAATGGCTCCCCGCCCCCCATTTCATTTACCATCCCCGCGAAATTTTCCATTTAATTTCGCGGGGAACGGGGTGGGGATTCCCCGCGGGAAATAATTCTCCGTTTATAATTTTATTTTTTTAAATTGTATTAACTAATTTATTTTTAAAAAAAAAATTATATTTAAATGGTTAATTATTCTTTAGAGATTTCTAGTTAAGAGACTTTTTTTCAATTTTTTTTAGAAAAATAAAATTATATTTAATAAAATTTTAGACTTATGTTTATTATATGTATAAAAATATATGTATTTAAAATTAAATAAATTAATCGGGGCGGGGACGGAGAGTGGGACGGAGACGGGGTCAGGGTCGGGGACGGGAAATGTATTCCTCGTCCCCGTTTAGCCAACGGAGAAAATTTTGTCCCCGCTCCCTCCCCTGTTCCCCGCCTAAATGGGGATTCCCCGCCACATTAGGGGCGGGTAGGGCCCCGCGGGGAAAATTAACATCTCTAACTATGGATGCACGAAACAGTAGAAATCGAAAGCCTTTTTTGTGTAAAAACCTCGAACGACTTTGCTAAAAATTACAGTGTAGATTTTATGTGACGACCACGACCACAGGTACTAATTACTTATTTTACTTAACGTTCTTTCGACCTAGGTGTGTAGTTGGATTGGTGGATTTCATCAAGCTCGGTGTTAATGAGTCCTTGATTGTATTAATTTAAAAACGAAATATTCCCCTTTAGATAACCATTTATAAAAAAAAAAATTTAAAAGAAGGGGAAGGGTCAATGGCATTTTAGTTATTAGGGTTTAAATGAGGGATTGTTGGGATATTTGGAATTTGACCTAAACCCTAATCTTTTAGTCTCCTTGATATTTAATCCAAAAGAAAACCCTAGCCCTAAGTTGACAAACATCTCCTTCTCCTCCTTCTTGCCCTAGCCGACACCGCCTCTCTCGTGTTGTTCCTACCAGCGCAGTCATCCGCTCTCATCTACTCCAACCGTGCTCGCGCAAGCAACCACACAAGCAAAGGCTACCCTTCTCAGCAACCCACGTCGGAGAGCACGCCGAGACTAGCACGAACAAGACTCACCGCCTCTACACAGCGATTACGCCGGAGATCGAGCGAGTCTTCACCGCCGTCGGGCGTTCCATCGATCGCAGTCGGAGCGCATCCGCGCGTCCGATCGCTCACGCGCCGCAAGCGCCCCCTGCAGACCACGCGAACCTGCGAACCCACGAACGTGAAGTCCCGCCGTGAAGATTTGCGAGCCGGACCTTCTCACGCGAACTCCACCGCCACAAGCCGTCCGTGACCGTCGAGCCGCCACCGCCGAATCTTCCGCCCGATCGCGGCCGAAGGTCCCAGCCCGCCGCGATTCCTTGTCGCGCGTCCGTCGGCCACCGCTCGTGAATCGCTCCGGTAGCCAAGTCGGATTCCATCACCGCTCAACGCCACGCCACGACCTCTGTTTTGGGGCGGCCGGTGAGCAAACGTTATACCTTTCGACTAGAGAGTTATACAACGATTTTTAGTCATTAAAGCATTTACGTAAGAACTTAAATCGTTGTTCGAACATGACTTCTAGAACTAAACTAGAGCGGAGTTGAAGGCGACATCCAAGCAATCTAAGAGACACTAGGCCTATACGTTGAGATCGAGGTAAAGCGGGCATGAGGCCTCGAAGAACTTAAATGAATACCTCGCGTTATGAATGCGGAATATACTCGGAGTTTAATGCGGGATTAATGTGTGATTCGTGTCCTACAAAAGGAGCGTACTCAAAGGCCGAGGTTAGGTTTTGAAATAGAATTCGAACTAAGGTAAGGGACCTTGTGCCGAACCTCTTTTAAATGGGATTAAAGAAAACGAATTTCAATATTTTATGTGAAATTAGTAAGTTATTTTAACTAAAAAGATTTAATGATTTTACACGAGAATATTTCAAGATTTTATGTGAGAATGCTTGATATTCTATGTGAAGATATCTCAATATTTTATGTGAGTATAATCTAGTATTTTATGCGAGAATATCTTTGTATTTTATGTAAGAATATTCCAAAGATTTCATATGAGGATATTACAAAGATATTATCTATGAGAATATTGCATGATTATATACGTGAGTATTACACCTATCTCGATGTGAAAAGTCTTGATTTGCATAACAATGATAATGGTTGTGGCATGTACACTATAGTTATGTTGAATGATGGGACCTCATGCATGTTATGTATGCCATGAAATGATTTGATGATAAATGTGGAAATTGGTCTCCTGAGTGCATTGTGTGCATGGTCAAACATGCATTAGAGACCCTATGGGTCAAATTACAGGGGTCTGTGAGGGACTCAATTTATACAGGGGTCTGTGAGGGACTCAAACCATACAGGGGTCTGTGAGGGACTCAAATTATTACAGGGGTCTGTGAGGGACTCAAAATGAAATGACTCAGGATGACCAATTGGCCACTTAAATAAAAAGGAAGTCATGGATTAAAGACCTGACGATATGAGAAAGTTTTAGGTCCCGCATATGTACATTTTTCAACAAGTTTAAAAGTCATGATTGTATGTGTATGCATATCCCAAACCTCGGTGAGCGAGGTCACTTACTGGGGTATTGTTTTACAATACTCACCCTTTCTTTTAAAAAAATGTTTTCGTGTAAGGCTAAGGGCGTGCGGGCGAGTGAGTGAGGCGGAGCGCGTTGCCGAGACCATGGGAATAGACATGTCTTCCGCATACTTTTCTTTTAAAAACTGATGTTGTCATTTTATATTTTCGTAGTTTAACTTTACCTTTCAGATTTTAATAGGCCATGTTTAAACTGCTTCTTCTGCGTGTTTGAATGTTTTAATGGGATCCCTAAAGACAAGTTTATTTTCAAAGGAGTTTTTTTTTTTTTTTTTAAGGTCGTTTTATATCTTTGGCCTATAAACGCATGCATATGTAGTAATGTCCCAAGAGTTTAGTTATAGAAAAGTAGGGGTGTGTTATTAGCTTTGGTATGAGCCCTAGGTTTAAGGGTTCAGAGACTTGCTTTACGAGTAAGCACAGAGTAGTTCCCATGGTTGAACAACGCGCGTTAGGTCCACCGCCAGTGCGTTCGTATTTTATTAATTAAGCAAATGATTATGATGTAATTACAGATTATGAATGTAAATGAATTTAAACCCTAAGGGTGATCCTATCTTATAGTTAGAAAGTAATGAAAACCGAGTTTAGAAACTCTCTCAGATTGTAAATCTTGACAAAATGCCACCTAGAGGTCGTGGGAGAGGTAGAGGACGTGGTAGGGGTCGGAGGGCAAGAGAAAACGTTGACACACGGCCCGAACTACCACTGAATGGGGAGGAAATTACCCCACCCGCGCGATCTCCCCAGACCACGGCCAAATCGCCGGAGAATGCACTGCGCAGCCGCCCCAGCGGCGGATCAAGGAAACCCTAATGTCATGACTATGATGGTAGAGGCCATGCGAGACTGCAGTGCGAGCTCAATAGCCACTCACCGCCCAAGCAAGTCGTGGCGAATGATGCAACTCGAGTCTCGATATCCGAAGGACTTCGGAAATATGATCCCGAGATCTTTTGATGGGTCTTCTAGTGACCCCACCGTGGTGAAGCATGGCCGCCCTCCATTGAGACCATTTTCAGTGATGAATTGCCCCGAGGACCGAGAGGGTGTCCTGTCTTTACTACCTTCATGCCGAGAGACGACGCTTATTTATGGTGGGAGTCCGCCCAGGGAACCATTGTCGCTAGCGGAGAAACGATTACCGAATCTGTTTAAAGAAGCATTCAGCGAAAATTCTACCTGCTGCGCACTCGTTATAGGAAACAGCGAAATTCTTGCAATTAAGCCGAGCAGGAGGGCGGTGGAGATATATGAGAGAATTCACCGTTTCGTCGCTTCGCCCCGAGCTAGTGGACACAGAGGCGAAGAAGAAGACAGAGCGTTTCATCATGGGGCTAGATGAAAATGTTCGAGGCTTCATACAGCACTAGCACCACCTCCCGACTACGCCTCCGCAGTGAGAGTGGCGCGCAATTGATTTGGGTGCGAGAAAGATCGCACATCGTGTAGTGGTTAACCCGGGGCAGCCCATGGCAAATCAGAAGAGGAAATGGGAACCGCCAAGCTCAGGCTCGCAACGTCCCCAGCGTACACCGCATAGACCAGGAAATTTTCGTGCGGTTTCAGTCGAAACCACAGTCAACAGGACGAGAACTAACGGTGGAGATAAGCCACAATGCAAAGATCGTGGTAAGCATCATTGGGGTAAGTGTTTGGCCCTGTCCGGAGTGTGCTTGGATGTGGGAAAGAGGGGCACAGAGCTAATAATTTGCCCGAGTCAAGCCAGTGCTAGCCAACCTCGGGTTATTAATAGTGAAATTTCTTTGCCAAGCCCATAATACACCAAGGAAGAGCTTATGCAAGCACCAAGAAAAAACATCTATGGCACAGACTCGGTGGTTACGGTGCACACTTCCATTACTTGGGCACCTTGCCTTTGTATTATTTGATTACTCGTTACTACACTCTTATTTATTTCATCATCCTTCGTAAGTCAAGTTTGAGTTAGAATTAGAAACGATTCTGATGATGCTTTGTCTGCTCCACTCTGCGAGGATAAACTTGTTAGCCACTATGAAAGTCAAGGATGGTAGTGTGACCATCGCAGACCATGAGTTAACAATAAATCTAGTGGTCTTAGACATGATTGACTTTGATGTGATATTGGATATGGATCGTTAGCGCAGAACCATGCTTGCATTGATTGTTTCAGAAAGAGGTAGTGTTCACTCCTCCCACCAACCCAGCTCTGAGTTCAGAGGCACGATAGCGGAAGTAGGCCTAAGGTAATTCACGCCCTTAAGGCCGTGAAGTTATTACATCGGGGAGCTTGGGCGTCTTAGCTTGCATACTAGATGCAAGGTGCACGAGAGATCTCAAAGTGTCATCGGTACTGATGGTGAATGAATTTACTGAGACGTCTTCCCAGAGACCTCCCGGAATACCTCCGGTCGAGAGGGTAGATTTTAACATCGGATTGGAATTAGGGACGACCCCGATATCCAAGGCACCGCATGAGAATAACACCGTGAGTTGAAAGAACTGAAACTACGATTACAAGACTTCATCGACAAGGGTTTTATACGCCTAGCGTTTCGCCTTGGGAGCCCCCGTGTTGTTCGTGAAAAAGAAAGACGGGTCCATGCGCTGTGCATAGATTACGAGGAGTTGAATAAGGTCACGATCAAGAATAAATACCCTCTTCCCGAGATTAGATGATTTGTTCGATCGGTTGCAAGGAGCAACAAAGAGTGTTCTCCAAGATTGATCCGAGATCGAAGCTACCATCAATTGAGAATCGGTGAAGAGGATATTCCTAAAACAAAGATTCGATCACGTTATGGGCATTACGAGTTCACAAAGTGATGTCGTTTGGTCTAACCAACGCCCCGCCGCTTTCATGGACTTGATGAACCGCTTATTCAAAGAGTTTTTAGATACGTTCGTGATTGTGTTTATTGACGATATTACGATATACTCCGGATGTGATGAAGATCATGAAAGACACACGAAAAGTTTTACTCACGCCGAGAGAGAATAAGTTATATGCAAAATTTTCCAAGTGTGAATTCCGCTCGCATGTATCTTTCTTAGGGCATGTGGTGTCCGGTCGAGTCTCTGTTGACCCAAAGAAAAGTGGAGGCCGTCACACACGGTGGCCTCGTCGTCCGACCACCGCTATTCAGGTACGTAGTTTTCTGGGTCTTGCGAGTTACTATAGACGTTTAAATGCGGGACTTCGCCAAGATAGTCATGTCCATGACTCACCGACGCGCGCAAGGTAACTCATTTGTTTGGGATGATGCTTGCGAGGCGAGTTTCGAGAACTCAAGTGTAGATTAGTGTCGGCCCGATTCTTACAAATTCCGAGGGAACAAGGAGCTTTGTAGTTTACTGGTGATGCTTCAAAGAAAGGTTTGGGTTGTGTTCTAATGCAGCACGGTAAAGTAATAGCCTATGCATCCCGACAACTGAAGACGCACGAGAGAAATTATCCAACACATGACTTAGAACTAGCGGCAGTAGTTTTTGCACTAAAGATCCGGAGACATTACCAGATGGCGAGAAAATTCGATTTTTACAGATCATAAAAGTCCAAGTATCTGTTCACCCGAAGGAATTGAACATGAGGCAACGCAGATGGTTGGAATTAGTGAAGGATTACGATATTGACATACAATACCACCCCTAAGAAGGCTAATGTCGTGGCCGATGCCCTCGATGGGAAGCCAGAGTGCATACTTCAAAGACGAGTTCTTGTGACAGAGCAGAGTTACAGGCAGAGTTTGCTCGAGCTGAAATTGCAGTACTAGTAGGAAAGACCACGGCTCAGTTAGCCCAATTAACGGTACAACCGACTTTGAGACAACGCATCGTTGAGTCTCAACAGGGGAGACCTCGCTTAGTGGAAAAACTTACTGCAGTAACTACGGTGAGTTGGCGAGTTTTCCCTATCCACGATGGAGGATTACTATTTCGTGGACGATTATGTATGCCGAACGATGACAAACTAAAGACGGAAATCTTGAGCGAAGCCCATAACTCACCGTTTTCTATGCATCCTGGTAGTACCAAGATGTATCGAGATCTGAAACAGTCGTTCTGGTGGTGTAACATGAAGCGCGACGTGGCAGAGTTTGTCAGCAAGTGCTTGACTTGTCAGCAGGTGAAGGCACCTAGACAGAGACCCGCAGGATTACTGCAGCCTTTACATGTGCCCCAGTGGAAATGGGAGGAGATCTCTATGGATTTCATAGTCGGACTGCCTAGAACCTTACGAGGTTACTCAGTAATTTGGGTCATTGTGGACAGATTAACCAAGTCAGCACATTTCATACCAGGGAAACCCACCTATTCTACTTGGATAAGTGGGCGCGGTATGCACTGGAAGAGATAGTCCGTTTACATGGGGTTTCCAACCAAGTTCATTTCGCAAGGATCCACGTTTCACCTCCAAATTTTGGAGAAGGTTACCAGAAAGCGTTAGGCTCACAGTTGAACTTTAGTGCATGACTTTTTCATCCACGAGACGGATGGATGGAGCGAAACGTTTGAAACCGGATCTTAGAAGACATGTTACGAGCTTGCACTTTAGACTTCCCGGTAGTTGGGACACTCATTTGCATTTGATGGAGTTTGCTTACAATACTGATTATCGATCGACCATCGGAATGGCTCCATTTGAAGCTCTCTATGGAAAACGTTGCGAGAACTCCGTTTTACGGAAGAGGTTGGTGAACGCCGATTCATCGGGTCCAGAGTTGGTACAGTCACAAATAGTGCAATGCAAAAGATTAGGGCGCGAATGCAGACCGCCCAAAGCAGACAAAAGAGTTATGCCGATTCGAGGCGAAGGGACCTAGAATTCGAAGTTGGGGACCACGTATTTCTTAAAGTTGTCCCAATGAAAGGAATTCTAAGGTTTGGCCGAAAAGGGAAGTTGAGTCCGCGCTTCATCGGACCATTCGAGATTTTAGAGAGGTTGGTGCGGTGGCCTCTGACTACTAGCATCGCCGCCTTCCCCGCGCCAGCTCATCACGTATTCCATGTCTCCATGCTGAGAAAATACGTCCCAGACCCGACTCACGTCATAGATTTCGAACCATTACAGTTAGCAGAAGATTTGAGTTATGGCGAGCGACCTGTACAGATTATTGCAAGAGATCAAAAGACCCTCCGTAACCGTGAAATCAACCTAGTTAAAGTGTTGTGGCAAAACCACCGCACGGAGGAAGCTACCTGGGAGCGAGAAGAGGAAGTGCGAGCCAATTATCCAGAACTATTCCAAGAATGGGAACTTTCGAGGACGAAAGTTCTTAAGGAGGGAAGATTGTGACGACCACGACCGCAGGTACTAATTACTTATTTTACTTAACGTTCTTTC
The DNA here is from genome assembly GCA_036507285.1 of Trichosanthes cucumerina. Classification (NCBI taxonomy): domain Eukaryota; kingdom Viridiplantae; phylum Streptophyta; class Magnoliopsida; order Cucurbitales; family Cucurbitaceae; genus Trichosanthes; species Trichosanthes cucumerina. The sequence continues at coordinate 10,418,560 of CM071836.1, read as the reverse complement.
GACCTAGGTGTGTAGTTGGATTGGTGGATTTCATCAAGCTCGGTGTTAATGAGTCCTTGATTGTATTAATTTAAAAACGAAATATTCCCCTTTAGATAACCATTTATAAAAAAAAAAAATTTAAAAGAAGGGGAAGGGTCAATGGCATTTTAGTTATTATGGTTTAAATGAGGGATTGTTGGGATATTTGGAATTTGACCTAAACCCTAATCTTTTAGTCTCCTTGATATTTAATCCAAAAGAAAACCCTAGCCCTAAGTTGACAAACATCTCCTTCTCCTCCTCCTTCTTGCCCTAGCCGTACTGAAATCTCTCCGTTGTTCCTACCACGCAAGTCAGTCATCCGCTCTCATCTACTCCAACAAGCTCGCTCAAGGCAACCACACAAGCAAGGCTACCCTTCTCGCAACCCACGTGACGGAGAGCACGCCGGGAGACTAGCACGAACAAGACTCGGTAGTCTACACCAGCGATGACGCGGAGATCGAAAAGTCTTCACCGCCGTCGGGCGTTCCCATCGATCGCGAGTCGGAGCCGCATCCGCGCAGCGTCGGTCCGCCACGCCGCAAGCGCCCCCTGCAGCCCACGCGAACCTGCGACCCACGAACGTGAAGTCCCGCCGTGAAGATTTGCGAGCCGGACCTTCTCACGCGAACTCCAGCGCCACAAGCCGTCCATGACTTCGTCCACCGCGGTACCCCGAATCTTCCGCCGCGGCACTGGGTCCCAGTCCCCGCGCCTCGAGCCTTGAGTCGCGTCCCGTCGTACCGCTCGTGAATCGTTCCACCCGCCAAAGTCGGATTCCATCACCGCTCAACGCCACGCACGACCTCTGTTTTGGGCGGCCGGTGAGCAAACGTTATACCTTTCGACTAGAGAGTTATACAACGATTTTTAGTCATTAAAGCATTTACGTAAGAACTTAAATCGTTGTTCGAACATGACTTCTAGGAACTAAACTAGAGCGGAGTTGAAGGCCGAAGATCCAAGCAATCTAAGAGACACTAGACCTATACGTTGAGATCGAGGTAAGCGGGGCATGAGGCCTCAAGAACTTAAACAGAATACCTCGCGTTATGAATGCTGGAATATACTCGGAGTTTAATGCGGATTAATGTGTGATTCGAGTCCTACAAAAGAGCGTACTCAAAGGCCGAGGGTTAGTTTTTGAAATAGAATTCGAACTAAGGTAAGGGACCTTGTGCCAACCTCTTTTAAATGGGATTAAAGAAAACGAATTTCAATATTTTATGTGAAATTAGTAAGTTATTTTAACTAAAAAGATTTAATGATTTTACACGAGAATATTTCAAGATTTTATGTGAGAATGCTTGATATTCTATGTGAAGATATCTCAATATTTTATGTGAGTATAATCTAGTATTTTATGCGAGAATATCTTTGTATTTTATGTAAGAATATTCCAGTATTTCATATGAGGATATTACAGTATTATCTATGAGAATATTGCATGATTATATACGTGAGTATTACACCCTATCTGATGTGAAAAGTCTTGATTTGCATAACAATGATAATGGTTGTGGCATGTACACTATAGTTATGTTGAATGATGGGACCTCATGCATGTTATGTATGCCATGAAATGATTTGATGATAAATGTGGAAATTGGTCTCCTGAGTGCATTGTGTGCATGGTCAAACATGCATTAGAGACCCTATGGGTCAAATTACAGGGGTCTGTGAGGGACTCAATTTATACAGTGGGTCCATGAGGGACTCAAACCATACAGAGGTCCATGAAGGACTCAAATTATTACAGGGTCCAGTGAGGACTCAAAATGAAATGACTCAGGGATGACCAATTGGCCACTTAAATAAAAAGGAAGTCATGGATTAAAGACTGACGATATGAGAAAGTTTTAGGTCCCGCATATGTACATTTCAACAAGTTTAAAAGTCATGATTGTATGTGTATGCATATCCCAAACCCTCGGTAGCGAGGTCACTTACTGGGTATTGTTTTACAATACTCACCCTTTCTTTTAAAAAAAAAAATTTTGAGTAAGGCTAAGGGCGTGCGGGCGAGTGACGGAGGCGCGCTGCCGAGACCATGGGAATAGACATGTCTTCCGTACTACTTTCTTTTAAAAAGCGATGTTGTCATTTTATATTTTCGTAGTTTAACTTTACCTTTCGATTTTAATAGGCCATGTTTAAACTGCTTCTTCTGCGTGTTTGAATGTTTTAATGGGATCCCTAAAGACAAGTTTATTTTCAGTGGAGTTTTTTTTTTAAAGGTCGTTTTATATCTTTGGCCTATAAACGCATGCATATGTAGTAATGTCCCTAAGAGTTTAGTTATAGAAAAGTAGGGGTGTTACATTTTAAGTGGATCGAAAAAAAAAATCTGTCTTTAGAGGGTGTTTTGATCACTTTGGGTTTGGATGGTTTTAGAATCCAAATTCAAAACATGTTTTGGGTCACTGTGTTCATAACTCACTAAGGGGGTGTTTGGCGCGCAGAGTTGAGTTGAGTTGGGCAAAGTTAGTTTGTCATTGAGTTCAGAAGTATGTGTTTGGGGTGCAGAGTTGGGTTGAGTTCAGTCAGAAAATCTGTGTTTAGGGTGCAGAGTTGGGTTGAGTTCAGTCAGAAAATCTGTGTTTGGAGTGTAGAGTTGAGTTTAGTTGAGTTATCAAGAGTATCTGATGCAGTTTTTTCTAACTTGAGGTACACTGATTTTTAGTTCACTATTTTTGTTTTATATATATATATATATATATATATATTTCAACATTGATATTTTTTTAAATACCATTTACCTTTCTTTTTTTTAGAAATTGGCTTATTTTCAAAATATAGGCAATGCAACATTGTTTGACCCTTTTATATACATTAAACTTCTTTCAATTTATAGAAATCACATATTTTTAGTACACATTGAACTCATTTCAATTGATAGAAATCAAATGTTGTATTCATTATAACAACAAATAGCAATTGATAAAAATAAAAAAAAGACAATGTACCTGTATTTTTTTCATTAAACACAAATTGAGTTTCTATTAAAATAGAGAAATCTAAGGTTTCATTGTCTAAACATATATATAACTTCTTTGAAACTTACAAATGAGAAAATCATTTTTAATTATTAATAGAGTCGTTTGTTTTAAAATACAATGACCATTACTTTCTTCTCTTTTTTTTGGGGAGGGAGGGGGGAAGGAACATTGGTTGTTTACCTTTGTTAAATTAATCACATGAAGATGATAATAAAATGACAATATATTTCAACATTAATGTCATGTAAAAGTGAAATATTAACAGGTTATCAATGACCTATTTACATGATTCACAAAACATAATTATGGTATCAATGACCTATTTACATGATTTACAAACATAATTATGGTTCACAAAATATAAGTAATGGCCAATAATGGTTCGAGTTTGTAAGTTCGAAAAAAGATTGTTGGAGTAGAGAGTAAAACCAAGTAAGTACATTAGCATTTCGTATTATTTTGAACCATGAGAATGTCGTCAGTCATTGAAAATTATTGTTGGCGTTACTCGTCGAAGAAGATACTGTTGGTTGTTAGATAAGGTCGCCAACAATTGTTGTAAATCGTCAGATAAGTTAGTTAACAGTGGTCGTCAATTACCGCATATGGTCGTCGGTAGTGAAGGTCGCCGACAGTGGTCGTTGGTTGTCGGAGAAGGTCGTCGGTAGTCGGAGATGGTCGTCGGAGGTGGTTTTCAAATGTCAGAAATTGGCTCAAGTCGGCGGAGATGGTTATCAGAGGAGGTTTTTGGTCGCCGGAGGTGATCGTCGGTCGCCGGAAATGGTCCTCGGTTGCCGGAGATGGTCGTCGGAGGTGGTTACCAATCGGCAGGGGTGGTCGTCAGTTGTTGGAGAAGTGGTGATAAAATATGTTAATATGATTACTATACAAGTCGGTGGAGTTAATATTCTAAGTCGGCAGAGTTCGGTTGAGTTAGTTTATCCATGAGCCAAATGGTGAGTTGGGTTTAAAACCGAACTCAACTCAACTCAACTCAACTCAGGGAGCCAAACACCCCCTAAGTTTGAAACACAATTTCATGGTTTTAAATAGTGCACTCCAAACATTGTTGTCTTATTTTTATGCTCCCAAAACACTCCCCTAAACACTGTTTTTATAATTTCCAGGTTGCAAAACTCTCTTAAAAAAGTCTCCAAAGTTTCAATTTGAAGATTCTAATTTGAATATCTCTGGTATTAAAAAATGGTTAAAATACTTAAATCGGGAAAATAATAATAAATTATAACAAACAAAAGAACGTTGAAATGGAAAGGATCGGTGAGGAATTCTCCTACACAGAATTTGTGAGGGATCGAGTTCTCACAAGGAATTATTCGCTATGATCTGAACTACCTCTTGATCGAGAGTAAGTACCAATTACTGCTAAACTATATTCACTTTGGCATTTTATATTAAAATCCTTAAACTGGTTTACTGTATTGTGCTTTTTTTTGTTTCTATTTTCCTTTTTTCTTAAATGTAATTTCGTAATATAATAATTTTATATTAAATTTAAAATAAAAACAATGAATATTTTTTAAAATTAATGATTTTGAAAAAAAAATTAATAATAGAAACTTTAAGATAAAAATATATATAAATATAACCTTTCTTTTATTCTCTACTTAAATAGAACTTCTCAGACTTCGTTGGGAGTGAGTCGATCTAGAAAAAATAAACATATTGTTGTAAAAATAGGATAGAAATCGGGTATAATTTTATCAATATTTAAATACTAATATGATGATAATAATAATAATAATAATAATAATTCAAGTGTTTGGAAAATGGAATATATATATATATAAAAAATATAAATAAAAGATAGTGAGAATTTATGGAAAATTAAATAAGGAATAAACTAAAGAAAAGTGGGAGAGAAGAAAGCATATTGGGAAAAAAATCATCAATTGTGTTATTCATTTATGATCCACCAAATGCCACTATTTATAGGTAATTTGTTTTGATAAAATTATATTCTTGCTTTATAAATCCAATAAACTAAGCTCCAAGGTTATAATATATCTTGAACATTAGTGTAGTAGACACTATTTGGATTATGTTCAAGAGTATAACCTAAATGGTCTATGGTATAAGAATAAGGTTGAACACCATGGATGCAACCCACTTTGTAATTAGTACAAATGAGGTAATCCAACTCATTCATGTGGTTGACATGCGAGTGGGGGCATCATGTATGAAGAGTTCATACAAGACCGGACTGTAAATTATTAAGTCTAATCAGTATAACACCGTTAACAGGATAAAATTGATAATTTATAGATGGTCATTAGTGACTCGACCTGAATCCTGAGCAAGTTAGGAACTCCTGCTTATAGGGTTTGTCCTTAGACTAGTATGGGTGAGAGTGGTTTGTAGCCGACTCAATAAGCCAACCTTCTTAGAGACAGAACCTCGTAGGTAGCTGGGACTTAACTGGCAAGATGGAATTCACCCATTCCTACACTAAGGAATTAGATAGGTTGTTCCCTTAAGAACTGACTCCAGGTCTTGAACAACGGGGCCCCGCCCTCTATGAGGGTATGAGTCTATGGTAGGACCTTAGACTTATTGTTCATTAGAGGATCAGTGGTGCTTAAGGAACAAAAAAGTAATCACAGGGGTAAAACGATAATTTGACCCAGTAGTGATTACGAACAACCTGTGAAGGGTCGACTCATGGGTAATGATTATATCAGTGGACACAATATAATCTACAGTGAGGAGAGTGCAGCTACAAGTCTATAGTGGAGTGACTTAGTAGTTAATGAATATTGATTAACTGGATCAAAGAGTTTGATCAGTTAATCTCACATCATTGGAGCTCAAGAACTGTAGGTCCATTAGGTCCCTCCGTTGGCTCAACATGGTAATATTGAGGGTATAAAGTTAGGAATGAAATTGAAGTGTTCAATTTCATGCATGAGGTGTTATATCAATTATATATGATATAATTGATATAATATATGGTTTTAATGTGAATTAGATTCACATATAAACCATATAATAGTGGGAGAATATAAGAGGGATAGGATGGTAATTTTCGTCCTATTTTCCCTATATATAGTTGCATGAGATGCAACTAGGTAAAGTGACTCCATCTCTTTTAGAAACCCTAGAGAATTCTCCTACATTATGTTGGAAAGAGTTCCAACTAGAATCTCACAAAAACATCTCATTTCACCTAAAGGGAACTCACCTTCCTCCCTCACCTAGAGAACAACGGAGAACAAAGTATTATTAATTGAAAATTTTGTTCCTCTAGGCAAGATAAAACTAGTTTTTCCAAAACCTTCAATCAGGTCTGCAGAACCTAATATAGTATTGATTTTTGCTTCCAGCATTGTCAATTTAGAAAAATATTTTCTGTTTATGAGTATCGTATGCGTAGTCGCACAGTCTTCCAGACATAAATCCTCATTGCTCATTTTCGGGTTACTCAATATATTGAAATTGTTCATATTTCTTCATTGATAAGAAAAGAAAAGTGATTACAAAAAGTCTTAAATATATACAAAAACATATTATAATTACAAGCAGTACTTAATTATATATCTTCATACAAAGCATCCTCTACTTGTTTAATTGCGTCAATTCTCTCTCCAGAAAATTCAAAATAATCAGCCATATCAATATGCATCATATTGGAGGGGTCAAACACATCATTCTCTTGAATGGCAAGATTTACCTCCACATTTTTTTCTTTTCCTTTTTCCTTCTGGGAAGCTTGGTAGAGATCAACAAGATGTTTTGACGTACGACAGGTACGTGACCAGTGCCCAGTCATTCCGCACCGGAAACATTTGTGTTCATCACCTTTTAAACTCCTATCTTGTAGAGTCTTTCATTTATGATCATCACTTCGTGTGGGTTTCTTAAAAATTACAATACCCACCACGAAAATAAGTATTTCTTCCTCTACCACGGTCACGACCTCGACCACGACCACGACCTCAATCAAGATTATTAAAATTCACAACATTCACTTCAGGGAATGGTGTTGCTCCAGTTGGTCGAGATTCATGATTTTTCATTAATAGCTCGTTATTTTGTTCAGCCACGAGAAGACATGAAATCAGTTCTGAATATTTTTTAAAGTCTTTCTCTCGATATTGTTGCTGCATGAGCATATTCGAGACATGAAAAATGGAAAATGTATTCTCTAACATATCAACATCAGTAATCCCTTCTCCGCATAATTTTAATTTTGAACTAATTCTGAATAGTGGGGAATTATATTCACTTACTGATTTGAAGTCTTGCAACCTCAGGTGCATCCAATCATAACGAGCTTTTGGAAGAATAACTATTTTTTTATTATCGTACCTTTCTTTCAAACCTTGTCATAGAATGTAGAGATCTTTTATTGTAAGATACTCCATTTTCAATCCCTCGTGAAGATAATGGCGACGAAAGATCATGACTTTTGTTTTTTCTTGATTTGATACATCATTTCCTCCTTTAATTGTTTCTCCAAGATTCATGGGGTCTAAATGGATCTCAACGTCAAAGACCCATGACAAGTAGTTATTTCCATTAATATCCAAGGCTGCAAATTCTAATTTTGCAAGATTTGTCATAATAATACTATATAAAAAGAAATTACATTATATTAGGAAATTAATTAAACATGCAAAATAACATTAAAAAGATGGCTTACCCGGAGAACTTACCTTCAGTGGAAAAACCGGCAGAGCTTCGTGCTGATAACGTGTTGTAAAAATAGGATAGAAATCGGGTATAATTTTACCAATATTTAAATACTAATATAATAATAATAATATAATTCAAGTGTTTAGAAAATGGAGTATATATATATATATATAATATAAATAAAAGATAGTGTGAATTTATGGAAAATTAAATAAGAAATAAACTAAAGAGAAAGTGGGAGAGAAGAAAGCATATTGGGGAAAAATCACCAATTGTGTTATTCATTTATGATCCATCAAATGTTACTATTATAGAAAATTTGGCAAAGATGAGTTGGTACATTTGGACACTAAACATTGGTAAGAAATGGACACACGGAGGATATTATGACTATGGAGGGTTTGTTATTTGACATGAGTATTAAAAAAGCACGTGGAATGGGACATTTACCTTTGTTTATTTACAATACATATCATTTATCATTGAGAAAAAAGATGGTAGATTTAAATTTTTTAATTTCAAAACAATAAATAAATAAAAATAGCTTTTTTGCAACTTGAAAAGTTGAAAGTATGATTTACTTACCGATGGTTTCCACTTTCGTTTAAGAAAATAAAAATAAAAAAAAATAAAGAAAGATTACAACCTTTTTATTTCTGTTGGCGATCATAAAAAAGGGGGGAGGGGGGTTGTTTCTCTGTCTCTGCGACGCCGTTTTCAATGTAGATTAAGCTCACAAAACCACAAAAATGGAGGCCTTTATTATTGGGGATGATGAATGTATATATATTTATTTGTGTTTGTTTTGATTCAGTTCTTAGAATCTGCTATTTATTGCCCAACTTGGTTTGGACGGTTTGTCCTCTCTTCATGATAACATAACCCACAACAATATAAACCTTATCAATCTTAACCATGCACGAGTTACACTTGAAAAGTCGAGCCTAACTCAAATAAATTTAGTTCATGAATTTTTAAGACCATGTCGAATATAATGTGTCTAATAAGTTACTAAGATGTCGTTTTCGATAACTATTTAGTTTTTAGTTTTCGGTTCTTGAAAATTAAGTTTATAAATAATACTATTCCCATATATGGATTTATTTGTTTTGTTATCTACTTTTTATTTATGTCTTCAAAAATCAATCCATGTTTAGGTCCGTTTGATAACCATTTGGTTTTTTAGTTTTTTGTTTTTGAAAATTAAGCCTTAAAAATACTACTTTTACCAATGAGATTTTATGTTTTCTTATCTATTTTATACTTATTTTTTCAAAAACCAAGCTAAATTTCAAAGTAGTTTTCAAAAACTTGTGTTTGTTTTTTAAATTTGGTTAGAAACTTAAATGGTACCTCAAGAAATATGAAAACCATCGTAGAAAAGATGAAGAGAATTTGTGGAAAAACAAGCCTAATTTCTAAAAACCAAATGGTTATCAAACGGGGTCGTAGTTTTCAAAATTTTGTTTTTGTTTTTAGAATTCGGTTAAGAATTCAAAAAATGTTTTCTCAAGAGAGATGAAATTCATTGTAGAGAAATTGAGAGAAAACAAACTTAATTAATTTTCAAAAAACGAAAACCAAAAATGAAATTGTTATCAAATGGGGTCTAAGTTTTCAATTTTGTGTCTAATAGATTTTGAAAATTGTTGATGAACATTTAATTTGTGTGCCTAATAGATCTTTACCATTTAAAATTTGAAAGTTCACACTCAAGTAATATCAATAAATAAATAAACACACATATATATAGTGTCTAATAAATCTCAAATTTTTAAAAATTTTGTGTTGAATATGATTGAGACCAAATAAGATATAAAATAGAGGATTCAAGGACACAAAATTAAAAATTCAAATCTATTAGAAACTTTTCAAGTCCAAAGACTTAGATTAAACTTTAGAAATTTGTAATTTAACCTATATTTTTTTTATCTTATATGGATTATATATAACCAATGAACTTCAATTTTACAAATAGAAATTTACTGTCAAAATCAACATAATTCGATGACAGGAGTGGGAATTCAAACTCATGAGCTTTTGGTCATAAATCTTACTTGATGCTAGTTATGTTCTTGTTGGCTTAATTTTTTTAAAAAAAAAATTATTACTTATATGTGGACACATATATTAATTTAACTTTCAGAAACCTAACTCGGGAGTGAAAAAAAAAAATCCAACTAATTTTTGTGACCCACGACACGAATTAAGACAATTTTATTGCACACCTTTTTATTTGCACATAACTACAACAAAGTACAAACACACGTCAATCTCTTGCCTTTTAGTCTAGATTGCTTAAAATAAGGCCCAAATTTATGTATATTTTGTTTTTATTTATGTATTCTTAAACTAATTGAAAGTTGAGAGGGGATAGTCTGTTCTAAAAAAAAGTCTTATAATTTAGGAAAAATACTTTATAATAATTAAAAAAAAACATTGATTAGAGCGATTTACCTACTTTTTATTCAGGCTTTAAAACTAGCTACGCATTCTTGAGTTATTAGCAATTATTGTTGAAAAATATAGGTTTAAAAAAAGATTTCATAATATTTGAACTGAAAAAAGATTTCATAATAATAATTATTTTTTCTATTCAATAGTTAAATTTGTGTATTTTTTTTTATGTGAGAAATTACTTGGATGAGAGAAGAAGATAAAATCATGAATATCATGTAGGCCCTTTTGAGTAAATTTCTCCTACTACTTTTGTAACACCCCGTAATTTGCACACTTCCTACTCAGGGCATTACTTCCAAGTTGTACTGTCATTCATGTAGAAAATCCGGCAAAGATAACGGCGCAAGAACCTGACAAACCAAAATTTATGAAACTCGAACCTAAACAAGAACACTTCAAAAGGACTCACGAGGGCACCCAGCCTTTACCAAGCTACAAAGAAACGACAGGTTGGGCTCCAGCCCCTCAGAGTTAACAGAAATCCACCAAACAACAGAACATGCTTTGAACACGAAAGAAAACATAACTGAACATACTTCGATTCGAGAAATGAACAACATACATACTAAAGTTTAAAACATGAACGGAAATAGCAGAACGCAACAGAAGAAAGAGAAATGAAAACAACTCCTAATCGAAAACTCTGAACTAAGTCCTACAAGTCTTCCATAGCCTCACAGGAGTTTCGCCGTCGGTGGTCATCTCACCGGTTTGCCTTACCTGCAAAAAAAAAAGAAGAAATAAAGAAAGAATGAGTATAAAAATACTCAGTAAGCAGCCCACTTCGTCCAATAATAAAGAACATGAAAGAACAGCCTTAGACCTAGCTAACCACGACACCTAGCCCGTCTCACAACCTCACCAAGCATCCTGACCCTATTACTCACTCAGATTTCTCAGTTCTGTCCTACCCTTAGCTTCTGGACTAGGTTGGCACCATCTGACCACGAGACTCATTCCCGGGTCTGCACTAGGGCGAAGGACTCTATCCAACCCCTCTGACTCTAAGGGTCACACCCCGAGTCGCACAACTGGATGGGGGACGGACCACCACATCCCATAAAGCATCAAAGGCGGTACTACTGCGCACAATCGACCACGGGCTCATTCTCGGGCCTGTACTAGGGCGAAGGACTCTATGATTATTTCCAAACAAATATTGCATGCAATGCGCCCCTAAGCCCTACACTTAGGGGCGGTAGTCCAAATAACTACTTACTGGAAATCCGAACACAACGAAAACTTGGGTTATGCGGCGTGCTCCAAACGTACTTCTACTTCCAAGACAACGCTCCTAACGAAGAACATGCACAATATTAATAAATCGAAACACCACGAACCTAAAAGCTTAAGCGGAGAAGAACTCACCCAACGGAGATCCGAAACGAATTAAGGAACGGACCGAGGCGACCACACGAAAGGGAATAACCGGCAGCTCTGCAACGGCGCGGCGGCAGCAGATCTGGAATCCTCGCGACCCGATCTACACGGAACCGGACTCCGTTCGTCGAAAACGGCCTGAACCAGCTGAGAAAACGCGTGGGTCTCGCGGATCCCTTCAGCCGGCGGTTGACTTCGCGGTAGCGACGTGTCTTTGCGACGGCAGCAGCTTGGCTTCGATCCGGCCGGCCGAGGCGATGTAACTGAGAGGCGAGCGGGAGAGAGACCCGTGAGAGAGAGAGAGAGAACCATGAGAGAGAGAGTGTGAGAGAGGCGGAGAGTGAGAGAGAGAGAAGCGCGAGGGAGAGAGACAGAGAGTGAGAGAGACGGAGAGTGAGAGAAAATGAGAGGGAGAGAAAATGAGAGGGGGTCGTGGGAGAGAAGAGAAACAAACGAGAGGGAGGGAGAGAAGAAGATGGGCGTGGCCCGGTGTTGGCGGTCGTTGCTCCGAACGACACATGGGAGAGGGGGCGAAACGTTCGCCCTCGACTTTTTCCTCCCTCCTTTCTTTTTTTTTTAAATTTAAAAAAAACGATTGTTACAGTCTACCCACCTTAGGAACTTTCATCCTCGAAAGTAGTTAGCTCTCGAACAGCTCTGGATAGCTTGGTCGCACCTCCTCCTCGCGTTCCCAGGTGGCTTCCTTGAGATTGTGGTTCTGCCAGAGGATCTTAACAAGGTTGATTTCCCTGTTCCACAGGACTTTGCTATCACGAGCAAGAATTTGCACAGGATTTTCCTTATATCTTAGATCCTTGTCTAACTTCAACGGCTCAAAGTCGATAACGTGCGAGGCATCTGACACATACGCTCGCAACATAGACACATGGAACACGTTATGGACCGACGCAAGCGATGGCGGTAGGGCCAACCGATAAGTCATTGTCCCAATGCGCTCCAGGATCTCGAAAGGTCCAACGAACCTAGGGCTCAACTTCCTTTTCTTACCAAACCTCAGGACACCCCTCATAGGTGCAACTTTCAAGAACACAAGGTCTCCAACGGCAAACTCCAATTCTCGACGCCTGACATCAGCATAACTCTTTTGCCTACTTTGTGTCGTTAACATCCTTGCCCTAATCTTCTATATGGCCTCATTTGTCACTTGGACCAACTCGGGTCCCAACAATTTTCGTTCACCAACCTCTCCCCAACACATTGGGGTCCTGCACCTTCTCCCATAAAGGGCTTCGAACGGGGACATACCAATAGTTGTCTGATAACTATTGTTATAAGCAAACTCCATCAGGTGAAGGTGTGAGTCCCAACTACCTGTGAAATCTAACGCGCATGCCCGCAACATATCCTCCAGAATCTGATTCACCCTTTCCGTCTGGCCATCAGTCTGTGGGTGAAACGTTGTACTAAAGTTACTTTGAGCCCCTAAGGCTCTCTGAAAACTCACCCAAAAGTTCGAGGTGAACCGTGGGTCTCTATCAGACACGATCTTCACTGGGACTTCGTGCAGCCTCACTATCTCTTCCATAAACAAATGTGCCCACTTCTCAACTGTATAGGTAGGCTTACCAGGCAGAAAGTGAGCGGACTTGGTTAGTCTATCCACAATCACTCAGATCACTGTGAATCCTTTCGCTGTTCGGGGCAATCCCGAAATAAAGTCCATGGATATCTCTTCCCAGTTCCACTGAGGTACCTCCAACGGTTGCAACAACCCTGCTAGTTTCTGTCTCGGTGCTTTAACTTGCTGGCACACTAAACACCTGCTGACAAACTCTGCCACATCTCTTTTCATTCCACGCCACGAATAGAATGATTTCAAGTCCTGATACATCTTAGTGTTTCCTGGATGCACTGAAAAAAGAGAGTTATGAGCATCAGATAAAATTTCTTCCTTGAGACCACTCTCAGCAGGAACACACAGACGTCCCCTAAACAGTAGTCCACCGTCTGCTGTCACAGAGAACTCACTTTCCTCGCCACTTCTTACCTGACGCTAACAGTCCTGCAGTCTTGAGTCTTCCTGCTGAGCCTCAATAACTCGTTGTCTCAAGGTCGGTCGTCGTCCGACAATCGATTCACCAGTCTTTGTGACGACTCACTCACCACAACTGCTATCTCTGCACGTTCCATTTCTGAACGCAAAGGGACTTGCCTCGTGACCACCGCTGAGGTGTGAGTCACCTTCCTGCTAAGGGCATCACCAACAACATTTGCTTTGCCTGGATGGTACAATATCTCAACCTCATAGTCTTTTACTAACTCCAGCCATCTGCGTTGCCTCATGTTCAACTCCTTCTGGGTAAAAAGATACTTGAGGCTCTTGTGATCCGTGTACATCTGAATCTTTTTTCCATACAAGTAATGTCGCCATATCTTCAGAGCGAAGACCATGGCAGCCAACTCCAAGTCATGGGTCGGGTAATTTCGCTCATAATCCTTCAACTGACGAGAGGCATAGGCGATCACCTTTCCATTCTGCATCAACACACAACCCAAACCTTTCTTGGAGGCATCACTGTAGACCACGAAACTTCCTGAGCCATCAGGTACTGCAAGCACAGGTGCAAAGACTAGCCTATGCTTGAGGTCCTGAAAACTCGTTTCACAAGTTTCGCACCACACGAAAGGAATTCCCTTCCGGGTTAACTGAGTCAAGGGTGTAGCTATCTTGGAGAAATCATTGACAAACCTCCTGTAGTAGCCTGCCAAACCCAGAAAGCTTCGCACTTCAGAAACGGTCTTAGGGCGAGGCCAATTTGTCACTGCCTCAATCTTGGCGGGATCCACCGTTACACCTTCTTTAGACACTACGTGTCCAAGGAAGGCTACCTGTTGCAACCAAAACTCACACTTGGAGAACTTTGCATACAACTTGTTGGTCCTCAAAGCTGTCAACACTTCCTTCAAATGAACCTCATGCTCCTACTCTGACTTGGAGTACACCAAAGTATCGTCGATGAAGACGATCACAAAGGTGTCTAAGAACTCCTTGAATACCCTGTTCATAAGCTCCATAAATGAAGCTGGGGCATTCGTCAACCCAAAGGACATTACCGTGAACTCATAATGCCCGTACCTGGACCTGAAGGCAGTCATTGGAATGTCCTCATCCTTGATTCTAAGCTGATGGTACCCTGACCGCAGGTCGATCTTAGAAAACACTGTCGCTCCTTGCAGTTGGTCAAACAAATCATCGATCCTGGGTAAAGGGTATTTGTTTTTCACTGTTACCTTGTTCAGCTCTCGGTAGTCAATGCATAATCGCATCAACCCATCCTTCTTCTTCACAAACAACACAGGCGCACCCCAAGGTGAAACACTTGGACGGATGAACCCTTTATCTAGAAGTTCCTGCAACTGAGTCTTAAGCTCCTTCAATTCTGCTGGTGCCATTCGGTAGGGAGCTTTAGACAATGGAGTCATCCCGGGCTCCAGCTCAATACTGAAGTCTACCTCACGGACCGAGGGTAGACCAGGCAACTTTTCAGGGAAAACATCTGCAAACTCTCGAACAACAGGAACCGAACTCAACTCTGGTCCCTTGTTTCTTGTATCAGCAACACTAGCCAAGAGGGCCCAAGCCCCTTCACTTATCAGCTTCTTTGCCTTGAGAGCTGGAATCATCTTCGAAATTTCTCCAGTCTCAATTCCCTTGAACTTGAAACTGGACTCTGTCGGAGGTCGGAACACCACCTCTCGGTAATGACAGTCGATGTTGGCATGGTTCGCAGACAACCAATCCATGCCCAGGATTACATCGAAGTCGCTCATATCCAGCACAACCAACGTCACATCTAGCACGCGACCTGTTACCACTACCTGACCAGACTTAACTTTTTCCCGAGCCACTAACTCTCTACCCACAGGGGTAGCTACTGCTAAGTCCACATCTAAAGGTTCTACCTCTAACCGGGCTTGTCTCACAAAAACAGTAGAAATAAAAGAATGCGAGGAACCAGAATCAAACAGTACAAGAGTCAAGTGGCCAAGAACGGGTAGTGTACCTGTCACCACAGCACCGGAACCTCTTGTGTTCTTGTTCGCACTCGCATAGACTCCACCCCTCTGGCGGTTTCCAGACTCGTCCTTCTTTCTTTGTCATGTGCTTTGGCAGTGCCTGTTTTCCCGGATTATAACAAACCCTCTGGTCTCTGGCTCCTTGCTTGCACACATATGACAAGTGGCCCAACTTCCCAAAATTATTACAGATCTTGCTAACTGCATGACAGGCCCCGCTGTGCTGAACTCCACATCTATAACATGAACCCCTGCTCGGAGCCTGCTGGGATTGATGTCCCTAAGTCTCGGATCTGTTTGGCCTAGCAAAGGTCTGCTCAAACTTCCTCTTCTGGCTGGTTCCAGAACTCTTACCTGCCCTTGAACTCTAGCTGACAACGAACCCATGCAGCCTCAGGTCTGTATCAATCAGGGATGCCACTCGAACTGCTGCGGCATAAGTCTTGGGATCGTGAGCAACTGTCGACCCACGTACGCCTTCTCGCAAACCTGTGAGGAAGCACGCTACCTTCTTCTTTTCTGTATCCACCATATCAGGGGTGAACCGAGATAGAGCGGTAAACTCATGCTCGTACTCCTCGACCGTCTGGTTCGGCCCTTGCTTTAGCTGTACAAATTCATCTTTCTTCTTGATTCTAAGCACAGTCGGATAGTACTTCTCATAGAACACCTCTTGGAACTGCGTCCAAGTTATCGGTCTTGCACTGACATCTATGGATCGTACAGCAACTCGCCACCATAGGAGATTACTTCCCCTTAACGCATAAACTGCGCACAGAACTTTCTGGTGCTCGAGGCAACCCATTCGACTCAGAATATTGTCCATTTCTGCAAACCATGCTTCGGCAGCTTCATGGTCTACCGACCCATCGAAGAAAGGCGGGTCATACTTCTTGAAATCCTTCAGATATCCCGCCTCTTCGGTCGCTGCCCCAAATGTAAAAGTCGATGCAGCCCTTGGGTTCTGCGCAGGTGCTGGCTCCTGATTTCGGGTTGCTAGGGTCTCCATGGCCTGAGTGAACATAGCTGTCTGGTTAGCTTGACTTGCTATATTCGCCTGGATCAATTGTTGAATGCCTGTCATGAGTTCAGCAACAGGCGACGGTCCTTGCACGTTTGGTGCTTGGACATTTGCCCTCTCCTGGGCTCCTACGTTCTGCCCAACTGATTCCTCGACCACTGGGACATCCTGGTTGAGCTTCTTCCGATGCTCGGAGTGCTCAATCTCTGGTGCATCGACGATCGATTCCTGGTCTCGGGCCCTTCGACCTCGACCTCGACCCCTGCGACCACCCCGACCTCGACCACCAGCAACTGCGCTTGCACGACCTCTACCACGTGCCATAATCTAAAAAGAAAAGAAACAGAGCACATCAACAACAATTCAAGAAGTACAGCACAGAAGAAAACACATGAACCTCAACAACGAACTTCCTACCACTTACTAAGTAAAAGCAAACATGTTGATGACCCGACGAGTTCCTTGCGAGAGGCTATGAATGACTAAACACCTACGATGTAGGCAGTATACAAGATCTAAAACCTACTCTCTGATACCAACTGTAACACCCCATAATTTGCACACTTCCTACTCGGGGCATTACTTCCAAGTTGTACCGTTCGCGTCGAAAATCCGGTAGCATAACGATGCAACCTGGACAAACTGAAAATTATGAAACCTGAACCTAAACAAGAACACTTCAAAAGGACTCACGAGGGCACCCAACCTCCACCAAGCTACAAAGAAACGCACAGTGGGCTCCACTTCTGAGGAGTTAACAAAATCCACCAAACAACGAGAATGCTTTGAACACGAAAGAAAACATAAATCGAACATACTTGATTCGAAAATGAACAACGAGCGGACTAAAGTTTAAAACATGAACGGAAACAGCAGAACGCAACAGAAGAAAGAGAAATGAAAACAACTCCTAATCGAAAACTCTAAACTAAGTCCTACAAGTCTACCATAGCCTCACAGGAGTCTCGCCGTCGGTGGTCATCTCACTGGTTTGCCTTACCTGCAACAAAAGAAGAAATAAAGAAGGAATGAGTATAAAAATACTCGATGTGCGTTCCACTTCGTCCAATAATAAAGAACATGAAAGAACAGCCTTGGACCTAACTAAGCACGACACCTAGCCCGTCTCACAACCTCACCAAGCATCCTGGCTCTATTACTCACTCAGATTTCTCAGTTTTGTCCTACTCTTAGCTTCTGGACTAGGTTGGCACCATCTGACCACGAGACTCATTCTCGGGCCTACACTAGGGCGAAAGACTCTATCCAACCCCTCTGCACCCCGAGTCGCACAACTAGATGGGGGACGGACCACCACATCCCATAAAGCATCAAAGGTGGTTTACCGCGCATAATCGACCACGGGCTCATTCCCGGGCCTGTACTAGGGCGAAGGACTCTATCAAACCCCTCTGACTCTAAGGATCTCACCCCGAGTCGCACAACTGGATGGAGGGCAGACCATCACATCTCATAACATCATCGTCATCTCGCCAACCTCGAGTCTCAGCCTACTAAGGGTTACACAGAGACTTGGACCTACACTAGGGCTAGTTGTGCTAACTACTATCCTAAGGCTCAACGACACTTTTCGCGTTACTTCGAAACTAAGCACAACACTATCAGGCTCGGGTCACACAACAAAGCACATTAGCACATTCAGAAATCTCAGCACTAGCTTACACCGCCCTACTAGTTATAGTCACATGGAACTACAAACAACCAGAATGAACTATCGAGTTCGAATTTCAGTACAGATAAACATCGACATCAACAATGAACTAGATTCATGCACAATTGCGAACATCACAACCTAACATGCCACTACCAGAACACTATGATTATTTCCAAACAAATATTGCATGCAATGCGCCCCTAAGCCCTACACTTAGAGGCGGTAGTCCAAATAACTACTTACTGAAAATTCGAACACAACGAGGACTTGGGTTATGCGGCGTGCTCCAAACGTACTTCTACTTCCAAGACAACGCTCCTAACGAAGAACATGCACAATATTAATAAATCGAAACACCACGAACCTAAAAGCTTAAGCGAAGAAGAACTCACCCAACGGAGATCCGAAACGAATTAAGGAACGGACCGAGGCGACCGCACGAAAGGGAATGATCGGCGGCTCTGCAGACGGTGGCGCGTGTCACCGGCGCGGCGCGGCGGCGTGAAGATGATGCGGCGACGCGCGCGGGCGCGGCGATCTGAATCCTCGCGACCCGATCTACACGGCCGGACTCCGTTAAATCGGCAAGCCGAAACGGCACGAACCAAATGAAAAAAACGCGTGGGTCTCGCGGATCCCTTCAGTGGGCGGTTGACTTCGCGGTGGCGACGTGTTGGCGACGGCGCTTGGCTTCAGTCGACTTCCGGAGGCAGCGACAGCAACCTGAGAGGCGAGCGGGAGAGATACCCGTGAGAGAGAGAGAGAGAGAACCGTGAGAGAGAGAGTGAGAGAGGCGGAGAGTGAGAGAGAGAGAGAAGCGCGAGTGAGAGAGACGGAGAGGGAGAGAAAATGAGAGGGGGTCGGGGGAGAGAAGAGAAACAAAACGAGAGGGAGGGAGAGAAGAAGATGGGTATGGCCCGGTGCCGCCGGCTGTTGCTCGAACGACACGCGGGAGAGGGGGCGAAACAATCGCCCCCGACTTTTTCCTCCCCCCTTTCTTTTTTTTTTTTAAATTTAAAAAAAAACGATTGTTACAACTTTGATAAGACTTTGAAAGAATAATAACCTATGTAGTGATTTTAAGTTAAATCAAATGAAATTACGAAAAAAATAAATCAAATGAAAATAGTTATAGATCGATTCTTTTTTCCTAAATTTACCTATTTATATTTTTTTGGAGTGATATTAATTTTATTTTACTTTAGAAAAAGATTTAAATAATTAATACTTAATTAAAATATTAAAAAATTGTAGTTATGGATTTGAAAAAAAAATGTAGATATGTTACTCGATTTTAAAAAATAAATGAAAGAAAGAAGAGAGAGAAAAAAGAAATAAATAAAATATACATTACAAACTTGAATCCATGTCCTCTTATATGATAATACGAGAATCCCCCCTATATCACCAGAAGTTATCGTGTAAAGATTTTATTGTGTAAAGATTTTTTTTTTTTAGATTTACGATATGGCAGCATGTCATGTCGTCTCTTGAAGAGTCTACATGTTGCCACATAGTGAAGACGATCTTCATCCAACTAATAAAAGTACAATATTTTTCTAAAAAAATTGAAACATAGTATATTTTTATAATAAGCTAGCAAACTTATAATATTAGTAATAAATAAATCTTTAAAAAGTGTGTGAAACTCGCCTTGAGTGAGAACCTCATGTGATAAATACATACAATATCATCAAATATATTAATCAACCATCAAGTCATTTTTTTAGTTCAACAATGGCAGGAATAAGGGATCAAATTAAACCATCGATATTTTAGATGAAAATTGGCACCTTCATCCACTGAATTATGCTCGAATTTTCCACAAAGTCATTTTTCTTGAATGTGATTAGGAACTTAGGATGTATCCATATAAAAATAATAATAATAAATCACTTTCCTAGTAATAACTCTCTTATTTCCTAGAATGATTTTAATATCCCAAAAAGCCTTGAAAAAAAAGAAGAAGAAGAAAGACAATAGAGTTTTTTTTTTTTTTTTTAAGAGAATAGAGAAATAAATTGTATGTGAAATAAAAATTTAAAAATAACCTAAAGAATAATAATTTTTTTAAAAAAAATTAAAGTTGGTGTCAATTTGATCATAACTTTTAAAATTATAAATTTAGCCTATGAACTTTTGATTTTTTTAAAATTCACAAATTTACCCGACACAAAATTAAAACTTTAGGGTTCCATTGAACATAAAATTTAAATTTATACCTAATAGATCAATTAATTTTTAAAAATTTTGAATTAGTCAAGAAGCCAAAATTAAAAGTTTAAATTTATTAAACACTAAATTAAAAGTTTTAGGCCCGTTTAATAATCATTTGGATTTTGGTTTTTATTTAAAAATTAAGCTTTTAATATTACTCTTACTTATAGATTTGTTATCTACTTTTTACCTATGTTTTCAAAAATCAAGTCATGTTTTGAGAACTAAAAAAGTAGTTTTCAAAAATTCATTTTTGTTTTTAGAATTTGGTCAAGAATTCAAATGTTTGGAGATAAAAATTATTGTAGAAAAATTGAGATAAAAAAAGTTTAATTTTTAAAAATAAAAAATTAAAAATCAAATAATTATCCAACGAAATCTTACCTATCCAAAAATTAAAAAAGAGACGAACTTCGAAATTTAGAAACTAATTTTGGAATTTAACCTAAACAATAAAATACAATACAATGAAAGTACATAATAAACAAATGGGCCCCACAAACGTTTATCAGACGGTGACTGTTGGGATGGATTTCCGGTGTGCTGCCCCACAGATTGCCAGCCCCTACGCCAACCAGCCAGATGACGACACGTGGCGGATCCAGCTAGAGTGATTGCGACGGAGAGCTGAAAAAAATCAAAGTAAAAGGAAAGTGGGGCCCAGCGTGGAGAAGGTTCCACGTGGTGGAATCTCCGTAAGTTGGGGCACCGACGTGGACCCACGAAAGAGTGGGTGACGTTGGCTTCACCATGAGATCTTTAAATACATGAGATCACAACGGGACGTCCAGATTAGAACTTTGTGAGCCCTAATGCACCGCCGCTTTATTTTTGGGGCCCATTCCACGTGACGCATTGCTTCCCTCCCCCTAAAATTAGCAACTAGTCTTTTCGATCACTGTTTTAAAACTTTAAAACTTTTAGGAACTGTTTGAGTCGTTAGTTGGCAACTTAGAATCGAAATTTCTAAAATTTATGAAGTTGATTTGCCGAATTTTTGAAATATGTCTTTGAGGTGTAGAGTTGAATTGACATAGTTCCTGACGCCTTTATTCTTAAAATATTTAATTTTAGATCTTCGATGTTCGTCTAATAAGAGTTTTTAAACATTGTATCTTGTTTTGAATAGATTAGAGTATGTTTGGTAGACAATTCGGATTCTGAATTCACTAAATACGTGTTTGGCAGACGTGTTTTCGAAACTATTTTCGAATTCTATGATCTAAATAATAGAAATTCTGACATTTTTATATTTTCATTATATCAAGATTCTGAATTTGAAATTTTAAAATGAAAAATTATATTAAACAAATATAAAACTCTTAATAAATATAATATTTCATGTTTATAAACATAATCTACTTTTATTAAATTAAAATATGTATAATATTTTTTTTAGTACATCAACAATTGAGGATATGGAATTCAAATCCATGACCTTTTAGTCATAAGTGATGTTAGTTGGGTTATGTTCTTGTTGGTATGTATAATATAATATATTATAAAATATAAAATAATAATGATATAAAATTTATATAAAAAAACATGTTTATAAATTAATTAATAATGTCTTATATTCAATCTAATATTTAGTTTTACAGCTACAACTAATTTTATGATGTATAAATATATTATAGAACACACTTTAAATTACTGTTTCAAATGAAATCAAATTTATAAATCTGCTACCAAACACATATCTGAAAACATGAAATACAACTTTGTTTTCATTGAATCCCTTGTTTTCAACTTTCTATTTTTGGATTGCCTACCAAACAGAAAGTCTTGTTTGAGAACAATTCGTTTTTTTTTTTTTTTTACAATTATATAGTTTCTTTCTTTTTGTTATTAAATGTTTTTAAATTTTAAGTTAATTTTTTAAAACAAAAAAAAAAGAAGAAGAAAATTAGGGTGAAGAAATTGTTAGGAAATAATCACAATTTTTAAAATAAAAAAGCTAAAAAAAATCGTTATTAAATGGGTCTAAATTTTTAATGTTGGTTAGGTCGAACAAGTTGTTGAACTTTCAATTGTGTGTCTACTAGATCTCTAAATTTTTAAAATTTTATCTAATGGATCTCTTTTGTGAGACACTTGTTAAAGTTCATTACAAACAAAATTGAAAGTTATTTCTTAGTATAATAAATATGGAGGAATGAGGAGTGAACCTGATGTCCACAGAATAGAGCAGGGGAATGATTTTTCCGTCCACGCCCCCGTTTTCCATTTCATTCCTCATCCCCGCGAAATTTTCCATTTAATATCGCGAGAAACGGGGCGGGGTATTCGCGGGGAACGGGTTCCCCATAGGGAATAATTTCCCATTTATCATTTTTTATTTTTCTAAACTTTATTAAATAATTTATTTTTTAATTTTAATTTAAATCGTTAATTCTTAATTAGAGATTTCTATTTAAGAGACATTTTTTCAATTTTCTTAGAAAAATAAATGATATTTGATAAAAGATTTAGAATTATGGTTTATTATATATACACAAATATATATATTTAAAAATAAATCAATCAATCAAGGTAGGGAGAAGGTCGGGGACGCCATTCCTTCCCAGTCCCAGGCCCCATTTAGACAATGGGAAAAAATTACTCTCCCTCCCCCTTCCCCGCCTAAAATGGAGATTCCCTATCTCTGCAGGGAAAATGAGCATCCCTACCTTTAATCTCAAGAGGAGGGGTACATGTCAATTATCGCTAAGTATGCTCACTTTGATAATAATATTAATAGTTTGTAGATGTAGATTTATTAGACACGACATTGAAAGTTGAACGACATGAAAAACACTTTGAAATTTAGGAGGTTATTAAATAGAACACTCAAAATTCAAGGACCAGAATTTTAATTTAATTCATTATGCTATTAAATTCATTTGTTCATTTTATTTTTTAATTATAAATAATAGTTTTGCAGTTCAATAAGTCAATTTAAATTCTATATCATCTTTTTTTCGTTCAATAATTATGGGGTGTGAGATCAAATAATTATCTGTTTCTCCAATTGTAACAGGTGTCTTAACAAATTTCATTAATTTAAATATAACTCAACTAATTAAGACATTATATAATCTCCCCTAAATGTTAGAAGTTCGAATTTCTGATTAGACCAAAAAATATAAATAATAAAAAGGTTCCAACCAAAATACCACATTCATCAAAATAGTCTTACCTAAATAAGATTTAATGACCACATTTGGTAAGAGATCTCTACAAACAACTCAACTAAATGAAATTATGTCAATTTTATCGTTTACCTAAACAATAGTTTAATTCGGAATAATTTATGACTAAGAGCATAGCTCAACTGACATCAAGTAAAACTTATGACGAAGAGGTCATGGATTCGAATTCTCCTACCCCTAATTGTTGATGTACTCAAAATAAATTGGGATTAATTTATTTAAAAAAAATGGTATGAACTTTTAAAGATAAATTTTACTTGCCTATTTGATAAAAATTGAGGGATAATTAGAAAGAATATCCTTTTATAGAGAATATGCATATTTAGTTTAAAAAAAAAATCAAATATATCAGTAAATTATTAGACACAAAATTAAAAATTGAGATCTCTATTAGACACAAAATAAAAATTTAGGGCATGTTTGACCCACTGGTTATTATAACCTGTGTTATAATAACCTGTGAAATACTCTGCACCCCAAACACAGATTATTATAACCCCAGCCTATACTACTCTACATTTTAAATAATATTATATGTTTCACAGACTATAATAACCACAAACTATTATAACCCCCTGTTATTATAACTCACTCAGCACCCCAAACAACTCATATAAGTCACTTTTAAAGTTTAGTGACCTATTAGACATAAAATTAAAAATTCATGCAACCTATCAAACATTTTTTAAAATTTAATAATTTATTAGACACAAACGAAATAAATTTATAATTTAACTATAAATATTTTTAAAAAAGGAAAAATCATTTATTGATTTAGAACTCAGAAGCATGTAGCGAGGCAGTAAAAAAAATGAGAAAAAGTTTTCAATTTCTAGTTGATCTCCTTTAATAAGATCCTCCAAACCACAAGTATTAATAGTCAAGATTCCATAACATTTTGAGAAAAGTTTGACGCCATAGAGTACCACACAACGAGAATTATAAGCTGGATTAAGCTTTAAAGTATAACAAAAACACATGAAGGAGTAATTAACTTTATAGTTGATATTAGTAATTTTATAACCTTTATCTTTAATTCGTAAATTTAACCATCACAATTGTCCAACCGACGTTTGATTTAGATGTATATTTTTTTGGGGGGATTTTCATACTGATAACTCATTTTCACGCATGATTTGAATTCTAAAAATAATGAAATATGTCTCATTCTGACATGGCAATGCGCGCAAAATTACCTATGAGAACAGTATGATGAGGTATTGTTTGTTCACGCTCTTGTATGTGGAAACGCTCTCGTTCTAGCTCTCTCGCTCTCGCTCAAATGAGTAGTAAAAAATCTGGAGGAAAAAAAAACAAGAAAAAAAAAGTCAGAGAAGAGCTAGAGAACAAAGCTAGAGCCAGAATAAACAAACAAGGAAAACATAAGTCAGAGAAGAGTTAAAGTAGTAGAACGAGAGCACGAGCGAGGGAGCAAGAGCGAGAGTAAAGAAACAAGAAAAACGTAAGTTAGAGAAGACTAGAGTGGTAGAACGAGAGCGAGAACGAGAAAACGAGAGCAAAAGTGAGAGAGAATCTATGATGCGCTTACAGTAATTTGAACTGAATGTAAAGTACGGAAAGAGTCATTAGTCGTTAATTTCACATCAGTGGTCAAATAACATCAAGAAGCGTGAAAATGAGTAGAACAAAAACACATGTAGAACAAAAACACATGTAGGAGTAATTAACTTTAGTAATTTTATAACCTTTATCTTTAATTCGTAAGTTTAACCATCACAATTGTCCAACCGACATTTGATTTAGATGTATATTTTTTCTACCTAAAGTTTGAAAAAAGAGGAGGAAATGAAGGGGGGAAAAGTATAGGTTAAATAAAGGGGTAAGTTGATTTATATATATCACATTGTTCTAGAATTTACCAAAGAAAATGTAAGTTATCCAAAAAAAGAGAACAGTAAAAATGAAGAGGAAAAAAGCATTGTAGTGTAAAATAAGAAGAAAATGATGTAGCAACCAACCTAACCTTTTGGGTAATAAATGCAAGAAGGGCATAGTATAGGTTGTCTGCTTATATTCCATTTCCTCCCTCCTTTGGGCAAAGGACATGAAAAAGGTCCCATTTTGCTCATCCATTGTTTTCCTTTTCTCCATGTGCAAATTACATTCTATCTCTCGATCACTCTCGTATCTGTTAAATATTTCTATGTCGATATTTGGTTACGTTATTGTTCAATATACAAAAACTATTACTCTTATAAATTGTTAGATGGTTCGAGAGACTTCTCTTTTCATTGTTTATGAGTTTACTCTTTCTTCCTCTCAATTTTTTTTTCTTTTTTTGTCACTCTTGTCTCCACGTTAAATCTAACATCTCTCCCATTGTCACTTTCATGTAATTGTGTTAAGTATATATGATAGAGAAATAGGAGTATACTTTCTCATCAGAGACTAGTAACTACTTTCAATAATTTCTCTCATCTCAAAATTATGAACATTTTATGTTCTATCTTTTTTTTTTTTAAGTTCGACAATAAATGAAGATTTAAACATGTAACCTTTAAAAAAAAGTTATTAATACCTTAATCAATTTAGCTAGGCTTAAATTAACAATTTTTTTTTTGTTTATGTTAGTTGTATAAGAGGAAAAAAACTTTTTTTTTTATCAAATGATCACTTTCAATACTTTCTTCCCTCATAACTATGTTGACTATGAGTGAAAAATTGTTCTTTTATTTATGCATCTAACAATCATGAACTTTGACAGCCACATAATTGTGACAAATAATTTCTACTCTCAAAATTGTGAAAGAAAAAAAAAATGAGTAGGACAAATTCGAGTTTATAATCAAGCCTACTCCTACATAATTTTTTTAAAAAGACCACAAGATTAAATCTTAAATTAATAACGAATAAGAAAGACAAATTATTAGGCACCAAAAAAAGAGGTTCTTCATTGGCAATTTGAACATAGCTCAACTGATTAAAGTACGTATATATCCTCCCCAAAAGGCAAGTCATTTCCTAAATTATGAGCTCAAGTATTTTGAGACGTTTTTAACTAACAATCAAACCATCTTTCATCAACAAGTCGCATCTGATTTGATAATAGTTGCTAGCTTTTTTATTAACTATCAAACTATTTTTCACAAACAAGTCACATCTAATTGGCTAGCTTTTCTATTTTAAATATTGTATTGCTAAAAATATTTAATTGATGTTATATGTCTCTCTCTATCTCTCTTCAAGGATCAATGGTTGTGGATGAGTTGAAAGTGAGAAATCTATTTTGTGTATGAGTTCAAATTAATATAGCAAAATTTTGAAAGTGTGTGAAAATACACTTTGCATTTGATGGATTGGCATATTGAGAAAGAAGAGGAATGATTCTCACACTTCCCATACATTTCAAGATTCAAGATTTGTTTGGTAATATTTCAATTTTATGTTTTTGGGTTTAAAAGGAATCATTATATTAGTGACATTTTACCTTTATAAAAGAAAATGATAAATAAATTTGGAGTTAAACTACAATTTTGTGTTAACAAATAGAGATAACGTCTGAAATAAGAACAATTTTGTCCAACACATTTTTTTGTCTCTCTCATTATAAATAAGAGAAACAAGAAAATAAAAGAAATTAGTTTATCGACCAATATTTTTTCTTTTGAGTTAAAAAGTTGTTACGATGATTTTAACTTAGATGTTCAATTACTCTATAGGCCTCGACTCTAATGAAATCAACCTCAAATAAGATAAAAAGTTGTTCCTATTTTTCTCCTTCGTTTTTATGTATATTATAATGAATTGTGGATGTTTAAATTAAAAACTTTTTACATTATTGTGATTATGGTTATCGTTATATTTAAGTTGAGAAGGCTATGTTATTGTAATATTAAAATTTAAAGTCACGTTTGATAACCATGGTTTTTGAAAATCAAGTCTAAAAATACTTTTACCAAAAAGTTTCTATATTTTCGTATGTACTTTTGTACCAATGATTTTAAAAACTAAGTTAAGTTTTTGAAAACTAAAAAAAATAGTTTTCAAAAACTTGTTTTTGTTTTTAAAATTTGACTAGAAACTTAAATGATACCTCAAGAAAGATGGAACTAATTGTACAGAAAATAAAAAGAAATTGTGAAAACACAAGCATAATTTTCAAAAACCAAAAACCAATTGATTATCAATGGGCCTAAACTTTTAAAATGATAGTGATTGGAAATATTAATTATATTTTTGTACATGAAATATTATTGGTTTTATTATGATAATTTTTTCTTTAATGAAAATTGTATTTTGAAAATTATCCATTTAAATATAGAATTTTTTTAAAGAATTTCTATATGGTTGAGAAAAGATTTAAAAAACAAAAACAAAAATAAAAACAAAAACAAAACAAGGAACAATTTTTCATAGAAAATCCAATTCTCACGAATTTTATCTAAAAAAAAATTTCACAATCTTATAAAATTAAATAAAGAATTTCGCAGAGATGAAGATTAAAATAGAGGGCAGGATAGGAGAGGAGCCTTCTTCATTCCTTCCTCGTCACTATTATACTCTAAACACAAACTATTATAACTTCAAACTAAATAACTATGCATCCTAAATATAAATGACATAATTCATCACACTATTATAACCTACCGATTATTATAACTCATTTTAATTATAACACACTCAACACACCCTCAAACAATCTCAAACAGTCTCGAGAGTGTTTGATAAAATGAATATTTGTCCATTTATATAAAATCACTTTCTAATTTGTTGTTGCCTACAAAATCATGTAGATATTTGTCCATTTTTTGTTTTAGAATTTGGCTTGGATTTTCTCTAGAGGGTAGATGACAAAACAAAGAGATTCATGGGTGAAGTAGTAATTATAGGCTTAATTTTTAAAACTTTCAAAAACAGAAAATTAAAGTTGCGTTTGATAACCATTTGATTTTTAGTTTTTGGTTTTTAAAAATTTAACTTGTTTTCTTTCTCTACAATGGTCTTCATCTTCCTTAAAAATCATTTGGATTCTTAGCCAAATTCTAAAAACAAAATAATTTTTGAAAACTACATTTTTTGGCTTTCCAAACATGGCTTGATTTTTGAAAACATAGATAAAAAGTAGATAACAAAACAAGAGTAAATTCTTAAGTGGCAGTAATATTTATAGGTTTAATTTTCAAAAACTAAGGGACTGTTTGGCCCCCTGTCTTGGAATCAAATCCCTGGAGTGTTTGTTCTGGGGGTTCTGAAACCTGGGAATCAGAAAGATGTGTTTGGGGTGTAGTGTTCTGAAACCTGAGAATAAGAAAACAATGTTTGGGATGCAATGTTATGAATCTAGAGTTTATGTTGTTGTTTTTTTTTTTTTCCTTTTTTTAGTTGTTTTCTTCTCTTATTTTTTAGTGGATGTTTTGTCAATTGTAGAAACCCTTGTATAACATAAATGGGTTACAAAATCGAAACTCTATTTTAGAAATTAAGAAATTGGAAATCTATATAAGAAATTAGGGAATTTAAAATTCTATTTCACAAAGTATTTAGAAAAGTATTTTCGGAACTCTAATTTAAAAATTGAAAGTCTATTTAAGAAATTAGGGATTTAAAGCTCTAAATATATTTTTGGAACTCTATTTTAGAAATTAAAAAAATAGAAGTTTATTTAAGAAATTAGGAAATTAAAAACTCTATTTCGCGTCACATAGTATTCTGAAAACTATTTTTTAGAATTCTACTTTAAAATTAAAAAAATTAGAAGTATATTTAGTAAATTAGGTAATTTGAAACTATATTTTATCAAATGGTTATCAGATGGACCCTTAATATTAATGTACCAAACACTATAACTTGCCTTTTCAAGTTAAATTATCAAACACTAATTATTACTTCACAACTGATTTTTCTAAAAAATATGATTATCAGAAATGATCAATTATTTTAAAAGCTACACCAATCTTAAGTCTCAATCATTTTAATTTAGGAGTTGATAATTCTTTTGGCATATCATATTTATTTTCACCCCTAATTTTCTTCAAGTCTCAATCATTTTAATTTAAGAGTTGATGATTCTTTTGGCATATCATATTTATTTTCACCCTATTTTTCTTCTTCCATCTTGCCCCATAATCAGCAATCCACTATCATCATCATCCATTAGCCATTAGTTGTGGTTGCCACCAACTTTTGAGACAGAGTGGGGATCAGATTTTTTTTTTTTTTTTAAAAAAAAAATCTTCTTTGATATATGGAGGCAGATATTCTCTTTTGAACTTCAAACCAATAAGTACACCATTTTAATTATTATATAGAGATGAATGGATGAGTTTGAAGGAATAAATTTTGAAGAAAAAGTTATTATTAATTACTCACCAATAAATAATAGGGGTTTTTTCCCCCTTTTTCAATGTGCAATCCTTTTAGATTGGACCAAAAATAATAGAACGTATGAATTATAAAAGTTTTTCTCTATTTTTTTTAATGTACAACATTTTTAAATTGGGCCAAAAAAATTGAATAGATAAGTGGAGGGTCAAGATTCCTTTTGTTGTCTTTTTATATGCAATCATTTCCATTGGACCAACCACATATACTAATAAAATTAACAATAGGTAGTAACCAAAATATTGCTAGTTTGTTGGGTATAAAACTGAGTAACACTAGTAAATAGATTACGACTTAACTGCCCTATAAATAATTACAATGTAAATAATTGTACAAACATTGCATATAATAACTCAAAACTTAATAACAAAGAATTGTAAATAGTCGAGGCACACTTACTAAGCGTTGTCCTGAACACAATTATTCGTTTTGCACGGGTTGCAAGCAGACTACAACGATCATCTCAGTAGAATACACCGACTAACTTCGATAGAACAACCATCTCGAACTACTCGGATCTGACAGAACTCTTGGACACGTACTCTCAACTTGGACTCAAGATTAAAGAGAAGAAAGAAAAGAGAGAAACTCTTCAATTGGAATGAGATACTCCAAAAAATGGAATGAGATACTCCAAATGAAGAAGCAAGTTGCTATGTATAGCCTAGTAACTTAGTAACTCTCTAAAATCAAATTAATATAAATAACATGAAACATATATAAAAAATAACTCAATTGTATAGTTACTTGTTGAAATTCGAACAAAACTCACAAACTTAACTTTTTAAGTTAAATTTGTATATGAAACATCAACACATTCGGATGTTTCAAACTATTTTGAAACTTTTGAATTTAAAATTAAGTAACATCAACATCAATTGATTTTGATATTTCAAATCAATCCTTTCTTTCACATTTTTTAAATTTCTATAAATTCCAATAAAATGTATTTATTTTGTTGTAGATAATAATAACTTTTAAGGAAGTCGATGCCATGAAGTTCACTTAAAAGTGGGCCCAACAAGGGGTTGGTATCGTTGTTGGACTAAGGTCGATTACAACTCACTCGACCATGCTCATCATGTCCAAAGGCCCAATTCAGGGCCAACAAGGCCTACTTTCGTCGGCTCGAACCAGACCGACCAAACCAGCCTCAACCAAGTGCAAATACCAACACACACCTCCTAGAAACTTCAATCCCCTATAAATAGGAGTGGGAGGTATGTCTCTTATACGTGTATGTTTACAAAAACCCTAGATCCTTACTACGTTTCTCCCAAAACGGCAAAACCTAGTTGACTTAGGCATAGAGAGTGTAGCGTCGCAATATTGCTCTTCTCTCTGTTTCGCAGGTAGCCTCATCTCATTCTTAGTTGAGATCGTGTGGATCTAGCCAAGTCAGATTCATGCATCAACATGTATATAAGTTTAAATAGAGATAAAATTAATTTAAACTTAGAAAATAGTGCCACACAATTGAGTCCTATAATCGTGTCATACAAACCACTAGATAATTGAATAACATATAATATGAGATTTACAGATTTTATTCATTTATCTATGCGAAGAAATTAAGTCGTAATCCATCAGCTAAGGTATGTTTTTGGGTTCAAATGAGATGCGACATGATATCAAAGCAAGATATTCTATATTTGAACCATTTAATGTCATTTCCTCCTCCTAATTAATATTGATAATCATTTATAGGACTTTATGTTAATTTCAAGCAAGTGAAATGAGTGGTCAAGAAATTAGATTTACCAAAAACTATCATAAACATTTTTTAAGTTCAATAAATCCAATGTGAGAGATCAAACCTTCAACTTTATAAAAGGTAATAGTTACTTTATCCACCAAATCATATATAATTCATTTTTTTGTTCAATAAGTGGGATGTGGTAATTCAAACTCCTAACTTTTTAGTCCTATATACACATACATACGTACTCATTTATGTTTAGATTACTACTCAAAATATTCATTTTGATTATTAACCTGTTAGAAGGTGAGTTTGAATCTTCATTAAAAAAAAATGTTAGAATTATGAAATGTGATTGGTAAGAATTTGTGTTGATGTGAGAGGAAACCAAGGTATAAAATATCGATGTCGATGGAAATATCGAGGGCTCAATTTCAAGAAAATATCGATGTCGATGGATATTTCATTAAAAAAATTTTAAAAAAATGTATTAAAATTAGAAAAAAAAAACTTTCTACACTTTTTAAATGAATTAAAATATTTTTTATAATATTATATTCACATTAGGTTACATTCTGATGTAGTTTTATTTAATATTTTATCAATTTTGTACGTTATAATGAAAATATCGATTCACTCTCAGTGTCGATATCGACAAGGACGAACCTACATGAGGACTAAGGGGGCCATTTTTTAATTTAATATTTTATGAATTGTGTTTTAAAAATAATATATATACTATAATTAGCATGTTGCATTTTTTATTCGTCGCCGTGGTGGTATTAAGGCCAACAATTGAGTCCAGCGTGCCTGGGTTCATCGCTGCCCATTCGCAAGTTTTTATCTTTTTTTCTTTTACTTCTGGTTTGTTTTTTTTTTTCTATATTCATTTTTATCCTTTTTTTTCTTAATTTCAAATCTTAATAAATTAGTTCTAATATTTAATTCTATAAGGAACTATAATATTATACTCTTAACCTATTCAATATTTTTTAAAATTTAGAGATCTAGATACAAGAATTTATAATTCAGAATATTTTTAAATGTGAATAAATTAATTTTTAATATTTAATTTAATAAGAATTGTTAATATTATATTCTTGACCTATTTGATATTTTTTATATTTAATGATTTATTATACAAAAAAATTAGATATATTTAAAGTCTAAAAACCTATTGGATATATTTAAAATTTAAGAACTTATTAGATAGTAGATTGAAAGTTTAGAGATTCATTAGGTAGTTTTTAAAGTTTAGAGTTTTAATAGATCATAATTTAAAAGTTCACATGTTAAACTCGTCATTTGACTTTTTTTTTTTTTTCTATTTGATAAGACATTATGATTATTAAAACTTAGTTAGGAAGTCTTCGGTCACCAATAACTTTTTTTTAGGTCAACATAATATGATGTGTGTTCAAACTGACATTTTGAATAATTTTTTTATTATATTTATTCATATATTTATCGTCCCCTAAATATTAACACCTAGATCCATTTCTGATGTCGAACCTATAAACATGTGGAAAATCGATAGAAATGTGGAGACGAAAATTTAATATCAGGGAGGGAACACCCAAATCCCTTGGGAAAAGTGCTGTGGACAACCCATTAAATTTGGGAATTGGATTCTCAATGTTTGGACGGCATTCATGTTTCTTTTGGACCATCTACATTCATCCATTTCTGTCTTTTATAATTTTTTTTTATATATATAACTGCTCTTATTTACTTAAAAAAAATATTGTGAAAAAGTTTATACTTTTATATTTTAGTGTTGTTAAATTTATTTTCTTTTATTAAGTCGGTCCTACATTACATAATGAGAACGATCTCATATACAATGGAGAATTTTCTCGAAATTTATTTTTTTAACTTTGTCAAAACTTGAACATATCATTTTCTTGATTTTTCTAGAATATATATTAAATGAGAAAACTATTTTCCTTCCTTAAAGCTAAATGTGATTGAATTGAATTGAATTCCATCCTAATCAATCTATTATTAATTTATAAAAAAAAATAAGAGGGCCCTTCTCAAACTTCAAATCATTGCTTATCTTTCAATTAACAAGCAAATATTAAAATAATAAGATATAAGAACAACTAAACTAACAAAGATCAATTCATCCAAAAAAAAAAAATATAAAGGCTTGTTTGGTAAGTAATCTGAAAACGAAAATTTAAAAATAAAGATGTATTTTATATTTTTAGATATGTGTTTGGTAGCAGATTTAGAAAGTTGATTTCATTTTAAATCAATAACATATTTATAGATCATGAAATTAGTTGTAGTTGTTATTAAATTGAATATAAGTCATTATTAATTAATTTATGAACATGATTTTATAAATTTTATAGAATTATCCTTTTATAATATAATATAATTTAAATAAATTGAGTGTATAACATGAACTATGGTATTTATTAAGATTTTTATCTTTGTTTAATATAATTTTTGCATTTTAAAATTTTAAATTCAGAATCTAGATACAATGAAAACATAAAAATATTGTTTTCAGAATTTCTACTATTTGGATCCTAGAATCTGAAAACAGTTTTCGAATACACACCTGTCAAACACACATTCATTAAATTCAGTGAATCCGAAAACATAAAACATAATCTAGATTGCATACTAAACACGTCCTAAAGAATCCATTTAGATTTAAATTCGTTAACCTAAATTTTCAATTGAAAAGTAGGGTAAGAAGATTAAAAAAAACGATTGCCTACTCACTAATCAAAGTAGTGACTTAATGATCACAAATATTAAAATCTTACAATCTTCTAGTGAGTTAGAGCTGAATTGGGTTTATTTAATTTTGGATTTACATCAAGTGGTTGACTATAGAAAAATAGGAACACACACACATATATATATATATACATATCACTTTAATAGTTTAATGCAAAATCCATCACAAACATTTGGCAGATTTTGTCTTCTAAAAAAAAACAAAAAATTTCAAAATTTGTCTGTTCCCAATTCCCATATCCTTCTTCTTCCCCCACTTCTTCTTTTCTTCTATTTAAACCTCAATCCCCAACTCATTTCCTTCACTCTCACTTCACAACACACAAAAAAAAAACTCTCAACTTTGCCACAAAAAAACATCACTCACATTCAAACCTTTCATTACATTTTTCTTTCTCCCCCAAAAAAAAAAACCCTCAATTGATCTAAAGAGAGAAACAGAGAGATTGCTTCATTTTTTTTTCCTTTTTTTTTTAATGGAGATTCTCTCTGTTACTCTGTACTTAACAATATTACTCCTCTTTGTTTCTGTTTTTTTCTTTTCCTTCAAGAGAAATGAAAGGCAAAAATCCCAAAAATCTCTAAGGCTTCCTCCTGGTTCCATGGGATTGCCATGGATTGGAGAAACTTTGCAACTCTATTCTCAAGACCCCAACTTATTTTTCTCAGAAAAACAGAGAAGGTTTCTTTATTTATTTTTTTAAAAAAAAATTACACAAAATTCTTGAAATTTTGTCAACCAAAGAAATTTTAAAAAATTGAGATTCTAATTGGGTTTCTTTTTTTTTTGGTGGAAGATATGGAGAAATTTTTAAGACCAATATTTTGGGATGTCCTTGTGTGATGTTGGCCAGCGCCGCCGCAGCCCGGTTCGTTCTGGTGACTAACGCCCATTTGTTCCGGCCGACTTACCCCAAAAGCAAAGAGACGATGATCGGCCCGGCAGCGCTTTTCTTCCACCAGGGAAATTACCATTCTAGCCTCCGGAAGCTTGTTCAAAACTCTCTCTCGCTTGAACGCCTCAGAATCCTTGTTCCTCCTATTGTAGCCGCCGCCATTTCCGCCGCCGACTCCTGGGCCTCCGCCGGCCACGTCATCAACACCTTCCTCGCAATGAAAAAGGTCCGATTCACCGAAATTTTCATAACAAGGGACAAAATTTTATGTTACTAAAACTCTTATGCCATTTTGATATTTAAAAATTGTCTTTCTTTTCTGATTTCTCTAGGTTTGTTTTTATCTTCTTTCCAATCATTTTCATCAAGTAGGTGAATTTCTAAAAAAAATCTAAAAACAAAAAAAAAAAAATTAAAATTATTTTTTTAATTTTCAAAACTCACTTAACTTTTAAAAACATATACAAAAAGTAGTATTTATTAATTTAATTTTTAAAAACTAAAAACTAAAAACTAAATCGTCAAACGAAGTTTTAATTTTTAAAATTTAGTTTGGTTTTTGAAAATACAAGTATAAAGTAGATTACAAAAAGTAAGTAATATTTTTAAGTTTAATTTTTAAAAACCAAAAATCTTTTTAAAAAAATCAAAGGATTATTAAACTGGTATTACTTTTTTCAATATTAAAAATTAAAATGTAAAATTTTGTCCCACCCCATGAAAATGGTTGGTTTTATCCCTCTTTAACGAGGAATTTTTCTTATTTTTGAATTTATATCCTAATCGCTCATATATTTTAATTTCTTGGATGAACAGTTTTCTTTCGAGGTGGGAATTCTAGCAGTGTTTGGCAAACTAGAAAATCACTACAGCGAGAAGCTAAAAGAAAACTATTGCATATTAGACAAAGGCTACAACTCTTTTCCAACCCGATTACCAGGAACAGCATATTCAAAAGCATTATCAGTAAGAACAACAAACATAAAAAAATCCTATCTTTTTCAAAAAAAAGACACAAATTTTCGATTTTCTGAGATACCCATAATGTTTTTTTTTTTTTTTTTTACAGGCGAGGAAGAAGCTGAGGGAGATTCTGGGAGAGATAATAATGGAGAGGAGAGAAAAAAGAGTAACAGAGAGAGATTTTTTGGGTCATCTTTTGAACTTCAGAGATGATCAAAATGGTGAAACTTTAACTGAGGATCAGATCGCCGACAACATCATCGGAGTTCTGTTTGCGGCGCAGGACACCACCGCCAGTGTGCTGACGTGGATTCTTAAGTATCTTCATGATAATTTGAAGCTCTTTCAGGCTGTCAGGGTAACGATTCTTTTTTCTTTTTCTTTTTTTTATTAACAGAAATATTATTAGAGGTGTTAATTATAATTTAGGGAATTTAAGACCACAAAACGATGTCGTTTCTTGATTCTAAATTTTGCAGGCAGAACAAATGGAGATTTATAGAAGAAATGGAGAGGGGAAGATGCCTCTGTCTTGGGCTCAGATTAAGGACATGCCCTTTACTCATAGGGTATGTATATGTTTTTTATATTGTTTTTTACCTACCATTCTTCTAATACAACAAAATATGGTTAAAAAATAAGTGATTTTAGAAAACAAAACTTTGATTATAAGCCTTTTAGCAAAATAAGTTATTTTGATTTTTTTTTTTAAATTCGATGATTTTGAGTGGAAACTACTTCTAATTACTTTGATTTTAAATACTTTTAAATACTTCTAGCAAAATACTTTTAAATACGATGATTTTGGTCCTACATTTTGTATTTTAGTCTATTTTTAGTTTTTGTACTTTTAAATGTCTAATTTTAGCCTGTAGTTTTAATAAAACTAAATGATAATAATAATAATGTTCATGCAAGAGAAGAAACATAGGAACAATTTAGAATGAAAGCTAATAGAGACTAATTTTTTTAGAAATTGTCAATAAATTAACAATATGGACAAAATTTTAAGTTTTATTGAAAATACAAAAACTAAAATTAGACATTTGAAATACATAAACTAAAATAGAAAAAAATCCAAATAACAAGACCAAAATAACCTACTTTCAAATATAGTTTTAGTTTTTAAGCTTTGATCAAACTTGTTCTTTACCAATTTTATTTTCTGTTATTTAAATCATATTTTTAAGTTATATAAACCTTATTAGATTCTGCATGTCGTATCAAAATCATGACAAAAGCTAAATATAGATTCAATAAAACGTTGGTGGATTAAAACTATAGAATAGATATTAAGAAATTTTAACTAAAAGTAGGTTTTAAACTTTTTAATTGTGTCAATTTAGTTCCTAAATATATCAATTCTATTTCAAAATTCCACATTTTAATCTGGATTATTACAACCTATCAACCTTCTCCCTATAAAAAAAAATCCAAAAAAAAAAATTAATTAAATGATTTAGTTCATAAATATGTTGATGACATGAATGTGGTTATTTTCAGGTTGTATTAGAGAGCTTGAGGATGGCTAGCATCATATCTTTCACTTTTAGGGAGGCAGTGGTTGATGTGGAATATAAAGGTATATTCCATGGTTTTTCTGGTCATTTCACACCATTTTTGTTTTTAATTAATAAAAATATCAACATGGTTATTTTAATTTTTTTTAAAAATGAATAATTAATAATATTTAGTTTTAAATCTTTAGGGTACCTAATACCAAAGGGTTGGAAGGTCATGCCCTTGTTCAGGAATATTCATCACAACCCTGACTACTTCTCTGACCCTCAAATCTTTGATCCCTCTAGATTTGAGGTAAGCTTTGAATATTCATATTCTCTCTCTTTTTATTTTATTTTAGTCAAAAAAGAGATGTTACATTATAATATTTTTTGAAAAAAAATCCTTACAACTTCCAGTAATTTAAAAGTTTTTTTTGGGGGTGTGTTTTTATAATTAAAAAAATATATATATTGTTTGAAAATACATTTTTATTTTTACTTTTATTTATTTAAAATTTAACTCCTTTTACTCTAAAAAAATATAAATTACAAATTTGATCTCTATGATTTTTAAAAAATTAGAATTTAATCCTTATAGTAATAAAAATTAAAATTTTGTCTCTATAATTTGATAAAATCTTATAAATAGTTCCTAGCATCAAAAGTCGCTAATGGATTGAGTACGTGACAGTTAGCTATCCTACCTATCTTTGTCACCTACTCAATCTATTAGTGCTTCTAAAGTAAGACTATTTATGAAATTTTATCAAATCTTAAGGGACAAAATTCTATCTTTAAAAGTTACAGGAATTAAATATAACTTTTTCTAAATTATAGGAACTAAATTTATAATAATTAAAGTCTAATTTTTTTTTTTGTTTGTGGGTGATGCACAGGTGGCTCCAAGGCCCAATACATTCATGCCATTTGGCAATGGAGTACACTCTTGCCCTGGGAATGAACTTGCCAAGCTGGAGATCCTCATCTTACTTCATCACCTCATTACCAAATTTAGGTAAATCTAAACCCCAAAATAGCTTGTCATAAATAAATTTCATTAATTCAGGTCGGATAATCATTTGTTTTTTTTTTAAAAAAAATTAAACTTGTTTCCTCCCAAATTCTCAACCATGTATTTTATTTTAATTCTTAATCAAATACTAAAAACGAAAAACAAATTTTTGAAAACTATTTTTTTTAGTTTTCAAGACATGACTTGATTTTTGAAAACATGGGTAAAAAAAAGTAGATAACAAAACAAATAAATCCATAAGTGAGAGTAGTATGTATAGACTTAATTTTTTAAAAAGTTATATATCAAACGGGGCCTAAATATTTACCGATGTGAAATTCTGACAACATTAAACTAAACGTTAATCTAACAATTGAATTGATGCGACATGTCATATATGAGTAAATAGACAAATTGATATGTCATGTCAAACCTTCAAACTATAGTCCAAATAAAATTCAAAGTTCAACGACTCAAATAGACATGATACTTAAAATGGACTAAATAAATTATACCGTATCCATATAGCAAGTTTATGAAACACAAGAATATAATTAGTATATTATAAAATTTACAATGAACTTATTTTATTAATTGAATAAAATAATATAAAGATACGACGTGTAAATTTAATAATAATTTTTTTAGTGTAGTTTGTGAGCCATAAAATTTAAAGGTAGCAATAATAATAATAATAAAGAAAAAAAAATTGGTGTG
This sequence comes from Trichosanthes cucumerina, assembly GCA_036507285.1. Taxonomy (NCBI): domain Eukaryota; kingdom Viridiplantae; phylum Streptophyta; class Magnoliopsida; order Cucurbitales; family Cucurbitaceae; genus Trichosanthes; species Trichosanthes cucumerina. The sequence continues at coordinate 10,379,014 of CM071836.1, read as the reverse complement.
TTACGTTTGCAGGTGGGAAGTTGTGGGATCACAAAGCGGGGTTCAATATGGGCCATTCCCAGTGCCTGTCGACGGGCTACCGGCCAGATTTTTCAAACAAACAGCAACCAACCAATAGCCTTTCATTTCTCTTTCTATATACTTTTTTTTTATTATTTTTAAATCTTTCAACATATATTTATAATTTATAAAATTAATGTCCCTTCTTCACCAAAACCCTAATTAAATCCCTACTTTTTTTTTCTTCTTCCCTCCTCACATGGGGTCTTCTCAATCAATGCTTGTATTGATTTTATTTCGAGTATTGAAGAAGAAGGGGTTCGTATTTGTTGTCTCTTTTTCATCGAGAGTCGTTGTTGGGTATTATTGTATTATGGATGTATGATGTATTGGACGAGACAATGAAATGAAAAAAAAAATTGACATCGAATAATGACTTTCATTTTTTCTTCTTCAATGTTTAATATATATATATATATATATATATATATATATATATATATAGTTTATGGTTTACATATAGTCCAAATAAAATAATTATATCTTGTATTGTAATATAAAGTATATGAAAAGATTATCTACAAAATGTGATTTTTTAATGGAATTTGATCACATTATAATCATGGTGTGTACAGTAAAATTATAAATAATATGAAAAAAAAAAAAACTAATGTAAGTGGTAGACAGATCATCTACAGGACCACCAAAGGACTATAAAATAATGTTTACAAATATAGAAACTTTGAGAAAAAAAATCAAAATAATACGATAGTGCAATTTTTAATTGACAAAAAATGTTGATATTCAGTTTTTATTTAAAACACACATTGCATAATACTGATGTTATAAATGGGTTTACAAATGTTTTAAGTATTGAATTATGTTGAGATAATTACAATGGGTGAATGATAACTCAACCCGTCGAAAGTATATTCACGTACTAAAAGGTCATGGTTCGAATCTCCCCACCCCAATTGTTGATGTACTCAAACAAAAAAAATTATGTTGAGATAATTTAATTATTTATCTTGAATTAAGGAGAATATTTTTTTGTCAATTTAAGCATAGTTAAGATGATAATTTTTCGACTAAAATGTTAAAGTTTCAAATTTTCACTTTCACATATTATTGAATTTAAATTCAATATAGAAATAAATAGAAATGCTTCTTAATTAATAAAAATTCCTGGCCAATATCTAATTTCAAACTAAACTCTTTGTTCTGACTTCAAAAATACTCTCGACAGTTGGAAAAGATAAATTATTAAAAAAATCTGATTTAATACTGTAAGTTATAAATTAGCCAACATGAACATAATTTAACAGTAATTGACACATCTCTGCTCCTTCTCTTAAAATTCAAATTCTCATATCCGATCTTTGTTGTACTAAAAATCCAAAATTAGGAAGAATTTTTTAGTAAATATAATATTCGATTAACTAGTTAAAAAAACTTTAATAAATCACCGTTATATATGGGTTCAAAAAAAATTATTTATTGCAAAAAAGAGTATAGCTCAATTGACATGTTGAATGTATTAACGTTCACGAGATCATTGGTTTGATTCCCTCCAACCTTATTGTACTAAAAATAAAATCATCCATATATATTACAATTTTTTTTACTTTGGTAATTATGAAAAAAGTTTATCAATTCTTTAGATTGAAAAAAAAAAGTTAAATTTGGTATTTTAGAGTTATATTTATTTAATCTTTATTCTTCAAAAAGTATTTAATAAGTCATTAAACTTTCAGAATCTTCTCTACTAGTCTTCATATTTTTAAAAATATTCAATTGAGCTCTTGAACTAGTAATTTTGATAGACTCATGTAGTTAACTATGATAATTTAACACTTACATTATGAATTTGTCCAAAATCGACTCCTACTACATGCATAGATCTATTAGATACAAAATAAAAAATCTAATGACTTATTATAAATCATTTGAATTAAAGGACTAAATAGACCCAATCTTAAGAGTTTGAGAATATAATTAAGAAATATATTAAATTATAAATTTAGTACTTATAGTTTCAAGAAAGTTAGAATTTAGTCTCTATAATTATAAACATTAGAATTAGTCTTTATGATTTGATAAAATTCTAAAATAAAAAAATATTAAACTATAGAGAAGTTTTATCAAACTATAAAAACACTAAATTTTAACTTTTTCTCACTTATAAAAATCAAATTTATATTTAACAAAAAATATTAGAACTAAGTGCCTAACTGGACACAACTTTATAAATTTAGGATAATTTTGTAAAAAATTATTGGTGTAATGTAATGGTGTAGCATCAAATTATTTTATTTTATTTTTGCGGAAATCAAATTACCTTTTTTTTTTTTTTGAAACATAAAATTACTTTATTGTTGCCGTAGATATTTTTTCCAACAAATTATTAGGAAATGGGACTGGTTTTGGAGAGCAACCTATCATAAAAATGGACTCTAAAAACCGACCGATCACCCATTTCCATTTTATAAGGACTTGGCAAAATAAAGGACATCCTTTTCTGACGTGGATCGCTGTCTGTGAGTATCTTCACGTGGGGTCCACTGCTTATGGTCCTTTGAAGTGCCACGTGGCAAAACATTCATTTTTATATAAATTTACCTAATGGGAAAATTTCTAATACTGCTAGTAATATACTCCTTTTGTTTACACTAAATTTTTTGGTCTTTTAATATTAATCGGTGGAGCCAACATAATTTTTAAAAAATGTTGATGTGGCAAATATTTAATTGAAGTAGTATAGAAAATTTTTCAGTAATATTAGAAATTATGTGTTTGAATGTCCAGAAATATTCAAAAACATCTCTAACATATTTGGATATGAACCTAATATTAATGTTGGGAATGTTATGTTTCTATGAAATATTTTTTTGTTGCAAAATTTTGATGAAATCAAGCGATTGTATTGAAGGAAGAAAGGGCGTAGTTAAAAAAGTGTTGGTGAGAAAAGAATTAGTGGACATCGTATCGTATATGTCAATCACCTTATAATACTAAGTGAATTGGATTGGCTAGAATAAAATAAAGTTTTAGTTATAATATAGTGATCGCACTTCAAATAATTTTTCCCTCTCGATTAATGAAAGATGAGGAATGCAATTATTACCATAAAATTGTAGTTAGGTTGTCATGACTCATGACAATATTAGAGGTTGTTTGGCGCGTTGTTTAATTTTGTGATTAGGAAGTCTAAAAATCAGAAATTCAGAGAATCTTTGAGTCATAATTAGAAACTTTGAATGTTGGGTTTGGTTGTGTTGGGTTGTTTATACTATTTTTTTAAAGATGTTTTTATGTTGTTTTTAATTGCATATCAATATTTTGACAAAATTTGTGTGAAAATTTGTATATCAATATTTAAAAGATTTTGTCCAAACCATATTCAAATTAGAATTATACCTTGCGTAGTTTATGTAACTTTAATCTATATCATTCGCTCCATTGATGGTGGTGACAAATTTAACATTATCAAAAACACATATGAATAAGTTCAAAGTAAGAAGGGTGTTGTAATTAAAGTTTTTGAATTTTAAAAAGTATATTTTATAAAGTAGTTGGACAAAAAGTTCAAACATTGAGAAACGAGCTTCTTTTTTCAAATATTTTTCTAAATTTCAAAAACTTTGGTAGGTGTCCTAAGTTAAAAGTATATGGAAAAAGTGAATTTAATATTTAGAATTACATAGAGAGCAAAATATATAGTTTCTGTAATTTTAATTAAATTAAATTAAAATCAAATACGTTCTATATGATTTTTTAAAATGACTAAATTAAAAATAAAATTACATATATTTAAGCTATTTTAATATAACTCAATTCAAAATTAATATCATATATATACTTCTTCTTTTTTTTTTGTGTCTACCACAAAATTATTAATGGTGTTTGTTCTAACTTTAATGTGTGTGTATATATATATATATATATATATATATATATATATAACGTGTTAGAGCGTAGTGTTAGGATATGATACTAGATACGATATGTGCTATCATGTATAAATACTGCAGGATGTTCTCTTTCTACACCAATCATCAATTTGTTCAAATTGATTATGGATGTAATAGTTTGGCTTGACAAATCTAGCATTGTCGCATTTGTTGTCAAGTTTGACACATCGTCATGAGTTGATGAATGTGATCACACTAGCTAGTCCTATGTTCTATATTAGACCTCTTGAGTTTGTCTCTCTTTGCTTGACTATCATGTTTAGTCGACTACTCATGGACTTGCATCTATTTGCTCGAGAGTCATTTAAATGACTCTTAATGGGCTTGCTTCTCTTTTCTTGAGAGTAATGTTTGGATTCACTTTTGGTGGGCTTGTAGAGTTTTTTGGCAATATATTAGAAGTGAAATTGTTCCACATTTGAAAGGTGCAAGGAAGTTATGAGCTCCAAGTACTATAAAAGAAGCTTATAACTTTGATTTCAAACCATCTCAATTCGACATATTTTAAGTCTTGTATACTTACTCTAGTTAACTGAGTGGTATAAAGTATTGGGAGAGTGTTTCTTTGTAATTATAATAATTTTTCACATAATAGAGTATTTCTTTCTGTCTATGGGGGTTTCTTTGATTTTGGAGTTTTTTACGTAAATTCTTGTGTTTTTTATTTTATGGTTTTCTTTTAATTTCTCAATTATTTTTCTATTTGTTTTTTTAGTAGTAGTGAGAGGTTTTTTCTCAGTAAGACTTACCCACCTCAAGCTATAACATACATTGCTTCTTAGTCTAAATTCAATTATGTCTCCAATATTTTGTTAATTGGATTAGTATTACCTTATCCTATCTCAATGAATCAAGTCATTTTCTTGTAGAGTTGCTTTGTAAACACCACTTACTTGGTCATGTGAGGTGGTGAGCCTAAATCCATATGCTAAACTAGCAAAACTTGGTGTTGATATCATTTTTTTTTATATCGAGAATTTCACCAATAATGTATTATCTCTAGATTTTTTTTGGTTGGTTAAATTATGCCAAATATCCTTGAACTCTTAGATAAGTTGTTCTTATACTTTTTAAAAAATTTATTTTTACCTTTGAACTTTAATTTTGTTTCAGTTCAATCTTTTCATCAACTATTATATTAAAAGAAGACAGAAATGTGACTATTCACATGTGATGGGAAATAAATGAGACACGTGTAAAAATTTAATTTGTATTGTTTTGAGTTTAATGGAATATAATTTATAATTTGTTCCTTTGATTCTTTCTGATCTCTCTCGAGTTTAATTCGCCTAATGGCTTTGTAAACTTGTTCTCAGACGTAGATTTGTTGTTTCAGGGCTTTGTAATTTGTTCTTGATCTTCAAAGTTGTTCGAAGGCTTTGTAGAGGACCTTGCAGCTTGTTCTTGATCTTCAAAGTTGTTTGAGGACTTTGCAGTTAGAGTATTTGATATTCAATAGCAACTAAGGAGTCTTCTAATCTTTGTTGTTGAAATCTCTATGAGTTTTTCTCTCCAAAATCTCAAAAAATTGAACCTAATAAGAGTTCGTCTATTTATAGATCTCCTCAAGATCCATGTGGGCTTGGGTCGACTATTAGATTAAGCATGATTAGATTTGGGCTTAACTCCTTTGGACTGATCTTGGTTGACTTTGAACTTAGCCAACGGGACTTTGTTAGATTAAAATCTCCCATGTGAGTTTTGTCTAAAATCAACCTCAATTTCATATATTTAGATTTACATTAATTTAATATGAAGATTGTAAATTTAATTAATCTCTAATTAAATAAATAACTTTATCATTAACCTTAAATAGTGACATGTTAATTTTTGATTAGCTAAAACTTGTATTAACCTCGTAAAATAGTGATACATGTAGCAACTTTCACATAGAAAATAACGCCATATTATAATTTGGTATGAAATCATGGATGTAGACCCTCTCTCATAATCTCCTAGATGGAAGCAATAGAAAATAGTGCAATTATACTAGAAAACAATTGTACTTGTTCATTCGGTCGACCCGACTAGATTCAAAGCACAGCATACAAAAGTGCTTTTGTGAACTGATTTTCCCAGCTGCACTAGCAGTGCCGGCGGCGCCAAATCATCCTGTATTGCCCATTCTCTCTCGACAGATTTCCCTACACGATGGGGCAAAAAGATTAAAGGAAAAATAAATTTCAAATTTTATCAGATTATCAATTTTAAGTGTTGCTATTTTTATCTTCGATTTGATTTATGCTAATTTATTCATTTATTTTAACAAGAAAAAAAAAAATCATTTTTTACTCCTAAACTTATAAGTTGTATTAATTTTCATCATTTACATTTAACTTCATTAAATTGGACTATAAATTTAGACAACGGTTGCAATGTTTATCTAATATTTAATTTTCACTAATTCATTGACTAGTTTTAACAAAAGGTAAATATCTCTATAAACTTAAATAATTGTTGCAATAAAATTATTTTTTGTACAAAATTAGGTTTGATCAATGTGCAAATTAACCATTAAATAACCTACCACAATTAAAAAAATTCAACAAAAATTTAGTTGTAATGTCGTTTTTTTTAAATCTTATTAATTTTATATCATATCTACGTTTTAGAATTCAATTAAAGCATATAAGAATACTTTATTTAACGATTTTCAAATGAAAACTAATTAGAGGACTAAAATTGCAACACTAGGTTTTTTTTATTATTATTAACATTTCAATTTTTCAAACTATACTTTCATATCCTCATGGTCACTCGGGTATTTTTTATTAATATTGTAATTTTTTAAACTTATTATAAAAATATTGTGTTTTTCAAACTATTTATAAAAATATTGTTGTTTTAATGAGTTGGAGATGGTCGTCTCTTGAAGAGACGACCATCTCGTGCGTGGATATTGGTCGTCTTCGCAAAATTTTAAAAAATTTGTGGATGGTTGTCTCTTCAAGAGACGACCATCTCCAAAATTTTGACAATAATCGCTTATGGCACAGTGGTTTGCAGTAGGTTTTATAAATTTGTGTGTATGTTTTCGAGTCCAACCCAACGTAGATTTTTAACATTTTATTTTTATTTTTTCTCTTTCTTCCCTTCTTCATTTTTTTTATATTCTCTATTTTTCTTTCTTTTACATTTTTTTCTCTTTCTTTCATTCTTCATTTTTTCTAGAGTAAATAATAAATATAATATTCAATTTACTTAAAAAGTTAAAATATAATAAATAACATAAATTATTCAATTTACTTAAATATTGTGCGTGGAAAATAGTCATCTTTTCAAAAGACGATCAAATTTACCATCTCAATACTTGTTACAAATTATGTTTTTGGCATAGTAGTTTGCTTAGTTTTATGTATAACCCAACTATTTGGGTTTGAGTCACATGAAACGAAATTTTTTTAATATACATTATATTGTAATTTGTTATTTTTATTTATTTTATTTAAATCAAATAAGATATCATTTTTTTAATATAGGTTATTTTATTTAAATCAAATAACTTATCTATTTATTTAAAAAAAATAAAAGATGGCAATATAATATTCAATTTACTTAAAACCCTAAAATATAGTAAATAAATAATAAATCATAATATACAATTCAATTTACTTAAAATGTTAAAAAATGGTAATGAAATAATAAACTACAATATAACCTATAGGTTAAAATATAATTTTTGGTCTCTGTAATTTGAGAATTGTTCCATTTTGGTCTCTATACTTTAAAATGTCCAATTTTAGTCCATGTAATTTTAATAAAGTTTAAAATTGGTCCCTATGATAAGTTTAAAGTTAATTTTTATCATAATTAGTTACAAAATAATAATAATTTTAATAAAAAAAAAGACACAATATGAACATATTTTCAAAATTTGTAGGAAATTTCAAAATTTTAAATTTTGATCGTCTCTTGTCTCCATCTTCCATGCACAAGATTTAAGTAAATTGAATAGTTTATGTAATTTATTATATTTTAACTTTTTAAATAAATTGAATATTATATTTATTATCTACTATAGAAAAAATGAAGAAAGAAAGAAAGAGAAAAAAATGTAAAAGAAAGAAAATAAAGAAAAATAGAGAATATAGAAAAAATGAAGAAGGAAATAAAGAGAAAAAATGAAAATAAAATGTTAAAAATCTACATTGGGTTGGACTCGAAACCATACACACAAAATTATAAAATCTGCAACAAACCACTATGCCATAAGCGATTATTGAGAGATGACCATCCACAAGTTTTTTAAAATTTTGCGACAGATGGCAGTTTGGTCGTCTCTTCAAGAGACGACCAATATAATTTCCAGGAGGTCACCCAACATAGAATTGCTCCAAGTCAAGCACGCTTAGCTGTGGAGTTCCTATGATTGAGCCACCGAAAAGGAAGGTGCACCTGTTAATATAGGTAGTAGCTATCAATTCTTTTAAACCTTTCCCAACGATACTTTCATATCCTCATGGTCACTCGCATGTACCTCTATTTCTCGCACACCATACTTTCATATCCTCAAGATCCCTCTCATTAAGATGTGGACTCGGTTCACTCATGTACCCCTCTTCCTCAGGCGTCACAAAAATAGCGTGATAATTTTATTTAAAATGATGTTCCAAATGCCTTCCTGAACGGGGACCTACAGGAAGAAGTTTACATGAGTCAATCCACCCAGTTGTATAAGGGGGAGGAGAACAAGAGAGGTCAACAGGAATGGAAGCCAAACGACGGGGTTGAGAATCTGCGATTAATCCGACTGCCAGATACGATTCTGCTTCCCCTTCGTACTACCGAGATTCTTGCCCAGTTTTCTTTCGGCTTAAGAAGGCAACGGTGAGAATGTGGATCACTTCGGAACTCGTTGAGAATGGGCGGGGCTCTCAGAATGACGTAAATGAAAATGTTTTTCTCTCATAATCTTATTGAAGCAATAAGAAAAATTATCAATTTATTTTTTTAAATAAAGAAAAATTGTAATATAATATTCAATTTACTTAAAATATTAAAACAGTAAATAAAGAACAAAGTACAATACAATATTCAATTTACTTAAAATATTAAAAAATATTTAAAATCAACCCAAATGAAAATATTCTTCTCCCAAAGTTTTATCAAAACAATAAGAAAAAATGTCAATTTACTTTTAAAAAAATAAATTGTAATAAAATATTTGATCTACTTAAAATCTTAGAAAATTTGGAGATATGTTTTTTGATTTAAATTAAAGAAAGAAAAGAAAGAAATAGAGAAAAAAATGAAAAATGAAAAAGGGAAGAGAAAAAGTGTTGGAAATTCTTATTGAGGTATTGAGAAATTTAGGGGCAAAAAATATTAAAATGAGATGAAACTAAGAAATAAAATAGCATAAGATTTGTAAAAAAAAATAAAAAATCGAACCAAAGAAGAACCAAACCAATGGACAACCGAACTAATGGTTTTGTCCTTTATTGGACTTTGATTTGGTTCCTCTTTTGATGAAACCGATCGGATCGATTCGGTTCTCAGTTTGGCCTAAAACCGATGAAAACCAAACCAATATCACCTCTAACCGCGCCTACAAGAGCGAGAGTGTGAGGTCTGTGAAAGGGAGTCAACGTGAGCGAGTGATCATTTGCATGTCGTATCGTGAGCGAGAGCGAGAGCGGAAGTGTGACCATGCGAGACGAGCTTAATACTGCCCTTCTGGGTAATTTGACGCGCTTTGCCACGTCAGAATAGGTTAATTTTCATTATTTTGAAATGTCAGATCAGATGTCATTAATGTGCGGGGAAACGAGTCATCCGTACAAAAACCCCAAGGTTATTCGTCTCTTTAAAAAGAAATAAAGAATAGCGTCCTCAAATCGCCTTCGGTGGGTAGGTTTATGGTCGGTGTTATCGACTAATTATATAATTATTCCTAATCTTGGAGGGTTTTTTTTTTTTTTTTTTTAAAAGATCAATTTGGTTCCAATTTTAATTAAAAAAAGGTCCCAATTTCATTTTATATGTGTTTGAATTTTAAAAATTAAGTTCTTATAATCATTATTGTAAAAAAAAATATTTTTTTTAGTATAATAAGGGATTAGGAGATTTAAACAATTTTGTAGTTGTTAATACATTCAATATATCAGTTGAGTTATACTTATTTTTGTTGAATAAAAAAAACATTAGAGATGGTTAATTAAAAATATCTCAATCTAAGCAACAAACGCAGTTCAATAACACTAATTACCATCTCACAAATCCAACCAGGGGCGAATTTAGGAAGGGCCTAGAGGGGGTTCGAGGCCCCCTCAATTTTTGAATAGCTTAGTTTATATATATAAAATGCTACAATAAGTTACAAATTTTATCTTGGCCCAGTGGCAAGCTCCTTTTGATTTTTTTACTTATTTTTCTGCACGCCCAGATTCAATTCTCAGTTTGTACAACTTTTTGAATATGTGTGTAATTTTACGTTTTATTATATATATTTCACTCAATAAAAATAGAAACTCTTAATACTTTAATTTCTATTTTGAAAATATCTAACCAATCATATTTCTTTTTTTAGTATAACAAACCATATTTCTTCACATCTCGTAAATAATTTAAATATATCTAATTAAAAAATATCATATTTTTTATTTTTTAAAGTAAAATAGGGGTTAGGAGGATTCGATATGTCTTTTAAAAAATCTAATAAATCATATTTCTTTTTTTAGTACCATAGATCATATTTATTCACCTCTTGTAAATAATTTAAATATATCTAATTAAAAATTAATATATCATACTTTTTATTTTTTTTAAGTACAATAGAGATTGGGAGGATTCGATATGTCATTGAATTATGCTCTTTTTTCCTCATACCTTTTGTTGTAATCTATTCTTAAAAATATTTATTGTTAAAAATTTTTCTTCTTGGTATCAAATTTAAATAAAATTGAATGCAGATATTTTTTAATTTTTATAAAATTATTTTTAATAGTTAATTGCATAAAAGAAAATATGATTTTATGAATTCTTATTAAACAAAAAAAATCTTATTATTTGCAATTTTTTCTCATATACAGTATACATACGTAAACAAATTTAATCATCTTTCTTATTTAAAAATATATAAACTATTAAATTAAGATTTCATTTTCATCCATTTATTTGTGGTTTGTTTTATTTTAGTCTCTATACTTTCAAAGTTTAATTTCTTAATTTTAGTAAACCATCAAAATAGAATGAGACTATATACAAACAATATTAATGCATTCAAAATAATTTTGATATGAATTCAAGCCCCCCTAACTTGAAGTTCTGGATCCGCCACTGAATCCAACTATTTCTATTCAACCACGGTTAAACTAAAAAAAAAAAAAAAAATCCTTAATGATTTTGATGTTGCCCCCTTTAAATTTTCTAGGTCATTCAAAATTTATCTTTAATCTCATAAAATTTCCCAATTTCATTTTTAATATATTAAAAATTCTCAACTAGATATTTTAATAAAAAGTTGCTGAAAATTATTAAGAAAATTTTACTGTATCATTAAATTATAATTTTATAGAGAGAAAACTACCTTTTTTTTTATCCATTCATATGATTGTTTGGTCTTTAAAAGTTTTTAATATGTACTTTTTTTTTAGTCTGCAAATTTTGAGAAATAGGTTTAAATAGTGAGTGAGTATTTTTCTTTCTTTTTTAATTTTTTTTTAATTTTAATGTTGAGAAAGAAAAGTACAAAATTTTAAAAAATAAAAATAAAAATAACATCTTTAACATGTGACATACTACTTGAATGTAGAAAAAATTCTCATACTCTTTCGTTTCATGCTTTAAATTTTGCTTCATAAAATAGCTTAATGATGACCAGTAATAAAAGGAGGGTAGCAACTATATTATTTTGTGGTATACGAAATATTCTCCTCAAAACCACGCTCAAATACTATTTATTCTACCTATCAATAAAATATATTTTTTTTCAAGTGACATATACAAGTAACCAAAGACTATAATATCAATGTCGAATAGGTTGATATTGTGATTTCAATTCTATAGATATATCAATATCAATAAATATTTTTATAAATAAAAAATGGTAAAATACACTTTTTTTTTCTGTGGAATTTGAACTTAATTTCTATTCAGTTCTTATGGAAATGTTTGGGACGTTGGGTAAGTTATAATAATCGGTGGGTTATAATAATATGTGGAATCATATAATATTATTTCAAATGCAGAGTAATATAATCTGAAGTTATAATCAGTAGCGGATCTAGAACTTCAAGTTAGGGGGGCTTGAATTCATATCAAAATTATTTTGAACGCATTAATATTGGTCGTATATAGTCTCATTCTTATTTTTATGGTTTACTAAAATTAAGAAATTGAACTTTGAAAGTATAGTGACGAAAATAAAACAAACCACAAAGTAGATGGATGAAAATGAAATCTTAATATAATAGTTTATATATTTTGAAATAACAAAAATGATTAAATTTGTTTACGTTTGTATACTGTATATGAGAAAAAAATTACAAATAATATATTTTTTTTGTTTAATAAAAATTCATAAAATCATATTTTCTTTTATGCAATTAACTTTTAAAAATAATTTTATAAAAATTAAAAAAATATTTGCATTCAATTTTATTTATATTTGATACCAAGAAAAAAATCTTTAACAATAAATATTTTTAAGAATAGATTACAACAAAAGGTAGGAGGGAAAGATAACATAACTCAACTTACATATAGAATCCTCACAATCTCTATTGTACTTAAAAAAATAAAAAGTATGATATATTATTTTTTAATTAGATATATTTAAATTATTTACAAGAGGTGAAGAAATATTCTATTGTACTTAAAAAATAAATCTGATTTATTAGATTTTTTAAAAGACATATTGAATTCTCCTAACCCCTATTTGTCACTGAGCCAAGATAAAATTTATAAATTAATATAGCATTTTGTATATAAAAACTAAGCTGTTCAAAAGTTGAGGGGGGCTCGAGCCCCTCTCGGCCCTTCTTAATTTCACCCTTGGTTATAATAGTTTGTGTTTGGTTGTAGAGTATTCTACAGGTTATAATAACACAATATTATAACCTGCGCCCCAAACATACCATAAGTTTTCAAAACTAACAATTTTAGTTCTTGAAATTTGAATTTAATTTTCATTTGATTTTTGAAATTTCAAACGTGACATTTTTTGTTTTTAAAGTTTGAATTTGATTTTTACTTTTGTCGCTAAAGGTTGAAATTAATTTAGTTTTCACCAGATCTTAAGTTCATCGATGACACGAAAATACGAGAGATGAATTTGAGTAGAAATAAAAGGTTCTATAGAGTTCTTTTAATGCTAAACTTATTATGTAATTCTTTTTCATTTTATGGTAAAAAATAGTTTGAAATTGATTTCTAATTGGTCCCTAAAATTTGAAATTGGTTTCTAATTAGTCCATACGTATGAAAAATAAAAAAATACATATATAAAAAAAATTCAACTCATTTGAAAAATACATATCATCAAAGTCTAGTTAACATGGGTTAGTTAACATGAACTAATCACGTCATCATTCTATTAAGTCAATTAACATTAATTTTACTATGAATCATTTAGAAATCAATTTCAAACTCTAGGGACTAATTAGACATCAAATTTATACTTTTAAGGACCAAACATGTCATTTTAAAATTTCAAGAAGCAAATAAAAACAAAATTTAAATCTACAAACCAAACCACATAAACCAAGTTGAAATTCTAAGCACCAAAAGCATATTTTACTAAAAAATTCATTTAAATTAATAATCAACTAATTTCATCCCTACATAAGCTACATATTTTATTATTAATATTTATATTGGTGACTAATTAATAATTTATATTTTTTTATATTTCATAAATATTTATACACGATATTAGAAATATTTTTAGGAGATGTGACGCGAACGGGTAGTGGTAGTGTTGATACACAACCTATGCCAAAGTTACCTAACTTAGCATAGTGTCAACAAAAGTTGTGTCAATCAGAATGGACCGACGATATTTGTAACAAATTTTTATGCATCGAGACATCTTTACCCAATACTTTTCAAACATTTTCCAACCCTTACTCGAAATTCTTCCCATGAATATTCATTAAATTGTATCAAACTCTTCAATATCGGCAAATAATTTAATCTTAACCACATAATTTAATGAGACTATCCACTTTCTATTAACAAATTATAACTGATCTTCATTTCCTAAAGGACTCAATTAGCCTCTAAATCTTAATTTGGCTTCTCATTAATACATCATTAAACTTACCCACAATATCTAAACAGTTGCCACGTTGCATTCCTGAATTTACAAAAGCCGCTCAGCCGCAATCTTAGCCGCTTTATTCCTTTGAAAAATCTCACAGTCCCAGCCGAGCCGAGCTGAGCCAAGCCTGAGCCGAGCCGCTGACACTGGAAAAATGAGCTCATCCCCAATCGCGTATCATTTTCATTCCGAGGAAAAATAAATAAATAAATAAATATATATAATGATAATTAAAAAAAAAAAAAAAAAAAGGCACAACGAGATCTCAACCTCCACTTCCTGCTTATTCTCTTCCTTCTATTCCTCCTTCCCTCTCTGAATTTTCTCTGGCTTTTCACTCTCACTCCTCCCTCACCTTTCTGCAAATTCTAGGGCAAACTTAGATCTCTACGGAGGAAGCTTCTTCTACGTTTTGCTCGCTCATTTCGGTGCTGTGATTCTAGGTTGTTTCAGAATTTTCTTTTTGGTTTCCTCTTCCTTTTTCATGCTTCTCCTTTAAATTATACCTGCAATGGACTCGATATGGAGCCACAGTAGCGCCCCGGACGCTTTGCATTTCCTCATCGCCGTCCAGTTCGCCTTCGCCTTCTACGCCGCGAGGTTCTTACTCGACAGATTCATTTTTCGTGTGAGTTTTCAAATTACATTTGTTTTCTGCTGCGTTTTTTTACTCCTCTTACTGCAATTTTGTTTCTTCTGCTGCTTTGTTTTTTTGGTTATTGTGCGGCTGATTTAGATATGGATTTCGATCATTCGTAATAGGAAAGGTATATGTGCGTTTTGGTAGCAATTTGCATATTCTTGTCTGTTATTCACATGGATGGATTGTTTGTATTGTGTGATGGCGGAAAATGTGAAGAATTGAAGACCAGATGGATAACTTTATGTGTCTCTGGTTGTGCTACTTGCTTCTTGCATTTCTAGCGATAAGTGATACATTAAGAATGTCGTGCTCAATCTTTTCTCTTTCAGAAGAAGAGAAGGAAGGGTTCGGTTATGTTTTTCTGGGTGAATTTCGAATACTTTTTCTCTACTGAACTTAATAGGTGGTGTTTTCAGCATTTTCAGCATTTTCTCAGTTTGGTCTTCTTATTATAGCGCATCTAGTGGCACTGCCTCGGTGACTTGTCTTGACCAGACAAGAAATATTCGGTTGTAATTGTAAATGATGGGTATCAGGATTTGTTGTCTCAATAATTTTCAATGAAGACATTTGGACGTTAACATATTTATGGAGCAAGGAGTTCTGTTGGTCATCATGATGAAATGTTAGAAACTCTACCTTTGTCCTGCTAGCCAAATTTCAGATGGGATCCAATTCCAACAGCTAAAATAGATGTAATAGAAAAGGATTTTTGACTGGCTTTAGTTAGGGCAACGGAAGAACAGAAATAGAGGCATAAAAAAAGTAGGTAAAGGGAAACATTGAAAGTGGTTAAGGGAAACATTGAAGTGGTTAGACTCCAAACCTCCTCCCAAGTCCCACCTATGAAAATTGTCCTCAAAAGGTCATCCAAATCCTTTTAAGCGACAACTTAAAATTTTTGGGAAACTTGCATGGAAGAGAAATCTTCCGTAAAAAGTGGAGTTGGGTACAATCTAGTCCAAGTGTTGGTTGAAAAGGGCAACACCAGATAAATTATTCCAATCCTTGGTGGCCTCCTTATAAAGAATACAACTATGATAAAAGAAAAATGGTAGAGGTCCACTTCTAGGTAGTCTGCAAAGTGATGATTTTCCCACCTTTTACAGTATTATCACTGTTCAACTTATGGGAAAAGATGAATGCATTTGACGGGGAGAAGTTAGGTTGGCAAAGGCCAACTGGTAAAGTTACTGAAAAAATGCAGAGCCCACACGATTATCCCCAAGTTGATGATTGCGATGACAACATCTTGTCCTTGAGTGCCTTTTCTTCTTCTTCTTCTACTGAAAGAGTACAAAGCTCACCCCCTATTATCTCCAAATCAATGATTGAGATGAAAGCATCTTTAATTGTTAATTTCTTAATCAAAGTGAACTTTCGTCATTTGCACCCTACTTTCAGGATGCACTCAATTGATAAGAAGAACAGATGGATTACAGCTGTAATGGTGCTAAAGAAGCAATATTAGTTTTCATTCAGTTAGTATTTATGTTTGGATAAATGAGAACGTATTTGGTTGACTTTTAAAATTCACATTGTTATCTGCTTAACAATTTTTTTTCAATGAAACGTGAAAGACGCGGTTAAAAGTAAAAATGTGATCGGAAAAACTATTGCACACTGTAGAGCTTCTCTTCGGAGCTCCTTTGCCAAAGCATTTTGTAACTAAAGTTTTCTTAGTCACTGCCAATTGGAGGAACCTTTTTGTAATCCTCTGAACTTCGTGGGTTGATTCTTTATGACCCTTTGTCTACTTGGTTCTTTTGCATTGTCAATAACATTTCTCTGTTACTTATTAAGAAAGGGAACTAATAATGTTATTCAACTTGTTCTGTTTTCAGAGGTTTGCGATTTGGCTGTTGAGCAAAGGAGCTGCTCCGCTGAAACTTGATGAAGCTACCCAGTCAAAGATTGTAAAATGTTCGGAATCAATGTGGAAACTAGCATACTATGGCACCGTTGAAATATGCATTCTAAAAATTGCATACAATGAACCATGGTTTAGAGATTCTAATCAATATTTCAAAGGCTGGCCAAATCAGGAGTTGCAGTGAGTGGTTTACATGCTTTGATGTTAATTTAATTGATGAACTTCATCTTCTTGTCAACTAGCAGATCTAACTTGCTGTATTGTTAGCATTGATAGAAATGCTTGAAGTGGGTCAGTGTCCTCTTCTATCTAGAATACTTCTCCTTCATATTTTTTTAGACTTCCTTTCTTTCTTTCATTAGTGTATTTGGGCTCTTTCCTCCATTCTCCCTCTTCCTTACTATGGCAACTTCAATAGTAAGAAGTTGAAATTTTTACTTCTAGTTCTAACTTTAGTGTATTATTACTCTTAAGGTATACATTCAAATGAATTAAAGATTTTAGTTGTACTTTTACATGAACTGATCCCTTTCACTTCTTTTTGCAGACTTCCTCTAAAATTGTTCTATATGTGCCAATGTGGGTTCTACTTATATAGCATTGCTGCACTTCTTATATGGGAGACTCGGAGAAAAGATTTCTCTGTCATGATGTCTCATCATGTAATTACTGTTATCTTGATCGGATACTCATATATTACGAGGTATTCTTAAAATTCTTTTATATGAGTTCTACATACCTAGTAGCATTTACTAATTACTAGAAATATTGGTGGCCGTTCTACAGATTGGGAAAACCATGCCAGAGTCTGTTTCCTACTTATGCTTTCATGGGCCTAGTTATATTGTTGCTGGGCATTTTTTCCCTTAGGAGAAAATTTGCCACCTGTCTTAAGACCTTGTGACTTTTGATATAGAATAGATCAAAGATTCAAAGCTGTGATTGTTGATGGCCATTAGAATTATTGCATTAGAACAAATATTTTGTGGCCTATTCTCTCTCTCTCTCTCTCAAATTAATTTTCATATAACATGGTTGATCTGTGTCTTGAATACTTGTAGAAGCACTGTCTTTATTTTTCTGTGGAGTCATTTAAGTTGATATGTATGTATGTATGTATGTATGTGTGTGTGTATATATATATATTTGGTTCTAAATAGTACTTTATTTTACCTTTCACTTTGACATTTACCATTCAAGTACCTTTCAATGAGGTGATGGAAACCTTCTGAATTGAAGTTTATTCTATGAAATTCCTGCATTATTATGGTCGTCTTGCTCATCCTGATTATGTGTTGAGTTCATATACTGTTATTCAAAGATTGAAATGTGCTTTTTGACGTAGTTTGTATGACAACTCTCTTGTCATGTATAACTAAATATAAAATTAGAGTATGATATGAGAACAAGGAGATATTTCTATTTAAGATTAAATGTCTTATTTGTTTGAAAAAAATTGTTTAGATCTTTCACTGTCTTTCGTTCTTCTTTATAAACTAGACCAAAGTAAAGGCTTTCACATCTCCACTCAAATTTTGATAAAAGGATGCTTGTTCCTTTTTCTGGATTTTGACCGTAGACCTGATGATAGTTAATAATAACCCATTAACGACGAGAATATTGATATCAACTGCCATGGTGGTATTTAGTATCATGAATGATATAGGGAGTTATGCAAGTATGAAATTGATTTGAAGTTTCCCTACTAGAGTTAGTTTTTCCCTTTATCTTTTTTTTTTTTTTTTTTTTTTTTTTTTTTTTTTTTTTTTAAAAAAAAAAAAACTCTACTTGGATTGAAAGAAATGCTAAGACTTTCTAATGACAAAGTGTTTAGATGTTTTTTGGGATAGTGTACACACCTTATAGCTCAATTTAGGGCTCCTACACAAGGTTTTTTTTTAACCTTGATTATGGTTGTTTTCTAACTGTCATGGATTGGCCTAGTGGTCAATAAGGGCTATGGGCATAATAAAGGGCTTAGAGGGAATGGGTTCAATCTTTGATGGCCACAAACATAGGATTTAATATCCTACGAGTTTCCTGACAACCAAATGCAGAGGGTCAGGCGGTTGTCTTACGAATATCAAAAAGAAAGAAAATTAAGTTATGGCTGTTTTCTGTAACCTAGGTAAGCATCCTCCCCCACCCATCTAGGATGTAACCCTCTTTCTTCTTTAATTATGTTGATGTCATTGTAACTATGTGTGAAAGATATGTACATATTTGCATAACTTTATATTTGTGTATTCATGGGTCAAAATTTTGTTTTTAAGCCTCTTTCTGGGTTTTTTTACTTCTTTTTTGGTGTATGTATTGCCCAAAATTGCTCGACTATTCTTTGTTTCTCAGCATTTCTTATGATGAAAGTGTAGACTGATTATAATAATAGATAAGATTTTAAATCAGGATTTTTGTACTCAATTCTGCAGATTTTTCCAGATTGGATCGGTTATTCTTGCACTCCATGATGCAAGTGATGTCTTCATGGAAGCTGCCAAGGTTTTCAAATATTCTGAGAAAGAATTAGGAGCAAGTGTTTTCTTTGGATTTTTTGCCATTTCATGGCTCATATTGCGGCTTATATTCTTCCCATTCTGGGTTATAAAAGCAACAAGGTTTGTGCTCCTGGTATTTGATTTTATCTTTGAAGATTTGGTTCAATACTTGTTCTCTTGCCCATCTGATTCTGTGATTGATACTTCTCAGCTATGATCTCTGTGAGTACTTGAAGCTATCAGATGCTAATTCCAGATTGATATACTACGTTTTCAACACGATGTTGTTGATGTTGCTTGTGTTCCACATATACTGGTGGTTACTCATATGCTCTATGATCAGTAGACAGCTGAAAAATAGGGGAAAAGTTGGAGAGGACATAAGATCTGGTATGTGTAACTTTATTGATCCACTTCCATTTTCTCATTGATCAAATAAGAAAAGGGGAACCCTCCAACAAGTCCTGCCTGAGAGTCTTAGATTAATGTAGGGTAATTTCCTACAAGTTACTGGCACCTATTGTGTTATTCCATCCAATTTCATTTTTCATAAATGAAGAGAGTTTCAGCATGATTCATATTAGCCTAAAAAACAGTTTAATGGAAACACCTTCAAACAGGCTCTAAAACTATATGGCGAAAAGAAGTACTTATATATGCCATTTAAGATTCAAGCAAAAATTATGATGAAACACCTTCAAACAGGCTCTAAAACTATATGGCGAAAAGAAGTACTTATATATGCCATTTAAGATTCAAGCAAATATTATGATGAAACACCTTCAAATAGGCTCTAAAACTATATGGCGAAAAGAAGTACTTATATATGCCATTTAAGATTCAAGCAAATATTATGATTAATTCTAAAAGTAGTTTCAGATTAAGAAAGACGTATTGACTGAACAAGATAAATGCATGGTTTTTTCGATTTTCTGATTAACTTTATTAAAATGAGTAATTTCATTGTTTGAATTGATATTGAAATGCTTCTCTTGTATTTCCTTTCAGATTCTGAGGATGACGATTAGATGAAAGATCTGTTGAAGAGTACTTTTTGCGGTCATTAGTGATGGTAGCTGTGGGGTAATTACTTTTGTATTTCTTGTCTACATTGGCCCAACGGGTTAAAGAAGTTACTTTCATTTTCTCACTTCGCTTCCATTTTTAGTGGTTAGGGATACAAATGTATGGCCATTGAGCATATCACTTCTCAATATATTTGGTTTATAAATAGGAGATTGGTGTATACTTGTTTTCCAAGATTCTCCTTTGTTTAAGGACCCACCCTCCTCTTCTGTGGGGTTGGAGTGGAGGGTGGAATGGGGGTTTGGGAGAGTTGAGAAGGGAAGAATTAGAAAATGAAAACAGAAAGTTTATTGCATTATGTAGCACTTTTTTTTTTTTTTTTTTTTTTTTTTTTCTTTGGTTTCTTAGGAGAATTTTGAGGTTTTGCAATAAGCATATCATATTAGGACAGAATTTCTGTTGAATATATATAATATTCTTCTGAACAGTGAAAGAAAGAAGGTGCCTTCATAATGAACATCTTGTTTGTACTGCAAATGTGTTTGGGATAATCTACAAAAAGAGAAAACTGAATGAATGTATGACAAAATTACTTGTTCTTCAAGCCAAACAGTTAACTATTAGTCAATTTGGAGTTTCTTTTTTAAAACTTGTTTGCATGTTTGAGCTGGAAGATTTTGAATTTCGCTGAGGTTTGCTATTTACTATTATTCTGTTTTGATTTTGGATGTAAGCGCACAAATCATTTAGTTTGTTGGTTCAATTAACATGTCAAATTGATTGATTGTTAAATAAATGATTGAGAAAATGAGTAGTGCTACAATATACGTTCTTTTTTAAGCAACATTATAAGTCTCTTATTGATTGTGATTTTATTTTGTTCAATTGTTCACTTTCTTATGATATTTGTTTGTTGTGTTGTGACAAATAAGTCAACAGGTATTTTC
Organism: Trichosanthes cucumerina; assembly: GCA_036507285.1. Lineage (NCBI taxonomy): Eukaryota > Viridiplantae > Streptophyta > Magnoliopsida > Cucurbitales > Cucurbitaceae > Trichosanthes > Trichosanthes cucumerina. The sequence goes on along the minus strand of CM071836.1, from coordinate 10,357,798 downwards.
ATGTCACTATTTAGCTGACATTGTTATTGACGAAGACAGAAATTAGATCAATTTTATAATTTAGAGATGTGATTTGAAACTTTTTGAAATCTATAAATTAAATAAACACTACACTGCCATCAAAGCTTAAAGACTAAATTTGTATGTTAACCTGGTTTATTTTGTCTAATTACTAATTACGAAATCTAGATACTTGTTACATCCAGTTGGAACACATGATGATTCGAAATAAGGGGAAAAATTCATTTGTATTATAAACAAACAAATGTGTAAATGCCCCATTCCACATGTCTTTTTCTACTCATGCCACATGACAACCCCTCCTTAGCCATAGTGTCCTCCATGTGTCCATTTCTTACACAATTGGTGAGAGAAGCCTCCAATTCTTTTTCTTCTCTCCCACTTTCTCTTTAGTTTATTACTTATTTAATTTCTCATAAATTTTCACTCTCTTTTGTTTATATCATATATATATATATATATATTCTAATTCTAATTTCCAAATACTTGAATTATTATTATTATTATTATTATTATTATTATTATATTATATTAGTATTTAAATATTGGTAAAATTATACCCAGTTTTCATCTTATTTTTACAACACGTTATCAGCACGAAGGTCTCCCGATTTTTCCACTGAAGGTAGGTCCTCCGGGTAAGACATTTTTTTTAATAATAAAATGTTATTTTGCATGTTTAATTAATTTCCTAATGTAAATGGAATTTCTTTTTATATAGTATTACTAGAAATAACTACTTGTCATGAGTCCTTGATGCTGAGATCCATTTAGATTCCATGAATCTTGGAAAAACAATTAAAGAAGGAAATGATGCATCAAATCAAGAAAAAGATGATCTTCTTTCGCCATCATCTTCATGAGGGATTGAAAATGAAGTATCTTACAATAAAAGATCCCTACATTCTATGGCAAGGCTTAAAAGAAAGGTATGATCATAAAAAAACAGTTATTCTTTCAAAAAGCTCGTTATGATTGGATGCACTGAGAGTTGCGGGACTTCAAATCGATAAGTGAATATAATTCCGCACTCTTCTTGAATTAGTTCAAAACTAAAATTATGCGGAGAAAAAATTACTCGATGTTGATATGTTAGAGAAGACATTCTCCACTTTTCATGTCTCGAATATGCTCTCCTAGCAAAGAATATCGAGAGAAAGACTTTAAAAAATATTCGAACTAATTTCATGTTTTCTCGTAATTTGAACAAAATAACGAGCTATTAATGAAAAATCATGAATCTCGACCAACTAGAGCAACACCATTCCACAAGTGAATGCCGTGAATTTCAATAATCGTGGTCGAGAATTCGTGGTCGTGGTCGAGGCTCGGGACATGGTAGAGGAAGAAATACCTATTTTAGTGGTGGTGTATTATAATTTTAAGAAACCCACACGAACTGATGATCATAAAGGAAAAGCTCCACAAGATAGAAGTTCAAAAGATGATGAACATAAATGTTTCCGGTGCGGAATGACTGGGCACTAGTCACGTACCTGTCGTACGTCGAAACACCTTGTTGATCTCTATCAAGCTTCCCTGAAGGAAAAAAGGAAAAGGGAAGAATGTGGAGGTGAATCTTGCCATTCAAGAAGATGATGTGTTTGATCCCTCCAATATGGTGCATCTTGATGTGGCTGATTATTTTGAATCTCCTAGAGAGAAAATTGATGCAATCAAACAAGTAGATGATGCTTTGTATGAAGATATATAATTAAGTACTGCTTGTAATTATAATATGTTTTTTTTCTTGTTTTTGTATATATATTTAGAACTTTTTGTAATCGCTTCTCCTTTCTTATCAATGAAGAAATATAGACAATTTCAATATGTTGAGTAACCCGAAACTGAGCAATGAGGATTTATGTCTAGCAGACTGCACAACTACGCACACGATACTCATAAACAGAAAATATTTTTCTAAATTGACAATGCTGGAAGCAAAAATCAATACTATATCAGGTTCTGCAGACCTGATTGAAGGTTTTGGAAAAACAAGTTTTATCTTGCCTAGAGGAACAAATTTTTCAATTAATAATGCTTTGTTCTCTAGCAAATCAAAGAGAAATCTATTGAGTTTTAAAGATATACGTAATAATGGTTATCATGTTGAAACTGATCGTAAAAATAATATAGAGTGTCTCTATATCACATCTATTGTTTCACATGAAAAACGTATATTAGAAACACTGCCACTTTTTCTTCTGGATTATATTATACTCATATACGAGTAATCGAAAGTTATGCAACAATGAACTAAAAGTTCATGAATCCAGAAATATTCAGTGTTTGGCATGATCGACTGGGTCATCCAGGATCGATAATGATGAGGAAAATTATTGAAAATTCACATGGACATCCTTTAAAGAACCAGAAGATTCTTCAATCAAATGAGTTGTCATGTGATGCTTGCTCTCAAGGGAAATTAATTATTACACCATCACCAGCTAAAGTGGGCATTGAATCACCTGCATTTTTAGAGCGAATTCAAGATGATATTTGTGGACCCATTAACCCACCAAGTGGTCCATTTAGATATTTTATGGTATTAATTGACGCATCCAGCAGATGGTCACATGTATGCTTATTATCAAGTCGAAATCTTGCATTTGCAAGATTACTTGCTCAAATAATTAAGTTAAGAGCACAATTTCCTGATTATACAATTAAGACAATTCGACTTGATAATGCTGGTGAATTTACATCCCAAATTTTTAATAATTATTGTATGTCAATTGGGATAAGTGTTGAACATCCTGTAGTTCATGTTCATACACAAAATGGTCTAGTAGAATCATTTATAAAACGTCTGCAATTAATTGCAAGACCATTGCTTATGAGAGCTAAACTCCCTACATCGGTCTGGGGTCATGCTATTTTAACGTAATAGACCAGTAGCTTATAATTAATATTCCCCCATGCAATTAGCTTATGGCCAGCATTCAAATGTATCCCATCTGAGAATTTTTGGATGTGCAGTATATGTTCTAATTGTTCCACCACAACGTACTAAGATGGGTCCTCAAAGGAGGTTAGGAATATATGTTGGATATGATTCCCCATCAATTATTAAATATCTTGAACCCCTGATGGGTGATGTATTTACTGCACGATTTGCTGATTGTCATTTTAATGAAACAAATTTTCCAACATTAGGGGGAAGAATTAAGAAGTTGGAAAAAGAAATTACGTGGAATGCATAATTATTATCTCATTTAGATCCTCGAAGAGATCAATGTGAACTTGAAGTTCAAAAGATAATTCATTTGCAAAATATAGCAAATCAATTACGGATGCATTCACGAGATGCTAAAAGGGTGACTAAATCATATATACCACAAAGAAATGCTCCATCAAAAATTGATATTCCACAGGAACAAGTTGTCAATAATGAGCCTGGAGCACGCCAGAAGCGTGGTAGGCCAATGGGTTCCAAAGATAAAAATCCTCGAAAAAGAAAAGTAGTTGAGAATCAAAATGATTCAATGAAAGGTATGGATGTTCGTTCCAGAAGAAATCCAGAATACAACTACTCAAAAGAGCATTGATGAAAATCAAACGCTTGAGGATAATAATGAAATTTCTATAAACTATGTTACAACAGGAAAGAGATGAAACCGAAATGATATTATTGTTGACAACATTTTTGCTTATAATGTTGCTCACGATATTATTCATGAAAGTGATGATTTTGATCCAAAATCTATCGATAAATGTAAACGTAGAAAGGATTGACTGAAGTGGAAAGAAGAAATCCAAGCAGAGTTGAACTCACTTTCAAAACGTGAGGTTTTTGGACCAGTAGTCCTAACACCAGAAGGTGTTAAACCTGTGGGATACAAATGGGTATTTGTAAGGAAAAGAAATGAAAAGAATGAAGTCACAAGATATAAAGTGAGGCTTGTTGCACAAGGATTCTCGCAAAGGCCTGGTATAGATTATGAGGAGACATATTCTCCTGTGGTGGATGCAATAACGTTAAGATATTTGATTGGCCTGACTGTATATGAAAAACTTGATATGCATCTAATGGATGTAGTCACGGCGTATTTATATGGATCTATGGATAATGACATTTATATGAAAATCCCGAAAGGATTTAAAATATCAGAAACATATGAATCAAGTTATCGGGAATTATATTCAATAAAGTTACAGAGATCATTATATGGATTAAAACAATCAGGACGAATGTGGTATAATCGCTTGAGTGAATATCTGTTGAAAGAAGGATATCGAAATAATCCAATATGTCCGTGTGTTTTTATAAAGAAATCTCAGTCAGGATTTGTTATTATAACTGTATATGTTGATGACTTAAATATAATTAGAACTCCTGAAGAGTTATCCAAGACGATAGAATATCTTAAGAAAGAATTCGAAATGAAAGATTTTGGAAAAATAAAATTTTGTCTTGGTTTGCAAATTGAACATTTAGCAGATGAGATATTTGTTCATCAATCAACTTATACAGAGAAAATCTTAAAAAGTTTCTATATGGATAAACCACATCCATTGAACATTCCAATGGAAGTTCGTTCACTGGATGTAAAGAAAGATATATTTCGACCTCGAGATGAAAATGAAGAACTACTTGGTCCTGAAGTACCATATCTTAGTGCAATTGGAGCACTTATGTATCTAGCTAATAACACAAGACCAGATATCGCATTTTCAAAAAATTTATTAGCTAGATATAATTCATGTCCTACAAAAAGACATTGGAACAGAGTTAAACATGTAGTTCGGTATCTTCGAGGGACGATTGATATGAGTTTATTTTATTCTAACAAATCTAGTTTTGATCTAGTTGGTTATGCAGATTCTGGTTATCTATCTGATCCACACAAAGCTAGATCTCAGACAGGTTATCTATTTACATGTAGAGGAACTGCTATATCATGGCGATCAGTAAAACAGACCATCACGACCACTTCTTCGAATCATGCTGAAATCCTCGCAATTCACGAAGCAAGTCGAGAATGTGTATGGTTGAGATCAAAGACACAACACATTCGTGAGACATGTGGCTTGTCTTCGAGCAAACCTCTTCCAACAATATTATACGAAGACAACACAACATGTATAACTCAAATCAAAGGAGGATATATCAAAGGAGATAGAACGAAACATATCTCTCCGAAGCTTTTCTACACTCATGACCTTGAAGAAAATGGCGAGATCTCGAGATACATGATTTATTCGAAGGATAACTTGGCGGACATATTTACAAAAACATTACCAACTACAACATTTGAGAAATTGGTTCACAGTATTGGAATGCGAAGACTCAAAGATCTCAAGTGATGTCGTCATGAGAGGGAGTAAATGTATTATATAAAATATGTACTCTTTTTCCTTCACTAAGATTTTTATCCCACAGGGTTTTTCCCCTAGTAAGGTTTTAACGAGACATATTTTATATAAAATTAGCATTTAAGGGGGAGTATTATAAACAAACAAATGTGTAAATGCCCCATTCCACATGCCTTTTTCTACCCATGCCACATGGCAACCCCTCCTTAGCCATAGTGTCCTCCATGTGTCCATTTCTTACCAATGCTTAGTGTTCAAATGTACAACTCATCTCTTGCCATTTAGCCAATAAATAGTGGCTTATGGTGGTTTATGAAAAAGACACAATTGGTGAAAGAAGCCTCCAATTCTTTTTCTTCTCTCCCACTTTCTCTTTAGTTCATTACTTATTTAATTTCTCATAAATTTCCACTATCTTTTGTTTATATCATATATATATATATATATATATATATATATATATATTCTAATTCTAATTTCTAAATACTTGAATTATTATTATTATTATTATTATTATTATAATATTATATTAGTATTTAAATATTGGTAAAATTATACCCGATTTTCATCCTATTTTTACAACACTTTGTTATTTGGTCTTGAAGTAGTTGTTGTTTTTTTTTTTTTTTAATTTCTGGAAAACTAAAAAAGATATCTATTATCTTACCGTATGACTTCTCCTATCTCATGTAGGCACACTTTCCTCTCGCCTCAGTCAGGTAATAAGGCAACTTGTATCATGTTCTGGTTGTTCACCATATTTAAATGGAAAATATATACAACATATAAATATATACTACAATTCGAGTTTATTAATTGTAGTTTCACTTTGAAAATATTTGTTTATTTTACACAAAATAGTTTCCTTTTTGTAGGTTTTATTTTATTCTTAGATTAAATTCTATTATTTGGTTTTTACCTTCGGAAGCATGTCGATCCATTTCCTACTTTGTGTTTTGCATTTGCACCTATCTATTTGTTTATTTTGGTTTCAACATTACGGAAAATTACTTTTTTTTTCTTTAGTTCTTCTAAGTTTCTAATTACTAATTTGGAGTTTTGTGAAATAGTTATTGGTTTGCCTTTGATGTTAGATTAAATTGCAAATTTGGTCCCTACAATTTAGAGAAAGTTAGAATTTAGTTCCTATAGTTTTAAAAGTTAAAAGTTTGTCCTTATGGTTTGATAAAACTTCATAAATTGTCTATATGTTTTGATAAAATTCTCATAAATAGTCTTTATCATGACAACTATTTAGGAGAGTTTTATCAAATAAACTAATTCAAATATTTACAATCATAAAGACTTAAACTCTAACGAGGAGTGTATACAAGGGATTTTTTGAGACCAATCCGAAAATTCGGGTTGGTCGGATTGACTGATCAAATGATTCGATCAAGGACTGCAATCCAACCCAATCCAACCCTATATTTTCGGGTTGGGTCATAGAGTTAATTGATTTATTTATTTTTAATAATTTTCTTAATTATTTAAAATAATTCTTTCTTGAATTAATAATTAAAATCACATAAAATTCAAATATCAAACTTCAAAGTTCATAGTATTTTAAGCTTCGTTATAATCTTAGAGAAAAAACATTAAAAGTTCAGAAGTAATTCATTTAAAAGTATACACATATATGAAGAAAAAACATAAATTTTGGGTTGAGTTGAGATGGGTTTGACCTAAAATTTTGGTTCTCCCATAGTTACAATATCTGATTGGATTGTTTTCAACTAATTTTTTTAACATTGGTGTGAAAAAAAAAAATATTTTTGTAGTGAACTCTTAAAAACTTGCACCTGTGTTTCCTTCAACTCTGCTCACTCATTTGGGGCCAAAATGATAGTATTTTGTTTGTGTTTAGGTCCAGAGAAAAATTCCCATCCATTAAACATTGCATATAAATTAATAAACCAAACGGATTGGAAGATTTGTTCCATTTTTCAAGCATTGCCAAAAACCATAAACTTTGTTGGATTATATGTTTTTTTCTTTTTTTTTTTTTTAATAATTTATTATTATTTGGAAAAATTGAAATAAAAAGAGTGAAATATAAGTCGAAAAACGTAATAAGAAAAATGGTTATTACATATCGAGTTAGAAAGAACTATCCACCTTTAAAATCAATGCATTTATGTTTAAGGGATAGTGATATAAATAGGTTTCTATAAAGCTTAAAACTTACGAAAGTAACGAACCCAACCCATAATATAATTGCTTCGAAAAGTGGCCAAAAATTATTTTTATTGATTAATTTAGTGGTTAACTCTGATTGACTTAGTTCAATATATTCAATTACAGCCTGGCCTCTCATGAAATTTTATACGTTTTTTTTTTTTTTTTACTTTTTTCTGTTAAACATATAATATACCGACTGTCTTTTCTTGAAATCAAATATTCAAATCTTCATGCTCCACATTTATTTTACTAAATATATATATGTGTGTTGGTGTTGATTGTAGAACATGCGTAGATGCCATTGTAATAAAAAAAATTATATTTGGGGTTTCTTTCAAATGTTCTATATTTGAGAAACTATTAAATTTTTGGTTAAAAATTTAAAAGGTGAAAAACAATAGACTAGAAAGACAATGAGAAGATACCGTGTAAATTTTGAACATAGAAAATTGAAAGAGATGCGCGCAAGTCTTGTGCAAACTACTTAAATACTACAGAAAAATTTAGTTTTTTTTTTAAAAAAATTATGTGGTGTAGAAGTGAGTTGCACAATACTTAAGACTTGGGTATAACAAAGTCTTTTCCATGAAAAGAACCTTTATAATTAAATAGGACTTGGTTATTTGAGTTTCTTAACTACTTTTGTAAAAATATTTTACTTTTTATTTTAAAATTTTAGTCAGATTTAGGAAACAAAAAAAGAAAAAAAAAAAAAGAAAACTAGTTCATAACAATTTAAGTGTATTTTATATGTATATTTTTTAAAAAAATTAAGTTCGTTAATTCATAACAATTTAAGTTTATTTTATATGTATATTTTTTAAAAAAATTTAACTAACCATTTCCTTGCTTTAAATCATCTATAAATCCCAACTACATTAAAAAATTCAAATAATAGTTCCCGAATATTTAATTTTACTCATGAAATTTGACTCAGATTTGAAAAACATTTTAAAAAGGGAAGCACAAAGACAACAAACAAAAATATTATTAAACATAAGTACTTTTTAGAAATACAAACCTTAGAATAAAAACATGATCAAATATTCAAATAAGACCAACATTTTTCTTAGTTTTTAAAATTTGACTAGAAATTTTAAAAAATATCTTTAAAAACTATATAAACACCTCGGGCCAGAGCCAAAAATTTTCAGAAAAATTAAGTATTTTTTTTTTATATATATATAATCTTTTGATTCTAAAAATTTAGAATTAGACATAGAAGAAAACATTGAACTTATAATATTTTTTTTTTATAATCTTTTAAACTATGATGATAGCTAAGAGGTTCTTTCTTGCCTCGCTTAAAAAAATAGCAAATGATTTTATTTTTATAAAAGAAAACATAAATCAATCGAGATCATTATTCATATAAAATAACTCAAAAAGGAAAAAAAGAAAAGAAAAAAGTAGAATAGTTGACGGTGCAATGAAATTTCTGGGGGCTTTTGGCGTGACAGCAAACGGTAGGTAAAAATTTTAGCGCATTAAAATGAGAGAGTTTGAGAATGAGTGTTTCATTATGAACTCTTTTTTGCCTTTTAAAAATTCTTTTCACTTTTGTCTTTTTCACATCACAATTCCCAACAATATACGCGCACTCCACACTCCTTTTCACTTTTTACTATTTCCCATGTGTTCCTCAAACTTATAATTAAATACTCTCAATCAAATGTTTTGATTCTAATCTTTGGAATATTTTAACAAAAACCATTCGGATTGTTATGATTACACTAAACTTTTAATTTCAACAACTATATGTGTTATGATTACAAATTCATTATTGTTATAGCTCTATTAATGGTTGGTTTGATTAAAACTATTCTTATATTAGATTTGTGACTATAATTACAGCGTTTTTATAGTTTAATTTAATGTTTTAACTACATAAATGAGTCATTTTAAGTGGACAAACTGCAAATATGTCCAAAAGTCTATAAATTTGTTGTAACGCCTGCAATTTTCGAATTCCAGCGAATTTAGAGTTTGGGTTGAAATTCATTAGAAATTATTAAGTTGGATTTTAAACTTGAGAGTGACCTTAATTTGAAGAGATTGTGTTGTTGACAATTGAAAATTTGGGAGAAAATTGAAGGGCAAGTTGGTAGTTTATCTTCCTTTTGTCCTTTAGTGGAAACTAATTAAATAACAAAAAAAAAGGGTTCTCTGCTTCACCTTCTTCTCCTACCTCACCTTCACTAAAAGGGTGACCAAGGCGCCGGAGTGTACCCTTGCCGCCAAGCCCCCAAGCCACGCCGCCGTCGATCGCTAGACGTCAACCCACGTCGGACTGCTCGCCGATCAAACCTACAGTCGCACGAGGCCTCGCTTGCAACCGTCAAACGCCCACCAAATTGCGTCATTTGCGAGCCCCCGACACGGCCGCACCTCACCGGTCTTCTTGCCTAGCGCACGGACACGCTGCACACACTCGTCGTCACTTGCAAACCGCTGCCCAGTTGTCGTGAAATCCAAACCCAATTGACGTTGAATCTTGGCCGGTTCACCTCATTGTTAGTTAGTTCTCGCCACTTGGAGATCGGTTTTGGATAGATTGGATAATGGACATTTCGAAGATGAGCTCCTCGAGTCGTCACGTGTCGCCGTCGCCGCCGATCACGGTCACGCGCCGCCGTTCGTCGGGGTTGGTCCGACCCAATCAACTTTGACTCTCAAGCTTGTTTTGGACTTCCATTGTGGTAAATTCAACTATTTGTGGCAAAGTTATTTCAAATAACTCTTATTTGGTTTCTTTATTGAGAATTTTTCTTTCTTAATAGGATTTCAGTTGTACCAAAGGTGTGGTGGTGGAGCACTCACTCAAATTCTTGAACCTTCAAGTTAAGGTAAGTAGTCGTTTGGAATTAAGCTCCTTAAGTTGTTAACATATTGGGTTTGTTTATGAGCAATATTTGTGTTTTTGAAGGCATGCCTGAAATTGGGTTTGGGTGTTCATGTGGAAGTTGTTTAAGCTAAAATGGCTCAAGATTGTGACTACGTTGGAGTTAGGGGCTTAAAGCTTTGTATGAGTTCACCTGACTATTGGGTTGAGTAAGGTTGGATTAGGTTTGCGGTGGCTTGTGAATAAATACGGGTGCCTAGATGTGAGGGTGTGAGACATGGCATGATTGGTTGAACTAATCTGGAAGTTCTTGTAGTGGGCTTAAAGTTACTTGATCTTGGAATCGTTCGGTTAAAAGGTTCAGGTTATACACAGTTGGTGGGATCATGTGGTCAGAAAACAATATTTCGAAAGAGTTTTTGCTTGAGGTTTATGTTGATGTACCTAAATCTTTAATAGAACCTTTGTTGCCTATGTGTCGAAGCTCATGAATGTCTATGATCGAAGTTGCTCTATGGACTTAAATGGTTGAATAGTGGATTTATTCCAAGTGGACTTGGATGTTTGGACTGTATGAGATTTATGGTTAGCTGCAGAATCCAGAATGCCTGAGTTATTAGGACGGATGGATAGATAGGGTATTGAGATGTTCAGATGGTTGCTCGAGCTCGAAACATCTTTATGCTTGAACGGTTTGGTGAGGTTTAATTCTCTTGGCACATTTTCATAGGCAAGTTCAACATTGGTTTAGAAGGAAGAGCCACTTTTTGGGTCCCAACCCGAGGTAAGTAGTCATTTGGACTACCCTGCCCATAAGAGTAGGGGTAGGGGAAAAATTGCACGCAGTAGAATATTAGGAGTTGCTTTTTGACTGCTTTGGAACCTGTGGTAGCATGTGTTGTTTTTTTTGTACTCGTGCCTGAGTATGAATTTGTTTGATTATGCTTGACGTAAAACTGGTACTGAGATACAGTGTTACTGTGCATGTTGAAACAGAACCCTAATGTGCGTTCCCTCAAGTAGAGGCTTGTTGGTTGTGATCTTGGTTCTATGGTAACCTGGGAAAGTGTTGTGTAGCCTTAAATTCGTAGCTAACACAATCAACCCTAAGATAGACCCAAAACTCCTGTGTAACCCTTAGCTGTGACTCTATGTTAGCGAAGTGGATATGAGATGTGGGGTCCGTCCTCCATCCAGTTGTGATGAGATATGGGATGTAGGTTCGTCCTCCATCCAGTTGTGATGGGATATGGGATGTGGAGTCTTCCCTCCATCAAAATGTGATGAGATTTGGGATGGGTTCGTCATCCATCTAGATGTGATGAGATATGGGATGTGGGGTCCGTCTACCATCCAGTTGTGATGACATATGTGTGGGGTTCGTCCTCCATCCAGTTGTGATGAGATATGGGATGTGGGGTTCACCCTCCATCCAGATGTGATGAGACTTGGGATGTGGGGTTCGTCCTCCATCCAGATGTGAGATTTGGGATGTGGGGTCCATCCTCCATCCAACAGCCGTGATGAGATTTGGGATGTGGGGTCCATCCTCCATCCAACAGCCGTGATGAGATTTGGGATGTGGGGTTCGTCCTCCATCTAGTGGGGTGGCTGAGAGAGAGTGAGCCCCAGATATTGCTTTGGCACCAACCTAGTCCAGAATTTAAGGGTAGGACAAGAGAATAGTGGGTCTGAGTTTGTGCCAAGTTCATGGTAAAGGTGGAGTCCTATGGAACGGGTTAGCGAGTGAGGAGTGGTTAGACTTAGGGCTTGACCCTTGTGTTACTTTACTTTGGACGAAGTGGGCTGCTTACTGATTATGTTTATACTCACCCGTTTACTTTGATGTTTTGGATGCAGGTAAGAAACCCTGAGGCAGTCGACGACGATGACACCTGGCGAGGTTGTGGATCCCTCATGTTTCTTGTCTTAGGCTTAGTTTACGTTTCTTGAGTTTGTCCTTGTCGTTGCTTGTTTCACTTAGTTGCTCGACAGTTCTGTTTCTTTTATGTGTTGCTTCATAGTTGTTGGTTTTCATTTGTCTTAGTTAAATTCCGTTGCATGTTTATTTGTCTAAGAAGTTGTGTTAGAACTCTGGATATAGCCCAAACATTTTTCTAAATGAAGTATGGTGGGGGTTGGGCATTCTTTTGAAACTTTTAAAGTGTTTATTTGATCGTATAGGTTCCAGAAATTTTTTTCGGTTTCTCCTATTGACACCGTTATACTGCCAAAATTTCGGCGTAGATGGTGTGGCAGAGTGACTTCCCTAAGTAGGTTCGTCCTTGTTGGGTTTTATGTCCTAAAACTCGTGGTTTTGTAAACTGAATGTATATTCTATATCACAATAAAGTTGCTATTGAAATTTATTCAGTAAAGGTGTTATTGACTATTGTGTATTGTGTAACCTTAATCCAATAAAGAAACCTGGGCTATAGGATGAATACTTGAACTTTATGTGTGACATAAAAGTGGATCAAGTTCAAGTTATAGCCAGAACAGTCTATAGTATAAGGATAGGGTTGGGGACCTTATCCTAGGGACACTATGGACGCGACCTACTTTGTAGAGAACAAACGATGTGATCCTAATCGTTCATGTGGAGACATGTGAGTGAGGGTACCCTATGCAATGAGTTTGCATAAGACTGGACCGCGCTATAGTCACTTAGACTTTATAACTCCGTTTCTTGTCTTAATCGACTATATTCATCACGATGACCTAGGTAACTCGATCTTAATCTCGAGCGTTCTATGGACTCACTGTTTATTCTGATTATCCTTAGATTTGCATGGGTGAGAGTGGCTCGAGACTGCCACTCAATAAGCTGCCATTTCGGGAATAAAATCGGGTAGATAGTTGGGAAACATAGTTACTGCAAGATGGAATTCACTCCTACCAGGCTTTAGGGATTAGTAGAGAGGTTGTTCCCTTGGCATCGACTCGGGTCTTGAACAATGGACCCACCCCTCTCATTGGCCCGAGAGGGATACTGGTTTCTTTGGTTGGACCACAAACCAATTGTTCATTAGAGGATCGGTGGGGCTTAAGGAACAAGAGGTAATTACGAGGTAAAGCGGTAATCTTGACCCAGGTTGTAATTCTGACGACTGTGAAGGATCGACTTACTAATCATGGTTATATCGAGTGGGCGAAAATATATCTACGGTGAGAGAATGCGCATACACCGGGCTTTAGTTGAGTGTCACGGTGGTTAACGAGCGTTGATTAGCTAGGCTAAAGAGTTTGGTCGGTTAATCTCGTATCGTTGGAGCTCATGATCCAGTAGGTCCATTAGGTCCTCCTTACTAGCTCGGACTTAGCCTTATAACTTTTTGAGAGAAAAGAATTTGAATTGTTCAAATTCGAGTTTGGAAAAAAAGCGTTAATTATATGTGATATATTTAACGAATCATAGCTTAATTAAACTATGATTAATAAGAGGTGGATATATTTAAATATGATTTAAATATCGGATCGGTTTATAGCATGAATAAGGATTCATGTTTGAAAAATCGATCGAGATCGGGCAATTTATTTAATTTAATATTTGATATTAAATTAAATTAAAAAATTAATTAATTAAATTAATTTTGAATTATTTAATTAATTATATTAATTTTAATTAAAAATCAATTTAATTTTGATTTTTGAATTAAAATTAAATGTAAAATGAGGGATTTTCATGATTTTCATGAAAAACAAGTTGCCAACTTGCCCAATCCCTCTCATCTTCAAATTCACCAAAATTGGCCACCTCCATCTCAAACCATCCTCATCACACTTGAGTTGTCACTCAAATGAAGCTTAATGAAGCTTTATTTAATGGTGATTTGAGGTGTTTTGAGAGAATTTTGCAGAAATTAAAAGAATTCACGTTTTGTGACCTTTGAGGTCTTTTCTTCCAAATTCTCTCAATCTAGGATCCCACAATCCGTTCTAAGGCCTGAGGATAGTAGGGAAGACTCTAACGGTTGTCCACGAAGTGTTTGTGTTGAAAACCATCCACCGGTGGTGAGAAATTTGATCTTGAAAGTTGAGTTTTCTATCCCTCTGTTTTTCCAGCTTTGAGCATGCATTTTATTTTACAAAATTGATCAACTTAGAGTGTTCAAGATCCAAAATTGCTTCTGTTTTCTTAATCTAGACTCTTTCAGTCCTAAGTTTTAGGGTCGTTACATTTGCATTCATGTCTAAAACTTAAATAAAAAAGTTTTTTTAGAGACTCAATTACTACTCTACCCATTATATATTAAAAAATCAAAAAATAAAATGAAAACACCCGTTCGTATTCAATTCTTTTCATAAAGGACAACTAATAATCTTTTTCCACGAATTAATAATTCTTCTTCAAATATTCTCTCATCTGGTCTGAACGGCGAACGAAAACTAGACGACAAATGGCGAAAAACCAAAAATACATACTTTGTGGTAGAGCCTTACTTTGCAGTGTGGTCAAATATACATAGTATATATCAAAGAGTAAGTTCTCTAAGACTTTAAGTGTTTAGTATATCACAATTATTTACAAAATGTAACCTATATTTTAGTTGAAAACTAAAAAATGCATGCGGGTTTTTAGCGGGATGAAGGTTAAAAGCATGTATGTGGGTTTTCATCAAAATAAAATATGAAGAAATGCATGTGGGTTTTAGAAGGATGAAGTTTACCGAAATATATATTTCAAAATAATATTGTAAGATGCATGCTCTGTTTTGATTTTTTACCAAACAAGAATTGCTAGAAGTAATCGGTTTTTTGGGTTACAAATTTTTTTGAAGGTATGATTTTACAAAAAGTTTTTGGTTATTTTCTCTTAAATTTGTGGTGTTCTGTCAAGTATATTTAAATTTTTGGTGTTCCGATTCACTCATTTTACAGTTGTTGATGTTGTGAGTCACTCACTCTAAATTCATTACTATTTATATATGTTAGGGGGAATACCATGTGATTTATTTATAAATATTGTGTTGAAATGTATATATACATATACAAATATTTCTTTTTTAATTTGGTCAACATAATAGTATAACTTAAAAATATATTCATTAAGTGAAAAATATATATGTGTTTTAAAAAAGAATTGTGGTTAAGAAAAAATGTGCATGATAAAGAAAAAGAAGTGGAAGTAATTACGATAGACTCCAAGGTATAATTTATATATCATGTATATATTAAAAAAATATGGTAATTTAATCCAAGTTTTGAAAACTAAAAAAAAAAATAGTTTTCTAAAACTTATTTTTGTCTTTGAAATTTAGCAAAAAATTCAAGTATTTTTCCTTAGGAAACGAGGAAAATCATTGGTAAGAAATCGTGAGAAAAAAAAATAAATCAAAACAAAAAATAAAAAACAAAAAATCAAGACTCCATTTGATAATCATTTGGTTTTCAAAAACTATGCATGTTTTCTCATAATTTCTCTACAATGAATTTCATCTTTCTTAAGAAAAACATTTGAATTTTTAGTCAAATTCTAAAAAAAAAAACAAACAAATTGAAAACTACATTTTTTTAGTTTTCAAAACTTAGGTTTTTAAAAACATAGGTAAAAAGTAAATAACAAATTAACGAAACCATAGATGAAAGTAAATAATCAATCTTCGCTTGTGATGTGCTTATATGTTTCAATGTTTGTTATGATATTGCTTGAGGACAAGCAATTACTCAAGTTTGAGGGTGTGATACTCCTAATTTATGTGGATTATCTATCTCTATACTTAGTCATTTTTTTATCTAATTTATTAAATTTTTCATGATATATAGCAAGCTAAAATTATCATTTAAGGGGTGTTTGGTTTATGGGGTTGGGTTGAGTTTAGTTGGGTTAATAACCCAACTCCTTGTTTGTTTCACGAACAATTAGAACCGGTGACTTAATAACCCAACCCCATGGAGTTGAGTTATTAACTCAACCGTACGGTACTTTCCTGTGGCGATCCAACAACTTTTCGACGACGGTCCGGCGAGTCTCCATCGACGATCCGGCGAGTCTCCGATGACTGTCCGGTGAGTCTCCGACGATGGTCCGACGACTCTCCGACGACGGTCCGGCGACTCTCCGACGACTGTCTGGCGAGATGAAGAAAGTGGAGAAAAGAAGAAGATGAGGAAAGTTTTGAAATGTGTCTTTAAGTTGCTAATACTCTAGTTTAAATAGACACCAAAAAGTCTTAATCCTTTTAAAACAAGAAATTCTAATCCTTTTAGAAAAAGAAATCCTAAATAAACAGAAATCCTAATCCTTTTTTAAACTTTGAAACACCATTTTCTAATCCTGTTCTGATTATCCAAAGATTCAAATTTAAAACAAATACAATTAAAACATCTAATTTTACGGCGTGCCACAATATACCCATCTAAGAAAAACTTTTGTCCTAGAAAGTTGCTAGAACTTTACAACGGTCACATCTCCGAGTCATAATCTAAACTTAAACTCTAAACTACATTTGCACAAGAACAAAGAAGTCAAAAGCATAGTATAACAAGTGTCAACACACAAGCAACTCAAATAACTATAACTAGACTTCCTGCAAAAGGCTATAAGGATCGCTGCTTACGATGTAGGCGAGTTTGTAGAATCTAAGACCCATGCTCTGATACCAACTGTAACAACCCTAATTTTTCAAACTCAAAATTTCCTAGGGATGTTACTAAGCAACATTGCCTACACCGAAAAGTTCGGTAGCATAACGACGCTACTAGGACCTTGATGACATATCTAATATTTTGTAGATATGCAACTTCAATATGACCTAAAATATTTAAGTATGTTGACATATTTTTAACATGTTCACAAGGTAAACTATTTATTCCATTCTAAAGATGTCCATAGACAATGCATGTGTTTAGACAAAAATAAACACTCTTCATATGCAAAATATTAATACTAAATTAAGACATACCTAAATTAAAATAAAAAAGTAGTGGTGAACATGTGCATAAAAAAAGGAATAAAGTTCATATTGAAGAGTAAAAGTTCTAAATAATGAATTTTATTTGAAAAGAAATATTGATATCAAACCCAATATTCATTACTTTTGCAAATACTCCTAACATATATTTGACAAATGATAATATATTGTAATTTTATAATTGATCATATAATTGAGTTTTAAAATTGTAAACAAATGTGTTTGTATTTGATTTGTTGTGAAAACAAAGTAAGGAAAAAAAGTCACAAAAAAAACCAGACCTTTCACTTTACATAAGATAAAAATGATTTTTAGGAGAGAAGAAAAATTGATATCAATCTCAATATTAGTACTGTTCTAAATATCCCATATATCTTGCAAATGGTAATATACATTGTAAATTTGTAATTGATCTCATAATGAAGTTTTGAAATTGTAGACAAATATGTTTGCAATTAATTTGATGGAAACAAAAAAAGTAAAAAAAAAAAATCACAAAAAATTAGACTTATTCACTTTACAAAAAACTGCATCAGATACCCCTGACATAATAACTCAACTCTGCAAACCAAACACTGACTTTCTGACTCAACTCAACTCAACTCTGCAAACCAAACACTGATTTCCATAACTCACTGACAAAACAACTCTGCACAACTCAACCCAACTCAACCCAACTCTGCGATCCAAACGCCCCCTTAAGAGTAAAATTTCTAAACTTTGCTAAAATCTGTGGAAAATAAGAATTGAGGGAAAATGAGTGAAAACAAACTAATTTGATGGGCTTTTGTAGGAAAAGAAGAAGAAAAATGCCAGAGAAATTGCAGTTACATTTTCACCAGCAAAGTTGAACAAAAATGCCAGACAAAATACTGGACAAAGTTGCTGGCAAAATTTACAGATTTAAAGAGCACGCCTCAATTCTCGGAGATGGAAGATTTATGGAGATTTTCACTCACTTTTGGAAAGAATATGACCCAAAATTATACTCAATCAACCACCCGCGATTTAAGGAAGGATTATTGGAGAAAACTCCTACTTGCTTCATCTATAAAAGGATAGAAATCGAGGGTTTGAAGGGAGGCGAAAGCTCGGATTCTTCTCCAATTTTATTCTCAACTCTATTGTTTTTCTACAAGTCTTTGTACTTTTTACAATAGCTCATCCTTCTTTTTTCCAGCAGCTTGAACTCTTTTATTTAGGTGTAATAAACCTTAGTTAATCCCTTCTTGCGAAAGCATTGGAGGTGAAGATCTCGAACCCAAGTGTGGGTAGAATCGATTTACAAAGAGAGATTAAAAGTTGTTATCTAAGTTTTGTTTTTCCTTACTGTTGCACACTTTAAGTTTCAATAAAGTTTTTGTTTCCCTTTTCTTTTATTTTGTAGTTTTTGTACTTAGTTTAAAAACCTATTTTTGGAAATAAAAATAAGAGAAACACGAGTTTTTCCTTAGTTTTTGTACTTAGTTTAAAAACCGATTTCAACTCGAGTCACTGTTTTTACTTTTTCGTTGTCTCTTTTCTTTTCTTTCGATTTTCACTTTCATTCAGTTTAATCCAACAACTCGTTTTCCTTGCTTTTTCCTGAATAAAGAGGAAGAAAACAAAGCCTTGCATGCTTTCTCTTCTTTTCGGTTTTATCGTTTCTTTTCCCTTGTTTCCATTTATATTTTTCTTTTATTTTTCAACATCTAAAATTATGTTTTCTTTAGTTTTCATCATGAGCTAATTTCCTCTTTAGGGGTTCAGGTGTGAATGCCCTAAAAGAGAGATGCCTAGCTTAAAGTAGCAAAGTAGTTGTGTTGACAACCGAATCGAAGTTTGTTTTTAGTGAACTAATTTGGACACCCTTAGCTAACCGCAAGGTGATGTTCAACAAGCTCGAACTTGATACCGAGAGGTTCAAGGTGAAGGGAATCGAAGTCCCCGCAGCGGAAGCGATTGCGAATCGCACGCTCTTGATTTAGTTACAACGGAAAATTCAAGAACGTAAAATATAGATTAAGCATAAAATAAGAGTTTGGACAACAAGAATTTACCTTTGAAGAACCTTTCTTCAAGTGCTCCTCTCTCCACGGTCACGATCTCAGCAACAAGAACTCCAACGTGCGAAGACACGACCACCAGATCTTCTCCGTTGTTCTCTAGGTGAGGGAGGAAGGTGGGTTCCCTTTAGGAGATGTGGGGTATTTTTTTGAGAGAGATGTGTGTGTCTTGGAACTCTTCCAACCACACCACAAAAGAGCTTATTGAACCTTAACCTAGTTGCATCTCATGCAACCATATATATAGGGGAATGGGATGGAAATGACCATCCTACCCCTCCTTTAATCTCTCTTTAGTATATAGTTTATATATGAATCTAATTCACATTAAAACTATATATTATATCAATTATATCATATATAATTGATATAACTCCTCATGTATTAAATTGAACACTTGAATTTCACTCCTAGGTTTATACCCTCAATATTACCATATTGAGCCAATGGAGGGATCTAATGGACCTACAGATCATGAGCTCCAATGATGTAAGATTAACTGATCAAACTCTTTGATCCAGTTAATCAATATTCATTAACTACAAGTCACTCCACTATAGACTTGAAGGTGCACTCTCCTCACTGTAGATAATATTGTGTCCACTGATATAGTCATTACCCATGAGTCGACCCTTCACAGGTTGTTCGTAATCACAGCTGGGTCAAATTACTGTTTTACCCCTGTGATTACCTTTTTGCTCCCTAAGCACAACTGATCCTCTATTGAACAACAAGTCTAAGGTCCTACCTTAGACTCATACCCTCATAGAGGGCGGGGCCCCGTTGTTCAAGATCTGGAGTCAGTTCTTAAGGAACAACCTATCTAATTCCTCAGTAGAGGAATGAGTGAATTCCATCTTGCACAGTTAAGTTTCCAGCTACCTACAAGTTCTCTCTCCCGAGAAGGTAGGCTTATTGAGTCTGGCCACAGTGCCACTCTCACCTATACTAGCCTAAGGACAAACCCCTATAAGCAGGAGTTCTTAACTTACTCAGGATTCAGGTCGAGTCACTAATGACCATCTATAAATTACTAGTCTTATCCTGTTAACGGTGTTATACTAGTCAGACTAATAATTTGCGATCCAGTCTTGTATGAACTCTTCATACAGGATGCCCCCACTCGCATGTCAACTACATGAATGAGTTGGATTACCTCATTTGTACTAATTACAAAG
Source organism: Trichosanthes cucumerina (assembly GCA_036507285.1). Classification (NCBI taxonomy): domain Eukaryota; kingdom Viridiplantae; phylum Streptophyta; class Magnoliopsida; order Cucurbitales; family Cucurbitaceae; genus Trichosanthes; species Trichosanthes cucumerina. The sequence goes on along the minus strand of CM071836.1, from coordinate 10,337,301 downwards.
TGGGTCGCATCCATGGTGTTACCAGAATGAGGTTTCCAACCTTATTCTTATACCATAGACTATTTAGGTTATAATCTTGAATTCAACCCAATAAGTGTCAACTACACTGATTTCAAGATAAACGTTATAACCTTGGAGCTTAGTTTATTGGATTTATAAAAGCAAGACTGTAATCTTATCAAAACAAATAACACTTTATTTAATTGATCAAAATTACACAAGTTTGAGGCATAAATCCCAACAATCTCCCACTTGACCTAAAGCTTGTAGAGTACTAAACATTACATTAATGTAAATACAATAAACTATAGCATTTAAACCCCTTTGTACAAAATACTCCCACTTGCCCTAGTTGGGGAAGACTTGTAAACCTAGACCTTCTAGGTGACTCTCAAATACTTTAGCCGTGAGAGCCTTTGTAAAAGGATCAACAATGTTGTGCTCTGAGGCTATATTCGTGACAATCACGTCTCCTCTATGCACGATCTCCTGGATGAGATGATACTTCCGCTCTATGTGTTTTCTCCTCTTGTGACTTCGGGGTTCCCTCGAATTTGCCAGCACACACCACTTATTATCGCAATGTCTGATGCTGTGACAGACAAAGTCATATTTGGAACAACTTCCAAATTTAGCATAAATTTCCTTAACCAAACGGCCGCTTTAGCTGCTTCATAAGCTGCTACATATTCGACCTCCATGGTGGAATCAACGATGCATCCTTGCTTGACGCTTCGCCATACTACGACTCCTCCGTTAAGAGTGAAAACTAACCCGATGTAGATTTTCGAGAATCTTTATCACCGAAAGTCGAAATCAGTGTATCTCGTAAGGGATCAAATCCTTAGCCCCATACACAACCATGTAGTTCCTTGTTCTCCAGAAGATACTTAAGGATTGTTTTAACCGTTGTCCGGTGTTCAAGTCTTGGATTGGATTGATACCTCTGACCATCCCAATCGCAAAAAATAGATGTCGGGCCTAGTACACAACATGGCGTACATCAGTGCCAACAACTCGATGCGTAAGAATCCGTCTCATATCCTCAACTCCTTGAGGTGTCTTAGGACACTGTTCCTTAGACAAATGGATTTCATGTCTAAAAGGCAACAAACCCTTTTTGGAATCTTGCATCTTAAACCTTGACAACACTTTGTCTATGTATGATGCTTGAGACAAGGCTAGTGTTTTATTCTTGCGATTCCGACAATGCGGATCCCAAGAACAAATCACGCATCACCCAAATCTTTCATTTGGAATTGCGTAGCTAGCCATTCCTTAATGTCAGTGAGATAACCTACATCATTCCCAATGAGTAGGATATCATCCACATAGAGAATTAGGAAAGCGACAGAACTATTGATGATTTTTTGTAGACACAAGGTTCATCATCATTTTGGTCAAAACCATAAGATCTGATAGCCTCATCAAATCTTATATTCCAGGACCTATAGGCTTGCTTCAGTCCATAAATCGACCTTTTAAGCCTGCAAACTTTTTGCTCTTGTCCTGGTTTAATGAACCCTTTTGGTTGGTCCATGTAGATGGTTTCTTCAAGATTGTCATTCAAAAAGGTTGTCTTGACATCCATTTGCCATACCTCATAGTCATAATATGCGGCAATGACAAGAAGGATACAGATATACTTTACCATAGCAACAGGTGAAAAGGTTTCCTCAAAGTCAACCCCTTCAACCTGGGTGTAACCCTTTGCTACTAGTCTAGCTTTAAAGGTTTGCACCTTCCTATCTACACCACGTTTTCTCTTGTAGATCCACTTACAACCTATAGGTTTTACCCCATTAGGCTTATCTACAAGATCCCAAACAGAATTGAAGTGCATAGACTCCATTTCTTGGTCCATGGTTATGACCCATTTGTCTTTGTCAATGTCAACCATTGCTTGATTATAAGTCAATGGATCCTCGCAGTTGTCATCTGGTATAACAACTTGGGTTTCAGCTAAAACCCATGTAATGGTCAGCCGGATCACAACCCTCCCACTACGTCGAGGCATACTCAACTCTTGAGATGAACCCTCTTGACTAGACAAACTAGTATCAACAACTCTTGTTGACGTACTAGTGTTCTTATTAGCAACATTTGCTATTGTTCCGTCTAATTCACTCAACACTACCTTACTTTTTGGTTTATGGTCCCTTATGTGGTCCTCCTCCAAGAAAGTTGCATTTGTCGACACAAAGACCTTATCTTCCTTAGGATCATAGAATAATCCACCTCTTGTTTCTTTTGGGTATCCTACGAATAGGCACAACTTTGAACGTGAATCCAACTTTTTTGGATTTGTCATAAGCACATGTGTTGGACAACCCCATATTCTGAAGTGACATAAACTACCTTTACGTCCTTTCCAGAGTTCAAAATGTGTTTCAGAAACACTTTTGGAGGGCACACTATTCAAAATGTATACTGCAGTCTTTACTGCATAACCCCAAAAGGAACTAGGGAGATGAGCATAACTCATCATTGATCGAACCATGTCCAACAAGGTTCTATTTCTCTTTTCCGATACACCATTTTGCTATGGTGTGCCGGGAGCTGAGAGTTGGGATGTAATTCCATGTTCTATCATATAGTTCTGGAATTTTAAATCCATGTACTCTCCACCTCGATCCGATCGAAGTGTTTTAATTCTTTTACCTAATTGATTTTCAACCTCAGCCTTGAATTTCTTGAACTTTTCAAGTGCTTCAGACTTGTGGTGCATTAGGTAAATATGCCCATATCAGGAATAATCATCTATAAAAGAGATGAAATATTCATATCCTCCCCTGGCTTTAACATTCATCGGACCACAAAGGTCTAAATGTATAAGCTCTAAAGGATCTTTGGCTCTATAACCTTTTCCACTAAAAGGTCTCTTAGTCATTTTGCTTTCTATGCAGGATTCACATACTGGCAAGGAATTTTCTTCTAACTCGTTTAGAAGTTCGTTCTTCACCAATCTCTCAATCCTATTGAGATTAATGTGACCCAATCTTAGATGCCAAAGATGAGCATTTTCTTTAGGAGAAATTTTGCGTTTCTTAGTTTGTGTGTTTGCAGTTTTAAATAATTCAGTGTTCAAAACTATTTTGACTGAATTAGGCCTTAAAACATACAATCCATTTTCTAATGAAGCTGAACATATTTCTAAACCTTTCTTCAAAATAAACACTTTATTCATAGAAAAGGAAACAAAAATACATTGTTCAATGAGGCAAGAAATGGAAATAAGATTTCTAGTAAACCCTGGTATCACTAATATATTGTCCAACAATACATATTTCTTGCGAAAATAAAGCTTCATTGTGTCTACTGCTACAGCTGAGACGACTTCTCCATTTCCAACCCGGAGCGTTATCTCTCCTTTCTGTAGCTGCTGCCAGGAATCAATTCCCTAAAAAGAAGAACAAACATGATTAGTGGCGCCTAAATCAAGTATCCAAGTTGTTTTATCATTATCCACTAAACAAGCTTCTAGGCAAAGTAAATCATATTTACCTTCCTTCTTCTTTTTTCGCAATGTACTTGGACGATTCCCGTTTCCAATGCCCGCTTTCGTTGCGGTGGAAACACTTTCCTTTGTCGAGAACGTCTTTGACTTTCTTGCCATCCGGGCGGCGACTTTGTCACTCGTTTCCCTTTACCAACCTTCTTCATGTTCTTCTTCTTACCTCTCAAAGTTGAAGAAGATGAAGCCATCTTGTTTTTGTCCCGGCAGGTCGAACCTCTGTGATAACTCCTACGCAACATTTGCCTTACCTTTCGATTCTGAATTTTCATCAAAGATTGAAAGGTCCGGAGTTCATTCAGAAGGGAGATAAGATTAAAAGTAACCTTGTTCATAACAACATTACTTCTAAACTGCAGGAAACTATCTCGGAAGGGTTTCTAGAATGAAACCGACTGCTCTCGACTCATCGATGGAAGCACCATTCGACTCGCGATGTTAAAGTGTACCATCATATCCGAGGACATGATCCCAATGGATGTACCCTCGGCATCCTCGAGTTGAATATGTACTTTAAGGCATTATGTCGGGCTTGTGTGGATCGTTGTCCAAACATACCTTGCACCTGAGAATCCATGATTTCCTTGGCGGTAATCATGCCCTCATGCTTCTTGGCTAATATGTCGAGACATACTTGCGGATGTGTAGACCTTGGCCTTATCATTGGCCTTGATCCATCGATCATATGCATCACGAACATTTAAGTGACGCATTCGAGCGACACACCCGAGGACACTCCTCGCTTAGCACAAACTTCGGATCATCCACTACCAAAATAGTGTTGAGTTTGTTTTTCCATGTCATCATATTCTCTCCTGTTAACTTTTCCGCACTTTTGATAAGAAAATTATAGAGCTAGACATTTTTATGAAAAATTACAAACAAACTTGTATGAGTTTCTTGCTATAACTCTAATCCAATCATGTTTTAGCTAATTATCAAATGATTCCTAGGCCATTTATAATTTGCAATGATACTCAAAGGTTTAGAATGTATGACACCGAAGGGTAATAAAAACATTCCTCCTCCGGATCAAGACATTCTTGACCAAAACCTAACATCGAGAATAACTCTTATTCCTATAGGTTTTAGTTACCATTTTTCTATGCTGGATACATACACAACTTATGTACCCCGTGAGTGTAACCCTTTGTCTTTAGATCCCGAGTCTCGATCCAATAAAATCCATCAAAGGGAGGACTAGATTGGAAAATAGTCTAAGGAAATCTTTATCCCTTTCTTTAGTGTCTCTTGTGTTAGATCCCCATGATCAAGCCCTCAGAAGGATTGTGCAGTCCAGCCAAACTAGCGGTGACCATAGTGGGCTAACGGTGTAAACCGACAAAAGAGACCGTGAGGTTTTGTTTTCACTAAACCTGCTCCCACTCACTATAAGTACCCTCTCCATTCACCTTGATATTGACTCATACAAACACCATCCGAAGGGTCACGCTCAGTTTAGCGCCACGAGGCCAAGTATGAGTTTCATGGTGTGAACTTCCCGGAGATAGCGTAGGTGTAAAAATATGTATCTCATACACTTTTTCCTACCACTGAATACTTTGAGTCTAAAGGAATCTTTCTTAGGCTAAAATCCGGCTAATGGTTTTACCTAACTCTATCAACATAACTCTTATATTGATGATCAATATAACTCTTATATTGATTTTATCCTAAGTTTGTTAATATAACTCCTTATATTAAACCTAGGATTTCTAGTTTATTAACCCTTAATAAACCCATTGACGCCATCTTGTAATTTATAAGGCTCTCTCATTAAATTTCACTCCCGTGTCGATTCCCAGTAGGGGTGTTCCGTTTCCACAACTTAAATACTGACCTAGATTAGAACTTTCCTTAGAAAGAGTTCCTCTTTTAATCATAGTTTATAAATTACTTGGTTCCTAATTCTAATCTAATTAGAACTAGATAACCTAAGGTCTATTATTTCCAAGTTCTAAACACTTTAAAACTAATAATTAACCTTAGGTGACATGCATACTATGTTATAGTGCTTGATCATTCATCACATGAATAATAAGACATTCATGCATATTCATCGCATGAAAAATAATGCATGTCAATGCTGTCCAAAAATTAATATAACAACCTTATATTAATTAATCATGCAAACTATATAATATAACTCCTTATATTATAAATGATGCATAAAAATGCTTAACCTAAGGTGAGATTTATAAAATACAAGCATACACTATACATGACAATAATTACACAACAATTGCATAATTAAAATAGTAAAAATTAGACCAATTTTGGCACCCTAGAAATAATTTTAATTAATATAATCTAATTATATTAATTAAAATTAAAATTATTAAATATATTAAAATAAAACATTTTTATAATTAATATAAATAATAAAAAAAAATGTGTCTGCCTGTTGCTCCTCGCGTGAAACGTATCCGGCGTTGCAACGCTACTTTTGTCGTCTTCTGTTGAGCGTTGCAACGCTGCCTCCTGCGCGCGCCTTCTCCCGCAAGCGCGGTGTTGCAACGCCGATGAACAACGTTGCAACGCTGCACACAGACAGCAACTAGGAATCCCATTCCTTTGCTCGTTTTCGCTCCGATCTTCTCAGCAACCGCCTTGCCTCGATCGACATGGACTTCCAGACTCGATTTACAATTAAATTTGCCCAAAACACCGAGCCCTTACATTGAACATTTCAATGGAAATTGTAAATCTAAGTGCCAAAATTGAAAACATCTAATTTCGCAAAAACCGTTCATACATCTCATGCAAAACAGTAAATCCCACCTTGTTCTTGAAAAATCCAGAACATAAATCAAGAACGCAATTGAGCTCTGATACCAGTTAAAGGGAATCAAAGTCCCCGCAGCGGAAGCGATTGGGAATCGCACGCTTTTGATTTAGTTACAACGAAAAATTCAAGAACGTAAAACATAGATTAAGCATAAAATAAGAGTTTGGACAGCAAGAATTTACCTTAGAAGAACCTTTCTTCAAGTGCTCCTCTCTCCACGGTCACGATCTCAGCAACAAGAACTCTAACGTGCGAAGACACGACCACCGATTCTTCTCCGTTGTTCTCTAGGTGAGGGAGGAAGGTGGGTTCCCTTTAGGAGATGTGAGGTATTTTTTTGAGAGAGATGTGTGTGTCTTGGAACTCTTCCAACAACACCACAAAAAAGCTTATTGAACCTTAACCTAGTTGCATCTCATGCAACCATATATATAGGGGAATGGGACGGAAATGACCATATTACCCCTCCTTTAATCTCTCTTTAGTATATAGTTTATATATGAATCTAATTCACATTAAAACTATATATTATATCAATTATATCATATATAATTGATATAACTCCTCATGTATGAAATTGAACACTTCAATTTCACTCCTAACTTTATACCCTCAATATTACCATATTGAGCCAACGGAGGATCTAATGGACCTCACCGATCATGAGCTCCAATGATGTGAGATTAATCGATCAAACTCTTTGATCCGGATAATCAATATTCATTAACTACAAGTCACTCCATTATAGACTTGTAGCTGCACTTTCCTCACTGTAGATAATATTGTGTCCACTGATATAGTCATTACCCATGAGTCGACCCTTCACAGGTTGTTCGTAATCACAGCTGGGTCAAATTACTTTGCTTTATCCTCGTGATTACCTCTTTGCTCCTTAAGCACCACTGATCCTCTAATGAACAACAAGTATAAGGTCCTACCTTAGACTCATATCCTCATAGAGGCGGGGCCTGTTGTTCAAGATCTGAGTCGGTTCTTGGGGAACAACCTATCTAATTCCTCGAGAGGAATGAATGAATTCCATCTTGCACGCTTAAGTTCCCAGCTACCTCACGAGGTTACTCATCACACGAGAAGGTAGGCTTATTGAGTCGGCTACAGAGCCACTCTCTCACCTATACTAGCCTAAGGACAAACCCCTATAAGCGGGAGTTCTTAACTTACTCGGGATTTGTGTCGAGTCACTAATGACCATCTATAAATTACTAGTCTTATCCTCATTAATGATGTTATCTTGGTTAGACTAATAATTTGCGATCCATCTTGTATGAACTCTTCATACAGGATGCCCCCACTCGCATGTCAACTACATGAATGAGTTGGATTACCTCATTTGTACTAATTACAAAGTAGGTCGCATCCATGGTGTTACCAGAATGAGGTTTCCAACCTTATTCTTATACCATAGACTATTTAGGTTATAATCTTGAATTCAACCCAATTAGTGTCCACTACACTGATTTCAAGATAAACGTTATAACCTTGAAGCTTAGTTTATTGGATTTATAAAAGCAAGATTGTAATCTTATCAAAACAAATAACACTTTATTTAATTGATCAAAATTACACAAGTTTGAGGCATAAATCCCAACACAAGGAACAACAGAACTCCTAAAAACAACGGAGGAAAAGACTTAGACATAAGATCTGAAACTTCGACATTAGACATAGGGCGAGCCTCTTAAATCGAGAGGGTTGTGTGCGAAAACCATCTAAGCTCAATTAGCCACAGACATGTAGGTTTAATTGCTTAGTTTCCTGAAGGATTTGGGAGAAAAATCAAATAGGAATTGAACCCGATTCACTTAGATTCGGATTTGGTGGCACAAGTGTTGCAACAATATTTTCAGCAGCATTTTCTCCGAAGGGGCAAAAATACTTGAATTTCCTTATTTTATTTCATTGATTTTTCCTCATTTGCATCAACTTAAAAACTCCAAAATTGACATTTTGTCACTTGGTTACCTTGCATTTTTACTAGCATTTCTTGTGTTTCCAATTTAACTTGTAAACTCGTTCCCTGTAGATTCGATACTCTAGAATACTCCAGTTTCTATTATTTCGATCACGTGCACTTGCACTTGCGTGTCTAACGTAGCATAGCGATCAGTGACCGAGGCAAGCACCCGTGAATTAGAGACAATAATGATTAAATCATCAAGATAAATAAGAATAGAGACAGTACCTCGTGGAGAATGTTGTGTAAAGAGCGATAAACCAATTTTTGATTGGCTAAATCTCCAATATTGAAGGCATGCGCGAAGAGCCATTATACCATGTGTGGGGTGCCCGGTTGAGACCATAAAGGGCTTTGTGAAGTTTGCATACAAGATGGGGATGATGAGGATCAACATATCCAGGAGGATGAGGAGTGAAGACATCTTCCTTTGAGTGTGTCGTGGAGAAAGACATAAGATACATCAAATTGGTGAATTGGCCACCTCCATGTAAGAGCCAAAGTTAGGACAACTCAGATGGATCAAGGTTTAGTCACCTGGTTGTAATTCTCTCCATAATCATGGCCTAGTGATTGAAGGTACCTTTTAGCCACTAGACGAGCTTTGTAATGCTCAATGTGTTTGGTGGCAGTACGTTTGATCTTGTATACCCACTTGGTGTTGACAAGATGTTGAGATGGATGAGGGGGAACCAAGGTCCAGGTAGAGTTGCGTTTGAGAGTAGATATTTCCTTATTCATTGCAACACACCAGCATCTGCATAAGTGGAAGGTTCAATGAAGTCTAGTCTGGTGAAGATGAGGCAAGAAGTGTTTGGATTGTTGATACCTGCTTTGGCACGAATGGTTATGGTGTGAGTATTCGTCAAATTGGGAAGGAGAGGTGTAGGAGAAGAAGTAGAGTGTATACAGAGAGAGTGAAGATTGTCAGTTGAGGAATTGGGAAAAGCTTGAATTTTGCTGATTGGAGAACTCATTTCTCTAAAACCTTTGGTAACAAATGTTGGTTGTGTGACCTTAGTTACCACAGATTTGACAAATAAGTCTACTTGAACTATTTGAACTTCGTCATTTTCTTGTAGGTCTTCCAACTCTTTTAGTTGTTAGAGCCTAAAGCCCTTTGCGTTGTCATGCCCCATTACTTGAGCTGCTACTTCCGACGACATTGAACTGTATAACCATCCAACTAGCAATTATTTAGTCGCCCAATCCACCATATATTATATTCAGGATTTGGTAGCCTCAAATGGAGGCAGAATAATTGACATTTCGGGAGCTAAGGTCTCACCAATGAGGTGTCCTTTGAGTTTGTATCTCTTGAGGATGAGAATCACTATGGTTTGCACAATAGTAAGTTTTCTCTGTCTATTTTGACAGAAGTAGCATGATTTAGTAGATTTACAAAGTTTAGGTTGTCAAAAGGACAAGTTCCTGAACGAACTTGATATTGGGTTGCTTTAGAGACGAAAAACTTTGATGGATTGGTAGTGTCCATACTGCTTTCAGGTATAAGTCAGTTGGTTCTGGGTTTGGATCTGTAGGACAATTTTTTCCGGCGTCGGTCATTTTGTTGGTTTGAAAAATCTAGCATTAACCAAATGAATCGACTCCTAATTTTAATAAAGTTCTAAAATATCGATACATTGGTCAAACCAATAAACACACAAAATAAATTCTGGGGAAGGAAAATTAAGTCTAACAAACAAGGATGATAATACTTATGTTGTAGACTCTAGAATTAGGCAAATTATGGAACTCCCTTTCTGAAAGACCACGATCTTCTACCAATTTGATGTACTTCTAAATAGTTGGGACCAAAATAGAACAACACTACTATGATTTCCTTCCTATGAGTGAATGAGGATTGGATTGTGGGTAGAGATGTCTACGGAGCGGGGCGGGGCTGGGGAATGGCTTCTCCATCTCCGCCCCCATGAAATTCCTCATTTAATTTTGCGGGGCGCAGAATAAATCTTCATTTATCATTTTTTATTTTCTAAAATTTTATTAAATAATTTATTTTTTAAAACTTTTATTTAAATGGTTAATTCTTAATTAAAGATTTATATTTAAGATATATATTTTTTTTCAATTTTCTAAAAAAAATAAAATGATATTTCCTAAAAAACTTAGAATTATAGTTTATTATATATATATATATATATATATATATTTATTTATTTATTTATTTATTTATTTATTTATATCTAAAAATATATATAAATCGTCGTTGGGACCGAGAGTGTATTTCATGTCCCAGTTTAGCCAATGAAAAAAACTCCCTGCTCCCTCCCCATTCCTTGCATAAACATAGATTCCCTAGCCCGTTAGAGGCGGTCCCCTAGAAGAAAAATGGGCATCCCTAATTGTGGGATCCAATCTTTCTAGGAGGGAATCTTAAAATTTAGAAAGAATTTCTTTTGGAGAGAAATTTTGTGAGGAAGCTAGAGAACCAATAACCCAACACCTCCGTTATGTCCTCCTTAAGAGTATAAAAGGTAAAGTTTGAGAGAGAAAACCATCCACTCATCGTGGAGGCTATCCACGTTTAACCTAACTCCCAACAACAACTGGAGTTATGACTTTTAATTTAATTTAATATTAAATTAAAAAAAATAATTTAATTTAAATAATTAAATCATATTTAACTAATATGTTCATTTAAATCATATTTAGATGAGCATTTCTCACCTAATTTATAGTTTTAATTCAATTAATTTAACTAAATTTAATTTAATTAATTAATTCACTAAATAATTAAATGCTAAATTAAATATCACATATTGAATTTAAACTTGCATTTGAATTATATTCAATTGTATTTCTCTCCTAACATATAGTTTTAATGTACATATATTGCGCATTAAATTTAATCTATAACTTATACCATGAATCCAATTCATATTAAAATAATATTTGAACTCTTTCAAATATTTAATTCTTTCATCATTAATTTTTGAATCACGTTCAAAATTAAATTTATATTATAAAGTTTTAACTAAAATATAAACTTTATATTATAATGGATCACCATACATATATTAATTCCCTGAGTGAATTTGAACATTTCAAATTCCATTCAAGATTAAATTACCTCAACATCTTTACGAGCTAGGATAGGAACCTAATGGATCTACAAATTAGAAACTCCAACGATACGAAATTAAGTGGTTAATCTCATTAACCACATTGATCAACATTCGTTAACTATGGGTACACTCCACTAAAGACTCACAAATGCACTCTTCTCACTGTAGTGTCCACGGATATAGACCAATAACAGCAAGTTAGTCCTATACGAGTGTTCGTAACACCAAAATTATCATTTTGCCCCCGGGTTACCTCTATGTCTTTAAGTATCAGTGTTGCTCTAATAAACAACCTATTTAAGGTCCAACCATTAAATAGAAAATCTCTCTCGGCCTAATAAGAGGGTAGGACCCTTTGTTCAAGTTCCGAAGACACCACTTAAGGGAACACTCATCTACTTTCTCTTAAAGTTGGGAAATAGTGAATTCCATCTTGTGATATTATGTTCACAGCTCCCCATTAGGCTTATTAGATCGACGAACTGGCCACTCTCACCTATACAAATCAAAGGACAATCACTCGTGAACAGAAGTTCATAATACACTCAGGATTTAGACTGAGTTACCTAGGTTATCCTATTGAAATCAAAATCTAAATAGTCAACAGAGTTACATTACCCAGTTACTATTTTGTGGTTCGATCTTATGCAAACTCATTGTATAGAATTCCCTCACTCACATATCACCTACACGAACGCGTTGGATTATAATGTTTGTATACCAAGATAAGGTATCTAACCTTATCCCTATACTATAGACCTTTTAGGTTGTTTCTTAAACATTCATCCCCATATGTCTCCACGTACTGTTTAAGACAAATAATATAACCTAAGATGTTAGTTTATTGGATTTAGGGTTATTTAAAGCAATCCAATACAACAAAATTCAATAATCTTTATTGAATAACCTCAATAACACTCTATTGAAAAAAAAATAATTGTTTACATTTACTATATACGAGTTTTAGGGCATAAAATCCAACACATTGAAACCGCTTTGATACCAAATTTGATTTAAACAGTAGTAGAGAATGAAGAGAAAGAGATGGAAATGTTATTAATGATTTTATTCAACAAGTGAAACTCCTCTAAATAGAGGAAAAAGAATATAATAGCAAGAAACCAACCGGAACAAGAAAGGGAGGGATAACACGCTATTTAACTACCTAACCACCCTATCTCATAAATGAGGTTTGACTAATCAACTCTGATTGAGATACTTGATATCTAAACAGCTCAGAACAAAGATTATGACTTAACACTCCTTAGTTCAAATAGCATTAAAATCAAAGTTGTTATTTATTATTATTATTACTTGAAGTTTTAAAACTAGAGAATAACAAAAACCAAGGTAAAAATAATATGAAAAGTTGAACGAGATTATTTAAACTTTTTAGGGGTTGTTTGGGACACTAAGTGAATTATAATAGTTTATGAGTTATTATAATATGTAGAATTATATAGTATTATTTAAAATACAGAATTGTCTAATTTGAAATTATAACAGTGTGTGTTTTTAATTATTACAACACCTATTATTATAACCACCAATAAACTCTTAGAAAAATTTTTTGGGCGAGTTTCGAATCGAATCACTTAAATCGAAGCTTTGGAGGTTTATCCCGAGGGGTTGAAGCACAGGAATCGAAAATCACATGTTTGGGGTGCGATCTTAGAGCTTTGGGAATTAGAGAGAGTGTCTTGTCTTGAGCGCAGCTCAACTCTGGGTTTGAATACAGCTTTTGTTTCACATTTTTTCTTTTAGCTATTTTATTCCTTTCAAATTTTTGTAATTGATCTTATGTGAATTGTATAAGTTAATGTCTAACATGGATCAATTTTTAAGTAACTTTTCCATGAAGGTTTCAATTTAGGTAGTTTTTAACACCTCTACCACGAGTTTGCACATATAGATACATCGTCCAAAAGTGTTGCAACTAACATGAAACAAAAGAACATAAAACGCCTTTGTGCGAAAGAAAAAAATTATTTCATTTTTCCTAACTTTTAAAAAAGAAATTATAAAATTGAGTCATTTGAGTGTATATTAAAAAAATATCAAGTTTTTTTAATAAAAATTTCACAAAATTCAAAGGTGTTGAGAGTAACATAAACAAATGTTTATTAACCATTTTTTAGTTTTATTTTAACCTTTTAAAAAATTGACTAGATTGTTGGATTGTTGGAGTGGTCGAGTTGATGAGGTGGTGGGATTGTCGAGGTGGTCGTTGGATTTTTGGTTGTCGGTGGTCATCGGTTCGTCGGAGTTGTTGTTAAAATGGTCGTTGAGGCAACCATCGGTGGTGGCTAATAGTCGCCGATGTGGTCGTCGAGTTGTCGTTGTCTATGGTCACGAGTTGTCACCGGAGTTGTTGTCGAGTGGTGGTGAAAAATGGTAACAAACTTAGGTCGATGGTGTCGGGTGGTCGACGGAGTTATCGTTGTCGATGGTGTCGGTGGTCGCGCGGAGTTGTCGTCGGAGTTGTCACCGGAGTTGTTACCAAAGTGGTCATTGATACGATCGTCGGAGTTATCGTTGTCGGTGGTTGTTGAGTGGTCGTCGTCGAGTTGTCGTCGAAGTTGTTGCAAAAGTGGTCGCGGAGTGCGGTCGTCGGAGTTATCGTTGTCGATGGTCGTCGGAGTTTTTACCGGAGTTGTCGTTGTCGGTGGTCGCGGAGTTTTTATCGGAGTTGTCGTTGTCGATGGTCGTGAAGTTTTTATCGGAGTTGTCGAAGTAGTCGACAAATGGATGAAAAAAATGAAACAAAATCCATGAGATTCTGTTTATTTGAACTTGCATGGATTGTATTGTTGTAACTCCATGGAATGGATTTCAAAACCGGATTTGGAGCAACACTTGCTTCCAACATAGGTTTGGATTGGAATCCAAACCATCCAAATCCAAACCCACGGGCAAACACTTTGCTTTAACTTTTTGTTTTTAAAATGAAAAGACAAAAAGGACCAAAGAAAGAGATTGGAAAAGGGAGAAAAGACACATACTCGCAAGACAAGACCAGGTCAAAAAAACAGAACCAAATAATATATTATAATATTACAAAAGTATCTCAAAAGCTTTGTCGTTTACAAAGTCAAACTGAATATATTAAAATTTTTTAATTTTAAAAAATTAAAATAAGAAGGGGTCAAATTCCATGCCTGTGGGAAGATTCTTTTTTGGTTTATTCCGATTTGACCTGTCGGACCCCTCGCCGGACGTCAGCTGTTCTTTTGCCGCCGTCATATTCTTATTTTTTTAATTAAATTATCTATATTTGATTTCATTAGTTATTTATTTATTTTATCAAAATCTCGTTTAGCACGAGCTCTGTTTCAAAATAGTATTTTATTTTTATACATAAATATTTATTGCTTCACATTAAATTTTAATATACATTCCCCTAATAAATTATTATTTATAGGAACTATTTAAAATATAGTATACGTTTCTTAATAGTTTAAAAGTTATTTTTTTAGTTAAAATAGTTTAAAAGTTATTATTTGAACTTTTGTGGTTTCCACAAAACATGTGTTGTAACCATGGGCTAAATTAATTTTTTTTAAATAAAATAAAAGTACTAGTTAAAATATTTTGATATTTGTAATTCTAATTTTATTTTATTTTAGTCTATGTATTTTAAAATATTCAATTTAGTCTCTATCTCTTAAAATTAGTTTCTATTGTTACTTTGAATTTATTTATTTTATTGAAATTGATTATATAATAATAATATTTTTCATGGAAGAAAAGACACAACGTGAACATATATTTAAAATTTATAGGAGTAAGGTTAATAGAGATTAAATTTATTTTCAGAAAAGTTATCAATAAACTAATAGTAGATAACAATTTTAAGTTTTGAAAGTACAAATATTAAAATAGACATTTGAAAGTACATAGTAAAATAAAATAAAATCCAAAGTATAAGGACTAAAATGATATTCTAATCTTAATGTTATAATCTTTAATGTTTGTGTTTTTGTGTTTAATCAACATCATACTCATACTTAGTGAATTAACCTAAATACATATAAGAAATTAGGTCGCTTAAAACTTAACAGAGATGGAAAATTAAAAGCCAACTTTTTAGAAATTTGGAGGATTTGAAAATTTTCCGCTCTTCAATTAGTCAATCCCCTCGTAAAGAAATTTAACAACTCATTAACTATGATGTCACTTAGGGATGGTAACAGGGTGGGGTCAGAATGTACTCTCCATCTCTATCTTCGTGGAAATTTTTCATCCTTGTTGCACTTTTTTCCCGTTTCGAAAAGTCGGAGTCAGGGTTGGGGATCTCCACTTGGGGATCGAGTCCTTGAAAAAAATCTTGTTTGTTGTTATTTATTTTTAATTAGAAATAAATTAAAAATCAGCAAATGTATTAAAATTATATATATTTAACACAGTATTTTTACTGTTTTATTTATTTAAATAATTAATGTTTAAAATATTTAATATTAAAATTATTATATTATAAAATTATATGTAACACCCCAAAAACACGAACACAACAACTCGAGGCATTACTTCCAAGTTGTACCGTTCGCGCCGAAAATCCGGCAGCATAACGGCGCAACCTGGATAAACCGAAAAATTTTACAAGAAACTTGAACCTAAACACGAACACTTCAAAGACTCACGAGGTACCCAACTCCACCAAACTACACAGAGACAATAGGTTGGGCTCCAGGTCCCTCAGATTTAACAGAGACCTCAACAAAGGAAGCATGCTTTGAAAGCGAAAGAGTACAACAGAACATACTTTGATTCGAGAAATGAACAATGAGATAGAATAAAGTTTAAAACATGCATGGAAGCAACGAGCATATGCGAAGCAAAGAAAATGAAAAGAACAATTCCTAACGCAACCCCTAAGTCCTACAAGTCTTCCATAGCCTCGCAGGGGTCTCGCCGTCGGTGGTCATCTCACTGGTTTGCCTTACCTGCAAGGAAAAAGAAATAAAGAAGGGGTGAGTATAAAAATACTCAACAAGCAGGCCACTTCGTCCAAGAATAAAGAACATAAGAACGCCCCTAGACTTAGCTAACACGACACCTAGCCCGCCAAACAACCTCAACACGCATCCTGGCCCTACTCTTGCTCACTTTTCTCAGTTCTGTCCTACCCTTAGCTCCTAGACTGGGTTGGCAGCACGTGGCCACGAGACTCATTCTCGGGCTTGCACTAGGGCGAAGGACTCTATCCAACCCCTCTGACTCTAAGGATCACACCCCGAGTCGCACAACTGGATGGGGGCGGACCACCACATCCCATAAGCATCAAGGCGGTACAACCGCGCACAATTGACCTCGGACTTATTCCCGGGCCTGCACTAGGGCGAAGGACTCTATCCAACCCCTCTGACTCCAGGGGCCGTACCCCCGAGTCGCACATCATTGTCATCTCGCCAACCTCTAGTCTTAGTCTACTAAGGGCTACACGTGATACTTAGATACTTGGGACTTGGGCTGCTGCTGGGGCTAGTTGTGCTAACTACAAACCTAAGGCTCAATAGCACTTCCCGAGTCACTACAGACTAAGTGCACGAGACTAACGAGGCTCGGGACGGACAAGCGTGTAACTCTAGCATATTCATCATTCTCAAAGACAAGCCTATGTCGGCTCCTTAACAAGATCACATCTAAGCACAAAAGATAACAATCATATGCACGAAAGGATAACAATCATAGCACATGAACATACGTTCGACCCATCGTAATTCGTCACATTCACAACGAATAGGGACAAGCAACTTAGAACCAAGTCATCGCTACCCACAACCTAGCATGCTACTACAAGTCTAGTGCGCTACACGCGTCTAAAACATTCGATTCCAAATAGTATAGCATGCAACGACGCCCTAAGCCCTACACTTGGGGGTAATTCAATCAAATGACTACTTCATCGGGAGTCCAAGCGCGCGGAGGCTTGGGTAAAGCGGCGTGCTCCAAGCGTGACCTACTTCTAAAATAAGCGCTCCTAACGAAGAACAAGCACAACACGGGTTAATAAATCGAACACGACACGACCGAGAGACTTACGAAGAGCATAACTCACCTAACGGAGATCCAAAACGAACTAAAGGGGCGGACCGGGCGCGCCGCGGGAAGAGAAAGACCGGCGGCCTGTAGGAGGCGCGCGCGTGGACTTGGCGGCGGCGCGCGTGGACGGCGAGATCTGGAATCCTCATGGCCCGATCTATTCGAGAATCGGTCTCGGTTCTTCAAACCGGCCGAAAACAACTGAACCAGCCGAGCCAAAAGAAGAGTCTCGCGGTGCGAGCACGCCGGCGGCTTTCATTGCGACGGACGGCGACGTCTGGCGAGGCGCGGCGAGTCTCAGTGTGTGGCGGCGACAAGGCGAGAAAAAGAGAGAGAGAGAGGCGGCGGGTGAGAATGAGAGAGAGAGAGAGAGACGGAGAGAGGGAGGGCCTGGACGGGAGAGAGAGAGAGACGAGAGAGCGAGAGGGAGACCAAGAGAGAGGAAAGAAGAAAAGGTAGAGCGAGAGAGAGGGGAGAGAAAAGGCTTGGGTCGCCACGTAAAGCGGCCGTCGGCCATTGCTGCTGCACTGCGTGTGAGCGGAAGGGGAGGGGGAGGAGGAGGTCGCTGCGACTTCTTCTCCTTCTTACAAATCTTTTTTTTTTTTTTTTTTTTTAAGCGGCGGTTGTTACATTATATATAAAACAATATATAATGAAATGATTTTAAAAATATAGAAAAATTAAAATTTAAAACAGATATACAGAATATAGTAATTTTTTAAAAAATATTTAATATATATAATGTTTTTAATAATATAATATAATATATTATTATTATAAAGAATTATAATATCTATTTCATATTTAAGAAAAATAAATAAGACTATTTGGGGCAAGTTCGGGGCTAAGGACGGGAGGGAATAACATCTCGTCCCCGACCAGGGATCCAAAAAAATCTCCAATTTGACCCATAATCAGTCAAATTGGAATTTCATGTTCTAAATGGGGCTCCGTAGAACCCAATTCCGCATATATTTTTGTCATACCTAAAGTTATTTAAGATTAGCTAGTTCTAACCTTTACCAACATAAATAGTGAAATAAAAAAATATATTTAAATTAATTTTCGTCCTCATCCATTTAATTCTCTCGAAATTCTTCATTAATTTCATGGGATTGAAGTATGGATTTCTACCTAGAAATATTCTTCATTTGTTTTTTTAATCATAATTAAATAAAATTAATTATCTTCAAAAAAATCTTCATTTAAATGATCAATTCTCAAATTTAAAGAGAAAATTTCTTAAACCTCATAATAAAAAAGGTTAAATTATAAATTAAATCTTATAATAAAATGTTAAATTACAAATTTAATCCATGAAATTTTGTGTCGTGTTCAGCATGAGGATTAAGTTAGGGGCATGGCTTTTGATACCAACCACCTGTTAGGACAATGACTCTCCATATCATTTTGAGCATGAGCTCTCGTGACTTTGATTTTTGTTCTTCCAAAAGGTTTCATACCAAGATAGATAGTGTCTCTGACTTATATACTCATGATCTTCTCTTTATATATGTAGCCAATATGGAACTTTGGTCGTACTCTCCTAATATATACATATCAAATTAAGATAATTATCCAAAAATATAGTTTAAATGTTCAACCATATTATATAGTTCAAAGTTCTAACATATCGAAATATTTAAGCTATCGAACAAAAAGAATTTTTAAGTCTAAATATATTAAATATATCTCAAATTGTTCAAAGTTCTAGCATTCAGGGTGGAATGGGGAGTATGGAGCCCAATTACCTTTTAAAAAGCCATCATAAGCTACTTATAGCATTAAGTGGGATCAAGTCAATTTTAGAGAACCAAATATCAATTTCTCAAATTAAATTTACAAAAGAAAATAAAAAATGGGTTTTGAATTTTTTTTGTAAATAAAATAAAACATACTGCAAATAAAAACAAAGATAGATCAAATCTTATTAATATCCCATCCATGAGTGCAGTTCATTCAATTGCAATATTAATCATAGATTTATGCAAATAAATTGATCAACAAGCATTGCAATTAAATTCATTAATATGATAGTGTTCCATACAAATCAAGCAATAACATAAAGAATGATGGGACACTAGTAGAAATTTGGGTTTTAATGACGGGCATTGCCCGTCATTAAAGGGTTTTGATGACGGGCGCGCGCCCGTCATCTATGCGAGTGTCATTGTAACATACAATGACGGGCGACTTTTAATGACGGGCATTGCCCGTCATTAAAAGTCGGCCCGTCATTGTAACATGGCTTGGAAACCAGCTTTTAATGACGGGCAATGCCCGTCATTAAAACTCTTGGAAATTTTTTTTTTAAAAAACCTATTGTCCGTCATTATATCTGTCATTATTTTTAGTTCATAATTTTTTATTATGACGGGCAATGCCCGTCATCGTTTTTAGCATAATTTTAATAAAAAAAAAACGTCGTTAATAGCCCGATGGCACCAACAATTTTTAATAACTAATTACCTGAAATATTGCAAATTATATTAACTTCTATATTGAAACCACACATGAAATCACTATACAAATTTACAAACATGAAACAAAAACACTTTATATCCAAAAACATACATCAAATCACCCATAACAACATCCAACAAAATTCTTTTTCAACCAAAACAATGCACATAGAAAACTTTTATATCCAAAACCAATAAACTACTAATATTACAAACCATAAACTCGTATATCACAAATCTTAACCATAACTCATATATCAAAATTAAACCTTAACCATAACTCTAAAACCATAAACTTATATATCACAAACCTTAACCATAACTTTAAAACCATAAACTCATATATCACAAACCTTAACCATAACTCTAAAACCATCACAAACCTTAATTAACCATAAACTAGTATATCATAAACCTTAACCATAACTCTAAAATTATAGACTCCTATATCATAACACTTTGAAACCATAACTCCTACATCACAAACCTTAACACCTATATCACAAAATTCAATGAAACTCTAAAACTAACACGAAATATCAAGCCAATAAGTAAAAATTTCTGCATGACCTCTACAGAACATCAACTAACCATAACTCAAACATTGCGTAACACTTCTATATATCCAGTTCGTAAAAATGAGACCACCCGCCTCTCCACATCCAACAAACAAGTATATACATCTAAAAACACATTCATACAAAACACATCCAACAAACTCCAATCCCAGTTCGGAAGAATGAGGCCACCCGCCTCTCCACATCCAACAAACAAGTATATACATCTAAAAACACATTCATTCATACAAAAACATCCAACAAACTCCAATCCCAGTTCGGAAGAATGAGGCCACCCGCCTCTCCATCCAACAAACAAGTAATCTAAAAACACATTCATTCATACAAAACACCCAACAAACTCCAATCCCAGATTCAGA
This sequence comes from Trichosanthes cucumerina, assembly GCA_036507285.1. Lineage (NCBI taxonomy): Eukaryota > Viridiplantae > Streptophyta > Magnoliopsida > Cucurbitales > Cucurbitaceae > Trichosanthes > Trichosanthes cucumerina. The sequence goes on along the minus strand of CM071836.1, from coordinate 10,316,494 downwards.
AGAATGAGGCCACCCGCCTCTCCACATCCAACAAACAAAGTATAAACATCTAAAAACACATTCATACAAAACACATCCAACAAACTCCAATCCCAGATTCAGAAGAATGAGGCCACCCGCCTCTCCACATCCAACAAACAAGTATATACATCTAAAAACACATTCATTCATACAAAAACATCCAACAAACTCCAATCCCAGATTCAGAAGAATGAGGCCACCCGCCTCTCCACATCCAACAAACAAGTAATCTAAAAACACATTCATTCATACAAAACACCCAACAAACTCCAATCCCAGATTCAGAAGAATGAGGCCACCCGCCTCTCCACATCCAACAAACAAAGTATAAACATCTAAAAACACAAACTACTATTACACTTCTACTATTTACATTATAAACAAGTATATTGTACACCCTAACGAAATGTAGTAAAAATTTCACAAAATTCAGGTATTCACAAATGGCTTACACAAATCTGCCAACAAAATCCGCCCATTCTACTCGAACCTCGTCGATTTCTTCTTGTTTGTATGCAGTTTTTGTGTTGAACTAATAAAGAAAAATAATATAACATTAGACTAAATTATGTTTTGAATCACAAACCAGATAAAATAAGAGTACTTATGAGGTTCATTATAGGAATACTAGAATTATATACGATTTCTCGTATATACTTCTGTACATAGTACCCGCACTCCACAGAACTTGGTTGACGGGGGCACTAGCAAAATAATTTAAAAAATAGCATATTTGAGTTAAATATTGTTCCAACGTTGAACAAAACATTCGAATATATTAAAATTATGTTTACCTTTACAAGTTTCCAAGTGATGGAAGAACGATATTGTGGAAGTGAGTGCTTGGCTTGCCACATTCTCAAGGATCTAAAGTGTTTGAAACATTAGAAAAATTAATAGAAAGTAATTCATTCTAAAGGTTTGAAACACTTACGTATTTATTGTTCCTTGAAAACTTTCTTCGATCTTACTCCTCAACAAGTTTAAGACATAAACGGTGTTTGCCCTCGGATGGATAACGATCAATATCCAATGATATCTATTAAAGTTAGGAGTATTCTAATATCATTTTATGAACAAAAAACATATAAATAAATTGAAGTAATTTAAACTTACCCAGTATTATATGGGATGAAAACTTGTTGATCCAAGTCCAAATTAACCATTTCTAACTTTTATTGCTTGATTTATACAACGTGTTTCTTGACTTTTAATAAAATTAGAAATGGTTACTTGATCAACTAACAAGAACTTGGCGATTATTTCATAGTCACATACACTCCAAAGATACCTAAAACAAAAGTAAAGTCATTTTAATAAAACATTCAAAAGCGTAGTCAATATAGTTGTAAATGAAAGATGTTGTATACTTACGCAATGTATGCGACTATGCAGGAGTACCCTATCTCCACCATCCCACAATGCACGAGGATATCATCGCGATGTAAATAAATTAACTTTTCCTCCCCCCGAACATGTGCTCACTCAACGTGACTTGAATCGTATCATCTTCTTGCATCGATAACATTGCATAACGATTCAGAAGTTTAATAGTCACGTGAGTATCTGTACTACTTTGTAGAATGTGAAGTAGGCACATGTATGGAAACATCCGACTTATGTTTTGCTGGAGAAGCCACCTATCACAAGAAAACAACATTTAAATTTGTAAACAAAGAATTTAGTAATTTTTAACATTGAGTTGAATAATTTCATACCTTTTTTCCCTTATTAAAAATGACAAGGTCACGAGGCCATGCCACAAAACTTCCCATAGATTGACTCAAGGACTCTACTTCTCCCCGTATAGGAATTGGTAGTGGAGCATCTTCACCTACGATCATGTCCACTACCACTCTAACATTTTCATCTCCTAAGGGAACTCCATGGACGGTGGGAAATTGAGCGTCGAGCGTGTACATTGTGCCTCAAAGAACCACATTATCCTTTGATCCTATTGCTAGATGGCATGGAGTTCCCTTCAAAAATTAAAAAGTAATGTGAGAAAAATGTATCATATATGATAAAAAATTTCCACAAAATCGTAATTACCTCTAAAATTTCTTCCTCCTCGCCAATGACCTCCTTTGTCTTTTGGATGATTACTTGCCTATGCTTGCAGACTTTTTGGAAGGTGAGCACGACATTTTCTTTGCCGGACTCTTTGCTTGATTTTGACTTCGCTCGAGGATTGTTAAAGTATGTTGATGGTTTGATAGACATACCTAATCCTCTAACACGCCTCGTGTTTCTGGCGTGCCTAATGCTTCTGGTCAATATGTCTTTACCTTTATTCTTCATAGCTAGTTCGTCTTGTCACAACCATTTAGATTAACATTGAAACTAACCATAAGATATTTAAACTACGAATCATTTTTGCATCATGTTAAAATAAAACATATTAACTTACGATTCGACTAGCGCATTGTTTGGTTTCATCATCGTAGTATTCATTATTTTTTCCTTTTTATGCTTGTATCCATAAGGTGGCACGAGTGGAAGGATCGTCCCGCCAATTCCTATATAAACACACAAGTTATTAAATCTCATTTATGGAAAATTATAAGAAATAATGTTACTCACTAGTTCTTCACTAAGTTGGCATATCCTTTACGAGAGATGTGATGATTATATTTACATTTCTCTCTCCTTTCCTTTTGTACACGACTTTGTGCTCAGTATCACATAATAGAATCAATTTAAAAGAAACAAGTATAATGTACCTTTTTACTAACTTTTAAAAGCAACAAGTATAATGTACTTACCTCCCATTCTTCCGATAATCTAGCATTCACAAATGCTTCCCATTGGTTTTGATCAATGTGTGAATACTTTTGTGGAGGATGCTTCAACAAGGACTACTCATCCTTAAATGGAAGTATGTGTTTTTGATACAACGTGTATCGAAATGTTCAAAATTTATTTGTCACGATTGAAGAATAGCATTTTTGGACCTAGGGTCGATCACAAATGACATCTATATAGGAAACACATAATAAATGGCTAAATAACTCTATATATTAAGAAGTTTGTACGGAAAAATACTATTATTCTTACCTCTACGAATCAAAAATTTTATCTTTCAATTCTTGGGAACCTCTTTCCAAGTCTTGTAACTTAATGGAATTTGTTGCCTAACGCAAACTCCTATGTAACTTTGCATTTGGTTTGCATTATCACCAATACTTTGGCCTTGATTGTTGTATTGGATGACCAAGCGTTCCTCAGAGTCCTTACGCGTGCGGACCACGCATAGTAGTGAGACCACGTCGATTAGTATGCCTAGCCTCCATTTGGATCGATACATTCACTTCCTCGTCCACTTGATCCACTCATTGTAACAATCGCCAAAAAAATACCATAAAAATATAAGTTATAATAACATATATATATTGAACTCATAAAAATTGAAATAACTAAACAAATGCATACCATATTTAATACATTATTTATCGATCCATATACCCTCACAATCATTTCTAAGATATGTGGATGACATTTCATCGATTTCATGGGTCACGTCAATATTAGGCATTCTTTCTAGGACACCATATCCACAATCTTGAACGGTATCAACATCAACCTCGTAATATTCTTCTTCAACTATTCTTTGAGGAGGTTAAAACCACCGACCATCGAGGATCAAGAGGGTCTTTTACATAAAATATTTGTTTGGCTTGAGATGCTAAAATAAATGAGTCTGATCTATGCCCAATGCGATTAAGGTTGACAGTTGTAAATCCAAGGTCATCTACTTTAACTCCATTATTATTCTCAACCCAGTCACATTTTAACAAAATAAATGTTAATTTTCTAGTGAATCAATCTCTCAAATCTCCTCAGATATTACACCATAAAAGGTCATGTCGGACATAACGAGATTTTTATCCTTAGCACTGGAAACTTGCATTGTGTTTGCTGTTATAAGAATTCCACTATTTTGGGTATTCCTAATATCATCACGTTTCTTCGTATGATAATGAGTACCATTAACCACGTAACCACTAAATGTGGCTACATCCGACAAGGCCCATGAGCTATCCATCTTAAAGAAGGTGATATGGAGTTGTTTGGCACCTCGAGAGCAAGTTGAACTCAAAAATATACATTGTAAATTAAGTAGGAATAAACATTAACCCCACTCATTACAAAAGTTTCACTCAAGATTACCCGATCACGCAACCATCCGCTAAATGTGCGATTATGTTCATCTTGAAGCCACTTTTTATTTTTGGATCTACTAGGATTGAGTCTAGATAGAGTTTCCATGTGTTGCCTAAATTCATAGAACACATGAAAATTAGTACATCATTCCATAGTTCGAAAGTTATGTGTTGAGATTTACGTACTCTATGTATGGAAGCACGTCATTCACATTTTGAAGAACGTAAAGATGAGCTTGATCCAATTGTTCCTTATTGGGTTTGATATAGTGAGCAAATGAGACAATGGTCTATCAAAATCGATTTCTCTTTCCTTGTCGTTGAACGTAGCCCAATAGACTCAACCCCGGATAGAAATTCGAGAACAAAATTCTCTGACCTCCTCCACGATATAATTTTCTCCAATGCATCCTTCCAATTCGGTTTCTATTTCGCACATAACCTTTTAGAACTTTCATATATCGTTCAAAAGGATACATCCACCTCAAATACACTCGGTCCACAATATTCTATCTCTCTTACAAGATGGACCACAAGATGTACCATTATCGTGAAGAATCTTTGGTGGAAAATATTTCTCTAACAAACACAAAGTAATCACTACATCCTCTTGGAAGCCTTTTAACTTTGATGAATCGATCGTCTTACTACATATGGCATTGAAAAAGAAACACAGATTTAATAATTGCATATCTAACATACTTTGGTAAAATACCACGTATAGCCACGGTAATAATTGTTGCATAAGAACATGGTGGATGCATGCGATTTAAGCCCATAAAGCTTCAAATCTGTGGCGACACTAAACTTTGTATATTGGAAGAATAACCTTCGTGTACTTTAATTTCTCGATAGTGTCTTACACAAATTCAATTTCTCCATCCGCGATAGTGTATAACATGCTTTGGAGGTAAGAAGATTCTTTTCTCTCTAATTGAGGGCCAACTCGATCTAATGTTCAATTCAACCAAATCAAGACGAGTTTTTAATCCATCTTTTGTCTTGCGGAATATCAAGTAACGTGCCAATAATATTTGCACACACATTCTTCTCAATATGCATCACATCTAAACAATGTCGCATCGTCAAAATGTTTCCAGATTCTAACTCAAAGAAAATAGACTTCTTCTTCCAATAAGTGCTTGAAGGATCTCCTTTATTTTTTTCCTTTCTTGGCTTCTTTCCAAACGAATATTGAAGTCTACTAACTTTCGCAAGAATTTCCTCTCCACTTAACGGTTCAGGAGCGAATTCCAATTCTTGTTCACCATTAAAAGCTTTCTTTTGTCTTCTATATGGATGATTACGGGGTAAATGTTTTCGATGTCCAAGATATGCCATTTTTTTCCCTTTTGGCAAATAAGTGGATGAAGTTTTTTCCCCACATATTGGGCACGCATGATATCCTTTTTTACTGTACAACCACACAAATTGCCATATGCGGAAAATCATTAATAGTCCACAATAAAATAGCTTTAAGTATGAAAGATTGTTCGTGATGTACATCGTAACACTTTGAACTCCATCATTCCAAAGTTTTTTCAGATCATCAACTAATGGAGCTAAATAAACATCTATGTCATTCCTCAGTTGTTTAGGCCCGATATTTAATGCATTTAACATCAAAAATTTTAAGCTTCATGCATAACCATGGAGGTAAATTGTATGTCACCAACATAATCGCCAACAACTATATCTACTACTAAGATCACCGTGTGGATTCACTCCATCAAGTAGAAAGAGCAAGACGGAGATTTCTAGGTTCTAAACCAAACTCGCCACAAATTGTCTACTTGCTTCCACGATAGTGTATCCGCCAGGATGTCGTATGTACCCATCAATTACTCGTTCATTAGCATGCCAAGTCAACAAACTCGATATTTCTTTCTCACGAAACATTCTTTCAAATCTTGGGATAGGAGAGAAATACCACATGACTTTCGCCGGAATGTTCTTCATCACATCCTTCGAATTTTTACAAAGCTTCCATCTTGATGTTCCGCATGTAGGGCATACTTCTACATCTGCAAGCTCTTTTCTAAACAAACAACAATCATTACTACATGCATGAATCTTTTCATACTTCATTCCAAGAGTACACAAGATTTTTTGGCTTGATATGTAGAGCTAGGAAGTTCATTTGGACTTGGTAAGATGTCACGAACCAATGCTAACAACTCAGTGAAACTCTTATCGCTCCATCCAAACTTTGCTTTCAAATTATATAACTTTATCAATGCAGATATTTTGGTAAAAAATTGTTACAATTTAAGTACAATGGTTTCTTGGCATCATCTAACACTTCTTCAAATATTGGAGACTTGTCATTGAAATAGTTATGTGCAGCCTCAAACATTCCTATTGTGTCGTCAACATCTTCGTCCCCAACTTCAGCTTCCTCTTTTCTCTCATTCGGTAGTGACTCACCATGCCAAATCCATGTTCTATAGCTTTCATCAATGCCATTAATATATAAATGGTCTCTTACGACATTCGCATTTTGAGACTTTGCATTCACACATTTCAAGCATGGACAACAAATGACATCTGACCTATTTGAATGTCGTATACCATTTTGGATAAACGTCTCAACTCCTAAACGATATTCTGATGACATTCTATTCTTTGACATCCACGACTTATCCATAACGATATTCTGAAAGTTTAATCTACAAGAAGAATAATAGTTACTTAAACTTATGTACTTACTATTTCTTTAGGAAATCAAATAAGAACAAAAAAACTATCAAGAAGTTCATCACACTTCAATTTCACGATGTTGATTCAAAACCAACATCATGATATTTTGGACTAATACCATTTCCTCTAATCCACAACCCCACTACTATTATTAAGAAAATTAAACATATGATTATTCTAACCAAACACGCTAAACAAAAGATCTCAATCATTCCTCAATCACTATTAATATTAATAAAATTAAACATATGAAATATAAACTCATAGAGCTTAACACAAACAAAGAATTATAATTAAGAAAAATTTAGGAAATTCACACTTTTCCTCAACAATGTAATACAAGGTTATTAACCTCCTTCAATTCATCCCCAATATAAAAGTAAATTTATCTATTTTCATAAAGCATAATCAAAGCAAATAAATTAAAATGAGACATCCGATTATGAAAACCAAAAATCAATGCCATAAGTTTTAACTAATTAAAATGAGTTAAGTTTGAGATTGAAATTTTAAATTGGGTAGAAAAATGAAAATTTGAACTTGATAGTAGTAATCAAGAATGAACTTTTAAAAAGTGGAGTGAACTAATTATATGGTTCAAAAATCTTTTCTAAAATTGATATAAAAACAAGCTAAAAATTGCATAATCCATCAACCTCAACCTAAAATTTGCATAATCCAACCTCAACCTTAAAATTGATATATGGTTCTATCCAACCTCAACCTCAACCTCAACCTAAAAATTGCATAATCCATCAAATGTGACTTCCATTTCAACTTTGTGCTCTTTCAACATTTCAAGAGCTTCATCATTTCAAGAGCATTTCAAGATAACTAACAAAAAAACAAGCTAAATCGACATAAAAACAAGCTAAAGGGGCAGATTTGGACCTCAATGAAGCAGATCTACAAATGATGGTGTAGATCCGGACCTCAACTTCGATCCGCCGGCGGAGAAGAAAGACGGTGAGGGACGGCGCGGCGGCGGTCGGCGGTGATTGAGCGTCAAGGAGGACGGCGGTTTGGTGCTTCGTGGCGGCGGTGACTCCCAAACGATCGATCGGCGATCGGCGGTGGGCGGCGGTTGATGAAGAAGAGAGTGTGAGATCGTGGAGAGAGATGACGGTCGGCGGCGACCAGCGATTAGGCGGCAGACCGACGCGGCGCGCGCGATGAGATGGACGCGGTTTCGACTCCCGAACGGCCGCACCGGAGATGGACGGCGGCGGTTCGGCGATGAGATGAACGGCGGCGACGAGGTGTGAGGCGAGCGAGAGGAAAGTGATGGAGGAGAGATCGAGGATGGAGGAAAGTCCGCCGGGTTGTGAGTGGGAGGAACGTGGAGAGAGAGAGAGGCTCGGGTTGTGAGGTGTCCAAATTTTTTTTTTTTATATATATCATATAATGACGGGCAATGCCCGCCATTGTATGTCCGGCGAAAAATTTCCTCCGCGCCTCCTTCCCCGTCCGTCATTGTATCTCGCCCTTAATTTTTTCGTCCGTCATTGTAGCCTTTTTTCTTCTAGTGGGAAGATTAAAATTGATTAATCAATTAAGATAGCACAAACCAATGAATCAAATCTTTCGTGTTTTTTAGGATATCTATCATGCAAGCTATTTACTTTAGGAAAAGCTTTAGATGTGCACACATAAGCCAATCCTATTGCTACTTTAATCAAGCAATCAATCACAATAATTACGGATTGTAATTTTCATGTATAGCAAACTTATAAATAAACACATGCAATCAAGTCATCAATTCGATAAATGCATATATATATAAGATTAAAATAGGAAACAAGAATACTTAGATTAAGAGAAAAAAAAATCAGTACAACTCAAAATCTCACAACATTACAATTGAACTACACTGACTTATGAATTGGAACACTTACCTTCACTAACTTTAGCCATTCATCGTGATGATGAAGCCATGACTCATCCTTAGTTCGGTATAGTCTCAAAAGAAAAGTAAAGGAAAAAAGAGAAAAACTCTAAAAATTGTTGTCTAGAAAGACTACCCTAGGAGAGTCATTTTTTAAGTTGTAAGGGCTTAAATAGCCTTGATTTTGAAGTAGACAACTTGCCTAAGTAAGAAACCATAAATTCTAGAAAGATATTTTTTTCAAAACAATTAGGGAATAATGTTCTAAATAAATAATTTTCTATTTTGCAAATTTCTAGATGATTAAATACATCAAAAAATTAAAAATTCTTTCATAAATTCTCAAAACAAACATAGAAGGTTATAAATAAAGAAAGTTTCTAAATTACATAGTTTTCAGTATTTTGTCAATAACTTCTTCTACAAGACTTAAATTGGAATAATCTTTGGTTGGAAGACTCTTTAGAGAACTTTAAAATGATATCTAATTTGGCTATATTTTCAAATATACGATCAGTAAGATAATGAGAACGGAAATTGGCACAAATCATTCTTGGGTACACCAATTTTCTAGCATGAGCAACAATCACTCACAACCAGGGGTAGACCCAGATACAAATGTTTGGAAGGGTGGCGAATTATGTTAATAAATATTATAAAAAAAAATCATCTCCAAGATCGGGCACACCCCACATTTATGTTGACCGAAAAAAAATTATTGGTGATAAGAATATTAGGTGTACCCCGAATACTTCCTAATTAAGTTTGAATAATTTTAATCTCTTATAAAATAGAAAAAAGAGTTAAATGAGGAGTTTAATCCGTGAACTTTAAAAGTACTTAATGAGTCTCTAAACTTTCATTAATCTAGTATCTAACAAGTTCTTAAACTTTAAACACATTCAATAGGTCTATAACTTTAAACATATTTAATTTTAATGTCTAATAGATCCCTACATTTAAAAAATAACGAATAGGTCAAGAATATAATATTGAAGTAATTTCTTATAGAATTAAATATTAAAAATTAATTTATTAACGCTTAAAAATATTCGTGAATTATAAATAACTTATATCCAGATCTCTAAATTTCAAAAAATATCGAATAAGGTCAAGAATATAATATCATAGTTTCGGATAGAATTAAACATTAAAAACTCATTTTTTAACATTTAAAAATATATTTGAATTATAAATACTCTATATATAAAATTTTGTAAAGAAAATATGAATTTATCGTTTATATTTATAAAAAAATATTTTGGTCTAAATTATTTATTTTTTTTAGTAACCTTTTATAAACCTAATATATAAAAGAAAATAAATATATAAATAAAATATGAAAAAGAAAGAAACATCAAAATAATAAGAATATTTTTTAACCATTTTAATTTATATATAAAAGGAAATAAATATATAAAACAATATGAAAAAGAAAAACAATGTATAAAAAGAAGGGAAAAAAAAGAGGGGAAAAAATAGGAAATTGATGCTGAGGGGTTTTGAAGACAGGAATGCAAAGATGAAAGATGGGAATAAAATCACTATGACAGGCTAAAAAGGGTATTAGATAATTATAATAGTATATATTGTTATTTTTTTAAAAAAAAATAGTACATACCAATGTGATTAAATTTAAAAATTTTGGAGGGTCATGATCTACTTTAGTCCTCATATAGATATGTCTCTGCTTAGAATGTCATAACTTTGATAATATTTAGTGGAATGCAATGATTTTATATTATTAAAAAAATAATTCAATAAGTTTCGATTTGATACTAAATTTGAATACATTTTCATCTAAAAAAATTACGACATGGTCAGTCAAACTTGTTATAGAAATTTTGTTGTTTCATCCCTGATTTGGTCCAAATTAACTCTAGAATGTTGCAAACTCTCCAAAACACGGGAATTACTCGAATTCTTAAATAATAATAATTGAAATCATTCTTCTTTTTTTAGTACATCAATAATTGGGGGTGAAGGATTCAAAAGAGGTCATGAATCATATTTGATGTCAGTTGCGCTATGCTCTTGTTGGTAAAACATATAAAATCATTCAACTAATAAGAAATAAATGTGATTAAATAGGAATTTATAGATCCTATCATTTAACTAGTAGGGAAAATTCTCTCCCCACCTCTCCCTGTTCCATTCTGGGCAAGTCCAATGGAAAAAACTTTACCAAAGTTAAAGGATCTAATAGAACCAAAATTTAAAATTAAGGGATTTTTGGACACATAACTTTGAAAGTTCATAAATTCAACGTGTAATTTAATAATTGTTTTACGAATTGTTTTCCAAAACGCAATTTACAATCGTACATGAATCTTACATGTTACATACATACATAGAATAAAAAGAAAAATTCTAATACTATGAGAGTACCATACCCCCTTTGTTTATAATATGATTTTGCTTTCATAATTTATTTTAAAGTTAGTGATCCTCTCATCATTGTAAAAGAATGCTAACATGACAAACAATAAATGGAAGGAGTAGCTATACTCCTGTATAGTACCTGAAATTTTCACCAAATATTTAGTGTCGAAATTTTTCTAATGTTACGGGAGTATCATAATCTAGATTCACATTAATAATTTTAACTTTATAAATATTTTTATCATGTTAGTATACTTTTAAAAAAATGTTAATTAATGTTGCAGGCGATATAAATAGAAACAATATCCATACTCCCATAGTGCCTAAAATTTTTCAATATCGTGTCAGTCCTTGTCGCCTTCTCCGGATGACATGGTAGCTCCTGTCAACATATTAATTACAACTTTCTATTTTTAGATCAAGTTTTTATTTCAACTCCATTATTGGTGAACTTTATCTCAATTTTGTCTAAAATTTACAACTCAAAATTTTAACTAAAAGAGAAGTTTGAGATCGTTATTACCTTTCATTTCAACTCAAATGATATTGTTGATTTCATTTACATTATCATTCTTCAAAAATAATTTTTACACACTTTAGTAGTTTATAAGAATGATATTATTATAAATGAAGTATCTATGCCTTTTAATTTTTACATACTAGAGATTATTTGAGGCGCGGAGTGAGTTATAATAACAGGGGTTATAATGGTATATGGGTTATTATAATCTGTTGAATCATATAATATTATTTAAAATACAGAGTAATATAGTATGAGCTTATAATAGTTTGTGTTTGGGGTGCAGAGTATTTCATGAGTCATAATAACACAAATTATTATAATTTGTCTTTTCAAATGACTTCCTAGGTGTTAATTTTCATTCATCATTTTATTGAAAATATCTTGAATGATGTATATATATTTTGAAAATTTTTATAGTCTAAGTGCATACCTGAAATTTGTCTCAAAGTTTAGAGGTATTTGATATATATATATATATATATATATATATATGATATTAATAGATAAACAATCATGAAATGAAAGATAAAAAGGGAATGATATATAACTAAAAAAATTTAAATTCTATCTAAGGAGGGTGGCAGATTTTTAAGAAATTTTAATTTTAGAGTTTCTATTTAACTAGATTTTGCAAATGTAAACTTGAGCATATGGGTGTTCTTTTCTCCTTTGTGGCAAGGAACAAGAGAGAGAGTCGAGGAATTATTCAATGAGTTAGATTAATTCGCCACCCTCTTCCACACGACAAATTATTCAATGAGATAGCTATATTATAATATAATTGCAGATACAATAATTTTCATGACTAATAATAACTATTGGATATATATTTGAGGTATTTCTCTTTTCATCTAACGATGAAAAACCGCTAATCACATTGTGGCGATTTCACTGAATAATTTTTCTTTCTACATCCCTGTGTTTCTGCTCATGTATATATTTATGGTTAAATTTTTTTTAGATAATATATGGTTGAACCTTTATATATGTGTGTGGATAATTTAGATAATTGGATAAAATGTTTTTATTAATAATTTAAGAATTTTATCTTTACTTAAATGAGAATTCTTCATTTAACTATTTAATATAGATTTCCTTTGAAAATTAACTATTTAATAGAATAAAAAATTCAAAAGTAATTAATTTAATTTATTGAGATTAAAAAATAAGTAAGAAATAATTCTCCACATGAATTTGATCTCGATAAATATCTCATAACGAATCCCGACTCCAATCTCCAAAATTTAACAAAGAATTTCAGGAGGATAACGATTACAAGAGGGTGGGGATGGGGATGTAGATGGAGAAACTGTCCTTAGACCCATTTCACATATGAAAAATCCTACTTGTGAATAACTCAATTAGTTAAAGTATAAATTCTTGACCCAAAAAATAAATAAACTAAAGGTTCGAATTTGCATCATATATATTATTAAATTAAAAAAAAAATTATACCCTTGAACTTTAAAGGTTGTATCACTTAAAACCTTTTGCAAACTAAGAGTTGTTTTAATTAAAACTCTAAATTTTCATTAGTGAATTAATTTAAACCGTCTAATGAAAATTTATTTTAAAATCAAATGAATTGAAGTGACTTTTCATTAATCTTCATCTTTACTTTTAACTTTCTCAACTTATTTAGGAAGAATAATTTTATTCCGATGCAATTAATAATTTTATTTTCTCATTTAAATTAATTCACTCATAAGAAATTGAGAATGAAAATTAATATTAATTATTAGTTTAAAATTTTAATTCACACCATCCCAAAATAGGAGAGTATAAATTGATACTTCCCAAAAAAAAAAAAAATAATAATCGATAGAAATAATTATATACAAATTAACATAATAATGATCGAAATTATATTAAGAAAAAAGAAAATCGTACCTTCGTGGCAGAAAGCGAGCGTAATTGGAAGAGCTCCAATCATCGCCAGCTGTTTTTTAGTAGACGACAAAATCGTAATCCCCCGTCTCGTCATTGCACATCTCACTTTCATCCACTTTCTGTACCTCCGTTAATTCCTCACGTGCCCCCACTCTCCCCCTCTCGTCTCCGTGTATTAACGGTGTTCCAGCTGTCTGCCACGTCATCCCCACTCTCTAATCTTATATACTCTCTCTCTTCCCCAAATTCATTTCAACTTCAAATTTCATTTCTCACATATAATAAAAATTCCACTTAATACACTCTCTCTTCTTCACTCCTTATGGACTCCGACCGCTCCTCCGCCGCCGCCTTCCCCCAGCCCTTCCGCCGCATCACGGAGGAGCAGGAAGTCTCCGTCATCGTCGACGCCCTCACCCAAGTCGTCTCCGGCGCTGCAGCTGCCGGTCTCGAATTCCGCCATGACCATTTTCTCCGCCTCCTTTTCCCACCTTCCACTAACGCCGCCGCCGTTCCGCCCTCTTCTGATTTCGACACGTGTCACGTCTGCAAAATCAACGGCTGCTTGGGTTGCAACTTCTTCTCCGACCCCTCTTCCTCCTCCCACCCGCCCACCACCACAACCAACAACTCCGGCCGCCGTATCAGGCGGTTGAAGAAGAATTACAGAGGCGTCCGCCAACGCCCATGGGGAAAATGGGCCGCTGAAATCCGCGACCCGAAACGCGCCGCCCGAGTCTGGCTTGGCACCTTCAACACCGCCGAGGAAGCCGCACGTGCCTACGACGAAGCCGCCATTAAATTCCGCGGCCCACGTGCCAGACTCAATTTCCCTTCCCCTGACAACTCCTTAATGACATTCAATTATTCTCCCCCGGCCGCCTCCACTTCTACATCCACCTCCGCCGCCATCCCCACCGCCGCCACTTCTAATTTCTACCATAATCAAGCAGCTGCCACGTCAATGAAAATGGAGATTGATAACAACGTCGTATTCCCGGAAACATTCGAAGACGACGAAGACATTCAGACACTGATAATGGGTTTCGCCGGTCACTCCCGGAGCTGGTAAAATCAAATTTCAATTTGAGAAAATTAAAAAAAAAAAAAATCGATAAAATTCTTTCAACCGTTTTTTTAATTAGGGGAAGAATTTATTTACTGGTCAAATTATTTGTTTAGCAATTGTACAATAGTCAAATCCGAATGAAATAAAAACACCCATTCTTTTTCAAATCCCACGAGCTATTGAAAGTAATATATTATAATTTAGAACGGTACTAAATATCCAAAACCGTGCAATCACGTTGTGCCACGTGTACTGGAATAGTTCTTAAGTTAATTGAATCAGGATTAACAAACACGGATTCATATTTATCCCGTGCTTAAATTAAATTAAGAAAATATTAAAAGTGGGTTTAAGGATTTAATTTTAAAAAAATGAAAAACATCTGAATGAAGATGTTAGAGAGAGAAAATGATTGGTTGGTCAAATTAACGAGGATTTTCTTGGATGTTTCTTTCTTATATACTCGGCGACGTTGAACCGTTTTGGTAGTTACGTTACGCGCTCCAGTCTATGGTCAGAAACCGTTTGAGTTTCCGTTTTCTTTGATACGTCATTCCACTTATCGGCATTTATTTTTTCCCTTTCAATCTCACGTTTCTTTCTAATTATTTTCTTCTCTTAATTTAACCTTTTCAGCCCCCAAATTTTAAGAAATGGGTTTAAAAGGAGAAATTTGCATGAAAAACCCCTTTTCACATGCATTAATGTGATTTGACTCATATTTTGAAATTAATGACATTTGACCCTTTTTGTACTGTGCATTCCGTCTAAATTACCGTAAGGGCATCATACTCTAACTCTAGCTCTCTCGCTCTCGCTCAAGTCACGTTCTCGCTCTCGCTCAAGTCTTGTTCTCGCTCTCGCTCTCGCTTATGATAGTAATTAAGTTGTCAAAATTTTGGAGAACAGAAAAAAAATAAAAATCGCACTATATAGTTGACTCATTTCTCTCTCATTACTCCAAATTCTCTCTGTCTTTTTGTCATTATTTCTTTATATTTTTTTCCATTCATTTGAGCGAGACAACGGGAGCGAGAGCGTGAACAAGAAAAACCGCTCCATATTACCCTTATGAATCATTTTGCGCGCATTGTCACGTCAGAATAGATCATATTTCATTATTTTGAAATGTCAGGTCAAATGTCATTAATGCATTGGAAAATAGGTTATCCGTACGAATACCCCGTTTAAAAGGTCCCTCAAATAATTTTTTCTATTATTTTAATGTCATATGAAAATTTAAATATTAAAAAATAATAAGAATAATAATAACAAGGTTCTCTCTCCTCTCACTCACCCCATGCCCCCACCCCCTCTCTCTCCTCTCACACATATCATCCCTTCTTCTTCCTCCATCTTCTTCACTCTTCTTTTTTCTTGATTTTTCCAAAATTGTTTAAACAAAAAGAAGAAGACCTATTTGAATGGAATGATCACTAATCACAGTAGAATTGGAAGAAATTTTATAGAGAGAGAAATGAAGGGAGATGTTTTTTTAGAGAGAGAAAAGAGTGGAAAAAGAGTTGGTTTAAAAAGATGCAAAATGTGAGAGTAATTCCAAAAAAAATCATATATATACCGTAAATGCATCAAATTTTAATCTTATATAATTATATTTAAGATCTCATTTAGTTGGGTTAAACGGTTAATAAAAGATAGGGTTTTTTCTTTTTAATGTTTGTATAAATTGGTGCAACAAAATATAGATGAGAAGAGTTTATCTTTGTATGAGTTCTTTTATGGGCAATTTTGGAGAAATAAAGAAAAAAGAAGTGTGAAGAAGATGGAAGAAGAAAAAGGGATATGGTATGTGAGAGGAGAGAGAGAGGGGGTGGGGGCATGAGGTGAGTGAGAGGAGAGAGGACATTTTTATTATTATTATGTTTGTGTTTATTATTTTTTAATATTTAATTTTGCATGTGGCATTAAAATTATAGAAAAAATTACTTGAGCGACCTTTTAAACATATTTCTTAAAACTCGATGACTAAAAAGGTGTATTTTGAAAACTCAAAAAACAAATGAACCTATTGCTTAAAATTCAGGAACTAAAAGGTACTTTTCCCTAAAAATTATTTACATATAGTGTAGACTATCTAAGGAAATTATTTTTGTGATACAAGAATATCGTACCCCTTTTATTCATGTTATCATTTTGTTTTTATATATATATATATATATATATATGTTGGTGGACTCCATATTATTTTTAAAAAGATGTGGACTGTAAAACAATAAATAGGAGTATTTGTATTTCTACTTGACTTTTTTTTTTTTTTTGATTGAGAAGTCACATCTTAATCTAAGGTAGAGTCCATGAGAGTGATTAGGTGAGTCGTTAGGAAGAAGGAAAGAAAATAGAAAAAATATATATAGGTGGTGGTGGTAGTGGTCAGCAACGAGTGACAAACCACGATGATCAGTGTCAATAATTATGGTAGAAGAAGAAGAAGTTGAAGAAATAAAAATGTTATTTAAAAAACAAGAATTTTTTTAATTAAAGAACAAATGTGACGTCAGCAATACCAAAATGAAATTAAATCAAATCTTAATTTAAAAATTTAGAGACCCAAGTGCAATTAAAATCAAACTGGTTATGAGTTCGAATCCCACACTCCATTGTTGATCTACTAAAAAAAACTTTATGACTATTAAGCCTTTGTTATATAATATTGAGTTTTTGTGAATTTTTTTATTTTGATCTTGTGGATGCATTTAAATTAAGTTTTCACATTTTGTTGTTATTTTTTACATTTATTATTTACGTGTTTGATTTTTCAGTTACTCTTCAATATTGTTTCTTTTCTTGACTTCTTAGTGTTTTATTATTCAAATTTTGTATGGTTTATTCGTTTGCCTAAAATTTGTAAATGCAATGATTTTATCTCATACTTAAATTTATCATTTTTTTATTAGTTGAATTTTGTTTGATTTATTTGTTTCTCTAGATTTTGTAAATATTTAATCACTTATTTAAATTTATGGTTGGATTTAATAAAATTAAAAGTTTAGATTAAAATTCACTAAGTTAATTAAACACATAGTTAAAAACAAAATTTTTCCTAAACTAATAATTGTATCAATTTGAACTCTAAATTTTTATAAATGTATTAATTTACACCTTCGGTCGGATTCCATTTGAAATACATGTGCAAACTTATAATTCTATGAATTAAACTCCTAACTGTTATAAGTGAATCAATTTTACGCTCTCATTTTGAAAATCGTTAGTGCATCAATTCTTACACTAAAATCATCAATTATTTGAAACGTATACTATAGGGTCTAAATTGATTGATTTATAAAAGTTTAAAAGTTTAATTGATATAATTATAAGTTTGCACACGTGTGAATTAACGTTTTTCAAATAAAATTTACTAGAAGTTGCAAATTTAATATACTTATAAAAATTTAAGTTTAATTAATACAACTATTAGTTTAGCGTTTTATTAATACGACTTCTAAGATTTAAAAGTATAAATTGATTTTTTGCGACAATATTTTTTATTAAATAAAAATGGGAATTTATATAATTTTAATAAAGTGTATCAAAGTGAACTTAATTGAGGCTTTGGAAGTTCACTGAATAATACTTGGAGATTTATTGTACTCGGTGACGTTGAAAAGTTCTGAACGGTACGCGTCACGCGGTTCAATCTAAAAGGACGGTGTCGATACGTCTGTTGCCTTATCATTTTTTTTTATTATTATTATTTTTTTGTCTTGTCTTGTCTTGTCTTGAACTCTTCAAACGATAATCACTGTCATGTTTCTTTCAAACCATTTTGAACAAAAAAAACAAAAACACAAAAAATCAATCAATTCCTATTTTGTTGTATGTATTTTCAAATTTGGCTCATTTTAATAAATATCCATCTGGATTTATTTACTTTTAAAATGAGACTGTTTTCGTCAATTTGTTTCCTCTTTTATCTTAACTTTTTAAATCGTAATCTTAGTATTAATCCATATTACGCTTACTCATTTATTTGAAACATTATCATAACTTTGTATTCAATTTTTTTTATTTATTTATATTATTATCTTTATTATTATTATCATTTATATCATTATTATAATAATAATTATTATTATTATATGATTTGATAAAGTTCTTGGTGTCCGATTTTACCTCTCAATTTCATAACATAAGATTATTTTTATGCATTTTCATTTATATTTGATATAATTTGAAGAAGAAATTTAAAACAAAAAAAATCATATTATTATTAAAGAAAGTATGGTTTATCATTAAAATTTATGAAAATATAAAAGTCTAAATTAATTTGTTTAAAAAAGAGTCTTATATATTCTTAAACGAATAAAAATTGTCCCTTTTTTTTTTTCTGGAATACATTTATAATACTAGCCTCAAGGTCTATACTAGATCCACTCCTAAGAATTAAAATGAATATTTTAAAAGTATAGAGATCATCAAAATAGGATTAAATCCTTATTTTTACTATTATTTAATCTACGATGCTTTTAAAACCCAAAAAAAAAATATATATGTATGGATATGTCACACAAATGATATGTAGATTTGAAAATTGGATGGGTTATGAAATCAAAAGCTATTATATGAACCATAACTCAACAAAGTGAGACAACAAGTAGTCAATAACCAGACATAAACCAAAAAGACCAAGTAGGTGACTTACCATTTGACCAAGTTAAGAATACGTCATACGTGGACTAAATTGGTCGAGTGAGAGCTTTTAGTTTAACATTATACTTCATAAATTTTTTGAAATAGTGTCACAAGCTTTGTATTAAATGGTTTTTTATTATGTGTAGAGTAGCGGTCTACACCGATTGAGTTGAGTTGGGTTAAATGGTTTTTTTGGAACCAACCCGAATTACCCAAGTAAGGGTTGCAACCCAACCCTATATTTTCAGGTTGGGGTTGGGTTGGGTCGTCGGGTTGATTTGTTTATTTTTTAATTATCTAAAATAATTTTTTTTAATTTTATAACTAAAATCACATAAAATTCAATTGTCAAACTTTAAAGTTTATAACATTTTAATATTTGTTAGAATCTTATAAGAAAAACATTAAAATTAACCAATAATTCATTTATAAAGATATATAAAAAAATTTATTAAAAAAAAAAGGGGTTAGGTCGGGTCAACCCGAGAACCGACCCGAAAATTTGGTTCTCTAAAATTCTAACACAACCCAAACCGAAAAAAAACATAATCCAACGTAACCCAACCCTTATGGTTTGGGGTTGGGTAGTCCGGGTTGCTCGGATTACCGAGTTATTTGTACACCCCTAATGCAGAGTTTATGTTATAATTATGCAAATAGAGTATAAGAAGATCATTTCTCTTCGAGGTACATGAATAAAATGGTTATTTTAATAGTATAAAGACTAAAGTATAAAGACAAATATGAACAAAAGTTAAGAGTATAATAGCCTAGGTAGAATTAAAACGTTATTGTTACTATTATTTCAGTTGCCACGACATTTTTAAGATTAAAATTGATTTAGGTGAGTTATTTGAGCCTTGAGTCAACCTAGCCA
The DNA here is from genome assembly GCA_036507285.1 of Trichosanthes cucumerina. Taxonomy (NCBI): domain Eukaryota; kingdom Viridiplantae; phylum Streptophyta; class Magnoliopsida; order Cucurbitales; family Cucurbitaceae; genus Trichosanthes; species Trichosanthes cucumerina. The sequence continues at coordinate 10,296,334 of CM071836.1, read as the reverse complement.
TTAAGCCACACAAGTGACATATCAGTTTCCAAGATGAGAGGCCACCCTAACCTAGATAGATTTGAGCAATATGGATGAGTCCTACGATATATCAGGTGAAATCGAAAAGCTATTCATGTGAACTATAACTCAACTAAATGTGACGAGAGAAGTTATTAGGTGAGTTTAACCTAACAAAATAAGGAGATGAGTTACAACTTGACACTAGAAGTGAGCAAGAGAGCATCGAAAACTGATTTGACTGACCGAATCGACCTCGGTCGATCGGTCAGTTTAGTGAAGTTTTCGATTGAAATATATAATAATAATAAGAACAAGAACAAGAAGAAAAGAAGAATAAGAAACCGTAAAAATTTTCATTATTTTTTATTGAATAAATAATTAAAAAATTAAAAAAATTAAAAATTTTAAAATAAATTAAATTTGGTCGATTCAATCCGTTGGGGTCGAAAACCGACCTCGACCGACAATCACCCCTACTTTTCACCAAGTGAGAAAAAGTGGACTAAATTAATGAGTGAGATTAAGAAACGACCAAGTAGAGGACAACTCTAATAGGAGTGAGAAGAGAAGAGAAGTCACTAATTAATAAAAAGTGGGCATAGCTCAATTAATAGGTATATGTGAATTATAGTCTAAACAAGCGAGAAGGCGCCGTTTAGTCTAAGATGAGTGACTTGTATTGATCCACTCAAAATAAATATATCATTCAACATTGTAAAAGCTGTATAGTTAATTACCTTAGAATTCTCAAAAAAAAAAAAAAATTACCTTAGCCACATAATGGATCATGAAAGTATTTTAATTTACTGACCCAATTTTCTATGATGAAAAACAAAAATTTTCAGAAATATTATCTTTTCTGACGAAATCATAACCATTTTTATTTTCTCAACAACAACTTTGAATAGACACATTTTTTGAAAATTTACTGACCCAGAAATACCTTCTGCTTTGGAGACACTCTATCCTGAGCTACAAACGCTTTTATTCATGATCGGGATCGAACTTACGACCACGTGGTTAAAAGTCACGCGCTCTTCCACTAAGCTAAGACGACTTCAATCATTGAAAAACGTGATTGACTTGATTAAGTGTGATTTTACTAACCTATCATAACTCGATTTGATTAAGAGATATATTATTGACTAAAAGATTTCGAAAACAATAGAAACTGTTTTATAATTTAAACAAATAAAATATTTATGAAAGAATTTATTTGATAATTTTTAGTAAATTAAAAGTGAAATTAAGTTATTTTAAAGTCTATTTTGTATATTTTACTTTGTAATTATAATATGCATATTGATACAAATTTTCGAAAGTAGTAAAAGTTTACACACCAAATAGGGGTCGAACCTATAACTTTCTGTTTAGGAAACAAACACTCTATCGTCTGAGCTACAAGTGCATTTATTCATAATCACAAATATTTTTGAACTCAATTAAAAACATTAAAAAGATTATGTGCAAACGATAAATTGAAAATTAACTAAAAAAATGAGTGACTATTTTGTATATTTTACTTTTAATAATATGCATGTAAAAATAGTAGATAACACGCCGTCTGTGGGGATCGAACCCACGACCACGTGGTTAAAAGCCACGCGCTCTACCACTGAGCTAAGACGGCTTCATTGGTTAATACATATATTATTAATTAAAAGACTTCAAAAACAATAGAAACTATTATACAATTTAACCAAATAACGGAAAAAAAATCGTTAGAAACTCTCTTACATTTTAACCAAATAGAGAAAATAAAACGATAGTTTAATACATGGTTCATGTACTTTTTGTTAATAAAATCTTTATGAAAGAACTTATTTGATAATTTTTACTACATTAAAAGTTAAATTATGATATTTTAAAGATTAAAAGATAAGTTGAGGATTAACTAATTAAATAAAGAAATGTGTGGTCAACAACAACATAGCTCAACTGGCATCAAGTAAGATTTATAATTGTTGATGTAATCAAAAACTATTATAAAGCGTGATTTATTCAAATATTTTTATGTAGTAATAACTAGATTAAGTGTGATTTTACTAATTTATCATAACTTAACTGGTTAAAACATATATTATTGATCAAAAGACTTGAAAACAATCGAAACTATTTTACAATTTAACCAAATAGAGGGGAAAAACGTTAGAAACTCTCTCACTTTTAACCGAATAGAGAAAATAAAAACAATAGTTTAAATTTAATGCATGATTCATCAACTTTTTGTTAATAAAATCTGTATGAAATAACTTATTTGATCATTTTTAATACATTAAAAATGAAATTAAGATATTTTAAAGATTAAAGGATAAATTGAGAATTAACTAAAAGTGAGTGACTATTTTGTATATTTTAGTTTTAATAATTTGTAATTATAATATGCATAGAAAAAAAATGTGTGGGACCACGTGGCTAAAAGCCACATGCTCTTCCACTAAGCTAAGACTTCTTCACCAACCATAAAACATGATTTATTCTACTATTTTTGTCCTTTAAATTTTGTGTAATTTATTTACTAGATTATGTTCAATTTTGCCAACATGACTATAATTCAATGGATTAAAGTATATACTATTATTAAAAGGTTAGAGTTTAAAACATCAAATACACATGTTATTAAACTCGAATTTTAAAAGAGAGAGAAATAGAGATTATTCTTGATTTTCTAATAATTTTTCACTATCTAATTATATTTAAATTTAAATTTAATGAAAAGTGTTTAAGATTTTATTTTATTTTAATTTTAATTTTTTTTAGGATAAAAATCTAAACAAAGAAACTAATTATGAAAAAAAATAAGAAAGACCCATACAAGATTCATCCGTCCAGTATTCAGTGGTGTAATCGTAGAGTCGTCTGTGCTAATTTGTGTGCTTTTAAATTTGCATCTCGAGAAATATGTTTGAAGTCAATATGTGCCCACTCGGCTGATCATCGCTGGATCTCTGCAATAAAATCTTCAACTTCAGTATGGTCTTTCGTGGTCTTTTTGATTAACTAAATCACTTCCAAAGAGTTTGATTCTACTATCAGAGCCATAATTTATTAGATATAGTGTCCAATCCTTTAATGATGACACACAATTCTAACATCACAATAGGCCAATCCGTAAAGATGTATTGTTGCCCGACACTAACTACTTTTCAATCCCAATCACGAACTATTCAACCAAGTCCACCACAATTCGTCTGCGGATTTCAAGAAGCACCAATACTTAGACACCATTGGTTAATAAATGGTGGAGGCCACATAGTGTCGATTATCAACATAGTTCTCGAACTTAAATTGATGAACTATCAAACACCTTGCTCCACTCAATAAGTCCATTCTTTTGAATTATAACGTTCATGCACATCCATATTATCCAAAAAATAATCATGAAAACCTTGATTTCACCTTTTGTCCCATTAGATCGGATCCATCCAACATATCTGCAACAGTCCAAGAATTCTTGAAAGTATATAATAGGCCCGCGATTGTAGGTAAAAATTGATACCATAATTTAGAACTTACCTTACATCCATAGAAAATATGACTCGTTGTCTCAGTATGATTGGCACAAAAAGGGCACCAATGTTCCATTAGAAAGTCCTTTTTTAATCAAATTCATTCTTGTAGGCAAAATGTTCAGGATAATTTTCTAATAAACAATTTATATCTTATTGGGATAGAAGCTTGTCATAACGTTTTCCAAACCGCTTGTAATCCTTCACTATCAGAAGTCGATCCTTCCTACGCATTTCGTAGTCATAGACCAAGTTGATATGCACTTTTAACTGTGAAAACCCATCTCTTATGATATTTCCAAACTATTTCACATCATTCAAATGAGTCTATTTGCATGGGATCTGACAACTAGGAAATGTTGTCTAATTTTCTCTTCATCCCAAGTACCATCACTCCTTAGTAAAGAATGCATTGTGCAAGATTCTAGGATTGGGTCGACCATGATGGGTTTATGTCTGCCTTCGATTGTAAACCAAGAGTCATCCTTAATAATAATCAAGCTTCCATTTCCTGTTTTCCATCAGTAGCCCTTATTAAATAAATACCGCCCTCATAAGATATTGCGTCAGGTGAAAGATGGATTAGAACCGAGGGTGGCTTTGAGGTAATTTCCCGTTCAAAAGTACCGTACTCGCAAAACTTTGTATAATAGACTGTCTTGATTTTGCAATAACTGCGAATCTTACTTAGCCAACATGGCCTGGTTGAATAAGGAGAGATCCCTGAAGCTCATTCCCCTGAAGCTCATTCCCCTTCAGTGGATTTTCCTAGATGTCTCACTCGACCCCGACCAAAATTTGGCACAAATTGAGTTTATCTCAGCACAAATACTTCTTAGAATCTGAAAACAACTCATAGTATAAATTGGTATTGCTTGTGCTACCGCTTTTATAAGCACATCCTTACCTCCGATAGAAAAGAGTTTTCCTTTCCACCCCTGTAAAGCCTTCCATACTCGTTCTTTTATAGATCGAAAAACCTGATATTTATCCTTAGAAATTTGGGAGGGAAAACCCTAATAACAACCCAAGCTAACAGTGTTGTTCACCCTAAGAATGCACTTAATTTCCACCTTCATATCAAAAGATGCATTCTTACTAACCAAAAAATCGATTTTTTGTAATTGATAATCTGACCGGAAGCTACTTCATAACAATCTAATATGTCTTTCATGGTTAAAATGTCCTTCTTTCGTGCCTGAAAGAAAATTAAACTGTCATCTGTATAGAAAAGATGAGAGATCATTGGACAGAAACGATTAATTTTTTAGCCATTAAAATTATGAGCTCTTTGCTCCTTATGAAGAAGAGTATAAAAGCTCTCGACACATAAAATAAACAGATAAGGGAAATAGAGGGTCTCCCTGTCTCAAACCACATTTTGGTGTAAAAATAGTTTGAGTTGATCCGTTGAAAAGAACGAAAAAGGTCACTAACTCCTCGCACTTCATGATAATGTCTATCCAACGGTCATGAAAACCCAATGCAACTATCATGCACCTGAGATATTTTCATTCCACTTTATCATATGATTCTTAAAATTGATTAGACAACAGACATACATTTGGAAGAATACAGGCATCCATATAAACCTAACTCATGAACTGATTAAATTAATCATATTTTAAACCCAATAGAAAATATTTTAAACAATAATTTAATTAAATTTAAAAGTTTTAATATGAATATTCAAAGTGAAATTAAGAAATTCTAAAGATTAATGATTCTAAATTAATCATATTTTAAACCCAATAGAAAATATTTTAAACAATAATTTAATTAAATTTAAAAGTTTTAATATGAATATTCAAAGTGAAATTAAGAAATTCTAAAGATTAATGATTCTAAATTAATCATATTTTAAACCCAATAGAAAATATTTTAAACAATAATTTAATTAAATTTAAAAGTTTTAATATGAATATTCAAAGTGAAATTAAGAAATTCTAAAGATTAATGATTCTAAATTAATCATATTTTAAACCCAATAGAAAATATTTTAAACAATAATTTAATTAAATTTAAAAGTTTTAATATGAATATTCAAAGTGAAATTAAGAAATTTTAAAGATTAATGATTAAATTGAGAATTAGCTAAAGGATCTTCTTTTTAGGAAACAAAAGTTAAATTACTACCGCCGTCTGTGGGGATCGAACCCACGACCACGTGGTTAAAAGCCACGCGCTCTACCACTGAGCTAAGACGGCTTTCACGACTTTAAAACGTGAGTTTTTACTATATATTTATTTTTAAATTTTGTGTAGTTTATTTACTAAATTATGCCTGATTTTGCAATTGACCAGAATTCAATTTTAAATTAATCAACCATAGAAACTATTTATACAATTTGATCAAATAAAGAGGAAAAAACAATCGCGCCAGGTAGGAGTTGAAAATCCAAAAGGAGAAAAAAATGGAATATTATACCGCGTCAGGTAGGGGTCGAACCTACGACTTTCTGCTTAGGAAACAGACGCTCTATCCACTGAGCTACAGACGCTTATGATTTCTAAATAACACAGAATATATAGTAAGCTTTAAAATTTGCATTTTCAATGGCCCAAAATCGCCATTTTGCTGTCTCCTTCCTCCTCAACAAAAACCTGCACAAAACAGAACAACCAAAAAGCAGACCCATCTTTTTCTGGTGGAGTAAAATTCCCTCTCTCCACCACAAAAAGATTCAATGAAAAAATCCAAAAAAAACAAAATGACCCTTCTCAATTCCATCTGCTTCTTCTTCTTCCTCCTCCGCTTCACCGCCGCCTCTTCTCCCGGTCCTCGAGGTACCCATTTCCCCCGATTTCACATTCCTCTATTTAAATCCACGATTTCATCAACAAAATTTTTGACCCCATCTCGTTTTTCCTCCAAATATTTGCAGGGTATCTTCTCAATTGCGGTGGTACCGAGTCGGGCGCCAAGGTCACCGTCGGCAGCCTCCAGTACATCACCGACGAGGGCTTCACCTCCGTCGGAAACACCACCAAGCTCCACGATCCAAATCTCGTGCCGATTCTGTCCACATTGCGCTATTTTCCCGACAAATCGGCTCGGAAATACTGCTACGCGATTCCGGTGGTTAAGGGCGGGAAATATCTCGTGAGGACGACGTATTTCTACGGCGGATACGACGGCGGTAAGGAACCGCCGGTGTTCGACCAGATTGTGGAAGGGACCAAATGGAGCATCGTGAACACGACGGAGGATTACGCGAATGGGTTGTCATCGTATTACGAGGTTGTGGCGGTGGCGATGGGGAAGATGATGAGCGTTTGCTTGGCGAGGAATCAGCATACGGATTCGACTTCGAATCCTTTCATTTCGGCTTTGGAATTGGAGTATTTGGAGGACTCTGTTTATAACACCACGGATTTCAAGAACTATGCTCTGAGTATGGTTGCTAGAAACAGCTATGGACATGACGTTGATATCATTGGGTAGGTAAACTTGTTTGTTTCTGAGATTTTTGTTTTGCTTTCTGGATTATTTGATGTGTGATTGGTTTTTTTCTTGTGTTGAAGACCCAGATTGGAATTTGTGTGATTTGAAATGGGTGTTGTTTGGATAGGAAACATGGATGTTCATGATTCTAGAACATTTGGAAATAGTCTTGACATTCTGTTTTAGTTCTTGAGTTTTTCCATATAAAAAAACATTTTAGGCATTGCCTTTGGTCTTTTCGTAGAAACTTGATGATATTGATGAATGAATAGATATTTAGATAGATAATTGTTTGAAGTCACGTGTAGAAGTTAGGAGTCAGGTGATTGGTTCTTGAATGAATTTGAGTTCTTGTTAAATAATTATGGAAAGGTTGCAAGGACTAAAATAATATTTTATGCAAAGTTTAGAGATTAAAATAGAGTATTTGGAAGGTTTGAAAGTTTAGGGAATAAAATAAGATTTAAACTTTGTTTTGTTTCTTTTATATGCTTAAAGTTGTTTCTTTCTTTTCTTTATATGTTTGATTGTGGAGATTGTTTATGTAAAGTTTTGAAGGATAAACTTGAAAAAGGTATCTTTTCTTTATATGTTTGATTGTGGAGATTGTTTATGTAAAGTTTTGAAGGATAAACTTGAAAAAGGTATCCAACTAATTAAGGCATATATCATCGATCAAGAGGTCAAAAGTTCGAGTTCTCAACTGGTTGAACTCGAAAAACTTGAAAAAGGAATCTAACTTCACCTACAAACTTATGGTTTCAGTGAAGAATCTTTCTCTAACCTTTTGATCTACTTTTGGTCCTTCAATTTCAATGTGGAGTTAGCTTTCCAGATGATGCATTCAACCGGCTATGGCATCCATTTGTTGATGAGAACCCCTTGGTAACATGTCGTGCCAATGTTACTTCTACAAACTTTTGGAATCTCCCACCAACAAAGGCTTTTAACACTGCCATGACGACCAGCCGCGGGAAGTCGCTCAAAATCAACTGGCCTCCTTTCCCACTTCCAGCAGCCTACTACTACATCTCACTATACTTTCAGGACAATCGGTCCCCGAGTCCATATAGCTGGAGGGTCTTTAGTGTTGCAATAAATGGCAAGAACTTCTTTACAAACCTCAACGTGTCCGCTAATGGCGTGTCTGTTTACAGTGCGAAATGGCCTTTATCTGGACAGACCAACATAGAACTAACTCCTACAGATGACATGCCCGTTGGGCCTGTGATTAATGCTGCTGAGATCCTTCAGCTTTTTCCTCTTGGTGGAAGGACATTAACTAGAGATGGTACTTTTCTGCTTCATAAACATGTGCTTCTCAGAATAATGCAACTTGAAAGAATCAACTTTGACAAATGTTTTCAGTTTCTTTTAGATTCATAAAATATTAACCCTTCACTCGAGTTGAGATTAGTAGGAGGAAGTGGAAACGAAGCCATGTTCTTTTTGGTTTGACAATGCTTCTGTTGTTTTCTTTTAATAATCTCGCAGTGATGGCAATGGAGGACTTGGCTAGAAGCTTCAACAACCCGCCCCATGATTGGAGTGGCGATCCTTGCTTGCCTAAGGATAATTCGTGGACCGGAGTTTCTTGTTCCAATGGAAGACTTGCTCGAGTCACCACTTTGTAAGTGTTCTCAACTCTAGAAGACACACAGGAATTTGTGATTTCTTTCATAGCGAGTTCGTTTTATGTATTTTGTCGGATGAACTAGGAAGGATTGAACTTTTTCTCCCTATTTTTTAATGTTTGTTAAGGAACTTGACAAACTTCGGGTTATCTGGAACACTTCCTTCAAGCATAAACAATTTAACTGCCCTCTCTCATCTGTAAGTGAAAAGTTTTTTCCATTGTCAAACTTGGCTATTTGAGTCATCATACTTAAAAAGCTATTTCTTGATTGGCTGCATTTGCTTTTGCAGTTGGCTTGGTAACAACAAGCTCTCAGGCTCCATTCCAGAAATGGGTTCGTTGAAGGAGTTACAAACCTTGTACGTTTTCCAGTCGATACCTCGTTTACTTATCACGAACTATCTTACCTGCTTTCTAAATCTCTTTTTTTGCTGACTTAAGGCATCTGGAAAAGAACCAATTTGAAGGGCCAATTCCTCATTCACTCTCCAAGCTTCCGCATATTCGTGAAATGTGAGTTTCGGCTACGATTATTAGGCGTAAAGAAAAGTTTTACACCTTGGAAATTGGAATTATTGCTTCTAGGGACTGTTTGGGGCACTGAGTGAGTTATAATAACAGGGGGTTATAATAGTCTGTGGGTTATTATAATCTGTGGAATCATATAATATTATTTAAAATGCAGAGTAGTATAGTCAGGGGTTATAATAGTCTGTGTTTGGGGTGCAGATTATTCCACAGGGTTATAATAACACAAGTTATTATAACCTGTGCCCCAAACAACTCATTTGTGTATACAAAATAACAACACAAAAAGATTAGCTGAGTAGATAAAAGAAGATTATTGCCTTTTTCTGATTATTACACATACATGATCTTCATTCTTCATCTGAACCACCCTCACTTAGTTTAGGAATAATCTATTCGACTCCCGATTCACCTTGATCCTGAAACATTGTCAACCTAATAAAATAGCTCCAAATCATCATAAGTTTGCACATTTACTCGTTTTCACTGGTTTTCGATGGCATGATGATGACGATTGGGTTTATTCATGATTTGTAATTGAAGGAGGCGATATTCATAACCGAAATGTTGAACTATGGAGGAGTAAAATACATAGTTTCAAGAGATGATCCTAGGTTTTGATTGAATACTTCTGTGTCTACAGATTTCTCCAAAATAACGATCTGAAGTCGAAAACTCTCGGAGCACTGCAGAAGCGAGGCATACACGTCGAGTAAGAAAATGGATCTGAGTTCTTCAAGTTTAGCTCCATTAACAAATGCTTCTCTATCAGCCTCTAGTTTTAACTAATGTTCTTCAACTTTTTTTTCCCTCTCTATTTTCATGGTTTTTAGGTTGTAGAATCAGAAATCTTTATGGCTATCTCAAAGGATGGAAGAGAATATATAAAGCTTAGAGTGTAACTTAAAGATAAAGGGGCTTTGTAATTATCAGAATTTCTGCAATAATTGTGCAGAATTTGGCTGTAGTATGAGAATCATATTATCATCTAATTAATTAATTGATTGATTGATTGGTAAGAAATTTAATTTATAGAAAGCATAAGATGCCATATAGTTTTACATCCAGATGCTTGGAGTTCCCAAGGAATAAAACTTGAAAACTTTATATTCAAGCCAAGCCAATTAGTTTTTTTTTTTTTTTTTTTGAATGGCTGTTTGGAAACCCTTTTTTTTTAACCAAAGTTGTAATAAATAATTGATTGAGTTCCTCCTTAGATATTTAAAAAAAAAAAAACTTCTCTAAACTTTTTATTTCATTAAATTGAGTCCTAAACTTTAATACGTGTTGCAAAACTTTAAGAAAAAAACATGTATTGAAATTTCTAACTCGTTTAATTACGTTTTTTTAAATCTCACTAATTTCAACAAAAATAATTTTTTTTGCAAAATTAAGTATAATTAATTCACAAGGCTGAGCATGGAATAATATTTTCAAAATTCATGAATTTCAACAATAATCTAGCTCGAAGATCATTAAATTTGTACTAGACATTTATGTTTTATATTTGATTAAATGCAAATGAGAATATTTTTATTAGAAGGTAAGAATCACACCTTATTTCAATTGAAGGTTAAGATTGCAATACTTATAAAAATTTGGAGTATAATTTAATAAAATTAAAAATTAATGGTGAAAATTGATGCACTTGTCAAGCTCAAGGTTAAAATTGATTTTTTTCTTTCAAAAAGTACCTTCTTAGGGAGTGTTTGGATTCGGAGGTGGAGTTCGGAGGAACTAATAACTCACTCAATTCCCAATTTTCATACATCTCTGTCTATTATTTTAAATTAGTTTTTTATGTGGGTTCCATCAACTTAAATGACATACATTCTCTCTTTTCTACTTACCTTCCCACGACTCTCAATATTCTCTCTTTATTTATTATTTTTTTCTCTCTTTAATTTTCTTCACTTTTGCTACTTGTGAAATTTATTAAACTTTTTCTCTACCAAAACCATCTTTCTTTTTATTTGTAAAAGGTTTGCACTTCAGTTATTTATATATGTTTTTCTTCTTTTTTTATTATCTTTGATTTTCTCTTTATTTCTAACATATTTCTATATTTTCATTTATCTTTTTAATATAAAAATATTTGGATATATTTATTCCTACTTAAAAAGAAGATCTTTAAGTATGTTATGTATAATTTTTTTTATAAAAAAATATTTTTAATTCATGTCTCTTTATGAACTTTGATTATGAATATGTTTTTTTTATTTTATTTTTGATATTTTGAGTATTATTAATGTTAAATCTTAGGTTTAGTTATGATAAGTTCGTTGTTCAATCAATGGTTAACACATAACATCTATAAATGATCGAGTGAGTTTTCCTCCCTAATTTAACATATAAATTACACTTTTTGCTTCATATATTTTTCTTTAAACCTTATTTTCATTATTTATGTAGGTGTATTGACTCATTAATTTATAATTTTATTGATAAAAATTATTTTATGACACTTATAATTCCTATGCATATAAGTAAAAAAATAGGTAACAAATAAAATCTAATTATGATAAACATGAGATAAAAGAACTATTTAATTATTTAAAAAATAAAATAAAAATATGATATCATAATCGATGACAAATAAAATTTAATTATAATGTTAATTAAATGAGACAAAATAATTATTTAATTATTTAAAAATAATAAAGTTACAAAGTAGAATATGAAAAATAAAATAAAATAATATTCTTACTTATTTTATTTTGAAGATGTGTAAAATAATTGAAAGTAATAGTTAAAGGAAAAGATGATTAAGGAAGATAAAAGAGTTGGGGAGAGAAAAAGTTTAAGAAAATGAAATGAAAAAATAAAAATAAAAATAGAAGAAGAAAGGTATTAAAGAAGATAAAAAAAAATATATAGATTGAAAAAATAATAATAAATATAGAATAAGAGAGAAACTATACAAAAATTCACATTTATTTTAAATTTTTCATATAAAAATAAAGAGACAAACTCTTTTAATAAAAATAGAGATAAAAGTAGAAATTAATTGAGGGAGAGAAAATAAGAAATTAAATAATGAGAGAGAAAAAAGTTGTTGGGGAAGAGAGAGAAACGAGGAGAAAAGAGAGAAGTAAAAATGTATATATAATTTTTTAATTATAGAAAAAAAAAATCATGTGTCAGTCTTAAAAAAACAAGAGGTATGAAACACTCCATTCTATGATAGGAGTGGAAAAATTTCCTTCAACTACTTGTTTGGCTGAAATGTTTTTTAACTATGTGGGATCTACAAACATATTAACTTCTTTCTCAACTTCTTGTGGGCCCAACAAACTTATTAACTCTTTTTCCAACCTTCAACGGTAGGTCCTACAACTTTTCTATATTTTTTTTTCTTCATTTCACTTTATTCTGGTCTCTCTCTTCTCTCTCCCTTCCTCTCCTTCCTCTTTATTTTTTTTTACATATTTTTTTTTTATTTCTTAATTTATTTTTTAATCTTTTATATAATTTTTCTTATCATTATTATTAACTAAATATAAATATTTATTACATTTTTTTATTTCTATCATATAATTTCAATATTTTTTTAAGAAAATATTTTTCTTTTAATTCTATGATTTATTTTTAAATATAAATTATATAAAAATATTTTAGTTATGATACTATTATTTAAATTGAGTACTATATAACAATTTTTTTAATCAATAAAAATTTTCCTATCTCACTTCCTCCACCATGTCATCTACGATTTTTGTAAAAAAATTAAACAAAAATTACTTATTAATAAATGACAATCTTATCTTCTTTTAATCATATTAATCATAATCAATTTAAGAAATTAGTATTTAAAAATGTGTATATATTAAAAACAAATTGATATCCAAATTAATCATATTCAAATTTAAAAGACAGGTGATTTATCCTTCTAAACTTAATAAAATAAAATTATAAAATAAATAACATAAATATATAGTAATCTGAACAAAAGTATATATGATATTCATTTTGAGTGGTGTTAAAAAATATATATTCATTTTGAACTTAATTATTTTAAAATAATATAAATTTTTGATATTTTATTTTTTTTAGTTATTTAAAACTTCAATAATATATTATTCTCAAATTAATTAAACAATAGATAATCATTTTGTTGATTAGTTAGAAAAATAAAATCTTAAATTATACAAATTTTATAATATTTTATCAAGCTTGAGAAACAAATTTTAAATTAAAATTTTAAAAGGGATGAAAACAAGCGTTTAACAAAATTATAAAATATTCATAAAATAATATTAATTTAAAAATATTAATTTTAAATTATTTGAATTATTTTAAATTGATGGATTGAAATCTTAAAACATCTTACTACCAAATCCATATTTTATAAACCTTCCAAGATGCACTAGTGTATATACCCACTTCCCAAATACAAATATGGAATTTTTACACAAATGTATAGATTTGTGATACATATTTACATAAATATACATAATATACTATTAATTTCACTCGTAGACTTTATAGTGATTTTGGGTCCAGTATATCCTTTATCTCTCTTCCATAAATTCTCATGAAAATCTATTATTTTATGTTCTATTATTTTATTTTTATTAATTACTATCATGATTTGTAGTATTAATTGCATATAGTTGTCATATGCGGTAATATTATAGTTAGATATATTTTCCATAAACATTTTCTTATCTTTCATAACATTCTCCCAAATTTACGTTATTTATGGTAAATTACTGGAAATTGCTTCTATTTACATATTTTTACTATTTTTCATTTATGTTTTTCATATCATTCATTTTTCATTTACTTATTATACGAGAAGGATCATTACACCAATTCCGAGTTTCTTTCATATCATCCACTTTTATTCATTGCAATGGGTATGTTATTTATCGTCCATTGTGTATTGTTTAACTATTTTCTGTTTTCATATGCTCTTTTTACAAACAATGGTTTGCCATATGAATCTGTTTTTTATGTTTATTCGATCTCTGGTTTAACAATTTAGTATAATACAAAATATATGCTTTGAAATATATGTAAAATGACATGTATTCTTATATGTATAACTAGTAAATGTTATGTATTATGTTTCATTATGCTTTTGTATTTCCTATGTGTTTATGAATTATATTTGAAGGAATATATATAGGTAGCACAGTGGGTTATTTACATTAGTTTTGTATACGTAAATTTATATATTATATATTCTATTGTATATAGTTCGTTCTTATACGTATCATTGTATTCTTTCAGTTCAATTTTATAAACAAATGTACATAGTATATATATCACATTATATATTTAATATTAACTATCTGATTTATTGTATTTAACTTATCCTTGTAATGAGTATATTATTTCTCTTGTATTTAGTAGTAATTTATTTCTGTAAATTCGATTTTCTTATGTTTTTATACAGAAATAATCATGCAATTGTTTCTTATCTTTAGTCCATTATGTTTTAATGGATATGTTCGTTCTCTCTCATTATCGCAACGTGTTGTATGTTCATTCTCTCTTAATACATGAATATATGTTTTCAAATATAGTTTAAATGACATGTATTAATGTATTGTATCGTTTGATATATAAAAAATTAAATGATATAAAATATGAGTTTATACATCATAATTTGTTAGACTTACCGTATATATGCGATTCTAGATTTTGTAATATAATTGTTTCGTTATGTTTGTGTGTTCCCTATATTTTATGATGTATATTTGAAGAAATCTGAATAAGTAGCACAATGTAATATGTGGATTTTGTTATCTAGAAAACGATTTAACAAAAACAAAAGACCAATTTTTTTTTTTCAAAATCAAATATGTGGATTTTGGCTCATATTTTTCGAACCAAATAAAAGTCATACTCAGTTCAATAATGCCAATATATTTAAGAAAGAACTCATATAAGCTAAGAAATTTATGAAAAAATCTATGACAACACTCGTATATACTCGATACAAAACAAATAATACAGATGACATACCAGTGATATCTTCGTCTACGAACAAATTTTCTTTTTTTCTTCCGATTCATGTACGTATTTTTTCATCTTCTTCCAATTGCAATAAGAGAAGCTTTAATTTTGGTCTAAAATCATTCAATCTCGTTTTTTCTAATTTTTTTCTTCCAAATTTGATTCTTCAATCACGAGTCAAATCTCATTTTCTTATTTGAATTTCTTCTTAATAAAGGATTTGGGAAACAATTTATTTTTTCCATATATTATTTTTATTTTTTATTAAAAAAAAAACTATCAAATTGAAGTTTGGGGGAGTAATAATAAAAGACCTATACCATTTTTGTAAAAAATTAGACTTAATTATTCATTTATGTAAAAAAAAAAAAAAAATCTTGGTTTGTATGTAAATTGAATCTCATAAATAGGTTATCCATGTAGAAACCTAAAAATCTCATATAATGATACTATTTTATTTTTTTCTTTTTTGAATTTATTCCTAAAAAGTATTTGATAAATCATTGGGGTTTCCATATATTGTTTTTATTTTTGTTTAAAAACTATGAAATCGAATTTAAGGGTATAAAAGTAAAAGAACTACGACATTTGTGTAAAAGATAGACTCAATTGTTCATTTATCTAAAAAATAGTGAATGTGAGTTGATTATGTAAATTATGCCTCATAAATAGGTTATTTGTGTAGAAATCCCTAAAAATATTTTCAAGTAAGACAATATCATACTCTTTTCTTCTAAAAACTAATAATAGACCAAAGGCCCATTGTAGTCATTTCCAACAAACTTAATGTTGTGGTTTGAAGATTAAAAAATTTAAATTGCCTTTGATTATTTGGGTTTTAGTTGTTAGTTTTAAAATATTAAGCTTATAAACATCATTTCTATTTTTTATTTGGTTATCCACTTCTTACAAATGTTTTCAAAATCTAAACTAAATTTTGAAAATTTAAAAAGTAGTTTTTAAAAACTAATTTTTGTTTTTAGTATTTAACTAAGAATTCAAAGGTTTTAGGAAAAATGAAAACTATTATAAATAAATAGTAAGAAAACAACCACAATTTTCAAAAACCAAATAGTGATCAAACGGATTACTTGGTTCTAAAATATTAAATCACTAATTTTGTTCTTTGTATTGTAAGTATAATGTTTAATTCTTTAGTCCTTTAATTTTGAAAAGTTTCAATTACATCTTTAAACTAGGATTCTTCCTCGTCTTTTGTTTATTAAATGTTGTTTCTATTTAGTTGTTACAATTAAAAGGTTACAATTACAATCCTAAACTTTAAATTTTGTTTATCATTTGTTTTAATTGTTAACATCATTAGTCGAAATAATCAAAGAAAGCATAATTTAACTAGCATATTGAATATGAGGTCTGATTTGGATCTCCCAACTTCTATTGAACTCAACATCATTAGTCGAAGTGTCAAGATAAAATTTTAATAAAGAATCATAGTTTGAATATTATTTAAATGGATTATAAATTAGATCCATCGTCACATTTAACTCTAGTTTCAACATGAGAAGACATGTACTTCTTCACCATTCAATTGCTCTAACTCATTGCTTTAACTTTTTTTTGTCATTTTCTTTTGCTTGCAATGGTTAATAGTGTCGCTAGTTATGACATAAAGTACACATTCGCCCATCTTATCAAGCATTGATTCGTACCACATGTTTGATTCAGTTACGTTTTTCAAATCTAATTAGATCTTAAGTATATTTGTGTGGTCATTTGTAATAATCAGTTGATAAACTAGCTACGTACTATTTCACTTAATTTTATCTAATAGAGTGTCATGTTCGGATTTTATTTTCAGGTGTTCAAATAATGAATAAAAATAAGCATAATTCAAAGTTTAAAGTTGTGTCATATAATTGATTTATAAGTGTTACGAATCACAAAAATATGATCTATCTTTATTCTCTTTAATAGAAAAGGAACACATTCGATATTGATTGAAACGACGTAGTTGCTAACTTTAACTTTAAACTTCATTGCATATATTTCAAGTCATAAAATCAATGTTTATCTCAAGTAGGCTATTTTTCTTGTTAAATTCATTGATCTAAGAAAACCCCAATAAGAAAAAAAGAAAAAAAACATTCCTTCTTGTTGGTGCATATGGAAGAGGATAACCACAAGAATAATTTATTCAAACATTCTTCAAAAAAAAAAAAAAGTAAGAGTTTTTATTCCCAAAGCTTCCTTTTGAGATCACTAAAAACACACTCACTTTCACATATTCCTTATCAACTTGCTCTTCTAAGCTTCTTAGTTCATGGCAAGCATTTACTAGTTTAAAATTTTGTGATATATTCTTTACCTCATTTGGTGAGTTAGATTTAATATTAAAATTTTAATTTCATAGGGTTCAACTTTAAACTTGAATAAATAATTAAATTAATACTTTTTTTTTAAGGAAAGAAAACCAATTTAAAAAGGTAATTGCATAAAACCCACAGAATCAAATGGTAAAAGGAAAATCAAAATCTAGCAAAAATGAATGTTCAATCTAGCAACAAAGAATTTTGCTAGACAAAAAAAAAATGTGAAACTCTTAACCCAAAGAGTAACTCAAGTTATAAACAAATATTAATTCTCCACTCCACCATGACTACGCCTTCAAAGCTCTACCAATCACAACTCAGAACATGGCTTTGATACCACTGTTAGGGACAATGACCCTCTGCATAGGTATGATATTATCTACTTTTGACATAAGTACTCCTGACTTTGCTTTTGGATTCAAACAAAAAGTCTCGTATGAATGAAGATAATGTCTCTCACTTATATACATTTTCTCTTTATCTAGCTTGTGAGACTTTGGTCGCACTTTCAACACTTTGGAAGCTTGCATATAACTCAAGTTTAGAAGTCGAGCCTATATTAAACAAGTGAATTTATATCTCTAGATATGGGATCGCTAATCTACTCAGTTATAAAACACATATTTTACACTATATATTAACTTCTAGAAGTTATACAATACAAACTCAAATTTCTATAATATCTTTCTTGGAAAATTCAAACACCCAAATGAAAATTGCGAGCTAAACGTCATAAACATTAAAATTTGGTTCATCGAACTTCATAAAGGTTAAAACATGATTAAAAATCGAAATAGAAACCAAATTTAGAGGATGAACAAGGGCAAAGAGAAAGTCGAAACTTTGTAAAGAGAATCATATTCTTTTCTTTCTTTTACCTCTGTTTTTTTAGGTCTCTTACTTTAATACATATTCTGTTCTTCCTTGTCCCTACCCTTAACGCACAGTCTTCAAGCTTCCACTTTCCTTCACAAACAACCACAAGTTTTCATAGAATCAAAACCCATCTCTTCCTCCTCCATTTTCACTATTTAAACCCTTCAAATTCATCTGGGTCCATCTTCAATTTCAGAGCCAATCTTCCTCTGTTTCAACGAAGAAAAAACAGAGCAACCCAAGTTTCAAATTTCAATACTAATCTCTCTCTGTTTTCAATAACAAAACACAGAGCAACCCCATTTTCAAAATTGTCCAGAAGGGGCCCAAAAAAATGCCGATGAACCCGAATCTCCTGGACCTGCAGTACAACGTCTCGAAGAAAAAGTTCCTCCGGGAGCCGTCCCGGCTGTTCTCCTTCAAGGATCGGCAGAGTTCGGGGCTCCGGCGGGCGCTGCAGCCGAGCTCGGAGGAGATAAAGCAGATCTTCAACAAGTTCGACACGAACAGAGACGGGAGGATCTCAAAGCAGGAGTACAAGGGAATTCTGAAGGCGCTGGGGAGAGGGAACTCAATGGAAGAGGTGCAGAAGATTTTCAGAGTGGTGGACGCCGACGGAGATGGGTATATAAACTTCAACGAGTTCATGGAGGCTCACCGGAGCGGCGGCGGAGTTCAGGCGAGAGAGGTGGAATTTGCTTTCAAGACGTTCGATTTGAATGGGGATCGGAAGATTAGTGCAGAGGAAGTGATGAGAGTGTTAAGGGGATTGGGGGAAAAGTGTAGCATTGAGGATTGCCGGCGGATGGTGAGGGCGGTCGACAGCGACGGCGACGGCATGGTGGACATTGATGAGTTCATGACCATGATGACTCGCTCTGCAAAGTAACCGAGTTTGAACTTTGCAATTACAGCTACTTTCGTTCCATCATAAATATAATTATTAAATATTTTAGGGCTTTATTGATATATTTATAGATGGGAGGGTGTATTGGAAAGAATCGATGAATGTTCCCAATCCAATACATTGTATGAATATTAATGAGATGTGAAAAAGATATTTAATTTAAGCCTAACTCAATTAGTGATTAGAGATCTAATTTTCATACTCTGTGTATTTTGTTGAACTAAGAAAAAATAAAATAGGAAAAATATCTATATAAACATCTATAATATATATTAAAAAATAAATAATGGTTGATTAATTTTTATAAATTTGAGGTATTGATATTCTTTTGTTAACATTGACATTTTAATTCTTACTTTTTAATCCATTTTTCATAAACAATGATGAAAATGGTATTTCATAATTTAAAAATAATGATGGATAGTATTAGCAAGAAGGGACAAAAATATATGTTTGTATTTTCTCTATTTGGTGCTTAAAGTTTGCAAAGTTATTTATCACATTAGGATTGACTAACGTGTTTATTTAACATATAAAAAAGTGAAGACATTAACGTAGGTTCCAATTTGCTCTAAGTTTATGAAGCAAAGTGCAAACTTGATTGTGATGAAGAAATTGATAGGCATAAAAGTAGTCGTGCAAAAAAGACATTTAGAGAATATTTTCCTACGTCTAGAGTTGGAAAGCTTAAATTTGTACTTGGATTCCACAAAATAATAGATTACAAAAACTTGAACTTAGTTTGTGAAAACTAGTATATAGAATAATAATTGAGTTTCATAAATATGGTTTTATATAGTCAATTCAATTGAACTAGTCAAACTGTCAACCTGAATATAATTCAACTGATTTAGACATTACATCGTTGACCTAAAGATCAAAAGTTCAAATCTCCAACTCCACGTGTTATTGAACTCAATGTATGTGTGTGTGTGGAGGAAGAATCAGAAAAGAGAAAGGTATTGCAACTAATAAATAGTTGGTCGTTTATAAATTCAGTTGACAACTTGTTAGTCTTGCCACACTACACGACATGAGTGGCGGTAAAGTTGAAGCAAACACGGTCGACGTTCAATCGACTTCATAAGTGATTAAACATACCAAACCATATGGAAATAATCAAAAAATGAGAGAAGGGTCTCGTCCAAGTGGCTCCCGCAAGGCAACTACTTCAAATTCAAACAAAGAACGTCCTTTGAAGGTTATATACATACATACATATATATATATATATATATATATAGATATATATATATATATAACGAGACAAGTTCACAAAACGTGCTAAGTTTGAAGGTTAATGGTCGCATGAATTTTCTTTTACTTCATCTTTTTATTTTCCTTTTCTTTTTCTTAAATTTATTCCAAAACAAAGCTAACTCAGGGTATCCAACTCCAATGGAGATGATAAATTGATCTTCATTCTTTATTCCAACAGTTGAAAGCAAAGTCTAACGCCTCTAGGAGGAGATCCTATCGTAAGATTTTTTTTTGTTAAATTACAAGTTTAGTCCCTGAACTTTGAGTTTCGTGTCTATTTAGTTCCTGAACTTTAAAAAGTATCAAATAGGTACCTGAACTTCGAAATGTATCTAATAAGTCCTCAAATTTAAAATTTTGTGTCTAATAGGTCCCTAAATTTTCAATTTGGTGTCTAATAGATCCTTGGCCTAGTTGACATTTTTTAAAATTCATGAACTTACTAAGCACAAAATTGAAAACTTGAGCTTTTATTAGACAAAAAAATTTAATTTTATATCTAATAGATCAGTTAATTTTAAAAAATTGTGAATATGTTAGAGTCCTATTAGATACAAAATTGAAAGTTCAAAGACAATTAGACATTTCTAAAGTTGAGGGACTTAATAGATACAAAATTGAATATTCAGGGACCTATTTGACACTTTATAAAGTTCAGAGACCAAATAGACATAAACCTCAAAATTTAGGAACTAAACTTGTAATTTAACTTTTTTTTATTACAAAAATGTCAATAAGACCCAAGGCATTGAATCCCATCCTATTTTCAATTTTCAAAAATAGAATAACTCATTTTAGAGAAATCATTTTTAGATAATAATTTTGTAAACAAGTCAAAGTTCACTGAAAAAAGGGAGTCAAAGTTCACTGTTTGGCATTGTTATTCGATGCTCTAATATTATTTTCCAACGAGTCAAGCACAAGCTCACATCATACCACCATTCGTTAGCACTAACGATATTCTTCAAAAGAACTAAAAAGTTCGTCACATTGATAAAAATTTTAAGCTTCAAGAATCAAATCAACATCAAGATTTTACGTCCACAAATTAAATATTCTGAATGACTTTTTATAAACAAACCAATCAAAGCCATGTTGAGCTCATGATTCTTGTTCATTAGGTCAAATGTTCAAATCTCCCTCTCTACATATTGAACTAAAAGAAAATCCAAAATAAAAGAACTCAGAAAAGTTGTTTTTAGACCATAATTTTGTAAACAAGTCAAAGTTCATTCTTCGGCATTGTCATTAGATGCTCTAACATTATTTTTCAACATATCAATCAAGCATAAGATCTCACCACACAACCATTCATTTTCCAAAACAATTGAGCACTAACAATATTCTTAAAAAACCGAAAAGTTTGAGACATTGATGAAATTTTAAAGCTTCAAGAATCAAATCTGACACCAAGATTTTATATGTTACAAATGTGCCTACGATTCAAGATTAAAAGAACAATTGGAAGCATGGAAATCACTTAAAGTAATTAAAAGAAATAGAGAAATTAACTATTCTCAACAGTCCCATTATACTTTCTATAGTAAAATCAAATAAACGGATTGGGGGATGAGATTTAAACTTATAATTTAAGAATAGATACAGGTTTGCAGTAAATGACCAGGAAAAACTTCCCTTTCAAGTATAAACTCTTACAGTAGACTGGTAGAAGTTCAATGCACCAACAAAATGCAAATTTTTTTGTAGGGGAGAGCGTCCAGTTATACAATCCCTACTTAGTGGAAGAAGAGAATCACAGAGGATGTGACCTGTAATGTTTATAAAATGCAACAGAATGCACTGTTCATGCTCTTTAGAACTGTAATAAAGTAAAGAGAATCAGAAATGGATCCTAAAAAAGGAGTTGTATGCAAGCTTTGTAGGATATATCAATTAGACAGAAGGGATGGATGAAAGAAACTACCATGCATACAAACAAATCCAAAGCATGTCTCTCTTAAAATGTTTAATAAGAAGTTGCCACATTTGGAACCAGGAAAACTTTAACAAAGAATTCAAGGTATGCCACTGGGATGTTTTCTTTTGCTAAAAGTTTTAAAGTCATCTTTCAGGGAGAAGAAAACTAGCACTTTCCAATTCAGTTCAACAAGGAACAGTAGGAAAAGAAGAAAAAAAATATGATGATAAAACGAATGATTAAATATCAGGATAAGCAGACCGTACATTATAAATCAATGGCTAGCTCATCTCCAATAGGTACCTTGTTCCTGGGTTCGCATAAGGATTTTGATGGTTTAACACTTTACATCGTGCTGCTATTGGGATGATAAACTCATCAGGTACATGTTGTGGGGTGTTGTAGAATGATGGGTTTACCAGTAATCCCCACAAGAACATTTACCATCCTTAAAATGATGGAACCGTTTGTTGTCCCTTACAATTAGCTCTCTCCCAACAATCCTAGACATGATTTTGATGGCGTTGTGACAGTCACCACAGATCCGTAAGTTCTTAATGATCCTAAGAGGTGTTCGTGCCGGAGTACTGATCAAGCCGTATGCGATTGCCAATCGTTCGCTATGATACAGCAATGCCTGCTCTTTGGCCTCCTGATCGATATCGTGAAGAACATATCTAGTATCGGGAACATACCCTTGTTCTTTCATTGCCTTCAAAGCCTTCAACTTCTCATCGTCTTTGTAGAGAGTTGGATTTCTGAACTCACCAATCCTGTTCTTCCCATCAAGCATGCTAATTGCAGACCACTTTTTGGGAGGCGGTGTTGGTATCTTATTAGAGGCAGCTTTCGTTGGGTCTAGATCAACAATTAGCTCCTCTGCATAGTCCTCAAGATCAACATCTCCATGAATTCTAGCATAGTTTTTCAAAGTCTCCCATACCTCGACTGTCGGCTCCATAGGCAGTTTTTCAACATACTCAAAAGCTTCGTTTATATGTCCAGGTTCTCCAAGGACACCTAAAAGCCCCAAATAATGATCCATGTCTGGGGAGATATGATAATCATTTTTCATTGACTCAAAGTGCATAAATCCTTCTTCTACAGCACTCGCACTAGCACAAGCCGACATTACAAAAAGGAAAGTTTGTGAATTGGGTTGCAACCCTAGCTTCTTCATGTTCTCAAATAACTCCAGACCCTCATCACCCAATCCATTATCTGCATATCCTTTTATCATCAAATGCCAAGAATCAATATTCCTATCAGGCATATGGTCGAACACTCTCCGTGCATCACTCATGCTTCCACATTTCCCATACATCTCAAGCACTTTATTATTCAATTGCAGATCGCTTCTACAAGTTGACTGTAAAAAGTAATCATGAACTAGTTTAGCATTGTCAAATGACTTCGATTTCCCACATAGTTCAAACAACACACGGAAACAATCAGCATCAGCTTTAACACCTTCTTTCAACAACTCAACAGCTTCTTTAATCTTCCCCTCTCCACAAAAGCGCCGCAATTCATCAATAGGAGATACAAGGGAATTTGGTGCTTGATTTTGAGCACCATGCCCTTGAATCCCAGCCTGATTATTCAACTGATTAGAATTCTCTACTTGTGGGTTCCGCTGCCCAGGCCTTCCAAATTGTGGGTATCCCTGATTTTGATTGTTCCATTGATCGGGGCCTCTTTGTTGCTGATAATTGAAATTATTACTGTTCGGCTGCGGAGGATTTTGATACTGCGGGTAGCTCTGGTTCGGAGGATTCCACGAATTAGGGTTACCGGTTTGAGAATAGCCCTGACCCTGCTGGGAAAATCCAGGATTCGGGTGAGAGCTCTGGCTCTGACTCCGATAATTCATTTGATTATTAGGGCTTCCCTGTTGAACATAGTCTCGATTCTGAAACTCAGAGAACGACTGGTTATTAAAATTTCCACTCGGAGGATGAACCTGGCTCGGCGAGCCCCACTGGCCCTGAGGATATCGAGGATCGGATGAAGAATGTTGTTGCGGCGGAGGGAAATTTGAGAAATCATTAGGGATTGCCGAGGTGCTTAGGGCTTTGATTAGAGTCTCTGTCTGGTTTCCACAAGAGAAGGTGAAACGATAAGGGAGAGGAGACCGTACCTTGAAGAAGGAGGAGATAAGAACGGGGGTTCGAACACGCCGGACCGCCATGAGAGACGCCATTTCTGATCGGAAAAAAGGCCTAAACCCTAAGGAAAGGCTTAGAGAAACCTTAGCTATTACTGCAAGCGAGCTGAAGACGAAATACTAGACGACTTTCTTTCAGAAACTTACATTGGGCTCAGACGTGGGCTTTGACCTGGGCCCAATTTTGAAAGAGGCCCAATATTTAAATAAATACGTTTGGCAAATTATTACAAATAAGTAATTATATGTATTTCATATTGGGACAACTAGAAAAATAGTTGAGACTGAAAAATAACAAAAATAGTTTCCATTTGAAAAAATGCCTAAATCTTTTTTTTACATTATTTATATTACGATTTTATAATTATGTTGTGACTAACATACCCTAGCTACATTTTCTACTCCAACTAACTAAATAAAAACTTAAAAAAAAAGTAAGATTATGAGGAGAGAGAAAGAAATTATAGTTAGAGATCCATTTTTCCCAGAAAGTTAATTTTTTCCCGCTGGCTAAACGGGGATGGGAATACATTTCTCGTCCCCAACCCGACCCATACTCGTCCTAATTTATTTATTTATTTTTAAATATATGTATATATATATATATATATAATTTGTATATATCTAATAAACCATAATTCTAAATTTGTATTAAATATCATTTTATTTTCCTAAGAAAATTGAAAAAAATGTCTCTTAGCTAGAAACTTCTAAGGAAGAATTAACCATTTAAATACAATTTTTTTTAAAAAGTAGTTAATAAATTTTAGAAAAATAAAATTATAAACGAAAAATTATAAACTTCTAAGGAACCCAATCCCCGCGAATTTCTCAAGGGAATCCCCACCCCATTTCCCGCCAAATTAAATGGAGAATTTCACGGGGATGGGGACGAGAAAGTCATTCTCCAATCTCGCCCCGCCTCGTGGACATCTCTATAATTAACAAAATATAAAAATAACATGATTCTAAAGGGGAGAGAAATTGTAGTTAACAAAATATAACAAACTCAAATCAAATCTAAACTATTAAGTTAACATTATTTAAAAAAAGAAAAAAATACATAAGTTATATAGATGAACACATTTAAATGACGAGTTATATTATAGTATATATTAACTCATACATCTATATTGATTTAATGAAATTGAAATATATGTAATTACCATTAAGCATGCAAAAATTAAATTGAATATAAAAATTGATACCTCATACACATAGTTAATCGAGGTAAAAATGTCATCATTTGGACCATTAGGTATTTTTTCTTATGTACTAGTTCCTCTCGACGACCCATGGTATACACAAGAACTATCTTGTTGGTATTTCCTCTTGATTACCGATTCATTTAGACTTGCCTCGTCTATGTTTATATTAGCATCTACAACGTAAATGTCAATCTATCTATTGTTTCTGCTTTCAAGAATCAAATGTGTTTGATCGATTTTTCATTCCTGCAACATGTTCTTTGGGTGACGATACACGGTATATACAGGGGCTTCTCTTGTTGGTATTTCCTTTTACTTACTAATTTTAGGTTTGCCCTATCTCTGTGTATATTAGTATCTGCAATGCAAATGTCAATCTTGAGTTATATATTTCTGTCTATTGTTTATATTTTCGAAAATCGAATGTGTTTGATCGATTTCTTCATTATTACAACTCTTTTTTTGGGTTTCATTTTCCTTCCATTTACCCAAGCACAATGTGGATGTTGCATCCCACGAAATTAAAGAAACGACAAAAAATACTCTTCATCTTCCCTGACAACTCATTTCATTTGAAACTCTCTTATCCATTGATTCATCTCCCCTTAGCCTCTAGTGATAGAAACTAGTAGAGTAAGAGTCGTCAACCAATCACCTTCTCGATGTACATATTTCTATCATCATTGTTTCTCTTTCCATAAATCAAATGATTCCATAGCTTTTCTCTTCATTTTTTATCTTTTGTTTACTTTGACACAGTTGCATATTTTCTATTTGTAAATGTTGCATCTTGAAAAATTTAAGAGGAAAAAAAAAATAAAAGGTTGAACAACTAAATAAAAATATTTAAAAAATAGAGAAATTTTAAAATACATAAATTTAGGAGGCAAGTTAGCTATGGTGAGAGACACCAGAGGATATTTTTAAAATAAAATTTAAAAAAAAAATCTATTTCGTAAGAGTTGACTATGAATGCCAATGGTATAAATGGAACAAAAAGTATTCACTTTGTCCCGTTAAAATCATAGTAGTCATAATCACAAATATAAAACATTTTTATCTTTTTTTTTTTTCATTATTGGTATTCATTTGTAGACATTAGTTTCCCTTTCATATTTTCAAGCTCAAATTACTTCTATTTTAGAGTGTGACGTTTGGTTCAAGGTTTCTTATATACTTAGAATGACGGATGCTTGGAAATAAGACGCCTGAAAAATAATATTGTTGAAAATTATTGATTGTTATATTTGGTTGTATACTTAAAATGTTAATTTTTATAATAATAAATGATTTTTTTTAATCTTTTTATGAAGTTGATTTTATAAATTTTATATAATTATGATACATATTAATGAACTTTTCAATTAATAGAGGTAAATTAATTGAATAAATAATTTTAAAAAGTTATAATTTTTATACTGAATTATTTCAATTAATTAAGTATATTAAACAAATTACTAAGTCCCCATTTGATAACCATTTGGTTTTTGGTTTTTAGTTTTTGAAATTTAAGCCTAAAAATACTACTTCTACCAATGAGTTTATATGTTTTCTTATCTACCTTGTACCTATGTTTTCAACAACCAATCTAACTTTTGAAAACTAAAAAAAAGTAGTTTTCAAAAACTTGATTTTTGTTTTTAGAATTTGGCTAAAAATGCAAGTGATTCCTTATTGGAGATGATCTCTATTATAGAGAAATTAAGTGAAAATAAGCTTAATTTTCAAAAACCAAAAACCAAAAACAAAATAATTATCAAACGAGATCTTAACTTATTGTATTTCAAAATTAAGCATTTCAAGCGATCCAACCCCAAAATCAAAGGCCAGATGCCTCCTAAGTAGGATTCAATAGAGCTTAAGTCACATTTCAGTTTCAAGACTTCTAAATTTGTTCCATTTTAGTTCTAGATCTTCAAAAAGTTTATTTTAGATCTAACTTTTAAAAATTAACAGTCCTTTAACTTTCACAATGTCTATTTTAATCCATCAATTTAAGAAAACAAGAACTCAAAAAAAAAACAAGAAAATAACTATTTTGGTCTTTATTATATTATTTTTCCACCTAGAATTCCTTTACCTAATACTCCATTCTAACCCGTATGGTTTATATACATGCTTGCATTAACACATTAATACACATGCTCAAAACTACATTATTTATTCGTTAAAATCAAAATGTAAAGGACAAAAATGATTACTTTTTTAAAGTCAAAATCTAAAATAGACATTTTAAAAGTTTATGACCCAAAATAAACAAGTTATATATATTTTTCAATATTTTGAAAGGTCATCCATGTTACCAACAAGTTCATTAGTTTTTTTTTTCTTTTTCATTTTTTTTTAAGGTTAGAATATTGTTTTTAGGGATCTAAGCTCTTGACAAATCTGAACTATATATGCAAGTTTCCCCCAAATCTCTCCTATTGCACCTTCTCCCTAACAAGCTCATAAACATTTATAATGAATGGTAGGGCCTGTTTGGAATGATTTTCAAGCGTTGTTTTTAAACACTTGAAAAGTCATTCTAAACGAGTAATAAGAGGGATGAAAAGAAATAAGGCTCTTTTTCTTCGGCTAACCTGAAATTTTTTTAGCATGATTTCCAGAAACTCTGAGCCATCCAAAACTCAACAGAGAGAGAGAGATGTTGCTCCAGATCATTTCATTAACATAACCTGATGTTACAATTACAACAGTCCAGAGAGAGCTAAGACTGACAAAATATCCTGAAAGCTCCCCTTTTTTTGTCATAATGCCTTGGGATACTTCTAATAAACCATGTGGCAAAGCCAAAGTTTAAGTTACTTCTTCCCTGCCAGAAAAAGAAACAAATTACCAGTGAATATGAGAAATGAAAATTGAAAGCCAATTAATTATAAACTCATCCATTACCATTACCATTTAAAAACATGTGAGATGGTTAATGAATCTTATGATACAGAAATAATATAAGATCTATACAAAAATAAAACCTTTACTAGCTGATCTAGTAGTTCTCTTGCCACTCTGTTCCAATTGAGGGACATTGGAATTCTCGCCTTTATCTGCTTTGTCTGCTTTATCTTCAGAGTTATTTGCCCTGCTTTTATGCCCTGATGATCTGGTATTTCTTTTGCCACTTTTTTCCAATTGCTTGTCATCGGAATCCTCATTGGTATCTTCTTTGTCTTCCAAATTGTATGCCCTGATGATATATACCTATGAATGCAAGGCTAAGATCAATAGTAAAGATATTTATTACTCAAATTTCAGAGAGATTCGAGCAGGGAAGTTCACAACTTAAAAGGGGAAGAATTTTTTTCTGTCATTTCTGTGAGATTCCAAGATTTAGAACTTCATATTTTTCTCAATCTAAAGCCTGCGCTTGACAAATGAATAGCGAAATCGGTGAAATGAAGAGAGAGGAGAATCACATTAGGAAGAAAAAAATGAATGAACAATATCGAAATGCTCAAGAATCTTCACAAACAGTTTTG
This sequence comes from Trichosanthes cucumerina, assembly GCA_036507285.1. Classification (NCBI taxonomy): domain Eukaryota; kingdom Viridiplantae; phylum Streptophyta; class Magnoliopsida; order Cucurbitales; family Cucurbitaceae; genus Trichosanthes; species Trichosanthes cucumerina. The sequence continues at coordinate 10,267,104 of CM071836.1, read as the reverse complement.
AATATCCCATCCTGCCACCCCACACTACCAAAATGTACTTTCCCTTGTCTTTAGCCTTAAGGTGCTTCTCATGGCAACAGAGAGTTTTAATCAGTCTAATACTGTTCAAGTCTTGTATTTAACTCTCTTAGATATGAATTATATTTCATGTGACATACAATACAACCATGCCCTAAACCTCAAATAAGAAGTGCTAGATTAAATGTGCATAGACCCATAAAACTCGAATCATAAGAAGATGCTTGGCCAATGCAGAACATTTCAATCAGACAATGAATTTATTTTCCATATAATCACCTTAAATTCAGTTTGCTTGGTTAAGTGAAACACCAAAGCATCCCCATCTACTAACTGGTGATCAATGGAAAACCCTCTCCAACCACCACTAAGACCTGTTTTCTCGGCAAGGTATTTTGCTTGGAATTCATTTTCATCCTCGTCCACCAAAGTAACCATTTCATCCTCATGGGGAAGGTGATTCTTGCAAAATTGAACTGGAAGACCCTATAAGAAACTTCTTAAGACAACATCAGTGCACTGAGCGCCTAATATACTTTGTCAAAATTATAAGCTTTAAATAACCAATCAAAGCTCACAAATTCAGTAAAATGATCTACTATAAGAAAAGCACTTTGATAAGAAATATCATGAACTGACCAGCCAAAATCCTCCGGTGACATGTGACTGAAGCATGGGCTTCACAAAACTTGGGTACCTAGATTCCAGGCTAGATTGAATGTCTCGTGCTCTGTCAATAGCATATTGCCTTTCTTCATGTGAAGCATAAACCCGATTCAACAAATCCCTCCGTTGATAGGTCCTATTAGTTCAATTATTATCGCTTTTTTTAAGTGAGGACACTAAATACTCTTAAGTCAAAGTAATTTGAAACTGGATTTTCTTGCATACCTTCTAACACCTGGAAGTGGTTCAATGGGCACCTGCAAAGGCCAATAAGATCTGAGCATTAAGCTCCATAGTAAAAGCCCACCAAGAAAGAAAAACGACAATCCACAATCGTTAACGTCAAAAATTAATCTAAATGCTTAAATAAGAAACTGACCAACGATTAAACAACACTTTTCTTCGCTGTATAAGCTTAAATAAACGTGTCATTTCAGTAAGAACAGAATAAATATATCATACTCAAAATGGCCACTGTTCAATGACTAAAGCATTCCTTCTCCTTATGAACATTTCCAATCAAAAAATGGCGTCTAATTCAAAACGAAGAGCTCAAAGCCTACCTCCTTATAGTTCGGAGGGGGCTTATCCGCAAAACGGCTGGACCTTCTCACACTGAAGGACGAGATAGCAAGTGGCTGGCGAGGACGCTTTAGCTGTTTCGTCTTCCAGAACCCAAAGAGGATAGAGAGAGAGAAAGATCAAGCTTTAAATCCATTATCATGGTGGAAGACATAGGATTATGAAGTATTTTGACGTACCGGAGAGGATTTAGGGCTGGAAGATTTCAGAGCATCGGCGAGCTTGTTGAGATTAAGCTCTTCCATCCTCTTCTTATTCTCCTCCAACCTCTGGCGTCGGCATTCCTCGTAAGTCAGGTTCGATTCCACCATTTTCCCGGAATCCAAACAGCTGCAAAAGAACCTTCTTCAATCCCTCAAATCGGCAAAGAGAGGAAAAAGAGCAAGAAAGTGAAACAAGAATCTGACCGTTGAAGAACTCCTTCGTTGAACTGAAGCTTGTTTCCTTCGATTTTATGGCGATGGGCCCTTGAGAGAGATTTTCGAGCGCCAATTCAGAGAGCTCTGGACTTTGATTTGAATTCAAACCAAGCTGGTTCCGGCAGCAATATGGTCAGTGAACAGAGGAGATGAAGAAGTGGAATGGGCCTGGTCTCAATGGGCTCTGCAGATTGCTATGGTAAGCCCATTTTCTACCCAAGGCCTTTTGGGCTTATTTGGAAAGGAATCTAAATTAATTCAATTTACAAATTTATTTGATCGAAAATCTATAGTCTTAAAAAAAAAAATCTAAATCCAATGTCACAATCAGGAGAGATTTATGAATACGTGTATAGGGTGTATTCAATATGTTCGAGCTTTATCCCAAGTAATAGATATGATGCCTTGAAACATATGTAAAGCTAAGCAAATAGCTTCGACTTTAAAAACATAAAATTGTGTTGATTGTAAGAGATGTGAATTTGTGTGTACAACGGATTTAGTGTTTGCGATTTATTAAGCTAAGGGTGAGGTTGATAATTTTTTTTTACATTTCCTCCTCCCGCCCTAAAACCCATGTGTTATATACTTTCCCCAAATAAAGAATTTTGAATACTAGAAGATAAGCACCTAAACCTAACAAAATTAAGTACGTAAGTATTCAAAATGGTGGTTATTTTGTTTCTATCTTTTCATAGATGATCAAAGAATGGAAAAACCATTGTCTTTCATGATTTATTTTCACGTGGTTATAATATATTAGATTATATGGGGTTCCATCTCAAAATCAATTGGTAATGAGAGAAGTAACTCATATATCATATATATTATGAGATATTAGATTATATAGGGTTTTATCTCAAAACCAATTGTCAATGAGAGGAGTAACTCATATATCATATATATTGTGAGGTTTCTCTAAACTTTTCTAATGTGGGATCCTCAACATAGTATAGGTACTTTTTTCTATATTATATATGGTACTCGCTAATATTTAAGGAGAGAATCACGTTGGCTTTAAAGCAGTTGCATGGTATTAGCAAGTTAAAATTAGTTTTTTTTTTTTTAATTATCATAGGGCAAGGTTATTTGAACTTTTTTCTTCTCTTTGAGAAAGTGAGGGCGTTATTTGTGAAATAAATTATATATATACCTAAGTTTCTTTAAATCTAAAGATTAAGGTCATGTGTAGATAACCATTTGGTTTTTAGTTTTTAGTTTTTGAAAAGTATGTCATTTTTCCATAATTTATTTTCATTTTCTCTTCCATGGTTTTCATATTTCTTGAGGTATAATTTAAGTTTCTAGCTAAATTTTAAAAACAAACACAAATTTTTGAAAACTACTTTTTTTTTTAATTTAATATTCAAACTTACTTAGGGTATGTTTGAGAGTGATTTTAGAGTGACCAAAATCACTTTTGACATGTCTAAAATCACTTTTCTACCAAAAGTGTGATGTTTGACAATATTAAGTAGGGGAATTATAATGGGTAGCAAGAAATATTAGGGTATTTGAAAATTTAGCTATGATTTTTGGAGATTTGTAAATATAGCAAAATGTTTTTAAACTGATTTTCATTTTTTTATTATTTCAATCTTACCTTTATCAGTGTATCAATGGTATATTAGTAGTATATCTGATATACTTTATATTTAGTATATCAATAGTATATCAGTAATACATTTGGTATATCAATCAACTGATACATACCTAAAGTGAAGTATATTAGTAGTATATTACTTACTATTGATACACTTATATTTAGATATACTAGTTAAATGATATAATCTATATGAAGTATATCAGTAAAAATAAGGATATTTTGTATATTTTGGTATATCAATGATATACCTAACACTAAGTATATCAGTGATATACTTAATTCAGTAATATGATTGATCATTTTAAGTGATGAATACTATATCATTTATTACTGATATAGTGTATCGAAAAAAATAAGTGTATCAACAAAAATGTAGTGACAAAAAACGATTAAATAAAGTGGAAAACTAAAATAAGGTATATTAATAGTATATATCACTCATATATTTTATATTACGATATCTCTTTCCATTCTTAATATATTGAGTAAAATATATCAGTAATATATCATTGATATCTTTAATATTATAATATTTGATAGACTGAGTATCAACCACTATTATACTCTTGATATAATTCATATTAGCTATTTCTAATATGTTATTGATATACTAAATATTAGAGTTTTTATTCAATTGATTTACATAAATAAGGTATATCAGTAGTAAATTGTTCATATACATTATATTAGATATATGTAATATACCGAGCTTGAATCATTATTATATTATTGATATATATTTGCATTAACTATTTTTGATATACCATTGATATATTAAATATTAGAACTTCCATTTCATTGATAAACTAAATAAAGTATATCAATAGTATATCACTATTATATATTAGGTATATCGAGTATATCCATAGTATATCAATGATAAACCGTCAATGTACTTGATATTACAAAGATGCGGGGTTATACAATAAGGATATTATGGACTTTTTGCGAATTTATAATGGGTTGGGCCAAAATTTTTGCTATGCTTGCAAAATAAGAAAATACAAGACACGCTTGCAATTATCCATTTCTTTTTTGCCATTTTTGCACTTGCCCCTATTAAGCAAGTGATTTTGGAAGAATCCGAAATCACGTGAAGTGATTTTTGTCAGGTGGTCGTAGTTTAAAATGACTATTATTTCATTTTAGAAATATTATACTTTTAATGATGGGTAAAGACCGCCATCTTTTGTCAAAATTCATAAATTTCCATAAAAAATGAATTTTCTCAAAATCAACAATTTTCTCTCTCTAACGATTTTATAATATGTATCTTACTTTATTTCTTTTTGTCTTTTTATTCATATTTTTTCACTTTCCTTTCTTTTTAATGGTTTAACTCTCTTTGAATTTTTATTTCTAATTTTTTTGTTCTTCCCTATACTTTTCGTATCTTTTTTTAAAAAAAATTGTATAATGTTTTTTATTTGTTGTTCTAGTCTCTAACTCTTAACTTTTTTCTCATCATTTTAGTTTTTCTTCCTAAAATTTTGATCATCTTGCCTCTTTTTTTTTAATATCTCTATCTTTAAATTTTACTCTTTTTATTAAAATTCTCTATCTGAATTTTTTGTCTCTTTCTTTAAATTTTTTTATCCCTCCAAATATTAGAATAACTTATAACTAAATACTTTTTAAACAGATTAATTATAATTAAATCACTTAACTTAAAGCACTTTATGTTAAAGTCGTCTCAAATATGCCTTTTAAAAATCACTTAATTGTATAAAAATCACTATTAAAAGTGTAGAACCAAACATGAAAATAATTATATGGAAATCACTTTTAATAAATCAATTATAGACAAATCAATTACATTAAAATCAATATTTCTAAAATCATTCCCAAACATGCACTTAGTTTTTAAAAGCATAGGTACAAAATAAATAAGAAATTATAAAAATTCATCGATAGAAGTAGTATTTTTAAATTTAATTTTTAAAAATCAAATAATTATCAAACGAAATTTAAATAAATACAATATTCAAATTTCAAGGGCTAAATTTATAACTATCGTTAAATTAAGTCTTGTTATTTCAATCCAAACATAGATTCTCAGACAAATAAAATGATTGATTTGACAAAAAGATAAGTTTTAGGCTTAAGTTCACAGACCAATTATTTCACAGCCATCTGAATGAATTAATTTTGGAAATTTCTGCCTTTTCTTCCTTGTCCATTTTTCTCTATTGCTACTGGTAAATTAAGCTGGTAACAACTAACATCCTTATCCCTGGTAAATAAAGTTTCATATTATCAAATATTAAAAAAAAAACAAATATATTCTTGAAATTTCACAAATAAATATATTTGTTGTAAGAACTGACTTCAAGCATAAAATATGTTAAAATGTAATTTGTACATCATTGAAAGATTTATATATCTTTTTTTTTTCAAATTTATTTAATATTACACCTATATCCCTTTTAATTTAGAAATTATTATCGTCTTTCAGTTCTTTCTCATTCTTTATAACTTTCTACGGTATTATAATTAGGTTAAAATATCATTTTGGTCTTTGATAATTGTTCCATTTTAGTCCTTGTACGTTTAAATGTCCAATTTTAGTCATACTTTTAATAAAACCCCTATGATAAGTTTGAAGTTAATTTTTATCAAAATTAGTTACAAAATAATAATAATTTTAATACAAAAAAAGACACAATTTGAATGTACTTTCAAAATTTGTAAGAAAAAACTAATGAAGACTATTTTTAAAAAAAAAATTAAAAATAAACTAATAGTATGGATCAATTTTAAGGTTTATTGAAAGTACATGGACTAAAATTGAACATTTGAAAGTATATTGACCAAAATGGAATAATTCTCAAAGTACATGGACCAAAATAGTATTTTAACTGGTAATTATTATACAATCACAATATATAGGATTTATGTATTTTTCATTTCCAAATTATTTTGTAATTTAAAAAAAAATCAATATTACTTTTTATTATCTGAGTTTTTTCAATTATATTATCATCAATGGAGGTTATTATAAATGATCATGAGAATTAAAAAGAAAATGTGTTTTTGATTCTTGAAGTTTGGTCTTAGTATTTATTTGGTTTTCGAGATTTCAAAATAGATATTTTCGTCCCTCAACTTTGAAAAATAGTTTTGAATGGTCATTGGATCCAATGGCGGATCTAGAAATTTAAGTTATGGGAGTTTGAATTTGTATAAAAATGATTTTGAATGTATGAATATTGGTTGTATATAGTCACATTCTATTTTATGGTTTACTGAAATTAAGAAATTGAAGTTTGAAAACATAGAGACTAAAATAAAACAAACCACAAAATACATAAATGAAATTGATATTTTAATTTAATAGTTTATATATGTTTTTATATAATAAGTATAATTAATTTTTTTTATGTAAGTATATGAGAAAAAATTATAAAAAAAATAAGATTTTTTTTGTTTCTTAAGAATTCATAGAATTGTTGTGAAAATAGGATGAAAAATCCGATATAATTTTACTAATATTTAAATACTAATATAATATAATAATAATAATAATATTAATAATAATAATAATATTAATAATAATAATAATGCTTGGAAATTAGAATATATATATATATATATATATATATATATATATATATATATATATATAAAGAGATAGTGGAAAATTATGGAAAAATTGAAGAAGATGAATAGAAAATGAGAAAGTGGAGGAAGAGAATTGGTTTATTATTACCAATGGTGTGTCTTTCATAAACCACCATAAGCCACTCTTTATAGGCTAAATGGCAAGAAGGATGTGAAACAATTGGACACTAAGCATTGGTGAGAAATGGACACATGGAGGACATTATGTCTAAGTATAATTTGCCACATGGCATGGGTGATATAATGGCATGTGGATGGGCATTTATCCTACACATGTTTACAATACTTCCCCTTAAATGCCCATTTATATAATATATGCCTCGTTAAAACCTTACTCGGGAAAAACCTTATGGGATAAAAACCCTAGTGAAGGAAAAAGAGTACATATTTTATACATTTACTCCCCCTCATGATGACATCACTTGAGATCTCTGAGTCTTCGCATCCCAATAGTGTGAACCAATTTCTCAAATGTTGTAGTTGGTAATGCTTTTGTAAATATGTCCGCTAAGTTATCCTTCGAACAAATCTGTTGTACTGAGATCTCGCCATTTTGTTCAAGGTCATGAGTGTAGAAAAGCTTCGGAGAGATATGCTTCGTTCTATCTCCTTTGATATATCCTCCTTTGATTTGAGCTATACATGTCGTGTTGTCTTCGTATAATATTGTTGGAGGATGTTTACTAGAAGACCATCCACATGTCTCACGAATGTGTTGTGTCATCGATCTTAGCCATACATATTCTCGACTTGCCTCGTGAATTACGAGGATTTCAAAGATGATTCGAAGAAGTGGCGTGATGGTCGGGCCACCGATCGCCATGATATAGTTGTTCCTCCACATGTAAATATATAACCTGTCTGAGATCTAGGTTTGTGTGGATCGATAGATAACCGAATCTGCATAACCAACTAGATCAAAACCGGATTTGTTAGAATAAAATAAACTCATATCAATCGTCCTCAAGATATCTGAGTACATGCTTAACTCCGCTCCAATGTCTTTTGTAGGACATGAACCGTATCTAGCTAATAAATTTACTCAAAATGCAATATCCGGTCTTGTGTTATTAGCTAGATACATAAGTGCACCAATTGCACTAAGATATGGTACTTCAGACCAAGTAGTTCTTCATTATCATCTCGAGGTCGAAATATATTTTTCTTTACATCCAAAGAACGAACTTCCATTGGAATGTTCAATGGATGTGTTTTATCCATATAAAATCTTTTAAGATTTTCTCTCAGATAAGTTGATTGATTAACAAATATCCCATCTCGCTAAATGTTCAATTTGCAAACCAAGGCAAAATTTTGTTTTTCCAAGATCTTTCATCTCGAATTCTTTCTTAAGATATTCTATTGTCTTGGATAACTCTTCAGAGTTCCAATTATATTTAAGTCATCAACATATACTGATTATAATAGCAAATCCTCGATCGAGATTTCTTTATAAAAACACACTGGACATATTGGATTATTTTGATATCCTTCTTTCAATGATATTCACTCAAGCGATTATACCACATTCGTCCCGATTGTTTTAATCCATATAATGATCTCTCAGAACTTTATTGAATATAATTCTCGAGAACTTGATTCATATGTTTCGTATTTTAAATCCTTCCGGATTTTCATATAAATGTCATTATCCGTAGATCCATATAAATACGCTGTGACTACATCCATTAGATGCATATCAAGTTTTTCATATACAAAAAGCCAATCAAATATCTTAACGTTATTGCATCCACCACGAGAGAATATGTCTCCTCATAATCTATACTGTGCCTTTGCGAGAATCCTTGTGCAACAAGTCTCGCTTTATATCTTGTGACTTCATTCTTTTCATTTCTTTTCCTTACAAATACCCATTTGTATCCCACAGTTTAACACCTTCCTCGGTGTTAGGACTCATCGGTCCAAAAACCTCATGTTTTGAAAGTGAGTTCAACTCTGCTTGATTGCTTCTTTCCACTTCACCAATCCTTTCTACGCTTACATTCATCGATAGATTTTGGATCAAAATCGCTCTTTCATGAATAATATCGTGAGCAACATTATAAGCAAAAATGTTGTCAACAATGATATCATTTCGGTTCTATCTCTTTCTGTTGTAACATAGTTTATAGAAATTTCATTATTATCCTCAAGCGTTTGATTTTCATCAATACTGTTTTGAGTAGTTGTATCTTGGATTTCTTCAGGAACATCCACACATTTTACGCAGTCTGCTTGACATAAATCCTCATTGTTCATTTTCGGGTTACTCAACATATTGAAATTGTCCATATTTCTTCATTGATAAGAAAAGAAAAAACGATTACAAAAAGTTCTAAATATATATACAAAAACAAGAAAAACATATTATAATTACAAACAATTGACTTAATTATACGCCTTCATACAAAACATCCTCTACTTGTTTGATTGCATCAATTTTCTCTCCAGAGATTCAAAATAATCAGCCACATCAAGATGCACCATATTGGAGGGATCAAACACATCATCTTCTTGAATGGTAAGATTCACCTCCACATTCTTCCTTTTTCCCTTTTCCTTCAGGGAAGCTTGATAGAGATCAACAAGGTGTTTTGACGCACGGCAGTGCACGTGACCAATGCCCAGTCATTCCGCACCGGAAACATTTATGTTCATCACCTTTTGAACTTCTATCTTGTGGAGCTTTTCCTTTATGATCATCAGTTCGTGTGGGGTTCTTAAAATTATAATGCCCACCACGAAAATAGGTATTTCTTCCTCACCGCATGGTCCCGACCTCGACTACGACCACAACCTCGACCACGATTATTGAAATTCACAAAGATTCACTTCAGGGAATGGTGTTGCTCCAGTTTGGTCGAGATTCATGATTTTTCATTAATAGCTCGTTATTTTGTTCAGCCACGAGAAGACATGAAATTAGTTATGAATATTTTTTAAAGCCTTTCTCTCGATATTGCTGCTACATGAGCATATTCGAGACATGAAAAGTGGAGAATGTCTTCTCTAACATATCAACATCAGTAATCCTTTCTCCGCATAATTTTAATTTTGAACTAATTCTGAATAGTGCGGAATTATATTCACTTACTGATTTAAGTCCTGCAACCTCAGGTGCATCCAATCATAACGAGCTTTTGGAAGAATAACTGTTTTTTTATGATCGTACATTTCTTTCAAACCTTGCCATAGAATGTAGGGATCTTTTATTGTAAGATACTCCATTTTCAATCCCTCGTGAAGATGATGGCGAAGGAAGATCATAGCTTTGGCTTTTTCTTGATTTGATGCATCATTTCCTTCTTTAATTGTTTCTCCAAGATTCATGGAATCTAAATGGATCTCAAAGATCGCGAACCCATGACAAATAGTTATTTCCATTAATATCCAGGGCCGCAAATTCTAATTTTGCAAGATTTGTCATAGTAATACCGGAGAACCTACCTTCAGTGGAAAAACCGGCAGAGATTCATGCTGATAACGTGTTGTGAAAATAGGATGAAAAATCCGGTATAATTTTACCAATATTTAAATACTAATATAATAATAATAATAATAATAATAATAATAATAATAATAATGCTTGAAATTAGAATATATATATATATATATATATATATATATATATATATATATATATATATATATATAAAAGAGATAGTGGAAAATTATGGAAAAATTGAAGAAGATGAATAGAAAATGAGAAAGTGGAGGAAGAGAATTGGTTTATTATTACTAATGGTGTGTCTTTCATAAACCACCATAAGCCACTCTTTATAGGCTAAATGGCAAGAAGGATGTGGAACAATTGGACACTAAGCATTGGTGAGAAATGGACACATGGAGGACACTATGTCTAAGTATAATTTGCCACATGGCATGGGTGATATAATGACATGTTGATGGGCATTTATCCTACACATGTTTACAATAAGAATCATATTTTTGTTTTATGTAATTAATTTTTAAATATAATTTTTTTTAAGAATTAAAAGATATTTACATTCATTTATTTATATTTGATAGGAAGAAGAAAAGTATATTTTTAAAAAATAAATAATTTTAACAATAGATTACTACAAAAAGTAGCCGTTGTTTGCACCTCTCCGCTCTCATTAATTATCATTTATTTAATTAGTCTGTCAGTTGTCACCATCACTGTTATTGTGTTATTTTCTTTTTATTTGTTCCAAATTTAAAAATCTAAAACAAATACAAATTTCTCTTTGTTCTAGAACGAAGCTGATGAAAATAAATTCATGTTTTTAATGAGAGAGGAAATAATTTGGGTATTATATCTCAAAGCAATCTCAATGATAATTTATCCATCCCTAATCACTTACTATTTTTTATTTTAATTAGCCTCATTATCATTATCATTATATAAAAAAATATTAAGGCCTAGTTGTTAACATAATGCCACTTTTAATTTATCTATTTTCTACAATAACCTTACATAATTGATATATATTTGTTAGGTAGGATTTGAATCTTATGGATAGCACATCCAACTTACTAAATCAATACACGAGACTAATTAATTAAAGTTACTGTTTATTTATATTTTAAAGTCAAATAGTTCAATAGACTAAATTATCTATAAAAAACCTTGCATTAAACAAATAAGTGAAAAGTTATTTGATATAATTTAATAAGACAAGACCTTAAGTTAGCAATCTCTTTAAAAATGGAAGGTTTAAGATTCTACACTTGTTCAAATTTGTTAGGAGATAATATATAAATATGTACTTATTGGTATTAAAAATTATTTTAATTAAAGTAAAATCCATGCAGATTTATAAGCTTTATATTTATCAAACTATTGTAGAAATAAGAGAAATGAATTGTCTTTTAACATATCATTTGAATTTGAATTGTAATACTATAAAGGTTAAATTACAAGTTTAGTCCCTGAACTTTGAGGTATGTGTCTATTTGGTCCCTAAATTTTGAAAAGTGTCAAATAGGTCCCTGAACTTTCAATTTTGTATCTATTTGGTCCCTAAACTTTGAAATGTGTCTAATAAATCCTCAAATTTTCAATTTTGTATCCAATAAGTCCTTGAACTTTCAATTTTATGTCTAATAGATCCTTGACTTAGTGAACGTTTTTTAAAATTCATGAACTTACTGGGCATAAAATTGAAAACTTAAGCTTCTATTGGACAAAAAAATCAATTTTATATATAATAGATCGCTTAATTTAAAAAAAATTGTGAATATGTTGGGGACCTATTAGAAGTTCAATGACTAATTAGATATTTTCAAAGTTCAGGGATTTATTAGATACAAAATTAAAAGTTCAGGGACCTATTTGACACTTTTTAAAGTTCAGGGACTAAATAGAGACAAACCTTAAAGTTTAGGGACTAAACTTGTAATTTAACCTACTATAAAACAAAGTAATTGGGAAAGTTGAAACAAGAGTATTGGTTGACAACAAAAATGGGTAACATTATTACAAAACCCCAATTTTTTATTTTAATAAAATCATTTGTGCTTTTTAATTCTCTGACTCCAGATTTCCAAACAATTCTCTGTCTTCCTCTCATATTTTATTTTTTATTTGGTGTAAAGTTTGCTTCATTTAATAATGTTGATTATCTTAATCATATTCTAACAAATTGGACAGGTTAATACTATTATTCTTTTTAATCTATATCTATTATGCATTGAATTTATTTATTTATTAATAAATGGAGAAAATACAAATAGAGCGGGTTACAATAGGAAATGTAAAAGGTCCATAGAGTATTTGTACGTCTAATTTTCATCCCTTTATCGGAGGATTCTTTGTCGTATTTTGTGAAATATATGTACTTGAAGAAAATTTCTGATCATTCATCAGACTGTTGTAAAATTTCTGTTGTAAAAACTCTAATTTTAATAAGGTTGACAATGTTTTTCCTAACAAATTGGATAGCCTCCGTGGGATTCACATTATTATTGCTAATTCATCTAAAGTTTATATTAAAAGTGGTGCCACACATCAATATTTCATCCATAATTTTAATGACATAAACTAAATTAAAATATAATTCAAAATTCAAAGAGCATCATGATTTAAATTTTAAGTTTAAAAGATAGACCTAATGTGAAAAAGTTAAAAAATATTGAATTATAATTTAACTTCTTGTCTCTATGTTGCTTTAAAAAATATAATCCTTATTTTTATTTTTCTCGATCTCAATTTAATCTATAACATAAAATTTTATTAGTTCGATATTTGTTGATAATGCATTGTATAATATATACATACACGCATATATATATATATATATATATATATATATATATGAAACATTTTGTCAAACATAATGCTGGCCATTTTTTTCTGTTGGTCCCACTATCATTAATATGATTAATATTTGATATTAGGTGTCTAATGATGAATCATTGGTTAGCAAAAGTTTTACAAATACAGAAAAAATCAAAATTCCTTCATCATTAACTTAAATATTATTTAACTATAATCCTAATAATCAATCAACACTTAATTTGATCCACCATAATTATAGCAGCCAAACTGAACATATCTCAATGGATTAAAACAATATACTTTCAACCACAAAATTAGAGGTTCAAATTTCCCTTAGGACTCCACATATTGTGAACTAAAAAAAATTGTAACGATAACAACTAACTTGAACATATAACTCAACCCGTAAGACATATATTATTGACCAAAAAGTTAGGGTCAAATCCTCACCCCTATACATTGAACTAAAAAAAATTGTTGGACTTTTTAGATACTTTCGAAGTTGAGTGGCCTTTTGGACACAAAATCGAAAGCTCAAGCCTGAAATGTCGAACTTTCTTTTCAGGGGGCAAACTCGCCCACCAAACATGAGCGATGGCAACCGTCTTATCTCGCTCGAGGCAAGCACATCGCAACTTCACAAGCTAGGTCATTGTATCACGAAAAACGAACAACTAAACAACTATAACCAAGTATTGTAAGCAAACTCACTTCTAGAGAGAGTTCGATTCAATTAACATAACATATAATCGAATTAGCATATACATTTTTTAAACGTAGGGACATATTAGCCACAATATTGAAAACTTAAGAACCTAGTATAAACACGTTTTAAAGTTGAAAGACTTATTAAATACAACGTTTGGATTTCAAAAATCAATCCACTCGTAATTTAACAAAACAAATATCATTTCATACCGATAAAGATTCAAAATTAAGATAAAGATGTTATGAATGTGTATGGAATGAACCAATTTTTTTACCAATACATTAAAGTGGGTAATGATATGAAAGAGATAATTAGTTAGTTAGTTTGGTGGAGAGTGTTAATTTTAAGTTAGGTGAAAGAGTAAGAAAAAAGAAAGGTTATAATTTTTTTTTTTAGGAGTGAGAAACATTGGAAGGAAGACCTCCTTCATTAAAAAGCAACATTCTGTCTCCCAATCTCACTTTCTCTCTCCTCTCTCTCTCTCTCTTTTTTTTTTAATTTTATTTTTAGCTATATTTGGAGTTTTTTTTTAAAAAAAATAGAAATATATAAAAATAAAAAAAGGAATATAATTATTAGGGAAAGAAGTTGGGGGCAGCAGATCCAAAGCAAAGGGCGCTGGGAAGACCCCCACACCACTCCACGTGCATGCCTCTTTCCTCCATCATTCCCCCTTCAATCCACACTCCATATTTTTAAACTAATTCCATTTTCCTTTTATAATTTATTTTTTATTTTTTTTTGTTTGGTGTAAAGGTAGAAATATGATATTAAATTTTCATCGACATATCGATATTTCCATATGTCTATGGGTTCAACATCAACACTAGGAGTGAATTGACATTTCCATTATATCGTCCAAAATTGATGAAATATTAAAGAAAATAAAAACAAAATCTAACCTAATATGAATATAATATTATAACAAGTTTTTTTAACTCATTTAAAAAAGTTAGAATGATTATTTTCTAATTTTAATAATTTTTTAAATTTTTTGTTTTTAAAACTTTTCCAAAAATATCTATCAACATCGACATTTTATCGATATTTTCATTGATATTTCCATGAAATTAAGAACTCGATATTTCCATGACATCGACATTTTAAACATTGGGTAGAAATTAGGGAGGGAAATTTGAATATTGAAATGATAATTTTGATAGTGTTTGTTATATTCTAAAGGAATAAAATTCGAAATTTCTATCAAATTTTTAGAATTTTGAAAAAAAAAATTAGACAATGTCAACCCGAAAAATTTGATAATTGTTTGGTTTTTGGTTTGCAGTTTTTAAAAATTAAGTCAATAAATATTATTTTTACCGATGAATTTTCTTATTTTCTTATCTACTTTTACATATATTTTAAAAAATCAAACCAAATTTTGAAAACTAAAAAAAAAAATTTGTATTTTGTTTTTGGAATTTGGCTAAGAACGTCTCATATGTTTCCTTAAGAAATATGAGAATAGAAAAGACGAATACCATTGTAGAGAAGTAGCGAGAAAACAAACACAATTTTAAAAAATTAAATGATTATTGAGGACCTTCATTTTTCTTTTTCTAGAGCGAAAAAAAAGGGCTAAATTCCATAAATGAATGATAAGTGCCAAAATTGGTCTTTAGGTCAAAATGAAAGGGTGGAGGAGATTTTCAAATGAGAAAAATGATCTAACCAATTTGAAAGAATTGAAAGAGTAGTTGTATGCATAAATCTATCAAAATTGACATTAGGAGTAACTTATTACGTCATGTTGATATTCACTAGACTAATACAAGAAATATTTATAAAGAATTAACTAAATGGAAAAATAACCAAATATTAAATTGAAACATAATATTTTGCCTAAGTAAAATATGTAGTTTGGCTTTTATAATATTTTTAAACAAACAAATGTTGGAATTAAATAATATACAATTCGATGTTGCTTGAAAATGTTTAATTATGCTATAAAAAATGCAAGAAAGAAAACTAAAGAATGTTTTAAAAAGATACATAGAAAATTTTCTTTTTAGAAAAAAAAAACATTGAGCCATTTTAAAATATAATTTTATTTCGAGATGTTCTTCAAAAAAGAAAAAGAAAAGCATGTGCTTGTGAATTGTAATTTTCAAGCAAAAAAAAACTTCCAACATATACATAGATCGCCCAATTATAAATTTTAAGAATTTAATAATAATTTGGAAAACAGAAGAAAAAAAAAACTAATCTGAAGACACCCTCCCAGTCTCAACATAAGATTTTTACTTTTTTTTTTCCTTATGAAATGAGTTAAGTTCAAGTGTAACTTGCAAATAATATACAATTAAAGTTGAAGTAAGATTTAAACTAATGTTTGTGTGGGTCAGATAGGTTCCTATTTTGCAATCATTGTCTATATGGTTGAAATAAAATTAATATTTACAACACTAAGATTTAATGACCTTTAACTCATTTACCTAACTAAAATAAAGTAAAAATTAATTTATACCCCTAAGGCTTCGTTTGATTATCATTTAATTTTTTTAGGTTCCATTCGTTTGATTTTTTTGTTTTTAGTTTTTGAAAAGTAAGCCTAAAAAATTATTTCTATCCATAGGTTTCTATGTTTTCTTATCTATATGTTTTCAAAAAGTAAGTTAAGTTTTGAAAATTAAAAAAAAAATAGTTTTAAAGTAGTTTTTTTAAAAAAAAATTTGGCTAGAAACTTAATAAGTACTTTAGGAAAGATGAAAATCATTGTAGAGAATATAAAGAGAAATTGTGGAAAAAAACCAAAAACGAAAAATCAAATGATTATCAAACAATGCCTTAATTTTTTTGTTTTTAAAAATTAAGTTTAGTTTCTCCTAATTTCTCTTCCGGTATTCATCATTCTTAAGAAAACTTTTGAATTCTCAGTTACTTCCAAAAACAACTAGTTTTTTTAGTTTCAAAACCTGGCTTGATTTATAAAAACATAGGTATAAAGTAAATAAACTCATGGGTGGATGTAATGTATAAGTATTGATAGGTTTAATTTTTAAAAATTAGAAAATAAATAGTTATCAAAAGCCTAAATTTTAGGGATTATATCAATAAATATCTAAAACTAATAATTAAATCAATTTAAATTTCAAACTTATGATCATAAGTGTATCAATTTACACCCTCCATTGAATTTCGTTAGAAAAACGTTAACCTACACTATGCAAATTTGATAATTTTTAAATTGAGGGACTAAATTTTTTTTAAGAATACATGAATGAAAATTGATGTAGGGTAAAATTGAAGTCCTAAATTGATTCCCCATAATACTTTTAAGGGTTTAATTGATAGAATTGTTGGTAATTCCGAATTTAAATTGAGACAAATTTTAGTTTAAAGTTTTTAGGGATACAATCTAGTTTAGTGGTATAAATTGGTTTTTGTTAAAAAAAAAAAAAAAAAACTTACAAGTAAAAGAAATGATATGATATCACAGTAGAGAGAGAGAGATTTATTAATAATTGTGAAAGAAAAAAGTGAACAAGTGTGGTTTGGAAACTTGACAAGATAAATGTGTCTTCTTAGTTTGTTTATGATTTGACATGTGTATCACCACAACCCAATTCTGCCAATTTCATTATCCATCCTGTAAAGTAAGCTCCCTTGGTGAATTAAATGGAAAACCAAAAATATACCTGCCAAAATTTGAGCCTCTTAAATCTTATCTTATAGTTTTCACCCAAAAATCTTTTTAATAAAATCATACTACTTTCAAACTAATCTAAGATGTCTGGATATTTAGGGAATCATTGCAAAGTTTTAAGTATTGGGATTCTGAAATAAAATAACCCCTCAATATATGGATAGAGTCATTCCTAGATTTTAAGAAACCAACACTTTTTTTTTTTTAATATCCTTGAGGTTTGAAGGTCGATTATTCTCGCAGGACAATCTCTTAACTCTACTACATTGAGAGCATACTGTATTAAGTTTGACTAGTCTTGGAATCTAAATTCAAAACGTTATTTGAGCTACTATGTTTAAACCCCAATGAGTTTGAACAACAGTATTGTTTTCTGATTCTCATACTTCAAAACACTTCAATATTATTTTCTAATTCCCAAGCTTTCAAACCTCCCAGAACCAACCTCCCAAGACTTTAATTCCAAAATAATACTCCAAACACTCCTTAATTGCTAAGAAAACTCATTTTTCTATGTAGGTAACATTCACCTTTATTGACTACTAAAGCTAACCATTTTCTAAGTTTTCCATTATAGACTATGTATATGGGCTAAAATACCATTTTAAGTCCAAGAATTTTAGGTTTCATCACATTTTGGTCCAAGTACTGTACTTTCAATATAGCTTAAATTGGTCTTTATTGTTAATTTGTCTAAAAAAAAAGTATCTATTAGCATTTTATCTATAAATTAACTTCAATTTCGATTAAAAAAAATCAAAATAACAGTCGAGATCAATTTAAAGCTTTATTGAAAATCCATAAATTGATCATATAAAAATATAGAGACCAAAGTAGAATAAGGGCATGTTTGGAAGTGATTTTGGAGTGACCAAAATCACTTTTAACATGTCTAAAATCACTTTACTACCAAATATGTGATGTTTGGCAATATTAAGCAAATGATTTTGGAAGAATCTGAAATCACTTGAAATGATTTCTGTTCAATCACTTCTGGTCAATCACTTGGGAGGTGATTCCATTTTTGTCAAGTGATTATAATTTAAAATGACTATTATTTCATTTTTGGAAATAGTATACTTTTAAAGACGGGTAAAAACCGTCATCTTTTGTCAAAATTCATAAATTTCTATAAAAATGTGTTTTTTCTCAGAACCAAAATCCCAAACATGAAAATGATTATATGAAAAACATTTTTAATAAATCAATTATAGACAAATCAATTACATTAAAATTAATATTTCTAAAATCATTCCCAAACATGAACTAAAAAACAAAATATAGGGATCAAAGTAGTATTTTAACCTACAATATTTTATAAGAAAAATATTCACTCTCTACACCCTCACTTGTACGTTGTACCACCTTCCTTAACTACTAAAAAAAATATGTAAAGAGTGAAAGTTTTGACTCACTAAATTAATACAGGGGTAAAAATGATATTCTATTAACCCATTTGATATATAAAAAAAAAAAAAAACACTTGAGACAATACCACACATCATTAGAATCATAGAAACTTTTGGGTCATTATGAAATATGAAAAAGAATCAATAGTTATTTATAGAAATTTTGATCCAGTACACAGAAGAGAAATATATGATGATAACACATTTCATCATCTATCTAACTAATCTTAATTGTAACAACACAATTCCACAAATGTGACATTATCACAGGTGACAAAAGAAGTTCCAGTTACTGTAAAAGAGTGAAATTTTTTGGTCCCAAAGATTGGATTTTGTCTCACTTCAAATAGAAAAATTTTTCCACAAGGACAAAGAGATGCTTACCTTTCTCCATTTCTGTTGAAAATATGTAATGGTCCCCAGAAATTGCTTCCTCCTGTTCTTGTTGTTGTTCTTCATGTTCTTCATCTTTTTCCCTCTTCCACGCTAAGAGAATCATATCCTGTTTTTACTCTGAAAGAATATTCCACAAACAGCTTTCAGATCTTAACAGCACATCCCTTCCGTAACACAAAATTCAGAAATATGCAAAAGGAGGAGATTACACGTTTCCCTTTTTCTTTTTTCTTTTTTTTCTTCTTCTTCTTCACAGGAAAAAAAAAAAAATAAGCATTCAAACAAATCAGACTTTTCTTACACAAAACGCAAGCTCAAAAAGTGACAAAAGAACGAACTGTGGATTTAACATGGGCAACATTTGTCGTGAATTAAAAGTGAGAATTACAGAAATCTGTGCTCAATTATGGATGCAAGACAAACCACAGCTTTGAGTTCCTTAAAGAAAATGATAAAAAAAGAGTGGCGGCGGTTGCGGCGGCGGTTTCCTTTCTATGGGTGTGTGTATACTGAAAAGATTTAGTTTCGGAGCTTGTTTTATGGAGTTGAAAGCTGTACAAAAAGAAGAAACGACTAACAGAGTCTTTTCCAAAAGGAAAGAGTTCGGTGTTTATGGAAAATTATGTGACAGAAATCCGAGAAATCCAGATCCCGGCGTGAGTCTTAGCTTGAGGTTAGCTGGTTTTTCATGGCTTCAGACGAATCCACTGGTATCGGCCTTCCAATGGCACATCCATCACTATATCGAAGTTGTACCTGTACAAGATGAAAGCAGAAAGGTAAAATCAATTGAAGAAGAAGAAGAAGAAGAAGAAGAAGAAGAAGTTGAAAGTTAGTTAGGTTTAGATTCTGCTAAAGTGCGCCGAATCAGAGATGGTTATCATGCGCGTGGAAAAATTGTACTCACTTCTCTGAGAAGCGCTTCTGCTCGTACTTCTCGGCCTCGGCGAAGAAATCTTCAATCTCAGAGATCGGTGGCGTCTTCATCGGACGATCCGTTGGCTTCTGTTTCTCAGTCAAGAAGTTCGTCGCAGGAGTGTCCATTTCGTCGGATTCGCCGTGGAGATTGCTCGTTGGAGTGCTCTCTCTGAAGAGATTCAAATTAAAACAGAAATTAAACATTAAACAAAGTGAGAAATGGTGAAAAAGAAGATGAAGCGTTTCGGAATCCGTTTCGTTAGGGGAAATTAAAGGAAGATAGTAAAGTGCAATGAACCTTTGAATGCCGTTAACGCGAGTCGATTCTACGGTTTCGAAGCTCTTGGTCTGCTGCTATGGTGCATTGAAGATAAATATCAATAAATACGATTGAAAATACATACAAATTCAAAATCTAAACAGACATTTCGTATAAATAGTCGTTATTTAAAAAGGAGTAAAATCGAATTGAATAAAACAACGAAGGAACGAACAAATCACTAACTGTTCATCACTGAAATTTTTTTTGCAAGAAAAGGAAATAGTCGCGATAATATGAAGAACAATTCATCTAAATTCAATTCAACGGAAAATTTAGAACACATGGCTTATGAACCGGTTAAATTTAATAATACTTCTCCGCCATTTTCTCGCAAACCAAAACAGAGAAACTCAAAATTAAATTCCAGATTCCAAACAAACGAAAAAGAAAAAACAAATCACAAGCGAAGAACAGAGTACAATCCTCAACAAAGAATTCGGAATTCACCTCCAGATCTTCGAATTTCACAGCGTCCTTCGCGACGGTGGCCTTCCCGCAGTCGTTACCGGAGCTACAAGAAACCGGAAACTGATCCTCTGAAAAACCATCACTCATCTCACCTCCGACGACAATGCCAAGGGGATTCCTCTTCTCCAAACGCGACAGAGACGTCGTCGCATTCCCCAACCACAAACAACGGTCGCCGAGGTCAGACCGAGACGCCGACGGCCTCAATCTCTCCGGCGAACCGGCAATTCTCCTCCTCTTAGACATGCAACCAGCATTACTCGCCGCCGTCATCACCGCAACTCGCTTACAATCGCCCATCGCCGTCTCCACCTCCAACTCGAACTCTGCTTTCATGGCCGCTCCCAAACCATTTCTAGAGAGAGAGCAAAAAAAATAGAGCGAGAGAAGACTTAAGGATGAGAGATCCGAGAGGAAGACGGGGAAGTGGTTGCCGCTTATGAAGGTTACCGACGACGGCGACGGTGACGGAGAGCCGGCGATGTTGTTTCAACGGTTGAGATTCGTCAATCTTGGAAGCGCGATTTTTACTTTGTTTTATTGCCTCTAACGAAGTCGTTGCGAAGATTTTGGGCAGCTTTTGGAAATACGAATCCTCCAACTTCTTCATAATCATAACAATTCCAACTCTTTTTATTTTTATTTTTATTTTTTTTAAAAAAAGTATTTTCTATCCATTTGATTTGTTTTTTAAGAAAAAATAAATAAATGTTAATTTTTGCTTGTAAGACAAGAAGTAATCAAAGTCTAATCTAATTATGTAATAATCAGTTTCTTCAAAGTAAGGAGTTTTGAGTTTTTAAGATGTGACATTTTATGGGGGAACTACTTGTGATTAGGAAAAAAAAAATTGATTTTCAATTTTTCTAAATATGAAAAATAAAAGGAGTGGATTCTTCTTTCTTATATTTAAACTATTTATAATAAGCTTTTTAAGTAAATAAAAAAAATGTGAAGTATTCCAATCTTATTCTTGAACATAAGTATGATTAAGACATTGTAAATTCTGACCACAATTAAAAATTTAAAAATTTAAATTTTCACCACACATATTGTTGTGTTAAAAAAAAATCGAATTTGCTAATAAATTTAGAACTTTAAACGATTGACATATTTTTACCGACAGCACGAGAAGAAAATTAGTGAATATAAAAAGTCTTTTTAAAGTTATATTTGTTTGCCACAATTATTTTAAATAATGTTTGCTTGGAGAAATTAGAATGGGAGTACAAAGAAAATTGTATTGATTCCTAGAGTTGTGGACCCTATTTTTCTTTTCAATACTAAATTTTATCAAGCAACATAAGTTTCAAACTACCTTTCGTAATAACTCTATTTCCTAATTTTTTTTTAGTATAATAGGAGTTTAATCATTCGAATCAGACCTGGTAGTCGTTAATATATTTGAGATGTCCAACTGTTCTAGTATTATATTTCATCATCACATTTGTAATTATCAAATTTTATTTAGAGGGATAATCACATTTAATTAGGGATTTCACACGAATAACCCATTTTCCCGCGCATTAATGACATTTGACCTAACATTTCAAAATAATGAAATATGACCCATTCTGACGTGACAATGCACGCAAAATTGCTCATAAGGGTAATATGAAGCAACATTTCTTGTTCACGCTCTCGTACGCGGAAACACTCTCACTTCCATTGTCTCGCTCTCGCTCAAATGAGTGATCGAAAATATAAAGAAAAAAGGATATGGAAAAAAGTCAGAGAAGAGCTAGAGTAGTAGAGGTAGAGTGAGAGCGAGTCAGCGAGAGCAAGACAACGAGAACTATAGTGCGATTTTTGTTGTTTTTTTCTTTTCTCCAGAATTTCGACAACTTCATTACTATCATGAGCGAGAGCGAGAGCGAGAGAGCTAGAGTTAGAGTACAATGCTCTTACGGTAATTTAGACGGAATGCATAATACAAAAATGGTTATATATCATTAATTTCAGAACATGGATGAAATCACATCAATACGCGTGAAAATGAGTTTTCCATGCAATTTTCTCATTTTATTTAGAGGGATTCTCATTGAGCTTTAATTACAAAAGTAATTAATTATAATGTAACAAAATTAATTATAACAAAAAGGTCTAATAATATGCCTTATTTTTTTCTTTAAATAAGAAAAAAATCGCCGAACATAACTCGACCGAGATAAAGTATGACTTATGACCAAGAAGTCAGACATTCAAAATCTTCCATCCCCAAATGTTGTCGAACTCAAAAAAAAAAAAAAACATGACCGTTAGTATTTGAATTAAGGCTAAGCGTTGTTATTAAAAAAAAAAATTGAACTTTGTTACCTATTTAAAAACTATTTGTATTCTCTCAAAAATTGCAACATTGCTATTGATCTTTTATAAAAGTTTCAAAACTAGTATTGAAGTTAAAAAATCATTTAAAAGGTTGGATGAAAAGTTGATATGGTGGAATATTTTATTTTAAACTTAATCTAAACAAGTGTCTTAGTCACTGACTCATCATTTTAAGTCACTATTATGTCAATTTTTTATCCAACATTCTATTAGATGTTTAAGTTGTTTTGAAACATTTTTTTTTTTTTTTGAAGAAGAAGACGACTTTTGAAACATCTTAATCACTACCATATTGTTTTAAGTCACTATTATATCCATTTTCGATCTAACATTCTGCCATATTTCTACTTGAAAAGTAGTTTTGAACATTTATGAAAAGTCAAGGATAATATTACCATTTTTAAAATAATATAAATATTTTTAAAACAAATGAAAAAATGCCTTAGTATTTTTTATAATTTAACCTTAAATTAATTTCTCTTTAACGTTTCAGAAATGAGCACCTTCCAACTTCCATAATGTTTTAGACAAATTATAGAGGACTAATCCTTAAAAGGCTGGACTTTAAGGATATCAAAACAACTTCCCTAAATTAAAACAAATAATTTTTTTTTTTAAAAAAAGTTAAATTACAATTCTGTATACTACTTAATTAATTCATACAGTATGCTTTTATTGGGTTAGTTCTAATTCCCACACTTTTAGAAAAATATCAAATTGATCTTCAATATCAATTACCCAATAAAAAAATTAACATCAAACAATGTAAAAGTCAACATGACACCTAAATGCCATATGATTGCATGTATTAAAAAAAAAAAGCTAGATAGATGAAGTGATGTTAAACATTTTTTTTTTACAATTTAATCAATAGTTAAAATAAAGTTAAATTACAATTTTATTCTCTATAGATAACCTTAATTTCTACTTATATAAATTTAAAAATTCCATTTATCCTTACATGTTCATTAAAACTCAACACACATTCCTACTAATCTTAAAGGCATCCCCACTAATAATATAAATCAAACATGACAAATAATTTTTAGATTTGACAACATTTTGTCCTAATCACATAGGAATCTACGAAGTCACATGGATTAAAATATATACATATATATATATATATATATATTTAAATAAACTTCTAAATTATTAGTCTTGATTAAAAATAAATCAAGACTAACCTTATCATCAATACAATGTTGGTTGAATTTGTATAGCCAAGTGTAATCACACAAAACTTATCAAGTTGATTTTTTGTTAATTCTTATACATGGTAGCAACATCAAGTAAAAATTAATCCAAACAAGTTTTTTTTTTCTTTTTTTTTTTTTTAAAAAGGTAATTTATCCCCAAAATATTCAAGACAAGTGAAAAAAAAAAGAGTTAAATTAGAAGTCCGGTCCTTAAACTTTGAGGTTTGTGTTTATCTAGTTCTTTAACTTTGAGGTTTGTGTTTATCTAGTTACTTAACTTTCAAAAGTATCTAATAAGACCTTAAGACCCCGATAGATAACATTTTTTTTTTTTTATTTTTGAAAATTGTACTTGTTTTCTCACCATTTTCCTACAATGGTTTTCGTCTTTCCTACCATGGTTCCACCTTTCTTAAGAAAACACTTGAATTTTCAGCTAAATTTCAAAAACAAAAACAAGTTTTGGGAAATTACTTTTTTTAGTTTTCAAATTTTGGCTTGATTTTTTAAAACACATCTAAAAATTTGATAAGAAAACATGGAAAACCATAGATGAAATTAATATTTATAGGCTTAATTTTTAAAAACCAAAAACTAAAAATCAATGGTTATCAAATGGGGCCTAAACTTTTAATTGTGTGTAACAGATCCCTCAACTTTCATTTTGTGCCTAATAAATCTTTGATAAATTTAAAAAAATTTAAAATTAATTGATCTATTATATATAAATTTAAATTTAAACTTTATAACTCTAAAATTTTAATTTTGTGTCTAGTAGATGTATAAATTTTTAAAAATTTTGAAGTTCAAAAACAAAATTATACTCTTAAAAGTTGAGAAATTAAAATTGTAATTTAACCCGAAAAAAAATACCAATGCTATAACTCCACTTAAATAAAATAAAAGCAAGTCAGATTTGCTTGAAAAAAAATGGAAAAAACCCTCACTCATTAATGGAAATCTTCATATATATCATTTAATAAGCCATTCAATTTGGTTTGAGCTTTCATTACTTTAAAAGCTCAAATCAATGAAAGGTTCAAAAAAAAAAAAAAAAAAACCTCAGATCAATGAACAACCAAGTGAATTCAAATATGAAATGAATGGTGTATATATAGATATTAGATAAAAAGTTAAAATATCATTTTAGACTTTATAGTTTGAGTTTCATTTTATTTTAGTAAATCAAAACTATCCTTATTCTCAAGTGTCATCAATAATGTATGGTTGAATTTTTGTAACTCAAGCATAATCACAAAAAAAAATATCGAGTTGAATTTTTGTTAATTCTTATATATGGTGGTGACATCAAGTACATTTTAATCAAAAACAAGTTTAAAGGGAAAAAAAAATTAATTAAACCCAATAATATTCGGAACTATATAAGTGAAAAATAGTAGGTTAAATTACAAAATTAGTCCCTAAAACTTTGAAGTTTATGTCTATTTGGTCTCTTAACTTTCAAAAGTGTTTAATAAGTCTCTAAACTTTCAATTTTACGTCTTAGGTCCTTAAATTTTTCGATTTTGTGTCTTATAGGTCCCTAGCAAATTTAATTTTTTTAGAAAATAATTGATCTATTGATATAAATTTGAAATTTATGATTAATGAAACTCTAAAATTTGAATTTTGTATAGATTTGTAAATTTTAAGAAATTCAACAATTCAAAGATAAAATTTGTAATTTAAAAAGTTCGGGAACTAAATTTATAATTTAACAAAAAAAAATATATTAGTATTATAATTCCACATACATAAAATAAAAGCAAGTCAGATTTACTTAGAAAAAAAAAGGAAAAAACTCTCACCTATTAATGGAAAATCTTCATAAACATCATTCAATAGGCCATTTAATTTGGTTTGAGTTTTTGATAAATTTAAAAGCTCTAATCAATGAACAGCCAAGTGAATTCAAATATGAAATGAATGGTGTATATATAAATAATAAATATGTTTCTGAACTCAAAGACAATATTATAATAAGAAGAAGAAGTTGGAGTTTAAAATAGCATTTTGAACTCTCTACTTTGAGTTTCATTAGTCAGGTTCAAATGTCCAATTTTTAACCAATTTCAATAATTAAAAAAAAAAAACAAAATTTCAAATCAAGGTTTAAAATATTTGATGAAAATGTTAAAGTTTCAATTTTATGGAAATAAATGTCAATGGCAATGGATATTTTTGAAAAAAAATTAAAAATAAAAAAATAAAAAAAATTAAATGAATAAATAAACATGGTACAACTCTTTTCTTTTTTTTAATATATTTCATCAATTTTATACGGTAAAGTGGAAATGTCAATTCCTCCTTATGTTGATATCAAATCCATAGACATGTAGAAATATCGATGAAAATGTGGACATGTCGATAGAAATTTAATACCATGCTTCAGATGAGCCGTTGAAACCAATTTTAAAATTCATTGAGAGTAGACAAAATTTGGATATTTAAAAATAGAAAGATTAAAATGGAATAAAGTCAAACCCAAAAGACAGGTCCAAAATATATAACCTAATAATAAATATGCTTCTTTTAATAAATTGAAAGGGGGCGAAAAACAGAGCAATAAAACCTGATAAAACAATGAGAGCAAGTAAATGGAGAAGACGCAAGAATTAAATACATCATCATTCCTTCTGCTAACACAGCATTTAAAGACTACAGAAAAAAATTAAAAAAAAAAAAGGGTACTATTATCAAATCCCTATTTTCCGTACACAACACAACAACTATTTTCCCCTGGCTCAAATATTTAACTTATTTGTCTCCTCCTATTCAATTTTTCTGAAAGAATGTAATGTTTTTTTTTTTGTTCATGGCATTCCAGTATTGGGAAAATGAAATCAATAATAATGCTGATTACCCTTCTTTTCAATTTCTTTCTTTGAAACCTGTTTTGTTTCTCCTCTTTGTTTGCAGATTTTGGAAGTGGGGTTGTGCTGCAATGGAGCTTGGAGGGTCTGTCTTAGAGGGCTTTCTTCACTTGGAAAAAGCTCGGGCGTTCATTGTGCGCAGCTTCAACGTCTTCGGGCGATGCGACAGAAACTATTACTCCTTTGTTCTTGACTGCCTCGAGCGCGTCGGCGAAGTTCTTGAAGTCCTTCAAGCTGTTGGAAGAGGGATGGATGTAAATTGTCATGAGTATTACAAAAGACTCAAAGGAATCAGTCTGAAAAATCAACTCATTACTCATCAACTAAAATAAACAAAAGAGAAGATTCATCAAGTTTTTATTACATGATTATGAGAAGAATTAAGGTAAAAACTAATGCAAAGTTTATGAGTTAATAAAAATTTTGAAAGTTAAAGACCAGAACAAAACTTATCCTCATTTAGGATTTCCAAGCCTAAACTGTAAAAGGAAGAATCCACTCTTCTAAACTAAATTGCCAAATTTTAGTTTGTGAGCAACAATTCTCTTCTACTAGCATCCATAAAAAGTGACAAAAGAGAACTTTTACTAAAAGTGGCTTGGAAAACTTTACTTACGATGTCGAACCAGGTTCTAGACTTAACGTTCCACAACTTTCCTAAACTCGGGCTTTTTAAACTCTTAACTAAAACCCTCAGACTTAACATTCTTAGACTTAAGATGTCGAATTTGCACCCCAAATGCACTTAGAAGAATGTGGCCTAAGCGAGCATATTTTGGTGGAAGACTTGCTTAGACTTTAGAGGTCCAAGGCACAATGTAATGAGAAATTTCACCCCTTATTTGGTTCCCAAGGGCAAGTACTCTATTTTCTGTTCTGAACTCATCTTTTACAATATAATAGAAACTATTGAAGCTTGACTTGACCTCAGATTTTTCCTCACAAAAATGGATCCAACTAAGAAGTGATCATCAATAAATATATATATAAAATGTTTAGACCTAGAGGTATTCAAGATAGGAGAAAAAATCCCAAGTTTGGATGAGAGTAAATGGCGAAGACAGTACATGGAGGCCATATTTGGGAGTGATTTTTGAAAAGGTCAAAATTACTTTTGTCATGCTCAAAATTAATCTGAAACATGCCTTTAATCATTCAAAATCAACTTAGGATTTCTTTTTTTGATAGGAAACAATAGACATTTCATTGATCATATAAAATTGATACAAAAAATCATATCAAGGATAGTTACAAAAAAAGGTCCAGTGAGCTATGAGAGTAGTTAGTCCATAATTACAAAAGGGAGGAGATAGGATGCAGTCTCAATAAACAATTGGAACTTAGGATTTGATTTTACACTTTTAAACACAATTTTCATTCCATAAAAATTGAATTTGAATAATTAAAAGCATGTCCGAAAAGCATGTCCGAAGGTGGATAGGATATTGACTTTTTATGATTTGCAAATTGAGATTGACAAACAAGAGTTGTAAAAAACATGCAGCTTGGCTAAAAATTGACCATCTTCATTGACATGATAAATTAAAAGAATTTCCAAGCCCAAATATTGCCAAACTCATTATACTTCAGCACAGCCAATCAGTTTTTCTGAGGGCAAGGTTTGATAGCTTGCTGCTTAAAACATTAACCAGTAGAGTCATTTTTACCTGGTTGATAAAATCTCCTCCCTTCTCCTTTGCCTTTCTTCTTCTGTAATTCCCAATAAATACCGCAACAAGCTGAAGAGAAAAAATATAGACAGTAAATATAATTCGAACAGAATGTCATATAACAGAGAGAGACAAAAGACCATCAATACAATACACCATGGCACAATTCAATAATTAAGACTACGTTTGATAACCATTTAATTTTTTGTTTTTGGTTTTTTAAAATTAAACCTAAAAATACTACATCTACTAGTGGATTCTATGTTTTCTTATCTAGTTTGTACCTATGTTTTCAAAAACCAAACTAAGTTTTGAAAACTAAGAAAGTAGTTTTCAAAAACTTGTTTTTGTTTTTGAAATTTGACTACAAACTTAAATAATATCTCAAGAAGGATAAAAATTATTGCAGAGAAGATATATAGAAATTGTGAAAAAACAAGCATAATTTTAAAAAATCAAATGGTTGGTCATTGTTTGTTGGCAGTCTCAATTCCTTATTTCAATGAAAACTTTGTTTCCTTGTCAAAAAAAAAAAAAAAAAAAAAAAAAAAAATCAAATGGTTATCGTGCGGCCTAAAGAATTTTAAGAGGAACAGTTCTTTCTCTGTTTTCCTGGATGCAATTTTTCACAAGTTCCTTCTTTTTTATTTCATGAGTTTTTTTTAAAAATGTATATATATAAGTTCCTGTTATCCAAATATAACAAAATCTTCCATGAGAGGTTTGATGACAAAAACTTAGCCAAAGACATTTAGAATTAACTCCAGGGCGCATTGCAAAGAACAGGCTGATTGTAGAACGAGGAGAAATAGGCAGGGTGTCACCATACCTACTGTAACCTTTAGCATCAGGAAGCTGGTATGAATCAACATCTCCAATGGTTCCAATTATGGCTTTTGCTAGAGTATCGCCATCCAATTCCATTTCACGTAGAAAATCAACAGTTCCATCATATACATCAAGCGTCTTTAACAAATTTGGGTCGCGATAAGATAAAAAGGAGAATACTCCTGCAAATACAATCCAAATATGGTAATAAGATTACTATAGGTATTTAATGCAATGGCAAAAAGATGGTAGCACAATGTTGTACCTGAGTGAGTATCAAAATCACAAAACCCTCCATAAGCACCTCCACTTACTCTAACACGATCCCACAGCCAAGTATTACTAATAAACTTCGAAATAACATAGGCACTTCCATTGAGTTGATAGCCAGTTTCATAAATGTTAGCTGCCTTTCCAACGTAATTAACCTGGAGGAGGTGGCTATTAACAAATAGTTGGAAAAAAATGTGCAAAAACTAATAAAAGAGTGCTCTTACCTGAGTAGGTATCACAATGGCTTCATTATCTGAAGAAAGCCGAGCATTCCAAGTGCTGCCCTTAATGACAGGTTGGTTAGGGAGTAAATCAAGAAATTTGCCAATGAACTTCTCCGACTTTAGGAGATTTTTGCCATCAGCAGTAATGTTGACTAGGCAATTTTTCCTTGAAAGTAAGGATTGGCGGATTTCCTCGAGTGATGACGAAATTTCATCCCAGTTTTGATCAACTTTCTCTTCAAGAGTTTGCAGGAATTCCAGATAACTATATACGATGAACAAAACAAGAAAAGGAGGTTGAAATCAATCTACTACTTTTCTGGAACATCTCAAATAAGATGATATATGCAAGCTGTGTTCAAAGCTCATTTAGCTCAAGAAGAAACTGTTAGGAATAATATTAGGATAAATAAAAGGAATTTTATTAAGATATTAGGGACACATTAGTCATTAGCCAAAGTTAGTTAGAGAAGTAGTTATAACTTATAGTATAATAGGTTGAGGAGTTTGAAGGCAATTAGTTCTAGAAATAGTTTGTACTTTGTAGGAGTTTGAAGGTAAGCTTCTCGAAGTGCTAGGAAAACTTGTAATTTCCCTTAATATTAATACCATTTCCTGTTAAATTCTATTTCAGTTTCTGGTTCCTATTGAAAACTATCAGATGAATTGCCAGGCCATATGTCAAATCCCAACAAGAGTTCTATTACCATATAAAGAGTTAAATGCCCACAAGGAGGAGGCAAGCCAACAGTATAGTGTCAAAAATGACCAAAACGTAGAAACCCATGAAAATATCGAAAAATTCCAACCTGAGACCACCCATTTGTTCAGAGATCCACCCTGCACTGTTCAACTTTGCATCCATCCTAGCAGCAGCAATTCCATGACCACTACCTCTTAACCGATTCTGATAGATAGCACATAGATATTATTAGTTTACATATCACAATTTTGGGTATGGGCATTTTAGTCATTCACTTTTTTGATGTACCTCCATTCGTGATTTGCTCTGAGATACGAACTGTTTAAAACGTTGCTGATCTGTAAACTGTACTTCTTGAAGAATGCAGTTCATCTACAGCATAAAAAGACACGAACTCTTTAGTCTATTGATCATCAGGAAGCAGCTAACTTTGAATGGTAAATTAAAAATCAATAGTAAAGATAAGTGGCTCAACTACAACGCACTAAAATACTGCACATTGTTGAAATGTGAAAATAAAAAGACAAATTTGTTTGTAGATGGCATTCCACACATGAATAGACCGAAGAATATATGCAGTGCATATTCATACCAGGTTGAATAAGTCTTCAGCACATCCTGACATAGCCTTGCCTCTGACAATCATGTGAGTACAAGCGTTGTCATCACCGCGTATAGATGATGTAAATGGATAAACTGATATCCCACCAGTTTTCCTTCCAATTAACTGATTAAGTTGGACAAAAGTCAAGTCTTTTGTGCCCATCTCTAACAATGATTGACTGTGAAAGAACATTTGGAAGTCAAAAATATATACTCCATAGAATGGTAAAAGAACATTGTGATTCAGATCAAACCACTTCCAAATTCCGATCAAATGCTCAAGATCCGCTATACTTAAATGATGGATATAATCTATAAGACAATTGACTACTGAAAGCAGAGAGGAGCTAGCTTAAAACATTTCTATATATTTTAATTTTTAACATTAACGAAGCATAAACAGAATGTTCTGTTCATCATTTCTTTTGAAAGACAATGTTTTATTATTACACCAATTATATGATTTTTCTCTCTTATTGTGACAAATATAACCTGTTCTGAAAGTCACAAGCTCAAAGATAAAAGTTCTTTTATCCTGGGTTGTTGTCTTGGATCTCTTGGCTACAATTGCAATATTTATAGGAAGCTCTATTTGAGGAGGGAACTGCAGTATCTAAATTTGAAGTTCTCTTATTTATATTTTTCTCCTATCCTTGCAACAGTTCGCATTTGGTTCTTATAACCTTCCATTGGCAGCAAAATCCATACTTGTGTCGGCCTAACTTACAAGATTTAAAGTTCAAATTATGGTTGATCTCTTTATGCAACATCTTATAGCAAAATTCCCTAAAAAGGCCTAAATAATGTTTCTTGCATCTGCCTTTTGAATTCCCTGAAGTGATCTCACAAATTAATAATTGCAATTTCGAGGAGGCACCCAAGAACTCTTCAGTCATTAATCTTTTGCAAGATTCAAAATTAGGAATGCAAATGAAAAGCTATTTGTCAACCCGAGCATAGTCCAGTAGATATGATATCGATTACCTTCCTAACAGCGGATGATTCAATCCCCCACCCCACATTTTTTAAAATTAAGAAAAATTAAAAGCTATCTGCAGTGACAAACAAACTAATGAAGTTCCACCACTTACCAAAATAAAGGTACCAAAGGAAGAAGCTCCTGCTTCAGTGAACCCATATCAAAAACAACTTCAGAATAAAGAACATCATTTGTGAAGAGCTCATGTTGTAAAACGGTTACTCCATTGACATTCCCAATCTACAGGTAGATTATATTAAAGAGTAGATTAGAAACTAAACCATAATGCAGATTGTCACTGCACTCAAATATGGATTGATGTGGTTACCTCTGTTGGAACACGAATAGGTTCTTTAGGAATATCTTCAAGGCAAAGGCAAGGAACGCATTTTAAAGCTTCTGGTGGATCAGGTGTTTCCTGCTTCAGCCGTAATTCCTGCGTAGCACGTGCCAGTTCAGCAAGATCTTCTTCAGTCATGCTTTCTTTAACTTTCTGCAAGATTTCTTTTTCAGCTGCTTCATCACGAGAAGCTTTCTCTGGATCAGGCTGTGAAAGGAAGGGCACAATGGAAACTAATAAAATCAAATGTAACAACATAGCGAATGAAATTATGAGGGAAAAGATTAAGCATATTTTACCTGCATCTCAATAGTTACTCGATGAGGGTTGTTCAAGATGAATTTCTCTATCAAAGGAGAAAAAACAGCTTTGGGTCCTTCCGCAGCTATTCTGGCTTTCAAGGCCTTCAGAGGCTCTTCGTACTTCAATGGTTCAAATGGATCCATATCATATATCCATTTACCCTGTTAATTTTAATTTAAAAGAATTATAAGCAAACAAACTTCAAAAATGAATTTGATGATTAAAGTAGGAAATCAACAGGGCTGGTTATAGATTACAATGGATCGAAGCATAAGTGACAAGCCTCGAGGGAAAGACCCAGTGTTATTTTCCCGCAGGGAAAATTCAATGGTATTCATGGAAGCCTCTACTGCATCATTGTCAAAACCTTCCTCTGCTAGTTTCTTAAAGGTATTTAGAATTAATTCTTCTACTTTTGGAATGTCATCATCCAAAACACCCTTCAATCCAATACTAAACTGTGGTTGTAAGAGCTCATCTTCAATCCCACCACCAACAATGGCATCTCCTAGACCACTCTCCAGTAAGATTTTCCTGAGTGGAGAAGCAGGAGTTCCCAGCATAAGATGATCCAAAAACCCAAGGGTAAGCTCAGTTTCCAAGTCCAAGGGCTTTTCAGAGAGCAACCAATTAACGCAGACCATATGCTTTTTCTTCAAATCGCCTCCATCACCAGAAGGGTACTTCTCAACAATCCTAACCGGCTCTGAGAATAGTCTTTGTTGCTCAATCTTAGACTGGTTGGAAACTGGACTTGCATCAAACATATCTAGGTACTCTGTGATGGAGGCAGAGAGGTGACTAACATGGTCAGTGCTTGATAGAATACATATTCAAAAACAGAAAATTAAAAAAGTTCGGTTAAATTACAGTGTCCGCACTAACCTTAATTTCAATTTATAATTCCCGTACTTCTCAAATTTTTATCATCAGTATTATCCTTTGATTACATCTTAATAGACACCCTTGCCATTAATAAAGAGTAGTAAAAACCTGTTGTAACAAATTAATAGTGATTGCATTCCAAAAGGAGTTACAAAAATCAAACGAATATTATTGTTTACCCTCCACAAGGCGATTAGCCAAAGCCCACTTTCTGCATCTCAATCAAAATAGTGCCTTAAAACGTGACCCAAATTCATGTTTTTCAATTAATATGACTTGTCAAACTTATATAACATTTCATGTCACATAATAAAAAATAAAAAACAAAAAAATAAAAAATAAAAAATAAAAACTCGTCACATTTGATCTACTTTATTCCTCCATAATGGCAAGAACATCTAATAAGTTTTAATCAAGTTATACATATGAAAATAAGAAATGTTGGGACTATATCGAAAGTAAAGTTAAAATATAAGATTAATATTGTAATCTAACCAAGAAAAATCCTCACGTCATTAGACGAGTTAAAATATCATTAGACAAAAATTAAAAAAAAAACGATATGTGAGAAGATCAACAAGAATGAATTAAATGAAATTTTCTTGAAAAAAATTTGTGTTATTGTTTCAAATTAATGAGAGCTTTGTGTGTATGAGTGCATGTAGGTATCACACTACGTTTGTGCACTTTTTAAAAATAAAAACTAGATTTCATTCAAAGAATGAAATATTCACGCTTTTTGGCAAGAAATAGTTTTATTGAGAGAGAAATATTTGAAGGTTTAAGTGTCAACAATAACCAGGTTCAAGAATATTCATACTTACGTCTTATTATATTACAACTACAAGTTCGCACCTTTTATTTTATTATTTTTTTAAAAAAAAATCTATTAATTTCAAGTACAACATTAAAATAAAAACAATGATGGGCAAGAAAACTTGATTGCATTTTTTAAAAAAAATAAAATACTATTATTATTTTCCATTAATCACCTTTGAGGATGCGTAGACGTTCAACTGGATTATCATCTCCATAAAACCAGATCCTTGCATTTCCTGGGTGGTAAAACTTGTGGTGAAATTCCTGCAGGCATGAAGAATAAGTAAACACAAAAACGAGAACATATAACTTAAAGATCAACCAAACAGTAAGTGAAAGAAATATGTGTGGTCAGAAATAAGGTTTATAGTTTTAACTTCAATGTGAAAGGTGTCATACATATGTAAATGCACATTATTGAAGAGGGAGGGTCCAATCCTTTTGGAATATTAACTAATCAGAGAGGGTTATCATTGAGTTTTGACTCAAGTTAAATTAAGCAAACAAGTACGCGTTCATGCAAAAGGAGAATTAGGGATTGATAAAATCCTACTCCAACTAAAAAACAAAAAATAACAAAAAGATCAACACCCTTGGAACTGGAAATCCTCACAGCCGCCCTTGCTTTTCATGTAGCTTAATGAATGGTATAAAGTACTTCATAGACATGTCCCTCAGAGGTCATCCTTTCAAGAGAAGAGAAACCTCTGGTGCAACTTCACCAATGCTTTTTACTTAAACTTATGGCTAGAAAGAAATGCCCGTGTCTCCAAAGATCAGCGACAAAGCATTCATTATTTTATTGAGTCAACATCTTTTCTTGCTTTTTCTTGGAGTAAACTTTTATTAGGAATCCAAACGCAGAAAATACAAAGAATACAAAGAAACTAATATATTGCAATATCAATGAAGAAAATTACAATATCAATAGTCTTTCAAGAGGGCTATGTCTCTCCCACAACCAATCTACTAAGGACTGACTTGCCAAAATATGACTCTCTTTCTACAAACTTTACTCCTATTTATAACCAAGACTCTCTAGCTAATTATCCTTAATACCCTTACTAGTTACTACTATCTCCAAGACATCCCAATTAATACTATCACAACTTTCTCCTCCTTTTCGTAATTATAGCTTATCGCACCTCATGACCCATTGGAGGTATTTTTTGTAACTATTCAAAAATAGGTGTTTTGTAATCTATTTCATATATCAATGAAATGGATTTTGTTTCCTATCAAAAAATAAATAAATTACTTCACATTCCTTTAAAAAAATACTTCATGCTAAATTTAAAATCAATTATTTCTAATTAAAAATTAAAGAAATTAAGATGTCAATGTCCATTAATAACATATGTTTACGATGCCCATCTTCCCTCATTCCATTACTGCAAACCAAAAGCCCCTTAAAGATAAAAATATGCCTCCTTTAATTACAGTCTACAGACAATTGAGAGGGTAGTTAATAACTGAGGTCATCAATTGGCATAACATTTATAAAGAACTGATCATTCTGCAGTTCTCTCTTATGCGGTACACATTTGGCAGTAAAATTCTTTGAAGTTCATACTATATCGTTCTTACATAAAATCTTATTTTTCTCATCAAGAGTAATATGTGTTTTATGTACATACATGCATAAATGCATGGGGAGAGAAAAAGAGAACAAAACTTAAAAGATTAAAAAATAACCAACTTTCAACAAAGAACATGCACAAGACAACAGCTATCAACCCACAGGCCACATGAAAAGCATTCACCAAAATAGATCTTGAAAAGTGGCTGCAACCTCAGGATTTACATTTTTTTCATGTTCTTATCCAACTGGTGAGCTCTTATAAGCTTCTATCTATAATCTATAGACTTCCTTTGTTCTTTCACCAATGACATATCCAGATTTTTATTTTAGAATTTTCAAAATGTAAATTCTGTAATCAATTCCAATAAGAGTATGCTAAGAAAATAACCTTGAATTCCTCAAATGTAAGCTTGGGAATAACTCGTGGGTCACCTCCACTATCAACTCCATATGTATTGTCCGGAAAAAGAGCCTGCAAAACTTTAATCAATGAACAACCAGCTATATATACAACAAGAGATTTTTATCACGTTACTTCTATGCTTTGAGAATGGATTTATAGTTCTTCTTAGGTTAAATTACAAATCTAGTCCTTTGAACTATCAAGTTTGTGTCTAGTACTAGTAGATCCTTGAACTTTTAAAAAGTGTCTAATAGGTCCGTGTGTCTACTAAGTCTCTAAAAATGGAGAGAGCTTTCATTTTATCATTTGTGTTCACCTTTTCCAACCTAGAGTCTGTAGGATAAACGTGACCTTGGAAAGTTCCTCCAAATATACCTTAACTATTGAACTCGAGGAGAGCGGCTGCAAGGTGTTGGGACAAGGATTTGTAGGAGAACTCTCTAGTATTTTCAAGTAATCACACTCTTTCATCGTCAATCTAGAATGGTTTAATAGCAACTATTCTTCGACAAAGATACGTGAGATCCATAATTTCATCATCTTTAAGGACCCTTTGAAAGGTTAGATTGCAGACCTATACTTCCCCGTCCCAGCACTCAAACATTTTTTGCTCTTGTTCTGGGAAAGATTCTAGAATTTCCCTTCTTCTAGGGCTCTTCCAAAGGCCAGATTTTAAATTCTTTTTTCATGTCTCAACATTAAAAAATTATCTCTCTCTTGTTCTGGGCAAGATTATAGAGATGTGATAAAATAACAACAACGCAAGTAAGCATTGTTCTACATGGCAAACTGCAAGATTTCTCTCAACTCCATCTGTCTAAAATCAAGTAGATACTAGCTGGATCTGCTTTTGAAAGATTGGTTTATATATTTCTTATTTGATCTTATGTTTACTTTTGCTGTGTGTAGTTGAATTTCTGATGGGTCACATTTCTCCCTTTTTTTCCTTTCTAAATTACTCCTTACAAACAGGTTGTACACGATCATTATGAACATATAATGAAAAGAGTCTTTGCAACATTAACCTTGTAATCTTCATGGACTTGGAGCCAGTATTCTAAGGTTTCTCATTCTGTTTTTTTTTTTATGGTCAGCTTTTGATGTGGACTATTTGCGTGGTACTTAGACTAAAAAAGACAAATTGAAATCTTCTAATCATAAAGACGCACAAACAACATGAGCAAAGGTTCCAGAATCTAGGAAGACGAAAAGAAAACCAGACAACAAAATGGTTCTTGCCTGCTGAGTAACTCGTCCTAAAATATTGTCAGGCTGGGAGTAAACTCCTTTCATTTCATTGAACACCACCCCTAGCATTGAGAAAAGATTTAGTAAAGAAAAAAGAATCTAACATTTCTCTCATGGCAGTTGAGAGAATACTGCACCATGATGAGTATATGCAACAGGAAATTACCTTTATAAGATATGTCTTCTGATGGATCATTTAGTTCATAATGCCAACCCTCCTGCTGAAACGTCTTAAAGTCCTCCACGCACTTAGGAAAGAAGACCGCATCCAAGTATACATCAACAAGATTATAAAAATCCTAAAGGTAAAAATAAAATCACTTTCAGTCTGCTGAAAACTGAAAAATATTCCCATCTCAACCACAACAATCTTATTTGTGACTCAGCATATCGCTACTTACCTTTGTGTTTGTTGATGCAACTGGGTAGCATGTCCTATCAGGATAAGTAAATGCATTTAAAAATGTATGTAAGCTTCCTTTCAATAATTCAACAAATGGTTCCTTCACTGGGTACTTCCTTGATCCACACAACACACTGTGTTCTAAAATGTGTGGAATTCCAGTAGAATCATTCCTGTGAAAGAATTATAACTTAGAAGCGCCTATCAAATTAAGATTGAAAGGAAAGAACAAAGAACAGCATTACATGTCTTGTTATATAGCTCCTCTATGGTTTTTTCATTTATCAGTTGGTTTTAAATCAAGAAATTAGCAGCAAGTAATCAAATAAGGAAAGTCGAAACTCAAAGTACACTTACGGCGGTGTACGGAATACAATCCCAAAGACCTTATTCTCATCATCATTCGACACGGACATCAGCTCCGCACCAGTCTTCTTATGTCTAAAAAGCACAGCTTTTGATTTACACTCAGCAATAAATTCCTCGGAGACCTTCTCGAATCCAAGCTTTTCAGCAACCTCGTCTGAAACTTCTGCAAACTCTAAGCTCAGAAAAAAGAAAAAAAAAACACTAAGTCCACTAATCGCAATCAAACATGGTCTCTAATCTCGTAAAGAGCACCCAAAGAAACACAGACAGATTTCCAGCAAGTAATCAAACAGGGAACTAGAACCCAAGTGCAAAAATTCGAAATTGTTCGTTTCACGAATTGGGTAAGACGCGGAATTCAAAAACAAAACAGAAATGAAACTAAAACCTGGAGGGGATTGCGCAGGGGAAGCAGCAACAGCACGCGGAGACAGAGAGGAGAACTGTTTTCTGAAGTGAAACGAACCAGAAGGCGAAGAAGCAGGCAGTAATCTCCATTGACGACGGGGCAATGACCGTCTGTTGAGGCTGGGATTGAGACGGTGTAATTTCCTCGGAACAAACGACGAACATGGCGATAATGCAGGGCGAGACAAGCTGTGAGCT
This sequence comes from Trichosanthes cucumerina, assembly GCA_036507285.1. Lineage (NCBI taxonomy): Eukaryota > Viridiplantae > Streptophyta > Magnoliopsida > Cucurbitales > Cucurbitaceae > Trichosanthes > Trichosanthes cucumerina. The sequence goes on along the minus strand of CM071836.1, from coordinate 10,227,424 downwards.
GAACGGAAGAAGATTCTATTGCAAACCAAAGAAGAACAGGTGAGCGAACGAAGGAGAACAGATTTCTCCATTGGCGGATTTTGATGAAGGTTGAAGAAAGAGAGAAAGGGATGAAGATGGGGTTTAATGGACTGAGGGTGTGAGGATGGGAGGTTTACGAGTGGCGCTAAAACTCGCCTGAGAAAATTTCTGGTTAATTTCTATTGGAGAATTAGGCTGATTGGGCTTTCAATAGTTTCAATTCAATAGTGATATGTGAGATATTGCCCAATTCGTTTGAACCATTTTTTTTTTCAAGGGAAATTTTGAAGGTAGACTAAGAACTCACGTCATTGACTACCAAAAGTTCATTTAATTTGAGAGAAGTTCTTAGCCACTAATGGTCATACGTGTATTAGTTCTTTACTCTTTAACTCTCAAATGAGTTCGACAACTTACTTGATCGATTCAGTCCTCTCGAATATGACACCTTTCTTGATTGCTTTAGTCTTGAGTGCAACTGCAAACAAATATGTGAGAGTTCTGAGTATACCACTCTTAACTAAGTGTGTAAATCAACCTAAGCATAACTCAATTGGTTCGGTTAGAGGTCCAAATCTCACTCCATGCATTGTTGAACTAAAAAAACAGAATGTAAAAGTGGTTCCTATGGACTAATTTTTTTAAAAATATTATAATTACTTATACAATTATATATCTAATGAAGTTCGAGGCAATAATAGGATTGCAATATACCTTTAGATGTTATGAACCGCACATGCAATATGTTGACGTATTTAACAAGTCTTGAGTCAATTGCCTCAACAAAAATTGCTCATATAATCCTTAAGGGTCTGTTTGGCCCACTAGTTATTATAACTCGTGTTATAATAACTTGTGAAATACTATGTCTGCAAACACATGCACTATTATAACCTTGCATTATACTACTCTGCATTTTAAATAATATTATATGTTTATGCACTATAATAACCACGACTATTATAAGCACTTCATTATTATAACTCACTCAAATACCCAAACAACTCTTAAAATTTCATTGGGACCAAGAATGGATCATGGCAATTGGTAGGTTAGATGAATTCGAAATTCAAGACACTTTGCCAAAATGAAACACCTACGTTAAAAAAAAATTCACATTTATTGTGTATATACTTCATATTTCAAAAATAGTGAAAGCCCTTTACCCTAAAAGCAACCTTCTTCCTCACCTACTTGGTGCATAATTACTTTAACTTTTACCAACCACCCAAATACAATGCAAAAATAGTTGGTAGCTTCACTACTTTTATTGTTTCCTTCTCCTTTGGGGTCAGTTCTTTTTTTAAGAAAAATATAATTTTATAAATCACTGTTCAATCTTAAATCAATCGATCAACATCAATGTCGAATGTACAACATAATCATAAATTAACACGAACAAGCATGTTTAAACAATGGCCTAAAAGGAATATACAAATTTATGCGACAAAGATAAGATCAACTAATATTAACTATTAGATGCATACATAGTACATGATTGATGAACAAAACAAATCATGAACCTACTGCGCATGGCATGGTGGAGCATCTTTGCTATGAATATGGTCATTCAATCTCAAGCTGCAGAAGGCACGAACCAAATTTTCATTAGAACAAGAAATCTCCTTTGTAGCATCTACATATGGAGGGATACATATTGCCTACGATCTCTACGACCTCGAGTACAATCTAGTGAGTGATTAACATGTAATATCTAAAAATATTGTACAAATCAATCTCATGAATGGCATCGCATCACGACCGTGATCGAATGGACAAAACAATGGATGAAAGGGATTCAAAATGGTTAGGTGTTGAAACCGCTAGGAGGATTATCTTTGAGAATTTTCTTCACTTGGAAAAATTGCGGGCGTGTTCTAAGGCAGTTTGCCACAACTCCTTTGTCTTTGACTACCTTGATTGTGTCAAGAAGTTTTTTTTTTTTTTTTTTTTTTTGAGTTTATCAACATTAAGGGGTGGAGGGATTCAAACCTTTATCATCTTGGTCAAGGGTACTTGCCAATTACCGCTGACCTACGCTCACTTTGGTGATTGCGTCGCGAAGTTCTTAAAGTCCTTCAAGCTGTTGGGGGCGGGATTGGAATAAATCATCACAAGTATTACAAAAGAGTAAAAGGTAACTTGAACAACATCAACCAAAAACCAACAAAATTTATGAATCCTTTTACATGATTTTTCTACGTGAAGTACTATTTAGAAAGTCGATTCAGGAAACATAGTATAAGCTCTTCTTGACAGTAGCGAAGTTATTCCCTCTCAAATTGGCTCCTCGATAGATTGCAATCTCTGCTAGAAGAAAGTAATATTAAATCAAGACACCAACCACTTTCTTCCATGGCATGATAAATTAAAAGAATTTCCAAGCCAAAATATTGTAAGACTAAGAATCTTCAGCAGATCCTATCAGTTTTTCTGGGGCAGGGTTTGACAGCCAATGGAGTTATTTTTTTACCTGGTTGATAGAATTCCTTCTCATCTCATTTGCCTTTCTTCTTCTGTAATTTCCAATGGATACCGCAACAAGCTGAAGAGGAATATATAGATAATGAATAAATTTATTAAGATGGGAACACGAGTTGTAACCAGACCAACTTCCCACCATTATGATACCACTAGCAATATATCAAAAGATAGATCATGCTATGATATAATTTAGTACTTGATGAGTTTACTCTAAAGGTTTCAAATAGGTCACTAAAACTTTTAAGATAGTATTTATTTAGTTCCTATAATAAATATTTGAACGTTTAGAATTGTGTCTATTTAATCCTTATACTCTAAAAGGTTTTTAATAGGTCCCTAAACTCTCACTTTTTTGTTTTCCACTTAATATGTTAAATTTGCTATGTCGTAGCCAGGTAACCCTTAAATAATAGTTCAGGTGCCACATAAACATAAAATTAATGGAGTTAATAGCAAGGATTCCACTAGACACAAAATTAAAAGTTCAAGAACTTATTAGAAAACTTTTAAGTACAAAACTAAATGAACAAAACTTCAGAAGTTTATAGGCTTATTATAAACCTTTTAGAACCTCAAGAATTTAGTCCCCACTTCCCAGGAGAGAGAAGGGAAGAAGATAGCATAATGAGCCCAGCAAGTAGAGTTTCAATTATGTACTAGAGGAGAAAGCGACGATCAAGTATAAGGCCTCACAACTAATGCAGACCATGTCTTTCCTTCAAATTGCCTCTATCAACAGACGGCTACTTCTCAACAATTCTAAACGGCTTTGAGAATAGCCTTTGTTGCTCAACCTTAGACTGGTTGGAAACAGAACTTGCATCAAACACATCTAGATACTCTGTGATGGTGGCAAAGAGATGAAGAGACTAGTTAATACTTAATAAAATAGATATCAAATAAAAATTAAAACTTAAATTATATTTCTGGTTCCTATGCTCTTGGTCTGTAGTTCTCATACTTCTCATACTTATAAGAGTCTCACTAACATTTTTATCCTTAGATTACAGCTTTACATAGTCCTCGTCATTAGTAAGGATTAACAAAATCTATTTTATTTTAGAAGAGAAACAGATTTCATTGGTGAATGAAATAAAGGGATAAAACCCCTCAAAACACCTATAGTTAGATTACATAAAAGTTCTCTAATTAAAATTAACAAAGATAGGCTATAATCAATAAAAAGGGTGTTTAAATTTATACCAATACAAAGCATAAAAAAGAATCAAATCCATAAAGCAATCAAAAGTAGAGAATGTGTCCCTAGAAATTCTTCCATACCGTTCGCCCCAAAGATACCAAAGAAAGACCTGATCGAGAGCAAGCCACCAAATCTTCTTTGCACCATGGAAAAGATGTCCCACCGATACAGAAGCAAGAAGATCAAAAATGCTGTTAGGCAAGGTCAGGGACCAACCAAAAGCATCGAGGGCCGTTTCCCAACATCTAGCAGCAAAGCGACAATGAGCAAAAAGGTGTCTGGGAGACTGAATTTGCAGAACACATAATACACCAAAATATATTATAACAAATGTTTATAATTGTATTCTAAAAGGAGTTAAAAAAATCCAACATTGTTACTTAGATTCCAGACCTCTCTTTCCATGTCAGCAGCACTCAAATAGTTTGTGGCTCTTGATCTAGGCAGGATTTCAGAATTTCCTCTTCTTGAGGTGAGAAACTGCAAGATGTGTTATGATATAAGGATTAGCAGGAGAACTCTCTAGTATTTTCAAGTAACCATGCTCTGTTATCTTCAATCTCGGTAGCAACTATTCTTCTAAGAAAATATGTGAGATCCAACATCTTCGGAGGCTAGATTTCAGACCACTCAAATATCTCGTGGCTCTTGTTCAGGGCAAGATTCAGAATTTCCTTTCCTTCAAGGGCTCTTTGGAAGGTCAGATTTCAAACCTCTATTGTCATAGCTCAACATTAAAAAATCATGGCTCTTTTAATGGGCAAAGATTGTAAAGATGTGAAAAATAGCAGCAAACGAGCATTGTCCTACAAGGTAAACTGCAATGGGCTCTGATCTCTCACATCTCTATCTGCTTGAAATCAAACACATACTTGTTGGATATGCTTTTGGAAGATTGGTTTTATGTTGAATGTCGTGTGTGCTAGTTGTATTTCTGATGGGTAGCATTTCTCCCTTATCTTTCCTATTCTAATTAACTCCGAAGTCCGTATAAACTGTACACGATCATTATGCACATACAATACAATGAGTTTCTGCTCCATTTTCTTTGTAATCTTCATGGTATTAGAGCTGGAATTCTAACCCTTTTCTTTCCCCAGATTTCAATAATGGATTATTTAAAAAAATATGAAATCTATAATCATGAAGATCCACGAGACCATTTTTCTTATCAAATCTCAAGCACAACATAAAATTGAAAGAGAAAACCAATTCAGTGATGGATATATTCTCGGGTAAATCGCTTTCACAAATTGGGTTACATGAAATGGAATTTCGAAATCGTAGGGAAATGAAAATTCAAACCTGGTGGGGAATTGGCAAGGGAAGCAGCGACAACACACGAAGCCAGAGACGAGTACTGTGTTACTGTTTGCCGTAATCTCCATTCAAATTTAAATTATTTGGGTGACGAGAGAATTTCAAAATTAAATTGTTAAAATTTCATTACACGTAAAATTAAATTTTATAGCTAATAGATGAATAAATTTCTAAAAATCTCAAATTTATCAGGACTTCAGATGCTTTCAAAAATTCTGACACCAAAAATACATCAATTTCAAAAATTTTAGACTAAATTTGTAATTTAACCTTATTTTTATTATTATTTAACTATTTTCGATAAAAAAAAAACTTTAGACTAGAAGTAGAGATTGATTTTTAGCTTCATTGAAATTTGAAAGTATATAAACTAAATTTAAACATTCGAAGGTAAAGATATAGAGACGACTTAATGTACAGTAACCAAAATAGTATTTTAAGATATATATAACTTTTTTAAAATTTGATTTTTGTTTTTTTATTATATTTTTATCTTTATTGGTGTATCAACAAGTGTATTGATAGTATATCTGATATACTTTTATTTGATACATCCAATAATATATCAGTAGTATAATTGATATACTTTACACATATGGTATATCGTATACCTAATATGAAGTATATATTAGTAGTATATTGGAGATATACTATTAATACATTTTTTTAGGTATATCAGTTAAATGATATATTCTAAAAGTACATCAGTAACATGTTAAAAATATTTTACATATTTGATATATCATTGATGTAGCTAACATTGAATATTTCAATATATATTAGTTATATACTTTATTCATCGATAAGTTTAATCCCTTTAAGTAATGCATAACTATTTGTGACGCCCGAGGAATAAGGGTACATGAATGAACCAAGTTCACATCTGAATGATAACGATCCTGAGGATATGAAAGTATGGTGCCCGAGGAAGAGGGGTACATGAGAGTGACCTCGAGGATATGAAAGTATAGTTGAGAAAAAACTTAAAAGAATTGATAGCTACTACCTATACCAACAAGGTGCACCTTTTTTTTCGATGACTCAATCATAGGAACTCCAAAGTTAAGCGTGTTTGGCTTGAAGTAATCTTATGTTAGGTGACCTCCTGAGAATTTTTCTAAGGAGCATGTGAGTAATGACAAAACATGCTAAAAGGACTCGTCCAATATAATGAATATGTCATTAGGTATACCATTCAAATAATGTACCTAAAATGAAGTATGTTAGTACTTTATCATTCATTCGCTACTGATAAAATAATAGACAAATGTATCAACTAACAACAAGTGCATCAAAAAAAAAACAAACAAACAATAACCAAAATCCATTAATAAAGTCAAGAACTAAAATCAAGTATATTAATAGTGCATCACTAATATAATTTATACTATGTATATCCCATATATATGAATTACTGATAAACGTTTAATATACTTCATATATGTATATCTGATATATTGTGTATGAATTACCGATATATTGTTATGTGTTTCATATCAAGAATGTTATTTCTTTGACGTACCTAAATAATTTATATCAATGTATTTAATATATCAATAATATATCATTGATATACTTCATAATAGGTATATGTGATATGTTGATTATAAATTACTACTATATTCTCGATATACTTTATAATGTATTTTTAATATACTATATATTAAATATTAGAAATCTTATTTCATTGATGTATCTAAATAAAGTATATTAGTAGTATATTTTTGATATATTTCATATTAGATATATCAATAATAATCACTAATAGACTGTTCATGTACTTTATATTGCAAAAAATAAAGCATTAAAAAAATGGGATTAAACGAATGACTATTTTTTTTATCTTTCATATATTTGTTTGGATTGGCTGACTTTTTTTTATATTTGCAAAGGGGATAAAGAGAAGACGTTCTTGCGATTGGGCCTAATTTTCTTGCTATTGTTGCAACTACCCCTTTAAAAAATCAATTTACAATAAAATAATTGTTGGGGTTTATGTCCTAAAACTCGTGGTTTGTAAACTGAATGTATATTTTACTTTGCAATAAAGATGTTATTGAAGTGTATTTAGTAAAGTTGTTATGGAACAAAGTGAATTGCGTCTTTTTAACCCAAATCCAATCAACTAAGAACCCTTATTATACAAATCACATTTGCACAATGTGAGATTAAAATTGAATCATATTCAATTTTACATATCTCTCAATTAATTTCTCCAACTATGCCTTAATTCTATTATTAGGCTATAGTATAGTTTAATATGAATCTCATTCACATCAAACTATATATTATATAAATTATATCTTATATAATTAACATAAATATCTTTTATATGAATTTGAACACTTCAAATTCACTCCAAACTGTATACCCTCATTAAATCTATAATTGAGTCAACCGAAGGACCTAATGGCTCTACAAATCATGAGCTCCAATGATCCGAGATTAACTGGCCAAACTATTTGATCTCATTAATCAACATTCGTTAACTACGAGGTCACTTCACTATAGACCCGTAGTTGCACTCTCCTCACTGTAGGACAAGTTATGTCCATTGATTTAACCAATACTCATGAGTCAACCATTCACAGGTCGTTCGTAGTCACAGTTGGGTCAAATTGTCGTTTTACCCCTGTGCCTACCTTTTGCTCTTTAAGTACCACTGATCATAATGAACAACTTGTTTACGACCTTACCATAAACAACGTCCCTCACAGGTCAGTGAGAGGGTGGAGCCCCGTTGTTCAAGTCCTGGAGTCAACACTTAAGGGAACAACCCATCTAGTTTTCCTAGATCGGGAACGAGTGAATTCCTTCTTGTGAAGTTAAGTTCTCACGAAGGGAAGAGAGAGACGGTGGGAAGGTTGCGGCGGCGGCTGTCGAAAGGGAAAGAGTACGATGCGCGCGAGGAATCCCTTGACCCTCTCCTTTCGTTTTCCTTATTTATTTATTTATTTTTAAACACAAGATACACCAAAGGAAAATGAGAAAAGAAACGAAAGGCTTACCAGATACTCTCGCTCTCTTAACAAGCTCCCAAAACGAAGGTGAAATCGTGAAATTTGAGACTCATTACCTGAATTTAAAGCGTTTAGCGCTTAATTCAAGTCCCTAGCTTAAAAGAATGAAAAATTGTTCACCTACCCCTAAAGACTCAAAATTAGAATGTCTGGCCCGAAACACCAAAAATCACAAATTAAACCACGAGTTAATTCAAATTAACTCGAGAATTAACTCTACAATACTTGTATTAACTAAGGCGTCACATTTTTCAATTCAAGGGCAAAGTTTTTTTTTTTCTACTTCTTATTTTCTCTCATTTTGCTGCATTTTTCATTTCATTAATAGAGATCCATTATTAAAAAAAAAAAAAATCTATATTTTGTGATTTAGAAGGATAAGACTCATCCAAATAAAATGAAAATCTTTATTTGAGAGCTATTAATACGAATTAGCGGTTTCAAAGAAGAATGTCTTATATAGTTTTATCACTATATTTTTTGTTGGGTATAGAGTTACCCTAAAATACATGTCTCATTGACTTTAGTACAAGTGGGAAAATGTTTAGATTTATTCCCTAAAGCCTCGTAATTAATAATTTATTTAATAATTAATATTTGCAATGTATCCATTATATGAAAAATCTAAGGTTATTAGTGCAATATTGAACAGTATGTGGTTGACATACGAGGAGATCATGTTTAAGAAATAACCTAAAGGGTCATATGGTTAAGGTAATTGGATGTCTTATCCTAGTAACACGATTGATACGATCCACCTTGTAATAGTTATCTTATACAATGAAGTCTGTATAAGACATGACCACAAATATTTGATATCTCTTTATAAATCCATTAATTGAGAAGATTAATATTTCATCAAGATGATTATATGTGACTCGATCTTAATCTTGAGTGAGTTATGAACTCCTGTCTGTGAGAGTTTGTCATTTGATTTGCATGAGTGAGGGTGACTTCTATAGCCGATTTAATAAGCCTACCATTTTGAGGACTTGACCAAATAAAGAGCTTGAAACATAATCACACGAGATGAAATTCACTTATTACCATATAGAGGTAAGTAAATGAATAGTTTTCTAAAAATCAAAGAACAAGCCCTCGTAGGCAGGAGTTCATAACTCATTCAAGATTAAGATCGAGTCGCATATGATTATCCTTATGAAATATTAATCTTCTCAATTAACAAATTTATAAAAAAAAGATTAAATATTTCGTGGTTCAGTCTTATACAAACTCATTATATAAGATACCCCTACTCACATATCTCCACATGAATGGTTTGAATCAAATCATTTGTAATTATTACAAATTGAGTTGTATCAATAGTGTTACCAAGATAAGACACCAAACTTTATCCATATACTGTGATCGTTCGGGTTATTTTTTAACATGATTCTCTTGTATGTCGACCACACACTATTCAAGGTTACATTAATAATCTCAGATTTTTCATGTAATGTATAATATCATTTACAAATAAAATAATAAAAATATTACTAACTATTAAATAAATTATTAATTACGATGCTTTAGGACATAAATCCTAACAACCCGCATTTTAGCTGAGCTCAAGCTCTTACCACCAAAGTCGACAAAACCACCATGATTGTCGCCACCTTCAACGACGTTGTCACCTGAATCTTCCTCACGCTCGCCATCATTGATGACGATACCAAAAGCGAGGGGGAATACAAGAGTTTTGTTTCTATGAGGATCCTACTTTCGAGAGTCAGTTTAGTGATTTTCATGATGGTGGTGACCCAATCCACAATGATTTAGTTACTTTTTTGAAATAACAAGCAAGTACCTATCACAGGAAACACGTGACTTTAGATATGTGTAAAAGATGATTGAAATGAAAACTTAATCGATGGTGTAAATTGATACACTTATTAAAGTTTAAGATTAAAATTGCTACAACTTGTCAAGTTTGAGATTTAAATTAATGAAATTAAAAGTTTAGAATTAAAATTGATACACCATGCCAAAGTTGATGTCAAAATTGATTTTTTTTCCTTTATTTTTTTTAATATTGAAGAACAAAAAATCAGAATAAATTATTATTGAGTGAAATAATCAGATTAAAAAAATACATATACATATGCATAAATAAACAAGAATGCCAGATCATCCTAACCAAACCATTATCTTTTTTCTTTTCATTGGGTAATTCTAAAATTTGCCATAACTTGTCATAATTGGTCTTTTGCATAGCAAACTATTATCTTTATTTAAGAAACAAATCCCATCATTATTACAGCTAGATAACTAATACAAGTTTATCTCAAAAAAAAAAAAAAAAAAATCCAAATAAGAACAAGATGCTGAAAATGTCTGAGATTTATAAAAATATCCATAGATATCTACGAATATTTCGAAAAATGACTAAATTTATAAGAAAAATATTTTAATAAATAAATGAGTCGGGATCGAGTGGCTTATACTTTTTAAATATAAACTTCACGTTATTTAGGACATTGATTGAGCTATAATAATATAGATTATAATAGTCTATGAAATTATATAATATTGTTTTAAATGCAAAGTTATTTAGTCTGAGATTATAATAGTATTTATTTGAGACATGTTATTATAATTCACTCCAAACAATCCAATTATTTTTATGAGTTTATATCTATATGGGTCATTATTAGTTGATTTTTTTAAATATATTACATTAATATTTACAGGTTGTATAAAAAAAAAGGTTGATTCACAATTGCAATTTGTTAAACTCTTACATTTACGGATGAATATTTTATTCACTTTAATTTACTTTCTTGTTAATTTCATTTTACAAACTATCAACATGATAAATAATTAATGTTTTTTTAGAAAGCTTAGTAATAATGTCTAAGATGACAACAAAACACATGCTTATTGTCCATTAAAAAACTAAGCTATTTATAATGAGATGAAAAAAATAAAAGAAAATATAAAGCTTCTTTTTAATTAATAATTATGGATATAGAAGATGGAATAATCAACTTTTATAATAATAATAGATATATTATCTATTGACAATATATAATATAAAGATGATATATAGATATTTTTTCTTGAAATTTTCAAAAATATTAATGAAATAAGAAAATTTTAAACTCAACCAACTCTCTCTCTTTAATACTAAACTACTATGAAGACTTTTGTCACCAACAGAAAAAAAAAAAAGGCAATAATAATAATTAACGATCATGGGTACCACTATTTTAGAACCTTATCTTTCGGTCAAGCAAAGAGTTTTTTTGTTTTATTTGTTTTATTTTTTGTTTTATTTTTTAATTTTTAAATATATTTTTGAAGTATAACAAATGGATCATGGATTTGAATCTCTATTCTTTTTTTTAAAAAAAAATTAATTGACTCATGATAACATTAAAAATTCTAAATATGAATTTAATTAAATTATAAATTTGACTCTACAATGTGTAGAAAGTTAAAATTTAGTTTTTACAATTTTAAATATTAGAATTAGTCTGATTTGATAAAAATTCTTAATGAAATTCCAACCTTTAAAATTATAAAAGACTAAATTCTAATTTTTTTTTCAAACCACAAAGAACAAATTTGTAATTTAACCTATAAATCTTAAAAGTATGTAAATGAAGAAAACAATAATTTAATGTTCCTTAAAAGTTCAACGGGATGTGAATGGGGAAAATAATATTTTAATGATTCTTAAATGATCATTGATGTGATTGCAACACTTAAAAAAGTATTGGTGGTTGATTGATCAAATTAAAAATTAAGGAAGGTAATGATAAAGAATCCAGAATTGTAGGAGTGATTTTTACAAAAATTTCTTTAAAAAGTGGGCTAAATTAATAAATTTGGTCCATGTGGTTTCGAGGTTTTTTTTTTTTTCCTAATAGCTTGAGAACATTTACTAACGGGCTATGCTCACTTTGACATAGTTTGTAGAAAGTTAGAATTTAATTCTTATGATAATAAAAGTTATAATTTCGTCATTATGATTTGATAATCTTTACATTATTTATGAGGATTTTATAAAACCATGGAGACTAATTCTAACGTTTAAAATCACATAGACTAAAATTAAACATTTTCACAACCATGGAAACAAAATAAGCAAAATAATAGTTGTGTTTGATTTATTTTTTATTTTTTATTTTCCAATCAAATTAAAAAAAAAACAGTATTAAAATTTATAAAAAATCAAAATTTTAATAGATCCATAAACTTCAAAGGACTTATTTATCTAAATCATGTAATTAATTTTTTAGAATAAGTGTCTAAACTTTAAATTTGTGTCTAATAGGTTTGGTGATACTAGTTTCGTCGATTTAAGATTTATACAACATGTTGACTATATTATTATTATTATTTTAGAGAAAGATGTTATATTGTTCAACAATTAAGCTTGAACGTTTTGATAGTTAAACATCAAATAGATGGAGTCAATACCACATACTAATTAGACACACTCTCCCTATATAATTAGACATCAGATTGATAGTCTAAGATCTATTAGAATATTTTTAAAGTAATAACACATATCTATTAATTAGACACATTTTTCCTAAAGAATAATTAGACACAAAAATTGATAGTCTAAGGTCTATTAGAATATTTTTAAAGTACAAAAATTAATTACAATCAACTTTAAAAGGTGAATAATAAATATAGGAGCTAAATAGATGTAACCCTAAAAAAGTCATTTACCAAATATATTAAAGACTTTTGTAACCATAACAAAATTAAAGTAAATAAAACTAGATTTATTGTTTGCAAAAATGATAGAACCTAAGAATTTGTGCATTACATCAGAGATATTAATGTTATATTTTATGATATATATCATTAATATCAAGTACATTAGTGATTATCAATAATACACAAACAATATATTATACGAGGAATAAATTTATTATAATATTGTTTTCCATTTAATAAATTTATAATTGTGACCAAATTTAGCTACCTAGCTTGTTCCCCTTTTAACCTAGAAGAAAGAGGAGGAAGATGAAACGTCGTCGTTCTTGTGGTCAAAGAAGACGAAGAACCAGCCACGGCGCCGTACAGGACTGTGTCGAGCCAAGGCCGAGCAAATCCGAAAAGCCAAATCCCAAAATCAAAAACAGAGAGAGAAAAAAAGAGAGAACTTGCAACGGTCGAAGCCCTTTACGAGGCTCAAAATCATTTCGTTCTTCACGAGAAAGCCTCAAACCCCATTAATTTTTTTTTATTATTACTTTTTTGTTCTTCACCCTTTTCTTAATTTTCTCTTTCTTCGTTGTTTTTTGGCCCCCTTCTTTTTCTCTCTCTTTTCATCTCGGTTTTTCCTTTTTTCTGTTATTTGACTGAGGCAAGAGAGCGATGGGAGAGAAAAGTCCCAGAAAGAAAATAAAGGGAAAGCCAGAAGAAGGGACTCGAAGAAGATTCTGAAGCTCCCCAAATGCCCTTTTCCTTCTTTTCCCTTTTACCCTCTTAACAATGGCGGACGATCCCTGTTTCTTGTCCAAGGTATTTCATAAAAACCCATTACACCCCTTTTAACATCCATGTTCTGTTGTCTTTTTCTTGGGTTATTAGCACCTCTTAATTATATCTGTAATCTCTATCATGTGAACAAAATCTGTGATCTGCGTGTTGATTAAGCTAACTTCTATTTCCTGAAATTTCGGGTTTGATTTTGTCTTTACATTCGAGCTCAAACTGAATCCAACTGGAATTTCCCGTTCTATTATTTTTTCTTGTTATTTTCTATGTTACTGTTCGAGTTTGTGAGATCAATGCTTCTGTTCGTAGAAAGAAAAAAAAAATAGTTATTATATTGTTATTTTCTCTTTCTGCACCCGTTCCTTTTTGGATATTGAAACCCAATTTTTTTAAGGTCTAGCATGTGGATGTTCAATCCTTGGATCTTTTTGAGTGATTCTATGTTGACCCTTTTAGCTGTGATAGTCAATTCTTATTTAATCTTTTACATCTGAAGTCTGGGAGCTGAATCTGTTTGGTTCTAATCTCTGATTAATAGGCTTTAGCTTTTGCATCACAGAGCTTTTCATAATGCCAAGAAATCCCTATGGTCTATGGTGCACCTATTCCTAATTGAATGTTGAAACCCAGTTCTGTAGGGTCTAGCATGTGCATGTTCAAGTTCAATCCTAGGATCTTTTTGAGTAATTCTATGTTGACCCTTTTGGCTGTGATAGTTGATTTTTATTCAATCTTTTATATCTGAAGTCTGGGAGCTGAATCTGTTTGATCCAATCTCTGATTAGTAGAAGGCTGTAGCTTTTGCATAAATTCTTTTCATAATGGCAGGAGACTTTTATTCTAAAGGTTCCCAAGAAATCCCCATTGATGCTAAGGATGGTTGTGTTAGTCTTTGCCATGGTGTGTGGTGTATTTATATGCTCAGTTTGTCTGAAGCAAATTAGCACCAGATCGAAGGTTGGGTTTTTGAAAATCCAGGTTATTGACATGCCGTGTTCAAAGCCTAAGATTGATCCTTCGGATGTTCCTTTTGTGCACTTTCCTAAACCTACAACGTATAGCAGGTAAAAGAAATATCCATTTTGTAGTTTGACTTAAAATTAAAATTGAATGGATCGTTAAGTCTTAGATTTTCTACACGTTTCCAGGGCTGAATGCGCTTGCCACCCAGTTCGATTTTTTGCCATTTTGTCAATGCAGAGATCAGGCAGTGGTTGGTTTGAGACATTATTAAATAATCATACTAATATAAGCTCCAATGGAGAGATATTCTCAGTTAAAGTTAGAAGAAGTAATATTTCAACCATTGTTGAAACATTGGATAAAGTTTACAATCTGGACTGGTTTAGTAGTGCTTCGAAAAATGAGTGCACGGCTGCTGTTGGCCTTAAGTGGATGCTTAATCAGGTAAGATTTGTACTCTTAATTCATTTAGTTTCATTTTTAGATTGTGCTATGGGAAGTTAATTTTGAGTGTGATGCTCAAGGATCTTATGCCAAAATTTAATGTGCAGCACTTCTGTTGCATGACGCTTAGATCATTGCGATACATTATTTAAATGCTTATCTATTTCACTAAAATATTATCCCATTTTGACTAGCTTCCAGTTTGATTTATGATGCCTTGTGATATGAGTGGACCTCTGATGTATTTGCATGAAAATTGCATCCATTCACCTTTTTGTTAACCTGTAAATGTCGTAGCTTATGACAGTGGGGTAGATGAATGTTCTCATATGTCACATTCATTCTTTCATTGTTGATCTTTTAGAGAGTTTCATTTTGTCCATTTTTATTTGTTATATGTGGATTATGATTTTGTATATGCACGCACCTTTTCATATGGAGTCTTTATTCCTAAGTCTCCTTAAATCAATAATAGAACACAGTTCCTCATTCTGATTGGCATGTGCAACTGCAACTACTTATTTGCTGCATTTCTGTTGTAAGAAACTAAAAGCTTCACTGTTTAGCTAAATGTGTTTGGTGCACTTTTTAGATTGGTTGATGCTTTCAGTTATCAGCGTTGATGTTTTTTCTCGTACCTGTCTCGTTGTTGATGTTTGTACAAAACTCCAACACTCTTCAAGCTTTTCAATGTACCTCGATCTGGGAGTTATGTTTTTGAAACAAAATTCATGGTTTAAGAAATAAAGGCACTATACTTATACCCTCAACTTTTAGAGGGATTGATGGTGGGGCATTTGGCAAGGTTCAAATATTTCCATGGAAAAATAATGAAGAAGAAGCAATAGGATACAAATTGGGAATTTCATATAGAGGCAGGTCTTTAACTCTAGGTATATGTTAAACCTTATTGCAATAGCAGATTAAGAGTAGATGGGAACATTTTCTCATTCTTAATGAGCTGTTAACGTTCTGTGTGCGTGGTTATTTTTTTTTCTTGATCATTTGATACAATTAACCTCGTACTTTCATAGTTTGCAATGAACTTTCTTTTTCGGTCCTAAATGACTTTACTTGAACAGGATCTGTTCTATAGGTCGTACCATTGTATCCTTGAATTCTATTAGGACCGAAAAAGAAGGTTGTGTTTTGATCCATTTTAGATTTTTAGCTACTTTTTTCCATGTAGACTTTGACTATGATTATGTTATTTTAATTTGCTTCATTCAGCTTCATATCTCCCTCTAATTTTCTAAGAACCAAGTTTCAAGTACTCTGAATGTGTCGGTGGATATGTATATGCATGCTATGTTTATATTCCTTAAGGCGGACCAGACCAACCTTTCCTAACGTTACCACGAACCGAAACATATCCCTAATTTGACCTCTTGATCGTGTCGGTGAAAAAGTAACGGGTTTGCAAACTTGTATCATTCTTTGCAGGGGTTGATGCAGCACCATGTAGAAATAGTAGAGTACTTCAAACGTCGCGGGGTTTCTGCTATTTTCCTATTCCGAAGGAACCTTCTACGCAGAATGATTTCAGTACTTGCAAATTCTTACGATCGAGACGCCAAGCTGTTGAACGGAACCCACAAGTCTCATGTGCATTCACATCATGAGGTTTTGCTCTTTTATCTCAAGCAATATCTGGATTTTTTCTTAATCGGTTTGTGCAAATTTCCAGTCTCTCTCAAACGCACTAAAAAAATATCTAGAGGATTATAGAAAGGAAGGTCTCAGCTTGTTATAGAATTGTTTCAGGCCGATATACTAGCAAAATACAAGCCAGTGATTAATGCCACTCTGTTGATACCCAATTTGAAGCAAGTAGAAGACACAACAGCCAAAGCATTGGAGTACTTCAAGAGCACCCGACACATCGTGTTGTATTACGAAGATGTAGTTAGGAACCGCACTGTAAGACGCTACTCCGAACCCCGAACCGAGTTCCTGTCTGGTCTTTCTGTTTTTGGGACAGCCATTTTCTTACCAAATCCTTGTGTGGTGCAGAAACTAAGAGATCTTCAAGACTTTCTGAAGGTTCCACAGAGGAAGTTGAAGAGTCGTCAGGTGAAGATACACCGAGGTCCATTGTCGAATCAGATCGAGAACTGGGAAGACGTCCAGAAGGCACTACAAGGAAGCCGGTACAAGAACTTTTTACACGCAGACTACCGTAAGAAACGATAGAAACTCGGGAAGCTGGCAAGCTGAGAAGCTGTATATAGCATCATCATTTTGTGCCATAAGTAATCACCTACAGGAGGAGGAATAGAGCCATCCTTCCTGTTGCAATTTTGGCTTTGGCACAAAGCAATTTGTTTGTTATTAGAGCTTTATTGTGTCTTGATTCTCTTCCTTTTTCCTTTTTTTCCAGTAATATTCAGTTCATTCTTTTTACATATTCTTCTTTTCTTTTGCATTCAATATTTTTAACACACCACTAATCATGAGAAAAGTTCCACAATTTTTTTTCTGTATCAAATTTAGGCTTCTTTTGGGAAGGGGAGTTGTAAAGACCACAGGCTTTTTTTTTTCTACCTGCTCTTGGAACTGAAGAAAGTTGATTTACTCTTTTGATTGATTATTTCTCATTCTTAACACAAGGTATATTTATTTATTTATTATTAAACCAATTTTGTATTATCTGTCAATGTATGTGATTAATTTCATTTGATTAACATAAAAGTAATTCTTATTCAAGTTTTAAGGGGAAAGTTCAATTTCACCTTTGTTTTTAATTTTGTCCATTTAAATGAGAGGTACCTAGGGACAATGGTGCAAATAGCAAAATGGATCTAAAATATTGTAAATTTTGCTAATTGTTAAACTATTTTCATATAAGGACAAATCTTCATTTAAATGACTAGAAAGTCCATGCACATCACTTTAGCTCAAATGAAAATTGTGATTCATTTTTTTTCATTTCTTCCTCAAACTATTTTTGATTTTTTAAATTTTTTTGTGATTCATTCTTCTTTTCTCTAATGTTTAGTTGATCGATTAAAATCCTAGGTTCAATCGATGTCAAACATTCAACTTTTTCTATAGTAATTGGAGTCTATCACTAATAAGGCTTCAATTGCCGTCTTGTGATAAAAATCTATTAGTGTAAGTTTATCACTATCACTGATATACTCTTACATGTGTCTTTTCTATCTTTTTATTGAACTTTATTACTTATAAATTTCTATCACTATCATTGGAAGTAGTGCATGATTAAAGTCTATCACTGATAGAAACATATATGTTAATTGCTACCATTTAAATTACTAAAATTTTGAATCTTGAATCAACTAGGGTTAATATAGCCATATAGGTTAATTTTCTCATTGAATAAGCTAGAGTGTGTGATTGAAGTCTATCACGAAAATGTTTATTTCATATATCACTATGATAAGATCCTATCACTAATAGAAGTCTATCACTGATAGACTCCTGACTATGATAAAATTCTACTAACATACTATTTCAAGCCTTACATCAGTTTTACAATCTATTAGAGTCTATCACTGATGAACTTCAAATTGTGATAAGAGTCTATTAATGATAAAATAACTTTGATAAAAATTTATTAGTCTACTTCTTGTATTACATTCTATCACAATCTATAACTAGTAGATTTCTAACTCTGATAATAGTCTATCACTGATAGACTCCTAACTCTGATAAAAGTCTATCAACCTACTCCAAGCATTGCTTCAAAATTGCATTATATCACATTCAATCTCTCATAAACTTCTAAATGCGATAAAAATCTATTAGTGATAAAAGTTTATCACTAATAGACTCCTAACTGTGACAAGTGTCTATTAGGATAACTTCAATCCTTCTGATCGAGTTCTATCTGTGATAAGAGTCTATCAAGGATAGAAGTCTATCACCGATAAATTATGAACAATGATAAAAGTCTATCAGTCTTCAATCAAGAGTAAAATAAGAATTAAAAAATGTTAAAATATTTGTTATATTTACATTTTTTTAAAAAACTTCCTATATTTACAAATAAGAACCCATATTTTGCTACCAACCATTACAATTTCCCTAAAAAGTAACTAACGAATCTCTCAAAACTTGACTATCAAAATATTTTAAATTAAGCAACAAAAATATTTTAACTCAACCGCAAGACATCCAAATTCAATTGAGAAGTGATAAATAATAATAATAATAATCAATAAATCACATCTATTCTTCGATATAAAAATGTTAAAATCTAACTTTAAAAATTGTCCAACAAATTTCTAAGATTCAGCCTTCAAAAAATTATCTTATCACAAAAATGTTCACACATAGATAACATAAATTTAATTTAAATAACCATAAAAAATATTTTGCAACTTCAATTAGTAATGAAATTAATAATTTTAGAAGTTTTATGACTCAAATAAACCATAAGATTCAAATCACATGTCAAAATAGAAAAAAAAATTCGAAGATCTAAGCCAAAACTTTTAAATTTTAGTCAAAATCTCATTAAAAAAAGTCCTCAAATTTTCGTTCTATCATATATGAGTTGACTTATTGTTGAATCCTATTATCGTAAGCGCAGTGTAAAATTTACTCCTAAAATATCGAAAAGAAAAAAAAAAAAATCTAAAATTCTATATGGTAGGTGTTAGATTAAACTTTTCTATATGACCCATATTTTCTTAGAATTTTCACAATTGACCCTTTTTCTAAGAGTGGTTGGTGGATCCACAATTGCACATGCAATGTTTTAAAAACTTTTGACATTCAAAAGAAAACAAGACAAAGATCAAAGGACAACAATCAGCCACATGTTATAAATGGGTCATTTTTTTTATATATATATATACATCTATATAGTTTGGTGGCTATGAAGTTGACTTTGGTCATAAGTGAAATAACATTTAATTCATTAGATATATAATAAAATGGGGCGAAAAATCATTTTTTAATCTATAAACTTCCTAAATTGTATGAATTTTCATCCAATTAAATCCTAAACTTACACAAGTGTTACAATGATTACCCTATATTTACTTTCGAAAAATACTTTGCAATACATGGTGCAACTCCTTTGATGGCCCCACAAAAAAAAAATTATGTATTTTTTTAAAAAAAGAAAAAAAAGAAAAAAAAAGTGTGGTGAATAAGTGGGGAGCACAGATTTAAGTGCTCCTCATGCAACACCTAAGTACTACACTTTACTTTCTACCAATTCACCTCATAATAAAAGAAATTTAAGTGAAATTGTGGGCGAAGAACTTATGATTTATTGGTTAGAATAAGAATTTGAGAATAACTTCTAAGCTGTTAGTGGTTTATTTTACGAAATATTATTATTATTAAGAATTCTATTATTATGTATGATTTTAGAGAAATTGTTATGAGATTTTCAAAAATTGTTATGAATTTTTAGTATTTCACGATCCTAGCTGGAACTATTGTTATAAAATTATTTGAGATTTGGTTATTGTTTGAGAATTTATAAATGTTTTATGTTATTAGAAAAATCTCTCAAATTCCTGAAATCTTGTTTCAAAGGGAGCATGATTTTAGAATGATTTGAGAATTAAGAGTTTTTATGCTAACTACTAGATTTATGTACGTATGGTGATTACATGTATGTTATGTGAATATATTTTCAAAGTATACTAGAGAAAGATGTTTTTGCGACCACTACTACAAATTTGGCTTTTATTGACAGCTAAAAACTGTCAACATTCATTTTAGTTGACATTTTTTGACCGTCATTGAAAGCGGTGTCAATAAATCTAAGCGTCAATAAAAAGTTGATAGTTGACGGTCGTTAAACGTCAACGATTATGTCTTTATTGACGGATTTTAACTGTCAATAATATTAATGTTGACACTTATTAGCCGTCAACTATGACGTAAATCATCAACAAAACCTATTTATTGACACTTATTTGTTTGTCAACATAGGGTATAGTTGATAGTTTTTAGCCGTCAATATTTAGGTAAAAACGCCAATAAAAACCTTTTATTGACACGTATGTGACGTCAACATAGAGTATAGTTGATGGTTCTTAACCGTCAATATTTAGGTCAAAGCGTCAATAATAACCTCTTTATTGACATCCGTAAGTCGCCAACATTAAGTATAGTTGATATTTTTAACCGTCAACATTTTTAGCGAACCGTCAATAATACCCTTTTATTGACACTTGTTGCTGTCAATATAAATATATCTTGACACTTTTTAGTTGTCATCTATAACTATACTTGACGTTTGACATTGTTGACTATGACATATATGTTGATGATTTTTAAACCGTCAATCATCATCGGTTTAATGTCATTTTTAGCCACAACTATAACTATTTATAAAAATAAAAAAATGGATATTATTCACCCATTCTCTACCACCGCATCCGTATGAACAAGTCTATCGAGAGACTCAACGATTTGTCAAACTATATAAAATAAATTTTATCAAAATAAACAATAATTGCAAATGAACTAAAACAAAATTTCATTGACTAACTAATAAGTTAAAATTACTAAATATCTTTCTAAGCAAATCATTAAAGAACATAACACTAACTCTTGAAAATCAAATAAATGAAGTTTGATAACAAAAATGTTCATAAGTATCTTGATTTACAAATTCACATAACTCAACTCGTATCTCGTCCCAACTCATCTTGGGTGTACTTATCGTTTCTCGTCAAATCAAAACACAAAAAGTGTACATGCATTAAAAATTGAATAAATGAAGAAACTCATGAAACACATAGAATAAGATCAAAGTATTACCACGTCATTATCGGTTGACTTCTCCGTATTTACTATATCTCGAATAAACTTCATTGTATAAGTACCACACTCTGTACTCCCAGGTTGCTTAGCACACATCAGATAAATAAATTAAAACAAACATGAAGCAAAACTCGAATAAATAAACAAAATGATGGAAAAATGGTAGATTTGAAACGATTACTCGAATAAATATCCAATTAAAAATTGGACTTCTAGCGTTTGCTTGAGCATAGAACATCCTAATAGCCCTATACAAGTACAAATACATAAAAGTATGTGAATAACGCTACCCATGTCAATAAAATATCAATGGTAGAAGTTTCATAATACTTACGTATTAACTATATTTTTCACGTAATCTCGAATGCCATGTCCTATGGAGTCAACCACCAAATTGTAGATGTTTTCAATGATATAACCACCAACAACCAATGATGTCTAAATACGAATTACCAACAATAAGAGTTAGGAATATATACAAAATACAAGTAAATTAATAAGCACATGGTTTACGTGCCACAAATTACAAGGATGGATCAATAGTTTATTCTTGGTCTCTCGTAACCTATTACATAGGAATCGACAACGTTGCTCTTGAGTCCGTAGAGGCATATGAAATCAAGGATGGTTGAAGGAATGCATATTGTTCTAATATGATAGGTTGAGATTGACACAAGTACCTAACAATAAATAAAAAATATTAAAGTTTAAAACATTACAATAAAAATTAATAATATATGATACAATGTACCTTTCTAAAACAAAAACACACTTCTAAACTCAAAGATCCAAATAACTCAATCAAACTCCAATTCACTAATCATTTTAACGATTCAATAACGCTTAGACCACCAAAAATGATACAAAACATACACTCAACAACTTCAAAGCAAGTATAACTCACATGTCACAATTGCTAAGCGAACTCAAAACTAACAAACTAGTTAATGTCTATCCTAAAGTGGAGTTTACTCTTAATTAAGTCTCGAAAATTTCAAAGACAGATAACAACATAATTACAACAATACCAAAATGTTACATGTACCATGCGAAAAAAAACTTCTTCTAACCTCAACATCCGGATAACTCAATCAAACTCCAATTCACTAATCATTTTAACGATTCAAGAATACCCCTAAATTTGAGCAACATAACAACACAATTACAACAATACAAAAATTTAACATGTACCGTGCTTAACAAAACACACTTCTATACTCAACATCCGGATAACTCAATCAAACTTCAATTCACTTCCATTTTAATGATTCAAGAATACTCAACCACCATAAACAAAACAAAACATACACTCAACAACTTCAAAACAAGAATAACTCACATGTCACAATTTTTAAGCATAACTCAAAACTAACAAACCAAATTACTATGTATATCCTAAAGTGGTAAATAACGAGAATATCAAAGTTTACATAATTAAATAATACTTACACGATATAAGGTGATATAATCGAGATTGCAAGTTCCTCCATCATGCGGAGTGCTTGCATCTTTGTCTTTCATTAAATGAAAGTTGAATTGATATCCTAACACTTGAGCAGAGATATTGGGATGTCTATATACTCGATCTTCATGCCTTCAAGAATTTTGATCATGTATTTAATCGCAAGTGGCATATGCACTCGTGGCACATCATTTCTACCTCTCTTCTCCTTTAATGCCGCTAGCTCACGGTGAGGTTTCTTACGTTCCTATGAACACGATGTTATATATTAAAAATCATAGACATTAAGTTAAACAAGAACAAACGTTTTCAAATAAATTTACCTTTTCTATTTTATCTACTATTACAAGATTCTTTGGCCATGGAACGTGAGAACCAATCGCATTTGAAATCGTCCCCAATACTCCTGCTATCGGTATATAGGCAATGCAAAGATTGAAATCGAGATACAAGAGTGATAAGTACTCTTACATCATTCGATCCGAGAGGCACACCGCATACAACTTCATGTGGACTTAACCTCTCATAAACCATTCTCGATGCCACAATATTGTTTATATTTTCAACAAATAAATCACAAGATTTTCCCTACATAGTATATTAAAAATTATGACTTAGTATTTATATACATTTTCTTAAAATTCAATTAACGAATATTTAGAAAAGAGTTACTGATCAAGATTTTCGTGATGTCGAAGCAATGGGTGGTTGTGGCTTGGCAACTACCCCTATCCGCAAGAGAGTGACATCACCACACCGCTTCTCTCATCTTTTCACGTGTTTGTTTTGTCGTCATTTGACCGTGTCGAGTCATCGCTTCTTTCTTTTCTTTCTTCCAACTCGCTTCTTCGTCGGTCATAACGCTTACTTTTCTCGAGTCGAAGGTGTGAGTTTATGAAAGAAGAATGAGGGTTTGATTAAACCTCCCACACCTCTTACACGTCCCGAGTGTTCGTGAGTGCCTAATGCCTCTGTCGAATATCATCATGCGCATTCTCTGGATCTTTTGCTAGCTGATCCTACAATTTAATAAAAATATAAATATATATTTACTACTTTAGTATAATGTCAATAAAGTATAAAAATATATGAGCATTATTGCTTACAATTACGATCATAACGTCTGCAATCTCTTCATTCAAGAATTTGCCATCCTTTCCTTGTCGAGCTTGTATCCATAGCTTAGCTCGATCTGCATCCAAATCTACTTGTCCTTTTTTATTCTACAAACATATGTAGTCATCTAATTAATAAATGAGCAGACATAACATACTAATGTATAAATTCAAAAATTAAAACATACCAACTCTTCCACAAAATTTGCGTATCCTTTACGAGCAAGCCTCTGATTGTATTTATTTTTGGAACGTCTCCTTTTTGCAAACTGCTTACTTTCTACATCACACAATTATAGTACAACACAAGGTTAATTAGTATCTTTGTGTAAACATGTATAAACAAAAAACAATTCATTTTTCAATACTTACTTGAAACTCTTCAGATAGAACTTTACCAACGAATTCATCCCAATGAACTTGCTCGATGTGGTTATATGTCTGCGGTGGAGACTTCAAACATTCAGGCATATCTTGAAATGGAATAATATATTTAGTCCTCAAAATGCTCTTAAATTGCTTTTAACGAAATTCCAAATTTTCATCAATATGTCTTTCTTTGATTTACGACCTACTACGAAGGAATGCTGACAAAAAGAATATAATATATATAAGTAATTTTCATTGAAACTAGTAGCACATGATATTTAATGAGTTAGTGAAATAATAGATTACCTCAATGCAAGAATAAATCTTTTCTTTCAATTCTCTTGGTACTTGTGCCACGAGTCATATGTAATTGGAATGTGGTGTCGCACACACGCCCAATATAGCTTATCATTTTCGTTGCATTCCTACCAATCCACTTGTCCATGAGCATTGTATTCGATCACTCTTCGATCGACTTTCATTTTTAATTCCTGCAAGCTCGAGCATCGCAGATGGCGCCTCGTAGTAGGCGCACATTGTGAGGTTGCACCATATCATCATTCTCTGCCTCATCTTCAAGTGGCATGCGGTCATCATCACTAGAGTATTGATCCATAGAGTATCCTGCTAAATACCTGCAGTACATTAGTTGAGTTAAATATAAATCATAAAAACATCAAATTGTATCAACATCTAAATTCAAGGAGTGAAAAGTTATACCATATAATTTAGGCTTCATTTTCATTTTCGATCCAAATGCCATCACAATCGGTCTGAACATATGTTGAACTATCATCATCTATTTCATCGATTCATTAGTAGTAAGAATGTAGTTAGAGTTATTGTAGTTTAAAATTAAGTCCCCGAGCTCGTCTTCGTTAATATGATCTTCGTACTCTCTCTATTTGGAGGATGCAACACAATAGACCATCGGGAGTCACTTGGATCTTCTATATAGAACACTTGTTTAGCTTGTGAAGCTAAAATGAAAGAATCGGATTTGTATCCAATACGCCTAAGATCAACTAGTTTAAATCCAAGTTCATCTGTTTTAACACCCCATTACTTTCAACCCAGCTACATTTGAACATTACAATCTTAAAATTATGGTAATTTAATTCCCATATCTCTTGAATCACACCATAAAAGACATGTTTGTGGTTATTGGATTTTTATCTTTTGCACTAGATACTTGCATCGTCTCGCTACTAAACATACTCCACTATTTTGAACATTTCGAGTACCATCACGAAGCTCAGTATTGTGGCGAACACCATTCACTACGTAGCTTAAATAGGTTATCACAATGGGTGAAGGACCATGTGATACCCACCTCAATGTGTTAGTTATAGTATGGTTTGGTACTTCAAGATCGATAGCAACCTATACACATAAACCCCGTTAATATTTGAGTATAAGTCGTTAAAAACTAAAATGAAAAAAAAAAAAAATTAGCGAATTGTTAAAACCATACTTGATCACGTATCCAAGAAATGAAGGTTCTATTGTGTTGATCTTGTAACCACTTCGATTTCTTGATCTTGATGGATAGATATGTTTCAAATAGTTCATATGTTTTCTATAATAAACATAGAATCATTAGTGTTAGTATATTAAATTTAAGGATTAACTTTAAATTAGTATAAGAAGTGAACGTACTCTATGAAAGGTTGAACGTCATCCGTATTTTCTAAGACATATAGATGAGCTTGCTTGAGTTGTTCCTTATCGGGCTTCATATGAGAAGTCTGCGATGCAGTCTCCCAAATTCATCATCCCGAGCTCGTTCATTGTTGCCTTTCCGAGTCCAATAGGTTTTACATCATGCAAAAATTCGGTGCAAAACTCTATAGCTTCCTCGACAATATAACCTTCAAAGAATACAACCTTCGTGTCGATTCCTATTTCTCACATATCCTTTAAGAACTTTCATGTATCTTTCAAAAGGATACATCCATCGAAGATACACAGACCACAAAGTCGCACTTCTCTAACGGATGTCTTTGTTAAGTGCATCATTATCGTGAAGAACGATGGAGGGAAGTATTTTTCAAACAGACCGCGATCTTACTACGATTTCGTGCTCCAACTCACTTAATTGTGAAACATCCACCACTTTATTGCATATTGCATTGAAAAACAAGCGAAATCGTGTGATAGCAATTTCTCACGTGCTTAGGAAGTGTAGATCGAATTGCAAATCGATAACAATTGTTGCATGAGCACGTGACAATCATGTGACTTCAATCCATTAACTTTTAGATTATCGAGTGATACAAGGTTCTTTATATTGGAAGAATAACCTTCGTGAACTTTCATTTTGACAATGATGATTGACAAACCGCACGCTTTCTCATTTTTCGATAATGTGTAGCAGTCAAGCGGTATGAATGTCCTTCTTCCTATAACTTTTTGGGGCCAACTCGGGACGAATACCTAATCGTTCTAAATCACGTCGAGTTTGTAATCCATCCTTTGTCTTACCGGGGATGTCGAGCAAAGTGCCTATTAAATTCATACAAACATTTTTCTCGATATGCATTACATCTAAGCAATGTCGAACATAAAGCTTCTTCCAATATTCAAGTTCAAAAATATAGATTTTTCTTCCAACACGAACGTAAGGCACCTATTGGTTTTTTCTCTTTTAACATATCTTCATTGGAACGCTCGTTGTTGGTAAAGTTTTCAATAATTTCTT
This sequence comes from Trichosanthes cucumerina, assembly GCA_036507285.1. Classification (NCBI taxonomy): domain Eukaryota; kingdom Viridiplantae; phylum Streptophyta; class Magnoliopsida; order Cucurbitales; family Cucurbitaceae; genus Trichosanthes; species Trichosanthes cucumerina. The sequence continues at coordinate 10,200,111 of CM071836.1, read as the reverse complement.
CTCCCCGACAATGGTTGTGGAGCCTTTCCAAATTCTTTTTCATTATTGAATGCTTTCATCTGTCTTCTAAATGAATGAGCTAGTGGCAAAAATTTTCTGTGTCCAAGATAAGCCATCTTCTTTCCAAATTTTAAATGCATAGCTGATGTGTGTTCTCCACATATGGGGCATGCACAATATCCTTTGACACTACAACCGCTAAATTACCATATGCAGGAAAATCGTTAATTGTCCACAACAACACTGCTTTTAATGTGAATACTTCATCTCGATATGCATCATAACAGGGCACTCCATCATTCCAAAGAATTTTTAAATCATCTATTAAAGGAGCCAAATACACATCTATGTTGTACCCCGGTTGCTTTGGCCCAGATATTATCATGGTTAGCATCAAAAATTTACGTCTCATACATAACCAAGGTGGGAGATTGTATGTTGTCAATATTACAGGCCAACAACTGTATTTGCTATTCATCTCACTATGAGGATTTATTCCATCAGTTGATAGGGCAAGACGAAGGTTTCTCTCTTCACTTCCAAAATCAGGCCACAAATGATCGATCAATTTCCAAGATGGAGTATCAGCAGGATGTCGTAACTTGCCATCAACTAATCTCTCATTAGCATGCCAAGTTAAATCCTTGAAATTAACGTGCTATTGAACATCCTTTGAAATCGTGGAATTGGGGAAAGTACCATATAACTTTAGCAGGGACTCCCTCTTTCACTTCCAACGAATTCTTACGTTTCATCCATCTTGACTCGTTACAGTGAGGACAATTAGATGCATCAGCGTATTCTTTCCTATATAAGCAACAATCATTGGGACATGCATGAATTTTTTCATACGTCATTCCCAAAGTGACTAACGTCTTCTTTGCTTCATATGCGTAGACGTCGGCAATTCATTCTTTTCGTGTAATATATCTTTCAATAAAGTCAACAACTCAGTAAAGCTAGTATCACTCCACTCAAATTTGGCTTTCAGTGATACAATCTAACTAATGTACCTAACTTAGTTAATCTACTACATCCTCGGATATAGAGGTTTTTCAAAGATCTGCAAGCAAGTTCTTAAATTTTTTGGATCTTCTTCAAAATGTTGTTGTGCGATTTCAACCATCTCCACAATATGTTGTCATGAGTTCTCTTCATATACATGCTCATTAGTGGTGTAGTTTAAATTTGACTTTACATTGTTTCTAGAATGTCTATCAAGGGTTTCTCCGTGCAAATCCAATTATCATATCTTTGATCGATACCATACGCAATTAAGTGGTTCCCCGACTACATTAATGTTGAGAATCTTCAAATTTACACACTTAACACAAGGGCATCGTATAAAAGGTTTACCACTCGCATGTTAGTGTGTGCAAACCGAATAAAAGTGTCTACACCTTCTTCATACTCTTTAGAGAATCTATCTTTCGACATCCATAATTTGTCCATTATGTTATAACCTAAGTAAATGAAGTCAATAGATATTTTTGAATTAATAAAATCAATCTAAGTCCTAAAAAAGTAGAATAAACTACATATTTTTCATGTTAACCATAATTTTTCATGTTAATCATAACCAACTATAACGACCTCTAAAACTTAGGACGAACCTAATTAAGAAGGTTACTCTACCATGCCGTTTTATATGAAATTTCTAAGAAGATAACGGCATAAATAGAGATAAACAAAAATTTCTCCAAGTCCTGTAAATCCAAACAAGCACTCCTTAAGGTACAATAAATGCCCAACCTCCAACAGACTTCAACAAACATTAGGTCAGCTTCAAAAATAACAAACTCAACATGCTTTAAACTTACAAATAGGCAAAAAAAAGCAGTAAATTACACTACCTCATGCACCCATTACAAGCACAAGAACCATATTATGAAGCACATTCCTACAAGAAAATTTTAATTCATATATATGACAATGAATAATAATTTGACAGTACTTAATTATGACTTCATAACTTGACATTTTAAACAAGCCAATCGTATTTTATGAGCAAAGATGTGAAAATCGATAATTGTTTCAAATGCAATACCAAAAACAAAGAGATGCTCGTTTACAAATTTAGAGCAATTGTTAATGTTTCTTCCTAAGATATTTGGTTTCAACACTAATGGATATCCACTTACGAAATTTAAATAGAAAGAGATGCTCATTTACATAATACTAAAAGTAGAAAAGATGCTCATATATGAATTTCACATGAATTACACATTTTTGTTAAATTTTGCATATTATTAATCTATCATACTTAAAGTATTGATTTAAGGATATTGACGAGCAACCGAAAATAGAAATTCAAATAACCTCACCAAAAGTGATCTCAAACCCGAGGGAGAGATAACGTGGCTAAGAAACCCGAGAGGCGCCGGTGAGATATCCGACTACGAGATCCGGCACGCACGCGTCGGTGAAATTGTCGATGAGGGGTTGCGGGATCCACCGTGAGTCCGACTCAATTAGACGGCGGCGAGAGCTCCGACTTCACAGATTGGCGAAGATCGATGGCGGCGAGAGCTCCGGCTGCGACTTAGACGATGGTGAGAGATTCGACTTCACAGATTGACGGCGGTGAGAGTTCCGACAGTGACTCAGACGGCGGCGAGAGCTTCGGCCGGCTTCACAGATCGACGAAGATCAACGGCGGCGAGAGCTCTGCTGTGATTTAGACGGCGGCGAGACTTCGGCTTCACAGATTGACGGCGACGAGACCTCCGATTGTGACTCAGACGGCGGCGGGAGCTTCGGCTTCACAGACGGCGGGAGAGAGAGAAGATCGACGGCGGCCGAGACCTCCGATTGTGACTCGACGCGGCGGCGGAGCTTCGCTTCACAAACGGCGGGAGAGAGAGAAGATCGACGACGACCTGAGACCTCCGATTGTGACTCAGACGGCGGCGGGAGCTTCGGCTTCACAGACGGTGGGGGAGAGAGAAGATCGAAGGAGACCGAGTGTTCCGACTGTGACTCAGACGGCGGCGGGAGCTTCGGCTTCACAGCATTTACGGCGAGAGAGAAACTTCGGCGGCGGCGACGATGGAGTTGAGAGAGAGATCGATGAAGACACGCATGCACGCACGGCGGAGGCGCGAGAGATCGATAGTGTGTGAAAAAGGGATTAGGTTCCTTCTTATTTTGGTTTTTTTTTTTTAATAATAGGAAAAGCTAAACGACGCCGTTTTGTTTGAAACGACGCCGCTTTATATGTTTTCTTGATGGTTATTACCCGCAATGAAACCTCTTATATTGACGGCTCTTAACCGCCAAGGAAAGTGTCCGCCTACATGTCTATAAAACCGCCAAACAACGACGCCGTTTTTCATGTTTTGTTGACGGTGATTACCCGTCAAGGAATATACCATATATTGACGGTGTTTAACCGTCCAATGAAAGCGTCTGTCGTATTTCAATAAAGCCATCAAACAATGACGGTTTTTAACCGTCAAGAAAAGCAAAACACGGAATTGGATTAGTTTTGACGCTGAAAATTTACGTAATTAACGCCAATAAAAGTATCTTTATTGACGATTAATTGTAAAAATTAAATTTATACATTTGTTGACACTTTATAACCATCAATATATATATTTCTAAATTAATAATGGTTTTTAAAATGAATTTTGGTCTTTTGTTGACACTTTTTTTAGTCAAGCGTCAACAATTTGAAAAACGAACGCGTCAATAAAGGCCTAATTTGTAGTAGTGGACCTACTCTAGCGCATAGTTCTGTGTGCACGTATGATGGTGATTTGCTCTGCTATATATCTGATGACTACTTGGTGCATAGTATGACAAATATATGCTTTTCTATGTAGCTAGAAAGATTACTCGCTGCATCATATGACAAAGATTGCTCTGCTGTGTGTATTGAAATTACTCTAACACATAGTATGATATAGATATGTTCGACTATGTATCTAGAAAGATTATGTAATGCCCCAGGCCCAGGATTCGGACCAGGATTTGGAATCTGGTTTTAGCCCCGACATTTCCCCGCATCCCCTGCGACCTGGTCACATCACCATCTCATCCTTGAACTATCACGAGTCCTTACTGCATGTTTTGTCCTAACTCACATGTTGTCTAGGAAAATTCTCAAGAGATCACCTAATCTAGAATTACTCCAAGCCAAACACGCTTAACTTTGAAGTTTTTATGATTGAGCCACCGAAAAGGAAAGTACACTTTGTTGGTATAGGTAGTAGCTATCAATTCTTTTAAGCCTTTCTCAATTATACTTTCATATCCTCAGGATCCCTCTAATTCGGATGTGGTCCTAGTTCATTTATGTACCCCTCCTTAACTCGGGTGTCACAAATTACTTGATTCATATTATGATAGACATTTTGGGTACATGTTTGATGATGAGTTTTGTTGGCTAATCATTCCATGTTTCTCGAAGTTATTGTCACATATCTCATTGTTGTTTTATTTATGTGTTTTAAATTGTATAAAGTTTTTTTTGGAAAGATATTTTCTTATGATCTTACTCCTCATTGGATTTTTTAGCTCACTCTTTTATCCTTATTTTCCACAAAATTTCTCTTAAATTTCAATCAGAATCAATTGATCAGAATCTACCACACTAGCCTTATTAAGTTATTTCATATCACCTTTTGTAAGTACATCTAGCTCGAAATTAAAGTATTTGTAGAGAGTGTATTTTTTTTTGTTGCGTTGTATATACGATGTTTATTAATAAAGTTAAAGTATAAAATAATTGAGAGACTAGACACTATATTTCATTAAACATTTGGGGTCTATAGTCGTCACATCTTGTCCTAGGTTTGACACTAATAAATCTCTAAACTTTCAATTTTGTTTATAATAATTCACTATATTACTTTCTACAAAAATTTAACTCTAATCTTGTTCTTTGAAATCTTATAAATTTTGTATTATACACATGTTCTATAATTCATTGAACACACCATGATAATATGTTTAATCATTTTTTGAACACGCCTTGAAATTTCATATTATTTTAGTTTGGTTACAAAATTTTTAATCGTTGTGTTTTATTTCTAAAACTTGGTATAAGAAGTCATTTGCAATTGCAATTAATTTTTTAAACAAATAATTTATTAGATAAGGTCGACAAAGGAACATACCTGGATAATTTAAAGACGTTCATGTAATAAAGTTAAGATGTTGGATTTTTTAAAATGAATTTAAGTTTTTTATTTTTATTAAATGATTAATATTTAATGGAAGGTTGATATAGTAAATAATAAATTAGTTTCTTAAACAAAACTTAGTGTTAAAATATGATATTTGAGTGCTTTAAAAAATTGAGAACTGAAAGATTAAAGTGAAATAATTTAACATTTATAGACTACTAAAATGAATGAACTAAGTGCAAACTTATATAATAGTTTGGATATGTTGTAAGCTTCAATATATGCTTGATGCTAAAATCCTATAAAAGTTTCAGAAAAAGTTAACTAAAATATAATAGTTTGCTCCAAAAACTACTTTTTAAGTTGTTTTTACTTTGTTTTTTAAAGTGAATATAACCCCACAATAATTGGCAAGTAGTTTTGATTAAAAAGTTAAAGGTTCAAATTCTCTCATTTATTTTTTATTAAAAAAATACTGTAAACACGTGAATTCAACGAATGAATAAGAACGAGACACGTGTAATAAACTTTGTATTATATTAACTTTGTGGGTATGGAATTCAATCTCTAAGTATGATCCTCTGATTCTCTCTCTTGTACGTCACTCGAGGGCTAAAGAGCTTGTTCTCGAGGTTGGAGACTTGGAAGAATCTTTGGTCTTCACGGAGTGCTCAACACCTATGGACTTGTAGTGTTCCGCAACTAGGGATTTGTCTTACAACGTTCAGGGAGTGTTCAACACTTGAGGACTTTGCTTTAAATTCTCTCTGAATTCCTTTTGGGGGTGAACCTTTGGAATAGAGGGGAAACTCTCTATTTATAGAGTTTTCCAAGACGTGTGTGTTTGGGCCTGGGTGGCTTTTGGGCCCAACCCCTTGGATTTGGGCTTCGTTGGCTTGAGCTTATTCATTTGGATTTGAGTTTTACTAACCTTGACCAATTCCACATAACCCAATCATTTAACTTATCCAATTTTATAAACCCAATTTGACCAAATTAAATTAGTCAAATTATCATAAGAAAGACATGTGACATTTTAATTTCTAGAACTTGCCAATTTTTGTCTCCAAATTAAATTTAGGACACGTGTCAACTTATAATCGGTCCCAAATTTAATCATTTATACTCATTAATTTGAATAACGACGTGTCAACTGAGGATTGATCAAAATTTCTATGTCAACAATACCCATTCTTTTTTTTTTAAAATCGAAAGTTGAAATCTCTCTATTCTCATCTTTATTGTAATTCAAAAATAAAATAATCTATTTTTTTTTTTAAAAAGGTTGTACAAGGGGTGAAAATTTTTTAACTCCTAACTTACCAATTAAGCCATACTCATGCTAGGAAAAAAACACTTTATGGAATACTCATATTCAATTATTATTATTATTTTTAATTTAGTGAAGGTTTAAATTGGAAAATAAAGATTTAATTTTATTAATTTTCCCTTTACAAAAACTATATACATTTTTCAAAACAATATTCTCAAAATTCACATTTCCACGCATAAAATACCATCTTTTGTCCGTTTGAAATCAAGTATTCATGAATACCTTTAAAAAAAAATCATGACTATTTGAGTTTTTTAAAAATAGAAATTTAATATGGATTAAATTACAAGTTTAGTCTCTTAACTTTTAAATTTGTGTCTATTTGGTCCCTAAACTTTGAAAAGTATCAAATAGGTCCCCCAACTTTCAATTTTGTATCTAATAAGTCCCAGACTTTGAAATGTGTCTAATAAGTACTTAAAACTTTTAATTTTGTATCCAATAGATCCTGAATTTTCAATCTTGTGTCTAATAAGTCCTTAACCTTGTTGATAATTTTTAAAATTCATGAACTTACTAGACACAAAATTGAAAGTTTAGAGTCCTATTAGACATAAAATTCAATTGTATATCTAATAGATCAATTAATTTTCAAAAACTATGAATATGTGAAGGAGCTATTAGATACAAAATTGAAAATTAAGAGACTTATTAGATATTTTGAAAATTCAGGGACTTATTAGATACAAAATTGAAAGTACAAGAATCCATTTGACACTTTTAAAAGTCTAGTGACCAAATAGACACAAACTTAAAAATTCATGTACTAAACTTATAATTTAACATTTAATATTTGGTTTTACTATATTTGAAAATTGGGATATTTTAAGTTTCAAAATTAATATTTTATCCTTTGTGTTGTTTTTAAAATTATAATTTTAGTTCTCCAACTTTCATCCTTAACTTTCATCCTTATGTTTATTTAGTGTAATAATTTTTAAAAAGTATTTAATAGGTTTTTCTGAACTTTAACTTTTCTTATCTAATAAATCTCTCAACTTTAAAAAGTATTTAATAAATTATTCCATTTTTTATTGTGTCCACTATGTCATTAAATTTTTTATTTTGTCTCTAATAGATTAAAGACCTATTAGATAATTTTTTTAAATTCGTGGATATATTCTTTAAAATTTTGAATATATCATACACCTATTACATACAAAATTGAAAGTGTAAGAACATATTAAACATTTTTATAGTTCAAGGACATATTAAACACAAACTTTGAAGTTCAAAGATCCTTTAGATACTTTTTAAAGTTTAGAAATATTTTAGACGTAAAACTTGAAACTTCACGAACTAAACTTGTAATTCAACCATCTTTTCTAGTTAACAATGTGGAGGTGAGAGTTTACATATTTGACCTCTAGGAAAAATTATAATGATTTAACATAATGATTTAACCTCCACTTGAGTTGAGTTATGTTAGGTGGGGGTATTCGTACGGATAACCCATTTTTCCATGCATTAATGACATTTGACCTGACATTTCAAAATAATGAAATATGACCCATTCTGACATGACAATGCGCGCAAAATGACTCATAAGAGTAATATGAAGTGGTCTTTCTTGTTCATGCTCTCGCTCCCGCTGTCTCGCTCTCATTGTCTCGCTCTCGCTCTCGCTCAAATGAATGGAAAAAATATAAAGAAAAAATGACAAAAAAAACAGAGAAGAGTTGGAGTAACAGAGATAGAGCGAGAGCGAGTCAGCGAAAGCGAGTCAGCGAGAGCGTTACTACGAATAAGAGAGCGAGTCAACTATAGTGCGATTTTTGTTTTGTTTTGTTTTTTTTTTTTTCTCCAGAATTTTGACAACTTAATTACTATCATAAGCGAGAGCGGGAGCGAGAACGAGACTTGAGCGAGAGCGAGAACGTGAATTGAGCGAGAGCGAGAGAGCTAGAGTTAGAGTATGATGCCCTTACGGTAATTTGGACGGAATGCACAGTAAAAAAGGGTCAAATGTCATTAATTTCAGAACATGGGTCAAATCACATTAATTCGCGTGAAAAGGAGTTTTCCATGCAAATTTCTCTGTTAGGTGGATAATATTGATTGTTTGTTCATATCGTTACTAAATTATGAAACGATAGTTAATCAATAACGACATCTTCTTGCTACGACGTGACATTTCATATCAATAATTTATATTATATTATTGATTATTTGATTTCTTTTTTTGCTTATGTAGCATAAAAGTCTTCTAATCTATTGCCCCCATTATTTTAGAACTCAATTTTCTCTCTTCTCCTACCATGATCTCTTTCAATCACTCTCTCTCTTGAAACCGCCTATTCATAGGGTGAGCGAGAGTGAAACTCGAGAGAGAAAAGGAAAATTAGGATAAAAGAAGAAGAATAAAAATAAGAGAATAAGAAATGAGAAAGAGATAGAATTACAAATCCATAGAAGGAAAAAAAAAAGAAAAAAAAGAATATAATTTATTATTATTATTATTTATTTATTGTAAAATATGTAGTATAAATGCCCATCCACATGCCATATATTACCTATGCCAAGTGGCAAAATTTCCATAGCCATAGTGTCCTCCAAGTGTCAAATTTTTACCAATGGTTAGTGTCCAAATGTACCAACTCATCCCTTGGTGGAAAAATAAAATGCATCCATTGGTGAAATTCTCTCCAATTCTCTTCATTCTCTCCCACTTTCTCTTTTTAGTCTTTATTTAATTTTCCATAAATTTCCACTATCTCATTATTTATATTATATATATTGCCCCCACTTTCCAAACACTTATTTTAATATTATTATTAATATTATATTATTCTTATTATATTCTTATTATAAATATATTATTATATTAGTATTTTAATATTGGTAAAATTATACCCGGTTTTCATCCTATTTTTACAACACGTTATCAGCACGAAGCTCTCTGTGATTTTTCCATCAAAGGTAGGTCCTCCGGGTAAGCCATTTTTTTTTTTAATAATTAAATGTTATTTTGCATGTTTAATTAATTTCCTAATGTAAATGCAATTTCTTTGTATATAGTATTACTATGGCAAATCTTGCAAAACTAGAATTTCATACTACTGATATTAATGGAAATAACTACTTGTCATGGGTCCTCGATCTTTGAGATCCATTTAGACTCCATGAATCTTGGAGAAACAATTAAAGAAGGAAATGATGCATCAAATCAAGAAAAAGCCAAAGCTATGATCTTCCTTCGCCATCATCTTCACGAGGGATTGAAAATGGAGTATCTTACAATAAAAGATCCCTACATTCTATGGCAAGGCTTGAAAGAAAGGTATGATCATCAAAAAGCGCATCATTCTTCCAAAAGCTCGTTATGATTGGATGCACCGAGGTTACAGGACTTCAAATCGGTTAGTGAATATAATCCCGCACTTTTTCGTAATTAGTTCAAAACTAAAATTATGCGGAGAAAAAATTACGATGTTGATATGTTAGAAGACATTCTCCACTTTTCATGTCTCGAATATGCTCGCAAATGAAAGAATATCGAGAGAAAGGCTTTAAAAATATTTCAACTAATTTCATGTCTTCTCGTAATTTGAACAAAATAACGAGTTATTAATGAAAAATCATGAATCTCGACCAATCGAGCAACACCATTCCACAAGTGAATGCTGTGAATTTTAATAATCGTGGTCGAGGTCGTGGTCGTGGTCGAGGTCGGGACCGCGGTAGAGGAAGAAATACCTATTTTCGTGGTGGGCATTATAACTTTAAGAAACCCACACGAACTGATGATCATAAAGGAAAATCTCCACGAGATAGGAGTTTAAAAGGTGATGAACATAAATGTTTCCTGCATGGAATGACTGGCACCGTCACGTACTGTCAATGCGTCAAAACACCTTGTTGATCTCTATCAAGCTTCCTTGAAGGAAAAAGGAAAAGGGAAGAATGTGGAGGTGAATCTTGCCATTCAAGAAGATGATGTATTCGATCCCTCCAATATGGTGCATCTTGATGTGGCTGATTATTTTGAATCTCCTGGAGAGAAAATTGATGCAATCAAACAAGTAGAGGATGTTTTGTATGAAGATATATAATTAAGTACTGTTTATAATATGTTTCTTGTTTTTGTATATATATTTAGAACTTTTTGTAATCGTTTTTCCTTTTCTTATCAATGAAGAAATATGGACAATTTCAATATGTTGAGTAACCCGAAAATGAGCAATGAGGATTTATGTCTAGCAGATCGCGCAACTACGCATTACGATACTCATAAATGTAAAATATTTTTCTAAATTGACAATGCTGGAAGCAAAAATCAATACTATATCAGGTTCTGCAGACCTGATTGAAGGTTTTGGAAAAGCAAGTTTTATCTTGCCTAAAGGAACAAAATTTTCAATTAATAATGTTTTGTTCTCTAGCAAATCAAAAAGAAATCTATTGAGTTTCAAAGATATACGTAATAATGATTATCGTGTTGAAACTGATCGTAAAAATAATATAGAGTATCTCTATATCACATCTATTATTTCACATGAAAAACGTATATTGGAAACATCGCCACCTTTTTCTTACGGATTATATTATACTCATATACGAGTAATCGAAAGTTATGCAACAATGAACCGTAAGTTCATGAATCCGTAAATATTCGGTGTTTGGCATGATCGATCGGGTCATCCAGATCGATAATGATGAGGAAAATTATTGAGAATTCACATGGACATCCTTTAAAAGAACCGTAAGATTCTTCAATCCAATAAGTTGTCATGTGATGCTTGCTCTTAAGTGGAAATTAATTATTAGACCATCACCAAATAAAGTGGGCATTGAATCACCTACATTTTTTTGAGCGAATTCAAGGTGATATTTGTGGACCTATTAACCCACCAAGTGGTCCATTTAGATATTTTATGGTATTGATTGACGATCCAAAGAGATGGTCACATGTATGCTTATTATCAAGTCGAAATCTTGCATTTGCAAGATTACTTGCTCAAATAATTAAGTTAAGAGCACAATTTCGATTATACAATTAAGACAATTCGACTTGATAATGCCGGGTGAATTTACATCCCAAACTTTTAATAATTATTGTATGTCAATTGGGATAAGTGTTGAACATCCAGAGCCCATGTTCATACACAAAATGGTTTAGCGAGAATCATTTATAAAACGTCTGCAATTAATTGCAAGACCATTGCTTATGAGAGCTAAACTCCCTACATCGGTGCGGGGGTCATGCTATTTTACACGCATCATTATTACGTATTAGGCCAAAGAGCCTATAATAAATATTCCCCATGCAATTAGCTTATGACCAAAGAGCCCAAATGTATCCCATCCGAGAATATTTGGATGTGCGAGATATGTTCCAATTGCTCCACCACAACGTACTAAGATGGGTCCTCAAAGGAGGTTAGGAATATATGTTGGATATGATTCCCCATCAATTATTAAATATCTTGAACTCGACGGGTGATGTATTTATCGCACGATTTGTCGATTGTCATTTTAATGAAACAAATTTTCCAACATTAGGGGGAGGAATTAAGAAGTTGGAAAAAGAAATTATGTGAAATGCATCATTATTATCTCATTTAGATCCTCGAAGAGATCGATGTGAACTTGAAGTTCAAAAGATAATTCATTTGCAAAATATAGCAAATCAATTACCGATGCATTCACGAGATGCTAAAAGGGTGACTAAATCATATATACCAAAGAAAGAAATGCTCCATCAAAATTGATATTCCACAGAACAAGTTGTCAATAATGAGTGCGAGCACGCCAAAAGCGTGGTAGACCAATGGGTTCCAAAGATAAAAATCCTCGAAAAGAAAAGTAGTTGAGAATCAAAATGATTCAATGAAAGGTATGGATGTTCCGGAAGAAATCCGAGAATACAACTACTCAAAAGAGTATTGATGAAAATCAAACGCTTGAGGATAATAATGAAATTTCTATAAACTATGTTATAACAGAAAGAGATGGAACTGAATAATATTATCGTTGACAACATTTTTGCTTATAATGTTGCCTACGATATTATTCATGAAAGTGACGATTTTGATCCAAAATCTATCGATGAATGTAAACGTAGAAAGGATTGGTTGAAGTGGAAAGAAGCAATCCAAGCAGAGTTGAACTCACTTTCAAAACGTGAGGTTTTGGACCATAGAGTCCTAACACCAAAAGGTGTTAAACACATGTGGGATACAAATGGGTATTTGTAAGGAAAAGAAATGAAAAGAATGATGTCACAAGATATAAAGCGAGACTTGTTGCACAAGGATTCTCGCAAAGGCACAGTATAGATTATGAGGAGACATATTCTCCTGTGGTGGATGCAATAACGTTAAGATATTTGATTGGCTTTGATCAGTATATGAAAAACTTGATATGCATCTAATGGATGTAGTCACGGCGTATTTATATAGATCTCTGGATAATGACATTTATATGAAAATTCTTAAGGATTTAAAATACGAAACATATGAATCAAGTTCTCGGAATTGTATTCAATAAAGTTACTGAGAGAGATAATTATATGGATTAAAACAATCGTGACGAATGTGGTATAATCGCTTTGAGTGAATATCTGTTGAAAGAAGGATATCAAAATAATCCAATATGTTCGTGTGTTTTTATAAAGAAATCCCAGTCAGGATTTGCTATTATAACTGTATATGTTGATGACTTAAATATAATTGGAACTCCTGAAGAGTTATCCAAGGCAATAGAATATCTTAAGAAAGAATTCGAGATGAAAGATCTTGGAAAAACAAAATTTTGCCTTAGTTTGCAAATTGAACATTTAGCGGATGGGATATTTGTTCATCAATCAACTTATACAGAGAAAATCTTAAAAAGATTTTATATGGATAAAGCACATCCATTGAATATTCCAATGGAAGTTCGTTCACTAGATGTAAAGAAAGATATATTTCAACCTCGAGATAATAATGAAAAACTACTTGGTCCTGAAGTACCATATCTTAGTGCAATTGGTGCACTTATGTATCTAGCTAATAACACAAGACCGGATATTGCATTTTCAAATAAATTTATTAGCTAGATACGCTTTCATGTCCTACAAAAAGACATTGGAACGGAGTTAAGCATGTACTCCGATACCTTCGAGGGACGATTTATATGGGTTTATTTTATTCTAACAAATCTAGTTTTGATCTAGTTGACTATGCAGATTCTGGTTATCTATCTGATCCACACAAAGCTAGATCTCAGACAGGTTATCTATTTACATATGGAGGAACCGCTATATCATGGCGATCAGTGAAACAGACCATCACGACCACTTCTTAGAATCATGCTGAAATTCTCGCAATTCACGAGGCAAGTCGAGAATGTGTATGGCTAAGATCGATGACACAACACATTCGTAAGACATGTGGATGGTCTTCAAGTAAACATCCTCCAACAATATTATATGAAGACAACACAAATGTATATAGCTCAAATCAAAGGAGGATATATCAATGGAGATAGAACGAAGCATATCTCTCCGAAGCTTTTCTACACTCATGACCTTGAAGAAAATGGTGACATCTCAGTATAACAAATTTGTTCGAAAGATAACTTGGCGGACATATTTACAAAAGCATTACCAACTACAACATTTGAGAAATTGGTTCACAGTATTGGGATGCGAAGACTTAGAGATCTCAAGTGATGTCGTCATGAGGGGGAGTAAATGTATTATATAAAATATGTACTCTTTTTCCTTCACTAGGATTTTTATCCCATTGAGTTTTTCCCTAGTAAGGTTTTAACGAGGCATATATTATATAAATGAGCATTTAAGGGGGAGTATTGTAAAATATGTAGTATAAATGCCCATCCACATGCCATATATTACCTATGCTAAGTGACAAAATTTCCATAGCCATAGTGTCCTCCAAGTGTCAAATTTTTACCAATGCTTAGTGTCCAAATGTACCAACTTATCCCTTGCCAAATTGCCTATAAATAGTGGCTTTTGGTAGAAAAATAAAATGCATCCATTGGTGAAATTCTCTCCAATTCTCTTCATTCTCTCCCACTTTCTCTTTTTAGTCTTTATTTAATTTTCCATAAATTTCCACTATCTCTTTATTTATATTATATATATTGCCCCCACTTTCCAAACACTTATTTTAATATTATTATTATTATTATATTATTCTTATTATATTCTTATTATAAATATATTATTATATTAGTATTTTAATATTGGTAAAATTATATCCGGTTTTCATCCTATTTTTACAACATTATTTAAGTTCAACAACATTTAAAGTTGGATGAAAGACATTGTTTTTAATTTTATTAGTTACATGTAATGTACGTATTTGATTGATTCTAAGTAATGGGTAAAATTTGGTCCATTTTTTTTTCATTTTAACGCACAACCATTAAAAATACATAATTAATAAAACAGGACTCGTAGGTGTATCTAGCTATCACATTATACTTTTGTTAAACCAATCGGGTAGAGTTTATCCATAACTATTGGTTTAGATTTATCAACTAATTAAAATTTTGGTCGAGAAAAAGTTGGAATTTAGTTCTTATAGCTTTTAAAATTGGAATTTCATTTTGTCCCTTTGATAAACTTAAAAAATAGTTCCTATGCTTTATGAGAGATTATTTATGAGGATTGATAATTAAACTATAACCTAACTTTTAAAGTTATGAGACTAAATTCTAAACTTCTCTTAATTATTGTATTTTTTTTATAGAAAAAGAAAAGTTAAAAAAATAAGTTTGATCCATAAACTTTGAGGTTTGTGTCTATTTGATGATATGAATTCTACCATGTTATTTAAGATTAAAGAAAAACTTCAAAATAAAGTTGAATTAAATGTTATCAAGTTTCATTTATGACGGACTCAAGATGCGTTTAATGAACTCAAGTGCAATTAATGCTTCATTAAAGACAAGTCAAACTTCATTTATTCAACGAGAGTTTCAAGCTACTTCAAGTGGGCTCCATTTATGTATGTGTGATTATTAACTTTAGGTAGGTTGATTGAAAGACCAATTCTCGGATTTATGGAAGTTTCAATGTAATTTTCAGTTTTCAGTTTTGTTTTCAATGTTTTAGGTTACAATTTAGCTAGTGAATATCATGGTATTGATGAGAATGAGAGTTATAACCCTTCAAATGATGATAGGTTACTCTAAGTCTAAGGTTTAATTTTGTAGGCTATAAATAACCATACATGTAATCCATAGAGAGAGAGAAAAAGAAAGGTTTGGAATTATAATCAAAATGAGCCTTTGAGCTTTATTATAACCTAGAGCTATGTTTATTTGCTATTCTATGTAGTTTAGGTTACATGCTTAAAATTATTCAATTTTGACTTGATCGATCTTGTTTGGAGAGAGATTTGAATCTCAAACAAATTTTATTGTCTTGAGATATTTGATTATCAAGATAATCCGTTTCTTACTTTCCTTGAGTTAATTTTTAAAAATTCGTTTTGAGATTTTTGAGATAGAGTTCTAAAGGTCTTATTTCTTAGCAAGATTGTTAGATTAAATTATCAAAGATGACTTAATATTTTGACATCAGAATCTTCAAAAGTGTCTAACTTTCAATTTTATGTTTAACAGGTCTTTGAACTTTAAGAGCCTGTTTGGGGCACAGGTTATCATAACCTGTGTTATTATAACCTATAGAATACTCTGTACCCCAAACACAGACTATTATAACCCCAGACTATACTATTCTGTATTTTAAATAATATTATATGATTTCACATATTATAATAACCCACATACTATTATAACCCTTTGTTATTATAACTCGCTCAATGCTCCAAACAACCCCTAAATTTTGTGTCTAATCCCTAACAAATTTGAAAATTTTAAATTAGATATAATTTTGAATTTGATATCTAATAGAAATCTAAAAAATTTCAATTTTGTGTCTAGTAGATGTGTAAAAAATTTAAAAGTTAAAAAATTATATTTATAATTTGGAAGTTCAGAACTAAGTTAACACAAACTTCAAATTCATTGTCAACAAGAGCATAGCTCAACTGACATCAAATATGATTAATGATCAAGAGGTCATGTGTTTGAATCCCCACCCCAAAATTGTTAGTGTACTAAAAAAACTTCAAGTTCATCCATTAAACTCGTAATTTATTAACAAAAATTGAAAAATAGAAAAAGGGGTAGAAATTAAATATTTGTAGTAAGTAGTAGAGAAGTAATGGTAGATGAGATTCGACAAAAAAAAAAGAAAAAAAAAAAGAGCCTAGCTTGGGCCGGAAATGTGGACTTTTTATAGTCGCCAACCAACCAAACCCCCCCTCTATATCCCCTCATGTTATTTGACCTTAACATCCCTATCACAAATGGGTCAGCAATATTGAATTATGCTTCATTTTTTTTTGTTTTTATTGCTATTATTTTTTTTAGTTTAATTGAGAGGAAAGATTGAACCTCAGACTTGAGAGGGACGGAAGACATACTAATCACTGAGCTAGAAGGTTTTTCTTTTTTGTTTTAAATTGATTTTTCCTATACATATTATATAAACCAAAAAAATTGAGGGGGAGGGGGAGGAGCTCGAGCCCCCTCTGAGCCTTAACTAAATCCATCCATGAGTGGGATGACCTAGTATTGAGAGACTCTATCACTGAGGATTTATCACACCTTTATGTTTCCATCTCTTGAATCTCGAGTCAGGCTCAATCTCTAATCATAGTCTTTTACAGTTTTTTGAAAACTATTTTTTTTTTAAGTTTTCAAAACTTAATTTGGGTTTTGAAAACATACTTAGTAGTATTTAATTATAGACTTAATTTTCAAAAACTAAAAATTAAATAGTTATCAAAGAGGTCTAAGTTTTTGTATTCGATACTTTTATAGTCTTAGAATATAATCTCTTATTATAATATGTGTAGTATAGGTTCATTCATCTATTTATTTGCTTATTCGCTTATTAAAAGTCGTTTTTTCTTTGTACCTATTATATCGTCGAACAACCACACTATCGGTCCATTTTAACCTTAGATGTGACATTAAAAAAAAAAAGATAGAGGAAATATGGACAGAGTAAAAAGTCAATAGAAAAATTGAGATGTATGTTAGAGTGGAAAAGGAAAAAGAAAAAGAAAAAAAAAAAGTAATCATAAGAAACTCAAACTTTTTCATTCTAAATTGCATGAAATTGGAGATTTTATTCACTTTTTCTTTTTGTTTGTTTGTACTTTTGTTTCAAAATAGATGCATCACATTTTTGTAGCATGGTTTCCTATCCATGTCTTTTTTTCATCATTACACCTTAATTTCATTATGCACCTCTTCTTCTTATGAAATTATTTTCATATACATGGGCTTTTTTGGTACTTTTTTTTTCATTTTTTTCAAAATAAGATTTTGTATATAACTTTTTTTTTGGTAATTTTCTTCACCCATGTTTTTTAGAATCTTAATTAAATTTTTAAAGAAAAGACTCCCTTATTGTTGAGGATCCCACATTGGAAAAGTAAAGAGAAACCTCACAATATATATGATATATGGGCTGCTCCTCTTATTACCAATTGGTTTTAAGATGGATCCCCATATAATCTAATACTTATAACCATTCAAATATAATTTTTTTTTTTTTGAATCAACCAAAGCTTAGAATTTAAACTACAACTAAGAATTCAAAAGTATTTATAAAACATAACAAATAAATTGCATATCTTTAAAATTTTATATTCTCATTTTATATATAGTAGAGATAAAACCACACTTTCTTTTCAACTGTCACTATTTATTTTTTGTTTAGTTTGCAATGTATAACTAAGATTTTTTTTTAAAAAAAATTAAAGTGCAAGAAATTTGGGAACAAGTCTTTATCATAGCTCACAATCAAAGCCTTATGCTAATATAAAAAACAAAATTTAAGAAGAAAAGAAAGGATTCTTTGTGAAAAAAAGGACATATTGTCTTCAATTTTTCAAGCATTGAGCCAAAAGGTAAAAAAGTTTATATTTCTTCAAGAAAAAAAAAAAGAAAGAAATCATATAAAAAAGTCAAAGATTAAGGTCCCAAAGTAAGAAAAAAAAAAGTGGTGCTGGCATGCAGTTAAAAAGTAGGCAATGAGTTTGGAGCTTTGCCTTTTCACTTTACAACTACCCACATGATGAGGAAATATAATATTAATTCATATATCAATATTTACATAATCCAAAAGGGTTGTTCCTTTGGATTTTCAGCTAAATTTTATGAAAAAAAAAAAGAAATAATTTTAGAAATCTCTCCTTTTATATATATATATATATATAAAATTTTCAAAAAGCTTGACTTCGTTTTGGAAATATATAGATAAGAAGAAAATCCAGAAATAATATATGTACAAATTTTCATTCCGTTTGATAACCATTTAGATTCCATTTAATAATCATTTGGTTTTATTTTTTTGTTTTTGGTTTTTGAAAATTATGTTTGTTTTCCCTCAATTTCTCTACCATGGTTCTCATATTTCTTAAGGAGCCATTTGAATTCTTAGCCAAATTATAAAAACAAAAATAAGGGCATGTTTAGTATGGAATCTAGATTTTGTTTTATGTTTTCAAATTCACTGAGTTCTATGTGTTTGACAGATGTGTTTTCGAATTCTGTGATCCAAATAATAGAAATTTTGAAAGACTTATATTAAACAAAGATAAAAAAAATCTTAATAAATATAATATTTCATGTTATAAACTCAAATTACTTTTGTTAAATTAAAATATGCATAATATAATATATTATAAATTATATAATATTATATTATAAAATGATAATTCTATAAAATTTATAAAAATCATGTTCATAAATTAGTTAACAATGACTTATATTCAGTATAATAATTAGTTTTGCAATTACAACTAATTTCATGATCTATAAATATGTTATAAGACACACTTTAAACAACGGTTTAGAATGGAATCAAATTTCTAAATCTGCTACTAAACACATATCTAAAAACATGCAATACAACTATGTTTTCATTAAAACCCTTGTTTTCAAATTTCTTTCTTCAGATTGCTTACCGAACAGACCCTAAGATCTTGAAAACTAGTTTTTTTAGTTCTCAGAACATAGCTTGATTTTTTTAAAAACATAGATAAAACGTAGATAATAAAACAAGTGAAGCCTTGGATTGAGTCATCTTTATGGGCTTAATTTTCACAAACAAAAACCAAAACCCAAATAATTATCAAACAAGACCTTAGTTCTTAATTTTTGATTTTTGAAAATTATGCTTGTTTTTCACAATTTATCTTGATCTTCTCTACAATAGTTTTCATATTTCTTAAACTACCATTTAAGTTTCTAGCCAAATTTCAAAAATAAAAACAAGTTTCTCAAAAACTATATATATATTTTTTAAGTTTTCGAAACTTGGTTTTTGAAAGCATAGATACAAACTAGATAAGAAAACATAAAAACTATTTAGGCAATAAAAACCAAAAGGTCAAATGGTTATCAAACGGAGTTTAATTTTTAAAAATAAAAACTAAATAGTTATCACATGCTTATAAGCATTTCCGTTTGAATTAAATTTACCATATGAGTTTTCAAACGGTTAGAATTAGAGCTTATAACAATAAAAATCAACTAAAAATTCTGAATTGAAAATGATTTCTTCATCAATTTTACAAATAGAAATTATAATCAAGTGGCTCACCTTCTAGAGAAGTAGGCATTGACGGAAAAAAAAAAGAAAACCATCAATTTGACTTAAAATTTCTCTCTAATTTCTTTATTTAATTAAGGTCACTGGAACTAGTTAAATTTGTTAAGAAATTTTTAGTCGGTTGATTTAATCAACTAAATCAACTCACAAACTTCCTTTTCGCAATAAAAGTTTAAATTGATTTAGGTATCATTCAATTCAATATCAAATTATTTCAGGTTTTCTATTGCTTTTCAATTAAGTTTGTTTAATAAATTCTCTTAATTTTTTTAAAAGACATTTTTTGGAGTCTTACTATTCAAATATTGAAAAATAAAAGAAGGTGTTATGGATTAAATTAGACCAACATAGGTTGGTCAAATGACTAAGGTAAAGGGTTAGACGGAGTAAGAAGCCAAATACGAAGTCTGTTGGGATTTATGCCATAAACTTGTGTAATTTTGATCAATTAAATAAAGGGTTATTTGTGTTGATAGAATTACAGTCTTGTTTTATAAATCCAATAAACTAAGCTCCAAGGTTATAACACATATATCTTGAACATCAGTGTAGCAGACACTATTTAGATTGTGTTCAAGAATATAACCTAAATGGTCTATGGTATAAGAATAAGGTTGAAAACCTCATTCTGGAAACACCATGGATGCGGCGCATTTTGTAATTAGTACAAATGAGGTAATCCAACTCATTCATGAAATAACATGCGAGTGGGGGCATCCTGTATTAAGAGTTCATACAAGACCGGACCGCAAATGATTATTCTAACCAGTGTAACACCGTTAACAGGATAAGACTAGTAATTTATAGATGGTCATTAGTGACTCGACCTGAATCCTGAGCAAGTTAAGTACTCCTGCTTATAGGGGTTTGTCCTTAGACTAGTATGGGTGAGAGTGACCTATAGCCGACTCAATAAGCCTACCTTCTCAGGGTCAGAACCTCGTAGGTAGCTGAGAACTTAACTATGCAAGAGGAAATTCACTCATTCCTACACTAAGGAATTAGATAGGTTGTTCTTTTAAGAACTGACTCCAGGTCTTGAACAACGAGACCCTGCCCTCTATATATGAAGGTATGAGTCTAAGGTAGGACCTTAGACTTGTTGTTCATTAGAGGATCAATGGTGCTTAAGGAACAAAGAGGTAATCACATGGGTAAAACGGTAATTTGACCTAGCTATGATTACGAACAACCTGTGAAGGGTCGACTCATGGATAATGATTATATCAGTGAACACAATATTATCTACAGTGAGGAGAGTGCAGCTACAAGTCTATAGTGAAGTGACTTGTAGTTAATGAATATTGATTAACTGGATCAAGGAGTTTGATCAGTTAATCTCATATCATTGGAGCTCATGAACTGTAGGTCCATTAGGTCCCTCCGTTGGCTGAACATGGTTATATTGAGGGTATAAAGTTAGGAATGAAATTGAAGTGTTCAATTTCATACATGAGGTGTTATATCAATTGTATATGATATAATTGATATAATATATAGTTTTAATGTGAATTAGATTCACATATAAACCATATACTAATGAGAGAATAAAGGAAGGGTAGGATGGCCATGTCCATCCTATTTCCTTATATATATGGTTTGCATGAGATGCAACTAGCTTAAGACATTTTGTGCCATTTGGTTGTGTTGTTGGAAAGGTTCCAAGAACACAATCTACTCTCTCACAACATCTCATCTTACCTAAAGGGAACCCACATTCCCCTCTCACCTAGAGAACAACGGAGAAAATCCAGTGGTCGTGTCTTAGTCCGTTCGTGTTCCAGTTGCTAAGATCGTGATCGTGGGAGAAAGGAGCACTTGAAGAAAGGTTATTCAAAGGTACAATTTCTTGCTGTCCATCTAGTTTTATATGCTTAATCTAGTTGTTTTCGTTCTTGAATGAAATCGTTGTAACTAAATCGAGAGCGCGCGATTCCCAATCGCTTCCGCTGCGGGATTCGATTCCCTTCGAAGTCAAAACATGCTGAAATCGAGCGGAGACCGAACCAAGGCAAAAAGAGGAAAGAGCACGCGCTTGGGCTCGACCCAAGTGTGTGGTCGGTAGGGTAGAACCCTCCCATTTGGGCTCTACCCTCGCCCAACACCTCGAGAATGGGCTGGGACTGAAACCCAAGCCCGTGGTCAGCCTTGGCGCCAGATGCAAGGCCATCTTTAGGGCCTTGCATCGATCCCACATGGCCCATAGGCCCGTTTTCAGTCCTCTCCCAACCTTTCCTTTTCCCGATATGCTACGAAAACCCACAAAGGACGCGAGAAGGAAGCTATTTAAGCTCTCCCAGGAGGGGAGAGCAAAGTAAGTCCATTCTAGTCATTTAAACACTAAACTCCTCCCTAATTTTATCAAAAACCTTCTGACTTAAGCATCACCACACCAGTGTCCGAGTTTTACTTGTCTTGTAGGTTTCGTTCTTCCCCCAAAATTATAAATTTATTGTCGTTGTCACGTTGAGGTCAAGTGTGTTCTCCTGTCCAAAATTTGGCAACAACAGAAGGTATTCAGAAATGATGGTTATAATTTTTAAAATAATTTTTCAAGGTTAATTACAAAATTAAAAATGTTAGTAAACAAACTTAGGTTTTTTAAAAATAAAAGTTAAAAACAAAATAATCATGAGGTCACCATGCTTATGGCTTCAACCATGTTTTTTCCTCTTTAATTTATATTCGATTTTTAACTTATTAACGAAGACTTTTGTTGACCAAGTAATGTATTTTATTACTTTATCTTAATTCAATAAATTAAACGTAAATTAGGTTAACATATAATATTTATCTGTAAAAATACATTCTCATTTCAATTTTTGGTCATAAATCATACTTAATGTAAGTTGAGTTGTACTCTTATTGGTACATTCTCATTTCGATTTTCACCGTTAAAATTTAAAATACTCTAATTTTAGCTTCTCAAGTTTAAAAAAATTCCAACTCCTCCATGAATTCATCGTCATTTTTAAAATTTCTTTTAGTTCAATCATATGCGAAGTTGAACATATTTTTTTTTAAAAATGTTTTCTTTTAATCATGAACCATGGTTATTAAAGCTTTTTTTTTTAATTTAAGAAAGACATAATTTATGGTCTTATTGTCCATAATTTATAATTTTGAATCTTCTTTTTAGTAGGTTGATTATATTTTATATTTTTAGATTTACTAATCTAAATAGTAATTTAAAAAAAAAAAAAATCTAAATAGTATAAATTTTGAATATATATATAAATATGTTTTGAATAGATTCAAATTTTGAATTTAATAGGTCAAAATACATACCTACATTAAAAAAATTAAAAAAAATTGGTGAGCATAGTAATTTATGTTATAAATTTATTTTTTTATTAAATTTAAATATGTATAATATAATATATTATAAATTATATGATGTTATAAGATAATAATTATACAAAATTTATAACATAGAACATGTTCATAAATAAATTAATAATAATTGAGATTCAATCTAATATTTAGTTGATAACTAGAACTATTTAGTTTTTAAAATCTACTACCAAATACATGTTAGAAAATAT
Source organism: Trichosanthes cucumerina (assembly GCA_036507285.1). Lineage (NCBI taxonomy): Eukaryota > Viridiplantae > Streptophyta > Magnoliopsida > Cucurbitales > Cucurbitaceae > Trichosanthes > Trichosanthes cucumerina. Next base: position 10,176,453 of record CM071836.1, on the reverse strand, counting down.
CTTAAATATAAAATCAAACTTTATTTTTCATTAAATCTTTTATTTTCAAATTTCTACTTTTAGTTTCCTTCAATCTTATTAAACACTAAAATCATATCTTTTTGAAAAAATGCTAGTACTACCCTAATATGAAAAATGATCAATTTTATATCTGCCATAATAGCAATATTGTGGGACCTATGAAATAAATTAATATATTATTACTTACATCATAAATAAAACTCAATCTATCAATTAGTAAAATTCAATTTATACATAAATGATTTATTTTTCTCTAAATAACATGTTGACATGTGGAAATATATTAATAAAATAATAATTTAATGATGTACCAACTCAACAGGTTAACGATTTTTTTTTTTATAAGAATCAAGTTAAAGAATTGCCTAAAATATCAAGACCCTGCCGCAAACAAAATTTGGAAAAAAAATTCTTGGTTAAAATTTCGATGTCATGGAAATATGAAGATCTTAATTTCATAGGAATGTCTAATAAAATGTATTTTTAAAAAAATCTTAAAAATATATTTAAATTAAAAAATAAACTTTTATATTTTTTAAATGAATTAAAATACTTGTTATATTATTATATTCAATGAAAATGTCAATCTATTGATATTGATGTTGAACCATCAACATGTGTAATGTAAATATGGATGGAATTTGTCAAAGAAATTTAATATCATACCTATATAACGAATTTAACCAAATATTTCTAATTTATCAATCAAATTAAAAAAGAGAAAAAAAAAAAAAGAAGTCAGATTTTGAAAAGTGGGGCAAGGGATTTGTTATAAGGCGGCTTCTCTTCCAAACTTCAATTCATTTTCTCTCTTTCACATCTCAGTCAATTTTTTTCCACTCTCTCTCTCTTTCCTCTCTCTTTCCTCTCTGTTCTTCATCTTCCCCAAATCTCTCACCACCATCCGCCATTGTTATAAATCCTTCTCTTCTTCCTCTTTCTCCACCTAACCCTAATCCACTTCCATACCCGGACCTCGGAGATTCCTCCTCCCCTCCGTTCACAATGGAAGTGGCGGTTCCGGTTCCTCCCATCGACTTCAACTTCGACAGCGCCTGCTCTTCCCCTTACATGACCGCCCCTTCCAGCCCTCAGCGCTTCGGCAACTTCTTCTTCTCCAGCGCTCCTACCTCTCCCTCACGCGCCGCTGCATTCTACTACGACTTCAACGACTTCGGTTCTAGCTACGCCGATGGAAGGAGCTCGTCGGCCTCGGAAATCCCCTTCCTGTGGGAGGACATTCCTGGAATTTCGAAATCTGGAGGCGATGGTTGTAGTAGTGTTGCCGATGAGGATTTTGAATTCGATTTTAGTGGACAGTTGGAGCGGACTTCTTTGTCGGCTGAGGAGCTCTTCGATTGCGGTAAAATTAGGGCTCTGAAGCCTCCGCCGTGCGATCGAGTCACTGATTCGTTCTCCTCCAATGCGACGTCGCCGAGATCGTCAAAAATTGCGCATGTATAACAGAAATTCATCGCTGAATTGAAAATAGAACTCTGATTTTTTATCTCTCTGTTTTTTCCCCCCCTCTAATTTTACTGAAGATCTACGTTTCTGCAGGAAAAGCGAACGGTTGTTCAAGAAGCTTTGTCTCCTCGCCATCACCGCCGAAAAGACACCGATCCATTCGAGGAGGCTTTCAAGTCGGCGACACGGAGAACCGGCGGAAGCGCCCGCGCCGAAACCGAGCGAAATCGAGGTAGAGAGAGAACGACGAGCACCGCCATCTCGCGGTCGTCTTCCTCCATAAGACGCACGGGAAGCCGATCGTTATCTCCACTCCGAGTCTCCGACATCATACTCGATCCCGATCAAGAAATTCCGGAGAAATCCGCCGTAACTTCCACTACAAGCAACCACAAACAGTCAATCTCCTCATCCGCCTCGTTCCTCTCGGCATTCTCGTTCTCAAGAGGCCAGAGAAGATGGAGAATCCGAGACCTGCTACTGTTCCGGAGCGCATCGGAAGGGCGAGCGACGGACAAGAAGGCAGTGGAGGTGGTGGAGATGAAGAACTCGAGCTTCCGGTCGATAGAGAGCCTGAGTTCGGTGTCGAGCTCGAGAAGGAGAGGACCGATTTCAGCTCATGAATTGCACTACAAAACGAACAGAGCAGTTTCAGAGGAGCTGAGGAGGAAGACGAGTTTGCCGTACAAACATGGCCTCTTGGGCTGTTTGGGATTCAATTCCAGTATGCAGCGTAATTTTTCCAGAGGCTTTGGCTCTCTCACACGAACATGAAATCTTTTCTTCCCTTTTTTTTTCCCTCAAAGAATTCATTTCATTCTTCAATGTTTTATTTCAAAAGAGATATATAGAAGCTTTGTAATTTTGTATATTTTCCTATTGTTGGAGAGATTAGTAGTTTAACATACCAATAATCTCTCTCATACCTCCAAAGTTCTAGAAATCGCTCGTTTGGATTCACGTTGTGTTTAGGTCGCTGTGTTCAAAACTCAATGAATTTGAAGCACAATCTTATAATTTTGAATCGTGCACTCCAAATAATTCAAACACTATTTTGTTAATCACCATACATCAAATACTGGATATTGAACATTGTTTTCTGATTTTTAGGGTTTCAGACCATTCATAACAAATTTCTTAGCGTTTTGATTTTAAAGATTCTCATTTCGGTACGTTGCTCCAAATGCTCCATAAATATTGTTCTACTTGAAAAAGAAGGGAAGAATGGTATATGTGGATCAAAATGGGTTTATTTTAATTTTTGTAAAGATAAATTGTTTGATCGATTGCTTTATAAATTGTATGGAGGTGACGAAACTATCATTTTGTCATAATTGCTAGGAGTATCGTTGGTCATGGTCGGCAAGAGTATAGGTACGAATGACCTTGATGCCAAACTTTTTAGTAGAGAATACTAAAAATGGTATTTTTTTTTTTCTTTTTGCAAAGATATCATCTTATGAATAATTAATGGTAGGTGATCAATTGTTGTCATATGTGAATTTATGTATAGTTGAGACGGTGTCTTTTTTCCCTCTAAATATTTTTCTTGCCCAAACAATTTCTTTGTGCTCATGTAAGAAATAACACTACCTTGTCATACTTTTCTTTAGTTCTTAAAAATTCATTAATATTTCAAAAAGAATTTTTAAATGACGGTAAAAAACTAAGGAGTTGTTTGAGACATGAGTTATAATAGTGTGAGTTATACTCTGCACCTCAAATACATACCCACTATAGAAAAAAAAAATTGAGAATTTTTTCATATAAGAGTTTAGGGGTTTATATATGGCAACTCTCTTAAACCCTAATACAGAATAAATCCAATAAACCCAAAGTTACGAAAAAAATTGATCTCCATATAGCAAGACTCCATACTTGGTCATTCAAAAGGTTAGATAAGAGATTCAAGGCATCTCTTTTATAACTTCACAAATTATTATAACTCACTTAGTGTCTCAAACACTTCTAAATATATATATACATACACACATATTAATTATGTTGAACTATGCTCATGTTGTCAATTCAGTTTGGAAGGAAACATGTTGTACAAATCATAAAAGTTTAAGGGAGGAAAAGAAATTACAAATAGTTTTGGGTAGGGATTTTGAAAATTTTGACAACAAACCTAATGATTTTATCTATGGTATGATGTATAAAGCAAAGAGGACATGGGCATTGAAGCCACAAGTGTATGGGGCCATATAGGGAAGAAAATGGCAACCCTAAACATGACAATTCTACAAAGTAGGTACCAATGGCTTAGGCATTGCAATTAAATGTAGGGTAATTGCTATTAATTACATCCCACATGTAATCTTAATTAATCATCTTATCTAACTAACTCTATACCTATTAAGTTCTATGGCCCTATATATATATATAACCTGTTTTAAAGAAAAAGAGGGTGACAGAAAATTATGTGGGGGTAAAAAATAAATACACAAGAAGAGGGAGCAAGGTCTGTAAATGCAAATAATAATAATAATAAGTCCAAGTTTCCCATTATATATATATATATATATATATATATATATATATTTATTTATTTATTTATTTATTTATTTATTTCGAAGACTATTAAGTTTGGTAGTCCTAATTGATATATGAAAAAATTAAGCATTTGTTTGGTAGGCAATCTGAAAACAAAAATTTAAAAACCATGGATTCAATGAAAACGGAGTTGTATTTCATGTTGTTAGATGTGTTCAGTAGCAGATTTTGAAATTGTATTCCAATTTAAGCAATTGTTTAAAATGTTTTTTATAATATGTTTATAAACTAGAAAACTAGTTGTAGTTGCAAAACTAATGTTAGGTTGAATCTAAACCATAATTAATTAATTTATGAACATATTTTTTATTATACATTTTATAAAATTTTTATTTTATAATATCATATGAATTATCATATTGTAACGACCCTAAAATTTAGAGACGAATCTACGTTAGGAAAGTTACTCTCACTTACACCGCTCACACCAAAATTTCTGATATAGATAACGTAGCGAGGAGAAAACCAAAATTTTCACTGAACCTAATAAGCAGAAGAAACACTTCAAAGAAACAAGAATGCCCAACCCCCACCAAACTTCAACGCATAAAATGGGTTGGGCTACAATCAGAGTTCAAAAGCACGATCTCTTAGATAAAAACATACACGAGCGGAAAGGAAACTCAATAACCAAGGAATACAAGTGAAAAACAAAGTGTCGCGCGGCTAGACATATAAAAATAGAAACTAAAACAGGACAATGACAAATGAAAACTCGAAGCGCAAAGGAAACAAGAAGGAAACAGGGTCCTACAACCTCAACAGGTCGTCATCATCGTCCTCCGCCTCAGGCTTTCTTACCTGCAACCAAAAACAACAAAGTAGACGGGTGAGTATAAAAATACTCAGTAAGTAGCCCACTCACGTCCAACCAAGCAAACAAACAACCAAACAAAACTCAACTTCTCACTTACCCAACCCCAAACCGGTCCCACATTTAGCACACTTCACCCTGAGCCCCCCTGTGGTAATAACTCGAGCTCTACCTTCGGTCTTGAAACTTTGATTGACGATGCAATGAGAGAAAACAACTCTCACGCCACACGCCGGTATAGAGCAGGGCAGGTACGTATTCTACACGCCCTATGGGAAATCACCCCTAAACTGACCCAGGATCATGGAAAGCAACCACTCCTGGCGGGGATGCACCCCAAGCTCTCATAATACACTAGCATGGTGCAGTGCGATACGTAACCAACACACCCATTGGGGAATCGCCCCTAGGCTAGTGCGGGATAATGGAAAGCAACCACTCCCGATCTCAACGGGGACGCACCCCAATCTCACGAGCCTATATATATCGTCAACCTCGAGGTTCCGACTCGCCCAGACGAAATTCAAGGTTTAATAAGTGCTGGGTTCAACGCTTTATAAGGTTACTTAGGGTTCTATCTAGGTATTTCTAATATCCTCAACCTATTCTTAAGGGTCTCAAACTAGGCTAGGTTCTCTCTTTTAGTCAACACCTCAAACTACCCAAATCCACTGTCAGACCACACTCAGTTAGAAGTCTGGCTTGGCCTTACCCCATGCTCTCTCAGGCTTACTCAACTCCTAGCTTCACATCGGTAAACGTCTCCCTAACTAGCATTCTGACATAGCTCAGACCCGCCCCACAGGACGCTCATAAGCTATGTCCCACTCCGAGTCTGTTGCCACCCTCATAGTGACTCACCTCGAAGCATCCTCGTCTTTGGTCTATTGCCATGACTACTATGGCTCACCACAAGACATAACTGCCCCTGTCTATTGCCACACACACTGTGACTCACCACGAGACATCATCATATATGTAATCCATGCTAGTTCCTCGCCACTCAAGGTCGTAGGATGACGTCACCTAAACAAGGAGTAGGGTAGGGACTTCAAGACTGAGGGTTACCTGACACAACTTTCTCCTGACTGATACTAAAACCATACTCAATTTTACGTTCCAACAACTATGCGAGCAAAACACGCTGCATATCGAATATGTGCTTTAACCACACATAAGCAAACTCATTCACGATCAGAACCAACCACTTTAACACCCACGAGGTTCAATCCACAAGCTATACAAACAAACTCATTTGCTCATGAGCGCAAATACCGGATCAAGTCGGCTACAGACAACGCTTCAAGAATCCACAAAACAACCCCTTCCTTCGATAGTCAAACACAAGCTCGCCCAAAACAATTCTAAGGAGATGAAAGGTCACAAACGTTGCCTAGAGCTTACTCTTAACGCCCACCAACGGTTATAGTGATTTAAACAACTTAAATACGAGTCGAAGTTAAGGCAATACGCTCAACGGACACACTTGGCCCAAACCTCAGTAACCAAACATTAGTTCATAACCTCAAGCCCTTTTTAAGAACCATTTCACACTTAAACGATCTTAAGCCCAACACAGTAATCCTCTAATTAGTTTGATCAACTATACTTTGCCGCACTCGCCCAACTAGAGTTTAATCAAGACTCACAAACCAAATGCAAACCTCGAGGAGGAACCCAAACATAGTACTACTTTTCCACTGCATCCATCTCAAACCCACAATGTTTGTTCTCAACTCATCACGGTCCAAGACTTTAAGTTTCACTCTTAACTTCAAGCCTTAAGCCCCTATTTCCCTATAGATTACTTCCTTAGTCCATTAGCGGTACAAGCAACACTAACACGAACCCAAACTCATACATAAGCATCACAACGTCATTTTTGTGCATTAAACATAAATCATAGGTTACCGCATACAAACAAATTGAATAATGACTTTGAGGGGCTTAATCCAAAAGACTACTTACTTGGATGACGAAGGCATCGATCCCGAGCTCCCCGTACTTTCTTAACATGCTCGAACCCTTAAACAACAAACAACTTAAAACATGCTTCTAACAACCATAAACATCTAATTTGACTTGAATGACCAAACTAAAGCATGGAGAATTAAAACGGGATCAAGAAAACGAAGCCGACCGGTTATACCTATCCGGCGAGCGGCGGCGGCAAACTTTTCGGCGAGTGGCGGCGCGTGGAGCATAGATCCGAAATGCCCAAACCCCGATCTATTCAAAACCAAACTCCATTTTAAGAGAACCGGACTAAAAGTTAATGAACCGCTTGTACCAAAACTAAATGGTTTGAGGAAAAGACTCACCGGCGATGGGGCTACGTCCGGTGACTGGGCGGCGAGAGGTTGGACGGAGGAGAGAGAGGCGGCGGCGGCGGCTGGGCGACGCGTGCGCGAGGGGCAAGCACGCAAGGGGCGCGGGGCGACGCGCAGAGTGACGGAGCGCCGGCGCGCGATCGACGGCGGCGCGCGCGGAGGATGGGCAGCGACGCACGCGGCGCGCGCGCGGCGCAACGTACGGGCGACGGCGCAGGCGTGCGCGCGCGAGGCGCGCGCGCGTTGTATGCGGCGTGAGCGTGTAGCGCGCGCGACGGCGTCTTGGCGCGCAGAGCTAGGCGGCGGCGGGCTGCAGTCGGCTGGGAGAAGGAGAAAGAGAAGGAGAAGGAAGAAGAAGAAAGGAGAAAAAAGAAAAAAAATAGAAAAAAATAGAAAAAAATAGAAAATAGAAAATAAAATAATATAAATAAATAAAATAATAAGATTTTGGTTAAATAAGCCTCCAAACAAATACCGGGCGTTACACATATATTATATTATACAAATTTTAATTTAACACAAATAAATTGAGTTTATAACCTGAAATACTATGTATATTAAAGAGTTTATTTTTTTGTGAAATTCTGCATTTTAAATTTTCAAATTCAAAATCTGGATATAATGAAAACATAAAAATGTTATTTTTCAAAATTTCCACTATTTGGATCACAGACTCTGAAAAGAGTTTTTGAAAACACATCTGCCAAATGCATATTCACTAAACTCAGTGTATCTGAAAATTTAAAACAAAATCCAGATTGCGTATCAAACAGACTCTAATATTCTTTTATCTATGAACCTCAGTGAGTTAATCAAAGTTTAACGATAAAATTTAGGCCCCGTTTGATAACCATTTCGTTTCCTGTTTTTGATTTTTGAGAATTAAACTTGTTTTTTTTCCCCCAAATTCTACAATGATTTTCATCTCTCTTAAGAAAACATTTGGATTCTTAGTCAAATTCCAAAAACATAACACAAGTTTTTGAAAACTACTTTTTTAGTTTTCAAAACTCAACCTCATAGATAACAAAATGAAAAATATGTGGGAGTAGTTATTTATAAGTTTAATTTTCAGAAATTAAAAATGAAAACCCAAATGGTTATCCGACGGGCCTTAGTATTCTTAGGTTGGACTTGAATAACAGTTAGAATTAATCTATTTTATGTTACATAATCTTCATTATTTTAAAAGATTTATAATAGATATGATTGTTCTTGTAATTGGATGAGACTATTTTTAAATTAAGTATGCTTTTTGTGATTAATACATTAAAAGTATTAACGAGTTTGATTTAAGAGACCCATCCCTTATTTTAAACGAATTTTTTACTTAGAATATTAATTTTATCACTTATTCTCTGATTCATGACCCAATTTTATGAAATAAAGTCTTCAAGCATAGAATTGACTCACCAAAATTAGTACAAGAGTAAAAAAAATGAACTTTTTCTCATATCCATGATTGAAATCATTGAGCCTTAACTTATTCTTCCTAAAAAGGGAAATCTACTCCAAATAGTTATTTGGTTGTTTTGATTTATTCTCAACACAAAAAGGAGAGCAATAATAAGCTTAAATTCACAAAATAATAAACAAAAATTAAAAAAAAAATAAGGTGGAATTTAAATAATTCAAAACAATGGGCATGATGCTTCATAAACAACATACAAATAATATAATGTTGGTGGAAAATTTGTCCCATTCATGTGCATAATACCATTATGATAAATGATGATCTATTTTTTATTTTTTATTTTTTAGCTCTTATTGGCCACACATCATTCTTTGAAGTTGTCACTGATTTGATACTTAGCCAAATATAATATTAAGGTATTTTTCATATTTGTGACTAGGACTCTCATACTCATAAGATAGATATATAATTATTTAAAACTAGTCTAGTAAACAAATTATGTTTGCATTTTTATTCTAGATGTCAATGATATGAATTAAATAGAATTATAATTTAAAATTTAAAACAGTAATAGAATTTTTTTTAAATCTTAAGAACTAAATTTATACCCTTCTTGAAGTGTATGCCTCACTAAATTTTTAATTATTTTTTTTTTTATTTCAACATTACGTGGAGTGCAAAGATTTTGATCAGAGGATAATATGACAAACCAATTAATTCCTTCATCTTTAACCAAATTAATCTGTCCCTAGTTTTATATTATTTTTCGTTGGACTTTATAATTATTTCTAAAAGAATATCTGAGTTTTAGAAAATGAATCTTCATAATAATATAAACATAATTTAAAAATCAATAAATGTTATTTTTTTAAAAAGCACTTTCATATTAACATAGTTTATTTGAATTTTAAAATAAATGCTTGCTTAAGGAAGTTTTTGTTTTTTTTTCTATTATTATTTCTTTTACACGAAATCTTAAGGAAGTTATTATATAATATCCATTGTATCAATGATTTTGATGTTTGATATTAATAATAGTTGAAAATAAGACCAATTAAAAAAAAATCAAGTTAACTATTTTCTATTACATGTCAAAAAAATTAAGATTAATATGACGCAATAGATAATTATTTTGTATTGTCCTTCTAGAATTTACTTGCCCATCAAGTAAAAGAAAATTTTGATAGGATTAAAAAGGAATGATATATGCCAAATTTTCTATTATTTGAAAAGATTTTAATAAAAGTTTATAGATGGAATATGGTGACAAACTCAAGTTTTTATAACTTATTCGTTTACATAATTTATATAGAGTTAGAAGAGATTGAACCGTCAATTTTGATAATTGAGGCCTTTATTTACTAAATCAAACTTGGATCGACAAAAAAAGAGTTCAAATATCTAGCCTCAATTTAACAGACATAGACTTACTGAAAATATTGAATACTGGTAAATTAGATGTGAGATCATTTAACGTGAGATCAATTTCGTTTATAAAAGTATTTCTTTTTAGAAATTTTAAATGAAGAGAAAAGAATGGATATATGATTAATTATATCGATTGCTTCAACTTAATTAAATTTGGCAAGTTGAGTTAGTGTTTATCCTAAACTTTTAATTTATTTCACAAATCATACCTTAACATTGGATGCATGGTAAGGTTTTATTTCATCCTTTAATTTCAAAATGAAAATTTCTCAAATTTTACAAATTTCAATTAAAATTCAGCTCTAACAAATTAATGTAAATGGTTAAACTTTTGTAAATCATTGCACGACCACGATCAATAGATAAGGGTCTATTTGATAGGTAATTCAGATTTTGTTTTATGTTTTCGGATCCACTAAATTAAGTGCATACGTGTTTTGCAGACATGTTTTCAAAAACTGTTTTCGAATTCTGTGATTCAAATAGTAGAAATTCTGAAAATAACATTTTTATGTTTTTCATTGTATCCAAATTTTGAATTTGAAATTTTAAACAAAATTATTTTAAACAAAGATACAAATCTTAATAAATATAGTATTTCATATTTATAAACTTAATTCGCTTTTGTTAAATTAAAATATGTATAATATAATATATTATAAAATATAAAATATTATATTATAAAATAATATAATATATTATAAAATATAAAAATATTATATTGTAAAATAATATAAAATGTATATATATAAAAAAACATGTTCATAAATTAATTAATAATGTCTTATATTCAATCTAATATTTAGTTTTGCAACTACAACTAATTTTATGATCTATAAATATATTTCAGAACACATTTTAAACGAATCAAATTTCTAAATCTGTTACCAAACACATATCTAAAAACATGAAATACAACTCTATTTTTATTAAATCTCTTGTTTTCAAATTTCTATTTTTCGATTGCCTATCAAACAAGCTCTAAACTCCTCAAAAACCCTTCAATTTTGAACAAAAATAATTTTACAATACCATTTTTTTAAGTCTAGCAAAATATCAAACTTACGATGCTTTATCCTAATTCTTAATAAAAGTCAAATTTGATGAAATTAAAAGTTTTTTTTTTTAATTTTTTAATCGAACTAATTTCGCCAAATTTAGCAGTAAAAGCTGAAGTTTCACTTATTTTAAATAATCCATTAATGGACTACAAATTACAATAAAGATAAACCAATGAGTAAGGAAGACGACATTGACAGTTGAATAAGCCAGAAGGCAGTTAGCGAAGACAGATGTGAGACAAGTCGAAAGTAGGGGTGGAAAATAATTAAAATAAAAATTTTAAAATTTGTGTCTATTTAGTTAATAAATTTTAAAAACTACTAATGCGTCTTCAAATTTTTATTTTTGTATTTAATAAGTTCTCTTAATTTTTAAAACTGTTTAATAAGCTTTAAATTGTTAATTTTGAAGTCGTTGCCTAATCGACATTTTTTAAAATTCACGAACCTATTAAATATAAAATTGAAAGTTTAGTGTCTTATTATATATAAATTTCAATTTTATATCTACTCTCAATTACTTTTTAAAAATTTCAAATATGTCAATGATATATTAGATACAAAATTGAAAGATCAAGAATTTATTAGCTACAAAAGTTGTGATGACCCTACAATTATTTACACAAGATATTTGTCTTATAGTTAACGCTCCTGCTATATACTCTATAATTTCGACAACACAACGATACAACTAGGACCAAAGTAGCATTTTTCTATGGCCTGAAACTCAGATAGAACTCAAACACACTTTTATAACATGTACACAGAACACAAGGGTCATGCTTTATCAATAAAACTCAGGTTCGAGCATAAAGGAAACAATTCTATCATTATCAAACAAAGGAATATTTACTAAGAGACAAAAAATGCAAAATGGAGGATAATACTAATAGAGACAAAAATAAGACACCCTAAAGGTTCTAGAACGGAAGTCGCCTCCATAGTCGTGACAACGAGTCCGCACCAGCGTCACACACCTAGTCATTACCTGCAAACAATCACACAAGTAGCAAATAGGGTGAGTATGAAAATATTCAATAAGTAGCCCACTCAAAGTTGATAAGCAGTTAACCAAGCAAAACAAGTCTTATAAGCTAACCAGACTCCACTTTCAGACCGCACTCAGTTAGACGACCGACCTAGCCCTACCCCTACCCCAAACCCACACAGGATTGCACAACTCCCCATTGTACGTAGAGATACGCCTCCCTAACTAGCATGCTCACAAAGTACATAACTCAGACCCTCCCTGCAGGACGCTCGTAAGTTATATCTCGCCTCGGGACTGTTGCCATACTCACTGTGGCTCACTTCGAAGCACTCTCATTTCTGCACTGTTGCCATATATATTATGGCTCACCACAAGACATCATCACCCCTGAATTGTTGTCAAACACATTGTGACTCACCACGAGATGACTTCGGACTAGCTGTGACTCCATCCTAGGACGTCGACGAACTAGCCCGCTCAACACACGTGCTTCATGCTAGTTTCTCGCCATACAAGACAGTCAAACCAAAGTTGACTATCAACCAAGATTCACAACCATACTTACTTTACTCATTACCTCATAGCTAGGGTGCGAGGAATAATCCAAATGGCAACTTACCTTGGTGCTAAATTCGAAGAGTCCAATTTAAACTGCTAAAAAGTAATCACGACCAGCTGAACGACTTCCAAATGATTTTAAAAGCTCGCACCAACCTTTTTAGCATAAAAACAACATACCGAAAACATGACTTCAACACTTAAATCATACAAAACTGCTTCCAGTAATTTTAAAAATTTCAAGACAATCGAAAGGAAGCTTACCCAAGAAGCAAAACAACTCGACCAAGCTAAAACACGTCCAATACACCCTAAATACTTGCTATACAACCTGCGAAACAACCACACACACCCAAAATTGGTGCAAAACGTCTAAATTGATGTTGAAACATGCTTTCCGAGTAAGAACACGTCACCCACTAATTTTTTACTCCAAAAATTGCATCCAAGCAATCAACTCACACCACATACTAATTGAACAAAAACTCACCTCAACACGTCAACCACGAATTCCAGTTAAAAAATTCCTTGAATCCCTAACGTCTAACACGCGTCACATCAAAAAAAAAAAGAGAGAGAGAGACGAAGTTTAGAGAGAAAATAGAGAGAATTGAAAAAAAAAAAAGAAGGAATATAGGGGGTGGGGGAAGAAGAAGAAAAAAGGGGGAGAGAGGGGGCTGCCGGTTTAAAAAATAATAACAATAATAATAAAATTTCATATTTTTTTTAAAAGGTGGGGTGACAAAATTGAAAGTTCAAATAGATATTACACACTTAATTTGTTCTAATATATGTGTGTAAATAAAGAGGGGGTTAAAATAGTAATGTGGACATTTTTTTTTTTTTTAACTATGTAGAAGTAGAATTAAGAATTAAGCAGCCTTTTTGGAGCACGCCAAATCATTAACGTGTAGCATTTAATCACGCCAAACCCACGTCTTTATCGGATGTCGCTTGTTCTTGTATTAATTATTTAACTAATTGCAATTATCAATTATGGACTTTCTAAAAAAGAATTATTTACTTTTTACTAATCATGGGTTTCTCTTTCCAAATTATTTATTTGACTTTTTCTTGTTCAATTATTTATTTGATTTTTCTTTAATTATAGATTAAATTTCAAAATTGCACTTTATGGTTTGGGTTTATTTTCAATTTAGCTGGTATACTATTAAAGATCTCCCTTATAAACTAATGTTAATTTGGTTGTCATGATTTTATAAATTTTAATTTGACTTTTATGATCCGACAGAAGCTCATGAATCATTTGTGCATGGTTCAGTTACCACTTTGAATATATAGTAGAGGTGTACAACTAACTCAGTAATCCAAGCAACCCAGACTATCTAACCCAAACTGCAAGGGTTGGGTTGGGTTAGATTTTTTTTCGGTTTAAGTGGGTTATAAATTTAGAGATCGTTCGGGTCGTTTCTCGTGTTGAGCCGTTTAAGCTCGGGTTGACCCAACCCAAGCCAACCAAAAGTTTACATTTTTTTAATTTTATTTTAATTACATATATGCTTAAAATAAATTAGTTGTCAACTTTTTTATGTTTTTTTTTCTAGACTTCTAACAAATGTTAAGATGTTATAAATTTTGAAGTTTGATATTTGAATTTTATGTGATTTTAGTTATTGATTCAAGGAAAAAATATTTTAAATAATAAAAAAATTTAAAAAGACCCAATCCAACCCAACCCGAAAATATTGGATTGGATTGGGTTGGGTACTCTCAGAAATATGGTTGGTTGGATTGAAGGAATGACCAAATTGAAACTCCAAATTATAGAGATTAATTGATTTTAACTAGACATAGAAGAGGGTAACCCTTCTTTATGCCTAATTATAGAGACTAATTAAAACTTTTAAAATCATTCAGGCCAAAATGAAACTAAGCCTATATCATATAGCTACGTTTATAATTTAAAATAGATAAATTATTTTATGAATTATAAGTGTTGAAAATAATTTAACTTCAATTATTAGTCATTAATAGTTCAATTTAAATTATAGGTTAAAATAAAATTTCCATTAAATTAATTAATTGCAATTTTCAAAACCAAGTGTAAAAGTAAAAAAGTAAAGGTAAAAAAAAAACTCAATTAAAGTAAAAAGAAATCAAATATTTGAAATGAATTTCTAATTATTAAAAATAAAATTTATTCTTCATGAATAAACGAAAATATAGTTATAAATAACTAATTTCGAAACACAATTAAATTTTATTTAAAATATGTACATAAATTAATTATAAAATGTTGAAATTTACTTAAAAATTAAAGTTCAAAACAATGTAACCACAACTTTTAGATCACTTTTCGAATGGACCTAACTTAAGATATATATAATTGTAATTTTTTAAATATATTGTATATAATTTTTTTCAACAAATTTTATGGTGATTCAAATAAGGTTCAAATAATATTATTTATGACATAATTCAACTTTATACAAAAACTAAATACTGTTTAGTTACTTCCAATTAAAAATATAAGAGCATGTTTGGTATGCAATCCGGATTTTGTTTTATGTTTTCGGATTCACTGAATTCAGTGAATATGTGTTTGGGCAGATGTGTTTCCGAAAACTATTTTCGGATTCTGGACTCTAAATACTAGAAATTCTGAAAATAACATTTTTATGTTTTCATTGTATCCAGATTCTGAATTTAAAATTTTAAAATTCAGAATTATATTAAACAAAGATAAAAATCTAAATAAGTACAATATCTCATGTTATAATACTCAATTTATTTTTGTTAAATTAAAATAGGTATAATATAATGTATTATAAATTACATAATATCATATTACAAAATGATAATTCTATAAAATTTATAAAATCATGTTCATAAATTAACTAATAATGACGTATATTCAATTTAATTATTAGTTTTGCAACTACAACTAATTTCATGATCTATAAATATGTTATAAGGCACACTTTAAATAAATATTTAGAATGAAATCAAATTTCTGAATCTACTACCAAACATATATATCTGAAAACATGAAATACAACTTTGTTTTTATTAAATCCCTTGTTTTCAAATTTCTGTTTTCAGATTACCTACCAAACAGGCCCTAAGATTCCTAATGGGGTAATGGAGGTATATCTTTGTTTTCCTTTTTTGCCCTTAAAATTTTCATAAATTGCTATCATTGTCTTCAAATTGCAACTATTCATGTTGAGGTGTCTGCCGAGAAAATTTAATCTTGGTTACATGATGACCGGTGCTTCCTTACACACATACGTGTGATCTAAATTATTAGATGTGAAACATCACGATCTAATGGTGACCTTTGAAGGAGAATCTTTATCTCCCTATTTTATTCTTACAATGGTTTTAAATTTCTATCTCTTCGAATAGTTGCAACTATATAGGTGAGATGTCCATTGAGAGAATTTAATCCAATAAAAATAGTTATAAGGTCAAGTCGTGCATCCTTTCATGTATGGAAATGACTTAGATTGTAGAAATGTAAACATATTAAAATAAAAATAGTTGCATTATCTATATTACAATATTAAAATATTAACATATTATTCAACAAATTAATTACTACCACAATTTTTCACTTTGTACTACATAAAAGATTTTTTTTTTAATGAAAAAGACGGTAATATGAAAACATTAAAAGAAAAATTGTTACATTATTTAACTTTTAAAAATGTATTTTTTTCAAAAAAAAAAAAAATATACATGTATGGTAAATAAAACAAAACTATATAATGTTTATTTATTATATGCTAAGAAACTACTTTTGTGACGTCCGAGGAAAATGGATCCATGAATGAACCGAGTCCACATCTGAATGAGAGAGATCCTGAGAATATGAAAATATGGTGCCGAGGAAAAATGGTACATGCGAGTGACCATGAGTATATGAAAGTATAGTTGAGAAATGCTTAAAAGAATTGATAGCTACTACCTAGGTGCACCTTCCTTTTTAGTGGCTCAATCATAAGAACTTCACAGTTAAACGTGTTTGGCTTGGAGCAATCCTATGTTAGGTGATCTTTTGGAATTTTTCCTGAAATCCTGGACTTAGGGCGTTACAACTTTTTTTAATTTTTAATTAATATTATTATATTTCACGTTCAATTTCTCACTAGACTATCTTTATATTAATCAAATATATATGAAGATATTTTCATTAAGGAATTTTCAAATAAAAGTCTAGTAAAAAGATAAAAATTGCACAATTATTTAGACTTAAGGTTAAGGATCTTGTAATACTTATCAAAGTTAAATATACACTTTATCAAAGTTAAATATACACTTCAACAAAATTGAAAGCTTATGATAAAATTTGATATTCTTAAAATGATAGGTGAAATATGATCCAACTTCTTACTTGAACCTAGTCATCTTTTCTCTCTCGTACTTGTTCCCTTTTAATTTCTCTTTTTTTTTTTTTCACTTGTTCTGGCGGTAGTTTTTTCTCACTCGCGAAAGGCGCTCAATCACAATAATAAGAGAAATTATTCGGTGAGACCACCAAAATGTAGTCGACAATTTTTCACGGTTAGATGAAAATAGAGAAATACTTTGAAATTATATCCAAGGAATATTAGGTGGTATGAAAATTATTTGATCTACATCCAATGATTATTATGAGGTAGCCACATTGTACCCGCTCATTAAATAATTTGTCAACTAGGGGTTCAATTTTAGGAAAAATACACTTTTAAAAGATAGTGTGTCTATTTAAGTTTTTGAGATTTTAAAAAGAGACTTTTAATTTTTTAGATTTATAAATTTGAGGTTATGTTAGTTGCCTTATCAAAAGATGTGAAAATTCGTCAAACTACAGGTGTACAGGTCAAATTTTAATATATTGTAAAGAAATTATTACAAATATCGTCTTCAAGTTTGAGTTTCTAGCTCACTTTAAGTACCACATGTACTAATATTCAATTTTATTTATAGAAATATGGAATGAATGATTGAATAAAAAATAGCAAAAATTAAAATAAACGAGAAAAACAATAGGAAACATGTCTTAGGGAGTTGATTTTACCAATTGGATTTATGAATTAATTAAAATGAATGCAAATAACAAACATGCAATAATCCATAAGTCGAGAACTCTAAGGTTATAAATGTCTCTCCTGATCAGCACAATTAATTCTCAAGCATATTAAGAACTCAATATTCCTATCTAGATTCATTAACATGCAAAGACTAAAGTCATCTAATTCCTTTTACAACTTCTAAAGCCATCTAAATCTCCCGATCTTAGAACTACTTTAGTCATGCATTAAGTTCTACTCTAAATTCTCTCTCCTGAGTGTATGACTCACACATAAAATAACTTACCTCCGAAGAGAATCCTCTAAAAAAAACATAGCTCTAAAATTATGTTTATCAGGAAAATCACGGGGTAGCGTCGAAACATGTTCTATAGCATTTCGATGCTATGGACGAAAATGTATAAAACCTAGGACACACGTATTTTGAAGCATGGATGTTGAAAATCCGCAGCGTCGAGATGCTATTCTTGTTCAAAAATTCACAACAATGTTATAACATTTATGTAGCATCATAGCAGAGATCATTAATGTTATAACATTGTTAACTTCTCAGGCTTGCTTCTCAAATTCTTCATTCTTTAAGTCTTTTGCTCAATTACTTGTAATTAATTTGCTCGATATATTTTTCAAAAGCTCTATTTTGCCTAAAAGGGTCGATTTCTATGAAATAAATAACTATGTATGTAAAAATGGCTAGTTGATTAATAAAACTAGCCACTAAAAATAACTTACTTTGTGTGCTATCAAACAGGATGAAGGGGTTGGGAATATTCATGAACTTGGTTCATATCTCTAAAATGAAGAAAAAATCCTTCACAAATGGGATAAGAGATTTGAATATCTGAACTCATAGTTGAGGTTAGAAAAATCCTAATAAATTGAGACCATCTCTCCAACATCATCTTTTTCTATGAGAAAAAAACTTATTATTATGTTTGAGAGAGTTGAAAGAGCGAAGCAAAAAGATAGATGAAGGAGTGAAAAGAATCGGTGTGACATCCAACTAAATCAGGTATGTTAAGACGAAACTTTAAGTACAATTTAAATAATCTCCTGGCTCAAATAGAAGTTATTTAGGGAGTCGGGTCAGAATTTAGAATTTCAAGATGTTCAGGGCAAGTTTGTCGTTTCGAATGAATTACCAAGATTTAAAGGTTTTGTGGTTGGTTTTGAGTAGGAACTTGATGCAGGAGTCCATATTAAGAAAGCGGAAGCAATTTAGGATCTTGAACACTCTAATTTGATCAATTTTGCAAAATAAAATGCATGCTCAAAACTGGAAAGACAGTGAGTTAAGAAACTCACCTTTGAACATCAAATTCTCTTCACCCGGTGGATGATTTACAACACGAACACTTCGTAGACTACCTCTAGTGTCTCCCCTACTATTCACAAGCTTTGAAACGGATTGTGGGATCCTAGATTGAGAGAATTTGGAAGAAGAGTTCTCAAATGTCAAAAATCGAGAATTCAAAGAATTTCTGCAAAATTCTCTCAAATCTTCTCAAATCTCCTTTAAATAAGCTTCATTAAGCTTTGAGGAGATGCCAACACATAAGTGATGAGGATGGTTTGAGATGGAGGTGACCAATTTTGATGAATTTTTAGTTTGAATCACCTTGGGCAAGTTGTCCACTTGGAATTCAAGACAAAACTTGAATTTCTATTTATTTTTCTTTTAATTTAAATTCAAAAATTAATATAAAAATTGATTTTAAATTAAAATTGATTAAATAATTTAAATAAATAAATAATTTTATTAATTAATTTTTAATTTAATTTAATATCAAATATTAAATTAAATAAATTGCCTAATCCCGATCTCAAAATTGATTTTTCAAACATGAAGCCCTATTCATGCTATAAACCGATCCAATATTTAAATCATATGTAAATATGTCCACCTATTCTTAATCATAGTTTAATTTACAATTAAGCTGTGATATGTTAAAAATGTCGGATATAATTAACATTTTCTCCCAAAATTGAATTTGAACAATTCAAATTCTTTCCTCTCAAAATGTTACAAGGCTTAGTCCGAGCTAGTAAAGACGACCTAATGAACCTACAGATCATGAGCTCCAACGATACAAGATTAACCAGTCAAACTCATTAGCCTAGCTAATCAACATTCATTAACCACCGGGCACTCCACTAAAGCCCAGTGGTTGCACTCTGCTCACTGTAGATATATTTATGTCCACTCGATATAACCATGATTAGTAAGTCGATCCTTCACAGGTCGTTCGTAATTACAGCTAGGTCAAATTTACCGTTTTAGTAATTACTTATTGTTCCTTAAGGCCCACTAATCTTCGAATGAACAATTGGTTTATGGTCCAACCAATAAATTGAATCCCTCTTGGGCTAATGAGAGGGATGTACCCTTTGTTCAAGACCCGGAGTCAACACTTAAGGAAACAACCTCTCTACTAATCCCTAGGAGTGATTTCCATTTTGCAAAACTATGTTCTCAACTATCTACCCGGTCTTATCCCTGAAATGAGAGGCTTATTGAGTCGGTAATCTCGGACCACTCTCACGCATGCAAATCTAAGGATAATCCGAATAAACAGGAGTTCATAACACGCTCAAGATTAAGATCGAGTTACCTAGGTCATCGTATGAATATAGTTAGTTAAGACAGTAAACGGAGTTATAAAGTCTAAGTGACTATTTCGCCGTCCAGTCTTATGCAAACTCATTGCATAGGATACCCCCACTTGCATGTGTCCATATGAACGATTCAGGATCACATCGTTTGTACTTTACAGAGTGTGTCGTGTCCATAGTGTCCCCAAGATAAGGTACCTAACCCTATCGCTATACTATAGACCGTTTTGGTTGTAACTTGAACTTGATCCATTTTTATGTCATACATAAAGTTCAAGTATACATCCTATAGCCAAGGGTCCTTTATTGGGTTAGAGTTACACAATATACAGTTCACTTTATTCAATAACACCTTTAGTGAATAAATCTCAATAACATCTTTATTGCAAAATAGAATATACATTCAATTTACAAAACCATGAGTTTTAGGGCATAAAACCCAACACTTGAGTTTTTGCAAGGGGTTGTTTTGAGGGAAGCTCGAAACTGAGATTGACAGGTTGTGGGGTTCTGGTAATTCATTTGTCACACGGTTGGGTAAGTATCTTTGTAGCCTTTGGCTTTGCGTTGTACTTTGTGAACATTGTGTGATTGAATGATTGACCTGAAATGTGGAGGGGTTGTGAACCTGGGGCGAAAGAGCGATGTTAGTTGGAAGTTCTGTTGGACGTTCAACTGGTTGGGCACCAGGAATCTCAGTTCGTCAGTGCAAGTAAGTCGGTTACCAATCTAAAGGAAAGACCAACGACCACGTTTTCTCATAAAAAAAAGGTAAGTAACCATTTGGTTCTTTAAGCAAGCTCACAAAGTGAGAGAGCTTGTTGTGTATACTTAATAAACATGGCCTCTTTGGGTTAGGCTAGATTGGTTTCTATTATTGTTTATTGGTTGCTTGCCTTGAGTTGAGCTTGTTTCATGTGTGCGTCCTTGGTTGATGATTGTTTACTTGCTTTTGGTGTTGAATGGTCGCGACTATCCACTTTGTATCACTTTGTATTGATTACCTGCTTGCATTAGTAATTGGTTATGCCTAGCCTACTGGCACCGAGTTATTGCTTGAGATACTAATTGTCTGTTATTTATCGGCTTCTTTGAGATTAAATTGTTGAACTGATGTGCATTACTTATTCTTGATCGGGGTTGGGGTTGGATGGGTCAGGTGAGTGGCGAGGGTAACTACAAAAGGGTTGGGGCATGTTTATGCCTTGAGTCGGGCCCAAGGGGTTGTGGAACCTTAGTTATTTAAAGTCGTGCATTGAGCTGGAATCCACGACCCTCAAGATTTCCTAATTAGTCTCAGGCCTTGAGTTGGCGAAGTAGAGATGGTATGGTTGGGCGGGACACTCCCTTCAACGAGATGGCTCAGGGGCGTTACCCCGACAAACACGGGTGGTTGGGAGGAGACCCTCCATTCGACGAGTTGGTTCAGGGGCATTACTCCGACGAGCACGAGTGGTTGGGACAGACCGACCATTCGATGAGATGGCCCATGGGTGTTACCACGACGAGCACAGATGGTAGGAAGAGACCTTTCATTCGACGAGATGATTTAGGGATGTTACCCCGACGCGTAGGAGTGGCGGGGCATGATCCTTAGTTCGACGAGGGGGCTCGGGAGTGATTCCCGACGAGTTCGAGGATCATATGAACGTGTCCTTCCATACGGTATACTTGACATGAGGGTGAATCCCCATTGATAGGGCGTGAGAGCGAGTCACTTCCTCTCACCGGCACTGCCGACCTAGAGTATAGGACCAAGAGATAAAACTAGAAGAGTCGGATCTTAGGTGTGGGGTTTAGTTGTCTTGAGTCTTATCCTAGGCGAAGGCTTCGTTATTTGGTGCTTGCTAGTATGTTTGAACGTGAATGGGCTACTTACTGAGTATGTTTATACTCACCCGTCTACATTGATGTTTTGGTTGCAGGTACAAAACCATGAGGCGACTGTTGACGGTGACGACCTGACGAGGTTGTGGAGGCTCTTCTTCCCTGAACCTAGGCTTAGTTTTTATTCTTTTATGTTGGTTGTATAGCTGTTAGTTTCTGGACCTCTAGATTGTCTCTGGATTTCTAAGTGTAGCTCCCCGTAGTTGTTTCTTAGCTTGTTAGGTTTTGCTTTTGTCAACTCTATAGTGTACTTGTTTTTAAATATTTATGTTCGTTGGAACTCTAATTTGGAGCCCAACCTAGTTTTGAAGGAAGTTGGACGGAGGTTGGACATTTTCTTGATACTTAAGGAGTGTTTATTTGAATGTACAAGTTTCATATAATTTTTGGGATCCTTCTAATTACGTTGTTATGTTGCCAAAATTTTGGCAGAAGTGGTGTGGCTGAGTAACTTCCCTAACTAGGTTCGTCCCAAGTTTTAGGGTCGTTATACCGATCGATCAGATCCCTTCATTTACTCTTGTTTTCGCTTAAGATGACAAAACAAGAATATTATAGCAACATGACATCAACATCATGTCAAAAAAACTTATTTTAAAAATTTAAGGCCCCATTGGGTAACCACTTTTTTTTTTTTTTTTTACTTTTGAAAATTAAGTTTATAAATCATACTTCCACATATGAGGTTCTCTAATTTGTTATCTAGTTTTGCGAATATTTTGAAAAGACAAAAGGTTGGAATCGACATAATAACCGCGGCATGTGGATTCAATAATTTTCATGTTTCTTAATAATGATTGGATAAATTTGAGGTAACTCTCTCTTAGTAAAAAATTATCAACCACATTATTGTAGCGATTTTACCAAATAATTTCTCCACCCACAAAACCTTTAATGATATCAAAACTGTAGTCGTTACTAAAATAAAAGTTCTTCTCCAAGGTAAGCTTAGACGCAAGCAATGGGTTGTGATAATCTAATTACCTAATATTATTAACTAAGAATTTTTACACAAATGTATAGGTTTGTAATACATATTTACATCAATGTACATAATATACCATATATTTCACTCGTAAACTTTTATAGTGATTTTGGGTCCAATATACCCTTTATCTCTTTTCCATAAATTCTTGTGCAAATTTTATATAATATATATATTATTTTTATTAATTACTAACACGATTTTGGGTCTTAATTGCATATACTTTCCAGATGTGATAAGAATATATTTGAATATATTTTTCATAAACATTTCTTTATCTTTCATAATATTATCCTTAATTAATTAATGTCTGATTTATTTATGGTATATTACTCTAAATCGTTATTATTTACATACTTTTGCTATTTTTCATTTCTTTACTATTTTTCATTTCTATCTTCATATCATCTCTTTTTTCATATACTCACTGTACGAGAAGAATTAATACATCAATCGCGTGTTTCTTTATTGATTGCAATGGGTATGTTATTTATTGTGTATTGTATACTACTTTGTTTAACTTTGTTCGGGTTACGTACTTTGTTTAACTTTGTTCGGGTTACGTACTTTGTTTAACTTTGTTCAGTTTACGTATGTTGTTCAATTTACGTATGTTATTCAATCATATATGTATAACTAGTAAATGACATGTATTAATGTTTCGGTGTGCTTTTGTATTTCATATGTGTTTATGGTGTATATTTGAAGGAATATGGACAGATAGTACAGTGGATGATTTACAGATCATGCGTATACATTTATTTATATATTATATATCCCATTGTATATAGTTCGTTCTAATACGTTTCAATGTAATATTTACTTTCATAATATATACACAATGGTATATATTATATACTCCACTGTATACAGTTCATTCGAAACAATATCCGTAAGGAACTATTTGGGAGCAAATTGTATCTGGGTCTTGTAATTGTGTTGGTATAACTTGAGTTTATGGAGTATTTACTTCACTATCCATATCACCTCGATTTTCTGTTCTAGTATTATTTGTGTTTGTACTTCTTTCCTGCAATAACACATAGATCATTTCATGTAAACTTATCAATATGACAAATAAGCTTAAATTTATATTTCCATACCTCAGATTCTATCTGGATAATCTCATTTTCATTCTCTTTTTTTGTTTCCTTCTATAACTACCTATTAATCTTTCACTTCTCCTTAGATTTTCACTGTTTCCCGTGTATTTATCTTTAGTCATTACCTATTATATATCATTTATGCAGATGGATATCAGTTATAAACTTTGTCAAACATTATAATATATATACACAATGTTATATAATAAAATCTCTAAAATCATCTAACATATACAGTGTCATATTTCATAAATTCCTATATTTAAACCGTTAGATACATTTAAACTTCACATATTACTCTGTTTAACTTTATTCATGTTCAAATTTAACATAATCCAGTGTGTAAATAATCTTTCGGTTTAGTATCTCAACATACACCCATTATAAACACTAGTTTTCTCAAAGAATATATATGCAAATATACTGGGTCATATTTCATAAATTTCTATATTTAAAGCGTTAAATACATTTAAACTTCATTACTCTGTTTAACTATATTTCTGTTCAAATTAACATATTCCAGTGTGTAAATAATTTTTTAGTTTAGTATTTTCAACATACAACCAACATAAATATCAGTTTTCTCAACTAATATGACATACACAACTATTTATCACAATAAACTTCAATTGATCAAAACCAACTACTTGTCCTCATAATTTTCTTCATTTTCCTCCCAGTACATGAAACCCTAAACCGTCAAAACTGCAAAAAATTAAGAAACCCTAGAAAACATATAAGATATACCCATAACAAACAATGTTTTCGTTGTATAATCCATAAGAAATATTGTATTGACTCCCAAACCCTATAATGTAAAACAATATACTGTCATTCATCTTACCGCAACAATGAAATACGAAAAATGTGTGTCTTCTTCTTCCCTTTTCTTAGCAGTTCAGTCGTCCTCGTTTTCGTCCACTACCAAAAGTTTAGGCGAAACTTCCCGCTCTCCCCTCCCCCCTCCCAATTTCCGTTTTTCCTATTTCTACTTCTTTCTAAATATACAACCATTCGAATGCCCCAATTTTTTTTTTAAAAAAACTGTCATATCATATAAAGGGTCATTTCATAATAGGTCTCTGACTTTTATGTAAAAGATGGGCCAAAATGGTCATTCATGTAAAAAATGGTAAATTATATACAAACTTATAATATGGTCTTCTAATTTGGGTTATTTATGTATAAAACCTTATTAACTAAGTTTCCGTTTGATAAACATTTGACTTTTTGTTTTTGAGTTTTGAAAATTAAGCCTAAAAATACTACTTATTAGGGGTGTACACGGGTTGGGTTGACTTTTTATTTTTCGGGTTGGGTTGGGTCGTCGAGTTGATTTTTTTTTATTTTTTAATAATTTTTTAAATTATTTAAAATAACTTTTTTTTGAATTTATAACTAAAATCTCATAAAATTCAATTATCAAACTTCAAAATTCATAACATTTTAATATTTGTTAGAATCTTAAAACAAAAATATTAAAATTGACAAATAATTCATTTATAATATATATAAAAATTTAAAAAACATAAATTTTGGGTTGGGTTGGGTTTTGGGTCAACCCGAGAACCGACCTGAAAATTCGGTTCTCTAAAATTCTAACCCAACCCAAACCGAAAAAAAAACTTAACCCAACCCAACCCTTATGGTTTGGATTGGGTAGCCCGGGTTGCTCGGGTTACCGGGTTATTTGTATACCCCTACTACTTATACCAATGAACTTATATGTTTTCTTATCTATTTTGTCTATGTTTTCAGGAACCAAGTTAAGTTTTGAAAACTAAAAAAATTAGTTTTCAAAAACTTGTTTTTGTTTTTAAAATTTGGCTAGAAACCTAGATGGTACCTCAAAAAAGATGTAAATCATTATATAGAAGATGAAGAAAAATTGTAAAAATTCAAACATAATTTTGAAAACCCAAAAACCAAAGGGATATAAACGGGACCTCAATAATTTTACTAGCCTTCTAATTTTGAATATGCAAATTATATTAGTTTTGTTTTTTCCTGCAAAGATGGTTAAAAATCTCTCCATAAATTTTACAGAAAATATGTCCATGTCACGTTTTTATTAATTTCCACCCATAGTATTAATAATATTATTACTATTTTGAAATAATTCACAATATTCCAATCACTAATTAATTTGGATAGATTTATAGGCTGATTAGCCGCTTAAAGCACATTTTAAATGCATGAATTGTTTTTGTTTTCTTTTTTTAGTATAATAGAAATTAGGGGATTCACTTTTTTTTTTTTGAACAGCATGAATCGTTTTAAACCATATACTTATTATATATGCTTGATGCAAATGCATAACGACATGGAAGCAAAGTCAATATAAATTGTACAATCATTAAAAGGAAAAAAAAAAACAATTCAATTTGAGGTAAGAATTCAAATCCAACACACAATTCTATGTTTAAAAAATAATAATAAATAAATAAATAAAAACCAATCACTTTTTTGACTTTCTTTGAAGTGTGAAAGCCCAATTAATTAAAGAGATAAAGGGAGGCCGAACTTTAATGAGATAATGTAATACATTAAATTAATATATATATCTGCCTTATATGCACAACATGTTTGTGCCTCTCCAAATAATTAACTCTAAATTATTATAAACAAACAAATGTGTATATGCCTCATTCTACATGTCTTTTTCTACCCATGTCACATGGCAACCCCTCCTTAGTCATAGTGTCCTCCATGTGTCCATTTTTTACCAATGTTTAGTGTCCAAATGTACAACTCATCTCTTGCCATTTAAATTTTATAAATAGTGAGCATGGTGGTTTATGAAAAAGACACAATTGGTGAAAGAAGCCTCCAATTCTTTTTCTTCTCTCCCACTTTCTCTTTAGTTTATTACTTATTTAATTTCTCATAAATTTCCACTATCTTTTGTTTATATCATATATATATATATATATTCTAATTCTAATTTCCAAATACTTGAATTATTATTATTATTATTATTATTATTATTATTATTATATTATATTCGTATTTAAATATTGGTAAAATTATACCCGATTTTCATCCTATTTTTACAACACGTTATCAGTACGAAGCTCTGCCGATTTTTCCACTGAAGTATTACTATGACAAATCTTGCAAAATTTGAATTTGCGGCCCTGGATATTAATGGAAATAACTACTTGTCATGGGTCCTTGATGCTGAGATCCATTTAGATTCCATGAATCTTGGAGAAACAATTAAAGAAGGAAATGATGCATCAAATCAAGAAAAAGCGAAAGCCATGATCTTCCTTCGCCATCATCTTCATGAGGGATTGAAAATGGAGTATCTTACAATAAAAGATCCCTACATTCTATGGCAAGGCTTAAAAGAAAGGTATGATCGTCAAAAAACAGTTATTCTTCCAAAAGCTCGTTATGATTGGATGCACCTGAGGTTGCAGGACTTCAAATCAGTAAGTGAATATAATTCCGCACTCTTCAGAACTAGTTCAAAACTAAAATTATGCGGAGAAAAAATTATGATGTTGATATGTTAGAAGACATTCTCCACTTTTTTTGTCTCTCGAATATGCTCTGCAGCAGTAATATCGAGAGAAAGGCTTTAAAAAATATTCAGAACTAATTTCATGTCTTCTCGTGGCTGAACAAAATAACGAGCTATTAATGAAAAATCATGAATCTCAACTAGAGATGTCCACGGGGCGGGGCGGGGTCGGGGAATGACTTACCGTCCCCGTCTCCGCGTCCCATTTCATTCCCCATCCCCGTGACCATTTAATTTCGCGGGACAGGCGAGGATTCCATGCGGGAATTCAGGATCGGTTCTCCAGCGAGAATAATTCCCGTTTAGCATTTTCTTTTCCAAATTTTATTACATAATTCTTTTTTTTTTTTGAAAATTTTATTTAAATGGCTAATTACTAATTGGAAATTTTTATTTAAGAGACATTTTTTTTCAATTTTCTTAAAAAAGTAAAATGAGATTTAATAAAAATTTAGAATTATGGTTTATTCTTTATTGTATATACATAAATATATATATTTAAATAATAATAATATATCGGGCGGGGGGACGGAGCGGGGTGGGGTCGGGTCTGGTCTGAGAATACATTCCCGTCCCCCGTTTAGCTAACGGAAAAAAAATTCTCCCCTCCCTCCCCATTCCCGCCCTAAACGGGGATTCCCGCCCCGTTAGGGCGGGTCCCATGAGGCCATGCTTCGCGAGAAAATGGACATCCCAATCTCGACCAATCGGAGCAACATCATTCCCTTAAATGAATGTTGTGAATTTCAATAATCGTGGTCGAGGTCGTGGTCGTGGTCGAGGTCGGGACCGCGGTAGAGGAACAAATACCTATTTTCGTGGTGGGCATTATAATTTTAAGAAACCCACACGAACTGATGATCATAAAGGAAAAGCTCCACAAGATAGAAGTTCAAAAGGTGATGAACATAAATGTTTCCGCGGAATGATGAGGCAGATCGTCACGTGCTGCCGTGACGTCAAAACACCTTGTTGATCTCTATCAAAGCTTCCTCGAAGGAAAAAGGTAAAGGGAAGAATGTGGAGGTGAATCTTGTCATTCAAGAAGATGATGTGTTTGATCCTCCAATATGGTGCATCTTGATGTGGCTGATTATTTTGAATCTCCGGAGAGAAAATTGATGCAATCAAACAAGTAGAGGATGCTTTGTATGAAGATATATAATTAAGTCTCTTGCTTGTAATTATAGTATGTTTTTTTTTCTTCTTTTTGTATATATATTTAGAACTTTTTGTAATCGCTTCTCCTTTCTTATCAATGAAGAAATATGGACAATTTCAATATGTTGAGTAAACCAAAATGAGCAATGAAGATTTATGTCTAGCAGTTATGCAACTACGCATTACGATACTCATAAAAAACAGAAAATATTTTTCTAAATTGACAATGTTGGAAGCAAAAATCAATACTATATCGGAGTTCTCAGAGACTGATTGAAGGTTTTGGAAAAACAAGTTTTATCTTGCCTAGAGGACAAAATTTTCAATTAATAATGCTTTGTTCTCTAGCAAATCAAAGAGAAATCTATTGAGTTTTAAAGATATACGTAATAATGGTTATCATGTTGAAACCGATCGTAAAAATAATATAGAGTGTCTCTATATCACATCTATTGTTTCACATGAAAAACGTATATTAGAAACACCACCACCTTTTTTTCCGGATTATATTATACTCATATACGAGTAATCGAAAGTTATGCAACAATGAACCAGAAGTTCATGAATCTAGAAATATTCAGTGTTTGGCATGATCGACTGGGTCATCCAGGATCGATAATGATGAGGAAAATTATTGAAAATTCACATGGACATCCTTTAAAGAACCAGAAGATTCTTCAATCAAATGAGTTGTCATGTGATGCTTGCTCTCAAGAAATTAATTATTAGACCATCACCAAATAAAAGTGGGCATTGAATCACCCGCATTTTTAGAGCGAATTCAAGGTGATATTTGTGGACCCATTAACCCACCAAGTGGTCCATTTAGATATTTTATGGTATTAATTGACGCATCCAAATAGATGGTCACATGTATGTTTATTATCAAGTCGAAATCTTGCATTTGCAAGATTACTTGCTCAAATAATTAAGTTAAGAGCACAATTTCATGATTATACAATTAAGACAATTCGACTTGATAATGCTGGTGAATTTACATCCCAAATTTTTAATAATTATTGTATGTCAATTGGGATAAGTGTTGAACATCCCGTAGCTCATGTTCATACACAAAATGGTCTAGCGAAATCATTTATAAAGCGTCTGCAATTAATTGCAAGATCATTGCTTATGAGAGCTAAACTTTCTACATCGGTCTGGGGTCATGCTATTTTACACGCTGCATCATTATTACGTATTAGGCCAGTAGCTTATAATAAATATTCCCCCATGCAATTAGCTTATGGCCAAGACACCAAATGTATCCCATCCGAGAATTTTTGGATGTGCGATATATGTTCCAATTGCTCCACCACAACGTACTAAGATGGGTCCTCAAAGGAGGTTAGGAATATATGTTGGATATGATTCCCCATCAATTATTAAATATCTTGAACCCCTGACGGGTGATGTATTTACTGCACGATTTGCTGATTGTCATTTTAATTAAACAAATTTTCCAACATTAGGGGGAGGAATTAAGAAGTTGGAAAAAGAAATTACGTGGAATGCATCATTATTATCTCATTTAGATTCTCGAAGAGATCAATGTGAACTTGAAGTTCAAAAGATAATTCATTTGCAAAATATAACAAATCAATTACCAGATGTATTCACAGATGCTAAAAAAAGGGTGACTAAATCATATATACCAAAGAACAAATTCTCCATCAAAAATTGATATTCTACGAGAACAAGTTGTCAATAATGAGTCCGGAGCACGTCGAGCGTGTGGTAGACCAATGGGTTCCAAAGATAAAAATCCTCGAAAAGAAAAGTAGTTGAGAATCAAAATGATTCAATGAAAGGTATGGATGTTCCGTAAGAAATCCGAATACAACTACTCAAAAGAGTATTGATGAAAATCAAACGCTTGAGGATAATAATGAAATTTCTATAAACTATGTTACAACAGGAAAGAGATGGAACCGAAATGATATTATTGTTGACAACATTTTTGCTTATAATGTTGCTCACGATATTATTCATGAAAGTGACGATTTTGATCCAAAATCTATCGATGAATGTAAACGTAGAAAGGATTGGCTGAAGTGGAAAGAAGCAATCCAAGCAGAGTTGAACTCACTTTCAAAACATGAGGTTTTTGGACCAGTAGTCCTAACACCAGAAGGTGTTAAACCTGTGGGATACAAATGGGTATTTGTAAGGAAAAG
Source organism: Trichosanthes cucumerina (assembly GCA_036507285.1). Taxonomy (NCBI): domain Eukaryota; kingdom Viridiplantae; phylum Streptophyta; class Magnoliopsida; order Cucurbitales; family Cucurbitaceae; genus Trichosanthes; species Trichosanthes cucumerina. The sequence goes on along the minus strand of CM071836.1, from coordinate 10,145,325 downwards.
AAATGAAAAGAATGAAGTCACAAGATATAAAGCGAGACTTGTTGCACAAGGATTCTCGCAAAGGCCTGGTATAGATTATGAGGAGACATATTCTCCTGTGGTGGATGCAATAACGTTAAGATATTTGATTGGCCTGATTGTATATGAAAAACTTGATATGCATCTAATGGATGTAGTCACGGCGTATTTATATGGATCTCTGGATAATGACATTTATATGAAAATCTCAAAAGGATTTAAAATATCAGAAACATATGAATCAAGTTCTCGGGAATTATATTCAATAAAGTTACAGAGATCATTATATGGATAAAAACAATCAGGACAAATGTGGTATAATCGCCTGAGTGAATATCTGTTAAAAGAAGGATATCGAAATAATCCAATATGTCCGTGTATTTTTATAAAGAAATCTCAGTCAGGATTTGTTATTATAACTGTATATGTTGATGACTTAAATATAATTGGAACTCCTGAAGAGTTATCCAAGGCGATAGAATGTCTTAAGAAAGAATTCGAAATGAAAGATCTTGGAAAAACAAAATTTTGCCTTGGTTTGCAAATTGAACATTTAGCAGATGGGATATTTGTTCATCAATCAACTTATACAGAGAAAATCTTAAAAAGATTCTATATGGATAAAGCACATCCATTGAACATTCCAATGGAAGTTCGTTCACTGGATGTAAAGAAAGATATATTTCGACCTCGAGATGAAAATGAAGAACTACTTAGTCCTGAAGTACCATATCTTAGTGCAATTGGAGCACTTATGTATCTAGCTAATAACACAAGACCGGATATATCGCATTTTCATAAAATTTATTAGCTAGATATAGGTCATGTCCTACAAAAAGACATTGGAACGGAGTTAAGCATGTACTCCGGTATCTTCGAGGGACGATTGATATGAGTTTATTTTATTCTAACAAATCTAGTTTTGATCTAGTTGGTTATGCAGATTCTGGTTATCTATCTGATCCACACAAAGCTAGATCTCAGACAGGTTATCTATTTACATGTGGAGGAACTGCTATATCATGGCGATCAGTAAAACAGACCATCACGGCCACTTCTTCGAATCATGCTGAAATCCTCGCAATTCACGAAGCAAGTCGAGAATGTGTATGGCTGAGATCAATGACACAACACATTCGTGAGACATGTGGCTTGTCTTCGAGCAAACCCCTTCCAACAATATTATACGAAGACAACACAACATGTATAGCTCAAATCAAAGGAGGATATATCAAAGGAGATAGAACGAAGCATATCTCTCCGAAGCTTTTCTACACTCATGACCTTGAAGAAAATGGCGAGATCTCAGTACAACAGATTTATTCGAAGGATAACTTGGCGGACATATTTACAAAAGCATTACCAACTACAACATTTGAGAATTTGGTTCACAGTATTGGGATGTGAAGACTCAGAGATCTCAAGTGATGTCGTCATGAGGGGGAGTAAATGTATTATATAAAATATGTACTCTTTTTCCTTCACTAGGATTTTTATCCCACAGGGTTTTTTCCTAGTAAGGTTTTAACGAGACATATTTTATATAAAATGGGCATTTAAGGGGAGTATTATAAACAAACAAATGTGTAAATGCCCCATTCCACATGCCTTTTTCTACCCATGCCACATGGCAACCCCTCCTTAGCCATAGTGTCCTCCATGTGTCCATTTCTTACTAATTCTTAGTGTCCAAATGTACAACTCATCTCTTGCCATTTAGCCTATAAATAGTGGCTTATGGTGGTTTATGAAAAATACACAATTGATGAAAGAAGCCTCCAATTCTTTTTCTTCTCTCACACTTTCTCTTTAGTTTATTACTTATTTAATTTCTCATAAATTTCCACTATCTTTTGTTTATGTCATATATATATATATATATATATTCTAATTCTAATTTTCAAATACTTGAATTATTATTATTATTATTATTATTATAATATTATATTAGTATTTAAATATTGATAAAATTATACCCAGTTTTCATCCTATTTTTACAACATAAATGATATTATTCTAAAAGAAAACCCTCCCAAAAACATGTTCTCTCCCTTTTTTTATTTTTTATTTCTTTTATTTTGAAAAGATATGTTATTTTGTTTGTATGTATGAATATTTATAGAGAATATAGAGAGGGAGAAAAAAAAAAGGAAAGAAAAAGAGAAAGTGGTACTTAAGATGATATAAAAATTAATTAAATAAGTAAAAGTTCTCTATTAGATATCTTGTAATAAAAATTAGGTCTTAACAATTTTGCGTTCTAGAAGGATGTAGGTTGAATATGTATGGGATTGAAAATGAAGGAAAATCAAGTGAAATAAAATCTGTGTGAAATGTGAATATAAATATTATTAAAAGAAAATAGGAAAATAGAACATGAGAGAAAGGGGGTTTAGAAAGAAAAGCCACCCTAGGAAAAATTTTAGTACAAAAATTAGTGAAAAAAAATTTAGTAGATTATTAGATTAGAAAAGAGTGAGCGAAAGTGTATACCATAAGGATGAGTTAGTGAAAGCATGTGTGTAAATAAAAAATTTAAAATAAGTCTGATCAAAGAGAATTAGTAAGTAGGGGCAGATCTACATGGGGACTAAAGGAGGCTACAGCTCCCCCAAAATTTTTTAATAAAGTAACATATAATATATGTTATTTTAAAAAAAAACAAAATATACTATTATTAATATATAGTACACTTTAAATAACAAAAATATTATTTGTTACAGTGGTATTATGTTGAATCTTGAAAACTTGAAGTCCCGTGATCAAGTTTGTTTGATTAGAGACTCATTAGGTACTTAAAGTTAGTGAAAGAAAATATATATAGAGAATTTGTGCTAGCGAGAGTTAAAAAGGGTAAAGATTTAATAAAAAGATATTTGAGCATTACTTTCTTTCTTAAACAGTAGCATTAGGTTTTTTTTTTTTTTTTCTTGAGAAGTGCTTCTATCTAAATTGCATGTCAAATTTACCCGTAAAATTTGAACTTTAAAGGAATATTACTATGTGAAAAAACTTTGTATAACCCCTCTATAGCAAATTCTTTGCTCATATAATTCTTGCTCTCATCTTTGTGTTTTTAGCAGAGATTTAAGGGACAAAGAATAATTTATTTAATTTATAGTGGACCTTTGTGTGTTGACAACTCAAAGAAATTGATACATAAATTATGTATCACTAAGTGAGGTAAGGTATTGGGTATTTATAATTTTTAGTATAGAACCTTTCTTATTATTTATGTTTGCACGTCTTAGAATCTCTCATTCTAATATACTATTGGTTCATTCATGTGTCCCTTTAATTGGGTGTCACACGACTGCTAACTTTCACATGGTTTGTTCCCAAATTACATCGTACTGAGAATGATCTTGCTCTGATATCGAAAATGTCATAAGTCTACGGCATGGAATCTATATTTCACATTTAATGACCCAACTTTCTCTTATGTTCTCTACGTTCGAGACAAATCACATAGAAGTGAAATTGCTAAAAAGAGTGAAGATTGTGGCTACAAGGTAAGACGAGTTTTTTTAACATGTTTTGTCCTCCTTCACATCTTTTTTACAAAAATTATTATTCAAAACGTTTGATTTGGAGAAATCTATTTCTAATTAAAAAAAAAATGAAATGGTTGTGAGCTTAAAATATGATATTTTAAATTATTGGGCCGACTTCAAAAAAATTATTGTTTGTATCATAGTTGTAGCCAGATAGTTTGTCACTATTTTTGAGGAAATGGGAGGGGGATCATCATTCACCATTGAACTTGTGGGAACATTTCAAAGTGGAAGATATAAACACCATACTTGCTTCTTTGTAGTTTAATGATTTATAATTTATATTACATACCATGCACTTTAGGAAAAAATTAGAATTTAATATGTAACCATTTTATTTTTTTTATTTTTACTTTTTCTAAATGTTAAGCTTATAAATACTATTTCTTTTCAATCCTTCTTTTTTTTTTTTACTTTTTACTAATGTTTTCAAAATTCAAATTTCAAATTAAGTTTTGAAAACTAAAAGAAATAAGTTTCGTTTAATAACTATTTGGTTTTTTTTAAAATGAAGCTTATAAACACTACTTCCACGTATGATTTTTTTTTTTTTTTAATCTACTTTCGGCCCATGCTTACAAAATCCAACCCAAATTTAGAAAATTTTAAAAAAAAATCGTTTTCAAAAATAAATTTTTGTTTGAACTTCGACTACGAAGGCAAATGTTCTCTTAAGAAAATGAGATCATGGTAAAGAAATTGTGAAAAAAATACCATTTAAAAAACTAAATTAAAACTAAAAATCAAATGGTTATCCACGGTAATCAATTTTGTATATTTTATTGAGGCATAATTTAGGAAGAAAATAAAAACAACCCATTAAAATGATAGACCAAATCCAACTCAAACCCAAACCCAACCCATAAATGCCCATACTACCATCAACCCACCAATGATAGACCAAATTTAAATGATTTAAGATGACATTTCCACTCCCTCTAATATCTTTATAATTCTTTTTTTAAATGCCCATATTCACTGCTACCAATCTCCACAATTTATTAGTTTGTAAAGAAAAAAATCCAGTTTCTATAAGCTTATAACAATTTTCTAGACTAATTTTACACTAAATATCCATCTTTAAGACACACCCAAAAATAAAAAATAATAAAAAATAATAAAAATAAAAAGGAATATTATAGATAAATGAGTAGCTAGAAAGGTGAATTTACAACTTCATCTCCTCAATTAGTAGGTCAAATCACGGTGCTCTACTTTGCTACCTGAATGAGAATTATTATTAGAGATCAAGCATGAGAGAATCACTTTACAAATTACAACACAAATGCAAAGCTTTAAAATTCAAGGCAAGGAGTTTAACTATAAAAGAAATGAAAATGCATAAATAAAATAAGGTGTTGATGACTAACATTACTCTATACAACAAAAGTTAGCACAAACCAGTTGAAGTCCTTTCAAGATAGATGAGCTGACATAAAATTAGTTCATCTAGGATTCAAGCTCCTAATTATCCTGTGAATAGAAAGAAAAACCAGGCAATGGCTGAATTATTAATGACAAATGTTATTGCTCACCAAATACAATATGTATTAAGTAGTATCTTCTGTTTTCCTCTTTAACTGCAATTTCACCTTGTATAAGGGCCTTGGTTTCTGAACAGGGAGATAATGTCAAATCTGATACTAGGGAGATTCCTTCACATCTATGCCTTCGACAGTACACGATTCTGCTTAGTCATAACTGTAACCAAACAGATCCACAGAAAAAGCAAGATCGGTTTCATGCCTGCGAGTTGATTGCTTACAGATTTTCTTCGCACAAATGTTTCTCATCTTTTCAACAACCTGTTAGACCTCCGATTTTACATACTTATAATAGAAGGGGCAAAAAGGGTACTATGTAAAGACCAGCTGAGCTGGAGGGAAGGGACCACGTGGGAGTGAGTGCTTGTACGGGGTAAGGCTGGGTTTTATAGGGCTGTGTTGGCCTGTGAGGAGGCAGTTTTTGGCTAGGCAGTAGTAGCAGACTTGGGAGAGGACCAGCTCTCTCGAATAGCTGGGTGATTGTTGGTTCTGGATTATCTTGTTGTTTTACCCTTCTTGAGGGATTTGCTTATTATTCCAAGAATTACAGACCACTGTCTATTGAAGATAACCAATAGAACAGTGTCCATTATCATATTGCTCTTGTATTTGGATTGCTCTTGTTTCTTATTCTTGTAACAGGGAGTGGATACCTTACAAACTGGTATCAGAGCACGTAGAATCCTGGGGAGAACACGCAAAATGGCGCAACAACAGATGGAAGAGAGGATGAGCACCAATGAGAGAGAGATGACAGAAGTGAAAGAGGTGCTCCAAACCTTGGGAAAGAAGATGGAAATGATGGCCAACGAGATGCGAGAGAACCAAAAGACACTAATGACGATGATTGTGGAAAGCAACTCGGGAAGAGGACAGTCGATTTCGGCCATTAACACCCCTGCTCCTCCGAAGTATGTCGAAGGAGAGAGTTCGACGGTGAAAAAGAGGGATGAGATAGAAGTAGGCCAAAACCACGAGGATAGGAGAGTGGAATCGAAGGGCGAACGGAAACAATTCAAGAAACTCGAGATGCCTTCATTCTCAGGTGAGAACCCAGATTCCTGGTTATTTAGAGCTGAAACTTATTTCGAGATGCACCAACTGAATGATCTAGAGAAGATTAACGTATCGATCATCAGCTTTGAACCCGACGTAGTAGAATGGTATCGCTATACCGATAGCAGGAAGAGGATAGAATCCTGGGCAGACCTGAAAAGTAGAGTGTTCGAGAGATATCGCCCTTCACAAGAGGGTAGTCTCTGCGCTCGATTCTTGGCCGTGAAGCAAGAGGGAACAGTGGCTGAGTTCCGGAAGAAGTTCGAAATCTTCGCCGCTCCATTGATGGCAGGGTTGACGGAGGATGTCCTGGAGAACACATTTTTGAGCAGGCTAAGCCCAACAATTAGGCAGAGGGTGATAAGTAGATGTCCTCACTGGGCTCGAGGAAATCATAAAATGTGCCCAACCGGTGGAAGACGGGACATAGCAAAGGTGGTAGCGGCCAGGGGATGGAGTCATGGGCCGTCATCGATAAACACGAGAAAGGCCCAAGGGACTGTGGAAAAGAACACTAACCCTAAACGCACGTTTGAAAATATTCGAGCTGTCACCATACCCGATAAAGGAGCGGGAAATCGAAGGGAACTCCCACCCAAACGATTATCCGACGCCGAGTTTCAGGCAAAGAAGGAAAAGGGCTTATGTTTCCGATGCGATGAAAAGTACACCCGCGGTCATCAGTGTAAGAATAGAGAGACTCGAGAACTCAGAGTTCTTCTAGTGGGGGAATTCGGAGAAATAGAGCTACGACAAGTTGAAGTCGAGATAGATGGCCAGGAAGAAGGATTAGTGGAGCAGACGGCATGTGGAAGTGGGGGACGCTGTAGAACTTGACTTGAAATCGGTGATTGGGTTCTCGACTCCGGGGACCATGAAAATTCGAGGCAGACTAGAGGATAAAGAGGTGATAGTACTGATCGACTGTGGGGCAACCCACAACTTCATATCACAAAAACTAGTGGATGAACTGAAACTCAGACAAACGGAGACAACCAATTATGGAGTAGTAATGGGAAATGGTGTAGCTGTCAAAGGAAAAGGGGTGTGCAAGGATATCGCGATACACCTACCGGAATTATCGATCGTGGACGATTTCCTTCCACTAGACCTGGGGGGAGTGGATATTATCCTAGGAATGCAATGGCTGCGAACGATGGGGTTGATGGGAGTTAACTGGACTGAACTATCGATGACCTTCGAAGTAAAGGGAACCAAAGTAACTATCAAAGGCGACCCCTCCTTGACTAGAGCAGAGGTCTCTCTAAAAATGTTAGCCAAGACCTGGCACTGCGAAGACCAAGGATTTCTAATTGAATTACAAGAACTGAGACTCGATGAACAGAGTGAGGAGAAGCGAGAGAGTGAAGAAGAGGCAATAGCCGGAACACCAAAGGGAGTAAGCGACCTCTAGCAGAGTCTGAGAATTATTTACGTGGAATGGGGGACTGCCACCACAGAGGAAAGTTGATCATCGAATTGAACTGATTGAGGGAACATCGCCAATCAATGTAAGACCATACCGTTATGCCCACGTACAGAAAACAGAAATTGAAAGACTAATCAAAGAGATGCTAGCTTCGGGGATCATACAGCCGAGTAGTAGTCCATTCTCAAGTCCTGTTCTGCTAGTCAAGAAGAAAGATGGCGGATGGCGCTTTTGCGTGGATTACAGGGCACTCAACCAACGGACGGCATGCCGAAACAAATTTCCCATGCCTGATCGATGAACTCCTAGATGAATTACATGGCTCTCAGGTTTATTCGAAATTAGACCTCAAATCTGGATATCATCAAATCCGTATGAACAGTTCTGACATACCCAAGACAGCGTTCCGGACACATGAGGGTCATTATGAGTTTCTTGTTATGCCATTTGGGCTAACTAACGCACCAGCCACATTTCAGTCACTGATGAATGAAATCTTCAGACCCTTCTTAAGGCGATTTCTGCTAGTTTTCTTCGACGACATACTAATATACAGTCCGGATTATGACACTCATCTGCAGCATCTCGGAGTAATTTTTAATGTGTTGAAGGAGAACCACCTGTATGTGAATCGAAGTAAGTGTGTTTTTGCCACAGATCGCATAGAGTATTTGGGGCACTGGGTGTCCGCCAAAGGAGTGGAAGCTGATCCAGAGAAGGTCCGAGCCATGGTCCAATGGCCCATTCCTAAGAACGTGAGAGAACTGAGAGGCTTTTTGGGCCTGACGGGATACTACAGGAGGTTCGTGGCAAGTTATGGCCTGATAGCACAACCTCTGACTCAATTGTTGAAGAAGGATGCGTTCAGCTGGAATGAAGAAGCAACCAAAGCGTTTGAACTCCTCAAACAAGCAATGGTGACCTTACCAGTCTTGGTGTTGCCAGATTTCTCCCTGCCGTTCGTGATCGAAACCGATGCCTCTGGAACAGGGGTGGGTGCAGTCCTATCGCAGAAGAACAAACCAGTGGCCTATTTCAGTCAGGCCTTATCTAATCGATCTCGGATGAAATCTACCTACGAACGTGAGCTAATGGCGATTGTTTTAGCAGTCCAAAAATGGAGACATTACTTACTGGGACAAAAATTTACTGTGCTAACAGACCAACGGGCACTTAGACATTTATTGGAGCAAACAGAGGTCCAACCAGAGTACCAAAGGTGGCTCACCAAACTCCTCGGGTATGATTTTGAAATTAGATATCACCCAGGACTCTTGAATAAAGCAGCCGATGCACTGTCTCGTAGGCCGCCGGAAGTATCACTAGCTCCCCTGTCAGTACCTTCGATCATTGATATCAGCCAAATTCAAACCGAGATAGAGCAAGACGAGGAGTTACAGAAGATTATCAGAGACATTCAGGCAGACCCCCTATCACATCCGAAATTTTCAAACCAACAGGGACACTTGAAGTACAAAGATAGGATGGTGATTTCGCGAAAATCCAGGTTGATACCGACCATCCTACACACGTTTCACGACTCAGTGTTGGGGGGACACTCCGGCTTCCTGCGCACCTACAAGCGGCTAACGGGTGAGCTCTATTGGCCTGGAATGAAAAACGAAATCCAGAAGTATGTGGAGAGGTGTGCCATTTGCCAAAAGAATAAGAGTAACTCTATTTCTCCAGCCGGCCTCCTCCAACCCCTCCCACGCCCGGAGCGAATATGGGAAGATATCACCATGGATTTCATAGAAGGGCTGCCCAAATCACGAGGATATCTTTGTCATATTGGTGGTGGTCGTCGACCGGCTAAGTAAGTATGCTCATTTTATTCGGCTAAAACATCCCTTCTCCGCCAAAGAAGTGGCTGACATATTTGTTCAAGAGATTGTGAGACTGCATGGGTTTCCCCGTTCGATAGTGTCGGATCGAGATAAAATATTTGTGAGTCGATTCTGGAATGAGTTGTTTCGTATTCAGGGCACAAGATCGCGCGAAAAGCACGCGCCCCACCCCCAAACGGATGGATGGATCGAGAGAGTGAACTGCTGTGTGGAAAACTACCTACGTTGTTTCTCAGTAGTGAACGGCCATCCAAGTGGGAGAAATGGTTAGCATGGGCCGAATACTGGTACAATACTACATTTCATGTATCCATCAACTCTACACCATTCAACATTGTCTATGGCAGACACCCTCCACCCTTATTAGCTTATGGGGACAACAAGACAAAGAAACAACACTTTAGAACAACAATTGATTGAGAGAGATATCGCTTTGATGGCTCTCAAAGAACACCTAAGAGTTGCCGGGATAGAATGAAGAAACAAGCCGATAAAAAAAGGAGAGGTAAATTTCCAAGTGGGAGACCTAGTATATCCGAAATTGAGGCCATATCGCCAACTATCGATAGCCAAGCGTCGTTGTGAAAAGCTAGCTCCTAAGTTTTTGGTCCTTACACAATCATTGAGAAGATTGGGCGGTGGCATATAAACCGAACCTTCCCCGAGGCATCCATCCATGATGTCTTCCATGTCTCCCAACTCAAAAAAAGTGGTGTGGCACACATGTGGCATTGCAGACAAACCTCCTAAACTTACTCGATAACTATGAATGGGAAGCCACCCCGAGGGAAGTATTGGGCATACGGTGCATAACTCGGATAAAAGTGCGTAAATGAATGGTGAGTGCGGTGGGAAGGTGCGACCGTGTGTGATGCTTCCTCGGGAGTTAGCCGAGTTTATCAGAATCAATTTCCACACTTCCACCTTGAGGACAAGGTGTCTTTCAACCCGGGAGTATTGTTAGACCTCCGATTTTACATACTTATAATAGAAGGGGCAAAAGGGTACTATGTAAAGACCAAAATTGCCGGAGGGAAGGGACCACGTGGGAGTGAGTGCTTGTGCAGGGTAAGGCCGGGTTTTATAGAAATGTGTTTGGCTGTGAGGAGGCGCTTTTTGGCTAGGCGTGTGTGCAGACTTGGGAGAGGACCAGCTCTCTCGAATAGTCGGGTGATTGTTGGTTCTGGATTATCTTGTTGTTTTACCCTTCTTGAGGGATTTGCTTATTATTCCAAGAATTACAGACCACTTTGTCTATTGAAGATAACCAATAGAATGTTGTCCATTATCATATTGCTCTTGTATTTGGATTGCTCTTGTTTCTTATTCTTGTAACAGGGAGTGGATACCTTACACAACCAAGCACACATGGATGGAGCAAAAGACTATATCAACCCCACATACTCCCTGGTGATGAATTCATGTAAACCCCACAATAAAAGCAGCAAGATATAACAATAACAGGTAGAGCTTTGGGAAGTTTCATACAGTAACACTCTTCCAGCTCATGTTAAGCAATCTATATAATCAATAAGAGAAAAATCAGTTTACAGGTGGGAGAAGGTGGATGTTGCAAACTTGAGATGGTAGAGAAATTTACTTGAGAGCAACAGCCTATTTCAAGGCAATTTGTAGAGGCCGAGAAGTGGCTTCTCCCTCTGTTCAACCCTCTTCTTTGCTGCCTCCCTTGCTTTAAGTGCAGCTTTTTCTTCTTCAGAGATGGCCTTTTGCTTCTCATCTGGCCTCTTCCTCTTACCAACAGCAACTGATGAAGGAGCACCTTTAACAGATCGCTTGGGGTTTAAAGAAGCTGAAACAACCAACCCAGGCGGAGGCCCACTTCCCCCTTTATCCACATTTTTGTCTTTTATAACTGCACTTGCAGAGGCCGACGATGGCTTCTCTAAAACTGGTTTCTTATGTTTGGAGTTCGAAAAGAACTGAGGTGAAGCATGTGCCTCTTCCTGTGTTACCCACTTGCCTGTTGCAAACATTCAACTTAGTAAGCAACAAATGCTTGTTTCTAAAAGATAAAAGAAAGATAGAAGTAGAAGGTTCATCATCCAAAAACAATTTCAGTACCAATGGCATCGGAGTAGTAGAAGCCTGAATTTGAATCATAGTAAAAACCATTGCTTTCATTGTAATAATAGCCTGAAGTGCTGTCAAGCTCCCATTCTGTCATCATTGAGAGCTGTATCAGTTTGAACAGTACCAAAGATCATGATGATGATAATTGATAAATGACAATGAAAAGAACCAGGCTCACAAAAGGTTTAAAAATTATTCAAATGGATAAGTTGATGGATCAAAGAAACATTGAGCATAAAATGCATGTCTTCCAGTCTCCTTTGTTCTTTGTTTATTATTACTGAAATCTCTTCTTTCTTACCAAAGCAAAGAAAATCTTTGCTCTCCCACTTATGACAAGCACATAGGCACAAAACTAAAGCAGAAATAATTAAGCAGGCCTTCAAATCTCAAATTGAAATTGTTAGTGGTTAGAAGAACAACAAGTCACATGTTTCCTAACCAATAAATTGATATAAATCCTTACACTCTGATACAGGAGTGTCCTGACCTATGGAAGGCCCAATTTATTGACTATCTATATGAACAACCATGCAAAATATATGTGCATGGAATATTATGACCAATTACATAAACCTTCCACTTAAGTAGATCAGATTGTAACAAACATAAACAGAATGATATTCTCCACGCAAGTCAATAGAAGCTCATATGCATCAAATTATGAGGCATTTATTTTCTGAAAGTTTTGGAGAAAGATAAAGAGTCTAATTTCTGAAAACTAACAAAATTGCAAGTCTGGAGTTCTTACTCTCTTCACCATTTTCTTCAACATCAACTGGAAGTGCGTGAGAATCTCTAGCTTCACGAAAATTTGCTATGTCCCTTTGATAACTACGCTTAGCTTTCTGCAAATTGGGAAAAAATATGACAAAAATGTAAAACTATAAAAGTTCATGGATCAAGCACAAACTATTTGTCTTGCTCATATATAATGAATATAGCAAGGCCATACACACAAACTTGCAGGATTCTGTCTCCTGTTAAGTGAACTTCACGAATTTGGTTTGGCACTTAACCCTGTTATTTAAAGTTTCAGCAACTTCATGTCTCTTCTTTATCATTGTCAAAAGTATCCATATATCCATTAAAATGTGTCAAAAGTATTGTTATAAGATTAAATTTACCATAACCCATTAACTTAAACTTTTGGATCGAGTGGTGATTTAACATGGTATCAAAGCAAAGTCGTGTTTGAACCCCCTGTAATATAATTTACTCCCCAATTAATATTAATTTCCACTTGTTGAGACTTCTATAGATTTCTAAACCCACAAGTGTGGGGAAGTGTTAAAAGTTTTGATATAAGATTATATTTACCATAACCTATCAGCTTAAGCTTTTGGGTTAAGCGGTGATCAAGCACGAACACAGACACGGATGCAACATGACCAGACACGGAGACACCAATTTCTGAAAAATGTAGGATATGAACATGTTAGGGACACATTATTGTTTTTCTATTTTATTAAACAATATTAAAAGATCAAGCCCAAAATACTTTAGTTTTTTTTACCCAGTATAAAAATAATTAAAATTAAAAAAAATGTGAATGTAAATTTAATTAGCCTTTGAATTTAGTTTAAAATTTGAATGTACATAAAACCTAATAAAAACCCCACTTAAGCCCAATAAGACAAAAGCCCAACATGCCACAAATAACCATTAAAAAACCACAAAATAAAATTGGTAAAAATGTTTGTAATTGAAAAGAAACCCTAACCCTAAAAAACTCCCCCCTCTCCCCCACGCATTCTGCTTTCCCCCCTCCACATTTCTGCTTTACCTAACCCTAAAAAACTCCCCCTCCCCCGATTCTCTCCCTCCCCTCCTCCACATTCTGCTTTCCCTTCATCTCTCTCCACATTCATTCGATTTCTCTCCCTATACCTCCAATGGACTTTTTTGTCGACCGCCTCTGCCAACACCGTCGTGCCACTAACAACTTGGAAGGTTGGATCTTTGAATGGCAGTTTTGTAAGTGGACAACCATATCTAGAAAAGACCTTCACTCTAGTATGCAAAATCAATCATGATAAATTAATTCTAGTAGCACATTACTATTCTTACTAGACTTACATCAGACTCAAATGCTCAAATTATATACTGGGAAACGGAATTTAATGTATAACTATTAGTTTTTAAGAACCCCGTCAGGGGAGCTACATGAAATTAACAGGTCAAGTTCAGAGCATTAACTAGATTCATCTTTCACTACTCAACAATTCAACTACCACCACAAGCTAACCTTCGTTGAGCTAAATTAAGGATGTAAGCAAACAGCTTGATTCCTTTGCAGCACTGATGTGAAGCAGGCAGATAATTTAACAATAAAGTTGACGTGATCATTCATAACGTTTTTAGTACAGAAAGGCTAACTCTAGTACTTCTGAATATAACCAAACCACCAACATTTGAAATTTATACAGATGCATACTACAATACTTAGTCATCAATAAAGATGGGATGTATAAAAGGTTTGTTCACTTACTGCCTCAATTTGCTCAATGGCGCGTACTGCTTCCTTTTGTTCTTTGTCCTTGGCAGCATTCTCTTTTCTCATGTTTGCAAGCCTTTTGGCAACATTGTCCTTATGACGTTGACCGAGCTCATGATTCCGGATTGTGGAAGGATTATTTGAAATAAATATTTTGCAGAAGTCGCACCATTTGTTACCTTGGCTAACCCAATACTGGGGAGAGGGATTAAAAAAACAGGTTAGCAGTCTTGCTGTCGTAGATAATCATTCTAACTAAAGTATGTGTTTAACCACACAAATGGATGCATGAATAAAGCCGTAATCTTTGCATGAGAACAACACATTTAGGTGCAAACATCACAAGAAATGGTCAGGAAACCATAGAACTTTCAAACACTGAAAATTTTAAAAATAAGATCATAGATGCCATTCCCAAAATGTTAATCAAAAGCCGAACAACAATTTAAAATAAAAAAGATCATGATTGAAAACACACATATGTACCGGCGTAAGTATGTGTATGCATATATGAATGTATACTGTATACATGAAACCAAACTACAACTTGCACCAAGTATTGAAATGAGAACTGGCATCACAACCAACAAAGACGTGAAGCAATTTTTCAACTTTCCGAAACTACACACTATACATGCTTTCAAAAACTAATGAACGAAGCAATAAAGTAAGAACAAAAAATGCAAACGATTTGCATCTCTCTGTATCAAAACAAAAGATCAACTTACGAGACAAGTTTACTTAATAAGCAATATAGAAAGTCACATAATTCTCAATAAAACCAAACATCTGCAAGATGGGTGCCAGAATTACATGACACATGCGGTTGGATGACCAAGTGACTTATAAACACGGAAAGAAATCGAGTTGCTTAGCTGCTCGAGATCCTTTCAAGTTCATCAACAAGTAAATATACACAAGAAATTTCCCCAAAGGGTGATCAAGAAAAAGCATTTGGAGAAACGGGTACCTCAGTCATGATTATGCGTCTTGCAGAATGAGTAACTGGTATAGAATAACGAAATCTGTCGTCAGTGCACACTGAAACTTTATTGAACGAAAAGTTTGGACTGAATTTCAAGCGTATAGCGGTAATATGTTCCGAAATCGAACAAATTTGGGGAAATTGATGCAGAAAGATTGTAGGAAGAAATCTTAAAACCCTAAATCTCCCGCTCGATGAGTAGATCCGTTGATTTTGGGGGTGAATAACATTCGGGTTCGGAAAGAAGCGGGTTGTGGATCAGTTCAATTCTAGCATCCAACGGGGCGAGTGGAGGAGGAGATGGGAATTTCCATTTCTATTTCTCGAATTTATGCTTTTTAAGTTTATTTTTAAGTTCAATTATACCATAAATTTTATAGAGTTGTTGGAAAGGTTGAATAAGTTATAATAGTCAGTTATATATATAAAATATGTTTAGAATACAATGGTATATAGTTTGAATTTTAATAGTGTGTGTTGGGGGTGCGAGTTATTTAGGGTCTGTTTGGGGCACCGACTATAATAACCTGTGTTATTATAACTTGTGAAATATTTTGCATCTCAAATACAGATTTTTATAACTTCAGACTATACTATTCTGCATTTTAAATAATATTTTATGATTCCACAAACTATTATAACTCCTTGTATAACCCACTCAGCGCCCCAAACAGCCCCACTGATTATTATAACACAGGTTATTATAACATATCTTTCAAATCAACCCTAAAATGTTTTATTTTTTACTCGAACTTGAAATTTGTTCCAAAAGATGCCTATTGAAAGTGTTTTGTCAAAATAAGATGAAAAATACCGGACATGTTTAAAAACAAAAAGACATGCATGACATTGTTTACGACATCTTTCACATAAACTGACGAAGCTATTGATCCATAAAAATTAATTATATATAAATTAATTTTAAGGGTCACTTGAATGAATGGCAAAAAGTGATATAAATATAGCAGTCGTGTAACTGATATATTGAATTTGCAAAACACAAATGACACAACCCAAACGGATGGAGTAAAAAATAAAAAATACCCCCTCGTGAGGTTTTCAATATGAAGTTCATAGTAGTCTATCAATGATATTGTTGATAGACTAATAATAT
Organism: Trichosanthes cucumerina; assembly: GCA_036507285.1. NCBI lineage: Eukaryota > Viridiplantae > Streptophyta > Magnoliopsida > Cucurbitales > Cucurbitaceae > Trichosanthes > Trichosanthes cucumerina. The sequence continues at coordinate 10,129,190 of CM071836.1, read as the reverse complement.
ATCTAACAAAAAAGTAAATATATAATATACTATTGACGTACTTATTTGAAATTGATCAAGAATATATCAGTAACTTGCATATGATATATACATAGTATAGAATATATCATTGGTGCATTACTGGTATACTTTATTTTTCACGAGTGTTGTTCAATAAAAAGTTTGTCAATAATCTATCAATGTGATATATATTGATAGACCAACAATATACCTAACAAATAGTGTATCATTTATATACTATTGATATACTTATACGAAGTTGATCGAGAGTATATTAGTAACTAAAAAATGATATATCTCCATTTCACTAATATAAAGTACATCAGTGATATACCACTTACATATTTTATCAATAGTATATCAGTAATACGCTAGTAATAAACTTAATTTTAGGTATATATCAATTGACTGATATACCAAAGGTAAAATATATCAGATATACTACTGATATACTATTAATATACCAAATATAAAGTATATCATATATATACCTATTGATACATCAATTAGGGTAAAATTAGAATAATAAAAATGAAAAATTAGATTTAAATTTTTGTGTTATATTTGCAAATCTCCAAAAACCATAGCTAGATTTGTAAATATACTAATACTTTTTGTTACCTATTACAATTCCCCTAATTTTAATCATATTTTTTTAGATGAAATAAATGGTAGCAACAATCTTAATTTTCTATGTAGTTATAATTAATAATTTAATATCATGTATGTCTTTTAATTTTTATACATCCACTGCCACATAAATATTCATCTTTTATTCTAACAATTTATTTTTTTTTATGTGTTTTAAAGTTTAAGGGTATTTTCTGGAACAAATTTCAAACTTTAAGGGTAAAAATAAAACTTTCAAACTTTAGGAGCATATATTTGAAACTTACCTCAAAGTTCATGGGTATTTTATATAATTTTAACTTTTATTTTTATTTTGGAATTTATAATTTTGAAATATTTAAAAAAAATACATTTTTTATCCTTAAGATTTGAATTTGGTTGCATTTAAGTTTGTGAGTTTTCAAACTTAAAAATTTACCCATTTGCATTTAGAATGTTTTTAAGCCATAATGAATTTGGGTGCAATTGTAATGAGATTGTGGTGCAAACATAATTGGGATAAAACGAGTTGTAATGTAACACAATATAATTATGATTGATGGTGTTTACCTACCTTTGGAATTAGAATAAAATATATATGATTACCCCTTTTATTTTTATAATTAATTAAAATGCAGTAACTATGCTACCAAAATTAAAGGTTTGTTTGATAATTATTTGGTTTTTGATTTTTTGTTTTTGAAAATTATGTTTGCTTTTCTATAATTTCTCTTCATCTTCTCTATAATGATTTACATCTTTCTTGAATTACTATATAAGTTTCTAGCTAAATTTCAAAAACAAAACACAAATTTTTGAAAACTACATTTTTTTTGTTTTCAAAACTTAATTTGGTTTTTTAAAACATGGGTACAAAGTAGATAAGAAAACTAGAAACTCATTGGTTGAATTAGTATTTTTAGGCTTATTTCAAAAACTAAAAATCAAATAGTTATCAAACGGAGTTAAGATACTCTACTTCAATTTTATTTACTTATTCAAATTTTTAAAATGATTTTTCAAATTTTCTAAAATAATTTTTTTGTCACATATCAATCTAAAAATAACATATAAAATCAATGATCCAAAAATCATAACAAATTTTCGTGTAGGATCAAAATGTAATCAAAATATAGTATGGCCAAAAGTGCATTAAAAAAATATCGATTAGATATCAATCTCGTCTAAATATCAATATTAGATGGATATCAATCAAAATATATTTGGCCAAGCATACAAAAAAATATCACTCTCGACTCGATAAAACGCAAGTCTCAAAGTTTGGCCAAAATTCATGCATAAAAAATATTTATCGGGCAGACTATGGACAAAACAATGGCCTAGAAAAATGGATAAATTTTTTTTATTAAAGCCATAAAAATAATTATGGGTTTTAATACTCCTCAACCTAAAGAAATTTCATAAAAGAAGAAGAGGAGAAAGGAAAAAGTAAAATTAATTGAGGTTAGAAAAGAGAAAGAGCAAAATGTGGAAAGTAAATTCAAGAAAGAAGAGAGGGAGGACACAGAGAAGGAACAGAAGGGAAAAATTAATCATTTTGGTTTTTATCTTTAAACTTTGTTTAAATTACAAGTTTTTTAACTTACAACTTTTCTTGTAATAAATTTCTAAATTTTTTAAAATAATTTAATATATTTTGAATTTTCTGTTCATAAACTTAAAAAACTCTCTAATTTTTTTAAAAATATGTTTGTTTTTCCACATTTTTTCTCCATAATCTCAAAAGTGATTTTCATTTTTTCATGAATCATTTGAGTTTCTAGTCAAATTTCAAAAATAAAAATTATTTTTTGAAAAGTATTTTTGTGACGCACAGTTAATCCTTGTGAATTCAAATCTAATTAATCTTTTGGCTTAAATTGAGGATGTTAGTGGTTTGGGGACAAATGTTTGAAAACTTAAGGGCTTCTGGGGCAGGTGCGTCATTTTGGATTTTTAAAAGGACTTGAATTGACCCATTTAGATTTAGGTCTATTTAATTTTAATTCCAAACCCTTTCCTTCTCCGTTGTGTTCAAGGTGGCCTTGTTGATCAGTTGCAGGACGAAAATATTCTGGTGACCAATCCCTCTCCTTTTCTCTTGTTTCTCTTTCCCTTTTCTTTTTCCCTTTTTTTAAAATCTCTTTCATACTAGTAGTTATCATTTTAAAAAAAAAAAAATAACATAAAATAAAATAAAGAAAACCCTCACACGTCTTTTCTTTTTCCCTTGTTAGAGTGATCACTCTTTCACATTGGGGGTGTGTCTCCGTTTGTGGCCGCCTAGGTTTCTGGATCGTTGGTGAGTCTCGGAGTGAGGTATGCACGAGGGGTGCCTAGTCGTGAGCCTTAAGATGTTTTTGGTTGCAAACTTGACCTATTCCTGTGTGTGCAGTTGTAGCTTGGACGTGAGTGGACTACTTACTGAGTATTCTTATACTCACCCGTCTACTTTGATGTTTTTTATTAAAGGTGGGGGGGAAACAGTAAGCTAGAGAGCGACGGTGGCGACGTGGCGAGGCTATGGGACCACTCCATTGGTTTGGAGGAACATTTATGTACTTAGGCCACACTTTTGTACCTTAGGGTTGAATCCTGTGTTTTAGTTGTTGTTATGTTGATTTTTTTTTAGTTATGTACTTTGATGTTTGCTTATAAATGTTTGTGTCTATTTGAAATTCTGTTTTGGAGCCCAACCTAATCTTGATTAAAGTTTGGTGGAGGTTGTTTTGGAGCCCAGCCTAATCTTGATTGAAGTTTGGTGGAGATTGGACATTTATTTTACCAAGTGTTTGTTCGAATTTACAGGTTCCAGAAAATTTTTTATTTTCTCCTAGTTACGTTTACGCTATTATGCGCAGACGACGTGGCTGAGTAACCTCCTTAACTAAGTTCGTCCCAAGTTTTAGGGTCGTTACAATTTTTTTTTAATTTTCAAAAAGTAACTTGGTTATTAAAAACATAGGTAAAAAGAGATAAGAAAACATAGAAACTCATAGTTACATATAACCTTTATAAGCTTAATTTTTCAAAAATAAAAAAAAAAAACTAAATAGTTCTCAAACGGGACTAAACTTTCGATTTTGTGTTTAATAGAACCGATAAAGACAAAAATTTGAATCCTTTCATCCCCATGTTGAACTCAAAATAAAAAAAATAAAATAAAAAATCCACCTCACGTGTTGATTTCAAAATAAATAAGTTCTCTAAATGCTCGTTTGATAACTATTTTATTTTTTGTTTTTAGTTTTTGAAATTTAAACCTAAAAATACGCTTATACCAATGAGTTTATATGTCTTCTTATCTATTTTGTACCTATGTTTTAAAAAATCAAGCCAACTTTTGAAAACTAAAAAAAAATAACTTTCAAAAACTTGACTTTGTTTTTAGAATTTGGCTAAAAGTTCAAATGTTTACTTAAGGGAAATGATCTCTATTGTAGAGAAATTAGGTGAATATAAGCTTAACTTTCAAAAATTAAAAACCAAAAACAAAATGATTATCAAACGAAATCTAAAAAATACAATTGTAGCACAGAAATCACCGTTCTAAATTCATTAGCGGCCACATTCCTCATCTCATCTTCTGTTTTCCCTCACTTCCAGCGCTCAATATTAGAAACCACCAGAAAAAGACTGAAACAACAATCCAATCCATTTGTGTTTATGTTCTGTAACCTCCTTCATCACAGTCAATTGAATCTCCTGCCAAAATCAGCCTAACTCAGCGGCAATTAGCATGTACAAATTCATTAAGGTCGGAGGTTCAAATCCCCATACCTTTTTTTTGTATTAAAAAAGAAACCAACGACCAACCTTCTGTCTCCTTTTGTCCCATCTGCTTCCTGTTCTTGACCATTGCAGCTCTACCTGCATTCTTTCATTGTGCCCTTCAACAATGGATACAATATGCAGAAGATAAGTCATCCAAATTCTATCCTCTGGCTCCCAATCATCTTCCACAACTGCAGAGACCTAATTTCCAGCCTCCTTTCTTGTCCTCTTCTTCTTGACTGTTACATCTTTCCTGCTCTCCTTTATCGCTTTTCGGGACGTTAAGACGGGTGGCAACAAGCATCGCCAGTGTAATCAGTAAGGCAAAATATCATGACCCAAAAGGGTAACTAAAACCAACTCTGAAATCACTGGCAAACAGAGGGAAGCGCTAACCAGATTTTCTCAGTTACTGCATTACTAACAACTCTTCACTTTATTCAAGTGCTCAGGTAAGCAGAACTGTATGGTAGTAAGCCACTGTGCACCATATCTTTAAGCACATTGAAAACTGCATCCATGTTGCCTTCTTTATTGTTGATTTCGATGAGTACCTTTGCAAGCTCGGCGTCAGTTATCCTACAGCTTTTCAGTGTGTACTCAAGAAGTTGATTTAACTCTATATCTTTTCCTTCAGCAAATAGTGATTTGGCCAGAGCCATTATAGTCACGGAGTGGGGAACAAATCCAGAACGCAACATTTCCTTGTACAAATTATATGCTTTTTCAATATTTCCGACTTTACTGTGACCGTGTATAATGACATTATACACTGCCTCATTGGGTTTGTAATCTTTCTGAAGCATTGACTCAAAAACTCGGTCTGCTTCATTCATCAAGCCCTTCATGCAGAATCCCTTCAGAAGAGCTAAGACACTCTTGAATTCCAAATTGTTACAGTTATCTATCAGAGTGTTATATGTGATTTCATTTGGCACAGACTCTTCATGTAATAACTTCAGCAGAAGCCTCTTTGCTTCCTTGGTACGTGCTTGCTTATTTAATCCATTAATAAGCACATTATAGGTAACAATATCAGGTAAAAAACCCTTTTGTATCATCTCATCGTGCAACCTGAGAGCCTTATCTAAATCCCCTTCAGTGCTGTAAGCATTGATCAAGGATGTATAAGTAACTTCATCAGGGGGCAAACCCGCTCTTATCATTTCTTGAAAGAGATCACAAGCTTCACTAAGTCTTCTCTGCTCACAAAGACCTTGAATTAGCGATGAGTAAGTAACTGCATCAGGAGAAATGCCCTTAGCCACCATCTCTACTTTCAGCTGAAAAGCTTTTTCCAATTCTTGATTCCGACAAAAACCAGAAACGATGGTACTATAGCTCACAACGTCAGGGGTAAAACCTCTCTCTGTCATTTCTTGAAGGACCCCATTGGCGTCTTCCATCCTCCCTAAAATGCAGTGCCCATTAATGAGAGCATTATAAGTCACAATTGTAGGGGTGAATCCATTCTCAACCATCTCTTTCATAATCTGGTAAGCTTGGTTTAGTAATCCCTGCTGAGAAAACCCATCAATCAATGTAGTATACGTCCTCCCATTTGGACGCAGTCCTCTATCTCGCATCTGGTCCAAAAATTCCATAGCTCTATTCAAATTACCAGCCTTGCACATACTATTAATCAAAGTTGTATATGTAACAACATTCGGCGACAAACCATTCTTCACCATCTCTGCGTGCAACACAAGTGCTTGATGAAAATTACCTTCCTTACAGTATCCATTTATAAGTGTATTAAAAGTCACCTCATCAGGCACATATTTCCTCTTATTCATTTCCTCAAGGATGTCACTCGTCTCCTTCATTCTTCCTTCTCGACATAACCCATTTATTACCACATTGTATGAAATCAAATTTGGCTCCAAGCCTTTGAATGCCATCGATCTTAATAACCCAAATGCCTCATCGATCTTCCGTAGCTTACAATAAGCATCAATTATTGTATTATAAGTAACCACGTTCGGCAGACACCCATTTCTCTCCATTTCACCGAAGAAAGACAAACCCATCTCCAAATTCCCAGCATTACAGAAACCACGAATCAAAATGTTATATGTATACACATTGGGGGAAACCCCACTTTCTATCATCTCCTTAAATACCCCCTCCGCAAACTTAACCGACTGTTTCGTCCTAACAACCGCATCCAAAACAGCATTATACGAAAGCACTCCCGGCATAAATCCATGAGACTTAGCTAAATTAACAATGTTCAAAGCCTTATCGATCAAGTTAACGCGAGAACAAGACTTAACTACCAGATCGATTACCGCAGAGCTCGAATTACAGAGATGATACGAGTCCTTAAGGCATTGAAAGAGCTCGGCGCCAGTCTCATCAGTCGTATTAACGGCCACTTCCTCGGCGAGAGATTGCGCCGTTTTGTAGAGTTTGAAGCGAGTGAGGATGTGGAGGGCGAGGCATTTACACTGGAAGGAGAAGAATCTCTGGGACCGTGCCCAGTCGAGGAAATTGAGGACTAAATTTTGATCGAATTGGGACTTTAGGAGTAAATTGGAGGAGGCTTGGGGAGTGAAGTGGGAGGAAAGAAAGGTGAGCTGATCCGGGTGGCGTCGGAGATAGACGATGGCTTTGTCGGCGAGAAGAGCGTCGGCGGTAGAGCAGAGAGTGGATATTGAGCGGTAACAATGGGGTTTATGGAGGAGCATACTGTAAATGGAGATGGATGAAGGCTAGGGTTTGGGCGAGAATGTGGAAGAAGAAGAAGAAGAAGAAGAAGGTGCAGAGCTATTATACGTTTTCCCATCATGATTTGCCGGCTGCCAATGCTTTGGTAATCTTTTTAAAAATGTAAAAATTCCTAATATTATGAAATAACTTTATTTCTTTCTTTTCTTTTCTTTTTTTAAATTACAAGTTTGGTGCCTAATATTCATATTTATGTCTAATAAGTCCCTAAGTTTTAAAAAATGTCAATATGCTCTTAGCTCTTTAACTTTCAAATTTGGATTTAATAGATTCATATAATTTAAAAATCTCAATTTTTCAATTTTGTGCGAATAAATTTCTAGCATATTTGATAATTTTTAAAATTCACGAATCTAACATAAAATTAAATTTTGATGGTCAATTTTGTATTCAATAGGTTCATAAATTTAAAAAAAAATTGAATAGGTCAAGGACCTGTTAGATATAAAATTGAAAATTTCAAGACTTATTAGTCATAAGATTAAAAGGTTAACTGGCATCAAGTATAACTTAAGACCAAGAGGTTATGGGTTTGAATCCCCCCACCTCCGAATGTTGATGTACTCAAAAAAAAATTAAAAATTAAAAATTAAAGATTTATTAAACTTTTTTTTTAAAGTTGAGGAATCTAATTGACACAAATCTAAAAGTTTAGGCCTCGTTTGATAAATGATAACCATTTGGTTTTCAGTTTTTTGTTTTTGAAAATTAAGCCTAGAAATACTACTTCTACTAATGAGTTTCTATGTTTTCTTATCTACTTTCTACCTATGTTTTCAAAAACCAAGCTAAGTTTTGAAAACTAAAAAAGTAGTTTTCAAAAACTTATTTTTGTTTTGAAATTTGGCTAGACACTTAAATGTTATCTCAAGAAATATGGAAATTATTGTAGAGAAGATGAAGAGAAATGGTGGAAAACAAGTATAATTTTTAAAAACTAAAAACGAAATGGTTATCAAACGGGGTTTTAGGATTTGAACTTGTAATTTAACCTTTGTAAGACTATTGTGAAATAGCTTTGAGGGATAGTTTTAAAGAAATTTGCAGAAAAAAAAAAACTTTAAGATGAAAAAGAATGCATTATGCAAAATTGGATTTTTGTTTTTTTTTTTTCCTTCAAATAAGTAAATAAATTTGTTTAAGTTGCTTTTGATTTTGAGAATATAACATTATAAATGTGAGATAAAACCCCAAACCTTCAATCTTTGCAAAAGATTCTTTATGTCTTATTTGTTAACTCATGTTTAGTTTGGCAACATGTGTTTAATTAGTAGATTTGTAATTTTTTAAAAAGCTAACAGGTGACATGAAAATTAGATTTCATAACTTTAAATTTGTATGACTTTAATTTATGGCCAGAAATAACAACTACTTGTAAGCCAAACCCTCCCTCAAGATTTTCAATTTGATAAATGTAATTTAATTTCAGCTAGCATAATTGGTAAAAATAACTTTATTTGGAACTTCCATTCTTTAATGGCTGCTTTAATTATATTATATTTTATTTTATTTTTAATATGAGCTTTAATGGTTTGTGGTTGTTGGTTTGAATATTGTATAGGAATTTGGATCAAAAGGGGAAAAAATGAAGCATCAAATAACTTTTTTTATAATTTTTTTTTAAAAAAAAAAATCAGTCTAAGAAATGAAAGAAAGTGGAGACAAGATGACTGGAAGTTATGTATTAATAGTCCTTCATGAGTGGCAATGCTATCACACCATCTGGTAAAAGGAAAAAATAATAATAATAATAATAATAATAAATTACATCTTCATTTATAGTGGGACTTCAAGTCAACATTCTTGGGAAGTTGTCCATAGAGCTTTTGAAATGGTCCAAACAGCTCCCAAAAGAATTGGCTCTGAAAAGTAAGTTCATAAATATGCTCCAAAAATACAATTTGGTTGCTAGCTTCCATTCTTTTTGGTTGTTTTTAAGGCCCCTTTGAGACAGATCCAACCAGTAGCTCTCATGTTTGATGTAACAGAAACAAACTATACTGAGACGATCGACACCGAGATGAGATAACGGGTTCACGACACCTTTGCTAGCGTTCGACTCGACACGCCGTGCAACAACTTGACAAATCCAAGGAAGCTTAGTTTCCCATCAGTGTGTCTGATCCAATCTTGAAGAACGACATGGAGCGGGATGGCCGGGCCAAGACCGAGTTCCTGCAATATTTGAGAGATGATATGACAAAACCCTTTTGTTACAATTTGGCATCATGAGATTACCAGTTACCAGACATTTCAAGAAAAAGGCAACTAAGAATGACAATTTAAGCAAATATTATGGAAGTGAGGGCTGGTTTCAGCTTACAGAAGCAAGTTCTTCTATGACGATGGCCCGATTTCCATTCTTCTCAAAAATTTCGTATGCACAACGAGCATGTTGTTCCCAACGGTCGAGTGCTTCTAGCTGATGGATGCTCAATGCAGCAGCACAGAATTCTTCGAAATCCATTCCTCTGTATTGAAGTGTATTTAACTGTCATGGAAAAAGTTCCCATTTAGCAGAAAGTAGGAATTGTACAAGCTTTGATATGGGAAAAGCAGCAAAAGAGTTACATTTGCAAGAAAATCTAGCGTACGGGACTCGTTCATTGCATCGGTAGCATGTTTCGCGAGACCCTGTCCAAAATAAGACGACAGTGATAAATTTCCACCATTTACTTCGTTTTAGTTAGTGTCGTGTGTGCACGCGTGCGTGAGAGAGAGACCACCAACCATCTTAATTGTCTCCAAAGTTATAAAGCCATTTTTGTTTGGCTCCAACAGTTCAAACTGTTCCTTCAGATAAGAGAGTTCATCTACCGTCAAAGTCTTGGATACAGCCTGCAAACAGTACGCATTAAAAGTTATATGGGATTACAGATAAATTTGTAATACTTGAAATCTAATAGGACCGTGTCGACACTCTCGACTTCTTTTTCCTCCCTCCCTCGTTTTTCAAGTGGTGGTTCTGAAGAAGCAATTATATAACGTATTTTCTTTAGCTTTAGAGAAGAAATATTATACTATTTCTAGAGCCTAATGCAATGATCTATACACAGATAATTGCAAAAATCAAAACCTGGTAGGAAGGTATTGTTGGTATAAACTTTAAATTCATGTCGACAACTGTAACTAGTTCATGGTTCTTCTGACGAGATAAAATTGTGAATGCAAAGCCAATAAAAGCTAAAATTTTCGTAACTTAATTAGCACTGCATTGGCCAATTGAAGAAAAAGAAACAGAAAGGAACAGGAAATATTGTTCTTTTAAACTAAGGGGAAAAAAAACATTCCCTTCCTATAATAAACATGTGAGTACGCACCCGTAAAGCAGCCTTACGCAAGGACGATGACCGCATATACATTCTCATGAGCTTGAATATTAAGATATCGATAGGAACTTTTGCACCGTTGTGATTCCGGATCCAAGGATGACCTGCAAAGAGATCATTGCAGGAGAGTTGGAACACTAAGCAAGTCAACGGCAAAAAAGGGAAGAAAGGAGCTTACTTAATGCTTGAGCAGCAGTTAATCGTTTGCGTGGATCCTTGTTTAGCAAGCGTTTGACGAAGTCCTTCGCTTCAGAAGATAATGAAGGCCATGGACCTTCATCAAAACTTAGATCAGCTTTCAAGACAGCTCGAAAAATTCCCGACTCGGTCCGGGCCCAAAATGGGCGGCTACCACATAGAAGAATGTATGCAATCACACCTATACTCCACACATCAGCCTCCGTACCATAAGATCTATGGAGAACTTCAGGTGCCACGTAGTATGCACTTCCAACTATGTCGTTAAGTCTTTCATCTGTAAGTCACAACAATTAAATTAACAGCACCATCTAGTATTTGAGAAATCAACAGCAAAAACACGGAAAATAAGACAAACCTGGTTTGACAAAATCTGATAAGCCAAAGTCAATAGCTTTCAACTGTGCATTCTCGTCTTTAGATGTATACAAGAAATTCTGGGAAAATTAAACTATTAGAATATAAAATAAATAAATGAAAATTGCACAATGAAATAAGATCTACATTCTACACATAGGGATCTTCTACCTACAATAGACTACAAAAAAAATATAGAAGCAAGATGGACGGGACCTTAATAACAGTGATAACTCTAGAGAGACAAAGATGAGGGTGGGAAAAACTAAACTTCTATATTTTTTTTATGGGACAATACTACTTTAAGATTAAGAAGAGAGATTGATTAATAGCAAAGAAACCAAAAGCAAACCCTTCGATAACTTTCTCTTACTCGAGCGTAAGGAATTGCAACCTAATTTTTTTAATTCTTCGTCAACGGCAGACGGATGATGAAATATAAAGGATAATTTGCTACTGAATTATGCCAATGAACCTCTAGAATTTAACTAAAACATAAAACACGTCATAAATAATCAGGTTCCATAAGAGGTGGCTTTACACATCTGATATCAAATCAGAGAAACAATGCAGTTTCTACATTTCCAGTTGTTTGGTGGGGCTGGGATATGGGAGGACAGTGAACAAGCCTCTTGAGTGATTGGTTTTCTGTTAGCACAATGCTCTCAAGGTTGATCGAGCTATTGTGGTTAACTGTAATGTTTCCTAGGACATCTTGTGCCATTACCAGTGAAATGCACTTAAAAAGTTTAGAGAATATGATTAACCTCGGGTTTCAGATCTCGATGCACAACACCCTGAAGATGACAAAATGCAACAACGGTCAATATCTGAACCATGACAGTTTTTGCGTCTTCCTCCGAGTACTTTCCACCTCTAAAGAACATAATTACAATCTCTATGAGAGACAAATAATGCAAGTCTAAAAATTAAGATCCTAAGAAATGTTAATATTTGTTACCAAAATTACCACCTTGAAAGTATTCTATCTAGAAGCTCTCCTCCTTCGCACAACCTGAATGTCCACAGAAGTAATTGCAAACATCATAAGTTCAGGATGTTGCATGAGTAATGACTATGAGATTGTAAAAATAAAATCTACAGCCTAAACAACATAGGACATTTGCATGATTCCAAAGCTGTAGGGCCAATTGAGAATGCTATAGAGAAAAAAAACTTCAAAAAGTATATTAATTATATATGCATATCAAGTTACAAGATAAGAGTAAAGTATAAGCAGGTGCTCCAAGCTTACTCCATTACAATGTAGACATTATCGTGGTCTTCAAATGCATCGTAAAATTGTACTAGATTAGTGCGACCAGTCAAGGCCCGCAATATTTTTACTTCCCTTCTCACATCCTCAATGGCAATAGCTGTTGTCATCTGGCAATAACGTAGAGTGAGACACATTGATAACAGCTATAAAGTAAAGTAGGGTTTACAAGTAACGAGAATGAGAGAGAGAGATTATTAAATGAACATTATTAAAAAGAAGAAGAAAATTAAATAATCCTATAGGCTAAAGAAGCTTCTGTTTGCCTAGCATTTCCTTATAACAAGGTAGATTCACCCACCCTTCTGCTCATTCAAGTAATATGTGTAGAGTGAAGATGTCAAATTGGATGCAAGAGAAGCTAACATTGAAGCACTGAAGTGAATAGTACACCAAACAATAAGAACAGCAATGCTCGAATAAAAAGGAGTATTTCAATATGGCTCAGCATATAAGTTTAACAACATGATCACACTGAAGCACTAAAAAATAAGCACCAAAAAACACGACAAAAGTATAGAATGAAGCATGGTCAATTTCTAGTACAGAACACGACTAAAGGTTCACATATCCATAAATATGGTTTGTGCATAAGTTTAATCCTCTCAATAGAAAGGAAATCATGAGATAAAATACGGCCAAAATGCACAAACTCAATTCTGTATAGGACATGCACTCATAGTAGGTCCTAGGTTAGGGGTGTCATTGCAACTAAGCCACTGGCAAGTTTACAAAAACACTAGGGTTTCTTATAACCTGATCAAGCATGTTATCCATTATCCAACTAAGGGAGCAATTAAGGAACAAGGAAACCTGAACACGATTAAAAAAAAAACTTGCAAATGATAACTCCGAAGAGTCAAGACAGCACAGGGTGCACCTAACTCAAGTTTCTACTGTAAGGATATCAGAGTATCCCAAAATCACAATTATAGTAACTATAGGGCACGAACACCAAACAATTGTAAAATATACATAAGTCTTTCACATCTGATGCCTCCAAAGAGTCAAGACTGCACAAGAATAGGCCAAAATGGCAATAGTAGTTACTAAAAAGACTCAGCACCAAACAATCATAAAATATACATAATTCTTCAACATTTGCAATTTAAGATCCTCAAGTACGACGATTACATGTTTGAATTTCTTAGAAGGTCATAATATCATTTGAAAAGACAATTTCGACCCAAATATGCAGCAAACGCTTGCCAATGAACACAACCCATGTTTTGAAAAAGATAGTATACACAACATGCATAATGAATTAAAAAAATGAAATCTGTGATGACTACTACTTGACCCATGGAAAGTGCCCTTTTTATTAAGATATTACCAGTTCTTGTCAAGGAAGTATTTATCAGAATGCTTTCATCAGTTCAATTCATTAAATTTTCTTCCATGAAAAAGAACCCTATACTACATTGCAGAAGTCTAATAGCCAAAATCGACTCTACCGTCCATCTAATTCCAATAGTCGAAGTCGAAGGGAAACCTGCCAAACGGTTTGGTCCGTTAGAGAAAACTGAAAGGTCGCTCAAGAAGATTAGTGTGACAAGAAACCATTAGAAGGCCAAGAACCTACTCAAATATTTTACTTGACCTCTATCAATTTCTTCAGATGTCACATCTCAAACAGTGAAAAGCTCAATTCCGAGAAAATCCGGGAGGAAAATTGGTCTCAAATGGCAAGTTTAATATTTCTTCTCGTGGAAAACATTGATGGATTGTTGTCTAAAGAAACATATAATATCTCCTTGATTGTGTTTGGAACAGTAGAAAACCAAAAATGGGCTCCTCTGGTGGGCCCGGATAATTCTCATCGTTGACTCCAAAGTAAAGAAAAGCCATATAAGCTGACCCCTTTACGCGTCTGCCACTTAAAATCCCAATTGCCGAAGAAGTATTCAAGATAAAGTAAGGTTATATTTAATTGCCTAAATTTGTCAATCAACCAGAATCGTTAAACATTTTCCTATGTGAACATGATCTTTTAATGGAAAACCACACAATTCGACACGAAGAGGAAAATTCAAAACCAAACTCTATATTTTAACAGAAAGATCGAGCGAGCAGGGCAAATCTCGAGAAACTCTGTCTATTATTTGCAGATTTAGAGACGGGTGGAGAAGAAACTCGGCCAGAATTAACTTCTCCAAGGAGAAAACCAAATGGGTAATGATTCAGACAAGATCCTATACCAAAATTAGTAGTACCCACCAAATTTTGTACAGAATTAGCTTTCGTTTTAAGGAACTATACACCCAAATTTGCAGGAATTTGAAAGGAAGTGGGAAATTCAAAATTGAAATTACACTAACCTTAGCTTTAGGAATAACTTTAACAGCGACCTGTTGACCTTTAAGTTCGCCTTTCTTGAACCTCGCAGAACAAGTATACCCAAAATGCCCTCTACCCACCTCCTCCCCAACCTCCAATCGACTCGTGAGCTCTTTTGAGAACCCAAATCTCTTATCCAACTCGATCCCACCTTCCTCGTCGCCTTCCTCCGGAATCGCCGCCGTGGAACCCGCCTTCTTCCCAAGCCGCCGCGCAAGCACCGCCCTAATATGCTTCGCCGGAGAAGGAGGAGCAAACGAGCGCCGGAAGAACCTACCAGGAGTAGAGCTAGCACTCTCAGTCCCACCCCCCGGCAACGGCGAGTTCTGGCTCTTCTTCTTCAAAAAATAGTGCGCAGGACTGGGGCTGTAAAACGGAAAGAACGGTGACTGTTTCCCGGCGACGAGATCATCTTTCCGGTGAGGAGTGGGAGCCGATTTAGGAGTCTGAGACGGATCAATCCGCCCATCTGGGTCTCTCGGAGCGTACGGATTCGGCTTCGGCGGTGGCTTTGAAGTACATATACCCATGGCAAAACTGCAAATCACTGAAATCACCAATCAGCGAAGAACCCCCTTTAGGCTGTTACTGCTCTGTGAACCAGAAGAGTAAATCAACGGCATAGTATGAAGAAACTTGAAGGGTTTTGGAAGAGGAGAGAGAAGAATGGAGAGTTCTTAAAGAGAAGAAAGGGATTTTTGTTGCAGAGATTTTGAGAGAAGGTAAAGGATTAAGGGAAAAAGAAGAGGAAGATGAACTGAAAGAACTGATGGAGTGAACCATCTAGCTGTACATCTTCATAGCTAACTGGCCACGTGTCAGGCACATGATTTATATATTTTCTATTTTATTTTATTTTTTTGGTTTTTTTCAATTGTCCAAGTATTTCCTACCAAAAATTTAAAAACTTTTAGTTAATGACACAACCTTCTTATCTAACCAACATGTCATAAATTGCATTATCAATTTAATTTCTATATTATCTAGGAGACTAAAATTTAAAAAATAAAGAAGAAGTCTTTTTTTTTTAATTTATCGTTTGCATTTTGTTGGGTGGGTAATTTCTAACCTAAAATTTTAATCTTATTCTTAGTTGAATTGAATGATAAGAAATGGCAATTTTGCTTGTCTTGGTTAAAAATTATACCACAAAAATTAAAAATTTAAGTTTTTTTTTCTCTAATTGGCCTCTCTCAATTTTCAAATTTGAGAAAGATTAGATATAGAAGAGTTAGAAAGTAAAATTTTATCTCTCCTTAAGAAAATGTATAGTTCTGCATTTGGATACTTTAATTAATGTCCTGTTTAATAATCATTTTATTTTTTATTTTTAGTTTATTATCTCTATGGTAGAAAACTTAGGTCAAAATAAGCTTTATTTTCAAAAACTAAAAATAAAAAACAAAATGGTTATCAAACGAGCTCTAGGTTTTCATATTATAAAAAGTAATTTTGGATCATTTTATAGCCAGATGAATATATATTTATGGGTAAAATTCCTTTAGCTATGCTGAGTTTTTTTTCCTCTTTTTAGATTAAACTCTCAAAAACTCATAAAAATAATTAATGTTTTATTTATTGAGCTAGGTTCGAATTGGTATGTTGAATATTTATGAGTATGATTTTGGTATTTTGATTTTGAGTTTAGAATTTTTTTTTTTAGGGTGGTTAGGTAAAAATACTTTTTGGTTTCGGTTTGGACATTTATTTGACTTTGTTTTCAACTCTTAGGTAACTATCTTGGGTTGGACTAGCAATCATTGAGGTAAAGAAAATTTTTAGAAATTGGTTCAATATCTGTGTTGTCAACTACCTAAGATATTAAAATCGTACAAATTTTTTCCTAACAAAAATATTGTAGAGTCAGACGTTTGTTGATGAGATTAAAAGAGATGGTTAGCTAGTTTTGAGGATGAATTTAATATTTTAATTAATAAAATTAAAAATTTGAAGATTGAAATGGACTTAGGTACAAAATAATTTTGTTCCCTAAAAATTATGAATATTGAATGCATTTATTTGGGGATGGTTAGTGAGGCAAAATAATACATGTAGATTAGATTAGAGATGGGTGAGAAGGATGGTCCCAATCACAAAGGACAAGACAACAAGATTGTACTTTGCACCCTACTTATAAATTTGTACATAATTATATGAAATTATTTATTTTATATTAATAATAGTGGTTCAAATATCTTGGTTTAGGCCTTAGGATTTGAGTGGACCCCACCAATAGACAACTAGAGTTAATTTATAAATTTTAAAATATGATTTTATATTATATTAATGGCTCTTATAAGTTAGAGGATTTTTTAAAAAAATACTTGTTATTGAAAATGGTGTCTTCAAATTCTTTGGGATTTGGCTTTATGTTTGAGCAAGTTGAGTTAGAAAAACAAATTTTCAAGTGTTAAATGTGAGTTGGATCAAATTTGTGGAAATTTATTTAATTGAATTATTTGGATAGAATTTGAACCCTTTATTTTTAATATATAGATTGAAAATTTAAGAAAAATTTACTCATAGCGAGAGAAAATTTGTCACATTAGGCATTTTTTTTATAATTATTTTTTAGTTCACATTAGGCTTTAGTTATTTTTTTTTTCTTTTGAAAACACATTAGGCATTATATAAAATAATTTGACTTTTGACTATACTTTTAGATTTTTTTAATGAAACTTTTAAATATTTCAATTGAAATATTCTATTGAAAATAGGAAATTATTAGTTTAATTCATTAAAAAAAATTATAACGGAATCTCTTAATTTTAATATGATTGCTTATCTGCCACGTGATGACTTAAATTAAAAATCTATCATTAAAAAAATATCTATTTGGTAGATAATCTGAATTTTGTTTTATGTTTTTAGGTTTCCTGCATTTGGCATATGTGTTTTGTGAAGATTCTAAAAATAACATTTTTATTGTATTCACATTTTGAATTTGAATTTTTAAAATGCATAATTATATTAAAAAAATAAAAACTTTAATAAATATAATATTTTAGGTTATAAACTCAATTTAGTTTTGTTAAATTAAAATATGTATAATATAATATATTATAAATTATATAATATTGTAAAATAATAACCCTACGAAATTTATTAAAAAAAATATGTTCATAAATTAATTAATAATGATTTATATTCAACTTAGTATTCAATCTTGTTTTTAAACCTTTTTTAGTACATCAACGACTTTTTTATCATAAGTTTTACTTAATACGAGTTGAATTATGCTCATGAATTGATCCTCTTTAATTCAATTTATTTGTATCCAATTTTGATCTAACAATGATTTTCATGGAAAGAGCAATATCATGCCTGTATATTTTTAAATGATATTTTTCAACTAAAATATATTTACTAAATTAGTTCAAA
This sequence comes from Trichosanthes cucumerina, assembly GCA_036507285.1. Taxonomy (NCBI): domain Eukaryota; kingdom Viridiplantae; phylum Streptophyta; class Magnoliopsida; order Cucurbitales; family Cucurbitaceae; genus Trichosanthes; species Trichosanthes cucumerina. The sequence goes on along the minus strand of CM071836.1, from coordinate 10,111,199 downwards.
ATTCAAGTCTTTTAAAAGTCTTATATATAAAATAAGTTGTCTTTTATTACTGCTGACCTAAACAAGTCCCTTTCAAGACCTACTTTTTTCTTTAAATATGTCAAATAGTTTCAAATAATTCAAATAAACTAAGCAATAATATAACCTAAAGTATTTCACTTATATTGACATCTTTCAATTGTCCTTGTTTTTTTTTGTAAAGAAGCAATTTGGATGAATAAAAATATGTTCCATGCATTTTTTTTTATTTTTCAAATTCAAACATTTAAATTCAAAATTTTGCATGTGACCCTTTCTTTTATGACTTTTACTTTTTTGTTTATTATTTTTGACAAAAAAAGGTTCTTAATCGTAATGTCTTTTTTTAATTATTATTTTTAAAATTTTATTTGAAATTTAAAAAATGAAAATAAGAATTATCTTTTTAGCTTGTGAAATTTTGCTAAAATTTTGAAACAAATATAAACCGATAAAGAAAATTAATGGGAAAATAAGCTTAGTCTATAAAAACAAATATTAATAAAAATGGTTGATCTAATATGTTAGTATGAGTGTACTAAATAATAATAATATTAATAATAATAACAATAATTTTAATAAATGTTAGTATAAGTTTCTTTGGGAACGATTTTTAAAAATGTATTATATTTATTAGAACGAAAATCCCCCTCCCCCCCAAAAAAAAAGTCCATTAATTCTTTATTATTTTTTAGTACATTTTTTTTTCTTTAATGTTGTTTCCATGAATAATCCATCTTAAAAAAACAGATGAATTTCATTCTTTCTTATGAATTTGTGAATAATAATTTTAATATCTATAACAATTTTATAAGTCATTTAATTATGATTTTTAAAAACAAAATAATAAGAGTCATGCAATAACCATTTAGTTTTTGAAAATTGTGCTTTAGTTTCTCGTTTGGATTCTTAGCCAAATTCTAAAATAAAAAAGAAAAAAAAAAACTGAAAACGTAGGTAAAAAGTATATATAAAAAGTTATAGGTGAAAGTAATATTTATAGGCTTAATTTAAAAAAATCAAACAATTATCTAACCGAACTAAATTATTTCGAGATTAAAGTTGAACGAGAAGTTTTATATTTGAAATAAATTCATTAAAAAATCATTTTCAAATGTGTGCTTCTCCTAGATGGGAATGGGATAAAATCAATTGTTTTTAGTTATGCTCATTCAATGCTTACTCTACAAGTCTCTTTCAAGTCACTTTCGTTTTTCCCTCTTAATCTAATCCAAATAAACTATCCATTTCTAAAAATATTTTTCACTATATCATAATATTTATTACAATTTACAATCACAAAATCTCGAGAGAAAAAATAACTCACACATTTATTGTAATGTAATTTTGGATGACATTGCTTCCATTACTTTGATTAGTATATTGATTTAAACATGAACTAAAGTCATATATTGATCGATAAACCGTCGAGGGAAATTTAACCTCTAATTTTTAAAGACGGTATTTTGATTAGTTGGACTATACTTACGTTCTGCTCATTAAAAGTTATATAAAACTAGTTAAAGTTGGGTAATTAAAAAATAAATAAATTTTTTGGGTTAAATTACAAGTTTAGGGTTTAGGGTTTAAATTTTTATCTATTTGGTTCATAAACTTTAAAAAGAATTTAATAGGTTCCTATATTTTTTAAATTTTTAGTTTTGTATCTAATCTTCCTAATATAAGATTCTTAAAATTTAATTTATCTATTAGATATAAAATTGAATTTTACTTCTAATGAAGATACCAAGCCTTTAAGTTTGTATTTAGTAGGTTCGTGAAATTTAAAAAATATTTAGTAGATCAAAAACCTATTAGATGTTAAATGTAAAATTGAAAATTTAGGGTCTATTTGGTAGGTAATTTGTATTATATTTTGTGTTTTTGGATTCACGATTGGAATACATGTCTTTGAAAATTGTTTTCTGATGATGTGATCCAAATAATGAAATTCTAAAAAAAAAACCTTTTATGTTTTTATTGTATCCCTATTTTGAATTTAAAATTTTAAAATGCATAATTATATAAAAATAGATTAAAAACTTTAAGAAATATAACATTTTAGGTTATAAACTCAATTTATTTTTGTTAAATTAAAATATCTATAAATATTATGAATTATATGATATTGTAAAATAACAACTATACGTTTATAAAAAAAAATGTGTTCATAAATTAATTAATAATAGTTTATATTCAATTACAACTAGTTTCATTGTTTATAAATATATTAATCGATTAAATTGGAATCTAACTTCTAAATTTGCTACAAACACATTTGAAAAGACAAAATACAATTATGTTTTCATTGAATTCCTTATTTTTAAAATTATTTTTTAGATTCCAAACAGGCTAAGAATCCTATTAAACACTTTTAAAGTTGGGATTAAATAAAAATAAACTTAAAATTAGACAAAATTTATAATTTAACTAATTGTTTGTTTTTTTTTTTTAAGAAAATACACCCAAATAGCTTCATAATATCAATTGTGTATATGTATTAAAAATTAAAAAAAAAAAAATCAGGTTGTCATGTCCAAATTGTAAGTCTTGCATCATAATCATAATTTATTTTGGAGCAACAATTTCATTTACTTTTGTGATTATTAATTTTTCATTTTCTAAATATATGTATATGTGTTTTTGCCCCCACATGAAATGTTGAGAAATATCCCAACAAAAACATTGGGGGATAGTTTATGGGTCATAATTGTGTTTCTTAGTCTCTTATGTGAAGACATACCACAAATGATCCCAACTACTTCTGTTTTTATCTTTTTTTTTTTTTTCTTTTCAAATTAAAGTATACTTTTGTATCTTTAATATTACTTTCACTTTATGCATTTTTCAATTTTCTACCTGTATTTTATTTATTAATTTTAATACTCTTTTTGTTTAAATTGGTGATTGAATACTATTGATTATTTTAACACTATGCTTATTCCATGTTAATTTTTCACTACGATCCCATTTATCTAATGAGAATGAGAATTGGAAATAAATTCAAATGAAAGGAAAAAAAAAATCTCCACTCTCACTTTCACTCTCTTTTTTAACTAAAACTAAAAAAGAAAAGAAAAATAAAGTTCAATCATTAAGACATTCTTGAGGGTTTGAATTTACACCCTACAATTGTAATACTATACTAAAAAAAAAAGAAAAAGAATTAGTGTTACTTTTCTTGAATCATTTAATAAATTCTACATTAAATATTAATAATGTAGTAAGAAGAGGGGTTAAATTACAAGTTTAATCATTTTAACTTTCAAATAGAAGTTCTAAATTTTAAAAAGTATATCTAATAGATCTCTCGACTTTCAATTTTGTGTTTAATATAGATAATTTAAGCTTAAAAATATTTGATAGATACATAAACTTTCAATCTTGTGTCTAATAAGTTACCTACCCTTGAGGTTTTTTTAAATTAAAGTTTCTATTAGCTAGACATAAATTAATTCAAATTAATTCTTAAACTTTGAGTTTTGAGCCTAAATTGATTTGTGAATTTTTTGAAACGGTTAAATTAAAATTTTAGTTTCTAAACTTTCAAGTTTGTCTTTAATAGGTCATGAACTACTTATTTTGTATTTAATATGTCCATAAATTTTATAAGTGTCTAATAGATCTCTAAACTTTCAATATCGTGTCTAAAAAAAGTCAAACAAGTCTTTGAAAGTTGATGGACTTATTAGACACTAAATTGAAAATTTATTAACCTATTACATAAAAAAATTGAAAGTTCTTTGGTTCTATTAGCAATTAAAGTTTAGGGACCTATTAGACATAAACTCCAAAGTTCAAACACTAAAATTGCAATTTAACCTCTATAAATGTCGAATATTTCAATAATTTATTTGACATAAAATTAAAAATTTAAGTATCTATAAGACACAAGATTGAAAGTTTAAAGATTCTTTAGACACCCAAGATCTATTAAACACAAAATTTAAAGTTAAAAAAATTTATTAGAGACAAACTTTTTGCTTGTTAGAACCTCAAATTTATATAAGTGTTGAATTGTAATTTTAAACTTAAAAAAAAATGTTGCAACTTTCTTCTTCTAGTAACTTTTCATTTTAAATATCGTTAAAAAAGTATTCTCATATGCGTTTGTTGTTGCCAAAATTAAGACATGGGAACTCACTTGATCTTCACGTGACAACAATCGGAATATTTGTATTTAGAGAAGAAACATGTGTCCTACAAAACAAGGAAAATCTACACATCGGTGTGGTGTTTGCCACAAGTCTCTGATGTTTAAGTTAGTAAGAAGAAATTTAGGGGTGTTGCAATTGTGCAGAGAATGAAGACTTATCCCTCTCCTCTTAGAAGTAGAGTTTAAATAGCCTTCTAGGACATGGACAATCAGAGATCAAATCGGGCTTCATTGAGATCATTCAGGCAAGGAGGAGAAGATATGAAACCCATCGAAGGGAATGGGTCATGGTCGGCTCGACCTCATCCTCGGTCGAGGCCTATGAAGGGCATGAGCCCTGGTCAGCTCGACCTCGCCCAAGGCCCATGAGGGGCATGAGGCCGAGGCCGACCAGGTTCAGGTTATGGTTTTGGGCCTGCTCCTTCGCTCCTTCTTTACCCTAAATCGTCTTGATCTGTTTTTAGCTTTATAATTCTTCAGTTTCTGTAGTTTATATGGTTGGTTTTTATAGTCCAATTTCACCCATAACAACGTTCAATGAATTATAAAATATATGTATGATTCAAAATTGACAATTTTTTTTTTTAAAAAAATGCATTAGAGCCCAATTTTGGTTAAAAATTGTGAATTCTAACAAAGTTATTTAATGGCTAAACTTGATAATATTGAAATTAGTGAATTTTATGGAGAATTTTGTATTGCATTTTGTTAAAATTAATAGACGAATCAGTAGAAATTGAACGGTGAGTTAAATTGCAATATTGATCTAAATTTAGAGTCTAGTTACAAAAAAAAAAAAAACTTAAAGTTTAGATCAAAATTGACGTAAATTTTAACAGATTTAAGAATAAAAATTGAAAATTTCTAACAAAATTATAATTTAACCTTTAAAAAAATATCAGGATTATTTTTATTAATAATATTTTTTCTAAAACTTATTGTAAAAATAATGCTCATTTCAAACTTTTTAGGAAAATAATGCTTTTTTTTTTCCGTGGAGGAAGGTCGTCTCTTGAAAGAGACGACCTTGTGCGCGTGGATGTAGGTCGTCTCTTCAAGAGACGACCTTTGCATATGTATTATTGTAGGTCGTCTCTTCAAGAGACGACCTACACACATGTAGATGAAGGTCGACGACCTTCACAGAATGAAAACATGGCCTTGTCAAGGTCGTCTCTCCTTCACAGAATGAAAACATGACCCAATCTCTTTATTTTCTAAATTAAATTATATTATGGGCAAAATATACTTTTGGTCCCTGAGGTTTGAAGTTGATGTCTATTTGGTTCCTAACGTTTTAAAATGAACACTTTAGCCCCTGAGGTTTAGAAAATAGTTCTAAATGGACCAAAAGTGTATTTGACCCTTATATTATTTTGTTACATAATTTTTAAATTTTATTATTTTGTTAAGTAATTTGAACTTTATAAGTATGTAAAATGTTTTGTAGGTGCAAATTTGTTAAAGTGATCAATTATTTAGTTATTTGATGTAATGAAAGTTTGAATTTATAAATATAAAGAGTTAATTATACAAAACTAATAAAAGTTAAAAGTTCAACAATATCAAAAGTTCAATGTGTGCCACATGGTGGACGTAAATCTATTACGAGGAGGTTGTCGACGACGGCCTCTTGAGAGCTTGATCGGGTTGGAGCGCGATCATCCGATTGTTCATCTTGATCATCATCTTCTCGCCACGTCGCGCGACCTTGTGATGATGAGGATCGCCCCTGAGAATCTTGTATTCTGGTGTGGGTATCATCATCATCGGAGTTGTAATATATTGACTAGCATCAAAACACATGCATCGACTCGTGATCAACATCATCCGCCACAGTGCGGCAAGTGCTCCTCTCCTCCAATGTCATCTTGTTGAACGCGCGCCTATGTCTAGGACCGGGAGGAGGAGCAATAGGAATGTTGTACATATTATGTAGTTGATCCAAATTGTTTTCTCCATGATCACATAGACGAAGAATCTCCATATTCTCTGTGAGTTCTCGAATCTCTCTGAAGCATGACCTCTTTGAATAATAAGCAAAAATACTCAATATTTATAATAAATTTTATGTTAATATATCTAAAAAAATAAATAAAACTTATCTTTGCATTTCCATATGATGCTCCTCATGAGTGATGTAACGCTTTGGTGATATTGTTATACCAATTTGAATAGTGCAGAGTGGTATCCCCGTAGGCATCAATTGGTGGAGCATCTGCTATGTCTGTCTACGTAAATGCCATTGTTGTGAGTACGGTGCCAACACAATCGCCCAGTCTTGATGTCGAAGGTCTATACCATGTAGGTTTGGGTCTGTGTTGCACGCATCTGGGATAGCTTGTTTCAATCCAAACTGTCGCATCACTCGATTAGGTAGATGCCATTCTATAATATGGAAACAAACCAGTGGAGTCACTGAACGCCAAATGTCAACACCATTTGAACAAGAAGGTGGTAATGTGTTCATGATATTATTGTATGGCTCCCAAATCACCTAAAATACCAAATTAGAAATAATTAGTGCCTTGTAAAATAATTTAGAATATTAGCATTATATAATAATTAGTGACTTGTAAAATAATTTACCAGGTCGGGTCGAAGTAGATCAAACATGTATTTGTACTGTCTGATCACATGTGTGGCTGCCCCAGTAACACAAAATTGGTCTCGCCACCTAAATAGAACATTAAATTTAAAAAATTAGCACTATATATGAATTTTCAAACTATTTAAATATGTAAAATTCATTAACCAAACATACCGAGAACCAAGTGCTCTTCCAACCACCCAAAGATCGTTGATATGTCGTATTTGAGAGAGCCATAGTGGGAATCGTTCCCAACCCCATAATTGAAGCGAATTACAGTCCAAAGAATCTCGCGCGCATCTAAACGACTCGCGTTACACAATATCCTATCTATATAACCATGCTAAGCGTGCCCCACCCCAAGAATATCTTCCTGCAACGTCAAAGTGTCGTAGGAGTGGCGTAAACATCGATGCGCTTTATCTCCGTTATTTATCACAAAACATACTTCCGCCAAAGAGTTGCAATATGTATGCCCGAGCATATCTCGATACGACAACATCATCTGCATCATCATTCAGACTGAAACTGTCTGTGCTGCTAACCAAGGCAAACTTAATCTGGATCCCTTAATGTGATTGTCCCCTGGTGTCACACCGAGCAATTGTGCATAAGTCTGTTTCCAATTGTAGCTCATCGGTCCTGTAAGAGGTTCACCATCCACTGGTAAACCCAATAGTACTGCAACATCCTGTAGTACTGCAACCCACTTTGTAGGATTCGATTCCACGACCTCATATGGTGCATGATACTTAACAGCAAAACATTTTACCAGGTGCTGAAGAATTTCCTTATTGTTGCATATTAGACCCTTATACAATAGATTCCCTTCAACAACCACGGGTTCTTGGATAGGATCATGCTCGGTAGTGTTATCAAATTCACTGTTATCCAACTCGTTAAACGTATTTGACGGGATAACATGTACACTACCCTGAAAGTCTAACTCTTCACATTCATCATCTGTTTCAGTTCTAAAATCTTTATATGTATTATCTACTACCATATCTTCATCATCACATGCTGGAGAAACTGAATTAGGATCGGGGTCAACACATTGGCTAAGGTCAACAGATGGGTTGGGGTCAACAAACTGGCTTGGAGTTTCTTCGGGGGTTTGTACATTCATATCCATTCTTCTAACATTGACATATAAATGCACTAAATTTGGGACTGGCATCGCAATTGAGAACATTAGGTTCATCGCTTGATAGTTAGGGATTGATATTGGCATAAACCTTATTGATCCTGATAGTGTTACTTCGGGGTGTCTATAAACTATCTCCAACTGACTTGTCCTTACATTTACCCCTAGTGATAACCCAATCATTTCAACAAATTGTTCGAACGCGACTCCGCTATTAACGTTCAAAGAAAACCCTCCACATGCTGGTTGGTCATAATCAACTCCATCTACCCATCGAACATAAAACCATTTGTATGCAAAACAAATCCCAGACATTTATCTCCCATTTTCTATCCAATAAAATAAACCACATATATGTAAATTAGATCCTAAATCCAAATAAACTAAATATTTTAAAATTCAATCCAACAAATCAAAATTTAAATTCGATCCAACAAATCAAAAATTAAATTCAATCCAACAAATCTAAATGACTTCAATCCGACAAATCAAAATATTCAATCCAAAACTCAACAATCGATCTTAATGATTCTATGTAAGGACAAGTACATCTAAATATTTTTTAAATTCAGTCCAAAAATATTCAATCCAAAACTCAACAATCGATCTTAATCCAAAACTCAACAACAATCAAAATCAACAACATCTAAATATTTTTTAAATTCAGTAAAAAAAAATCAACAATTTCTTTTTAAATAATCAATCCAAAACTCAACGATGGATGTTAATAATTCTATGAATTAATATTGTCTAAACAGAAAAATAGATCTATAATAATATTAATAATAATCACAAAAAAAGGTTCAAAAATAACTCACAAATATTGAGGGCAATCCTCCAACTTTATGAACTTTGTCTTTCCAACGGTCTAAACTTCGAAAGAAATTGACAAAAAAGAGTATGTTAATTCAAAAGGCAATAAAAAATGTCTAAGGAAAGAAAAAACAAAGAAAAGAAAAGGAAAGAATGTTATTTTATTACCTCAAATCGCGACAAAAAACTTCAAGTGGGGCTACAAAATGAGACCTATTGTTGTTTTGAAGTGGGGCTACAAAAGAATGAACTTGAAAACGAAATAATGGTGATTGTCGGCGAGATGGGGGTGAAAAAAAATTCACTGTCGATGGTTTGGATGTGAAAAAATGAGAGAAAAGGGAAGGGGGAGCGGCGTTTATCACTGTGAAGGTTCAAGAGACGACCTTCATTAAAAACCGAGAAGGTCGTCTCTTGAACCTTCTCGTAACGCGTAAGAAGATCGTCTCTTGAAGAGACGACCTACATCCACGCGCACAAGGTCGTCTCTTGAGACGACCTTCATCCACGGAAAAAAAAAAGGCATTATTTTCCTAAAAAGTTTGAAATGAGCATTATTTTTACAATAAATTTTATAAAAAACATTATTAATAAAAATTATCCAAAATATCACCATCAATATCTTCCTATCCACAAGTACGAATCTCAAGGCCATGAAAGCAAAAGTTGGCACAATTCGCCCACATGTTTATAAATCTCTTTTTTTTTTTATACGTTACTCGGATTTTCCACAATCAACCATTTTATTATTGTTTTTTTATATGTATATATGTCATGTCCTGAAAGTTTACATTAAATTAAGATTGGTTTATACTATAATGTTCAAGTGTTGTCTTGCAAAAATATAACATATATAGTTTTTTTTTTGGACTGCAATGGTCAGCTTGAGAGTTCTTACGATGACATATATAAAAGTGAAGAAGTTTGAGCTGGTGGATAATGTTAGAAAAGTCCCTAATATTTCTTGATTTTAATATTTAATTTTGTTAAATTAATATTTCTTGATTTACCTTTTTCGATATTATATTGATTCATCTTGATCTTTTATCTCGTATGATGTTATGAAATGATGTATTTTTTCTCTTGTATGGTTGTGTACACTTGATAGTATTTTAAAAATAATGCATACAAGTTAAAATTAATAAAACAACAAAATAACCGGTACATACAATCAAATTTATTCAATTGGTTCGATTTCGATTGGCCACCTTAAATTTTAAAGTTTAAAATTGGAAATATTTGAATCGGTATGATATCAACCTCTTTAGTTGGGATAAGACAGTTCAACTATTTTAAAAGAGAGTCAATTTTGATTCTTTTTTTTATTGTTTTCTTAAATTAACGAGTGGGTTCAACTAATTTCAAGACCGTCAAGCGGATTTAGTTAAGTCCAGGGGCTCGAACACCCTCAAATTCTTTACTTGATATAATATATATAGAAAAAATCAGATAGAAATACAAAAAAAAAAAATTGGACTTAGTGGTTAGTATGTCTTCAACACTCCTTTCAAGACTCAGGTTTAACCTCTAGTATGTACTAACTTAAATATTTTTTTAAATTTCATATTTAAGCGTCTTGATAAAAATTTTGGATCCACCACTGATGATTGTGTATAGATATTATATAAAAAATCATGTATTCACTTATAATCTCAAAAGTCACTCTTAAAACAAAAGTTTAAAGTATTTTTCAATATTATTACATTCAAGAAAAATAAAAATAAAAATCCAACCATACAACCTAGGTTCTGTCCATGTGCACAGTACCTCAATAATAAATATCCTTGCCTCAAAAAAACCATACATTATTATTTTAATCATTAATTTGGCAGTTAACACTGTTTACACATTAAATGTCATTATCCTTTTCTTAGGTTTTTTTTACTTAACCAATTTTATTTTTCTTTTAGCTAAAAAACGTAAGAAAATAATAATCTTTTTCTTAACTTTCTCTAAAAAAAACAAGAACAAGAAAAATTCTTAAACTAAAATAAGTCGTAAATTTTATATTTTCATTAGTTTATTTATTTTCTTAAGGTGGGTCGTAAATTGTGAGTTTATTTATCTATTTATTTATTTTAAAGTAGTACTACATATAGAGAATAATAACAAGTGTGCTTCCATAATTCCTAACCTTAATCAATTTATTGTCTCTTAGTTGTGAAAGTATATGGTGGAAATAACATTATTATAATATATCCATTAGGTATTAGACTAAAAACTTAAAGCTATAAGTTACTATAAAATTAAAACATTTATATATTGTTAAATGTTTAATTGAGGGTTTGTTTCTAGCCGTTCTTAAAACTGCAAGTTTCATTACTCCCCATATCTTAAACTTTGGAATAAATTATTCTTTCATTGGCTCATAAATTAAATTTTAAAGTTGATTTTAATTAATTAACTAAGTTTGATTTACTTAATTGTAATAATTATTATTCAATAGTTAACGCATCGTTGGCTTTTTTGTTATTAATATTGCAAAATGTTCAAACTTATTATAAAAATATTGTATTTTTCAAGCTATTTATAATAATATTGTAGTTTTAATGCGTTGTTAAGAGACGACCATCTGTGGAAATTAAAATGGCCGTCTTTTGAAGAGACGATCAAATTGTCATCTGTACCAAAATTTAAAAAAATTTGAAGATGGTCTCAGACGACCATCTCAAAAATTTGAATAATATTTGTTTTTGGCATAGTGGTTGACGGTACTCTTAATAATCTTAGGTGTTGGGGTTTGAGACAAATGATATGCAAATTTTTCTTTTTTTTTTCCTTCCGTTTTTTCATTATTCTTTTTTCTCTATTTTTTCTTTCTTTTTCTTTTCTTTTTTTTTTATATTCATTTTATTTAAATCAAAGAAAAGATCTTTAATTTTTTTAATATTTTAAGTAAATTAAATATTATATTACAATTTATTTATTTTTATAGTAAATTGATAATTTGTCTTATTGCTCTAATAAGATTTTAGAAGAAGAACATCTTCATTTACGTCATTTTGAGTTGATTATATATATATATATATATATTAAGTAAATTGAACAGTATATTGTAATTTATTATTTATTTACTATATTTTAACATTTTAAGTAAATTGAATATTATACTGTCATTTTTTTTTTTAAAAAAATAAATAGATAAGTTTTTTATTGCTTCAATAAAGCTTTGAGAAAAAAACATTTTCATTTACGCCATTTGATTTTAAATAAAATTATCACGTTATTTTTAATTATAATATAATATAATATTTAAGTATATTGATATATACAAAAGCAAGCCAACCACTATGCCAGAAGCGGTTTTGTTAAAAATTTTGAGATGGTGTCTCTGGCGACCACTGCCTACGCATTAAAACTACAATATTATTATGAAATAGTTTGGAAAATACAATATTTTTATAATAAGTTTGAAAATTTGTAATATTAATAAAAAAAGACTTCGTTTAAAAACCATTTGATTTTTATTTTTTTTTTTGAAAATTGTGTTTGCTTTCTCATCATTTCTCCACAATGAATTTTATCTTTCTTAGCCAAATTCTAAGAAAAAACAAGTTTTTTAAAATTATTTTTTTAGTACTTTTCAAAAATTGGTTTTATTTTTAAAACATAAGTAAAAACTAAATAATAAAGGAAGATAAAAGTAGTATTTGTAGACTTAATTTTAAAAACTAAATAGTTATTAAACGTGACATAATTTATTGATTTACTAGTTTTCAAAACTTCCATCATATAATATTTCTTATCATCGTTAAGTCAACCAATTTATTTAATACACCATTGTTCAATATTTCTACAAAAGAAATCTCATGCAATTAAAATCTAACACAAATATTTTCTTTCTCTTGTTTTTTTTTTTTGGGGGGGTGGGGGGATAATATTACATTGCAAATAATGAGGAAAGATTCAAAACTACCACTTAAGTTAATAAGATATATCTAACCACTCAAATCTATACTTAAATTAACTAACTATCATATTTTGAGACATTTGATTCTGTTATACTATATTGATATAATTAAATTTACCTCTAACTATTAGCTTAAACTTTTAGTTTGATTGATGATTTAAGATGATATTAGAGCAGGTGAGTTCAGGAGGTCCTGTGTTCAATTGTTTGACTTTTCAACAAATTTTCAAGTTCACAAGTGAGAGGGAGTGTTACACTATGTGATATACTTAAATTTACTCCAAACAATCAGTTTAATATTTTAGTTTGATTGATGATTTAAGAGATTTCTTACAGATTCAATGCAAATTGAATTGAATAACAATTACACTTCTATTATAAGAAAGGAATATTGACTTATTGCCAATAATGAAAGGAATATCAATCTTTTTCTACAAGTAGAACTTAAAAAAGGAAGGATTATATTGATATCACATGACAAAACAATCCATCCACAAGAACTACTTCCCTTTTCTTTTAAGCAAAAGAAGAGGAAATAAGATTTATTTTATTCTTATTAAGTTTTTTTAAGTTTAAATGACAAGTTTAGTCTTTGAAGTTTTAGATTTGTATCTATTTAGTCTGTGTCGCTAAAAGATGCATATCTACTAGATCCACGGGCTTTCAATTTTGTGTCAAATAAGTTTTTGAAATTTTAAAAAATGCCAAATAGGTCTTTATATCAATTTTGTGTCAAATGAGTCGTTGAATTTTCAATTTTGTGTCTAATATGTCATTTACCTATTTGATATTTTTAAAATTCACAAACTTATGCAAAATTGAAAGTTTATGATCCTATTAGATATAAAATTTAATTTTATATCTAATCAATCAAATTATTTTTAAAAGTTTTGAATACCATAGAAACCTATTAAATATATAATTAAAAGTGTATATATATATTAGACACTTTTTAAAGTTTGAGAATTAAATAAACACAAACTTAAAAATTGATGGAATAAACTTGTAATTTAACATTTTTTTAATCTTATACTTAAATTTGTCTAACCAAATTTTATCTTAATCGAATATTATACTTAAATAAATTGTTGAATTAACACCCTCTCAAAATTAGAAAACTGTCAATTAAACAAACCAATAAAATACACAAAATAAAAATTCAATAATATTTAGATAGAACTTTAAATTTCTAACTTCTTAATCATACCAATTATTCTTATTTTGACACAAATACACAAACTTCAACCAACATAATATTAAAAATCAATCTAAAAATACAACATATCTACAAAATCAGACAAAAAAAAAAAAGAAAGAAAAATACAACTCAGAAGATCCAAATTCAACTTAAAAAAATATTCTTATGCAATCAGAAAAATCAACGCCGATAAAAAGAATATGGTCAGCGTCAAACAAAAAAAAAAAGAAAAGAATATGGTCCAATTTTTTTTATTTAAAAAAATCCAACAACTACCTACCTATCACTAATATAAAAATGGAAAATAGAAATTATATTCAAAAGTATACTTTTTCGGTCCATACCATTTAAGTATAGACACTCTAATTCAAAAAGCTTAGGAAATCATTTTAAAATTAACCAAATATCATTTTGGTCTCTATAATTTGAATTTCATTTCATTTTAGTTTTTATAGTTTGAAATGTAGTTTTGTATTTTTAATAAATCTTAAAATTAGTCCCTACAATTAGTTTGAAGTTTTGAATATAATTAAATAATAATAATAATAACAATAATTTTCATACAAGAAAATGAAAATAGACATTATGAATAAATTTTTTAAAATTTATAAAAAAAATTAATAGAGACTAATTTTTTATGTAAAAATCAATAATAAATTAATGATAATTCATAAATTAAATTTAAACGTTTAAAAAGTATAAAAACTAAACTAAAACGTGATCTAAATAATAAGATTCTAAATGATATTTTAACTTATTTTAAATATGTACATGATAGTTGATTAAACTATAGGGAAGTAACACTTTTTTAAATTTAAAGTATAAAAAAATATATAATATGCTGATTTGATTGTTGATTGATGTGGCTATCTCCTTCCTTTCTTATTTTCTCTCTCTCCATTCTTTTTTCTCTGCCTTATTTTAACTTAGATTTTTGCTCATGGTTGACTTTACAACTTTCAGATCTAGAACAAGGAAGGATATATATATATATTTATTTATTTCTTTAAGTGTACCAAAATTAATTTTGAAACAAGAATTGTAAACTCAGTGTCTAATTTGATAAATTTCTAATTTTAAACTTAAATTTGGTGTACACACTCAATGAATTAAAAAAAAAAAAGGAGATGCTTTATTATATTGTGCGCTTTTGAAATGATGATGTAGGCAAGATTATGCGAACACGCCAACAAATCCACTTAGTAAAGTGGAGGAATAATAATAAGTAATAACAAAACCAAAGTCAATTTCCAATAATACCTGCTTTTTCTTTTTTACACCTACTCTACTACCTTCTCCTTCTACCTCTCCCCCATTTCTCATTTTCAATACAGAATAACGTTTGGAGTACCGTTTCAGAATTAGAATTTGATAATGTTTGAGAATTAGCTAAACAATATTTAGAGTACAGTGTTTAAAACTATAGGGGTGGTGCTTCAAACAATGTTTTGGGTTTAGATTTCAAAACCATCTAAACTCAACACAGTACTCTAAATGCCCCCAAAGAGTCAATCTCTAGGTCACGAAAAAAAGTCATTCTTCTAATTTTTTTTTCCTTTTTGAAGGGCGTGAACACTTTCGATCGAGGTTTGTCTTATGAATACAACTAAAGTCTCACATTGACTAGAGAAGAGAGAAATTCACTGTATATGAGTGAACATAACCATCTCTATTGATGTGAGGCTTTAGGAGTGAAATCAAAACCAAAACCAGGAAGGTATTAAATCTAAAATGGACAATATCAGATTATTGCAAAGGTTTGTTTTCTATAATAATTTAAACATTTTTGTCATTATTTTATCGTTTAAATATTGATGGGACATGTTAATTGAATTAGTAAATGGCACCCTCATTCTTTTTAGAAACTAGTAACCAATCAAACTTATTTTTATTTGTCAATTTGAGTACCATTCAACTTGTTTAATTAAGAAGTTAAATATTTGAATCTCCAATCTCACACGTTAAACTTTAAAGAAAAAAATAACAAATATATATTTCTTTTTGTCTGTGGAAAGTTTAAATGAATCAAGTTATTTTGTGGGGGAAAAGCAAAATAATGAAAAGTTTGGTGGGTTCAAATTTATGTCACCCTTAATGGTGCATTGATTCCTCATGCAATTATATGAAATTTTTTGGTTTGATGTTCAAGGCAAGTCAATTATTATTTAGCGCTTTAATTGAATTTGAGGGCTCTCAACTAAAATGTCAGAAAAATAGCCCTTTATTTATTTTTTTTCTTATTTTATTTATTGAAGGCTTTCAAATTTGTTTAGAAATATGTATACAACTGGTTTGAAATGACCATTTAAATTGTTTTATTGAAGTTTATAGATAAAAAATGACATATTTGTTCAACGATTCAAACAAAACTTTTCAAAGTTTTCGGTATAATTGAAACCAACATCATACTTTAAGAGTGTTTTTTTTTTTTTTTTATAATTTAGCTTTTTATTAAATTATTTTTAACTTTAATTATGTTGTAAATGGTAGACTCAAGGAAGTTATTTAGATGGAAAGAGGTCAAAAGTTTAGTTTATATATTACATTTTAGCAATAACATAAATTTATGTAAAAACTATTATCATGTAACGAGGATTTTTTTAAAAAAATAATAAATAGTTCACATGCAGACTACTCAACTGTTCAACGTATTTACCACTTAAGCAGTTATGAAGATATATATGATCTAGTGCAAAATCTAACTTAGTCTAAGTGTAGCCTGACCCGATTTAGTTAAGAGTAGATCAGAAGTCACTTCGCCTAAGTGGGTCAAAATCCAATTAAGTAAAATTAGAAGTCATTTAGCATATATGCATTACAACTTATAGTCGAAGAAAGACGAGTTTAAAACTTTGTCAAAGTACCCTACCAAATAATACGAGACATCAGATCGTTTGTCCAAATTAGTAGACTAGCTAGATGCTTAGAAATTGAAGTGAGACTAGGTACTTGTCAATTTGGTCTAAAATGTCTAACTCAAGCACTGAAAATAGCTTGAGAAACATGATGGGAGCATACGAACCAATAAAGCAACAAAAATTATTCAACCACCATTCACATCTTGTACATTCACCACTATAATGACACAAGAGAGTTCTTTGTAATTTATCCAATTGACCATCGTGCTTAGTAAGTCACAATACTGATTACTACTCCATTATACTACATTCAAATAACTTAAAAGGAAAATTGTGAAGAATGTCTACAAATAAAAGAGCTGAGTGAAATATGTCTAAAATAATTTCAATATTGTGTTTATGACTATCACAATTTTTAGGAAGAGATTCATATAATGTTAATTTCTCAAAATATCCTTGATGGGCATTCATATATACAGTCATGTCCATATCATATCTATCACTTTTAGCCAAACTCTTAGATTTTGTTTTGAAAGAAAATAATGATTTTGAAAAAAAAAATCAAGTTCAACTAATTTTATACCTATATTGTAAAAGATAAGATTTGGTTGAAGGCATCCAAGCACAAAAAAATAAGCAATAAAGAAAACGATTACCTGGAGAAGGCAAATGAGTACTTGAAGATGGCAGCTGGGGGACTTTGAAATCATAAATCATTCAGCAAGACAATTGAGAACCCTCGATCTCAAGTGTAAAGGTATAAGGATAAGGGTTTCAATGCATGATATTTTTTAGACTCGAATGTATAAACAAAAACATGATTCACTGGAAGAGACAATGAAGTTTTCAAATACAGCATTAATAGTTATCCATATTTACCACTAATCAACATTTGGTAGGTGATTGTTGTGATTTAGAGATTCTAAATCTTGTTTTCTTACCCACTTTTAGTAGATAAGTGAAAATACGTGAGGATAGATACCTCAATCGGATGTTTGTCGGGGTGTCGAAAGAGATTTATAAGGATTGTTGTGTTTGCCATTAGGGCATCGAAAGAGATATGCAAGTATTGTTGTTTTGTCGTTGATATGGTGTTGTAGATATTAATATATACAAGAACGTTGATATTGTGTTGTAGATATTAATATATACAAGAACGTTGATATTGTGTTGTAGATATTAATATATACAAGAACGGGGTAAGTCCATAGGAACTAGTAAGCACAATGAAATACCATCAAAATAAGCTCTTGTATATTATAGGTCGGGGTATCGAAATGAATGTACAAGGATTGCTGCTTTGTCATTGATATTGTGTTGTAGATACTAATATACACAAGAACGAAGTAAATTTAAAAGAACTAGTAAGCACGAGAAATACCATAAATTGAGCAGGGTGGAGTTACGTTTATTGGTGATGAAGAAGGAAAGTGACAGACTCAAAGATATAAACATTTATTGAAATCCGTTGGAGGTATAGATATATAGTACATACACTAAGATTGATACATTTCTAATCGTCTATATTTACTTACATAATTTTTTCATTTTCGATGGCGTATTCTAGTGTTCTAATTTAACTAGAATTAATTAGAAGTGTTGAAGGAAATTAAAGTTGTAATTAATTGCGTTTAACAAAAAATTACCATCTCTATCCCTCTTGTTTTGTTTTGTTTTATTTAATTTTAGCCATTATTCGAATGGTCCCTAACCTAAATTGTAATCGATGCGAGTTCTAGTGTAATGGTACAAATAACCTAATTTCAAATCAAATTAAACACGAATGGTACTTTTAAGTGGAAAATAACTGAACCCTAATTGATTCTAAAAGGGTATTATGAGCTTTAATTTTTCCAACTACAATTATCACACATCATGATGACTTTTCATTATCCTAAGTGGACTTCTCCACTAAGTCACCAACTAACTATGTGGGCCCAATAAAAAAAATAGACATTTCACTTTATGATCAAGATGTCTCTTTGATGGTGGGTCCATTTCTCTTTGGACCCACACTTCTCTTTGCACCCGCTTGAACAAAAATATAAAAATAAAATTAATGGTCAATTCTATTTCTTCCTCAGCTTAAAAAAAAAAAAATGGTGGGTCTTTTTACTTGAGTTGAAGAAAAAAAATCAATTTCTACATCAACTTGATAAAAGTGCATTGATTTATGCTCACTTATTTTGATCATAAGTATTGTAATATTTAACCTTAAATTCAAATAAGCATTATAATTTTTACCTTTTTATAGACTTTCATTTGAATTTTTATCAATGAAATATTCTCATATATATTTGATAAGTATAATATATTTAGTATGAAAATAATGAAGTTCCATAGAAAAAATGATATTAGAGTTAATTTTTTGTTGAAAAAATTATAAATTTTAAAGATTTATTCTAAACTAGACTTAATTTTGTGCTAGATTTTTTTTTTTAAAACAAGAAAAACTAGTTAATTATGAGAGATTTTTACTTTTTACTTTTTTTTTTTAGAACTAGTGGGTAAAATTTAGTAGAAATTTAACCTAGAGTAAATATTGTAACACATGTTTAAGGTCTCGTTGGGGATTGCGTTTGTAGGACTAAAACATCGATTATGGAATAACATTTGGGTTGTCTGGTAAATTTGATTATTTTTAAATCTATTGGAAATTACTTTTCATCTTACTCTAGGCTTCAAAATCACACTCATACCAATTTTTGAATTCAACTTGCCTAAAAACTTGACTATCTTTTCCGACTAAAATTTTGAAAATTTCAAATCTATCCTTTCAATTATTATTATTTTTTTTACATCTATTCTCTTATATGAATATTTTTTTTAAAAAAAATTAAATAAGGTTCAAGTTTGCATTCCGAATGAAAGTTTAAATGTTACAAATGTTGAGTTTGCATCCCTTTGAAAATTTATTATAGGTCACACCATGGATTTCATTGGTTGGAGTTGAGTCTTTGTCCTTGGATTCATGACCAAGGTAAGTAAGCTAGTTAAATAATTCCCGAACGCTTTGGATTCATAATTCATGGATTTTTGTGATGCTTATGCGACTGATTGTGATGAGTATGTTCTTGCAAGTATGTGTTTTAATGTGTTGGTTGTCACTTGACGTGCTTAGTAAACTCCTCGAGTATGAGGTTTAATTTAGATTTGTATAGTTTGTATTGATGTCTAAAATGATTCCACGACTATTTTGAGTAACTAGCAACGTGCATGATTTTTGGTGTGATGCTTGAAGGGACTTGACCTTGTGTTACGTTCTTGCAAGTAGTTGGTTTGGTACAACTCTTCGCTCTTGGTTGCAAAGTGGGTTTTGGAATGCATGTGTGAGTGTGTTTTTTTCTTCTTTGTTAAAATGTGAACGTGTGGATAGTGGATTGAAAATGAATGAGCATAAATGTTTGGATTGTCTAAGATGTTTGGTTAGTAGGGGAATTTCGAATGCTTGAGCTATTAGACTAGATCATCAATTAGGTGTTTTGCGAGTAGAAAAATGGTTGATGGTTGACATCATGGGTTTGGCATGAGAGTTGTATTCCCTTTTGTGTTATATTAGCTTAGGGGTGAATTTCCACTATGTCTAGTACTGTGAAAGTTGCTTCCCTTTAATTACGTTGTGTACTAGCTTAGGGGTGAATAATCCCCCACTGTGTTTAGTGTGAAAGTTAATTTTCTTCATGTTGTATGTTAACTTAGGGGTGAATCCTCATTGCCATTAATGTGAATGTTGGTTTCCTTCATTGAGTTGTGTTAACTTAGGGGATGAATCCTAATTGTGATTAATGTGAGGGTTGCTTTCCTCCACCGAGTTGTGTTAACTCAGGGACGAGTCTCCATTGCGATTAGCATAAGGATTGCTTTCCTTCACCGAGTTGTGTTAGCTTAGGGACGAATCCCCATTGTGATTAGCTTGGGGTTTACTTTCCTTCATCAAGTTGTGCTAGCTTAGGGATGAATCCTCACCATGTGGGCCATGAGGGTTGCGTTCCTTCATTGTGCTATGCTCGTTAAGGGAAGTCGACACCCGGTTTGTAGGTTGCATGCCTCATTATTTTGGCCTGGGAGGGAGAGGTTAGGGTAGGTAAGTGATAATTATTATTTATGAGGATTATTATTCAACCCTAAACTAGGTTATTATTGTCATTTTATATGTTCTATTGAATACCGAGCAAGCTAAAGTAATGTTTGTGAGAAAAATTCTTGAAAGCTTGTTGGAGTAGTAAAAAATGAAAAAAAGAGTTGAAAAAAGAATGAAATTTAAACTAATTGTTTTGTGTAGATTTTGGAGCAAATATGAAAATACAATTGCTCATATATGGAAACTCTAATCTCCAATATTTATAAAAAGAGAGAAAATCGAAGCAACACGAAATGAGTTTTCTTTCTGGCTATTTGTAGTTCATCGTTCTTGATAATTTTTTTACAAATTTTTCTTCATCTTGGCTCTGTAAAGTTTCGAGTTCAATCCCTCCTCAACGAAAATTGGAGGAAGTGAAGATCCAATTATTTGTGAAAGAGTCGAAGCAAAAAAACCATAAGCTCCCATTGTTCTACATTTGTTTTCAGTTTATTTTTTAGCTACTATTTTTTTTTATTATTTCATTCTTGTAAAATGTTGAGTTAAGCACTTAGGGGGTGTTTGGCCCATTGGTTTGGGTTAGGGTAGTGTTGGGTTTCAAACCCAACACCATGTTTGGTACAAAGAGTTTCAAAACAAGGGTTTTGAAAACACACCCCCATGGATTTTGAAACACAACCCCATGGGTTTTGAACCATGTTTTCCACTTCTATTTATCGTTTTTCATTTTCGGTGACCACTTCAACAAAAATTCCGATGACAACTTCGACAACAACTCCGACGACTACATTGGTGACCCGACCAACTCCGATGACAACTCAAACGACCACCAACAACGACAACTCCGACGATTACACTGGCAACTCAACCAACTCTGATGAAAACTTCGATAATCACACCGACGACTCGACCAACTCTGATGAAAATTCTGACGACCGCATCGGCGACCCAACCAACTCCGATGACAATTTCGACGACCACATCTGCGACCCCGATCAACTCCGATGGCAATTCCAACGACAACACCGGCGACCTTGACCAACTCCGATGACAATTTCGATGACCACACCGGCGACCCCGACCAACTCCGATGACAATTCCGACAACCACACCGACAACCCCGACCAACTCCGATGACAATTCCAACGACCACATCGGCGACCCAACCAACTCCGATGACAATTTCGACGACCACACCGGCGACCCCAACAAACTCTGATGACAATTTTGACGACCACACCGGCGACCCCCCGACCAACTCCGATGATAATTTCGACGACCACACCGGCGACCGACTAACTCTAAGGGCAACTCCGATGACTGCCTGATCACTACCGGTAACGAAAACTTCAACGACCACATCGACGACCTGACCATCGCGACGATTACCTCCATCGATAACTACAATGAAAACTCTATAGATTAATTTAACGATCGCCCCTGTGACTCGACCACCCAAACAACTTGATACTTTGATGCTCCAACCACCGCCAATCTGAAAGAGTTGTTCAACATGAGACATTCATCCGCTCGAAATGTCATTGAGAGAGCATTCGATATGCTGAAGGGTCGATGAGCGATACTAAGAGGAAAGTCTTTTTACCCAGTAGAAGTCTAGTGCAAGACTATAACTGCATGTTGTTTGTTGCACAACTTAATTATACAAAAGATGGACCCAGATCCCACATTCGAGGAGGCACACACAAGTGACCCCGATTCAATTGGGATGAACACAAACAACGTTGGATTTGTAGAGACAACAAATGTCTGGACTTAATGGAGGGAACATCTCGCAAACCATATATGGATGAATTGGAATGAGAATTGACGATTGTTGAATTAAACATATATATATATATATATTGATTAGATTTTGTATATATGTACTACATATATATATTGAACTCTTTCTTTGCATGAACCACCCCAAATTGGAAGTATAATTACTGTGTGGAAGTTTTGGGGAAAGCACCGAGAACCTGATTCTATTTCCATCTACCACTCTCTATGACTTTTTTAGAATTTTATGTTTAGCTTAACTTTGTTGGACAACTATCTCTATTTTTTTTTTATTATTTATTTCAGTCAGCGTAACATGTTATCTTTAACCAACATATTTCTATGTACCGATTGTTTTACTTTATCATTGGCACCACAGTTCTTACATTACACATTACAACATATAGTTGGTTGTTTTACTTTATGTCATCATGGGTGAAGTGCATTATAAATATAATATATACAGCTACAAAGTATTATAAACCCAAATTAGATACATTAGATAAATTGTTGATAGGTAATTATGTAGTTATGAAGTTAAAAAATAAAGTAAGAAGACAAAATTACTATATATAAAAAATATTAAGTATTTATTTTAGAAAAAACAGACTGCACACACTTAACCTAACACAACATCTTTTTTTGAACACTTGCTTTATGCAACCCATTCCAACACAACACTGCACCTCAAACACTGTTTTCTGCAACACGGCCTAACACAACCCTGCGCACCAAACACTATTTTCTGCAAGTCCAGTGTTTCTGATTACAGCCAAGAAACCCCAGGGTTTCTGAAACCTAGGGTTTCTAGTTCCAACACAGCGCGCCAAACAACCCCTTAATTCCTTTGATTTTTATTCTCTTCTTTAGCAAAAAGAAAGTTTGTTCTTTGCGATCATGTTTCTATGAAATTTTGAATTTCTCTAAGTATTGTTACTCTCCTTGAATCTTTTTGTAAGTGTTTTGTGAGTTGTTGGGTGATTTTTTTCTCAAGTATTTTCTAAAAAAAAAAAATTTAAAAAATAGTGTAGGTTACTTTAATTTTTTGAAATTTAATTTTCGTTATTTTAACTATTTAATTATGTGTTTTGATTCAATTAAATTTTTTTTTTTCATTTCCTCAATGATGAGCTAATTTTTCTTTAGGGATTTAAGTTCGTGAATGCTAGAGGAAAGATATAAAGCTTAAAATAGCATAATTAATCTAGTTAATACTTGCAACTTATTTTTGCTTTCTTTTGAATTAACGTTGCTTAAACCTAGCCGGACAACTAGTGATTGCGTATCAAACTTGAACTTGATACTGAAAGAGTTAAGGGAAAGCGGATGTCACAAAAGCAATGGAGAAAAAAACTTAGAAGTAAGTCATGAACATCGACTCTAGACATAAGACGAGACTCTAAAACTGTTAGAATTGTGCACGAAATTATCTAACTTAGATTAGCTATAGAAATATAGGTTTAATAACTTAGCCTCCTAAAATTTTGAAGCAAAATTGAATAGGAGTTCGGTTTACTTAGTTTTCTTGTGTTAACTATGATTGTAATTACATTTTTTGTGGCATTTCTTTCCAAAGAGGCATGAGCAACTTGAAATCCTTTTCTCTTATCCATTGATTTATCATTTATTATCGTTACCAAACAACCTCTCAACCATTTTTACACCATTGGTTATCGTAATTGCATTTTGTAAGCAAACTTGAGTCATTTCTATAGATTTTGTTAAAATTCGTTCTCTTGGGTACGATACCCTAGAGTACTTCCTATTTTTTTTTATTATTTCGATCACGTGCACTTGTGTGTAACATCGATCAATAAGTGAGTAACAAGTAGTGGTGTGGTAAGAGGAATTGGCATGACCAAATCGGATAACTCACTCTTACTACTTTAATTTTGTGTCTTTTTAGGTGGTATCCAATCGTGAGGCGAGTGACGGAGGTGATGACCAGACGAGGCTATAGAGACATTACTAGAGCTACTTCCTTAGTGTCATGGTTGAGGTTGTGTTCTGGTCCGTATCTAGTGGTAGAATGATGGGTGGTTTCCTTTATTTTTCTTGTGTTCATAGTATTGGAGTCTGACGTTTGGTTGAGCTCAGATGTTTTCATAGTTTGTTGGATGTTGAGTAAATCCCCTGAGTTATAGAAATGTTTTTTTTGTCCTTTATAGGTTTTCGTAAATTGTCCTTATCTTGATTTTACGTCGTCATGATGCCAAAATTTCAGACATGGGTGGTAATACTTACTTGTTATTTTGTGTCTAGTCTATCTTGGTTTTTAGGCTTGCTACACTAGGTTTAAGAGCATTAGACGATGATTTGTTTATTCATGTTTAAAATTGAAATTTATCAACACTAATTTACTTCATATGAGATTTTTCTAAAAGTACAATTGTCAATAATTAATTTAAAAACTACAACAATTTCAAATGGAGCCTAAGTTTATGATTCAATTTGATGAAATTAAAAATTTACGCCAAAAATTAATACCATAATTCAAAAGGAATTATCAAATTTTTCAAAAAAAAAATCTCATTATTAGCATTCCACTTTCTAACCAATTCCAAACCGCCCAAATTAAAGGCTCTCATACTTTGTCCCTTTCTATCCTTTCTTTATGGATGCTGATTTTTCCTTTTTTTGTTTTTTTTTTTTGAAATTGACCCTCAAGCCCTAAACATTTTTTTTTGGAAATCATCTTTTAGGAGTCTAATGCTACCAAAAGTGTCATTTCACATACCATACTCTTAACTTGAATTATTTTATACGATTGTTATAATTTTAATTGACATATATTACTAAAAATAACATAATTTAATTGACATATCGAACGTGTTAACGTATCTAAATTCCTCCCATTCCTTTTATAATGCGATTGAATATAATTAAAGATCAAATTAATAATAGGATAGGATCCACTACAAAAAATGAAAAGCTCTGTCTAAAGAAGCTGAGCGAGATTAGTGGAAGGATTTAATTGCTAAATCTATAATTATAATCTTGATCGTTATTATTTTGAAGGGGTAAGAGTGTCCTCGTGATTTCATATTTTGATCTGGAGAGATTTAGAGAATAGGAAAGATTTTAGGAATCTTTTATTTATTTATTTATTTAGGAATAGGAATCTTGACTTTTGTTTAAGTTGGAGAGAATTAGAACATGCAAAAAGTGGGCTAAGTTTGGAGCCTTGATAATTGTGTTGTTTCTTTTCTTTTTCTTTTTCTCTTTTTTCTTTTCTTTTTTTACTTTTTATAGTAAAACATTGATTTACAAATTACAAGAGCTGATAATTGACCAAAACTTTGATTAAGGTGATTAAAATTATCATTTAACAAATTTGAAAATACTTTTTTAAGTTACTATTTTGGTTGCATTTGTGATGTTAAATTCATAGTCAACTCATAAAATAATGACTTCTAAGAAATTTTTTAATTTTAAAGTAGATAACATGATGACGACAAAGTAACCAATCTTTAATTAAAAAAATTATATTAAAAAGTTCAAATTTAAGTTTTCAATCTAATTTGCCTTCTTTAATTTTTTTTTCCATAAAAGATTAATTACTCACATACACAAAGTTAGAAAGTAAACTTAAACATTTATTGTTTGCCTTTGACAAAGAGCATACGAGATTAAAATTGAGTTTAAAAGAATTGATCGAGTGGCCATAAGTAATGGATCCGATCAAAAGAAGAATGCAACAAATTAAATGAAGAATAAGAATGGTTGAAGTTTATTACATATATTGCTCAGTTTGTTAGTCTGTTAACTTGGTTATTTGGTTGTTAGTAATCAGTTTGTACTTGACTTATATATATCAGTGAGAATATAATGCAAGACATCTCTTAATTCCTCATTGACACGTGTTATGGTATCAGAGCACAAGTCCTCGTGCGTGTCAAGTTTGACGGTGAAATTCTTCCTTTTTTTTTTTCGTTTTCTTTCGACCGCAAGATCGTCTGCCTCTTCTTCTTCCTTCTGCCTTCTGGTTTATGGCTGCTTCAGTTCCAGAAGGTCTCCCTACCATGGATCCTTCTGGGTATGAAAGTCAATTGAGTCCCTATATTCTTCACCCATCAATAACACCGACGGCTGTCTTGGTAACACAACCGCTTCTTGGTGCCGGAAACTATATCTCTTGGAGCAAGGCTATGACATTGGCTTTATCTGGCAAAAACAAGTTAGGGTTTATAAACGGTATGATCGCGCGTCCTGAAGGAACCTTACTTTCAGTCTGGCAATGCAACAACGATATTATAGCATCATGGATACTCAATTCCATATCTAAAGAAATCGCAGCAAGCATCGTATACACCGGTTGTGTCAAAGATCTTTGGGATGAATTGAAGGAACGCTATCGTCAAATTAACGGCCCCAGAATCTATCAACTCCGTAAGAACCTGGTGACGACAAATCAAGGTACATCATCAGTCGAAGCCTACTACGCACGAATTTCTGCTATTTGGCAAGAATTGGTTGAGTATCGACCTCTTGATAAATGCTCGGGAGAAGGTTTGAAGACCTTAATTGAGTTTCTTGATTCGGAGTTTGTAATGACCTTTCTAATGGGTCTGAACGATTCCTTTGCTGCAATTAGAGCACAAATTTTGTTGATTAACCCTTTACCGCCCATCAACAAGGTCTTTTCCCTTGTTATTCAGGAAGAACACCAAAGATCACTAGGCTCTGTGAGTACTCCGATAGAATCCGTGAATTTGCTGGCTTCCTCAGACACAACTAAAAGAAATGGAGATCGATCGAAAAAGAAAGACGGACAGAGGCCCATTTGCAGTCATTGCGGAATCCGTGGTCATACAGTTGATCGTTGTTACAAACTCCACGGATACCCTCCTGGCTATCGACCTAATCAAAATAAGGCTCAGGCGCATTCTACAACCACTGCACAGTCGAATGGTGATGTTGGACAAAATCAAACTGATTTTTTTGCCAGCCTAAGCCATTCACAGTATTCTCAACTTATGGATCTGCTCCAGTCTCACTTAAATGTATCCAAGGTTGTCGATCAACCACCTACAGAGGTCCACCATGTTGCAGGTATTTGTTCTTCTAACAAAATCTCTGTTAATACAAGTCCTGCGTGTCATACATGGGTCGTTGATTCCGGTGCCTCAAGTCACATATGCTATGAAAGATCTCAATTTTCGAACTTGCGTCCTGTATCTCATATGACAGTGGTCTTGCCTACAAAGTCTAGCATTCCAGTGAATTACATGGGAGACATATGTCTACAGGGTGATGTTCGATTGGTGAATGTTTTATTCGTTCCCTCATTTTCATATAATCTTACGTCAAATCAGTATACTTTTAAAGGACAACCGTTATTCTGTTAAATTTACTGACGATAAATGCTTCATTCAGGACAAGTCACGGTTGAGGATGATTGGGAAGGTTGACCTTCATACAGGTCTCTACTTGATTCATTCAAATTACAGGCCTGTTTCTTCCTTAGTATGCAATGTATCATTCGAAACATGGCACAAAAGGATGGGTCACCCCTCTGGTATGCGACTTCAAGTTTTAAAAGATATTTTACGCTTCCTGCTTCTTCCAAGAATAGTCTGTCATATTTGTCCCTTGCAAAGCAAAAGCGATTGTCTTTTCCTTCTATGAATCATGTAGCTGAAAATGTTTTCGACTTGGTTCATTGTGATATTTGGGGCCCATTTAAAGTCCCTACACATGCTGGACAGTCTTACTTTCTTACCATTGTAGATGATCACTCCAGATACACCTGGATTTTCTTAATGAAGCATAGAAATGATGTTTTACACATTGTTCCACGTTTTTTCAAATTGATTGAGACTCAATTTTCGAAGGTCATAAAATGTTTCCGCTCAGACAATGCACCTGAATTGACATTTACTGAATATTTCGCTTCTACTGGCACTATCCACCAATACTCTTGTGTACACACACCTCAACAGAACTCTGTTGTCGAACGTAAACACCAGCACCTTTTGACTGTTGCTCGAGCACTCATGTTTCAATCTAAAGTACCTAAGATGTTCTGGGGAGAATGCATTCTTGTTGCTGCACATCTTATTAATCGAACACCGATGACTCTCTTAAAAGATAAATCTCCATTCACTGTGTTGTTTAACAAAGATGTGAACTATTCTGTACTACGCACTTTTGGTTGCCTTGCATATGCCTCCACATTGTCTGTAAACAGGTCCAAATTCGACCCTCGAGCCAGACCATGTGTCTTCATGGGATATCCTTCTGGTGTGAAAGGGTACCGATTATATGATATTACGAAGCACTGCTTTTTTATTTCAAGGGATGTTTTCTTTTTTGAAGATCTGTTTCCTTTTCAGACTATTCAAACTGATCAACATCCTACTGATGACTTCTTAGCCGAATTTGTCCTCCCTTCTCCAGTCCAAGCTGTTGCTGGCCTGTCTGATCTTCCCGTCCAAACGGATGATTCTCGGAGTACAATTATATCACCACATTGTTCGAGTGTCCCTGACACACTTACGAACAATCAGGCTCAGCACCCTCCAACCTGCCCAACTCGGCAACCTTCTCCACGAAGGTCTGATCGCCAGCGTCATCCTCCTTCTTATCTAAAGGATTTCCACTGTAATTTACTTGCAGATGTTCGCCATTCACACTCTAAGCCGCATTCTCTCGAGAAGTATGTCTCTTACTCTTCTTTCACTCCAGCATACAGAATTTTACTTTGAATGTAGGCACAGAATATGAACCATCCTTCTTCCATCAAGCTGTGAAGTTCCCTCATTGGCGAGCTGCTATGGATGAAGAACTCCAGGCCATGGAGAGGTTAAACACTTGGACTGTTGTTCCCTTACCACCCGGACACCATACCATTGGCAGTAAATGGGTCTACCGTGTCAAATATAAGTCTGATGGAACAGTGGACAGATACAAGGCTCGATTGGTGGCACGCGGTTTTAATCAGCAAGAAGGAATTGATTACCTTGAGACCTTTTCACCAGTTGCCAAACTAGTAACGGTAAAAGTGTTTCTCACCTTAGCCATCTCTTTTCATTGGGAATTAGCTCAAATGGATGTTAATAATGCCTTTTTAAATGGAGACTTATTTGAAGAAGTTTACATGTCCTTACCATTGGGTTATAAGGTCTCCAATCAGGGGGAGCAACTTGCTTGCAGATTAAATAAATCCATTTATGGCCTAAAGCAGGCTTCACGTCAATGGTTCACAAAATTCTCTACCATTTTACTCCAGAATGGGTTCACTCAGTCAAAATCAGATTACTCTCTGTTTACCTGCGGACATGGTGATCAATTTATCGCTTTACTTGTTTACGTTGATGACATCTTAGTGACTGGGCCATCTACTACTAATATCTCTCGTGTAAAGTCCATGTTAAAATCTTACTTTCTTCTCAAGGATCTAGGTCCAGCCAAGTACTTTCTTGGTCTCGAATTAGCAAGGTCAAAACAGTGTTTTTACTTGTCCCAGCGCAAATATTGCCTACAAATTTCTTTAGAAGATCTCTGGTCTCCTTGACGCTAAGCCTACACAATGTCCCATGGACCCAAATGTGCGGCTATCAAAGTCTGATGGTGAAGCCTTGTCCCTTGACGATGCTACTCTCTATCGAAGGCTAGTCGGTCGCCTCCTATATCTGCAGATCTCGAGACCGGACATTTGCTTTACAGTCCATAGACTCAGTCAATTCCTTCAGCAACCAACTTCCACACATCTACACGCAGCGTGTTTCCACCTTTTAAAGTATTTGAAACGTGTTCGGGCCAAGGTATATATCTCAAAGCCGTTTCTCATTTTCAAATTAAAGCCTTTGTGGATGCCGATTGGGCGCTTGTGTAGACACACTCGTCGCTCTCATCACGGGTTACGTGTCTTCATGGGAGAAACCTTAATATCATGGAAAACAAAGAAGCAAGCTACTGTCTCTCGCTCGCTCTCGCCGAAATCAATACGAGAGGGTTAGCCACGATTACTAGTGAACTCTTGTGGATTCAACAACTACTCTCTCGACTTTAAAGTCGCCGCCCACAACTCGCTATTGTATCTGTGATAATCAAGCTGCTATCGCCATCGCCACCAATCCAACATTTCATGAAAGGACAAAGCACATTGAAATTGACTGCCATTTCGTTCGCGACAAGATAAATGATGGATCCTTGAAACTACTTCCTATCCGCTCAAATTTACAACTAGCTGATATGTTCACTAAAGCTTTACCCTACTCTACTCTCTCCTCTTTTTTATCCAAGTTAGGAGTTGCCAATCTGCACTCTCCAACTTGAGGGGGAGTATTACATATATTGCTCAGTTTGTTAGTCTGTTAACTTGGTTATTTGGTTGTTAGTAATCAGTTTGTACTTGACTTATATATATCAGTGAGAATATAATGCAAAACATCTCTTAATTCCTCATTGACACGTGTTAAAGTTGATCGCCTATTGTATTCTCTTTATTGATAGGGTTACAATAAGAGCGTGTTTGTAAGTGATTTGAAATGGTTAAAAATCACACCCGAACATGTCCTTAGTTATGAAAAAGGTACCCCCAACTACCGAATCGGAATCTTTTATCTCAATTGGAATCACAAAGGTGATTATTAATAGCTGAAGCACTAGAGAGACCTTGTAGCATCAGCCAAGAAAAAAAGCACTAGAGACTAGAGAGGATGAATATTCTAGGCTAAATTTGATGGGCACAGAGTTTGGGCCTTAGATTAAAATGAGCTGAGCCCACATTGGAATGATTTCTTTAATACAGTCCAATCACGGCCCATTATACTTCAAGCCCGTCTAACACAGAAGCCCAAAGCATAAGCCATCGCTACGGTTTTGAATTTCACTACTTCGCAACTAATTGAAATTGATTTCCCGGTTCTCCGGCCATCGTCTTCCTCCTCCGGCCATTCGACACTGATCTCTTTCACAACAGAGCTACCATCCACAACATCCTCCGATCCGGAGCACGGCGGAGATGGGCCCACCAAAAACCCTCCGCACAATCTCACAGGAAGCCTTCGACGAGGTGGTAAGAGAGAATGTGGAGGACCTGGGGATGGATCCGACTGAGGCTCTCCAGGATGCAATCGAAACCTTAACTCTTCAAGGCGTTGATCTCTCAGGTGATTTCCTGGAGCTCTATCCGTAATCATTCTTTGCATTTTCTGATTGCTGTTCTTTCTGCATGCAGGCATTGTGAGGTGCGTTCCTGGAGAGGGTAGCGCGAGAGATAACCCTTTGGTACAGAGCTTGGAGAGACTGAAACAATTGGACGGTGATTCGAAGGATAGAATCAGTGATGAGGATGTTGACGAGATGGTGGTATTGTTCGATAGGATATCGGAGCTGTGTGGATCGATTGAAGAATCCGGAAATGCGTCGATTGCATTAAGAAATGGGGGATTGGAATTGCTCTGTTCTCTTTGTTCCAAGATTCCGAGTGATTGCGAGCGTGCTCTTGCTTCCGCTTTGAAGGCAATGATGCTATTGCTTCAAGGTACTGCGCATATTTGATTATAGAATTATGGAGTTTGGAAAGTATACAGACGGAAAACAAGCAATTGGGTGATAATCTAAATTGATTTTCTTGAATGAATTTGGAGTTAGGCTGTAGCTTTACATTTTTTGGTTTCATCCTATAAAGTAGTTTGAAATGTTCATATTTAAATGCCTGCAATGTTGATATGCTTGCAGATTTGCACAGTACTGAAATATTTCGTAATAGCAATGGACCCAAAATCGTCATGGATATTCTAAATAATGGCAAGCAAAACGTAGACATCTTACAGGGTGGCTTTGCTGTCGTTGCTGCAGCTGCGACTGCTAATGAGGTTCTTAAAGAATCATTCATGGAGATGAATATTGATGAGCTCATTTTGCAGACTCTGAGTATGCACAGAGGTGACTGTATTAGTAGCTTATACTATGCTATTCGGATTCTGCTGACACCTGATGATAATCGTGTAGTTGCTTCTCAAGTACGTGGTCTTGTTCTTTTTCATTACCACCTACGTTATGGGTGATGATTTGTCTCAATATGCCTCTCAACCTTCAAAGAAAGAAAGTTCTTAAAACAAGTAATTCATCCTTTTACTGATGTCATCTTACGTTTTGGGTGTCTTATTTATTAAACTTCAGGTTTATGGTTATGCCCGAAGATTTGCCACAATTGGAATTGCTAATGCCCTTGTGGACTCGCTACATGGAGGACTTAACTCAGCTGGTCTAGTTTCAGCGAGCATTGCTTTAAAGGCTGTTGCTGTTAATGTAAGTTTTAAAATTTGGTTGGAAAATAAAAAGGGCGTGCCTTATAAGTTATACACACACACACACATATATATTTATTTATTTATTTATTGAAATAAGAAATATCTCTCTTCACAATGCTTACAAGAACGAGTTTTTAAGATCATTAGACCTCTTCTATTGAATTCTCAATAAGAACGATGATTAATTTTATTAGACATCTATTAATTTTTTTTTGTTTTCAAAGTCCTATTGGTGATTGGTGTATGATAAAATCTGGCATGATTTGAGCAGCCATAGTGAGTACCGAGTCTTCTTGGATCACCACTATATTATGATACTAACTGATGTAAAATATGTAACTTTTTCTTTCTTTCACTAAAATCATAATTATCAGAAGCTTCTTATGTGAAGCTAATGTACTTAAATGTCTCTAACGTAAATGGCGTAATGTCTTTCTTGCTTGATCTGTGTTGCATAATGTGGTTGGTGGACTATCTTCTTCGTTTGGAGCAACTTATTTCCACTCTCCGTAGTTCTTTTATGTCAAATTGGGTGGTATCACAGTACTCACTCGTAACGTTTTCACCCACTCGACGGATAATATAGTTTCTTCCTCCTTTGCACATCTCAACTCTCCAGATATATTATCACTGACCAGAAAGGTGATATATTAGTTTTTCTGATAGGGTTCTGTTTTTTCACTGTTCAATTGCTATGCCGAAATGCAGGATGAAATTTGTAAATCCATAGCTGAAAATGGTGGTATTGATGCAGTTCTGAGATGCATTGACGACAGTGGTGATCAAGGCAATAAAATGGTAGCTAAAGTTTGCTGTTCTTTGTTATCAAAGGTATGAAGTTAGAATCGTATGTTGTGGAGTTGTTAGTTTCCAATTCATTGAATCCACTGATGATGTTGAATTATTTAGTGTGAAGTCCATCCCCTCTCAGATTCACCCCTGCATTTATATATCTCTTGAGTTTATTGTGAGCAGATTCAACATTTGAACTGATCTTTTATGCTCTGCTATTAAAAGGCCACTCTCTAAAGATAATTAAACAATTAAAGGAGTAATTGTGATCCTGGAAAAGTCCATCCCCTTTGTTGAATCTATCTCTGGGTTGCGTATCAATAGGGGCAAATGTCAGCTTGTGGGAGTGAATTGTGATCCTGGAAAGCTAAGAAGATGGGCAGACTTGGTTGGTTGTGAGGTGGGTTCCTTGTCGTTGTCCTATTTGGGTCTCCCTCTTGGGCATAGCCCGAGGTCTGGTTCGTTTTGGGACCCTGTAGTGGGAAAGATCCAAAAAAGGTTAGCCTCATGGAAAAGATGCTTCTTTTCAAAAGGAGGTCGACTTACCCTTAGTTGACCAAATGGTTGTGGCGTTACCACCATGAAACTTCCACTCTCTGGCGTAGGGTCATTGTGAGCAAGTACGGGGAGTCCCCCTTTGAGTGGGCTGGTAGTGGTCGGGGAGGCTCCTTTGGATGTCCTTGGACTGGTATTGTGGAGGGTTTTCCTTCGTTCTCTGAGCTGGTTCATTTTCAGGTGGGTAATGGGGAGAACACCTTATTTTGGAAGATAGGTGGTTGAGGGATGAACATCTGTGTTCGGTTTTTTCGCGTCTTTATCATTTGTCCACTTCCAAACATAAGAGGGTGGTTGATGTTCTATTTCATTCGGGTCTTCTTGTGTCCCCCTCTTTCGGTTTTCAGCGTGCCTTATCTGATAGAGAGACGACAAATGTCATGTACCTCCTTTCTCTTTTGGAAGATCTTAGGTGTTGTCCGGATAGGAAGGATGCTCGCTATTGGCGTCCTGATCCGATAGTTGGGTTTTTCGTGTCGGTCATTTTTCCTGTCTGTGGTTAATCCTACTCCTCCTGCTCCCTAGGGGGTGTCAGTCTTTTCTTTAGTTTGGAAGGTCAGAATCCCAAAGAAGGTAAGATTTTTTACTTGGCAGGTCCTTCACAGAAGAGTTAATACTCTGGATAGAGTTTCGAGGAGATGACCTTCCTTGGTTGGGCCCTGGTGTCGTATTCTTTGTAAGAAGGCGGCTGAGGACATTGACCATTTGTTTTGGAGGTGTGAGGTGGCTCAAGACGTGTGGACGCTCTTTTTCGGAGAGTTTAGGATCCCCTTTTCTGGGGGGTGAGGTAGGGGTGTACATAAGCCGGGTTGGGTTGGGTTATGTTAGTTTTTTGGACCAACCCAAATTTTCGGATTGGTCATTCTTCCAACCCAAATAACCCTATTCATAAGGGTAACCCAACCCAACCCAACATTTTCGGGTTTGGTCATCGGGTTAGCTTTTTTTTTCTTTTTTTTTTTTAAATTTAAAATATAAAAAATCCAAAATTAATATAAATATAAAAATTCAAGAATTAAAGAACTCCAAATTTCTTTATACTAAATAACAACTATAAAACTTAAATATTCTATTACAAATTTACAATTATATCAAGAAATTTCGAAATTAATTGCCATCATTTAAAACAAAGACTCTTTGTTTCTCAAAGATTGAATTAAAATTAGCCACTTAGTTTCAATTTATATTATGAAAAATTACACCCTAATGACTTAAAAAACGTATTTTAAGAGTTATTAAATAATAAATAATTGTAAATTAATAATAAGTTCGGGTTGGTCGGGTCAACCCAAATTAATTTTAGGTGAACCCACGAACCAACCCAACCCGTACATTTTAATTTATTTGAACCCAACCCAACCCAAATAAATTCATAACCCAACCCAACCCAACTGGGTTGGTCGGGTTGTTCGGGTTATCGGGTTTTTTGAACACCCCTAGGGTGAGGTTTCTAGGGGGTGAGGTTTGTAGAGAGGTTTTTGTTGGTTTATATTAGTTGTAAATATCTTAATTCGGTGTAATCATTAATGATTTTATTCCATTCTTATTCTTATTCTTCTTTCCTTTCTTGTATTTAGCCTTTCTCCTATATAAAAAGGCTATGTATCTCACAATTGGATTATTGGAATACAATATTTTTTATTCCATTCAAATTTAGATGGTATCAGAGCCCATTAAACCCAAATGGGTATTCGGTCCAAAAAAATTAAAATTGGGATCCGATCCAAGAATGGTGAACCCAAAGAGGCACCATCTTGAGGATCCCATATTGGAAAGGTGGAGAGAAACCTCACAATATATGAGATATATGAGCTACTCCTCTCATTGCCAATTGGTTTTGAGATGTAACTCCATATAATCTAATATGATATCAGAGCAAGTGGTCCAAGAGGTCTTGTGTTCAAGCTCCCGCAGTCGAGCTTCTCCCATTTAATATTGATTCCACTTGTTAGGCTTTTCATCAAATTCCCATTGATATAATTAAATTTACCCCAAACTATCAGCTTAAGCTTTTGGTTTGATGGGTAATTTAAGAGTTTTGTTGGAGTTCCTTTTGCCCCCAGGTTCAGGGGAGAGGGGCATTTTTGTGGAGGGTTGGTGTTTGTGCCATTCTTTGGGGGGTTTTGGGGGAGGCGGAGAAATAATAGAATCTTTCGAGGGATCGAGCGATCCTCTTTTGATATATGGACCCTCATTAGATTCTATGTTTCTCTTTGGGCCTCGGTGGCTAAACCTTTTTGTAATTATCCTTTAGACCTTATTTTGCTTGGGTGGAGCGCTTTGCTATAAGCTCCCTTGTTCTTTTGTGGGTTTGTTTTTTGTACGCCCGTGTATTCTTTCATTTTTTCTTAATGAAAGCTCGATTTCTCATTTAAAAATAAATAAATAAATAAATAAATGAAGGGGTAGATGTAAGGATATCCCTTACTTTCTGGAATTCAATTATCAAAAGAACAGTGCTCAACCAATTCGAGAGGGTTGAGTCTCTCCTACAAGCTTACTCTCTAAGCTAGAACTTCAGGAATTCCACAAAACCCCTACCTCCCCCGGGGCAAAGTAATACCCTCACAAGTCTCTCTCTCTCACCAAAATGGGTCCCCTTCTTTACTCACTCTGTCACCAAGTATGAACACAATCCCACTAACTCACTAACGAATAACTAACTTACATCCTTTTCCCATTGTGCCCTCCTTTGATAAACTTTTACTATCGGGGGCCTCACATTCTGCTGGCTTCCCAAAGAACCTTGTCCTCAAGGTTGAAATCGAGAATCATTGCTTGAAGTCTTCAACTTGTTCCCGTGTAGCTTCATGTTCGGGGAGACCTTCCCGGCATATCAAGGCTTCATCATGACTGTCTGCTCATTGCCTTATGCACAGCAGCAAATACTTCCTTCGGTTCAACCTTCCATTCAAATTCTTACGATAGTTGTTGGGTCCTCCTAGGCTAGTTTGGTTTTCCCTAACGCCTTCTTCAACTGAGAGACATGGAAGACGGGGTGGATGGTGGACTCCAGCTGTAAGTCCAGTTTGTAAGCCACATTTCCCACTTCTCTCAATGATACAAGATGCGGCCCCAGTACTTAGCCGCTAGCTTCTCATTTCTTTTCTTAGCTAGAGTGATTTGGCGGTATGGTCTCACCTTGAGAAACACCCAATCCCCAACTTCAAAATGGACTTCCTTTCGTTTTCTATCTGCATACTTCTTCATTCTGTCTTGAGCGACCTTCAAGTGAGCCTTCAGTCTATCAATTATGACATCTCGTTCAATCAATTGCCCTTCCAAGGAATCGATGTTTGTTCTGCTTCCTCCATATGAGATCAAAGGAGGGGGTAGTCGTCCATACACTGCTTGGAACGGGGTCATCCCAATGGAGATGTGAAATGTAGTGTTATACCAAAATTCAGCCCAGCAAAGCCACCTCTTCCACTGTTTTGGCTTCTCATTGCAAAAACACCTGAGGTAAGTCTCTATACATTTGTTCACCACTTCTGTCTGGCCATCCGTCTGAGGGTGGTAGGCGGAGCTTCTAAGCAATTTAGTGCCATTTACCCGAAAGAGTTCTATCCAAAAATTGCTTAGAAATATTTTGTCTCTGTCAGACACAATGGATTTTGGGAAACCATGGAGCTTCACGATTTCAGACACAAAAGTTGCAGCTACGGTCTTTGCGGTGAAGGGGTGTTTCAGCGGCAACAAATGAGTCATCTTGCTCGATCACAACAACAACCACCATGATTACATTAAAACCTTGGACATTGGTAGACCCTCGATGAAATCCATGGTCACATCTTCCCAAATACGTTGAGGATCTCCGTAGGATCGAGTAGGCCATGTAGGAGAAGCTAGCTAGGTGTTTGTTCCTTTGGCAAACCCCACATTCCTCCACATATGTCTTCACATCGCCTTTCATTCCTTCCCAATATAACTCTCTCCCGTAGTCTCTTATATGTCCGCAAGAAACCTGAATGACCCCCCACCACTGAGTCGTGATATGTTTGCATAATCGAAGGAATCAATTTAGATGTCTTGGACAGCACTAAGCGACCTTTATACAGAAGAGTCCCCTGGCTCATAGAATACTTTGATACTTCTTCTCTGCCCTCAGTCAGTTTGCACATAATTTCTTGTAATTTAGGGTCCTCTGCAACCTCTCCTTTTACCACCTCGACATCCAAGATCATGGGGACCTGTCGATTGAGGTGGACTTGATAAGCGATCGTGACAAGGCATCAGCAGCTTTGTTTTCCATACCAGGTCGATACTGAACCTCGAAGTCGTAGCCCATGAGCTTTGCAATCCACCTTTGGAACTGTGGTTGGATGACTCGTTGCTCTAATAAGAATTTCAAGGCTCTCTGGTCAGTCTGCACCTTGAATTTTTGTCCCAGCAAGTAGGGTCTCCAACGTTGAATAGCAAAAACAATGGCCATAAGTTCCCTCTCGTAAATGGATTTCAGTTGAGCCCGTGGAGATAAAGTGTGGCTATAGAAAGCAATTGGTCTATTGCTCTGCGACAGCACGGCTCCTAACCCCTTGCCCGAAGCATCTGTTTCTACTACAAACGGTTGGCTGAAATCAGGAAGAGCCAGGACTGGTAATGTGACCATTGCCTTTTTCAGCCTTCTGAAAGCTTCGGTGGCTTCCTCACTCCACACAAACCCTCCCTTCTTCAGCAGTTGCGTTAGAGGGGCTGCAATGCTCCCATAGTTTTGCACAAACCTTCTGTAGTATCCCGTGAGTCCCAAAAAACTACGCAATTCACTGATGTTTTTAGGTTCTGGCCAAGATCACATGGCCTCACTTTCTCACCGCTCTGCTTCCACCCCTTCTTTTCAAATCCAAAGGGCGGATATTCAATTCTTGCCTTTGCAAAGTGACACTTCTTTTTGTTGGCAAACAGCTCATGTTCCCTCATAACATCAAAGACAACCGTTAGATGTTCAATGTGTTGTTCCATAGAAGGGCTATACACTAAAATGTCATCAAAGAAGACAAGTATAAACTTACGCAGGTAAGGTCTGAAGATGTTGTTCATCAAGGACTGAAATGTCGATGGTGCATTGGTTAGTCCGAAGGGCATGACAACGAATTCATAGTGTCCCTCATGCGTTCTAAAGGCTGTTTTCTCTATGTCTTGCTCCTCCATTCTAATCTGGTGGTATCCAGATTTCAAGTCCAGCTTGGAGTATATCACTGACCCATGTAATTCATCAAGAAGCTCTTCCACCACTGGTATAGGAAACTTATCAGGGATGGTGGCTGCATTTAGGGCCCTGTAGTCTACACAAAAGCGCCATCCCCCATCCTTCTTTTTAACTAATATCACAGGGCTAGAGTAAGGGCTTTTACTAGGTTTAATCACTTGGTTCCTCAACATTTCTCCTACCATTCTTTCAATTTCGGTCTTCTGGGCTTGAGCGTATCTATAGGGCCTTACATTAATAGGATTTGTCCCTTCTTTCAAGTGTATGTGATGTTCAATCTCTCTTCTGGGTGGTAAACCTTTCGGGTCTTGGAATATTTGCTTGGTGAGTCTGCAGATGTGGCATGGCGCAATTTCGAGAGGCACATCTTCTTCTCGATCTCCACTCCTTGTTTCCCTTCTTTCTTCTACGACTTCTGGGCCTTATATTCCACCAAGTATCCTTGGTCTCCTCCTCCCACATTTTTCTCATCTTCTTCAAAGATACTTTAGTCTTAATGAGGCTAGGATCTCCTTTCAAGGTTATCATTCTACCTCCCATCTCTACTTTTATGGTCTGAGTTGGCGAGTGAATATGAGTTTCTACCAAGGAGTTCAACCAAGTCATCCCCAAGACCACATCTACTCCTCCTAGTTCAAGGGGTAAGAAGTTCTCTACAATCGTTAATTCCCCCAAAATCAGCACTACATTTTTACAGATTCCCTTGCCTTTAATGGCCATATTTCCCCACTAGTATGATCCCATAATTGGTGTCTCGAAATGGTCACCAATGCAATGCCCGCACTATTTGATTAGATATAAAATTGTGAGTTGCCCCCACAGTCAAATAAGGACTATTACCTCTTTTTGTTCTATTTTTCCTCTCATTTTGATGGTTCCTGGAGGAGTCGGTCACATTCTGAGTTCAAGGACAACTCTGCAGCCTCTGTTTCCACTTCTTGGGCCGGTTCATTTTCCTCTGTTTCTTCTATCTCTTCCTCCACAATTTCCATCTCCTCTCCACCTTTTGCACCACCATTGCCCTTAATTCTTTTGCCTTACAACGATGCCCTCTCTGTATATTTCTCATCACACAGAAACACGGTCCCTTGGCTCGCCGATCGATTACGAATTCAATGTCGATAATCTCCGTTTGGGTCCTCTCTCTCTGGTCATTAGCGGGACTCCTGTTAACGTGATTGTTCCGTGGCCATAGTCTCCCGCTTTTTGTTATCTCTTTAGCTCCTCCACTGACGGTTTTGGAGTGAATGAATGACCGTTCTGGTTCTTCCTCTTCGTCCCCCTCCCGGATCATTTTCTTCCCACCTTGCCTCCTCGCATTCCTCTATATGAGCCATTTCCATCATTTCATCCAACCCCTCGGTACTGTGTTCTTAAGACTTGGCGCGGATGATCGGTTTCAATCCATTCATAAAAGTATTCTCTAATACTTCCTTATCCACCTTCCGGTAATGGGGCCATTAGTCGCTCAAACTCTTGACAAAAGGTCATCACGGTGGTCTCTTGTTTGGCTGCTAGTAGTCGCGACCCCGTAACACTTCCAGACTTTCCTTTTCGAAATCGATTCAGGAGTCTGATTTTCAAGTCTTCCCAATTCACGAACGGCTCCCTTTCTTCTTTTGCCCGGAACCAGTTCAATGCTACTCCTTCGAAACTGATCGCCGTCACTATCATCTTTTCAACATCCGTCAGTCTGTGTATTTGGAAGTATCGATCCATACTGAACAACCCACGAAATCCGGTTCGCTCCCATCAAACACAGGCATCTCCACTTTCTTGAATTTGTTTCTCTCTCCTCCTCCTTCGGACGTCGGTATCGTTCCTCCTCCCCCAGTCCCCTCATTATTCTCCTCGGTCTCTTTTGCTCCCGTCGACAACCAGGATTCTTTCGCAACTACCTGTCGTGGTTCCGAACTCTCCCCTTCAGTCCGGGTGGAGTGACTTTTCACTACAGCCAACTCGTTAACCAACTTTAACATGGTTTTCGAAATCGAAGCTAGGCTTTCCTCCATCGCCGGCAATTTCTCTAGCTTCTCTTGGATGCGTTCAACTTCAACCTTCAACTCTTCTCTTTCCTGCTCTGCCAGCTCCAATCGTTCTTCTAACCTCCGTTGCGCCATCCTTCGAAAATCGATCGCCCAAGAAAGTTGCTCTGATACCAATTTGTAAGGATATCCCTTACTTTCTGGAATTCAATTATCAAAAGAACAGTGATCAACCAATTCGAGAGGGTTGAGTCTCTCCTACAAGCTTACTCTCTAAGCTAGAACTTCAGGAATTCCACAAAACCCCTACCTCCCCCCAGGGCAAAGTAATACCCTCACAAGTCTCTCTCTCTCTCTCTCTCACCAAAATGGTCCCCCTCACTACTCTGTCACCAGCGCAACACAATCCCACTAACTCACTAACGAATAACTAACTTACAGTCCTTTTCCCATTGTGCCCCTCCTTTGATAAACTTTTACTATCGGGGGCCTCACAGTAGACCTGTAAACTCTGTCTCTCCCATTTTCTTTCTTTAAAACAGCATTGGAATACTTGCTTTTAGTATGCAGTAGGAAAAATTAGTCTGTTGTTTTAAGATACAAAAGCTGATATATCAAAGAGATGTAACTGGAGCAAGGAAAGGTAGTCCTGTTGTTTAGTTTCTTAAGGCAGATGTAAATGAGTTCGTTTTATATAATTCATAGCTGCGTTTTTGTGGTGAGCAACGGTTTTAAGCCGCTAGCTTCTTTTTCTGGCATTGTCAATCTTTTTCTGAGATGTACAAAGCATGCAGGTTTATCATTTGCATTTTTCACCTTCTGTTTTCGAAATAACTTTCTGTGTTGGTTTTCATCTCATTGCTTTTATTGAATTAGTTGGCAGGAAGTGACGCTAACAAGAGTGCTATTATTGAAAAGAAAGGACTGGATAAACTAATCAAGCTTTCATCCAGATTTAGTGATGATCCATTTGTTCTGCAGGAGGTAAGCAAGCAAACCTTATCAGCAATGGTGAAAGTGATTCTTTTTAATTATTCTATTTTAGATGTAGTCTCCATGACATTGCAATAACATCACACCCCAATCTATTTATGTTGCTTGGTATAACATCCCGTGAAGATTTTAATTTCTTTTTTCAATCATCCTATTAGCTTGATAGTGGAAGCAGTCATCAAAGATAGATATATGGCCATCAGCATGTATATGTTGATGTTATGATTTAGGGATATTTCTGTAGAATTAATATCATAGAAAGTTCGGATTTTTTTAAAAAAATTCAAAATAAATTTATTACTTAAATGCTCATCTCTATCTTTTTAATTTAACCTCTAATGTAGACCATACAAGTATAGTTTTTAAAGCTGACCCTGATCAAGGCATATATTCTTGATCACAAAGTAAGAGGTTCAAATCCTTACCTCTACACGTTGATCACACACACAAAAAAAAGGTAAAATGATTTCAAATTAATAATTTTATTTTTATTTTATGAAAATTTTGATACTTGTCAATGGAACACTAAGATTGTGAATATTGTCAGTCAATAGAATGTTGTGAATATCATATGTATTTCTTAGGTTCTCACCTTCATTTGGTTAATAAGGACTTATTTCTTCCTAATGCAAATTATGATCTACAGTATTTTTGGGATTTATTTTTCCTGCCATTCTATTGATTTATAACATATGACATAATTCTGTTATGGCCTCCACAATCTGATATTAGTTCCAGTCTCAAATTCTTCGTAATTTTTGGTACAGGTAATGTCGATTATATCAGTGCTTACTTTGAGATCTCCAGAAAATGCAACACGTGCCATTGAAGCTGGAGCTGGAGATCTTGCTATTCAAGCTATGCAGAAGTTCCCTTCAGCTCAACAAATGCAAAGGAACTCCTGCCACATGATACGAAATCTTGTAGTCAGGAACCCAGAAAACAGGTGCGCTCTCAAACTATTCTCCATTGATGTTAGTTAGCATTACATGTCTCAAAAGTATTCTATATTGATGATGTCAACATTGTACATCCTGTATTATATAGAGCTCTTCTGCTCAAAAGCGGAATCGAGAAATACATTCGAAAAGCGAAGCAAAACCATGAAAGCTGCAAGGATGCCGCAAGTGATGCATTGAGGGACTTGGGGCTTGACAATTATCTGTAGCCCTTGAAAGCTTGATGGATTGCCTTACACTTGTTTTTAAGTTCACAATCTTTTGTGCAACTTTGCATTCTTCCTATTTGGGTTCTCTTGCTTCACTTGTAGTGTGGGTTAGGATGGGGAGGGGGAGATATCTCAATCTCAACACCCAAATTTACCAAAGAGAAGAAAGTGAAAAACTTTGGCTAAACTTCTAGCCCACATGGCCAATATTCATTGGTTGAAATTAGGCTAGATGATGAGTGTTTTTTTTTCCCTTGAAACTTCATAAGCATTTCAGGGGCCAAGCCACATCTTTTGTGCCATAGAAGATGCCGCAGGATAAAATTATAGGTCTGATTTCAATGGAAGCTGAAAGATTATTGAACGTGACTGCTACTCTCTAAATCGTTGGATATATGATGAAACTATAGCTTTTAGTTTGTTTTCTACATCCAATGGTTTAAAATCGTCTGCCACATTTGTATTAGATTCCTTCGATAATTTCTCCATGGGTAATGTTGATGGTAGAAATCTAGTAGTTAGAACTTACAAGAAGAAGCCAACATGATGTAACAAATACTTGCCAGTTTGTCCTGTTTTTGAGATGTTAATATGAGCGAGTGTGAAGAAAGTTGTGTAGACTTTTAATACTGTTGTTTTTACAGATGTTTCTGAGAAGTATGGGTAAAAGTTAAAAACAGAAATTTTTATCAGCAATTGTTAAATTAAATGTATAGAAAGAAAGGAAAAGACATGAACATAACAGGTGAAGAGGAGGGGGAGGGGGGTCACCGTTGGGTCTTGGTCTTGTCCTTGTCATTCTTGCGGGATCCAAAGCAAGCCAACCCGACAAGAACTAGAAGCAACGTTGAATTGAATTTGCTATTAAATACGTTGTTTGATTGATGTCACATTTGGGGCTTATTTTAAATTTCCGTTTCAAAATATAGATTAAAATACCATTTTTAGTTGATTTCATTTTCGACTTTCATATTACTTTCAAATGTTCAATTTTAGTAATGTATTTTCAATAAAGCTTAAAA
Organism: Trichosanthes cucumerina; assembly: GCA_036507285.1. Classification (NCBI taxonomy): domain Eukaryota; kingdom Viridiplantae; phylum Streptophyta; class Magnoliopsida; order Cucurbitales; family Cucurbitaceae; genus Trichosanthes; species Trichosanthes cucumerina. The sequence continues at coordinate 10,066,666 of CM071836.1, read as the reverse complement.
TTTGACCATTCCAATCAGTAGTTGAAGTCAACTTTGATTGAAATTTGTTAAGTAATATAATAATATTTTTCATGCAATAAATAGCACAATTTAAATATATTTTTAAAATTTATAAGATGAAGACTAATAGGGACTGATTGTTTTTTTAGAAAAATTAACAATAAACTAACACTTTCAATGATTAAAAGTAGACATTTGAACATATAGAGACTAAGGTGTAGTATTTTAATCTAAAGTAAATATTTTATTAATTATTTTTTAAAAACAATTAAATTATGCAAAATGACATGATTTGGGTTGCTGGTTTAGATTTTTTTGAAGTTTTAATTTTACCTACAACTTCTTAATATATCGCAAGAGTAATCCTTTGATTGGCCATTTTTAACCGCAATTAAAACTAACCTCCCACCGAATGATATTTTGTGGATGGAAATATTAGGGTCTAAATTTCGATAAAATGTCGATGTTAATGGATATTTCTAAAAAAAATTTAAAAAATATATTTAAATTAAAAAATAAATCTTCTAAGTTAAAACACTTATTATAATATTATATTCACATTATATTACATTTGTTACTATTTTCTTTAATATTTCATCAATTTTGTAAGATATAACGAAAATGTCGACCTACCCATGAATATGTAAAAATATCAATAGAAGTGTCAGACATGTCAACAAAAAACCATGTGACCAACTGATGCTACTATCTATATACTTAAAATCAATTCACCATTTTATTTTTTAATAGAGAATTTAAAAAAAAAATTGTCTTGTGAAACTAAATAAGTAAAAAAACAATTATTAAGTTTTATTTAATAATTTTTGGAAAATGAAGTTTATTCATAACCAATTTATTCTGTAATCTTTTTTTTTAAAAAAAAAAATTATATCAAATTTAAAGCAAAAAATTGCAGTTTCCAGAAACATATTAAATTTTGATTAAGATATTTAAAATAATAACAGAAGCAACAAAACAATTTAGGTAGTAAATGAACTTAATTTCTGAAAACAGAAAATAAAGTTAAAATAAAAAACAATAAATAGTTGTACAATATATTTATACTAATTTTTCGTTTTAAAAAGGGATAGCATAGAACTTTTTCTTTCAAAACAACCCTAAAAATTTTCAGACACAAAATGCAGAACCTATATAATCCTAAACTATCAAGGCCACAAAGCTGTCCAGAAAAGGGAAAAAGAAAAAAACCATAACAATTTCATGATTCAAATCAGCCTCAAGTTTTCTTTGTAAAACATCCAGAATGCCATAAAAAATTAAAAAGAGGAAAAAAGTACAACAAATAATGTATATTTAAACCTCATAGGTTTTTTGTCCTTGACAAAATTGTTTGAATGGAGTGTTTCATCCAGCCTTAGTACATTACTTTAACATCTTCCAATTTAAAGCACCAGTGCACTACCGACCCTCGGTCATCAAATATCGATCGATCTCGTGCAGGTGAAACTCGATGTGTATGAAATAGCTCTCTCTACTCCATATACCTTGATTGAACATGGATAAAATAAAAGAGACAAAGACTATCAGCCACAGAACATGACAGAATGAACAAGCAAAAATGTTGCACACAACAATTTGAAGAACCCCACATACCAATCACAGCTACTGGAACATCTTGCTATATGCTTTTCTTTCTTGATTACGTCTGTCAACAATCTGCATCAAATACCATACAAACCCGTCATTCAATACACGTCTCACCTCGACGCAAAGAATTTACTTTCATTACCTTTTTCCTCGCAGCACCGAGCTCTTTCTTTATTCCAGCTGAAACTCGCAAAAGTAGAGAGTCATTAGCAGAATCCAAAAATCAACAGAGGAATAAATATACAACATAAGTTGAATGTTCATCACTGTAAGAACTAGAAAATCATATCTGAAAAATAAAAGTATGAAAAATAAAACAACAGCAACAGCCAGGTAAAAAAACTATTACCATCATTTGGCTCCAAATCCAATGCCTTTTTGAAACTTTCGACAGCAGAATCAATGTCATTAAGAGCCATGTGTGCCTGGATATGAAATGAATTATAATAATCAGTAAGCAAAAAGTATGCAATAGGAGGTAGACTTGGAAATGGTTGCAAGCAGCAAGTAAAAGGAGGCTAACATAAAGTAATACTAAAATACAAAGAATGGGTTATGACGAAGCCATAGAGAGGGAAAAGAATGATTATAGGCTCATTTCTTTAGCATTCTTTATCTGCAAGCCCACCTACGCTTGACTAATCTCATGAGACAACAATTTGATCCTATAACATTTAGTACATTTAGTTGTTAGAATACTTGTAGGATTTTGATATTCTAGACAGGTAAGATTCATTCTCTCAAAGTCCTAAACCACGGTGTCCATTTCTTTAACATAAAGTTGTGTTTATCAACAAAATAATGGAAAAAGGAGAGGAAAATCAAAATAGATCCTTGTTATTCATCCAAATGGGAAGTCATTGAATAAAATTGAAAAGAAAATGTGGAAATTAACATGAAAATTTTAGAAAATTTTTAAAGAGAACGACACAGAATCACATATCCAAGAATCAAGAATGAGAGCTCCATCCAACCCTTTGAGCCATCATCATATTTGCCACAAGAAATACTAACCTGACCTTGGCGAAACAAAGCTTTTACATTGTTGTCTCCATCTCGCATAGCAAAATCAGTGTCCAACAACGCTCCTTTTAGATCCCCTAACTTCAATTTACATGCCTACATCAAAAAAAGAGCAAGTGATTATTAGACTGACAAAAGTTAAGTTTAATCTGATGAAAAAGTCTAAAGGAAGAATAGAATCAATTATAAGTTAAAAGGTGAATAATGACAATGAAAATGAATCAATCACTGCAAGCAAGGACAATCTCTATACAATGGCAGAATAAAGTTGGCACTCAACCAACTAAATAATTCTTCAAACGACATTGTGCACAGTGCACCAGAACATATAATCACAGAGCTGAAACAGAGATGCATCATTGCAATCTGAAATTCATGTCCAATGTACCTAAGGGAGCAAATTCATGCTCGATAGATTTATGGCATTAGATTCCTCAGAGTTTTTACCAATCCTCTCCTTTGTGAACTAGGCTTTTCTTTAGGGTTTCTCCACTACCTTTTAGCATTTGTCTAAATCAATAACTTGCCAATTTCAGGAATGTTCACGTACATTTTATAATTAACAAGACCAGATGTGGCCAATTCTGTGCGATCCAGAATATTCTATTGTAAAAATGTTAAAAGATCCCTACCACAGTTTAAAGTTTTCTGTTCACGGCAAGTTTACTGTTGTTTTAGTATTGTTTTAGGTCCAACACATCCCGTGATGTATTTTAGCAATCTTTATTCATGAAAAAAACTGAAAATGCTCTTTTAACCCACTGTTTTAGTGTTCAATTTGGTGTTGTTGCACATGCAAGCTACGGTCTTCGTCATTCAGTCATAGGCCACTTTTACAAACAAGGGGTAAGTTCAGTCCAGACAAAAATTGTGAAAAGGGGAATGAATTTCAAAGTATTACGTTCACTAAAATTATTTTGGATTGTGAAACATCATTAATATTCTTTACTAATGTTTGGAAGGAGAAGCAAATCTGAATTGATGTAAGGCCTAGAAAAAGGTAAATGAAAAAGGTGGTGGAAGCCACCAAGATGGGGATATAAGTTTCAATTACCCAAATCGACTGTCAAATAAGTATATCAACATACACTAAAAATGCTGAAATTCCACAAATAACTCAACAAAGAAAATGAAATGCATTCACTAGGACACTTACTGAACTGTTTGTGAATATCTGTGATTTGGTCTTTCTAAGATATGAACTCTTCTCTGCAGACTCAAAGGAAAAGACGAGGAGCAATTGGGAGGGAGGGTGTCAGTGCACTCATGCATACTTAAGATATTCATAGTAAAATATCTTCAGTGTATAGTTTTATGATACTACCAATTATGTCAAATAAGATATACCTTCATCGATTCCTTCTTTTTCCCAGCAGATATCAAGGTAGCGTAAAGCCTTCCGATACTTCCTAAGAGCCATCTTGTAGTCTTGCTTCTGTAAGGAGAGGTTATTGGAGTTAAAAGAAATCCGTCACTAAAATTCAATGATATACTAATGGAAAATCTAAATCCAAGGTTCTTTCTCATCAGTACAGAGGACATAATTTCATGAAATTGAATAAACTTTTATTAAAACATTAATGTGAGATGGAATCTGGTGCCAATACCTTGTAATGCTCATTACCAAAAACCTTCACAGAATCTACTGCATTCACCCACCACTCAAGTTCATTAGGACTCTGTTCCAGGTCAGCTGGCCAATCAGGAAATGTGTCCCCATCATTGAAAAAGTTTGAAATCCCGTCATCTGCTCCCTCAGGAATTTCTCCACAATCCACGATAATGACATCAGCAGTAGGGCGGTCATTGTCACCAGTTGTAACATGCTCAATTGAACGAACAACACCCATTCCTTTCACAACCTTCCCAAACACTACATGTTTCCCATCTAAATAAGAAGTGCGAGTAGTAGTGATGAAAAATTGGGACCCATTTGTGTTGGAACCAGAATTAGCCATAGACAACATTCCTTTCCTTTCATGTTTCACCTCAAAATTCTCATCATCAAATTTCACGCCATATATAGACTCTCCCCCAGTACCATCTCCAGCAGAAATATCTCCACCTTGTACCATGAATCCTTTTACGACACGGTGGAAACATGACCCCTGAACAATTCAAATAATTCAAAACAAACACATAAGCATTCACGTATCCTGCTCCGAGTAAGATAGAACAAATTCTAAACAAAGAAGTGAAGCACTTTGCTTATAGAGTGAAAAGTTACAATCATCACCTAAGACCATTTTCATTACTTCATGAAAAATTTCCAAGAAATAATCAAGATGCAAGAACATAAAACAACATTGCGAAGGTCAAATGTCTGTAACGGACATTTTGTGAGAGTACTAATAGGAATTATGCTAGAAAGATTAGTAGGATAGTAGTAATGACACAGTGGTAATTAGTTAGGGGTGCATTGGTTATAAATAGAGAGGTTTAGAGACCTTAGAAGGGGTGGATCATTTTTGTGGGAGTATTCATTGATGGACTTGGGAGAGAGATAATCCTCTCGAAGATATTGTTATAATGTAATTTTTCTTTGATATTGCAATATATCGCTATCTTTGTGTTTTCTGCTTTTGGGTTTCCAACACATTTTTAATCAACACAACACAACTAACTGGAGACCTCGAATAAAATTCTCTGCTTTCATACAAGACAAAAACAAAAGAAAGAAATGAAAGAAGAAACAAGACCCAAATTTTTAAAGACCCTTCCCTTATTATAGGAAAAACTCAATCCAGCTCTTCAAAAACACATCCTAAGAAGAAAAAAAATTGCTAACAACAGCTAAAATATCATCTTCAAGTACAAGAACACCACTGTTTCATTACTGATCAAGGACAGAGACACTATCATTCCACAGACACTCATAAAGGAAAGAAAATCCAACGTCCACTAAAATAAACAACTTATACCAAAAAGGGGAAAACCCATATAACTATTCACATCTAAAACACGCAAATACAAAGAAACCCAGTTCGCATTCAGATAATCATGCACATACAACACAAAACACCATAAAAATACAGAACCAACGACCTTGAAATGAAGGGGAACGCCCGTATGGGGGCCAATGCCCTTCTCGCCAGTGCAAAGAGCCCTGAAATTCTCAGCAGTTTTAGGCACCACATCGTCATAGAGCTCCACCACAATTCTACCCTCGAGATCACCTCCAATACTGATATCCAAGAAGCAACGGGGCCGCCCCATCTCTCTCTCTCTCTCTCTCTCTCTCAATTCTCAACTTGTTTGGCCTTGGCCCAGTATGTAAAACAAGTTTCTAGAGTGTTCCAACACCTTTCAACACACAAAACTGAAAAGAAAACAGATTCGCTCTATCTGGGAGAACGTGGAAATGAAGACAATCGATTAACCCTAAAAGGCCGCCCACTGTTGATTTTGAATTCTCTCTCTTCTCTCTTTTTTCTTTGTGGGTCTGTGGATTGTGTGTCAGTGTGTGTCTCTCTCTAGAAAAAAAATCAAAGGAGTGGGTATTTGAGGGCCAATTGAGAAGGAGATTTCGTTTTCGAAGTGGGGTAATGAAAGGAAACGATGAACCTGTGTGTCTGTGAATTGTTAAGATAGAGAAGAAGATATGGCGATGGCCCTCGTGCGATCGCTGCATTTTCATTGTCGATCCTCCTTGTTCCTTTTTGTCACTATCTGTTGCACTGCACCTAACTCATTCAATCTCTCTCTTCTTTTTTTTCTTCTTTCTATAGTTCCCCAATTTTTAGGTTAAGATTTAAGATAAACAAGGGTTTGTTTGGTAAAGTAACTCAAAAAGTAAATTTGAAAATTAGGGATTCATGAAAACAGATTGTATTTCATATTTTTTTGATATGTGTTTGGTAGCGATTTAGAAATTTAATTTCATTTTAAATAATAGTTTAAAATATGTTACATAATATATTTATAGATCATAAAATTAGTTGTAGTTGGAAAGCTAAATATTAAGTTGAATATAAGACATTATTAATTAATTTATTAACATGTGGTTTTTTAATAAATTTTATATAATTATTATTTTATAATATAATATTTTATATTTTATAATATATTATATTATACATATTTTAATTTAACAAAAGTAAATTAAGTTTATAAACATGAAATATTATATTTATTAAGATTTTATCTTTGTTTAATACAATTCTGTATTTTAAAATTTCAAATTCAGAATCTGGATACGATAAAAACATAAAAATGTTATTTTCAGAATTTCTATTATTTGGATCACGAGAATTAAAATAAGTTTCATAAATCTGTTAAACATGTATTCACTGAATTCAGTGAATCCCAAAACATAAAATAAAACAAAATCTGGATTGCCTACCAAACAAGCCCTAATTTACGGCATATTTGATAGGCAATCCAGATCCTGTTTTATGTTTTCGGATTCACTAAATTTAGTGAATACATGTTTGGCAGACGTGTTTTTTAAAACTGATTTCGGATTTTGTGATCTAAATAGTAGAGATACTGAAAACAACATTTTTATGTTTTTATCGTATCCAAATTCTTAATTTGAAATTTTAAAATGCAGATTTGTATTAAACAAAGATAAAATCTTAATAAATATAGTATTTCATGTTTATAAACTTAATTTACCTTTGTTAAATTAAAATAGATATAATATAATATATTATATGATATAATATATTATATTATAAAATGATAATTATATAAAATTTATTAAAAAAAGCACATGTTCATAAATTAATTAATAATGTCTTATATTCAACCTAATATTTAGCTTTGCAATTACAACTAATTTTATGATCTATAAATATATTATATAACATATTTTAAACTCTTGTTTAAAATGGAATTAAATTTCTAAATCTGCTACCAAACAAATATCTGAAAACATGAAATACAACTCTGTTTTCATTGAATCCGTTGTTTTCAAATTTTTGTTTTCGGATTGCCTACCAAACAGTAAGAATTTTAAAAATATTTCTATCTTATTACAATTCTTGCTTTAAGGTCATGGGTAAAGATTTAAACCTCTAATTTTGTAGTTGAAATTATAATGTCTAAATAAATTGAAATATGTTCAATCGATAATCTTATTGCAATTTTAGATGCTATTTGAGACGTTGAGTAGATCATAATAACCTCAATTATAATAGTATGTGAATTTATATAATTTGTATTTATGATTAGAGTTATCTAATTTGTGTTCAGGATGCATTTCATCAACTATTATAACTTATCCCTAAAACAACTTCAGTGTCTATTATTATTTTTACTTTTTGAATATAGTGTGGGATGGAAATTTCAAGCCTCTAAACTTCGGTTGAGAATATCTATTTTAGCTAATTGAGTTAGGTTTAGATTCACAACTTGCAATCTCTATTGTTATTCGAAACCTATGACCTCTTGGTCATAAGTTATACTTGATGCCAGTTGAGCTACGCTCTTGTTGGCTATTATTTAATGTTAGTTGAGTTATATTTTTGTTGGCATTAATTAAAGTTATAATTAAAAATAAAACAGTCTAAACTTGGAGGACACACAAAAAAAGAAAAAGAATAGGTTTGTGAATGAATGTTCTACCTAATAGATGATTATTTAAAATATGAAAATGACAACAAGAAGAAATATGAGACTTTTGTAGCATTTAATTGATTTTGAAAGCCACCAAAAAAAAATGAAAAAAATGGAATTAATATTACCTTGATCTTAAATTAAAATATTCATATATCACTATGAACATAATTCAATACAAAATTAAGCCGATTCAATCTTGAAGATAACGTTAGAATATTCATTTTCTAGATAGTTCCATAAGATGTAAAAAAATAAAAAATAAATCAATGACAAGATTGAAAGAGATTAAGATGTGAAAATGATATTTAGATTAAACATATAACATCAATTTTTTAAGATAACATAACATCAAATAATTGGATCCATTAAATATGTACAAAAAACCAATATTTTATACACGTATTTTGTTTAATAGGTCAAGTTTTGCTATAGAATTTTAATTTAAGTAGAGACCTATCTTAACCCCCAATTATGGTTAAATTGCTTCATTAAGCTCTTAAAAAAAATCTCTTACGTTTTGTTTGATATCCATTTGATTTTTTGTTTTTGGTTTTTGAAAACTGTACCTATTTTCTTACAATTTCTCTATTATGGCTTTTCATTTTCTCTATAATGATATTCATTTTTCTTAAGGAAACATTTGAGTTCTTACCTAAATTCCAAAAACAAAACACAATTTCAAAACTTGATTTGGCTTTTAAAAACATAGGTAAAAAGTAGATAAGAAAACATAACATCAGTATAAGGGAGGCATCAACCAGGACAATAATTTACAAGATAAGAATTGATTCCAAGAGTGGTAGAGCAGACAGGACACCCTCTCTTTTGCCATCTTTATCTCTTTGGAATCTTTTCTTTTGAAAAGCAAATAATACAAAAGGTTGGTGGGACAGGGACCCCACTTTACCTTTTAAAAAGTAAAAGAAAGAGAAAAGAAAAGCACGCGTGACAAGATTAAAGAAAAAGCAATAAAGATAAGGATAGATGTATGCTCATAATAATTGTCGATTAAATCTCTTTCTCTTTTTTGGACGGTTTTGGTGATGACACCAGGTTTTGTTGATGAATGGCTCGTGATCGAACTTCATCTAATCACTTTGAGTAATTTTTAGGAAAAAGTAAACGAGTTCTGCGATCCGGGACTTACTTCGCCACTACCGCAGCCATATCGCTCTTGCGACTCCCCTAATTCCTTCAAAATTATTTTAAGTGATTAGATGTAGTCCTCTAACCGAATATCCTAATTGGATAGATAAAGGCCTGTGGGTTGGTTAATTCCACTTCAAGAACTGCTATCTTCATCATCTCCCCCGTTAATCGGAGATTAATCTGATCGACGATTATAACTTGCAAACATATCATATAATATTTACAATTTTTTTTTTTTTTTTTTTACAAAATACTATTCATCCTGGTTGGGAATCATAGTATGGGTCGAGAATATCGAAATTTAAATATGGATCGTATTCAAATTCGATATCGTTGACGGAAGATTCCGAAATAATATCATCATTTTCGGGAATTCCTTCTTGAATCTGGAGCATTGTCATCTTCTCTTTGAGATGCTCCTTGTATGATCGTCTGTAGCTCGGAGGTAGTGGATACTCAGGCTAAAGATGATATAAGTGAGCTCCTTTGAAGAAGAAGTTGTTCTTCTTTCTCGCTTCTTGAATGGTGTGGATTAGCTTTAAGGAATTTGCTAATCCTTTCTTCTCGAAAGATGGGATACATCAAATTTTTCCCACCATTTGATTTTTAAAACTTTATTTAAAGTTTTAAATTGTCCTCTTGGAGCCAGTTGGTGAGTCCAACAAAAATCCAAGGTAATTGAAAAATAAGGAGAATCTAAACGTCATCGCAAGCGGTGACGAATGGACACTATTTGAGAACAGTGAAATGATTTTTGGATTTCTACAGAAAAAATCTCTTGTGAAATTCCAAAATAACTCCACCACTTTTGGAACCAATTTGGGAAGTTATGTTTGTAAGACTTTTTACAAAACGTAACAAACCAAGAATGGTTGTATGATTCATACCAAAACACATTGTACCATGCTTTCATGTAGTCATGGTAGCTATATGTTTGGGGTTTAAAATTCCTAGAAAATTTTCTTGGGACCGACATCCCCGAGGCCGGTGGGATGGAGTCAAGACCCTAAAAATTTTTAATTTTGAAAAGATTATTCTTGCCGGGTCATTTCAGTCCGGTACATGAGTAATCTCCGCAGATTTTGTATCAACTAGGATGAACTCATAGAACTTCCTAGTTTTTAGAATATCTTCGGGCACAAATTGGAAGCCTCGAGGATATAATTGGCAACATGCCTCTTGTGGAGTGGGGCCACAAATTCAGTTCAATGACGGCTTCTTCCAAAGAAGTTTTTGTATGATAACTCATTATTTGAGGTCGTGCTTGAAAAATAGCGAGTTTAATGATTTTTCAGATACGATTGAGTCCGCTTTGGAATCGAACCGGATCTTTGTAGAAGCGCGATGAGGGCTGTTTGAGAGATATGGGAAGAGGAAACTTGGCTTAGGCTTTCCTTGTCCTTGATAGGTTCCTTGAAGAGGAACCTTGACGCCGCCGTCTGAACACCTTGTTTCAAATTCCAGGTCCATCGCGTAATTATCTGCATTCATGGGTGGAAGTGCAGATGTTTGAGTAATGGGGCGTTTTCCCCTTTGAGAACTAGTTCCTGCAGAACTAGCTGTTTGTTGAGAACCCTTTGATCCAGGTTGATTGAAAGAGGAGCGGTGGCAGTGGCCGTCCCAGAAGGCGGCCGTGGCGCTTCGGGAACATAATTGGAAGAGAGCTTAGAGATTGTTTGCGAGAGATGTTCTCTCGAGAGATAATCACTAAGCTATTATCTGCCTTTTATAGGCTCTATTCAAAATCAAAGCAAGATAAGATTGCTTGCCATCTTGCAAAGATTTGTTTTGAAACAAGATTCTTTACATCTTTTTCAAAGATGTATTTACTTGCTTTTGAATCGGTTCAGATAAGGAAATCTTTGTTGATGAGATCTCCTTGAACTTCTCGAACACAAAGTACTATAGCTAGCACTTCTTTTTGTGACAAAGGAATAGTTCTTTTTTGGGCACTATTCCATATTCTGAGTGATAACGGATAATTGATTCCTTTCAGTTAATTTCTGTTTGAGAACACCGCAGTGCTCGAGATCCGAGGCATCGGTTTCCACGATCATGTTTGAAGAGTCATCTACAAGAGATAGACATGGAATGCCTTTTGATAAAGCTTTTATTGTTTTGACAGCACTAGTGTGCTTGTCACTCCAAGGCTTTGGATTTTTCTTTAGTCCAATCAGATAGTGGCGGATAAATTGTCTGAAAGATCTTTTATAAAATCTCCAACATAATTGACACACCCAAGAAACCTTTGAAGCTGGGTTTTGTCTTGAATAACATCAGGAAATTTATTCACAAAGTCTAGAGACCTCTGGATGGGCCTGATAATTCCTTGATCAATATCGTATCCTAAGAAACGTATTTTTGTTTGAAATAATTTGATCTTGGGTAGTGATACTACAAGACCATTTTTCTTAATGATATAGATAAAACATTTCAAGTGTTTGAAATGTTCTTCTATTGATTGAGAGTAAACCAAAACGTCATCAATATAGACTATTGTGAAGTCTTGATACTTATTGAAAATATCATTCATGATTTTTTGAAACTCTGATGGAGCATTCTTCAATCCGAATGGCATTACGTTCCATTCGTATTGTCCAAATGGTACATTGAAAGCGGTCTTATATCGATCCTTGTTATTGATTTGGATCTGCCAAAAGCCCGATTTCATGTCAAATTTTGAAAAGATTTTTGCAGAAGCAATTCGCTTAAGCAAATCTTGTCGATTAGGTATTGGGTACCTAATCCATTTGAGCACCTTATTTAAGGGTTTATAATTAATAACTAGCCTAGGAACTCCTCGTTCCTTTTCAGCCTGGTTATTAACATAGAAGGCCGCACAAGACCATGGGCTTTTTGATGGGCTTATTAGGCCCTTTTTTAGTAGATCGTCTATTTCCCTTTTACAGGTTTGGACGAGCTCTTTTGACATTTGAATGGGCCTGGCTCTTGTTGGAATATTGGCCTCATCAAAATCTTTCACATAGGGGAGATCCACTATGTGTTGTTTTCTATCCCAAAAGGCATTTGGGATATCTGAGCATATTTCAGACTCGATTCTTTTTAGGATCGTCTGAATATTTGCCTTGACTGAAGGCTTCACGATTTCTTCGGATATCTTTCTGCACTTAATATCTTCCTGAAGAAATTCTATTTGCCTTTCTTTCTTTGCAATTTTGTTGAGACGATTGTTGATCTCGTCTTCAATAGTTGAAATATATCTTGGAGTCATTGGATGACAGAACTCAAAGATAATGTCCTTTCCATATTTCTGAGACGAAATTCCTTTCTCAGAAACAGTAAATGGGTAGAGTTGGGTGAGGAATGGTGTTCCCAAAATCATTTCCTCGTTCAAACCCTTCATTAGGAGAAATGTATTTACTGAACACATATCTCTCATTGCAAATATATGTACTCCGAAATTTTGTAATTAATCGAGAGCGGTTGATTATTGGCTCCTCTCAAAGTCTGTTTTTGTCGTTTCAAAATATCTAGAAGGTATTAGTCCTTCTTGGATGACATTCGATCCGCCTCTCGAATCAATGAGAGTTGTTACCTTGATCTTGTAGTCTTTGACTTTTATAATGACTTTTGACAGCCATTTCTGATTGAAAACTTTGTTAATGTAGTTGATACTATCTTCATTAACAAATTGTTGATAGGATGACTCTGCAGCCGTCATCAATGTTGTTGCATTGGCTTGGTCTTGAAATTTTGCAAAAGCATATTCAAGACTAGCTATCCGTTGCTTATTTTCAGCAACTTCTCTTTTGAGATTTCTTACCTCCGTCTGTAAGTCCGAGACTTTTGCAGGACTGGGAGAATCTCCTTCTTTTAACCTTTTCAACACATTTTCGAAGTTGAAATAGGTTGGTTTCCTCTGATCACTATCAGGGGCTTCTAATTCTTCTCTTAGCTTTAGAAGCATTTTTCTCCTTGTATTCTCGTCTGGTATACTTTCTATTAGATCCAGAAGATTTTCCTGGGATTTTGTTAAGACATTAATGCATCAACTACAAGGAATGACATCATCAATGTCTGAATCCTCGCTTGAATAAGAAGATTCATTTGAAGATCCTTCTTTCAGTTCGTTGACCATGTCTTCAGAAGAGTTTTCTTCATCGGAGGACATTTCGCTATCTCCAAGAATATTGAGGAGAGATTGTTTTGTCTCTTCTTCAATTTCCAATTTACGGATTTTCTTGACTAAGGGGCATTTATTAGCATAATGTCCCTCTTTTTTGCATTTGAAGCAAACTGCACCTTTTTTTGAAGAAGAAGTTTTCTTTAAATCACTGTATTTTTCTTCTTCTGTAAGAGTAATCTTTCGAAAATTCTTTTTTCTTGTTTTTCCCAAAAGATTTCTTCGAATGATTCTTCTTTTTTGATGGAGGGGTATTGTCCATCCCATATTGCTTACAGAAAGATCCTAATTCCTTTCTGTAATCAGAATCCCTGGCCATCCTTGAGTTATGCTTTTGGTCTTGGCATAATTCTAGGCAGATTGATTGTATAGTGCTGTTGATATCTCCATAAGTAAGAGATTCCCAATCGATATCCATTCCACCGCACGCCACCGATTTACGGCGGTGGTATAGAACTTTTGACTTATGTATCGAGGAAGTCCTGAAACATATTTTTGTTTCCAAATGACATCCCCACATGATGTTAACGTATAAAGTCGAGCCATAAAGGTGTCTTTATACCATTTGAAATCACTCATTTTGTGGCACTTTAGTCCTAATAGAGCTTCTGTTGACTGATCGCTCCACAGGGTTGTTTTTCCCACAAAATGTTTGATTGCTGTGTAGACAAGACTATCAACAGCGTTTGATTCATTAATCAAATACTGTTCTTCTTGTCCGTTTGGATTGACTTTGATTTCAACCCTTTGGGTGGTTGAATTGTTGATAGCTTCTCGACTGTTTTCAGTCAGCTGATTGTGATACCAACTTCTTAAGTTTCCAGTGAAACCAGAAGTGAGTGCCTTAACAATGTCTCGCTGGTCAAGCTTTTTTCCACTATAAGTCGCATTGCAAACACGAACATTTCTTGGAATATGGTCATCATTTGTCCTTCGAACAACCATCTATATTCCAAGTGATGATAGAACTTCCAAATCAAATCGCGGGATTACGTTTATAATCGTCCCCATCCTAAATCGGGAGGAGAGGTTTGGAGTAATGGTTCTTCATATCGGTGTTGTATGTTACGATAGGAAGGATTTTTGAAGTAGAAAGAGTCGCCGATTCCTCTAATCGTGTTGATGTTACCAGTTGGTTTTTGGGGTACTCCAAAACTGATACTTTTCTTTGATGTCTCTGGCACATCTTTTTGATCTGCAGAGATATTCATCTTGGAGATCTTCCTATTTATTTCAGAGAGAAGATCTTCTGTGTCTACTTTTCCTATTTTAAGGTCATAGACATTAGGTTGGACTATCGGCCTGTTGGGGTCGATCTTTGGTAAACCAACACGATCTGGTCGTATGACGTTTTTGATAGTTTTTTCAGTCTTAATTTCTTCGACTGTTTTTGATAAGGTGGTAAGGACCTTATTTGAATAGTTGAGTTGCTGTTGGATATTCTTTATTTCTCTGACTCCAACAGTCTTGGTCTTCTCTTCATCGATAGTCTTGTATGGTGAAGAGATTATTGTAGAAGTGGGTACCAATGGATGGGAGAAAGTTCGCTTCTTCTTCTGCGGGGATAGTCAAAGATACTTCTTTTCCATCGGGAAGTGACCCATGTAATGGGTTTCTTTAGAACATTTAGTTCTTCTTCGATGCTTTCTTGGCCTCATTAGGGAAAGAAATTCTTCCTTCATCGTGAATCAGGTCCTGTTTGCCCAATCTTCTTGGTGAATATAAGTGTTGATGTAATCATCATACATTTTTTCACCCAATTAAATCGCCTATAGATATGTCATCAATATCCGTAGAGAGAACGTTGATTTGATTATATATGTATCCCGATTTCCTCTCCATGTCTGTTTGAGTTGGAGAAATGGAACCTTCGGATTTTTCATATTGAATGTCTGGGACTGGTTGGTCAAAGTCTACAGACGTTCTCATGGATTTAGACCTGCTAATTGGTCTTCCTTTAGTAGTTGTTCTAGTGTCTGAACATACACTAGGGCGACTATTCATTATTTCTTGAATACGGGGGCGTCTTGGCTCATCTTCTTGAAATTGAACCTCGACATGTCCATCATCATATTCAGTTATATGGGCAGTAGTGCTCTGCCTATTTTTTGGGAGAGTGGCGTGCTCGATACTCCAAATAGGATCAACAGTAAGATCACTCCATTTGAGCTTCTTGGGGACAGTCATCGATGATTTTTCGAGATTGACCTCCATGAGCATGGTATAATTTTTTGGTGATACACCCAAAGCTTTTGGAGAAAAGTTGGTGTGCATCAATTTGTAATATAATCTAAAGATGATCGCAAAGGGAAACGATCCATCTTTTAGACGTAATCCTTTTCCTCGAACATCTAGACTTAGCACGTCAAAGATATTCTTGTCTTGAAGAGCAATGGTAAAACCAGGTTTGCAAGAAAAGAAAATCGTCCCATTTTCAAGATTTGACCGAACTATCCCAATAATGAATCGAGAAGTTCGGATGCCTTTTATCTCTTAGAGCGATATAGATGGGAACATCTAATCCCGCTTCTAAAAAGAGGTTTATGGCTACTTGAATACATCCAATATGTAGATATTTAAAGTATCTTCGATACATATCGATGTCTTCATTGAGTAAAAGACGGTATTCAGTAAAGTCGTCTTCCATTGGAATATTATCTTCAGAAATTCTGATTACATCAGTTTCTGAGAAATTAAATGGACTTATCTTGTAGATAGTATTGACTTCAAGTTTGGGAATAGACCAATTTTGTAGTCTATTCTCAATTTGAGATATTTGAGATTCTATCATTTTATGTTTTGATAGAATTTTGTCTAAATTCTCGTGATCGAGTGAGAACTTTTGAGGAAGTTGAAGTCGTATCATCAATTATCGTTGGGCCAAAGAGAGTTTTTCATTATCTTCAAAGCATGGGGAAAGAGGGATGGAGAAGATGAACTTAAGACTTATAACAACTGTTTTCTATAAAGCTTTTATTGGCTCTTAGTCTTGATTTAATCATTTCTTTAATCTATAAATTCATAAGTTAGCATCAATCGATCTAAGTCTATAAATTCTTCAAAGAAAATGAAATAATCTTTCTCGCATGAAGGTTAACCACGCTTTGTATCATGTCATTAAGAAAAATTATTTCTTTTATCTTAAAAGAGTTTATAGATTAGAGAGATAATAACAGATGAACATTTCAAAAGAATTGGTTAAGAACTCGACTAAGAAGCAAGAAAAGAATTATAGAAACAAGTTATTACTTATCTTAAACTCATAGAAGATATCTACTCCATAGAGAGAGAGAGAATTCTTAGAGAGAAGTTTGAGCTCATGGCTCTGATACCATTCATGGTCGTGGCTGATGCCCTTCTTATAACATCAGTATAAGGGAGGCATCAACCAGGACAATAATTTACAAGATAAGAATTGATTCCAAGAGTGGCCGACAAGACAGGACCCCTGCTTTGCCATCTTTATCTCTTTGGAATCTTTTCTTTTTGAAAAGCAAATAATACAAAAGGTTGGTGGGACAGGACCCCCACTTTACCTTTTTAAAAAGTAAAAGAAAGAGAAAAGAAAAGCACGCGTGACAAGATTAAAGAAAAAGCAATAAAGATAAGGATAGATGTATGCTCATAATAATTGTCGGTCGTCTCTTTCTCTTTTTTGGACGGTTTTGGTGATGACACCCAGCTGTTGATGAATGGCCTGCATCGAACTTCATCTAATCACTTTGAGTAATTTTTTAGGAAAAAGTAAACGAGTTCTGCGATCCGGGACTTACTTCGGCTACCCCGCCATACTGCCCTTGCGACTCCCCTAATTCCTTCAAAATTATTTTAAGTGATTAGATGTAGTCCTCTAACCGAATATCCTAATTGGATAGATAAAGGCCTGTGATGCAAAAATATTATCAAACAAAATTTTAAATTTAGTTTTTTTTTAATGATATATTCAAAAGAGAAAAGTTTATCACTTTGTCTAATAAGACATTATTCTCTCTCTTTTAAGTGAAAAAAAACAACAACTAACAAACAAAATTTAAAAAAGATTTCACCATTTAGAAGGGAGACTCAAATTGATTTCAATTCTTCTTTTAAATTATTTTCCCTCCATCTACATAGAAATCATTGAGCTTTGATTAATGAGATTTTACAATTTTATATTTCATGTGATAAGATGTTGCAAACAAGAATTATAATATATATATATATATATAACAAAACATTATGATTATTTAAATTATATAGCCTATTGACTTATTTTAAAAGTTTTAAACAAAGTTTGAGCTACAAATAATCATCCTCACATAATACTTCCCAATTAGAATAATCAAGACAAATATACAAATTTTGAAGTTCCCAATAAAATGAAAGGCATTGTGCATTCAATAATAAACCTTGAAATTTGAGGAACAATATTGAAAACCCTAATGATGAACCACATGATCACTTCATCAATTTGTTGACCAAATTGAAATAATAAACTTTGATTCTCCAAATTGAGAAAAGAGATACAAACCAAAAAAAATTTAAAAATTATCACAAAGTCCAAAGTGCATTCCAACCTAAACTCCACTCCATATATCCACACCCCTTCTTTCACTGCCCATTTTAATTAATTTGACTAGTTTTAAAACATTAGGTGATATATATATATCAAATCAAGTAAAAATGTTTGAAAAAATCTTAAATCTATTTCTATAGTTTGGTTAAAATCTCTTAAAATGAATCTAGGTTAAATGTAAGTGCATTATCTCTGTTTACCACGTGTCATGCATCTAAAGAAAATATGACATATAAGAGAATAATCAACATCATCTTAGATGATTTTATAAATCATTAGAGTCAAGTTGAAACTTTTAAAATTATAGAAGACTAGATTAAATCAATATATATTTGAATTTTTTTTTTAAACTTTAGCCTCTATTGTTTAAAATTTTTCAATTTAGTCTCTCGTGATTGGTTATATGTTAAAATTGGTTGATAATAACCTTACATACCTAACATGACATAATACTTAACAAATTAACAAGATTTAGAAGAGAAAAAAGACCATCTAAGAAGAAAAAGAACTATAAATTTCTATCTATTTATTTGAAATGATAAGAAAGAATGAGAAGTTTTTTTTTTCTTTTAAATTACTTTTTTTTCTCCTTTAAATTTCAACAATTTTCCAAGTATCACATGTTTTTTCATAAACTAATTTTAACGTTTGCCAAAGGTGAATAACAAGTCACTAATTTTTTTTTTTAAATAAAATATAAGGAATTAATTTGATTTAAATAGTAAGAAGTAAATTTAAAAATAAATAAATAAAGATTTTTTTGATTATATTACAAATTTAGTCCCGTGTGATTACTATTTGGTCAACTTTCAAATTTACAAATCAATCTCTAAACTTTTAAATTTTTTAAATTCATAAATCTACTAGACAAATAAAAAATAGAAATTTTAAGATTCTATTAGACACAAAATTTAAAATTATATCTATTAATTTTTAAAAAATTTAAATTTGTTGAGAATTTATTAGATATAAAATTAAAAATTTAAAAATATATTAGACTTCTAAGAATACAAGAATTAAATAGAGATAAATATCAAATTTGATAAACTAAACTTTAATTTAATCTTTTTTCTATAACAACAAGAACTAAAACATATATTTTAGTAAATTCCAAAGCAAGTGAAGACAAATGTATAAGAAGAAGAGGGTATATTTGTAAATTGGGATGATGGCTTTTGGGAGATCAAAGGAACAGAATCCAGGTTTTAGAGAGGTGTCGGAGAACACGTGTCGAATGATGATTGGAAGTTTCATGATCCTGTCTACTGCGCCGAACATGCTATCCTGCACTGCTAACTTTTTTTTAGCAAAAAACAATTCTAATTCTAATTAGTATTATTATATCATTGATTAAATATATGGTTAGAATTAGAATGTTATTTTAATGTATATGTAAAAATTAAATAGATTGATTGTATTAGGTTGAATGTGGCTTTTTTTTTCTTAACAAAATTAAAATTGATTAAGTAAAAGTTGCCATTCTGAGTTATGTGAGAATGGAGAGCAGGATTACTTAATGAAACTAACACAATATGTATGTAAATTCAAAAATTTACGTAATTTGTAATTTTTCTCTTATACATCCAACGGCGTAGAACTGTCGATCGCATTATAGAAACATCCTTAAAAAATTTCTCATCAAATTGACCATATTAGGATTTGAACTGAACAAAAAAGTAAAGCAAATCAATTGAACTTTAGAATAATTATAAAAAGAAAAACTAATTATACAAAATAATGATGAGTCTTGCTGAACATTTTAAAAACCTTAAATCCTCAAAATTTGGCCGAATTCTTTTTCTGTCAGATAAAAATACATGTTACATTACATTATAAAATTATTACCACCTAGTAATACAGTGGAGAGATTTACTATGATAAAACTTCTTTGTTATAGGTTTCAAATTGAAACCAAATACGTTTAACTTACCTCAACAATAAAAAAAAAAAGAACTTTTTCAATCTAATTAATATATATATATATATATATATATATATATATTAGCATTCGGTAATAAATTTTAAAATTGACTAACAATAAATACCAAAATGAAAAAAACTTAACACTTAAAAAATAAAATTGGAACATTTCATTCTGACTTTAAAAAAATGTGGTAATTATTTTTAATAAAAATAAATTTACATTGTTCCAACTTCCAACAATCTTTTTCAACGCCACTGCTCTCCATTCTCACAACATGAACATTCTCTATAAAATCCCAAACTCCCAAAAAGAAAAAAAAAAACACTTCTACTTTCCCACCTTTTAGTTATACAGAAGTGATTTCAGAGGCAAAGCCAACAAAATAAGAAGATTAAAGAAGAGTAAGCTGAAGCTTTGGTCGATTTGGTTGGGGCTCCACAACCTCCATGTGAATTCTCACCGCCTGTAGAATGTTGTATGTGATGCTACCATCCAACTTTTTGATCTTCTGTTCTTGCTCATCCACGAACCATTCTCCATTTTGCTTCTCACCTCTTGCTGACAAGTATACCGGTCCTTCGATACCGAATCTGAGAAAGGGAAAGAAAAAAGAAACCATCTTCGTCATCGGGATGTTCGCAAACAACGCTACTGACACAGAAACATGTTCTATCTTTCGTGAATACCATTTTATTTTTGTATCTAAGAGTGTCTAGATCAACTTATTTTCCACTCGACGAATCTCAACGACATTCATCCATCTTAACCTATCATCTTGAACCCCATTTTGAACTCGTAACCTCAAATGCATCCAAATTCACAACCCCCCAACACACACACACAAAAAGGTTAAAAATGAGTACTTCAACGAGATTTTCTGTTCACAGTCAATAGCTCCTTATTCTAGATATCAACTTTGTTTTTAACATTTGTGAATGTTCTCGCCAACTTGCACGCACCTCAACAATGTGACCCTACTACATTTTGATGTCAAAAAAACTCTTAGGATATTAAATCCTAGTTACGTGGCCACTATGGCTTGAACTCATTCCCTCTAAACTTTTATTATTTAGCAAACCATTATCAACTAGGTTGATATCAACATTCTTATTTGATTATGATTTTTGAGGAATTCAAAGCAAGTCATATCAATCAAAGTAAAAGGCAGAAATAGTCTAAAACCATAGGTTTGGGAAACATACTTGGGAACAAATACTATAAAACCATTTGATCTTATCTTCACTATTCTGGCCTCCGTGTCCGTGGGCCTAGATCACCAAGAGAGGAAAATTCTATAGATTAGACGAGAAAAAAAACACAAGTGAACGTGAAAATATTTTGGCCATGCACAGGAATGATGAATATGCTAAGATCACAAACCGTTTTTTGAAGTAAATTAGAGTATGAAGCTCCACTGAAGCCCGACCAGCCATCTGGGCATTTCGATGTCGATAATTTAAGTCTGAAAACAATTTACAAGAGTCAGCACACATATTATGTCATAGTTCTTTTATAAATTAGGGAGCTTCAAAAATATCACGGTAGTGTGGTGATCAACCAAAAAAACAGAGATGAGAATAGTTTTCAAGTTTGATCCAGTTGTGCATGCAGAGTGTAACTTACTAACTTCCATCAAGAGCAATTTGCAGTTAAGCATAATTAGGTCATTCCGTGGGAAGACACTTGTATACGTGTCTGTGTGTGTGTGTGTGTGCACCCTTTTTTTCTTTTGGTTTTTATTGTCTTCTTTCCCAGGGCGGGGGACGAGACGAGAACAAGTGTCGAAGCATGGACTGTTATACATTAAGTAGTATTCATTTCAAAAATTCAATATTCCATATGTCATAACAAATAACTAAGGTGCAGAGAATATTTCATACTATCAGCGATTGTAGTGAGTTTTGGTCTGTCATGGAATAGGGTTGGAAGTTTGTATATTCCCAACGATGCAGCAAGCAATCTGTGCACGATGACATCTGCAATAAAAAGATGGCTGAAGACCCAAAATAATAAGAAAATGACACCAAACAGACAACACAAGGAAAGCCCGAACCTGCGTATCGTCGAATGGGAGAGGTGAAATGAGTATACAGAGGTGCTGCAAGCCCATAATGTTGATATTCTGGTGGACTGAGGTCTCCGCTATAGAAGTAAACCGCCTTCACTTGTACAAAAACACCTTTCAGAAATGTCCATAAGCAACTAAACTAGTAAAAAATCCATACTTAAGTGAAATTACCTGTGTCATACATCTAGTAGCTAGTATTCTGATCAGCTTATTGAAGTATGGATCATCACCCTGATAAAATATGAATTTTGTCCCAGTTAAACAAAGAACAGTCCAACAAATGTTTATATCAATAAGAGATTAGAATAAGTTTTACAAAGCCAGCAGCCAGGCAACAAAACGAAGACAAATTAAAAATTATGTCCTGCTTAATGCAATATGATATACCAATGCACGATCAAGTGAATCAGCCAGAGCTTTGGATGATGAGACATCCAAATCAAGACCAACAGCTACAGCTGTGCGAATCAAAGGTTCGAGCATCTCTTTAGTTGGTGTAGGATGGCGCCTGCAAATAAAAAGATAAGCCAAAAAACAACAGTTTATTATAAGTTTATAACAATCTCATCATCCGACCATGGCCCACAAAATTAGATAAAAGAAGAAATAAGACATCTTAGGATGTAGATAAAAAAATGACAGCTGATAAAGATGGACGTTTAAGCTTTTAGAAGTTCAGAAATAGAAAGAAGGTTATTTGATAACTAATGGCTGGAGAACAGAAAATACCCAACAATCAAGAATAAGAAATGAATAAACTCTTAAACTGGTGTCAAGCAAATGGACGCCAGATTAGGCTTGTTTTTCATATGCTAACTGTAAAAATGGGTGTGAAGTATACACCTTATGAAAATGGTACAGAACTCCGATCCAACCATTACACCATTCCACAACCAAAAGTTCCCACCCTCCCCAAAAATAAAAAGGCGAAGGAGGGAGAGACACATGACATGGACATGATGCACTGGCAGACATAATAAAAGGCACTCTGGACTGGTGCAATAAAAGATAAGATGCAAATGCTTATGTGATAGGTCTTTACCTTAATAATGAACACAGTGGAAAATGCTTAAGAATTTTTTCGGCTACTGAAACATTTGCAGCAAGCATAAACTCCTCTACCATTTGGTTAGCTTCTCGAATTTGATACATACCTGAAAGAATAAATTATTTGGCAAGGACAAGGAAAAGGTTTGAGAATTTTTTTAAAAGAAAATGGAAAATCTTAGCACATCAATACACACAAGAAATAAGTAAATAGAGTCAATTTCTCAAGGATTCACAGAACTATCTATGAATGAAATCTGACATCCAAACATACCAATATCAAGAGGGTCATGTGTCTCGGTGTCGATCTGAAATTTGACTTCAGCAGAAGCAAGAGTCAAAGCTCCTCTCTCAATTCGTCTCAACCTCATTTTCTGCAGGTTGACCACGTTGTGGGAGGTTAAAGAAACTACAAGTTAGCCTGAGACACATCATTACGATTATTAAAGTAAATTAAGCATGCTTACCTTTGCTAAGGCATTCATATTTCTCAAATCTCTGGTTATTGGATCCATCAATCGACTGCAAGTAAATACAGCTTTGTAAAAATAAAATCTTCAGCTTTGTAAAAGAGGATTGGCAAACACGTTTAAAGTTGATTGGACAAATATGCATATAACAGAGAAAAGGCTGTAGATTATTCACAAGGGCCGCAGGATACAATGAAGGTGTACTGCATGACCAGAAGCAGCGAACTTAAAGACATCCATTGCTCATGACATCAATAACGGCTTAAAACAACTAAAAGACAGTAAATGCCTAATAGGAGACATGGCCCCAACAACCAACTATGCCAAAAAGCTGGCAATCACCATAGAAGTTGAATAGTTACAACTGACACGAAAATTACCTGTCATCCATCCTCGCTTGAGCTTCAACATATGATAATGCTGCACTCGATTTAATGATGCTTTTTGTGTAGCTAGTAGAAATAATATCTGCTTCAGGTGTCATTTCCTGGACATCAGAGGCAAGTGATTTAAAATAAATGCACGAATTTGGGGGGAGAGTAAAGTCTAAGCATATTCACGAATGTGCAAATTATAAGCACAAATTCTAAGATAGCCTAATTGATGATAACACCACAGATAACTCAAACAAACAATCGAAGTAAAAAAATGTCGAAAGTAAACAGTTTAATAAAAGAAAATGTACAATACAATAAAGAACCAACGTAGGATTTGCAGAAAGTGAATATCAAGAAAAAAAAGTATGAACATGTCTTTTTCAACTGAAGAATAAAACTATTATCTACATTTGCAAGAAAGAAAAAGATAGAATAGATGAGGATGTTTAATCACAACAAAAAGAATGAAGCATCACATACCCAAATTACTGAAAATGCCAGTCTCTCCACATCAGCCCGAAGAGAACATATATCTGTAGATTTAGATTTTTCATCACATTGTGCTAAAGTGGAGAGGAATAAAACCTATCAAACAGTTCCTAGTGCACACTAATAATGTAACATAATAGTAAATGTGGACCTTCTGTTAATGGTTTTGGAAGCATGTCTATCCTCCGCTCAACAAGATAGACTGATGTACCCCTTTGTGCAGCCTCGTCATCCAATGCAGTGTCAGGGTGTACAAAATTTGTTACATCAGCAATGTCTAGTTGAATGTCGTTAAAGATACAATTTTTTTAATAAGAAATTGAGCTTTCATTGAACAAAATGAAATAATATACAAGGACATACAAAAAAAAATAGTTTCACAAAAGGGGTCCAAACCCTAACAACAGAAACGGACTCCAACCTAAAAACATAAAACCGAGATGATACTTACAAAAAGTCTGAGTATTAGACACCAACAAAGAAACGTTAAATCTAACCACCTTCAAAATCTCCTCCCAAGATCTCTCTAACCCCTCTAAAAATCCTACTATTTCTCTTGAGCCAAATATGCCATAAAACAACAAAATAACAAGCTTCCCCAAAGACCTCTACCCTTATCCCGAAAGGAAGGTTTAGAAGCCCCTCCTCCATCATCAAGGAACAAGATATGTTATAAGCCAAACAAGCTCAAACAATGATTCTACAAGGACTATGCAAATTGGCAACCTCACAAGATATGGTCAAGATCTTCTGTCTACCGCCTACAAAGAATGCACCATTGTAGACCCAACAAGAAGGGAAAATGTCTATGGATACAGTCGATGGTGTTAACTCTCTCATGCAAAACCTTCTATGCAAAGAATTCGACCTTCTCGAGGATCTTAACCTTCCAAAGAGCCGAGGATATAAAGGCACCAAGGGGGAGAGATTATGCATGATATATAAAAACGAGCTACAAGAAACACCCCAAAGGAGTTAGGGGTCCAAATCCGACTATCCCTCCTCCTCCTCCATGGGCACACATGCTAGTCTCTTAATAGCAAAAGAAGGGTCACCATTCTTATCGTCTCTCTCCGATAAAAGACATAAACCCAAAGAAAACGAGGAGGTGGAATCAGAGGAAGGCATGTAGAGGCCACCAAGTACATCCTCTTACCCAAAAGATGGTATATGCACAAAGGGGATTATCTCTCACCCAACAATCATCCCAAAAATAGATTTTCGAGCCTCCCACAATGGAACATTTCACAAATTGAGGGGAAAAAAAGGAATTCGAAAGAAATAACAATCTATAGGGTTTTACTAGAGCCCTTAGACCCACAACTTGAAACCCACTCAAAAAAGGTACATAGCATACCTACTCACGATGACCCTATGGCGTTTCATCACTGAAAAGATCAAAGGGACCTTGGAAAGCCATACACAATTTTCAGAATCTTGTCTTCAAACATATCAAAGTTTGTGTAGGCAAAGGTGACAATACTTCCTTTTGGGCTGACACATGGATAGGAGAACACACCCTTCAACACTGTTATCCATCTCTATACAATCTATCCATCAAAAAAGATGCCACAATCGAAGAATTATGGAATTTAGATGTTGGGAACACTTATTTGCGCAGAAATCTGACCAAGGTTGAGATTAATGAGTGGGCATCCTTCTCCCATAAGATCTCATTCTCAACCTTTATTCCTACGGAGCATGAGGATAAATGGTTGTGGAACTTGGATAAACAAGGGGTTTTCTCTACCAATTCCCTCACTAGAAAGTTGGTATCATCGGGTTGCTCTACAAAATCCACTCTCTATAAACAGTTATGGTCGGGTCATTCTCCTAAAAAAGTTAAGTTTTTCCTTTGGGAATTGAGTCATTCTTGCATAAACACTGTCGAAAACTTTCAAAGAAGATCCCCATGGTTAACTCTTTCTCCCAACTGTTGTATCATGTGCATGAAGGAAAGTGAATCAGTTTTACGTATGTTTAACACTTGTGCATTTGCCCATATGGGATGGTCATACTTATTGCAATCATTTGGATGGAGTTTTACTCGACCAGGAGATATCTACACACTTTTATTGGTGGCTTTGCAGGGTCATCCATTTAAGAAGAAGAAGAAAATTCTTTGGCTCAACTTCGTTTACGCATTCTTTTGAAGTCTTTGGCTGGAGCGTAATGCTCGTACTTTTAAAGATAAGACCAGGAACTTTACTTTGTTCATAGAAAATATGACTTACCTAGCCATGTCTTGGACTACTTTGTCCCCCCTTTTTTGTAATTATGGTTTATCTACACTACTATCTCACTGGACCTCTTTTTTGTAATCTGCCATGATAGGCATTTTGTAACTAATTCATCTGATCAATGAAAAGTTCATGTTTCCTATATAAAAAAAAACGATGACCCTATGCCAGAAAGTATTAAACTCCACCCCATGAAGAATCGTGACAATTACTTTGCCAAGAAGGCTTGATTACATAGTATAAATTTACGAATGCCTAAGACTCTAAGTTCCAAAGGCTTCAAGACCACCTTCTACCTGACAAAATGAGATTCTCCCCCCTTCATCTACACTTTAGAACTCAAGGACAGTTGTACAACCTATAAGAACAGATCCTGTTCAAATAAGGTCATCTTCATCCACACTTTTCCACAAGAGATTCCCCATCGCTCTCTCAATACTCTTACTAAATAATTGCAGGAATGTGTAAAGGAAAAATGAGGCTAATATTAGTTTCAAGGCCAAAATTTAAAAGGAGTTCAAAACCATATAAAAAAGAAGCACCAAATGAAAAATCATTCCTCCTCGAAACTGCAAATTACTTGATGAAGAGTCAAACTTACACACTGAAAACAAGAGGAAGGAATCAACAAGACAATAGCACCATAGTTCAAAACCATATAATATTTCATCGTTGTTGGTTTAAAAAACAAAAAGAAAGAAAGAAAGAAAAAGAGAATGATAGAAGCCCATTAACATGAAGGGAGATCTTCAAACCTTTCACTACTGACATGCAAACCTAATGCATCAAACTCCTTTCACATTAAGGCTAATGCACCAACAAAACAAATGATGCTTTCTCTTGATCCATATACACCCAAAGAAGCTTCTAATAAGGTTGAGCCCAATAGTCTTAGCCTTCTCAACGAATAATTAGGAAAAAAAAGAGAGTAAAAATTAGATATGGTTTTTCTGTTCAACGGGGAAAATCAAGGGGTAGTTTGTTGGCAGTAGATGAATGTGTGATCCTGTGGTTCGGCGGCATTCTTACAGTGGACACCTGCTAGGGGAGGGAACTAAAAGTGGGTTCTTTTTTTTTGTATCCGATCTTGGGTGTTGCTGATGCTCTTTCAAAGGATCTCCCTAATGAGGATCTAACTTTTCTAGGATACCTGTTCTCTTCCAAACGACTTTGCACATGTGAAGATTGAGGACTTCTTTTTGGACATTGAGGTCTTGGAGGAGAGAGCTACATGAGATAGAACATAAGGGGCCTTCAAAGACCACGGCTAGGAATCCACATCAGTCGTGAGGGAATAGTTTTCAATGCATCTCAAAGTGGCATTCCCAAATATTGCATCTGCCAACGATTTAATAGAGAAAGTAGAGACATCAAGGCTCCTGCAACCCAGCTCTGAAATCCACCTAGTAAAAATCAATCTACTTCTTTCAATCTTATTTTCAAGGATGACTCGCCAAATTATTTGAATGTAAACCTGATATGAATTTTTTCAATGGAATCTCAATCCCAGTACCATTGGGAATATTCCATTTAACAAATCCAAATAAATTTAATTATTCTCTATGAAAAGGATGAATAAATGACAAGAACTACTGGATTCAAGTAACTATTTAAAATTTTTGAAACCATAAAAAGTGTTTTAGAAATCTATCATTAAGGCCAACAAGAGCATAGCTCAACTGGCATCAAGTAAGACTTATAACCAAGAGGTCATAGGTTCGAATCCTCCTATCCCAAATGTTGTTGTACTAAAAAAAAAAATCCATCATTAAGACTATGGTGGTAACATAAACATGTACTGCATACAGAACGTCAAATATTGAGGATACGGACTCCAACTTCAAAATTTCCATTTGGAAGAGCTGTACAGTGAAGTGCATCATCGATATCTTTGCAACCTGGACAAACCAAAAGCACATTGACTCCAATTATTGTTTGACAAAAGTGACATGACTACACCATCGAGGAATAATAATAGGTAAAAAAGTGGAAAAAGCAGGGGAAATAGAGTAAACAAATTGTTCACCTACCTGGAGGGTCTACACTAAAAACATTTAAGTGCCGCAAATCCTGTCGAATGGGGTTTGCTACATCAGCAGGAGACACTGACCATGGTAATGGTGGCAAGCATGCCATAACTTGTGAAGAGAATGGCCTGTTGTTTATATCATTTTCAATTAAGACCACCTGAAGTATTCAAAAGGATCCAAATATTTCAATGAATGAGAAGAGGCACTACAAGATCTTCCACCTCCCCGCCCCTACCCCCAACCCCCACATATTTCAGACTGAATAGTAACTAACGTGCATTGCTCATGGTTTAATTCTCACTTTCTTATAAATAGTTAAATCAGAAGTGGACAAGCCATATCATTTGACCAATCATTTTATCATTTCAGGAGTAAAATTTTATATCTTGCAAATAAAATGATTATGAAAGCAAATGTTTAATATTTTTAATTTTTATCATATCGAACTAAAAAGCTTAAATTTCATTAGTATATAAATAATATTCAATAATTCGAAACTTAAATTCCGACTCCATAGATTTTAGCAATTCAACAAGATCTATTAGATCCTATAGGTCTTATGGAAATTCATCTAAAGAACCCCGTGTTTTGTAAATAGCATATTAAGAGATAGAACAGTATTTCTTATTGATATAACAATTGTGCATACCTCACTTTCAGTATCTCGATCTCCTATTTCTCCTATAGATCGCACATAATGGCCAGAAGGATATCTAGATAGACGGTCCCAAGAATCAACTGCTACAATAATTCTCTTGTCCAAAAGATTCTCAAGCTGGCGAGTTTGGATTCTAATTTTAGGAATCCGACGATCTTTTGAAACAAATAGAGCATAGGCAACACCACCACTTCCGGCAGGCATGGGCATTGGATCCAAAGAACCACAATAACTGCATTAAGATTCAACAAAATCAGACAAACAACTCCACTGCAATACAAAGTTTGGGCAATAATCTTGGAGAAGTAAAGAAACAAAATTGTAATGAAGAAAACATGAGATTGAAGAAATGCAATAAACCAACTATAAAACTAGGTAGAAAATTGCAGACTATATTTTCTCTAAATATTATCTACAAAAGTTAGTACCATCTTGCACATGGTCTGATATACAAATATAAATATACATGCATGTAAAAATGCATCTAGAATGAATCTAGGAATTTGTTGGTAGAAGAAAATATATATAAATGTGTACAACATACATCCCATGAAACAGCAGAATCTAGCAAACTACCAAGATAACTTACGAGTGCCAGTTACGCTTTATGATACCAATGACACGTCCAGCTGGACGTGGTGAACTAGAAGTAGAATCTCCATCAGAACCCTGTAGTGCAGATGCAGTTCTCGGGGCATCATCTGCGCTACCAGGAACAAGATGAACATCTTCTTCCTCATCGTCTTCTGCAATAATACAATCAGAAAGCATATGTCAATAACAGGACTGTGTGTGTGTGTGAGAGAGAGAGAGAAGTTCAATCCCAAATAGAAACATGAATTAGAAACACAAAGGAAAATCATTAATCACTTCCTGAGAGGGAAGTTGCTACCCTTTCCACCATCTTCATTCAGCATATAATTGAAATTGTTATAACTCATTAGAATCTGACTGAACCTAATCCTGTGCCTCTTCCCAACGGCCACCACCAATCCAAATAGAAACTTGTATTGGAACACAAAGGCAAAATCATTAGTCATTTCCTCAGAGGGAATTCACTATCCGTTCTATCATTTTCATTTAAGATATCATATAATTGAACTTCTTATAGGTTATAACTCATGAGAATATGACTCCAAACCTAACCCCCCAAAAAAAAAAAAAAAAAAAAAAAAAAACTGTCACACACATCCATGTTAGATCCTTACAGAATTCAAACTGGCCTTCTCAGTTTTCATTTAAATAACATATTCATGTGGATAAAAATTAAAGCACCTTCATCTGCTATAGTCAGAGACTTCTCTTCATGCCACTGATCTCGAGACAGAAGTTCAACTGCCACAACATCACCATCAAATGCCCGGTTCATGTTGGTACGTCCATAAATAATTATTTCATCACCAATACTCTCACTTCCCACATATGCTTCAAATGGATTGTATCGATTAACACGGAGCTTGCCTTGATGATATATACCACGATGCAAGCCCGATGTAATTTCTGACATGGGTTTATGCTGAAAATAAAGAAAAGGAGGATAAATTATAAACCAGAAACTTTTTAAGACAGTGGTATACTACGAGAAACTAATGAAGTTTAGATAATTCATTGCAATACCTCAGTGTAAAGAACCTTTCTCTTTGATGGCCTGAAATCTTCAACATCCTCCATATTCGTATCTTCATTTGCACTATGCACTAACAGGTCAAGTAAATGAGTTTGACCCAAAGATTTAACATACGATTCAACTGTAAAAAAAACACACACACACACACAAATTAACCAAGTTAGCTAAAAAATGAAAGAAGGAGCACAATCATTACAAGCATTCAATACAGTGGACATCAAGAGATGCTGAAGCAATGCCAAAAAATTAATAAACATCCAACATACTTGAAAATTAATAAACATCCAACATACTTGACTCTGCATAAATTCCCTCTTCAATAGCCTTCATCCTATTCTCTCTGTCATTTGTTATGAGTAGAACACGTGCAGCACCACCAAGATGATTCTGATACCACTGAGTAGCCACTCGAATAGCTGAATCACAATGTTGGAGATAACAGTCAACAGTAAGCATTCCTCACAGTAATTAGCTTATAAAAGGGATATGAAAACAAATATACAAAATAGATTGGCAGTTACTGCAAATGCCAAACAATTATTAGAATGTGAGTAAGACTGGACATATGTAAATATGTATCAGATATAAATATTGCATAAGTTGGACAAAGAGCATGGATGAAAGTATCTGTAGTCCACTTCCAGTATGTGAACATTAAAGCATCAAATCTTGTAATTTCAAGAGAATACCTCTATCATTTCGATTATTTTTACTTTCTCCACTCATCTCCTTAACATACGTATCCCTGCCAAAACAATGTCATCAAAGAAAGCTCAAAATTCTAGCCGCCATGAAACTGCATTGTTTTTTCATATAGATTCTGATACTTCATGCCATAGGAAATTACAAAAAAGTTGTAGGGAAACTTAGCACATTAGAGTTGGAGCTTCATGTTCTATCAAAAACCTTAATATCACACTTCATTCAACCATTACAATAATCAGCCTCAGCCCTAGAAAAGCTCTTGTAAGTTGTAATTAATTTTTTCATTCAAGTTTTACCCAAGATAAATAAAATCACTAGCTTAATTTACGTAGAAGTTCAAATCAAAGGCACCATGATCAACTGCTTAATTGGCTTCATAACTTATGTTTAGAGATTGGTAAAATGACTTAGAATAAAATAGCAATATCTCAAATTCCCATGAAATCCAGAAACATAATAAAGAAGGATAAATTTTGAACCACCAAGTCAAGTGTGAAGTTATCCTAACGTAAAAGAGGTTTCAAATTTAGACGGTACATCAATCAAAGATAACTGTGAAAGGCAGTATTGATGAAAGGGTAATTAGAAACATACTTGTGGTGCTCGTTAGAGAAGACAAAGAATCTCCTCAGAGGATTGCCGCAGAGAGCTCTAACTCTATTGTAAACAGACAAGTTCTTGTTCTTAACCTCGTCCAGCACAACTGATAGCATAACCACGTCATCAATAGCAGGATTCTCAAGCAAATCAATCTGTAAAAATGTTGTATTTCATAAAAAACACTACAAGTTGAAAGCTTAATGTAAACAACAGGAACTGCACAAAAATAACCTGAGTAAGAACGACATTGGTGTCAAGAACTAGAATTGGGGATGTAGAAGCACTCAAGCGAGCAACAGAAGAATCACATTTTTTGCAAATTGAAGTCCCACAATATATATCATCTCGAAGATAGTGTTCTCTCACTTGCTGTGATGAAGAACAGAAACCCAGGAAAGACATAGCAAGATAAAAAATTAAAAAACGATAAAATGATGGAAAATAATTAAATGTATAAAATAAGACCCAAGATTAGTAATTTACCGACCTTCATCACCTTCCCAGACTTCGTCTTTTTAACAAACGATTTGTTATGCAACATCTCTTCTGACGGCAGGTTCTTCAACTATTATTCCACTAAGAACTACAAGAACAATCATGAGTTTGCGACAGATTCTTAAATGAGACAACTTCTGAAGTATGGCAATTACCCAAAAGCAAAAACAACCTCAAAAATCGATGAATTACTAAAACCCCATATAATCGCCGGAAAAAAAAAGTATGAAAATCAACCTAATGTCTAAAAATCAACGAACCCATCACATAGAAACCAATTGAAATTGCCAAAGCAGCACGCAATGCTTCCCAAACAACTAACCCAATACCTTAAACCAATAGGATAAGCTGGAGAACCAAAAATTGATAATGACAACAGATTATGGAAACGAGAACTTGAAGACCAAGTACCTGAAAATCCAATTTTTCCAGACAATGAAGCTTGTGAATAAGAAGCCAGGCAAAAGCTTGTTGCTGCTTTCGAAGTTGAATAAGAATTGTCTGAGAAGCTTGCTTCTGAACTTGGAATGCAAAAAAGTGGGGTTTAATCAAATCGCAACAAGGGTTTTGGGGAATTTTGTTTTGTTTGGGATTAAAATTGGGTAATTCGGCTCGATGCCCTAATAGAAAATCCGATTGGGCAAAATGCTTCCCTCCAAAAACCAAGTGTAATTGTTTGAACTTACCAAATTATCCCTTAAAAACCTTTAAAATAATGTAATTTTCTTTTAGAATAATCTCAAAATTAATAATTTTATTTCGAAATTACTTTATAAATTCAATTTAGAGATTAATGGTTAATTTTAAAATATTAAAAAGCTTAAATTATATAAAATACTTCAAAATTTTAGTGTAAGTTTTAATAATACCATCTAAATATAGCTCAACGATAATTTGCATATATCATTGACCTTCGGAGGTTTTAATCATCCACCCCAAATGTTGTTCATGGCCTAAAAAAATCATTAATAACCAAACTTTCAAAATTTTCATTTTTCCTTAAACTTTAAGCTTGTTTCAAAATAACCTTTTTGTAAACATTTTCATTAAACTGAAGACGAAAAAGTGACTTGCTAGTAACTTGTAAAATAGTAGTACACGTGGCCTGTGGTCTAGGTTTAGGTTTCAATTATACCCTTATCATTTAAAAAAAAATCATTTTAGCTTTTAGCCTTTGACATTTTTTCACAACAACTTAATTAGCTAAGTGTTAAAATGAAAACGAGAATCTAATGTGGTGGTTAGATGAAAAATAAAGGTTACACATCGACATACTTTGACAATGAGTTGTAAAAAATGAAGGGGTTTAATTACATTCAGGTCTTGATTAGAGGAAACAAAACATATTTAGGAGATAGAGTCTTGATTGGAATGGGTGGGGAATTCACATGTTATGATAAAAGTCATACACAACCAGCTTTTTGACTGTGAATAAACAAACAAACATAGAAAAGTCAAAAGAGAGAACAGTCAATAGAGAGTAAATATGTCAATATTTCCTGTAGAGGCATGCAGCTAACCGGGTGGGAAATCCCCATTTAGGTGGGAGGGATTGGAGAGTAATTTTTTTCCATTAGCTAATGAAAACAGGAATACATTCTCCGACCCGTCCGCACACCTTGTCCCCACTCCGATTTAACTACTTCTTCTTATTTTATATATATATATATATATAAAAACTATAACTCTAAACTTATATTAAATATTATTTTATTGTCTAAGATTTTTTTTTAAAAAAAACTTTTAAATAGAAATCTCAGAATTAAGAATTTAAATAGAAATGTTCAAAACAAATATTTTTTTTATTCGATCAAATTTAGAAAAATGAGAATCATAAACGAAATATTATTCCCGCGGGGAACTTGATCCCCACAAATTCTCCGTAGGAAATCTTCAACCCGTTCTCCATGAAATTAAATAGAGAAATTTCAAAAGGACGAAAAATAAAATGGGAGATGAGGTCGGGGATGTCATTTTTTGATCTCGCCCCACCCCGTGGACATCTCTTGAGAGAGTTTCATGAGAAGCATATGTGTATGGAAGCATTGGTGTATAGAATATAGGAGAATAACAAAGAAAAAAATGATTAACAAAAGAATATAGTTTTCTTATTCAAATATATAAAAAAAAAATTATCAATAAACAGTTGTCCTTAAGTTTGATTGTTTTAATTTATTTATTTGTCTCTTTCTCTTCCCGAATGTCCTAACATTAATTTTTGTTTCTTAATTGTGAGATAACAACCTTAAATTTTATTTATCCCTCGATTTACTTCAAAATTTTTGAGGGGGCATTTGGAGCACCGTTCCAAAATCAAAACCCTTAGAATCGAAACCCTAGGGTATTTTGAGAGGTTTGAAACTCTCATAATTAGAAAATAGTATTTGGTATGCAGTGTTTGATACGTAGAAATTTAGACTTCACAACTCTAGGTTAAACAACTTTGCACCTTAAATACAAAATCTTATAACTTCAAACTAGACGGCTATGCACTCCAAACACAGATTAAATAACTTTCCAAACTAATTTACTCTCGAGACTAAACAACTTCAGGTTAAAGATTAAACAACCCTACACCATGTTGGAGTATTTCATATTATGTTATTTATTTTATGTTTAATTCTCATATGTACAAGCCCATTGGGCCTTTAGCTTTTGTATCTTAGCAAGTATTTAAAGTTGTTTTACCACAAAAGTTTAGTGTGGCTAAAACCCTAATTCTATACAACCTTCATTATCATTCTTTCTCTCTTTACTTTCTCTGATGGTATTAGAGCCCAATTTAGGTATTTTTCATTCTTCCTAATAATGGTGTCTTCTTTAAACAACTTCCAAGCTGAAAAGAAGTTGTCCTCTGAGAGGTCGAGGGAAGAGAAGAAGAAGAGATCCATACATCATAATCTCCAACAAGTCTATGCACATTGTTTATGAAGGTACAAAGGCGATGATGAGCTACACATCTCTAAGTTTTCTTATTCTCCTCCATCTCAGTTTTTTTCCTTCTTCAAACCCAACTTCAGACTTCTCTCTTCTCCAAATGATGCAGAGAGTCCCCAAAATCCTAGAAGAACTTTCTTATTCTTCAACTATTCTGCTTTGAATCTTCAAATAAACTCTTCTTTTTAAATGTCTTCTTTAAGAATCTACCATCCTTCTTTTAAGAGAACCCCATAATCTCATCTCCCTTTAAAAAAAAAAAAAGAAAACACAATCTCTTATCGAACCTTCGACTATAAAAATGCTTAAGGAATTTTTTTTCTTTTTATAAATCCTCTTTCAAATCCTAAACCATTTTCCTTTCATTTTAAAAAACATACTCATAGGTTTGTCCTCTATCCCTTTTAATTATTGTTTGTTCAATTTCATTTTTTAAACCCTCTCTTATGTTTTTATGATTGTTTGTTCAATTTTATAGTATATGTCTTCTCTTCTGTTTTTATTATTCTTTGTTCACGTTTCTTCTCTAATTCTGGCTTATGAGATATGCCCTTTGGATCTGTTTTAATTATTGTTTGTTCAATTTCATTTTTTAAACCATCTCTTTTGTTTTTATGATTGTTTGTTCAATTTTATAGTATATGTCATCTCCTCTGTTTTTATTATTCTTTGTTGAATGGTATGTTTTAACCCCTCTTTTATCATGGTTTATTCAATTTTATGATACATGCCCTCTCATCTATTTTTATTATTCTTTGTTCAATTGAATGATATATGTCCTCTATGTTGTAATTTTACCATTGATTAATTGATATGTGTGTCTGTTTTTTATTATTAATAAATATTACTATTGCCTATTAATTATGTTGGGTTGGAGTGATCAATGCTCATCTTCCAACTCACTTTACTCTGTGTATCTCCTGGTGGTTAATTCAAACCTATTGCCCTGTACTGAATGGGAGTTAATTACACCTATTTCTTAAAGCCAACTACCACTCCACTCTCCTATTATATATATGTACATCGTGTTGGCTTAATTTTTTTTAGAAGATCTCCATTGTCGACCTCCCTTTTTGGCAAGTGTGAGTGTTTTCTATTCCATTTACACTTACATTCTGTCGTGTGTTTGAATCATACTGTCATTTGTTTTCTATTCCCTTTACACTTTCATTATGCTCTTACATTCCTTTCATAATCGGTTTTTTTACAACCATTTCGTGTTCTTTTTTTTTTCACTGATGAAGATGAATAACAATCCCTAAGGTCGGCTTTAATTTTCATTACCTTCATATAACTTGAAACGTGTGATTGTTATTAATGTTCATTTACATTCCACTCATATTCTTGCATGCCGACTTTTATGTTTCCATAGGTTGTATGCCCTTCTCATTGTCAGTGATAAGGTAATGTATCTATACTTTACTTTGTATTTGTTCATCCACTCACGTTTGTATTGTTTTTTTCTTTTATGTTTTTATGAATGATCAGTTGCACGACCTCCATTTCCAAAAGTTCAGCTAGGTCCAAAGACTCCTCCCAAAATCCTCTTGACCATACTCAAGGTAAGTCAGTCAACAAACGTACACTATTTAAACATGGTATTTCGTTTTGTTTCTTTAATTAACGTTGAATGTTTTCTTATTGCGGGCTCAAACTAATACTCTCTCAGAATTTAGTTTGAGGTTCGTTGATCCAATATTCATTGTTTTTATTCTCCTATGTATTAATGAACATTATCTTAGATCATGTTAATTTTGTTGTTTATCTTAGGTTATGTTAATTTTTGTCTCTTGTATGTAATGAACTTTGCCATGGATGGATTACTATGTAATAGTTTCATCTTTGTTTAATTTTTGTTAGACAGTAAATATCAAAATTTTGTTTAGGCAGTAAATATCAAATGTAGATTATGTTAATTTTCGTCCCTGGCATGTAATGAAAATCTAAGTACTTTACAAAAAGTGACCACAAATAAGGGGGTGTTTTGAATCATGCATGTCTTTTTTCAAAATAAATGGGAGTATGCATTTGTCGGATCAAAAAATGAAGCCAAATCTTTCACTTGACCATGGGTCATCACTCATTGGATCAAAAAATGCATTTGTCGGCATCTAAGATTGCTAAAAATAGCTGAAAAAAAGAAAAAAACTATTTGGGGTCACTTAGAATTCAAATGAAGCAAATAATTATGCAAATAATTTTTTGTTTTAAAAAAGTTCAATACAATAACTTTTTTACCAAAAACACAAAAGTTTTATGCTATTTTGAACATAAAATTTTAAACAGTAGGATTAGAGTTACTTAAAAGATTTGAGATTATTTTGGTCCATTTATAATTTTTTGAACAATGTTATTTTGAACTATATTTTTTTTTCCAAAAACAAAAGATACTGTAGTTTTAGTTTGGTCCATTTATGTAGTTTTTCCTAAGATTTAATCATAAACAATGAATAACAAATCTTATTTTAAGTTTAAATTGACATTGCATAAAGATTTTTGCATAAAAACCAACCTTATTCTCACTATTTTAAACTGACATTGCATAAAGAATTTTATTTTCTATATTTTAAAGAAATCAATATATTTTTTTCAACTTACAAAAGAATATCCAAATTAATAAGTTTGATAATTTTCAACATCACTTGGCAATGAATAGCAAACCTAATGTCCCATAGAGTCAGAGTTTCATACAAGGTTAATAAACAAACAACCATTGAATAATGCAAAGTAAAATGAGAATAATAAATTGAAACTAATAAACAACCAAATAATTTTATACGAAACAAATCAACCAATAAGAAACCTCAACCAATAAATACCCTAAACTCCAAACCCCAAACTATTTAAAAACAATTAAAACTCCTCAACCACATACATTTTACTCAACCTTTGTAACCTTTGTTAGATACCCCAAACTAATTGCGTACACTTTTCGATTAGGATTATGGGTAAACACAAAGTTCTACGTGGTATTCATTGGTCGTAACCCAGGAATTTACATGACATGACATGAGTGTCATAGACAAGTCCATGAATATTGGGGAGCGATCCACCAATCTTACGTCACTTTTGCCGAGGAAGAGCATGCATTTACTCAGTTTACCATGCAGAATGATAACAATTCAACCACGATCGTTTGTCCTAGATTTCCACATGACATATCTACTGATGTTGAGACCCGGGGGCGAGCCTCGTGGTCGTGAGCTGGTGCGCGGGAGCACCGCCTTTGCTGCCAACCTAGTCTGGAACCTGAGGGTAGGGCAGGGACAAAATCTGAGCAAGATTAGGGTTGGGGCAGAGGTGGAAGTCCGAGAGACGGGTTGTGTGTCGTGTTTAGCTAGATATAATGTCTGACATTTTGCATTGTTTTATTTTGGACGACGTGGATTGCTTACTGAGTATCCTTATACTCACCCGTCTACTTTCTTGTTGTTGGTTGTAGGTTTGGGTAAACAGTGAGCTTGGAGGACGACGACGCGACATAGCGAGGCTATAGAACCCTGTTATGGACCGAAGGACTTTTTGCTTAGGACCTTAGTTTCTTATTCTGAACTCTGATGTTGCTTATTTATCGTGTACTTAGTGGATGAAGCCTTTTCGTTTGGTCGTTGCATTTTTCTTTCCCTTGGACTCTTGGTTTGGATTGCATGTTAGTTGGTTTCTACTTGTTTCTAGTTGTTTTGTTTTTTCTTGTTGTTTGTGACTCTATTGGAGCCCAACCCAGTGATTTGTTGTAGTTTGCTGGAGGCTGAGCGAGATTGGACTATTTTGAAATGTTTGTTATGCTTAAATCAGGTTAAGAAATTTTTGGTTTTGTCTGGGCAACGTTGTTATGCTACCGAAATTTCGGCGCAGAGGGCGTTGCCCAATGACGTCCCTAGTTTAAGTTGGGTTAAAAAGTAGGGTCCTTACATGAGCTTAACTCAACTGTAATTGTCATGTACCATTAATTAAGAGGTCGTCCACACCATTAATAATATTGTTCTTAAAAAATATATAATTAGTTTGCTTATAATACTATTTTGGTTGTATATCGTCTCATTCCATTTTTATGATTTACTCTAAATTACAAAATTCAAAATTTAACTTTGAAAGTATGGAGACTAAAATAAAATAAACCTAAGTATATAGATGAAAACGATAGTTTAACTTATTAGTTTATATATTTTGATACAAGAAGTATGACTAAATTTTTTATGTAAGTATATCAAGGAAAAAAATTGTAAATAAGATTTTTTTCTTTCCTAATAATTTATAGAATCATATTTTCTTTTATGTAATTAACTTTTAAAAATAATTTTATAAAAATTTTAAAATATTTGTATTCATTTTTATTTATATTTGATACCTGAAAGAAAAATATATTGTTAAAAAAATAAATAGATTTAAGAATAGATTAAAATAAAAAGTATGATATTTTTTTAATTATTTATATTTGTTTATATTTTATAGATAGATTAACGAAGAAATATGATTTTTTAGATTTTTAAATAAAATTGAATTTTCGAAGTATAGAGATTTAAAGAGAACAAACCACAAAGTAAAAATGATATTTTAATTTAATAATTTATATATTTTTGATATGAAAAGTATGATAAATTTTTTATATAAGTATATAAAAAAAAATTGTAAATAATAAAAAAAATATTTTATAAGAATTCATATTTTCTTTTGATGTAATTAACTTTTTAAAAAAATCTAAAAGATAAAATATATATGTATTCATTTCTATTTGTATTTAATACCAAGGAAATAAAATATATTCTTAAAAAAATAAGAATTATTGTAAAAAAAATGAAACCGAGTATAATTTTATCAATATTTAAATACTAATATTATAATAATAATAATTATAATAATAATAATATAAGAAAATGGAATATAAGTATATATAATATTAAGAAAATATAGTGGAAATATATGGTAATATTAAATAAATGATAAAATTAGAGAGAAGGTGGAGGAAGAAAGAAAGAATTGGAGAATTTGACATCCAATTGTATGTATTATTTATCCACAAAATGCCACTATTTATAGGCAAAATGACAAGCTTGATGTGGTCCATTTGGACACCAATCTATGACATTTGTTGGACTCATGGGAGACACTTTGGCTATGGATAATTTATCACATGACTTGGGTATCAAAGGGCCATTATGATAATATTTACAATAAGAATAGATTATAATAAAAAGTATGATATAATTTTTTATATTTGTTTATATTTATTTTATAGATATGTTTAAATTATTTACAAAAATAAACAAAATGATTTATTAGATTTTTTTAATAGAATTTAAATTATTTAGAGTTTTTATTATCATTGGGTAAAATATAGATAATAAAGTGAGAAAATGCTAGATATGGCAAACAAGAATGGATGTTTTTAAAAGTGGTCACTTTATTCTTTTTCAATTATGGATGTGTGACATCCTTCCTTTAAATTCCTGGTTTGCTCCTCTATATCTATCCATTCTCAATTTTTTTTAAAACAACATTTTCTCTTACTTTTTATCCATTCTCGATTTTTTAAAAAAAAAGAAAATCATTCTCTCTCATACTTTATTTCAGGTGTATCTAAAGTATAATTTCACTTATTTACGTTATAGTTAGTGTCTTAATCTTTATTTAAAATCTTTCAAAAATTGAGATTTATAAAAATTTTATTCTATTAATTTTTTTTAAATAATTTTTCATTTTTCAAGTCTTTATCAACGTATTGACCGATTTTTTTGAAAAAAAAAAAGTATCTTTCTTCGACTTTATCAAAGGTGTATCTAAATTAATAGAATAAAATTATTGACTGGTTAATTATGCCTATAGTTTTTTTTTCTTTTTGTTATATAATCGTTTTTAATTATTTTTTTTCATATTAGGAAGATTTTGTTCCGTTTATCTTTAAGAAGTTAGAGTAGTTTAATTTAAATTCTACACATTATGTTTTGAATTTTGAATTCTATTATATTTGTTTATTTAGATTACGAGTTATTTTATTTTAGATTTTGAAATTAAATTAAATATAACTACCCTATAATCAATGAATCTTAGTCAATAAAGTTGTTAGGACTAGTTCGATAATTTAATAATTACTAATTTATAATTCTAAATAATTATTTGACCATTTTTAAAAAGATAGAATTGTTTGGGCATTTTTGAAAACATGAATTAAAATATGGCTATTTGTGTAGTCCACCCTAATAAAATACAAAACTACACCTTCTAAAACCCGAACAAGCTGGATGAGCCTGCAGAAAAGAAGGGAAAAAACCAAGAGAAACTTGCTACTGGGCCAAGAATAAAGATAACCTTTTAAGTTTTTAGATAACATTTTAAAAATATAAACTAAGCTTCTTAGAACTTGAGAGGTAGCAATTGATAATCAAACTTGAACTCGTGAGACTACCTATAATATCATTTAGAGAGAGATTTAAAGAGATTGAGAGAAATTCAATTTAAAATGAATCTAACCTATCCTACGTAATATATTTATGAAGGGAACTGAAAGAGTTTTAGTTATGAATAAAAAGATAATTAATAAATTTGAAATGTCAGCCAATCAAAATTGAGAGAGTTTATGAGCTCATTCGTTATGGATTTTTTTAGTATTTTGTATTTTCAATATTATAAGAAAAATTTTATGAAAAGTAATAAGTATATTATTTTATATTTTAAATTTAATTTTATTAAAAATTAAATTAAATAGATACCAATATATATATGCAAAATATGAGGCTTTTCTAAAATGGGGGTCTTAGGCGATCGCTCAATAGCTTAAGATGGCCCTCCTTGCACGTTTTGGACGACCACGCCAGGTGCGCACGCGTGCATGCAGCTTCGGAAATTTGATTTTTTTATGTAATTTAATTATATATATATATAATTTAAATTTCTTTATGTTGCCACGTGTCGTCTTCTGGTTGGTCCACGTATGCCAAGTCACATGCCATGTCAGCAAAAGTTGACCGTTGAGTGTCATGGCAGGTGCTACGTCAACATTTTTTATAGTTGGAATGCCATGTCGACAATTTTTATCGTTGGAATGCCATGTCATCTGTCACGTTAGCAAATTTGACCGTTGTAGTGCCACGTGTCACCGCCTAATTGGTTTTCCTTTTCAAAATTCTTTTGCTTATATCTCATTCGTTTGAACTACGATTTGAGCGATTCAA
This sequence comes from Trichosanthes cucumerina, assembly GCA_036507285.1. Lineage (NCBI taxonomy): Eukaryota > Viridiplantae > Streptophyta > Magnoliopsida > Cucurbitales > Cucurbitaceae > Trichosanthes > Trichosanthes cucumerina. The sequence continues at coordinate 10,023,789 of CM071836.1, read as the reverse complement.
AGTGTGTTGGACTCGTCTCTTCGAGTTCTACAAGATAGATCTTTGAAACGCTAAGAAGATCAGTAAAAAAATTTGAGTTTGTTATCATCAAAATGTTTAGTTTGATTGAAGCCTTAAGGCTAATAGGAAGACTGAGGATTTGTGAAAAGTGGTGTAACAAAAGAGAACGAAAGATGAGAAAAGAATGATCATGGTGGAGATTAGAGTAGATCAATCATAGGAGTTCAAAGGAATATAGAGAGGGAGAAGGAGCAGTCAAGAGAGAAGATGAAGGCAAAAGGAAAAATAAATTTTAAAAAGCTACATAATCTTAAAATGATATAAATTTTGACACGTCATTTAAACTTTGTCACTTCAACAAGCTATATCATTTTTTTCGTTAGTCAACTAACGGTCAACTAACTTTAAGGACTATTAAGAACTATTTTTCAAACCTCAGGGACTAATGTGTTCATTTGAAACTTCAATGACTAAATAGACACCAATTCAAACCTCAGGGACTTAAAATATATTTTTCTCTTGAATTTTTTTAATAAGAACTCAGTGTAAGTGAATATAGTAGAAGGAAGCTAGTGGAGAAGAAATGACATGGTAAACAAATAACCATTTGATTTTTTAAAATCAAGTCTATAAATAACAACGTCTAAATATGTTATTTCGATAAAATCTAAAAATCAAGAAATCTCGTAATCCTACTGTTTTGATCACGAGTCATACTTGATGCCAGTTGAGCTATGCTCTTGTTGGCTCGAGTGAGGAGAGTTTTAAACTTTAAATACATCGAACTAATATATATATATATATATATATATATTATTTCTTTTTAAAAATTAAATGAACAACATCAATATCTCGATTTGAATCGACTTTTCAAATTTCTTATTCCAATCCTAGCTAGTTTCTCATTGGATTCTAAACTCAACCTAATAAATAATGCTAACAATAGAGCTGAGACGTGGACGGCTATGTTTAAGGATCCAGACCCACAATCAAACACATTAGCTTAGACATAGTGAAACCTCCAATAATATGCCTCATATAATGTACAATAATTGTTTTTAATAAATGGTGCATAAGAATGTTTTAAAAAATTGCTCAAAATCATGCCATTTATTTTATGGCAAACCAAACCTCAAATAAAGGGGTAAACAGTTGGCAAGTGAATTATTATGCAACTTTTTGAAAAATATACTAATCTCATACATAAATTAACCCACCAAAATTGTTTCTTTTTCTTTACTTCCCCCTTTTAACTTAAACAAGAGTAGGGAATTAAAATATCTACTTGATCAATAATATATGTCTTAATCAATTAAATAAGTCGTAAGTGTATTACTTTAGCCTAACAGGGCCTCCAATGGTATATTTTCCTAGTTATGTAACTATTTATAGACCTGATTTCATGATAGTGATATTGATCAGAATCGTCAGGTGGCTTTGGAAAAAGAATAGTTGTATAACAAAAAAAAAAAAAAGAGTTTGACAGTTCGAAATAATCTTCAACATAGCAATCACTATGTTAAAAATTAGGTTAAAATATTATTTTAGTCTTTGTACTTTGAGATTCATTCTATATTTGTCTATATACTTTCAAATATTCAAATTTAGTCTCTATACTTTCGATCAATCTTAAAAGTAGTCTTCACTGTTAGTTTGAAGTTAATTTTTATCTAACTTTTGTAAAATAATAATAACACTTCCATTCAAGAAAAGACACAATGTGAATATATGTTTCCAAAATATTTTATAGAGGAAATGATAGAGTAATTATTTTTGGAAAATTAACCATAAACAAACAATAGAGACTAATTTTAAGATTAATTAAAAGTATTAGAGCTAAATTTGAACATTTAAAAGTAGTAAAATTAAAATAAAACAAGTCTCAAAAATTGAAATATAGAAATCAAAATGATATTTTAACCTAAAATTTTCCGAACCAAAAAGTATGTTCGCAATAAGAAAGTTCTCCCACAACAGAATGGATACTTCCTACTTGCTCTCACTAGGTCGACTTGAATTATAGGTCTTCACAGCTTTCTTATTAGGTTCCTAGCCATCAAATAACTAGTACCAATAATACAATTATTTATTGACATGCATTTGTGTTCTAGTCCAAATGTTAATCATCAATGCCAATTTATTATTTTTTCATTCTTCGAGTACAATAATAGTAAAGTGTGAAGATATAAATCTCTTACTTCAGGCTTAATAGAAAAAATACATGTCAATTATTACCGGCATATGCTCATGTTGATCATGTTAATTTAATATTTGCTAGTTTGGTCAATTTAATATAAATCTTAGATTGGATATTTTTTTTTAATTTTGATATTGTACTTTTTTTTAAAAAATTAATATGTGAGATGTAGATATCATATTTGATGCCGATTATCTACAATAGAAGTTCACTTGACATCATACATGATTTTTTATCGAATACAATATAAAAACTTCAATAACAAGCACTAAAAACGAGACCAATTTGAATATAGTTTAACAAATTAAGATAGATGTTTTCAGATGTCAACTAAAACTAAAATAAAAATTAATTTCCACTGCCATCGAAATAAGGAGAATTGTAATGAATAGTAAAAAAGAAATTATGATATTTACAAATCTAGTCATAGTTTTTAAGATTTGCAAAAATAGCAAAAAATTTTAAAATCTAATTTCTGATTTTTCATTATTCCAATTTTACTCTCATTATCATTAAGATATCTGGTATACTAAATATTTGGTATATCCGTAGTATATCTGATATACTTTATATTTAGTACATAAGTCAACTAATATGTACCTAAAACAAAGTATATTAGTAGTATACCAATATACTATTAGGTATATCAAATAGACTATTAATATATTTGCGGGAAATATAAGAGTATTTTTTATTTTTTGCGTAATTCGTTTGAGTTGGGCCATTTTTTATGCTATTTTTAAAAATGGAATAGCAATAGACATTGTTGTAATTTAAGTTAATTTTTTTAAAAATTGTGATTAATGTCTAAAATAAATATAAAAAAAATGTCTAAAAATGTTTCATATTGCAATTTTGTTTGCCTATTTTTCAGGGAGGGGAGTGAAAAAAATTGTATGCCCATTTTGTCCCTGGTATATAATTATATTTACAATCAAACTAAATTCATCCTTAATTTGTTCCCACCGATTTCTCCTAATATTCGATTCACCACATTTTTAGCACTTTCATTGTGTTGTAGGTTCTCTCTCATGGGGGTTGCACGAAGGTAGATTCTCTCTCATTAATGGTTTACAAGAGGCTAATGGGAGATGAAACAATATTGAAGCATTGTTGACATAGTTGACAGAGGCCAAAGGGGGATGAAACAATATTGAAGATCGAAGGCAATTGAATGGACGTGAGAGTTTCAAATGAAATAGTTGACGGGAAAAATGAAGAAAATTTTTGTTGTATCTTTAATTTTCTGAGATGTAGCATCTACAAAAAAAAATTCTGGATAAATGGAAGGAAAAGAAACCCAGAAAAGAAGTTGTGATCAAAGTTAGAAACGACAGTAGATAGAAATATATACCTCGGATGGGACAAGCCTAAAGAAACTAGTAAGCAAGAGAAAACAATAACAAGAAAAGTCTTGGGTAAATGGAAGGAAAAGAAACCCAGAAAAGAAGCTGTAGAATAAACTACAAGAAATGTCGTTTTTAGCGACGAAAGGACTTGCGACGAATCTTAACTTGTCACAATCAATGCGACAGATATTACACACGTCGCAATACTATGCGACGTTTCATACATTCCGTCGCATGCATTGCGGCGAAAACTTCGTACGTCGCACGATTGTGACTCTTTATGGATGTCGTCATAGGGAGCTAAGCGATGAAAAGACGTTTCCGTTGCAACCCCCAACATAACGACTCTTTGGTAGTGGACTATGCGATGACAATTGTGTTCCGTCGCAAGCGTCAAAGCGACGGAACGTCAAACTCGTCGCAAGTTCTGCGAAGAGATCTCGATCTTGTCTCACGCATTACGACACTCTCTCATCCACGTCGCAAGCCTCAAACACAACGCCTCGCATGCATTGGACCTCAGACATCGAAGTAATGATTTCGACGCGACGAAAGGATTTACTTGTCGCACATTTTGCAACAAAATTTTATTGTATTCGCAATTTTCTGTGGCAAAATAATTAGGGTGTCACAATTCCAAATTAAATCACCCACTTCCTTTTGTTTAAACCAGAGAATACAGAGAGGGAGGCGAGGGCAGAAAGGAAAGGCGAATCGGTGGAGCCGACTGAACTCTGGAAGGTGACCTGAACGTCGCTGGAACGACGAAACAGAGATTTGCCGGAAGCCGTCGGAACGACGAACACGACAAGTTTACTTTGGTACTTATTGGTACATGGTCGTATGGTAATGGAGTTCAAGTAAACCCTATGCTTTTTCTGGTTGTGATTCACCTTTATTGATGATGCATAATATTTTATTTTTTATTGATCATTAAAGTTTTGATTATTTTTCTTTACATATACTCAAACATTACTAGTTTTTATAGTTAAGAAGCTATGATGTATGGTGTTATTTGATCATCTTTGTCTGTGTGAATTTCTTTATTTGGTTTAAAGGGAAAAAAACACTTATTTTGAGGGAGATACCTGAAGATGGAGTGAAAAAACTGCTTGTAACAAAAAGTCTTGCAAAAAGTTTTTAGCTACTTGTTACATTGTAACGCCCCAGGCCCAGGATCTTCTGCGACCTGACTGCGTCACTATATCATCCATGACTGCTTGTAAGAGTGAAGACTTTTCTCACAAACTAACACGGGTCCTTTTAGTATGTTTTGTTCTCACTCACATGCTCCCTAGGAAAATTCCCAGGAGGTCACCCAACATAGGATTGCTCCAAGCCAAGCACGCTTAACTGTGGAGTTCTTATGATTGAGCCACCGAAAAGGAAGGTGCACCTTGTTGGTATAGGTAGTAGCTATCAATTCTTTTAAGCCATTCTCAATTATACTTTCACATCCTCATGTACCCCTTTTCCTCAGGATCCCTCTCATTCAGATGTGGGTTCGGTTCATTCATGTACCCCTCTTCCTCGAGCGTCACATGAATGGTATCAGAGTGGGACTTCTCATAGTAAGATGTGGTTCGGGGACGAACCAAGGCGGAAGCTTGGTGGGCATGTGACGCCCGAGGAAGAGGGGTACATGAATGAACCGAGTCCACATCTGAATGAGAGGGACCGTGAGGATATGAAAGTATGGTGCTTGAGGAAGAGGGGTACATGAGAGTGACCATGAGAATATGAAAGTACAGTTGAGAAAGACTTAAAAAAAATTGATAACTACTACTTATACCAACAAGGTGCACCTCCTTTTTCGGTGGCTCAATCATAGAAACTCCAAAGTTAAGCGTGTTTGGCTTGGAGCAATTCTATGTTGGGTGACCTACTGGGAATTTTCCTAGGGAGCATGTGAGTGAGGACAAAGCATGCTAAAAGGACCCGTGTTGGTTTGCGGGGAAAGTCTTCACTCTCGCAAGCGACTCAAAGATGATATGGATGATATAGTGACGCAGCCAAGTCGCAGGAGATCCTGGGCTTGGGGCGTTACAAATGGTATCAGAGCCATGTGACACCCGAGATAAAGAGGGATACATGAATGAATTGAGACCACATCTGAATGAGAGGGATCTTGAGGATATGATAGTATGGTTGAGAAAGATGAAAGTATAGTTCAGAAAGGCTTAAAAGAATTGATAGCTACTACCTATACTAACAAGGTGCACCTTCCTTTTCGATGGCTCAATCATAGGAGCTCCAAAGTTAAGCGTGCTTGGCTTCAGACAATTCTATATTTGGTGACCTCCTGGAAATTTTTCTAGGGAGCATGTGAGTGAGGACAAAGCATGTTAAAAGGACTCGTGTTGGTTTGTGGGAAAAGTCTTCACTCTTACAAGCAGTCATGGATGATATAGTGACGCAGCCAAGTCGCAGGAGATCCTGGGCCTGAGGCGTTACAAATGGTATCAGAGAGGAACCTCTCCCAGTAAGACGTGGTTCGAGGACGAACCAAAGCGGAAACTGGTGGACATGTGACACCCGAGATAAAAAGGGGTACATGAATGAACTGGGACCACATTTGAATGAGAGAGATCTTGAGGATATGATAGTATGATTGAGAAAGATGAAAGTATAGTTCAGAAAGGCTTACAAGAATTGATAGCTACTACTTATACTAACAAGGTGCACCTTTCTTTTCGGTGGCTCAATCATAGGAACTCCAAAGTTAAGCGTGTTTGGCTTGGAACAATTCTATGTTGGGTGTGTTGGGTTTTGTGCCCTAAAACTCATAGTTTGTAATTATGTTCTAATTAATGTAATAAAGTGTTATTATTTCAATAAAGAGTTATTGTTCGTTATCTACGAGTTTGCCTTTATTTAAACCCTAAATCCAATAAACTAAATATCCAAGGTTGTTATATGAATCTTTAACTGAATGTAGTGTACATATAAAGGATCTCGGTTTGAGATACAGCCTAAAAGGTCTATAGTTAGGGGATAAGGTTTGGGTACCTTACCCTGGTAAAACTATGGATGTGGCCCACTTTGTATTTGATACAAACACTGTGATCCTAACGTGTTCGTGTAGATGACATGTGAGTGGGGATATCCTATGTAATGAGATTACATAAGACCGGACCACGAAATAGTAACTTCTAGCTATAACTCCGTTGACTAGTTAGGTTTCTATTTCACTAGGATGACCTAGGCAACTTGATCTCAATCCTGAGCGGATTCTACAATTCTGTTCGCGAGGATTGTCCTTTGACTAATATGGGTGAGAGTGGCGGTTCGCCACTCAATATGCCTACCTTCTTGGGGACAAGACCGAGTGAGCGGCTGGGAACTTAACTTGGCAATATGGAATTCACTCCTTCCCGCCTACTAGGGTAAGCAGAGAAATGTTCCCTTAAGTGGTGTCTCCGGGACTTGAACAAAGGGCCCGACCCTCTCATTGGCCCGAGGGGACTCTGTTTGTTGGTAGGACCATAAACAAATTGTTCATTAGAGAGAGCACCTGGTACTTAAGGCACAAGATGTAAACCAGGTAAAATGAAGAATTTGACCACCTGTGTTACGAACATTCGTGAAGGATTGACTTTCTGTTATTGGTCAATATCCGTGGACACAAAAATAAATCTGCGTGAGAAGAGTGCAGCTGCAGGACTTTAGTGGAGTGTTCCTGCAGTTAACGAATGTTGATTGGGAGGTTAATGAGATTAACCGAACAATCTTGTATCGTTGGAGCTTCTGATCTGTAGGTCCATTAGGTCCACCTTCTAGCTCGTAAAGGGTTCTTAGATCATTTGAATTTGAAATGTTCAAATTCATTAGGGAATATATTTAATGTATATGGATACGATATAATATATAGTTTTGGAACTATATATTATAAATTTAATGTGAATATGATTCATATTAAATTATGTGAGAGAATTAAATATTTGAAAGAGTTCAAATATTAAATTCAAATGTGAATGTGATTCATATTTGTAAACTATAGGTTAAATTTAATGTGCATTAGATGTGCATTAAAACTATAGGTTAGAGGGAAAGATATGATTAAATATGATTTAATCTTAATTAAATATAAGATATTTAATTTGATTAATTAAATATGATTTAATTAATATATATATAATAGTTAATTAGATTAATTATTATTATTTAATATTATTATTAAATTAATGGGAACGTGTCAGGAGGACACGCTCCCCACTTCCCTCCAACTCCCTATCGATAGGGAGTGGGGGAAGTTATCCCTCCATTGATAGCTTCTTCTCTGTGTGAGAAGTGGTTGATCGATCTGTGACTTTGGGAAGAGTTATCTCTCTCACTCTCTAATTCCCAATTCTTCCAATTGTTGGATCCTTCCCACCAAGGAAGATCTAAGCACTCAGAGACATAGAAGGTTTCCCAAGTGGTAGTGTTCCTGCTTGAAAAACAGAGGAGTTGCTGTGTTGCTGAGTTACTGGATTCTCTAGGAGCAAGGAGTTGTTGTTCGAGGAAAAACTACAAAGGTAATCATTTCTATTCTTTTAGTTTAATTGTTAAACTAAGCATGTTTGCATGTAAACCTCCATGTTTAATTAGAATTAAAAAGCATGCTTGTTCTGTATGTTATTGTCAATGTATTGATTTTTGTTTCAATTAAAACAATCAAGCAAATTACGATCCCAAACATGTTTCCGCTGCTCAAGGAGATCAGATCTCCATCAGGGTGACCTCTTGGGAATTTTTCTAGGGAGCATGTGAGTGAGGACAAAATATGCTAAAAGGATCTGTGTTGGTTTGTGGAAAAAGTCTTCACTTTTACAAGCAGTCATGGATGATATAGTGACGCAGCCAGGTCGCAGGAGATTCTGGACCTGGGGCATTACATACATTGCACTATTTTTCCATGACAGGTAACCTCTTTTCTAGTGGAAAAGGTCATTGCTTATTAACAGTGTTACGCAATAGTAGGATAATAATTTTTTTCCCTTACTTTTGGATTGAAAATGCCATTTGTATTTGGAAAAGTGAAAAGACGGTATGAGTGTGGCTTATTTGTATAACCTTGTGCACTGTCTTCTATTTTGATTAACACTCTTATTCTTTGTACATTATAATTTCATTTTATGAGCATGTAATTTTCATTGATATATGAAAAATTCAGAAGATTGAGCCACTCACCCAACCCTTTAGGGGCTATTTGGGACGCAGATTCGGAATCAGAATCCTGGGAATCAGAAGCCTGGAGGGTTTGTCCTGAGGGGTTCTGAAGCCTGGGAATGAGAAAACTGTGTTTGGGGTGCAGTGTTCGGAAGTGCAGGAATCGTAAAGCGTATTTGGGGTGGAGTGTTCTCAAGCTCAGGAATCGAGAGAAATGTGTCTTGGAGTGCGATTTTTCTAAACTCTAGGTTTGAGTGCAGTTTTGTTTCACCTTTTTTCTTTTAGCTATTTTATTCCTTTCAAATTTTGGTAATTGATCTTTTGTGAATTGTAGAAGTTAATGTCTAACATAGATCAATTTTTTAAGTAACTTTTCCATGAAGCTTTCAATTTAGGTAGTTGTTGAGGAATAAAAAAAGAGTTTTAAACCTTTAGAACAATTTTTAGCATTTAGACCCAACCGAACTATTCGGATTGCAAATATCTTCAACCCAAACAACCCTAATTAAGTGATGAACCCAAATCTAACCCAACCATGAGACATTTGGGTTGGGTTAGTTTAGGTTGATTCGTAATATATATATATATATATATATATATATATTGAATTAAGATTAAATTAAGATTAGAAACTTCATTTTAATTTATATTATGAATTTTTATCTTTCAAAAGACTCAAAAACTTATTTTAAAAAGTTATTGAAGAATAAATCATCTAAAAATAATTATAAAATTAAATAAATATATGTACATATAGTTGTAATATAAGTAAAAAGAATATTTTTCTAAAATTAATAGGAAGTTTGGGTTGGTTCAGTTCTAGGTTCAACCCAGCCTAATTTTTCGTGAGCCACACGAACCAACCCAACTCATAAAGTTTTTTTTTAACCCAACGAATTGGGTTGGGTTGATTAGATTTTTCGGGTCATCAGGTTTTTTGAACACCCCTACCACGAGTTTACACATACAGATACATCGTCCAAAAGTGTTGCAACTAACATGAAACAAAAGAACATAAACCCCTTTGTGCGAAAGAAAAAAAATTGGTCGAGTTGATGAGGTGGTGGGATTGTTGAGGTGGTCGTTGGATTTTTGATTGTCGGTGGTCATCGGATCGTCGGAGTTGTTGTTGAAAAGGTCGTTGAGGCAACCATCAGTGGTGGCTAGTCGCCGATGTGGTCGTCAAAGATGTCGTTGTCTGTGGTCGCCGGAGTTGTCAATGTAAGTTGTTGTCGAAGTGGTGGCTGAAAAATGGTAACGACAAATGAAAGAGGAAATGGAGAAACCAAGTGGTCGTAAGAGGTAAATCATAAATGATGGTTGAGTCCAGTAGTGTGGTCATTGTAGTTGTAATTGTCATTGTCGGGTGGTCATTGGAGTTGTCATCGGAGTTATTGTCGGTGCGGTCACCGATAATGAAAAAAACGACAAATTGAAGAGGAAATGAAAAATCAAGTATTTTTCGGAGGCATTCGTCGTGATGTCGAGTCGTTGTCAGGTGGTTGCCAGAGTTGTCACCGGAGTTGTTGCCAAAGAAGTCACTGGTACGGTCGTCGGAGTTGTCGTTGTCGGTGGTGGTTGAGTGGTCGTCGGAGTTGTCACCGGAGTTGTTGCCAAAGTGGTTGCTGGTGCGGTCGTCGGAGTTATCATTATCGATTGTCGTCGGGTGGTCGTCGGAGTTTTTACCGGAGTTGTCGTTGTCGATGGTCGTCGGTGGTTGCCGGAGTTGTCGAAGTAGTCGACAAATGGATGAGAAAAACATGAAACAAATTTCATGAGATTGCATTGTTGTAATCCATGGGGTTGTACTGTTGTAACCCATGGGAATGAGTTTCAAAACCAAGGATTTGGAACACCTTGCTCCAAACATGGGTTTGGATTTAGATTCCAAACCCATCCAAATCCAAACCCATGGGTCAAACTCACCCTTAAAGGAGATCTCAAAAAGCAATTCAGAGGATTGAGCCACTCACCCAACCTCTTAAGGGAGATTTCAAAAAGTTACTCCAGTTGGTAGAAGATATTTTGTGTATTTTTTTGGTAGATTACTTTGGACTTTGATACTTTTTTTGGTATATGACATTTTGCTAAAGCCAATTTTTCTTTGTTTTCTCTCATTTTCATAATCTTTTGTTTGTTTGTTTTTTTTTTTTGTAGAAATTTCGCTGATAAAGATTGCATTTGTTCTTCGTCAAGTATTTGGAGGTAAGTAAAATATTTAGATCGTATATTTTTGGATATGTATTATGTGTTTAAAATAATTAATTGACTAAAGCATTATTGGAATGCAAATGTCTTATGTATTTGATTGGAAGACTATTCATGTGATTGAGTATGTTGTGTTTAATTAAAGTTTGAAATTAAATGTTATTTCTTAGTGTTGTGATTAAAAAGAATCTATTAAACCTATTAAGTTGTTTTCTTAATTAGGGGAATGTGGTTGGAGTTAGTGGAATATGATTTCTCTTTTAGTAAATGTAATTTCCTTTACTTTGGAGTTTATGGTTTCTCACATAATTATACACTTATTTATATTTAATGAAAATTAATAGTATTAATTGAATTAACGATTAGTTGTCATTTTATGTCTCTTAGGATAAGATATTGATAAAAATTGGATTAGACTTCGGAATAATTGTGCAAAGAATATATTGATGGAATAAGATCATTTATTAATGTGGCAAAAGATCATGTTTATAAAAGAGAATTTATACGTTGTCCATGCAAAAAGTATCAAAATATCCTAATGAAACTATCGTGTGATGTTGAAGGGGATCTATACAAATATGGAATGTCTTTCACCTATGATAGATGAGTATACCACGGTGAAACTCCAGATTTATCTTCTTACTTGAAACCTAGGGAACCTGAGAGGAGTCTTCCGGTTGAAACAAGTGTAGATAATGAAAATGAAATGCTTGGATTATTGAATGATCTGGCAGGTGTCGCTGAACATCTTGATGAAGAGAACTCAATTAGGGTTGAAACAAGTGACAATGTGGGGAGTAAGAATGGTAAGTTTCAATCAATGTTTGATGAAGTTAATGCATAATTATATTCTGGATGTACTAAGATTTCAAGTTTAACATTTTTGGTAAAGTTAATGCATATTTAAATACTTAATCATTGGAGTAATAAGTCATTTGATATGTTATTACAATTACTTAAAGAAGTTTTATGTGATGGTACCAAAATTTCAAATTCTTATTGTGGTGCAAAAAAGACACTTCATGACTTGGGTTTAGGGTATGAATGCATACATGCATGTAAGAATGATTGCATGTTATTCTGGAAAGAAAATGCACAAGTAGAAGTTTGCCCACAATGCAGTGAATCTCGTTACAAAATCGAAAACAAAAAAAGGAAAAAAAGTCCCACGCAAAATTTTGAGACATTTTCCTTTAAAACTAAGATTACAAAGATTTTTTTTTTTTTCAAACATACTGCTAGTGACATGAGATGACATAAGGAAAAAAGAATGGACATTAAAGGAGTTTTAAATCATCCGGCAGATGCTGAGGCATGGAAAGAATTTGATAGACAGTATGACTGGTTTGCAAGAGATCCAAGGAATATAAGGTTAGCTCTAGTAACTGATGGATTCAACCCATTTGGCAACATGAACACATCATACAACACATGGCCAGTAATACTAATTCCATATAACTTGCCACCATGAAAATGCATGAAAGAAACATTTTTTTCATATCCTTACCTATACTAGGTCTAAAATCTCCAGGAAAAGAGATAAATATTTACTTATAACCACTGATAGAATAATTGAAAGATTTATGGAGCAATGCATGGCATTGAGACTTACGATGCACACAGTGGTCAAAACTTTCATCTTCATGTTGCTTTGATGTGGACAATTAATGACTTTCCAGCATATGGTAATTTGTCAGGGTGGAGCACTAAAGGATATAAGGCATGCCTGGTTTGTAATCAAGATGTCTCATCTGAGATATGTTATATGGGGCATCGTCGTTATTTACCTATGAATCATTCTTGGCGCAAAAATAAACAATTTAATGAAAAAACAGACTATAAAGTTGCACCATGATCTTTTTCAGGATTAGATATTCTTTACCAGTTAGAAGCTATCGATTTTCCACCACTTGGAAAAACTATAAATATATTTCAATGGAAAAGGAAACGACTTTATAATGAATTAAATTGGGTGAAAAAAATATTTTTTTTAGTTGGCATACTGATCAAGTCTTAAGATCCGACACAAACTCGATGTCATGCATATTGAGAAAAATATTTGTGATAATGTCTTGGGTACATTATTAAATATTGAGGGAAAGACAAAAGTTGGTGAAACACGTAAGGATTTAATGACTTTGAATATTTGTAAGGAACTACATCTTCAACGTGTTGGAAATAAGTTGGTGAAACCACATGCAAGTTACACATTAACAGTTGATGAAAGGAAAAATTTTGTGGTTTCCTGAAAACAGTCAAGTTTCCAGATAGTTTTGTTTCAAACATCTCAAGATGCGTTAGTGTTAAAGATGAAAAGATATTTAGACTAAAAAGTCATGATTCACATGTGTTACTACAAAGACTGTTACTAGTAGGAGTTCGTCCTTTTTTACCAAAGGATGTAAGTGGTGCAATTGTCGAATTGTCGAATTTTTTCAAAGAATTGACTGCTAAGACATTGAAAGTTGAGACACTGAACAAACTACAAGAATCAATTGTGATAATCCTTTGTAAGTTTGAAAGAATATTTTCCCCAACATTTTTCAATGTAATGGTCCATCTAGCTGTTCATTTACCTGAAGAAGCCAAACTTGTTGGTCCTGTTGGTTATAGTTGGATGTATCCAATTGAGAGGTATATTTCTACATTTTTGTTCATGCACACAATATTCCTATTATTTTCATTTTCGTAATGTTTGTTTATATACAATCCATATTTTAGGAGTTTGAGAATACTGAAGCAATATGTCAAAAATAAAGCGCGTCTTGAAAGTTCGATTGTTGAGGCTTTCATAGCAAATGAAGCATTGACATTTTGTTCAATATACTTACATGGAATTGAAACAAAGTTCAATAGAACAATTCAAAATGATGATTGAACCTACAAACCTTAAACAACAAGGAACATTTATCTATATTCTCTCAAAAAGCACGCCCAACTGGTGGCTTACGATTGAAAGAGCTATCATGTGTGGAATTACAAAAAGCTCATTAGTATGTTCTAACCAATTGTGAAGTTGTAGATGCATACAGACGGTATGAAAACTTATCTCAAAAGATTTTAATACAAATCTTTATTTAATTTGTTGGTTTTATTTTATAGTGAACACGAGGTTGAGTTAAGAAATGAAGGTCAATCTAATATTCTTGGAACACATGAAGAACAATTTTCATAATGGTTTAAAAATAAAGTAAGTTTTTGACATTTTTAATGTATTTTGTATAATAATCTTAGATATACTTGACAAGTGATTGTAATGATCTTGATAATTTTTTGTTAGATGCAATCACAAGTCTAGTCAACATCTAATGAAGTTACACGTGAATTATATGCACTTGCATGTGGTCTTGACATTCAAATTAGTTCATATAGTGGATGTAATGTCAATGGTGTTTGATTTACCTCCAAAGATCGAGATGATCGTTGCGCAACTCAAAATAGTGGAATTTGTGTTTTCGGAGGATATGATAGTGAGGGGGCCAACTTTTATGGTATCTTGAAAGAAGTGATTGAGTTGAAATATGTCAAAAGGAAAAAAGTTATTTTATTTCGATGTGATTGGTTCAATACACATCCCAAAAAGAATAGAATTGGTGAAGAGCACCACTTTACAAGCATAGATACTCGATACTTTGGTAAATTGATATATGCAAGCAGTTTGAAGTAATGTGTGGTATGAAATAATTTTTTTTATTAAACAAAAATATTTGCGACGAATCTCGATATCGTTGTAGAAAACATAATTGCTAACTAGGCTAGAGAAATGAGTAATTTATGGCTCATTGCGACGAAAATTCAATAATGTTGCAGATACATGCGACAATATATCTATTTTTGTTGCAAAGACTGATGCAACGAAATTGTCCAGTTTGTCGCACAAATATGCAACGAAAATCATGTATGTCGCATGAAAATGTGACTCTAGTGTCTGCGACGAACATGATATTTTGTCGCACCTTTGGATGCGATGCAAACGTTGATTCGTCGTAATGCTTGCGACGACTTTTTTCCTTGCATCGCAGCTTGCGATGAAAAAATACTGTTAGTCGCTAATTGGCTTCTGAGACTGGGCATTAGCAATGTTCCTTGCGACGTTATTTTTTCATCCCTAAAGGGTTTTTGCGCCAAAATTTTAGCTTTAACGACGTTTTTTTCGTCGTTAATGGCTTTATTTCTTGTAGTGGAAAGAGTCGATTGAACACATTCAATTTTTTAAGGTAGAAATGATAGTAGATAGAAATATATACCTCGGATAGGACAAGCTTGAAGAAACCTAATAACAACAAGAGAAGTCTTTGTATATATCGTGTGTCTTCACCCAAAGAAGAAGTTGCATGAATGAAAAAATTGAACAAACACATTAAATTTTCGAAAGCAGAAACGACAGTAGATAGAAATATATACCTCAAAATTAACATATAGATACTAATATACATATGGGCAAGACAAGCTATAGAAACCAGGAAACAAGATGAAATACCAACAAGAGAGATTTTTTGTATACCGTGGGTCATCGAGAGGAACCAGTAAATAAAAGAAAATACCTAATGGTCTAACAATATAAATAACGAAGGCGCGTTGTGAATAATAATATACACAGGGACATGCAAGCCTAAACAAACTAAGAAATAAGGGAAAATACCAATAAGAGAGATTCTTGTGTATACTGTGATCAAAGTACCAACTGTCGAGGCCATTGTATACCGTGGGTCGTCGAGGCCATTGTATACTCAAGTTTTTTATATTTTGTTAACTAATATTTCTCTCTCTCCTCATAATCCTCTATTTATATTTTATTCACTATAATTTCTTTTTCTTCTCTATTTTAAGCCGTGGAGTAGGTTCTTGGTGCATTCAAAGTTCCAAGGTTTGAACACAATGGGTAGAGAGAATGCAAACATATGTGTAGGGGGAGATAAACCACATTTATTATGCACAAATACACCTTTTAATTTGTTTTTGTATTTTTTAACATGGTGTGGAATTTGTGCCACATTCCAGTGAGTTTGGTGGTGTATTAATTGAGCATCATTAGGTTATTTTTGTTTATGTGTGTGAATTACCATCAATTATCTAGCCCAGTAATTTCAATATCGTATTTGGTAGATGTAGATAAGTTTATATGCACATGTTTGGAGTTATTAATTATTTTGTGTGTTGCTCAGATTGGTATATTGAGTTTAGAATTATGTTCATTTATCTATTCTATTTTCTCTTCATCTGTCTGGGTTGTGTGCTGCATTTTTTTGTTTGTTTATTGAGTTCAATCGTTATTTCGATCAAACGGTAATTTGAATCATTATAATATATTTAATTTCCCTTTATTTATCTAAAAAAACTTTCCTCCTTGATTCACTCTTATTTGTTAGCCTATTTTTCTTTGTTTTTATATAACGTAGGAAAAAAACTGTTTAGGCATTTTTACAATTTAAGACTAATTTAGACATTTTTCATTTAAGATAGGTTAAATCTAGATATTTTTCTAGTTGCCCCTAGTTTTTTTGCTATTCAGGCAAGTGTCCCGTCTAAATAAAAGTTAAATAAATGAGATACAGTGTATAGATATTAGGGATATTAGGAATATTAGGGATTTTAGTACAACAATATTTAGAGGTGAGGATTCAAACCATGACCTTTTGGTCATAAGTGTTACTTGATGACAGTTGAGCTATGCTCTTGTTGGCTCCCTCCCTGCAAAAGTTATAATTAAATTTCACAGAGATCATTCCTTAGGGGAAAACTCGAATTATTCCTAATTTATTTATGTTTTAAAATTTTTAATTAAATGACTATTTGATTTAAAAAATTAATTAAATTGTTAATTTATCATTTATACATTTTTTTAGACAATCATTTATGCAACTAGGTACCATGTTTCTCAATTCTCATTTCCCAATTTATTTAAGATAAAAATTAAAATTTTAGAGGGAAATTTGATATATTTATGGTAAAATTGATTTTTTTTCTTTTATAAAATAAAATAAATTAATATAATTGTGCCATTGAAACCTTAATAAATTAGTAATCTATTTAATCTATTTAATTAATTGAAATAAATTATCAAAATTATAACTTTCTACCATTATTTATTCAATTAAAATTATGTATCTATTATGATCAATTAATTTATATCTATTTGTTAATTAATGTATCATAATTATTAATTATATAAAATTTATAAAATTAATCTCAAACAAAATATAAAAAATATATAATTTATTATTATTTATATATAAAATTAATCTCAAACAAAATCTAAAAAATATATAATTTATTATTAAAAAAAATTAACATTCTCAAGTGTTGAATCAAACATGGAAAAAATTTCTCCCTCCATTTCTACCTTGTTTGGGGTGGTTCCCCTGAAAAAAGCAGCGTCCCTAATATATTTACAAAAATAATATAAATAAAAAACTCGGTTAAAACTTTGTATTAAAAAAAAGCTAGATAAGTTTTTATTAGCATATCTGAAAAAAAAGGTTTTTATTAGCATTGAGTGAAGGTCGAAAATGAGATTGAATGTGTGATATAGATATAGGCAAGAAGGGAGGTGAAATAATTTATAAAAGCGTTCCAATTTTCATGTTTATATAAAAATTTTATGTTGATTTTATAAAATTTTAAGCCTAAGAAACCAATAAATATAAATATTTATGGGTGTCTAAACTTTTTGGGTTTTTTTTTTATTAATATTGTATTTTTTTATTAATATATATGGGTGTTTTCAATAGACTATTATATCAAAACTTTAAAGAAAATTCATTTCTGGCATAGTGGTTGATTGGTTCTTGAACATACTCATTTTCCTAGGTTTGAGTCCAACCAAATGCAATTTTTTAATAGTAGGTCGAAAAGTTAAAAATATATATAAAAAAAGTTAATCTCGAAATATATAGAATTTTTAATTAAATAACAAAGTAATTAAAAATAATAAGGGATTCAAATTATGTAAAATAACTTTTTCAAAATAAAAAATAAATGTATATTTTTTTAAAATAGATATAATAAAAATAATAAAATGTGACCTAATTAATTTCATTAAGAATGTGACATAAATTATAACAATTTAAATACACGAATAAAGATTACAAGGATAAAATGTGAAAAGCTAGAATGCAAAGGGTTGACATCAATGTAACTAAATGAGTCTAAAATCAATATTATTTATTTATGGGTGAAATTGGATCAACAATAAACAGGTTAGTTAAAGGGCCACAACGAAAAGTCGAACGAGGAACCGACCCGAGGCAAAAAGGGACGAGAGGGCGAGGCTGACCAAATGCAAGGCCCAGTGGGCCTTGCATCGGTCGCTTTTGTCTGTAGGCCCAATTCCAACCCACTTTCAGCATTTCTTTTTTCCATTAGGCAACGAAAACCCACGAAAAACCGTAGGGAAAAGCTATTGAAGCTCTCTGGGTAGGGGAGAGCGGGGTAAGTGGATTCTAGCCACCATAACTCTAAGAACTCCTAAATTCTCTCTAAACTCTCTCTGAGTATCGGAGTCGGTGTGACCTACACTATATCGGTATTGTAACGGTTGGCGTTTTCTAAAAAAAAAAAAAAAAGAAGAAAGGCTTCCTCTTTGTCTTCCGCGCGCGTGTGCAGGAAAAACGGTCGCCGGCCACGCACGTCTCTCTCTCTCTCTCCCTTGCGGCTTTCTCATTTTCTTCTTCTTCTTCTCTGTTTTCCTCTCTCTCACAATCAGTCTCTCTCTCTCCTTCTCTCTTTCTCTCTTTCTTTCTTTCTCTCTCTCTCTCTCTCTCACTCTTTACTCCGAAATGAAACCAGTGAAAGGCTGCCATGATCTCTCGCAGTGAAGTCGCCGGCGATCTGTCGCAGCCGAAGCCGCCGCCGTGCCCAGATCCGCGAGACCCGCGAGCTCCTCCGTCCGGTTCAGGCCGTTTTTGGCTGGTTTTTGACAAACAGAGGCCGGTTTCGTGTAGATCGGGCTACGACGAGGCCAGATCTGGTTCTTACACAGCCGCCAGCGATCCCATGCGCCGCCGCTCGCCGATCCACGCACCGCCGCTCGCCGATCCACGCACCGCCGTCGGCAGAGCCGCGACTGTACCCTTCCGTGCAGTCGCCTCAGTTCGTTTCGGGTCTTCGTTGGGTAAGTTTTTACTCCTCGAAAGCGTTTGAGGCCTCGTTTATATTTCAATTTATTAAACTGTGTGTGTTTCTGCGTTAATGACTAATTGGAATAGGAAGTACCTTGGAGCACACGTCGCGTCCCTCATTTTGCTCGTTATCCTTGGAGTTCCGGTAAGTAGTCATTGGACTATCCCACCCCTAAGTGTAGGGGTTAGGGATCACACTGTATGTGTATGCTACGGCTTTCGTGGTTTGTGTATGATTGTGATCATGATAATTGAATGTCCAGATTGTAGAGGTAGTTCGACTCTAGGTCCTGTAGAAATATATGTCTTGCTTGCTTATTCTCATATGTCGGAACTTGTAATATCCTATTATGTTTGATGTAGACCTCGTGGCAAATTATTAAGCATGATGATTGTGATTGTGTGTACCCTCAAGTATGGGCGTGTGTAGAGATATGTTTAGTCTGTGATGGCCGAGGAGACATTGTGTAGCCTAGGTTAGTTAACACACCCAGGCAGCGTTACAGTCGAAGTCCTTGTATAACCCTTAGCAGGCTGTGACTCTAGGTTGGCAAGTTGATATGGGATGTGGGGTTTGCCCTCCATCTAATAGAGAGGCTCGGGGAGTGATTCCCAGAGTGTAGAGGGTAGTGGATACTTCCTTGCCCTACTTGGTAGTTCAGGGAGTGATTCTCGAAATGTAGGGGACGCTGGACACGTTCCTCGTCCTGGATTGAGGCTCAGGGAGTGATTCCCGGAGTTGCAGAGGGGTTGGACACGTTCCTTCACCCTAGATGAGGCCCGGGAAAGCCCGTGGTCGTGAGTTTGTGGGCGGGAGCACCGCTATTGTGGCCAACTTAGTCCAGAAGCCAAGGGTGAGGCAGAAATAGAACTTGAGTGAGTCAGGGTCAGAGAGAAAGTGGAAATCTGTAGGACGAAACGAGTCGTGTACTAGCTGAGTCAAGGCTTGATCTTGTTTTTCTTTGTACTGTTTCCCGTTGGACGAAGCGAGCTACTTACTGAGTATTTTATACTCACCCCTTCGTTTTGTGTATTTTTGTTTGCAGGTAAGGCGAAACACTGAGATGACCAGGGCGTTGGCGAGGCTTTGTAAGGTTATGGAAGGATGTGTTAGGCTTAGTTAGGGTTGATCTCTTGTTTTGAGGGTTGACCGTTCACTTTTACTATGTTGCTCTTTGTTGAATCGTTTTAAATGTTGAGATAAACTTGCATGTGTTGTTCTGTTCGTACATTTAAGTATGTCATATTTGAGAATGATTGTCTGTTTTTGCCAACTAAGCTAGAAAGCATGTTTTAGGTAAGTGTGGTTGTCTGTGAACTCCGGGGGACTGGAACCCAGCCTGTGTGGTTATTGTAGTTCGACGGAGGCTGGGTACCCCGTGAGGTCGTGTTTTGGAAGTGTTTATCTTACTCAGGTGACAGGGAAATTTTTGGAATAGTCCTAGTTATGCCGTTATGCTGCCGAAATTTCGGCGCGAGCGGCGTAACTTGGAGTATCACCCCTAGTAGTATAGTTGTGTTTTTTTTGGGGTGTTACAGTTGGTATCAGAGCACGGTTTTAGGTTCTATATACTGCCTACGTCGTAGGTGTTTGTCCTCCATAGCCTTCTGCAAGGAACTCGCCCGGTCATCATCAGGTTTGCTTTTTATTAACTAGTAGGGGATATTGCTTTGTTTCGGGTCGTTATTGTATTGTATGAGTTATTGTCTTAATGCCTCTTTTTTGGTTACTGAAGTTGACCTTTGATAAATTGTAAACTGATTATGGCACGTCTTTATATAGGACGTGGTAGGTCGGCCACTAGCGGTCGAGGTCGCCGTGGTGGACGTAGAGGCCGAGGCCGAGGGGTCCGAGGTCAAAATCCGGTCGTTGAGGCACCAGCTGACGAGCGTTTCGAGCATCAGAAGGGGCTAAACCAGGATGCTCCGACCGTCGAGGAGTCGGCGGGGCAAAATGAAGGAGGACGTGAGCAAAGGGGCGCGAGCAAGCTCCACCGATGACCAATGTATTCTTAGCCAACCTCCGGGAGCTCGTCCGCACGACTCGGCGGTCGTCGGTCGGCTTTGCTCACCCAAGCCACGGGAGTTATAACAAGCGAGAATGAGGGGTCGCGCATTGCTCAAAACTGTGAGGAGCGCGTCGGCCCGGACCCATGGGCGGCGACCGAGGAGGCAAGGTACCTCGAGAGACTTTAAAGCACGACCCACCCCTATTCGATGGGCGCAGTGTAGACCCCATGGCTGCAGAGGCGTGGTTTGCGTGGCCGAATCGGTATTTGAGTGCATGTCTTTGCCGAACACCGAGGTGCGGTGTGCTATTCTGCGCTTCGAGAGGTCGTGCTCTTTTGTGGTGGCAAGTCGCAGCTTCGGTCCATTGATATCGATCTTCCACCGATGACTCAGGTGAAGTTTCGAGGTATTTTTCGAGAAGTACTACCCGGCCGTGGCTAGGCTCCGAAATGCATGCAGTTCATTCGGTTGAAGCGAGGTTGGGTCAACCACGGTGAAGAGTATGAGCATGAATTTACCATGTTGTCCCGCTTCTGCTGCCGATTTGGTCGATCTGAGAAAAAGAAGAAGATTGATCGATTCTAGCGAGGTTGCACGCTGATATACAAGGGCTATGGTTGCCCATGAACCAAAGACTTACTTACGTTGCATCCATCCGAGTGGCCTCCTTGTTGACGCCAGACTCTCGAAGGACGAAGGGAGCCAGTCTTGTCGCACACCGAGCCCGGCCAGAGTTCGGTAGGCGAGAGCCGTAAGGAGGTTGAGTAGGCTTTCGCTAGGCCTATTCGACCGGGTGCGGGGTCAGCAGATGAAGCGGAGACCAGGCGCAGAGGTTCGTGTTCACGGTGCGAGAGGACAACACACTGGATCTGTCATGCAACTAATAAGATATGTAACAATCTGCGGAAAGGTGGGCCACTTATCGTCTGCAGTGCAGCGGGGATCGAGATTAGAGGATCTCATTACAAGTGTGGTAAACTGGGCACCTCGCTTGGTCTTGCACGGTGAAAAAGGATGAAGCGAACCGGGGGGACCGTCGGAAGAAATGCGGAGTCTATGCAACCGCGAATGAGAAATGCAGGAGGGTCTGCTCGGTGGTGGCAGTGCACGCTACCGTTCTCTAGGCCACCGGCCTTGTTTTGTTTGATTCGGGTAGTACCCACTCGTTTATTTCTCTTTGTGTTTGTGGGTCAAGCTTCGGTTAGAGGTAGAATCGCTAGATTTTGAATCGTCGATTGCTACCCCGTGTAGGTATGGAATTAGTTGTTCGAGAAAAGGTTAAGTCCGGCGCGTGTTGTGTGGCGAATCGTGTGATAGATGTGACGCTTCGTGGTTTTAGACATGGACGACTTCGATGTAATCTTAGGCATGGACTGGTTGTCTGCGAACCATGCCAACATCGACTGTCACCAGCGAGAGGTGGTGTTCCGACCTCCGACTGAGTCTAGTTTTAAGTTCAGGGGCACTGAGGCTGGAGAGATCCCCGAAGATGATTTCACCAAGGCGCGGAGGTTGGTAAGTAAAGGAGCGTGGGCCTTCTTGGCTAGCGTGTCAGATACGAAGGGTAAGGGACCTGAGGTGACCTCGGTCCCTGTTGTTAGAGAGTTTACCTATGTGTTCCCAGAGGAGTTGCCCGGATTACCTCCAGTTCGAGAGGTTGACTTTAGCATTGAGCTCGAGCCTGGAACGACTTCGTTATCTAAGGCTCCCTACAGAATGGCTCCAGCAGAGTTGAAGGAGCTTAAGACCCAGTTGCAGGAACTCCTGGATAAAGGATTCATCCGTCCTAGCGTTTCATCGTGGGGCGCGCCAGTTCTATTCGTAAAGAAGAAGGATGGATCGATGCGGTTGTGCATTGACTACCGAGAGTTGAATAAGGTAACAATAAAGAATAAGTACCCTCTTCCTAGGATCGATGATCTGTTTGACCAATTGCAGGGGGTGATGGTATTTTCTAAGATCGACCTGCGATCAGGGTACCATCAGTTGCGTATCAAAGACGAGCACATCCCGAAGACTGCTTTCAGGTCCAGGTATGGACATTATGAGTTCACGGTGATGTCCTTTGGTTTGACTAATGCTCTAGTCGCTTTTATGGAGTTAATGAACAGGGTGTTCAAGGAGTTCCTTAACACATTTGTGATCGTCTTCATCGACGATATTTTGGTGTATTCTAAGACGAAAGAAGAGCATGAGATCCATTTGGCGAAGGTGTTGTCAGCTTTGAGGGCCAACCACCAGTATGCGAAATTCTCTAAGTGTGAGTTCTGTTGCGGCAAAGTAGCATTCCTAGGACACGTGGTGTCCAAAGACGGTGTAAGCAGATGGATCCCGCCAAGATAGAGGCGATCCGCGGATTGGCCTCGCCCAAGACGATCCACAGAGGTGCGAAGTTTCTTGGGTCTAGCAGGTTATTATAGACGTTTTGTTAAGGACTTCTCAAAAATAGCCGCACCTTTGACTCAGTTGACCCGGAAGGGTAATGCCTTCTTGTGGAGTGATGCTTGCGAGGTAAGCTTTCCGGATCTCAAACATAGGTGGTCTCGCCTCACAGTGCTTGCGATTCGCATGGCTTAGAGACTTTGTGGTCTCTGATGATGCTTCCAAGAAAGGGTTAGGTGTGTGTTGTTAATGCATAACGGGGAAGGTGATCGCCTATGCCTCTCGTCGGTTGAAAGACTATGAGCGCAATTACCCAACTCATGACTTAGAGTTGGCTGCCATGGTTTTTGCCCTGAAAATGTGGAGACATTATTTGTACGGAGAGAAAATTCAGATGTTCACGGATCATAAGAGCCTCAAGTACCTTTTCACTTAGAAGGAGTTGAACATGAGACAACGCAGGTGGCTAGAGTTGGTGAAAGACTACGAGATTGAGATATTGTACCACCCAGGCAAGGCGAATGTGGTCGCCGATGCCCTTAGCAGGAAGGTGACCCATACCTCAACCTTGATTACGAGACAAGCCAGGTTGCGCTCTGAGATGGAACGCACAGAGATAGCAGTGGTTTTAGATCGGGTCACAGCTCAACTGAATCGGTTGTCTGTACGACCGACCTTGAGACAACGAGTAGTAGAGGCTCAACAGGGAGACCCGAGCCTCGAGGACTTTTGGAGACAAGCAAGAGCTAGTCAGGAGGGTGAGTTTACTGTGGCAATGGATGGTGGACTTCTATTCAGGGGACGGTTGTGCGTGCCCGTCAAGAGTGATCTCAGGGAGGAGATCTTGGTGGATGCCTATAGCTCTCCTTTTTCAGTGCATCTAGGGAGCACCAAGATGTACCAGGATCTGAAACAGTTCTATTAGTGGCGTGGAATGAAGAAGGAAGTGGCAGAGTTTATCAAGAAATGTTTGGTGTGTCGGTGAGGTCAAAGCCCCGAGGCGAGAAACCGCAGGTTGCAACCCTCGGAAGTACCTCGATGAGAAGTGGGAAGAAGTCTCCATGGATTTCATCTCTGGATTGCCCCGAACGGCCAAAGGATTCTCTGTGATTTGGGTGATCGTGGATACACTAACTAAGTCAGCCCATTTTTTGCCTGGGAAGCCAACTTATACGGTTGAGAAGTGGGCACGTCTGTTCATGGAGGAGATAGTAAGACTACACGGAGTTCCAAAAGATAGTATCCGATAGGGACCCCGTGTTCACCTCAAACTTTTGGGTAAGTTTTGAACGCCTGGGGATGAGTGCAATTTCGATCTGACGTTCCACCTCGAATCGACGGTCGAGACGAGAAAAAGGTGAATCGGATCTTGGAGGATATGCTTGAGCTTGCGCATTAGACTTCTCAGGGAGTTGGGATTCACACCTCCACCTGATGGAGTTTGCGTATAATAATAGCTATCAGGCAACGATCGGCTTGGCCCCTTTCGAAGCTCTGTATGGGAGAAGGTGCAGAACCCCAGGTGTATGGGGGAGAGGTGGGGGGCGAAAGTTATTAGGGCCTGAATTGATCCAGGTGACAAACGAGGCCGTGGAGAGAATCGGGGCAAGAATGTTAACTACCAAAAGTAGGCAAAAGAGTTATCTTGACGTGAGGCGAAGCGGGGATTTGGAGTTTGCTTGTTGGAGACTATGCATTTCTGAAGGTCGCACCCATGAAAGGTGTCTTGAGATTTGGTAAAAAGGGAAAGCTAAGCCCTAGGTTCATTGGACCGTTCGAGATTTTGGAGCGCATCGGCCAAGTAGCCTATCGATTAGCCTTGCCACCGTCCCTTCATCATGTGTTTCATGTATCTATCTTTGCGGGTATGTGCGGATGCCTCGCATGTGATCGACTTTGAGCCCTTGCGGTGAAGCGGTGACATGAGTTACGAGGAGAAGCTTTGTGCAAATTCTCGCTCGAGACAGATGCGTCTTCGAGAACAAGGAGATTAAGTCGGTCAAAGTCATATGGCGTAAACCACCATCTCAAAGAAGCAACACGGGAACGTGAGGATGATATGCGAACCGATTATCCGGACACTGTTCGCAAATTAACAACTTTCGAGGACGAAAGCTCCTAAGGTGAGTGGATCATAACGCGTTGGCTTTTCTAAAAAAAAAAAAAAAAGAAGAAAGGCTTCTTGCCTTCTTCCGCGCGTCTGCTGGAAAAGCAGTGCCGCGCCGTTCAGCTGGCCACGCCACGCACGCTCTCTCTCTCTCTCTCTCGCGCTTTCTCCTTTTTCTTCTTCTTCTTCTTCTCTTTTCCTCTCTCTCTCACAATCGGTCTCTCTCTCTCTCTCTCTCTCTCTCTCTTTCTTTCTTTCTCTCTCTCTCTTCTCTCACTTACTCGAGCGAAACCAGTGAAAATGCCGCACGATCTCGCGATGAAGCCGCCGGCGATCCGTCGCAGCACTCGGTCGCCGCCGTGTGCCCAGAATCTGATCTGAGACCGCGAGCTCCTCCGTCCGGTTCGAGCCGTTTTGGTGGTTTTTGACAAACAGAGGCCGATTTCGTGTAGATCGGGCTACGACGAGGCCAGATCTGGTTCTTACACAGCCGCCGGCGATCCCACGCGCCGCCGTCGCCGTCGCCGTCCCACGCACCGCGCCGTCTGCGAGCCGCGGCCGCCGCCGCCGTCGCGATCGCCTCGATTCGTTCGGGTCTCCGTTGGGTAAGTTTTTACTTCTCGAAAGCGTTTGAGGCCTCGTTTATGTTTCGATTTATTAAACTGTGTGTGTTTCTGCGTTAGGGACTAATTGGAATAGGAAGTACCTTGGAGCACACGCCGCGTCCCTCATTTTGCTCGTTATCGTTGGAGTTCCGGTAAGTAGTCATTGGACTATCCCACCCATAAGTGTAGGGCTTAGGGATCACACTGTATGTGTATGCTACGGCTTTCGTGGTTTGTGTATGATTGTGATCATGATAATTGAATGTCCAGATTATAGAGGTAGTTCGACTCTAGGTCCTGTAGAAATATATGTTTTGCTTGCTTATTCTCATATGTCGGAACTTGTAATATCCTATTATGTTTGATGTAGACCTCGTGGCAAATTATTAAGCATGATGATTGTGATTGTGTGTACCCTCAAGTATGGGCGTGTGTAGAGATATGTTTAGTCCTGTGATGGCCGAGGAGGCATTGTGTAGCCTAGGTTAGGTTAACGCACCCAGTCGCATTACAGGCCGAAGTCCTTGTATAACCCTTAGCAGGCTGTGACTCTAGGTTGGCAAGTTGATATGGGATGTGGGGTTTGCCCTCCATCTAATAGAGAGGCTCGGGGAGTGATTCCCAGAGTGCAGAGGGTAGTGGATACTTCCTTGCCCTACTTGGTGGTTCAGGGAGTGATTCCCGAAATGTAGGGGACACTGGACACGTTCCTCGTCCTAGATTGAGGCTCTAGGAGTGATTCCCGGAGTTGCAGAGGGGTTGGACACGTTCCTTCACCCTAGATGAGGCCCGGAAAAGCCCGTGGTCGTGAGTTTGTGGGCGGGAGCACCGCTATTGTGGCCAACTTAGTCCAGAAGCCAAGGGTGAGGCAGAAATAGAACTTAAGTGAGTCAGGGTCAGAGAGAAAGTGGAAATTTGTAGGACGGAACGAGTCGTGTACTAACCGAGTCAAGGACTTGATCTTGTTTTTCTTTGTCTTTGTTTCCGTTGGACGGAAGCGAGCTACTTTCATCGAGTATTTTATACTCACCCCTCGCTTTTGTGTATTTTTTTGCTTGCGGTGTAAGGCGAAACACCGAGATGACCGAGGCGTTGGCGAGACTTTGTAAGGCTATGGAAGGATGCGTTAGGCTTAGTTAGGGTTGATCTCTTGTTTTGAGGGTTGACCGTTCACTTTTACTATGTTGTTCTTTGTTGAATCGTTTTAAATGTTGAGATAAACTTGCATGTGTTGTTCTGTTCGTACATTTAAGTATGTCATATTTGAGAATGACTGTCTGTTTTTGCCAACTAAGCTAGAAAACATGTTTTAGGTAAGTGTGGTTGTCTGTGAACTCCGGGGGACTGGAACCCAGCCTGTGTGGTTATTGTAGTTCGGCGGAGGCTGGGTACCCCGTGAGGTCGTGTTTTGGAAGTGTTTATCTTACTCAGGTGAGAGAGAAATTTTTGGAATAGTCCTAGTTATGCCGTTATCTCACCGAAATTTTCACATGAAAGCAGCGTAACTGGAGAGTATCACCCCTAGTAGTATAGTTGTGTTTTTTTTTTTGGGTGTTACAGGTATCCAGGTTTTTCTTGTCATATAGGTCGCGTTCTTCGCCCTAGAGATACAAATTTAAAGTCGTTGTCACTCACGTGCGTTCTACTGTCCAAAATTTGGCAACAACATCACATTATACTTATTAATAGAGCATAAAATTTTTAGAATATCAAAAGTTCTATAATCATTTCATTTTCTTCGACTCTAAAATTGTCTCTCATTCACCAAGTTATAAATTAATTAATTATGAAAAATAATTTCTATGAAATATGAAAAGTTAAAATATATAATTTTTTTTTTCATTTCATTCTCTAAGAAGTTAAACAATTTTTATCTAATTATAATGTGAAACAAATTAGATCAAATTAATTTTATCTTTTTTAAAGTTGAAATCTTTAAGATAGAAACAAAAAGTTAGTTGAAAAATATATAGAATTTTTAATAAACTAACAAAGTAATTACAAATAATAAAAATGAAAATACCTATAGGTCAAATATATTTTTTTTTGAAATAAGAAAAATGAAAACAGCTTTTTTTAAAAAAAAAAATCTATTAAAAACAATAAAATGTAACCTAAAATTTATTAAATATGTGGCACATGAGATAGTGCAATTTAAAATGCATCTATATGGATTAAATACTTAGAGTGTGAAAAGTTAGAAGTTAAGAAATTGCACCAATGTAAATAAATTAATTTTAAATTAATACTTTTGTCAAATTATAGAATATAAAATTTGTAGATTATCATAATTTTGTAATTGTTTCATTCCCACTCTAATTTTGTCTCTTCTACTCACTTCCCCAACAATTCAAAAGCTTCATTTACAAAAAAAAAAACAAAAATTAAGAAAATTAAAGTATATACTAATAACAATTAAGAAAATAATTGAGATTTTGATGGATTGAGTGATTTTTGACCAAATAGAAATGCATAAATTAGTTAAAAAAATCCTCTATATCCTTGTGTTAAAAAAAAACCAGTATTTATCGAGATAATAATAATAAATCTAATAAAATAAAAAAAATTAACAAACGTATTTTTTCTTAATTTTAATATTTTTTAAAAAGATCTAAGTGAAGGATGATTGCAGATTATTTTTAAAGCATAACTTAGTTTAGAAATCATTTATATCCTCGTGTAGAAAAAAATCACAAATGATTTCCACATACAATTCACATTAATTAAAATATAAAATATTTATCAAGATAATAATAAATCTAATAAAATTAGATTTTTTGTTTACCAATGTACTTTTTTTAATCTTAATATTTTTAAAAAAAGATCTAAATAAAACATCATTAATTACAAATTCTTGTTAGAGTATATTACAAATCAAAAACTTATTTTAAATATTAAATTTCTAATCTTTTTCTGCTTAAATGGGAAGGATGATGTAATTAAAATTGAAAAAGTTTTATTATATTGAATTATTTAAAACAAATAAAAGAAAAAACAATTTAGTTGCACAAAACTAATTTATTACTTTTGGAAGTTTTAGTATTGATACAAATTTAGTGTTTAAAATTTATTATCCTTGTAAGCTTATCAACCTTGATATTTATTAACAAATAATTACATGTGTTAGCTATTGAAGCTGATTCGAGAGAAATAAAAGAAATGCGAAATTTCAATTTTCACTATGCATAGGTTTTTGCACTAGCAAGCATAGATAGAGCAAAAAAACTTTTTTGCTTTTTAATTTCTGTTCAAATTTATTATGTTCTACTATGTGAAGTATTTAAGTGCAATTAGATCTCAACCATAGTTATATTAGTTTTTTAAATTCTTTCATTTTTCTTAACCAAAATTTGTTTTTAAAAATATATATAGAGATGTAGTTTGCTATTATTCAAATTCAAATCTAGCCATTGATTAAGTTATCAAAATAATTTTAACGGAATAGGTAAAAGACATAACAACATAGTAAAATTAAATTTACATGATAATTAATATTTTTTAATCATTTAGAAACTTTTGGCCCAAGGGTTATTATGACCGTATTATAATAACCTCTCAAATACTCTACACCCCAAACACGTATTATTATAATCCTCCGGCATTATACTACTGCATTTTAAATAATATTATATGTTTCACATACTATAATAACTCACAGACTATTATAACTCTGGTTATTATAACCCACTCAGCGCCCCAAACAACTCCTTAAAAGTGAAATTATTTCAAAATTAAAAATCAAACACATTAACTTAAAAAAATACACACGTTTAGGAAAAATAAGAGTTAGAAATGCATTTAAATTAGCGTAGAAAAGATTGTGTTTGATTCTTTCTCCTTCGAGGAACTTGAAAGTTTTGAACGTAGGTACGAGCGCATGTATTTTAGCATAGGCAAGAACGACGCTGTAGGGCAGGACTAGTATTTAAGGACGTCCTAAAGGGATAGCTTGTAGGACAGTGTCCTTACAAATCTATCTATTCAACCATTTCAAATATCTTCCAATAAAATAATAAATAATAAATAAAAATAAATAATCAAATAAAAAAAAGAATACGAAGAATGTAGAATAGGAAAAGGCAATTTTTTCGAAAAGGACACAATTTAGTATCACTATCAACCTTCTCTATAAAATAAATAAATAAATAAAACATATAATTACTCTGTTTTTTCACGAGCAAGATTCTCTGTTGTTGGCAACTTGGTACTTATCATGGGATGGGACCAAGTTCAACGGCTATAATTATTTTATTTTTTTAAAAAAATATCTTTTTCATCCCTCATCTTTCTAGTCTTGTGTTTATTTAGTTTTTAGGTTTTAAAATCAGACCATCAAACTCTCAAATTTAGTTTAATACTTCTATTAAGTCTCTGAGTCTGTTAATTATTTAATCAAAATTAACAGAGTGCTAGTGTGATATTTTTTAAAAATAAAATAATAATAATAGTTTTATTAAGAAATAACCATTTTTTAAAAGTAATTTACGCATTTACCCCTTCCCCTTTCTCCTTTCATGTTTCCACCCATCCTATTCCCCTTCCCCTTCTCTTTTCCTACTCAACCCGAGCACCATGCCTTTCTCTTCTGGTATGTTTGGTAAGTAATCAGAAAACAGAAATTTGAAAACAAGCGATTCAATGAAAACATAGTTGTATTTCATGTTTTTAGATATGTGTTTAATAGCAGATTTAGAAATTTGATTATATTCTAAACAGTTATTTAAAGTGTGTTTTATAACATATTTATAAATCATGAAATTAGTTATAGTTGCAAAACTAATTATTAAATTGAATATAAATCATTATTAACTAATTTATGAACCTGATATTATAAATTTTATAGAATTATTATTTTATAATATAATATTATATAATTTATAATATATTATGTTGTTGCCAAAATCCGGACAGGATAACTCACCTGACCTTCACGTGACAACCACTGTGAATTTGTTTGAAGGGGAAAGAACGTGGCCAGCAAAAGAAGAAAATCTGAACACCGGTGTGGTGCTTGCCACACAGGCTCCGATGCTTAAGTCAGAGAGTGTTTAGATGAGTTTAGGAAGAGTTTATAGAGTGGAGAAGAAATTACATTTCCTTTGATAAGAGGAATATTTATAGGTCTTTCTAGGGTGTCAACCCTAATCCATCATGAAACAGGAAAAGGAGAGGGTCATCTTTCGGTGTGGATCTGGGGCCCAGAAGAGGAAGAAGAAGACGGATCGATCCCACAGAGAGGTCGGCCTCGACCTCAGCTGGGTCATGGTCGGCCTCGACCCAATTGGGTCGGCCTCAGCTGGCGTGGTCCGACTCAATTGGGGTCGGCCTCGGCCTCGGCTAGCGTGGTCGGCCTCGACTTCGGCTGGCGTGGTCGGCCTCGACCTCGACCTTGGACAGGCGAGCCCAATCTTCACCTATTGCTCAGTTTGAAGGCCCAGTTTCTTCTACCTTTTGCATGGTCTCGGTCTTTATTTGTGTTTTTGCCTTTTTGTTTCCTCTGTATTCCAAATTTGTTCTTATGGTCCAATTTCACCCATAACATTAGCCCCCACTCCCTAATTAGGATGCATGATGTAGTTTCAGACTAATGGTATGGAGACTGATTTGGGAGTATTTAGATTCATCTCTTTGCTTAGGACATTTTCACTTTGGTCATATTAGATTACTCTCTAAAGGTGTAGATTTAAACTCTAAGGTAGTCTTTAGATTATCCCGGGATTGCTCGATCATACCCTGTAGGGCTGATCCTAGTCTTCCCATGGTGTAAGATTCTCCTCTGGATTCATCGTGTTCGACCACTTTCCTATAAAAAATTTTAAGCCTCCATGGTAGTCCTTGGATTATCCTGGGATTGCTCGATCATACCCCGTAGGGATGATCCTAGTCTTCCCATGGTGTAAGATTCTCCTTTGGATTCATGGTGTTCGACCACTTTCCTGGAGAAAATTTTAAGGCTCCAAGGTCGTCCTTGGATTATCCCGAGATTGCTCGATCATACCCCGTAAGGCTGATTCTAGTCTTCCCATGGTGTAAGATTCTCCTCTAGATTCATGGTGTTCGACCACTTTCCTAGAGAAAATTTTAAGGCTCCAAGGTAGTCCTTGGATTATCCTGGGATTGTTCGATCATACCCCGTAGGGCTGATCATAGTCTTCCCATGGTGTAAGATTCTTCTCTTGAAGGTTCGCCCATTTGGTTTTCTAAAAAGCATATCAAGTTATCTATAGCTTCAATTCAGGTGATCTTGACGGGATGAAGACGTCATTAATTGTTGGAATTTTTGGTCAAGTCTTGTTGAAACAGAGTTGAGAAGGGAAGAGAGAGTTCAAATCAAACATGTGGTGGGGTCGACCTTCATGGTCGCCTTCGGCCTTTTAGGGTCGGCCTCGGCTCTTTGGGTCTGGCCTCGACCTATGCTCCTGGTCTCGGCCTTGACAGTAACCCCTTGTTGAAACGGAGCTGAGAAAGGACGAGAGAGTTTGGACCGAACACGTGGTGTGGTCGGCCTCGACCTTGCCTCTTAAGGTCGGCCTCGTCCTCAGCCTCTTAGGGTCGGCCTCGGTGTGACAGAGGGTTTGATCTGAGCCCAAAATTTTAGATGGTTACTTGGATGTGTGATTGGAGAAAATGCTTTCCAATAGCCCCCAATGCCTATGCTAAAAATTGAACCTGCGTCGAGGTCGTCCTCGGCCTCGGCCTCACCCTGGCCGGCCTCGGCCTATGTTCTGGGGTTGGTCTTGGCTTCTAGTCAGTCCTGACCAATCTTCTCATGATTTTCAGATCATTATTGTTGCTTGAATTTCATCTTCTCAAATGAGTTGCTTTTCACAAATATTGCTTGAATTGTCGCTTAATTAGGAGATATATCTCCTATGTAGCCCCCTTTGTTCGAGGAGGAATCGAATTCATGCTTGAACAAAATTGTAGCTTAAAAAAAATGTATTCTATTGACTATCTAGTAATTAATGCAATTGCATATAACATAAAACTATTCTAAACAAATGACGTATGACTAAAAAGAAACATTTAACTTTTCATGCAACGGTCATCAAAAAATTTCTCGTTGGGGTTCATGATTAGGATGATCAACATCAGGTAGGCCTTGAGAAAAATCTGGTCGGCCTCGGCCAAAAATTGGTCAGCCTCGGACAAAATCAGGTCGGCCTCGGACAAAATCAGGTCGGCCTCGGGCAAAATCTGGTCGGCCTTCGTAGTCTCCTCCAGCTGGTCCTCCAAAGATAGTTTTGATTTCCCTTGGAGGTTCTAGGTCAGGTCGGCCTCGACCTTCTCTGGTCGGCCTCGACTCCTCATAGTCATCGCCCCTGACATATTCCTTCAAATATCCTTCTCGGATCAGTGTTTCAATTTCATCTTTCAACTGGAATCTCGAGTTGCATGTCCATGATCTTGATGGAATACACAATACTTATTCCTGTCTCTTTTTTCAGATGAGGTTTTCATCTTTTCTGGGTATTTGACAAGGTTAGTACTGCGAATTTCCATCAGAATTTTCTCAGGTGGGAGTACTGTTGGTTTGTACTTCTCGAACTTTTGACCTCGGCTTACCCTAGGGTCAGGTCGACCTCGGTCATAATCTTCAGCCTTCTTCTTTTTTGAGTTATGATAGTGCCTTTCTCTTGCCCTATCATGCTCAGAAGTGTACTCACTTCTTCCTTTGCTTATTGTAGCTTCTTTGGATTTTAAAAGCTCCTCTGCACTCATATATTTTTGTGCCCTAGTAATAAATTCAACATAAGAAGTTGGTTCCTTCTTACCTATTGATCTGAGCAGCCTTTTGTCCTGGAGTCCTGCTACTATTGCGATCAAGGTTGTTGCTTCAGTAAATCATTCTACTCGTAGCACTTCATTGTTGAATCGGGAGATATAATCACGTAAACTCTCTCTTGGCTCTTGTTTTATAGTTAACAAGTGCATTTGTGGTTTGCGTTGGTCTCTTCCTCCTAGGAATTGGGTCACGAATGCTCGAGCTAACTCCTTGAATGACCCTATCGATCTTCTTTTGATTTTCCTGAACCATTCTTTAGCAGGACCTGTTAGGGTAGAGGAGAATGTCTTACACTTCATTGCATCTGAGAATTCCTGTAGGTCCATCAGGGATCTGTATGTATCTAGATGTTCTACTGGATCTGAGCTTCCATCATATGGTGTGATGATTGGGACCTTAAACTTTGGGGGAGCCTTCTCTTTCATGATTGAGTCTACGAATGCTGGATCTGCTTGTTCAATAAGAGTTTCAAGATCTAACCTTTCATGATCAAGGTTCTTCAAAAAACTTCCTTGGAGATTCTCCAAGATATTCCCTTGTAATTCTTTTTGAATTTTCAGCAGATCTGTCTTCCACGGGGGACTTCGGGTCTGGCTTTTTAGGGCGATCTTCTTGACCTCGGCCTCGGCCTCGGTCTTAAACTGGTCGGCCTCGTCCTCGTCGTCCTCG
Organism: Trichosanthes cucumerina; assembly: GCA_036507285.1. Lineage (NCBI taxonomy): Eukaryota > Viridiplantae > Streptophyta > Magnoliopsida > Cucurbitales > Cucurbitaceae > Trichosanthes > Trichosanthes cucumerina. Next base: position 9,989,205 of record CM071836.1, on the reverse strand, counting down.
ACCTCGGCCCCGTCGTCTTCAGCCTCGGCTAGCAGGGTTTCAACTCTGGCTTTGGCCTGTTGCTTTCGTTTGTTGTTGATCAAACTCCGTAAGTCTGATCTTGTCGCTTCATCTTCTTGTAGCTTTGTTGTCACGTCTTCGTGACCTGGTCGTTCTTTTCTAGAACTTTTGTGCACTGTCTGGATTACAGATCTTGCCTTGACTATTCGGCTGGTTGCACTTTGATCTCTTTGAGTCACCTTTTTTCTGGTTGCTTCCTAGAATCAACTTCTCCTTTGGTCTCCGTGTGTGAGATTCTGACTCACCCACATCTTCAAGCATTGGCCCTTTTCCTTTTTTAGGATCTCGAACAAGTGGCTCTGTTCTATCTTTCATTGGAGGAGTTTGGTTGTTGACTTTTTCCAGAATCCTAGCCAGGTTCCGGTCCATTCCATTCATCCTCTTCTTTAGTTCAGCAATCTTCTCCATTCAGATTGTAGTTTCTTTTCTCCATCGCCTTGCTTGACATGGATTTAGGGTGTTCAAGAATCTTTCAAATAAGCTTGCTTTTCTTCCCCACAGACGGCGCCAACTGTTGTTGCCAAAATCCAGACAGGATAACTCACCTGACCTTCACGTGACAACCACCGTGAATTTGTTTGAAGGGGGAAGAACGTGGCCTGTAAAAGAAGAAAGATCTGAACACCGGTGTGGTGCTTGCCACACAGGCTCCGATGCTTAAGTCAGAGAGTGTTTAGATGAGTTTAGAAAGGGTTTCTAGAGTGGAGAAGAAGTTACCCGTCATCTTTCGGTGTGGATCTGGGGCCCAGAAGTGGAAGAAGAAGACAGATCGATCCCACAGAGAGGTCGGCCTCGACCTCGGCCCAATTGGGCTCGGCCTCGGCTGGTTTGTGGTCGGCCTCAGCTTAATTGGGCTCGGCCTCGGCTGGGTTGTGGTTGGCCTCGGCTTCGGCTGGCGTGGTCGACCTCGGCTGGCGTGGTCGACCTTGGCTTCGGCTGGCGTGGTCGACCTCGGCCTCGGCTGGCGTGGTCACCCTTGGCCTCGACCTTGGACATGCTAGCCCAATCTTCACCTATTGCTCAGTTTGAAGGCCCAGTTTCTTCTACCTTTTGCATGGTCTCGGTCTTTATTTGTGTGTTTGCCTTTTTGTTTCCTCTGTATTCCAAATTTGTTCTTATGGTCCAATTTCACCCATAACATATTATATTATAAATATTTTAATTTAATAAAAGTAAATTGAGTTTATAACCTGGTATATTGTATTTATTAAGTTTGAATCGGAATACAATGAAAATATAAAAAATGTTGTTTTCAGAATTTCTACCATTTGATCTTATAATCTGAAAACAATTTTCAAAAACACATCTGTCAAATACATATTCACTGTATTCAGTGAATCCAAAACATAAAACTGATTGCATACCAATCAGACCCTAAGTGTTTTATCGGTTTATGTTCGAACCAAATCTGGTTTTTCGGCCGATCATGTCGGACGCTGGTTTCGACCATTGATTAAGAGGATTGGAATTCAGACTCAAAAGCCAAGAGAATTAATCAGAAAACCTACAGAAATTCTAGTGAAAACTTGCTGGAATTTGAATTGAATCAAACCCACGAAGATTTCAATTGAAAAATCAAAAGAGTAATCAGAATCCGACCAGTTGCAGAAAAACAGAGACAACAAAGAGGAGAAATGGTGAAAACTTACTGGACTGAGAGAATTTTAACTCAAAATCCATCAAGTTTCTCTGTTTCAGTTATGAATCAACTCATGTTGCAGAAAAGTGAGGAAGATGAAAAAAAATAGAGAACAAACTTGCTAAAGTCATCAAACCCACATCGATAAATTCCCGAACCCTCACTAATTTTTATTGGATTTGTGAATTTTTCATGTTCTCCATGTATAATGTTTTTGTTTGGGATTATTATGCCTTTTAAAATAATTGCCATCAGATGTAGTTTTAGAAAAACTACCTATAATATGAATTAAGTTAGTATACGGTGAATTTTAAATATATATGTGAAAAAGTAAAATAAAATGAAAATTTTTAAAAAATTATTAGGATAGGATACTAGATTTTTTTAGAAGTCAATCTCCAAAGTTGTCATCTACCAATGTAATTGAAAAAATGATTTGATTTAAATTAATATAAAAATAGTTTAACCAAACGTGGCAGAATAATTTGAAGTTGTTAAAATTGTTTTTGTCATATTCAAAATCACTCTAAAACATTCATTTAATCATTCAAAATCATTTTAATGTTTGATTTTATACTCTCAAATGCAATTAATATATCATCATAATTAATTTTTGTTGTTGCCAAAATCTAGACAAGAGAACTCATCTGTCATTCACGTGACAACAACCGTAATACTTGTATTCAGGGAGTAAACACGTGACCTACAAAAGAATGGAAACCTATACACCGATGTGGTGCTTGCCACAAAGGCTTCGATGCTTAAGTCAGCAAGAGATTTTTAGGAGTTTAGTAATTGTCTAGGGAATGAGAACTTACCCCTCTCTTATTTAGAAGATAGTTTAAATAGCCTTTTTCTAGGGTTTCTTTCGGATTCTTCATAAGAATTGGACTATCAGAGATCAGATCGGGATATGAGGAAAAGATAGGAGATTCGCCGAAGAGGGGCCCTGGTCGGCCTCAGTCGAGGCCCATGTGGGGTGGCTTTGGGCGGCCCGGCCGAGACCGACCAAGGTCCGGCCGATCTAGCTCGGGCCACGATTTTGGGCTTGCTTTTTTGTCCTTGCTCGCAATGGTGGATTGTCGTCCTGAGTCTGCTCCTTCGGTCGTCTTGAATGGAATTTAACCTTTTTATCTCCTAGTTTCTTTAGTTTATGTGGTTGGTCCTTATGGTCCAATTTCACCCATAACATTAACCCTCACTCTCTATTTAGAGTTTATAGTATGGCTTGATGCTTATGAGCCTACAATGTGAGGTCCAATTCGAGAGTATAATGTAGCACTTCTTAACATATTTCCTTCTAGGAAGATGAAAATCAATTCCCTAAAGGTTACTAAATATTTCCAAAGTCTTGGTTCTGATCAACCTTAGGATTTGCAGGTCTAACCCCGTGAGGTTAAACTCAACCTTCTATAGGACTTAGTCTCCCAGGGAAGATGAAAATCGATTCCCTAAATATTTCCAAAGTCTCCCTTCGGATTAGCCTTAGGATTTGTAGGTCTAACCCCGTGAGATTACACTCAGTCTTCCATAGGACTTATTTTCCCAGCAAAGATGAAAATCAATTCCCTAAATATTTCCAAAGTCTCGCTTCGGATCAACCTTAAGATTTGCAGGTCTAACCCCGTGAGGTTAAACTCAACATTCCATAAGACTTATTTTTTCAGGGAAGATGAAAATCAATTCCCTAGAAGGTTATTTCTCTTAGAAGGATGAAGATCGACTTCTCAAGAGAAACTTCTTTGTCATCCTCTCTTAGAAAGATACAAATCAATTTCTAGAGAGATCAGTCTTCTTTGCCACCCATTGATGTTCTCTATTGGGCTTTCATGATCATAAGTCTCATCGGCCTTGACCATAAGTCTCCTCGGCCTCGACCGTACTCCCCTTGCCTTCGACCAAAAGGAGGGTCAACCTCGATCCTTTTTTGTTTTTTTTTGTTTTAGAAAACATTTGAAATAATTTTGTCAAATAACCCTAAGTAGTCACCAGTCAAGGAGGTAGTTGTGCAATAAATTCATACTTGAGTACATAGAATTCTATTGACTTAATTCTCAAATAAAAGTACTTGCTATGAGAAAGGAAAAACAAAACAAAACTACCCTATTTACTTGAAAATAAATATGAACTTCTAGAATACCTATTGAAAAGAGGTTAAACCTGGTCATCTGATATCTCGTAATGGCTCGTTCTTTGGCGACTTTTGTTTATCATCTAGAAGATATTCTTTTAGGTATCATTCTCTGATAAAAGTTTCTATTTCATCTTTTAGTTGAAAACAATCTTGGGTGGAATGTCCATGGTCTCGATGAAAAATACAGTATTTGCTTGGGTCTCTCATTTTTGCTGCAACTCTCATATTCTATGGATACTCAATCAAATCTGAGTTTCGAATTTCCATCAGAATCTGCTTGGGAGGAATTGTGGTAGGCGTGTACTTCTCGAACTTGGCAAAGTGACCAACCTTGGGGTTGGCTCGACCCTGGTCTCTATCAATTTTCTTTGATCATGAATGCGAGATTTCACCAAACCTTTCTCGATTAACTGTTGATCGATTTTCTGTAGTTACTCCTCTTGATTTCATTAATTCTTTAGCGTTTATATACTTCTGCACTCTTGTTATGAACTCTACATAAGAGGTAGGCTCCTTCTTGCCTATAGAGCGTAGAAGCCTTTCGTCTTGTAGTCCAGCCGCGATAGCAATCAAGGCTTCCTCTTCCGTATATCCTTCAATTTATAAGACTTCATTATTGAATCTGGCTATGTATTCTCTTAGGCTCTCTTTGGGTCCTTGCTTTATAGTCATTAGATGCATTTATGACTTATGTTGATCTCAAGCCCCCAAAAACTATGTAACAAAAGTTCGAGCTAGATCTTTGAAAGAGGCTATTGATTTCCAATTCAATTTTCTAAACCATTATTTTACTAGTCCAGTAAGAGTAAACGAAAAAGCACGACACCGAATTGCATCTGAAACACCATGGAGTTGCATCCATGATTGATATGTGTCTAGGTGCTCTACAGGATTACTCTTACTATCCTCGACCTCGACCACCTTGGCCTCGATCGCAACCCTGACTCACAATCTTCGTCTTTCGTTGATGAAGCTTCGGAGATCAGAGCTAGTCGCTTCAAAATATGGCTCCTCCTCGGCCTCGACCTCGACTTAGGCTCCCTCCTCGACCTCAATCACTTCCCCAACCTTCGTTCGCAATCTTTGTCTTTCTCTGATGAAGCTCTGGAGATGAGAACTAGTCGCTTTGTACCACTCCTCGGATGGTTGACCTCGGCTATGCTTCCCTGACAGAAGTTGGGTCGCAGACTTCGGTTTGCATACTTTGCTTGTCCTAGTGCATTTGTCGCTTTGCGTCTCCTTTGATCGGTTCTTGCCAATGATCAACTTATCCTTTTGTTTTAGGATAGGGGAACTAGTTTCTCCCACTTCCTCATTCACCATTGGAGCTTTTCCTTTGGTAGGGTCTCTTGCCATGGTGTCTTCTTGAATCATCGTTGTTGGATTCTATTTCTCCAGAATGTCTAGAATCCTAGCGAGATTTCGGTCCATGTCGTCCACTCGTTTTTCTAAGGCTTCAAACTGGTGATCATCAGTGAGGGGTCTAGTCGGGCTAGTCAACTTCGTTCTTCGTGGATGATGATCGTCGCCTGAATCTTCTCCATCAATATTTCGATGGTTTTTGTTGGTTAATAAATTGTTCATTCTCTCAAACTTGGATACAAGTTTCACAAGAAACGTTTATGTCTCCCCACAGACAGCGCCAACTGTTGTTGCCAAAATCTGGACAAGGGAATTCACTTGTCCTTCACGTGACAACAACCGTAATACTTGTATTCAGGGAGGAAACACGTGACCTACAAAAGAATGAAAACCTGCACACCGGTGTGGTGCTTGCCACACAAGCTTCGATGCTTAAGTCAACAAGAGATTTTTAGGAGTTTAGTAATTGTCTAGGGAATGAGAACTTACCCCTCTCTTCTTCGGAGGAGAATTTAAATAGTCTTCTTCTAAGGTTTTTTTTTGGATTCCTCATAGGAATTGGACCATCAGAGATCAAATCGGGCTAGGATGAGAAGATAGGAGATTCGCTGAAGAGCGGCTCTGGTCGGCCTCGGCTCATCCTCGACCGAGGGCGAGGTCGACCAGGGTCCGGCCGACTCGGCTTGGGCCATGATTTTGGGCTTGCTTCTTTATCCTTACTCCCGATGGTGGGTCGTCGTCCTAGGCCTGCTCCTTCGGTCGTCTTGAATGGAATTTGACCTTTTTATTTTCCAGTTTCTTTAGTCTATGTGGCTGGTCCTTATGGTCCAATTTCACCCATAATAATTTTAAAAGATTAAATATATATTTTAGAGTGAATATGAACATCACAAAAATAATTTTAACTATTTCAAAATCACTCTCAATTGACCTAAGTATAATCAAAATTCTCTAATAAGTACTCTAAAATGTAATCTCAAACCAACTGGAGCATCTGATCTTTAAATATTTTATTTTTGTTTCATAACTTTTTAGTTATTTATGTGATAGGTAATGTCCAGTATACCCTAGAAATAAGTATTTGGAGTTATATATAATGACAAAAATGTCAAATTTCAAAGCGAGTTTAGATGGTAAGTTGAACTTAAAAAAAAATGTTATGGATGGTAAGTTGAGTTTAGATGGCAAGTTGAACTTAAAAAAAGAAGAAGAAGAAAGTTTAGATGGTAAGTTGAGTTTGGATGGTAAGTTGATTAATGGAAGAGAAATTTGTTTGAGAATTTTTTATGGAGGGCCTAAGTCCACACACTCACATATATATGATTTTGAAATTTAAATTGTGGTTTGAACCTTAAATTCAACTCTATATAGTCCATAACTGTTGATAATGTAAACTTAAATATGATAGATGAAAAAATTTCTAGTACTATCGTAGTATCATACTTTCTATGTTCACACTATGTTTTAGTGCTAGTGAACCCCATATAATTATGAAAGAGAGGTTGACGTAGCGAGTAATAAATAAGAGTAGTATTAAAATTTTTTCATACCACTGTAGTACTAGAAATTTTCTCTGTGATGGACATGCGTATTAGACAAAAGTTTACTAATTAAGCTAAATGTGATTGATTCGTTACATAAATAAATAGATATTTAGATAAAATAAAATGACTAGAGATAGATACCTTATTTCTCCAATATAGTGTGAACTTTCTTTTATAGATCGTGCTATTCAATTATGTCTAACCGACTTTAACTATATTTTGTTTTCTATGTATCATGTCGCGTCAAATCAGTATGGATCAACACTTTTTCAATAAATGTGTCATGTCTTTATTTAATTAACAACATTGATAGTATAAAATCAAAATTTTCAAATTTAGAGTAGCAATTGAAACCTTTTTAATATTTCGAGAGTTCAATTTCTTTTTTTAAAAAATAGAGAGTTCAATTTGACATTAATTTAACTTGAAGTTTGATTTTATTAATTTTGTATAGATGATGAAAAAAAATTAATAAATCACTTTGAAAATTTGAAAAAACATATGAGAGGCATTTGGAGTACCATGTTGGGTTTGGATGGTTTTGGAATCCAAACCCAAAACGTTGTTTGGGCCACTATGTTAAATACTCAATGAGTTTGAAACACTACCCTATGGTTTTGAACAGTGCACTCTAAATACTGTTTTACTAATTCTTAGGCTTCAAACACTATGGTTTTGAACAGTGCACTCCAAATAGTGTTTCACTAATTCCTAGGTCTCAAACACTGCATACCAAACACTGTTTTCTAATTTTCAGGATTTCAAACCCTCTCAGAACAAACCTCCTAGGGTTTTGATTCTAAGGGTTCTGATTTCGAAACGGTGCTCCAAATACACCCCATGAAGTTAAGAATGTTGATCCCATTAGAAGAATTATCGCTCACCATTGTTGTTCCTTTCCCGTAAGTTTCAAATGTATTTAATACAACATTTATTTAGTTTTTGTATACATGTTTTTAAAAATCAAGTCAAAATTTACAAACTAGCCGTAGTTTTTTAAATTTTATTTTTTGTTTTTAGAATTTGACTAATAATTCAAATATTCTATTAGAAAAGATGAAATTCATGGCAGAAAAAATGATGAGAAAACAAACATAATTTTCAAAAATAAAAAATCAAATGATTATCAAACGGTCCTAAAACCTCATTTGATTAAACATTTGATTTTTTGTTTTAAAAAATTAAGCTTAAAAACACTAATCTCACCTTCTACTTACAAGTTTAGATATTTATTTAAAAAATGTAAAAAACAAACAATAAGAAACAATTTAATTTTAAAATACCAAATAGTTGTCAAATGAGACTTGACATGTCTCTCTTTTTTTAATTAAAAAACATTTCAAGGTGGGAGTGTTTGACTTCTTAATCAGGAGTGCATACTTATTATCACTCAATTATGCTGACTTTGACTTTCATACATCTCTCTTAAACCTTCACAAAATCTACCCGACAAAAAACTCAAATTTTAGAAACTATAAATAAATACGAAAAATAAAAGTACATAACATCAAATAAGGCTCACACCCGCTCAAACGAACATATTCAATTAACATTAATTTTGTATTATCGACGTGGAAGTTAGAGATTAGATTGAGTCACTATCACACATTCTAAGAAAGAGAGAGGGTTTTTTTGTACGAATGACCTCCTTTCGTTTGGTTTATCGATAAAAGATCCACATTTTAAATTTAACTACGAATAACCTTTTGATGACGCCAGCCACTCTCGATCTGGGCACAATATTGGTTATTATGGCGTATTAAAGGACTACCGATCTAGTTTTCCTGTCAACCCCCAAACGGACTAACGGGACGCTTGATGACGTCGTAATATAGATTACGTTGACGACCGTTTACCTTTGTCGTCTTAGTTACCGATCGCATACCCTCTCGATCTCGTGCAACGTAATTGACGTTGTGCTTACTCCCACTCTCGTTCGTATAATAATAGCTAACGGGTGACCATCTCTCTCAATCTGATGAACATGGTCGCACGATCGACCTCAACCAGCGACAACTAACCCGTTTGGACTATGTACTCTCGAACCGGCTGTATCGGGAGGGATCAAGTATATAGATGAGGCGACGACAATCGTATCTACATATAATTAATATAAGGTCATTGTGGGCTTTTTACAACAATGACTATTAATTACCTCAACCAACCTGCATCATAATAGACAACTATCGATCTAGTCGATGTTACCGGACAATATAATAATGTATACTATGATAAACTATCACTCTAGGTCATCGGTCTCGTAATGTATAACATATACTATGATAAACTCTCACATCAATGTCAAATTTCATTATATTAAATGAGCATTTAATTTTAGTCAAACTTAATAGAACAACAACTATAATACTAATCTTAGTTTATGATAAGGCTTGATGGAAGAGGTTAATACTATAATACTAATCTGTCTTGTAATTTTAGTCGATGTTACTTGACAATATAATAATGTATACTATGATAAACTATCACTCTAGGTCATCGGTCTCGTAATGTATAACATATACTATGATAAACTCTCATATCAATGTCAAATTTCATTATATTAAATGAACATTTAATTTTAGTCAATCTTAGCACGACATCAATTACACTGCACGAGATCGAGAGGGTATGTGGTCGGTAACTGAGACGACAAATGTAAACGGGTCGTCAACGTAATCTATATTACGACGTCATCAAACGTCCCGTTAGTCCGATTTGGGGATTGACAAGAGAACGAGATCGATAGTCCTTTAATATGTCATAACAACCAATATTGTGCTCAGATCGAGAGTGGTTGTCAACATCAAAAGATTATCCGTAGTTAAATTTAAAATGTATGTATTTTATTCATAAGTCAAACGAAATGAGGTTTTCCGTACCAAAATTTAAAAAGGTGTGAGAGAGAAATTCACACTCGCCATAAAGGCACGCCACGTCTAGTGTTTCACTTGTCGTCCACTTCCTTCCGACATCTCTGAACGTCTTGTTTTTAAGTAACCCCAAAAACCCAAAAAAAAAAAAAAAAATCCCAAATCCCCTTCCGCTCCTCCTTCCTCAGCCGCCGATTCAATTTCACCACACAAATTTAAATCCTTCCGATGTCCATTCCCGTCGATCAGCTCCAGCCCCCGCCGGCCTCCGCCGCCTCCCATCCCGGTCAGGGTTCCGTCGGCCCAGTCATCGCCGTCCTCGCCGTGATTTCCATCCTCGGCGTCATTGCCGGCATGATCGGCCGCCTCTGCTCCGGCCGCCCCGTCTTCGGTTACGGCGCCCACTACGACGTCGAAGATTGGGTCGAGAAGAAATGCGCTTCCTGCCTCGATGGGTCCCTCGATCCTCCTCCCCCTCCGCCGCATCTCCGCCGCCCGCCGCCGCTCGAGGCTGTTCCGGTGGCGGAGCCGCCTGATATCAAGGAAGGCGGTGATGGCGAACGCGAGAATTTGCAGTCGGCGCCTCCCGGAAGCGGCGGTGAGTCGTGATATTTAATTAGAAGAGTAAAGTTTTTTTTTTTTTGGTTCAATTTTTATTCTTTTACATATCTATCTGGTGGATGAATGAATCTTTGCCCTTTTTTTTTCTATGAAATTTTTTATCGTTCAATTTCTTTAATTTGTTGCTTCGAGTTTTTTTTCTTTCTATTTTAGAAATATCTCAATTGAATGATATTGGCTATAAAAGAATAAAATAAAACCTAGAGAGATGTCACACACACATATTTATTAAGTTCGAAGAGATAACGAGAGTGGAAATTCGAACTTAGGTTGTTCATTGATGGATTTATTTTATTAATCAATTTATACTCGTTGATGAAAGTTGTATCAATTAAACTTTCGAACTTTATGAATCAATTTAGAATCTTGTGTTTAAATGCATGAACAATTTTCAATTTAAGGGTCATAATTGATTCATTCATGAAAGTTCGTTTTTTAAATGATACAACTATAAGTTCGTTTTTTCAACGAAATTTAACGAAAGGTATAAATTGATATGCCTGTGAAAATTTGTGGTTTAAATAGATATATACAATTATTAATTTATGGTTTTAATCGATACAATCTGAAATTTAGAGGTATATGTTTTTTTTTAATGCAAGAGACTCTTTTTATTATGTTTACCTTTTCAATTACATACCTAGTAAAGAATTTTTAAATCTTTACCGTTATTAGAATATTGTCATAAATGCTAGGTGGGAATTATTCAAATTTTAACTTCTGTGTAAGAAGACTAATACTTTAATTGGTTGAATTCAATCAAGTTTCTATTTAATAACATGTTTGAATTTTTAAATCTTTACTCTCACATTTATTTAAAAAAAAATATAAATGAGAGGTGGTATTAAACTAATATTAAAGAAATGACCGTTTTAGTGGCGGATCTAGAATTTTAAGTTGGGGTTTGAATTCGTATAAAAATTATTTTGAACACATTAATATTAATTTAGTTGAGTCAAAGAGGTCGTAAGTTCGAATCCTCTCACCTTTAAATGTTGTTCTTAAAAAATATATATTAGTTTGGTTATAATACTATTTTGGCTGTATATAGTCCCATTTCATTTTTATATTTGCATTCATTTTTATTTATATTTGATACGAAGAAAAAAATTTATTCTTAAAAAATAAAAAAAAATTAAGAATAGAATAAAACAAAAAAGTATGATGTATATTTTTTAATTATTTGATATACCTAAAATGAAACATATCACTGATGTATTTTTAATATACTCAATATTAGGTATATCAATGAACTGAATAGATCTAAAATAAAGTATATCAGAGATAAACCAAAGATGCAAAATATTAATAACAGTAATATATTACTAATATACTTTGTTTAATCAGTTATATATTAGTTGACTGATATACCAAATATAAAGTATATTACATCTATTACATATATACTAAATATTAAGTATATCATATATGTTTCTAATAAATCAATGTGTACAATTGGATTAATAAAAAATAGAATCTAGATTTTAAAATATTTTGTTATATTTGCAAATCTAAAACACAAGTCAGGATTTACAAATATCCTAATATATATATATATATACCCAACACAATTTTTCGGAAAAAAAAACTCGCTTTTGTTAATTTTGATATTCAAGTGGCCCAAAAAATGATATTAAATCAATATTACACATAAAATTTTAATTTATCAATATTTCTTCTTCTTTTTCTTTTTTTAAACTCAATATTTCTAAAGTAAGATAAGTTATTATTGATATTCATGCATGTCTAAGATTTTTAATTGTCTTTGGAAAATAATTATACCGCATATATTTCAGGTGTGAAATTACTAATATGGTTAAAAATACAGGGACAAGAATGTAACTTCATTGGGTTTTCTTTGGGATGTGTGCGTAAAAGAACCCAAATAAACAAATAAATGTAGTTCTCTTTATTTATTACAACTTTTTTTTTTTTTGAAATAGAGTTGATCTCTTTATTACAACTTTTTATTCCTCTAAAAAGCCTGAGAAAAATGTGCTTTTCTAGAGTCTTTTGGAACTTTATACCATTCTAAAATATAATTTGTGATTTATTACATTTTCATATTACATTTTACTTTATTTTATACAACATTTAAAATCTATTAAGCTTGCCAATTTAGATAAGACACTAATTATCATCTCAAATATGGATAGTGTGACCTCTCACTCTCACCATGGTTGAAAAAAAAAATAATGTCAACCTTAATGAAAAATATATGGTATGTATATATGCATTATAAAAGATCATGTATTAAGACAAAAAATAGAACAAGTATAATTTAAAATGTTAAAATATAATTTAAACCATCAAGGGTTGTTTGGTTTGTAGGTTTGACGGTTTGTTAAATGTGGGTCTATTAAGCGATTGTTAAACCTGAGTTTGTTAAGTTTATATTTGGATGTCACATAAAATAAGTTTGCTAAGTCTAGTTTGTTAAAGATGTATTTGGATTGTGTTAAGGCTGACTTTGTTATGTTTGAATTCCAATTTGTTAAACGTGAATTTATTAAAAGTATATTTGATTGGTAAATTTAAAATTTGTAATAACATAATAAATAATTTATATATTAATTATTTAATTAAAGTAGAAAAAACTATATATAGATTAAATTGCAACTTTTGTTATGAAACTAGAGAGTATTATTTTAATAATAAATAGAATATTTTAATACGTTTGCCCATTCAATTTCCTTCCAATAATTATTTTATCACATAAGCATTTGATTTTTCACGAAAATATTTTTGGGCTATTTACCAAACGTGAACAAATATAAACAAATTCTTTTTATATAAACTAGTGTGTTACCACGTGCAATGCACGTATGTATATATATATATATATATATATATATTAACTTTAATATAATTATTAACAACTTGAAAAAAAATTTATTGTGCATAATTATTTTTATAATTAATTAATATTATTTTTATATCTATTTATTTTATAATAACACATGTATGTTCAACATATACAATTTATAGTAATTGATAGAATAATGTATGTTGAGACTATATATGCGAATGATTGATGTATTATAGAATTGTATATGTTAGTATTCTAGATGAAGTTAAAAATATAGAAATAGTAAAATATAAATTTTGTGAATTGAACTAAATATAAGATCATACAAGAAAATGAAACATATTCCATTTGGCTAATACATTTTATTTTTAAAAAATAGTTAATACATTAATAATATTATTTACATAGTATTTTTTTATTTCATTTGATTTCATAATAATATGAAATTCATCATATTACGAATAAAATAAGTTATTTAAAAAATAGTACTCGATTGAATAGATTATGCTTTTTTTTTTTTTGCATATCATAAATTATATATTTATTCTAACAATTAATTAATAAGTATAATACATAAAAATAGTAATATATTGATTTTGTTGTTGTTATTTTTTCTTTTTGTTATTAATATTGTTTTGGAAGAGCTAAGACTTAAAAGGGTCGAATCTAATTAAATTTCCATGTAGAGAATCAACAAACATTTGATAGGTGAAAAAATAACAATCTTAATAGTAAAGTAAATTAATAATAAAAAAATAATAGTAGAGAAAAGGAGGAATATGATCAAATGTTATACATCTCACGATTCATTTAAAATATAATAATTTCACTCATATTGTTTTTACAACTTTGATAATTAAAATTTATTAGTTTAACTGTAATGAGATAAACAAAACTAAATAAATAATATATATATTTAGTTCGTCAAATGTGATAAGTATTGAGAAATAGATCTTTTAACTTTAAACTTTAGTTAAAAGTATGTGAGGTAGGCATCTTCTCCATTGAATCGTGCTTATATTGGTGGAAAAAGAGTTTTTTTCTTCTAGTTGTATAGAGTTAGAAGGTGCAAAATATCTTGAATTCTGGTGGGGTATTTTAAATTTTAAACAATATATATTTAAATTTTTATAAATGCATACAAAAAATTTTATAGTTTACCTTATAAGGATAAAAATTTAATTCATCCATTATAGTTTTCAATCGATTATAATTTTTTTACTATAAGATTTAATAAACTATAAAGCTAATTTTGAGTATTTTCAAACTCTTGTTTTTTTATTAAAGAAAATAAAAAGAAAAAGAGTCATTTATATATATATGTATTATATATGTGTGTATTATATTTTAAAAAAACTTATTTCTATAGTTATATAAGGAAAATGAAAAGTCATGAAACTTTTGAAATTCCAAAACTTCATTTTAAATTTCACTATGTATATTTTAAATTGAATAAATGAATGCAAAACTCTTAATATTCTACCTCTTTATATTCCATTTATTTATCAATATTATAATTGCATTTAAATCTTCGTTCATTATCCTCTTTAATTCTCTATCAATTAATTTTTTTATTGCTATATTTAATACCTTATCAATTGATTTTTTGGTACCTTCTCCATTGAATTGTGCTTATATTGGTGGAAAAATAGGTTTTTTTCTTCTCGTTGTAGAGAGTTGAGAAAGTGCAAAATATCTTGAATTATGCAAGTCAATTTTAAATTATAAACAATATATATTAAATTTTTTTATAAATGAATACAAAAAAACTTATAGTTAATAACTTATGAGGATAAAAATTTCATTCATCCATTATAATTTTTTTTTACTGTAATATTTAATAAACTATAAAGTTGATTTTTAGTATTTTCAAACTCTTATTTTTTTATTAAAGAAAATAAAAGTAAAAGAGTCATTTCTGTGTATATATATATACACACACAAATAGAAATGACTCTTTTAAACTTATTTCTATAGTTATATAAGGAAAAATGAAGAGTTACGGAATTTTTGAAATTCCAAAACTTCATTTTAAATTTCAGTATGTATATTTAAAACTGAATAAATGCAAAACTCTTAATATTCTACCTCTTTGCATTCCATTTATTTATCAATTTTATAAGTACATTCAAATCTTCATTCCCGTTTAATTCTCTATCAATTAATTTTTTTATTGTAATATTAAATACATTATTAAGTAACTTATTATTTTCAACATCTAATTTTATTTTTGTAAAATGCTTATTGGACTAATTTAAATAGTGTGTTGTAGTTAAATACATTTAAATATAAATTTTTTTCACCAAACATTAAAATATATTTTTATAAAATAAATCATAAAATAAAATATAATTTGACGTCGCTTCTAAATTATATTAGTACACTATAAAAGAAATTGCATTTCTTTTAAACTAAACATTTCAAAAAAATATATATAGAAGATTACTTTTCGTTAATTCATTTTTATATACATAACATAACAATATATATATAATGCCCATTTAAATAAAAAATGAAAAAAAATAATGATAGTAGCCTTATCATTAAAGACCATATTAGAATGATAACATCAAAATCTACATAAAAATTAAATTAGTTATACCATACATAAATTTTTCGAACAATAACACAATAATATTAAATAAAATAACTGAAAATATCTATAAGAGGAATTGATATCTATGTTTGAGATAATTTTCTTGAAATGCATATGATAAATTGATTGAAGGGTACGGAAAAGTTTTTAAACTTTTAAAATTTTAAAAACTCTTAAAATTCTATAATTAATTATTGGTTATTAATTATTTGATTAAAAAATCTATAATTTTTTGGAATATAAGACAAAAATTTCTTACCTTTTAGTTTTATTTATATATTTATTATTGTTGTGGTTTATTATTGATTTATATTATATTATATTTAATTTATTAATTAATTAATTTAACATTTATAATTAATTGACAATGATACATTTTTGTAAATATATAAATAAAAGAAGGACCATGATCGTCAAAAAAAAGATTTCTATGGATCATAATTTTTTAATATATTATAGATGATAGATTTTTTTATATAATTTATTAATGATGAACAAAAAATTATTTATTATTGATAATGAGTAAATGAATTAATTTACTATTATAATGTATTGAATTTTGTATGAGACATAAGGTTGCATGATGTTTTCGTCAACAAAGCAATATAAGCTTTAATTGATCAATATATATTTATTTTTTAATAATTTTTAAATAAAATAACAATACACTGTTTATTAGAGAATAATAAAAAAATAACTAGTAACAAAAATACACAAGACTTTACCTATACATTCCCTAAAAGTAGATTTGTCCTACTTGATAAAAAAAAAGTAATAACAATATTGCTAAAAATACACTATTATTCAATTTCATCTAATAGATGTTGCAACGTTATAAATCTAGAATTTGAGACGACTCGACACATGCATAATTTGCAACTTAAATATACCACCAATATCTTCATATCAAATTGAGATGCTTTCGAGATTGATGAGTCTTAGAGATTGAAGAGGACCTTGAGAGAAATGAATGAGATCAAAAATAAGAAGAAGAATAATTGGACTACAAGGTTGGTGAAAAAATGGTGAAAAAACTCATTATTTATAGTAGTAGATGATGAGAAGTTACAAAACCTTTTTGAATTTTTAAGTTGTACGAAAAACCTTTTTACATTCCAATCTTTTAAATTCTATAAATTTATTATTATAATTAATTATTAATTAATAATTATCAATTAACTAATTTATTATTAGTCAATAATGACATATTTTATAAATTAGTAGATTAAAGAAATGATGAAAGTGTTCACAAAAGTTTTTCCAACATCCTTACTTTTTAATAGATTATAGATTATAGATATATCCAACATAAAATTAACCATAAAGAAAGTGTTACCAATTGTTTATTTAATTATTCATAACTTGCTATGCTAACTACATTTATTTACTAACTACTATGATCAAAGTTGCTATTTATTTACTACTATGGTCAAAGTTACTATTGAACTTAACTTTCTACCTATATATTTAAACTACTACATCTTAAAGTATTCAACTAATTCGAGACAAATAAACCAAATTAACTAATTAATTTTGCAAATATTGTGTCATTCTTACATTTTCACAAGAAAAGGAGTTTGGCACAATTATGGATTTAAATGAATGAAAGTATTAAATCGAGGTTTATATGATGCGGGTGGTTTGGAATTTATAATAAAATAAATTTTATTATAATTTACATGTTAATAAAATTTTTAAAATATATAAAAAATTTCTTATAAATTAATAACTATTAATTTATAAATGAATAACTTGTCTTTAATATTGGACAATTTTGGATAATTATTTTGTAAAATAAATATTTAGTTAAGTTTGTAATTATTTTTTTCCTCATATTTATGTCGGAATAAAATACAAAGAAATTTCTCTTTATAATTTATAGTTTTTGAGTTGGGTTGGGTGGTCAAAGTTTATGAATTAGTTATTACTATTTGAAATTTTAATTAAATACATTAACTTATTTATTATAAAATTACCACTATTTAATTATTCTGATTTAATTCATATACTTCATTAAAAATTCAATGCATTTTTCGAAGAGTGACTAAATACAAAAAATTCATGGTAACACATACGGAGCGTATGAATAAAGTGTTGTAGCAAGCTTGTTTAGTAAGAATAAAGTACCGTAACAAACATGAATAGTATAATAATATTATACTATAACAAATCTAGACTTACAAAATTGTCAACTAAATGAAGATTTAATTAAACTAACCATATAACTAACTAGAGCATAGCTCAACTGGTATCAAGTAATACTTATAACTAACATGTCATGAATTCGAATTTCCAACCCTTAATTTTTGATGTATTAAAAAAAAAAATTAAACTAACCCATATTCTCATTCTATAATTTTTTGACCTCCCGTGAATATCTTACGTCAATCAGATCGTATGGTAGTTAGTAACACTTTTCTCTTGCCAACAAAAACATACCTCAAGTGATATAAGCAGGTACTCTAGATGAATAGGCTAGAGGTTGGGAATCTCCTATTCTAAATATGGTTTAACTAAAAAAATAAATAAAATAAACATTATGTCTCTCACTTGTTATTTTTCCATTTAAATTCTAAAGTGAAATCTTTGTGCTATTTTTCAAATGTTATACATATTATATTAGAAAAATATAGTATATTATATTTGGATAAGCTTGCTTTTAGAAAAAGGTCAAAAAGTGAAAACTTTTACTTTTTTGAATATTGGTGGCCAAAAAATTCCACACGTCTAAACAATTTTAATTATACTAAAAAACACTAACGTGCTTTGCATGTGTGTAAAGTCTTATGTTTGAATTTTTTATATTTTTTAAAAAATTAATTAGAAAAACAAAATTTTAAATTAAGAAATATCAATGTTAAAGACAATAAAATAGAATGGTTAAATAAAATGGTAGTGTATTAAGTAAGTATTTCTTTATCTCCATCTGAAACAATCATTTTTTACATGAATCTTCTTACAAATGAAGTTGATTCTTTATTGCATGATCAACATGAACTTGTGATGGCATCACTTATTGGATATACTCTGCCATTGCAAGAAGTATACTTTTCAAACCACATTGATTGCTTATTTTGAATCTTTACAATTCTTCCTATGAAAGTGCTTCCCAAAATTATAACTTCTAAACACACTTAGAAGTCTCCCTAAACCTTTTAGAAGAAAAATTTCTTCTCCACACAGAGGTACTCAGACCTTCCTGACGAAAGAAAAATATATTAGCACACCCACCTCAAATATAGTTTAAATATTAAAAAAAAATGAATGTAGTTACTTTTCCTCAAATATTCAATCTCTTCTATAGGGGATTAATTACAATGTCACTAATATTAGTGGTCGTCAAATTGACCTCATCTATAAATAATTCCAAATAACATTACACATATTAAGATTTTGTATTCACATATTTTTTAATTATTTTTTCATAAGGATAAAAAATAATATAATACTACAATAAAAGAACTAGTACCTTCAAAACTGGTCACCTTAACATTAGACACAACAATTATTTGATATTCTTTGTTGTTCTTTCTAAAACTCCTCCTTCATGTTGAACTAAATCTGCCCACACTGTCAACTTCATGGTATTGGAACTACACACATGACAAAAAATTATAAGATATATGAATAAGGAAATTTTATTTAATTAACTTCTAAAGGATAAAATTATTTTTTATCAAGAAGGAATGCATCACGCTTCTTGGCAAAATTTTCTTTCAAATTTCGAGATTTGGTAACCATGGTTGATTTTACACTTATTACAACTCGAACAATATCTACAAATAATTGGAAGTTAGAAAAAGGAAATTGAATAATGAAACTAAATTGTTTATATTTATAATATGAAAAAAAAATGCTTACCAAAAACTCACTACAAGAATTTTTAGATTTTCCGACGAAGGTTTTCTCGAGACAACGTTTTTTGTCGGGAAAAGTGTGTTTTTTTCCGACGAAATAGGCAAGCGTTGGGAAATCTGCACACTTTTCCCGACGATTGTAAATTTCATCCGGTAAAGTTAGTTATGTTGACGAAATAGCTTGCGTCGAGAGATCTTTTTGCGTACCGTAGCACTTCAACAAGTAATTTAAAACTTTTCCTAAGTGTTCCTACATGTGTGTGTGATTAGCTTATGTTCCCTTCATTTTTACTAAGCCCGGATCAACTTTATTAGGCTCTCCATTCAACTTCCCCCTACACTGGTCATAATTACTAATCTTTGAGTCTTCTACATTCAAGAAATAAATAACTCTATTTAGCACTTAATCATTATTATATATATATATTTTTTATGCAAGAGCACTAGCTTTCACACATCCACTGCAGGGACCCTTACCCAGAGCACTCGCTCAATGAGTGGCCTAACTGATCACAAAGTGGAGGTAGCTCTTTTTGCCCTCACGATTTTTTTTTTTTAGCAAACAAACAATGAAAAACAACATAGTTCACATATTATACGAGATCATGCGCTTCATATTGTCATTCACCCTATCTTGCGCTTTTAACTCTCAAATCGATTCTTAGACCTATCGAGGTGACATCAAACTTCTAAGCCTAATAACTTTGTTCTAAGCATTTCAAAACTATAGGAACACATGCTATGTGCATAATGGTGCAGGAAAAACTCAAGAAAATTTTAAATTAACTCAAATTCATGTCATGCTCTCAAGTTTCAGCAGAATCACAAGGATTTCCAATTAAATCTCATCCTAGGCTATCATGATCATACTTATGCAAAAGATTAATCAACAATTCAAAGCACATACTAAGGATAGTCTCATCGGATGAACAACATCCCACCCCCAAACTTAAACTAACATTGTCCCCAATGTTTGCGTAAACTAAGCACAAATTAAGTGTCAGGGTAAGAGTGAACAATACTGTCCTGGTTTATAGAGCTATTTCTGGTATTCTAGGATAGCCAAAGCATGTGTGTTGGAGTTCCTTAGAATGGGAGCATGGATTTCAACGAAGAGGGACATCTCCACCACCTACGAAGTAAAACAACAAACTAATAAGGAAACTAAGAATGGAAGAACAACTAAAAACAAACTAACGCAAGCTAAAGCGAGAAAAGAAAAAGTAAGTAAAGCTTGGGTTGCCTCCCAAGAAGTCAGCTTTGTTTAACGTCTTTAGCTAGATCAGTATTCCTCAAGATTGGCGTCAAGGCACGTAAATCGCTCATATTTCTTCGGGCCCTTCTTGCTTGAATCGATATAGCCTTCTAAGTCTAAAAGGCTATCTTCCTTCTCTTGGGCGCCTGACAGAAAATTATTTTTGGTATTTTTGTTTAATAACACTGAAGAATAGAAATCAAAACAAGACTCGTGAGTGTAGGACAAATGGTTATCAAAACTAAAGGGATTTTCTGGGTATAAAAGGAAAGAAGACTTCTCAGCCTCTAACTCTATCACTGGATCTCCCTGTGGAACTAAATGTATCACCACCGCCTTCCTCACTAACTCCGATCATGGTGTGCCTCGCTCTCCCAAACTATCCTCATTATCATCCGAATAAATCCTCCTAGGTGGCATCTCTTGAGTGGTAAGAAGTAGAAATTGTTCTTGTAAGGTCTTAAGGGAAACTACTAATTGATTAAGATCTTTGGGATCTATCCTCGCACTATTTCCCAAAGCCTTACCACCTCGAACTTTCTAACCTATCCAACCTTTCGAATTCATCATGAACCAAATTTTTAATTTTCAATTCTAAGGTATATTCCATCAATTAGTCCACAAGAGAAGATTTTTCAAAGGGTTGGTTAAGGTACGAAAAATTCTGGTTCCAAGTGCCTAAATAACTACCCTCATGTGAATTTTCATATATGTCAGGTACAGAATGGTAAAAATTAGACACATGGTATTCAGAAAAATTATGATGCACAAAACTAGGGTCCTGAGAGGGACAATAGAATGGTGGAAACTCAAAGTTATGCAAAGTCATACTAGAAAAATCAGTAATTTCACAACAAGACTTCACACAATGTCAACACAACCAAAACAGGAAACAAAGACTCAAAACACACAAAACTAAAAAAAAAAACACTAAGGAAACAAACAAACACACAAAATAATTAAGGAAAAACAAACAAACAAGCTTTAGTCTAAAATTTCTAATTTTCTCCTAATATCAATTAATCTAAATAATCGCCATTCCCCGGCAACGGCGCCAAAAACTTGTTGCGTAAAATTATATTGCAATACCGCAAGTGTACGGGTCAAGTTTTAGTATAGTGATTTATGAGTCCAAGTATCGTCCTCGGGAATGGGTTTCTAGATTAATTAATTATTAAGGTACTAATTCTCGATTTTAGCTAAAGAAACATAACATGGATAGTTGGTTGAAGTAAGTACAAACAAACGAACAAACAGGTGGAGACACAAATTGATAGAATTAAAGGAAGTGATTTTACAAGTTAAAGACCTAACTAGCACATGCATTGAATCAATGAGATGAAATTATAAACAAGAAGTGAAATACTCAAGAAAATCTCTCGATTCTTAGTGAGCCTCACACATGCAATAAACTCATAGTCTCCATATGAACC
Source organism: Trichosanthes cucumerina (assembly GCA_036507285.1). NCBI lineage: Eukaryota > Viridiplantae > Streptophyta > Magnoliopsida > Cucurbitales > Cucurbitaceae > Trichosanthes > Trichosanthes cucumerina. The sequence goes on along the minus strand of CM071836.1, from coordinate 9,967,025 downwards.
TACAACATGTATGGCATTAAGCAACTTCTTTATGTGTTTCCCTAAGATTTCTAGGTCACTCTCGTGCCACACTTCCAAGGGTTTTGACAGTTTTGCTCTAATTCAAGCTTTATCTCTCGAGTCCACTTAAATCAACAAATTAAAAAGTAAAGAACGAATTGCCAAAAATAACGACATAACATGCTTCAATACATCACAAGAAAATCATAACAAGTAAATCAAATCCTACTACAATGTTTAGCTACTCTAAATCACATGAAAAACAAACTAAACAAGTAGAAAACGTCTTAGAACGCTTATTACAAATTGAAAGAAAGAGAAATAAACTTAGGTGTCGATGCCGGGTCCTTCGTCTCCGAGCTCCCGTCTTCGATCTCGAACCTCCACGAATGCTTTGGCTCCCAAAATCACTATTTTCTCTCTTCTTACAAGGTGTATTTCGAATTTAGGGCAAAACTCTACCAAATTGTGCTCTCCTTTCTCAATTGCATAATGTTGTATTTATAGGCCTCAATGGGACAGCGTTGCAACGCTGTACCTTAAACGCGTGGTAAATATGGAAACTATCGGCGGCGTTAACGCCGCTACTACTTAACGCTGCGCGTGCTCTATCGATCTGGCGTTGTGGCGACGCGCAAGCGCGCGTTGCAACGCCCCGTGTCGCGACTTCTTATGCGTGCGACCTTATTGATATAGCGTTGCGACCTTTGCCGCGGCGCAGCTGCTATCGGCAGATGATCTTCGTGAGTTGTTTGGCTGCACGTTCGGCGTTGTAACGCTCTGTATGGCGTTGCAACGCCATCACCTCGGGTCTTCAGCTTGGTTTGGTCTTTTATCTTCCATTTGATGTTATTTTTGGCTCCAAATAGCCTCGTTTTGATCCCGAGTGATCCAATTTATCTTTAATAGTTCCGTTTAAGCTCTAAACCTGAAATTGAATGAATTAAACACGTAAAAGCCTTGAAATCATTATAAAACTAGCAATTATTAAGCCTAAGGATAGCACATTTTGTGTGCTATCAACCGTTCGGGTCATTAACTCGAATGTGATCATCCCAGTGTGTCCACAACACACCGTTCTAGTTCTCTCATATAATATGACCCTGGAGCTTAGTTTATTGGATTAAGTTTATAAAATGCGAGATACAAAGTTTGAATAATAAATAACCTTTATTCATTAATTCAACAAGTTTTAATAACTACACGAGATTAGGGCATACACCCCAATATCAGCAGCAAAACGTGACAAGGTAGTAAACTCGTGCTCATACTCCTCTAATGACTGGTTCGGGCATTGTTTTAGTTGGATCAATTCGACCTGCTTCATTGTCCTCATCGTGGTTGGATAGTATTTCTCATAGAACTCTTCCATAAATTTTTCTCACGCCATTGGTCTTTCACTTGAACTTATAGATCGCTTTGTAGCTTCCCACCATAGGAGAGTTCAACCCCTCAGCGTATAAACCGCACACTGGACCAGTTGGCTATCTAGACAACACATCTGGTGAAATATTGGCTCCATGGCGGCAAACCACGCCTCGACTACCATGGGATCCACCTCCTGCCCCTCGAAATTAGGCGGGTCGTATTTCTTGAAGTCCTTCAAGTATCTGACCTTTTCCGTGGTTGACCCGTTATCATGGTTAAGTATTGTTGTTGCTGCGGCACCGATGTTCTGGGTGAACATTGTCGCTTGACTTGCTAAGGTCGACTGAATGATTTCTTGGAGGCCTTCAGGAGTCATGAGCATCGTGGTAGGCGATGGGGCATTCTCATTTCTCTAGTTCTCCTGATTCCCCAAGTTTTGACCCGTCGACTCCTCATCAACTAGGGGGCTAAGATCAACCTTCTCCAGGTGTTCGAAGTGTTCATCTACCAAAGGTTCAAGAACAGGCTCTTGGTTACAGGCTCTTCAACCCCTGCCTCCACGACCTCTGTGATCCCGTGTCATGATTGCTCCCCTAACACCACTATCACGTGGTTGTCCTAGAGCCATACTCTAAGTTATAACACCCAACCATTTTAACACAAGTACAAGTAACAAAGTAATTAAAATGTTTACTAACAAGTAATTTCTTTAGCCTAACTATTTCATACAATAAAAGCAAACCTGGTGATGATGAGGCGACTTCTTGCACATAAGGATTGTTGCCTACGATGTAGGCGAATATGCAGAATCTAAAACCTATGCTCTAATACCAACTATAATGACCTTAGTTTTCATATCCAAAATCCCTTAAGGAAGTTTCTAAGCAACACTGTCTGCACCGAAACTTTGGCAGCATAAGACGCCGCTAAGACAAAATCGAAGTTTTCCTGACCTGTTTAAGACACTCCAAAAGGCTTACTAAACACTCAACCTCCTCTAAACTACAATCAACAAATGGTTGAGCTTCCAATAGATAAGAAAGTAAATCAAATAAAGCGGAACTCAACATGATCACAACTTTAACTAACACCTATCTGCAACTAACGACTTCAAAAGAAAGAAAAAGAAGGAACATAATACATAACTCATAAGTACCAATATCTAAAGACATTTAGGAAAAAAATAAAACTCTGAGGGAAACTAATCCTAACCCATGAAAGAATGCCCTCAAGCCTCATCGGGTTGCCACCATCGTCATCCATCCCACAAGTATAAATATAAATATTATTTAATGGCCTAGATAAGTTTCAAACCTTGGACATGGTCACATCATATAAAGCTTAGACATTTAGTTTGTTCAAATAAAAATAAAAAATAAAAAACTCTAGCTAGGATATGCAATAGAGATTGAATAGTGGTGTAACACATATTTATACTACTTCATCTATTACTTTTTGTAAAAAAAATTATATATTAATCTCATCAAACAAATATTATATAAATATTATATAATGACCTAGATAGATTTCAAACCTTGGACATAGTCACATCATACAGAGCTTAGATATTTGGGGGTTGTTTGGCTCCCTGTTTTGGTTTTGGATGATTTTGGATTCCAAATCCAAAATCATGTGTTGGCCAAATGTGTTCAAAATCCTTGGTTTTGAAACACAACCTTATGGGTTACAACAATGCAATCCCATGGGTTTGTGTCATTTTTTTTATATTATTTGTCATCTTCCATTTTTTGCTACTACTCCAACAACAATTTCGATGAAAACTCTGGCGACCGTACCATCGACTCGACTACCGCTGACGGCTACCTCCTACGACAACTCCGGCGATCCAACCACAGTTGACAACTACCTCTGGCGACAACTCCGACAACCAAACCGACGACCCCAGCCACCACTGACGACTACCTACAACGACCACACCAACGACCCCGACCACTACCTCCGACGACCACACCGGCAACACCGACCACCACTGATGACTACCTTCGACGACAACTCTAATGACCACATCGGCGATCCGACCACTGCTGACGAGTACTTTCAACGACACTCAAGAGACTTGTATACACCTACCCAACAACTCGATCACTCGAACAATCAACTACTCTAATGACCTATCTTGCCCACAACCACCATAAATGACCACTCGAAAAATCACTTGGTGACCCAACCATCCTAGTGACCTAACAGCCGACAACCAACACTGATGACCACCCTGACAACTTAACCACCCAATAATCACCGTCGACGAGCACCTGATGACCCCACTCTAGTGACCCAACTACTCCGATAATCATTCCACGACCACCCCACATACTCAACCATCCAACAACAATCTTGGTGGTTCGACTACGTGACAACCATTATAACTGACCACCTCGACAACCTGACCACCCTAACAATCACCGCCAATGACCACTCGTTGACCACTCTAGAGACTATCTCGATGACCCGATCACCTAACAACCCGACTACCTTGATGATCACTATGACAAACACCATGTAACTACTCTAGGGTCCTAACCACCTGACAACCACTACGAACGACCACCCAATGTCCACTCTCCAACAACCTAACCACCCTGTAACTACCACCGATGACCACCCCAGTAACCCAACCACTTTGATGATTTGATCGCCTAGTTAATTTTTTTAAAATGTTCAAAATAAAGTAAAAATGGATACTATACTTTGGGGTGTGAAATAGAGTTCCAAGGAAAAGGTAAAAATGGCTCATGCAGGTCTCGAACCTACGACCTTCGCGTTATTAGCACGACGCTCTAACCAACTGAGCTAATAGGCCACATGTTTAAAATATAAAATTTATTTTATTAATTTTAACAGATTCGGAATTTCAGATGAAAAAGAATGAAAAAGTGAAAGGATAAATTTTATTTTATTAATTTTTGGGTATTCAAAATTTCAAATGAAAAAAATAAAAATAGAAAAAGGAAAAAGAAAAAATAAGTCAATGCAAGTTTTAAATTGCCCACGAAATTCTAACCAATTGAGTGAAAAACCACTGATGCAAAAAGTTTAGGGTTTGTTTGGTAAGTAATCTGAAAACATAAATTTGAAAACAAGTGATTCAATGAAAATAAAGTTGTATTTCATGTTTTCAAATATGTGTTTGGTAGTAGATTTAGAATTTGATTTCATTCTAAACAGTTATTTAAAATGTGTTCTATAACATATTTATAGATCATGAAATTAGTTGTAGTTGCAAAACTAATTATTAGATTGAATATAGGCCATTATTATTTAATTTATGAACATGATTTTTCAAGAATTACTATTTTATAATATAATATTATATAATATATAATATATTATATTATACATTTTTAATTTAAAAAAAATAAATTAAATTTATAACATGAAATATTGTATTTATTAAGATTTTTAACTTTGTTTAATATAATATGCATTTTAAAATTTTAAATTCAGAATCTGGATATAATGAAAACATAAAAATGTTGTTTTCAGAATTTATACTATTTTGATCACAAAATGTAAAAAAACAGCTTTGAAAACACATCTCACAAAACACATATTCATTTGAATTCAAATGAATCAAAACATAAAATAGAATCTGGATTGTATACTAAACAAACCGACCCTTAAATTTTCTTTTATTAATTTTAGGGCATTTGGAACTTCCCATGAAAAAAAAATGAAAAGGTGAAAGGATAAATTTTATTTTATTAATTTTAAGGCATTCATAATTTGAAATGAAAACAAATAAAAATAGATGAAGGAAAAGGAAAAAAATGACCCATGTAGATTTCAAACATGCAGACACGTTATAACACACCCTTATGATCAACTGAGCTAATAGACTAGTTGTTAATTTTTTATGTTGGTCTCCAACTATAACATTTGTGTTATTAATACGAGGCTCTAATCAATTGAACTAATAAGTTAGATGTTAAAATCTGTTTACAATAGTTATATATGTATGATGCAAATTTCATTAATTAATTCTTTGAATTTCGTAGCTATTTGAAAGAATGAAAGGACAAAAATAAGTTTTATATAATTTTTCTAACATTTGGGTTGATTTTCATATAGAAAATTCATTGATTTCTTTAATCAAGCCATTGTCTTTGATATGACATAAACATTTATATATATGTGAATTTTGAAACAATTTTTCATTGATGTCACTCATTATTAATAATGATATTTTCTAATGAGTTTGTACATTTTCAATCAGATAAATTAATATTAATGTTTTTAAATGGGCAGTTTTTAATTTTATGGGTGAACATATATATTCATCAAATTAAAACATACAACATTTTGAACTCAATTAATCAAACATATTTTAACGTTATATCATCATTTTATCAATAAATTTTAACTTTTTGTTGCACTAAAGTAAAAACTTGATTAAGAATTAATATATAAAATATGAAAATTTAAAAAGACGAAATTAAATATAGCAAATATTAAATACAAAATTATACATTTATTCATTGTATGAGTATCGAAATTTTAATATCATCATCAATATAACTGAATTGACATAAAACATGTACTGTCAATCAAGAGGTTAGAGATTCGAACCTCACACCCGACATTGTCAAAAAAACAATTTTAATACCACTGTCTAAAAGGTTGTTGTCCAAGTCCAATTAAAAAAAAAGGTCAATTATTTTGTCGGCCCAAAATGTGTGATTTTCTCAAAATTACATGGGCCTATGTATCAAACAAATAGCCCACAATTTTTTTTAAAAGAAATAAACTTAATTAATTTTTTTGTTGGTATATTAAATGGTTCGAAAACTTGAATCATGTGAGATAATTTTGCTTTTGTTTAACGGTTAATTTGTTTTAATTTAAGTCTGAATATGTTTTTAATTAGTTTTTTTTAATGTTTTTAATTAGTTAAATCACATATTTTCTTAAAAGTTTTCCATGATATTTGGTTGCATATAAGATAGTATTTTTGGGAAAAAAAATCTTTTTTACTCCATAATTAAATAATGCACTATAATATTATTTGAGAAATGATAAGTTATGTAGTTAGTACTAAAAAGACAAAAAAAAAAAAGAAAAAAAAAAAGATAAGTTAGTAGTTTTTTAAGCATCACATGTGAGATGTTGTGACTCTTATTTTGCATTTTTTTAATATTTTGAAAAGAAGAGATTACAAAAATATTCGAATAAAAACAATAAGTTAGATTTATAACATACAAATTTTAAATGTATAAAAACAATAAACTTGTAAAATAAGAAATAAATAATTACATCTAATCTATAATATAAAAATTTGTGTGTATGCATATAACTACACTTTTTTTTTCAAATCATCCACTTTGATCTATATGGTTTCAACTTCTATCTATTTTAGTCCATGTACTATCAAAATATTCATTTTGGTCCATATACTTTTAAAAAGTGTTCGTTTAATTAGTTTTTATTTGCAAAATCCTAACACAAGTCTATATATAATGAAAACCCTTTAATAATAAGATATAAGAATATTTCAAAATATTTAGTGGGCATGCTGAAATTGGGATTAAAAAAAAAAGAGATTATAAATAAAAAATAAATGGACTAAAATAGTCACTTTTAAAAAAATATAGGGATCAAAATAATCATTTTAAAAGTACATTGACCAAAATTGATAAAAGCTAAAGGTAAAAGGACCAAAAAAGGATATAAGTTAAATTAACATATTTTGCTAAGATAAATATACTAAATGCTCTCTAATTTTTTTAGGGGTCGTTTATTTTGGGTAATCTAAGATTCTCATGAAATGATCATGTGGATTATCTCGTTTGTTTTTTAGGGATGTAAGATATCTAGACATATGAAGATGCTTCAACTAAACCACCAATCCTTCTAACTTAATTCGATCTCTTCTCAGTATCCTACAAAGCCCATTCGGGGAGATTTAATTAAATTTGGATGTCATTTTGAAACATGAGGTTTTAAGATTCTCATGTTGAGGGCATTATCTCATGATATTTTTTTCCTTTATCAATTTATCAATTTATCAATTTATCAATTTATCAATTTATCAATTTTTTAATTTTATATTTATATTTTTATTTAAAAATAAATTAATATATTTATGCACTAATAAATGATCCTATGTAATTAGCTATATTTATATTTTACCTTAGATATGAAATAAAGCTAATTTAAAGTTGAATTAATACTTAATATTAAACATTTTATAAAAATATCGAACTATAAAAATTAATTTGTTCTACAAAATAACACATAAATATCCGACAAAATAAATTTATATACAGATATAATATTAACAAACACCAAAATGCATCAATTTAAATTATAATGTTAATGAAGGCATTATTAGCATGACACATAATTTTAAGACCCACACATAAATTCCGCAAAACAAATATGACTATTTAAATATTTTCGAACATCCTTATAATTTTTTCTGCAAAAATTGCATGATAATTAAAGATGTCCGACATCTGAAATTCTCAACATTTAAGATTTTGAGCATTGAAAATGCGGAACGTCCTAATTTTCTTAAATAAGCCTTAGATAATTATCAATTTGGTTTCTAATCTTTTATAATTCCTCATTTTACCCGACATATAAAATTGAAACACAACTAGCTCATAAACTAAATTCAACCATGTCTAATAAAATCTATTTCTTTTGAGTGGCATATCTAAGTGGCATTGTCATATATCTAATAGTTATCCTATGACAGAGTAGATTGAAAAGTAATTCTTCATGAATTAATAAATAATTTACTTTATCAAATAACTGGAGTTAAAATTCTCCCCTAATTACTATATATCTAATAGTTATCCTATGACAGAGTAGATTGAAAAGTAATTCTTCATGAATTAATAAATAATTTACTTTATCAAATAACTGGAGTTGAGGATATGAGACGGATTCCTTACGCATCAGCTGTTGGGAGCCTGATGTACGCCATGTTGTGTACTAGGCCCGACATCCGCTTTGCGCGCTTGGGATGATCGATGGTATCAATCCAATCCGAGACTTGAACACTGGATAGCGGTTAAAACAATCCTTAAGTATCTTTGGAGAACAAGGAACTACATGCTTGTGTATGGGGCTAAGGATTTGATCCTTACAGGATACACAAATTCTGACTTTCAGACTGATAAAAATTCTCGGAAATCTACATCGTTCGGCCGGCCACTCTTAACGAGGAGAGTCGTAGTATGGCGAAGCGTCAAGCAAGGATGCATTGGCCGATTCCACCATGAAGGCCGAATATGTATCACCAGTGAGCGGTAAGAGGCCGTTTGGTTAAGGAAATTCATGCTAAATTTGGAAGTTGTTCCAAATATGACTTTTCTCATCACGCTGTATTGCGATAACAGTGGTGCAGTGGAAAATTCGAGGGAACCCCGAAGTCACAAGAGGGGAAAGCACATAGAGCGGAAGTATCATCTCATCCGGGAGATCGTGCATAGAGGAGACGTGATTATCACGAAGATAGCCTCAAAGCACAACATTGCTGATCCTTTTACAAAGGCTCTCACGGCTAAAGTTTTTGAGAGTCACCTAGAAGGTCTAGGTTTACAAGTCTTCCCCAACTAGGGAAGTGAGAGTATTTTGTACAAAGGGGTTTAAATGCCCTAGTTTATTGTATTTACAATACTGTAATGTTTAGTACTCCACAAGCTTTAGCTCAAGTGGGAGATTGTTGGGATTTATGCCCTAAACTTGTGTAATTTTTATCAATTAAATAAAGTGTTATTTGTTTTGATAAGATTACAGTCTTGCTTTTATAAATCCAATAAACTAAGCTCCAATGTTATAACGCTTATCTTGAAATCAGTGTAGTGGACACTATTTGGGTTGAGTTCAAGATTATAACCTAAATAGTCTATAGTATAAGAATAAGGTTGGAAACCTCATTATGGTAACACCATGGATGCGACCCACTTTGTAATTAGTACAAATGAGGTAATCCAACTCATTCATGTAGTTGACATGCGAGTGGGGGCATCCTGTATGAAGAGTTCATACAAGACTGGATCGCAAATTATTAGTCTATCAAGTGTAACACCATTAACAGGATTAGACTAGTAATTTATAGATGGTCATTAGTGACTCGACCTGAATCCTGAGCAAGTTAAGAACTCCTGCTTGTAGGGGTTTGTCCTTAGACTAGTATGGGTGAGAGTGGCACAGAATCGACTCAATAAGCCTACCTTCTCGTGGGACGTAACCTCGTAGGTAGTGGGAACTTAATCAGTGCAAGATGGAATTCACTCATTCCTTTATCGAGGAATTAGAGAGGTTGTTCCTTAAGAATCGACTTGGTCTTGAACAACGGGCCCCGCCCTCTATGAGGGTATGAGTCTAAGGTAGGACCTTAGACTTGTTGTTCATTAGAGGATCAGTGGTGCTTAAGGAGCAAAGAGGTAATCACAGGGGTAAAATGGTAATTTGATCCAACTGTGATTACGAACAACCTGTGAAGGGTCGACTCATGGGTAATGACTATATCAGTGGACACAATAATATCTACAGTGAGGAGAGTGCAACTACAAGTCTATAGTGGAGTGACTTGTAGTTAATGAATATTGATTAAGCTGGATCAAAGAGTTTGATCGCTTAATCTCACATCATCGAGCTCATGATCCAGAGGTCCATTAGATCCTCCCGTTGGCTCAATATGGTAATATTGAGGGTATAAAGTTAGGTGTGAAATTGAAGTGTTCAATTTCATACATGAGGTGTTATATCTATTATATATGATATAATTGATATAATATATAGTTTTAATGTGAATTAGATTCATATATAAACTATATACTAAATAGAGAATAAAGGAGGGGTAAGATGGTCATTTTCATCCCAATCCCCTATATATATGGTTGCATGAGATGCAACTAGGTTAAGTGTTTTTCATAGAATTACAAGCCCTCTCTTGTTGTGTTGTTGGAAGAGTTCCAATACACACACCTCTCACAAAAACCTCACCTCTCCTAAAGGGAACCCACATTCCTCCCTCACCTAGAGAACAACGGAGAAGATCCGGTGGTCGTGTCTTCATACGTTGGAGTTCCTGTTGCTGAGATCGTGATCGTGGGAGAGAGGAGCACTCGAAGAAAGGTTCTTCAAAGGTATTTTCTTGCTGTCCATTCTATTATATATGCTTAATCTAGTGTTTTATGTTCTCGAATAAATCGTTGTAACTAAATCAAGAGCGCGCGATTCGCAATCATTTCCGCTGCGGGGACTTCGATTCCGTTCAATTGGTATCAGAGCCCAATTGCGTACTTGATTTATGTTCTTGATTTTTCAAGAACAATGTGGGATTTACTGTTTTTGCATGAGATGTATGAACGTTTTTGCAAAATTAGATGTTTTAAATTTTTGCACTTAGATTTACAATTTCCATTGAAATGTTCAATGTAAGGGCCCGGTGTTTTGAGCAAATTTAATTGTAAATCGAGTCTGTAAGTCCGTGTCGATCGAGGCAAAGCGATTGCTGAGAAGATCGGAGCGAGAACGAGCTAGATTTGGAGAAATCAAGCTGCTGTCTGTGTGCAGCGTTGCAACGCTGTTCATCGGCGTTGCAATGCTGCGCTTTCGGGAGAAGGCACGCGCAGGAGGCATCATTGCAACGCAGCCTCTAGCGTTGCAACGTAACGCGGGCGTTAAACGACGACGACAAAAGTAGCGTTACCGTTATTTGCTATCGCTTCGTTCGCGAGAATTCAAAGAACGGGTAGAAACGTTTTTTTTATTATATATTAAATATAAAAATGTTTTATATTTAATTTATTTTAATTAATTATTTTTAATTAATATAATTAGATTATATTAATTAAAATTAAAATTAGGGTGCCAAAATTGGTCTAATTTTTGCTATTTTAATTATGCAATTGTTGTGTAATAATTTCCATGCATAGTGTATGTTTTTATTTTAGAAATCCCACCTTAGGTTAAGCATTTTCATGTATCATTTATAATATAAGTGATAATCCCATGAAGTGGGAGTTAATTATCACAATTCCGCTCTTAAAACTCGCTAAAAATCGAGTAAAGTGAAATTTATTATTGATTTTAGGTCTTTTTCTTGGGTTGTAGCGAAACATGTCGGTATTTAAGAGAAATTTTATTATTTGCCCGTCATTTTTATGGTGTTATCTTCCTTTTGCTTAGGTTTTGAAGTTGAACCAAAAAGAGTGTAGGATGATAAGCATTGATGGTGAATTAACTGTGCAATGAGGCTACAATGCTACAACATGGTGCAACACAAAGTCGTTGTGGTGGCAATGTTGTAGCACTGTGCGACACAAAACCATAATGTTTGGCCGATGCTATAGCATTAGAACTCAAAACTGGAAGCTGTTTTCTCGCGAAAATTTTCTGCTGATGTCAGCTGTGCGTCATGCTTCATTAAAAACGAACCAATCAGAAGCTGCCACGTGGATAGGGTGATTGAAAAATAACCCTAAAAGGGAAAAAGAGAGAGGAGCCATCGATTGGAGGGGGACGGGAGATCTCTCTTTGGGAAAACCCACATTCTTGGAGAAGAAGAAGAAGAACCCAGCTGATTGAAGAGCCATTCTTGAAGAGAAGAAGAAGATCCTTCATCCTCTACTCTCTCTCCTTCGTTTACTGTTGTTTTTCTGCTGTGTTGTTGTCTTTTTGATTTGCCCCAACTTTTCTTAATCTTTTAGCTAAGCCGTTAAACTTTTGGAACCTTTTAGTTGTAATCTTTGGTTAAACAACTCATTATGTTGCTGAATTCTTGTTTATTGAGGACTATTTTCTGCTTTTCAGTTATGGGCTAAGTGTTTAAGGGCTGGAATTTATGGTTGAATGTGGTTTGTTGAACTTGTTTTGATCCAATGCACATGTTGAAGTTATATTTCCATTTGTGGTGTGTATTGCAAGTTCTTATTTGAGTTTGATCACCTTAAATAGGACATTTAGCTTGTTCTTAATCTTTGAAAAGGGTTAGGAATGGGTAGATTAGCACACATGGAGCAAGTGACTTCTCATGGAGAGAAGTTGTAGGGTGTAGACATGCATTCTAAACTTGTGTTTTTAGGGAGTTCAATCTTTTAATGTCCGTTAGCATTGGGTTTTCATAGACATATCCTTAACTTTGTGTTAAAGGTGAGAAAATCGAGTTCGGGAAGTCTCGGGTCGATTTTAGCATAAAATTTCCTGTTATACAGTGTGGTGTTAATGCTGTAGCATTGGCAAGTCAAAATTTGTAAAAACAGCCACTGCTTCCTAAAATTCCAGCTCCCTGTTTTAATCATCTTCTTACTTGTTTAGCATCTTAAGCCTTTGCTCTCAGCTAGTTTTTAGTCTTTTTAAGTCTCATTTGCTTTAGTCTGCTTTGGTGCTTGTTTCTAAAACATTTTGCATGTTCACTTGTGTTCTTTAATTCAGTTTTAAGCTTAGTAGTTCGTACTTAATTTCATCATTTTCGCTAACCTTAGTCCTTGTGGGATCGACCTTGTTCACCATCTACTACCTACGATTGCGTATGCTTGCGTAGTGAGTTTTTGCACAACAATAAGGAGTTATATTATATAGTTTGCATGATTAATTAATATAAGGTTGTTATATTAATTTTTGGACAACATTGACATGCATTATTTTTCATGAGATGAATATGCTATGAATGTCTTATTATTCATGTGATGAATGATCAAGCACTATAACATAGTATGCATGTCACCTAAGGTTATTTATTAGTTTTAAAATGTTTAGAACTTGGAAATTATAGACCTTAAGTTATCTAGTTCTAATTAGATTAGAATTAGGAACCACGTAATTTATAAGCTATGATTAAAAGAGGAACTATCTAAGAAAGTTACATTTAGGTCAGGGTATTTAGTTTGACTTTAAACGGAACACCCCTACCCTGAAATGACACGAGAGTGAAATTTAATCAGAGAGTCTTATAAATTACAGTAGCGTCAGCGGGTTTATTAAGATGTTAATAAACTAGAAATCCTATGTTTAATTTAAGGAGTTATATTAACAAACTTAGGATAAAATCAAGAGTTATATTGATTATTAATATAAGAGTTATGTTGATAGAGTTAGGTAAAACCATTAGCCGGGTTTTAGCCTAAGAAAGATTTCTATAGACTTAAAGTATTCAGTGGGAGGAAAAAGTGTATGAGATACATATTTTTCCACCTACGCTATCTCCGGGAAGTTCACACCGTGAGACTCATACTTGGCCTCGTGGCGCAAACGGGAGCGTCCCCCTTCGGATGGTGTTTGTATGAGTCAATATCAAGGTGAATGGAGAGGGTACTTATAGTGAGTAGGAGCAGGTTTAGTGAAAACAAAACCTACGGTCTCTTTTGTCGGTTTACACATGTTAGACCACTATGGTCACCCGACTAGTTTGGCCTGCACTGCACAATCTCTTCGGAGGGCTTGATCATAGAGGATCTAACACAGTAGACACCCGAAAGGGATAAAGATTTCCTTAGACTATTTTCCAATCTAGTCCTCCCTTTGGCTGATTTTATTGGATCGAGACTCTGGGATCTAAAGACAAAGGGTTACACTCACGGGGTACATAAGTTGTGTATGTATCCAGACCGAAAAATGGTAACTAAAACCTATAGGAATAAGAGTTATTCTGGTATTAGGTTTTGGTCAAGAGTGTCTTGATCTAGAGGAGGAGTGTTTTTGATTACCCTTCGGTGTCATACATTCTAAACCTTTGGAGTATCATTGCAAATTATAAATGGCCTAGGAATCATTTGTTAATTAGTTAAAACATGATTGGATTAGAGTTATAGCAAGAAAACTCATACAAGTTTGTTTGTAAATTTTCAGCAAAAATGTCTAGCTCTATAATTTCCTTATTGGGTGCGGAAAAGTTAACCGGAGAGAACATGATGACATGGAAAAACAAACTCAACACTATTTTGGTAGTTGATGATCTGAAGTTTGTGCTAACTGAGGAGTGTCCTCAGGTGCCAGGCTCGAATGCATCACGAAATGTTCGTGATGCATATGATCGATGGATCAAGGCCAATGATAAGGCCAAGGTCTACATGCTGGCAAGTATGTCTGACATATTAGCCAAGAAGCATGAGGGCATGGTTACCGCCAAGAGAAATCATGGATTACATGCGGGGTATGTTTAGACAACGATCCACACAAGCCCGACATAATGCCCTAAAGTACATATTCAACTCGAGGATGCCGGAGGGTACATCTGTTCGGGATCATGTCCTTGATATGATGGTACACTTTAACATCGCGGAGTCGAATGGTGCTTCCATCGATGAGTCGAGCAAGGCCAGCTTCATTCTGGAAACCCTTCCAGATAGTTTCCTGCAATTTAGAAGTAATGTTGTTATGAACAAGCTTACTTTTAATCTTACCTCCTTCGAATGAACTCTAGACCTTTCACTCTTTGATGAAAATTTAGGGATTGAAAGGTGAGGCAAATGTTGCGATAGGAGTTATCACGGAGGTTCGACCTGCGGGACAAAAATAGTAGCCACCTTCTTCTAACCCGAGAGGTGAAGAAGAACATGAAGAAAGGTTGGTAAAGGAAACAGTGACAAAGTTGCCGCTTCGTAAGGGCAAGAAAGTCAAAGACGTTGCTGATAAAGGAAAGTGTTTCCACTGCAACGAAGACGGGCATTGAAAACGAAACTGTCCGAAGTACATTGCAGAAAAGAAGAAGAAACGTAAATATGATTTACTTTGCCTAGAAGCTTGTTTAGTGGATAATGATAAAACAGCTTGGATACTTGATTCAAGCGCCACTAATCATGTTTGCTCTTCTTTTCAGGGAATTGATTCCTGACAGCAGCTATAGCAAGGAGAGATAACGCTCCGGGTTGGAAATAGAGAAGTCGTCTCAGCTGTAGCAGTAGGCATAATGAAGCTTTATTTTGACAAGAAATATGTATTGTTGGACAATATATTAGTGATACAGGGTTTACTAGAAACTTCATTTCCATTTCTTGCCTTATTGAACAATGTATTTCTGTTTCCTTTTCTATGAATACAGTGTTTATTTTGAAGAAAGGTTTAGAAATATGTTCAGCTTCATTAGAAAATGGATTGTATGTTTTAAGGCCTAATTCAGTCAAAATGATTTTGAACACTGAATTATTTAAAACTGCAAACACACAAACTAAGAAACGTAAAATTTCTCCTAAAGAAAATGCTCATCTTTGGCATCTAAGATTGAGTCACATTAATCTCAATAGGATTGAGAGATTGGTAAAGAACGGACTTCTAAACGAGTTAAAAGAAAATTCCTTGCCAAGATGTGAATCCTCGCTGAAGGCAAAATGACTAAAAGACCTTTTAGTGGAAAAGGTTATAGAGCCAAAGATCCTCTGTAGCTTATACATTCGGACCTTTGTGGTCCGATGAATGTTAAAGCCGAGGGGAGGATATGAATATTTCATCTCTTTTATAGATGATTATTCCAGATATGGGCATATTTACCTAATGCACCACAAGTCTGAAGCACTTGAAAAGTTCAAGGAATTCAAGACTGAGGTTGAAAATCAATTAGGTAAAAGAATTAAAACACTTCGATCGGATCGAGGTGGAGAGTTGATAGCACACAAAATGTGCTATCCTTAGGCTTAATTATTGCTAGTTTTATGATGATTTCAGGGCTTTTACGTGGTTAATTTATTCAATTTCAAGTTAAGAGCTTAAACGGAGCTATTGGAGATAATTTGGATCACTCGGGATCAAAACAAGGCTATTTGGAGCTAAATATAACATCAAATGGAGGAGAGAAGACCAATCCAAGCATGATGACCCGAGGCGATGGCGTTGCAATGCTGGTTATTGCGTTGCAACGCCGAATGTGCAGCCAAGACGCGTTGAAGACCCCAGGCGATAACGTTACAACGCTGCCTAGCAGCATCGCAACGCTATCTTGATAAGAAGGCATGCACGAAGAACCGCACAGCGGGCGTTGCAACGCTGCCTCGCAGCGTCGCAACGCCATTTCGACAAGGAGCGCGCGCGTTAGGGTAGCGGCGTTGCAACGCTGCCCTCAGCGTTGGAACGCCATCGATTACTTCCTTAAATATCAGCCGCCTAGGGTGCAGCGTTGCAACGCTGCACCGATTCCTTCTATAAATATATCCTTATGATTTCATTGCAAGGGGAGCACAATTTGGTAGAGTTTTGCCCTAAATTCGAAATAAACCTTGTAAGAATAGAGAAAAGAGTGATTTTGGGAGCCAAAGCATTCGTGGAGGTTCGAGATCGAAGACGGGAGCTCGGAGACGAAGGACCGGCATCGACACCTAAGTTTATTTCTCTTTCTTTCAATTTGTAATAGCGTTCTAAGACGTTTTCTACTTGTTTAGTTTGTTTTTCATGTGATTTAGAGTAGCTAAACATTGTAGTAGTATTTGATTTACTTGTTATGACTTTCTTGTGATGTATTGAAGCATGTTATATCGTTATTTTTGGCAATTCGTTCTTTACTTTTAAATTTGTTGATTTAAGTGGACTCGAGAGATAAAGCTTGAATTAGAGCAAAATTGTCAAAACCCTTGGAAGTCTGGCACGAGAGTGACCTAGAAATCTTAGGGAAACACATAAAGAAGTTGCTTAATGCCATGCATGTTGTAGGTTCATATGGAGACTATGAGTTTATTGCATGTGTGAGGCTTACTAAGAATCGAGAGATTTTCTTGAGTATTTAACTTCTTGTTTATAATTTCATCTCATTGATTCAATGCATGTGCTAGTTAGGTCTTTAACTTGTAAAATCACTTCCTTTAGTTCTATCAATTCGTGTCTCCACATGTTTGTTCGTTTGTTTGTATTTACTTCAACCAACTATCCATGTTATGTTTCTTTAGCTAAAATCGAGAATTAGTACCTTAATAATTAATTAATCTAGAAACCCATTCCCGAGGACGATACTTGGACTCATAAATCACTATACTAAAACTTGACCCGTACACTTGCGGTATTGCAATATAATTCTACGCAACAAGTTTTTGGCGCCGTTGCCGGGGAATGGCGATTATTTAGATTAATTAATATTAGGAGAAAATTTTAAATTTTAGACTAAAGTTTGTTTGTTTGTCTTTCCTTAATTGTTTTGTGTGATTGTTTGTTCCTTTATTTGTGTTATTTTAGTTTTGTGTGTTTTTGAGTCTTTGTCCCCTGTTTTTTTTTTGTTGTGTTACTATTGTGTAGAAGTCTTGTCTGAATTAGTAATTTTTCAAGCATGACTTTGCATGATTTTTCTCCATCATTCTATTACTCCTCTCAGGACCCTAGTTTTGTGCATCATGATTTTTCTGAATACCATGTGTCTAATTTTTACCATTCTGTACCTGACATATATGAAAATTCACATGAGGGTAGTTATTTAGGCACTTGGAACCATAGTTTTTCATACCTTAACCAACCCCTTGAAAAATCTTCTCTTGTGGACCAACTGATGGAATATACCTTAGAATTGAAAATTAAAAATTTGGTTCATGATGAATTCGAAAGGTTGAATAGGTTAGAAGCTGAGGTGGTAAGACTTTGGGAAATAGTGCAGGATAGATCCCAGTATCTTAATCAATTAGTAGTTTCCCTTAAGACCTTACAGGAACAATTTATATTCCTTACCACTCAGGAGATGCCACCTAGGAGGATTTGTTTAGATGTTAGTGAGGATAGTTTGGGGGAGACTGAGGCACGCCATGATCAGGTTAGTGAGGAGGACACTGGTGATACACTTAGTTCCACAGGAGAGATCCAGGTGATAGAGTTAGAGGCTGAGAAGTCTTCTTTCCCTTTATCCCCAGAAATTTCCTTGATTTTTTATAACAATTGGTCTTTCACTCACGAGTCTTGTTTTGATTTCAGCTCTTTCATTTTATTAAACAAAAATACCAAAAATAATTATGTCTCTGGCGCCCATGAAAAGCAAGATAGCCTTTTAGATTTAGAGGGCTACATTGATTCGAGCAAGAAGGGCCCAGAGAAGTATGAACAATTTTATGTGCCCTGATAAGTCACCGTATAGCTAAAGACGTTAAAGAAAGCGCTTCTTGGGAGGCAACTCAAGTTTTACTTACTTTTGTTTTCCTATCTTTAGCTTGCTTTAGGTTTTTTTGTTGTTTTTGAATTCTTAGTTAGTTGTTGTTTTACTTCGTAGGTTGTGGAGATGCCCTTCTTTGTTGAAATCCATGCTCCCATTCAGAGGAACTCCAACACACATGCTTTGGCTATCCAAGGAACTCAGAAATATCTCCATCACCCAGGACAGTATCGTTCACTTCTACCCTTATACTTGCCACATGCTTATTTCTACAAACATTGGGGACAATGTTTAGGTTAAGTTTGGGGGTGGGATTGTGTTTATCTCACTGTGGATCATCCGAGTATGTCTTTGAATTGTTGGTTGATCTTTTACATAAGTATGAGTATGATAGCCTAGGATGAGATATAATTGAAAATCTTTGTGATTCTGCTGAAACCTGAAAGCATGACATGAATTTGAGTTAATTTAAAAAATTTTCTTGAGTTTTTCCTGCATTATATGCACATAGCCTTTGTTCCTGTAGTTTTGAAATGCTTAGAACAAAGTTATTAGGCTTAGAAGTTTGATGTCACCTCGATAGGTATGAAAACTTATTTGAGAGTTAAACTGCAAGATAGGGTAAATGACAATATGAAGTGCATGATCTGTATAATATGTGCATTATGTGAAAAAGTTTTTTTGTTGTCTGTTTGTAAAGAAAAAAAAATCGTGAGGACAAAAAGAGCTACCTTCACTGTGATCAGTTAGGCCACTCATTGAGCGAGTGCTCTGGGTAAGGGTCCCTGCAGTGGATGTGTGAAAGCTAGTGTCCTTGCACAAAAAAAAAAGAAGAAAAAAAAAAGAAGAAAATAGAAAAAAAAATGGCATCAAAAGAGTGATTAAGTGTTGAGTAAAGTTGTTTATTTCTGAATGTGGAGAGGCTCAAAGATTAGTAACTAAGACCAGTGTAGGGGGAAGTTGAATGGAGAACCTAATAAAGTTGATCCGGGCTTAGTAAAAATGAAGGGAACATAGGCTAACCACACACACACGTAGGAACACTTAGGAAAAGTTTTAAATTACTTGTTGAAGTGTTATGTTTAAGTGTTTCCTGTAATTGCAAAATATTCTCTTAAATCTTTGAGGCTTGAATCACATATATGTTTAAGAACAATCTAATGTTTAACTCTGTTTTTGCTCGGGACTAGCAAAAGTTTAAGTTTGGGGGTGTTTGATAGCACACAAAATGTGCTATCCTTAGGCTTAATTATTGCTAGTTTTATGATCATTTCAGGGCTTTTACGTGGTTAATTTATTCAATTTCAGGTTAAGAGCTTAAACGGAGCTATTGGAGACAATTTGGATCACTCGGGATCAAAACAAGGCTATTTGGAGCTAAATATAACATCAAATGGAGGAGAGAAGACCAATCCAAGCATGATGACTGAGAGCGATGGCGTTGCAACGCTGGTTATAGCGTTGCAACGCCGAATGTGCAACCAAGACGCGTTGAAGACCCCAGGCGATAGCGTTGCAACGCTGCCTAGCAGTGTCGCAACGCTATCTCGATAAGAAGGCATGCACGAAGAATCGCATAGTGGCGTTACAACGCCGCCGCAGCGTCGCAACGCCATTTCGGCGACGGAGCGCGCGTTAGGGTAGCGGCGTTACAGTAACGCCGCTCAACGTTGAAACACCATCGATTACTTCCTTAAATATCAGCCGCCTAGGGTGCAGCGTTGCAACGCTGTCCCTAGCGTTTCAACGTTGCACCGATTCCTTCTATAAATATATCCTTATGATTTCATTGCAAGGGGAGCACAATTTGGTAGAGTTTTGCCCTAAATTCGAAATACACCTTGTAAGAAGAGAGAAAAGAGTGATTTTGGGAGCCAAAGCATTCGTGGAGGTTCGAGATCGAAGACGGGAGCTCGGAGACGAAGGACCGGCATCGACCCTAAGTTTATTTCTCTTTCTTTCAATTTGTAATAACGTTCTAAGACGTTTTCTACTTGTTTAGTTTGTTTTTCATGTGATTTAGAGTAGCTAAACATTGTAGTAGGATTTGATTTACTTGTTATGACTTTTTTGTGATGAATTGAAGCATGTTATGTCGTTATTTTTTGCAATTCGTTCTTTACTTTTTAATTTGTTGATTTAAGTGGACTCGAGAGATAAAACTTGAATTAGAGCAAAATTGTCAAAATCCTTGGAAGTCTGGCACGAGAGTGACCTAGAAATCTTAGGGAAACACATAAAGAAGTTGCTTAATGCCATGCATGTTGTAGGTTCATATGGAGACTATGAGTTTATTGCATGTGTGAGGCTCACTAAGAATCGAGAGATTTTCTTGAGTATTTCACTTCTTGTTTATAATTTCATCTCATTGATTCAATGCATGTGCTAGTTAGGTCTTTAACTTGTAAAATCACTTCCTTTAGTTCTATCAATTCGTGTCTCCACATGTTTGTTCGTTTGTTTGTATTTACTTCAACCAACTATCCATGTTATGTTTCTTTAGCTAAAATCGAGAATTAGTACCTTAATAATTCATTAATCTAGAAACCCATTCCCGAGGACGATACTTGGACTCATAAATCACTATACTAAAACTTGACCCGTACACTTGCGGTATTGCAATATAATTCTACGCAACAAGAGTACATGAATTTAAAATTCCAGAACTATATGATAGAACATGGAATTACATCCCAACTCTCAGCTCCCGGCACACCACAACAAAACGATGTATTGGAAAGGAGAAATAGAACCTTGTTGGACATGGTTCGATCAATGATGAGTTATGCTCATCTCCCTAGTTTCTTTTGGAGTTATGCAGTGGAGACTGCAATATACATTTTGAATAGTGTGCCCTCCAAAAGCGTTTCTGAAACACCTTTTGAACTCTGGAAAGGACGTAAAGGTAGTTTATGTCACTTCAGAATATGGGGTTGTCCAACACATGTGCTTGTGACAAATCCAAAGAAGTTGGATTCACGTTGAAAGTTGTGCCTATTCGTAGAATACCCAAAAGAAACAAGAGGTGGTTTATTCTATGATCCTAATGAAGATAAGGTCTTTGTATGCCACTTTCTTGGAGGAGGACCACATAAGGGACCACAAACCAAAAAGTAAGGTAGTGTTGAGTGAGTTAGACGGAACAATAGCAAAGGTTGCTAATAAGAACACTAGTACGTCAACAAGAGTTGTTGATACTAGTTTGTCTAGTCAAGAGGGTCCATCTCAAGAGTTGAGTATGCCTCGACGTAGTAGGAGGTTGTGATACAACCTCGATCGTTACATGGGTTTATTTGAAACCCAAGTTGTTATACCGGATGACAATCATGAGGATCCATTGACTTATAATCAAGCAATGGTTGACATTGACAAAGACAAATGGGTCATAGCCATAAACCAAGAAATAGAGTCTATGCACTTCAATTCTGTTTGGGATCTTGTAGATAAGCCTGATGGGGTAAAACCTATAGGTTGTAAGTGGATCTACAAGAGAAAACGTGGTGTAGATGGGAAGATGCAAACCTTTAAAGTTAGATTAGTAGCAAAGGGTTATACCCAGGTTGAAGGAGTTGACTATGAGGAGACCTTTTCACCTGTTGCTATGGTAAAGTCTATCCGTATCCTTCTTGCCATTGCCGCATATTATGACTATGAGGTATGGCAAATGGATGTCAAGACAACCCTTTTGAATGACAATCTTGAAGAAACTATCTACACGGACCAACCCAAAGGGTTCATTAAACCAGAACAAGAGCAAAAGGTTTGCAGGCTTAAACGGTCGATTTATGGACTGAAACAAGCCTCTAGGTCCTGGAATATAAGATTTGATGAGGCTATCAGATCTTATGGTTTTGACCAGAATGATGATGAACCTTGTGTCTACAAGAAAATCATCAATAGTTACTGTCGCATTTCTAATTCTCTATGTGGATGATATCCTACTCATTGGGAATGATGTAGGTTATCTTATCGACATCAAGAAATGGCTAGCTACGCAGCCCAAATGAAAGATTTGGGTGATGCGCGATTTGTTCTTGGGATCCGTTATCCGGAACCGCAAGAGTAAAACACTAGCCTTGTCTCAAGCATCATACATAGACAAAGTGTTGTCAAGGTTTAAGATACAAGATTCCAAAAAGGGCTTGTTGCCTTTTAGACATGAAATCCATTTGTCTAAGGAACAGAGTCCCGACACCTCGAGGAGTTGAGGATATGAGATGCATTCTTACGCATCACCGTTGGGGAGCCTCGATGTACGCCATGTTGTGTACTAGGCCCGACATCTGCTTTGCGCTTGGGATGGTCGATGAGTATCAATCCAATCCGGACTTGAACACTGGACAACGGTTAAAACAATCCTTAAGTATCTTCTGAGAACAAGGAATCGCATGCTTGTGTATGGGGCTAAGGATTTGATCCTTACAGAGGATACACGATTTCGACTTTCGATGATAAAGATTCTCGGAAATCTACATCGTGGTCGATTTTCACTCTTAACGGAGGAGTCGTAGTATGGTGAAGCGTCAAGCAAGGATGCATCGTTGGTTCCACCATGGAGGCGAATATGTAGCGACTTGTGAAGCGGTGCAAGAAGGTCGTTTGGTTAAGGAAATTCATGCTAAATTTGGAAGTTGTTCCAAATATGACTTTGTCCATCACGTTTGTATTGCGATAACAAGTGGTGCATTGGCAAATTCGAGGAACCCCAAGTCACAAGAGGGGAAAGCACATAGAGCGGAAGTATCATCTCATCAGGAGATCGTGCATAGAGAGAGACGTGATTGTCACGAAGATAGCCTCAAAGCACAACATTGCTGATCCTTTTACAAAGGCTCTCACGGCTAAAGTTTTTTAGAGTCACCTAGAAGGTCTAGGTTTACAACTCTTCCCCAACTAGGGCAAGTGGGAGTATTTTGTACAAAGGGGTTTAAATGCCCTAGTTTATTGTATTTACATTACTGTAATGTTTAGTACTCCACAAGCTTTAGGTCAAGTGGAAGATTGTTGGGATTTATGCCCTAAACTTGTGTAATTTTTATCAATTAAATAAAGTGTTATTTGTTTTGATAAGATTACAGTCTTGCTTTTATAAATCCAATAAACTAAGCTCCAATGTTATAACGTTTATCTTGAAATCAGTGTAGTGGACACTATTTGGGTTGAGTTCAAGATTATAACCTAAATAGTCTATAGTATAAGAATAAGGTTGGAAACCTAATTCTGGTAACACCATGGATACGACCCACTTTGTAATTAGTACAAATGAGGTAATCCAACTCATTTATGTAGTTGACATGCGAGTGGGGGCATACTGTATGAAGAGTTCATACAAGACTGGATCGCAAATTATTAGTCTAACCAGTGTAATACCGTTAACAGGATAAGACTAGTAATTTATAGATGGTCATTAGTGACTCGACCTGAATCCTGAGCAAGTTAAGAACTTCTGCTTATAGGGGTTTTTTCTTAGACTAGTATGGGTGAGAGTGGCACATGTGAGGACTCAATAAACCTACCTTCTCGAGACGTAACCTCGTAGGTAGCTGGGAACTTAACTGTGCAAGATGGAATTCACCCATTCCTCTACTGAGGAATTAGATAGGTTGTTCCCTTAAGAACTGACTCCAGGTCTTGACAACGAGGCCCCACCCTCTATGAGGGTATGAGTCTAAGGTAGGGCCTTAGACTTGTTGTTCATTAGAGGATCAGTGGTGCTTAAGGAATAAAGAGGTAATCACAGGGATAAAACAGTAATTTGACCCAACTGTGATTACGAACAACCTGTGAAGGGTCGACTCATGGGTAATGGCTATATTAGTGGACACAATAATATCTACAGTGAGGAGAGTGCAACTACAAGTCTATAGTGGAGTGACTTGTAGTTAATGAATATTGATTAACTGGATCAAAGAGTTTGATTAGTTAAACTCACATCATTGGAGCTCATGATCTGTAGGTCCATTAGATCCCTCCGTTGGCTCAATATGGTAATATTGAGGGTATAAAGTTAGGAGTGAAATTGAAGTGTTCAATTTCATACATGAGGTGTTATATCTATTATATATGATATAATTGATATAATATATAGTTTTAATGTGAATTAGATTCATATATAAACTATATACTAAAGAGAGAATAAAGGAGGGGTGGGATGGTCATTTCCATCTCAATCCTCTATATATATGGTTGCATGAGATGCAACTAAGTTAAGTGTTTTTCATAGAATTACAAGCCCTCTCTTGTTGTGTTGTTGGAAGAGTTCCAAAACACACATCTCTCACAAAAACCTCATCTCTTCTAAAGGGAACCCACATTCCTCCTTCACCTAGAGAACACCGGAGAAGATCCGGTGGATGTGTCTTCATACGTTGGAGTTCCTGTTGCTGAGATCGTGATCGTGGGAGAGAGGAACACTCGAAGAAAGGTTCTTCAAAGGTATTTTCTTGTTGTCCATTCTATTATATATGCTTAATCTAGTGTTTTATGTTCTCGAATAAATCGTTGTAACTAAATTAAGAGCGCGCGATTCGCAATCGCTTCCGCTGCGGGGACTTCGATTCCCTTTATCCTATCCATTCGATTTTCTTCAATCTTCAACTTTGTTTCATCTCTCCTTGGCCTCTAGCGATAGAAACTAGTAGAATAAGAGTCATCGACCAATCACCTTCTCTAGGTAGTGTTATGGGTTAAATTGGACCAACGAGAATGGGTTGGCAAAAGAACTGCAATGAAAGGTCAAATGATAAAATAAGTCCAATACGAAGTTAAAATAGGCTGAAACCGACAGGGGACTGACCAAAGGCGAGAAAAGACGAAGAAACGTGCTTGGATCGAAGCCCAAACACGTGGTCAGTCTCGGCCTTGCTGAGACCGACCACATGGTAAAGCCCTGGTCCCCTAGGTGAGGACAGAGGCCAAAGCCTGTGGTCGGCCTCGGCCTAGTGGCAATACCCCTTTTTGGGCCTTGCCTCGATCCATCATGGCCCGAAGACCCTTTCTCAGTTCAATTCAGTCCTTCTTTTTCTCATGAGGCAACGAAAACCCACGAAAAACGCTAGGGAGGAGTTATTTAAGCTCTCTCAGGAGGGGAGAATCAGGTAAGTTGATTTCAGTCAATTGAACACTGTTGACTTTCCAAATTCTCTATAAACTCTCTCTGACTTAAGCATCGGAGTCGGTGTGGTCTACACCACACCGGTGTCCAAGTTTTCCTTGTCTTGCAGGCCTCGTTCTCCCCTCCCTCCTTCCCCCCTCCCCCCCAAAGAATACAAATTTACCGTCTTTATAACGTGGAGGTCAGGTGTATTCTCATGTCCAAAATTTGGCAACAACAGGTACATATTTCTATCATTGTTATTTATGCTTCCAAAAGTCAAATGATCTGCAACTTCTTCTTTGCATTTTTTTCTTTCATTTACTTTGGCACAATTGCATAATTTTTGTTTGTGAATGTTGCATTAGAAACTACAAAAAAGAAACGTTGAAAAATTAGATAAAATATTTGAAAATGAAGAAATACCAAGAATAAGAAAAAATTTTAAAATACATAAATTTAAGAGACAAGTTAGTTATGGTGAGAGACAATTATAGAAAATTCAAAATTTTTTTTTAAAAAAAGAAATCTATTTTATGATGGTTGATTGTTAATACAAGTATATAATAAAAGTATATGCCGATCAAAAAGTATTCACTCATTCTTTAAAATCATAGTAGCCATAATTTCAAATATAAAATATTTTTATCTTTTTTTCATTAAAGATATTTATTTGTTGACATGCCTTAAAATTTCTCTCTTTTTTTTAAGGGCACACTAGCAATTATTGAGGGTTGTTGAGTGGGAAAATGAAAAGATTACATTGTTCCATATTTAAATATTGTGGTCCCACATGTGCTTTAAGAAGTCAAATTATTATAAAAGTAAAAAATAAGTAAAAATAAATAAATAAATAAAGACTAGGTGGTGTAAAAGTGTGAATGATTTTAGTTAGTGAAAGGTGTGTCAAATTTCTATTGGCAGACAAATAAATACTTTTAGCCTTTAATTAAACACATTTCTATTTCATTCTCAAATCTTTAATTTGCTCTTTTGAAAAAAAAAATCTCCAACTTACTCTCATTGCAAGACTTTTTGCCTAGGGTGGGTAGTTGGTTGGACCTTTGACATAAATCTAATTGATGCTTGGATTATTATTTTTTTTATTGTATTTTTAAGCTTTTTTTTTTCCTACAAATTGTTTAGACTAACTACACTCTTGATTACATTTTTTCAAAGGTATTTTTATGGATAAGTTTGTTTGGTTTGCTTTACTCTTAAAATGCATCTATCTAATGTCAAATCACCATAAAGGACGACTATTAAATGCTATTAACTAATAAGTTCAAATTTTTATTTAAAATGATATTATCGGCAGATCACCGCCAGAGTGGTAGCCAATGGTATTCGTTAGAGGTGGTCATCGAAGTGTCTCACCAGAATGGTTGCCAATGGTAGTCGTTGGTGAGAATCGCTAAAGCGGTGCACCGATGATGGTCACTAGAGTAGTTGCCAGTCACTAGCAGTGGGTGGCAGTTGTTGCCGCCCTTGAGAGGGTATTTTTCGCCATTTTTATATATCATGAAAAGTTGGAAGGGATTCTAAGTTAAACACTTAAAAACTCTTTTTTCTGAAATTTGATTTCAAATGTAAACCTTAAGCTTATTATCTAGGAACTTGTTCAGAAATACTGTAATAAAAGGAAGATGAGAGTTTGTCGCTAGGTATTTGATCAAATAAGATCGTCTAGTTCCTATAGAACCTATCACTATAGGGGATAGGGCTCTTTTCCAGGAGATGGAAACTATTAGTCCCACACATGGTTTGTTTATCTCAAAATAACTTATTTCTCAAACTCATTTTTTTTAAAAAAGACATTTTGAATGGTTGTCAAACACTACAAATTTTATTAAAATTATTTTCTTTCAAAATTAAACACTTGAAAAATTAATCCTAATGGACCTTAAATGTCTTACTTTGCTAGTATTTTGATTCACGAAATCTATCACATCGTTATACGAGTTTAACATGATATATATATATATATATATATATATATAAAAAAAGAATATTTGTTACCATATTCATTCATCATGATGTTTAGTTACATGACCTACTACTTTTAAATTTTTAAAATACATTTAAAAATTATTTCAAAATTTCAAACTCATTAAAAATCGATATAAGATGGCAAAATAATAGGCATTACACTTTTTCTAACCTAAATCTAGCTAAATTAATCACGACATTATTTTTTTCTCTATATCTTTAATTACACGTTCAAATCTCTACTTACTTATTTATTGAATTAAAAAAAAAAACACCTTGAAAAAGTAATTTAAAACTGACTGGAAATATGTTTAAATCATATTTTGATTCAAAATTTATTTTAGGGTTAAAATACTATTTTAATTTTTATACTTTCAAATTTATTTTATTTTTGTCTTTACACTCTCAAAAAAAAAAATCGAAAAACTTTACACTCTCAAATTTGATCAAATTTAATTTTTGTACTTTTAATAAATATTAAAATTAGTCTCAACCTATATTTATATGGTTATATTTTTTAAAAAAATAATGAGTATTTATCCTTCCTAAATTTTAAAACACATAAACTCATTACATTTCTTGAATGCAAATTTTCATTAGTATTTTGTAAAATTAGATAAAAATTAACTTCTAATCAGCTTTAAAACTAAATTATAGATTTATTGAAAATTCAAGGACTAAATCTAAACATTTGAAAGTACAGAGACTAAAATAAAATAAACCTCAAATTACATTCATCAGAATAGTACTTTTTCCTTTAAAAAGTCCTTTATTTTATTTTAGTCACTAAACTTTTAAAATATCTACTTTAATTAGCATTTAAAAAAGTACTATCGCCAAAAATCAGCTCAAGCTTAATAGTGTTGGGTTTTGACAAGTACTATCGCCAAAAATCAGCTCAAGCTTAATAGTGTTGGGTTTTGACAATATATTAGAAGGAAAATTGTCCAACATCTGAAAGGTTTAGGAAAGTGATGAATTGTCCTACATCTGAAAGGTTTAGGAAAGTGATGAATTGTCCTACATCTAAAAGGTTTAGGAAAGTGATGGGCTCCTGACACTATAAAAAGAGTCTATGGCTTTGGTTTCAAAGCATCCCAGTTAGAAACACTTTAAATTTTGTGTACTAGCTCTAGTTAAATTCTCTTTTTTATATTCTCTGGTATAAGGGTGGGAAAAAGGGTGTGAGTGGTAAAAAGTTTTAGGAGAGTGTTTTTGTAATTGGGGTCGGGAAGAGAATTCTATGTGATTGTAACAATTTTTCACACAGTGGAATTTCTTTCTGTTCGTGGTTTTTTTTCTCCGGATTTGGAGTTTTTCCACGTAAATTCTTGTGTCTCTTATTTTGTTGGTTTCTTTTAATTTCTCAGTTATTTCTGTTTATTCCTAGTGGTGGGAGGTTTTTTTCCCTACAAATAGAAACGTCATCGCAAGAATTTGAACACAAAATCATTCTCTCTTAATGCTACATAAAGTGATTACTAAACCCAAAGACATAAAGGGTAAAACTATAGTAATAAAATTCAATCATACACACATCACTTTCCAAAATTTGTTGTTTTGGAATCACATTCTAATAAGAACAGAATGTTATGCTTTTTTTTTTTTTAATAAATTAAAATTTTTTCCCCCACAAAGGAATCTCTCATAAAATTGAATGGAGAAATGTCTTATCTTTGAAAGTGGGGTCTGTCCCTCATGATACCATGTCCCTATAAGATTCTCCCAATTGGTTTATTAATTTTGTGAGAGTGACACTCAATACAATAGCCTTTCATTATTTTTTTTTAAAAAAAACAAACATTGTAGCTGATTGTGTTTTTGTTTGTTTTTTTAAAAAAAAAAAAAATTAAGTTGACCAATCAATAGAGCTTTTCACCATGATTTTTGGTTCAAATCCTTTCTCTTAAAATTAAAAAATATTTTTGGGGGTTGTGGTGCTGTAAAATTTGACCATTTTTTCATCATTTTGTCCTCTGCCATGTAGAGGGTTAAAAATGTTGGAATGTGATGATTTTTTTTTTTTTTTACTCTTACATTTGCATCAAAGTGTTGAATATTTTTTGGGTTTATGATCAAGTGCATTTGCCTTTTCAAATTAAGGGTTGTAAAATATAAAGATTAAAAGATTTAAATGACTCTGGCAGTTTTTATATGTCCATTTTAGTCAATAAACTTTCGGGTTTTTTTTTTTATTTGTACTTTTAATATTTGTCTATTTGTTTAATCCACTTAGTTTAGTAGAGTTGTAGTTTTTAAAATAATTGTTGGTATATGTGTTTTTAAAAAAACCAACTGTATGACGTAAATTAGTATTTAGTAAATTGTTAAATATTAAGAGAAATATTTGTAAATCTTCCTATATAAAATTAAAAGATAAAATTAAAATTTAAAAATTTGTTAAAAAGATGCATCAAATTTTATGAAGGTACATGTTTTACAAAAGTGATTTTAAAGGATTCTTTTTCACAAGGATTCAGTTTTACCAAATAAAAAAATAGGTTAAGATTTTTTTTTCATCAGTTATAACATTCTCAAAATCAATCCCAAACGTAGTCTACTTCCTAAATATTTCTTTTGATTTATATACTTTTAAAAGGTGACTATTTTGGTCTATTTTATTTTTTTTTTAATCTCACTTTTAAGCACTATCTTAGCACAATACTATGATCATAAAAGACCTTTCATCATGTTGGTTATCATTTTCTTAAAATTTTACAAACAGAGACCAAAATAGTCCTTTGAAATAATTGTTTTAAAAGTATTTTCTGTTTTTATGAAAAAATAAATTGAGTACATAAGGACAAAATATAATTTAGATCCCAAATGAAAATTTTCTATATGTTTTTGTCATTTTTCCCATCAAGAGGAAATGCATCTTGAAATTGATTAAGTGCATGCATGAATCATGATATTCTTTTTTGATTTGGGAGACATTTGGAAGTTATATTTTAAAATAAAAAAAAAATTAGTGAAAAGATTGATTTAGTTAAGTCAATATATATTTTTGTAAAAAATATTGCCTTCCTTTATTTTTATTCATGCGTGGGCTATTTTTTAAATAATTAACTGAAATTGTTCTATCTTTAGAGATCTGGAAGTTGCAAATAGTTATACAATAATATATATATATATATATCGCCTAATAATCTAATCACATTTCTTAATAGCTGTTATGCAGAATAATTTGTCAAACCAATTTGATTTTAATAATTATATTTAAAGTTTAATCTATTATTTATTTTCATTTATAAGATTATGTAAGTCCAATTTTAATCTTCCGACTTTGGCGTACATGATATATTTCTTTTTAGGAGGTATTTGGTTTATAGGCGAAGTTTGTGTAGTTCCAATGATACAAAATCGTATACATTTTGTTGCACTAAAAAAAAATAAAAAACTCGACTCCCTAGATAATAGGTTATAAAAACTCATCCTTCCAAAATTTGACACAATCTAAAAGTAATCTATACAAATCCAATGTTTATTTTCTGAAAAGATATAAATACAATCTTTGAACTAAAGTATAAACTTAAAAGTTCACCTATAAAAGTACAAAATTTGTCAAAATCTAAAGAATCAAAACCACATAGGAAAAGTAAAACTAGGGGTGAAAGATTAAATATACCATAGTCCTATAATCGATCGGAGGTTAGTAATTTTACTATGGTTTATAAGTTATAAATTTGGTATCTAAACTTTAAAGCCTGTTTATAATTCATGTTATAATAACTTATTTGAATACTCTGCACTCTAGATTCAGACTAATCCAGACTAAATAACTTTGTATCTTAAACATAGATCATATAATTCTACATACTATTATAACCCACAAACTATTATAACTAACTACGTGCCTAAACAACCCATAATAGTTATATTTAACATATCTATGAAGTTTGAACGTTCAAATATGTCTAATAGATTTTAAAACTTTTATTTTTTTTTTATTGAATAGGTCCCTTAGACTTTAAAATATTTAAGAGATCTATGTACTTACAATTTTGTATCTAATAGCTATGACCTATTAAACATTGTTTTTAAATACAAATCAAATATATTAGACTCAAAATTCAAAATTGAAACGTCAGAGCCCAATATTAGACATAGAATTTAATTTTACGTCTAATAGATATGTAAATTTTTAAAAAATGTTGAATAAGAACAAATAAAAGCTCACACAAAAATTGAAAGTTTAGAGATCTATTAGATACTTTAAAATTCAAGGACTAATTAGACCCAAAATGAAAAGTTATTTACTAGATACTTCTTAAAAGTACATGACCTAAACTTGTAGTTTAACCTTTAAGAGTTGTTTGGGGTGTGAAGTGTGTTATAATAACATGAATTATAATAGTCTGTGAAATCATATAATATTATTTAAAATGCAAAGATAGTATAGTCTGATGTTATAATAGTTTGTGTTTGGGATTTAAAGTATTTTATGGGTTATAATAACACATGCTTCAAACAGATCCTAACATGTTATCAGATTCTTACCATCAACAACTATATCAAAAAGGTATTGGTGAATTTTTATTTTATTTTATATATATATTTTTTTAAAAAAAATAATAAGTGGGTGTGTATGTAGATGAAGATCAAAGATTGTGACCAAAGTTTTCCCACAATCATTTTTCTGGTTCTAAAACCAAAACAAATAGTCCCTTAGGAAAGAAGTACAAAGTTGGATACCTTTTTTTTTTTAATTTGAAATATGTTGGATACTTTTTCAAGTAAGCTAAATTGGGAAGAATAATGTCACTATCACTTATCTCCTTTACATCAAATAATAATATCCAAAAAAAAGTATACTTTTTTTTTTTCAGATAATTTCAAATATTTATATTTTATTCTTCATATGATAAGTTCGGATCTTGTTCTGTCAACACCAAATCTTCTATCTCTCTCTCTAAACTTTTTTTTTTTTTTTTCAAATGGTTTTTTAAATTCCTTATTCTCTCTCTTACATTAGAAAAATTAGGTATCTATGAGAAAGCAAAGTTAGGTCAAGGTTCAATGAATCAATATGATTCCATGTTAGTTGCCTATGGAGAAATTTTGAAACCTTGATGGAATTTTTATATATATATAACGTTTTATTTCAAATAATTTAAGGTTGGTTTGATATCTATTTTGTTTTTTGTTTTTAGTTTTTGAAAGTTAAACTTATTTTCACCCAAGCTTCTATACAGATAGATCATCTCCTTAAGTAAAGATTTGAACTCTTGTAAAAATTTTAAATAGAAAGTCAAGTTTTTTAAAGGTACTTTTTTTAGTTTTCAAAAGTTGGCTTAGTTTTTGAAAATATAGGTACAAAGTAGATAAAAAAGACATATAAATTCATTGGTAGAACTAGTATTTTTAGGTTTAAATTTCAAAAACTAAAAACCAAAACCAAAATTATTATTAAACGGACCTTAACTTTTGGTTTTACTCTTATAAACGTTTTTTTAAAAGTTTGTTTTTTAAACAACATTTGTTTAATTTAGTCATCAAAGGTCTACTTTTGCGTCGCTTGTATAGGAATTTGGATTGTGTGTTCTTGGATTTGATGCTATAAACTCGATATGTGTGTTAAAAGCAAAAAAAAAAAAAAATGTTGATGTGGATATAAATATTGTGTTCTCAATTTTACGAAAATATCGATAAAATGTCGATATCGATGAATATTTTTTGAAAATTTTTAAAAACGAAAAATTTTAAAAATATATTTACATTATAAAATAAACCTTCTACACTTTTTAAATGAGTTAAAATGCTTGTTATAATATTATATTCACATTATGTTACATTTTGTTGCAATTTTTTTTAATATTTTATCAATTTTGTACGATATAATAGAAATGTCGATTCATCCCTAATGTTGATGTCGAATTCATGGATATGTAGAAATATCGATAGAAATGTTGACATGTCGATGAAATTTTAATACCATGATTAGAAGATTTTGTTTTAGTTTAAAATCTTTGTTGTAAATACACTCATCTTTGTTATTGTATTGTGCCAAACCTTTAATCATTTATTTTTGAATTTGATAACAACTTGATTTCATGTGATTTAGAGTATAAGCTTTAATATGATTCAATATATGAAAAAGTATTCGAACACTAACCATAGTAATGGGCTAATTGGAGCATAGCTAATAGATAAGTTACCTTACTACTCTTTTTTTTTTTTTACGACTGAAGGTTCGATCCTCCCCTCAAATTTATTGAATGAAAAAAAATGTAATTGAGATAAATTTGAATGTAATACATATGAACTAAAATAGATATTCAAAACATAAAATTCAAGATAATGAAAACTAAAACAAAATTTAAGTGATGTATATTGATGAAGCTATCCTTAGTCATTTTCTTCCTTTTTCTCTTATAACTTTAAAAAATGAAATACATTATGTAAAGATCTAAATTGATTTGGGCTAAGAATGGCTAGAAGTATGATGTCCTTTTTGTTTTTGTTTAGTTTTTATTTCTGTTTTTCTTTAAAAAGAAAATCTGTCTCATTACAATCACATGGAGCATTGAATGCTTGTTTCTTCATGAGAGAATTCAAATCACATGGAACATTAATAATGTTGGTTTTTTTTCCCTTTTTGATCATGATAAAGTGGTCACTTTTTGCTAATCTTTTTCCTAAATGGGCAAAAAAATTACAGTACAAAACATCATTTGAGTAAATAAATTATCATCTCAATCTAACTTTTTAAAACCAAAAGTATTTTCAACCATTTCGATTTCGATTCGTTCTACTTGTTCTAATCGGTTCGAGTGTCGATTTTGAAATTTTTCTTAAATCGATAGACCAGTTCAATGAGTTAAAAATGAGCTAAAATGAACCAAAAATGCTGCCTAAATAACATAAGAGAGAGAGGGAGAGATGAACTTTGTTTGGGAAATTATAAATTTGATGAAACTGAAGGGATGAAATATATCAGTTTTTTTTTTTTTTTTTATCAATACAAACAAGAACTTGAGAAACTATAATCCCAAATTCCCAAAAGAGGGAAGAAAAGGGAAATAAAACAAAAATCAGATTCTTTTTTTTAAAAAAAAAAAATCAAACTAATCCTGCAAAAATAATTCACAGCCTCTCTGATTCTCTCTATCTTGGGATATCCATCTTCTTTTTCTCTTCTCTTTTTATGTACTGTGTACAACAATCCTTCTGTAATTGACAAACTCCAATGTATTGTATTTTATGCCTCAAAATTTTATACATCATCTTTTGCCAGTGTGAGCCTCAGTTTTCCAGTAGTCATAGCTCTCCGATTTCGTATCTTCCTCGTCCTCCACGCTGTCGCCTCCCGTCGTGGAATACCCTCCGTTTCCAGCCAACTGGAGCGGACCTTGCGGTGAGGCTGACTGAGAGCTGCTCACCTTTGAGGATTCACCACATCCATCTTGGGACATCCATAAATCTCCTAGAACAACTGGAGATTGGTCTGCTGCTCGGGCAGCTGGAGTCGATGGATGTCGCCGAGTATGAAGACGGTATTTCTGCATCGACAAACAACAGATTGTTCTTGTTATCATCATTTATCAGTTCACAAGTTTAAAATGTCATCAAGTTTTTAGGAAAATGAGTTGCAGATGGGGATTGGTTTTGGAACCTTACTTGTAAATGACTTTTTACTTCATCATTGGTCAGGCCATCTACCTGCATCAGTTCTCTTATTTGCTTCGGCGTTGCGACTGCATTTGATCGAAAACGCCCGAATTAGAGATGGTTTTCGAGAAAATCACAAGTTAACAGTCTGTTCTCATCTCATTGACACACAAACATAATCCAACGGTTCAAGAAAAATGCTTATCATCTAGTTTATGCTAGTTGAATTGATTCGATTCATCCATTCACCCAAAAGCTCATATGAGGAACCAACAGAAAAGTGATCAAAACTGAAAACCAACTTGCAATTGATTCAAACATGTAAAGCAAGACAAATCCTTTTCATGATCCCATGGATAGTTCTCACCTTGTGAACCTCCAAGTTGCTGCAAGGCATTCACGAAACGCCGATGCAACTCTGGTGACCAGCACCTCCTCTGCTTCCGAGCGGGCTGCTGCTGTGGTGACAACGCCGTCTGTAGATTCGATTGAACATCGGGAGCAGAGGTCGAAGTTGCTCGGTTGGCACTCGACCGCAAAACACAGGAACTCAATTCTTCTCTAGGATTCTTCAAGCTGGGAGTGACCAAAGAAAGTGCACAAATGGGAGATTCGATCTTCTCTTGCTTCTTCACAGCAGCCATGGCTGGAAAAGCAGAAGAAGATGACTTGAACCCCACAAATAATCTCTCTTCATTCTTGTTTCGACATAGCGGAAACCGATCCTCTGCAGCAGCAGCAGCTAAATAGCCCCACCCCTCGTTTCTCTATCACAAACAAAAACAAAGAAAACACTTCAATATTCCCCTTAATTGAATTGACCATAATTTCAAAACCCAAACAAGAATTTAACTGTTCCATTTACAGAAAAACAATGCATCAAACAAAACACCACATTTGAGTCTTATCTTTATCTACCTTGGTTTTGATTTGGGTGTTTTGAAAGTCATCAGTCTTCCATAGCTGAACAGAGCTCATCCATTCCTTCTTATCTCTAGAATCCTGCTCCTTCTCATTCTCATCACAAGAATCTTTCTTCAATGACATGAATTCCTCCAGAACTGGTTTGGGCTTGAGCTTTGCGGAAGAAGAAGAAGAAGCACATTGCAGTGAAGAGGCCTTCAAAGCAAGAATTGCTACAAAACAAGGGGGGAAAAAAGCTAAATCCAGAATCTCCCAACAAGAACAACAACAAAAAAAATCATCCCTATAAACAAAAACCAATCGAATAAAATCCAAAAACCCATCTCTGAGAATCAAATTAAAGGCCCAAAAAACAAAAAGGGGAAAAGAAAGAAAGAAAAACTCACCATCATTCAATAGAAGCATGCAGAAGGGAAGCTCCCGCTTGAAGGCATCGATCTTCTTCATTTCTTCCTCCAAGTTCTTAACAAAATCATCTAGTTTGGAGGCTCGGTCGGAGGCATTGGCAAGCATTGAAATCTCGCGGAGGAAATCAGTGATGGTTTTGGGTCGAAAATCCCAGCTAATTTTAGGCGAAACAGAACCCATTTGATGTTGGTCCGATTCAGACCCAGATCTTCGTTTTCGATTGTGGGTGGGTGAGAATTTCGTTTAAGGGGCTCAGAAATTAGGGAGAAAGTGATGAAACAGCATCGGAAATGAAGGGATTTAGAAAGGGATTTTAAGGAGTAAAAAAATGGTGAAGAGGTTTGAAGAAAGAGAAGAGTGTCAAATGGAAGCAAAAGAAAATGAGAATAAGACGCGGAGATTCTGCCTTGCAGATGCAGAGAAGGCATCGCCGATTTTAGACGGAGATTCGAACGCCCTCTCTACAAAACATCCACTCTCGTGTTGTCGCGTATTTTTATTTTTCATTTTCTCGTTTTTATTGTTTTTACCACTATTATTTTTTTTAATCTTCCTTTAACATTATGTTTTTTAAATTATAAATTTAGTCCATTCTTAAGCTTTCAAAATTATTAATAAATTTAACATTTAAACTTTGATGTTTTTATCTATTTAATTACTCAACTTTCAAAATTATAAAGTTAGTCTTCGAACTTTCGAATTTTTTAAAATTTATTGTTCTACTAGGCACAAAATTAAAATTTTAGAGTTACAATAGACTTAAAATTCAAATTTAAGCATAATAAATCAGTTATTTTTTAAAAATTTCTAAATTTGTCAAATACTTATTAGATACAAAATTAAAATTTCATAGATATATTGGACTTAAAATTGAAAGTCTAAGGATCTATTAGACACTTTTAAAAGTTCATGGATCAAATAGATAGTAACAGAAATTCAGGAACTAAACTTGTAATTACAACCAAATGGAATATTTTGCATTATTTCACTGATTTGTCTTTTTATTTCTCACCATTAAAAGTTTTATTTATAACTTGAATATTAGGCTGATATAGTAAGTGAATAACCAACTAACACCATATTGTTTAGATTTCTAACCTATACACAATCACTCAAATTTTAGTCATAACAATACTCCAATTATAACAGAAAATTAAACCATCTAAAGAAGTTTGAATCCATAACTTGAAATGTCTAAATTCAAACAATATAACATAATAATAAATTCGAATAATATAAAATAGTTTTGTCTAGTTATAAGAGTATTACGTTGAACAAACTTGGTAAGATACAATAACTAATAAATAAGGTTAAACTTGAGAGTGAAATGTATTTTTCTTATATTTATTAAATAATTCAAATTCAAAAAATAATAATTTCACTTTCAAAAGTTTTTTTTATTAATTCAACAACATTTAGAGATGGGAGATTTCGAATCTCGAATATAAATATATATTTCATGCTGTTCAATTCTACCTTAGATGGATAAAATTTAGAATTTTTCATGTGAAAAAAAATAAATAAAATTTTTATATCACATGAAAGCTATTATTAAACAAAGAATTAAATAATAATTTAAGTGTATATTATATTTATCTTGGAATTTGGAATTTGAAAACAAAGGAATCTCAACAAATTGTTTGCCTTTTAAACCCAAAAACAGGCACCAAATTCTGGTCAATGTTGTGAAAGGGGACATGAAATGACAGACAAAACTTTCACCTAATATATTTGAATTTCTTGCACTTCCATTTAAATTTTAAAAATCTAAATTAAATTGTATTGTATTTGTATACCATTTTCTTAATGCAGCCCACCAAAGTAGAATTACCATTTTGAGACCAAAATTTACTGAGATTCCAATCCCAAATAAATTATAATTTATGAGTATGACCTTTTCTTTTTTCACCACCTTTATTTACATTTTTCTTTTTGTTTATAAAACCATGACCCATTTTGGTAATTGACTCTAATATTTTATAGCTCCTTTGAAATTTACAATTTGAGAAGTTTTTTTTTTTTTTTTTTTTTTTTGACTAGTGTGAAGATTCTTCTTTGTTGTTTGTGTAATTTTTTCTTTTCAAATTTCTAAGAGAATCTTCTACTTCTAAAGAGATTCCTAAACCCAAGCTCAAGTTGTGGGTTTGGCTTTACAAAACTATGTAAATTCAACTTGTCTTTTTTTTTTAATTGGAAAATTCAAGTTAAAAAAAGGGTTAATTCAATTTTTAAGATAAAGTTATACCAATCCAATTTAATTTTATAAAATTAAACTAAAAAAATATGAATTAATGTTTTTATTAATTATTTTTCCACATACTTATTTTGAATATTTTGTTAGTTGATTTTTTTTATCATATTATTTAGGGTAAAATACACTTTTGGTCCCTAAAGTTTGAATTTGATGTGTATTTAGTTTTTAAAGTTTTAAAATGAACATTTTAGTCCTTAAATTTTAGAAAATAGTTCTAAATGGTCTCTAGAGTTAGTTGACCATTAGTTGACGGAAAAATAATGTGTAAAAATTTATATTTAAGATTATGTAGTTTTTTTTAATTTATATTTAAGATTATTTCTTATCTTCTCTTTTGAGACTTGTCATGAGCATTTTTTTTCGGTATTCCATTACCTATGAATTTTATTTTTTTTTCTTTTTATCAAACCACAACTCTACATAATAAAGAACCACAAAAAAAAAAAAAATAAGAAACTCATCGCAAAAATCAAATTAATTAAAGAAAAATTAACACATGGGTACTTCAAAGTTGTGGACAGAGACACATTTTTAAAGATTAAGAATGATGGACTAAGTAAGGCTACATCAAAGCGACATAAAAGTATTTCTTGTCATCGTCATTTTCGATGTTGGTGTTGGAGCCAAGGAAATAAAAATAGAATAAAAAATAGACAAACAAGAAGAAATAGAGATAGAGGAAGAAGAGAAAAGAAAAGAAGATAAAAGATGAAAAAAAGTAAAAATATAACCACATAATGTTGAAATAATATTAATTTTAACATCTCATCTAAAAATTGTCAATTGAACATGCTACATCATTTTTCCGTTAGTCAAATAACGATCAACTTAACTCCAGGGGTCATTTAGAACTATTTTTCAAACCTTACCTCAGGGATCAATTAGATATCAAGTTCAAACTTCAGAGACCAAAAGTGTATTTTACCCCGTATGCGTAATTGAGATAAAAATATAGCATTTAAATTAAATTTAAGTGAGTATTGTGTATTAAAAGTTAATCTAAAATACAATGTAACCAAATAATATATATAATTATTTTTTGATATTACTATTTCTTCTACTAGGGGTGTACATAACCCGGGTTGGGTTGGGTTGAGGGAGATTTTGGACCAACCCAAAATACGGGTTGGTCATTCCTTCAACCCAACCAACCCTATTCATGAGAGTAACCCAACCCAACCCAATATTTTCGGGTTGGGTTGGGTTGGGTCACCGGGTTAACTTTT
Source organism: Trichosanthes cucumerina (assembly GCA_036507285.1). Classification (NCBI taxonomy): domain Eukaryota; kingdom Viridiplantae; phylum Streptophyta; class Magnoliopsida; order Cucurbitales; family Cucurbitaceae; genus Trichosanthes; species Trichosanthes cucumerina. The sequence continues at coordinate 9,927,126 of CM071836.1, read as the reverse complement.
TTATTTTTTAATTATTTTTAAATTATTTAAAATATTTTTTTCTTGAATTAATAACTAAAATCACATAAAATTCAAATATCAAACTTCAAAATTCATAACATCTTAACATTTTGTTAGAAATCTAGAAGAAAACATAAGAAATTAACAAATAATTCATTTATAAGTATATATTTAATTAAAATAAAATTTAAAAATATAAACTTTGGGTTGGGTTGGTTGAGTTGGGTCAACCCGAGCCTAAAAGGCCCAACTCGAGAACCGACCCGAACTTTCGGTTCTTCAAACTTCTAACCCAACCTAAACCGAAAAAAAATCTAACCCTACCCAACCTTTAAGGTTTGGGTTGGGTAGTCCGGGTTGGTTGGATTACCGGGTTACTTGTACACCCCTATCTTCTACAATCTTGATATAAAAATTGTAAACTGATATATTTTTTTTATTTAAATTTAAAATTGTATCTATGACTTTAGTAGATTAATTATTGTACTTGTCTTTCTAAGTTGTAAAATCAAAATCTTTATGGCTCATATGTAGTGTCTTACTTTATTCTAGTAGGAACTGTGGATGAACTCTATTCCTTATATTAGATTCCTTTCTTTCTCCAAAAGATTTATCCATTCAAGTTACAATCCATGCTTATTAAAGATCTTTGAATTGATGTTCGGAAAAAAAAAAAAACTTTGAACTGATCCTTTGAATAATCTTTTAAGACCAACTCAAGTCATCTTTGATACCAAATAACCTTTTGAATTGTCATTAGCTTTAGGGAATGTTCTCGTCATTTTCAAAAGTGATGGACCTACTATGATATCAAATACGTCGTGATATAACTAGTGAAAAGTACAATATTATGTATTATATGCAAACTTATGAACACACAACTCAAACATATATTATCATATATATATTTAGACCTTTGAACAAAAATACATCAAGTATGACTTAACTGCCAATAAAAACATAGCTCAACTGACAGCAAGTATAACTTATAACCAAGAGATCATGGGCTCGAATTCTCTGACCTCCAATTGTTGATGTACTAAAAAACACAAAAATGTCTATATAAATAAAACTCCAAAAGCAAGCATTAATAGAGAAATTAATTATAAAAAAAAAAATGCATTCGCCATAAAGTTAAGTTTTTTTATAACTTTTTTCCCCAACAAATGACAAAGGAGTAATCTTAAAATTTCTTTTTGTATTAAAACTACTTTTATTCTTTGAAAAGTTGTGATATCACCATTGATCTTTAATAAACGTTTCAAAACTACTTTTGGAGTAGAAGACTATTAAAATGTTAGATTGAAAATCAACATAGAGATGACCTAGAATGACGGACGGGTGATTGCGATGTTTACTTGGATTAAATATGAAAGAATAATATTCCGCCATGTTGACTTTTTGTCCAACATTCTAATTGATTCCAACTCTCAGGATTGTTTTGAAATGTTTTTGAAAAAATTAGGATAATATTGAAACTTTTGAAAGAATAAAGATATTTTGAAATAAATGGCAAAATTGAGACGTATTTTTTTTCTTTCATAATTTAGTCCTTAAAATATTTATTATAGCTTAAACTTTTTAAAACAATCACGTTGATGATTATTGTTTTTTTAGTACACTTTGATTATTGTTGCTATTTAGCCATTATTTATTTAGCTCATAGAGAGTGTATATATTAGCACATATGGATATGTATGAAAACTACATAGACTAATTGAAATGCATAATTGTAAAAGTGAGTATAGCTTACCGGTCATTGTTGGGAGTGCGATCAAAGTCCCACATCGGCTAGAGAAGGGGAAGATCATGGGTATATAAGTGAGAGATAGTATCTCCATTGGTATGAGGTCTTTTGGGTGAAATCAAAAGCAAAGTCATGAGGGTTTATGCCCAAAGTGGACAATATCATACCAATTGGAGATATGTGGAGGGTCGTTATCCCTAACAGTAGTATCAGAGCCATGCCCCTGAGCCGTGATCTGTAAAATCCTCGGGTGTCGAATAAAGGAGGCGAGCCTTGAAGTGTAGTCATGGTGGAGATCCGTGGTAAAGAGCTCTATCGATAGGCGGTGTGCTCCGGGTAAAAGGAGTTGGCCTAGGCTGGCGGTGTCCTCCGGGTATAGGAGTTGCCCAAGATAAGAGAGGGGAGGCTCGGTTGGTACTTTGTTCGAGGGGAGGATTGTTGGGAGTGCGATCAAAGTCCCACATCGGCTAGAGAAGGGAAAGATCATGGGTATATAAGTGAGGGATAGTATCTCCATTGGTATGAGGCCTTTTGGGTGAAACCAAAAGCAAAGCCATGAGGGTTTATGCCCAAAGTGGACAATATCATACCAATTGGAGATATGTGGAGGGTTGTTGTCCCCCAACAGTGGTATCAGAGCCATGCCCCTGAGCTGTGATCGATAGAATCCTCGGGTGCCGAATAAAGGAGGCGAGCCTTGAAGTGTAGTCATGGTGGAGATCCGTGGTAAAGAGCTCTATCGATAGGCGGTGTGCTCCGGGTAAAAGGAGTTGGCCAGGATAAGAGCTAAGCGGATGAATGACTATTTGAGGGGAGGCTCGGTTGGTACTTTGTTCGAGGGGAGGATTGTTGGGAGTGCGACCAAAGTCCCACATCGGCTAGAGAAGGGGAAGATCACGGGTATATAAGTGAGGGATAGTATCTCCATTGGTATGAGGCCTTTTGGGTGAAACCAAAAGAAAAACCATGAGGGTTTATGCCCAAAGCGGACAATATCATACCAATGTGGAGATATGTGGAGGGTTGTTTATCCCTAACAGTGGTATCAGAGCCATGTCCCTGACCCGTGATCGGTAAAATCCTCGGGTGTCGAGCAAAGGAGGCGAGCCTTAAAGTGTAGTCATGGTGGAGATCCGTGGTAGAGAGCTCTATCGGATAGGCGGTGTCCTCCGGGTAAAGGAGTTGGCCAGGATAAGAGCTAGACTGATGGATGACTATTTGAGCGGAGGCTCGGTTGGTACTTTGTTCGAGGGGAGGATTGTTGGGAGTGCGACCAAAGTCCCACATCGGCCAGAGAAGGGGAAGATCATTGGTATATAAGTGAGGGATAGTATCTCCATTGGTATGAGGCCTTTTGGGTGAAACCAAAAGCAAAGCCATGAGGGTTTATGCCCAAAGTGGACAATATCATACCAATTGGAGATATGTGGAGGGTCGTTATCCCTAATACATTTCACATTTGTTGTACTAAAAAATGGAGACAAATAATTCAGTGGAGTAGAACATTTAATACGTTTCCACAACATCTAATACTCATCCCAACTAAGCTATATTGGGCTTTAAAAATTATGGTTTTTTTTAATCCTATATTTTTTTAATCCTAGATATAGTATATAAAATTTTCATTGTCAAACACATAAAAAATATTTAAGAATAGACCATAAGGTCAACTACAGAAGAAAGACAAATACATCCACTGGCCACAAATACGATCATTGGCCTCTTAGATGAGAACGGTGTTTGGAGGAAGTGTTGAAGGGATCCTGCTCGCTAGCCTCCAACTACTTCAAAAATCTTTTTTCCTCGTCAAGGTCATGCGTGGGATGGATTTAAAAGATCTCTGAGTGAAGGGATCGAATCCCGCAGCGGAAGTGATTGTGAATCGCATGTTCTTTATTTTGTTACATAGATTTCAATAAAAAATAATACATATACGATTAAGCATGTAACACAAAGTAGGACAACAAGATATTACCTTTGAAGAACTTTCTTCACGAACTCCTTCTCCCACGATCACGATCTCAGCAACTCGAACCCGAACGTATGAAGATTCACCACTAGATATTCTCCGTTGTTCTCTAGGTGAGGGAGGAAGGTGGGTTCCTTTAGAGTGAGATGTGGAGGTTTTGAAAGAAGTTGTGTTTGGAACTTTTCCAACAACACAATGATATGGAACTCTAGGGTTACCAAAGATTAGTCTCAAAGTTGCATCTCATGCAACTATTTATAGGGAAATATGATGGAAATTACCATCTTATCCCTCATTCATTCTCTCATTAGTATATAGTTAATATGTGAATCTAATTCACATTAAAACCATATATTATATCAATTATATCACATATAATTGATAGAACACCTCATATATGAAATTGAACACTTCAATTTTATTCCTAACTTTATACCCTCAATATTACCATGTTGAGCCAACGGAGGGACCTAATGGACCTACGGTTCATGAGCTCTAATGATGTGATTAAGCGATCAAACTCTTTGATCCAGCTTAATCAATATTAATTAACTACAAGTCACTCCACTATAGACTTGTAGCTGCACTCTCCTCACTGTAGATTATATTGTGTCCATTGATATAATCATTACCCATGAGTCGACCCTTCACAGGTTGTTCGTAATCATAGTTGGGTCAAATTACCGTTTTACCCCCGTGATTACCTTTTTATTCCTTAAGCACCACTGATCCTCTAATGAACAACAAGTCTATGGTCCTACCATAGATTCATACTCTCTTAAGTCAGTTTAGAGGGTGGGGCCCCGTTGTTCAAGACCTGAACTCAGTTCTTAAGGGAACAACCCATCTAATTCCTTAGTGTAGGAATGAGTGAATTCCATCTTTGCATGGTTAAGTTCCCAGCTACCTAAGAGGTTCTGTCCCTGAGAAGGTAGGCTTATTGAGTCGGCTACAGGCCACTCTCACCCATACTAGTCTAAAGATAAACCTCTATAAGCAGGAGTTTTTAACTTGCTCAGGATTCAGGTCGAGTCACTAATGATCATCTATAAATTATCAGTCTTATCCTCATTAACGACATTATCTTCAAGTTAGACTAATAATTTGCGGTTCGGTCTTGTATGAACTCTTCATACAGTATGCCCCACTCGCATGTCAACCACATGAATGAGTTGGATTACCTCATTTGTACTAATTACAAAGTGGGTTGCATCCGTGGTGTTACAGAATAAGGTTTCCAACCTTATTCTTATACCATAGACCATTTAGGTTATATATTATATTATAAAATGATAATTCTATAAAATTTATAAAAATCCTTTCATAAATTAAATAATAATGACTTATATTCAATCTACTAATTAGTTTTGCAACTACAACTAATTTCATGATCTATAAATATGTTATAGTACACACTTTAAACAACTATTTAGAATGGAATATAAATCTGCTACCAAACATATATCTGAAAACATGAAATACAACTTTGTTTTCATTGAATCCCTTATTTTCAAATTTCTGTTTTCAGATTGCTTACCAAACAGACCCTAAAAGTTTTGTTTAGTATCCTTTTTAGTTTAATTTTAACCTTTTAAAAAATTAACTAGGTGATCAAATCATCGGGGTGGTTGGGTTACTAAGGTGGTCGTCGGTAGTAGTTGCAGGGTGGTTAGGTTGTTGGAGAGTGGACATTAGCGATCGTTGGTAGTGGTTGTCGGGTGGTTAGGTCCCTAGAGTAGTTGCAGGGTGTTCGTTAGAGTGGTCATCAAGGTAGTCGGGTTGTTAGGTGATCAGGTCATTGGGGTGGTCGGTAGAGTGGTCAACGGGTGATCATCGACGATGGTTGTTAGGGTGGTCAGGTTGTCGAGGTGGTAAGTCATAATGGTTGTCGGGTGGTCGAGCCACCAAGGTTGTTGTTGATGATCGAGTCCGTGAGGTGGTTGTCGTATGATTATTGGAGTGGTCGGGTCACTAGAATGAGGTCATCAGGTGCTCGTCGACGGTAATTATTGGGTGATCAAGTTGTCAGGGTAGTCGTCAGCGATGGTTGTCGGGTATTGGGTCACTAGGATGGTCGGGTCACCGAAGAGGTCTGTTGAGTGGTCGTTGGTGGTGGTTGTGGGCAAGTTAGGTCGTTAGGGTAGTTGATTGCTCGAGTGGTCTGGTTGTTGAGTAGGTGTATACAAGTCTCTTGAGTGTCGTTGAAAGTAGTCATTAGCGGTGGTCGGGTCGACGATGTGGTCGTCGAAGTTTTCGTCGGAGGTAGTCGTCAGCGGTGGTCGACGTTGCCTGTGTGGTCGTTGGAGGTAGTCATCAGCGGTGCTCGGCGTCGTCGGTGTGGTCATCGGAGTTGTCATCGGAGGTAATCATCAACAGTGGTTAGCGTCGCCAGTGTGGTCGTTAGAGTTGTCATCGGAGGTAGTCGCCAACAGTGTGGTCATCAGAGTTGTCGCCGGAGATAGTTGTCAACAATGGTTGGGTCGCCGGAGATAGTTGTCAACAGTGGTTGGGTCGCCGGAGATAGTTGTCAACAGTGGTTGGATCGTCGAAGTTATCGTCGGAGGTAGCCGTCAGTGGTAGTCGAGTCGCTGGTGTGGTCGTCAGAGTTGTCGCTCTGTTGTAACTCATGGGGTTGTGTTTCAAAACCAAGGGTTTTGAGCACATTCGGCCAAACATGGTTTTGGATTTGCCATCGAAATCCAAAACGGGGGGGCCAAACGACCTCTAAGTTATTCGCTTAAGGTTCTAGGAATAATTTATTTACTCTCATGCAATAAATCAAACCTAGTCATGCATGTAGGGTTCTCTAACTAAACTTACTCTCTCAGGCTAAGTTTAGTAAACATACAAATCTTGGCTAGAGATTAAGATATTCAAGCAAAATGCATAAAAGAAAGTTTATTCAACTAATTACAAGCAATACAAAATTCACAAATATGTACAACCATGGGAAGTGTTTCAAAAACACAAATTTACAAATTAAAACAGACAACCAACAACTTCTAAGATCGAGAAAAAGATAAAGAAAATAGAAGAAAACGTAGGTCGCTCACCGACGTTCGTCTCTGACACGTAGTTCACGATCCCAAGCCTTGAATCTCCTTCATAGCTCTCCAAAACTCTCTTTTACTCCCTTAGATAGTGCTCCAAACGAAATTAGGGTTGATGACATCCAAAAACGACTCCCTTTTGACGAGGGCTCCTATTTATAACTTCGCGACAACGTTGCAATGTTGTCTTGATGATGTTGCAACACCATCCCAATTTCTATTTTTTTCTTTTTTGAAGCGGCGGCATTGGAATGCCACCCACGGGTCAAATAGCTTTGTCTTTGTTCTTTTCACGCCCAACTGCTAAATAATGCCTAAAATGACCTTTTTACCCTTGATTCTTCTCATTTGTCTCATTTATCCTAAAATATTGGATTCTTATAAATTAAACACTAAAATGAATGAAAATATTCAATAGTGTCTAACATGACGATACCATATAAATTACCCATATCAGTTTCGAGCTCTCGTTCATAGTATATTTTTGCAGTTTAAAAAAAGAGAATATTTAAGAATATCATAAAATTGATTAACTATACATCCAAATATCAGTGGATGACAAAAAATATGGGGGTACTAGATTGTTTTCCCCAATGCACACAAATTTATGCATATTAATAGACATATTTAAAATTACATCATATATCTACTAAATAGTAGACAGAAAATTTTATCAAAAAAAAAAAGTAGTAGACGGAAAAAAAGTGATGGCATCGACTAAAATTGTTATTTTTAAAAAATTAATAATTAAAATAAATGTTTTAAGACCTCAAGAAATTAAAATAGAATAAAACAAAAAAAAAAATTAAGAGGCATGAATAAATTTAGTTCCGAACTTTTATAGGTGGTGAGTTGTCTAATAGGTCCTTAATTAAAATTTTAACTATCTAATAGGTTAAAAAATTTATTAATCCTAAAATTTAAAAGTGTCTAATATGCTCCTAAGTTTATTAAATACAAAAATGAAAGTTAAGACTCTATTTGATAATCATTTGGTTTTTGAAAATTAAATTTATATGTCCTACTTCTACTTATAAATTTGTTTGTTTTGTTATCTACTTTTTCAAAAATCAAGCTAATTTTTCAAAACTAAAAGAGAGTAGTTTTCAAAAATTTGTTTTTATTCTTAGAATATGGCTAAGAATTCAAATGTTTACTCTTAAGAAAGATAAAAACCATTACAGAAAAATCACGAGAAAACAAGCTTAATTTTCAAAAACCAAATAGTTATCCAACATAATCTTAATAATCTGTTGAACAAAAAATTAAAATTTAAAAGATTTATTTGACATTTTTAAAAATTTAGGATTTATTAGACCTAACTTTGAAATTTTTTAAGTTTAACCTATGGAAGGTAAGGTTTCGAATACCTAACCCTCATTTGATAACCATTTGGTTTTTTGAAAATCGTGCTTGTTTGTTCACAATATTTTCTTCATCTTCTCTACAACGATTTCTGTTTTTTTATAAACCATTTAAATTTTTAGCTAAATTTCAAAAAACAAAACACAAAAATAAAATTTGAAAATTATTTTTTTTCCAAACTTAGCTTGGTTTTTGAAAATATAGGTACAACATAGATAAAAAAAAACTAAAAATCCATAGATAGATATAATTAAGTAGTATTTTTAGACTTAATTTTAAAAATAAATGATTATTAAATGGGTCTAATATTTTGATTAAAAAAAATATTATAACAAGTTAAGTAATATTATGTTGACCAAATTTATAATTTAGCTCGAAGAAAACGTGTAAAATTTATAGGAGAGAGAAAGAAGATGATGAAAAGGGAGGTGTAGAGCACGCGCGGTGATGGCGAGTGGGAAAAGTTTTAAAAAAACTTGTTGAAAGTAAGCAATTGTAGCAGAGCAGGATATGTCAGCTGGAAACCTGAGTCGTGTGGAAGATGCTGTCTTTGACGACTCCAAAACCACACCGCCTTTTTCCTTTTTCTATTCACACCCACTCTCCTTTATTATTATATTAGATTCCTTCTTTTCCCACCCCACCCCACTCTTTTTTAAAAAATAAATAAATAAATAAGATTTGGGTAACAAAAAAAAAAAAACATTTAAAACGCGGCGTTTGGATGGATTGCATTATATTATTATTATTATTATTATTATTATTATCCCACTCGGTTTCCCAATCAATCTTGTCGGATGCTTCTACCTAAAGATTCTCTCTTCACTTTTACCCTTTCAAAAAATTAAAAACATTTGTTTATTTAATTTCCTTTGTTCCGGATTTATTTTAATTTCTTTTGCCTTTTTAAACTATATATTTGGTTTATTTCATTGCTTGCTTAGATTAGTTTTAGTTAAATTGGTGTGATGAGATATATAGTTGAACACATTGATACACACCTTGTATACGAGTATTTTATCAATGATAGAGATATAAATGAAGTTTTTTATAATTGAAAAACTTATAATGGGTGTTTAGATAACATCCTTTCGAAATTAAAATTCTTAGAATTGAAATCTTGAAGAGTTTGTTTTGAGAGGTTTGAAACCTTTGAAATAAGAAAACAATGTTTGGTGTGCAGTGTTTTAAGTCTGAGAATTATAAAAAAAAACAATGTTGGAGTGTATTGTTCAAAACTAAGAGGTTGTGTTTCAAACTCATTGAATTTTGAACACAGTAACCCAAACAACATTTGGGGTTTTGATTTCAAAACCATTCAAACCCAACATGGTACTCCAAGCGTCCTCATAAGGGTATTTGTGAAGTTCACTTAAAACGTGTCAAAGCTAGATCCATCTATTGGATTTGTTAAATCTAAGCTTAGTTAGACAACTATGTGGATTTTAGTAATACCAAAAACTTTATACCCTCAAATTTATTTCATTGTGTAGATTTTCTAAACTTGACTTCCTACATTAATTTGTACCCTAAACTTAGGTTACTTAAACCCATGCTTCTTCATAAATCTTCTAACCAAATTTTTAAGTTTAACACTTTTGATTTAAGATGTTTTAAGATGTCGAACTTGAACCTTCAAATACTTATTGATAGAGATTATTTTCGATGTAAAGAAAAAATCTATGATTTGATCTTGAAATGATATATGATGATATATAGAGTAAACTAATACACAATTAAATTGAGTCATTTTGGCTTTAGGCGATTAATGGTTGGGAGAGGAAGATATTGGAGAATCTTTATACACTCTTTGACCCATGATGAGGGCAATATTTTAACAAAATACTCTTAGAGCCATTCAAAGAGAATGCATGACCTTTGAGTCATTCAAACTTTACACTTTTTGGTCAATCCCAAAGAATTTAACAAAAAGGGCAAAAGTGGAATCATACCATTGACTTAAAGAGAAATATCCTCACCCTCTCCTGATTGTTACTTTCATAACTATTAAATATTTGATTTATTATTCCGAGCCTAAGCTCATTCGATAAGATATCTATTATTCTTTTTTAAATGGAAGGTCTGATTCTCCACTTCTATATTTGTCGAATTAAAAAAAAAAACGGATAACACTCAATATGAGTGTACAACTTAGCAGTTTAGGTATCTCTATTTCCTAAAAAATGTTATATATTTGAATCTCTCCATCCTATACATTTATTTTCAAGATCAACAACATGTGAGAGGGTAGGATTTTGAACATCTAATCTTTAGATAAAGATACAATACGTTAACTAGTAGAGTTATACTCAAGTTGGCAGAGACAATTTAATTAGAGTATAACTTAATTAATTACTTAAAGTCACTAAATTACATCTCTGATAAGTTGAAGTTCTAAATCTCCATGAATTATATAAGGTTATATCATTTTATTTTATATTTTTATAAAAATGGTTGTTAATATATTGATCACATTGGGGAAAAAAAATTTGAAAAAGGGGATTGATTGAATTGGCTTCACTAATTAAAATGACTTTAAAAATGAAAGCCTTTCCTTTTTACTTTTCATGATGAAGGGCATGTTACCCACACTCATATCTCATTATTAAAAAGGAGCTAGGGCTAGGGCTACCAATGTGCACTTCTTCAAGGATGCTTGTTATTTTTTAGTAAAAGAGTGCTACATCTCTCTTACACTATTTGACATGTGATCTTCCCTTCATATTATTATTAGTACATATAATAATTAATAAATTTAAGTTTTAATATAATCAAGCTTTTTTTAAAAAAAAAATCTCTTAAGTTGTAAATATCTTATCATTAGTTTTGTTTTCCATTTGGTTTGTTTACTAAATATTTTATATCATGTTGAATGGCTCAAAACTAGTGGTAGATCTAGGATTTTATACTAGAGAGATACAAATATATATAAAAATAGTTTTAGATGTATTGATATATATATATATATATATATATATATAACATTTAAATTAGTTAATATTAAGGTTAAATTATACATTTTAGTCCATGAACTTTTCGACTTGTATCTTATTAGCTCTTGAACTTTGTTTAATAGCTCCTTGAACTCTTAATTTTTGTATCCGGTAGGTTTTTGAATTTTGAAAAAAAAGTATAATATGTTCTTAAATTTTTAATTTTTTTTTGTCCAAAAGATTCATAAATTTTCAATTGGAATCTATTCAACAATATTTTTTTTAATTCGCATATATGTTGAACACAAAATTGAAACAAATTTGAGTTTCTAGCCAAATTTTAAAAATAAAAACTACTTTTTTTAGTTTTCAAAACTTAGCTTAGTTTTTGGAAACATAGATAAAAAGTAGATAAGAATACATAGAAACAATAGGTAGAAGTAGTATTTTTAGGCTTAATTTTCAAAAAATAAAAAACCAAATGATTATCAAACGAGGTCTTAGAAACCACATTTTTAAAGTTAACTTATTAGACACAAAATTGAAAGTTTAAGCAAATTTATTTAACACTCTAGAAAGTTCAAAGTTCAAATAGATACATATTTGAAAGATGGAAGTTTTGAAACTAAACTTATAATTTAACCTAACATTAAATATAAAACTATAAGCAATTATCTATATTAATATATGTAAGCAATTACTTAAAACACGATCCCGTTTGACCCCGTTTGATAACCATTTGGTTTTTGAAAATTAAGTTTGTTTTCTCATAATTTCTCTATAATGGTTTTCCTCTCGAAAGCATTTAAATTCTTATGTAAATTCTAAAAACAAAAACTACTTTCGAAAACTACTTTTTTTAGTTTTCAAAACATGACTTAATTTTTGAAAACATAGGTAAAATATAGACAACAAAACAATTAAATCCTTAGGTGAGAGTAGTTTTTAGTTTTTGGTTTTAGAAAATTAAGCTTGTTTTTTCCCAATTTCTCTACAATAGTTTTCATCTCTTTTAAGGAAACATTTGAATTTTTATCCAAATTCCAAAAACAAAATAAGTTTTTAAAAACTACTTTTTAAAGCCCCATTTGATAACCATTTAGTTTTTACTTTTTACTTTTTAAAAATTAAGCCTATAAAATACTATTTTCACTCCATGAGTTTCTGATATAAACCACTAGAGCATCAATTGTTATTTTCTAATTTTTATATAATTCTATTATTTTTCAATTTTATCCTTTTGATGACATTTTAAGTAGGGGTATTTTTGTCATTTGTTATAATTATTATATGACATTTAGGGTTTTGGGAAGCTATTTAAAGCTTGACCATTATGTTGTACAAAACATAGTTTTTCGTATGAATGAAACGATAGTGATCTACATTTGAGAGCCATGAGCCTAGTCACCTTGAAATTCTTGTTCTACGGTTGAATGCCTAAACATTCAAGTAAGTCTGATCAATTTGCTTGTGGAGTGTGTTCAAATCTTGAGTATGGATTTGTTCTCCTTACCTCTTGGTCTTCGATCATAGGTAATCCTTATCTAGTCATTTTCCTTGAGATTGAATCGAACCGATTTGGGGGTTTTAGTGTTTGAGAATTAGGGGTTCACATAATCAAAGGGTTTCTAATTCCAATTCGCTAGGATTTTCTTATCATTTGGTATCAGAGCTTTGGTTCTAGATCGGATCTATCCTTCTTTTATTTTTTTTCCTCCATTTATATTCTGAATTTTTGTTTCCAAAATTCTTGTCTCTTTTATTTTTTAAAAAATACTTGCAATTTGATCCATGCGCTTCATCTTTCTAAACAAATAATTGTTTATGATCTATTCATGCATAATCTTTTGAAACAATTATATTTTAGTTGATCACATTTGGAGAAAACTTTAACAATAAGCTTTTTTATTCGAAATTCAGAGAGTAGATTCCAAAAGCATACCTATTTTCTTAGAAATCTGTTCTTTGATTTTTTTTTTTTTTTGTTGCACATCTACAGAATTTTGTTGGATTTGACTATTTTTAGTTTAGTGTTCAGGACTCTAAATCGATTGATTCCAGTGCCTAAAGTGAATCAAATCGACTTAAGTTCGAAGAAAAAAATATTTATTCTGGAAAAAGTTGAAGGAAAATAGAAGAAAAATTCGTTTGTGTTCATACTGTTCAAATCTGGAAAAATCTTATCTATCTGATTTGAATAATTTTTACAGAGAACAAACGATCATATTTTGAGTCCAAATTTTACACACTAGTTCGTTTACGAGTCAAAATGAAACTAAAAAACTTTTGCTCAAAGAATCGGACCGAAAGATACTGAACCAACCAACTTAATTCGGTTCTACAGAAGTCCAATTTCTTTTCTGCAACAACTTTTCTTTCTTAGTCTTTTGTTATCTAAACTTCTTTCTTTTGAGTCCAATTTTTTTTTTTCACGTGACGTTGATACACTTAGCTTTGAATGTATTAAATTTTACTTAACTTTAAGAGCCCTAACTATTTTATCAAATTTACCAATCTACCTCTGTCATAAACCATCGCCCCTATAGTTTTTGACATTGTGATCAAAGAAGGTATTTTTGTTAATTAGGGTTATTTTGTGAATTTGTGCATAAATTCTTGCTTGTTTGCAGCGCTTATCTTAATTCCAAATACTTGTAAGTAGTTTTAGTACTTAAAAAAATTGTTGTTTGCCTTTCTTTGTTCATCTTACATAATTCCTTGAATTTTGAATATTAGATTCTTAATTCTAAATTTCTTTTTTTTCCCCATATTTTGTTGGATCTTGAACATTAGGTTCTTAGTTCTTGGTTCTTAGTTTTCTTATTTTTGTTGATTCTACTTATTTTTTTGCTTGAGTGTCAATACTTCACATCAATCTCGCTTTAGTTTTCAAGGCTTGCTCCTTAAGTATGTGATATTTCAAAATCTTGGCAACCTATTTTCTATCTTGAGAGAGTTCATATTTGTGAGGGAGTGCTACATCTTTGAGGGTAAACACGGCTGACCATTCGTTTGTTTGAGTGAAACATGTGAAGGAGTGATTGTGAGGTCCACTTTTCTTTTACTTGTTTTTATTTTGCAGCCATGTACCAACAAAGGAGACATGTTGAAAATCGAAGTAAAGATACAACACTTAGAGAAGCTATACAGGAAGAATTTGTTGAATTACGTAATTCGATAAGAAAGTATGCTAGAGAATTCATCCAAGAATTGAGTTTGTTTTACCAAGCCTCGATAGGAAAAACCTGCCAAGAAGAACACGATCGACCACCCAAGAAGAAGAACAAATACATCATCTAAAAGCACAAGAAGAAGATTTAAATATAAATTTTTCTGAAGATGAAGAAAGAAGAGCCACTGAGAATAAAGAGATACACATTACTCAGTGATAAAAAGAATGAGGAGGTAGAGACTTTAGAAGAAGAGAACGTGAAAGAAGAATTTGGAAAGCAGTATGCAAAGTAGTAAAAATGAAGAAGAGGTCAAAGGTGTGAGTCCAATTTTTGGAGTTTGTGAGGATAAAATTATCTCCTCAAAACGATTCATCTTGGAGCTTGTACATAAGAGAACTTGTTATCTTTTAGGTACACCTAATCCTAGTGTATTTAGTACTGCTAATTTTGAATTTTTACAGGAAATTAATGCACTAGTGAATGAGCAATATTTTCCATATGCGAAGTATAGAACAGAGATGTTACTAAAGCTTCTTGATGAACTCATCCTTGGTCGACAGTTTAAGAGGAATCCAAAGAGAGCTAGATCATTGACATCTCATGACTACAAATTTACTTTTCAAGGTGACAATTTAGATTCGAGGATGAATCTTTCAAAATAAGGAGAGGATGATATGAACCACCATAGCATCAAATTGTTATTTTCTAATTTTTATATAATTATATTATTTTCCAATTTTATCGTTTTGATGACATTTTAAGTAGGGGTATTTTTGTCATTTTTTATGATTATTGATATGACATTTAGGGTTTTGGGAAGCTATTTAAAGCTTGGCCTAAGGTTGTACAAAACATAGTTTTTCGTATAAATGAAACGATAGTGATCTACATTTGAGAGCCATGAGCCTCGTCACTTTGCAATTCTTGTTCTAGGGTTGCATGCCTGAACATTCAAGTAAGTCTGATCAATTTGCTTGTGGAATATTCAAACCTTGAGTAGGGATTTGTTCTCCTTACCTCTTGGTCTCCGATCATCAAGGTAATCCTTATCTAGTCCTTTTCATTGGGATTGAATCGAATCGATTTGGGAGTTTTAGTGTTTGAGAATTAGGGGTTCACATAATCAAACGGTTCCTAATTCCAATTTGCTAGGTTTTCTTATCAGTATCTATTTTTTACATATGTTTTAAAAAACCAAGCTAAGTTTTGAAAACTAAAAAAATTATTTTCAGAATTTTGTTTTTGTTTTTAGAATTTGGCAAAGAACTCCGATGTTCCCTTAAAAAATATGAAAACTATTATATTATAGAGAAGATGAAGGTCATTATAGACGATATGAGAAAACAAGTACAATTTTCCATACTTGTAATCTAAGGTGCTTTTGGAACCTTATTTTCAAATAACTCAAAGCATGATTATTATTCCCATTTGATTGATTAATCTTAAATACTTTGAATCGTAAAAAAGCTGTAATTTCGGTAATAGATTCAAATTATTATTACTTTTATTTAAACTTAATATCTTGTAAGACTCAAAAATTCTTTTTGTAACTTCTGTTATAATTTCTTACCGTAAAAATATATGAGTTCAAAAATAATACAACTTCAAATAGGCCAACGGAAAAACCAATGACAACTATAAAACGATTTTCTTTTTCAAATGTTAGAAATAAATTGATTTAAAACATATTAAAAGACATCCCTTTCAAGAATCAGAAAGTATTATTTTTGTTATTAATTTTGAAAAAGAGACCATAAAATAAAGTAAAATGTATAATTATGCCCCTACTTTTTTAAATTTAATTTTATTCTTTCATGTATATTTCAATAACTCATAAAAAATTGTAATGAAGTATTGATTATTATTAAAATTAAAAGTTACATTGAGTTAATATGATTTTTTGAAAACTCCATGCTGGAATTTGTTAAAATTTACACATTTCTATGAAAGATATTTATGGGGTAGACTCCTATTTCGATCTCCATTCATGTGAAATTTTCTATAAATCTATTCCCAATCAAAAAGAATTTCTTTTTAAAAAAATCTATGTTTAAATGGATAATTTTCAATATAATTTCTATTTTAAGAAAAAAATTATAAAATATCTTAATAAAACAATAATATTTTGTGGGTAAAAAATAATAAAAATGTTCAACCTTCATAATTTCTAGAAGTTTAAATTTTTAATATTAAAATAACAAGTATCTTCGATTTAAATATCACAACAACCATCTCAAAAAAAGTAAAGAGTTTTCAATTTAAGCATTATAATTTTCTTATTTTTTTAGAAACCATTATAATTTTTTTATTTATAGTATGTGTGTGTGTATATTAGAATAAGGGTAGAGACGAGGAATATTATAATTTCGTTCCTATTTAATCAATGGGGAGAAAAATTCTCCCCACTCTCTTTCGCACCCAACAGAGTAAATGGATCCCTAATTTCTATCCATGAAATCAAAAAACGTATAACAACGTATCTCAAACCTAAAATATATTATATAGAAAATGAATCCATTAAGTTGCTAGTATAGCACTAACAATCAACAACCTCAAGCAAACATAAGCATACTAAACTGACATAAAACATGTATTATTACAGATTTGAAACTTTTTAAAAGGTGGTGACAAAATAGAAACTATGAACGATCCTCCACATCTCTGCAGGTATGATATTGTCCACTTTGAGCATATGCCCTCATGATTTTGTTTTTGGTTTCACCAAAAAGGCCTCATACCAATGGAGATACTATCTTTCACTTATATATCTACGATCTTTTCCTTCTCTAGCCGATGTGGGACTTTGGTCACACTCCCAACAACAATTTCATCTAAAAATAATAATAAAAAGAAAAATAATAAAAAAAGAAATATTTATTTGACTTTGTAAATAATTGTTGGGCGTATTTTCAATTGTGTTTGTTACAACTTACAAAACAGGGAAAGAAAAAGAAGAGGCAAAAGTTCAAAAGGTTCCCATGTGATGTCTTTCCGTGGACTTCTTATTTATTTTTTTATTTTTATTTCTTTTGAAAATGCATTTTTCACGTGATTAAACATTATTAAAAAAAAAAAAAAAAAAAAAAGCTCAATTTCATTTCATGTCAATTTTTTTTCGTCGGTGATGTTTCTGAAACTTCCTTGTATGGGGCGTTTTAATTTATTTATTTTTAACCATTTTATATGTTTTATTTTAATAATACTATTGAATATTAAAAAGTTGCATTAATATTTTTATCTTAAAAATTTTCAAAAAAAATACTATTCTTAATCTTAACCACGGCAACGAAAAATCTTAACAGGTATTAATATTACGTGGAAAAGTAGAAAACGTAGATAATTTTGACAAAACAATTGTAAAAAAAATTTGGAAAATAAAGTTCATCAATTTAAAATAGAGATTATTGAAAAATTGGACAACCCAATAAACTAATTCAAAACCAAAACAAAGTAAATACAAAAACTCAACCAACAATCGAAAAATAAAATCAACAAGTTCCAAAACTAATACCAAAGCTGAAAATATTTTTACAGCAATTTAGTTTTACAACACCAATAATAATATGGGAATGGAATAGGTAGGAATGACAAAAATATTCGTGGTCGGGTCCTTGCGAGTCCCCACCTCGAATAGGATGAAGAATTCCCGATTTGACTGGAATCAAATCGGGAATTTTTTTGGGTATCCGCCCCCCGAATAAATTTTTTAATAAATTTTTTTAAAAAGTATTTAATATGTATTATAATGATTATGTTCTTAATAATATATTATATATAATTAAAAAAATGCTTAAACAGTACACATAAATTTTAATATTACATTCTTTTAAAATTAATGATCTAAATAAATAAAACAATAAACTTTATATTATTTTCATATAATTATTGATTTTTAATAAAAAAAAACTAAAAAATGAGATTTTTCCACGAGGACCAAATTCCTCAATCCCAACCCTGACTCTCCAAAACGAGGAATGAGATGAGGGCGGAGAATTAGAAATCTCCATAGGGACGGAGATGGAGAGTGCATCCTGATCCTGCCCTATCTCGTTGTCATTCCTACAAGTGGACAGTTTACTACAACCTCATTTTTTATACAACTCCAATTTTACAACGAATACAATTTTTATAGCAACCTAATTTTTACAACATCATCAACAACAAAAATTAAAGGAGATGGGGAAATTTAGCAAAACACTAAAGCCAACTCCAAAACGGGAAAACGACCTTTTATCATTCTTTAAAAAACCTAGCCATGTTCACATACATGTAAGTTGTCTTTGAATTTTGGAAATAATACCTTTTTGGTCTTTGAGTTTTGAGCAATAGGTGTATTTGGTTCTTAAGTTTTTCAAATGGACCCTTTTAGTCCATAAGTTTTGAAAAATAGGTTTAAAAGCTCCTCAGGTTAGTTTTCTATTTTTTAATTATTTTTTTTCAAAATTTTTAAATAAAATCAATATTTTTTAAAATATGAAATGATTTTTTAAATTAAAAAAAAATAAAATAATATTTTCTCTCTCGTTTCTCTCACCACGTTTTCTCCTCTCTTCTTCCTCCACCGTCCTTTCCTTTTCTTTTTCTCGTTTCCCCTTTCTCACAACATCTTCTTTCCCACTCTCCTTTGTACTTCACTTTTTTGCTCACTCTCTCTAACCTTCAATCAGAGTGAATCTCAATTACCCACCCTACAATTTACAACTCTGCAACAAATCCAAAGATTCTCTCTACAACTCGATTTTCTTTTTTCTTCAATCTTCTCAAATCACTCATCATTGAGAA
Organism: Trichosanthes cucumerina; assembly: GCA_036507285.1. Classification (NCBI taxonomy): domain Eukaryota; kingdom Viridiplantae; phylum Streptophyta; class Magnoliopsida; order Cucurbitales; family Cucurbitaceae; genus Trichosanthes; species Trichosanthes cucumerina. The sequence goes on along the minus strand of CM071836.1, from coordinate 9,908,107 downwards.
TAAAATTTAGGATCACCGTCCTTCAAGCCCATTTCAATTTTGAAGCTCTAAATTAAACTCTTATTATTGAGATATTTTTATGGGACCTTTACATTATACGTGGTAATGATTTTGACTTACGTCTCTATTCATTGGTGAAAGATCTTCTCGTCGGATCAACGTTACAACATCAACAACTTTGTCATTCCTCTGCTTTCCTTCCCTTTCATCTCTAACAATGACCCTTATGCTAACTTCTAATTAAGTGCTACTTGTACTCTACGGAAGGTCGTCATGTTTGTTCCTCTCTTTGTTATCCTTACAATTTGAGGAGGAGAATATGTTGTGGGAGGGGGGAGAAGGGGAAAAGAAGAGGGAAGGAAGATGGAGAGAGGAGAGAGAATGTGTCAGGGGAGGGGAGAGAAAAAAAATATTTTTTAATTTAAAAAATCATTCCATTTTAAAAAATTATTGCTTTTATTTAAAAAATTAAAAAAATTAATAAAAAATAGAAAACTAATATGAATGATTTTTTAAATCTATTTCTCAAAACTTAGGGACTAAAAGGGTTCATTTTGAAAACTTAGGAACCAAACTTATTTATTGTTCAATTCGGGATCAAAAAGATTTTTTTCTCCATTTTTAATATCTCACGTGAGTTTTTTGTTGTAGCTATTTAGTTCCTAGACATTAATTATCCTACCTATCTAAACATAGATATTTATTATCCCATTCATTTAAATCCAAAATATAAATTATATCGGCCATCCAAACGAGTTGTAATAATACTTTAACAAGGTCTTAATACTAAAGAATTCAATCTTAATGCAACTCACTAATAAATCTTTGATAAGTGTAAATTTCTTATTAATCATCATGGACCCATCTTGAAATATATATCTATAGTCAAACCAACCATAAGTATATATTGAATGTGATTCTCTACCTCAATTGATTGTATTTATTATTCTAACGGATGGAAAAATTTATAAAATATTATGGAAATGAAAGAAATAGATGCACATGCCATGTGTTATCCATATGTTCAAATTTAGCATTGACAAGTGGCAAACTCCCCATAATCAATATGTCCCCCATGTGTCATCAAAACACCATTGGTTAGTGTTCAAAATGAGCCACATCAAGCTCTCCATTTGCCTATAAATAGTGGTTGTAACGGCATTTGTAAGACACATTCATTTGGTGGATTTCCCCCAATCTTCTTCATTTTTTCCTACTTTTCCTTATGCCATAATTTTCCACTATCTTAGTATTATAATATATACATATCCCACTTTCCATCTCCATTTCCATTGTCTTTTATTATTCTAATTATATTATTATTATTATTATTATTATTATTATTATTATTATATTAGTATTTAAATATTTGTAAAATTATACCCGATTTTTATCCAATTTTCACAACATAAAACCTATTTTCAATATGAATAAGAGATATATGTTGAAAGGAGTAGAAGAAAATTGAGTTGCTATATGAAGACAAAAGGTAATGTGATTGAACATTTTTGGGTTTGATTTTTTTTTTTTTGACATGGGGTTTGATCTTGATTAGCTATTAACTATTTATTACTTTTAATAATTCAATGTTTACCTAGATTCGTTGAAAATAGGAGTACTAAAAGTTTGAAATTAAAATTTATGTTAGAATTAGGGATGTTCATTTTCGCCGCGGGGAATCCTCGTTTAGGTGGGGAATGGGAGGATCGGAATGATTTTTTCTCCGCGATCCCGTCCCCGCCCCGATTTATTATTATTATTTAAATATATATTTATGTATATATAATAAACTATAATTCTAAATTTTTATTAAATATCATTTTACTTTTTTAAGAAAATTGAAAAAAAAGTCTCTTAAATAAATAAAAAATTTCAAAAAAAAATTATGTAATAAAATGTAGCGGGGAACCCGATCCCCGCGAATTCCCCGCGGGGAATCCCCGCCCCGTTCCCCACGAAATTAAATGAGAAATTTTGCGGGAACGGAAAATGAAATGGGGGGCAGGGACGGGGACGGGAAGTCATTTCTCGGCCCCGTCCCGTTGACATCTCTAATTAGAATGCTTCACGGTAGAGTCCAGAAATGCTTGTGGAATTCTAAATAAACAGCCTATTAACATATGGAATGAACAACTTTCTAGTTCAATGTATTTAACTATTCTAAATGTCGTCTCAATTATTTAGAATGTTTGAAATATTTCTTTTGAAGTATGTAACTTAGTTTTGATTAATTATATTTGTGTACTGCCATAGTTTTAATTTAGTTATGGTTGGAAAACTTTCATAATTGTCCTTTGTCACTGTTCACACATAATTTTAAAAGAGAGATGAGACACGAGATTTTGTAGGTGCGGTACTATCTCTAATATTCTCTTATTCTTTCTCTTTCATATACAAAAAGTTTTGAGGATTTTGTTGGTTTTTGGTGTGACCATTTGAATTTAGGTTTTGTTTGCTTTGACCCAAATTTCATATTAATCTAATTTGATTAAATTAATTTTAATTATCTGGTCAAATGAATACATGACGTTTTAATATAGTATTTGTCAATTTTTGCTTTCAAATTAAATTTGGGATGCATGTCAATGTATAATAGGTCCCAAATTTAATTATTTGTACTCTCATCATTAATTTAGAATAGTGACGTGACAATTAGAAATTGACTGAAATTTCTCAACCTCGACAACGGTCACCATCATTTGATTAAAATCTATCAAATGTTCCTACTATTAGTGAAAATTAACAAAAATCAAACCATGTAATTTGTGGTTAAATTTTAAGGGAGTTACAAAAAAAAACTAATGAGTATAATAGGTTGTTTGTAACACCCCATAATTTTGAACACTTCCTACTCGGGACGTTACTCCAAGATGTACCGCTCGCGCCAAAAATTCGACAGCATAACAACACAACCTAAACAAACCAAAAATTTTGAAGACCTGAATCTGAACAAGAAACACTTCAATAAGGCTCACAAGGGTACCCAACCTCCTCCAAACTACAAAGAAATCAATAGACTGGGCTCTAGTCCCTCAGAATTCTCAGACAACATGCAACAATAACACATGCTTTGATTACGAAAGAAAACATAACAGAACATACTTCAATTTCGAACGAAAAAGAACAGGTCATGCTAAGGTTTAAACACAAACTGAAAGGAACAGAGTGCAACAGAGGAAAAAGAAATAAGAGCAACTCCTAAACAACAACTTCTAACTAAGTCCTACAAGTCTTCCATAGCCTCGCAGGGGTCTCGCCGTCGATGGTCATCTCACTGGTTTTCCTTACCTGCAACAAAAGAAGGAATAAACGAGGGATGAATACAAATTATTCAGTAAGCAGCCCACTTTGTCCAAGAAGAAATAACACAAAAGAACGACCTTTAACCTGGCTAAGCACGACACCTAGACCGCCACACAACCTCAACAAGCATCCTGACCCTAACTCTCACTCAGATTTCTCAGTCTTGTCCTATCCTTAGCTTCTGAACTAGGTTGGCACAACTGACCACGAGACTCATTCCCGGGCCTGCACTAGGGCGAAAGATCTATCCAACCCCTCTAACTCTGAGGACCATACCCTGAGTCACACAACTGGATTGAGGACGGACCACCACATCCCATAAAGCATCAAATGCGGTACTACCGCGCACAATCGACCACGGGCTCATTCCCGGGCCTGTACTAGGGCAAAAGACTCTATCCAACCCCTCTGACTCTGAGGATCATACCCCGAGCCGCACAACTGGATGGAGGACGGACCACCACATCCCATATCAACATCATCGTCTCGCCAACCTCGAGTCTCAGCCTGCTAAGGGTTACACAGGAACTTGGGTCTACATTAGGACTGGTTGTGCTAGCTACGATCCTAAGGCTACAGGCATACTTCCAGGCTACTTCGGCATTATGCACAGAACCGAGGGAACGACAACCAGCCTCACACTAGCACGCTCAGAATCATCATCATGACCAAGCACGAAGGGATAACAAACAATCCTGACATTCGATTTAACATGCACGCTATTTCATCAAATTCACATCAAACATGAACCTGCAACTTAATTCCAAGCACAACTGCGAACATCACATCCTAACATGCTACTACAACTAAATCATTCAGTTTACTCCCAAACAGATAAATGCATGCAACATGCCCCTAAGCCCTACACTTAGGGGTGGTATAGTCCAAATGACTACTTACATAAATTCCAACAACAACGAGCAACTAGAGAGATGTGGTGTGTGCTCCAAGGTGCTTCTACTTCCAAAATATAGCTCCTACTGAATAACACGCACAAGATTAATAAACCGATCACAACGAGCCCATAAAGACTTAAGAGGAGCAAAACTCACCCAACGGAGATCCAAAACGAGCTAAGGAACGGACTGAGACGACCGCACGGAAGGAGACAATCGGCGGCTCTACAGGCGGCGGTGCGTGTCACCGGCAGGCGATCATTTAACCCGTGGGGTCGGGGTCCTCCAGGACTCGCCTCAAACGGGGTGAGGAATCCCCAGAATGGAAAAGTGAGCGGCGAGAGATTTCTCCCCATTTGCTAATTGAGCCCCGTCCCCGTCCCCGTCCCGTATCCCTACCCTGACCCCGTTTACTTTTTCACTTGTTTATATTTTATTTGTATATTATATTATATTAATTTACTTAATTTTTATTTTATTATAAATATATATTGACATTTTATAGTCTCTTCTTTAAATAGAAATGTATTGGAATTATATATTGTTTTTTAAAAAATCTATTATTTAAAAAAATTAAACAAATGGGGAAAATTCCCCGCGAAAAATCCGATCCCCGCAGACTCCCCGCCTCGTGCCCGTGAAAATAAATAGTGAATTTCGTGGGGACGGAGATTGATATGAGTGGCAGGGACGGGGACGGGAACTTCCTCGTTCCCGCCTCGTAGACATCTCTACGTAGAACCTCATAAATTTATAGATAGTATAGATTAATTAGGATGATAATTTCATTTGAGGAGATAAATTAGGGAAAAATTAATAATATTCACAAAAATGTTGCATTTTTTTAATTAATTACAAAAAAAAATATATCTCAAATATATCTGAAACCGTATTTGTGGACAAAAACTACCCAAAGTTAGCAAATAGTTTCAAAATTAACATTTTCATTATAAACAATTTCAAAACTACAATATTATTACAATTTTAAAAGTACAATAATTTAATCCTTTCTCCATCTAGAAAACATACATGATTTTACCTGAAAAAATGGAGTTTTTTTATTATTATTACTATAATAGATTTTGAAACTTTGTACAAAAATAGTGTTGTTTTAATTATTTGATAGATCATCCATGTTAGATGGTCATCTCTTCAAAAGATAATTATTTTGATGGTCATCTTTACAAATATAGGGGATGTCATAAAAAAAATAGTTAGTTTTATATTTTTTTTCAAGATAGGTTAGATTTAATTTGGTAAATAAGTGTACAATTAATTTTTTTTAACAATTCATTGGATTTATTTTTAATTATTTTTAGCAGATGCCAAAAAATTCTCCCTTTTCATATTGGTACTTTAAACTATTTTTCTTAATTCATTTTTAGTTATTTTAAAATATGAAATTTTTGTTAATTTTAATGTAGGTAACAAAATACAAATAATTTTATTGCTAAGTAATGAATAGTAAATAAAAATATTGAACCAAAATGTATATTTACTTTCAATTACTTAAGAATTAAATATTCAACCAATGTAAGAGGATTTTTTGGCATCGGTTAAAAAAAGGTTTAAAAATAAATCTAATAAATTTAAAAAAGATCAATCTTATTATTCTTTACAAAATTAAATCCAATATATCTGGAAAAAATATAAAACTAACCAATCTTTAATTTTATAAAAAATAAATTTAGAGAGGGTCGTCTCTTGCCCAGATTCGCACACCACCAAGTAATTAAAACAATAATATTTTTATAATAAGTTTGGAAGATGTAATATTTTTATAAAAGTTAATCTACAATAATAATTAAAAATAAATAAAAACACCCCGATTCCCAAATTAATAAGCATATTTGACATTCATGGACCCAGGCCCATAAAAGCCACTTCCTTTTAGACAGGCCATTTATTTCCATGGGCCTGCCAGGCCCATCATTAATAATGGAAGATAAGCAAAAAAAAAAAAAAAAAAAAAAAGGGGGTAGATAAGTCATTTGAGGAAAAATTGCACTGACTTTGAGAGGATTAAAATGGCTATCATCATCAGCGTCATCTTCTTCCCCCACTGAATTAAAAAACAAAAAAAAAGAACAAAAAAAAAGGGAAAAAAAATTCTTTCCAATTCCCTATGCTCAGAAGAGATTTCTGGACCTGAAACCACAGAACTAGAGAGAGAAAGAAGAGAGAGAGAAGGGATTGAGTTTCATTTGATTCACGAGCTCTGATCATCATCACCGCCTCTCTGCGAAACCCTAGAAAGGCCGATTGAAGGAGACAGATAAAGAATTTGCAGTGAGACGGTGAAGAAGATATAATAATTTCTTCTGCTGATAGGGCAGTGGCTTTGGTGAACTTTCACGTGCTCTGCTCTCTTCTTTCATCATCCATTTCAGTGGCTCTGCTCTTGCCACATCTCCTTCACCAATCAATCCATTTCTTTCTTCTTCTCTTCTCGATTTCGCTCTTTTTTCCCCCCAGCATGTTAACGTAGTGGTTCGGGATTTTGTTTCTTGCTCTTGCTACGGAGCGATTGATTCAGAGTGTTGAAATAGCGAAGACATGGATCGGTCGGCGCTCACTGTTGGACCGGGAATGGACATTCCGATCATGCACGATAGCGATCGTTACGAGCTTGTGCGCGACATTGGCTCTGGCAACTTCGGGATTGCGAGATTGATGAGGGACAAGCAGACGGGGGAGCTCGTCGCAGTTAAGTACATCGAGAGAGGTGAGAAGGTTAGTGTGATAACTGTCATTGCTACTATGTTATTTGCTTGATTCAGCTCTCTGTTGACATTTCTTCTGCGAATTGAGTGAGGATTTCCCCCCTTTCTTTGAAAATTTTGGTGAATTGGCTGAACATTATGAACCTCTTTCAAATTTTCTGCTTCTAGTTTACATTTTACATGATTCTTGTGTGTTTGATTCGTGGAATTGCTTAGAGATGGTTTTCTTTATTGTTGTCATCGATTTGTGGAATTGCCCGAAGCTTTGTTTCTTCTGGATTAGTACCTAATGTTTGTGACATTTTTCAATTTCTTTTCTTGCCTAAGAATTTCACTCTAATGAAAATAATTTTAATCCAAGCTTTTACCATTATCTGACGAGGCTTGGCTTAGTGTGACAAAAAAATAGTCTGATGATAAATTGTCACAAAGAATATTAAAAGTGTACGTTAACAACATTAAAAAAATAATAATGTTGCGATTTAAATTTAATCAAGTAAATGATAGAGAACATTAAGAAAAATATAACATTAAATAATTTTTACTCACGTGTATATTTCTACCTTCTTAACAAGCATTTGTAATTTATGAATTTCAAGACATTCTGATAATTATAAATTACCCTTTTAAAAAAAATTAGTAATATTACATCACATGCGGGGATTCGAATCTATGACTGATTAGAGAAAGTGGAGATGCCTTAATCATTGAGCTATGCTCATGTTGCCGTAAATTATAAATTATTATCAAATTATAGTAACAATAACAACTCACAAATGTAAAAACCTTTTGTCAGCATTATTATAGACCAAACTGATATGAGTGTAGTTCAACTGGTGGCCCTCCACCCTTATTGAACTCAAAAGAAAAAGGAAATCATCAATATAGTTAAGAGAAGAGTTGACAAATATATCACGGGCAATACACTCCTCTAATAAAATACTTGCAAAGTTTTGAGGGTTGCCTTTTACACAATGTTTGTAAATTTAGTTTTAATTATATGGTTTTTTTTTTGTTTTTGAGTTCAACAACATTTGGGGGTGGGGTTTTGAATCTTTGACCTAATATTCATAAATTATTATGCTCATTTTAGCTTTAATTATATGAATTGAATGTAATGAGATAATTGAAAAATCAATACCCTTATTCATGACATGAAATCTATTGTTTGATATGATTTTAATCAATCATGCAAGTGAGGAAGAATAATCATTGAAATCCAATGATTGATAAAAAATCATTAATGTTTATTCATGACATGAATTTTTCATTTTTCTAATATTGAATTAGTTATGCTTGTGAGGGATAAATATCATGGAAAACCAATGACACACTTAATAATTTATGAATATGTATTTAATACTTCATAGTAATGCAACTCTGTTTTAGAATTAAAAAAAAAAGTACTTACAACAGGGTTAGTTTAGTGACAATGTATGTAAGTGTGAACAATATTTAGTTCTCTTAATCAAAGATCTTCATCAAATGGTGATTTACCATTTCCATTGCATTTAACAGATAGATGAGAATGTGAAGCGGGAGATAATAAACCACAGATCTTTAAGGCATCCTAACATCGTCAGATTCAAAGAGGTTTGCTTTATCCTTAAATTTGGCCTCATCCTCATCCAGGCAGAATGTTTTGACCTAATATATGACATGGAAACAGGTGATCTTAACCCCAACCCATCTGGCAATTGTGATGGAATATGCATCTGGAGGAGAGCTCTTTGAACGGATCTGTAATGCTGGACGGTTCAGTGAGGACGAGGTTTTTTATGTTCATTGAAATTCTTGATTTAGAACCTCCTACCATCATTATCTGAATTAAGTTATCTTGATCTTCAGGCACGTTTCTTCTTCCAACAACTTATATCAGGTGTCAGTTATTGTCATGCAATGGTATGTAAATAATTTCTATTTAATGTCCTTATCGTTTCCTTTGTGCACCCAGAAGCGCAAGTCATTGCTAGAAATATGAGGAATTTAAGTAATTGTTATCCTTTACTCATTTTCTGAAGCAAGTATGCCATCGTGATTTGAAATTGGAGAATACATTGTTGGATGGAAGTCCAGCTCCTCGCTTGAAGATTTGTGATTTTGGATACTCCAAGGTACAACTTACTTCCTGTGTTTCTGCTCTGCACTTCCTTAATCTTGAAAGTTAGGTTAACAAATACTAACAATGATCCATTGTTGGGAGTAAAATTTTAAGGTTGTTTGAACTTGTACGCTTTTGACAATAATAAAGATTCCACTGCATTTAGTGTGTCTTATTTGATGGAATCTTGTTCGTTGTGGAAGAGAAGATTTAGTTGATTGAACTGTATCTGCACTGAATCTGTTGCTTCTTTTGCCTGCACATTTTGATTTGACGTCTTTCTTTCAGTCTTCTGTGCTGCATTCACAGCCAAAATCAACAGTTGGCACCCCTGCATATATTGCTCCTGAGGTGTTGCTTAAGAAAGAGTATGATGGCAAGGTAATGTTATAGCTACTCATCTTCTATCAAAAGTTATACAGTTTCAAACTTTTTATTTAGTTTGAACCCCTACGTTCATAACTTTTCTTCTTTTTGGTCTACGATACATTTCAGATTGCAGATGTGTGGTCGTGTGGGGTGACCTTATATGTCATGTTGGTGGGTGCATACCCCTTTGAGGACCCCGAGGACCCGAAAAACTTTCGTAAAACGATTCAGGTATTAGTTTACATTTGCTGACTGGATAAATTCAACATCATTTGGCTAAAACATTTGATTTTTTATTGCAGCGAATCCTGAATGTACAGTACTCAATTCCCGATTATGTTCTTATTTCTCCCGAGTGTCGCCATCTGATCTCTAGGATTTTTGTTGCAGACCCAACTAAGGTTAGACTCAACAATCTTTTTTATATATAAAAATTGAACATTGCAATATACTTACTCATCCTACTGTTAAATCCTTAGTTCTTTTTGGTGGTCCTGCATTCCTTCCTAAATGGCTGATTAAGTTCCATTTTGATATGATTTGATGTCAACTTCAATCACCTGGGAGATATAGAGGATAACAATTCCGGAGATAAGGAACCATGAGTGGTTTCTGAAGAATCTTCCTGCCGATCTCGTAGACGAAAAGGCAATGAATAACCAATACGAAGAGCCTGATCAACCTATGCAAACTAGTGAAGAAATCATGCAGATAATCGCTGAAGCTGGTCTTCCTGCTGCCGGGACGCAGAGCCTCAACCAATACCTTACTGGCAGCCTTGATATTGATGATGATATGGAGGACGACCTAGAGACCGATCCTGACCTTGATCTCGATATCGACAGTAGTGGAGAGGTTGTCTATGCCTTGTAATCTGTTTATACCTTCCAAAGTTCATAGGGTTGAAAGGAGAGTAAGCGCACATTGTAGCATGCTTGAACCATGAATGCTGGAGAGATCTGAGACCATTAGATAGGAGGTTTATCGATAAAATTGCAAACCAAATCAGTGGATCGATCTGTTCGTATATAGCTTTGGTTTGGGGTTTTATTGGTCACCTTTTACAAGTGTTTTCTGTATAATTTGTCTATCACCATACACGCACAGTCCATGCTCTACAGTTGTATATTTTCTGTAGCAAATATTTGAACTGCTTGTCAAACCTCTGTTTTCATCTCTGCATCCAATAATACGAGTTGGAAGAAAAAAGTTGTAGATAGTAAAATTCGCATTTGATGAGTAAAGTTCATTACACAGTTCCTAAAATGGCTATTAAAACATGTAAATATATCAGTGGAAAAAAAAAGCACGAAGAATAATAAGAGCTTCAGATAAACTACACCAGATCCATCCCATGGTCAACTTTTCAAATTGGCAGTTTCCTGCACTTGCCCTTCGTTCGAATTCCCATCTCTAGATGTTTCTACTCCGCCAACTGCAGGTAGTTGTGGTTGGGTTTGAGCCTCTATCATTGGAGGGGCCGGGGCCGGGGCTGAGGGCGTTACTCCCTGAGAGTACCCGCCTGCAGGAGGGTACCTACTCTGTGCATAGACAGGCTGAAGAGCTACAGGAGGCTGCTCCTGTCCCCCGCTAACTGTTTGATAATACTGAGACTGATCGTTTCCTGTCTGAGGAAGCGATTGGGTCGGGTCGCTCGGGTAAGTCCAGTACCCGTTCAGAGGGTTGGCCACTGGCTGGCTGTTGGAAACTTGGTATCCCGTGCTTGAATATGTACCCCCCTCAGAGGAGGTTCCATTTGTTGATGGCACAGCAGGTGGTGCACCTCCTGGGTTGAGGTACATGTTCTGCTGATCATATGGTGGAATCTGGTCATTTTGCCCATAACTTGATGCCTGTTGGGGGTAGCTCTGATCATAACCATATGTGCCGGTTGAAGCTGGCTGACCATAGCTATAGCCATGATATGGAGGCGGAGCTGATCCGACCTGGGACTGTTGGCCGTAGTAATTATATCCTGTACTTTGTTCTGATGGCTGTATGGTCGATTGTTTCGAGTGATCCCAGCTTCCTACTTGAGTCGGATAGTTACTATAATATGGAGGCCCGGGGGGCGGGGGATAGGTTCCTGGCGCATATCCATATTGGGGTTGTTGCTGCTGCTGCAAGGGAGGTTGTTGTTGTCCAGCTTGAGACCAATTGGTAGGAGGGGGGTAGGTTGGTTGGGCATAGCTAGTAGTTTCATTTACCAGACGTTTCTGCAGAAAGGGAAGCATTTTATGTATTAGAGATAATAACATTCAAATTCCAGCCGTCTATCAAAGTGAATGTCAATCTCTTCAAAATTGAAAGAAATCTTAAAACTCCTATTGAAAGAATACAGTAATGATGCGCAGTTGAATTTCAGCTAAAATATAAGAGCCTAATGTTCAAAAACACTTGCCAAGAAAATTACAGGCCTCTATTAGGAATCATTTTTCACGTTCTTAAAAAAGGGTTTTTAACTGTTAAAAACTTGTTGTTAAGTACTTGAGAAGTCACTTCAAATGGGCCCTACATCAAGCAATCAGTAGATCCATTAGACAGAAGTAAAAAATAAATTGCCTTAAAATTTAATTTGATCAAAAGTAGAGAGGCCTACCTTTCATGCACATGATAATATACCAGATAAAGAAACCACAGAAACCTCCGCAGAAAATTAGTAGGCCATAAAAAATAAGGGACATAGGTTAGGAGAAGTTTGATAGTTCAGATGTTATTTCCTATTGGGTCCATTTAGAATTTTAGGAAATCCTCAGAACTCGAGGACGCAGTAATGCAGCCTATAGAACAGATCCTGTTCAAGTAAGGCCATCTTTAGAATTTTAGGAATTCAGTCTCCCTGGATGTAAAAACATGCGAAGGCAATACTCCCTGATGACTTACCCCACTTATTACTTCATTAATCAATTCTTTGGCTGACTCAATCTGCTCTTTCTGCCCATTAATAAAAACATTTCTCTCTGTCGATGTATCTCCAGGAGGGAGGTGCAAAGGGATAACCTGTAGGGGGTGGGAGTCCATACAAGAAAGTGATTAATAGCATTATCAGATTATGTTAAGGTTAAAATCTAAAAATATTTGAACACAAAATTACATGTTTTCAATATTTTAAATCTGTTATCAAACACATATTAAAAACAGTGAAAACATGGAATACAAATTTGTTTTCCATTGAATCCTTTGCTTTCAAATTCTTTTTGGATCATTAACCAAATGCATCCTAAGATGTCAGAATGATGAAATGGAGATTTTTTTGCTTTGAAGTACACTAATTTCTATTAAACTTGTAAGTTAAAGAAAAAAAAGGTGCCAAGACTTTGTGATCGTAAACTATTCTGAGTCTCTGACAATTCAATGTTACATATCTAACAAAACAGAGTCAATATTCCTATGCTTGATAATATTAGAAACTCTCAGCTGTGCTTGCAATGCAATGATTGCAGTGGCAATGGTTCAATAGCCTCTAATTCCCACAAGTTACATACCTGAACACGAGCTGCTGACTTGCTCTGTATGCTCTTTATGGTTTCACCTCCCTTTCCAATGACAAGTGCAACCTACAACAATATTATTATCATAATATTAGATTAGCATTAAAAGGTGAATAAAACACAATAAAAACAATCACCTTATTATTAGGAATCTTCATTACAAACTGCTCAACTCCAGGTTGACTTGAGTTCATTCCCTGATTTGTGGTTGCAGCAGAAGCCCCTGAATCTGCCTGTTACATTAAGGTGCCTAAATAGCTTCACATCTCCAACATACAAAAGTTGAAACGATAAGGCATTTTAATCAGTACTTTACCTCTGCAATTACTTCATTGATAAGCTGTTCTGCCCTGCTAACTTGTTCTGAAGTACCCATTAATTCCACGTCTCTTGTCAAAGACTGAGGATCAGCTTCGAAGTCTCTAGTGATCTGGATTTTAGCCCCTGATTGAAGTTGAAGGTATTTGATTGTTTCTCCACCTTTCCCAATAATCAATCCAACCTACACACGGATTTGAAAAGAAAAAATCAGCTTTGTCAGTAGTAGGTAAATGGTAATCTAACAGACAAGATGGCAACCAAGTACCTTAATATTTGGAATATTCATTTTCTTACTCATGCTTTGAAAACCATGATATGGACCTGTTTGAGTAGCAGAAGAAACTGAACACTTGAAAGTTAGCAAAATCTAGAATTGGAAATTTGTGCTTCTTTTCAATAGAAATGTAACTACGTGCTCAGTATTCAGAGAACACAGAAAGCAGTGTGAATATCAAGGTTGCCAATGCATGTTGAAAAATCTTAATGCGAGAAGTGATACATGACATGATGCAAAGTTATTTGAGTACGAAAATAAATGAACATCTACTTCATGATTAGTAAGCATATTAAACATGCTGAAAAATAGTCTCAAGTAACGGGCAATTGAATATAGAATTGAGACTACATCATACTCATACCTCTAAACTAAGACAATGTTCTTTAAAAAGAAGAGTTACACAATCCATTATTATAAATAAACAAACAAAAAAGAAAACGAACACAGTGAAATTGTACAACATACAGCCTCAAATTGAAGTGTCCTTTACAATACTTTTGATACTACTATGCTTTTGTTATCAACTAAAAGAAACAGAAATTCCTCGTCTGAACTACACACTAATTTCTATAAAAAGACTCCCAATTTGCATTAATTACATAAAGCTGGTAACTGTTAGAGACTTCAATTGGGAAAAAAATTACATGAATGGTCTCTCTTTGCTAGCTCTATCATCCTCTACCCACCCTCTAATCTTGTCATTGAACACTATCGTTTCTCTCTCTTCATAAGTCCCACAAGCCTACATCAATAGCTTTGCCTTCTTTATTATGACTGTGGCCACAAGGCAATTGTGAAGTGTTCTCCTTTGTAGTTGAGTGGAAGGACCATTGTAGTTGAAGCTCTCTGCCAGATGAAGTTTTGGTAACTCCTAAATTGGCAGTGAAAGAGGATGAGATTTCAACTCTCCTTACTATTTAATTTATACACAAATTGTACTAGTTTGAATTGGGGGATAGAAAACGAGGGCCATCTTCTTTGAGCTCTTTCCAGGATGTTAACTCCCCCAAAACAAAGGGTCCACACAGAATTTAACTTATTCGGGGCTGTTATACTTCTTTATTGCGAAAGCGAGTTCTTTATGAAGAATAAAACTATTTTACAATCTGGTTTTGCAACAAAGACTTCAGAAAGAAGTTCTCTGATTTCTAAATTTTCCATATTCTTCCACCAAAGCCTCAAAATCTTCCATCTCTTCCTCTTGCTCCACAAAAGAGTCTCACCATCCAACACATTGCATACCGACCCTTTTTTTGTTACTAACAGCATAGATTGTACGGAATTTAATCATGAGAAGCTCCTATTCTATCTAAGCATCAGCCACAAAGGTCTTATACCATTCCTGATTTTAACGATGGAAAACCTTCCCCAGTGACTCCTCAGTTGCATATAGACCACAAAGGAGGTCTTCCGCCGTCAATTTAAAACCTTCCAAGTGACTCCTTAGTTTCGTTATAGACCACCAAGGAGGTCTTCCACTGTCAATTCAGCCGTCTTTTGTGTACCAACCTGTATTCTCTCTCCCATAAATGCTTGCAATGATCACAAAACTTGAGCAAAGATAGATCCAAAAGCTCCCATAGCTAGAGGTCGAGAAGCAAAAACGTGGAGCTGCTTGTTGTTAAACGTGAAAGGGAAATTTCCGTTTGCATCCAACCACAAGTTCCCATAATGGGGGAATTTCATTTGCATCAACGTCCCCATAGGGTTCTAACAAGTAGAAACTTGATAATTCTCTCCAAAATTGCTTTCTTAACACTTGGATAAGGTGGCCGATACATTGATGTCACCCCCACAAAATAGACTCATCTTTAAATAAAAATTAGATAGACCACGAGAAGGCTTCTTCAAATTTTCCATTACAAAGATTACTCTTTGGCTCCACAAAACGACTCCCCTCATAGCCCTATACGGCTCCATAAAGGCCCACTCCAATTCCCTTTGTCTAAGAAATATATGTCGACAAATTAAACAAAGTTTGACAACAAAGTATCAGAGACGCGTAAAATCTTAAATACTAGAATAAAATCCGAGTAATGGACAAGAAAATTGTTCACCCACGTACCCAATTTCGGCGAATTTCTATGCTATTAAAATCCAACAACAAATGAGTCAATAGAGATTCATGTCGCAAGAATGAGTAACAATTCTACACAGGTTCGAACTAAACTCCAAAGCATAAAAATAGACAAACAAGCAGAACATTACCTTAACCTAAATTTTATTTTTTTTATTAAAAAAAAAAAAAACCCTAGATGCAAAGGAGTTGAAGAAATTTAACAGGCTTACCAGGAAACGGCGAGGCGGATAATGGTGGGTTTTGAGGCGCAGAGGCGGCAGTGGGGGGTTCGTAATCAAAGCGAGGGCGTTTAGACTCGGCATTGCTCACTAGCTTAGCAACGATTTCCTGAGCTTTCTGCTTGGCCAATTGAATATTCTCTTCAAGCTTGCGCTTGTTAGTGTCGGAGTGAAGCTCTTCGCTGTCTTCGTGGTTTTTCATGGCGGTCCAGAATGAGCTGAAATCCGCTGAGAGTGAGAGTGAGAGCGAGAGAGAGAGGGAAGAAGAAGAAGAAGAAGAAGAAGAAGAAGAGGGAGAATTGGCGCGGCTGAGGAATGGAGGTTTTCTAACGGTGATAGGGCTTTTGAGTCCCTAATTTCAATTTTGCAATCACAAATTGAGAACCACTCGTGTTATTGTAGTCTTGTTTTTCCATGGTCCAATTTCCCAAGTCTTGTTTTTAAGTCAAAAACTCACACTTTTTTTTTCAACGTTCCATCACCCTTTGTGATTAGAAAAGAGTGAGGGGGTGTTTGTATCGAAGAGTTGGGTTGAGTTGTGGAGAGTTGTTTTGTTTCTGGAAATCAGTGTTTGATTTTTGCAGAGTTAGTTATTATATCAGGGGTATCTGATGCAGTTTTTGGTAAAGTGAATAAATCTGTTTTTTTGTGACTTTTTTCTTTACTTTTTTGTTTCCACCAAATCAATTGCAAACATATTTGTCTACAATTTCAAAACTTTATTATGAGATCAATTACAAATTTACAATATATATTACAATTTGCAAGATATATGAGATATTTAGAACAGTACAAAATATTAAGATTGATATCAATTTTTCTTCTCCCGTAAAAATCATTTTTATCTCATGTAAAGCGAAAGGTCTGATTTTTTTTGTGACTTTTTTTCCTTACTTTGTTTTCACAACAAATCAAATACAAACACATTTGTCTACAATTTCAAAACTCAATTATGTGATCAATTATAAAATTACAATATATATTACCATTTGTCAAATGTATGTTAGGGGTATTTGCAAAAGTAATGGATATTGGGTTTGGTATCAATATTTATTTTCCAATAAAATTCATTATTTAGAACTTTTACTCTTCAATATGAACTTTATTCTTTTTTGTATGCACATGTTCACCACTACGTTTTTATTTTAATTTAGGTAGGTCTTAATTTAGTATTAATACTTTGCATATGAAGAGTGTTTATTTAAATTTGTCTAAACACATGCATTGTCTATGGACATCTTTAGAATGAAATAAATAGTTTACCTTGTGAAGATGTTAAAAATATGTCAACATACTTAAATATTTTATGTCATATTAAAGTTACATATCTACAAAATAATAGATATGTCATCAAGGTCCTAGTAGCGTTGTTATGCTACCGAAATTTTCGATGTAGGCAATGTTGCTTAGTAACGTCCCTAGGAAATTTTGAGTTTAAAAAATTAGGGTTGTTACAGTTGGTATCAGAGCATGGGTCTAGATTCTGCATACTCGCCTACATCGTAGGCAACGATCCTTATAGCCTCTCGCAGTAAGTCTAGTTAAAGTTATTTGAGTTGTTTGTGTGTTGACACTTGTTATGCTATGTTTTTGACTTCTTTGTTCATGTGCAAATATAGTTTAGAGTTTAAGTTTAGATTATGACTCGAAGATGTGACCGTTGTAAAGTTCTAGCAATTTTCGAGGATGACAGTTTTTCTTAGATGGGTATATTGTGGCGCCCCGTAAAATTATATGTTTTAATTGTATTTGTTTTAAATTTGAATCTTTGGATAATCAAAATAAGATTAGAAAATGATGTTTCAAAGTTTAAAAAAGGATTAGGATTTCTGTTTGTTTAGGATATCTTTTTCTAAAATGATTAGAATTTCTTGTTCTAAAAGGATTAAGACTTTTTGGTATCTATCTAAACTAGAGTATTAGCAACTTAAAGACACACTTCAAAACTCTCCTCATCTTCTTCTTTTCTCCACTTTCTTCATCTTGCCGGACAGTCGTCGGAGACTCGCCGGACCGTCGTCAGAAAGTTGTCGGATCGCCACGAAAAATCTTCAGATGCGGTTGAGTTAATAACTCAAGTCCATGGGGTTGGGTTATTAAGTCACCGGTTATAATTGTTGGTGAAACAAACAAGGAGTTGGGTTATTAACCCAACTCAACTCAACCCAACCCCATAAACCAAACACCCCCTAAAGGAAACTAAAAAACCAGACCGATCAAAATCGATCGAATCAAAGTAAGTTGACCAGTTTTAGAGAGGTAATCGATTGGAATTTGTTTTGTCCTGAGCAAAATCGAAAGTCTCAAATCGATCAATCGACCGAACCGACATATGGTTGGTTCAGCATCAGTTGAGGCCAAAAATTGGCCCCGACCGATTGAAGTCTTATTTTGGGTGTAAGGATTTGAACCTCTAACCTTTCATTTGGTAGTGCATGCCAATTACGACTAATCTATATTCATTTTAGCACTATTCTCATATTTCTTTTGATGATATGATGATTCAAACATTCTATAGAGTAGGTATTTGAACCTGAAGTTTGATGTAATTGAGTGCTTAAGATATTTACATTTTTCCTAGATACATATTGTTTATTCTTTGAATTTGTTATAATATTTTAAGACTTTATAGGTTTGTCAATAAGAAAGTATAGACTTATGATCAAAAGGTCACGAAATCCTTCCACCCTCAAATATTTTTTTAGTTTTGTATGTTTCTATCGAGCTAAGTAAGTTTAACTGTTTAAGATATTATTTACCTCTTGAAAAACAAGGGTTCTAATCTCATATTATTGTTGAACAAAAAAAGAAAACAAAAAAAAGAAAAAAGGACTTTGCTAGTTTATTATTGTCTTAGCTAAATGAAAATATTTCGACCAACTTTTGAGATTTATTTCTCTAATAATTTTTAACTGGTAGTTAGTTTGATGGTTGACATATTATTTTGGTTTCTAAAATTTGTTTCATTTTAGTTCTTATACTTTCAAATATTTAAATTTAGTCATGTAGTTTTAATAAAATTTAGATTAGCTATCATTATTAGTTTAAAGTTAATTTTCATCTAACTTTGCAAAATAATAATAACAATTTCATTTAAAAAAAATGCACGATGTGAATATATTCTAAAATTTATAATGAGAAAGTTAACATAGACTATTTATTCTTTGGACAAATTAAAATCCTAAACTAATTGTAGAAGATTTATTGAAAATAATGAGAGGTAAGATCTTCTTTAATAACCATTTAGTTTTGATTTTTGAAAATTGTGCTTGTTTTCTCATTATTTCTCTGCAATTCTCCATGGGTTACAACAATGCAATCTCATGAGATTTGTGTCACGTTCTCGTTCTTTTATTTGTCATCTTTCATTTCCAGCGACCATTTTAACAACTCCAATGACAAGTCTAATGACCACTGTCGGCCACTTAACCACCACCGACGACTACCTTCGCGCAAAAACTTCGACGACTCGATCACAACTAACAACTACTTTTGATGACTACTTAAGAGACAAGTATGACAAGCACCCCAACAACCTGACCATCCGAGCAACTCGACTACACTAACGACCTAACTTTCCTGCAACTACCACTAATGATCACCCGACAACCACCATTGACGACCAGCCCAATAACTTGACCACCCAATAATCACCGTTGACGAGCACCTGATGAGCATCCCAGCAACACGACCACTCTGATGACTACTTCGATGACTACCCAACAACCACCACCAAAAACCACCTTGATGACCGACCACCTGACAACAACTACTGTCAACCACCCCCGACAACCTGAGTACCTGGCAACCATCGCCGAAAACCACCCAATGACCACGTAGTCAAAGTAATAAGAAACTGGAGTATTCCAGAGTATCGTACCCAAGGGAATATATTCCAACAAGAATTGTGAAAACACAAATTGTTAACAAATGCAAGATAACCAAAGACAAAAATGATTGTTGGATAATAAAAATTAAAGACAGTGGGAAAGTAAGGGATTCAAGAATGTTCATGCCTTTTGGAAAGAAATGCAACTAGAATGCAATTGCAATTCTAACTAACACAAGAATTAAGTAAAGCAAGTTCTACTTCCATTCGACTTTCTATGAAGTATCTTTAGGAGGCTAAATGATTAAACCTATATATCTATGGCTAATCTAACTCAGGTAATTTAGTACACAACTCTAGTGGTTTTGGAGTCTCGCCCTATGTCTAAAGTCGAAGTTTCAGGACTTATGTTAAGTCTTTTCCTCCATTGCTTTTGTGACATTTGCTTCACTTAACCCTTTTGGTATTAAGCTTAAGCTTGACAAGCAACACTAGTTGACCAACTAGGGTTTACCCAACATTTCACTCACCAAAAGCAAACTTGGTTCAAGCGTTAACTGGGTTGTTTTTGCTATCGAACCTTACATCTTTCCTCTTGGGAATTCTCAAATTTGAATGAAATTTAGCTTCTCGTGATAAAATTAACAAAACAGAATGGAATTAATTCAAATGAAACCATTGAAATTGAAAAAGGAATGATAAAGGGCTTCCAAAATACAATTTTTATTTTCTCAAGATTGGTTTTCTATTCAACTTGGAACCTAATTTGAATTAAAATGGTGGAATGAAAAAGCAAACTAAGAAAAATGAAAAACAACTAAATATTCAATACATAAAAAGAACTTTGGTACAAAGAAGTGTTTTGTACTTAACCAAAATGGAATTCAAATTTTATTCATTGCTAGAATGAGTAATACAACACTAGCTAATGTCAAAATAAGAACGAAAATGAAAAATACAAAATTCAAATGGATCGAACTACATGAAAAACTCTCTCTCCATTAATCAAACTTGAAATCATTCATAACCACCACCACTCTTGTTGTGATGGGATTGAGGAAGAGATTTGGGATTGAAGGATAGAAGGAAAGTACAAAAAATAAAGATGAAAAATGGAAAATAAAGCTGCAAATGTTGGAGAAAACCCAAAAACTAAAAATAGAACTCTCCTCCAAATCGAGCTCTCTTAATTCAATACCACCATAAACTTTCGTTATGATGGGATTGAAAAAGAGAATCGGGCTGAGAAGTAGAAGAAAATACAATAGTGAACTACTAAAAATGAAATAAAAAATTAGAAGTTACAGACGAACTAAAAAACCCATTAAATGGAACTCTTCTCCTTTCGAATCGAGCTCTTTTTTGACGGTTTCCTCCTCCAAAATATATAGGAAATGTGTTTTAAGGTTTCCATCTTCATGGGTCAATTTTCCTTGCTGAATTTGTGGAGAAAATTGACATAAAATCTCCCAAAATCACGAAAACCTCGATTTTTTTTTTTTTTTGCATTTTCTGCATTTTTCAGATCTATTTGCATTTCTCGTGTATTGTTTTCCAGATCTAACATGATTGCAATGGCATTTCTTCAAATTCTTGCACAAAAACATCAAGTGATATTTTTATCTTCTTTTGGTTTCTTTTCTCTCTTTACTTGATTTATGAGTCTTCCAACCATAATATTAATAACCTCAACATTTCTTCTAATTTTCATCTAATTATATTGATAAAAATCACAAGAATAACTAAATTTAAAGGCTAAATAATTCTCATAAATGAGAATTATCATAACTTGACTACCTTGATGACCATTGTAACGAACACCATGCGACCACTCTAGTAACCTGACCACCACACGACCACCCCGCGACCCATCCACCTAAACAATCCAACCACTTAATTAATTTTTTAAAAGATTAAAATTAAACTAAAAATTGCTACTAAACAAAATTTTTAACTTCTAAAATAGATTTTTGAATACTTTATAAAATAGAGTTTTAAGCATCTCAATTTCTTAAATATAATTTTTATTTTTTAATTTCTAAATAAAGTTCCAAAAAAATATATTAATATTTTGTGAAATAGAATTTTAAAATCTCTAAGTTATTAAATAGACTTCTAATTTTTAATTTCTAAAATAGGGTTGGAAAAATAGTTTTTTAAATACTATAGGAAATAGAGTTTAAATACCTCACTTTCTTGACTAAACTTCTAATTTTTTAACTTTTAAATAGAGTTCAAAAATAAGTTTTTGATACTTTGGGGAATAAAGTTATAAATTTCCTAATTACTTAAATAGACTTTTGATTTTTTGATTTTTTAATTTCTAAAATAAAGTTTCAAAAATAGTTTTTTTTTAATATTTTGTGAAGTACCGTTTTAAATTCTCTAGTTTCGTAGATGAATTTCTAATTTTTAATTTCTAAAATAGAGTTTCAAAAATAATTTTCTAAATACTTAGTGAAATAGAGTTTTAAATTTTGTAATTTCTTTAATGAACTTCCAATTTTTTAATTTCTAAAATAGAGTTCCAAAAAGAGGGGTTTGAATATTGTGTGAAATATAATTTTAAATTCCTAATTTCTTAAATAGACTTCTATTTCTTTTTAATTTTTAAAATAGAATTTCAAAAATAGTTTTCTAATACTTTTTAATGTGAAATAAAGTTTTAAAATCTATAATTTCTTAAATAGATTTTTAATTTCTAAAATAGAGTTCCAAAAATACGTTTCTAAATATTCTAAATATTCTGTGAAATATAATTTTAAATAAATTTCCTAATTTCTTAAATAGACTTCTACCTTTTTAATTTCTAAAATAGAGTTACAAAAATACTTTTCGAAATACTATATGAAATAGAGTTTTTAATTACCTAATTTCTTAAATAGACTTCTAATTTTTTAATTTCTAAGATAGAATTCCAAAAATATTTTTCTAAATATGAAGTAGAGTTTTAAATTTCCTAATGTCTTAAATAGACTTTCATTTTTTTTTTAATTTTTAAAATAGAATACTAATTTTGTAATTCATTTATGTCATACAAGAGTTTCTACAATTCACAAAACAACTAAAGGAAGGAATGGGGAAAACTAGCACAAACCCAAGATTCATACCACTACACTCAAACACTGTTTTTTTATTCTCAGACTTCAAAAGATTGCACCTGTTGATTCTCGAGCTTTAAAACTCCCCAGAAAAATCCCTCCAAGGTTTTAATTCTCAAGATTCTGAGTCTAAGACGGGGAGGCAAACAACCTCTTGGATTCTTAAATAAATTTCACAAACAAAAACAAGTTTTTGATTTTTTTTTTTTTAGTTTTTTTAAAACATATGTAAAAAGTAGATAATAAAACAAGAAAATACATATGTAGAAGTAGTATTTATAAGCTTAATTTTCAAAAATAAAAAACAAAGAATCAAATGGTATCAAATAAGTCCTAAATTTGAACCCTTGAAAATATATGGACTAAAATAGAACACATCTTGAAATACAAAAACCGAAATACTATTTGTTTTTGTTTTTGTTTTTTTTTTTTTTTTTTTGAGATAAATAGTATTTCAACCTAGTTTGATAAATTTATGGTATGGTAGTTAAATAGTATATTCAACATTTTTGGGGGTTAATTTGGTCATATTAACTATGGTGACAGATGCCAGTGATGATTTTGATTAGCTGATTTGGCATGAAACAAATTTTTACTAAATTGCTTAAAAATGAAACAGAATTTACTTCAAACATAAAGTTGAAAGAAAACCCTAGTTCCTCTCCACCAACCCTTCCCATCCCCAAAAAAAAACTAGATCTATTTTTATACATCACTTGCAAGTTGCAATTCCCACTTAATTCTTTAGGAAGTGAAGGAAGAAAAAAAAAAAAAAAGAAAAAAAAGAAAACTAATGGGATGAATTGCTTGGTTTATAAAACCAAAAATTCCACTTGCAAAGAGAAGATTAACACCCCAGATTTTGGAGTTGTTTTGACAGTTGTTCTCACACACACCATCTTACTAATTTTTTGAAAATTTAGGAAGGAATTGAATAACATTGTGTACTATTTTCATATTTGAAGTTATTAGAACAATTATGATATGTAAATACAGCCTCCAAAACTTTCTGTGCTACATAAAACAAAGAAAATTGGAAAACACATTAGGCTTCATTTAAGGCTTATCTGGAACGTCCATCACGAAAACGATCCTTCAATGAAGCAGAATCGGTCGCGTGCTACAAGAAACTATCGACCAGTTCGCTCTCGATGGATCACTTCTCTCTGATGAAGCCAGCAATGTCATCTGCACCAACAACAAGGATAATTTATTGACAGCTTTTTAACAATGGATTACAAGACATGCCAAGAAATTCTACATAGACAACAGTGTAAAATTTCTGTTTCTTTCCTGACAATTCAGAAACCATTTGATTAGTCTCTTAGTTTGTATATGTTAAAATTCATCAATCAAGAACAAGAACCTTGTTCGACAACAAATCAATACGTTACGGTTACACAGTTACAGACATGAGAGACAAAGCTACTATTAAATCTGGCCTCAGTATTTGAGGCACCAAGTCGAAATTAATCCTCACATAGAGCTATGAAAACGAAATTAGATTCTGAAAAGCATTGAGCTACAGTATTTTTCCTTTGTTTCCTAGTAAGTAATACCTGAACCAATGTTCTCTATGCCTTTTTGATTAGTTCTTCTTTGTATCCAGGTGATTCTCATTATGCTTCAGTGACGTCGAGATCTTCCGGGGTCTCCTAAACCAGAGAAACAAAGACCATAAAGTTCTCAACAAGCCCCCATTTGCAAAATGGGGAATGAATATGCGACCCCAATATGGGTAGTACGGGCCGGGCAGTTTAATGAGGGTGAAGAATATAGCAATGGTAATCAAATGCCATGGTACTTCTAGATCCTGGAAAAGAGGAGAAGGTGGACAATAGAAAAGAAGCGAACTTTTAACTTCACTCTATTTCAAAAGAAAAAGACAAGCAACTATCAAATGCATTGATAAGAAATGTTCAGTAGAGGATTTCATCCATGACTAATAAGGCAATGCCTCAAGCAACCTATTAAATTTCCTAAACAGATCATTATTGCAGCTTGCCATAACAATTTAACGTGTCTGAGATGAAAAGATTTCTTCACAGACAATGTCGATTCTAGAAAACTAGAAGTCAATCAAGATCTTTAAACAGCTCTTTATATTGTATATCTACTAAAGGACAAGCTCTAGAGTGTGTTTCAAAGGAAAAATGAGCAAACGAGAAGACTAAAAAAACTGTGTTCAAACATTCCTAGCTAACAGCATTTCAAAAGTGATCATTCAGAATGAAGAATACTACAAAGACGATGAAGAACATAGAGGAGTTAACTAAAAGAAACAATAAGAAAAGTGACGAAAGAACGCGTAAAAAGAAACAATAAGTGCTACATCAGACAATTGAAATTATTTGCAATTTTCAATGTTGAACTAAAGTAAGATTACCATTCAACCTCATGAATAAAAGCAACATACTTAAAACCTACTGCTTTCAATTGCCTCAGTGTAAATATAGTTATTTAAATCCAGAAATAGTAGAAAATGTTGTTGCATTAAAGCTTCAACAAGGGCAACGTAAAAACAGAACTAAAATGGAGGATACGAGACCAATGCTTTGTCAATAAATCATTGTGATGATCCATTCAACTAACGTCTCACACATAATGAAAATGTGATACTGAAATCTTACCTTAAGAATTGGAGACAGACTCAAAGCTGTTTGTCTCATGACCTCAGCAACAGAGAAGCCAATTATTAACGGAAATGGGACAATAAGAAGCTTCTTTTCATGGGCACAGTAGGACATCTCGCTGAGGGAGGTGATGGCGAGTAATGGTACACACAAGTATTTGATGACCGACAAGATGAGATCAGCAATAAGCTGGATGAAGTTATCCAATGCCTCATTCCAAGGGAAGCACTTCACTGGCTCCGGTGAGTTGTCCCAAAGTTTTTTTACCTTGTCCTTCAAACTATCCCAACTTACCCTCCCTGGATCATCTGATTGTCCTGCAGTCATATTCATAGCACAAGACACCACAGATCTAGCATTCTGAAATCTTTTATGTGGTTTTAAACTCACTACGTGGCTGCATTCTGGTGACCGAAGCTACAATATGAATAAAAGTTGTAAAAAAAATTGCTCGAGAAAATATTGCTCAACCAAAAATGTCTTGACATTATAAATTTGGAAAGCACAATTAAGTTGAAAGAATAGGATATGAAAAGGATGGCAATAGGGTAAGCAAGTGGCACATGTCTATTCAACGACCAACTAGAGTAGGAGTAGAAAACACATTAGAATTTAGAACAACATGCAAATCTATCACAAAAATGTTAAACACTGCACAAGCTAAAACTTAAAGCCAGAAGATGCGTTATCCATTCTTCATTGACTAAAAAACCACTTCGCCCACAAAATCTAGTTGATAAACTACAGTAAATTTAATCATTTCATATATTCTCAATCACCTCTCCCACGCCTTCATGCCTGAACTTGAATATTCATTCAATTCACAACGTTCAATGAATCATCAATGTGGAATAAAGAGGAAACACCATGGTAGGAGTTTGAACTCAGAGCCCCCTACTTTATCATTTACATTCAATTAACACTAAACCCCAAAATTTTAAGCTAATAAGCTAGGATAAATCTAATCATTCTATATATTCTCAACCAAAATACACCCCAAAACTACAGTCTCGCACTCTTCCATTTTAAATGATCCCTCCTTTTCTTCATGGGAATGAGAGGCTAAAACAGATAAGTCTATGCCCCATACCCATCTGTGTGAAGCCAGTCAACATCACAGCAACACCATCTTCCTTAAATAGAGATTTCCAATTACCAATCAACATCACCCACAAATGCACAAGAAGGTTCTTCCACCAATTTAATCAACATAGTTATCCAATTACCAATCAACTTCATCCACAATGAGAAACAAAACGAATGCACTCTCAAAAACTAGAAACCGAGCGCTTAAAATCCGACCCACTAACTCAACCTTCACAGAGAACACTTCAGAAAGAGAAATAGAAGAAAAGGTCATCGAGCTTACTCTGGGCGCTAGAAGAACCGGGGCGTGCAGGGGCATTTTGGTGGAAATTTGAAGGTGGGTCACCATCGCTGGGCGTCAATTCAAGCTGTTGATGGATGAAACACAGTTTAGGAAGAAGGGTTTCTTCACGAACACCATAACCCGCGAGAAACTTGAAAATTTCTGAGAGGATCAAGTTCGAGCTCGAAGCAAAAACGAAAACCTGAACTTGGATAAAGGGTTTAAGATGGCGGAACCAAAATCCGCTGCCGGCTCCCCATGGTAATAGCGGTGTAGCTCCCTTTACTCGAGCTTTGTAGATTTGATAAAACTTCAACCAACTTAAAACAACTCTATTTTAATTTAACCAAATTTCAATTACTATTATAAATATTACACATGTAAATGCCTATTCCACATGTCTCTTTGATAGCTATGTCATGTGACAAATTATCTATAGTCAAAGTGTCTCACATGTATCCAACAAACACTATAGATTAGTGTCCAAATGGATCACATCATGTTATCCAAATTGCCTATAAATAGTAACTTTTAGTGGATAAATAATATAGACAATAGGTGAAAAACACTTCAATCCTTTTTTTCTCTCCCACTTTCTCTCTAATTTATTCCTTATTTAATTTTGTCATATAATTCCACTATCTTTATTTATATTATATATATATTATTTCCACTATCTTTTTTTTTTTATTATTATTATTATTATTATATATTTGGTAAAGCTTTTGGTGTCCAGTTTTGCCCCTCAATTTCACAACACGTTATCAGCATGAAACTCTGCCGATTTTTCCACTGAAATATTATTATGGCAAACCTTACAAAGCTAGAATTTGCAGTCCTGGATATTAATGGAAATAACTACTTGTCATGGGTCTTTGACGCTGAGATCCATTTAGATTTCATGAATCTTGGAGAAACAATTAAAAAAGGAAATGATGCATCAAATCAAGAAAAAGCAAAAACTTTGATCTTCCTTCGCCATCATATTCACGAGGGATTGAAAATGAAGTATCTTACAGTAAAAGATCTCTACATTCTATGACAAGGTTTGAAAGAAATGTACGATCATCAAAAAACAGTTATTCTTCCAAAAGCTCGTTATGATTGGATGCACCTAAGGTTGCAGGACTTCAAATCAGTAAGTGAGTATAATTCCGCACTATTCAGAATTAGTTCAAAATTAAAATTATGTGGAGAAAAGATTACTGATGCTGATATGTTAGAGAAGACATTTTCTACTTTTCACGTCTCGAATATGCTCTGCAACAACAATATCGAGAGAAGGGTTTTACAAAATATTATGAATGTATCTCATGTCTTCTCGTTGCTGAACAAAATAACAAGTTATTGATGAAAAATCACAAATCCCAACCAACTGGAGCAACACCATTCCCTGAAGTGAATGCTGTGAATTTCAATAATCATGGTCGAGGTCGTGGCCATGGTTGAGGTCAGGACCGCGGTAGAGGAAGAAATACCTATTTTCGTGGTGGGCATTATAATTTTAAGAAACCAATACGAAGTGATGATCTTAAAGGAAAGACTCCACAAGATAGGAGTTCGAAAGGTGATGAACATAAATGTTTCCGGTGACTGGACACTGGTCACGTACCTGTCGTACGTCAAAACACCTTGTTGATCTCTATCAAGCTTCCCTGAAGGAAAAAAGAAAAGGGAAGAATGTGGAGGTAAATCTTGTCATTCAAGAAGATGATGTGTTTGACCCCTCTAATATGATGCATCTTGATGTGGTTGATTATTTTGAATCTCATGGAGAGAGAATTGATGCAATCAAATAAGTAGAGGATGCTTTGTATGAAAATATATAATTAAGTACTGCTTGTAATTCTAGCATGTTTTTGTTGTTTTTGTATATATATATTTAAGACTCATTGTAATCGCTTTTCTTTTCTTATCAATGAAGAAATATGGACAATTTCAATATGTTGCGTAACTCGAAAATGAGCAATGAGGATTTATGTCTGGCAGATTGCGCAACTACGCACACGATACTCATAAGTAGAAAATATTTTACTAGATTGACAATACTAGAAGTAAAAGTCAATACTATATCAGGTTCTGCAAATCTGATTGAAGCAAGTTTTATTTTGGAAAAGCAAGTTTTATTTTGCATAGAGGAACAAGATTTACAACTAATAATGTTCTGTTCTCTAGCAAATCGAAAAGAAACTTATTGAGTTCTAAAGATATACGTGAAAATAATTATCATGTTGAAACTGATTGTAAAAATAATATAGAGTATCTCTATATAACATCTATTGTTTCACATGAAAAACATATATTAGAAACTCTGTCTGCTTTTTCTTATGGATTATATATACTCATATTCGAGTAATCGAAATATAAGCAACAATGAACCATAAGTTCATAAATCCAGAGTTATTTAGTGTTTGACATGATTGACTGGGCCATCTAGGATCGATAATGATGAGGAAAATTATTGAGAATTCACATGGATATCCTTTAAATTAAGAACCAGAAGATTCTTCATTTGAATGAGTTGTCATGTGATGCTTGTGTAAAAGGGAATTCAATGCCCTAGTTTATTGTATTACTGTACATTTGAGAATTCACTAGCTTAGTTCAAGTGGGAGTTTGTTGGGATATATGTCCTAATCTCGTGTAAGTTTGTAATATTCCATATTGAAATAAATAAGAGTTGTTTATTCGAACTTTGTGTCTCGCATATTTTATAAACTTAATCCAATAAACTAAGTTCTAGGGTTATTGAATAATCAAATATTTACAATTACTATTTGCGAATTTTATGGTATAAAACCCAACAGTTACATCTTTGGATTTTTTTGAAAAAAGGTCCTTAGTTGATGTTTACACATAAAGATCAACAGGAGTAAGTTTATACTTCTTGTTATGTATGTTGATGACATATTGCTAGCTACTAATGATTTTAGTTTATTATGTCAAACTGAGGAATTTCTCTCTAAAAGCTTTAAAATAAAAGATAAGAGTGAGACATTATCCTATGTGATTGAAATAGAAATTGTCCATAATCGAGCATATGAATTGTTATGATTATCTCTGGAAGCATATATTAATAAAGTTATGAAGAGATTTGGGATGGATAACTGCTCTTCAAGTGTAGATCCATTATGAAAGCGAAATTTGTAGCATGCTTTGAGGCTACAACTCATGGTTTATGGTTGCAGAACTTTATTCTAGGACTTGAAATTATCACTACAATAAATTATTTTAGTTTACTCGACGCTATTTTTCCCGACGCAAGAAAATTCATTGGTATATCGAATTGCAATCGACGAAAATTGGTGTCGCAAATTATTTACTTATCTCGACACAAACGACATCGGGATTAGATATGCCCATTTTTCCCATTGGGACAGAGAATACATTCCCCGCTCCCCGTCCCCGCCCCAATTGTATTTAAATATTATTTTATTTTTCTAAAAAAATTGAAAAAAATGTCTCTTAACTAGAAATCTCTAAGAAAGAATAAACCATTTATATACAAATTTTTTTAAAAAAATAGAAATTAGTTAATAAAATTTTTAAAAATAAAATAATAAACAGAGAATAATTCCCCGTGGGGAACCCAATCCCCGCGAATACCACGCGGGGAATCCCCGCCCCGTTCCCCGCGAAATTAAATGGAGAATTTTGCGGGGACGGGGAATGAAATGGGTCCCGCTCCGCCCCGTGGACATCTCTAGTCGGGATATATATATATATATATATATAATATTCTATTAGGTAAATAAACCCTAACAATATTTCTTTTTCATTTTCCCTCTTTTCTTTTCGATAGTTCAACTCACCTTTTCTCTCGACGGCTCATAATGTTCTTTCTCTATTCTTCTTGTTCTACCAACTGATCGTCCTCCTCTTCTCCTTATACAGTGGCATCAACATCTGGTATTCCTCTCCTTCTGGCATCGATGAACGACGATGTAGTTTTCTTCTCTATATAGAGGCTTCGTGTTCGTCTCCTTCCGACAACGACGAAAGAGCAACAATCTACGGATTGCCTATAATAATAAGTAACAATTCATCCCATTTTCTTCATTTGTATTGACTTCTTCATTTTCCTCATTTTTTTTATGGAGTGAGGTTGAGTGAGTTTAGATACATTTTGTTATCAAGTAAGTTTTTATATTTAGAGTGTGTTGTAAATTTTAGACAATCTTATTATGCGTTTAGGTACTTCGAGTAAGTTTGGGAGATTTTAAAGTGTGTTTAGGTGTGTTTGTGGGATTGATAATGTATTGTTTGGGTGAGTTTGTTGGATATGGAGTGAGGTTGATTGAGTTAGATATGCTTTGTTATTCTTTAATTAAGCTTTAGTGAGTTTGTGATATTTGATGTGTGCTTAGGTAAGTTTCAAACAATTTTTTTTTTTTTTTAGTACTTTGAGTGAGTTTGTGAGATTTGAAGTTTGTTTAGGTGTGTTTGTGGGATTGGGAGTATGTTTGGGTGAGTTTACTGGATCTAGAGTGAGTTTGGACAAGTTATATATTGTTGGTTCAACTTAGACATTATAATGGTTGGGTATTTAGAATTTTTTTTTGAAGTTCTTGAACTACTTAAATAAGTTATATTATATTTAAACCACTTCTTTGGAAGCATTGCTCGATCTTTAGAAGTTTTGAAAGTTATTCAACTATTATGGAATTTTTGTTAGGTTCGATCATAGTTGCATTTGTTTGGAAGCGTTGTTGGATCTTTAGAGCTTTCGACAAGCAGTGTTTTCAAAGCGCAAGGCGCACTCAAAACCATTGTATTTGAATATGTAATTAGTTAATATTTTAGTTATGGTGTAATAATGTTATTGCTCATGTCTTAGCTCGGTATCCGTTTTTTATTCCAGGACAAAACATATCGAAGTTCACAATCATTTTGTAAGGGAGAAGGTTGTTCGTGGTGATCGTTGTGTTCAACATATTACTTATGAGTAACAACTTTCAGAACACCAACTAAACCATTGCATTCTCCTCGGTTTGTCTTGTTTTGTGCCAAACTTATGCTTCCTTGGGATGCATTAGTTTGAGGGTGTGTAATAGTTGAATAGACATGTTAGCTACTGTGTAGTTAAGAAGTGGTTAATTGGTTAAGTTAATTTGTAGTCAAGATTTCAACTTCTTGAATGTGACAGAATTGTTTTTATGTTGAGCATGCCTAATTTCGAAATTGTTGTGTATATCATGATGTTTGTCTTGTATGTTGGTTGGTGGTTCTCAGTCATAATGGTTCTTGGATTGGAGTTTGGAGTGAGCATCGAGTTATTATGAATATAGAAGTGTTATTTTCATCTAACAGGTGATAGGAAAAATGTTGGTTAAGTCATAGTTATGTCATTGTGCTGCCAAAATTTTTGGGACAT
The DNA here is from genome assembly GCA_036507285.1 of Trichosanthes cucumerina. Taxonomy (NCBI): domain Eukaryota; kingdom Viridiplantae; phylum Streptophyta; class Magnoliopsida; order Cucurbitales; family Cucurbitaceae; genus Trichosanthes; species Trichosanthes cucumerina. Next base: position 9,876,022 of record CM071836.1, on the reverse strand, counting down.
AATGGTTGTTAGTGGTGTCGTGTGAGGCTTAATGCTTGTAACTAACCAAGAAGTAGTTGGGATGGTCACGAAAGTTAGGGACTTTAGACCTATTAGGCCACTTGACTTGGGAGGTTTAGGGATTGGTAACGTGAGGGCGAGGAACAAGGCTCTTCTAGCTAAATGGCTTTGGCGATTCTATCATGAACCCGACATTTTATGGCACAAGGTTATTGTAAGCAAATATGACCCTCACCCATTTGAGTGGACTGTTGATGGGGCTATTGGCATTTCTACGAGCCCATATAAAGAGATTTCATCTGAGTTTCTTGTTTTTTTCTCAAATATGGTCCTCACCCTAAGATTCTATGTTTCTTTTTGGGCTTCAGCTAGGTTCACCCGAGTTGGCCCTTGTGGCAAGCTGGTCTTTGTGGCAACTCGAGGTGAGCCTATACGCGAGGATAGCCTTTGTGGTAAAAGTTGATAGCCTTTGTGTGGTGGATAGATCATAGGCTTATTCCTGACAGTAGCCTTTGTGGCAAGTGACATTGACCTTTGTGGCAAAGAGTCAGGGGTCCAATTCGTGAGGTCAGGCTAAAGGGATTCAAGATGAGTGGCTAGAGTCATAACAACAATGAAAGCTTGCCTATTTTCCGTAGGCTTAGTTTAGTCATTTATGCCTTTGTTGAATCCATGTTAGTTTTTTAACATGAATTGTAGTCTTCCTTTACTATATATATGACTTAGCATGTTTTAAGTCTTGTTATCTGAACTCGTGACTCCTGTTTAAATTCTAGAATTACGTAGTTGAATATTTATTGTAGATTTATGACTGTTGTGTCTCAGCCTATGCATATTTGAAATTTGGTGGGAGGCTGGGAGGATTGTGTTGTTTAAGGAGTGTTTAATTAATGCAAACAAGTCATTGAATTTTTTTTTGGATAGTCCTAGTAGTGTCGTTATGCTGGCGAAATTTAGGCGCGAACGACGTGCCTTAAATAATGTCCCTAGATAGGTTTCCCCTAAAATTTATGGTCGTGACACTTTGTAGGTTTGGGGGATAGGGTAGACTCTTTAACAAAGTTTCGAGTTATGTTTTTCTTCCTATGGCACTTCTGCTCATTTAAATCACTTGGATAGGTTCATAAGGGGTGAAAAAGTGTATTGGACTAACTCGTGGTGTATGAACACTTGGATATGAAAAGTGTATTTATTTTATAATTTTTTTTTGTAATTAGTTCGAACTTAATTTGGATGATATTTTTGTATGAACAATATTATGTTTCAATATATTAACTATTATTAAGTTACATTCATATTAACTATTATTAAGCTTCGTTATTTTCTATTGAAACGAAAAATTATTGCAAAAATTAAAATAAAATAAAAATAAAATAAAGGTTCTCCCGACGCAAATTTGCGTCGAAATAGCTAAAAATGGCTAAAAAATATTTTCATAAATAATTTTTTTTAAAGTTATCCCGACACAACATGCGCCAGAATAGATAATATATCTCCCAACGCTTTTTATTGCGTCGAGAAATTTGAAAAGTTACCGATGCAAATTGCGTCGATAAAGACTATTTTTCCCGAAGCAAACATTTGCATCGGGACAAACTATTGTCGACTAGGAAATACCGACGGTTTTGGCTGACGCATCGTTGCGTTGGGAATAACTATTCCTGACGCTAATCATGTTTTTCCCGACGCGTTTTTGCATCGAAAAAAATTGAAAACTTTGTAATGTATATTGTCGACAATATTGTCAAGCCGTTGAAACTTTATTGTGATTATTCTGTAACATTCAAGTATTCGAAAAGTGCTAAATACATAAAGTTTTCAAATTTTGTCATTAAAGAAGTTTAGAAACAAATAGTGTCAATTAAATATATTAACACTAACCGTATGATTGCAGATCCACTAACTAAAGGATTGTCACCTAAGACATTCAAGGATTGCCACCTAGGCATTAATGGATACAATTATTTATATTAGGGGTGTTCAAAAAACCTGATAACCCGATAATCCGACCAACCCAACCCAACCCGACGGGTTGGGCTGGGTTATGAATTTATTTGGGTTGGGTTGGGTTCAAATAAATTAAAATGTATGAGTTAGGTTGGTTCGTGGGTTCACATAAAATTAATTTGAGTTGACCCGACCAACCCAAAGTTATTATTAATTTTAAAAATTATATACCTACCATACAACTACATATACATGTATTTAATTTACTTTTATTTAATTTCATAATTATTTATTATTTAATAACTCTAAAAAATACATTTTTTAAGTCGTTATGGTGTAATTTTCATAATATAGATTGAAACTAAGTGACTAATTTTAATTCAATCTTTGAAAAACAAAGAGTCTTTGTTTTAAATGATGGCGATTAATTTAGAAGTTTCTTGGGATAATTGTAAATTTGTATTAGAATATTTAAGTTTTATGGTTGTTATTTAGTATAAAGACATTTGGATTTCTTTAATTCTTGATTTTTTTTATATTTATATTAATTTTGGGATTTTTTAAATTTTAAATAAATAAAAAAAACTAACCCGTTGACCAAACCCAACCCAACCTGAAAATGTTGGGTTGGGTTACCCTCATGAATAGGGTTATTTGGGTTAGAAGAATGACTAACCCGAAAATTCGAGTTGGTCCAAAAATCTAGCATAACCCGACCCATCCCGGCTTATGTACACCCCTAATTTATATTATGAATATGTTATTTGTCACTCTGAGCTCAATTATTTTTTTTTCTAATTTTATGTTATCAGTCATGCTTCTTATGATTGGTATATACATAAATGAATTACGGAATCAAATAGGACATTATCTTTGATAAAGACACTTATGTTGTACTATAAATAAATATATCTTTATTGTAGATCATGTTAGGTGGAGAACTAGGTTTGAGATACATGGAAAGGATTATGTCGATGTAATGATGTATGACCGTTGTGATCCTTATCAATTTCTTGACTTAATATTGATATCATGATATGGAGATGAAAATTATCTTCAATCTGCATTATGTTTATGATCGTATATGGTAAATAATGTCGAATGGGCCAAGTGGGAGACCGTTAGATTATTTAAATCTACTGATAAAGTAGGTCAATTAAGTAGAAGATAATTTCTCTAATCAAACACCATGATGGAAAGATGTATATATAAAATAAAACCCTAGGGATTGGTCCACTCTCACCTTAAGTAGAAGTTTATCTCCATCAAGAAAGCTAATGAAGTTCAAGTTCTAAAGGAAGACCAAAAGAAATAAACATAATCCTTCTCTACGAGATCAATATCATGGATCAAGGTATGTTATTCTAACTCACATGTTATTATGAAAATCATCTAGTTCAAAAATTTTGGCTTTCATTGAATTATACAATGTTAGAGTTTCACTAGTACAATTTCGAGATTTTATGACATTGAAAAATTGTCATAAACACATTTTATGATTTTTTTTTTCAATCGTAGAAGCCACCATCAAGAAAACTTTATACATGACACATTCAAAAATCTGTCATAATTAACTATTTTATGACAATTAATGGTTGTAAAAAAAACGTATTTAAGACATTTGTTAAAAGTCATGGAAAACTTTTTATGACAATTAAACATTGTCAATAAATACCTTCTAAAACCGACGTTTCCATCAAGATATATATATTAACGATAATTTTTAAACGTCATAGAAATTCAGTTTATGACAGAATTTCAGTGTCAAGTATTTGTTTCTATGATAGTTTGCAGTTGCCAACAAAAAAAATTACTCAAGACCTAGTTTACTTAAGCTAAATAAGCCCACTAAGAAACTCATGTTAACTTGATGCTAAAATGAAGGAGTGAGAGTCATTTTATAGGAGAAGATGGTTGTCCAAAACACAAATTTTTCGATGTGGGACAAATGGAGTTTTTATGACGTTGGAAAAATGTCATAAATTTGTGATGTTAAAAAACTATCATAAATTTTCAAAAACACGAAAATATCTTATTTTTCCCGCCCAAAACGCGCCTCCAACCATCTATGACAACTTTTTATTCAAGTCATGAATTTATGATGTTGAAAAACTGTCATAAATTTTCGGAAATACGAAAATCTCCATTTTTTTCCGCAAAAAACGCGCCTCTAGCAATTTATGACAATTGTTTTCTCACTCTCTCTTATTTGGCTTAGCTATGGTGTCATAAAATGTCAAATTTGTAGTAGTGTTTTATTATATAATCATCTAATCTAAAATGTACAATTTTACCCTCAAGGAAAGGGGCTAGGTTCTACTAATTGCCTCGTTTCCCTAAAATGTGCTACAAAATTTAGTGACAACCATCATTAGAAATCAATCCGTTTTTAAAAAGAGTGTAGGTATAGTTTTTTTTAAAAGGTTGATGGTAGGTACAGTTATGGATACATCATTTCTAGAATATCGAATGAATTGAGCTAAAAATAATAAAGAGAATAAAATTTATTTGACTTTTAGTTTTAACCCATCAAAAGTAGGTATAAAATGATATGAATCATTTTTGCTAGCACTTTGTCATAAAAACTTGTGTTTGGAATCAAACATGCGTGGTTCTTGAAAAATGAGAAACGGAAACAAGAAACAGTAAACAAGAACATTATCAAATGGGCCCTTAGATTCCAATCATAAGAAACATGAAACAAGAAATAAACAAGAAACGGAAACGTTATCAAACGAGGCTTAAATGAATAAAGTTTCAAGAAATCTTAATCAACCATGTGCAAACTATGAAAGAAAGATAACACATAACGATAACGTCCATGAAGGCCCATTGAGTCTTTCCTTTATGGGCTAACTACATCAATAGTTTATTTCAAATCTAAAAGTATACATACCAATGTCTAATTTGGAAATAAAATTTCAGCTTTGCATTTGTAGAGAGTTAAATTGACATATATGTGTTCATTATACTGTATTGTAATTATGTAAATTCATGAGTTAGAAAAGGATAAAATAAAAGTGGAATATTTTTCATAACAATAAATTTGACAAAATTCCTCAAATCTCCCATAATAAAAATCCTGAATCTCTATAACAAAAATTCCTCCAAATCATTTTTATATTTTAAAAATTCAGCAATGGTTTTCATTCTCCTTCGGTGGTGGTTTTAAGATTTCCAATAGCCAAAACTCAACGTTCAACGTTCCTTCGGCTTCTCATTCACTTCCAGTGGGTTTGCATTCACTTTCGGTGACGGTTCAATGCTCTATAAAATAATAATTTCATAAATTGGAGTTTATACAAAATTAATTGAACAAAAACTTAGAATTCTGAAAATGGTCATTTTATATTTCATTTTTTTTACTACCCATATTTATGTGTGCACTATTTCTATATATATTATATTTTGCTTATGATATTAAGTATAAGTTCTTGGGTATACATTAACATTACCAATAATGTTAATTACAATTGAAAGGTATATATTATATGGTTGCCTAGAATGTTAATTTGAATGTATATATAATACAACACTCTAAAAAAAACACAAATGGTTCATATTGAAGGTATATATTAATACAATACTCTTAAAAAAAAACACAGATGGTACACAGTGATTGTTTATATAATATCTTTCCATGTATATATTTATGAATATATAAAATGAACTTCATGGTATATATTAAGAATGCCCCATAATAAATAATAATATACTACATAATATATATTTATTATTTGATAGTTTAACACATATATCAGGTATAATTTACATATTGTTTATAATATATATCTATTGTAAGACTATATATAATAAAGCTACTCACTTAGAAGAAAAAGAGAGTTAGATTACACACTCATTTAGGAAAAAAAGGTTAGATTACACAATAAAAAAATTAAAACGAAGAGATAAACAAAATATATACCATGTATAAGATATATACCAAAATAATGGTACATCAGTCAACCATATAAAACAATATAATAATTAATCAATAAAGGAAGAAAAAAAATTGGAGTATAATCAACTAAAAAAAATCGATTCACACACTAGAAAAATAAACATAGGAAAAATAATTGAAAAAAGTCTGTAATATATATAAATAACTATAAGAAAAAAAAAATAATTTGTTCTCCAAAAAGTCTGTAGTATAATTGAAAAAAAAAAACAGAAAAATAAATATAAAAGAAGAAGAAGAAACCAATATTGAAACTTGGATATTAAGATTGATGGCAATTTACACATGTCAACCTTGAATTTCAAGGCCAATTTGTGGAGGAAAATTTTGATTGGGAGCAATGTAATAGCAAACCACCTAAAAAATAATTAACACTTAATTTAGAGAATAAAATATTTAGCATTATAAAAAAAAATAACTCATGTAATTAATAGTAAAATTATGTACCTAAATTAAATGATTTAATTGTGGAAACCTAAACAGAATAATAACATCATGGTAAAGAAAGGGTATAGTATAAATGGAATAAAATAGGTACAGACACAGTCATGCTATAGCTGTTTTTTTTTTTTAAAAAAAAAGTGAGTCACTTGTAAAATATATGGTTGAAAATGTGTGTGTGTGTGTTTTTTTTTTTTTGCATAATTTCTCATCCTTTATTGAACTATTCTTTTGTAATTATTTGTGGATTTTTTTAAACACTTATGTTTGTGCTTTTATGTTCTTTTTCACATGACAATGGACTATCAAAGTGAAAATCCTTATTTTTTTGTTTTTTTTATATGAAAATCCTTGTTTTGTTAGAGATAAAAATTTATAAATATGATTTTACCAACAACTAGATAAAAGATCATAAACAAAAGATTAAGGCTTGTTGGAGTTGTAACTTGTAACTAAGAGCCACTATAATATGATTTAATTGCATAAGCCTTTTTTTTAAAAAAAAAAATTATATATTGAAGTGTCAAATTGGTTTGTCTTTTATTTTAGACAAACAGATAATAGCTAGAATATTTTCAATATTAGTTGGACAAAAACTATCCTAATTAATTAAGATCCTCCTCTTTAATTCTTCAATAGTGTTAATTGAGAAACCGCACAATTGAATAAATTGAGTAAAATATGACACACTTTTAAAGTATTTAAAGCCCTATACAATAAGTGGTTAATTAAGTGACCAAGACCATGTTTAAAAGTAGCCGCCTAAATCTTTGAACACCTTTCTACTATAACCTTAAAGATTATTTATGACTTAATATTCAATAACGGCTCTTATTCTTTTATTTATTCTTCAATTAAAAGTTAGAATTGAGTGTAGACAGATTAACACTATACTTTTTAAGAAGTTTTTAATAACTCGCCTTAACAAAGGTCATCTCTTTGATCGAACACGAGTTTATATTATTCTTTCACCCATTCTAGATTCCAAATCAATCTTATCTTCACACATTTTATTTTCGAGTTTATATTATTCTTTCACCCATTCTAGATTCCAAATCAATCTTACCTTCACACATTTTATTTTCATTGCCATTTTCAAGAGGCTCCCTGCAATAATTGGACAACAAAGAAAATCAAAGAGGAAACGAACAAACAGAAGAACAATTATTGATATCAAAAAGTTCTTTGAGAATATGGGAGAGCTTCTCTCTCTCCATACCTTTACATTTTGTAACGAAATTTAGGCTTGAAATTTGTATTATTTTTTTCATATGAAGGTTGAAAAAACATGAATAAATTTAATGGGCACAAAAAAAATATAGAAGGGTGTTTTGGGAAAGTGGACCAAAGTTTCATTTTAAAAAGGTTTAAAATGATAGTGAAAAGCGGCTGATGAAAAGAAATATGTAAAATGTTAGGGGTATTTGGCTATGGTTTTGGGTTTCAAATCCAAACCATGTTTGGTACAAGAGGTTTCAAAATCGGGTTTTGAAACACAACTCCATGGGTTACTACAATGCAACTCTATGAATTTTGTACCATGTTTTCCACTTCCATTTGTCGTTTTCCATTTTCGACGACCACTTCGACAACAACTCTGACGACTACTCTGGTGACTTGACCAACTTCGATGACTGATAACTCTAACATATGAGAGTTATTTAGCCTTTATTTGATGTCTTGTTTCAGGTTTATAAGCTCTAATTAGGAAAGGTTTAAGAAAAAGGCATAGGAATTGCAGGTTTGTTCAAAGGACAAAAGGAAATAATAGGAGAACTCACTTTTTATGATTTTAACACAGGAACGCAAACCTACACAATTGCCTGATCGAGGACAAAGACTCTTTTCCTTACACGAGAGATTTGCGGAAATAATGGCTCATGGGATTCAAGTCGTCCTTCGCGAAAAGCAGAGCAAACTTGTCGGTTGGGAAACCATATAAGTAAACACCTCTATAAATAGAGAGGGAAGCAACTGAGAAGGGTGTGCAATATTGGAGGAACATTGTTGAATCTGATTTTCTACTGTCGAACTTTTGTTCTTTTCTTCGCTTCTGTTTTTGATTTCTGTTGTAATTTCTTATCCGACCCACTGGTTAGGGTTAGCTTAAATGTTTTCTTACTACTATCTCCAGTTAGATTTTTCGGTTGATATTTTGTATTTCAATTCAATTTAATTGTTCTGTCCGCAAGATACTTTAAGTTACGCTTAATATAAGCTTATTGTTTCTTTTCCATTTACAAGTGTTCTTCCATTGAATCTTTGTTTTATCTACCAGTTTCTTTTACGATTTCACATTTTAGCAATTCTGTAATTGTTCCTCGGTTACTGTGGTAGATCGAGGGATAAGTTTAGGTTTCATGTTTTCGGCTGTTACGTTTAATATGTCGTTTACTGTTTTATCCATGAAGAGCTAAATTTCCTTAGGAATTCAAGATGTGAATGCCCCAAGAAAAGACAATGAACTCCCAAGCAAGAACAATTCGATTAACCTCTAATGAAGTTTACTTTTGGTGAGTTTATTGTGGGTAGTCTTAGTCGGCCATCTAAAGTTACCCATCAAGCCTTATCTTGGCACCGAAAGGGTTGAGCTAAAGTGGATTTCCCAAAAGTAATGAAGTAAAAGGACTTAGACATAAGACCTTAACTTTGACCCTAGGCAAGACTCTAAAACCTTTGAGTTTTATGCACAAACATCTGAGATAGATTAATCATAGAAAGATATAGGATTAATCACTCAACGTCCTAAAGATACTTCAAATAAGGTCGAATAGGAGTAGAACCTGATTTACGTCATTAGAAGGTTAGATCGAATCACAATGTACTTGCAGAAGTATTGTCGTTGTCGCACCACGCAATTGCGTTGTAATGACAAAAGTTATGCAATTGCATCGTAATAGTAGTGCGTTGTAGCGCAACACTATGCAATTGCATTGGCGCGACAACGCTACACAAATTCAGTGTAGTGGCAACGTTACACAATCGCGCGACAGTGGCAGCGTGACGCAATTGCGTTGCAATTGCGATCTCATGTAAGTGCGGTACGCTATCGTGTTGCGCAGCGGTAATGTAACTGTAGTGCAAGGCAATTGCATCGGAGTTGCGTTGTCTTTCCAACTTAGTGACCCTAGCATTTTTTAATCTCTTACTTCTCCATTCTTTTTACTCATCTTTATTTTAGTCACAATCACCCCAAAAATCATTTTTACCTTTGGTTACCGTTTCAATTGCAATCAGTCAACAAGTCGTGCATTTCTCGATACCCTTGGGTTCGATATTCTGGAATACTTCAAGTTTCTTATTACTTCGATCGCGTGCGCTTGCGTTTTTCGCTATCAACGACCACCAACAACGACAACTCCGAAGATTACACCAGCGACCCGACCAACTCCAATGACAACTTCGATAATCACACCGGCAACCCGACCAACTCCGATGACAATTCCGACGACCATACCGACGACCCGACTAACTCTAATGACAACTCCGACGACCGCCTGATCACTACCGATAATGAAAACTTCGACGACCACACCGGCGACCCGACCACCGCGACGATTACCTCCACGATAACTACGATGAAAACTCTATAGATTAATTTAACGATCGCCCCCTGCAACTCGACCACCCTAACAACTTGATACTTTGATGCCCCAACCACCGCAACCCTGTACTAGTCCGAACCACCGATAACGACCATTTGACAATCACTTCGATTACTAAGCAACTCACAACCATAGTTGAAGACCACTCCAACGACCTGACAACCATAGTTGACAACCACCCCAAAAATTTGACCACCTAGTGAACACTTCAATGACCCGATCACCATAGCAACCCGATCACCTTGATGACTAATTCGATGATCACCCCAACTTGACGACCTAACTACCCAAAACCATTGCTGAGAACCACTTGGTAACCACCCAACAACCCAACCATCATATTTACCACTATGGCAACGACCCTAGCGACTCGACCACTTGACAACTACTGTCATAACCACCAAACAACCACTTTGACAACATGACCACCCTGATGACCACTCCAACGACCCACGACGACCTAACCATTGTGCAATCACCACCACGACCACTGACAACCAACCACCCAACCACCCAACCACCTAATCAATTTTTTAAAAGGTTAAAAATTAAACAAAAATAGTTACTATCAAAATTTTTAAATCTATTATATGTTTGAAATAGGTTTCAAAATACTATACAAAATATAGTTTATAATATTTTAATTTCTAAAAATTGCATTCTATTGGGTTCTGCTTACTCTAATTCATGTTAGAAAGGAGAATTCAAATTTTATAACTCATTTATCCTTGAAATATGTTTTAAAATATAGTAAACAATTTTATTTAAATTCTATAATTTCTTAAATAAACCTCCAATATTTTAATTTGTAAAATAGAGTTCCAAAAATAGGTCTATGAATACGATGTGAAATATAGTTTTCTCTATTAGAGTTTCTGATTTTACAGCAATAGAGTTTCTGACTCCAGCCAAGAAACCCCAAAGTTCTAAAATCCCAGGATTTTTGATTCTAAAACAGCGCACCAAACAACTCCTTATTGTCTCTTTTATCTTTATTGCATTAAAAGGTGATATAGTTGAGATGAGTGTTTTCTCTTTAACATATTTATCTTTTTATAGTTTTAAAATTCCAAAACTATCTTTAATGATGACATTTTATACTTTCGAACTAAAAAAAGACATTTTATACCTTTTTTTTTTATTTTATTACTTATATTAAAATAGTATTTAAGTTCTATACTTTGTTCATATTATGCAACTTCCATTTGATTCATTCACTTGGCTTGATCTCATGCATAACTTAATTACCAATGAATAGAGACGTATATGGATTATGTTTGATTTGGTCGAGGGATGGCCTTTTTTTTAGTCTAATTGTTTGGAATAACTCTCTAAATGCTTAAAACATCTTTTTTCATTTAAAAAATACTCTTTTAAGCACTTAGAAAATCATTCCAAATTTGCTCTCAATGAAGGACCAAGTCGTTAGAATGTTGACCACAAAATATTTGGGTTGGTTAATTTGAATGGTTAGGTTTTATATTTGAAAATTTGTTAATGAAAATGTTAAGCTCTGTTTGATAACCCTTTGGTTTTTTATTTTGGTTTTTGAAAATTATACTTGTTTTTTTTTTCACAATTTCTCTCTTTATCTTCTCTACAATGATTTCTATTTTTCTTAAGGTAACATTTAAGTTTCTAGACAAATTTCAAAAACAAAAACAAGTTTTAAAAAACGGTTTTTTTTAGTTTTCAAAAGTTAGCTATAAAAAGTGATAAGAAAGCATAGAAACTCATTAGTAAAAAAAGTATTTTTAGACTTAATTTTCAAAAACCAAAAAGTAGTATTTTTAGGTTTATTTTTTTAATAAGATCAAGTGATTATCAAACGGGGCCTTAGTTATTTAAATATCTATTAGCTTAATTTTAACCGAGTTTGCTTTAGAAAAATTGAGTTAAGATTTGTAGCTCAAAGTTAGTTTATCTTATGAAATTTGTACTCCTCAAAAGACTTAAAAAAGAATGGCTTGGTAGAGAGTATAAAAATCTAGAAATAATAATTGAGTCAAAATAAATATATGTTTATATAATTTAAATCATAGATAAAATAAATATTTTTGACTAATAATAATGAAGGTTGATTTTGGTTGAATGCAATTCAACTTTTTTAATACATAATGCAATTCACATGGTTCTTGAGTACTTACTACGATGTTAGAATTTAATGTTTTAATATTAGATACTTTACCCTAAAAAAGATCTCATATTTAATATTTTATCATCATTTTCTTTTCTAACAAAACAATGTGGAGAAGAATAGTCGACATACACTTCAAAAAATAAAAAATAAAATAATAATAGTCGACACGTTGAACTCACTTAAACTTTTTTTTTTTTTTTAAAGAAAAGAACTAATTGAATAAAAAACATATCAATATATGGACACATTTAAATAATTTGGGTCCACCGAATAAGTTATGATTTGATTTGAGATAACGAATATTCATGGAGCAATAAAAATAATTCCAATTATACGAATTGAAACTAAACAAGTGGAATGTATTTAGTGGGCTAAGTAATTAAATTTATTTGCATGGACAAAGAAGGCATCCCCACATTTATTTAACAAATTGGAATTAAGATTTGTGAAAATGTGGTTTAATATTAAATTTGTAGCAATCATTTAACAATTTAATAATCAATAAAATTTCCTAAAAAATATTATTTATTTGATTTTTTTTATTATTATAGGGAAAAAACCTCTCACTATAACGATAAGAATAAACAAAAATAACTAAGAAATTAAAAGAAAGCAACAAAATAAGAAACACAAAAATTTACGTGGAAAAACTTCAAACCTGGAGAAAAAACCACGAACGGAAAGAAATTTCACTTTGTGAAAAATTGTTACAATCACACAAAATTCTCTTCCTGACCCCAATTATAAAAACAACCTCCCAAAATTTTATACCACTCACACTCTTTTCCTACTCTAAAAAAAACAGAATACAAAGAGAGAATTTAACTAAAACTAGTACATCAAGCTTAAAGTGTTTCTAACTAGAATGCTTTGAAACCAAAGTTATAGGAGTCCATCACTTATTTGCACTTTTCCGATGTGGGACAATTTTCACTTCTAATATATTACCAAAAATCCTACAAATGTCACCTTGACAAGATGCTTGAAATCCTCAATTGACAAAACCCTACATTATTTTCTTTACTGACAATCATAATCTTCAACTCAGAGAAATATAACTTACTCCACCATAAAAGTAGATCACTTGCAATGTCACCTTCCAAGACTTTTCTTTTTTGTCACATGTCGATAAATCCTATTGAAATTTATGGTGCAACTTCCACCTACTTGGCTCACCTAGAAGTTTTTCAGTCGTTGACATACCTTCCACCATACATACCTTGCATAATTGCCAAGCCAATGCCCGTGTGCAAACTTGTAGAACCGCTAACATCACATCCTTTATCATGGCAAAACAGACATACCATGAAGATGAATTTTATCTTTCTTCTTCTTCCAATTGCTAGCTACCAACATTGAATCCTCCTGTGAAGTACACCCGCCACTCTTCAGCCTTCTTTCCTCTGATAGAAGTTTACCAGTAGCCTCCACAAAATTCAAAGTCTCATTGGCATGTATTAAGATTCGCTTCATGTGTTCGTAAGAAAGTAGGAGTGACAAGATCAACCTAAGAGCCTCATCCTCATCTTTTATCTTCACTATGATCACCTCCAACTCAGAGACGATGACATTAAGAAAACTCAGATGATCTGAGATTTTCATACCTTCCTCCATTTGCAGCATGTGAAACTGCTTCTTTAGGTACAACCAATTTGAGATGTTTTTTGTCTGATGCACCGCTTCAAGCTTCTCTCAAAACTGTTTGGCTGTCGAAATTTCATGCACATTTGCAAGAATATTTTTAGCCACATTTAGTCTGATTGCACTTGCAACTCTCAAATCTAATTCATTTCATTCTTTATCACTCATGTTTTAGAACCTCTGCTGGAACCACCACTGAACTCCGTTGGACTACCATCACCGCTTAACTTTCAGGAACACCACAACTCGATCTTCTCTTAAAAGCTTTGTGTAACCCAGATTGTATCAGAACATCTTTAACTTGCACTTGCCACAAGCCAAAGTTCATCCTTCCGTCAAATTTCTCCACGTTAATGACTCATAAAACTTGACATATCTATTTCCCTCCTAGCGAATCTGTAATAATGAACAACTCACAGTATTCACAATACCAACTATAACTCGTTTCAAGAAATCCTTTCTGATTTGGAAGCTCAGACAATGCTGCAACCATAGAGCATACTCAGAAACTCAAGAAACTACAAACCTAAAGCTCTGATACCACGTTGGAAAAAAAAAAACCTTCCATTACTACCGCAAGAATAAGCAGAAATAACTGAGAAAATTAAAAGAAATCAATAAAATAAGAAACACAAGAATTTACATGGAAAAACTTTAAACCCGGAGAAAAAACCACGAAATTCCACAAAATTGTTACAATCACACAAAATTCTCTCCCTGACCCCAATTACAAAAACACTCTCCCAAAACTTTATACTCCTCACACCTTTTTTCCAAGTCTCAAACAAGAGAATACAAAGAGTGAATTTAACTAGAGCTAGTATACCAAGCTTAAAGTGTTTCTAACTGGGATGCTTTGAAACCAAAGTCATAGGAGCTCATCACTTCTTTGCACATTTCTGATGTGAGAAAATTTTTACTTCTAATATATTGTTAAAAACCCTATAGCTTTTGGTTCAAGGTTTGAAATCTTAACCAAACTTTTAGAAACCAGCCTACCACTAATGAAGAAGTTAGAGTTTTCATACGGATAATCTATTCTCATGCGCTTTATGACTTGGATTCTGAAAGTAATGAAATATGACCCATTCTGACGTGTCAATACGAGCAAAATTACCTACAAGGGCAGAGAAGAGTTAGAGTAGCAGAGCTAGAGCGAGAGCAAAGAGACAAGAAAAAAATAAGTTAGAGAAGAGCTAGAGTAGCAGAGTTAAAGCAAGAGCGAGAACTACAAACCGATTTTCCTTGTCTATTCTTTTCTCCAGAATTTTGACTACTCATTACCATCACGAGCGAGAGCGAGAACAATGAGAGATCTAAATATTTCTCTAAGAAATGGTAAATTATCATTAAATTTTAGAAGGAGGAATTTAAAGAAAACTTAAGAGTGGTGACAATTTGAATATATTTATTTATTTTAAAAATATGTTTTATATCTTTTATATGTCTATTTGATAATCATTATTGTCTTTATTGACAATCATAATCCTCAAATCAGAGAACTATAACCTACTCCACTATAAAAGTAGATCACTTGGAATGACACCTTCCAAGACTTTTCTTTTTTGTCACATGTAGATAAATCATGTTAAAATTTATGGTGCAACTTCCACCTACTTGACTCACCTAGAAGTTCTTCAGTCATCGACATACCTTCCACCATACATACCTTGCATAACTGCCAAGCCAATGCCCGTGTGCAAACTTGTAGAACCGCTAACATCACATCCTTTATCATGGCAAAACAGACATACCATGAAGATGAATTTTGTCTTTCTTCTTCTTCCAATTGCTAGTTACCAGCATTGAATCCTCCTGTGAAGTACACCCACCACTCTTCAGCCTTCTTTCCTCTGATAGAAGTTTACCAGTAGCCTCCACAAAATTCAAAGTCTCATTGTTATGCATTAAGATTTGCTTCATGTGTTTGTAAGAAGGTAGGAGTGACAAGATCAACCTAAGAGCCTTATCCTCATCTTTTATCTTCACTTTGATCACCTCCAACTCAGAGACGATGGCATTGAGAAACCTCAGATGATCTGAGATTTTCATACCTTCCTCCATTCGCAACATGAGAAACTACTCCTTCAGGTACAACCAATTTGAGATGCTCTTTGTCTGATACACCGCTTCAATCTTCTCCCAAAACTCTTTGGCTGTCGAAATTTCATGCACATTTGGAAGAATATTCTTAGTCAAATTTAGTCTGATTGCACTTGCAACTCTCAAATCTAATTCATCTCATTCTTCATCACTCATGTTGGACTTCTTAGAACCTTTGTTGGAACCACCACTGAACTCTGTTGGACTATCATCACCGCATAACTTTTCAGGAACACCATAACTCGATCTTCTCTTCAAAGCTTTGTGTAATCCAAATTGTACCAGAACATCTTTAACTTGAACTTGCCACAAGCCAAAGTTCATCCTTTCGTCAAATTTCTCCACGTCAATGACTCATAAAGCTTGACATATCTACTTCACTCCTAGCGAATTTACAATAGTGAACAACTCACAGTATTCACAATACCTGCTATAACCCATTTCAAGAAATCCTTTCTGATGTGGAAAGCTCAGACAATGTTGCAACCATAGAGCATACTCAGAAACTCAAGAAACTACAAACCTAAAACTCTTATACCACTTGTTGGAAAGAAAAAAAACTCTCACTACTACCACAAGAAAAAGCAGAAATAACTGAGAAAATTAAAAGAAAGCAATAAAATTAAGAAACAAAGAGTTTACATGGAAAAACTTTAAACTCGGAGAAAACCACGTACAGAAAGATATTCTACAAAATTGTTACAATCACACAAAATTCTCTCCCCGACCACAATTACAAAAACACTCCCCCAAAACTTTATACTCACACCCTTTTTCCCACTCTCAAACAAGAGAATACAAAGAGGGAATTTAACTAGAGCTAGTATACCAAGCTCAAAGTGTATCTAACTGGGATGCTTTGGAACCAAAGTCATAGGAGCTCATCACTTCTTTGCACATTTCCGATATGAGGCAATTTTTACTTCTAATATATTGTTAAAAACCCTATAGCTTTTGGTTCAAGGTTTGAAATCTTAACCAAACTTTTAGAAACCAACCTACCACTAAAGAAGAAGTTGGAGTTTTCATACGGATAATTTATTCTCATGCGCTTTATGACTTGGATTCTGAAAATAGTGAAATATGACCCATTCTAACGTGTCAATGTGCGCAAAATTACCTATGAGGGCAGAGAAGAGTTAGAGTAGTAGAGCTAGAGCGAGAGCAAAGAGACAAAAAAAAATAAGTTAGAAAATAGCTAGAGTAGCAGAGTTAAAGCAAGAGCGATAGCGAGAGCAAGAATTAGAGATCGATTTTCCTTGTTTATTCTTTTTTCCAGAATTTCGACTACTCATTACCATCACGAGCAAGAGCAAGAACAATGAGAGAGCTAAATATTTCTCTAAGAAATGGTAAATTATCATTAAATTTTAGGAGGAATTTAAAGAAAACTTAAGAGTGGTGACAATTTGAATATATTTATTTATTTTAAAAGTATGTTTTATATCTTTTATATGTCTATTTGATAATCATTTAAGGCCCCGTTTAATAATCATTTGGTTTTTAGTTTTTGATTTTTGAAAATTATGCATGTTTTTTAAATTTTCTTCATGACTCTACCATGATTTCCATCTTTCTTCATAAGCTATTTATTTAAGTTTTAGCTAAATTTCAAAAACAAAATAAGTTTTTGAAAACTACTTTTTTTAGTTTTCAAAACTTAACTCGATTTTTGAAAACATAAGAAAAAGTAGATAAAAAAACATAGAAACTCATAGGTAGATATACTATTTGTAGTAGGGGTGAGCAAAAAAAGACCGAAAACCGATCCGACCGACCAAAACCGACCTCGGTCGGTTGGTTTATGGAAGGTGTCGGTCGAGGTCGGTTTTTCCTTTGGTAAAACCGACCGAACGGAACGAAATATAAAAAAAATATAAATATATAATAATAATAATAATAATAGAAAACTGTAAAGTAATAAAGAATGTAAACATTTTTACATATTTTTTTAATTAAATAATTAAATAGTAAAAACAGTAAATAATTAAAAAATAAATAAATAATTTTTTTAAAAAAAATAAATCGCCCGCTTTAGGTTTTGGTTTTTAAAAATTGTGTTTGTTTTCTCATAAAATTCTCTACAATGAGTTTTATCTTTATTAAGACAACATTTGAATTCTTAACTAGATTCTAAAAACAAAAACTATTTTTTGAAAACTACTTTTTTTTTTTAGTTTTCAAAACTTGACTTAGTTTTTTTAAAAAAATAAATAAATAATAGATAACAAACAAGAAACTCATAGATGAAAGTGATATTTATAGACTTAATTTTTTAAAACCAAAACTAAAAATCAAATAGTTATAAAACGGAATCTCATAGATGAAAGTGATATTTATAGACTTAATTTTTTAAAACCAAAACTAAAAATCAAATAGTTATAAAACGGAATCTTAGAAAATACATGTGAATTCTAAAGCCAAATTTGATACCAAATATTTTTTATTTTATTTTTTGGTGGAATTTTTAAAAACATTTTAATATATAATAATAAGAATAAAAAACTTTGGGATATAGCCCATCGTTTGGGTTTGGCTAGTTTTGAAATTCAATTCCAAAATCGTGTTTGAGCCACTATATTCAAAACTCATAATTTTTTATATACAATTCGATAGTTTTGAATAGTGCAACCAAAACATTGTTTTTTATTCCTAAGCTTTAGAACATTGGGCCTCCAAATACTATTTTCTAATTCCTAGATTTTCAATCCATCCAGAATAATACATCGAGAGTTCATAATTCAAGAGTTATGATTTCAAAATGGTGGCGAAATGACCCATTGTTTAGAAATAGGAACAGAAAACATAGGGCCCGTTTGATAACGTTCTCGTTTCCTGTTTTTTGTTTTTGTTTCCCTTTTTTTAAGAAACAGACTTGTTTGATAATCCATCTCGTTTCTTGTTCCCAAAATTTGAAAAACGTTTCTTAAATTTGGACTAAATTTGAAAAACTTCAAATAGTAGTTTCTTTCTGTTTTGTTTCTTTTTATATTAAATGTTTCCCATTTTTATAATTCTCAGTATCCAGCCTATTGGTGAAATGCGGGTCAACACTACACCCTTTTTATTTTGAGCCCCAAGTTCGATTCTCGGTCAATACATATTTTTTAATTTCTTTATCAATTATGTTTTTATCAATATATATAAATTTATATTATTATTATATAAATTTATTTTTTTTATTTCATTTCTTCATTTTACAATCTCCATATTTATATTATTTTAATTTGAAATTATATATATATATGTATTATTTGAATTTTGAGTTTTTATTTTGCAATCTTTATATTTATATATTATTGTAATTTTGCAATAAATAAATTTTGTTCACTAAAGCATGTCTTTAACCTCATTTTAATATTTTACAAACTACAACATTTATCAATATAATTGAGTTTGATCTAAAATCGACATCATTTAAGATTTAATGGTTCGAGTAAGAGATAAGATTGCAGATCAAATTTGAACAACATTTGAAGAATAAAATAATTTTATTTATTTACTTTTATTATTAATTAATTTTGCATCAAGACTTGTTGGTATTTGATAGTATAAATTTGTTATAATTAATTGTATATTTATATATTTTAATGCATGTTATATATTTTATATTATATAACTAAATTATTTTTAAACTATAAAAATGACAAAAAAATGAGATAAAAAAACATTCAAGAAACAAAAACAAGAAAGGGTTATCAAACAGTTTTATGTTTATTTCTTTGTTTTCAAAAAAACAAGAAACAGAAATAGTTATCAAACATATTCTTGTTTCTTATTCTTAAAAAATGAGAAACAAGAAACATGAAACATGAAACAAGAAACAAGAACGTTACCAAACGGGGCCATAATTAATTCCTCTGTCTCATTTTCAAAAATTTATTTCCCTTTTTTTAATATTATTTTGACTTAGGTACCTTAAATATTTTTGGAAAAGAATCACGTTTCTATTCTTGAATTGCACAATGGGCAAGTGTGTTTTATGGATTACAAAACGTGGTAGGATATGAAATTGATGCAACTTTATAGAAAAACAATTATAGTTGATTTTTTCAAAAAAATTGTAAATTTTAAAAAATTTATTGAATGATCGATCATGTGCATTATTCAAGAACTTAATTTCGTGCAAAATTTGATGTTAAAATAATTAGCGAGTTTTGAGTTTTTTTTAATTAAAGTTGAATATAAATTTAATATTACAATACTTGTCTAAATCTAGGGTCTAATATGATAGAATTAAAAATTATAGTTAAAATTAATATATCATGTGAAGTTGAATAAAATTGATTTTTTCATTTTTTTTTTGACAAAAATATATTTTTTATCCTTAGAGTTTGAGTTCAAATTTCATTTGGTTAGGTTTCAAACTTTTAACACATTTTTCTTTTGAGATTTCAATAATGCTCCAATTTGATCTCTAATATGACCACCTCAATCACCCACTCCTATGCCCCCACCCTGTCTTCAAATCCAAAAATTATTTAAATTTAGAAATGCAACATATAAATTAATGCATATTAATTTGAAATAGAACCAATTAATTAGCCAAGCTTGCTAACCGTTTGCTATCTCAAAGACTAAAATAGAGCATTGTTAAAATATTACAGGCAAAAAGTATAAACTTTTGAGGCAAACAAATTTAAGAGACCAAAATGTTATTCTCTATTTTTAAAATTTTAAAGAAAAAAAAATAACAGTAAACAACTTTATTTATTAATAAAAACAGAAACAATAAAAAAAAATGTCATCAAAGAAACTAAAGAGATACCTTTTTTTTTTTTTAAAGGGAAATCTGTGGCATTATAGAATAGTTCTTTATTTTTATCTTTTAGCAAATTATTCAATTTATTTGAATGCCAGCTGGTGGTTGCAAAATTTTTAGATAAGGTCATGATCAGTCCCCATTACTTGTTTGAAACTTGTCTGCTGCTGTTCATGGATAAAATTTGAACTATTCTTATTTTTTTGTTCTTAAAAAAAAAAAATCTCTATCTTTAAAAAAGGACATGAATGAATTATTCTCCATCACTTTGTGTCTAAATCCCCACTTTTATGTATGTACTTTTACTTTTTGGTTTTGATCAAGTGATGAAAAAAAAAACAGTATTTTTATGTTTTTTTCCTTTTTAATTTTAAAATCAAATTATAAGTATTCAATGAACTTTTACTTTTTTCTTGAACCCAATAATTAAAAAGGACAATTGTTTTGGACTATAGATACTTGTAAAAAAATTTGTTAAAAATAATTTTTTTGATATTCTATTAAATTTTGTAAGTATATTATGCAATAAAAATTGAGGTGCTTTTTTTTTCAATGGATCATGCTAAGGAAAATGTCTAGTATATTGAAGTTTTGAATTTAGAATATATGAATTTATGATAAATATGTATATTTGAAAAAAACATGATTAAAAAATATATGATGAATTTACTAATCCGAAAGCATTAATGATAGCATCAAGTCGTTGACATTCTACATCAACTATGAATAAAATTCCATCATTATTGTTAAAAGATATATAATACTGTTTATTATTGTTCGAATTTAAAACATATATTCTTGTTTAAATTTTAGAATTTTAAATTTGTGTCATGATGATATAAGATTCCTTTATGAATAATAAAATTTTTATTATTTAATTTAAAAGGATACCATTGAAATAATGTATGAGATTTCGGGTGAGAATTTAAATTTATAACATTTAAAATTCTAAAAGAAGATTATCAATACCTTGATGAGTTCAACCCTACTTATTTAAATTTACATAAAAAGAAAAACTTTTACTTTCTTTTATTTTTTATAAAAAAAAATTAAAAACTTCAAAAGTCTAATTAGTGACCTCAACTACTAATTTAATAACCTTGTGCAAATAATATATAATATATTTTAGGGGTAATTGCATGGATGACAATATGAATTAGGTAATTTGCAAGCATGTCATTTGTGTATCTAATTTGTAAAAATAACAAAATTTATAGGCCCAATCCAACTACACTGAGCAAAAGTCCAAAATGTCTTCCATGTGTTTATCAATATTGAGAAAATCAGTAGTCTATCAACGATAGATCTGATACACCAACAATATACCTAACTAGAATGTAAATACATGATATATTACTGATATTCTTATTCGAAGTTAATTAAGAGTATATCAATAACTAGCATATGATATATGCATGATGTACAATATATACTTTATTTATCGCGGGTGTTGTTTAATAAGAAGTTTCAGTAGTTTATCAATAGTATACTATTGATAGACCAACAATATACCTACACATAGAGTATACTATTGATACACTATTAATATACTTATTTGAAGTTGATCGAGATTAAATTAGTAACTTGCATATATTAGTGTGTGATATATTACTGATATATATTGATTTTAATAATATCAAGTATATATCAGTGTGATATACTATCGATATTCTTTATTTACGCATATTAAAAATAAGTAATAGTTAGTATATCAAAAGTACAATAGTGATTCATAATATGTACATCAAATTACCTAAAACAAGTATATTAGTCATATACTACTGATATACTATATTTAGGTATACAAATGAAATGGAAATACTAATATTCAGTATATCAACGATGTATATCACAAATAGTGATTTATGCTGATATATCAGGTATGTTTGAAATATCAAGGGTATAAAAGTGATAGAAATGGTGATATATTCAATGTTAGTAACTCGCATACAATAGTGTTGTCATTTCACTGTTAGGTATATTAATGAAATGAACATATCTAAAATGAAGTATATCAATAATATACTAATATGCAAAATATCTCTAATATGCTAGGAATATATAGAGAGTATATATCATTTAACTGATATTACTAAAAAGAAGTGTATTCATAGTATATCAATAATAAACTACTAATATACTTTGTTTTAGGTATTTATCAATTGACTGATATATAAACACAAAGTATATCAAATATATATTCTACATATATAAGATAAAATATATCAGATATACTACCAATACACCAATGAGGATAAAATTGAAATAATAAAAAATTAAAAATCATTTTCTTGAAAATTTTGCTATATTTATAAATATAAAAAATCATGGCTAGATTGGTAAATATACTACTTTTTTGCCATCTATTACAATTCTCCTATATTTTAAGTTAAATTACAAATTTATTTCTTATATGCTTAAAGTTTCAAATATTACATTTTTTTCCTAAACTTTTAAATGTTTTAAATTTACGCTTTAAATTTTGCATAAAAAAAATATTTTGGTCTTTATCATTAATTTTCTATTACTTAAACATAAAATATTCAAATCTGTCTTGAAATCTAATACCCAATCTTACATGCATAACTTCACATACTTATCTAAAACATCTATTAATAAGGTAAATGAACAAAAATCTTAAATTTCTGATAAATAATTTATGGAAAATGAACAATAAATAATTAAAAGGATTTTTTTATATGACAAACAATTTTTTTAACTTTAAAAACAAAAATAAAATAGAAAGTTTACTGAAGACAACACTACAAACAAAAACCACATAAAGAAAGTTACAACATCTCACATGTATCATGTTTGATGAATCATACAATATATTAAATTTATATAAAAAAAAAGTGGTATTATTTCTTTATAAGGAAGTCATGATCACCTTATGTATTGAAAACAAAATTAGGTAATCATTATTTTATGGATAAGATAGGAACTACTTGGCTCACAATTAAGTTGAATTATATACTAATAAATCAAATCCATAAATGCCTTTTGGAAAAGGCTAAAAAAGTACTAAAAGTTCATTCCAACTAGGCAATGATTTTGATGTCTCAAATTATTCCAATGGTTGCTAGTGAAGCAAAGGATGAGCTTTAAGAAGACTATGAGAGTTGTAATTAAAAAATACTTATTTAATTTTGCAACTTGAACTTTTTTGACTGGTTAAACTGATCATTTGATATTGTCAAGTAGACAAAAAAATAAAAATTAAAAATTAAAAGAAGTTTGTATTATGACATTTTTTTTTATTTGATTTTTGGATGGAGTGAATTAGATGATGTTGTTTGAACTCATTTAATCATATATATAATTTTGTGTTAACGAATTTTAAAATTTTACCACTTAGAACTTTTTTTGAACTGAGTTATTGAAATTGAAACAGAATTAGGAGTGTCAATAAAGATAGGATGAGGATCGAAAAACTTTTTTATTCTTATAGTCATCTTCTAAATAAGTCCTCGTTCTAACATAAATTCTTGTTAGATTGGGAAGATCATTGGAGGAGGAATTTTCTATAGAAAAAAATTCTCAATCAAATATCTCAATGTATCAAAGAGAGAAATAAAAAATAAAAATAAAAATAAAAAAAGCAGAGGAGAAATGTTGCGATAGTGAAAAAATGCAAAAAGTATGGTTGTAATAGAATGACGATGTTGCAACAAAATATGAGGGAAAATGAATTATAGGAAGAATATATGAAATAGCTGAAAGAGTATGAGAGAATCCATTAATTTGGTCAGTTTAACTTGAAATTGAATTGACTAATTTAATTATGTCCTATTAAATTAATACAAACTTTATCTAATGATATGTAAAAAAAATTAATTTAATTAATTTTTAGTCATTGTTTTCGTTGGTGGAAAGTTAACTAATTACATTTTATTTTATGAAATAATTTTTTATTTTATTTAAATACGTATGAGATGTCTATAGATTTGTATGTGTTGGTCTACAAGGGTACGTACTTAATTTGCACGTGAGGCCAATAGTGAATTTTCATTATTAGGGGAAAGATATGAGCTCCACAATAAAGAGAAGAAACTACACACTGGTGTGGTGGTTGCCACAACCACTCTGATGCTTAAATCAGAGAGGTTTTTAGAGTATAGCAAGCTAGTTAGAAGACTAGGGATGAATTAGGTTACCACTAATAGAGTCATACTGAGGTATTTATAGGTGAGGCCTTTTTCCAACCTTAGTTGGATTAGGATTTTAGAGATCAATGGGTTGGATCCGTTGTCAACATGCGTGGAAGGAAGGGAAGATGAACCGAATTGGTCGGACTTGGTCGGACTGTCTAGTCTGGTCGGACTGAGTCGGGTCAGGTCGACCCAGCTCGGGTTGAGTCGATCGTCTTCTCCATGGACTCCCTTGGCCCGTCTTCATTATGGATCTCCAGATCTGGCCTGTATTCGACCAAATTATCTTATGTAGTTGGATTTTACCCGGTGGTCTAAATTTACCCATAACATTAATCCCCCCCCCTCCCATATTCAGATTTGTGGTTTAGCTTAATTTTAGGTTGGACGCTCAAAAACCAATTTGGGAGTAATGAGCTTGAAAAGGTTTCCTCGAGGTGGTGAGTTCCATTGTTCAAGTCTTGAAATCAACACTTAAGGAACTACTCATCTACTTACCTTATATTGAAAGGAGTGAATTCCATTTTGTAAGATTATTGTTGGGATTTATGCCCTAAAGCCTCGTTATTAATAATTTATTTAATAATTAACAATATTTTTATTATTTTATTTGTAATATAATATTATCCATTACATGAAAATACAAAGTTATTAATGTAATCTTAAATAGTATGTGATTGACATACGAGAGGATCATGTTCAAGAAATAACATAAATGGTCATAATATATCAATAAGGTTAGATGTCTTATCCTGTTAAACTATTGATACGACCCACTTTATAATAGTTACAAATGATTTGATTCAAATCATTCATGTGGAGACATGTGAGTGGGGGTATCTTATACAATGAGTTTGTATAAAACTGAACCACGAAATATTTAATCTTTTTTTATAAATCTATTAGTTAGGAAGATTACCATTTCACCAAAATGATCATATGTGACTCGATTTTAATCCTGAGTGAGTTAGAAACTTCTGCCGGTGAGGGCTTGTCCTTTGATTTGCATGGGTGAGAGTGACTTTTGTAGTTGATTCACCAACATATATTATTCAATATTACACTAATAACCTTCGATTTTTCATGTAATGAATAATATTATATTGCAAATAAAAAAATCAAAATTATTATTAATTATTAAATCAATCATTAATTATGAAACTTTATGACATAAATCCCAATAGTCACACCATTAAATTTTAAAGGTTATTTGAGTTTGGGTTATAATAGTCTGTGCAGTTATAATATAATATTATTTAAAATGAAGAGTAGTATAGTTTGAGGTTATAATAGTCTGTGTTTGGAGTGTAGAGTATTCTACCGATTATAATAACATATGCTATTATAACTTGTGCTCCAAACAAGCCCTTACAGTTCCACAATTTTTAAGAAAAAAATGAAGATGAGAGGGTATGAATCCTCTAAAGGGTGTACTTTAAAGGAATTGTCTTGAGCCATCTAAATAAGGCCTATTTTGAGCTTGAAATTATTGGCATTGATGGGCCCGTAGACTATTCCAAAGTGTTTAGCAGGAAATACAGGCTTGAAATAGTTTTGAATGGCCTTTGGTTCCTCATGTTGTTTGTGTTAGGAGTGCTAACAAAAGTTCCACATTGGCTAGAGAATAAAGAAATACATGGTATATAAGTGAGGATAATTATCTCTATTAATATGAGGTCTTTTGAGAAACCAAAAGCAAAACTACAAGGGTTTATGCCTAACGTGGAGTCATGGTAAGAACCTACTTGTCTTTATTAATTGGTATTAGAGTCATGGTGAGAACCTACTTGTGTGTTGGAGAAATCCCTGAAGTGGAATAAAGATTAGTGAGCCTCGGTTGTGTACTCTAATTGGATGTTGCCTCGAGATAAATCAGTTATGCCTTAAGATGAAGAAAAAACTCTCAATTGGGAGTGACGATTTGTTTGAGGGGATACCTCGAGATAAACCAATTGTGTCCTAAGATAAAGAGCAAGCTCTCAATTGGAAGTGGACAGATTTGTTCGAGGGGATGCTCAAGTGTGGTACTTTGTTCGAGGAGAGGATTGTTAGGAGTGCTAACAAAAGTCTCACATTGGTTAGGGAAAGAAGAGATTCATGGTATAAGTGAGGATAATTATCGTCATTGGTGGTCTTTTGGAAAACCAAAAGTAAAACCATGAAAGTTTATACCCAAGGTGGACATTGTAGAAATATATTGAGGGCCATTGTCTTTATCAGTCGCTAATCCCATTCTAATGCAATATTATAAAACCTACATTCTTGATGATTTGTAATTACATGCATGACTTTTTTATTAAACAAACTCTAAAGGAGCTCTAATCATTGACGTATCAGAACAACCTTTAGTCAGATAATTATAGGATTTAGTCTAAATTACCTTTTTTAAGTGTAAATTTAAACCAACACAACATTTAATCCGTGATGAATAAATTAAAAGAATGAAAAATTAAAATTATAAATGGAATTAATGCTGGTCAATCAAAAGGCTCAAGAATTTAATACAATTAATCTAATGACTACATCAATTCCTATAATTTAAGAGTTCAACTACTCATATTCACTACAAACTCTAAACTCTTAATCAAACAAAAATTCAAATTACAAAAGAAAAAAACACTAAGGAAATAAGAAAAAAACTTAATTGCATGTCGATCTCTCGTTCCCCGGATCTCCAAAAATTTCGAGCTTCAAATCTACCAATTTTTTCTCCAAAGTCCTCTTTAAATGCCCTCAATTTAGAGGTGAGTATCGATCGGTCGGGGTCGGTTTTCGACCCCAACCGACCCCCGAACCGATCAAGGTCGGTCGGAGTTTTTTTTTTAAAAAAAGAAAACCTTACCAAAACCGACCGACCGGCCGGTTCGGTCGGTTTATATATATATTTTTAAATAGTTATTTAATTAATTATTTAATATTTATAATTATTATTTTATTATTATTTAATAATTTATAATTATTATTTAATTATTTTGAGAAAATCTTTTTAGTTTTTATTTTTTTAATTATTATTATTATTATATATAATTTTTTTTAAAATTATCGGTAGGTTCGGTCAGTTTGGGACTTTTTCCCCAAATCGACCGAATCGACTTCGATCGAAACACTGCACAAAAACGATCGACCGACCGCCCTCGGTTGGTCGGTCGAAATCGATTTTGATTTTTTTGCTCACCCATACTCTAATTAAGTGCCAAATTGAAATTAGGGTTGAAAATTCCCAAATTAGCTTCTCCAGATCCATTGGAAAAAGATGATTTTCTACTTATTATCAGTGCAACGTTGAGATGGTAGGAACAGTGTTTCAATACTACCCTTAAACGCAGTGTTTAAACAAATTTGAAAAACTATGGTGGAGACGCTTTTGGATGGAAATCACCCCTTTGTAGCGCATGCGTATTTTTGGTGACACGGTGTAAAAATCGTAGCACCAAAATGCTACCCTCTCGGGTTGAGTGGCTTTATTTTATTAATTTTTTTTAATAAAATAAAGCAAGTAAATTTAGAAGAATAGGTGTTATCACCATTTCCTTTATTTCTTGTATGATCTTAGCTATCTCCTACTGATTTGGGGAGTTGTGATGTAGGAGATTGATTATGGAGGTTGAGTATGTTTCAACATCCAATTCATTTCCTCTGCCAAAATGAAAGCGTCACGCACCACAATTGCTTCAACTGTATCCACATTCGTAACCCACAGAATTGGTTTGGTCATGGTCATTCGTCTCTCTTCTTTGAATATCGTTGCATCTGTATTCAACTTGAAACTGGAAAATACTTGGGGTTTCCATATACACTGACGCCCTGTGGATGGTTCTAGTGTATTCGATTTACTTCGTTCATTATATTCTCGAAATTGTTGTATATAGGCTACTCTCGTTCCCTATTCTCCATTGAAGCCCTTTTTCCAATACTTCTCTCCCCCACACTATACTTCTCCACAAGTAAGAAGCATTATTATGCACTTTAGCTTCTAAAAAGCTATTAAAATGAAAATATTTGCCCTTTAAAACTATGGCAATTAAAGAATCTCCATATTCGATTAATCTCCATCCTTGTTTTGCTAAGAGAGATTGATTAAACAACTCCAAATCTCTAAAGCCTAATCCCCCTCTTAACTTGGAACAACATGTTTTCTTCAAACTTGTCTAGTGAGTTCTATGATGATTATCCTCATCTCCCCACCAAAAACATGCTAAAACTCGATGACAATCATTCACTGTTGGGGTTTGTGCCCTAAAACTCGTAGTTTGTAATTTTTGTTCTAATTATTGTAATAAAGAGTTATTATTTCAATAAAGAGTTATTGTTCGTTATTTACGATATTGCCCTTGTTTTAACCCTAAATCTAATAAACTAAACATCCAAGGTTGTAAAATGTCTCTTGAACTGAATGTAGTGTACATATAAAGGATCTCGGTTCGAGATACAACCTAAAGGGTCTATACTAAAGGGATAAGGTTTGGGTACCTTACCCTGGTAACACTATGAATGTGGCCCACTTTGTATATGATACAAACACTGTGATCCTAACGTGTTCGTGCAGATGACATGTGAGTGAGGATATCCTATGTAATGAGATTACATAAGATCGGATCCATGAAATAAGAAACTAGATGTAACTCTGTTGACTAGCTAGGTTTCTATTTCACTAGGATGACCTAGGCAACTTGATCTCAATCCTGAGCAGGTTACTAACTCCAGATTCGCCGACTCAATATGCCTACCTTCTTGGGGACAAGACCGAGTGAGCGGCTGAGGACTTAACTTAGCAAGATGGAATTCACTCATTCCCGCCTACTAGGATAAGTAGATGAATGTTCCCTTAAGTGGTGTCTTCGGGACTTGAACAAAGGGCCCGATGAATGTTCCCTTAAGTGGTGTCTCCGGGACTTGAACAAAGGGCCCGACCCTTTCATCGGCCCGAGAGGGACTTCTGTTTGTTGGTAGGACCACAAACAAATTGTTCATTGAGAGAGCACCGGTACTTAAGGTACAAGATGTAACCCGGTGTAAAAGGGTAATTTGACCAAATGGTGTTCTGAACATTCGTGAAGGATTGACTTGTTGTTATTGGTCGATATCCGTGGACACAGAAATATATCTGCTGTGAGAAGAGTGCAGCTGCGGGACTTTAGTGGAGTGTTTTCGCAGTTAACGAATGTTGATTAGGAGGTTAATGAGATTAACCGAGTAATCTCGTATCGTTGGAGCTTCTGATCTGTAGGTTCGGTCCATGATGTGTTCCATGTGTCTATGTTGCGAGGTTATGTGTCAGATGCCTTGAACGTAGTCGACTTTGAGCCGCAGAAGTTAGACAAGGACCTGAGCTATGAGGAAAAACCAGTGCAAATTCTTGCTCGTGATAGCAAAGTCCTGATGAACAAAGAAATCAACCTTGTTAAGGTCCTTTGGCAGAACCATGACCTCAAGCAAGCCACTTGGGAGCGCGAGGAGATGCGGGCAAATTACCTAAAGTTGTTCGAGAGCTACTACTTTCGAGGATGAAAGTTCCAAAGGTAAGTGGACCGTTACAGTCGGTTTCCTTTTCTTTAAAAAAATAGAAAAGAAAACAAAAAAAAGAACAGAAGAATCGGGGCGACTTTCGCCCTCCCTCTCCCTCGTCTCACGCTTCAACGAAGCGGTTGCCGGTCGTTTCACCCGGCGATGTTGCTTCACCCCCTTCTTCTGCTTCTTCTTTCGTTTTTCCCTCCCTCACTCTCACTCTCTTCCTCTCCCACTCCAACGCTCTCCTCTCTCTCATTCACTTAGTTTCTCTCTCTCACTCAGTTTCTCTCTCTCTCATCTTATCAGAACGGAATCGAAGGGCGTCGTGAGCATCCGTGCAACCCAGCAACCTCCCCTGCCTTTCAGGTCCGTCGTTTGAGCCTTGTCGTCGTCGTGAAGCTCGAAGTCTCAGATCCATGAAACCCACATCCTAGTTCAGCCGGTTCGGGGTCTTTTCAATCAGTTTTTGAGGAACAGGGATCGGTTCTGGATAGATCGGGCCGCGAGGAATCTGAATCTAGTACCCACATGTCGTCACCGCCAGAGTCACGCGTCGCCGCCGCTGGTAAATCTCCTTCAAATTCCTCCAAAAGAGTTACCCATAGTTCTCAAAATTTCTTCCTCCATACACAACAATGGTAAATCGTGCAAGTGCACCCAAAAATCAAGATGGATAAGTTTTAAACTCTCAGGGATAGTAAATCAATTAATTAAAAATTATTAACCATTAATAATTTCTTTGTAATATAAAAAGTTAGAATACACAAAGATTTGTTATTTCATTCTCCATGAAGTTAAAAAAAAAAAAAACTTTAATTATAATGATAAATAATAAATCTAATTATAATATAAAATCAAATTAGTAAACTAATTTTAGTTTTATTAAGGTTGAAAAATTCAAAATATAACCATCTTAAAAATATATAGATTTTTTTATGACAAAAATATATAGAATTTTTAATTAGCTAACAACGTAATAAAAAATAATAATGGATTCAAATTAGGTAAAAATAATTTTTTCAAGATTAAAAAAAATAAAATACCAATAGATTCTTTAGATAGATATATTAAAAACAATAATATATAGCCTAAATTTCATTAAGAACATAAGATAGTGTAATTTAAATGTACTCATAAAGGTTAAATGCATAGAATGTGAAAAGGTAGAATATAAAAGGTTTGCATCAATCTATATAAATTAATTATAAAAGTAATATTTTTATCAAATTATATTTAATTATAGAATAAAATAGTGTTAAAAAAAATTCTTTAATTATAATTATAATTGATAATTTTAATTTTAATATGAAATCAAATTAGTAAACTAATTTTACTTGTAAACAAAGTTATCCTCAAAATATATACAACTTTTAATTAACTAACAAAGTAATTAAAAATAATAATGTTTTCAAATCATGTAAAATCAACTAACAGAGCATACCTCAACTATGCATCAAGACTAAGAGGTCATGAGTTTGAATTCCCCACCTCCAAATGTTGATGTACTAAAAAAATCAACTTTTTCAAAAAAACAAAAAAAAATGAAAATACCATTATATTTTTAAAAATAGATATATTAAAATTAATAAAATGTAGCCTAAATTTTATTAAGAATGTGGCATAAGGTGGTGTGTGTATATATATATATGTATGTATATGTATGTATATTTAAATAGATATATTAAAAACAATGAAGTGTAGCCTAAATTTCATTAAAATCGTGGCATAAGATAGTATAATTTAAATACACTCATAAAGATTAAATGTCTAGAATATGAAAAGCGGGAATATGAAAGATTTGCATTAATCTAGGATAAATTAATTCTACAATTAATATTTTTATCAAATTATATTTAATTATAGAATATAAAATTCTTAGAATGTCAAAAGTTCTATAATTACTTCATTCTTCATTCTAAATTTGTCTCTTCCTAACAAAATTTTTAATTAATTATAAATATTAAATTAATCCATTATTAACAATAATTTTTATGAAATATGAAAATTTTGGAAGTACAATTTTTTTTTGTCATTTCATTCTCAGCTAAACAATTCTTCTTTAATTATAATTATAATTTATAGATATAATTATAATATCAAATTAAAGCTTGAAGATGGTAGCAGCAGTTCACAGTGGGGGGCTTAGATGGGTGTCGCTTCGGCTCCGGCGGTGTTCTGTGGCACTGACTCAACGGATCTGAGGGCAGAGTACAGTGGCAGCAACTGGACGACTTCTGGCGACGGCTCCGGTGTGATTTCCACTGGTTTCGTGTTGCTACCAGGATAGATTGTTTGAAGATTGAAGTTGCTTGGGGTGGTATTTAAAGGAGCTCGATCAGATCTTTGGTGGTTTAGATTTTACACCAAATCTAAATTTGAATGAACACTTCTGCTTGGATTTAGTTTAAAAGATTTTGAAAGTTTAGATTTACTTTTCCGTTATGGATTTGAAGTTAGAGCACAAGGTCTCTTGACAAGTTTAAAATATATATATATATATATATATATATATATATATATTTTACCATGAAAATAGCGATTCTACTCAACCTCAAATCAAATTTAAAGGTTGGATAAAATTTTAAACTCTATTTGAATTTTGAATCTTGGACTCTTTTTCCTAAATCAAAATGTGGGAATGTTCTTAATTTTTATGAAATTAAAATAAATGGTAAAGAAGCCTCAAAATTCTATTTGAAAATTAAATTCAAGCTCTTTTTTTAAAAAAAAAAAATCATGTGTTTGTTTACCTTAAAATTTCATTTAAATTTTCAAGATTACTTCGAAGTTAAGTTTAAATTAGGAGGCGTAACACAAGTTTTCACCTCAAATGAAATTTTGGTCAAATTTCAAGTCAAGATTATCAAGTTAAAATTGAACTTTGTTTAAAGGTGCTTCTCAAAGTTGAAGTTTGAGCATGATTTAAATGTTGTCTCCAAACAAATTGTGACCAAGTTTCAAATTTGAAAAGCATAAATTAAAAAAAACTTTGTCCCCAAACTAAAATTTTGATCCAATTTCAAATTGAATTTCACAAATTGTGGGCTTAATTTTCGCCTCCAAGTCAAATTTTTATCCACATTAAAATTTTACCAAATTTTAGATTGAGTTTCTCAAATTTGGGATAGAATCTTCAACCTTACCTAAATTTGTTTTGAGTTAAAGTAGAGCATAAAATTTACTAAACTTAAATCAAAATGTTATGCCAAATAAAGAAAATCAAAATGTTGACTCAAATTCATATTTTGATATATTGGCATGAAAAAAAATGTGTCAAAAAAAATCAAAAAATCAATCAAGTTATGAGCCAAATTTCATATTTGATTAAATTGGGAATTCAACTAGGAGCAAACCTCATCCAAATTAGAGCAAATCTCTTATGTTATGATTCCAAAATAACTTTTTCGAAATTCAAACACACATAATTGTGTATCAATTTCGAAAAGGGGCATTTGTTGGAATAAAAATTTTGACAAATCCAAAATTGTCACGTCATCACCCGACATTGATGACAAAATTATTTAATTAGGGACTAATTAAATCTGCAGGTATCCCTAAATTAAATTAGTGACTATACAATTGGGTTCCTTAAAATTTGATAGACAAAAGTCTAAATTAAAAACCCAGTTAGCAAAAGTCCAAGCCCGATCCAGAGACGTAGGCCCAAAATCAATAAGGCCCGGTCCAGAACAGAAGGCCCAAATCAGCCAAGCCCAAGAAGATTGGCCCAACCCAAAATGGTCGGCCCAAAGCCAACCTGGCCCAACCCAAAGGAGTTGGCCCAACAAAGAGCAGGCCCAGTCCAACAGGCCCAAACCCATTGGAGGCCCAGAGAAACTCTGTAAATAGAGACATCCCTCCTTCATTTTTCAAGGTTCAGAAACTTGAGACTCCATAAAGAATTCACAAACCAGAAGACTCTTTGCATTCTTCAAGATCAAACACATTCTGAATGAAGAACACGACGTCAAAGATCAAGAACGTTGCTTCGAATCTAAAGAACCCATTGCAGCTTCAATCTCGAGAATAAGCTTTTGTAGCCCTCGAGTGAAATATACAAACAGGAGAGAGAATTAGAGAATCAAGTATTAGAGATTGTACTCACAAAATACTGAAATCAATACAATACGAAATTCATTTACACCTGTCTCATTTCCATTCGTTGGTTGAAATATCGTGTGAACAGTTGAATATATAAAAAAACAATTAGCTTAAAAATATATAGAATTTTTAATAAACTAAATGCATAATTAAGAATAGTAATGAGTTCAAATGAAGTAAAATATTTTTTTGTTTCAAAATAAAAAATGAAAATATCTTATATTTTTTAATTGATTTATTAAAAACAATAAAAGTAACTTAAAATTTATTAACCATCTGGTATAAGATAGTGCAATTTAAATACATCCATAAGTTGAAGTGTAATCTGGATCAAATCAGTATACTTTTTTGTTGTTATTGCAACAATTTGTTATAACTTAAATATTAGTTGTTTTTTTAGTACAGTAGAAATTGGGAGGATTCAAAGCACAAACTTCGTAATTGTGAGCATATTCAATATGCCAGTTGTATTATGTTCTCTTTGGCATAGATTATAGGTTTGATAAAAGTTGAAATGATCTATTTAATTAACTTGAAGTTAAGAACGATCAAGAATGACATAAATATAAATTAAAAGTGAAAATTTTAATAATTTCAAAACATATTAACTCAGTTACTTATAGAATAATGTTAGATTTCAAAACTCAGTTTTTAATTTTAGTTTTGAAATATAATATTTATTTATTAATATATTCTTTTGAACTTAACTTACAAAATGTTGTTGCACCTTAATCAAAAAGTGTTTTTAAAAATATAAAAAAATATAGTTTGTTGTTTTCAAATTTAAATCTATTAAGTAATCAAATTAATTTTATGATTAATTTTAACTAAATCAATAAAAACATGAAAATAATATTCAAACAAAATAAAATATAAGGCATAAAAATATTCTAAAATAATTAATAATATTTTGTCCAAATAATTTAAAGTTAATTTTTTTTAAATTAAAAATCATGAATGTGTTAACTTAAAAGTGCACGTAGTAATACACTAGTAATTAAAAAGGACGTTGTTTTGGACTATAGACACATGTAAGGAATTTTTTATAAATATAATTTTTTTGATATTCTATTAAGTTTTGTAATTATGCAATAAAAATTGAGGCCGTGTTATTTTCTCAGTGGTTTCAAATATGTTGGAATCACGTTGAGGAATATGTCTAGCATTATTAGGGTCTGTTTGGAGCACATGTTATAATAATCTGTGGAATAATTTACACTTCAAACACAGACTATTATAACTCAGACTATACTACTCGACTATTATACCCACTCAGTGCCCCAAACAGTCTCTTAGGGCATGTTTGGTAAGTAATCTGAAAACAGAAATTTGAAAACAATGGATTTAATGAAACAGAGTTGTATTTCATGTTTTCAGATATGTGTTTGGTAGCAGATTTAGAAATTTGATTTCATTCTAAACGGTTGTTTAAAGTGTGTCCTATAGCATGTTTATAGATCATGAAATTAGTTATAGTTGCAAAACTAATTATTAAATTGAATATTAGTCATTATTAATTAATTTATGAAATGATTTTGTAAATTTTATAGAATTATCATATCATAATATAATATTATAGAATTTATAATATATTATATTATACATATTTTAATTTAATAAAAGTAAATTGAGTTCATAACATGAAATATTGTATTTATTAAGATGTTTATCTTTGTTTAATATAATTCTGCATTTTAAAATTTTAAATTCAGAATCTGGATAAAATGAAAACATAAAAATGTTGTTTTCAGAATTTCTACTATTTGGATCCCAGAATCTGAAAACAATTTTCGAAAATACATCAACCAAACACATATTCACTAAATTCAGTGAATCCGAAAACATAAAACATAATCCAGATTGCATATCAAACAGGGTCTTAAAGTTTTGAATTTAGAACGACTAATTTATGATTTAAAAAATATGACAAATTTAATAATTTGAAAGCATTGATATTCTAAATAATCCCGTCATGATGGTTAAAAGATGACACACATATATTATAATTTTAAAATTGTCATGATGATATGATTCCATAACTTAATTCTACTATTTAGTCTAAAGTGATATAATTCAAAATAATAGATGAGGATTCAAATCTCCATCATTTGAAAATTTTAAAAAGATTACCAATAATTAGACTAGTTCAACTAAATTTTTCCAAAAAAAAACACCAAAAAAAAAGCTTAAATTCATACATATTTTTAAACTTTAAAAAAAGATTCAAAGTCTAGTCAATGACTTCATTAATTAATTTAATAACATTATGGAACACTATATATATTTTAGGTTGAATCACAAATTTATTCATTTGTTTAAAATTTCAAATATTGCATATTTTTTACTTGACTTTTAAATATTTTATTTTTCAAATATTACATCTTTTTCCATTGACTTCGAAATATTGTGTTTTACTCTTTTTAAGTTGTGCATAAACAACTATTTTAATCATTATCATTAATTTTCTATTACTCAAATATAAAATATTTAATCTAGAAACTTGCCATTTAATCTTCTTTTAGTACATCAATAATTTAGTACATCAATAATTGGGTGTGGGGGTTCAAACACATGATCTCCTGATCATGAGTTATATTTGATGTCACTTGAGCTATGCTCTTGTTGGCAACTTAACATTCAATCTTACATACATATTCTCAAATACTTATCCATACATCTATTAATAAAGTAATGAACAAAAATCATGTCCATGTTAATTTTTCGATAAATAATTTTGTAACGCCTAAGTCCAGGATTTCCTTCGACCTGGCCACATCATCATATCATCCAAAAAAATTTCAGTAGGTCACCCAACATAGGATTTCTCCAAGTTAAGCACGTTTAACTTTGGAGTTCCTATGATTGAGCCACTGAAAATGAATGTGCACCTTATTTGTATAGGTAGTAGTTATCAATTCATTTAAACCTTTATGAACTATACTTTCACATCCTCATGGTCACTCGCATGTGCCCCTCTTCCTCGAGCACTATACTTTCATATTCTCAGGATCCTTCTCATTCAGATGTGGACTCGGTTCATTCATGTACCGCTATTCCTCGGGCGTCACAAATTTATAAAAAAAATGAACAATAAATTAATAATTAAAAGAATTTTATATAAATAAAATAAAATATTTTAAAGTTTAAAACCAAATATAAAACAACCATAAAAAAATTTACAAACCAATAAAAGTATAGTTCAACTGACATCAAGTAAGACATATGACCAAGAGATCATGAGTTCGAATTCCCCAACTCAAATATGAATGTACTAAAAAAAATAAAAAAATTCACAAATTAGGTAAGATTTAAATTTTTTATTTACAATGGAAAAGCAACACTACAAAAAAAAAATCACAACATCTCACATGTCATGTTTTGATGAATCATGCAATATATTATTTTTGTTATAAAAAAAAAGTGGTGGCATTTATCTTTATTAGGAAGTCATGATCAGCTTATTTATGGATAAAATAGGAACTACTTGGCTTTCAAGTTGAGTAAAACAAATCCATAATTGCCTTTTGGAAAAAGGGCAAAAAAGTACTAAATTTTTATTCCAACTAGGCAATGATTTTGATGTCTAAAATATTCTAATGGTTGCTAGTGAAGTAAAGGGTGAGCTTTTTATACTATGGAATTGTTTACCAATAAATTAGATGATTAAATTTACTTATTTAATTTTACAACTTTAACTTTTTGGGTTGTTGATCATTTCATATATTGTAATTTGACAAAAAGTAAATTAGAAGTTTTTATGTGGTGATATTTTTTTTTTTGGGACCTCTCGAGCGACTATCTTATTCGTGAGATCAACTTCGCTACTTCATTTTCGTGACCCGTTTGATAACTATTTTATTTTTTGATTTATATTTTTAAAAATTAAGCTTAAGTTTTTTTTTACTTTAATACTTTTTTAAAAAAATAAGCTAAATTTTGAAAATTAAAAAAAAAAAAGTAGTTTTTGTGATTTTATTTATGAAATTTGGTTTAGAAATTAAATATTTTTAAGGAAGGTAAAAAAAATTGTCAAAAATTAGGTGAAACAAACATAATTTTTAAAAATAGAAAATTAAATATAAACGTCGAAACAGACTCTAATATTTTATTATTAAAAATGAAATTTCTATTTAAAAAATGAAAAAGACCAAAAAAAAAAAGTAAAAAAGGATGTTGAATCCATTTGTATTCACTTAAAAATACATATGAAAACAAAGATTATTATCCGAGTTATTCTGTGTTTTTTAATTACAAGTTTACTTTTTGAATATTTAAGCTCGAGATTTTTTAAAATTATCTTATAAATCTCTAAACTTTAAATTGGATATCTATGTATGATTATACAATAAAACTCTAACATTGTATAATGTAATAAAAACCAAGATCTTTGAACAAGAAGATTTTCACAAATAATATGATGGGATAGAATAACATACCTGGATCCATGATAATCTTCTTGAATAGAAGGATTGTGTTTCTCTCTCTTAGCATTCCCTTATAGCTTGATTAGTTTTCTTAATAGAGTTTCTTGATGGAGAGAAACTTCTACTTTATTAGGCAGAGAGTGGACCAATCTCTAAGATTTTATCTTTATATACACCTTTCCATCATGGTGTTTAAATTAGGGAAATTATCTTTTAGTTAATTGGTCTACTTTATCAGTAGGCCCAAAACATAAAGTTTAAATAATGTTAAGGGTCACATTAATGATTATTTATATTTAAATAATCTAACAATCTAATAGATCGGTAAACTTTAAGAGTGTCTTATAAGTTTTTTAAACTTTTAATTAGGAGTAGACAATAGTCGGCGTTGGTTTCGGGCTCAAATCAACATCGACCATTGACATATCGATGTGCGTCAGTTGGCTCTAGTCGGTTTAGTAGAGGGCGGTGACGCTAATCACTTAACCTTACGAAAAGTCGGTTTCAATCGATTTGTGATTTCCACATAATTTTGAGAAAGAATAATAAATGAAAAAGAAGAACTTGAGACTTGAGAGGGGGCTAATGACATATTTACTATTATGCCAGAAAGTTTTTTTTGTTATTTGATCTGACTTTTTCTATACATATTATTAAAGATAAAAAAATTGAAAGGAGCTCGAGTACCCTGAGCCCATGATAAATTCGCCCCGAGTAGTAGAGAAGGGAGAAGAAAAGAAAGGAGAAAGGAAGAATGAAAAAGAAAAGAAAAAGGAGGAAAATTGAAGAAGAAGAAAGAAATGAAAAAGAAGAACATAATAAAAATAAATAAAAATAAAGAGAAGAAGAATACGATGGAGAAAGGTTGGTTGATGTCTGCATTCCAAGAAGATAAGAAGATGGAAATGATTATTATTTTTTTAATTAAAGGAAGGAAACTTTTCAAGTGACTGGATTTAGTTGGTTGACTTAGGGTATGTTTGGTATGCAATTCCAATTCTGTTTTATGTTTTCAAATTCACTGAATTCAGTGAATATGCATTTAGTAGATGTGTTTTCAAAAACTGTTTTCGAATTCTGAGATTCAAATAGTAGAAATTTTGAAAATATTTTCGTTGTATCCAAATTTTGAATTTAAAATTTTAAGATTTTTAAGATGTAAAATTATATTAAACAAAGATAAAAATCCTAATAAATACAATATTTCATATTTTTACTAAATTAAAATATTTAGAATATTATAAATTATAAATTATATAATATTATATTATAAAATGATAATTCTATAATATAAATTAATTAATAATGACTTATATTCAACCTAATAATTAGTTTTGCAACTATAACTAATTTCATGATCTATAAATATGTTATAGTATACACTTTAAACAACTAATATTAGTTTTGCCCTCATGGTTTTGATTTTCTGTCTAGCTCTTATCCTGACCAACTCCCTTACAAGGATTTTCTACATATTTCCATATTGATATGATATTGTCTACTTTGGACATAAGCTCTGATGGCTTAAATTTAGGGAACTTATCATTATTATTTTTAATTACTAATAGGGTCATTTATTTTAAAATACAATGACCATTATTATATTTTTTTTTTTTTTGGAAAATGAACATTGTTTGTTTACATTTGTTAAATCACATGAAGATGAAAATACAATGACGATATATTTTAACATTAATGTCATGTAAAAGTGAAATATTCATAAATTATTCGCATGTTATCAAAAACCTATTTACAAAATTCACAAAACATAATTATGGTTTCAATGACCTATTTACATGATTCACAAACATAATTATGGTTCACAAAATATAAGTAATGACCAACAATGAGTCAAATTTGTAAGTTCGAAGAAAGATTGTTGGAGTAGAGAGTAAGACCAACTAAGTAATTAAACATTTCATATTATTTTGAACCATGAGAATGTCATTGGTCGCTGTAAATTATTGTTGGTGGTACACGTTGGAGAAGATACTGCTATTTTCTAGATAAGATCACCAATGATTGTTGTAAATTGTCAGATGAGGTAGTTGACAATGGTCGTTAAATGTCACATATGGTCGATAGTGAAGGGCGCCAGTAGTGGTCGTTGGTCGCCGGAGAAGGTCATCAGAGATGGTTGTTGGTTGTCGAATATGATTGTCGATCACCATAGATGGTTTATGTTAATAGAGTTATTGTACAAGTCGGTAGAATTAATATTCTAAGTTGGTAGAGTTGCGTTGAGTTAGTTTATCTTTGGGTCAAACGACGAGTTGGGTTTAAAATTCAATTCAACTCAACTCAACCCAGGGAGCCAAATGCCTCTTTATAAATACATGATCTCCTCCTTATCTAACTGTTGTTGTAGGACTTTGGTCGCACTTCAATCCTAAAAATATTAGAAATTAATCATATTTGAGTTTTCTTTAAAAAATAATAATAAAAAATAATATTGTAAATCAAACTGTGGATCAATTTAAGATTTGGAAACTACAGAAATCCTCATGGAGAGAATACTATATTTATTGGAATATTGCATTTCCCAAGACTTCCATTATTTCTTTTTTCTTTGTTGGGATTGGGAAGCACCTAACCACTTATTTATTTATTTATTAGGAAAAGCATGAAGCCATTTATTAATTGATTTTTTTTTTGGTAGAATTTATTAGTTGAATTTTAAAATGCCAAGTGTTGCTTTTTAAATTTTGCAAAAAAAAAAAAGGAAAACCAAGTCTTTCTCACCCCATGCATTGGAGCCTGTTTCCTACTGTTTTTTTTTTCCCTTTTTTTATTCCTTTGGATTTGGATAAGAACAAAGACCTGTCTCTCTGATTAATGTTTTTTTTAATTCATCAAATTATTGCCATTCTTCGAATTCATTTATGGTTGAAAGAATATTCCTTTTCCTCTCTATTTTTTTTAAATACTATTTCATGACTGTTAGCTTTTTAAAAAAATATTAATTTGTATTAATCCTTCCTCAATACCTTTTAAAAACATATTTACATTATATCTATTATTATTAAATAAAAATTATTATTACTATTTTATCAAATTTGATAAAAATGATTTTAAAATTTATTGAAAGTATGAGCACTAAATTTAGACCCTTGATAATACAAAAGCTAAACGGAATAAAATTCGAGGTATAATACAAAATAATATTTTAACTTATATTTTTCTTTACCATTTTAATTCTCAACTTTCTTAAGATTAGATTTTAATTCTCAAACTTTTCAAGGATTTAAAAATGTTCATGACCAGAACTACATTATACATTTGTTTATTTTATTTTATTTTTTATTTGTCAATATAACTGAAGGAAAGAAAATTAATTAAAATCTTCCATAAAAATATTTAATAATTAAATTACAAATTTAGTCTATAAATTTTTAGATTTGTATGTATTTAGTATTTGAATTTTAAAAAATATATAATGAATTTTTTAACCTTTAAATTTGTGTTTAATAGGTCTCTAAACTTTAAAAATGTTTAATGAATTGTTGAACTTTCAATTTATATCTAATAGGTTCTTGACATATCCCAATTTTAAAAATTAACCAATTTATTACATATGAAATTGAATTTTATATCTTTTGTAAATTATAAAAAATATTAAATAGGTCAAAAACTTATTATAAATAAAATTAATAAATTTATTGAACATAAATATATTTTTTAAATTTGGAAGATATCTTGAATACAAAATTAAAAAATTAAAAATTTATTAGATAATTTTTAAAGTTGAATAACATACCAAATTTGAAAATTGAAATTTGTAATTTAACCATATTTAATGGAGTGAATTTTATGAATGATGTG
The DNA here is from genome assembly GCA_036507285.1 of Trichosanthes cucumerina. Classification (NCBI taxonomy): domain Eukaryota; kingdom Viridiplantae; phylum Streptophyta; class Magnoliopsida; order Cucurbitales; family Cucurbitaceae; genus Trichosanthes; species Trichosanthes cucumerina. Next base: position 9,833,419 of record CM071836.1, on the reverse strand, counting down.
TCCAACATGGTCAGAATGACATTGGCAAATTTATGGATGTATTAATTTCATTGGTCAGAGCAATTTGAGATATTTCATCAACCAAGTGACTCATTTAATACACTTTTCCTTACCAAGAAAAACAAAATATAACTATTTTCAATAACTAAGCCTAATGTGATAATCATTTTCATCGATTTGATAATTATTTTATTTTATTTTTATTTTCGATACTTTAAAAATTATATTTGTTTTCAAACGATTTATAGATGGAACTTTTTACTACTTTTTTTAATGCATTTGAAATTTAAGATAAATTCAAAAACAAAATCAAAATTTAAAAGTTAAATTTTAGATCGTCTTTGATAAGCATTTGATTTTTTTATTTTTGATTTTTAAAAATTAAGTTTATAAATAGTACTCTTACTCATGGAATTAAATTTCCATCAATATTTTCACATGTCTATAGGTTCGACATCGACATCAAAGCTAAATTGATATTCCTATTATATCATACAAAATGATGAAATATTAAAAAAAATAGTAACAAAATATAGCATAATGTGAATATAATTTCATAACAGCTCATTTAAACAGCGTTGAGGGATTATTTTCTAATTCAAATATATTTTAAAATTTTTCCAGAAATATCCATCAATATCGACATCTTATCGATATTTTCATCTACATTTCCATGAAATTGAGACATTGATATTTCAATCGACATCGACATTTTAAACCTTGCTTTTACTTAAGGATTTACTTCTTTTATTATCTACTTGTTATCTATGTTTTTTTTCTATATTTTCAAAACTTGTTTTTGATTTTAGAATTTGGCTAAGAATCCAAATGATTCCTTAAGGGAGATGAAACCATTGTAGATAAATTAGGAGAAAACAAGCTTAATTTTTAAAAACTAAATGATTATCAAATAGAGTCTTAGCTTTCCTATTTTGGCTTAGTTTTTAAAACATTTTAAAAAAATAGGTAATAAAGCAAGAAAACAATCTACTGTACAAGTAGTGTTTATAAGCTTAATTTAAAAATATAGAAAACTAAAAACAAAATGACTATCAAACACTACTTTTATTTTTTGTTTTTTTTTTTTAAATTTTGAAAACTAATATACACTACTTATAATTATAGTTTTATAACTCACTTCTGAAAATTTGAAAACTAAAGTCGTTGGATAACCATTTGATTTTTCATTTTTGTTTTATAACCTATTTCTCACAATTTCTATACAATATTTGTAACACCCCTAATTTTCGACACAATCCCAACTAGGGACGTCACGGAGATAAGACCTCTCACACCGAAATTTCTGGCAAAAGATAATGCGCTTATCCGGGCGAAAACTAAAAATTTCTTTAACTCATTTAAGCAAGAAACACTTCTAAATGCCTTTCTCAACGCCCGACCTCCTCCCAAACTACAACAAAACAGGCCGGGCTCCAACAGAACACACAACAGGGACAACGGAAGCACTTGAACAGAAATATAAACGAGCATGCTGAACACGGAAGCTAAAAGAATAAATGTCATGCTCAACACCCACAGAGTTCAGAATCCAACGAATAAATAAAAGGAATCAAAGTTCAACTTAATACAAAAAGCTTCCTAAGTTCTAAGATAAAAGTATCTTTAAAATAAGAGAGGTCTCATAGCCCGTCATGTCGCCACCGTCGCTCTCTCTCACTCACTGCTTTGCCCCCTTACCGCAACCAAAGACAATAAAGTAGACGGGTGAGTATAAGAATACTCGATAAAGTAGCCCACTCACGCCCAAGCTACTAACATTCACATGTGCACACACAGAGGTAAAACAGATTCGTAACCAAAGTATCTTAGGGGACTCAAGACTAGCGCTCACGTGTCTACCTCACCCCGAGACTCACCGACGATCCGAAACCTAGGCGGCCATATAGACGGGGCGCGCCCAACGCGAAAAGAGTAATCACTCTAACGCCCACACGTAACGCAATAGAGCCTCGACTATAAAGCCCACACAGATCGCATGGCGCGCGCCCACCCAGTGCCCACACAGAGATTACGTAGGTGCTCAACCCTATGTCCACACTCGCAAAAAAGGGTGCACTCGACCCTAAAGCGCACAGCTCATAAAGGCGCGCACTTGACCCTAGTGCCCACACACACTCGCATAAGGCGCACTCGACCCCAATGCCCACACAGAGATGCCACCCCTAAAGGTTTAGTCTCGCTCGGGTCGGTCGGTTTAGTTTAATGCGCTAGCCTAGGAGGTTAAGCTCTAACGCTTTCTCCTAGGCTTCTCCTAAACCGCTCAAAGTCATCCCGAAACCGAGTCCCTAACCAACAACCTAACTACCCAATCACACAAACGAACTCTTGGTCCATCCACGAACTAACTACCATTCCTAACCAAAACCACCACACACCTCATCCTGTTCTGCCTCCGAGAGTCAACCACACAACTCGCCCTACCATACAGACTCGAATCTCACTCAGCAACCAATCCCGAGTCATAAGAGCACAATCATGAATTAAGCAATACATTCAGGGCACACAAGTGATTCAACCATAAGGCTTACAAGCCGGGCATTCACCACTAGAATAAGATAATCAGAGTCTCATGCACCAAACAACAGTTAACAGTCCACATAACAGTTATAAAGTCAACCACAACGACCCTATACTCAAGCTCATTCACTTATGAGCTTGATACTTGACCAAACAACTACTTACCTCGAATAAAGTACGCAAAGGTCCTTGCTCCTGTTTAGCAGCCTAAAGTACCTACAGAACATCACAAACGATGCACATGTTCAGCAGGGAACCAACCTTTTGGCTCTACCCCTAAGGCACAACACTAAACGAACCTAATCAAGCTAATAGGAGTACCTTTTGATAAACTAACATGAATTCACAACGAAACCAATACTCCTAAACTCAACCACGAGCCAATGGATTCGAGATCGAGGCTTACCCACGCTAAAGTCGAAAACGCGTCCTCCGCTCGTCCTCTCACCTCGAGATTTCTTTCAAAGACCTCACTCCTTCGCTAACGAATCGCCGCCCTGTCCACAAAACAACAACACCAATCAAGCAAGGTTACAACATTTGGTTTGGACGGAGAGCTGGTGGAGATCGATTCGGATCCGAGAGAGAGATGGGGGCAGTCCAAGAGAGAGAGAGGGTTGCACGAGAGAGAGGCGACGGATCGGTGAGAGGGAGAGAGAGAGAGAGAGAGTTGGAGGAGAGAGAAAGAGAGAAATCGAACGAGAGAGGGGGGCGGAGAGAGCGACGAACAAAGGGGGAAGAGAGACGGCGGCGATCGAGTGAGGGTGAGAGGGACGGATCGAGAAAGATATTGCGCGCGCGAGGAGAGAGAAAGCGAAGGGAGGTGAGAGAGAGGAGAGGCGACAGGCGTGAGGCCGGAGGAGGAGACGCGAGAGAGAGAGAGAGGGAGGTCGGAGCGAGCGAGGGGAGGCGCGGCGACGCCGCCGGCGGCGGCTTGATGCCAACCACGGCGGCACCCCTTAACGCGAAGGAGAGCGAACCGGGGAGGGGCGCGCGACCCCTTTTCGAAAAAAAACCTTTTTTTTTTTTTTTGAACCAAAACCTAAAACAAGTGAAAAAGGAAGAGGAGGGTCCAAAATTACCTTGTTTCGCCTCTCCAAAGACGCTCAACTCAAGGCTGCCCATCCAATTTAAAGCAAGATTTAGAAATGTTTGGGCTCCTGCGAGATCCAAAAGTCAATTTTCTTGGCCCAACACTTTTAAAAAGTAAAACAAGTCAAAAAAATTAACCCTGAAAGGAACCAAAAAACTTACTTGAATTTACCGGGCGTCACAATATTTTTGATCTTCTCTTAAATATTTTCCATCTTTGTTAAGTAAAACATTTGAGTTTCTAGACAAATTTAAAAAATACAAAAAAAAAATTATTTTTTATTTATTTTTAGTTTTCAAAACTTAACTTGGTTTTTGAAAAAATATGTAAAAAGTTGATAAAAAAACATGAAAAATTCATAGGTCATAAATAGTATTTATAAGCTAAATTTTCAAAATCAAAAAAATAAATGGTAATCAAACGAGACTTAAAAAAGTAGTTTTTAAAATTATGATTTTATTTTTTAAATCGTCTTAGAATTCACTAAATAAAAAAAATTCAAAAAATTGTGAGAAACATATTTGTAAAAGTAAAAAATTTGAAACAAAATTGATATAAATGGGCCAAACATTTTCAATTTAAACTAAAAATAGTAATGTCAAAACCCCATTTCATGAGAGAGATATGGAGAGAGATTGAGATAAGGGAGAAAGGGAAAGAGAAAGGGTGGTGTCTCTTGGATAGCTCCAAAAGCCAAATTCAAACAATTGTCCCTTGGTCTAAACCCCAAAAAAAAAAAAAAAACTTTTTATTTTTCTTGGACAATTTTTTTGGTTCATTTGATAGCATTTTTATTTTTTTTCTTTTTTAATTTTTCATTTTAAATAAGAATAAAAACCCGTTTAACAATTGGCTTTATTTTTTCTCCCTTTTATTCAATAAAAATAAAAAATAATACGTTTGAATTACAAATCTCTTAATCATTAACATATTTATCATGTCAATTGAGTTATCTTCTTTTTTGACGAAAACTATTATGATTTGTTATTCTGTAAAATAATTCCATAAGAATACAATTTTACTTGAAAACAAAATTTTATAACGTAAAGTTACTTTAGTTTAAAAAATAAACATAAAAAATGCTTAATTTATTTATCATTTGAAATATATTATGCATTTTATAAGTAAAAAATTATAAAACAATAACTTTTAAATATTTTCTTAATTAAAAATTAAGAAAAGAATTGAACATTTTTGTTTCCTATATAATTTTAGAAACCTTTTTTATGTTTAAACCATACGGGAGGGGAGAATTGAAAACTCTCCTATTTTAATCGAATATATAATATCTAGGTTTGAGTTAAACATGGTATTAAATTTCTGTCGACATGTCGATATTTCCATCGGTATTTCCACATGTCTATGGGTTCGACATCGACACTAGGAGTGAATCGACATTTCCATTATATCGTACAAAATTGATGAAATATTAAAGAAAATTACAACAAAATGTAACATAATGTGAATATAATATTATGACAAGTATTTTAACTTATTTGAAAAGAGTTGAAATTTTATTTTCTAATTTAACTATATTTTTTAAATTTTTTATTTTTTAAATTTTTCCATAAATATCCATCGATATCGACATTTTATCGATATTTCCATCGACATTTCCATGAAATTGAGACCTCGATATTTCGATCGACATCGACATTTTAAGCCTTGGGCTTAAAATATAATGTTAATGCATTTTTTTAAAAAAAATTGAAACTAAAATAACAAACTTAGAAATACATATAATTTTCAATAATTAAATATTTAAAAACATAAAATAAAAATATAATATTACGAAAAGGACCCTCCATTTCGTCGAATTTTCCTACCCGTCTTTCAACGATTATAAATATAGAGAAAGATTAGGGCATAGAAGAGATTAGAGAAGACGACCGAGAAATTGCTCAAAAAAAAAAAAAAAAAACCAGAGCGACGCGGAAAATTGACAGAAACAAAAAAAAGCCTTTCCAAATTTCCCGATCTCGAAAAAGCCCTAAAACGAACCACCGATTTTTCCTGTTCTTTAATCCGGCGGAAATGGCGATTCAAAGACTAGAACTCTGCTTGGAGCTGCTGAGAATGGCCGTCAATTTCGTCGTCGTCGTTGCCGAATCCGTCGGCGAGGTCATCCACCAGGAATCTCAGCCGCCGCAACGGCCAACGGCGAACCCTCGCGTTCCGATTCCGTTCGTCGGCTTTTACCCCTAAATCCATCCTCCGCCGCCGTCCGCGGCGGCGATGTGGCGATGTTTGTTCAAAGTTAGCGGGTGAATTTTGTATTTTGCTTTTTGTTTTTAGTAATTAAATCGAGTTTTTTGTATTTATTTTTTGGGAAAATAATTCTAATGGTCATTTTGTCGGGAGTTGTTGAGTTTATCAGAAATAATTCGATTAGGTCGCCACAATATTAAAAGACATAATTTTTGGATGTAAACTATTGAATATAAAATTAAAATATTTCTCTCTCACGGTAAAAACTTTTCAGCCATGTGACGGTTAATAATTTCTCCATTTCCACATGGAATCGTGGGACCGACAATAATTGAGCAACGTGAACTCGCACCTTATGATCTTAAATGGATAATATGTGTTTTCATTTTTTTAGAGCTAAAATAAAATTATTCAAATAATTTTGTATGGATTGGAAGGATGCATGTGTAAATATTGTAAAATTTTGGGGTCGAGGTGAGAAATATAATTATTGTCAATGGCTTACTCCTAATTATAGAAGTTTCTCGAGTTGGTTGACCTCGACCTGGTTTTAGAACCAACTTTTGGGCTCTTTTTGAATGGATAGTGTCATCTTTTTGTAAAAGGTAACTAAACTCTGACTGAAAAGTTAGATAGTATTAATTGAACAATTACGTGTCTTATAAAATTACTAGATTTACTTTTTAATATTCATGAACTTTTTAATATCCACATATTTTAGAGTTTCAAGGAAGTTATTAATAACTTAGTCAAATGAGTTAGGCTCGAGTTGGTATATATATTTTTAATTTTTAGATGTGCTTTAATTTATAAATTTTACTTAAAATGAAATTTAATCATTATGGATGGGTAATTTTTTACCATTATTTTATGTAAAATTGAATCTTATTTGAAAGTCAAAGATCACATGACCTAGGGGTGAGCAAAAAAAGACTGAAAATCGACTCGACCGATCGAATCGAGAGACTGTTGGTTTTTGATCGGGTCGAACCGAATCGGTTGATTTTTTTTAAACAATTATATAATAATAATAATCATAATTAAAAAAAATAAGAACTAAATATTTTCTGAAAATATATCAAGTAATAATTAAATAATTAATTAAATAAATATTTAAAATATATATATATAAACCGATCAAACCGACCGACCGAACTGAACAGTCGATCGGTCGGTTTTGGTCAGTTAAAAAAAAAAAGATCAATCAAACTGACCAACTTTGTTTGATTCGGGGTCGGTTGGGGTCGAAAACTGACCCCAACCGATCGATGATCACCCCTAACCTGACCTATTATATACTTTTTTAAATATATGTTCATGCAAATATTTACATATATTTATATTGAATTTTTATTAAATAATTTATAAAAAGTTAATGATGAAGATGATAATCAACAACTAAATTAGAATAATTCAAGAACCAAAGTTTTAATAATCTAAGGTCAAGATTTAGATCTAAGAGTCAAGATCTTGCATCCCATGCAACCAAAATACTATATTTAAGGTCGAAATGAGCATAGCTCAACTGACATAACGAATGTGTTAATGATCACGAGATGTGTAGTTCTAATCCCCTCATCTCCAATTGTACTTAAAAAAATACTATACTTGAGTTTTTTTTTTTTTTTTGAGAGATCTTTGCATTCAGTTGGAAGATTTACAAATTAATTTACAATTTATGATATCAAAAATCATAGCCAGAAAAAAAAATCCCTATTTTGGGCTTATTTTAGTCCTACAAAATGACATCCATGCTTTTCAAGAGGCCACTCACTGCGTTCCTTAGTTTTTTATTTCTGTTTTATTTCGTTGTATCTGTTTTATTTTGATGTTGCATAAATTTTTAATTAGTTAATTAACAACAAACCATATAAAAGGTTACAGTTACATTTTTTTTTGTTAAAAAAAATATGAGAGCATGCGAATTTGAACATTCTATCTTAAGAGAAATAGTATAGTTAGATGTTCATAGGACGGAGAAGAAAAAGACTTTGTCCCTGTTCCCACCCCTTATTTCAATCTCCATCCTCAGCGCAACTATGATAAATTCACAAAGATAAAGTTTTCTGCTTTTTTTAGTGTTAATTGTTTTTTAAAATTTATTCTTAAACAAATAACAATTCTTTAATAAAAAATTGGATAGTTTTCCATACAATTTCCATTTAAAGAAAAAAATTTACAAGGTATCCTAATAAATAAATAATATTTCATGTGAAAAATATATTTAAAAGGTTCAACTATCATCATTTTTAAAAATTTAAATTTCAATATTACAACAAAAAAATCTTAATTTAAATATTACAACAATCATAATCTCAAAAATAAAAAGTCTTTGATTTAAACATTACAACAACATAGTCATTATATAATTTTTCTTATTTATATTTATGGGTATAGTTTTCAAAAAAAAAAAAAAAAGCAGGGACAGAGATGAGAAATATTAACCTCCGTCTCTACTCTCTGTCTTCATTTAGTCAATATTGTTGTACATCTCTAAAAAAAAGAGTACATGTCAATACTATTAAACTATACTCACCTCAATCGTTTATAAGAGATTTGAGATAAAAAGAAAAAAGAAAAGGGTAAAAATAATAATGGAATGTTAGAGCATTACACACTATTGAAAAGTAGGAAAATAATTCTTAATTCAAGAAAAGCATCTAATTTCATGATTCTCAAATCCCATAAACCTATCTTTTTAGAGTAATTTAAAACAAGTATCCAATTTCATGATTCTCCAATCCCATAAAACTACCCTTTTAAGAGTAATTTAATACAAGCATCCAATTTTATGATTCTTAAATCCCATAGAACTACCTTTTAAAGAGTAATTTAATACAAGCGTCTCAATTTAATATGGTAAGTGCTATCACATACGAGGATATGATGAAGGACATTGGAAGAGTGGTACAAGTGTCTCACACAAATTTCTTGAGCTATTATCGAGGATTGCCTTTCCAAAATGTCAAGAATAAATCTTTGATTTTTAGGTCCATTAAAGGAAGAGTCATGGAAGGCACTTCAAGGATGACAATCGAAATTCTTTTCTTCTGACGGTAAAGATGTTCTTAAAAACAGTAGCACATACAATTCCTATTTATTTGATGAGTTGTTGCTTTCAACTTTCTTTGACATTATGCAGTGAAATTAATGTCATGTGTACTAAATTCTGGTGGAGAACCACGAATATATTGAACGAAAAATTCATTAGAAGAGCCAGTTACTTTTATGTGAAAGTAAAGCGGATGGAGGGTTGGATTTTCGGGATATTATGCTTTTTAATCAGACGATGTTGGCTAAGCAGAGTTGGCGTTTGATACGAAATCCTGATATTCTTCTATATCGAGTCATTCGAGGATGATACTTTAAGAATAAGAATTTTTTAATGACTCAAATTGGGCGTAATCTCTCCTATACATGACGAAGTATCTTGTGGGGAAGAAACTTATTTGCAAAAGGATATTGATGGAAAGTGAGATCTGGTTTACAAATACCACTTAAGAATGATCTATGGTTTCCCAACAAGGATCGAGATAAACCTCTCTGGGTGGGGCAGTGCTGAAAAATAGGTTGATATCCTAATTAATGAAGATACGACATGGAAGATGAAGACTATTAGTGAAAATTTTCTACATGAGGATGTTGAGTGCATTCACATTCTATTCCACAAGCCCAAGTTGCGATCAAATGATGAGATTATCTGGAAACTTTACACGCAATGGAGACTTTTCAGTTAAAAGTGCATATAAGCTGGGAGTAAGTTGTCGAGACAAAAATCGCTCATCCACTTCGAACACAGAGCATCGTGAGAGAATTTTGGAAAAGCTTATGGTAATTTCCAATCCCAACAAAAATGAGAATAACAGGAGGGAGGAATATAGATGATATCAACAAGATGGTGTTTCTTGTCAGGAAAATCTGAATATATCGCATTAATGATGCGGTGTATCGTTTAAACGAATGACGGGACATGAAGTGAGAAGTACTCATAGATTCTAAAGAAGTACAAGTAAAAGAACTATTACATAGTAGAAGTCACGTGTTACAAAGTATGCATGTAGATCCTTTTTATCATATTGTGCAGTGGAAGCAACCTCATCATGGGTGGTGGAAGCTCAATGTACATGCGGCTTGGAATGAAAATAAGGCCAAAGGCAGTTTGGGATGGATCCTGCAAGATTGACAAGACAACATTTTAAGTGTGGGGCATAAATATTTCGATCATACATGGCCTATATTTATTTGTGAACTAGCTGTTATTCTTCTCAGAATGTCTTATGTCAATGATTATATGATCTCGTTGAAAGTTGAGTCTGATTCTCTTAATGCTATTGGGCTCATCAATTGGAACCACAATGATTTAACAGAGGCTATAAATTATGCTACAGAGGTAAGGAACATAACCCAACGATGGAGTGAGATACGCGAAAAGCGCACAACAACTTCAGGAAACCCAACACATGGGTAGGAGATGATTGTAATGTTCTTGATGGATTGATATTTATTTAATATACATAGGATTTCGTTCTAAAAAAAATCTCATAAAACTACTAGGAGGAGAAATCTAAAAATGAATGAGAAAGTCAAATATCCTATAAATAGGTCATTATAACTCAAAGACAGTGTTCAACTTAACCCTTATTCTCTGAATTATAGCTTACTACACTTTTCTTCATTTTCTGACTTAAGCATAAGAGCCGATGTGGCAAGCGCCACACTAGTGTCCAAGTTTTCACTTGTGATCACGTTCTTCTCCCCTGAATATAAATTCACTATGATTGTCACGTGGAGGTCAGATGTATTTTTCAAAATTTGGTAATATATATATATATATATATATATTTTGTTGAACTAAGAAATGAAGGAAAAAAACATATTTTAAACATATGGTCTTAATTAGTACTAATATTGTGTGCAATAAATTCTCTAAACTAAAAAGTACAATTTGTTTATTTGATGTCTATAGAAAGAGAGTCACACTCTTGTTGCACGATAACAACAACAAATACATTTAAAATAATAATAATAATAAATAATGCATGTTATAGAAAATCTACGGTTATTTAAATATTATTTAAAAAAACAAAATTTTCATATTGGTCCACTTTCATGGAGTCAAAATTGACTATTTTGACTAATAAAACTGTTTTCGGATATATGAATTTAAGAAAATTATTATTATAGTCTATTCCTGTCTTAGCTAAATTTGTTATTATAAAATTCAGAGTTACTTTAGATATTCAACCAATTATAATTTTAAAAAATATATAAAAATTATTTGTTGAAAAATTCGAAGGATTTAGAGCATATTAAATTTATTTTCCCATTGCACATGCTCACAAAAAATAATAGGAGTATTAGAATGAAAAGTGGAGGAAAAAAAGAAAGAGAAATTGCAACACATATAACATATGATAGAAGTGAAAATTTGAATAATGCTTAGGTTGGGTTATCAAGGTTCAATTTAGTGTGAACTAATGTTTTATTTTTTATTTTTAATTTGCTAGTTTCATACTTCTACTATTATTGTGAGTCATTTTGTTTTTGTTTTTGTTTTTAATCTAAATTGTTAAAATCTTCACATGTCTGAAATTTTAGATGTTCAAAAATGTAGATGTCTAGCGTATTTAGATAACTATATTTGTTTTATAAGAAAATTTTCATTACTAACTAGATAGTTTGTGTATAGTTTGTGTATGAAAAAATCTTAAAATAATGTATTTTTTTAATAATATCTCTATCTATTTTTAGATAATTTATATATTAGTTTAATATAATTTGAATTGATATGTTTAATAACTTAATATTTTTTTGTTATGTAGTGAGGTTATAATAATTTTACATGTTATTTTTATAAAACAAATCAATTTATATGGTTTTGAATTCCTTATATAAAAGATCTACTACTAAATATTAATTTTGATTTTAACTTGAAATACTTATTTTAAAAGAGAACAATTATATATATATATATATAAAAGACAATTATATGGTTGATAGTGTTTTCTTAATAAATTATATTTATAAATATAATCATCCAAATAGAGAAAAAATGGAGAGAAATGATATTGATTTGTGATAAATTTCCTTAATGAGTAGATTATATTTTATTTTGTCTTCCTCTCAAGCTTTGTTTCAAGCTTCACTTGAAGGTTTGTTCGAGTCTACTGAATAATGATTAGACTCCACAACCTTAACAGGTTTATTTTGGGTCAATCCAATTTTAATTAGAGAGTAAATATTAGAAGGTAATATGACTATATAATAATAATGAGTTATTATCATGAATATCTATTTATATCATAATCCCTCTATCAAGAGAGTACTACACTATTATCATTGGTTTTCAAAGACATAAGTTGTTGACTTGAAGCAACGACATGTCGGATTGAGGTAAGGCTAAGGGTAGTGTTCAGCGATGAGTTCAAGATGGGCCCACAGCTCCAAAGGTTTAGACATCATCACCATATGATCTGATGCTTCGATCTCCACCACACGATCAGGCGGATTGTTCTCAATCATCCACCGTTGAAAATCTCTATTCCCAACCAAGTCTTTTTCCGACATGACGAATACTCGTTTAACGGACCCGTAATTTTCCTCCGACAGCTTCAATTCATCGGACATGTCTTTTTCACTAAACAACGGCACTGCCCTCATTAACAAGGTCGCTAGTGTCAAGTCCTGTGTATTATTGGTGTCATTAATTACTTTATTTAATCCTAATAACTAATAAGTTACTTCCTACCCAATTTAAAATTAATAAACCATAGAATTTACTCCGTGTTTGAAACCTCTTGATTTGGAATGATTTCAAATCACAACTAATTTGAAATTAAAAAAAAAATTGTTTTTATTTTTATCCCATGTTGTTTTTAGAGGATGGAGGATGAAAAGGGAGAAAACACAAAGACGGCTAGAGTTTACATTGTGAATTGATGCTGTGTTATGTTATTGAGATACAAGGCTAAAGGTATTTATAGGACAATATAAAATAAAATAAAATCTAATCTAATGCAATAAAGACTAAGATATTCTAATATCTTATTGGATTGTGAGTTTGCCAGGATGAGGCAAGCATGTCATAGGATGAGGCAAGCATGCCAAGAAGCAAACAGAGGCGGTGGGCAAGTGCCGAAGCACAACAAACAGGTGCCAAAGCACAACAGAGGCGGCGGGCAGGTGCAGGCGATGGACAGGTGCCGAAGCACAACAGAGGCGGCGAACATCGATCTGAATGGGCGCTGATCTGGAGACAAAGATCTGAAGCGGACTCGGATTTGATCGGACGACAGTGAACAGACGGTAGCGGCGACAATAATGGTGGTGAAACCCTAATTTAGGGCTCTAATACCATGTTGTTTTTAGAGGATGGAGGAGGAAAAGGGAGAGAACATAAAGGCGGCTAGGGTTTACATTGTGAATTGATGTTGTGTTATGTTATTGAGATACAAGGCTAAAGGTCCTATTTATAGGACAATATAAAATAAAATCTAATCTAATGCAATAAAGACTAAGATATTCTAATATTCCACATGCTTACAATAGTTCATTTACAATCATTTTTCTCTATTCTAACTTCATATCTAAGACTCAATGTCATTAAAGCCTCAATGTTAGGTATGTGCTATTTTTAAAAAAACATATAACAATAATTATGATCATTCCAATAGAGTTTTTCATCTTCATAATTTTTTTTTATTTATTGATTTGATAAAAATAACATGTAGATGCAATCGATTTTTTTTTTTTTTGCTGCATGTGTATTTCTTCTAATTTTATGTGGAAGAAGAAATCAACAAAGAAAATGCCTCGACTTTTTTTTCCATGACTGAATAGAACAAACTAAATCTCTTTTAAAGATTTGTTTAGATTTGATTGAGTTTTTCTTTTCCCTTTAAATCAAGACATTCACAACTTTTTTAAATTTTCATTTTTAATAACAATGATAATAAATTTGTTAAGTTGATTTGTTTTGATTAATAGAATGTTCCACCATTATATGTATTTGATAGTGTTATTTTATTATAAAAATATTTTGTAATTAATTAAAATAAGGGTATAACAGTAAAATGTTAAACTTTCTTTTCACTTCTTATGAGCATCCAAACAAGATATTTTAATTTAAGTAATTTTAAATCAATTTGGTTCCAAACATAAACAAGAATTTGATCATTTTCATCTTTTAAAATCTTGAAATTTATAATCATTCCTTACCAAATTCATCTGCCAACACAAAACATTAGAGATTGTATTTAATAAAAGAAAAAGTTGAACTTTAATTAAGTTAGTATTTTATTAATGTATCTCGACATATGAACACATCTCTTGAATGCTACGACTAATAAAAATGTTATGAATTTTGAAGATATATAATTAGTAATTAGTTAAGAAAGTTATTATGGTATTTAGTTTTATAAATAAAGGAGGTAGGAGAGGAGAGAGTGTAAGCAATTATTTAATTGATTTAGATTTGAGTGACATCTCAAGAAAGAGGAAAGAAGATGTAATCATCGAATTTGAATGTTTTCAATGCTTTGAAACATGAAGAAAGGAAAGGTTGGGTGGGTTGCTCTGAAGATAGACATCAACAAAGCTTATGATAGGGTTGAATGGAGTTATCTTAGAAAGATGATGACTAACGCTTGACTTTAGTCAGAGCTAGATAGCTCTCACTACGAAGTGTGTGGAGTCTGACTTTAGAGATTTCATGATTTCCAATATCAAGATTTTCTGGTTAAACAAAGTTGGAATTTGATTCAGAACCCCCAGAGCCTCATGGACAGAGTTTTAAAAGGTCGATACTATAGGAATGGAAAATTCTTCGGAGCTGAACTCGGGTCAAATCCGTCCTTAACTTGGACACAATATTCTCTAGAAGAGGGAATTGTTTAGAAAAGGTTACCGTTGGAGGAATGGGAATGACAAACGGGTCTTTGTAGGGGAGGGAAAATTTTAGACCAAGTTACATATTCGTTCATCTTAAAGCTTAAAAGGGCAACCAATTTTATTTCTGAGGAAGGTGGCTGGAATAAAGGTTTAGTGAGAGAGTCCTTTCTCCCTATGGATGTTGAGGACATTCACAACATCCCTTTGGAGGATAAAAGAAGGACAAGAGATGATAAGATAATCTATTAAGAGTGCGTACCACCTGACCCATGCTTCAAAGAGTCATTCAAATGTCTCCTCTTTGGACAATTCGACATTGAGATGAATGTGAGAGGCCCTTTGGAAAGCTGAAGCACCCCTGAAGGCTAAATTGATGGTGTGAAAAGTGATTCAGGACATAATCCCGACAACCTATAACTTATAAAAAAAAGAGGAGATTTTACTGATTTAAATACTCTTTTTGTAGGTCCTCACTGGAAACCACAAGTCATTTATTTTGGGAGTGTAAGGTAATCCGAAGGATGTGACACCATTTCTTTCCTTCTTATGTTTGCTCCTTTGATATGGGCAGTACAAATGGTCGTCGTTGGAGTTCAGATTGCTTGAGGAGATCGACACCACCGATGGAGAATGGTCGTTTGGTGTCATTTGTGTGGGGAACGTGGATGTTCAGGAACTCCATACAATTTGATAATAAGGCTCGAGATGAAGAGTCTTTGAGGATGGCCTTAAGTCGAGTAGTGACCTCATACCCTTTTAGTCTTCTCTCGAGCCAAGATGGCTACCCTTATTCTAGCTTGACTATCCTTGCTCCTCCTACAGTTAAAGGGGTTTCTACCGATCAACTTCGAACCCCCTCGACTTCTCCAGGTAGACGAACTCCTCCTAGTTCGGGTCGGTGGAAAATGAATTATGATGCTTTATGGTGAACAAGATGGAATCGTGGAGGCTAGGGGTGGATAGTCCGAGATGAATATGGATTTATCCCTATCAACGGTTGCAAAGTTGTCTCTTCTAATTGGTCGATCAACAAGTTCTTGAAGCAACTGCTATGGTGGAGGGCTTGACAAGTCTCCTTCTTTTCAGCCCTCGTGTGGTCCTCCAATGGAGGTGGAGGTGGACTCTTTGAAGGTGTGAACTCTCCCAAACTAGGTAGATTCTAATTTGTCGGAAGTTAGTCCGTTTGTTGAGGAATGTAAATGTGGTTTCTTTTTGTAAAATCCCGAGATAGGAAAATAAAACAGCTCATGAGTTGGTCGCTTTGACATCCTCTCCCAAGCTTTCTTTAGACTGGAATGAAGAGTTTCAACCTAATATATTATCCTCCATTCTCAAGTTGGAGTAACATGGTGTGGTTTGGTTTTAGTTTATGAAGTATTCATATTTCAAGAAAAAAAAAAGAAAAAGAAAAAGAAAAGAAGAAAGAAGAAGAAATTCTAAATACCTCGAATACTTATATTGTAATTACATTTTCATTTTTATTTTAATATATTAAGGTTTTATCATTGACATATCAAATCTAATAAGCCAAACAATAAAATTCATTTTTCTAAATAAGATATCTACGTCAGATGTCTATGTATTTAAATATATTACTAAAACAATAATCACCACCTTTAGTTTATAAAAATTAAAATATATAATTTTTTTTTTGTTAAAAGCCTCGAATTTTTAATATATTAGAAGTAAAATTAAATGCCTACATGTCTAAATACATTACTAAAACAATAATTCAATGATATAAAATTAAACATTTTTTTTTTGTTAGAGATTTGAATTTTTAATACATTAGAACTAAAATTGAAAATTTTAAAACATTTAGAAATAAATTAAGGATTACCTAAAACATTAGAGACCTTGAAGTATATTTACCTTTTTATTTACTAAAAGTGCTATATTATTACATAATTGTACCTATTTACTTAAATAAATATTTGTGTTTAATAAATATATAAACTTTAGTAAATTTTAAAAAATGTAAAAAAAAGTCAAGAACTTATTAAAAAAATTTAGAGACTTATTTGATATAAGATGGAAAGTTTATGATATATTAGATTTAGTTTTTAAAATTTAGAGATCTATTTGATACAAATTTAAAAGTGGAAGGATTAAAATTGTAATTAAAAAAAAAGAAACTACTAATATACTAAAAAAAAGTAAAAAAGTATTTCAAATTCATACCTCAGATGGGCTGAGCTGATAAACTTTAGAAGCCGAATAAAGCGGCCCAAAGATGAAGGCAGTGGGAGGCCGATTAGGGCCATCGCCATACGAGTAAACGCAATCCATCATCGATTCATTCCTTTCGAACACCTTCCGATAGATCGTCGATATGTTCAGAGCCGGGCCCGGCATCGAAGCAGTCACGAATACGGCGGCGGATATCCTCGCCGGAAAGTCCTCCATGGCTTTAGCGACGGCTAGTCCGCCGAGGCTATGCCCGACAAGGATCACCTTTTGGTGCTGAGGCAGAGCCGCCATGAACTCTGCCAGAGGGCGGAAGTATTGGGAAATGGATCGGACGGAATCCGGCTGCTGGAGATCGATTCCAGAGGCGGCCAAGTCGAGGGCGGTGACGCGGTGGCCGGAGGATTTGAGGAGAGGGAGGAGCTTGAACCAGGACCAGGCGCCATGGCAGGAGCCGTGGATGAGCACAAAGTGTTTGTGAAAATGCGGCTGAGAGGTTTTAGACATAGAAATGGAAACTGGGATTGGGAAGAAGAAGCACACAAGAATTAGAGGTAACGGCGTAAGAAAGTGCTTGTTCTTGTTCTTGTTCTTGTCCATTTGACTGATTTGATGAAGATTATTGTGGGTTTAATAAACAAATGGAAGTTGAAATTGTGTTACATTTTATTGTACAAAAATCTCCTTGAAATTGACTTGAAATCTAATGCCATTGAAAACTTTGGGTACTTGTCCCCAGAAGGAAAGCTACTGATCAAATAAACATATTATATATTAGAGTCTTTTGACTGAAGATATTGAGATCTAATTTAAAAGTCTATGAGAGTTAATTTTGAAAATTTTAAGTTGATCTATTTTGATTTAGGGTTCAACTTTTCATTTCAATTTGTGTTCATGAGAGTTAATTATTTCATATAACATTCACAAGATCACTTATTCTTATTAAGTTCTAAATTTGGTGTTTCTTAGTTTAGAGATATATTAGACACAAAATTAAAAAATTAAATATGACATTGTAAGATTAAAAACCTAATATACGGTAAAATTAAAAGTTTAGTTGAAAAAGTTTAAAAACTAAACTTGTAATTTAATTTTTTAAAAAAATAGTATTTAAGAATAATGTCAAAAGAGTTTTGACTTTGGATTCAAAAGCACTTCTCCTTCAAAATCGTTGGCTCAAAGGCTTAATTGAGAAGCACTTGAAAAACACTTTTAAGGGTCTGAAATCAATTATCAGAAGTAATATGGTACTAAACATTTTTTTTACTAAGATGTTTATCGATAGAAATACTCTCAATCACATTCTCAAGAAGACACGTAAAACCAACCTCTTACAAAAAAAAATTATTGTTTCCTAATAATATAAGGATACACAATACATCACATTTATTAAATTAAACTTGATTATCGCCTCAAGTCTCATAATTATTCATACATACATTACCTTCTCAAAATCTATAATCTTTTTTTAGATACATTAAGTATTACATAAATGTACCATCATCTAACACATACATTAGTTTATAATATACATGAACACACAACATAGTAGCATAAATGACAACTCGTCTTAGGTAGTACTAGTTGGAGATTTTAAAGTGAGAGATTTGAATGTTGTCGACGTCGACGTCAAATTCCACTGTGTAGTCTATTGGATAGGTACTTACCCCAAGCGTAAGGTTTATATTAAGGAGGGTTTTGGGTATCAATGAGCTCTTCCAAGGGCTCAACAATGGTGTAATGAAATGGGTTGAAGAAGAAGGGAATTGAATATCTTTCCTATGTGGAGTTTACCATCACCCTATGCTCCACACTCTCATACCTATCATTGCTCCAAACTACCAAAAAAAAAAAACCAATTTTAGCTCGTGTTAATTTGTGTCAACTACTTTTTTTAGTTTTCAAACCTTGGTTTTTGAAAAGAAAACATAGATAAAAAGTAGATACCAAAACAAAGAAATCGATAAGTAGAAATAATACGTCTAATTCTAAAACCAAAAACCAAAGCTAAGATACTTGAATTCTCATCGTCTCTACTATGAGTTTTTATTTTTATGTCATGAATTTGATTTTTGATTTTTGATGTTAAACATTTTTTTCCCTATCACCTTATACTGTGACAACAGTGGTGTTGTGGCGAATTCAAAAGAATCTCGTAGCCACAAATGTGGAAAGCACATCGAGGGAAAATATCATCTCATTCGTGAGATAGTGTAACAAGGAGATGTAATTGTTACCAAGATCCCTTCGGAGCATAACATTGTTGATCCTTTTACGAGAACTCTCACGACTAAGGTGTTCGAGGGTCATCTAGAAAGTCTGGGTCTACGAGACTTGTACATAGAGTAATCTAGGGCAAGTGAGAGATCTGTAATGGGTATAAGGATGCCCTAGTTTATTACATTTTGTACCCCACTGTTTTGAATTGTATGTACCCCACTAGACTAGAATTTTAGTTCAAGTGGGAGTTTGTTGGGTTTTATGACCTAAAACTCGTAGTTTGTAATTGTATTTTGTTCAAATTCATTCAATAAAATGTTATTGTCGTTGTTCATTCAATTGTTGTTTAATTTCGAATAGTTTTCCTTAAATTAACCTAAATCCAATAAACTATCATCCTAGGTTGTATTGTGTCTCTTGAACTGTATGTATGGACATATGGGGATCAAGGTTCAAGAAACAGTCTAAAGAGTCTATAGTATAGGGATGAGGTTGGGTACCTTATCCTGGTGACACTATGGATACAACCCACTTTGTATTTGATACAAACGTAGTGATCCAACGCGTTCGTGTAGTTGACATGTGAGTGAGGATATCCTATGTGAAGAGTTCACATAAGACAGGACCGCGAAATAATAACTGATAAATGTAACTCCGTTAACTACTTAGGTTTCTATTTCAATATGATGACCTAGGAAACTTGATCTCAATCTTGAGCAGGTTACGAACTACTGTTTGCGAGGGATTACCCTTTGACTAGTATGGGTGAGAGTGACCTGAGACGCCGACTCAATAAACCTACATTTTTTGAGACAAAACTGTGTGGGCAGTTGGGGACTTAATCTAGCAATATGGAATTCACTCATTCCCAAACTTAGGGTAAGTAAATGAGTGTCCCTTTAAGTAGTGCCTTTGAGACTTGAACATAAGGTCGTACCCTCTCACTGGTCCGAGATGAATTTCTGTTTATTGGTTGGACCAAAAACATGTTGTTCATTGAGGAACACTGGTAC
This sequence comes from Trichosanthes cucumerina, assembly GCA_036507285.1. Taxonomy (NCBI): domain Eukaryota; kingdom Viridiplantae; phylum Streptophyta; class Magnoliopsida; order Cucurbitales; family Cucurbitaceae; genus Trichosanthes; species Trichosanthes cucumerina. The sequence continues at coordinate 9,813,271 of CM071836.1, read as the reverse complement.
TTAAGACCATAGATGTAACCCAGGGTAAAACGATAATTTTACCCAGCTGGTCTTACGAACACTCGTGAAGGATTGACTTTCTGTTATTGGTCTTTTATCCATGGACACAGAAAAATATCTGCAGTGAGAAGAGTGCAGTTGCGGGTCTTTAGTAGAGTGTACTCGCAGTTAACGAATGTTGATTAAGCGGTTAATGAGATTAGCCAATTAATATCCTTAGCTCGTAAAGAGTCCTGAGATTGCAAGATCTTGATTAGAATTTGAAATATTAAAGTTTACTTTGGGAATTAATTTAATGTATGAAAATATTTATAATATAAAGTTTTTATGTTGATTAAAACTTTATTATATAAATTTATTTTGGATATGATTCAAAATATTAAAGTTTGAGAGAATTAAATGTTTGAAAGATTTTCAATGTAAATAAGATTCATATTATATTTTAATGCATATAAGATGTACATTAAAACTATAGGTTAAAAAGGGAGAATGATTAAATGTGATTTAATCATAATAACCTAAATTAAATCTATGATATTTAATTTATAAATTAGTTAATTAGAGAATTAATTAATTTGTAGGTTTAATTCACTTAATTAAATATAATTTAATTAAATTAATTAAAACTATAGGTTATAACAAATATGCATTTAAATATGATTTAGATATAATTTAATTCAATTAAATGGTTAATTAAATTAATTAATTAATATTTTAATTAATTAATTAATGAGAACGTGCGTAACACACGTTCCCACTCTCTCCCTTCTTCCATGAATTTCTCTCCCTCTTCTGATCTATCGATAAGAAAGAGGGGAGTTGGAAGAAGTGGATGATGAAACCATCGTTGGATAGAAGTTTTTGGTGGTTCTTCCTGCTTATAGTTTTTTCTCTCTAAAAATTCTTAAGCTTTTTTTAAGAAACGTTTTTCCCACAAGAACTTCACTCTCAGAGATTCAGAGAATAGAAAGTTTACTATGTGGTAGTGTCCTGTTCTTGGTTGGAAAAGGTTCTCAATTAGTGTTGTTGAGGATCACTACTATGAATTTTAGAAGCCAAAAGGAAAATAATTCTAACCTTTTTAGTTTAGAAATAATTTTAAGATGCTCCTGTGTTTCTAAATTTCATCTCAAATTACTTATCGTTATTTTTGTTAATGTATTGATTTTTCCATTTGTCAAATGAAACGAGTTCTGGAAAAACGAGTTCACGATTCAATTAAGCTTCTGCTATGCAATTGAAATTTGCTTTACGTTGGGAATGCTTGGTCCTAGTATGAAGCAGATAAAGCGAACAAACACCCAACTCGAGAATTGCCTATAAGTGATTTTAATGTATTTTTAATCAATACTCCTGGTTTGAAATCACATATATCCCTTATAGAATTAAAATTCAGTAAATCATAATTTAAAACACAAATATTTTTTTAGAGTGCAAACATTTTAGTACAATTCACACACTAACAAAGTGTATATTGTTCATGGTCATATGCAAACAACAACTAATTTAAAAAAATGAAAGAGTATTTACTTATAGACTAAGAGAGCTCGAGAGTATGGCCCGAAAGTCCAGACCGAGAGTGGTGGCAATTGTTTGTTGTCTCTTATTATCCGAAAGAGAGTGGGCGTACGTACACACCCGTTTGATTAAGCCCCTAGACCGAGAGAGCATGGGATGGGTAACTGTGATGACAAAAGTAAACAAACCGTTAAAGAAAGCGGATGCATGATGTCATCAAGAGTCCCGATATAATTGATTGGGAGTAGACGGGCGTACGAGACCAATATTTCTTTTAATTTGTCATATACACTAAAGTTAGAGCCAGATCGAAAGTGCTACGACAACAAAATGTTACCACTTGTTAAATTTAAAATGTGGGTCATTCATCAATAATCTCGTTGAAAAGAAACCATCCGTATAAAAACTTCGCAAATTTGCTAACTTCAGAATAAAAAAATGGAAGTTAAAATCGTGTTGCATTTTATTGTATAAAAATCTCCTTCAAATGACTGAAATCTAATGCCATTGAAAATTTCGGGTACGTGTCCCCGGAAGGAAAGCTCAACCAAATAAAAAAGATTATTTAGACCGAAGATATTGCTCTATTTTTAAAGTCCATGAGAGTAAGCTAATTTTGAGAATATTTAAATTTGATATAATATCCATGAAGTAGTTTCAATTATATTCCTAAATTTTGAAAAGAAAGTTTATTTTAATATAACCCTTGCAGACTTTTTTTTAATTAAATTTATAGATGAAAAATGACGTATTTGTATATGTTTTGATTTTTTTTTCAATGTATATGTTCAAATATGTTCACATAACCGACAATACAATTCAAATACACGTTTTCCGTCCATGAATTTTATGAAAAAAAACATTTTAGGGTTATTTTGAAATAAACTTCAAAGTTCAATGGTTATAATGAAAATTTTCAAAAGTTCAAGGATATTTTTTTGATGATTTAACCGTTTAACTTTCCATTTCAATTTGTGAATTTTTTTTCTTTTTCTTTCTGTTTTTTTAAAAAATCTAGGAGAGTTAGGTTATTTCATATAATATTCACAAGATTGGTTAGTCCCTAAATCAATCTTCTTAGTTTAGAGATATATATTAGAATTGAAAAATCAAACTGGGGCAAGGGTCCAAAAGGGACTCGAGCCTCCCCTCAACATTTGAGAAGCTTAATTTGTATATATAAATTGTTATATTAATTTGTAGATTTTATCTTGGCCCAATGACAAGTCCCTCCTGATTTTTTCCTCCTTTTTTAACACGCTAGGTTCAATACAACTTTTAGAATATGTGTGTAATTTTATATTTTAGTATATATATTTTACTCAATAAAAATAAAAGCTCTTAATACTTTAAATTCTATTTAAAAAAATCTAATAAATCATATTTCTTTTTTTATACAATAAATCATATTTCTTCACATCTGGTAAATCATTTAAATACATATAATTAAAAAATATATATCATACTTTTTATTTTTTTAAGTACAATAGGGATTGGGAGGATTCAATATGCATTTTTTTAAAAATATAATAAATCATATTTCTTTATTTAGTACAATAAATCATATTTCTTCACCTCTTGTAAATAATTTAAATATATCTAATTAAAAAAATATATATCATACTTTTTATTTTTTTAAGTACAATAGGGGTTGAGAAGATTCAATATACCAATTGAGTTATACACTGTTTCGCTCATACTTTTTGTTGTAATTTATTCTTAAAATTATTTATTTTTTAAGATTTTTCTTCTTGGTATCAAATTTAAATAAAAATGAATGCAAATATTTTTTAATTTTTAAAAAATTATTTTTAAAAGTTAATTACATAAAAGAAAATATGATTCTATGAATTCTTATTAAACAAAAAAAAAAACTTAGTATTTGCAATTTTTTCTCACATGCAGTATATTTACGTAAAAAATTTAATCATATTTCTTATATCAAAATATACAAACTATTATATTAAAATTTCATTTTCATCCATGTACTTTGTGTTTTGTTTTGTTTTCATTTTAGTCTCTATACTTTCAAAGTTTAATTTCTTAATTTTAGTAAACCTTAAAAATGGAATGAAACTATATACAACCAATATTAATGCGTTCAAAATATTTTTTATACGAATTCAAGCCCCTCCTAACTTAAAGTTTTGGATCCGCCACTGAAATCAAATATGACATGATAGATACTTTTTAACTTAAAAAACCTATAAAGTAAAAAATTAAAAATTTCTAAACTTGTAATTTAAGGAAACAAAATAGAATAAAATTGTGTTTGAGAATGATGTCAAAAAATAATTTTGATTTCAGATTCCCTCAAAATCATGAATAACATGAAAATGCTTTTGAAAATGTCAAAAGCACTGGTTGAGCTTTTGGCCCAAATGCTTGATTAGAAAAAAAACACTTCTAAGAGAGTTAAATCAAATATCAGAAGTAATATGGTAGTAAACATTTTTTTAACTAACATGTTTATGGATAGAAATACTCCCAAATTACACTCTCAATAAGACATGTAAAACCAACCTCTCTTACAAAAATTTATTGTTTGATAATAATATAAGAATATACAATACACCAAGAATGATAAATCACATGCATTTATTAAACTTGATCATTCTCAAGTCTCATAATTATTAGTGCAATACATTCATATTACTTTCTTAAAACCTATAGTCTTTTCTAAGATACATTAAATTACATATAATTATTGCACCATCATCTAACTCATACATACATTAATTTATAATGTACATTAACACATCAAAGAGTGTCAAAGAGAGCATATATAGCTCAACTGACTTATGAATGTGTTAATGATGATCATGAGATCTATGGTTCGAATCTCCCGACTTATGTTAAGTAGGACTAATTGGAGATCTTAAAGTGAGAGATTTGAATGTTGTCGATGTTAAGTTTCTCAAAATTACTGCGCGTTCGGTTGGATAGGTACTTACCCCAATAGTAAGGTTTATATTTGGGAGGGTTTTGGGGATCAATGAGCTCTTCCAAGGGCTCAACAATGGTGTAATGAGATGGGTTGAAGAAGAAGGGAATGGAATATCTTTCCTTTGTGGAGTTCACCATCACCCTGTGCTCCACACTCTCATATCTCTCATTGCTCCAAACCTGCCAAAAAAAAAAAAAACAAACAACAACAACAATTTTGGCACTTGTTAATTTGTATCAACTACTTTTTTTTTCTTTTTTTTAGTTTTCAAACATGAGCTTGTTTTTGAAACGCGTGGAAAAAGTATTTATAAGCTTACTTTTGAAAAATGAAAAAAAGCTTAAGTTCTTGTTTAATAATCATTTGATTTTTTTTTTAATTGTGTTTGTTTTCTTATCATCTCTATAATTAATTTCATTTTGTTCTTAAGAAAACATTTGAATTCTCTTGGCTTGGTTTTTGAAAACATATGTAAAAAGTAAATAACAAAATAAAGAAACTCTTAGGTGGAAGTAATATTTATAAACTTAAATTTCAAAAATCAAATGGCTGTCAAACGGAGCATAAGACCTTGTTTGGTTTTTGAAAATTAAACTTATAAATACTGTTTCCACTTAGGAGTTTCCTTATTTTATTATCTACCTATTACATATGTTTTAAAAAACCTCAGCTAAATTTTGAAAAGAAAAAAAGTTCTTGTTTTTAGAATTTGGTGAAGAATTGAAGTATTTTTTTTTTTGAGAAAATGAAATTCATTCTAAAGAAATAATGAAAAAACAAAACAAATTTTAAAACTAAATAGTTATCCAACAAAGCTTAATTTTCAATATCGTATCAAATACCTACCTAATCTCAAAACTATTAATTTTTTTTTTTGAGTAGCTCAAAACTATTAATTTTATGTCTTATAAATGGTTGATTTCAAAGAATTTTTAAGCACAAAATTAACTATTTAAGAATTACTTAGGGACACACAATATCGAAATTCTAAAATGAAACTTGTGATTTAACCTTAAACCTCCCCTTGTCAATTGTCAAAGGTACCTGAGTAATTTCGCCAACATTGACGACGTAAGAATTGGGTACGGGTTTGACCCGAATCCATTCTCCATCTCTCTTCCTTTTGACTTCGAGTCCTCCGACGTCGTCTTGGGCAAGCACCGTCAAGGCGCCGGGGTCCTTATGGCGGCCGACGCCGAGAGCCAGCTCCGGCGACGGGCACGGCGGGTAGTGATTCAGTCTCACAAAACTCGTTTGCTCTTTGAAATAATCTCGAAACCTTTCCGCCGGTAATCCCAAGCTGACGCCGATCAGTTCCATCAATTTGTGGCCTAATTTCTCCACTTCTTCAACATATTCCTCGCAGGCCTCTCTGCCAACATCTCATCACAATTCGCAAATCAACCGAAAATTATTGGAGAAATTATTCAATGAGACCGCCACAATGTGGCTGTCTTGTTGGATGAAGAGAGAGAAATATTTCAATTTTATATCCAATGCTTATTAGGGGGCATGAAAATTATTTGAACCACATCCAATGGCTTGATTTGAAAATTATTCGAAATCCCGTGATGTAAGTCAATACGACACGGGATTTCGAGACTCTCGGTCTTGGATAAACACAACAAATTGTAGGTGTCACTCTCACTCTAGTTACCTGTGACACTCTCGCTCTAGTTACCTATAACACTCTCGCTCTAGTTACCTGTGCCAATCTCACTCTAGTTACCTGTGACACTCTCACTCTAGTTACCTAGGACACTCTCACTCTAGTTAACTTTTCTTTTATTAAAGAATTAGACTTTTGTTGAATTTATAGATTGAATTTCTTTTAAATCTATTCTTGATTTATGAATCTTATAATATTTTGGAATTATTGATAATTTAGTTTATAATATGAACTGATGTTGAAATATTATTACCGATTAGTTTTTGTGTGAGAGTAATTCATGTATTCTTAAAATTTTCAACTTTATAAATTTTGTATCTTTAACTTATTTTGCTAGTTAATGTTTTGATCTGAAATAAATATTAAAAAATTTTCCACGTATGAATCGTACAATTTAAATAAGTGATATATGTTGACCTAAAGTATTTAGAAAATACAAAGAACATAAAGTATAGAGGTTATGTTAATATGAACTAGAAATTAGAGTGTTACAGTGAGATAGCTAGCTGAGAGAGTGACACCTACAATTTACTTGTGGCACTCTAGCTCTAGTTACGGCGTCATCAAGCGTCTGCATAGTTTGGGAGTTGACGGAAGAACAAGACCGGTAGTCATTTATAATGCTAAAATAACCAACATGTACCTAGATCGAGGGTGGTTGACGACATCAAATGGTCATTCGTAGTTAATTCTAAAATGTGGGTCTTCTATCGATAATCCAATCGAAAAGAGGTCATCCGTATAAAAACCCCTGTATATGAGGTATTTTTCTTCACTATTCAGTTTTGCCTTGGTTTTGGTTGTATTTTTGTGCAAATATAAAATCTAAGAGAAAAAAATAGAAAGAAAAAGAAAATCTATTTTTCTTTTAAAATGAGTACCGAAAGAGAAAGAAAACCAAAAAACTTAATAATCGACTAGAAAAGTTTAGATACGACAAAAAAGAAGAAAAATAAAACAAAAAGAAAGTTGACTCAATAGGTAAAAAAAAATCTTAACAAATAAAAAAAATAAGGAATAACAAAAATCAGAGAAAAATGTGGCTAAAATGGTTAAGAATACCAAAAATAAAAAGTTAACTAGGTTGGATACTTAACCAGCCACTTGTCATGATTTAGGAAAAAAACTCATTGTCTCGTGGTTTGATCACCTAATAATTTCTCTAAATCAACAACGTCTTTGAAAAAAGTTTTTAAAGAAAAAAAATAATTATAAGTGCGAACAAAAATATTAGGTTATTTAAAGATTTTTTTTCCAAAAAATATATATGAGATAAAAAAAACATTTTTTAAACAATGCTTTACTTGAGTCAAGTTGTCTCATTTTTATGTATAATAAGTTTATGTAGTTGGCTTTCTCAATTAGTTTGATAATTGTTGTGTGATGATTCAATTATTCAAAAGATGGCATGAATTGATTTCCAACTCAGTCAAATAATTATTAGTGGCATAAATATTGAATTTACCAAATAAAGTACATAAAGTTAATAAACACCAAAGTAACAATAATTCTACAAAAGTCATGCATTTTAACTAACAATAAAATAGTACTAAAAAAAAACTTACAATAAAATTTCTAAAGTATAAGAGCTCAAGGATATATAGTTTAATTTAAATTTTAGAGATTTTTTAAAGTATAACAATAAATATATGGAGTAGAGATTTTTTAAAGTATTTAGATTTTTTTTTTTAAACAATAAATGTTAGATTACTCTAAACTTCTAGATTTGTGTCTATTTGATTCTTGAACTTTAAAAATTGTCTAATAAGTTCTTGATTTTAAAAAGTCTCTTATAGATTCTTGAATTTTTAATTTTGTGTCAAATATGTCTCTGAATTTTCAATTTTGTATCTAATATGCATTGACTTATTCAACATTTTTTAAAATTCATGGAAAGACTAAAAAGAAAATTTAAAATTTAAAAACCTATTAGATATTTTTAAAATTTAGGAATCAAATAAATATAAACTTCAAAGTTCAGGAACTAAACTATTAAAACGAAAGCGGTAGATAATCGAAGAGCATCAAGAAAATCACACATAGTATTTACGTGGTTCACTAACGTTGTGTTAGTTACATCCACAGGCAGGATGAGAGAGTAATTTTATTAACTGAGAGAACAAAATTACACAAAACAGATTAACATCAGATAGGTGTTTAGAGGGTTTATATATGACACCCCTCCTAAACCCTAATACAGAGTCGGCCCAATAGGCTCAATATACGAAGATTCAAGACATTTTTACATAAACATTATAATTTAACTAAAAAATAAAAAACTAAGGTCCTGTTTAAATATTCATTTGATTTTTAGTTTTTTTGAAAATTAAATTTATAAATATTACTTCCACTTATAATTTTTTTTTATTTTGTTATCTACTTTTTACATATGTTTTAAGAAAACAAGTCAAGTTAAAAAAACTACACGTAGTTTTGAAAAATTTATATTTATTTTTTAGAATTTAACTAAGAATTCAAATATTTTTTTAAGAAAGATGAAACCCATAGTAAAATAAAAAAAAAAGAAAAATAAGTTTTTTTTTTATAAATAAAACTAAATGGTTATCAAATGTGTCCTAAGATCATTAAGTATTTTTCACATGCTCGTTTTTTGTTAGGTATAGATGGAGATTTTTGGGATTCAACTATTTTCTTGAGTTTATATTTGTTTTCGTAAGATGGTCATTTTGAATTTTGTTAGTTGAGTTTTATATAATTTTAGCCCACTCTTAAATTTATGTCTATTTGATTCTTCAACTTTAAAAATATCTAATACATCACTAAATTATTAATTGTCTCTATTAGATTCTTGAACTTAAAAAAAGTGTCTAAAAAGTTCTTAAACTTTAAATTTTATGTCAAATTTTCAATTATGAATTTAATTTTATGTCAAATTTTCAATTATGTATCGAAATTCGAGAAGAAATAATTGAAAAGTTTAGATCATGATAGATGAGTTAAAACTTTTAAACTTTTAAATATTTCTAAAAGGTTCAAAGACCGAACCGATAAAACCTTGAAACACGACCACCATATATTGATTTTAAAATGTGATTTTTTTTTTTGTTGAAGAAATTAAAATGGGATGAAATTGAAAGTTTAAAATACATTTCCTCTAAATTATAATTTATATAACAACTGGTCTTTTCAAAAAAAAAAAAAAAAAACTTATAACAATTGGGTTTTACAGAGCTCACCTGAAATCCGGCGGGTATTCCGGCCACTGATTGATCCACTGAGTCAACTCATTGTCGTCAGGCTCCGGCGATGCCGGAACGAGGACCGGCTCCACCACTAAGAAATCAAAAACTTCCTTCCAATCTCTCACATTTTTGGTCAACTCCGTATCAAAATACCCGGTCACCACGCCTTGGTCTCTCCTGACCTTCCTCTTCTCCTCCAAACTCTGCCCGAAAAACTCCCGGGCAGCCGCCTCGATCCGCCGCCGCTTCTCCAGAGGGACGCCGTGGTTGACCACCAGAAAGAATCCCCATTCTCTGGAAGCGGAGCCGATTTGTCGGATCAGATCATCAGGGAAACTGCCGGCGGCGGAGTGGAAGATCGGAGAGAGGTCGATGCAGGGGATTCCGTCGGCTTCGGTGTCGGTGACCTTAGGACAGTGGTCCGGGGCTTGAATGAAGGCCTGATCGAACTTGAGATCTCCCATGGCGGAAAATTTGCAAGTGGAGATGGAATTGAAGAAGAAGAAGAAAAGGGGATTAGGGATTTTAATTGGGATTTTGATTGGGGAATTTTGTGAGAAATGAATTTGGATGGGATTATAGGAAGTATGAGTTTTGCTTTGGGTTGCTCTATCTTCTAAAATATAAAATGTATTTGGTATGAAAATTAATATATTTCAAATTTAGCACAATTTGGTATACTCACCTATTATGTATGTAACATACTTCAATACTAATAAAAAAAAAATTGGTCCTACTTGCAACATTGTTCTACTTTAGTCTCCTTACTCTCCTATGTTTAATTTTAGTTCTTGAACTTTCAATAAAACTTAAATTTCGTTTCTACTATTAGTTTATTGTTAATTTTTCTTAAAAAAAATTAGTCTCTATTAGCTTTTATTCCACAGATTTTGAAAATATATTCCCATTGTGTCTTTTATTGTAATTAACTTCAAATTTATCATAGTGACCAATTTTCATTGAAAGTACATAGACCAAAATAGAATAAAACTGAACTACATGAACAAAAATGGTATTTCAACCAAAAAATGAAAATTCAAGTTGCATCGGAGATTTTTCCTTTCCAATTAGTATTAGAGGGATACTATACTAAGTAGGGGTGTACATAAGCCGGGTTGGGAGAATTTTTTGGACCAACCCAAAAATTCGGGTTAGTCATTCCTTTAGCCCAACCAACCCTATCCATGAGATTAACCCAACTCAACCCAACCCAATCCAATATTTTCGGGTTGGGTTGGGTTGGGTTGTCGGGTTAATTTTTTATAATTTGTTTAATTATTTAAAATATTATTTTCTTGAATTAACAACTAAAATCATATAAAATTCAAATATCAAACTTTAAAGTTAATAACATTCTAACATTTGTTAGAGGTCCGGAGGAAAAACATAAAAAATGGATAAATAATTCATTTTTAAGTATATATAAAATTAAAATAAAATAAACAAAAATATAGAGTTTGGGTTGAGTTTGGTCAACTCGAGCCTAAAAACACAACCCGAGAACCGACTCGAACTTTTCAGTTCTCCAAATTTACAACCCAACCCAATCCGAAAAAAACTCTAACCCAACCCAACCCTTACGGTTTGGATTGGGTAGTCTCGGGTTATCGGATTATTTGTACACTCTAATACTAAGAAGGTAGTAACTTTGTCGCAACTACTAGATTTATTTATTTATTTATTATTATTATTTTGAAAAATTAAAGGGGATTATTGGATGTTTATGCAATGGACTGTGATAGGTTTATACTGTTTCGATTTGGGTAGGAAAGATTGTAATTGTATTATATGGTTATTCAATCATCTAATGATAATTAAGAAGAATCATATTGTGAAAATTCTTATCAAAATTGAAGTTAAATCGACTAAAATTAATTATTTCGATCAAGAGCTAACACTACAAGAAAAGTGTACTTTTCCGATGCAGATCTTGCCGACGTGATAAGACCGTGGACACACATAGCTTTTGCCGACGCCATGATAACGGACGGAGAAGGTCTCTCCTGACGTCCAGAAAATGGCGCATCGGGAGAGGCTGATAAGAAAACCTTAGCGAATTGGAATTAAAAACCCTTTGATTATGTGAATCCCTAATTCTCAAACACTAAAACCCTCAAATCAATTCAATCTCAATCCCAAGGGAAGGATTAGATAAGGATTACCTTGATGATCGAAGACCAAGAGGTAAGGAGAACAAATCTCTACTCAAGGTTTGAACACTCCACAAACAAATTGATCAGACTTACTTGAATGTTTAGACATGCAACCCTAGAACAAGAATTGCAAAGTGGCGAGCCTTATGGCTCTCTCAAATGTTGATCACTACCTTTTCATTCAAAACTAAAACTATATTCTGTATAACCTAATGATCAAGCTTTAAATACTTTCCCAAACCCTAAATGTCAAATCAATAATCATAACAAATGACAAAAATACTGCTACTTAAAATGTCATAAAAATGATAAAATTAAAAAAAACAATAGAATTACATAAAAATTAGAAAATAACAATTTGATACTCGGGTGGTTCATATCAGAAGCCTTTTTGGAAAAGGTTTTGCTGGCGCATATATTGGCGCGTCGAGACAAGTCGTTTTAAAAATTCATTTCCTGACGCGCATGCAAAGCGCGTTGGGAAAAATCAGTTTAAAATTTGATTTTCCCGACACGCATGCAAAGCGCGTCGAAAAAAGTCTATTTAAAAATGCCCTATCTTTTTCTTTTTCGGCTTCGTCTGTTAACAACGACAATGTGGCCGACTCGTAATAACCGTTGGATATGGATCTAATAATTTTCATGCCCCCTAATATCCCTCGTATATAAATTCGGAGCACTTATCTCTCTCCATCCAATGGTGAAAAACTACCGGCCACATTGTGGCGGCCGCCTCACCGAATAATTTCTGGTTAACAACCCTCTTCGCACCTTCGTCTCTCCCCCTCCGATTCTCTCCGGCCTCTTCAACTTTGCTCTCTCTAGCATATGCTCCGATACTCTCCACCGTCTCTTCAGCGTGTAGAAGTTGTTCATCCTTTTCGGATTTTCTCTTCAAAATTCGCGGCGTCTTCTTCTTTAATGCGAAAAACCACCATTAAAAAAGGTACACATTTCATCCCACTTGCCTTGCGTTGCGTTGCTCGTTTAATTCTGACTTGAAGCCTTTAAAGTATATAGGGTCGAGCATCACATCATTGAAGGTAAAACCAAGCGATTGATGAGAATGTAGCTCTCGTCTGCGTAAGACCTCGACTGGAAAGTGGAAACGTGCATCAACAAAAGAGATAAATGCTCTCAGTGGCCTTGCCACATAATCCATTGTTAATTATTTGAGCCTTAGTCAACATCAATAACTATCTGATTTTTTGTTTTTGATTTTTTAACAATTAAACCTATAACTACTACTTCTCCTATAGTTTTTTATGTTTTCTTATCTAATGTTTTAAAAAACTAAGTTAAATTTTGAAAAAAAAAAACAGTTTTCAAAAACTTATTTTATTTTTAGAATTTAACTAAGAATTTAAGTGTTTTCATAAGAAAGATAGGAAACTATGTTTGGATAGATGAAGACCATTGCAAGTAAAATAATGATCGAAGTACAATTTTTAAAAATAAAAAATCAAATGGTTATCAAACGGGGTCTTAATTTTTATTTTTTATTTATGAAAATTAAGCTCATAAACACTATTTTAATTACCAATAAATTTCTTGTTTTGTTCTCTATTTTCCATCCATGTTTTAAAAAACGAGCTAAGATTTGAAAAACATAAAAAAATAATTTTCAAGAGTTTTTTTTCTTTTGAAATATGACTAAGAAATCATGAGAAAACAAATTTAATTTTAAAAAATCAAATGATTATTAGACAATACTTTTATTTTTTTTTAGCTAAACAACCTTTGAAGATAAAAAATTTAAATGTTTAAAATAATAACTAAAAATATATTGATAAGGTAGAGGATTTCAAAACCCATCAATAAAAATAGTTTTTTTTTTGTCTTAAAATTAAAATAAAACGTGTTTGGCACGATCATTTTTAGTTTTTTTTTGGGGGGGGGAAAGGACATTTTCGTATGTTTCACGTGGTTGCATAAATCTTTTTCTTTTTCTTTTTAATTTTCATTTGTAATTATTAGTTTGAGAATTATACTTTAATATTATCTTTAATATTATCCTTTCGCCCTTCCGTTTTGTACCTTCTTTTTTAAAAAAATCTCAGTTTCTACCTTCTCTCTAAACTTCGTCTCTCTCTAATCTGCGTGGCAGGTGTTGAATGTTAGGGATTCAAGAAAATTTCTAACTAGAAGTCGGGCTTGACGCATTGACGTACTGAAGTAAGTTTTTGCTCAATTAGTGTGGGTTGATCTTTTGAATATAATTTTTGGAGTAAAAAAATTAGTGGATAACGTGTTCTTAGTATGAAAGCGTGTTTCGTTTTAGATGTTTTGCACCAATTTTTAGGTGTGTGTGGCTGCTTTGCAGCCTGTGTAGCAAGTACCTGGAGTGATTTGGACGTGTTTTGGGCTTGACACGAGTTGTTTTACTTCTTGGGTAAGCTTTCTTTCGATTGTCTTGAGAGACTTGAAATTACACTAAGCAGTTTCGTATGACTTAAGTGCTGAAGTCAAGTTCTTGGTGTATTTTTTTTAAGCTAAAAAAGTTGGTGCGAGCTTTTAAAAGCATTTGGAAGTAGTTCAACTGGTCGTGATTACTTTTTAGCGGTTTAACTTGGACTCTTTGAATTTAGAACCAAGGTAAGTAGGCATTTGGATTATTCCTCGCACTCTAGCTACGAGGTAATGAGTAAAGTAAATATGGTTGTGGATCTTGGCCGAAGGCAACCATTGGTTTGACTTCAATCCTGTTTGATGCATGTTTGATTGTAGATCATAAATGTTATGTAACTTGTATTGTTCACATGATTGTTATTATGTATCATTGAGTATGAATTTGGTACCTGGTCGAGAGGGGCGTGTCTTAAGACCCATTAGGCTAGTGGCCCCTACTTTACCCATTTTTAAGGGATAGTTGTCCGGTAGCCGCGAGAAACTAACATGAAGTATGCGTGTTGAGCAGGCTAGTTCATCGGCATCCGCCTAGGGTGGAGTCACAACTAGTCTGGAATATTCTTGATTTGATTGTTTCAGTTGGTTATAAGTTGTTTAAGTTTGGAGTCACAACTAATCAATCTTTTGGACTTCTTATTGTTTAAGTTTTATAGCTAATATTATTTTAGAGTTTTTAAGTGTTCTTGTTAAGTTTATTGGTTTATATCATATACTTTTGAATTCAAGATTTGATTGTTTTAGTTGGTTATAAGTTGCTTGGATTTTGTTCCGAAGTTTCGATTAGGTTAATATTCCTGAATAGTTTTAAGTAATTTTAGTTGTGTTGTAAATTTGCAAACTTAATTGCCCAAGTTTTAATTTCAATATTGTTCATTATTTTTGAAATGTTAGTTTAAAATTTTTGTTATACGTATTTTTGTTATATTAGTTGGATAACTTAATTACTTTTGTTTCTCTTTGTTTTGCCAGGATAGGATGATACTAGTTTTTGGAAATTTTCGAACAAAAAAATGTAATCAAATTTGTGTTTACTTATGTAAAGTTATGAGTATAAGTTAGTTTTTCTTTTGTATGAAACTAATTGTTATATTTTATTTTGCTTGAAGTTACGTATATGGGCAGTGTAATAACATTTTATTTAATAGAAAAGGTTATTGATTTTTTTATACAATTTCTTTTAGGTGTACGAAAAATTCTAATTTATAATGAAATTCTAGATTAAAAAATATTGAAATTTATAAAATGTTTCACACAAATCTTTGCCAACCATTTATAAAATTTAGTCGGCCTTTTCAGTTTCCAAGAAAGGTCAACACCTTGAATTTTGGTTGGCCTTTCCTGGGAAAAGTGGACGCCTTCGACCGACCAAATTAGAACCTGAAGGCGTCGGTCTTTCCCAAGAAAGACCGACCAAAATTCAAGGTATTAGTCTTTCCAGAAAAAGGTCGACTAAATACAAAATGCATCGGCATAAGTTAGCCCGATGGAATTATCTCAACTGAATTGTTGATGCTCAGTTTTTGGTCGGAAAATCAATTGTCAGCGCTATTTGAGGGGTTTTTAGATGCTTTTTAAGGTTGGAAAAAGTCAAAATTCTTGTTGACCCTCATAAATCTTAAAATTAGAAAGGGACAAAAATAAAAATAAAAATATAGTATAGATATATTTTGATCCGAGGTTTAACTTTCAGTTTGTGCATATGAGAATTAGGATATAAATATCATATAAATTTTGAAGAATCTATTAGACACTAATCTGATCAATATGTTTATTGAATAAGACAATGACATATTACAAAATTGAAGATTCATGATCAATTTAATAGATACTTTTAAAATTATGAGACCAATAAGTCATATATTTGAAAGTTTAGTTGAAAATGTTTAGGAACTAAATTTGTAATTTAACTTAAAAAGAAAAAAAATATATTTAGAGTGCATTAGAAAATGATGTCAAAAGGACTTTCAACTCAAAAACAATCATCTCTCAAAATTGTTGGAGACATAAAAATGATTTTGAAAAAGAGTCAAACGCACTTGTTGAGTTTTTGACCCAAGTGCTTGATTGGAAGACACATGAAAAGCGCTTTTGAAAGGGTTAAATCAAACCTCAAAAGTAATATATTATCAAACATTTTGGACTAAAATGTTTGTAATTAATTTACTTTTGCGAAAAACGATTTTTCTAGAAGTACTTTCAGACATATATGCATTGATACTAAAATCATCAATCAACCCAAAAATTTAAAAATGATTTAGAGTAAATTTAATTATATTAACTTTAATCTAATCAACAATCTCTTAAGAAAATATTTTATCTCATAATATAGAAATACACCAATGCATCACAACACATTAATTAAACATGATGATCCTCAAGTCTCATAATTATTCATATAATGTAATACATTACCTTCTCAAAACCTATATAGTATTCTATGACACATTAATTATATAAAAACACCATCATCTTATACACGTACATGTATTAACACATAACATAGTAGTATAAACGAGGACTCATCTTAAAACTAGTTGAAGATTTTAAAGTGAGAGATTTGAATATTGTCGACGTTAAGTTTCTTAAAGTTACTATGCTTTCGGTTGGCGAGGAACTTACCCCAAGAGTAAGGTTTGTATTTGGGAGGGTTTTGGGGATCAATGAACTCTTCCAAAGGCTCAACAATGGTGTAATGAGATGGGTTGAAGAAGAAGGAAATGGAATATCTTTCCTTTGTGGAGTTTACCATCGCCCTGTGCTCCACACTCTCATACTTCTCATTGCTCCAAACCTACAATTATTACCACCAATACTTTTTTCATTAAATATTTGTAATATAAATAATTTTTAGGTTAAGTTACAAAATATCTATTCAATAGAAAATTTTAAATTCTTAATATTGTATCTAATAACTATCCGTCTTTTTAAGGTCGGTTAGATAACTCATTTTGATGGTTTGTTTTTTATTTTTGAAAGATAAGGGTTGTTTGGTTTTTAGTTTTTGTTTTTGAAAAAATGATCTTCGTAAAATTGAAGAAGTTTCATTTTTATATAACTTTTATTTCTCTCTCTATAACTTTTTTTTATAGCTTTCATTTCTTTCTCTTTTAACCTACCTCTCACTTTTCACTTTCCAAAAATAAAAATTTAATATTTTCTCACATATTTTTCTTTTAAAAACTCTCTATGACTTTTGTTCTCCTATCAAATAAATATATCTCTAATTTTTCTATCTCTCGCACCATAACCTTCCTTTATTTTCTAATTTATATTTATTTTAGTAACATATCTTTTTCCCTCTTTCTCTAAAATTTCTCCTTTTCTTTAATTATTTTTCTCCAAAATTTATCTCTTTTCCCTCCCACTTTTCTTTATCTTTCTTTAACTAATATTCTACTACTTCTTTTAAGAATTCTAATTAATATTTTCTTGACAAGTTTCTATGTAAATATTTTCGTTCTCTCTCTAAATCTGTTTCTTTTAACCTTTGCTAATAAAAAAGTTATCTTTGTCTCTAAAGTTCTATTTCTATTTTCTATGTCTCCATTTATTTTTCTTTCGCTCTCTAACACATCACGGTAAGGAGAAAGAAACAAAAAAAAAAATAAAAACAATTTATCAAACATGTCTTTAGTTTTCTGTATAACAAAAAATAATTATCAAACATGCATATTTGAGAACAAAAACAGAAGATGTTATGAAATAGCATCTTGATTTTTTAATTGCGTTTAATAATCTCAAACATTTTTTAAACTTCAAATGACTATCAAACCTGTACTAAAAAAAAGGTATTTTTTAAATTTCACGGGGTGAAAGTTAAAAAACCAACCACTTAGATACAATTTTAAAATTTATGTAACTATGCGGTAACAACATTAAAATTCTAGAACCAAACATGTAATAATGTAACGTAACCTAAAGTTAATAAGAATACTTCTTTTCAAACACAACCTCCACAAACTTTAAGCCAAAAATAAAACTTTTGATATGAATAAATGATAAACATGCATTGATCTCGTATATAGTCCATACGTACCTGAGTAATATCGCCAACGTTGACGACGTATGAATCGGGTACGGGTTTGACCCGAACCCACTCTCCATCTCTCTTCCTCTTCACTTCGAACCCTCCAACGTCGTCTTGGGCCAGCACCGTGAAGGCGCCAGGGTCCTTGTGGCGACCGACGCCGAGAGCCAGATCGGGCGACGGGCATGGCGGATAATGATTCAGTCTCACATAACTCGTTTGGTGTTTGAAATAACCATGAAACCTGTTCGCCGACAGTCCTAAGCTAAGGGCGATGAGCTCCATCAACTTGTGCGCAAGTTTCTCCACTTCTTCAGCATATTCCTCGCACGCCTCCCTATTCCCATCATTTGGTGAAAAAAAATTGGACAATCAAATTAAATAGTAGCTTGTGAAAGAAATACTTTTTAAATAAAATCGATTTTTTCAAAATCACTTTAAAAAAATTAATAATCAGGAGCGTGTTAATATACCGTAGGGAGTAATTTTAGATGATAAAAAATGATTTTACAAGAAAATTGAGGTCATAAATAGAGATTATATGTGTTTTTTTTCTTTTGCTAATTTTTTTAGAATAGTTTTTATTTTCTTAAGTAAACATTCGAATTTTTAATAGGTTCTAGAAATAAAACATATATTAAAAAATATTTTTTTTAAGTTAATTTTCGAAACTTAGATTGGATTTTGAAAAGTAGACCTGTCATAAATAAAAGTAGGGATTATAAACTTAATTTTGAAATGTAGGGATTTTGGTTTTTAGTTTTTGAAGGTTAAGCTTATACTCACCTAATTTATTTACAATAGAGATTATCTCCCTTAAGTAAACATTTAAACTCTTAGCTAAATTCTAAAAACAAAGTCAAGTTTTTTAAAGGTATTTTTTTTAGTTTTCAAAAGTTGACTTGGTTTTTGAAAACATAGGTACAAAGTAGATAAAAAGACATATAAATTCATAAGTAATATTCTTAGGTTTAAATTTCAAAAACTAAAAACCAAAAATCAAATGGTTATCAAAGGGGGTCTTTTGGGTTTTATGGAGCTTTTACCTGAATTTGGGCGAGTACTCCGGCCACTGGTTGGTCCACTGAGTCAACTCATCATCATCAAGCTCCGGCGACGCCGGAACCACGGTAGGCTCCACCACCATGAAATCAAAAACTTCCTTCCAATCTCTCACATTCTTGGTCAGCTCTGTATCAAAATAGCCATTCACTACGCTTTCATTTCTCCTCACTTTCCTCTTCTCCTTCAAGCTCTGCCCGAAAAACTCTCGGGCAGCCGCCTCAATCTGCCTCCGCTTGTCTCGAGGGACGCCATGGTTGACCACTAGAAAGAATCCCCAGTCTCTGGAAGCAGAGCCGATTTGCCTGACCAAATGGTTGGGGAAATCAACCGCGGAGTTGGAGTTTAAAATGGGAGAGAGATCGATGGACGGGATTCCGTCGGCTTCGGTGACGACGAGCTTCGGGCGATGCTCTGGTGCTTGGATGAAGGCTGAATCGAACTCGAGCTTGAGGTTGAAGTCTCCCATATTGCGGAAAATTTGAAAATGAAAGATGGAATTGAAGAAGAAGAATAAGAAAGAGATTATAAATACAAGATGGGTTTGGTAACGTGTATTTGCATGGTGATTAAAAACCGGGTAGATTTTGAATTTATATTCAATAGTTCGACATTAAAGACGGTTTAATTTGAATTTAATTTAACATCACTGAAGATAAGATAAGATGTTAAAGAATCAAAGATAATTGTGTTTGATTGTATAATGAGATAAATGATATATGTATTTAGTGCATGTTTGTTAGGTTTTCATATAAATAAATTAGGTTTGAGTTTTGTTATGATATTACCTTCAACAATTTTATGCCATTATAAAGCATTAAAAATAATCAAAATTAACATCTAATAACGAATTTTCATTATTTAATTTTAAATAATTAATTGTTGTTAGTAAATTTATTTTTATTAAGCCCAAATTATTGAAATAATTTCAAGAAATTAATTTTTCATCAATGGGTTAATTTATTGTAAACAATATATCTTAAATATTAGGATATTAATTTTATCAATCTTAATAATTATCTTCCCTCCTTAAAAAATAATAATAATTATCTTCCAAGAAATGTGGTTAATAAAAAAATTGTAAACTTTTAATTGTAATTGATTTTAACACAAAGATGATAGATATTATATTTTGAAAATAAATTATTATAGTCTATATCAAAGTGACCATTAAATATCAAGGGAAAAGAAGAAAAATGACAAAAGAAAAAGAAAGAGAAAGATGGAGGAGGAGAAAAAAGAGAATAGATAAATAAATTTAGAAAAAAAAAAAAAGAAGAAGAATGTTAGGGGAAATGAAAAGGGAAAAACAGGAGAAGGAGAAGGAGAAGAAGTAAAGATATATACAATTCAATTGGCGCCAGAGTTGAAAAAAAAAGGAAAAAGAGGATGAAATGGAAAATATAGGGAAGAAAATAGGGAAATTGTGATAAAGAACATATTTTCACTATACATTTGGCAAATGACTTTTTTTTTTAAAAAAAAAATCAACTCTAGCATGACTTGAATAAACTATTTCATTTATACCTTTACAATTTTCCAACATATTCAATTTTATTATTTATCATTTATTATTTCTATATTCAATATCATTCCATTTAGGTAATACCATTAATTACATAAAAGTATTTTTAAAAAATACCATTAATTACATATATCTATAATCTATATCTATAATAATCTATAATATATTAAAAAACTACTATCTTTAAAAAACTTTTTTGGACTATTTTGTCCCTTCATAAATTTTAAATTTACAATATATGCCACCTATAATTAATTAGCAACAATTAATAATTTATACATTTAATTATTTTTATTACATTATCTTCTTCTAATTAAGAAAAAACCCACATTCCTTCACACACCCACGTTAGTCTCCATCTTTTTTTCTTTTTATATATAATTTAATTTTAATGTAAAATAAAATCAACATTAATTTCTTAACAACTTTTTACATTCTCACCTCTAAGTAACCTAAACCTATATAAATATTTGAAATATATATTTATTATAAATTATGTAATCAATTCTAAAATTAATGATTTTTTTACATTTAATTATATTTAATAATTGAATTTCAAGAGTTTCGTAACTTTCTACAACTATATAAAGAGCAATCCTCTACTCATTTTCTACAAAAACTTAGATCTCTTCTTCTAAGTTTGTTTTTCTCTCTCAATTCATTCTCCCAAAGTTTCTAAGTTTGTATGAATGCATACGGGTGTTAAGCATGGATGAGACATGAGAGACAAAAGTGTTTCAACAAAATGCTCTCAAATATAGGTATCAATTTTTCGTATATAAAGTTATTTTATATAATTAGTATTTGTTTTTTTTAATTCTAAACACTTTACAATTATTTTAATTCGACTTTTAGAAAATTTGTTGTTTGATTTCTCATATACATGCATCATGTCTGTAATTTTTTTTTTAAAAAACTACTATACTTTAAATTTACAATCTATGTCACATACAATAAATTACAACACACATACAATTATATAGTTGTCTTTATTAAATTATATTTTTAAATTGAAAAGTACCATGTTAGTTTTTTTTTTTCTTTTTCTATAATTTAATAATTTAATTACTTAACCTCTTTTCATATTCTGACTTTTATGTGACCTATATAAATATTTGAGATATGATATTTATTATACATTAATTAAAACATAAATGACTTAATTAGTTTTTTCATATTCTTCCACTCATGGTAACTTAATAGTTATCTATAATATATAATATATTAAAAAGATACAATTCGCGAAAAACTTTTTTGAACAATTATGTCATTTCTTTAATTTATATATTTACAAAATATATCATTGATAATTAATTATAAATGAAAAATAATTAATTAATAGGTAATTATCTATAAATGTATAGTTGGAATGAAATTTTTTTTTCTACCACTTAAAATATTTTTTCGTTAATCTATAATCTATATAATCTATATCTATATTTATATCTATACGATATTAAAAAGCAATGATCTAGCAAAAAAAAAAAAAATCTTTGACCATTTTACCCTTTTAGTAAATTACAAATATGTTTTTACTTCAATTTCTAAATTTACAAACATGTCATTTGTCATTGATTATTAATAATGAATGAATTATTTCTATAATTTTTTTAAAATCCTCTACCATTATATTTAAATTTCATAATCTACCGAATGAACTAAATATATTGCTTTATAAATAAATTAGATTTTATTTCTCTAAAAAAATTCAATTAAACTTGTGGATGAATTTAGTTTTTTTTTTGTTAATTTTTTATTATTTAATTAATTGTATATTTGCAGTAAAAGTGCTTTATGAAAAAAATAATTATTTGATCATTTTAAATATTTAAAAAGTGAAAACCAACCTTCTTTATTTTCTTATTTACAAAATATATGTCAAATTAATTACAAATTGTAAATTATTTTTTTATCAAATATATAGTAAATTAAATAATTAGTTAATTATTGATAATCAATTATTCATTAATTATGATAATAATAATGGTTTGGAATATGAGAAGTTAGAATATAAAATATTTTTCAGTTAACTAAATATTTTTTATTTGATTGGAATTAATAATAGAATTTAAAGTGTTTTGGAATTGTAAAAGTTTTGTAACTTGTAATTCCCTACCACTATATAAAGAGGTTTTTCTTCCTCCATTTTTTATCAACAACTCCTCAAAAAGTTTTTTGAAATTTAGTTTCATCAAAAGAAATGGAGTCAAGTTGCATATTTGTTAGCTATATTCGCTATCAAAAGATGAGCAATAAAATCAGACATGCAATGTTTAAGGAATTAATTGAAGCACCCTAAATGTTTTTCTTACTCCTAAATGTTTGTTTCCTTCTTTCGTTTTTGTTTTCTAATTTATCTTTTTCACGTTTCTTGTTTCTTTATGTTGCTTCTAACATGTACTAATAAAAAAGAAGTTTTGTTCTTTCTAAACTTTTAATTCTCTCCATTTATTATTCTAAGAAAATCTCGAAGTCAAATATTGGTGAGTTTTGTTTAATAATTATCAAATTAGTACTATTTTAAAAAATTGTGCATGTGTGAATAAGGTATTGTGTTTTTCTACTTTTTTTTTTATTGTTATTTGATAATTAGTGTACTTTTTTATTGAAAATTTTTGTGCATATTTTGAATTTGTTTGTTCAATTTCCGTATGTTTATACTTTCTAAGAAATTTAGTATGGTGTAAAATTATATATTCTCTCTCTCTTTCTTTTTTTGCCAATTTATAATTTAAACTATTATATAAAATTAAAGTAGTATTATGAGTATGTGTCAAAAGAAAATAGTGGATAGTTTGAAACGTTATTTTTATAATAATAAAAAATGTAAATTTTAATTAGTGAATAAATATAATATAGAACCAAAAGCAAAATAATCGTTCAAATAGCTTCTATTTTAATAAATATTAAATTTTGATCAAGTCTTACAAAAGAAAAAAAATAATTAGACATATTTAAAAATTAATTTAGATAAACAAAATTTCAATACACCCATAACATGATAAATGAAGGAAATATGAAAAATTATGAGTTTAACATCATACATTAATTCTAAAATTAAGGTTCTTAATAGCTAAAGTTTTATATTTCTGATTTTAATTAAAGTTAAAAGAAATCCAAAATAAATTTAATACTACATAATTTTTTAATATACAAAATATAATTTTGTTAGAAAGTTGGGTTTGAGAGAATGAAAATTAAAGGTCCCCTAAAGTTGATATTAAGGGAATATTATTACCACTAATTAAAATTGTTGGAACTCTCACATCCTCAGCAATTATAAAATTATAACTTCATTTCATATAATATAAACAATTTTTTCCTCTCTTTATATTTTATTTTTAGTGATGTTTCTAACATTAATGTATATTTATTAGATTCTTTAACATTAATATACTAGAAAACTAAATATTTGTAGTTTTTGGTAAGAAGTATATCTATTTTTTCTTCATTGTCGTTATTATTCAAGATTATTTTACAATTACTTTTATGATTACTCCTTTTTGTAATTTAGATGTTTGCACATGCTATTTAAATTTTTTTATATTTTTTTAGTTCAACATTTTAATCTTTGTTAGATTATATTTTCTTTTTTAATCAACAATATATAATTTTTTACAAAATATTAACATTTTATTTTGAATAGAAATACATCCATTAATATTTATTTTTAACAAAATATAAATTATACTATATTAATTAGTGATTAATGTGATCTATATTTTTAACTTACATAGAAGTTATTTAAATCAGGTTAAAAAGTGTGTCTACCAAAAAATAAATTAATCATTTGTTATAAAATAAAACTTCTATAAACCTAAAAACATTAATAGAAAAATGGACTTAATTAAAATATTTTAAAACCATAAGATAAAATTGAACAAATTAAAAAGCATAAACGTACAGAGCACGTGGTGGAAAAACTAGTCTATTCAAATTATGTTATAATTTTTTTATTTTCATTAATAACATTTAGTTTAAGAAATTATGTTTCATTACATTTTGTTGGTTTTTCTACCCGCGTCTAATATAGATGTCCATGGGACAGGGCGGGATTAGGGAATGGCTTCCATGTCCTTGTCCTCGCCCTCCATTTCATTTCTCATCCCTGCAAAATTTTTCATTTAATTTTGCGGGTTACGGAGTGAAAAGTCTCGCAAAAAATTTTCGGTTTTTCGCAGGGAATAATTCTCGTTTATCATTTTTTATTTTTCTAAATTTTAATAAATGATTCTAAAAAAAATTATTTAAAATGGTTAATTCTTAATTAAAGATTTCTATTTAAGATTCCTTTTTTCAATCATCTTAGAAAAATAAAATGATATTTAATAAACAACTAGAATTATGACTTATTATATATACACATAAATAAATAAATATATATATATATATATATATTTACAAAACATATATAAATCGGGCAGAGACGGAGACGAGGGCAAGGTCGGGGTTGGGGACGGGGAATGTATTCTCCATCCCCATTCCCATTTAGTCAACGAAAAAAAATTTCTCCCCACTCTTTTGCTCATTCCTCGGGAAAATGGACATCCCTAGCATCTGAAGACCATTCAATTGCAGATTCTTCTCCCTTCTTTCTTTTTCAGGGCATGTTTGGGAGTGATTTTGGAGTGACTAAAATCACTTTTCCTGCCCAAAGTGTGATGTTTGGCAATATTAAGCAAGTGATTTTGGAAGAATCCAAAATCATTTGAAATGATTCTCTTTTAATCACTTGGGAGGTGATTCCCAAGTGATTTTTGTCAAGTGATTGTAATTTAAAATGACTATTATTCATTTTTGAAAATAATGTACTTTTAATAACGAGTAAAAACCTTAATTTTTTTGTCAAAATTCATAAATTTCCTTAAAAAAGTGTGAATTTTTTCAAAACAAAAATCACTATTAAAAGTATAGAACCAAACATGAAAATGATTATATGAAAAACACTTTTAATAAATCAATTATAGACAAATCATGTTGCCACGTATCTGCGACGCGGAGCGGCTGACGTCCTCAAAAAGGAAAGATTTAAAAGGAGTCGTCACCAATCTTTTTATGGTGTTATTGGGCACCAAAAATAGAATAAAATAATTTTTTTTTAAAAAAAATGGTATGCGAAAACCAGATTTGGATTCGGGAGTTGTTTGTCTATGGAAAGGTGTTAGCACTCCACAATACCCGTTTAAAACGGTGGCCAAATTCAATCTTGAATTGCACAAATTTTAGTAGGACAAAAAAAACTTATTTAGGAAAATGAGATTTTTAAAACAATGTCTTATTTTACCACTCATTACTCCAATATTTGGAGTCATGATCCCATAAAATAAGTGGATGAAAATCCATTAATGTGGTTGCATTGAAATTATTTCCAAAATTTTGGAAATAATATCACCTCAAGAATATGAGAAAATTTTACAATTTCTCAAATCTATCATAGGATAACCTCTTATAAAATTAAGTTTTTTTAATTTTTTTTAATTAAATTCATATTTTCTTGAGACCAAAATCTCGGACTCCCAAAGATAATGATCCCTCACCTCAAGAATTCTAGAAAATCGGACTCCCAAATATTTCTAGATTCCGTCGTCGGAATTTTTAAGAAAAAACGACCTTAAAAGAAAAATCACATTTTAAGAAAAGGTTTTAAAACTTAGAAAATAAAATACTTTGGCTTTGAAAACAAACCTTTGTAAAAAAGGGTAATTTTAAAGAAATTGAGAAATGATTTTACAAAAAATGAGAATAGAGTATAAAAAAAATAGAAATCACTAAGAAAAATCAAGAAAATCAAAGTTAAGCAAAACAAATAAATGCAATGAAAGATAAGTTGAGCATGCATAATAATTTATTCATAACAAATAAGTGAACAAACATAATATACAAATATGATTAAATTTTCTAAAAAAACAACGTATTGGAGTTGATCTTGGACTTCCAAAGAATCAATTCCTCAACTCAAGAAAACAAGAAAATCGAACTCCCAAATATTTCTAGATTCCGTCGTCGGCATATTTTTTTTATGACAAGAAATATAAGTTTAAAAAAAAAAAATCAATCACATGAAATTAACAACATGATAAAAATACTAAGAACAAAATGATAATAAATAGATAAGATATATGACTTGCAAATAAAGTATGTAAATAGATGCAAAAATCAAATTTTGGAGAAAGAGAAAAAATAAAAATAAAATAACAATAATAAAAAAAATAAAAGAAAGATAGAGGAAATAAATAAAAAAAATAAAAAAAAGTATTAGTGACAAATATCCATGATTTGACCATACACAAATTTTGAAAGGAGCACTCATGGGTAGATGTAAAAAAAAAAAATCAAAACTAAACTTTATAAAAAAAATTTTTATTAGCCGTTTACTTTTTTTCATTTTTTTTTATTTTTCAATTTCCTTTTCACTCCCTTACATTACTCCTATGATCACCTTTTTCAACTTTTTTGTCTTTTTCAACTTGTTGGTTTTTTCTCAAATGAGAAACAAAGGCTCTCTAAGGTAACAACACTTTAGTTTTTTAGAAACAAAACTCTATTCACCCATACTCATCTAATCTAAGGTGTCGCCACGTACCTGCGACCGGAGCGACTGACGTCCTCAAAAACAGAAGATTTAAAAGGAGTCGTCACCAATCTTTTTTATGGTGTGATTGAGCACCAAAATAGAATAAAATAACATTAAAAAAAATGGTATGCGAAAACCAGATTTAGATTCAGGAGTTGTTTGTGTATGGGGGATGTGTTAGCACCGCACAACACCCGTTTAAAACGGTGGCCAAATTTAATCTTGAATTCCACAAATTTTAGAAAGACAAAAAAAACTTATTTAGGAAAATGAGATTTTTTAAAATATTGTCTTATTTTACCCCTCATTACTCCAATATTTGGAGTCATGATCCCATAAAATAAGTGGATGAAAATCCATTAATGTGGTTGCATTGAAATTATTTCCAAGATTTCGGAAATAATACCATCTCAATAATATGAGAAAATTTTACAATTTTTCAAATCAATCATAGGATAATCTCTTATAAAATAAAGTTGTTTTTTTAAAAAATAAATTAAATTCATTTTTTCTTGAGACCAAAATCTTGGACTCCCAAAGATAATGATCCCTCACCTCAGAATTCTAGAAAATCGGGTTCTCAAATATTTCTAGATTTCGTCGTAGGAATTTGTTTTAAAGAAAATGATTTTGAAGAAAATTATAAAAATTTGACGATAACATTTTTAGTTAAAAGTCTTTATAAACTGAAAATAAACCAGCAATGTTAAAAGTTTGAAAATAAGTTTGCGAAATAAGATTTGAAACCATGAGCGATAACTAAAAATGGAATTAAGTTTGAATAACGAAATATAAGAATGCAAATTAAAAGCATATCACATTTAAGATAACAAATTGATCAAGCAAATAGATATACTAACGAATTTACAAAAAAAAAAAGAAAAAAAAACATATTGAAATCGATATTGGACTTCCAAAGAATCGATTTCTCACATCCGGAAAACTAGAAAATTTGACTCCCAAATATTTCTAGATTCCATCGCCGGCCTTTTTTTTTTAATTTATAAACCACATAGATTAAAAAAAATTATGTATTAATTAGCAAGCTTATATCAACACTTCAACTATAATGAATAAGAAAAAAATATGTGCATTTTTAAACACACAAACATAACACACAAAAAAAAAAAAAAAAACACAATGAGAATAACACTAATGATAATAATACAATTTCTTGAACTAATTTTACTACTTTACAAAAACTAAACATTTAAATAATATGAGACAGGAAGAGAAAGAAAATAATAATAATAATAATAATAATAAAATAAATAAATAAAAAAAGGTCTAACAAAGTTTAAAAAAAAAAAGTCTAACGTAAAGAAGGGATGGGCGACTTTGCTGCCCATCAGTCATTTATATATATATATATATATATATATATATATATATATAATAATAATAATAATAATAATATAATAAAATTTAATAAAAATATAATATAATATAATATATAAAATATTGATTATATATAAAAATATTGA
The DNA here is from genome assembly GCA_036507285.1 of Trichosanthes cucumerina. Taxonomy (NCBI): domain Eukaryota; kingdom Viridiplantae; phylum Streptophyta; class Magnoliopsida; order Cucurbitales; family Cucurbitaceae; genus Trichosanthes; species Trichosanthes cucumerina. The sequence goes on along the minus strand of CM071836.1, from coordinate 9,784,700 downwards.
TTTTCTTTTAAAAAATAATAATAGTTATAATAATATATATAAAAAAAAAGAGGATCGCAGTCAACTTTTTTAAAAAAAAATAATAATAATAATAATAATAATAGTAATAATAATAGTAATAATAAAGCACAAACAACAAAAGTTTTTCATTCTCAAACCTCTTCTTTTTCTCTCTTTCTTTTTTTTTCTCTCAACTTTCAAACTTAATCACCTTCATTCTAAATGGCCATTTTTTTTTCAGCAACATTCTTAACATAATAGAAGTCAAACTCACCCCCCACGAAGGTATGTTATACTTTTTTAGTTTCACAATACATGGTTTTTCTCTCTTTCTTTTTTTATTATTTTTTTTAGCTTCATGAATGTTATTTCTATAGAACAAACTCCCAACCCTCGTTTTTTTTTTTTTTTTTTTTACTTTTTAAGATCTAAGAACAGAAAATAGAGAAAGGAAATGAAAAAAAAATAAACGAGTTAGAAGATAAAGGAGAGTAGTAAAAAATAACAAAAATAAAAGAAAGTATCATAAAGAAAGATGTAGGGCATAAAAGAAACGACAATAAATAGATATTCTTAGTACATAAAATAAAAGATGCATTAACCAATAAAATGAAAGCAAAAAATTCGCAACAAAGCCTTACTCAACTACTGTTTTTCAGGGGGTGCTCTCAAATGAAGATGAGAATCTAGCAATGGGAGAAGTGTAGAACACCATTGACTTGTTGCTTGAGATGCGGATCCTGGGGTCGAAGACCCTACCAAGTGCATCTCCAACCGAGTTAAGGTTGTTCTAAGACCCCTTGTTCCTTTTTTTTTTTTTGTAAGAGGGTAGCTCTAAACAATGAAGAGAATCTTACTTTGTGACTGACTTTTTTTGTAATATCGTTGTGATTGAGTTGAAGGTTGAGAATGAATTGAATATTGTTTTGTAGGTTTCTTTTTGTGACTGTTGGCCTTCTTTTAGGGTTAGGAAAACAGGGCTTATAAAACAAAAACCCATTCTTCTTTTAGGCAAAAAATAAAACAAGCAAATTTGTTGTGAAAATGGGCAATTACTAGAAAGGAAGGGAAAAAAACAAGAATTTGATCTTAAAAAGCCCTCCACTTTTCTCATTTTTTTCAAAAACCCTAATTTTCACACTTAGCAAAAATTAGCAAAAATGCCACAAACAAAGATTATAATATTAAAGCTCTAATTTAAATTTAATAATTAAAATCGATAAAATAAGCAAGCCGGGCAAAAATAAGTGGCTACAACATGCCCCCCTTTGTACATCCTTATAGGATTATAAGGTGGACAAAGGTATAGTCATTATTTTGTTCGGTCGCAGCAGAGATGAAAAGTGTCAAGGGCTAGGGATAAACAAGCGCCACATGACAAAATAAAACACGCTGAGGGCCAGGAATAAACAAGCGCCACTATAGCAAAAGGTATCAAGGGCCAGGGATAAACAAGCGCCACATGACAAAATAAAACACGCTGAGGGCCATGGATAAACAAGCGTCACTGCAGCAAAAGGTATCAAGGGCCAGGATAAACAAGCGCCACATGACGAAATAAAACACGCTGAGGGCCAGGGATAAACAAGCACCACATGACAAAATAAAACACGATGAGGGCCAGGGATAAACAAGCGCCACTGCAGCAAAAGGTGTCAAGGGTCAGGGATAAACAAGCGCATATGACAAAATAAAACACGCTGAGGGCCAGGGATAAACAAGCGCCACTGCAGTAAAAGGTGTCAAGGGTCAGGGATAAACAAGCGCCACATGACAAAATAAAACACGCTGAGGGCCAGGGATAAACAAGCGCCACTGCAACAAAAGGTGTCAAGGGCAAGAGATAAACAAGCGTCACATGAGAAAAACAAACAAGATCGTGAACAAGGGTAAGCCTTGCTAAAATACGCATGCATATGCAAAAATTTGACTGATTTATTACCATTACTTTATCCTTCTTTTATTTGCTCGAAAGGTTAAAGCTATAAAATAGCTTTTCAGAACACAATTGTTCAAACAAACACCAATTCATTGGATTGGAAAGCCTCATGGATACAATTCCTGACCAAACAAAAGCCTTCTATCGAGCTTTACAGAGCAAATCCAGATAAAACGTAACTCCTACGACCAGAAGTTACTACTCTTTACGCATAATACTTCTTGACAAAATCTGCATTTAGCGGATTGGGTAGGTCATTCTCATCCATGTCAGTCAAAACCAAAGCCCCACCTGAGAATGCCCTTTTTACCACATATGGCTCTTCGTAGTTTGGTGTCCACTTCCCCCTGTGATCCTTTTGAAATGACAAGATCCTCTTTAAAAACAAATCCCCTTCTTGAAAGCAACGTTGGCGTACTTTCTTGTTATAACCTCGAGCCAACTTTCTTTGGTATAACTGTCCTTTGCACAATGCAGTCATTCTTCTTTCTTCAATGAAGTTTAATTGCTTGTACCTTGCTTGAGCCCACTACGCTTCTTCTAACTCTGCCTCTTTAATCACTCTGAGAGACGGGACTTCAACTTCAAAAGGCAAAACTGCCTCCATTCCGTATACTAAAGAAAATGGAGTTGCCCCAGTTGAAGTGCGAACGAAGGTTCGGTAACCGTGTAGAGCAAAAGGCAACATCTCATGCCAATCTTTGTACGTGGCAGCCATTTTCTCTACAAATTTCTTGATATTCTTGTTTGCCTCTTTTACGACTCCATTCATCTTAGGTCGGTAAGGAGTAGAATTAGAGTGCCTAATTTTGAATTGAGTACACAACTCATCCATTAACTTGTTATTCAAGTTTTTTGCATTATCAGTAATAATCCGTTCAGGCAAGCTATAACGACATATGATGTCTCTTTTTATGAAGTTGAGCACGGCTTGCTTAGTGACGCTTCTATACGAGGTAGCTTCTACCCACTTTGTGAAATAGTCAATGGCCACCAGAATAAAGCGATGACCATTCGATACTTTTGGTTCAATTGGTCCTATCACATCCATACCCCACATAGATAAAGGCCACGAAGTCGTTAGTACATGAAGAGATGAGGCTGAAGTGTGCATTTTATCTGCATATATCTGACATTTATGACATTTCCTTGCATATTTAATGCAATCTGATTCTATGGTCAACCAATAGTAGCCAACACGTAGGACTTGCATTGTCATCATGTGCCCATTTGCATGAGTCCCGCAAACTCCTTCATGCACTTTTTCAACTATCTTTTTGGCCTCCGCTTCATCAACACACCTTAGCAAAGTCATGTAATGATTTCTTTAATATAACACATCCCCATTAAAAAAGAAACTCATGGCTAACTTCCTGATCGTGCGCTTATTGTTTTCGGATGTCCCTAGTGGGTATTCTCGACACATAATGTAACGTTTAATGTCGTGATACCAGGGCCTCCCATCTGGTTCTTCTTCAATGCTCAAGCAGTAGGCTGACACTTCTCGCTTTTGAAAATTTAAAGGTTGAATTTCCTTATCAGAATCTTGCTTGAACGAGGCAGACAAGGTGGCTAATGCATCTGCAACTTGATTACTTTCTCGTGGAACATGCTCAAACGTGATTGACTCAAATGATTGAGCCAAATCTCGAATATATTTATTATAAGGGATCAATTTAAGGTCTCTTGTCTCTCATTCTCTATTCAATTGGTGTATCACCAAAAGAGAATCTCCAAACACTTAAATTTCTTTATCTTCATGTCAAATGCCATTTGAACTCCCATCTTTGCGCATGCCTCGTGCTTTCGCTCGTTATTTTTGTACATCAAGTATAACTTGGCAGTTAATGGATATAGCTTCCCTTCAGGAGATGTCAACACAACTCCGATTCCATGTCCCACCTCGTTTGTGGCTCCATCAAACCACATTTTCCACATTTTCAAGTCATGTGGCTCATCTGATACAACCATAATGTCCTCATCTGGAAACTCGAACTTCATCGGCTCATAATCCTCTACTGGCAACTCGGCCAAACAATCAGCGATGGCGCTCCCTTTTATGGTCTTCCTGGTAACATAAACAATATCATATTCTGATAACAAAACCTGCCACTTAGCTACTCTTTCGGACAGAGATGGTTTTTCGAAGATGTACTTTATGGGATCCATCTTCGAGATAAGCCATGTCGTGTAATACAACATGTCTTGTCTCAATCTTTGAAATTTGCCCTGAGCTAGGCGCAACAAGTTTTTTCTAACAAAGAGTAATTCGACTCACAACTTGTAAATTTCTTGCTCAAATAGTAAATAGCCTGCTCTTTCCTCCCTGAAGAATTATGTTGCCCGAGCACACATCCCATTGACCCTTCTTTTACTGTTAAGTAAAGGATTAGTGGGCGTCTTGGCATCGGTGGGACCAATACTGGGGGGTTTTGCAAGTATTTTTTTGATTTTCTCGAAAGCCCTTTGACAATCCTCATTCCAACAACATACTTCACTTTTGCGTAATAATCTTAGCATTGACTCTAAAGTTTGAGTTAAGTGCGATATAAATCGCGCCATATAGTTTAACCGTCTTAAGAAACTTCTGACCTCCTTTTGAGTCTTTGGAGGTTTTAGATCCGCTATTGCTTTTATCTTATCGGGATCTACCTTGATTCCTTCTTGACTAACAACAAAACCCAATAATTTTCTAGAGGATACCCCAAATATGCACTTTGCTGGATTCAATTTTAATTGAAATTTCTTTAGCCGCTCAAAAAGCTTACGAAGAGTGACAATGTATTTTTCTCCTGGCTTGGACTTGGAGATCATGTCGTCTACATACACCTCAATTTCTTTGTGCATTAGATCATGAAATAAAGTAACCATGACTCTCTGATAAGTTGCCCCTGCATTCTGTAAACCGAAAGACATGACTTTATAGCAAAATGTCCCCCATAGAGTGATGAAAGTCGTCTTTTCTTGATCTTCAGGAGCCATTTTAATTTGGTTGTATCCTGAAAATCCATCCATAAATGAAAAGGTAGAATATCCTGTTGTATTGTCCACTAAAACATCGATGTGAGGAAGTGAAAAATTATCTTTGGGACTTGCGTGATTGAGATCCCTATAATCTACACACATTCCCACCTTTCCATCCTTTTTCGGGATTGGGACAATATTTGCAACCCACTCAGGGTACTTTGTTACATCCAAGAAGCCCGCGTCAAATTGCTTTTTGACTTCTTCCTTTACTTTGATCAACATTTCAGGTTTCATTTTTCGCAGTTTTTGCCTTATGGGTTTACACTCGGCTTTAAGTGGTAACCGATGTGTTACAATTTCTGTATTCAGACCAGACATATCTTGGTAAGACCATGCAAATATGTTGTTGTACTCACGTAAAAGGGATACAAGATCCAAACGATCTTGCTTTGTAGCCAAAGTACCGATTCGTATTTCTTTTACTTCCTCTAATGACCCCAAATTGATTAATTCTAGCGGCTCTTGGTAAAACACAGTTTCTCCCTCTTCTTGCTTCATCAGTCTTAATAATTCTTATGACACTTCAAAGTCATCCTCCTCGCTTTGGTCAATACTAAAAACTGGAACTTCAAAGTTGGCTTTTTCATCTTCAGCGTCCTTTTGCATCTTCCTAGCGACACTAGGCCTCTATTTCACTTCCCAATTGTTCAACTCAAAGCCTGGAGGACAAGGGTAAACTAGTTGTCGCGGGTTGGTGGCGCTTTCAGAGACAACAACGACTAAAGCGTCGGAGGCTTTAACACAAAGCGAGTTGTCACCATGAATCACTTCACCCGATTTGAAAGTCTCGGATATATGCGGTATATACATTCTTCCTTGCTCGACTTCTCGGTCTTCAAGACGTGCACTTCTCACCTTTCTCTTTTCTGCTCTTACTCTCTTGCACTCAAAAACTGTTGGCTTGTATTCCGACCCGAACCTTTCCTTACTTTCAGGAAGGCAACTGACCTTTGAGTTTCCTTTTCGTCCAATAAGAATGATGAGGAGGTGAACTTCAAGTTATCTTGTAAACTTTGAACCTTTGTTATTATAAAAGAAGGAAATAATAGTTTGATCGGTCAAAAATAAATCTTATTGGAAAACTAAATTTTATTAATACTAACACAAAGTGTATGAATGCAAGAAGAAAAAAAAATCTACTTCAAAGTCAAAGTCAACTACTATACAAACTTCAAACAACATAAAAAAAAAAAAAAAAACGAGTTAAATTGTAACCTAGCGATAACACCCAAAAATGCCCGAGGTCTCGTCCTCTCACCCCTAAGAACGTAATCAAGTCTTCATTGCCAAGTTGTGTGGGTACGATGCCCTGTTGGATAGTACAAGCCCTTTTGGCAAATTGATTTGCCCTTCAAGCAAACAGTTTTAACTTCTCAACCACTTGTTCAACCTTTCGTTTACATCACTATAATGACATCTTAAATTTCTATACTTTTTTTCTCCGTATTACAAAAGTTTGTTGTCATCAGTTGATCTCGTATTTTAGTCGCGTGTAGTCTTCCATTACTACATCATTTTTCTTTTCCATATATTATCAATTTTATGCTTAAGGCTTATAGTAGCATCCTAAAGTAGTACATTCCCACACTCAGTCTCAATGGACTGAGACCTCTATGACTCTTGGCCAAATAGTCTCTGATGACCGTTGCCTAAACTGCTGGAACACTACTTTCAACGAGTTCCCCTCAGGGGTGTATTTTTGGCGAATGCCCCGGGCAAATGGGTGTCTACCATCCTAAGACTTAAAAAAAAAAGTGAGTCTAACGGTTGACTTAAATGAACATATCATAGTCAAAGCAACAATATGAAAACTCCAAACAAAGTGAGGTTAAATCTAAAGATCCTAAAAGACAAAGGTCCCCAAAATGATCATTTTCTTAATAGCTTCATGATCATCTTGAGTGAGAATCTTTCGTGTGCCTGCACGGAAGTATAAACTTCTCGAAGGTTGACACTACTCCATCCTTGGTTCTAGTCCTATTGGGAATAACCCGGGTAGAGGGCTCGTGATAGTGTGTGAGACAAAGTAGATAAACAAATAAAGCAAAGAAATAAATAACAAGGCCTTCAAACAGGTGAAGTTGAGTCTAAAAACCTAGATAATAAAGATCCTAAAAAATGGTCTTACAATCATACATGATCATGTGATCAAATTTGAGTGAGGATTTTTTCGTGTGCCTACACGGAAGCATAAGCTTCTCGAAGGTCGACACTACTCCATCCTCAATTCTAATCTTATTAGGAAAAGCTCGGGTAGGAGGATTGTGTGGGTGTGTGAAACAAAACAAAATAGTAATGCAAGAAAAAAAACAAATGCACAAAAGTACAAATAAAAGAACAAAATAAATAATAAAAAAATAAATAAAGAATAACAAATGGCCAAACTTTCGAGGTGGAACCTCATAGTCCGCAGTGGAGTCGCCAAGCTGTCACCACGTACCTGCGATGCGGAGCGACCGACGTCCTCAAAAAGGAAAGATTTAAAAGTAGTCGCCACCAATCTTTTTTATGGTGTGATTAGGCACCAAAACAGAATAAAATAACTTTTTTTAAAATAAAAAAATGGTATGCGAAAACCAGATTTGGATTTGGGAGTTGTTTGTGTATGGGGAAGGTGTTAGCATCCCCACAACAACGGTTTAAAACGCTGGTCAAATTTAATCTTGAATTGCACAAATTTTAGAAAGACAAAAAACACTTATTTAGGAAAATGAGATTTTTTAAAACAATGTCTTATTTTACCCCTCATTACTCCAATATTTGGAGTCATGATTCCATAAAATAAGTGGATGAAAATCCATTAATGTGGTTGCATTAAAATTATTTCCAAGATTTCGGAAATAATGCCACCTTAATAATATGAGAAAATTTTACAATTTTTCAAATCAATCATAGGATAACCTCTTATAAAAATAAAGTTTTTTTTAAAAAAAAAATAATTAAATTCATTTTTTCTTGAGACCAAAATCTCGGACTCCCAAAGATAATGATCCCTCACCTCAAGAATTCTAGAAAATCTGACTCTCAAATATTTCTAGATTCCGTCGTAGGAATTTTTTTTAAAGAAAACGATTTTGAAGAAAATTATAAAAATTTTGAAGATAACATTTTTAGTTAAAAGTATTTATAAACTGAAAATAAACAAGTAATGTTAAAAGTTTGAAAATAAGTTTGCGAAATAAGATTTGAAACCAATAACTAAAAATGGAATTAATTTTGAATAACGAAATATAAGAATGCAAATTAAAAGCATATCACATTTAAGATAACAAATTGATCAAGCAAATAGATATACTAACGAATTTACAAAAAAAGAAAAAGAAAAAAAAAACATATTGAAATCGATCTTGGACTTCTAAAGAATCGATTTCTCACATCCGGAAAACTAGAAAATCGGACTCGCAAATATTTCTAGATTCCATCGTCGGCCTTTTTTTTTAATTTATAAACCACATAGATTAAAAAAAATTATGTATTAATTAGCAAGCTTATATCAACACTTCAACTATAATGAATAAGAAAAAAATATTTGCATTTTTAAACACACAAACATAACACAAAAAAAAAAAAAAGACAATGAGAATAACACTAATGATAATAATACAATTTCTTGAACTAATTTTACTACTTTACAAAAACTAAACATTTAAATAATATGAGACAGAAAGACAAAGAAAATAATAATAATAATAATAATAATAAAATAAATAAAAATGGGTCTAACAAAGTTAATAAAAAAAAAAAAAAAGAAATCGACGTATATCGATGGCACATCGACGTGCCATCGACGCAAGAAGGGACATCGTCAGTCATTATATATATATATAATAATAATAATAATAATAATAATAATAATAATAATAATAATATCAATAATATTAATAATAATATAATAAAATTTAATAAGAATATAATATAATATATATATAAAAATATTGATTTTCTTTTAAAAATAATAATAGTTATAATAATATAAAATAAAATTGAAAAAAAAGAGAGGATGAGCGGCAGTTTTGCCGTCCATCGTCAATTTTTTTAAAAAAGTATAATAATAATAATAATAGTAATAATAATAATAATAATAGTAATAATAGTAATAATTGTAATAATAAAGCACAAACAACAAAAGTTTTTCATTCTCAAACCTCTTCTTCTTCTCCTTTTTTTTTTAGCAACGGGAGAAACGTAGAACACCATTGACTCGTTGCTTGAGATGCGGATCCTGGGGTCAAAGACCCTACCAAGTGCATCTCCAACCGAGTTAAGGTTGTTCTAAGACTCCTTGTTCCTTTTTTTTTTTTTGTAAGAGGGTAACTCTAAACAGTGAAGAGAATCTTACTTTGTGACTGACTTTTTTTGTAATATCGTTGTGATTGAGTTGAAGGTTGAGAATAAATTGAATATTGTTTTGTAGGTTTCTTTTTGTTACCGTTGGCCTTCTTTTAGGGTTAGGAAAAGAGGGTTTATAAAGCAAAAACCCCTTCTTCTTTTAGGCAAAAAACAAAACAAGCAAAATTGTTGTGAAAATGGGCCATTACTAGAAAAGGAAGGAAAAAAAAACAAGAATTTGATCTTAAAAAGCCCTCCACTTTTCTCATTTTTTTCAAAAACCCTAATTTTCACACTTAGCAAAAATTAGCAAAAATGCCACAAACAAAGATTATAAGATTAAAGCTCTAATTTAAATTTAATAATTAAAACCGATAAAATAAGCAAGCCGGGCAAAAATAAGTGGCTACATAAGGTATGTTACATAACAATTTTTTTAAATTTTCACAACACTTTGCTTCTTTTTTCTCTTGTTCATTTTCTCTCTCTCTTTTAGTACAGTGAACTCAAGAGCCAAGAAGAAGAAATATGGAGCAAAGAAAATGATAGATAAATAGGGGAAGTAAACCATAAAATAATGTTAGTAGCATCAAGATCTTAGACATTAATGCAAACAAAAAAAAAAGGCAAAGATTCACATTTAATAAAAGTAAAAAGAGATGTAATATACAACAAAAATGAAAACAAAACTCATAAAACCCTTACTCAACTATTGTTTTTCGGGGATATTTAGAGATGGAGATGAAGATAAAGTTAGTAGCAAAAACATAACAATAAAATACACAAAGATTCACATGGTAATAGAAGTAAGAATAGATGTAATAAACAACAAAAATGAAAGAAAAAATTCATAAAACCCTTACTCAACTATTGTTTTTCGGGGAAAATACAAAATAAAGATGAAGATCAAGAAGTGGGTATCTCAAGAACAACCAACTAGCTTGTTGTTTGAGGTGTGGATCCTTGGAACAAAATCCTACCAAATGCAACCTCTAACTAAGCTAGGGTCGTTATTTTGTGTTATGAGATTTTTGGGATTTTTCCCTACAAATCTCTCCATCTTTTTTTTGTTATGAAGGTAATGGCTATGGAGTTTTGTAGAGTTGAGAATGGTGGAGAATGATGTATTGGAGTATAGATGGAAGTGTGTTGTCTTTTTGAAGAAGAGAAAGATATGTATATAAAGACTAAAAACAATTCCTCTTTTGTGTATAAAACCAAAAACCAAAATTGTTGCAATTTGAAAATCCAATGCCAAAAGAGAACTTACAGTTAAAATGACCAACAACAATTTGGTCAAATAAAATAAACAACCAAAACTTACTCACTTAACAAAAAATTTGTCTTTTCTCCCCAAAACGAAGATTTATCCAACTTCTAAAAATCATAGAAAAAATTAACAAATTACAAATAAATCAAAGTGAGCTAATTTAAATACAAAAAAAAAGCATAGATATTGGTAATCTAACAATTTAATAAAAAAATGAGCCGGACAAAAATAGGTGGCTACAGCATGCCACCCTTCGTACATCCTTGTAGAAGTAAAAGGTGGACGAAGGTATAGACACAATTTTGTCTGGCCAAAGTTTAGGTGCATACATGACCATATTATGAAAGTGTAAAAGAGAAAGCTTCTAAAGTCAAGAATGCAACCGACACTATGTAAAATATATGAGGTAAACGTTGGGGGCAGGGATAAACAAGCGCCACCGCAACGAACATTTCGAAGGCCAGAGAAAAACAAACGATACATGACAAGATAAAACACGCTGAGGGCTAAGGATAAACAAGCGCCACTGCAGCAAAAAAAGGTGTCAAGGGTCATGGATAAACAAACGCCACATGACAAAGTAAAACACGCTGAGGGTCAGGGATAAACAAGCACCACTACAACAAAAAAGGTGTCAAGGGCCAGGGATAAACAAACGCCACATGACAAGATAAAATACGCTAAAGGCTAGGGATAAACAAGTACCACTACAAAAAAAAAAAAAAAAACGTGTCAAGGGCCAGGGATAAACAAGCGCCACATGACAAAGTAAAAGAGACACGCTGAGAGCTAGGGATAAACAAGCGCCACTACAGCAAAAAAAAATGTGGTGTCAAGGGCCAGAGATAAACAAGCGCCACATGACAAAGTAAAAGAGACACGCTGAGGCCATGGATAAACAAGCGCCACTGCAGCAAAAAGGTGTCAAGAGCTAGGGATAAACAAGTGCCACATGACAAAGTAAAACACGCTGAGGGTCAGGGATAAACAAGCACCACTACAGCAAAAAAAGTGTCAAGGGCCAGGGATAAACAAGCGTCACATGACAAGATAAAACACGTTGAGGGTCAGGGATAAACAAGCATCACTGCAACAAAAAAGTGTCAAGGGTCAGGGATAAACAAGCGCCACATGACAAAGTAAAACACGCTGAGGGTCAGGGATAAACAAGCACCACTGCAACAAAAGGTGTCAAGGGCCAGGGATAAACAAACGTCACATGACAGAGAAAATGAAACACGATGGATGCAAACACCATCATAGAAAATCAAGCATACATACGAAAATCACACATGAAGGCATGCATGCATGTATATGATTGATTGATATATTCATTTACTGCTAACTTTTTCTTTTTGATATTCCTTTCGAAAATGAGAAAAAGTTATAGCGTACAAAATAACTCGTTTATACTTCTCCCTAAATGTATCATGGGCTTGAACTGTGATTTAACTAGGGGTGTACCAAAGCCGGGTTGGGTTGGGTTGAGGGAGATTTTTGGACCAACCCGAAAATTCGGGTTGGTCATTCCTTCAACCCAACCAACCCTATTCATGAGAGTAATTTAACCCAACCCAACCCCCAATATTTTCTGGTTGGGTTGGGTTAAATCTGGTCAATCACCAAGTTAACTTTTTTTATTTTTTAATTATTTTTAAATTATTTAAAATATTTTTTATTGAATTAATAACTAAAATCACATGAAATTCAAATATCAAACTTCAAAATCCATAACATCTTAACATTTTGTTAGAAATCTAGAAGAAAACATAAGAAATTAACAAATAATTCATTTATAAGTATATATTTAATTAAAATAAAATTAAAAAATATAAACTTTGGGTTGGGTTGGGTTGGGTTGGATCAACCCGAGCCTAAAAGGCCCAACCCGAGAACCGACCCGAACTTTTCGGTTCTTCAAACTTCTAACCCAACCCAAACCGAAAAAAAATCTAACCCTACCCAACCCAAACTTGGTTGGGTAGTCCGGGTTGGTCGGGTTACCGGGTTACTTGTACACCCCTAGATTTAACTTGTATTCTCGCCTCGAAACTTTAAGACATGATTGAGAGTGGTTATTTGACACCATCTAGTAATTATAGAACTGATGGTAAAATGGTGAATGAAACAGGTCAATTGTACAATGCTTTATTAGCAAGATTTGCATTTTCCAAGTTGGATGATTCACCCTCTTGAATATTTCACCCAATAACGCCATCATAATTTTTTCATGATGATCATTTTGAAATAGGGGGAACCCTCTTCAAACACGCTCATGTTCTCGAACTTTCTTGCCTAAGCTTGGGTCAATTTCCTTTAATATGATTGTCTTCTACTTCACACAATCATATTTAGAATGACGATTCATATTTAGAAGGATAATTCATATTTAGAAGGATGATACTTTAGCTTCAATTGGTGAAACCACTTTCATGCTGAGGAAAAAGGGAACTGCCCCAGTTGATGTAAATTGACATACAATAGCCATATACTGGTCTTTATACGACTACCATTTTGTCGATGAAAATCTCATGATACTTGGTTAGGTGCTCCCTCTACACCAACTTAGTTTTGAGCACACAAGAAACAATGCTCCAAAATCATTGTATCCATACTTGAACTCATGAAGAGAAGTTATGAGGCTCAAATAAACACGTTTTCTAGGCAAAATGTCAATTAAACTGCTTTCAGAAGTTCCTGGCATGACATGGTTTCTTTTCTATGATTTTATTAATTTCGGTTATTTGGACAACATATCACATGCTTCACTTAAGATCAAAGATGAACTTTGAAATTAATCCACAAACCAATGTCATTTCCAATAATCCTAATGTTCTTTTTATTCGATGCCCCAGATTTGCTATCTGGTTAGAAAATTCTGCCAAAGGGCATACACAATTATAACCACAATGCACTCTTTACAGAATAATGACTACTAATATATTAGTTTACCGGCCACTCAAATTTTGTTGGAGCTCAACCTTTTCTTATTACCCACGTTCTCATTCTTTTGCACTTAATATAAAAATGTTTGGCTTGTACTCAAACTTTACAACCTATCTAACTATTGACTCAGTCATTGAACTCACTGTGCAGACTTTAAACTTCATTATAAGAACTTTTAATCTCCTTACTCCTTAACTCTTTAAGTAAGCACTTTTGTTTTTTTATGTTTTTTTTACGCACTCAAAGAATCCTTCAGGTCATAGCCCTTCTTCTTGGAATGACAACATTGGTGATGAAGTTCACCCTAGCTTCTAGGCTTATGACCTATCAGGCAAGGCACTCATTCTCCTAACTTTCTTTTCTTTAGGCTCAACCCTCTTGTTGTATGCCCCTTAATTCTCAGAGTGGCGACATCTTTGTATGAAGCTCACCTAAGCTTTAGGAGGTTTGCAACAGTCAAGTAATCACTCATCCCTTCTTTTATTCAACATTTTTTTCTCTTTTTTTGTTAAAGGAAGAGGAGTGAGTCCTTAGAAGAAGAAAAGTGCTCTTCGAGGTGCACTTTCTTATGATAGATTATTTTTCCTTTGGGTCACCTTATTCCAAATAACTTATTAATGACCCTTAATGAGTTGAAATCCATAGTAAAGCCTCCAAACTTTTTTTCTTTTTCTTTTTAGAGATAAGGAGTTTAAAAGCTCTTAGTCTAAAGCTAAAGGAGCAAGTTCTCTTGAGATAAACGGTTGTCAAGCATGAAACATAGAGACTTACTAGATTCTTTTTAAATTAGGCACAAAAGACCAAGGTTGGTGGCATAAGCTAGATTGAGCTCTTTAGAAAAATTGAATAAACGAGCACAACATAAAAGAAGCCAAAATTCTTTCTAAGTACAGAGGGTCAATCATGCAGTATTTAAGAGGCTAACATTTTTTTAAACAAAGGTATGATTCTCTTTTAAGCGAAAGATTAAAGTGCCCCTGTTACAAAGACATCAATCACCACCTTAGATAGAATCGATGGGTACTATTCTTGCATTTCTTCGACAATTGGAGATTTATTTGGAATCCCAATTACACAGCTTAAAGTCTGGCAGCTTGAACTTGAGAGGAATAGCCACGTCTGAGATCAAACACAGTTGCTTTGTGTCAACAAGATCATAGTCATTGGTGCCTTTTACTACTCGCAATATTTCTTCTAGAAGACCTAACCTTCTTATACCGCCTAAATCTTCAGAACTTCTACTGCAGTTCTCAATGTGTGGAGTGGACATTAAAATATTCCCCCGACTCTTTTGTTGAAGGACTTGATCAAGATCTTGCTTTAGAAACGTAGGGTACGACGTCATTCTTACTAATTCTGGATTTGATAGTCCCGAGGTGTAGACCCTAGAGGATAAAGAAAGGTATCGTCTGATACTTGGTTCCATCTCATTCCTACTTGTAGCAATGCCCCTGTCACTTTTTTTTTTTTTGAAATATTTGCAATTGCTCTTTTAACTCTTCCATGCCCAGTTGGACTAACCATTAATCTGATCTTTCATGATCCTTACTTTCCTTATAATCTAATAATGATGATGGAATGGAGATATATTCAAGCTATTTTGTAACACTTTAACATTTTTAATCTTTTTTTAAAGAAAGAGAATGATTGAATTAGTTCCAAATTTCTTATTACTAGTATGAAGTATATGCATGTGAGGTTTCACAACTAATGTTTATTTTAATGATCATGCAAAAAAAAAAAAAATCAATATTGATATTCAATGATGCTTTTTTAAAAGAAAATGACCACAATGAATAATGACTAAGTAGCCTAATGGTGACACAAAAAGCGAATGAGTGCTTACCAATCTAGGATTAGGCATGATAATTAATTAAATGTCTCCCAACTTAATTAAACCATGCAAATGCCAATGAGAGGGTCCATGTATGAAAGAAACAAATAATATAAAGGTCAAAGAGAACAAATATAAGAAGATGACAGAATTAGAGCAAAGCAAGCACAAAAGGCAATAAAAACTCTAAACTAGTGAAGTTAACTCTAAAGGTCTAAGCGACAAAAGTCTTCAAATTGGTCATAAAGTCATACACATGACAAATAACCAAGTTGAGCGAGGATTTTTCGTGTGCCTGCACGGAAGCATTGTTGGGATGTATGTCCTCATCTCGTGTAGTTTGTAATATTCCAAGTTGTAAATGAATAAGAGTTATTTATTTCAACTTTGTGTAATAAATAAGAGTTATTTATTTCAACTTTGTGTCTCGCATTTTTCATAAACTTAATCCAATAAACTAAGCTCCAGGGTCATTGTATTAATGAGAGAACTAAGAACTTGAACGGTGTGTAGTGGACACACAGGGAGGATCACGCTCGAGTTAATGACCCGAACGGTCTGATATATGGATAGGGTTGGAGACCTAATCCTCGGATACACCGTGGATGCGCCCGCTTTGTATTAGATACAAACGAGGTGATCCGACTCGCTCATGTGGTTGACATGTGAGTGGGGGCATCCGTGCAATGAGATTGTACAAGATCGACCGTGAATTATTAGACTTCATCGATGTAACACCGCTAATGATATAGAGCTAATAAATTCGTAGATGACCATTAGTGACTCGACCTTAATCCCGAGCGTGTTACGGACTCACCCCATGCGGTCCGCCTTTTGACTAGTACGCGGGTGAGGGTGGCCACCGTTGCTCACCTAATATGCCTACCTTCTCGTGGGGCAAGACCACGTGGGAGCCGGGAACTTGACTACGCAAGAAGGAATTCACCTGCCTCCCACTTAGGGAAACTAGAGGGGTTGTTCCCTGAAGTCTTTGTCTCGAGGATTGAACAACGGGGCCCCACTCTCTCATTGGCCCGAGAGGGTTGTTGTTTATGGTTGGACCATGCAACGTAGTTGTTCATTAGAGGAGCAAAGTGAGACTTAAGGAGCAAGAGGTAGACACAAGAGGGTAAAGCGGTAATTTGACCCACCGTGACTACTGAACAACCCGTGAAGGGTCGACTCATGAGTATTGGTTATATCGATGGACACAACTTGTCCTACGGTGATGAGAGTGCAAAGCACTGGGGCTTTAGTGGAGTGTTACCGTCGCTAATGAATGTTGAATAACCTGGTCAAAGAATTTGACAGTTAGTCTCGGATCATTGAGCTCGTCACGTGTAGGTCCATTAGGTCCTCGGTTGGCTCAAATTGGACAAATTGAGGGTTTACTGAGCTTGGTGTGAATTTGAAGTGTTCAAATTTATTATTTGGGTATTTATGTCATTTATATGAGATATAGATGACATAATATATAGTTTGATGTGAATGAGATTCATAATAAACTATAGTATAGCCTAATTGATTAATTAGTGCTAATTGGAGAAATTCAATTAAGAGAAATTAAATTGAATGTGATTCAATTTATAATTCCACATTTATGCAAATGAGATTTGTATAATAAGGTATGAGATACCTTATATTATATAATATACAAATGTGATTTGTATATTATATGGTTGTGGTAAAATTGTGATTTGGTATGCCATTTTTGCCATTTTTTGGATTTCCATCCAAAGAGAGCAAATGTTTTCTCTCTAGAACTCTCTCAATTCTCTCTAATTCTCTCCTAACCCAAAACCAAAGGGAGTCCCACCTACTCTCCCTCAACCTCCCGAGAACAACCGAGAAGACCCTTTGGAAGTGTCTCCCTGTTCGGATAGAGGTTTGTGTTCGAGGAGAACGTCAGATCGAGAGAGATCGTGACCGGAGAAGGAGAAAACGTTGAAGAAGAGTTCTTCAAGAGGTTAGTATCTATTACTTACTGTTTACTTCTTCTTCTTTGCATGTTTAGCCTAGGATCTATGAGATAGATTCAATTTGAAGATAGGTTTTACACAACGGATCAACGACGTTTCACAACGTCTTCCGCTGCGGGAATTCAAAATCCCTTTCAATTGGTATCAGAGCCAATTGTTGCTCTTCGTTGTGTATTATGTGAATTCTTAAAATTAGGTGGGTAGCATTAATTTTCATGAGATGAATGTTAATGGTTTGTAATTTTGGATGTTTTTCGGTTTTTGACACTTTTTAGATTTACATTAAAGTTGATGAGATCAATGTAAGGGCCCGTTGTTTTTGGGCATTTTTTAATGTAAATCGAGTCTGTAAGTCCGTGTCGTTCGTGACAAGAGTTGTCGTGAAGAAAACGGAGCAAAAATGGGCGATTTCGATGAAAAAGCAAGACAAAAAGTGGTGTTCTTTGAAGTTCATCGGCGTTGCGGCGCCTTCCTTGCTCTCGAGGCTGCTGCGCGATGCGGCGTTGCGACGCTAGCGGTGGCGTTGCAACCCCACAGCGTTGAGAACGCTGGGCGCGACGCTATAGATTTTAGCGTTACAACGCACAACAACGTTTCAACGCCATGGCGTAGTGGTGCGTGGAGCGCGGAAATTGCGGAGGCGTGCATCGTGGTCGGCGGTTCGAGCCAGCGGTTGTGCAACTGCCAATTATTTTCGGTCAGAATCGTGCGATACTATACATATTAGCGTTGCAAAGTAGTTTCAAGGTTGACGCCTAGCATAGTGGTTCGTGGAGGCGCAGATTTTGCAGGAAGTGCGGTCGTGTGCAGTGGTTTGATCCCCTGCTGATGCAACTGCCGTTTTTAATTTTTATTTATTTTTTTTATTTATAAAATTTGGTTTTTTAATTGTATTTTATTTAATTATTTTAATTAATATTAATATAAATGTTATATTAATGTTAATTAATTTAATTTTGTGTCCCTAGGGTGCCAAAAATCGGTCCAATATTGCTATTTAATTATTTTATGCATGAGATGTATGATTTAATTATTTCTATGTGCATAGAGTATGCCATATAGATTTAAAATCTCACCTTAGGTTAAACATTTCATGCATCATATTTATATTATAAGAGTTATAATATATAGTATGCATGATAGGATTATATTATAAGAGTTATAATATAATATTTGCATGATTTAATTTATTTAATATAAGTGTTATATTTTTTAAATTAAAATCATGCTCATGCATTTAATTCATGTGATGAATGCATGTTATAGTATAGTATTATTCATGTGATGAATGATCAAGCACTATAACATAGAAATGCATGTAACCTAAGTTAATTATTAGTTTTAAATGGTTTAGAACTTGAATAATTAGACTTAGTTTTTCTAATTCTAATAAGATTAGAATTAGGAAATCAAATATAACCTTTGAATGGAGACCGATAAGTAACTCTGTCTAAGGAAGGAAGGTTTTGTCTAAGGTCATTTGGGGTATTTAAGTTGACGCTTATGAACACCCTACACTGAAACCGACACAGGAGTGAATTCGGTCCGGAGATTCTTAGGTTATATTCTCGTGAGTGCCGCAGTTAATTAAGAGTTAATTAATTTACTCACATAGACCTAAGTTAATAATGTGATTATAGACTTAGGCTAATCCAATATAAGAGTTATATTGGTAGACTTAGGTAAATTTTAGCTGATTTATCTAGGTCAATCCCGATTATTTTAAAGTGCTGAGTGGGAGGAAATAAAGTGTATGAGATACATTTAATTTTTCATCCACAAATCTCCGTTAAGTTCGCACCGTGAGATCCATGCTCGGCCTCGTGGCGCAAATGGGAACGTCCCCCTACGGGTGGCATTTGTATGGGTCAATATCAACGTGAATGGAGAGAGTACTTATAGTGAGTGGGAGAGCGGGACTGTGAAAACAAAGACCCACGTTCTCTTCTTTCGATTCACACCGTGAGACACCTATGATCCGCCTTCTTAGTTTGGCTGGACTGCACAATCCCTACGGAGGGCCTTGATCATGGGAGTCGAACACCGTGGAATTCCCGAAAGGGATACGATTTCCTTGTTGGTTTTCCTTCTTAGTCCTCCCTATGGCGGCTATTGTTTGGACGGATATTTGGAAATTTAAAGATTGAGGGTGACACTCACAGGATTCATTAAGAGTTAATGGATTCTGACCGAAAAATGGTAACTGGATGCCTAATGGAATAAGAGTTATTCGTATTATTAGGTCCAGTCGAGAGAGTCTCTTCCTAGAGGAGGAGTGGGTTTGTCTACCCTACGGTGGCGGTCATTCTAAACCTTTAGGGTATCATTGCACATTTTTTAATGACCTAGGGATCATAGGATAAAAATTTGCTAAAACTCGATTGGATTTTCAAAAGTTTTGCGAGACTAATACAAAGTTTTTCATTTTATTTCAGCAACAAAATGTCAAACGCTTTTAACGCTCCTTTAGCTTCCGTTAAGTTAGTCGGCGATAGTATTTCGTGGAAAAACAATATAGACACGATTTTGGTAAATGACGACCAAAAGTTCGTGCTCACTGAGGAGGGTCCTCAGGTGCTCGGTTCAACGGTCCCATTCAACAATCTACAAACCTTTCAGTCCTTGGTGCAAACTAGGGGACAGGAAGCTGAGGCAAGTGTTGCCTTCACACCTTTCACAGGGTATGACCTGCGGATAAAGTTTGTAGACTCTTGAGCCCTGGGGAAGAAGGAGAAGTTGAAGGAAGTTAAGGTTGACCATACTTGCTTACCCTAAAAGGCAAAGAAATCAAGGATGTTGCCAGAAAGTGTTTCTACTGCAACGGGGATGGACACTTGAAAAGGAGTTGTCCCAAGTTCCTTGATGAAAAGAAAATGACAGGTAAATGTGATTTACTTGTCACAGAAACTTGTTTAGTGGAGAGTAATGACTCACTTGGATATTGGATTGAGCGCCCACTAACCATGTTTGCTCTTCTTTTCAAGGATTAAGTTCTGGCAATGGCGCAAGAGGGTGAGATAACACTCGTGGTTGGATCCGGAGAAGTTGTCTCACCGCAAAGAATAGGCACTGCGAGTGAAGTTCGGTCTTTGGTGGGAAGTACTTATTATTGGATAATATGTACATAGTTCTTGGGTTTACGAGAAACCTAGTTTCTATTTCCTCGCTATTAGAACAAAAATATTTTTGTTTCATTCAAGAGTAATAAAGCGTTTATTTTTCAAAATGGAAATTTGATTTGTTCTCTCGCTTGAGAGCAATCTATATGTTTTGAACCCAAATTCGGTCAAAAGTGTTTTGAACACCGAATTGTTTAAAAAAAAATTGGCGAACTAAGAGATTAAAAGTTTCTCCAAAAGAAAGTGCTCATCTTTGGCATCTTCTGGTTAGGCCACATTAATCTCAATAGGATTGAGAGACTAGTGAAGAGTGGACTTCTAAGCGAGTTGGAAGAAAACTCTTTGCGGTGTGTGAGTCATGCCTTGAAGGCAAGATGACCAAACGTCCTTTTAGTGGAAAAGGATATAGAGCCAAAGAGCCTCTTGAGTTAGTACATTCGACCTCTGCGGTCCGATGAATGTTAAAGCTCTAAGCGGTTATGAGTATTTCGTGTCTTTCATGTACAATTACTCCAGATATGGGTATATTTACCTAATGCACAAAAGTCCAAAACTCTTGAAAAGTTCAAGGAGTACAAGACTCGAGGTTGAGAACCTCTTGGGGTAAATCGCTTAAAACACTTTGATCGGATCGAGGTGGAGAGTATATGGACACCGAATTCCGGGACTATATGATAGAACATGGAATTACGTCCCCAACTCTCAAAGACTGATATGCCACAATGCGAGAATGGTGTATCGGAGAGGAGAAAGCAGTAACCTTGTTGGACATGGTTCGGTCGATGATGAGCTATGCTCGTCTCCCCGATTCTTTTGGGGTTATGCAATGGAGATCGCGGTTACATTTTGAACACCGCCCATCGAAGAGTGTTTGTGAAACACCTTTCGAACTCTGGCATGGTCGTAAAACCGGTTTCGTCATTTCGAATTTGGGGATGCCCGACCCATGTGTTGGTGTCAAACCCAAAGAAGTTGGAACCCCGTTCAAAGTTGTGCCTCTTTGTAGGTTACCCAAAAGAGACTAGAGGTGGTTACTTTACGATCCTAAGGATAATAGGGTGCTTGTGTGTCGACAAACGCCACTTTCCTTGAGGAAGACCACATCAGGGAACACTTACCAAGGAGTAAGATTGTGTTAAATGAAATGGACAGTTCATCAGCAAGAATTGCTGATGGTGCTAGTATGTCAACAAGTGTTGTTGATCCTAGCTCGTCTAGTCAAGTCCGTTCCCAAGAGTTGGGAATGCCTCGACGTAGTGGGAGGGCGTGAGACGGCTGAACGTTACATGGGTTTAATTTGAAACCCGTGTTGTCACTCCTGATGA
Source organism: Trichosanthes cucumerina (assembly GCA_036507285.1). NCBI lineage: Eukaryota > Viridiplantae > Streptophyta > Magnoliopsida > Cucurbitales > Cucurbitaceae > Trichosanthes > Trichosanthes cucumerina. Next base: position 9,762,932 of record CM071836.1, on the reverse strand, counting down.
TGACTGTGAGGATCCATTGACCTATGATCAGGCAATGGCTGACGTCGACAAAGACGAATGGATTAAAGCTATGAACCAGGAAATGGAGTTGATGTACTTCAATTCCGTCTGGGAGCTTGTGGACCAACCGGATGGGGTTAAACCAATTGGTTGCAAGTGGATCTACAAGCGTAAACGTGGCGTAGATGGGAAGGTGCAGACCTTCAAAGCTCGACTAGTGGCAAAGGGTTTTACCCAGGTGGAAGGGGTTGACTATGAGGAAACCTTTTCACCTGTTGCCATGGTAAAGACGATTAGAATCCTTCTGGTAATTGCCGCATATTATGACTATGAGGTATGGCAGATGGATGTCAAGACCGCCTTTCTGAATGGCAACCTTGACGAGACCATCTACATGGACCAAACCAGGGTTCATTGCCCAAGGCCAAGAGCAAAAGAGTTTGCTTACTTAAAAGGTCTATTTATGGACCAAACAAGCCTCGAGGTCTTAGAATATAAGGTTTGATGAGGCGATCAAATCTTATGGCTTTAATCAAAATGTTGATTTAGCCTTGTGTCTACAAAGAAAATCGTCGACAAAACTGTCGCATTTCTTATATTGTATGTGGATGATATTCTTCTCATTGGGAATGAGGTAGGATTTCTTACTGACATTAAGGAATGGTTGGCTTCACAATTCCAATTGAAAGATTTGGGAGAGTGATAACACACAAAATGTGCTATCCTTAGGCTTAATTATTGCTAGTTTTATAATGATTTCGTGGCTTTTACGTAGTTAATTTATTCAATTTAAGGTTAATAGCTTAAACGGAGCTATTGGAGACAATTTGGATCACTCGGGATCAAAACAAGGCTATTTGGAGCTAAATATAACATCAAATGGAAGAGAGAGACCAAACCAAGTCAAGACCTGAGGTGATGGCGTTGCAACGCCATATAGAGCGTTACAACGCCGAACGTGCAACCAAACAACTTTGAAGATCATCGCTGATAGCGCGTGCAATCTTTGCAGCGGCGCAACGCTAGATCGATAAGGCGCCGCACGCACGAGAAGCGAGCAGAGGCGCTGCAACGCGCCTTGCGCGCGGCGCAACGCCGGCCGTGATCGATAAGGTGCGCGCGCGTTAAGGTAGCAACGCTGCAACCTCGCCCCCTAGCGTTGCAACGCCATCGATTATTTCCATATCGCGCGGCCGCTAGAGTGCACAAATACCAGGTAACGCCCCATTGATGCCTATAAATACAACCTTATAATTCTTGAAAAGGGAGCACAATTTGGTAGAGTTTTGCCTTAAATTGAAATACACCTTGTAAGAAGAGAAAAGAGTGATTTTGGGAGCCAAAGCATTCGTGGAGGTTCGAGATCGAAGACGGGAGCTCGGAGACAAAGGACCCGAGATCGACACCTAAGTTTATTTCTCTTTCTTTCAATTTGTAATAGCGTTCTAAGACGTTTTCTACTTGTTTAGTTTGTTTTTCTTGTGATTTAGAGTAGCTAAACATAGTAGTTAGGATTTGAATTACTTGTTATGACTTTCTTGTGATGTATTGAAGTATGTTATGTCGTTATTTTTGGCAATTCGTTCTCTACTTTTTAATTTGTTGATTTAAGTGGACTCGAGAGATAAGGCTTGACCTAGAAATCTTAGGGAAACACATAAAGAAGTTGCTTAATGCCATGCATGTTGTAGGTTCATATGGAGACTATGAGTTTATTGCATGTGTGAGGCTCACTAAGAATCGAGAGATTTTCTTGAGTATTTCACTTTTTGTTTATAATTTCATCTCATTGATTCAATGCATGTGCTAGTTAGGTCTTTAACGTTTAAAATCACTTCCTTTAATTCTATCAATTCGTGTCTCCACATGTTTGTTCGTTTGTTTGTATTTACTTCAACCAACTATCCATGTTATGTTTCTTTAGCTAAAATCGAGAATTAGTACCTTAATAATTAATTAATCTAGAAACCCATTCCCGAGGACGATACTTGGACTCATAAATCACTATACTAAAACTTGACCCGTACACTTGTGGTATTGCAACATAATTCTACGCAAAAGGAGTTGTCCCAAGTTCCTTGAAGAAAATAGAAAAAAAAAAGTGGCATCAAAAGAGTGATTAAGTGCTGAGTAAAGTTGTTTATTTCTGAATGTGGAGAGACTCAAAGATTAGTAACTAAGACCAGTGTAGGGGGAAGTCGAATGGAGAACCTAATAAAGTTGATCCGGGCTTAGTAAAAATGAAGGGAACATAGGCTAACCACACACACACGTAGGAACACTTAGGAAAAGTTTTAAATTACTTGTTGAAGTGTTATGTTTAAGTGTTTCCTGTAATTGCAAAATATTCTCTTAAATATTTGAGGCTTGAATCACATGTATGTTTAAGAACAATCTAATGTTTAACTCTGTTTTTGCTCGGGACTAGCAAAAGTTTAAGTTTGGGGGTGTTTGATAGCACACAAAATGTGTTATCCTTAGGCTTAATTATTGCTAGTTTTATAATGATTTCGGGGCTTTTACGTTTTTAATTTATTCAATTTAAGGTTAAGAGCTTAAACGGAGCTATTGGAGACAATTTGGATCACTCGGGATCAAAACAAGGCTATTTGGAGCTAAATATAACATCAAATGGAAGAGAGAAGACCAAACCAAGCTGAAGACCCGAGGTGATGGCGTTGCAACGCCATATAGAGCGTTGCAACGCCGAACGTGCATCCAAACAACTTTGAAGATCAGCATCGATAGGCGGGCGAAGCGCGCATTGCAGGCGCTGCAACGCTGCCTTGCAAAGTCGCAACGCCAAATCGATAAGGGCGCGCGCGTTAAGGTAGCAGCGTTGCAACGCTGTCCCTAGCATCGCAATGCCATCGATTATTTCCATATCTGCCAGCCGTCTAGAGTACAGCGTTGCAACGCTGTCCCTAGCGTTGCAACGCTGCCCCATTGATGCCTATAAATACAACCTTATGATTCTTGAAAAGGGGAGCACAATTTGGGAGAGTTTTGCCCTAAATTCGAAATACACCTTGTAAGAAGAGAGAAAAGAGTGATTTTGGGAGCCAAAGCATTCGTGGAGGTTCGAGATCGAAGACAGGAGCTCGGAGACGAAGGACCGGCATCGACACATAAGTTTATTTCTCTTTCTTTCAATTTGTAATAGCGTTCTAAGACGTTTTCTACTAGTTTAGTTTGTTTTTCTTGTGATTTAGAGTAGCTAAACATAGTAGTTAGGATTTGAATTACGTGTTATGACTTTCTTGTGATGTATTGAAGCATGTTATGTCGTTATTTTTGGCAATTCGTTCTCTACTTTTTAATTTGTTGATTTAAGTGGACTTGAGAGATAAAGCTTGAATTAGAGCAAAATTGTCAAAACCCTTGGAAGTCTGGCACGAGAGTGACCTAGAAATCTTAGGGAAACACATAAAGAAGTTGCTTAATGCCATGCATGTTGTAGGTTCATATGGAGACTATGAGTTTATTGCATGTGTGAGACTCACTAAGAATCGAGAGATTTTCTTGAGTATTTCACTTCTTGTTTATAATTTCATCTCATTGATTCAATGCATGTGCTAGTTAGGTCTTTAACTTGTAAAATCACTTCCTTTAATTCTATCAATTCGTGTCTCCACATGTTTGTTCGTTTGTTTGTATTTACTTCAACCAACTATCCATGTTATGTTTCTTTAGCTAAAATCGAGAATTAGTACCTTAATAATTAATTAATCTAGAAACCCATTCCCGAGGACGATACTTGGACTCATAAATCACTATACTAAAACTTGACCCGTACACTTGCGGTATTGCAACATAATTCTACGCAACAGAGAGGCACAGTATGTTCTAGGTATCCAGATAGTCCGGAACCGGAAGAACAAAATGCTAGCCATGTCTCAGGCATCTTATATTGACAAGATGTTGTCTAGATATAAGATGCCGAACTCCAAGAAGGGCTTGCTGCCTTTCAGGCATGGGGTTCACCTGTCTAAGGATCAATGTCCTAAGACGCCTCAAGAGGTTTAGGATATGAGATGAATCCCCTATGTTTCAGCTGTAGGGAGCCTGATGTATGCCATGTTGTGTACTAGGCCCGACATTTGTTATGTAGTTGGGATTGTTAGTAGGTATCAATCCAATCCAGGATTAGATCACCGGGACACCGTAGTAAAGGCAATCCTCAAGTATCTTAGGAGAACGAGGAACTACAGCCTTGTGTATGGGAGTGGGGATTTGATCCTTACGGGATACACAGATTCTGACTTTCAGACCGATAAGGATTCTAGGAAATCCACTTCGGGGTCAACCTTCATTCTAAATGGAGGAGTCAGTGTGTGGCGAAGCATCAAGCGAGGATGCATCGATTCCACGATGGAAGCCGAGTATGTTGCGGCTTGTGAAGTCGCAAAGGAAGTCGTTTGGCTCGTGAAGTTCATGACGGATTTGGAAGTTGTTCCAAATATGAACTTGCCGATCACACCGCTTTGTGACAATAGTGGTGCGAGTAGCCAACTCGAGAGAACCTCGAGTCATAAAAGGGCAAGCATATAGAGCGTAAGTATCACGATCGAGAGATTGTGCACCAGCGAGTGTGATACCACGCAGATAGCTTTCGAGCACAACGTTGTCGATCTTATTACAAAGGCCCTCACGGCTAAGGTGTTTGAGGGTCACCTAGAGAGTCTAGGTTTTCGAGTGCTTCCTGACTAGGGCAAGTGGGAGTATTGTAAAGGGGTATTAAATGCCCTAGTTTATTGTATTACTTTATTGTATTACTTTTTCTCAGACATTTGAGAAATGTATCATGTACTCCACTAGCTTAGTCCAAGTGGGAGTTTGTTGGGATGTATGTCTTCATCTCGTGTAGTTTGTAATATTCCAAGTTGTAAATGAATAAGAGTTATTTATTTCAATTTTGTGTAATAAATAAGAGTTATTTATTTCAACTTTGTGTCTCGCATTTTTCATAAACTTAATCCAATAAACTAAGCTCTAGGGTCATTGTATTAATGAGAGAACTAAGAACTTGAACGGTGTGTAGTGGACACACAAGGAGGATCACGTTCGAGTTAATGACCCGAACGGTCTACAATATATGGATAGGGTTGGAGACCTAATCCTCGGATATACTGTGGATGCGCCCGCTTTGCATTAGATACAAACGAGGTGATCCGACTCGTTCATGTGGTTGACATGCGAGTGGGGGCATCCTGTGCAATGAGATTGTATAAAGATCGGACCGTGAATTATTAGACTTACCGATGTAACACCGCTAACGATATAGAGCTAATAAATTCGTAGATGACCATTAGTGACTCGACCTTAATCCCGAGCGTGTTACGGACTCCTACTGCGTGCGAAGTGTGTCCGCCCTTTGACTAATACGGGTGAGGGTGGCCACCGTTGCTCGCCCAATATGCCTACCTTCTCGGGCGGGACCACGTGGGAGTTGGGAACTTGACTACGCAAGAAAGAATTCACTGCGTTCTCCCGACTTAGGGAAACTAGAGGGTTGTTCCCTTAAGTCTTTGTCTCGAGGCTTGAACAACGGGGCCCCACTCTCTCATTGGCACGAGGGTTGTTGTTTATGGTTGGACCATGCAACGTAGTTGTTCATTAGAGGAGCAAAGTGGGACTTAAGGAGCAAGAGGTAGACACGGGGGTAAAGCGGTAATTTGACCCACCGTGACTCACGAACAACCCGTGAAGGGGCGACTCATGGGTATTTGTTATATCGATGGACACAACTTGTCCTACAGGTGATGAGAGTGCAACTACGGGCTTTAGTGGAGTGTTACCGTCGCTAATGAATGTTGAATAACCGGGTCAAAGAATTTGACAGTTTAGTCTCTGGATCATTGGAGCTCGTCACGTGTAGGTCCATTAGGTCCCCTGGTTGGCTCAAATTGGACAAATTGAGGGTTTACAGTTTGGTGTGAATTTGAAGTGTTCAAATTCATTATTTGGGTATTTATGTCATTTATATGAGATATAGATGACATAATATATAGTTTGATGTGAATGAGATTCATAATAAACTATAGTATAGCCTAATTGATTAATTAGTGCTAATTGGAGAAATTGAATTGAGAGAAATTAAATTGAATGTGATTCAATTTATAATTCCACATTTATGCAAATGAGATTTGTATAATAAGGTATGAGATACCTTATATTATATAATATACAAATGTGATTTATATATTATATGGTTGTGGTAAAATTGTGATTTGGTGGAGGTTTTAACTCCATCACACAATAGTATTTAAAGGTTTTGCAAGAAGCCTTTGGTATGTCATTTTTGCCATTTTTTGGATTTCCATCCAAAGAGAGCAAATGTTTTCTCTCTAGAACTCTCTCAATTCTCTCTAATTCTCTCCTCACCCAAAACCAAAGGGAGTGCCACCTACTCTCCCTCAACCTCCCGAGAACAACCGAGAAGACCCTTTGGAAGTGTCTCCCTGTTCGAATCGAGGTTCGTGTTCGAGGAGAACGTCGGATCGAGAGAGATCGTGACCGGAGAAGGAGAAAACGTTGAAGAAGAGTTCTTCAAGAGGTTAGTATCTATTACTTACTGTTTACTTCTTTTTCTTTGCATGTTTAGCCTAGGATCTATGAGATAGATTCAATTTGAAGATAGGTTTTACACAACGGATCAACGACGTTTCACAACGTCTTCCGCTTCGGGAATTTAAAATCCCTTTCAGAAGCATATGCTCCTCGAAGGTCGACTCTACTCTATCCTCAATTCTAATCCTATAAGGAAAAGCTCGGGTAGGGGACTTGTGATAATATGTGAGCAAAACAATCAAATAAAACATAAAAGCTCCAAACAAGTGAGGTTGACTCTTGAATCCTAAATGATAAAGGTCCCCAAATTGGTCAACATAATCATATATGATCATATGACTAAATCGAGTGAGGATTTTTCGTGTGCCTACACGGAAGCTTATGCTTCTCGAAGGTCAACACTACTCCATCCTCATTTCTAAACTTATTAGGAAAGCCCGGGTAGGAGGCTTGTTTTAGTTTGTGAAATAATTAAAATAATTAAAATAATATACACGATAAGAACAATATTAAAGTACAACACAATTCAAGATAATAAAAATGTCCTAACTCTCGAGGTAGAACCTCAAGTCCCCAGTGGAGTCGCCAAGCTGTCGCCACGTACCTGCGACGCGGAGCGGCCGACGTGCTCAAAAAGGAAAGATTTCAAAGGAGTCGCCAACAATCTTTTTATGGTGTGATTGGGCAACAAAAATAGAATAAAATAATTTTTTTAAAAAAAAGAAAAAAAATGGTATGCGAAAACCAGATTTGGATTTGGGAGTTGTTTGTGTATGGGGAAGGTGTTAGCACCCCACAACACCCGTTTAAAACGGTGGCCAAATTCAATCTTGAATTGCACAAATTTTAGTAGGACAAAAAAAAACTTATTTAGGAAAATGAGATTTTTAAAACAATGTCTTATTTTACTCCTCATTACTCCAATATTTGGAGTCATGATCCCATAAAATAAGTGGATGAAAATCCATTAATGTGGTTGCATTGAAATTATTTACAATAGTTTGGAAATAATATCACCTCAAGAATATGAGAAAATTTGACAATTTCTCAAATCCATCATAGGATAACCTCTTATAAAATAAAGTTTTTTTAAAAAACATTTTAATTAAATTCATATTTTCTTGAGACCAAAATTTCGAACTCCCAAAGATAATGATCCCTCAGCTCAAGAATTCTAGAAAATCGGACTCCCAAATATTTCTAGATTCCGTCGTAGTAATTTTTAGGAAAAAACAACCTTAAAAGAAAAATCACATTTTAAGAAAAGGTTTTAAAACTTAGAAAATAAAATACTTTGGTTTTGAAAACAAACCTTTGCAAAAAAGGGCAATTTTAAAGAAATTGAGAAATGATTTTACAAAAAATGAGAATATAATATATAAAAAAATAGAAATCACTAAAAAAAAATGAAAATCAAAGTTAAGCAAAACAAATAAATGCAATGACAATAAGATAAGTTGAGCATGCATGATAATTTATTCATAGCAAATAAGTGAACAAACATAATATACAAATATGATTAAATTTTCTAAAAAAACAACGTATTTTTTATTTTCCAAAGAATCAATTCCTCATCTTAAGAAAACTAGAAAATCGGACTCACAAATATTTAATAGATTCCGTCGTCGACATATTTTTTTTATGACAAGAAATATAGGTTTTTTAAAAAAATCAAACACATGAAATTAACAACATGATAAAAATACTAAGAACAAAATGATAAATAAATAGATAAGATATATGACTTGCAAATAAAGTATGTAAATAGATGCAAAAATCAAATTTTGGAGAAAGAGAAAAAAATAGAATAAAATAACAAGAATAAAAAAAATAAAAGAAAGATAGATGAAATAAATGAAAAAAAAGTATTAGTGACAAATATCCATGATTTGACCATACACAAATTTTGAAAAGAGCACTCATGGGTAGATGTAAAAAAAAAAAAAATCAAAACTAAACTTTTTAAAAAAAAAATTATTAGCCATTTACATTTTTTCATTTTTTTTTATTTTTCAATTTCCTTTTCACTCCCTTACATTACTCCTATGATCACATTTTTCAACTTTTTTGTCTTTTTCAACTTGGTTTTTTCTCAAATGAGAAACAAAAGCTCTCTAAGGTAACAACACTTTAGTTTTTTTAGAAACAAAACTCTATTCACCCATACTCATCTAATCTAAGGTATGTTACATAACCATTTTTTTAAAATTTTCACAACACTTTTGCTTCTTTTTTCTCTTGTTCTTTTTCTCTCTCTCTTTTAGTACAATGAACTCAAGAGCCAAGAAGAAGAAATATGGAGAAAAGAAAATGATAGATAAGTAGGGGAAGTAAACCATAAAATAAAGTTAGTAGCATCAAGATCTTAGACATTAATGCAAAAAAAAAAAAGGCAAAGATTCACATTTAATAAAAGTAAAAAGAGATGTAATATACAACAAAAATGAAAACAAAACTCATAAAACCCTTACTCAACTATTGTTTTTCGGGGAAATTATGAAATAAAGATGAATATCAAGAAATGGGTATCTCAAGAACAACCAACTAGCTTGTTGTTTGAGGTGTGGATCCTTGGAACAAAATCCTACCAAATGCAACCTCTAACTAAGCTAGGGTTATTTTGTGTTATGAGATTTTTGGGGGGTTTCCCTACAAATCTCTCCATCTTTTTTTTGTTATGAAGGTAATGGCTATGGAGTTTTGTAGAGTTGAGAATGGTGGAGAATGGTGGAGAATGATGTATTGGAGTATAGATGGAAGTAGGTTTTTTGTGTGTTGTATTTTTGAAGAAGAGAAAGAGATGACGGGCATGTTTGGGAGTGATTTTGGAGTGACCAAAATCACTTTTGACATGTCTAAAATCACTTTCCTACCCAAAATGTGATGTTTGGCAATATTAAGCAAGTGATTTTGGAAGACTCCAAAATCATTTGAAGTGATTCCCTTTCAATCAATTGGGAGGTGATTCCCAAGTGATTCTAATTTAAAATGACTATTATTCATTTTCCAAAATAATATACTTTTAATGACGAGTAAAAATCGTAATCTTTTGTCAAAATTCATAAATTTTCATAAAAAAGTGATTTTTTTCAAAACCAAAATCACTATTAAAAGTATAGAACCAAACATAAAAATGATTATATGAAAATCACTTTTAATAAATCAATTATAGACAAATCAATTACACTAAAATCAATATTTCTAAAATCTTTCCCAAACATGCACGTATATAAAGACTAAAAGCAATTCCTCTTTTGAGTATAAAACCAAAAATCAAAATTGTTGCAATTTGAAAATCCAATGCCAAAAGAGAACTTACACTTAAAAAGACCAACAACAATTTGGTCAAATAAAATAAACAACCAAAACTTACTCACTTAACAAAAAAATTTGTCCTTTCTCCCAAAAACCAAGATTTATCCAACTTCTAACAAACATAGAAAAAAATAACAAATAACAAATAAATAATCAAAGTGAGCTAATTTAAATACAAAAAAAAAGTATGGATATTGGTAATCTAACAATTTAATAAAAAAATGAGACGGACAAAAATAGGTGACTACAAATCAATTACACTAAAATCAATATTTTTAAAATCATTACCAAACATGCATTCATTTGGTTTTTTATTTCAATTTTGTAAGTTAGTCAACCTTAGCAGTATGTACCACATGTTTTGTTTATTTATAAGTTTTCTTGGTTGAGTTTTACATTTTGTAATAAGTATATATTTTCAGAACAACAGTTGTCTTGCATTTCCAGTTTTATTATTTATGTTATGATATTTTTATTCAAAACGTAGGTTTAGTTTTAATTTCTATTTTTTGTCATAATGTTCACCATATATATTATATTCATTTTCATGTAATGGCTAGTCTTATTCTACATAAATTTCACTTTAATTAGTAGATATATAATATTTTGGTTAAAATACCATTTTTAGTCCGTGATTAATAAAACTAATATTTATAAAAAAATTTGTGGTCATTAACCCATTCAATATGTTAGTTGAACTATGCTCCATTTGACAACCATTATGTAGTCTACAAGAAAAGAGAGAAATGATATACTTGGGCGAACCCATCATCTTATATTGGAATAAAAATAGAATTAATGATGCTGAAAAAAATAATTTATCATATAGGAATAGAAATAATATACTTGGGAAGAACCCACCACAAGCATTAATAATGCTTTAAAAAACAAATTTTCCAAACAAAAATAATCCAAAATTTCTATCGAAGTGTGAGTATTAGCTCAACGTTAACGGCCCACATGTATCCTTGACAATTGATCAAAAGTTTGAATCTCTCATCCTAAATATTGTTGAACTAAAAAATAAATCCCAAAATCTCCAACCAAACATGAGCTCCATATGCTCAAAGGCTCATTCTCACCCTTTTAAACATCCAACGAAATTGGTCATAAAGCGTTATTTAGAATAAGAGAATGAGGATGAGATTAAGAGTGGGAATAGTTAAAGATAACACAAATCTCTTTGTTTAGAACAAAGTTTGTATTATTTGGAAAGAGAATAAATTATTTTATTGGATTAAAATTAATAAATTACTTTTTTTTTGTCAAAATCAATTAAAAACATTTAAATTAATTTATTTGATTATAATATTGCAATAAACTAATTTATTGAAATATATACTTAATTATATAAAAATGACGTAATAAACGTATACATCTTTTTTTAATGAAAATTAATGTAATTAAGTATGAAACCATTAACTCATTTCTTAATAATATATTTAATCAATTAATTAGAATTATTATAATTTATTGCTAGGATTCATTTATAACATTAGAATTCATTATTCATTGGTTATTTATTATCAATTAAATATTAATTATTATTTTCTAAAATTATAATTAATATTTATGATCAAATAATTAATATTAATTATCACACATGAGTGAAACCTTATACGTTAATTAAATTTTTTTTTATAGATATTTATCAACAACATATTATCCATATGTCTATTAACATTTATATAAAATTGAGACCTCGACATATTTAAATATTTACTAATATGAAAATGTTATAAAATTACATTTTAGCATAATACACGGCCCAGGAAAAAAAAATTAGATAAATGCTTTTTGGAAAGTGTTTGAAATGAATCTACTTTATAAATGCTTTTGAAAAAAACCATATATGGTTTTTAGAATTTTCAAAATCACTCTTTCTTATCTAACTCTTAGGCTTCCTTTGGGTTACTATATAACTTCTAAAATAATGGTTTAATTCAAAGGTACTTTAAAACAATCAATAATATTAAGTAAATTAGTGTTTGTTGGTAAATTTCAATTTTAAATATGATAAAATAGTTTGTACTATCTCGATAATCAATATTAAATTGTTGTGATTTAACAATAATGATTAAATAGACATATTATTATTTTAGACACTTTAAATACTATTTTCTTAGGATTGAAATTACAAGTTATACCATATTCTTTCTAAATTATCTGATAAAATATCTGGACAAACAATTGTTGACTGAAAAATTTTGGCAAATCACAAATGATCACATCATTAATTTAAATTAATGGTGAAATAAAATTGAGACCAATTATAAATTTACATGTGTCCTAACATTAAATTAAAAATCATAAAAAATTGGCAAATTAAATCATGTCACGTATCTAATATTTATCCATTTGATGACTTAAATCAGTCCAATCAAATTATGTCAAATGACAATTGGACCCGCAGTCAATTTATCCCGAGATATTGAGCTAAATTTAAATGATCGAAGTCTATTTTAAAAAAATTGGATTAGGTCCAAATAAGGCTAAGCCCAAAAGTTAGGTCCAAATTCAACAAACCCAAGCTCATATAAGGTTTATCAAACCCTATAAATCGAGGGGATCACCGTGCAAAGAATCAGAATCTAGAGCATTCAACCAAAGAATTTAGAGTTGAGTCACAATTCAAAATCTTCCAATTAGTTAGGATTCAAGATCTTCAAGAATTCAAAATTCAGAAGCTTCAAGTTCAATAGAGTCTCTAAGGAATTCAGAAAATTCAACAACCGAAAAACTTCAACAAATTAATCGTCTTTTATGTCAATTACAAATCGAAGATTCAATCTCCCTCCATCTAAGAACAAACTCGCCATCCTCAGATCAAAGTCAACATTCCAAGATCAACAAACTGACAAGCTCGCCAACTTTGAGATTAAAGTTTGCTTCATAAGAGGTAAGAATGTTTTCAACCACAAAAAAAAAAAAATCGAGTAGGCAATTGTGTTCTACAAATAATGTGCAAATTTATTTCATGAGATTCATCTTATAGATCTTATATAATTATTAACTATTACTAATAAAAAGAATAAAAAGAATAAAAAAAAGAATATAATTTTTTTAAAAATAATAATTAATTGTTTCGATTACAAATAACTCATTGAAATAAATTAATAATATTTATAATTGATTGATTAAATAACTTATTAATTAATAATGACTTAATATTAGTTAAATCCTAATAATACTATTTTGGTAGATTATTTTATGAACTAATCAAAACTAATTTTAACCCATTGAAATAAATTAATGGATTATAAATATTTTTAATCAAAAAATTAATTGTAATGATTAAAGATTAATATATATATATATATACATAAAGGAGATAGAGAAAGAGAGAGAGGGTGGGCATAAACAAAACTCACACTTCTTGAATCTATAGAAAATTCATCCATCTTGAAAAAAAATGATGCATTCGAGACTAAATGATATCCATCCTCCAGCTCGCAAACCTTGTTTCAAACGAGTAGATTTAAAATTCTTATCCTTCTTATCCTCATTTACATCCTTATTTTCCTCCATTCAAACAAAGTGAAAGCAAAATGAATTGCAATTTCTAAGTGCATGTTTGAGAATGATTTTAGAACTATTGATTTTAATGTAATTAATTTGTCTATAATTGATTTATTAAAAGTGATTTCCATATAATCATTTCATCTTTGGTTCTACACTTTTAATAGTGAATTTCATACAATTAAGTGATTTTTAAAAGGCATATTTGGGAAATGACATTAACATAAAGTGTTTTAAGCTAAGTGATTTAATTATAATTAATCAGTTTAAAAAGTATTTAGTTATAAATTGTTCTAATATTTGGAGGGATAAAAATTAGAAATATAGAGGGATAAAAATTTTAAAGGAATTGACAAAAAATTCAGAGAGAGAATTTTAGTAAAAAGAGTAAAATTCAAAGATAGAGAGATAAAAAAAAAAGGGCAAGATGATCAAAATTTTAGGAAGAAAAACTAAAATGAGAAGAAAAAAAAGTTAAGAGTTAGAGACAAGTAGAGCAACGGATAAAAAAAATATTATAGAGAAAATTTAAAAAGATACAAAAATTATAAGGAGGAACAAAAAAAAAACAGATGTAAAAAAGAAATGAAAGTGATAAATATGAATTAAAAGACAAAAAAAAATAAAGTAAGATAGAAATGATAAAAATTTTAGTGAGAGAAAAGTGTCGGTTTTGAGAAAAATCACTTTTTATGGAAATTTATGAATGTTGACAAAAGATCACAGTTTTTACCCACCATTAAAAATATATTATTTCCAAAAATGAAATAATAGTTATTTTAAATTACAATCAGCTCACAAAAATCACTTGGAATCACCTCCCAATTGATTGATCAGAAATGACTTCAAGTGCTTCCAAAATCACTGGCTTAATATTGTCAAACATCCCATTTTTGGTAAGAAAGTAATTTTAGATATGTCAAAAGTAATTTTGGTCACTCGAAAATCACTCCGATCCCAAACATGCCCTAAATCGGTAAAGTGATTTTTAAAAGGATAAAGTAGAAATTTTTGAAAGTTTGTTAGTGAAGGTGGCAGATTTTTGGAAAATCCAATTTCAAAAGTTGACGAAATTTGCAAATAGAAGTAATTTGAAAGAGGTTTTTTTAAAAAATTAATCTACAATATCAGTTTTACCGAACGCTAAAAACTGTTTAAGGGCATGTTTAGGAATAAATTTAGAAATAGTGATTTTAGCACCATTTATTTGTTTATAATTCATTTATTAAAAGTAATTTTTATATGATTGTTTTAATACGTAGTTAATTTTTATATGATTGTTTTAATACGTGATTTTACACTTTTAGTAGAGATTTTCATAAATTAAAAGTGATGTTTAATGATTACGGGCATGTTTCAGAACTTTAGAATAAGTATTTTAAACTAAGTGATTTAATTATAATTAATTTTGTAAAAAAAAATTAACTATAAATCATTTTAATATTTCGTTTCATACCAATAAAAGTGATTTAAATTTAATTAAAAGTGTATTTAGAAAAAATGATTAACATTTGTTTTTAAAAAATGATTTTATAATCATGAAATTACTAAAAATATGAAGATAGAGAAAAATTTCAAAGAAAAATAATGGTAAAGGCATGGATAAAAAGTGAGAAAAATTTAATAGAGAGAGCAAAGATTCGATGTTAGAGAAATAAAATTAGAGAGATTACAAAATTTTTGTGGAGAATAATTAAAATTTTAGGCAGAAAATTTTGAGTCATGACAAAAAAGTTCAAGAGCAAATTAAAGTTAAACTAGAGGTAAAAAAAATTAGATAGTAAAATTAAAGAGATAAAAGAAATGATAGAGAAGAAAATTAGAGATAAAGAAAATTAGGGAGAGTTAAAACCATTCGAGAGAAAATAAAAGACAGAAAAATGAATTAGTTTTTTTTAAAAGAGAAAGTAAGAGAAACGTTATAAAGACTACCGGGAAAAAAAATTGGCATTATGCAAATAATGACGGGTAATTTTAAGGAGTTTTCGTACGGATAACCCATTTTTCCAGACATTAATGGTATTTGACATGACATTTCAAAATAATGAAACATGACCTATTCTGACGTGGCGATGCGCACAAAATGACTCATAAGGGTAATAGGAAGCGGTGTTTCTTGTTCACGCTCTCGTACGCAGAAACGCTCTCGCTCTCGTTGTCTCGATCTCGCTCTCGCTCACATGAATGACCGAAAATATAAAGAAAAAATGACAAAGAAAAAAGTCAGAGAGGAGCTGGAGTAGCAGAGATAGAGCGAGAGCGAGAGCGAGTCAACTATAGTGCGATTTTTGTTGTTTTTTTTCTTTTCTCCAGAATTTTGACAATTTCATTACTATTATGAGCGAGAGCGAGAACGAGACTTGAGCGAGAGCGAGAGAGCTAGAGTCAGAGTATGATGCCCTTACGGTAATTTGAACGGAATGCGCAATACAAAAATGATCATATGTCATTAATTTCAGAACATGGGCCAAATCACATTAGTGTGCGTGAAAAGGAGTATTCCATGCAATTTTCTCTAATTTTAATGGTGATGATTTTGAAAAAACATGTTTTTTTTTATTGAAATTTATGAATTTTTGTAATAGATGACGGGTTAAACCATCACAAACGTTAGTTTTTTTTTTAAAAAAAAATGAAATAATAATCCTTTTAAAAATAAAATCACTCACAATTACTTGGAGATTAAATTCAGGTGATTTATACGGAACCACTTAAGGGGGTCATTTGGATTGAGGAGTTGGGTGAGTGAAGTTAGGAGGAGTTAATAACTCCCCAACTTCTTGTTTGGCCCAAGAAGTTATTAACACCTTCTTGTAGTTCCTACAACTTTATTAACCCTTTCTCAAACTCTTTCTTATGGGTCCCACAAATTTTTAACTCTTTTTTGTAGGTTCCAAAGACTTATTTACTCGTACTTCCTACAACTCCTCAATCCAAACGACAAAGTGATTTTCCTCATTATTGTTAGGGCATGTTTGGGAATGATTATTGAATTAGTGATTTTGAAAAAAGAGATTTAATTACAATTGATTTCTAAAATTAATTTTCGTACCATCATTTAATGTTTGGTTACAAACTTTTTTAAAGTGATTTTCATATAATAAAAGGTGATTTTGAATGATTAATGTTTGGTTTAAAAAATTATTTTAACACTATTAAACTATCAAAAAAGTTATTAATTTAAAAATTATGTGACACTATTATAAGCAATTAGGATAGAAAAAAATATTTATATAACTAATTTTATTTAATTATTATTATAATTAATATCATTACAATCTATTTATTATTTTAAAATATCTATTTTTATCAATTTATTTTTCATTTGCTTGCAAAATTTTATGAAAAGTTAAGTATTAAAAAGTCTTATTTGATAATAATATTTTTTATCTGGTTCTTTAATATTAAGCTTACAAAATATTATTTATATTGTCCAAAAAATGATTTATAACCAATATTATTTATATTTATGTTTTCTTTATTTAATTTTAAAACAAAAGTTTTAAAATTTTAGTTAAATTTGAGAAAGAAATTAGTTTTTAAAATTTTCCTAGTTTTAAAAAAAAAAATTAATTAAAAAAAACACCAAAACCCGTATGTGCACTCGAACTCAGACACTACAACCAACACAACTTCCATGGGATTGAACGACAAGACCAACACAGCAAGACTCAATGTGTTGCTTTTGTTGCAAACTTTATGAATATAGTATTTCTAATTTTGGATATTTTATAAATAAAAGTTAATTGTTATTTTTTTGAGTGATTTTCAACTTATCACTTGTACAATAATCACAAGTAATTGACCGGGAATTACTACGTAATGATTTTGTAGTTTTGAAAAATCACTTGTGCACTTTGCCAAACATCACTATTTTCAAATGGAAGTGATTTTGGCAATAACAAAAGTGATTTTGGCCATACCAAAATCACTCGCAAACATATCCTTAAACATCACAATTTTAAACATGTCAAAAAGTAATTTTGGACATTCTAAAATCACTCTCAAACATGCCGAAACATGTCGTAAATTGTTTCAAAATAACTTTATGCCCTTCAAAATCAATCCTAAACCGCTTCCAAATATTTCAAATATTACGAAAATCTTGAAAAGCACTTCTAGTTATAATATCATCTCCAAAAATCATCCCAAATTCAGCAACTTTCCTTTATTTTAATAGATATTTCTGAAAAAAAATTTTAAAACAAAAAATTTTAAAAATATATTAAAATTAGAAAATAAATTTTCTACACTTTTTAAATGAGTTAAAATATTTGTTATAATATTATATTCACATTAAGTTACATTTTGTTGTTATTTTCTTTAATATATCATCAATTTTATACGATATAATGAAAATTTCGATTCTCCTCTAGTGTCGATGTCAAACCCATGAACATGTAAAAATATCGATGGAAATGTCGACATGTCGACGGGAATTTAATACCATATAGTTAAAGTTTTATTTTTCTTCCTATATACTTTGTTTAATATCTTTTATACACTTAAACACATTTGAACTCATTTTGGCGAACTTATTTCAATTAATTTTATGAGACAACCTTTTCACTTAAATTTTATAATATGTGGTCCCTTATATGGATTAAAGTTTTATTGTTTGGGGTTTGATTACAAAATAATCTTAACTATTTTTTGTATTTAGTAAAATTTAGAGAAAAAATATTTTTGACTCCTCAACTTTGTAAGGTGTATCAATTTTAACCCTAAATTTTCAATTTCATTAATTTAAATCTTAAATTTGGTAGATTGTGACAATTTTAACCCTAAACTTTCAATTTAATCAATTTGAATCTCAAACTTGACAGATTGTATCGATTTTAACCCTAAATTTTTAATTTTATCAATTTAAACCTCAAGCTTGTATAAGAGTATCAATTTACACCATTGTTTAAGTTTTTGTTTCTTTCATCGTCAGAAAGGTTCTCCACACATGCCAAAAGTCACGTCTTGCTTAATGATATATACTTATTTGTAATTTTTTAAAACAAAAAAAATTACTTAAAAAATTATTAAATCATTCCATATTGGGTTACAACTATCATGAAAACACGAACTCGACTCTTGAAAATAGGACCCACACAAAAGCAAATGGACTCTTGTGTTTCTCTTGCATTTGGTACTGATACCAATAACGACGAGTGTGAAAAAAATTCAGGTGGTGATGTCATTGAAGGCAACAATGACCATGGTGATTTTGTTGACTTCGCTGGTGAAAGATTTTAGTTCGACTAAAATCGGAAGAGAACAGGAAAGTTGGTGGTGAACATAGTGACGCCCATGAACACAATAAACTGGTCATAGTCGACCTTGTTAATCTCATCGATAATCTTATGAAAGGATTAAAGTGGCAATGATGTTGGAGAGAAAGGAAACAAAGATTCTAACGAGAGCGACTTCAAAATCCTTACTTCTATTGTGGTAGATGGAGGACAAATCAAGCTCGAGATTGACAAGAAATTAAAAAAATCAATATTGGCGACTGATTGAAGAATGAAAATACTCTATTGAGAAGAAATTTGGTGCAGTTAACACTAGTAGAAAATAGGGTTTTAATGACGGGAATGCCCGTCACCAAAGCGAGTGTCATTATATGTTACAATGACGGTCGGTTTTTAATTACGGGCAATGCCCGTCATTAAAAAGTGGGGTCACATTCCATTTTATTGACGGATTTTGCCTGTCATCTATATCTGGTAAAAAAAACTTTTTAAATACTCGTTGTCCGTCATTATTTTACTTCATAATTTTTTATTTAATGACAAGCAATGTCCGTCATCGTTTTGAGCATAATTTAATAAAAAAAAAGTTGGTAGCCCGATGGCTAACCAACAATATTTAACAACTAATTACCTTAAATATTGAATATATATTAACTTCTATATTGAAACCACACATGAAATCACTACACAATCCACAAACATGCAACAAGAACACTTTTATATCTAAAACATACGTGAAATCACACTATTCCATAACTGATGGTGTAAATTGATATACTTATTCAAGATTGAGGTTTAAATAATGAAATTGAAAGTTGATGGTTAAAATTGATACAATATGCCAAGTTTGAGGTTTAAATTGATTAAATTGAAAATATAGGGTTAAAATTGACACAAACTACAAAAATCGGGAGTCAAAAATGTTTCTTTCCCTAAAATTTATTGTTAACGAATAGGTGAAAACCCCTTTTTAATCCCACACAACACACACACACACATTAAAATTTATTCTCCACCAACTTTGAAAAGTAAATTCATGTAAAATCAAGCGACACTTCTTAACAAATTTTAAATTTTATCTCCTAATTTTTCAAATTGATTAATTAAATGCAACTTTTTTTTAAAAAAATAATGTCATACTTTTTTAAAAAAGAAAATCAAAGCTATTTTGTCTTCCTACCCTACAAATAATCTAAAGCAAACAAAATAGGGATTTGAATGGGAAGAATATATAATTATAAATTATTAAAAAAAATGAAAATTTTGATAGTATATATGTCTATTTTATTCATATTATAGCAAAATTACCTCAATTTAGCCTTCATTTACCAATACAATTAATTAAGACGTTTACTTTTGAGCAATTTATTATTACAAAATTACTAATACATTACATAACTCAACTAATTAAGATGTTTACTCTTGAGCAAGAAGTTAAAAGTTTAAATTTATACTTCACATATTATTACATTAAAAGAAAGAGCACATAAATACAGTGGGATAATTACTAATATATTTAAAGATAAAAACAAACTTTTAGTCCCCAAGGTAACGTTGGATTCTTGAGGCCCCATCTGATAATAATTTGATTTTTGATTTTCGGTTTTTAAACATTAAGCATATAAATACTATTTTCTTCCATGAGTTTCCAGGTTTGAAATCCACGTTTTATATATGTTTTCAAAAATCAAGTTAAGTTTTGAAAAATAAAAAGACTAGTTTTTGTTTTTAGAATTTGGCTAGAAACCCAAATACTTCTCTCAGAAAAATGTAAATAATTGTAAAGAGATTGTGAGAAAATAAAGATAAATGTTAAAAATCAAATAATTATTAAATGGGGCTTGAAATTTCAAACTCGATTTTAGCCTATGAGGTTATGAATGTTTTTGGTCACTCTCGTTGCCTTTCTACTATAGCTAACAGAACGCTTATGGGGTTTTTGTATGGAAGACCAATTTTTTAAATTTAATGTCAATTGACTTGGCATTCAGATTTAATGAAAACTGACCTATTCTGATGTGACAATTCAGGACAAATTACGCCCAAGGGCATCTCTAGATCAAAGTGTTCACGATTCGCTCTCGCTCACGCTTACTCACTCACGCTTACGCTCACTCGATCATGCTCATGCTCACTCATTTGCTAACGCTCACGCAACGTGTGCGTTCAGTAACACGAGCTCGCACACACTTTCAGAAGGTTACACTCCCAATCTCATATCGTTCGCACACGTTCTCAGTAACGTCCATTGATTAGCATCGCAGGCTCACTCACGTTTGCTCGCTCTCGTTCACTCGCTCACGCTTATTTGCACCTTTTCAATCACGTATTATGTAGAAATCAGATAATGCACATCGTAATATAGTGAATTAATATTTCATTAATTTAGGGAAAAAAATTCCATCAAAAAATTAAAATATAGAAAATAATATGATGAGATTGCGTCTCCTAGTCCGAGTCTGTTGAGGAGCCAATTATCACCAATGACGCTTGATTATCCCCTTGTTTAGCCTTCTTTTTGGGGCGCTCTTCAGTAAGAATGTTGACCGAACATTCCGACGACGTCGGTTCGCAAGGCGGAGGTTGTGCCAGTTCGATGAAGGGGATGCTCTCGCTTGTGGGGGGAGTTCTATCAGATTCCTCAAAGGAGTTCTCAGAGGACTCGCTAGAGTTGGAGTTGGAATTGTAGGAAAAGTTTTAGTTAGAATCGACCCTATCACATTCTCAATTATTGGATCAACGGGATGACATGTAAATCCTTCAAAACGACTAACATGCATTACTCTTTGTAGATCTCATGCTTCATATCGATCCAATTTGATATTTTCCATAAATATCGTGAGTATATTGTGACTCCCAAGGGTTGGAATCATCATTCCCTAAAGAGACTCCTGTCTCATTGGGTGGTATATATATCCATCCCCTCTCTATGTAAATTAAAGGATTCGACATTTGAAGTTTGGTGAACATCCTGACTCGTATGTGGACATCCCCATTCGATTGCAGGTTACAATCATTTCTGACTACTGTTGATACAAATAGCTGCAACTTCGAAACATTTTTTTGAAATAAAATAAACTCAATGTCACGGTCAATCCTTATGTACATTGGAGGGGATTGCTCTTCCAACTGCATCTTCACCCTTATTATAACATCAAACATACTTAGACCAGTGTTTGTAACCTCATATATAATGCCTTTCAAATCAAACCTAATGGTGCTCGACACAACAACACCTGTTAGGCAGCCTCCGATGTAACAGTTTTCAATTTCATCCAAACATCCACCATATCTTATGAATAGAGATTTCTTGTCCATCCTACAATAAAGTAAGTTGGAATATAATAAACAGTAAGTCGCAGTAGTAATTTAAAATAACAAAAAAATAACAACAATATTAATAAACAACAACAAAGAAATCAAAACTAAGAACACTATAAATTGTGTGTCTCACCCGCTCTCGATCACTCATTCTCATTCACTCGCTCTCGCTTACTCGCTCTCGCATGTTTAGGGTTTCTTACTATTTCTTGCTCCACGCTCTCGCTATCTCGTTCACTCAGCCCGATTACACCTCGACTCCCTAACAATATCACTACTCAATTCTTGGAACACTTTCATTTTCTTTTGTGTACGAAGAAATTTTTCAAAAACAACAATGTCATACTAAAGATGTGTTCATTCGAATTGAAACGTATAAAGGAAGAAACTAGTCACCCAACTATATTGTAAATTGCGTATTTGAACGTACCTATTATGAATGTGAGTTGGTTGATGCACGAACGTAGGGTTTTACGAGGAGATTTCGAAGAAGAAGTATGAGAAGAATGAGAAAACACGTATAAAAATTTGAACTTCGAGCACATGGATGGGGTTTTGGACGTCTATTAGTTTTATAAATTATTTTTATACTGTTATTATCATCATTTCTTTGTCAGAATTTTTGGCTAATAAATTGCAATTTCATTTTCATACAGTGTCGGATCGTGCAAGTAAAACGCAATCGAGTGAGCGTGAGCGTGCACATTATCGGATCATGAACGCTCGGATCTGGAGATGCCCTTGGGCATAGTTTGTCCCGCATTGCCATGTCAGAATAAGTCAGTTTTCATTAAATCTGAGTGCGAGGTTAATTGACATTAAATGTTTAAAAAATGGGTCTTCCGTACAAAAAACCCTAACGCTTATTGATTTTTTTAATTATTTTTTTTGGTTGATGCATCATAAATATTATTAATTTTATACTGCTTAAATTATTGACGTGGCAAAATATATATATATATAACTCAATCTTTCTCTCTCCTCTTTCCTTCTCTCTTGTTAATGGATTTTTTTTACCAACTAATCAAGTCACTTGTTAGAGTTGGCTAGTCGGAGCTAGGGTGAGGTTAAGGGTTAGAGTTGATAAATTATTCAAATGAGATTGACTTATAATAACGGTTGCATGTGGATCAATGATTTTTATGCCCATTAATAACTAACGTATATAAATTTGAGTTACTTCTCTTTCTATATTCAATGGTGAAAAACTTCCAACTACATTATGATAGTCTCAACCGAATAATTTCTTATGAGAGAGGAAATGGAGGAAAAAGAAAGGAGAGAAAAATATATAATATTTTTTAATATGTTTCACATGAAAAATAATAATAAATATGTTTTTATCCAAAACAAATAATAATATTTTAGGCCACATCACCCTAAAAATCATAATAAAAAAATGTTCAATAAACACTACATAATTGGGTGTTAACACAGACCAGAAATAAGACTATCTCAAGCTTAATAGTTAAAATATAATGTTTAGTTTAATTAAAACCTTACGTCTCATTCGATAATCATTTAGTTTTTTAAAATTAAATTTGTCATAATTTCTCTAAAATAGTTTTTTTTTTCTTAAGTCAATATTTAAATTCTTAGCAAAATTCCAAAACAAAAACAAGTTTTTAAAAACTATGGTCATGTTTGATAACTATTTGGTTGTTGGTTTTTGGTGGTTAGTTTTTCAAAATTAGCCTATAAATACTACTTTCGCTTATGGTTTTTTATATTTTCTTATCTACTTTTTAGATATGTTTTCAAAAACCAAGCTAAATTTTAAAAACTAAAAAAAATAATTTAAAAACTTGTTTTTGGAATTTGGCTAAGAATTCAAGTGTTTTCTTAAGAGAGATGAGAATTATTGTAGAGAAATTGTGAGAAAAAACAAGCATAATTTTAAAAAACCAAATGGTTATCAAAGGATGTTTTCTTTTTTTAGTTTCAATACTTGGCTTAGTTTTGAAAATATACTTAGAAAGTTACAAGACATTGAAATCCATAAGTGGAGATAGTATTTATAGACTTAATTTTTAAAAATAAAAAACTAAAAATAAAATGTTTATAAACGGGAGACCTTTAGAAACCCAAATGCATTTTAAGTCAAATTTCATTCATCAAAAGTGTATTTTTATCGAGTATATTTTGGCTACGATTTAGAAACACTTTTGTCTTTAATTTAAACACTTGCAATATAAATAATTTTGATAAAACACTCCACGAAGAGCAACTAAACAAAATATTCTAATGGAGGCCCCGAATATGATTAAAACCCTTCTATTATAAATATGATGATGTAAATGCCCATTTCCACATGTCCTTTAACACTCATGCCATGTGGCAAATTATCCTTAGCCATAGTGTCCTCCATGTGTCAATTTCTTACCAATGCTTAGTGTCCAAATGTACCAACTCATCCCTTGCCAAATTGCCTATAAATAGTGGCTTTTGGTGGAAGAATAAAATGTACCATTGGTGAAATTCTCTCCAATTCAATTTCTTCTCTCCCACTTTCTATTTAGTTTTTGTTTATTTAATTTTCCATAAATTTCCACTATCTCTTTATTTATATTATATATATTGCCCCCACTTTCCAAACACTTTTATTATTATTATTATTATTATTATTATTATTATTATTATTACTATAAATATATTATTATATTAGTATTTAATATTGGTAAAATTATACCCGGTTTTCATCCTATTTTTACAATACGTTATCAGCACGAAGCTCTGCCGATTTTTCCACTGAAGGTAGGTCCTCCGGGTAAGCCATTTTTTTTAATAATTAAATGTTATTTTGCATGTTTAATTAATTTCCTAATGTAAATGCAATTTCTTTGTATATAGTATTACTATGGCAAATCTTGCAAAACTAGAATTTGCATACTCGGATATTAATGGAAATAACTACTTGTCATGGGTCCTTGATGCTTTGAGATCCATTTAGACTCCATGAATCTTGGAGAAACAATTAAAGAAGGAAATGATGCATCAAATCAAGAAAAAGCCAAAGCTATGATCTTCCTTCGCCATCATCTTCACGAGGGATGAAAAATGGAGTATCTTACAATAAAAGATCCCTACATTCTATGGGCAAGGCTTGAAAGAAAGGTATGATCATCAAAAACGATTATTCTTCCAAAAGCTCGTTATGATTGGATGCACTGAGGTTGCAGGACTTCAAATCGATGAAGTGAATATAATTCGCACTCTTCGAAATTAGTTCAAAACTGAAATTATGCGGAGAAAAAATTACTGATGTTGATATGTTAGAGAAGACATTCTCCACTTTTCATGTCTCGAATATGCTCCTGCAGCAGCAATATCGAGAGAAAGGCTTTAAAAAATATTCCGAATTAATTTCATGTCTTCTCGTGGCTGAACAAAATAACGAGCTATTAATGAAAAATCATGAATCTCGACCAACTGGAGCAACACCATTCCCTGAAGTGAATGCTGTGAATTTCAATAATCGTGGTCGAGGTCGTGGTCGTGGTCGAGGTCGGGACCGCGGTAGAGGAAGAAATATCTATTTTCGTGGTGGGCATTATAATTTTAAGAAACCCACACGAACTGATGATCATAAAGGAAAAGCTCCACAAGATAGGAGTTCAAAAGGTGATGAACATAAATGTTTCCGGTGCGGAATGACTGGGCACTGGTCACGTACCTGTCGTACGTCAAAACACCTTGTCGATCTCTATCAAGCTTCCTTGAAGGAAAAAGGAAAGGGAAGAATGTTGAGGTAAATCTTGCCATTCAAGAAGATGATGTGTTCGATCCTCCAATATGGTGCATCTTGATGTGGTGATTATTTTGAATCTCCCGGAGAGAAAATTGATCCCATCAAACAAGTAGAGGATGTTTTGTATGAAGATATATAATTAAGTATCTTTATAAATATGTTTTCTTGTTTTTGTATATATATTTAGAACTTTTTGTAATCGTTTTCCTTTTCTTATCAATGAAGAAATATGGACAATTTCAATATGTTGAGTAACCCAAAATGAGCAATGAAGATTTATGTCTAGCAGAACGCCGCAACTACGCACACGATACTCATAAACAGAAAATATTTTTCTAAATTGACAATGCTTTGAAGCAAAAATCAATACTATATCGGAGTTCTGCAGACTGATTGAAGGTTTTGGAAAAGCAAGTTTTATCTTGCCTAAAGGAACAAAATTTTCAATTAATAATGCTTTGTTCTCTAGCAAATCAAAGAGAAATTTATTGAGTTTTAAAGATATACGTAATAATGGTTATCATGTTGAAACCGATCGTAAAAATAATATAGAGTATCTCTATATCACATCTATTGTTTCGCATGAAAACGTATATTGGAAACATCGCCACTTTTCTTCTCGGATTATATTATACTCATATACGAGTAATTGAAAGTTATGTAACAATGAACCGTAAGTTCATGAATCCGAAATATTCGGTGTTTGGCATGATCGATTGGGTCATCCAGATCGATAATGATGAGGAAAATTATTGAGAATTCACATGGACATCCTTTAAAGAACCGTAAGATTCTTCAATCCAATGAGTTGTCATGTGATGCTTTTCTCTCGAAGGAAATTAATTATTAGACCATCACCAAATTAAAGTGGGCATTGAATCACCTACATTTTTAGAGAGCGAATTCAAGGTGATATTTGTGGACCTATTAACCCACCAAGTGGTCCATTTAGATATTTTATGGTATTGATTGACGATCCAAATAGATGGTCACATGTATGCTTATTATCAAGTCGAAATCTTGCATTTGCAAGATTACTTGCTCAAATAATTAAGTTAAGAGCACAATTTCCGATTATACAATTAAGACAATTCGACTTGATAATGCCGTGAATTTACATCCCAAACTTTTAATAATTATTGTATGTCAATTGGGATAAGTGTTGAACATCCCAGAGCCCATGTTCATACACAAAATGGTCTAGCGAGAATCATTTATAAAACGCTCACAATTAATTGCAAGACCATTGCTTATGAGAGCTAAACTCCTACATCGATGCAGGGTCATGCTATTTTACACGCCGCATCATTATTATGTATTAGGCCAAAGTAGCCTATAATAAATATTCCCCATGCAATTAGCTTATGGCCAGTGACCAAATGTATCCCATCTCGAGAATTTTTGGATGTGCGATATATGTTCCAATTGCTCCACCACAACGTATTAAGATGGGTCCTCAAAGGAGGTTAGGAATATATGTTGGATATGATTCCCATCAATTATTAAATATCTTGAACTCGGACGGGTGATGTATTTCTTTGCACGATTTGCTTGATTGTCATTTTAATGAAACAAATTTTCCAACATTAGGGGAGGAATTAAGAAGTTGGAAAAAGAAATTACGTGGAATGCATCATTATTATCTCATTTAGATCCTCAAGAGATCAATGTGAATTTGAAGTTCAAAAGATAATTCATTTGCAAAATATAGCAAATCAATTACCGATGCATTCACGCATGCTAAAAGGGTGACTAAATCATATATACCAAAGAAAGAAATGCTCCATAAAAATTGATATTCCACAGAACAAGTTGTCAATAATGAGTCCGAGCACGCGGAAGCGTGGTAGACCAATAGGTTCCAAAGATAAAAATCCTCGAAAAGAAAAAGTAGTTGAGAATCAAAATGATTCGATAAAAGGTATGGATGTTCCGAAGAAATCCAAGATACAACTACTCAAAAGAGTATTGATGAAAATCAAACGCTTGAGGATAATAATGAAATTTCTATAAACTATGTTACAACAGAAAGAGATGGAACCGAAATGATATTATTATTGACAACATTTTTGCTTATAATATTGCTCACGATATTATTCATGAAAGTGACGATTTTGATCCAAAATCTATCGATGAATGTAAACGTAGAAAGGATTGGTCAAGTGGAAAGAAGCAATCCAAGCGAGTTGAACTCACTTTCAAAACGTGAGGTTTTGGACCAGTGAGTCCTAACACCGGAAGGTGTTAAACCCGTAGGATATAAATGGGTATTTGTAAGGAAAAGAAATGAAAATAATGAAGTCACAAAGATATAAAGCGAGACTTGTTGCACAAGGATTCTCGCAAAGGCCCAGTATAGATTATGAGGAGACATATTCTCCTGTGGTGGATGCAATAACGTTAAGATATTTGATTGGTCCGATCAGATATGAAAAACTTGATATGCATCTAATGGATGTAGTCACGGCGTATTTATATGGATCTGGATAATGACATTTATATGAAAATCCCTAAGGATTTAAAATACCGAAAACATATGAATCAAGTTCTCGAATTGTATTCAATAAAGTTACGTGAGATCATTATATGGATTAAAACAATCGGACGAATGTGGTATAATCGCTTTGAGTGAATATCTCATGAAAGAAGGATATCAAAATAATCCAATATGTCCGTGTGTTTTTATAAAGAAATCTCATCGAGATTTGCTATTATAATCAGTATATGTTGATGACTTAAATATAATTGGAACTCCTGAAGAGTTATCCAAGGCAATAGAATATCTTAAGAAAGAATTCGAGATGAAAGATCTTGGAAAAACAAAATTTTGCCTTGGTTTGCAAATTGAACATTTAGCAGATGGGATATTTGTTCATCAATCAACTTATACAGAGAAAATCTTAAAAAGATTTTATATGGATAAAGCACATCCATTGAATATTCCAATGGAAGTTCGTTCACTGGATGTAAAGAAAGATATATTTCGACCTCGAGATGATAATGAAGAACTACTTGGTCCTGAAGTACCATATCTTAGTGCAATTGGTGCACTTATGTATCTAGCTAATAACACAAGACCATATATTGCATTTTCAGTAAATTTATTAGCTAGATATAGTTCATGTCCTACAAAAAGACATTGGAACGGAGTTAAGCATGTACTCCGATACCTTCGAGGGACGATTGATATGGGTTTATTTTATTCTAACAAATCTAGTTTTGATCTAGTTGGTTATGCAGATTCCGGTTTTCTATCTGATCCACACAAAGCTAGATCTCGCATAAAGTTATCTATTTACATGTGGAGGAACCGCTATATCATGGCGATCAGTGAAACAGACCATCACGGCCACTTCTTCGAATCACGCTGAAATTCTTGCAATTCACGAGGCAAGTCGAGAATGTGTATGGCTAAGATCGATGACACAACACATTCGTGAGACATGTGGATGGTCTTCAAGTAAACATCCTCCAACAATATTATATGAAGACAACACAGCATGTATAGCTCAAATCAAAGGAGGATATATCAAAGGAGATAGAACAAAGCATATCTCTCCGAAGCTTTTCTACACTCATGACCTTGAAAAAAATGGTGACATCTCAGTACAATAAATTTGTTCGAAAGATAACTTGGCGGACATATTTACAAAAGCATTACCAACTACAACATTTGAGAAATTGGTTCACAGTGTTGGGATGCGAAGACTCAGAGATCTCAAGTGATGTCGTCATGAGGGGGAGTAAATGTATTATATAAAATATGTACTCTTTTTCCTTCCTAGGGTTTTTATCCCATTGGGTTTTTCCCTAGTAAGGTTTTAACGAGGCATATTTTATATAAATGGGCATTTAAGGGGGAGTATTATAAATATGATGATGTAAATGCCCATTTCCACATGTCCTTTAACACTCATGCCATGTGGCAAATTATCCTTAGCCATAGTGTCCTCCATGTGTCAATTTCTTACCAATGCTTAGTGTCCAAATGTACCAACTCATCCCTTGCCAAATTGCCTATAAATAGTGGCTTTTGGTGGAAGAATAAAATGTACCATTGGTGAAATTCTCTCCAATTCAATTTCTTCTCTCCCACTTTCTATTTAGTTTTTGTTTATTTAATTTTCCATAAATTTCCACTATCTCTTTATTTATATTATATATATTGCCCCCACTTTCCAAACACTTTTATTATTATTATTATTATTATTATTATTATTATTATTATTATATTATTATTATTATATTATTATTATTATAAATATATTATTATATTAGTATTTAATATTGGTAAAATTATACCCGGTTTTCATCCTATTTTTACAATACCTTCAATATTTTTATAATTATAGCTTACCACCAAATTGTATATGCCCATGTGCGTAACCTTTAGTTTCAACTAATTGTCACATTATATTTTAGTCTTCATTTTAACAGGAAAACGAATGAGGTTATTTTGAAACAATTTTAAAAGTTAAGAGTTTTGAAACAATTTTAAAAGTTAAGAGTTAAAATGAAAATTTTGAAATGATAAGTGCATAATTGAAACTAAACTTGTAAGATTGAAATCTATCATAAAGTTCATAAACATAATTGAAACCTACTATGAAACTTTTGAAAGTTTAGAAACATTATTAAAACCTACCTTAAAGAGTAGACATAATTTATATAACATAACCAATAATTATATCACCTCATCGTACCTAAATAATATCACCGACATTGATGATGTAAGAGTCAGGTATGGGTTTGACCCGAATCCACTATCCATCTCTCTTCCTCTTCACTTCCAACCCTTCGACGTCATCTTAAGCGAGTACACTCAACGCACCATCGTCCTTGTTGTGGCCGACGCCGAGAGCAAGCTCCGGTGACGGGCACTACAAATAGTGATTCAGTCTCACAATACTCGTTTGATGTTTGAAATAACCATGAAACCTGTTGGTCGGCAATCCCAAGCTAAGGGTGATGAGCTCCATCAACTTGTATGTCAATCTCTCCGTTTCTTCAACATATTCCTCGCACGCCTCCCTACTGATAGCTCTTAGAATGAGAGCTAAGATTGAGCTTTTATTGTGATTATTTCTTGATATCTTGAGCTTTCTTGACTATTTTAACCCCTTAATGAGGTACTTTTGTATGTTCATTGTCACAAGGTAAGTCTGAAGTACCTTTAGGCCATTGAAGTACTTTTCATTGATGAATTTTATCATTTTGGCCATGTTTTCAGGAGTTTTGGGAAAATGGAGGTCATGGAGTGTTGAAAGTCTGCTGTGAGCTGATTGAGCTGTGTAAATTGCTGAAGGATAAGGATTGCTGGAGCACAATTCTGATATCATTTCGCAGAGTATACACGTGGACAATGTTGGGATTTTTGTCCTAATCTCGTGTTTGTAAATTACTGTTTGAAATTAATAAGAGTTATTTATTTCATTACTTTGTGTCTCACAATATTTATAAACTTTTCCAATAAACTAAGCTCCAGGGTCATTGAATTTATGATAGAACTAAAACTTGAACGGTGTGTAGTGGACACACAGGGAGGATCACGTTCGAGTTAATGACTCGAACGGTCTACAGTATATGGATAGGGTTGGAGACCTAATCCTAGATACTTTGTGGATGCGACCCGCTTTGTAATAGATACAAACGAGGTGATCTGACTCGTTCATGTGGTTGACATGCGAGTGGGGGCATCCTATGCAATGAGATTGTACAAGACCGGACCGTGAATTATTAGACCTACTGATGTAACACCGTTGACAGTAAGGACTAATAACTTTGTAGATGACCATTAGTGACTCGACCTGAATCCTGAGCGTGTTACGGACTCCTATTTGCGGGAGTCTGTCCTTTGACTAGTACGGGTGAGGGTGGTCACAGTTACTCGCCCAATATGCCTATCTTCTCAGGGACAGGACCAAGTAGGTAGCTGGGAACTTAACTATGCGAGATGGAATTCACTCGTTCCCGCCTTTAGGGAAACTAGAGGGGTTGTTCCCTTAAGTGTTGTCTCTAGGGCTTGGACAACGGGCGCCCACCTTCTCACTGGCCATAAAAGGGTGTTGTGTATGGTTGGACCATCACAATATGTTGTTCATTAGAGGAGCAGTGGGGACTTAAGGAACAAGAGGTAGACACGAGGGTAAAGCGATGAATTTGACCCGACTCGTGTCTACGAACAACCTGTGAAGGGTCAACTCATGGGCATTGGTTATATTAGTGGACACGTAATATTCTGCACTAACGGGAGTGCAGCTACGGGCTATAGTGGAGTGTTACCGTAGCTAATGAATGTTGATTAACTTGGTCAAAGAGTTTGACAGGTTAATCTCGGATCATTGGAGCCCGTCACTGTAGGTCCATTAGGTCCCTGGTTGGCTCAATCTGGATTAAAAAAAGGGTTAATGTTTTGGTATGAAATTGAAGTGTTCAATTTCACTTAAAGTGAATTTATGTCATTTATATGAGATATGAATGATATAATATATAGTTTAATGTGAATGAGATTCATAATAAACTATAGGTTAGCCTAATTGTTGAATTAGGGCTAATTGGAGAAATTAATCGAGAGAAATTAAATTGGATGTGATTCAATTTAATTAAACCACAATTATTGCAAATGTGATTTGCAATATGAGATATGAGATATCTTATATTATGTGGTTATGCAAATGAGACTTGCATAACCTATGGTTGTGGTAAAGTGGTAATAATGTGGAAATTTTAACTCCATCATTTCCACTATTTAAATCCGTTGCAAGAAGGGATTAGTGGGTAAGTCTCTCATTTTTTTATTTTGATCAAAGAGAAGAGATCAAAATTCTCTCTACTCTCTCAACTCTCCTCCCTCTCCAAAACACTAGAGTCTCACAACTTTCCTTCTCCCAAAGGAAGAACAACCGAGACTCCAAGTGGTTGTATTCGGGTTTTGTTCGAGAGAAGCACTCGTTGTGATCGAGAAGCACGAAACGTTCGTGTCCGAGGAAGAAATTTTGAAGATCTGTCTACAACAAGTAAGTAAACATCTTCTCGCTGTAATTTCTTCCTCTTTTGCATGTTTTGCCTAGATCTAAATGTTAGATCGTTTTAACAAAACTCAAGTAGCATAATGATACCTTGACGATTCGATCGTCTTCCGCTGCACGGGGATTTTCATTTCCTTCAATTAGTATCAGAGTCAGTTCGATGGTTCTTTATTATGCACTGTTATTTTGTTAAAATACGTGGGTATTTACCTTTAAATTCATGAGATGAATGGTGGTTTGTGAATTTGGATGTTTTCGGTTTTGGCACTAGAATAGATTTACAATTTATGTTGATGAGATCAATGTAAGGGCCCGTTATTTTTGGACATTTTGTTGTAAATCGAGTCTGTAAAGTCCGAGTCTTTAGTAGTAAGAGTTGTTGTGAAGAAATCAGAGCAAAAACGGGCGAATTTCGAAGCAAAAACAGCAAAGGAGTTTGCTGTACAGGCGACGACGTTGAGACGCTGTTCTTTAGCGTCTCAATGTTGTGCCAGCGGGAGCAAGGCACGCTGCAGGACAGCGTTGCAACGCCGCTGGCGTTGAGAACGCTGGGTCGACGTTGGAAGCGACAGCGTTGCAACGCGCCTTACGGCGTTGAGAAGCGATTCATGGCGATTCGGGCGTGGGCGCGATTCTTTGTGTTGATAGTGGGTAGTTATTTTTCGATTTTTAATTATTTATTAATTGTAAAATGCATTTATTTATTTATTTAATTATTTTATTAAATAATATTAATATAAGTGTTATATTAATGTTATTTAATTAAATAATTGCCCTTAGGTGCCAAAACCGGTCGATTTTTGCTATTTAATTATTTTATGCATGAGATGTATGATTTAATTAAATTGTATGTGCATAATGTATGTCATATAGTTTTAAAATCCCACTTTAGGTTAAACATTTTCATGCATCATTTATATTATAAGAGTTATAATATATAGTTTACATGATAGGTTATATTATAAGAGTTATAATATAATTAAAAGCATGTTTAATTTAATTAATATAAGTGTTATATTTTTAAGATTAAATTATGCTCATGCATTTATATTCATGAGATGAATATTATTTTGTTATAGTATATAGTTATTCATGTGATGAATGATCAAGAACTATAACATAGAAATGCATGCAACCTAAGTTAATTATTAGTTTTAAAGAGTTTAGAACTTGAATAATTAGACTTAGGTTTTCTATTTTCTAATGAGATTAGAAATTAGGAAATCAAAGTTTAGTCTATGAATGGAGACTGATTAGTAACTCTATCTAAGGAAGGTTTTGTCTAAGGCTGAGGGTATTTAAGTTGACGCTTGCGAAACACCCCTACCTGGAAACCGACATGGGAGTGAATTCGGTCTGGAGATTCTTAGATTATACTTATCGTGAGTGCCGCTAATTAAAAGTGTTTTAATTTACTCACATAGACCTAAGTAATAATGTGATTATAAACTTAGGTTAATACCATATAAGAGTTATATTGGTAGACTTAGGTAAATTTTAGCCGGTTTATTTAGGTCAATCCCTATTAAAATTAAAGTGTTGAGTGGGAGGAAATAAAGTGTATGAGATACATTTGAATTTCCAACAACAAATCTTCGTTAAGTCCGCACCGTGAGATCTATACTCGGCCTCGTGGCGCAAATGGGAGCGTCCCCCTTTGGGTGGCATTTGTATAGGTCAATATCATCATGGATGGAGAGAGTACTTATAGTGAGTGGGAGCGGGACTTGTGAAAACGAGACCCACGGTCTCTTCTTTCGATTAACACCGTGAGACACCTATGATCCGCCTGCTAGTTTGGCTCGGACTGCATAATCCCTTCGGAGGGCCTGATCATGGGAGTCGGAACACCGTGAATTCTCGAAAGGGATACAGTTTCCTGGTTGGTTTTCCTTCTTGGTTCACCCTTTGATGGCTATTGTTTGGACGAATGCTTGGAAACTTAAAGATTGAGGGTGACACTCACAGAATTCGTTAAGTGTTAATGAATTCGACCGAACAATGGTAATTGGACGTCTAATAGAATAAAAGTTATTCTGGGATTAGGGTCTGATCGAGAAAGCCTCATCCTAGAGAAGGAGTGTTCTGTTCACCCTTCGGTGGCGGTCATTCTAAACCTTTAGGATATCATTGCAAAATTTTGAATGACCTAGAGATCATGAAACAATTTTGCTAAAACTTGATTGGATTTCAAAAAGTTTTTTGCGAGACTAACACAAAGTTTTCTTGATTTTTCAGCTTAAAACATGTCTAGCGCAATAATAGCTCTACTCGCTTCCGATAAATTAGTGGGAGATAATTACCAAAGTTGGAAAAACAACATAAACACAATTTTGGTAACTGACGACATTAAGTTCGTGCTCTCTGAAGAGTGTCCTCAAATGTCGGGCTCGACTGCATCGCGAAGTGTTCATGATGCATACGATCGATGGATCAGGGCCAATGAAAAGGCCAAGGTTTACATCATTGCCAGCATGTCTGATGTTTTGGCAAAAAAGCATGAGCTGATGGTCACCGCCAAGAAATCATGGAGTCCTTTGCGAGAAATGTTTGGACAACGATCCTTTCAGTCCGATATGACTCGCTTCAAATACGTCTTCAACGCATGGATGAAAGAGGGTCGTCAATCCGTGAACATGTTCTGAACATGATGACCCACTTTAATCTGGGCCGAGATGAACGGGGTTCGATCGATGAGTCGAGTCAAGTCGATTTTATTCGGAGACTCTTTCAAGAGTTTCCATCGGTTTAGAATAACAATGTTGTTATGAACAAAATTAGCTACACTCACTACCCTCCTCAATGAGCTACAGAATTTTCAGTGCTTGAACAGGGTCAAGGCATCGGAATCTGAGGCAAATGTTTCCTACAGGTCTTATCACAGGGGTTCGACCTCTAGGACGAAACCTGTTGCTCCTTCACGCCCGAAAGGGAAGAAGAGGATGAAGAGGGGTAAAACTGACCGAGCTGCCGCCCACAAGGGCAAGAAGGTCAAGGACGTTGCAGAGAAATGAAAGTGTTTCCACTGCAATGGGGGCGGACACTGGAAGAGGAACTGTCCCAAATTCCTAGCCGAGAGGAAGAATCAAGGTAATTGTGATTTACTTGTGACAGAAACCTGTTTAGTGGAGAGTAGTCACTCTGCCTGGATATTGGATTCGGGCGCCACTAACCATGTTTGTTCTTCTTTCGTGGATTTGATTCTGGCGGCATTGCGAGAGGGTGAGGTGACTCTACTGATTGATCCGGGAGCTTGTCTCTGCGCAAATGATCGGCACGGTGAAGCTACACTTTGGCGGGAAGTATTTATTATTAGATAATTTGAATATTGTACCAGGGTTTACTAGAAACCTTGTTTCCATTTCTTGCCTAATTGAACAATTTATATGTGTTTCTTTTGAATTAAATAAAGCGTTTATTTCTTTCAAAGGCAATGTTATTTGTTCAGCCTCACTTGAGCATAATTTGTATATTTTGAAACCTAATTCGGTCAAAAGTGTTTTGAATACTGAATTGTTTAAAACTGCAGAAACACGAACTAAGAAAGCGAAAGTTTCTCCTAAAGAAAATGCCCATCCTTGGCATCTACGGTTAGGCCACATTAATCTCAATAGGATTGAGAAACTAGTGAAGAGTGGACTTCTAAACAAGTTGGAAGAAAATTCTTTGTCGGTGTGTGAGTCATGCCTTGAGGGCAAGAGGACCAAACGTCCTTTTAGTGGAAAAGGATACAGAGCCAAAGAGCCTCTTGAGTTAGTACATTCTGACCTTTGTGGTCTGATGAATGTTAAAGCTCGGGGCGGTTATGAATACTTCGTGTCTTTCATAGACGATTACTCGAGGTATGGGTATATTTACCTAATGCACAAGAAGTCTGAAACTCTTGAAAAGTTCAAGGAGTACAAGACTGAGGTTGAGAACCTCTTAGGTAAATCGCTTAAAACACTTCGATCGGATCGAGGTGGAGAGTACATGGACACCGAATTCCGGGGACTATATGATAGAACACGGAATTATGTCCCAACTCTCAAAGACCGGTATGCCACCAAAGAGAATGGTGTATCGGAGAGGAGAAACAGAACCTTGTTGGACATGGTTCGGTCGATGATGAGCTATGCTCGTCTCCCTAATTCTTTTTGGGGTTACGCAGTGGAGACTGCGGTCTATATTTTTGAACAACGTTCCGTCGAAGAGTGTTTATGAAACACCTTTCGAGCTCTGGAGTGGACGTGAAGGCGGTTTACATCACTTCGAGATTTGGGGATGCCCGACCCACGTGTTGGTGTCCAACCCAAAAGTTGGAACCCCGTTCGAAATTGTGCCTATTCGTAGGTTACCCTAAAGAGACTAGGGGTGGTCTATTTTTCGATCCTAAGGATAATAGGGTGCTTGTGTCGACAAACGTCACTTTCCTAGAGGAAAACCACGTCAGGGATCATTTATCAAGGAGTAAAATTGTGTTAAATGAAATGGATGAAGACATCGCCAAGAGTTTCTTGATGGGGCTAGTACGTCAACAAGTGTTGTTGATCCTAGCACGTCTAGTCAAATCCGTTCCCAAGAGTTGGGAATGCCTCGACGTAGTGGGAGGACTGTGAGACAGCCTGATCGCTACATGAGTTTAGCTGAAACCTCAGTTGTCGCTACTAATGATGACTGTGAGGATCCATTGACTTATGATTAGGCAATGGTTGATATTGACAAAGACAAATGGATTAAAGCTATGGACTAGGAAATGGAGTCTATGTACTTCAATTCTGTCTGGGAGCTTGTGGATCAACCGGATGGGGTAAAACCTATTGGTTGCAAATGGATCTACAAGCGTAAACGTGGCGTAGATGAGAAGGTGCAGACCTTCAAAGCCCGACTAGTGGCAAAGGGTTTACCCAGGTTGAAGGGGTTGACTATGAGGAGACCTTTTCACCTGTTGCCATGGTAAAGTCGATCAGGATTCTTCTGGTCATTGTCGCGTATTATGACTACGAGGTATGGCAGATGGACGTCAAGATAGCCTTTTTGAATGACAAACTTGATGAGACCACCTACATGGACCAGCTCAAAGGGTTCATTGCCAAAGGCCAAGAGCAAAAGGTTTGTCGGCTTCATAGGTCCATTTATGGGCTGAAACAAGCTTCGAGGTCTTGGAATATAAGGTTTGATGAGGCGATCAAATCTTATGCCTTTAATCAAAATGTCGACAAGCCTTGTGTCTACAAGAAAATTGTTGACAAAACTGTCGCATTTTTGGTGTTGTATGTGGACGATATTCTTCTCATTGGGAATGAGGTAGAATTTCTTACTGACGTTAAGAAGTGGCTAGCTTCGCAATTTCAAATGAAAGATTTGGGAGAAGCTCAGTATGTTCTAGGTATCCAGATTGTCCGGAACCGGAAGAACAGAACGCTAGCCTTGTCTCAGACGTCTTATATTGACAAGATGTTGTCTAGATATAAGATCTGCGAACTCCAAGAAGGGCTTGCTTTGCCTTTCGTGCATAGGGTTCACTTGTCAAGGATCGGTGTCCTAAGACTCCTCAAGATGTTGAGGATATGAGACAGATTCCATATGCTTCAGCTGTAGGGAGCCTGATGTATGCAATGTTGTGTACTAGGCCCGACATCTGTTATGTAGTAGGAATTGTCAGTAAGTATCAGTCCAATCCAGGATTAGATCACTGGACAACCGTGAAGGCAATCCTCAAGTATTTTAGGAGAACGAGGAACTACAGCTTAGTGTATGACAGTGGGGATTTGATCCTTACGGGATACACGGATTCTGACTTTCAGACCGATAAGGATTCTAGGAAATCCACTTCGGGGTCAGCCTTCATTCTGAATGGAGGAGCTGTAGTATGGCGAAGCATCAAGTAATGGGATGCATTGCTGATTCCACTATGGAAGCGGAGTATGTTGCGGCTTGTGAAGCTGCAAAGGAAGTTGTTTGGCTTAGGAAGTTCATGACAAATTTAGAAGTTGTTCCAAATATGAACTTGCCGATCACACTGTTCTGTGATAACAGTGGTGCAGTAGCCAACTCACGTGAGCCTCGGAGCCATAAGAGAGGCAAACACATTGAGCGCAAGTATCATCTGATACGGGAGATTGTGTACCACGGAGACGTGATAGTCAAGCAGATAGCATTGGAGCACAACGTAGCTGATCCATTTACAAAGCCCCTCACGGCTAAGGTGTTTGAGGGTCACCTAGAGAGTCTAGGTCTTCGAGAGCTTCATGACTAGGGCAAGTGGGAGATGTGTAAACGGGTATTCAATGCCCTAGTTTATTGTATTACTTCATTGTAATTTATGTACATTTCAGAAATGTATTTTCTCCACTAGCTTAGTCCAAGCGGGAGTTTGTTGGGATTTTTGTCCTAATCTCGTGTTTGTAAATTCATCGCTTGAAATTAATAAGAGTTATTTATTTCATTACTTTGTGTCTCGCAATATTTATAAACTTTTCCAATAAACTAAGCTCCGGGTCATTGAATTTATGATAGAACTAGAACTTGAACGGTGTGTAGTGGACACACAGGGAGGATCACGTTTGAGTTAATGACCTGAGCGGTCTACAGTATATGGATAGGGTTGGAGACCTAATCTTAGATACACTGTGGATGCGACCCGTTTTGTATTAGATACAAACGAGGTGATCTGACTTCGTTCATGTGGTTGACATGTGAGTGGGGGCATCCTGCAATGAGATTGTACAAGACCAGATCGTGAATTATTAGACCTCACGATGTAACACCGCTGACATGAAGGGACTAATAACTTCGTAGATGACCATTAGTGACTCGACACAATCCTGAGCGTGTTACGGACTCCTGTCTGCGGGGGTCTGTCCTTTGACTAGTACGGGTGAGGGTGGTCACAGTTACTCGCCCAATATGCCTATCTTCTCAGGGACAGGACCAAGTAGGTAGCTGGGAACTTAACTACGCGAGATGGAATTCACTCGTTCCCGCCTTTAGGGAAACTAGAGGGGTTGTTCCCTTAAGTACTGTCTCCAAGACTTGGACAACGGCCGCCCACCATCTCACTGGCCCGAGAAGGGTGTTGTGTATGGTTGGACCATCACAATATGTTGTTCATTAAAGGAGCAGTGGGGACTTAAGGAACAAGAGGTAGACACAGGGGTAAAACGGTAATTTGACTCAGTCGTGTCTACGAACAACCTGTGAAGGGTCGACTCATAGGCATTTGTTATATCAGTAGACACGTAATATTCTGCACTAACGAGAGTGCAGCTACGGGCTATAGTGGAGTGTTACCGTAGCTAATGAATGTTGATTAACTGGGTCAAAGAGTTTGACAGGTTAATCTCGGATCATTGGAGCTCGTCACTGTTAGGTCCATTAGGTCCCTCGGTTGGCTCAACTGGATTAAAAGAAGGGTTAATGTTTTGGTATGAAATTGAAGTGTTCAATTTCACTTAAAGGGAATTTATGTCATTTATATGAGATATGAATGATATAATATATAGGTTAATGTGAATGAGATTCATAATAAACTATAGGTTAGCCTAATTATTGAATTAGGGCTAATTTGAGAAATTAATCGAGAGAAATTAAATTGGATGTGATTCAATTTAATTAAACCACAATTATTGCAAATGTGATTTGCAATATGAGATATGAGATATCTTATATTATGTGGTTATGCAAATGAGATTTGCATAACCTATGGTTGTGGTAAAGTGGTAATAATGTGGAGATTTTAACTCCATCATTTCCACTATTTAAACCCTTTTCAAGAAGGGATTAGTGGGTAAGTCTCTCATTTTTTGATTTTGATCAAAGAGAAGAGATCAAAATTCTCTCTACTCTCTCAACTCTCCTCCCTCTCCAAAACACTAGAGTCCCACAACTTTCCTTCTCCCATAGGAAGAACAACCGAAACTCCAAATGTTTGTGTTTGGGTTTTGTTCGAGGGAAGCACTCGTTGTGATTGAGAAGCACGAAGCGTTCGTGACCGAGGAAGAAATTTTGAAGATCTGTCTACAACAAGTAAGTAAACATCTTCTCGCTGTAATTTCTTCCTCTTTTACATGTTTAGCCTAGATCTAAATGTTAGATCGTTTTAACAAAACTCAAGTAGTGTAATGATACCTTGACGATTCGATCGTCTTCCGCTGCGCGGGGATTTTCATTTCCTTCAGAAAAAATTCATTAATTGAGTTGGACCAAAAACCGCCATATCAGCTGCTGCGAGCCAATGGAAAGCCTTCAGACCATTGCCCTTGTCTATTCAGCCCTCATTTTGAGGTGGATATGATATAAATGCTTTCTTTAGTCGTTTTTGGTAAGGAGAAGAGTAGCAAGAGGAAAATAGGAGAAGTCGATTGGGAGGGGAAAAAGGAAGAAGAATTTCGACAGAAGCCAACCTTGGGAAGCATTCCTCTTCTGGAAAAAGTGTGGAAGTGGACCAAAGGAGGCTTGGAACTTCACCCACCTGCTTATTCTTTTGTTTTCTTGCGCTTTACTCTTTACATTGTAACTAAGACCATTTTAAAGTATGTTTAACATTAGGATTACTGTTTTATTGTTTTCTTTTCTTATCATCATGAACTAACCACCCTTGGGGTGAGGATTAGGGAGTTTATGTGGATGCAACTTAATGAATGAGTAATTTGCTGCAATCTCACTTTTGTGCCTTGTGATTTTACTGCTTAGCTAAGATTTGTTTGACCATCTCATCTTAGTATTGTTTATTCCAACTTGGGAAAGGGAAGAGTAAACCGATTTCAAGACATAACTCTAGTTCTGATTAAGAGAATTACTTCTCTCAGGTAATTGAGGAGTCTACGGATAGACACTCATCTAATGTTAACAGTTAGGAGCTCCAATTTAGGTGTTTAATGGGAATTGAGTGCTTAACTCACAAGGAAATCTGGGAAGATTCTGTGAATTAAACTGTTTTGGGTTCTGGTGCAGTTCTGAGCTCTAGCATTAAGATTGCTAAAGCATAAATTCTCCCCTAATCCTATCCTCTTTTTACTGCTTTGATTAAGCTCGTTGTTTTTGTTGCTGCCCTACTTTTGTTGATCCTCTTCTGCATTACTTTAGCATTTTAGTTGTTACTTTTGATTTCTAAACTCATTACTCATTTTGTTTATGTTGGTTACCCCCTTTACTCATTAAAATCAACTCAACCTTGTGTGAATTCCACAACTAATCCCTGAGGAGACGATTAATATACTTATCACTTGCTGCTTAGATTGTATATACTTGCACAGTTTAGGAGTGTTTTATTGATAATTTCATGCACCCCTTTTTAAGCAAACACCTACTCCAATCATGTCATCACGATGATGATTTAGGTTAAATTATAAGTTTTTTTTTTAGTTTAACAACATTTACGGATGAGAGTTTCAAACTTCTATTCTCTTTGATTAGTGGTACATATCAATTATCGATGATTCAAGTGAAATTATGAGTTTGATAACAAACTATATATCTATTTAATTTCTATATATCTTTAAAAAAATTTGATTAATTCTTTAAATTTTAATGTCTGAGTTTATTTGGTCATGTGCTTCAACAAATTTCTAAAATAAGTCATTGAAAACTTTCAATTTTGTGTATAATAAATAATATTTATGTTGTTTAACTATGTGATTTAAAGATTATGTTGTGGGTTAATTTCAAATGGTTCAAATAATCAGTGGTATAAATATTAAATTTAAGAAATGGTGGACACGGGCCTATTAGACACAAAATTGACAATAATCTTGTAAATCATATACTTATTTGAAACCTTTTAAAATATAAGACTAAATAGATCCATACAAATATGCTTCAAAGATGACTTTATAATTGGTTAAATTATAAGTTTAGTCTCTAAACCTTCATTTTGATAACTATTTCGTTTTGATTTTCTATTTTTTAAAATTAAATTTATAAACATTACTTTTACATATAGGTTTTTTTAGTTTAGCAACATTTGGAGTGGGAGGATTCAAACCTCCGACCTTTTGATCAAGAATACATGTCAATATTTAGGGGGGGACGACAGATTATTTTAATAAATATAATAAAAAAATCACCAAAAGATGTAAGACTTAAACTTGTGCACATATGGATTAATACTACGTACCTTACCACTGGGACAAATTACCTTTGTTTCGATAATTTGAATGTATTATATAATAATATTCCTACATATTGTTATTGTTTTTTTAACACAACCGTCATATACTATAGGGTACTAACAAAATTTTTTGGGAGTTCCATATGTAGATCCACCCATGCTTATATCCCAACCTTGAAAAGTTTCATTTTAAGGCTTATAGTTTGAAGTTGGTATCAAAACGACCATTGACGTGTTTGAATTTGTATTTTTACGTGAACATATTTAAACATATATGTGAAGAAAAAAAAATACATGCAAACACATCTTTTTCGTCCATGAATTTAACTGAAAAACCCTTCAAGCCGTCAAGGGTTGTGAAACTTTTCAAAATTTTGGGTATAATTGAAACCAACGTCATAATTCAGGAGTATTTTTTTAATAATTTAACCTATATCTTTTAAAGAATTTATTAGACATAAAAATCTATTAATTTTAAAAAAATATCGAATATATCATACATCTAATAGACACACTTTTAGAGATTAATTTTTTTAGTATAACAAATGTGGGTATATAAATTAAAAAAATGAGTATGCATCAATTACCACAAGTGTACTTAATTATACTATTCTTGGAGACTTTGTTCGACACAACATTTGAAAGATTATAAATGGGTCGTAATTGGGTGTTGTCACCCAAGTCTGTGTTTCTCACCCATCAACCACACATTTTTTTTAAAAAAAAATACCAAAAACTTTTTGTGTAAGCACCAAGGAAACTGTACCATATTTGAGTGTTGTCCCAAATATTTTCCATTATAAATTTATTAGACATTTTTTTCAAATTAAGGACTTGTTGAAGTCACAAACATCAAAGTTTAAACAACTAATTCCAAATCGTGCCACCAAAACCATTTGAGTTTTATTTATCAACCTTTTACCTCAACTTCGGTTGGTATTCCGACCACTGATTGGTCCACTGAGTCAACTCGCCATCATCAGGCTCCGCCGACGCCGGAGCGACGATCGACTCCTTCACCAAGAAATCAAAAACTTCCTTCCAGTTAGAGTTTTTAATTAAGGTCAAGTTAAATTACCAAGTCTATAGGACAGTTTCCTATTTCCTAAGGCTTTTCCAAATTTTATGGAAGCCTAGTTTTGGTTGTAATAAAGCCTATATAAGGCTTGTTTCTATGTTATTCATCATCAATTCCATCAATTCTCTTATCACTTTCTTCCTCTCTTTCATTTGTGCTCTCTTCTCATAGAGTAACAAGTGGTATCAGAGCTAAGTGGTGGCATCTTTTTTCTTTTTAGCCATTAAACCAACCTTCAATCATTTATCTTCCACAAAGCTAGCAAGCAAAAGAAATGGTCTCATACAACTATGTGCAACCAACAATTCCTCACTTTGATGATCATTATGATCATTGGATCATGTTGATGGAAATTTTTCTGTGGTCCAAAGAGTATTGGACCATTGTCGAAGAAGAAGTAAATGAACCAGCTACTGATTCATTTACTCCAAGCCATTGATACGTGCAAAAGAAGATAGAGGAACGTAGACTCTTGCACGTATCTTTTTGCAAGAGTCTTGTCAGAAGCTCAACAAAAGAAGATAGAGGAACGTAGATTGAAGGATCTCAAGGCAAAGAATTATTTATTCCAAGCCATTGATCATGCCATTTTGGAGACCATTTTGCAAAAAGATACGTGCAAGCAAATTTGGGACTCCATGAAGAAAAAGTATCAAGACAGAACGAGGGTGAAAAGACAACAACTTCAAGCTAAGCTCTTCGCAAAGAGTTCGAGATTCTTCAAATGAAGTAAGGTAAGTCTGTGGATGTGTATTTCTCACGGACCTTGGCTA
The DNA here is from genome assembly GCA_036507285.1 of Trichosanthes cucumerina. Taxonomy (NCBI): domain Eukaryota; kingdom Viridiplantae; phylum Streptophyta; class Magnoliopsida; order Cucurbitales; family Cucurbitaceae; genus Trichosanthes; species Trichosanthes cucumerina. The sequence goes on along the minus strand of CM071836.1, from coordinate 9,718,250 downwards.
TAGTAAACAAGATGTGAATCCATGGAGAGAAGATTGAAGATGTAGTTGTGGTTGAGAAGATTCTTCGGTCAATTGATCCTAAATTTGCATATGTGGTTTGTTCAATTAAGGAATCAAAAGATATCGATAACTTATCAATTAATTACAAAGTTCTTTACTTGCGCATGACCAAAGAATGACGCCAAATACAAGTCTAACTGAAGAACAAGGCTTGAAGTCTTCAACCCATGGTGAAAACTCAACTGGAAGAAGTCGTGGGTGAGGTCGTGGAAAATGACAAGCAAGATGAAGAGGTGGTGGTCATGATCAAACTTAAGCAAACGTCCAACAACCACTCGAGATTTGATAAGTCCAACATCCAATGTTATCGTTGCAATAGGTTTGGTCATTATAAGTCTGAATGCAGGACCAACCTTAGTCGTGAAAAAGGAGAGCAGTCCAATTTCATTGAGAAAAATGAGCAAGAAACACTATTGATGACGTGTTACCACAATGATGAGCTTGGACCAAACATATGGTATATAGACACTGGTTGCAACAATCACATGTGTGGTAACAAGTCTCTCTTTTCTCATTTGGATGAAAGTTATCATTATACTGTGTCATTTGGTGATAATTCTAAAGTAAATGTAGTTGGTCAATGTAATATTGAAATCAGGACTAAAAAGGGCAATGTTGAAACAATATCAAATGTGTTTTATATTCCTGATTTGAGAAATAATTTATTGAGTGTTGGACAACTACAAGAGAAGGGTTATGTCGCAACCATCAAAGAAGGCGCTTGTGAGATATATGATCCAAGGAGAGGATTGATAGCTCGTGTTGAAATGGCCTCAAATAGGCTATTTTCACTTAAACTAGAAGGTTTGAGATTATGTTTTAAGACTATTGTAGATCAAGATCCCACGTGGCTTTGGCATTTGTGATATGTCCACTTGAATTTCAAAGGTTTGCAGGTCCTTTCTCAGAAGAAGATGGTGGTTGGCCTTCCCCAAATTTCTCCTCCAACAAAAATATGTGAAGATTGTGTTGTTGGCAAACAACCTCGTGAGAATTTTCCAAAAGGCAAAGCATGGAGAGCACGTAAACCTTTGGAGTTGATTCATTCTGACATATGTGGCCCAATAAACCTAGTATCAAATGGGAACAAGAAATATTTTATTTCTTTCATTGATGATTTTTGCAGAAAAACTTGGATTTATTTCTTGAAGAAAAAGTCAGAGCATTTTCAATTTTCAAGAGCTTTAAAGCGATAGTTGAAAATGAAATTGGGAGGAAAATCAAAACCGTTCGAAAGGATCGTGGAGGAGAATACATGTCACAAGAATTTGTAAATTTCTGTGCTGAGCATGGAATTTGACGCTAGTTGACAACAACCTATACACCTCAACAAAATGGTGTTGCTGAAAGAAAGAATCATACTATCCCCAACATGGTTTGAAGTATGATTGCAAATGGAAGAGTTCCAAAGCAATTTTGGCCAGAAGCAGTAAATTAGGGTGTTCATGTTTTGAATCGAGGTCTCACTTTTTCAGTTAAAAATATGACTCTTCAAGAAGCTTGAGATGAGCGTAAACCATCAGTTGATCACTTTAAAGTGTTCGGGTGCATTGTGTCACGGTCATGCTTGTCCAAGGCGTGTTGCCCATGGCCGCATGGCCGTCCCCATCCTTTTTCATTATGTTTTCATGTATGCTTTTGCTTTAGCATTGTTATTTCATTTCCATGTATTTTTTGTGGGCGTATGACTCCTCGCCAAAATGACGTGCAAGGGAGTCATAGCCAAAATTCCTAGAATGTACTATAGGGGGATGCGAACATTCATCAATTCTCCCTACCAAGAGTTATATGCTAGATAAGTGTGGCTTTTTTTATTATTGCTTATCAGCTGTATAACTAACTTTCTAAACTCTCACAAACGTTTTCCAAATTGTTTTCACAAATTCTCTCGACCCGTTTTCTAAAACCTTTTCTCAAGAACGGGGTGGAGGTTCGCGACATAGGCCGTTGTGCGCGCGATCTGAATTTGAGTTGGCTTACTTGCTCGTGGCGAGCAAGTGCCGCCGCACTGGCCGTGTCGAGACCCTTTCAAAGGTGCGCGACCGTGGCGGTTGGTATCGAGCCTAGTTGGCTTCGGAAGGCAAGACACGATGAATCATGCTGCAAACAAATTAAACAAGTCGGACAAAGAGCGGTTGGCGAGATCGAGGAGCAAATGCTCCTCTTGACGAAGTCCCCGATAATATTATTCGGTCCTTGGGATCTCGACCGGAGAGATTGCGGCCAAGGCCGACGCGATTGATGCGATTGCTGGACGCATCGAGGAATGCCCGCCTATGAATTGATGGAGAGTTGAGACCCTCGAGGACGGGGTAAACCGATGTGAAAGCTTCGGCGTGGTGCTAGCTCGTCGGGCGCGGCGTCGCCCATATTGAGGAACGTGTCGATGGTCCGGACGGTTCCCACAAGGAGTTGGGTCGATGTGTTTCGACTTTTACGCTGATGTGAGAGATGCCCTTAAGATCTCAGAGGGGCGAGATAGGCGAGATGGCCGCAAAGCTAAATCTCACCATGATTGCGATGAGAAGTCAAGCCCCACCTGAAGCGCAACCAAGTCGGGGGAAGAAAAGATCCCCGAGCCGAAACCCTTCGTGGGGTTCGAGATGCCAAAGTGTTGGAAAACTTCATCTTCGATATGGAGCAATACTTTCGAGCAACAGTATCGGTGATCGGCGAAGAAAGAGTCACCTTAGCAACAATGCATCCGGAAGACGATGCCAAACTATGGTGGAGGACTGTTATATGGACATCCAAGAAGGCGGATGTACCATTAACACATGGGAGACTTGAAACAAGAATTGCGCTCATAATTCTTCCCCGAAAATGTCGAGATAATAGCAAGCGCAAGATTCGAGAGTTGAGACATAAAAAGTGCCATCCGCGAATATGTCAAACAGTTTGTCGGGTTGATGTTGGACATCCGAGATATGAGTGAGAAGGACAAGATCTTCTCCTTTGTCGAAGGGCTACAACCATGGGCCAGGCTAAGTTGTACGAGCAGCGAGTACAACACCGACAAAGCATATCAAAGAATGTGAACGATCGCTGTTTGACTTTGGCCGGTGACGGTATTAATGCACAGTTCCAAGAAGCAGGACCGAGCAAAACCTCCCCACGGGGAGATGATCGATCTCATCAGCCTAACTCTCCCAAGAGTGGGGGAGGAGATAGGCCTAGAAGTTCGGGGAAGGGACAAAGCGGAAGTCCCCACCGAGGAATGGAAATTCGTGGCGAGAGACCACATAACAAGAACAACAACTACCGGTGCGTTCTTTGTGGCGGGCCTCACCGAGTGAGTGACCGCCGAGTAAAATAGCCCTCAAGGCCCTTCAAGCGTCCCTATGAGGCAAAGAAAGGAAAAGAAGTCGATGATACTGGAAATTGAGTCCGTACAAGACGAAGACCTGAGAATCCGCGCATTGGCGCCATAAGATTCTTGTCGACCTCTCGGAAGAGTGGGGAGAGACAAGGGCCCATCCAAAGAAGAGGCCTCATGTATGCGTTGGCGCACATGTCAACAACAAAAAGCGACCAAGAGCACAATGGTTGATTCAGAGCCACCCATAATTTCGTCTCGAGAGGCGAGGCGAGGCGATTGAACTTGTCGTGGAGCCGAGATCCGGAAGGATGAAAGTCGTGAATTCAGCGACCTACCTATTTCGAGGGATTGCAAAGGCGTCTCGGTCAAGATGGGAGACCGGAGTGGTCGAGTAGACCTTGTCGTCGTCGAATGGGCGACTTCGATGTTGTGTTGGGAATGGAGTTCCTTCTTCAACACAAAGTCATACCAATGTGCCCCTAGCGAGTTGTCTAGTAATCACGGGAGGAAATCCCGCCGTAGTGCCAAAAGTTGAAAGCGACCTATTGGCGCGCGAGTAATATCGGCCTTGCGGTGAGCGGGCCCGAGTGAATGTTGTGGCGAGGTGCCACGAGTAATGAACATCGCGACGAGAGAAATGGCGGTCGAAAGTTCACCCCGGGAAGAGGGGATGAAAGAATGATTCAGTGCAAGTGTGCACACAAAGAGCGCCGAGGCGCGAAGTCGAGGGACACAATCGAGATGCACTTCTAAGAATTGAAGCCAAGCGCGAAGCCCGTAGTACCAAAATCGGACTACCCCGGGCTTGGAAGACGCGCAATCACGCAGCGTGATGTACGAAGGCGCGGCGTGACAAGCCCGTCGATCAAATCGAAGAACTCCTTTGTGGTCCTAGGCGGAGGGGCGAGTCGGATCTTTGCCTCTCATATGAGAAGGTGCGGCGCTTCTTGCGCATGTGGAAGGAAGCCGTGGGAGCGAAGTCCGCTGGGACCGAGCCAAGACTTGAAAATCACAACCTGTGACCATCCTGTTCGAAGAGTGTTGGTTGACGAGGGCGCCAACCAATTAAGTGGGGAGAGAATGTCACGGTCATGCTTGTCCAAGGCGTGTTGCCCATGGCCGCATGGCCGTCCCCATCCTTTTTCATTATGTTTTCATGTATGCTTTTGCTTTAGCATTGTTATTTCATTTCCATGTATTTTTTGTGGGCGTATGACTCCTCGCCAAAATGACGTGCAAGGGAGTCATAGCCAAAATTCCTAGAATGTACTATAGGGGGATGCGAACATTCATCAATTCTCCCTACCAAGAGTTATATGCTAGATAAGTGTGGCTTTCTTTATTATTGCTTATCAGCTGTATAACTAACTTTCTAAACTCTCACAAACGTTTTTCAAATTGTTTTCACAAATTCTCTCTGACCCCGTTTTCTAAAACCTTTTCTCAAGAACGGGGGTGGAGGTTGCGACATAGGCCCGTTGTGCCGCCGGCGATCCGAATTTGAGTTGGCTTACTTGCTCGTGAGCGAGAGCAAGTGCCGCACGGTCGTGTCGAGACCCTTTCAAAGGTGCGACCGTGACACATTGCATATGCACACATTTTTGACGAGAAGAGGAAGAAACTAGATGATAAAGGCCAAAAATGCATCTTCTTTGGCATTAGTGAGCAATCAAAGGCTTACAAATTGTTCAATCCAATCATACATAAAATTGTAATTAGTTGAGATGTTATATTTGATAAACTAAATACTTGGAATTGGACAAAAGGGACTCTAGAGCACAATCAATACGTGTGATTTTTGAAGATAGTGTTGTATCTTTGTCACCACAACCTGAAAGTCCAGTGCAACAATCAATTGAGACTACTGAGGATCAAACAGAAGGAAGAAGCTCAAGATCACAACCAAGACCAACTTGGATGGAAGATTATAAGGTTAGTGGTGATCTTTCTGATGAAGCACTTGTCCCTTATGCTTTATTATCAGAATGTGATCCGTTAACTTTTGAAAAAGCTGTCAAAGATGTAAAATGGAAGCAGGTCATGGATGAAGAGATTAAGTCCATAGTGAAAACAATACTTGGGAGCTATCAGAACTTCCTGAAGGGCAAAAATCCATTAGTGTTAAATGGGTTTACAAAACGAAGCTAAATAAAGATGGCCAAGTATACAAGTACAAGGCTCGTCTCGTTGCAAATGGGTACAAACAACAAATTGACATGGATTACAATGAAGTTTTTGCTCCAGTTGCAAGACACGATACCATTAGAATGGTGGTAGCGCATCACAAAAAAATTGGAAAATTCTTCAAATGGATGTAAAATCAGCCTTTCTGCATGGAAACTTGAATGAAGAGATTTTCATAGATCAACCTCCTGGCTATGTTCAACAGAGCAACGAAGGAAAGAAATATCGATTGAAGAAAGCTTTATATGGCATGAAGCAAACTCTTAGGGCTTTGTATAGTCGAATTGAAGACTACTTTAATAAAGTTGGATTTGAAAAATATCCATATGAACATACTCTCTTCATTAAATTTCATCCTGCAAATAAGATTTTGATAGTATGTTTGTATGTAGATGATTGATTTATACAAGCAATGATTCCATTATGTTTTAAAAATTCAAATAGTCCATGATGGCATAGTTTGAAATGACAGATCTAGGGATGATGCATTATTTTCTCGGCATTGAGGTAATGCAATCAACAGTTGGAGTTTTCCTCAATTAGAAGAAATATGCACTAGACATCTTGGATAGGTTTCAAATGAAGAATTGCAACTCAACCTCAACTCCAGTTGAATCCAGTTTGAAGCTCACAAAGGACCATGAAAGAAAGAATATCAACAATACTCTTTATAAGTAAAGGGTTGGAAGCTTGATGTACTTGACAGCTACAAGGCCAGATATTATGTATGTTGTAAGTTTAATTAGCAGGTTTATGGAATCTCCAACCGAGCTTCATCTTCTTGTTGCCAAAAGAATCTTATGTTACTTAAAAGAGACTCCTGATCTTAGCATTCTTTATTAAAAAATGAGGAGAATTAAACCTCATTGGGTTTAGTGATAGTGATTATGCACAGGAGATTTAAATGACAAAAAGTGTACTTCAGGATATGTTTTCATGCTCGGTTCAGGAGCTATCTCATGGTTTTCGAAAAAGAAGTCAATCGTCACTTTATCTACCACTGAAGCTGAATTTGTGACAACAACATTATGTGCATGTCAAGCCATCTTGTTGAGGAACATTCTTGAGAAGTTGCATTATAAGCAAGAAGAAACATCTATCATTTATTGTGATAACACGTCTACAATCAAACTTTCAAAGAATTTTGTCTTGCATGGACGAAGCAAACACATTGATGTAAGATATCATTACTTAAGGGATCTTACAAATGACAGAATCATTAAACTAAGCTACTGCAAGAGTAAAGATCAAGTTGCTGATATTTTGACCAAGCCTCTCAAATTAGCAACATTTGTGAAGTTTCAGAATTTGCTTGGTGTTATCTCTTTGTCTAGTTTAAACTAAATACTATTAGCATAGTTTTTAGTTTAAGGGAGGGTGTTAGAGTTTTTAATTAAGGTCAAGTTAAATTACCAAGTCTATAGGATAGTTTCCTATTCCTAAGGCTTTTCCAAATTTTATGGAAGCCTATTTTTTGTTGTAATAAAGCCTATATAAGGCTTGTTTCTATGTTATTCATCATCAATTCCATCAATTCTTTTATCACTTTCTTCCTCTCTTTCACTTGTGCTCTCTTCTCATAGAGTAACACCAATCTCTCACATTTTTGGTCAATTCCATATCAAAATACCCGATCACCACGCCTTCGTCTCTCCTGACCTTCCCCTTCTCCTCCAAACTCTGCCCAAAAAACTTCCAGGCAGCAGCCTCAATCCGCCGCCGCTTCTCGAGAGGGATGTCATGGTTGACGACCAGGAAGAATCCCCAGTCTCTGGAAGCAGAGTCAATTTGTCGGAGGAGATGTTTAGGGAAATTACAGCCGATGAGTTTAAGATCGGAGAGAGATCGATGGAGGGGATTCCGTCAGCTTCAGTGACGGCGAGCTTGGGGCAGTGCTCGGGGGCTTAGATGAAGGCGGGACCGAACTCGAGGTCGAGGTTGAGGTCTCCCATGGCCGAAATTCTTAAAAATGGGAAAGGAATTGATGAGGAAAAAGAAGGGATTACAGATTTTTAATGAGGAATTTGGGGAGAAATGAATGTGGACGGAATTATGGGATTGAGGATTCTATATTTTAAAGAAATATAAATTGTATTTGATAAGGAGTAGGAAGAGTTGAAAGAATTCTTGGATTCTTCTCGCCGTTATTATTTCAGACAAAAATCAATTTATACCCTTATTATCTAGCGAATGGATTTGTTAAGAAATCATTTTCAATTCTAATATTTTAAAAGGTGGAAATGATTTCAAATTTCTAAATTCCGTTTGGAACTAAAATGATCTGAAATCATTGAAATTAAAGTTTATGCTCACGAGAAATGAAAAAAAAGTATAATATTTTACTTTATACCCTTATGATTTTGCATAAGATTATTTTAATTAATAACAATATATTTTAATATCAAATATATATAATCATGAAAACATATTATTAATTGAAACAATGAACTTATTAAATTGAAATTTGCAAATGTGATCATTATGGTATAAAAAAAATTTTTAAAAAAAGTTGCAAATGAAAAAAAAATTAACTCAATCGAATCTAAACAAAGCTCATTAGTTATAATCCTCTATTCTCCAACCAATAAATAAGAAGAAAAAAATTGTTTAAAGAGACTAACAAAGCTGGAAAAAAAACTCACATCTAATTTGTTTAGCTAAAAAAAAATTAAAATTATTACTATCGATTAAAAAAAACAAAATAGAAACCTAACCTTAAGTTTACTTGAATGATGTTTGAGTTTGAATGGAGAAGATAGATATGAATATGTAGGGAAGTGTATGGAAGAAAACTATTATGAAAGGTTAATTCAAAAAAAAATCAAAGGGTAAAGTTGGAAGCAAATTTTGTTGTGTTTAAATTCCTATCAAATCCGACCATTTTGGAATGGAATTTTTTTTTTTTTTTTTTTAAGAAAACATGATTTGAAATCAATTGTGATTTCAAATTCTTTATTTTTTTTATCCATCCAAACACCTAAAAGGATTTTAAATCAATTAGGATTTGAAATCTTCTCAAATCCATTGGTTCCAAACAATGAGGTAAACTTTGATGTTGTATCAATTAAAATCTCAAATTAATAATTGTATTAATTTAAACTCTAGAAAAGAAGGGAGAAAAAGAAAGAATCCTTAAGAAAGCCAAGAGACTTAAGAGAGGCTCAAGTTGTTTTTGGTGGAGTCGAAATTTTCTTTGCCACTAGTGGCAACGAAGTAATAGAAATGAGACACGTGTAATTGAACGTTCTATTTTTATTAATTTGAATGTAATGGGTTACAATCTCTAATGTTTCTACTCTAATTCTTTCTCTCTCTCAACTGTAATTTGTCTGAGGGCTTTATAGCATGTTCTCGGACGTAGATTTGATTTGAGGGTTTCGTAGTTTGTTCTCGAATGTAATTTATATCGAGGGCTTTGCAGCTTGATCTGGAATGTAGACTTGTCTCGAGCGCTTTGCAGCTTGTTCTCGAGTGTAGACTTGGAAGAGTATTTGGTCTTCGGCTTGTAGCTTGTTGAAGGTCTCCAGCTTGTAGCTTATTGAAGTCCTTCAGCTTGTAACTTATTGAAGTCCTTTAGCTTGTAACTTATTGAAGGTCTCCGACTTGTAGCTTATTGAAGTCCTTCAGCTTGTAACTTATTGAAGGTCTCCGACTTGTAGCTTATTGAAGTCCTTCAGCTTATAGTTTATTGAAAGTCTTCGGCTTGTAGCGCGTTGAAGGTCTCCGGCTTGTAGCTTATTGAAGTCCTTCAGCTTGTAGCTTATTGAAGGTCTCCGACTTGTAGTTTATTGAAGTCCTTCAGCTTATAGCTTATTGAAGGTCTACGGCTTGTAGCACGTTGAAGGTCTTCGACTTGCAGCGTGTTAAAGGTCTTCGGCTTGTAGCGTGTTGAAGGTCTTCGGCTTGCAACGTGTTGAAGATCTTCAAGTTGTTTGAGGGCTTTGCAGCTTGTTCTCGAGCGTAGATTTGATTCGATGGCTTTGCAACTTATTCTCGAATGTGAATTTTATTTGAGAGCTTTGCAGCTTGTTCTCAAATTTGAAGTTGTCTCGAGGACTTTGCAGCTTGTTCTCGAGTGTGAAGTTGCAATGAATCTCGAAAAAGTGCTCTTGATCTTCGACGCAACGTTTTTCGTTCAGGAAGTGTTTGATCTCTAGAAATGTAGAGAGTTTTCTAGTCTTTGTCGTAGAATTCTCTCTGAATTTTCCCTCTAGAGGTTCCAACTTCTAAACCCTCGATGTTGAAAACTTCAATGGATTCATGGTGTGTTCTTGACGATCTCCGTGAAGTATTTTTCGTTCAGATGGTGTTTGATCTTCAGGAGCTTATGGAGACTTCACAACTTTGTTTCTAAATTCTCTGAGCTTCTTCAGTTCTGAATCTTGAAAATGAAGTAAGAAGGTCTCTATTTATATAGTTCCTCTGGGCCTCCAAATGGGCTTGGGCCTATTGGACTGGGTCAGGTTGATACTAGGTCAATCTTTTGGGTTCGACCCTGTTGACCTTGGACCAGCTCTTTTGGGTTGAGTCTGTTTGACTTTGGGTCAGTCTTCCGGGTTGGGCCTCGTCTCTGAACTGGGCTTGGTCTTTGGACCAACCTTTTTGGACTAAGCTTGGCTAATTTGGGCCTTCGATTTAGGCTTTGGTCTTCTAAATTTTAAAGAACCCAAATATGTACCTGAATTTGCCATAATTTAATTTAGGGACCCTTATAAATTTAATTAATCCCTAATTAAATATAACTTCGTTATCGATGTTGGGTGATGACGTGACAATTTTGGATTTGTCAAATTTTTTATTCCAACAAATGCCTCCTTTTTTAGATTTATACACAAGTATATGCGTGTTAATTTCGAAAAAGTTATTTTGGAATCAAGACTTAAGAGGTTTGCTCTAATTTGGATGAGGTTTACTCCTAGTTTGAGTTCGACTTGATGTGTCATTTAATAAAAAATATGGAATTTGGCTCATAATTTGATCTTTTCTTTGACATTTTTTTTTATATTGCTTCAACTGAACTTAGAGTTTCTTTTTCCTCTAAGATGCCTACGTACCCTTATTGACTGCTCCTGTATTTTAGGTTGTTGCGATAAGGTGGTCTTACATTTTAAATGTCTTTGTCGTCGCCATAGTCTTGATCAAGTCCTTCATTTGTAGGATTTGTTAAGACGATGAGATTTTTCTTCACCTTTAAGGAACCCTCTGTATTTATGAGAACGAAGAACTTCCTTTTCATACGTGAAGGGACGGTACTTTGAACCTTGTTGTGGTTCACCTCATCGAGCATTTCTACTTTCGAGGTGTTCATCATTCTTTCATGTTGACTACTTGCTACTTTGAGGCGATAAAAAATAGATGTTGAAGGTCGACGTTTCCTTGAAGTAGAAATATTTATCCTTTGAAAGATTGAAGGTCGAGTGGAGCTAGAAGTTAGATCTTGGTTTTCTTCTTCTGTCGCGGCCATACTCATCCTTTGGAAGACTGAAGGTTGAGTAGTTGAAGGCTTGATGCGATCGAAGACAGAAGTCCTTTGCTTGACTTCTTTTGTGTCGTCAGCTTCTTTTACCTTAATATAATATGAATTTGCAGAGTTTTCTTCCTTTTTTTGTTGGGAAGGAAATCTCTCAAGAAGAATTCTTTCAAGGTCACCGATTGGCGAGGTTGAGAATGATTTTTGTTTCTTTTCCTTTCAGACTTAGATTTCCTTGGATCCTTTTTACTTCGATGTCTACCCTTGCGTTTATGGTTTCTAGATTGAACTAGATGCACTCCTTGATTGTGAAGTGAATTGGAATGTGTTTGACTGCATGTACTTGTTGTTACTGCAACATGATTTGATTGAGTTATTTCATCAAGATCTAACTCAATTTTTCCTTCTTTAGCTAACCTCAGAATTAGCTCTTTTAGGATGAAACATTTCTCCACCAGGTGACTGACGACTCGATGATACCTACAATAGTTGGGATCATCTACTTTGTCCATCTCTTCCGTCCGTTTATACTTTGGAAGTTCGATCAGTTCTATGCCCAGTAGTTGCTCAAACATGTTAGGAATGTCAGAGTCCGGAAAGGGATAGACTTTATTCCGTCTTTCCTTTAAACTTAAGCGACGCTTTCCATTTTCTTGTCGCTTTTTGATCTTCTTGTATTTTTGCTTCAAAGACAACTTGAGAGAGGTTGTACTGACAACCATAGACTCTTCTAGAGTCGCCTCAATCTCACTTCCTTCTTCCTTTATGCTAGGAGTTATAAGGTTTTTGTCTCCTCGACTAGCAATACTCAACTCCATATCGTGGGCGCGAGTTGCTAGTTGTTCAAAGGTGCGAGACTTTATACCTTGGAGGATATAAAACAGTCCCCAATGCATGCCTTGAATGCACATTTCAACAACTGATAATTCAATGAGACGATCTTTGCAATCGAGACTCATTACTCTCCAAAGATTTATGTAATCGACAATGGGTTCACCTTTTCCTTGTCTAGTGTTGGTGAGCTCGAACATGCTGACGTTGCATCTTGTGTTGTAGAATCGATTCAGAAACTATTTTTCAAGTTGTTCCCAACTGTCTATCGATTCGGGCTCCAGATCAGTGTACCAGTCGAAAACACTCCTCTTGAGTGTTCGAACAAACTGTTTGACCAGTAGATCTACTCGCGTGCCAACATTTTCACATGTCTCGATGAAATGCGCAACATGTTGCTTAAGGTTGCCTTTTTCATTGAATTGTTGGAACTTTGGTGGTTGGTATCCTCAAATTATCAATTCTCTTAGTATATGGTTCAAAATATAAGAGAGGACTTTGAGAACCCCCACGATATTGAGCTCTAATTGAGTTTGTTATCATGTCCTGAAGTTGTTGGAAAGATAATGAAGCGATCGAAGTAGAGGGTTGTGGTTGATCTTCTTGCACAACGATCTTCTCTTTGTTACGATCTTCGACGACAGGACTATGACTTGATTCAGCGACATCTTGATTCTCAATCTGATTCTTTAAGTATGCAATTTGAGAATCTCTTTCTTCAATCGCCTTTATCAAGGTATTGATTTGCTCCTGCATCTTTGCCAATATCTCTTCCTTAGTGCTTGTTTCAGTCATCGTGACGGACACCATGTCGGAATCAAAATCGAACAAAGGGTTACACCTGACCAGGAACTCGTTGTTAGTTGATGCCCCTAGCAGTGTCGTTGTTTCATCTTCTTCCAACTTTAATTCATTGGAGAAACTATGGGTTGTAGAACTCGTGTATAAGTTACTCATGATTGCGGTCGTCGAAGAAGTCTTGGATGACATCACTTTACTTCTACTTTGAGATTAGAGAAAGAGATGAGAGGTAGAGTGGTCTCACTGGGCGTGTCAATCTGTTCACACGTGATTTTAGCGAAGAAATAGAAATGAGACATATGTAATTGAACGTTCTGTTTTTTATTAATTTGAATGTAATGGGTTATAATCTCTAATGTTTCTCCTCTGATTCTTTCTCTCTCTCAACTGTAATTTTTTCGAGGGCTTTATAGCTTGTTCTCGGACGTAGATTTGATTCGAGGGCTTCACAGCTTATTCTCGAATGTAATTTGCATCAAGGGCTTTGCAGCTTGTTCTCGAGTGTAGACTTGGAAGAGTATTTGGTCTTCGGCTTGTAGCTTGTTGAAGGTCTTCGGCTTGTAGCTTATTGAAGTCCTTCAGCTTGTAGCTTATTTAAGGTCTCCGGCTTGTAGCTTATTGAAGTCCTTCAACTTGTAGCTTATGAAGGTCTTCGACTTGTAGCGCGTTGAAGGTCTTCGACTTGCAACGTGTTGAAGATCTTCAAGTTGTTCGAGGGATTTGCAGCTTGTTCTCGAGCGTAGATTTTATTCGAGGGCTTTGCAGTTTATTCTCGAATGTGAATTTATATTTGAGGGCTTTGCAGCTTGTTCTTGAATCTGAAGTTCTCTCGAGGGCTTTGCAGCTTGTTCTCGAGTGAAGTTGCAATGAATCTAGAAGAAGTGTTCTTGATCTTCGAGGCAACGTTCTTCGTTTAGGAAGTGTTTGATCTCTAGAAATGCAGAGAGTTTTCTAGCCTTTGTTGTAGAATTCTCTCTGGATTTTCTCTCTAGAGTTTCCAACTTTTGAACCCTCGATGTTGAAAACTTCAATGGATTCGTGGTGTGTTCTTGACGATCTCTGTGAAGTATTTTTCGTTCAGATGGTGTTTGATCTTCAGGAGCTTCTGGAGACTTCACAACTTTATTTCTGAATTCTCTGAGCTTCTTCAGTTCTGAACCTTGAAAATGAAAGAGGGAGGTGTCTATTTATAGAGTTTCTTTGGGCCTCCTAGCTTGGCCTATTGGACTGGGCCAGGTTGATACTGGGTCAATCTTTTGGGTTGGACCCTATTAACCTTGGACCAGCTCTTTTGGGTTGAGCTTGTTTGACTTTGGGTTAATCTTCTGGGTTGGGCCTGGTTAATTTTTGGGTCTCGTCTCTAAATTGGGCTTGGTATTTGGACCAATGTTTTTGGACTAGGCTTGGCTAATTTGGGTCTTCAATTTGGGTTTTGGTCTTCCAATTTTAAAGAACTCAAATATGCACCTGAATTTGCCATAATTTAATTTAGGGACCCTTATAAATTTAATTAATCTCTAATTAAATATAATTTCGCCATCAATGCTGGATGATGACATGACAATTTTGGATTTGTCAAAATTTCTATTCCAACACATACTTCTAATAAGTTTTAGTATATTGATAACAATCGTTTATCTACACTTCATTACCTTCTTCTATTTCCTCTTGATCTCCATCTTTTTCAATACCCTCTTATTCTATTCCTCAAATTTTCAATCTTTAAAACTTCTCATTTTTCTCCTAACTTCTTAAATATTAGAACTTTAAATAAACAGGAGGAGCTCTCTCTCATTTTTAAGCAAGCCCTCATAAATATAACAAATTTCAACACCTAGATATAGTCAATGTCTTTGAGAAGCTATCTTGAGTTGGAAAAGAACTAATTTGAAAACAACTCATATAAAGACCTTTTTTTTTCATGTAGATACTCCCATTTTTCCTCCATTTATCCAATTCTCAATTATGGAACCTTCTAACCACAATAAATAGACTAATTTGAACCGCAAAAAGGATTAATAAAAATCTTCATCCGCTACAGATTTTGTAATGTGTATATTTTCTTTTTCTTCCTCCCACTAGATGTCCTCAAAATTATGACACATTCTCAACTTGACTCTCTTTTTTGTGTATTAAGCTCAAATGTACTAACTCAAATTACTAATGTACAACCTTGTTAAACCCAAAGTCCTAAGGTCCTTTGGTGGTTCCATTAATTTCTTTTTTTCTTGCTATAGTCTATATAACTTTATGGGTAGGTTTAGAAATTGAAAAATAGAAGAAGAAAGTAAGGATATTGAAAAAGAAAGAAAAAAAAATAGAGAAGTGTTAGGTCATAGATTGAAGCAAATTAGGAGAGAAGAAATGAAATAGGAAGGTAATAGGGTGTAGATAAATGTTTTTCTTCCATATTACTTTTTCTTACCTTTTAATTTTTTTTAAGGGTAAGAGTATTAATACAACTCTTGAAAGTTCATGGATATTTTAAAATGGGGTACTGATTTCTGTCAATCACTAACGGTAAGGGTGTTTTTTATTTTTTATTTTTTAGTTTAAGAGTATTAATGAAATTTTTAAAAGTTCAGAGTACTTTTGAAACAAAGTATTTATAGTTTTCATCCAAAACTAACAGTATGAGTATTTTTTATCTTTTTTTTAATTTTTTTTTTAATTCAAGAGTATTAATGAAACTTTTGAAAGTTCAGAGTATTTTGAAACAAAGTACAAAGTTGAGAGATATTTCTTAATAATTTAGCCTATATCTAATTGTGATAATAGAAGTAGAAGAATGACAAATAACACTCCACGAACTAGATTCAACAAGATCAATGTGATCTCAAATACAATAATAAAAACCGCACAAATTGATTATTCACAGCAAAAATCATAAGCTACCTATTGAGGAGATTTTAAAAATCAAAAGAGTTTTAAAGTGATTTTCTATAATCTTCTTTTTAAAAAAAAAAAAAATCAGATTTACAAACACCTTGTTAAGATTTTTTTCTAAATTACTTTTACGTCTTCCACCGCAATCCCAAACGCTCCTTAAGTCAAGTAAAATGAGTAAGTTTAAAACTTTACGATTGAGTGTAGTGCGTATACGTCCCTTTTAAAGTATTATTTATAACATCGAAAGAGATCATATGCAGGGGCGGATTTAAGAAGGGCCCAGAGGGGGCTCGAGCCCTCTCTCAACTTTTGCACAACTTAATTTGTATATAAAAAATGCTATATTTAATTATAAATTTTATCTTGGCCTAGTGGCAAGCCCCTACTGGTTTTTTTACTCCTTTTTTTGCACGCCCCCCTAACTTGAAGTTGTGGATCCGCATCATACGCCATCATTGCCATGAATCATAAATCATCTAACTAACCAAACTCAATTCAAACCCAAACACTTTATTATTGTGAATGTGAAGAGGAAGAAAAGAGAGACCATAATACACACATATACACATATATATATATAATAATTACATATCATCATCATCATTAATTATAAGAAGAAGAAGAAGAAGCAAAGTGTTGAGCGATGGTGGCGAGTTGTTGGGCAAGTTGAAGGGGCTTGGAAGCCATGACCATGTGATCTGAGCCTTGAATCTGAGCCTGAAGATCGGGGTTGTTGAATGTGAGCATTGCCCACACTAATATCTTGGGCGTCATCAAGTCCTTCTCTGATATAATGAAAGCCCTTTTCACTGACCCATATTTGTCTCTGCTCAGTGCTAGTTCCTTCATTGACTCCAACATCCCGAACATTGCTTGCGGCCTCACCAGTGTTGTTGCCAATGTTAGATCCTATATATATATATATATATGCCAGCCAACATTCCAATACTATTAGTTATTACTAGAGGTAGCTGATGATCTATAGTTCGCTTTAGTTTTTCCCTTTTTAAAGAGCGTTGAGATTGACTAGTGATAAACTTATAATACCTAGTGAATTTGAGATTTAGTAGTGGACGACAATGGTTATCTAAGGTCCCATTTGACGATAATATCATTTTGTTTTTTAAAATTATCTTTGTTTTCTCCATCTTTAATTTCTCTATAATGAGTTTCATCTTTCTTCAAAAACAAAAAAAAAAACATTAGAATTCTTCATTAAATAAATTCCAAAAATAAAAACAAGTTTTTAAAAACTACTTTTTTTTTTTAGTTTTCAAAACTTGGATTTGGTTTTTGAAAACATAAGGAGACAACAAAATAAAGAAACTCATGGGTGAAAATAGTATTTATAGGTTTAATTTTCATAAACTAAAAATAGAAAAAAAAAATCATATGATTATCAAATGAGACTTGAGATAGGGAAGTTTTTGGTTCATCCTCCACATTTCTAAGAATTTTTTGTAAAATTTGAATTTTTAATTCCTTCAATTCACTAAGTATTATGTCATGTTAATTTGTCATAAACTAATTTTAACATTTACCTACTATGAGAGACTAAATTGAAAAATGTTAATACATGAAGAGACTAAATTGAAAATTTTTAAACAATAGAGAATAAATTTAAAAATGCCTAAAACGACAAAAGTTGAAATCTTAACTTATTAGTTGTTAATATATATATATATATATATAAAATTTCCAATTTCATCCTTAGCTTTTAAGCTTTTTTTTCGTTTTAGTATAATGAAAGTTATTGTCTTACTAATGTATTTGAAGGACAAGCCACCCAAATGTTTTCATCCATAAACAAAATTTAACCCGTCCATCAACACAAACTATTTCTTCTAGATATGACAAGTTCAAGTTGCATATTGTGCCCAAATATGTTAGATAAAACAATAACTTAACCACACATTTTTACTCTTTTTTTCATGTGAAAACTTTGTTAAAAATTGAGGATCTTAAAAAATTGAAAGACCAAATTGAAACTTAATAAAATAAGACTATATTTGATATATATTTAATTTTTTTTTAAAAAAAACCCCAAATTAAGAGGGACAATCACTCTCTCCTTCCTTCTCTGCCCGACCTGAACTTTAAGTTAAAAGAGATCAGAAGTACGAACCTCAGGTGGCGAGAGTGGAAAAAGCTTGGTTTCTAATTCTTCTTTCGGGAATAGGAATAGGTTTGAATCAGAAGCTTTGGATTCCTCTGAGTAGAAGGCTCTGAACATTTCAAGTATTCCCTTCTAATTTTGTTGTCAAAAAAAAAACTTCATTACTTGTATAGAACAAGATATGGAGTGAAAATTTGAAGGAATTAGAGTTAGATTTTAAACCAGTTCATCTATGGTAAAAATCCCTCCAATGGGACCAGGCATGGCTGCAGTGACAAAAATGGCAACGGAGATTTTCTCAGGGAATCTCTCCATGGCCATCGAGATGCCGAGGCCGCCGAGGCTGTGGCCGACGAGAACGATCTTCTCATCGGAAGGCAGGGCTTCCATGAAGCTCAAGAGTGGCTCGTAGTACTCGGTAAGCGATGTCAACGACTCAGGTTGCGTCTGGTTGATCCCGGCAGCAGCCATGTCGAGTGCGGTAACATTGTGACCGGCTGTTTGCAACAAAGTGGTGACCTTGTACCAAGACCAGGCACCGAGACAAGCGCCATGGACGAGTACAAAGTGCGAAGTGCTCGATTGAGAGTGATCATGGAGGAGAATTGAACTACGTGTTAGGGAGGAGAAAGAGAGAAAAATAAGAAACAAAAATGGTAGCAAAAATTTTTGCATTCTTGATATATGTTGTTTAATCTCTCTGCTACCAGTTGCTGTAGGATGAGTCCAATTTATAGTAGAAAAGATATTGAAGTTGAGTTTTATTTATTTATTTATTTATTCTTTATTAATTTGGCTTGCCCATCTTTTTATTTATTTAATATTTGAACGCTGATATATAAATAAGGTACTTGGAATATCTTTTGAAAAACTACCTCTTAAATCAAATCACTTTTTCTGTAAGAACCTTTCAAAAAAGATTAACTATTTTAGTGTAGCTTTTTTTTTTTTCATTATTTTAGATGAAGGAAAATATTTTTTAATCTTAATAAATAAAAGTATTTATAAAAATTAGATTGATTTAAAAATTCTTTTTGAAGAAGTGGATAATCCAAAAATGGGTTTAAATTGATTTACTGAAAATTTTCCATATATGTAGTAAAAAATTATATATTTATTAAATTGATTTAAAAAATATATTTATAATTAATGGCCTCATTTTTTAATACAAATATAACAAAACAAAATTGTTGTGTAAATCAATTTTTAAAAAAGATAAGATATAAAAATAATTTTTATAGAAAAAAGGCTTGAATTAGAAGGTATGTGTACAAGTGTAACACACACCATTAGAGTGCAGCAATTTTTTTTTTTTTTATGGTTTCCGAAAAAAAACACTTCTAAATTGAAGCAATTTCTTTTTATTATTACTTTTTTTTTAGAGAGATTTATTACTTTTTTGAGAGAGAGATTTATTACTTTCTTTTTTTTAGAGAGATTTATTAATTTTTTTTTAAAAAAAAATCTATAAGCATCAAAGAAATACTATAGTCAGTTAAGTGCTTTCTAAAAACTGCTTTAATCAAATAAAAGCAATTTTCAGCCTCTAAAACTTTTCTCAATTCATCCTAACTACATGTTTTTCTCTTTCTTCAAGTGTGTTTGAAAGTATATTCTTAAACAAATAATTTTAGCTAGCAAAAAGTACTTTGGAAAAACAAATTATTTTTTTAGTTAAAAAAAAACTATTTAATAACAAACCCCATTGTGATGTTTGCTTCAAGTCTTAAAAATGCTTCTGAGTTCTTCCTTAATAATCACTTTAGTTAAAAATAGTTCCTAGCAAAAAAAAAATGTTAAAAATACTCCAAAAATATTTTCTCTTAAAACAATTTTAAAAAATTTTACTTTTTCTATACACATGAATTAGGTCTCGTTTGGTAACCCTTTGATTTTTAGTTCTTAATTTTTTAAATTTATACTTATTCTCTCATCATGTCTCTATAATTCTTTATAATCACTTTCATTTTGTTAAGGAAACATTTGAATTCTTAATCAAATTTAAAAAAATAAAAACAATGTTTTGAAAACTATTTTTTTAATTTTCAAAACTTGGGTTAGTTTTTTAGAAGTGGAAAACAAAATAAAGAAACTTATAAATGGAAGTAGTATTATAGACTTAATTTCCAAAATCAAAAACTAAAAATCCATGTCTCATTTGATAACCATTTAGTTGTTTTTTGTTTTTAAAAATTAAGTCTAAAAATATTACTTTCTATCTACTTTGTACTTATATGTTTTAAAAAATCAAGCTAATTAGTTTTGAAAACTAAAAAAAAATATAGTTTTCAAAATTTTGCTTTTATTTTTAAAATTTGACTAGAAACTTAAATGGTACCTCAAGAAAGATGGTGGTTATTGTAAAAAAGATGAAGAGAAATTGTAAAAAATTAATAATTTAATGTATATTTAATATTGCTTGTTTTGGTCATTTGTGTTTCAAATTAGATATCAAATTCAATTTTTTTGACTTATAATATAAATTATAATAGTCTTCACATTTTTCATTTTATTTCTATTATTTTTCTTTTTTATATAACTATTATTTGCTCTTTTTAAAATCAAATTATTATTTATTTTAAATCAACATAAATGATAATAATAACATAGCTACCGAAGGGTGGTCTTAGCATGAAAGAATATAAATGATAATAATAAGAATTGCATACCCCTGGTTGGGATGGGTAGGCCCACCACTTCACTTTCACTTAGACACGGGGCAAGTTAGTGGGGAGATCTTGTCAGGCATTAGGTCCCTCAACGGTGGTGTATATCATCGACCAAAATGTCAAAAGTTTAAATCTTTACTCTATACTATTGAACTAAAAAATTAATAATTAATAAACTTTAAAATGTCTAATTTTACCTCTAATATATGAGCTTGAACTTTCAATTTTGTATCTAATATTATATAGGTTTCTAAACTTTAAAATTATCTAATATGTTCATAAACTTTCAATTGTGGGTCTCATATGTCTCTTGACTTTAAAAGTATCTAATAAGTCATTAAATTTTTAATTTTTTGTATAATAGATCACTAGGGTTTCTTATTAATATTGTCCATTTTTAAACTTATTATAAAAATATTGTATGTTTCAAATTATTTATGATAATATTGTAGTTTGAATGAGTTGGCAACAGACGCCCATCTCTGGCATTTGTCGCATAATTTAAAAAATTTATGGATGGTCCATCTCAAAATTTTTAACAAAAGTTGTTTTTGGCATGATGGTTGTTGTGGTTTTGAATAAACACCTTTCCTTCAATTTTTCATTATCATTTTTTCTCTATTTTTTTATTTTTCTTTCTTTTATTTATTTTATCTAAAAAAAGATATCTTCATTTAATATTGTAATTTATTATTTCGTTATTATTTTTTAACATTTAAAGTAACCTCAATATTATATTATATTATAATTTAAAATAACGTTATTATTGTAAACATTATCATGTAAATGCTCATTTCCACATGCTCTTTTGACTCTCATGCCATGTGGCAAATTATCCCTAGCCAAAGTGTCTCTCATGTGTCCAACAAAGGTCATAGATTGGTGTCCAAATGGACCACATCATGCTCTCCAAATTGTCTATAAATAGTGGTTTTTGGTAGATGAATAAAAATAACAATTGGGTGAAAACCCTCTCCAATCTCTCATCTCTTCCTCCACTTTCTCTCAATTTTATTTCTTATTTAATTTCTCCATACAATTCCACTATCTTTAATATTATATTATATATATTGTCCATCCACTTTCTTTTTATTATTATTATTATTATATTATATTATATTTGTATTTAAATATTCGTAAAATTATACCGATTTCCATCCTATTTTTACAACAGTTATAATTTTATTTAAAATCAACTTAGAATGACGTAAATGAAAATATTCTTTTCTCAAAGTCTTATGGAAGCAATAAGAAAATTTATTTATTGCTTTTTTTAAAAAAATAAAATAAAAGATGACAATATAATATTCAATTTACTTAAAATGTTAAAATATAGTAAATAAATAATAAAATTGCAATATACTATTTAATTTATTTAAAATATTAAAAAATTATTTAAAATTAACTCAAAACGACGTAAATGAAGATGTTTTTCTTCCAAAGTCTTATTAGAGTAATGAGACAAATGATCAATTTACTTTAAAAAAATAAATTATAATATTATATTAAATTTACTTAAAATATTAAAAAAATGAAGAT
The DNA here is from genome assembly GCA_036507285.1 of Trichosanthes cucumerina. Taxonomy (NCBI): domain Eukaryota; kingdom Viridiplantae; phylum Streptophyta; class Magnoliopsida; order Cucurbitales; family Cucurbitaceae; genus Trichosanthes; species Trichosanthes cucumerina. Next base: position 9,696,372 of record CM071836.1, on the reverse strand, counting down.
ATCCTATTCGATTTAAATAAAATAAATAGAAGAGAAAAAAGGATTTTTTTTATTTAAATCAAATGAGAATTTGAGAAAAGAACATTTTCATTTACGTCATTCTAAGTTGATTTTAAATAAAATTATAATGTTATTTTAAATTATAATATAATAGAATATTGAGGATAATAAATTACAATATTAAAGGAAGATATCTTATTTTTAGATAAAATAGAGAAAATAAAGAGAAATAAAAAATAGAGAAAAAATGAATAATGAAAAACGGAACCAAAGGAAGAAACAGAAAAAAATTAAAAAAAATGGTTAGAAACCTACACTCCCTAGAAATCGATGCTAGGAACACGAGTTTATTCAAAATCATGACAACCATCCGAAGCAACTTTTATTAAAATTCTTCATCCATAAATTTTTTAAATTAGGCAACAGATGTCAATTTGGTCGTCTCTTAAAGAGGTGACCATGCCATGAGATGGTAAATCGACCATAACCAACTCATAAAAACTACAATATTATTATAAATAGTTTGAAAAATACAAGTTTAACAATGTACCATATTAATAAAAAAAAATTTATAGATCACTAACATATTTAATATTTTTTAAAATTCATTTAACTTTTCAATTTTAAGTTTAGAATCAGTTAAACACTTTTTAAAGTTTTTTTTTTTTGTTTATAATGTGTGGGATCACTAATATATTGGTTTAGGTACATATTTTATGTCAATTTAGCTAGGCTCATTTTGGCATACTTTTAAAAGTTTAATAACCTATTAAATATGTACTAAAAAAAATAACCTATTAAATATAACATTAAAATTTCATGGACTAACATTGTGATTTCCATCCTTTAATTATTTTTTCATAAGATATTTTAGAATTTTTTTCATAAAACAATCAACCATTAGATCTTCGTAAAATTATTGTATTTATTGTTTTTTTAGATAATCAGCCATTGATTTTTTTTAGTTCAGCAGTTTTTTTTTTCTTTAAACCGACCAGCGGGTATGGTCGGTTTATATATATATATATATATATATATATATATATATATATATATATATATATATATATATATTTATTTAATTATTTATCTTTATTATTTAATTATTACTTAATATATTTAGGAGATAACATCAATATAAGAAAATCTATATGGGTTTTTTTAATTATATTATTATTTTTTATTTTATTTTTTTTTAAAGTCAGTAGGTTCGGTCGGGGTGGGGTGCTTCGGTTTTCGGTCTTTTTTTTGCTCACCCTAAGTAGAATTGAGAATTTGAACATTTAAAAATGCATACCTTAAGTTTTTTTTTTTTTTTTTTTTTTTGAAAACAGCAACAAATTGGGGTGTGGGATTTGAGCTCACAACCTCATTAGTTATATCAATGAGTTGAAATTTCTGTTTTTGTTGGCAAAATATATACCTTAAGTAGTTAAGTTGTGTTCAAGTTAATGATATTAAGTTAAGACCTCAAATTTCTTTTTTTTCTTTTTTTTTCTTTTTTTTTTACAAAAATGAGTAATCAAATATTTAAAATGGTAATTCAAATTAGCAAGACCTCAAATTCCTTATCCATTTGGATATTCAATTGAATGGACGATACACATTACAAGTTAGAACCACCAAAGAAGAAAAGGTCCCCAATTGCATTAATCAGTTAAAGACAATCGCGCAATTAATAACATGACAGAGATGGAAGAATAATTTCAAAAATGGGTCACAAATCACAATGCTTTCAACTCTAAAAAAAACATGCTATTTTCAAAAGTTAGGATGAAACTAAGATGCATCTGAAAACAGAAATTTTTTAATTTAAGAGATTTACATGGGTTTGGTAACATATTTAAAAATTCGTTCACAATTTAATAAATTGTTCACATAAGTTTTATAATAATATACTTATGAACTAACTCACGACAATCTTACGATTTGTATTAAAGAAAAATGAAAAGAAAGACAATCGTACAATTAATGACATATGTCAGAGATGGAACCAAAGCTTTTCAATTAAATATAATCTACATATTATAAACATTATGATGTAAATGTCTATTTCTACATGTCCTTTAACATCCATGTCATGTGGCAAATTATCCTTAGCCATAATGTCTTCCATGTGTCCATTTCTCATCAATGATTAGTGTCCAATTGTACCACATCCTTCTTGTCATCTAGCCTATAAATAGTGGCTTATGGTGGTTTATCAAATACACACGGTGAAATTCTCTCCAATACTCTCCATTCTCTTCCATTTTCTCTTTATTTTATTACTTATTTAATTGTCATATAATTCCACTATATTTATATTTATATTATATATATTCCATTTCCAAACACTTGCATTATTATTATTATTATTATTATTATTATTATTATTATTATTATTATTATTATTATTATTATTATTATTATTATTATTATTATTATTATATTATATTATATTTAAATATTGGTAAAATTATACCCGGTTTTCATCCTATTTTTACAACACGTTATCGCGACGTTCTGTTCCGCTTTTTTCCATCAAGGTAGGTCTTAGGTAAGCCATTTTTTTTATTGTTTAATTAATTTTCTAATATAAATGCAATTTCTTTCTATATAGTATTACTATGACAAATCTTGCAAAATTAGAATTTGCAGCCTTGGATATTAATGAAAATAACTACTTGTCATGGGTCATTGATGCTGATATCCATTTAGACACCATGAATCTTGGAGAAACAATTAAAGAAGGAAATGATGCATCAAATCAAGAAAAAGCGAAAGTCATGATCTTTCTTCGTCATCATCTTCACGAGAGATTAAAAATGGAGTATCTTACCATAAAAGATCCCTACATTCTATGGCAAGACTTTAAAGAAAGGTATGATCATCAAAAAACAGTTATTCTTCCAAAAGCTCGTTATGATTGGATGCACCTGAGGTTACAGGACTTCAAATCAGTAAGTGAATATAATTTCGACTATTCAGAATTAGTTCAAAATTAAAATTATGCGAAGAAAGGATTACTGATGTTGATATGTTAGAGAAAACATTTTCCACTTTTCATGTCTCGAATATGCTCCTGCAGCAGCAATATCGAGAGAAAGGCTTTAAAAAATATTCCGAACTAATTTCATGTCTTCTCGTGGCTGAACAAAATAACGAGCTATTAATGAAAAATCATGAATCTCGACCAACTGGAGCGACACCATTCCCTGAAGTGAATGTTGTGAATTTCAATAATCGTGATCGAGGTCGTGGTATTAGTGGTCGAGTCGGGACCGCGGTGAGGAAAGAAATACCTATTTTCGTGGTGGGCATTATAATTTTAAGAAACCCACACGAACTGATGATCATAAAGGAAAAGCTCCACAAGATAGAAGTTCAAAAGGTGATGAACATAGATGCTTCCGATGCGGAATGACTGGGCACTGGTCACGTACCTGTCGTACGTCAAAACACCTTGTTGATCTCTATCAAGTTTCCCTGAAGGAAAAAGGAAAAGGGAACAATGTGGAGGTGAATCTTGTCATTCAAGAAGATGATGTGTTTGATCCCTCCAATATGGTGCATCTTGATGTGGCTGATTATTTTGAATCTCCTAGAGAGAAAATTGATGCAATCAAACAAGTAGATGATGTTTTGTATGAAGATATATAATTAAGTACTACTTGTAATTATAGTATGTTTTTCTTGTTTTAGTATATTTAGGACTTTTTGTAATCGTTTTTCTTTTCTTATCAATGAAGAAATATGGACAATTTCAATATGTTGAGTAACCCGAAAATGAGCAATGAGGATTTATGTCTGGCAGACTGCGCAACTACGCACACGATACTCATACACAGAAAATATTTTTCTAAATTGACAATGTTGGAAGAAAAAATCAATACTATATCAGGTTCTGCAGACCTAATTGAAGGTTTTGGAAAAGCAAGTTTTATCTTGCCTAGAGGAACAAAATTTTCAATCAATAATGTTTTGTTCTCTAGCAAATCAAAAAGAAATCTATTGAGTTTCAAAACTATACGTAATAATGGTTATCATGTTGAAACTGATCGTAAAAATAATATAGAGTATCTCTATATCACATCTATTGTTTCACATGAAAACGTATATTGGAAACACTCGCCACTTTTTCTTTACGGATTATATTATACTCATATACGAGTAATCGAAAGTTATGCAACAATGAACCGTAAGTTCATGAATCCGTAAATATTCGATGTTTGGCATGATCGATCGGTCATCCATGATCGATAATGATGAGGAAAATTATTGAGAATTCACATGGACATCCTTTAAAGAACCGTAAGATTCTTCAATCCAATGAGTTGTCATGTGATGCTTGCTCTCTAGAAAAATTAATTATTAGACCATCACCACTTAAAGTGGGCATTGAATCACCCGCATTTTTGTAGGAATTCAAGGTGATATTTGTGGACCTATTAACCCACCAAGTGGTCGATTCAGATATTTTATGATATTAATTGACGCATCCAGCAGATGGTCACATGTATGTTTATTATCAAGTCGAAATCTTGCATTTGCAAGATTACTTGCTCAAATAATTAAGTTAAGAGCACAATTTCCCGATTATACAATTAAGACAATTCGACTTGATAATCTTTGGTGAATTTACATCCCAAACTTTTAATAATTATTGTATGTCAATTGGGATAAGTGTTGAACATCCTGTAGCTCATGTTCATACACAAAATGGTCTAGTAGAATCATTTATAAAACGCTTGCAATTAATTGCAAGACCATTGCTTATGAGAGCTAAACTCCCTACATCGGTCTGGGGTCATGCTATTTTACATGCCGCATCATTATTACGTATTAGGCCAGTAGCCTATAATAAATATTCTCTCATGCAATTAGCTTATGGCCAACAACCAAATATATCCTATCTGAGAACTTTTGGATGTGCAGTATATGTTCCAATTGCTCCACCACAACGTACTAAGATGGGTCCTTCAAAGGAGGTTAGGAATATATGTTGGATATGATTCCCCATCAATTATTAAATATCTTGAACCCCTGACAAGTGATGTATTTACCGCACGATTTGCTAATTGTCATTTTAATGAGACAAATTTTCCAACATTAGGGGGAGGAATTAAGAAGTTGGAAAAATAAATTACATGGAATGCATCATTATTATCTCATTTAGATCCTCGTAGAGATCAATATGAACTTGAAGTTCAAAAGATAATTCATTTGCAAAATATAGCAAATCAATTACCAGATGCATTCACAGATGCTAAAAGGGTGACTAAATCATATATATACCAAAGAAAGAAATGCTCCATCAAAAATTGATATCCCAAAGGAACAAGTTGTCAATAATGAGTCTGGAGCACGCCAGAAGCGTGGTAGACCTATGGGTTCCAAAGATAAAAATCCTCAAAAAAGAAAAGTAGTTGAGAATAAAAATGATTCGATAAAAGGTATGGATGTTCCAGAAGAAATCCAAGATACAACTACTCAAAAGAGTATTGATAAAAATCAAACGCTTGAGGATAATAATGAAATTTCTATAAACTATGTTACAACAGGAAAGAGATGGAACCGAAATGATATCATTGTTGACAACATTTTTGCTTATAATATTGCTCACGATATTATTCATGAAAGTGACGTTTTTTATCCAAAATCTATCGAAGAATGTCAACATAAAAAGGATTGGTTGAAGTGGAAAGAAGTAATCCAAGCAGAGTTGAGCTCACTTTCAAAACGTGAGGTTTTTGGACCAGTAGTCCTGACACCAGAAGGTGTCAAATCTTTGGGATACAAATGGGTATTTGTAAGGAAAAGAAATGAAAAGAATGAAGTCACAAGATATAAAGCGAGACTTGTTGCACAAGGATTCTCGCAAAGGCCTGGTATAGATTATGAGGAGACATTTTCTCCTGTGGTGGATGCAATAACGTTAAGATATTTGATTGGCTTTGTTGATCAGATATGAAAAACTTGATATGCATCTAATGGATGTAGTCACAGCGTATTTATATGGATCTCTGGATAATGACATTTATATGGAAATCCCAGAAGGATTTAAAATACCAGAAACATATGAATCAAGTTCTCGGGAATTGTATTCAATAAAATTACAGAGATCATTATATGGATTAAAACAATCAGGACGAATGTGGTATAATCGCCTGAATGAATATCTGTTGAAAGAAGGATATCAAAATAATCCAATATGTTCGTGTGTTTTTATAAAGAAATCTCAGTCAGGATTTGCTATTATAACTGTATATGTTGATGACTTAAATATAATTGGAACTCATGAAGAGTTATCCAAGGCAATAGAATATCTTAAGAAAGAATTCGAGATGAAAGATCTTGGAAAAACAAAATTTTGCCTTGGTTTGCAAATTGAACATTTAGTAGATGGGATATTTGTTCATCAATCAACTTATACAGAGAAAATCTTAAAAAGATTATATATGGATAAAGCACATCCATTGAACATTCCAATGGAGGTTCGTTCACTGGATGTAAAGAAAGATATATTTCGACCTGATCAAGATGATAATGAAGAACTACTTGGTCCTGAAGTACCATATCTTAGTGCAATTGGTGCACTTATGTATCTAGCTAATAATACAAGACCAGATATTGCATTTTCAGTAAATTTATTAGCTAGATATAGTTCATGTCCTACAAAAAGACATTGGAACGGAGTTAAGCATGTACACCGGTATCTTCGAGGGACGATTGATATGGGTTTATTTTATTCTAACAAATCCAATTTTGATCTAGTGGGTTATGCAGATTCTGTTATCTATCCGATCCACACAAAGCTAGATCTCGAGCGGGTTATCTATTTACATGTGGAGGAGTCTGCTATATCATGGCGATCGATGAAGCAGACCCATCACGGACACTTCTTCGAATCATCTTTGAAATCCTCGCAATTCACGAGGCAAGTCGAGAATATGTATGGCTGAGATCAATGACACAACATATTCGTGAGACATGTGGCTTGTCTTCGAGCAAACCCTTCCAACAATATTATACGAAGACAACACAAACATGTATAAATTTCAAGTCAAAGGAGGATATATTAAAGGAGATAGAACGAAGCATATCTCTCCAAAACTTTTCTACTCACTCATGACCTTGAAGAAAATGGCGACATCTCAAGACAAAGATTTGTTCGAAGGATAACTTGGCGATATATTTATAAAGGCATTACCAACTACAACATTTGAGAAATTGGTTCACGATGTTGGGATCACGAAGACTCAGAGATCTCAAGTGATGTCGTCATGAGGGGGAGTAAATGTATTATATAAAATATGTACTCTTTTTCCTTTACTAGGGTTTTTATCTCATAGGGTTTTCCCCTAATAAGGATTTAACGAGGCATATTTTATATAAATGGGCATTTAAGAGGGAGTATTATAAACATTATGATGTAAATGCCCATTTCCACATGCCCTTTAACACCCATGCCATGTGGCAAATTATCTTTAGTCATAGTATCCTCCATGTGTCTATTTCTCACCAATGTTTAGTGTCCAATTGTACCACATCTTTCTTGTCATTTAGCCTATAAATAGTGGCTTATGGTGGTTTATCAAATACACACCATTGGTGAAATTCTCTCCAATTCTCTCCATTCTCTTCTATTTTCTCTTTATTTTATTACTTATTTAATTTCCATATAATTCCACTATATTTATATTATATATATTCCACTTTAACTTAATATTCTCGGTTGAAAATGTACTATTATTTTGGAGAGAAACATTCTTTTGTAGTCATATTTATTTTCTTCAATAAATTCTCTACCTCTTTCTTTAACTAATATTTTCTATCTAATAATTATATCTCTTAACTTTTCTCTTAAAAAAAAATTCTCTCCAAATTTTCTCTCACTACAACTTTTTCTCATTTTTCATTTATTCTCCTTCTCTAACATAGCTTAACTTTATTTCCGCTATAAAATTTATATTTCATTTTACTTTTTTTTTATCTCGGAAACTTCTCTTTCGTCTAACTTTTCTTTTTTTTTTTGAAGTAATATTCTTTCTTGAGTCTAATATATATTCTCTCCAGCATATCTCTCTCTAATGTTTCTCTTTCTAAATATTTTTCTTTCTTTAAATTTATTATGTTTAACTTTTCTTCTAAATTATTTAGATATATGTCTCTAAATTTTTATTTTCATGTCTTTACACATTTTTCTCTCTCTAAGGATATCTGTTCATCTCTTTAATTTTTAAAAATTGAAAAAAAAATTGTTATCAAACATATATAGTTTTGTTTTTAAAAAACTAAAAACTAAAAATAGAAATGGTTTTCAAAATAGATCTAACCATTTTGGTCAGGTTGAATTACTATTTGGTTTTTTGATTTTTAAAAATTAGGCTTGTTTTCTCATTATTTCCTACAATGAGTTCCAACTTTATCTTTTTAGAAAATATTAGAATGCTTAACCAAATTTCAAAAACAAAAAAAAAAAATCAAATGGTTATCAAACGGAGTCTTTGGTTTTTGTTTTCTATTTTTGAAGACTGTGCTTATTTCCTCGCAACTCTTTTGTAAATTTTTCACCTTCTTTAAAAACATATTTGATTTCTAAGTCAAAATCAAAAAAACAAAATTCAATTTTTAAATACTGTTTTTATTTTTTTATTTTGAAAATTTAGCTTAGATTTTGAAAACATTTTTAAAAAGTAGGCAATAAAATCAAGAAACTATAATTGGAAATAATGTTTATAAGCTTGATTTTTAAAAATAGAATATCAAAAAAGAAAATCGTCACCAAACCAAACCTTAATTTTTACTTTTTTTTTTTTGGAAGGAAATTAGCATTCCTTTTTCAAAATTGATAAGGTTTCAGTTTTTTCAAATAAAAAATTGAAAAAAAATGGTTGGGTAGCACAAATATATCTGGATGAAGTAGAAAATAAATCTTTTTATGTCAAAACCAATGAATAGTACGAAAGTCCAAATTTGGGGCTAATTATAAGAATGGAGCATATTTGAAAATTTATTGCAAAAATCGAGTAGTTTTGAAAACTATTTGCAAAAAAACATGTTAATTTTTTGTCTTTATTACGATGCGTCACTTGGAAGACGTATTTTAAAGTGAATACGTTTTTCAATTCACGCATTCTGTCAGAAGGTTGGTCAAATGAGTCAAACGGTCGAAAATTTGAAAAAAATTGAAAATTATTTGGAATGCGTCTCTTTGACTGACGCATTCCAACCGATGAAATCCCCACCATTCCTTTAGTACTTAAAAATAGACCCCAACTATTTATTCTCCCAACAAACAAAATCTTCTCCCTCTTATTAAATCCGCTCACTTTAACGTTCCTTTAAATCACCAACCAAATTTTCCTTGATTTTTCACCTTCATTTCTATTCAGCATTCCTTTCCGGAATTTTCTCTCATTTTTTCACTTCTTCTTTTTATTCTTCTCCTTCTTTTATGGTGTGTCATTTGTTTTCTTTTATTATTTTCTCATACACCTTCAAAAATCAAAATATTTCATCTCAAATTCTTCTCACTGCATTATATTCCATCTCAAATCCTTTTCACTACATTTTCAACATATTTAGTCTAATTGTCACTCAAAAAGTAAGTTATCTAATTTTTTAATGATTGGTTATTCTTATTTATTTTCTTTTATTATTTTCTCATACACCTTCAACAATGTTTTTACGATGAATAAGTTTAAATTTATATTTCTTCTTTGCATTTGTGTATCAAAATTTCTAAATTTACATTCATAAATAACATCTTCTCTACATAAATATAAACAAATGAATAAAAAGTAGGCTAAATTATAGAAAATGCCCCTAAACTATGGGGTTTGTGTCAAAAATACCCTTAAACTTTAAAAAGTTTCAAAAATACCCTTGGACTTTCAAAGATGTTCAAAAATACCCTTGTCGTTAAGTTTTGGATGGTAACCGTTAAAGTTTTGTTTCAAAAATACCCCCAAACTTTTAAAAATTTTCAAAAATACCCTTGGCCTTAAAAAACTTAAAAAAAAATGTTTTTCAATAATTTCTTTAGTATTTAATGGAATTCTTTGAGATTTCATTTAATCAATCTATTAGAAATTTTAAAAATTTACTCGGACCTCACCCAAGAATGATGTGGAAGATCCAAAACATCCACTTGCTTTCGTAAAAGGTAATCTTAACTTTTGTTTTCGTGACTTATGAAATATTTGCATGTCAATCTTATTTGTGTTGAGCCCCGTTTGATAACCATTTGGTTTTTAGTTCTAGTTTTTGAAAATGAAGCCTAAAAATATCACTTTTATCAATAAGTTTCTATGTATTCTTATCTACTATGTACCTATGTTTTAAAAAATCAAGCTAAAATTTGAAAACTAAAAAAAGTAGTTTTCAAAAACTTTTTTTTGTTTTTGAAATTTTGCTAGAAACTTAAATGGTACCTCAAGAAAGATGGAAATCATTATAGAGAATATGAAAAGAAATTGTAAAAAAACAAGCATGATTTTCAAAAACCAAAAATCAAAAACTAAATTATTATCAAACAGAGCCTTAGTTTTTAAAACTTAGCTTGGTTTTTGAAAACATAGGTACAAAGTAGAAAGGAAAATATAGAAACCTATTGGTAGAAGTAATATTGTTAAGCTTAATTTTCAAAAACAAAAACAAAAATCAAATGCTTATCAAACGGGTCTTAATTAATTGAATTATTAGTCCGATTGATGAAATCAATTCCTTAAGATTGATTGTTTTTTTCTCATTTATTTTATATATTTATTTTGTTTTGCTTTTATTCATTTTTCTATTTCTTTTTCAAATAAAATTGGGTGATTATATTCATGATAATTAAGTAAATTAGAATATCAATCCTATATAGATTTAAACTCTAATATTCTTATACACTATATTAAAACTTAAACGGTATTGTATTTTTCTATTTTTGAACTTTTTTGAAAGGTTAAAGGGTATTATTGAAATGAAATTTTAATATTTTTCATCCAAAACTTAATGGTAAATATTTTTAAAAAGTTTTTTTAAGGCCAGGGTATTTTTGAAACTTTTAAAAGTTCAGTGTATTTTGAAACAAAACTTTAACTGCTACCATCCAAAACTTAACTAGTGAAGGTATTTTTGAACATTTTTAAAGTCCAGGGATATTTTTGAAACTTTTTAAAGTTTAGGGGTATTTTTGACACAAACCCTATAGTTTAGGGGCATTTTCTATAATTTAGCCTAAGAAGTAATCATTATGATTAAATATTATATTAAAATATTTTTATATAAAACTCTACCAGTTCTAAAATTTTGCTATATTTAAAAAGAATGTGAAAAATACCTAAATGATTAAATGTTATACTTAAAATAAAGTTGAGAAACTCAATAATTAAGGTATAATTATATGTTTTAATGATTTTTTAAACAATGATTGTTAAATGATTTAGGAATGACTGTATAAACTAAATAGATAATAAATATGATTTTATATTTAGTTAGGATTTAGTTAGTGGTTAATGTAGAGAAATAATGATGATTTGATGGGTATTAATAATTTTGTAGTTAATGATAAAGACGCATTCTTACTCTTTGAAAGCATCCCAATAAAGACAAAAAAATTTACCCTATTCATATAAATAGTTTTAAAGGGAGCATGTTTCTTGAAAATAGTTTTAAAAAATACTCTATTCTAGCATTTAGCCCTCCAAATTTGTGACTCAAAGAGCACATGCTCTCATTATTGTTAGGTTTTTTAATATAAAATATGTGTCCACTCTGACGTCTAGACTCTTGAGAATAATGTTACTTTTTTTAGTATAATAAAGTCGGAGGATTCAAACTATAAACCTCGGTTGTTACACATTCAATATGTCAATTGAGTTATGTTTTCTTTAAGTGATAATTAAAAAAAAAATGGTTGAGCCTTGTATGTCGGGAGGGTTTTAAAAAATATTTTCAGGATAATTACAAATGTTTGTAAAAGTTTAAAGGTTGATTGAGCACTGAATTCTAAAATTGTAAGCATTTCTAAGTTTGTAACAACCTAAAAAAACTAGAGAAAATATGTTTAGAAAATAATTAAATAAATATATTTTGAAACTAGGGATCAAATAGTAGCCCAAAAATATTAGAATAAGGACTTGAATGGAAAAACTTGGAAACGTTGAGGATAAAATCGAAACTTTTGAACATTAGAGACAAAATAAAAAATTGATGTACATACTTTTAATAATACTAAATTTTTGCCAATAGCATAACTCAACTAACATCAAGTAAAATTTATGATCAAGAGATCATGGGTTCCAATACCCTCTCCAAAATATTGTAGTACTAAAAAAATACTAAATTATAGGAAATGCCCCTCAACTATGGGGATTTTGTCAAAAATAGCCCTAAACTATGGGGAATTTGTCAAAAATACCCCTAAACTTTAAAAAGTTTCAAAAATACCCCTAAACTTTCAAAAAGGTTAAAAAATACCCCTGAATTTTTAAAAAGTTTCAAAAATACCCCTGACCTTAAAAAACTTTAAAAAAAATACTTACCATTAAGTTTTGGATGAAAAATGTTAAAATTTTGTTTCAATAATACCCTTAACCTTTCAAAAAAAAGTTCAGAAATAGAAAAATGAAATAACATTTAAGTGTATGGATTACGTTTTAATATAGTGTATAAGAATTAGAGTATCGTCTATATAGGATTGGTATTCTAATTCATTTAATTATCATGAATATAATCACTCAATTTTATTTGAAAAAACATAGAAAAATGAATAGAGAAAAATAAAATAAAGATATAAAATAAATGAGGAAGAAAACAATCAATCTTAAGGAATCGATTTCATCAATGAGACCAATAATTCAATTAATTAAACAACTAAGATTGACATGCAAATGAAGACAAAAGTTAAGAGTACCTTTTTACAAAAGCAAGTGGATGTTTTGGATCTTCCACATCATTCTCGGGAGAGGTCTGTAAAATTTTTTAAAATTTCTAATAGATTGATTAAATGAAATCTCAAAGAATCCCATTAAATACCAAAGGAATTATTGGAAAGCTTTTTTTTTTTTAAAGTTTTTTAAGGCCAAAGGTATTTTTGAAACGTTTTTAAAGTTCAAGGGTATTTTTGAAACAAAATTTAACGATTTCCATCCAAAACTTAACGGTAATGGTATTTTTGAACCTTTTTGAAAGTCCAAGGGTATTTTTGAAACTTTTTAAAGTTTAGAGGTATTTTTTACACAAACCTCATAGTTTAGGGACATTTTCTATAATTTAGCCTTTTTTTAACACTGCATGTGGCTTTTTCTTATTAAAAATAAATTTGATATTATAATTTTTAAATTATATAAATTAACAGTTATCATTATTATATAACTTAACTTAAAAAATAAATTTATTTTAATATATATTATATTTCGTGTATGATTAATATTTTTTTTAGTATGATAGGGGTTGAGAGAATTCAAATCATAAATTTTGGGGTTATTAATACATTTAAGATACCAGTTAAACTATGTTCTCTTTGATGTATGATAAATAATAATTATATCATTATAGAATAATTGTTTTTTTTAAATCTCATACACAGTATGACAAGAAGTTCTTTTTAATCGTAAAATACTTGTCCAAATTGCTAATGGAAATTGTCTTAATATGGTTTCTAATGAAATCATAAAATAAGAAGATTGGAACGAATGAACTCGAAAAGGTAGAGGAGAAATGAGTGTATTTTACCTAATTAAAAGTTACTAAATTAATTTCTGATATTTGAGTTATGATATTTGGGCAAATTTAATGGTGAATTTTGAGGTGGAGGAAGCTTAAAAATTCATGAACTAGGTTTTTGCAATTGCTTCTCTTGCAACCTAATCTTTCTATATAATTCAATTCCAAGAAAGGATTTATAAAGGAGTAAGATAATGGGAATTAATTTAGATTACTTTTCTTTTATTCTTTTTTTTACTCGTACAAAATTGGGTTTATCCAAAGTGTATTTGCTTCTCAAATGGTTTAATTTAGCAATGTTTGGAGTTGGGGTTTTAAAAGTAGCTCTAATTTAAGAAATATCGAAATGTTTAGTGATCACGAAACATTAAAGAACGAGAGTTCGGGAGAGTGCGAGACGGAAGAAGAGTCCTTTTTATCGAGGTGTAAGCGAGAGCAAGAGCGTCTCAGCGAGAGTGCGATAGCATGATTTTTATGTTGTCGTGGCAAGCATGATCGAGAGTGTTACATGTGCGAGAGCGTGTTTGCGCGACACGGTCCTAATATTGTCCTTCTGAATAATTTTGTGCGCATTACCACGTCAGAATAGGTCAAATTTCATTGTTTTAAAGTGTCGGGTCAGATCGCATTAAAACGAAAAAAAATGATCTTCTCTACAAAAAAAAAACCTTAAAAAAACTAAATGAAATAAAATAAAATAAAATAAACTTGCATGAAGTTGGACTTAACCCAAGCTCTCTCAAAACCCAAGCCAAATACCCACCCAAGCATCCAAAGCACTTTTTTTTTAAGCTGTTAGCACAGGTCGTCTCTAGACGTGAGATGACCTGCACATTTTTTTCCCCAATAAATCGCAGCTGTTGAAGGCCTTCTTCCAACTAATAAAAATTACAATATTTTTTTAAATAGTTCGAAACTTGCCGTATTTTTCTAAACTTGCCATATTAATAAAAAATGACCCACAGGCCCTACTAAAAAAACCCCTCAAATGAAGTGAGAAAGTGATTTGGGGCAGATTTAAGAAAGGTCCGGGGCTTGAGCCTCCCTCAAGTTTCGAAGGGCTTATTTGAAAAATAAACTTGAGAGTTTATTTGAAAAGAGACTTTTGAACATATAGGGCAAGGGAAGACATGAGAGAGCATAGCATTACCCATTCACACAGGCAGCCTAAAATGGTCAATTTGGATGTTTTCCACTTTTTGCTTCTGGAAGTCACTGCGATTTCTGGAGGCAAAGAACTTTCCCATGTTATATTCTCTGTATTTTGGTGGGTTTTGCTCATTCACAAGCTCCTCCAATGGCTTCACCATCATATGGTGCGCTGGAAAGAAGAAGAAGGGAAAGGAAAACCTTTCCTTCTCAGTATTCACCACCGCCCTGTGCTCCACACTTTCATATTTGTCATTGCTCCAAACCTGTTAACATAACATCAACTTCGATCATCATACTTTACTTTATTCATACCACATGAAGATTCCATATATATGTGTAGAAACATACTTGAACAATATCACCAATGTTAACAATATATGCATTTGGGATTGGTTTTACAGGAATCCATTCTCCATCTGATTTTCTCTTCACTTGCAGCCCTCCAACACCATCCTGAGCAAGGATAGTCAAGGCACCAGCATCCTTGTGACGGCCAACACCCAGCACCAGATCAGGAGATGGGCATGGAGGGTAGCGATTCAATCTCATCAAGCTCGTTTGCTCGTCTTCGAAATACCCCTTCAATTTATCAGCACTAGCTAAGCCTAGACTCAAACAAATCAGCTCCAGTAGCTTATGAGCTAGCAATTCCAACTCTCTTGCATACTCCTCGCATGTTTCCCTGTTCAACACACCATTTCCCAGATACCATAAGCCAACAATAACAAGCTTTACCAGCAGTAAATGAAGAAATCCAAGCACAGAGTTTCATAGGGGAATTTATACAAACAGTTGGTGTGCCAGTGCCAGTGCCAGTTCTCCAAACCCAATAGCAATTCCTTTAATTCTCTTTCAAGTAATCCAAACATATGATACATGAGAAAACATGAACTAAATTTCTACAATGGGAACTAAAACAGGCGAAGAATCTGGAATCTATTGGGTTGGGTTGGGTGTATACTCAATTCAAGGCAAGGCAAGGAACAAATTGGATGAAAATGAAAAGTACCTAAACCCAGGGGGATATTGGGGCCACTGATTCGACAATACCCTCAACTTCGTGTCATCTAGCTCGTGCGAAGCCGGAACCAGTGTACGATCCTTAACCAAGAAATCGAACACCTCCTTCCAATCCCTAACGTTTTTGGTATTCTCACCGTCATGGAACCCCAAGGCATTGGCTGCATCTCTCTTCACCTTCCTCTTCTCCTCCAGTGTCTGATAAAAAAACAACTTCGCTACTTTCTCAAGTCTCGCGAGCAAATCCACGGGAACTCCATGGTTAATCACCTGGAAGAAACCCCACTTCTCGCAGGCAGAGGCTATTTCCGAAACGAGCTGTTCGATGCTGCGAGAGTCGGAGATGGAGAGATCTATGGTGGGGACTTCGTTGATGGGGTCGATGGGTTCGAACTTCGGTCGGTGCTCGATGGCTTGGATGAAGGCGGGATCGAAAGCCAAGGCCTCTCCGTCTCCCATGGCTGTGATTCAATTGATGCCTTGAATGAAGCGTGTAGAATCAAATCGTATATCTCCATTTTTAAGCTGCGAAGAGTGATGAATTTGGACGGAATTGCAGTTCTTGTCATCGTTGATGGAGAAGATGAACATTTGTCTTTAATCAAAATTTATACCGTCGGTTTTCTCTCAATTATTTTTGTTTTCTTTTTATTATTTTAGTTTGTTAAATTTTTAGACAAAATATATTTTTGGTCCTTGCGTTTCGAGTTGATGTCTACTTAATGTCAGAGGTTTCAAAAAAGGATTGTATATTGAAAGAGATTTTATTTATTAATTTTAAATGAAAATAAGAAAGAAACAAAAATAAATAAAAATTATGCCAATCACTAGAGAATCTTAAATTTGAGAGAAAATTGGTTCTGCTATCTGAAAATAAAAAATAAATAAAAAGTCAATTTTAGAGAAGAATGAAATTGCAATCTTTACAAGATTAATTAAGATGGTTAACCAGTTGCATGTGATATCAAATTAAGAGAGAGCGTCAATGTATCGGTCTTCAATAATTTTTTTTTAATAAATTATAAAGAAACGTAAGTTAGGATGACTAAAATTGTTTTAAAATGGTTAAGATACTATATTTTGGTACTTCTAATTTTATTCTATTATAATTTTTATACTTTCAAATAAATAAATTTAGTCTGATCTTAAAACTAGTCTTTAATGCTAGTTTAGAGTTGACTTTTTTTTTTATCAAAATTGATTAAAATAATAGTAATAATTTTCATGCAAGGTAAACACAATGTGAATATATTTTTAAAATTTATAAAGAAAACTAACTTCGGAACTAATTTTAGACTTTATTAAAAATATATGGACTAAGCTTGACCAGAACTAAAATAGAATGAAATCTAACCAAAATGATATTTTAATTTTTACCTTACAAAATTCAAAAGAGAAGAGAACTTAAAAATTATGAAAATAAGATCAAAGTTCTTTTTTTTGGAAAACATAGTTGAACTCAACGACTTATATTAATTTTTATTCTAAACTTTCAATTTCGTCAAGTTGTACACTTTAAACTTAGATAGGTATTGCAATTTTTGCCTTAAATTTTAGAAAACGTTGTAATTTGTATCTTATCATAAGTTTTTGTGTGAGAAATTGTTAAAAAAAGTATTCTCATGTATGTCCAATGAATTGCAAACATAGATTTTGGAATGCAAGGGATAGAATTGAGACTAAAAGAACATTAGAGCTAGTTTTTTTTTAATTGAAGTTGTTTAATGGTAGATTTCATGCATTAGTCAAATTTAATTTGTGAAAAAATTGATTTTCATTTAATTAGAGTTTTTTTTTGGAGTTTTTTACCTCAGTATTTCTTTTTATTAAAATTAATGAGTGAATTAGCATAATCTGAATAGAAAGTAAGAATGGTAACATTTATTTTTAAGTTTAGTGCCAAAATTAATGAAATTGAAAGTTTAAAATAAAAATTGATTCAACTCATCAAACACCCACCTATCATAGTAGCTAAGCGCTTGCCTTATCACTCTATGGTATAGAGTTCGATCTTGAATTTGGTCAATCTAACATGTTTATAAGCAAAATTCAACTTATTCTTAATCAAAATTTATTTCTACCAAATAACACGTATCTACCTATCTAAATATATTGATAAACAATAATCTAATGATACATCAATTATTTAGGTAATTTTAGACTAAGCAATTCGCTAATATTTCTCTTTTTCATCCTTCTATAGCTTTCATTTAATCCTTTAGGTAGTCATCAATTTGGTTTTTAGAAAATGATTTTCATATTGATATATTCGATTTTTCTTAAATTGATACACCAACCAATTGAATTAAAAACCAAGCCCTTTTACACCCTACTTATATGAAGTAAACTTTCATTTAACACAAAAGCAAGCAAAATAAGTATGAAAGGTTTAATTACTAAAAAAAAAATAATAATAATAACAATGGAAGGTTTAGGTTTCCAATAATAAGATATTAGAGTAAAATTAAGTTCAAAACGGAAATATAGGAAATGGAAATCGATTAGGCATTACAATGAGTTGCTTTAGGCTTCTTAAGACTTTGTGTGAGGATTTGAATACCACTTGTGCCAACTTCTGGTGGGGCTCAGGAGAGGCAGGGTGAAAAATCCATTGGAGAAGTTGGGAACGTCTATGCATCCCAAAAGAAAGTGGAGGTATGGGGTTTCGAAACTTATCCCTTTTCAATCAGGCGATGTTGGCCAAACAATGTTGGTGTCTGCTCTAGGATACAAATACTTTGATTTACAAAGTGTATCGAGGAAGGTATTTCAAAACTGGGAATTTCCTAAAAGCAACTCTAGGAACTAATCCTTCCTATACCTGGCGCAACATTCTATGAGAGCGCGAACTGTTTAAGCATAGGTACAGATAGAAGGTCGAGAATGCTTGTCAAATTAATATCAAGGATGACCCTTGGTTCACGAATATTGGAAGGGATAAACCTTTATGGGGTTCTCTAGGTTTAGGGGGTGAAATTGTACGTTCTTTGCTTAAAAGTGATGGTTGTTGGGACGCAAACAGAATTATAGAACTTTTTAATCAAGATGATGCAGAAAATACCTTGGCAATCCTGCGAACAGGGGAGTTCACAGATGATGAAATCGTGTGGAAGTTCAATAAGAATGGTTTGCTTTCAGTCAAAAGTGCTTACCAGTTAGGCTTGCGTATTTCGAATACCTTGGCGGCCACGAGCTCTGATAACACCAGAACAAAAACCATGTGGAAGGCATTATGGATTGCACCGATCCCCAATAGAATCAGGGTCTGCTGCTGGAAGATAATTCAAAACATCCTACCGACCAAAGCAAATTTGATGGAAAAATGTTTAATTCTCAATCTAGTCTGTTTGTTCTATTCGAAAAGGTTTGAAACAACAAATCACATTTTCTGGTGATGTAAGGTCACAAGGAAATTTTGGGAAACCTTTTTACCCTCTAACTCTTCTTTGTTTTATGAATGTAGGAACTCTTGGAATGCAACGGATTTCTTCTCCTGGATTTCAGAGAGACACAACAGCTCGGACCAAGCTATTTTCATGATAATCCTCTTGAGGATTTGGACTTGTCGGAACGTGTTGGTCCAATCCCATGGGAAACCCTAAATGGGATAGGATCTTAATTACCACTCAATCATATATCATGGAGTTCACAAAGTCAGAATGTGTGGATCATCGAATTCACGAGAGTTTAGTGGACACGGCTGCGGGTTGGCAGACGCCGGGAGTGGGTTGGTGGAAATTAAACACAGATGCCTGCTGGAATTCCAATACTAACAATGGAGGACTGGGGTGGATAGTTCGGGATTGGACATGCAACGTGGTCAAAGCAAGACATCAATATCTCACACACAGATGGCCCATTACGATTCTAGAACTGTGTGGCAGGACTCAATTCCAGAGACAAACAATTCTATTATTGTCAAATCCGACTCGTTGGAGGCAATACAATTGATCAATGGAAACATGGAGGATCGTACAGAAACAACGGATTTTTCCAGGCTGATTAGACAAAAGGCGAATAATTGGGCAGAGATTATCAATGTGGCGACCCATAATTTAGCTCAACGAGGACACCGTACCATGCAAGACGAACCGTGGGAGGAGGGGCATATGGCTACTCTTGTAGATTTCCTTTCCTGATTTACTTCTCTTTTCATCTGTATTTGTCTTTTCTCAACCACTAAAAAAAAAAACCCCCTCAATTCTATATTTCAATATGAACATCATATAAGAGACAAAATATAAACAAGGACAAAATAAGAATATTTAAATTAAAATTTTCCTTCACTATAAACATCACAAGAGACAAAAATTCAACAATCGTACCGTGTAAATTTGTTTTTAGAAACAAATGTGGCTGGTGAGTAGAGTTAAGATTATATCCCAAACAGCATCAACTTTCTTAACACTACCATTAAATTTTTTTATAGCTAGGGGAAAGAAGGGTGAAGAATGAGAAATTAAAAAAAATTTAGATTTTGTTTGATAACTATTTTTGTTCTTTTATTTTTGAAAATTGTGATTGGTTTCTCACTATTTCTCTACCATATCTTTCTCATTGGAATCATTTGAGTTCTTAACTAAAATTTAAACATAAAAACAAATGTTTGAAAACTACATTTTATAATTTTCAAAACTTGGCTTTGATTTTTTACTACATAAGTAAAAAGTAGATATAGTATGACTTAATTTTTAAAAACAAAAAATCTAAATCCAAATAGTTATCAAACGAGGTCTTACTTCCTCTTTTCCGTCCTTGCTATCAATAACTTAATGTTGGTGTGAAAGATACTTATACACTGATGTGCAAGTTTCTAAACCTGATTTTTTTTCTCCTTTTTCATAATTAGTGGCGCAATTGAAAATCAAAATGGACAAAATTAAAAAATGAAGCCTTGTTTGATAACTGAAGTCTCGTTTGATAACTATTTAGTTTTTTGGTTTTGACTTTTGAAAATTAAGCCTAAAAATATTATTTCCACCTATAAGTTTTTATATTTTCTTATCTACTTTTTACCTATGTTTTAAAAAACCAAGCTAGGTTTAAAAAAAAAATAGTTTTCAAAAACTTATTTTTGTTTTTTAAATTTAGCTAGGAACTCAAATAGTTCTCCAAGAAAGATGGAAATCATTATTGAGAAGATGATGAAAAATTGTGAAAAAATATGCATAATTTTCAAAAACAAAAAACTAAAAACCATGAATTTACTTGTTTTGTTAGCTACTTTTTTTGTTTTTTAAAATCAAACCATGTTTTAAAAACAAAAAAAAAACAAAAGTAATTTTTAAAAACTTGTTTTTGTTTTTAAAATGTGCCTAAGAATTCAAATGCTTCTTTTAAATGAATGAAAATCATTATAGAAGGCCGAAACTACTTATTAATTGGTTCAATTTTCTAAAACATAAAACTGAAAAATAGTCCAAATTTGAAAAAAAATTGTTCTGTAATTTGAGTCGAGTGATCAATTCAATCCATTTGATTGAAAAAAAAAAGGTTCAATAATAATCTTTTATTTTTGTAGAGTCGATATGTAACTGGGATCAACGTGGAGTTCAGCTAAAAACGACATAAACGAAATTTGCTTACACCTCTAATCTCAATATCCATAACCTCAAAGATTGAAATAAGAGGAAACTAAATAGATCCCAAAAAACATGTCAAATCTCCTATGGGGCCTTAAATATCAATGGTCTCTTTTTTTTTCTTTTTTCTTTTTTTTTTTTGTAAACATTAGTAAACCTAAAGTTAGAAACGTAATTTTCATTTTGATATATTTCTCAATTCAATCTTTTCATTCCCACAGCATAAACAAGGCAGACTCCAATTGTTGTTTCCCATGCCAATCTTCCACAAAAGTCTTGCACGAGTTGTTCGTTCAACTTTAAAATAATCCAGCAGAAACTTGGATCAAATAGAAAAAAGCTTTGCTCCAAATTCACGAGTTTCGATGTCGATACTGCTGCACAAAGTTTAATGTAAGCAGGGAGGGATCATACTCAATCTGGATTGCAACTATTTACAGTAACAACTAGGGGAGGAAATGCTCACGAAAATGTTTGGGGTGTGATTTCTTCAAGCAGATGGCATTGAGGTTGAGAGAACAAGATAAGACAAGTATTGCAGCCCGTCCTGGATTTTGCAGAAAGCTGTGGTTTGATCACCACGAAGATGCTCGGAGAAGGCGTTGGCTTTGTCTTGTATCGATGTTTGTGGAGGAGCTTTGTGGGAATCGGCTGGGGCAGCACTCATTGCAGCTTGATACGCTTTTGACACATCAGAAAGGCCTGAAGAGAGCATTGGAGATTCAGATTGATGTATCTTAGATTGTATACTAAACAAGCCAGACCACAATTGGTATGAAAGCCTAGTCGAAAAAAGAAAAAGAAGACGAGGGCACAAATCGTATAGAAGAAGTAGAAACACGAGAAAAATACACCCTAAACAAAGTTCCACTTCTATATCTGATGAAGGGATGAAAATGGATAGATCAGAATCAAGAATCCATTCCACTTTCCCATCTTCAATTCTTTAAAACGCTATAGGCAGCCTCGAGACTTTTTCTGAGGCAATGCATAAGACTCAAAAGGTAGTATGAGATGTAAGTCTCAATTTTTCGTAAAAAAAAAGCAATGCAAAGTATAACACTTGTAATCAAGTATTACAGAATATAATAATTATATGAAACTATGAAAGTACACTCAGCAAAACAAATAGTCGAGAAAAATCAAGTCATATTAGCAAAATAGGATATTAATATCAGAATTAAAACGAATGATAAAAAGAAGGCCAACCTGTGGTGAAGCTATTGGATAGTGCATCTACATATCCTGTCATGGATAGAGCCTTTAATCTAATGATTTCAGCTTTTTCAACGGGATCTTCGGGCCATTGGATTTTTACAGCATCCTCCTCCTCCTCATCATCGTCATCATCCTCAACTTTGTTAGCATTTGATATAATGGATTTTCCAAGCATCAGCAATTGAGACACCGCAAAATAACACATTTCTGAGAGTCTCTGCAAATGCAAATATAACACACTCATTGTCAAATACCACTGCACCATATCCATGTCAAACGTCAGCTGGAATGTTTTATTAACAGTGCCATGTAATTGAAAGAAAAGGTATATATCTCACATGGACTCCTTCTGAATGAAGTGATTCTAATCTGTCGACGGTCCTTTGCATTATTTCAGGAACAGCAAGTTCGGCTACAGAACTTCCAAACCTGCAAGTGATTAAAAACCATTGAAGCATTTACATACACGGCATGAGTGCCTACGAACTTCATTCAATCAATAAATGTGAAATACAAATTCAGCATAAAGCATTTCAAGGAAAATTTTACCCTGCAGCCATTTCAGCAGCCTTGCTAACACTAGAATCATATAAACTCTTCATCTCACCATTTCCCTCTTCTCCAACTTCTAACTTTTTACCTTTGTCTGATTTTAAACTGCTTCCTTCCATATCATTACTCAAACTGAAAATTTGTTGGACCTGTTTAAGCTTTCCATCATATGCAGATTTCTGGTCCTGAGATAATTTTCCTTTCCTTCGGTTATATAATAAAGTATAGTGGTTGGACAGTGCCTCCAACTCCTGCAAAAAAAAAAAACTGCACTGATTAAATAGAGTAGCATCCTTATACGATTATTCAACTTTCCAGATTAGAAAGTGACCTCTAACTGTTCTGGGCCTCCATATATATAAAAGCATCGATCAAATGTCACTTCTTCATCTTCTAATTGATACTCCTCGGCATGTGGTTCGCTCTCATTAGAGGTCTTCTCAACTTCAATGCCAGTCTCTGTAATCAATAAATCCATGGTTTCCCTTCCAACGAGTTCAAGAACTTCCATTCCCTTGGTTGTGAGAGCCTTCCCTCTCTGTAACACAAATAAAATCTCAGATCACATGAAAAATTAAAAAGAGCACAAGATTTTACATAAGTCAGTTTTAGCTATTTCCTTCTCGGGAGATTTAATTGGAGAAAAAGGAGAAGTTTTTAAGAACTAAGTTATGATGGTGAGTGTAAAGGGAACAAAAAGATTTTTGAAGCTTCTCTTTGGTTATTCTATAACACACTTATTTAACTAGGCTAACTTTTATATAACTTTTTACTTTGGCCTACAGGGGAAAAGGAAAAAAAATCAAAAGATTTCTTTTCTTTCTTTTTTAAGATGAGAAACAAATTTTTGTTTCCAAAAGCTTATGCTACTCCTCTATAGTTTAATGACATTTTTTAGTTCAATAACATGTAGGAGTAGAAATTTGAACCTCTAACCTTGAGGTCGAGAGTAGAGTATCTTAACCAGTTGAGCAATATGTAAGGTACTCTCCTTACGATTTATTGATATACAGAGGAAAAACTTTCTCTAGGGCAATACAAAACATCCCCCAGCCGATTAGAGAGAGTTTTTTTTTTTTTTTTTTTGATGGAAAACCGAACTTTCATTGAGATAAAAATGAAAGAATACACGGGCATACAAAAAAGGGAAAGCCCACAAAAAGGGGGGAGGCCACTAAAAAAAGGGGCTCCAATCAAGCAAAATAAGACTAAGAGAATAATTACAAAAGAAACCTGACACTGATGCCCAAAGAGAAACATAGAATCTAACTAGGGTCCATACTTCCACAGAAGAAGACTCTTTTCCCCTAAAGATTCTATTGCTTCTCTCACACCACAAAAACCACAAGATAGCACAAACCCCTCCCTACCACAAAAACAACCCTTTCTCATGGGAAGGCGAGTTGAGAAGAAGCTCCATGAATGTCTCTCTGCTATCGAATGTCCAACAAACCAGAAGTTAAACTGCCTAAAGAAACAATTCCAAATAGCTTGCGCAAAGTCACATCTCCAAAGAATGTGGTCCAGATCCTCGTTAGCCCTCCTGCAAAGAATACAACAGAAAGGCCCAACCAAGGGAGATCCCTTAGCCACCAAACGATCCAAAGTGTTCACCCTTCCGTGCCAAACCTGCCAGACAAAAAACTTTACCTTCTTTGGGACCTTCACCTTCCAAAGCGAGGAGAAAGAAGAATCACTCAACGCATCAGGACTCACCAAACAATGAAAAAAGGAGCTACACGAAAACCCTTTAGAGGGAGAGGGACTCCAAATGCGATAGTCCCTTCAATGAGGGTGGAGCTGAAACTGATTAATCAAAGACAACAAAGATATAACGTCGGACGTTTCCCTATTGGTCAGAGCCCGAGTAAACCCAAAAGAAAAAGAGGGGGTATCGAAGAAAGAGTTGATAATCTCTCCCCTCCCTCCACAACTTTCTAACAGACAAAAACCATGAGAAACAACAACACTCCTCCCTTTCTAATAGACTCCCCTACATCACACACAATCCCTCACAAACGTTCCTTAGATGATCCCCTCCCCACTTACCTGTCTTTCTAACTAACTGGTCGATGGTGCAATTTCCTTCTTATCCCTCCTCTCATACTGAATGGTAATTGGGGGCCTAAAACTATGTTCATGTTGGCCTCTATATTTTAATGAATCAATGTAAAATATCTTGAGCAAATTATTTCTTCAATTGTAATAGAAAGAGTACTCTCAACCTATGAATCATGATGCATAAGTTCAGTTTGCCAATGAATTATACTTTAAACTCATGATACTATTTTACAAATAGTCAACATATCAATTGATAAATTAAGAAAGAGCGTTGTTTTAGACGGGAAAAGTTTAAGAAGTTAGATTAAGCCCATTAGATTTTTGTTCTTAACATGTCCTTGTAACTGGACCACCATTGCTCTGTCTGCTATTTTTTTTTTTTGGATACCCTACTATCAATGAAATTATAATTGTTTCCTGTTGAAAAAAGAAATAAGCAAAATGATAAGGGATACAAACCTCCAACAATGATGGTGCAACAGAACCAGCTGCAGCTGGTATGCCTTGATGTTGAATGGTTTCTGCAATATTTGCAGCTGAATTCTCAAGCCTAGGGAAAAACTATAGAATATTACTTCCTAAGACATTAAAACTAAAAGGGAAGAAGGAAAAGAAATACAAAGCAACGACATGGAGTGTTAGTGCAGTAGGAGACATATTCTTGATTCAAACTTTCAACTTTTATCGTTCGAAATTTATCTCTACGGGAACTTTTATCATCTGAATTCAAAGCAAATCCAAACTGAAGAAATTAAGCTATCACAACTTTAGGAAATTTTGTAAAATCATATGCTAAGCCCCTTCTCAATTCAGGGCAAAGCCAGGGAAAATTGTATACCGCAGCACACAATCGTCCAAGAAAAGCATTTGCTAAGTTGTCTAATGTGTTCACTTCAGAGTACGATTAAACAAGATATACATACTTGTGAACGAAATCACTGCCCCCTCTCAATGCACTTCCCAGGGCTTTCCATGCTCCCGAAGCTATATTCTCCACAGAAGTATCCAGAACCTTTAAACCCTGCATATATTGAAAAGAGAGATGACTGAGTGCCAACCCAAATTCTTAATTTCAAGACCAGAATCAATAACGAAAACTATCCACATTGGGATCAAGTACCACATAATCATTTAATGACAGTGCACAATCGTCAATGCATTCTTCTATCATTTAATGACAATGCACAATCGTCAAAGCTCTTCTATCATCACTAGTATAATTATTAGTTACTGAGATAATTCATAGTTACTCTCTGCGTTTACACCCAGTCTAAAAAGTAGGTGTGTTTGGGAAATAGAAAAGGTATATTGAAATTAATTGAAAACAAAATATCAAAGAAGATTTGAGAAAGCAAGTCATAATATTAGAAGCAAGCAACAAGAGAGCAAGAAATTCTTAATAGACGATAAAAAGCAAGAAAAAATGGAGCTGTATTGAGCATTTGTGACATGGATATCTAGCATGTGCGATATGATCATGGAACCCTTTGAGGATGGCAACTTCTACTCAACAAGACATCAAGCACATCAGTCTCTAACTTTTCCTTGAGTTGGTTCCAATTTGGTATTGGGTCTTTTGGTTTGTGTGCTAGAGGTTTATGAGGGCTTTCTCACAGTTGCTAATAGTAATTCCACTTAGTTCTCATCATTGTGGATGCAATAGAATAATCACATAAAGAAATTGTTACATTCATGGTAAATGCAAAGATTGATATCCAACAAAAGACAGGATAATGTAACCCTGTTCTAAAATAACTTGCCTGGCCAAAAACTGAATCCTCGCTGGCCTTCTCTAATTTATCCAAGGCAGATTTTCGCAGCTTATCATTCTCGTCTTCACTTTCACTATCAGGTGCAGAATCTTTCACTTCTTTCTCCTTGGAAGACTCCACATGCTCGTCTTCATTTTTCAAGTCTACAATGCTTTTAGCCGCAGTCTGAGCAACCGCAGCAGCCTGCACTTGTTTACACACACACACACCAACCAGAAAAAAATGTAACTGACCAATATCTTTTGCTCCTTCAGTCCATAACATCATCATAAGATAATTGTTTGTATCTTATTTCCTCAACTTACATCGCAGAAAACTCAACCCTCTATTACAGAAAATTGCTTCTCATCATAATAACAACAACAATAAATAGGATCACATGAAAGCGTTTAGCAAGCTAGTTATCAGAAGCTCCTAAACCTCGCACACCAAAACTCACTCAACTTTATTTCTAATTTCAGTACCGGTACCAAAACGCCTGAAAACGAACAGCATTTCCCCAATACAGAACGAGTTATAGACTACTAATCAGATTCAGTACTTAACCCTCTCAATTAGAAATGAAACCACCACATAACCACAGAACATCAGAAATTCCAAAACGCGACTTCCACAACCTAATTGGCGCAATTACAACAATGTTGAAACTCATAACACATACATTTCGGGAGATCTCTTCGGCGGCCTTCTGGAGATCTGAGAGAACAGAAAACGCAGAGAATCCCCAACCTCCCCAGCCTCCTCCTCCGCCACCGCGGCTGCTTTTTGGAGGTGCTTCTTCTTTTACTCTGCTTTCTTCTTCAATCTCTTGAACTTGCTTCTTAGGAGGTTCCGTCGCCGCCCTGAGTGGCTGCTTCTCTTCCTCCATTGTAGCACCTACAGAACGATTTCGCTCAAATTTTCCAAAATCACAGTCCTCTGGAACAAAGAACTATTTTTTCTCCGATTTTTTTTTGCAAAATTAAATGAATCGATGAGGACTTTGGGTAAATATCTCAAGAACCCTTTGCTGTTGTATTAGCTTTTTTTTTTTTTTTTCCTCTCCTCAAACTCTTGATCGAACTATGGCGTAAACGTGAAGGCAGTTAATTTCTTCCCTCCCAATCGGTCACGCTTCTATACGATGACGTTTTGACCCTTTTAAAGCCATTTCACCGCCCTGCCGGTAGTCGGTCCCTCTTTTGTTTAGATGATGAAAGACAGTGATTCGATTTGTAATGGTAAATTTTAGGGCTTGTTTGGTATGATATATGGATTCACTGAATTTAATAAATATATATTTTGTAGATATGTTTTTGAAAGCTGTTTTCAGATTCTGTAATCTAAATAGTATAAATTTTAAAAATAATATTTTTACATTTTCATTGTATCTAGATTTTGAATTTAAAATTTTAAAATGTAGATTTATATTGAACAAAGATAAAAATCTCAATAAATACAATATTTCATATTATAAACTCAATTTACGTTGGTTAAATTATAATACGTATAATATAATATATTATAAATTATATAATATTATATTATAGAATGATAATTCTATAAAAAAATTTAAAAATCATGTTCATAAATTAATTAATAATGACTTATATTCAATCTAATAATTAGTTTTGCAACTACAACTAATTTTATGATCTATAAATATGTTACGGGACACCATTTAAATAAATGTTTAGAATTGAATCAAATTTCTAAATCTGCTACCAAACACATATTTGAAAACATGAAATAAAACTCGGTTTTAATTGAATCTCTTGTTTTCAAATTTCTGTTTTCAGATTGTTTACCAAACAGACTCTTAGTTTTTAAGGTTTAAATTATAAATTTAGTTTTTCTTTTTTTTTTTTTTCGAATTTAACAACTATCGACCTGAAGATTCAAACTTTTGAACTCTTACATTAAAGAACATATTATATTAATTACTGTCGACAATCATAAATTTAGTTTTAAATTTTTAAGATTGGATACAAAAGATAATATTACATCCAAAGAATAAACAGAGCTATGAGCTCGTGTAGTTATTTACTCCAATCTTTTAAAATTAAATTATTAAAGTAAGTCAAATGCTCGATCAAGACCAAACTAGCCTAAAGGTTGAGTTGCTCATGGGCGAAGGTCAACCCATGAGTTAGTTAGGCCTAGGTCAATTAATCCCTATAGTTTGGAGAAAATAGCCACAAAAACCAGTTTCTTGGACATCAATCTGTCTAGTGAGAGTTGACTTGAGAATCCTAAGCCAATCTAATAGAAATAGAAAGAGAAAACTCACAAGGTGAAATATCTTATCTAAACCCTAATTTCTATTATGCTTAACACAAATACAATATACTTAAAAAGGAGAAAAATCAGAGTACTTAACTATAAATTATAAATCCATTTGATTCTTGAATAATGAAAGTATCTAATATGTCATTAAAACTTTCAATTTGTATATCATGTCCTTATAATTTGAATTTTAAAAAATTTACATACCTAAATTTTATAATCAAGCTCCAACCTTTTATTTAGGATCTAGTACCTATTAAAAATAAGATAGAAAGTTAAAGACACCCTATAAGATAATCTAAGTTGAATGACTAAGATACCATTTGGTTTTTTTTAGAAATCATCAGTTCTCTACAATAAATTTCTTTCTTAACCAAACATTTGAATTCATTACTAAATTTTAGAAGTAAAAAATACTTTTTAAAAAATATTTTTTTTTAGTTTACAAAACTTTGAAAACATGGATAAAAAGAAATAACAAATCAAGAAAATTTATAGGTAAAAATAGTATTTATAGATTTAAGTTTTGAAAACTAAAAATATAAAAAACTACATAGTTATCAAAGAGTGAATAACTTCGACATCTATATTATTAAAACTATTTATTTAATAGGTTGGCATTACACATCGATTAGACAAATGAGTTGCGAGTGAAGATTATATTTGGCGAGTATGACAGGAAAGCATGAGTTAAGATCAATTGAATAAAACAAGGTTCGGTAAGCTAAAAGAAAATTTTGATGAGATTAAGTACTAGGCGAAAAATATTTGATACTGAATTTTTAACTTATCGTTTTTATACTTTGACGTGTCACCGGTACCATAGTTATAAAGGATTATTCATAGGTTGGATTGGGTCGAGTTGAAACACTTTTTAGACTCATCCATTTCTCGGATTATAAATTTCTTCAACTCATACAAACCTTATTATATAATGAACTCAACTCAATCCAATCGTAAAATATTGAACCAACGGTTATTTATTCAAAATTTTCATTTTTAGAAAAAAGTTGAATGTTAATTCGTAAATAATCTATTTATTTTATTTTTTAATATTGAATTAAAATTAGTTATTTAGTTTCAATTTATATTATAAAAAATTACACCATAAAGACTTAACAATGTATTTTTTAAGAGTTATTAAAGAGTAAATAATTAAAAATAATTATGAAATTAAATTAAAATAAAATAAATACATGTTTATGTATAATTGTATAATAGGTAAAAAAATCATTTTTTAAAATTAATAATAAGTTTGGGTTGGTTGGGTCAACCCAATCTAATTTTAAGTGAACCCATGAGCCAATTCAACCCATCAATTTTCATTTATTTGAACTTAACCCCCCAACCCAAACAAAATTATAACTCAACGAGTTGTGTTATCGTCAGATTTTTTTAACACCCTTATTCTTATGTATGTAGTCTCCTACTGTCCTGATAATGTTGAAGTATATTATTTATGTATGAAGTCTCCTAGTGTCCGCTACCATTGTTATAATATATACTTCCTTAACCACTTCAAGACTGATCAATCTTAAGAAGATCATTGCTTACTCCTCAGTAGCCCATATGAATATGGTGACTATTAGTATGTTTAGATCTAACTAACTGCACATCCTACCTTATTGGCATCCCATCTTTGTCTCAGTAGAGCCTTTTAATGACATGTTTTCGTTCATCTTCCCCATTACTTAGAAAAACTGAGACATCGGTTCAGGTACTAGTTTTGGGGCTTTCGACATAAAAAAGTCGATCCGACTTGGCTTCGCTATCGCTCATGACTTATATTGTAGTCCTAGTTTTGTAGTCGGTCTGGAATGTCTTTGTAGTGTTTCTAATGCTAATGCCTTCTTTTCAGGCCTTTCCCCTTTTCCCGACCAAGCAGTAGCTCCCATGGTTGAAAAAAAATTAGGTCGTAAGATTGTTTTACGTTTCACCAAGCTTCTGACGTAGCTAGGTGTCACAATCGGATTCTTTGGGACGGGACAACGATTGTGCGGCACTTGTTCTAATCCAGCGAACAAGTTAGCCGAACGAAAAACGGAAGTCGCGGACAACTTCGATACAGGGTCTAGCCTCCGCTCACGTTTTGAGAGAAAATAGTTTTGGAAAAACGTGAGAGAGAAAGCATTTGAAAACATCTTTGAAAAGTTTGTTATACACCAGCAAGCAATATAAAGGGACAACCACAACTTGAGAGCATATAACCCGGGTAGGAAGAATTGACAACTAGTCGCATCCCCCTATAGTATATTATATGAAATTATAGCTTTGACAGACATGTACATGAAAATGGCGAGGAGTCATACGCCAACAAAAATACAAGGAAAGTAAGCAACAAGCAACAACAAAGTAAATACATGAAAGCATAGTAAAAGGGGTGGAATGGGCATGCGCCATGGGCAACACGCTCTGACAAGCATGCCCGTGACATTCTCCCCACTTAAATGGTTGACGTCCCTGTCAACTGACGAAACTTGAATTCTTCGATCTTACGGGCCCAGTGGCGGGATCTTCACTCGCTCGGCTTTTTTCCTCCGTAGGGAGGTCCTTCCACTTGACAAGGAATTCTTGGACCACCCGCACGTCTTCCAATTTTTCTGTTTCTTGAGGTCAGGATCTCTTCCACGACTTTGACATCTTTTCGTTTCAAATCGATGTTTGGCCGGTTCGAGATATTTCGACGATCATCATCGGGATCGGGGTGGTAGGGTTTCAAGTTACTCACATGAATTACAGGATGAATTTTCATCCATGCGGGCAATGTCACCCTATATGAGGTCACCCCGATCTTCTTTAACACTTCCATAGGTCCCTCATACTTTCTCACAAGTCGCTGATCTTTGCGGCTTTGAAATCGGATCTGTTCAGGTCTCAGTTTGACAAGGACTTGGTCTCCTACTCGAAACTCGAGAGGACGACGCTTCTTGTCTGCCCACTTCTTCATGTGTTTAGAAGCTTTCTCAAGATATGCTCGGGAAATTTCTGTTGTTTGCTTCCACTCCTTCGTGAAGTTATGGGCTTGAGGATTCTTCCCTGCATATGGATGATCGACGATATGGGGCAGGGACGGTTGTCTTCCGCACACGATCTCAAAGGGGCTCTTTCCAGACGACGAACTAGTTTGACAATTGAAGCAAAAATTGAGCCACATCCAAAGAATCGACCCAATTTTTCCTGCATCGAAAGCCAACGAAGTGGCGTAAGTACTCTTCGAGTAGGCAATTAAATCTTTCGGTCTGCCCATCGGTTTGTGGGTGATAACTTGAGGATATATTCAGGCTTGTCCCCAAGAATGTGAATAACTCTGTTCAGAAGGTACCGGTGAACCGACCATCCCTGTCGCTGACAATACTCGATGGAATACCCCACAGCTTCACAACATGCTTAAAGAACAACTGAGTCGTCAACTCAGCTGAACATTGTTTCGGTGCGGCTATGAAGGTGGCGTATTTTGAGAATCGGTCGATGATCACCAAGATTGCCTCAAGTTCTCCTACCTTGGGAAGGTGCGTGATGAAATCCATGGACACACTCTCCCAAGGTTTGTTTGGTACGGGCAAAGGTTCGAGTAGACCCGACACTTTCGCCTTTTCTATCTTGTCCTGTTGGCAAATAAGGCAAGTCTTGGTGTATTGCATTACATCGTCTCGCATCTTGGGCCAGAAGTATCCTTTCTTTAAGAGTGCGTAAGTGCGTTGCCATCCGGGATGTCCAGCCCATAGAGTGTCGTGGCATTCGTGCAACAGTTTCTTCCTCAAGTCTCCTACTCTCGGCACGTACAGCCGATTTTCCTTTGTTAACAACAAATCATCCTCGACCCAGAATTGTCTTGTCTTCCCTTCTTTGGCCAATTCGATTACAGCTTTGGCCGAGGAATCTTTCTGTAGGTGTTCTTTGATGATGTCGCGAATCGAGCCATCAATCTTACTTGCGTGGATATGGGCTAACATGCACAAGGCCGCATGTTCACCTTTTCGACTCAAGGCATCTGCCGCTTGGTTACTCTTCCCTGTTTTATGCTCAAATTTGAAATCAAACTCGGCTAAGGATTCTTGCCAACGAGCTTGTTTCGAAGTCAGCTTGGGCTGGTTGAAGAAGTGGCAGATGGCACTATTATCTGTCTTCACTACAAATCGGGATCCCAGTAAATATTGTCTCCAGACTCTGAGACAATGCACAACGGCTAGCATTTCTTTTTCGGAGACAGTATACCTCCGTTCAGCATCATTTAATTTTCGGCTTTCGTAGGCAATCGGTGACCTCCCGTATGAGGACACCTCCGAGGCAAAGTCCAAGCATCTGTTTCCACTTCAATGGCTTTGTCACATCGACCAATCCGAGGACGGGACCCTCATCATGGTTTGCTTCAAATCTTCAAAAGCCCCTCGGCATTCAATGCCCACGACCAAAGCTTGTCTTTCTTTAATAACTCAGTGAGTGGGGCGCTCGTTTCGAAAATCCTTCGACGAACCGCCGATAATAATTTGCCAATCCGAGAAATGAACGTAGTTGAGTTACTGAGGAAGGAACTTTCCATTCTCGAATTGACTTCACTTTATCACTGTCCATACTGATTCGTCCACATTCGATTACGTGTCCGAGGAAGTTGATGCGCTGTTGAGCAAAAGCGCATTTCTCTTTCTTCACATATAGCTTGTTCTGTCTCAACTTTTCAAGACCGGTTTGTGTGCACCTTGTGTTCTTCTAGGGTGGCACTATAGACCACGATGTCGTCGAGGTAGACTACGACAAACTGGTCGAGATACTCATGGAACACTTGATTCATCAATGTGCAGAATGTGGCAGGAGCATTTGTCAAGCCAAAGGGCATGACCAAGAATTCAAAGGCTCCATATCTCGTCACACAGGTGGTCTTTTGCTCGTCCCCTCAAAGAATGCAAACTTGATAATATCCCGATCGCAGTCCAAATTGTAAAGTATTTAGCTCGTGTAGTTGGTCAAATAGATCGGATATTATTGGTAGTGGATATCGGTTGCGCACTGTTACTTTGTTCAATGCTCTATAATCGATGCACAACCGCAGAGATCCATCCTTCTTTTTCTGAAATAGTACAGGGGCCCCATAAGGTGCTTTCGCGGGACGGATGAACCCTGCGCTCAAGAGCTCGTCTAATTGCTTTCTGAGTTCGACGAGTTCGGGCGTGCCATCCTCGTAGGCATTTTTCGGCTGGGGTTTGACTCGGTAGGAGCTCAATTTCATGATCGATCCTCGGCGAGGCGAGTCTTCTGCAAGTTGCCGGACATTATTTCGATGTATTCTTGCGAGACTTCCCGGATTTCTGTTGGGACAGATCGGTGGTGTTTGTATCCACGACCATAGGAATGCCCATGAATGTTGGTTCCTCTCTACCCAACCCTCTCTTCAATCGCATATAGTGAAATCATTCTCATGCCACCGGGTTGTTTGATGCTTGCAGAGATAACTGTGGGATTACTATCAGTGACGACGATGCACTTTGCCAGGGGCATTGGGATGACTTTGTGCTCTAGAAGGAAGTCCATCCCAATGACTACATCATAGTCATCCATACGGACCACGACAAGGTCTATTTCTCCCGACCAGACCCCAAATTCTTCGGGAGACTCTTTTGGGAGACTCCTACAATAGGCGTGGCCTCGCACTGATGACTTTTTCATCCTTCCTGTCTCTCTCTCTACTTTCAACTCTAGTCTTTTATCTTCTTGATCGGATATAAAGTTATGAGTTGCGCGAGTCGACTAAAGTGTTCTTAGCTCTCCTCTGGGAGTTGATTGTGGCATCGACGAACATCAACCCCTTTTCGCACGCGTCTCTTTCGTTTCAACCTTCCTTTGTAGTGCGAAAAGAATTTCAAACACACCCATTCTAGGTGTTTCATTGTCCTCTTCTTTTTCAACTTCAGTTACAGTCTCTACCTCGCCCTTGCCTTGAACAGAGGCTTGGAGAGCTGTGAGGGCAGCCCTATGTGGGCAATCGTACAGTTTGTGGGCGCCTTTGCATAGGAGATACTGTAGGGGGCCTTGGTGATATCTCTGGTTGGTAGGGTCCTCGAGGAGGGTCGGTGTTTGTGTTCTCGAGGCCTCCTTCTGCTCCCCATTTGGTTTGTCTGTTCCCCTTGGGTTTATGTGGTCCATCATAACGCCCGATTCGCTCGGCCGAGAGGGTTGTTCCCACCACCCTGGTGGGGTGGAGTGTATTTCTTTTGTGAACTCGACTCACCTTCGTAGTCTAAGAGTCTTTCGGCCGCGCGTGAGAGGTGTGGTCTTGAACCCTCTGTTCATACAATTTTGTTCTTGCCCACGGTTGCAATCCCTCGATAAAGCAAAACACCTTATCTTTTTCAGACATATCTCGAATATCAAGCATCACTGCCGCAAACTGTTTGACATAATTCTTATGTTTCCGATTTGTCTCAGTTCGCGAAGTCTTCGCCTTGCGATGAATTCTACATTCTCTGGGAAAAATTGAGTTTTCAACTCTTTCTTCAGGTCTTCCCAGGTTGTAATGGTGCATAGGCCATTTTGCATGTCATTGACCTTCGTGCGCCACCACAATTTCGCATCATCTATGAGATGCATTAATGCTACAGTGACTTTCAGCTCTTCGGACGTAGTACCTGTAGCCTTGAAGTACTGCTCAACGTCAAAGATGAAATTTTTGAGATCTTTAGCATCCCGGTTCCCTTTGAATGCTTTGGGTTCTGGGATCTTTAGTTTGTTGGACCCAACACTCGCTTGGTTCGGGGGCCTGATTCTCTACAGCTCGCATGGTACAGCTTATGCGAGTACTCAGTTCAACCATTTCGGTCCTCATTGCCTCTATCGCCATTCATACGTCCTCTGTTAGGTCGTTGAACAGCTTCATCATTGTCTTTTGGGTGTTATCTAGCTCTTCCACACGTTCCTGTGTGCGCGAGCCTGTGGAGCTATCTCCACGTTCGGCTCTTGGGGCGGGTAGCTTTGTCTTCTAGGGTGTCGACCCTCAGCATCAGTTCTCTTATCGGTAACCCATCAAATCGGGCACTCAAGGCCCTTATCTCGTCCACCGCCTCTTGGACTTCTTTTATTTGGTCTTCGAGGAATCGCACCGTGTCAAGTGTTTCCCTCAAGTACAACAACTGTTCTTCAATCTCGACTAGTCGGTCGACGTGCGACTTGCTCAATTGCTTTGTCGCCGACATGATCGCAACTTCTTAACCGAGGAGCCAACTAGGCTCTGATACCACTTGTCACAATCGGATTCTTTGGGACGGGACAACGATTGTGCGACACTTATTCTAATCCAGCGAACAAGTCAGCCGAACGAAAAACGGAAGTCGCGGACAACTTCGATACAGGGTCTAGCCTCCGCTCACGTTTTGAGAGAAAATGGTTTTAGAAAAACGTGAGAGAGAAAGCATTTGAAAACATATTTGAAAAGTTTGTTATACACCAGCAAGAAATATAAAGGGACAACCACAGCTTGTGAGCATATAACCCGGGTAGGAAGAATTGACAACTAGTCGCATCCCCCAATAGTATATTATATGAAATTATAGCTTTGACAGGCATGTACATGAAAATGGCGAGGAGTCATACGCCAACAAAAATACAAGGAAAGTAAGCAACAAGCAACAACAAAGTAAATACATGAAAGCATAGTAAAAAGGGGGTGGAATGGGCATGCGACCATGGGCAACACGCCCTGGACAAGCATGCCCGTGACATTCTCCCCCACTTAAACGGTTGACGTCCCTATCAACTGACGAACCTTGAATTCTTCGATCTTACGGCCCGGTGGCGGATCTTCACTGTTCGACTTTGTTTCCTCCGTAGGGAGGTCCTTCCACTTGACAAGGAATTCTTGGACCACCCGTACGTGCCACTAGGCAGGTATATGACAAAAAGGAAGTATAAGGATTTGTAATTAGTTATTTATGATTACTCAGGGGAGAAGGAAGAGTTTTTCATTGTTGCAAATATGGTGGTGTGTGTGTTTACGTTATGAAGTAAGATGAAGAACCTTGTGATGGAGATCTGATCTCCTTGAGCAGCGGAAACGTGTTATGGGATCGTAATTTGCTTGATTGTTTTAATTGAAACAAAAACCTGTACATTGACAAAACATAACAAACATGCTTGTCTAATCCTAATTAGACATGAAGAATATGCATACAAACCTACTCAGTTTAACAATTAAACTAAAAGGAATAGAAATGATTACCTTTGTAGACTCGCAGCAACTCCTTGCTCCAAGCAAATTCCAAAGAACTCAAAGAACACAACAACTCCTCTGTTTTTCAAGCAGGAACACTACCACTTGGAAAACCCTCTATGTCTCTGAGTGCTTAGATCTTCCTTGGTGGGAAGGATCCAACAATTGGAAGAATTGGGAATTAGAGAGTGAGAGAGATAGAGTTCTCTAAAAATTTCAGATCGATCGATTACCCTCATCCATCAACCCCTTCTCCCCGTTAAACTATCGATAGGAGAAGAAGGGAGATAGTGGGAACGATGTCCGGATGACACGCCCCTTATTTTATTATTAAAATAATAATAATTAAATCAAATTTAATTATTAATTTAAATCATATTTAAATAAAACAAATTAAATATCATATATTTAATTTGGATTAAATCTTATTTAATCATATTACCCCTTTAACATATAGTTTTAATGTACATCTTATGCATATTAAATTTTAACCTATAGTTTTCAAATATTTAATTCTCTCACATCATTTAACATGAATCATATTCACATTAAATTTATAATATATAGTTCCAAAACTATATATTATATCGTATCCATATACATTAAATATATTCCCTAATCAATTTGAACATTTTAAATTCAAATGATCTAAGAACCATTTACGAGCTAGAAGGTGGACCTGATGGACCTCACTGATCGTAAGCTCCAACGATACGAGATTGCTCGCTTAATCTCATTAACCTCCCAATCAACATTCGTTAACTGCGGGAACACTCCACTAAAGTCTCGCAGCTGCACTCTTCTCACTGCAGATAGATTTTTGTGTCCACGGATATTGACCAATAACAGCAAGTCAATCATTCACGAATGTTCATAACACCAGATGGGTCAAATTACCGTTTTACCTCTGGGTTACATCTTGTGTCTTAAGTACCAGTGCTCCTCTAATGAACAATTTGTTTGTGGTCCTACCAACAAATAGAGTCCCTCTCGGGCTAATGAGAGGGTCGAGCCCTTTGTTCAAGTCCCGGGGACACCACTTAAGGGAACATTCCTCTACTTACTCTAGTAGGCGGGAATGAGTGAATTCCATCTTGCTAAGTTAAGTTTCCAGTCGCTCACTCGGTCTTGTCCCGAAGAAGGTAGAAATATTGAGTCGGCGAATCTGGTCACTCTCACCCATACTAGTCAAAGGACAATCCCTCGCGAACAGGAGTTCGTAACCTACTCAGGATTGAGATCAAGTTGCCTAGGTCATCCTAGTGAAATAGAAACCTAACTAGTCAACGGAGTTACAGCTAGAGGTTGTTATTTCGTGGTCCGGTCTTATGTAATCTCATTACATAGGATATCCCCACTCACATGTCATCTACACGAACACGTTAGGATCACAGTGTTTGCATCAAATACAAAGTGGGCCACATCCATAGTTTTACTAGGGTAAGGTACCCAAACCTTATCCCCTAACTATAGACCCTTTAGGATGTATCTCGAACCGAGATCCTTTATATGTACACTACATTCAGTTAAAGATTCATATGACAACCTTGGATGTTTAGTTTATTGGATTTAGGGTTTAAATAAAGGCAAACTCGTAGATAACGAACAATAACTTTTTATTGAAATAATCACACTTTATTACATTAATTAGAACATAATTACAAACTACGAGTTTTAGAGCACAAAACCTAACACCTTGCATATGGAGGCAATATAATATAGATCAATTTAAGGTTCCCCTATATAAAGAATTTATAGTTGCAACAATCTATTCAAAGTTTAAGGTAGTAAGCATTGACTCACATCTTTAAAGAAGAGATCGAAAATCCCAAATTTTTTTTATCCATTCAGAAAGTCAAAAAGCGATAACTCAAAATTCTCCCCAAGTAGGCTTGTCGCTCTTTCAATTGATTGTTCGCATCGGATCTCAGGTTCTCTATTGTACTCCCTAAATAGGGTTCTTTTCACCTTTAGACGAATTATTTCTCAAGAAGTGCAACAAGTACTTGAGTCATTTTTGGGTATCATGCCCCATGTGATCTTACTTTTGAAAGAGAGTCTCGACGTGCTTAGTAGCACGTAAACAGAACACGTAGCTCCATAGCGGATTAGTCACTGGCTACAATCATATAGATAAGCCTCTATCTGCCAGCGTGCGGATAGATAGGGATAGGGAAACGCGAAGGGAATGGATGTCTAAGCTGTTGAAAGAGTCAGTCTTGAAAATCGAAGTATTGATAGGAATACCAAGGGGTTCGGATTCAACCTAGATTTATTGATAGCTTCATTTAACAAAAAAAATATATATATATATAATATTAACTCTCTAAAAAAAAATGATAGTGTATTATCTCTTACATAAGTGAATGACAATAACAACCTCAACTTTCTTTGGATTTGGAAAGGTCAGTAGTTCACCAACATTGTAGTTCCACACATACTTTAAATTTGGTGGATAATGTAACTTTAATTTTGTCAATGACGTTAATTTAAAATTATTAGTCAGCTCTTCAATTTCAAGTGACTCACCATTGCTAACTTTCTAATGTATTTAAAAAGAGGTCACCCTATGGGAAGAAAACAAGTGTGTCACATTGTTGCAATTGTCTAATACATATATTTTGGAATTTGGAAAAAGAATTGGCCATTAGCACATTATTATGCCCATAACGTCTTTAAATTATTTATTCCTTTATAATGGTTAATCTATTATCTAAGAAAATGAAACCTATAATTTTATAATTCTTTAGTAAAAAAAAAGTAAAGAGAACTTTAAAAGCATAGTTATAATTTATACATTTTAATAACAATTTGGAAAAACTAAACTTGTTTACTAGCAACAGTTTCTTAGTTTTCTTTTTATTGTCTAAGATAAAGATAATAATATAAATAACCTCGACTTACTTTACATTTAGAAAAGTCAAAGGCTCATCAACACATACTTTAAATTCGGTAAATAATTTATATTTAAATATTGTCAACTGCTTTGGCATCATCAGTCACCAACACTTAAATTACAAATATCATTTCTAGTAATTCATTATTACTAACTTGTATTAAAAAAAAGAAAAAAAGAAAAAAAAAGTGGTGTCACCGCCATTGGTAAAGGAAACAAGTATGTTAATTTGTTTCATTGTCCAATACATATATTTTGGAGTTTACAAATAGAATTTGCAGTTAGCACATTATTAAATCGTCTCCAAATTGTTCATTTCTTTAATTGTTAAATCCATCAGCTGAGAAAATGAAACCTGCAATTTTATAGCTCTTTAGTAAAAGAAACGTTTAAAATACAAAATTGGAATTTATACGTTTAAATTTAATAACAATTTTAAAAACTGAACTTGTATACTAACAACAATTTCTGAGTTTTCTTTTTAAAATCTTTACGAGATTTAGAAGAAAAAAATAGTTCATGAACATATGTATGCACGTATGTATGTGTGTATGTATGTGTTGTTGCAAAAATTCAAACAGGAAAACTTACCTGACTTTCACGTGACAACAACCGTAATATCTGTATTTAAGGAAGAAACACATAACCAGTAAAATAAGGAAAACTTGCACATCTGTATGGTGTTTACCACAATGGCTCTGATGCTTAAGTTTGAAATGAGATTTTTTAGAAGTATGGCAATTGAGTATGGAATGAGGACTTACCTCCCTCCTCTTAGGAAGAGAGCTTAAATAGTCTTCTCCTAGGGTTTCTCGAGGATTCCTCATAGGAATTGGATAGTGAGGGATTAGATTGAGCTCCATCAAGATCATTCGGGCCAGGAGGAGAAGATACGAAACTCGTCGAAGGGAATGGGCCCTGGTCGGCTCGACCTCATCCTCGATCGAGGTCGACCAGGCTTGGGCCTTAACCGATGCCCATGAAGGGCATGAGCCCCAGTTGGCTAATTGGTTGAGGTCGAGGCCAAGGCTTATGAGGGTCATGAACCTGGTCAGCTCGGTTGACTAGGTTTGGGTCGTGGTTCTGGGCATGCTCCTTCGCTCCTTCTTGCAACGGTTATATCTTGAGTTGTCTTGATCTGTATTTACCTTTTTAATCCTCCAGTTTGTGTAGTTTATATGGTTGGTTTTTATGTTCCAATTTCACTCATAACAATATATATTGTTATTGCCAAATTTTAGACAAGAGAACACACATGACCTTCACGTGACAACGACAGTAAATTTGTAATTCTTGGAGGAAGAACACAGGCTGCAATACAAGGAAAACATGGACACTGGTGTAGTGTAGGACACACAAGCTCCGATGCTTAAGTTAGAGAGAGTTTTGAGAGAATTTTGATTGTTATTGCCAAATTTTAGACAAGAGAACACACATGATCTTCACGTGACAACGACAGTAAATTTATAATTCTTGGAGGAAGAACGCAGGTTGCAATACAAGGAAAACCTGGACACCGGTGTAGTGTAGGACACACAAGCTCCGATGCTTAAGTTAGAGAGAGTTTTGAGAGAATTTTGGAGGAGTTTTGTGTTTGAGTTACTAGAATGGACTTACCCCGCTCTCCTCTCTTGGGAGAGCTTAATTAGCTTTCTTCTAGGATTTTTCGTGGGTTTTCGTGGCATACTGGACAAAGGAAAGATCGGGAGAGAGCTAAATGCAAGCCTGTGAGTCGTGTGGAATCGATGCAAGGCCCAGGGGACGACCTTACATCTGGTCGGCCTCGGCCTCGACCGAGGCTGACCACGGGTTTGGGCTTCGGCCTAAGCCCAAATCTGACCACGTGCTTTGGCCAAAGCCCAGACGTGTCTTTTTCTCTTTTCTCGTTTTGGTTCTGTCCTCGTCCGATTTTGGCTCGTCATGACTTCGTATTAGGCTCTTTATCCCATTTGGCCTTTTATTGCAACCATTTATCCAACTCATTTTTGTTGATCCAATTTAACCTATAATATATATATATATATATATTAAGTATGCGCTCGAGATATTATATAAGTTGAGGACAATGAATAACCTAACTTGCTTTAGATTTGGAAATGTTAGAAGTTCATCCAGATTATTGTTCCAAACATACTTTAAATTTAGTTGATATATCGGTTTAACATTGTCAAACAAATGACACTACTTTTTGACATCGTTAAAGAAGTTTTCAATTTCAAATATTCTTTTTATTAACTCACAATTACTAATTTCTAATGTATTTAATAAAATAAGTGATGACAACCTATGTGAATGAAACAAATATATTAATTTGTTGTATCCAATGCATATAGTTTGAAGTTTGCAAAAGAAATTTTTTGTTAATACATTATTATGCCATAACATGTCTAAATTATTCCTTCTTTCAAATGTTAAATCGGGAGAAAATGAAACCCTACTATTTTATAATCTTTCGTAAAAAAAGTAGAGAAAACTTTAAAAATACAAAAATGGAATTGCCATACATTTCATTAAATAACGATTTTAAAAACTAAACTTATTTACTAAGTATCTATATATTCCACCAAATGTTCAATTCATATAAAATATAACGCAATTCTTAGTAATAAACTCATTTTCTTCAACTTTAATGGATGTCACATCTACCACCTACGAAAATATCTTCTTTATTTTTAATCAGATGAGACCATTTTTGCATTCTCAGTCACTCAATTCTCTAATATGTGCATGGTAGAATTCTCATGTAATTTTGTCTAAAAAATCCTATGTGACCAAGAGTAATTAAAAAATAAAATAATCATTCTAATTTTGACTAGGAGTGAAATTTAAATATTAAAATCCTATAATATTGACCAAGAGTAAACTTAAACAATAAAATTTCCTAACGTTGACTAATAATCAACCGAAACAATAAAATAATCTTTATAATCATGATCAAGAGTGAACTTAAAAATTAAAATTCTATAATGGCACCAAAAGTGAACTTAAACAATAAAATCTTCTTTGACAAAGAGTTACTTAAACAATAAAGTCTCCCTAACCTTGATTAAGGGTGAACTTAAACAAAATCTCCCTGACCTAAACTAAAAGGTCAACCTAATCTTGAGCTACTCCAATTTTTATTTTATTTTATTCTATCTTTCTTCAAAATTTAAAGAAATTGCTTATTGGTCTATTTTTTTTAATATTATATTGGTCTATTTTTTTTAATATTATTGTTGTAGATAATATCCTTATTTGGTGGTTGTGAACACATGAAATGATGGAAAATTAATTGATTTCATGTTCAAAGGATTCTCTGTTTTTCTTGTATATGCATCAAGATTCAGTACTCTTGCCATGGTTATTTATTTTGTTTAGATTAACCTAGAATATGTTAATATCTTTTATAGTATCAATTCAACAAGCAAACAAGAGCATAATTGTCACGACGTGAAAGTGTACGCGATCGAAGTAATATAAAACGGTATTTTGAGTACCGAGTATCGAATCCTCAGGGACTAAACTGCGAAATTTATCTTGCTTGAATTAATTATAGTGAATAGGAATTGTAACCAACAAAAGAAAAACTTAAGGTTGACAAGAATAAAGGAAAAATGAACTTCACTAGCCCAATATTGAAACAAAGATTAAAAACACTAAAAATGCTACAACAAATGTGATAGGCTTAGATTAGAGGGTTCTTTATGCAATATGGGATATAATACTGGAACAATTGCAAACTCAAAATTTTTCTACAACAATTTAACACGAGATTCT
Organism: Trichosanthes cucumerina; assembly: GCA_036507285.1. Taxonomy (NCBI): domain Eukaryota; kingdom Viridiplantae; phylum Streptophyta; class Magnoliopsida; order Cucurbitales; family Cucurbitaceae; genus Trichosanthes; species Trichosanthes cucumerina. Next base: position 9,652,200 of record CM071836.1, on the reverse strand, counting down.
TCCCAGAATTCCAAAAAATTTCCAGCAATTAAATTCCCATTCAATTACGTTATTATTAAACTCATTTCTCTTGTACTTTAGTTAGATGGTTATCCCTAACCTACCTATTTTCATTGCAAGTATTCACTTGTAATCAGACCTAAAGTGGATTCTAGCAATTGGTTTTCCCCCTTTTTCCCAAAAGCAAAGAAAATGTTATGGAATGAAGATAGTCAACGTTAGTTCCACATGAACAATAAATTCAACTAAAATCCCACCACAATTTAAGCATACAAAAGCTTAAGCTCAATCCCAAATTACATAAATTCCTCTAATCCTTGCCTTAGAAAGAATTAGCTCATAACAATAAAGAAAAGATGCAGAAAATCTAAACTAAAATATATTACAACAATGAGGTACTTAGAAGAAAAAAAAGAAGATGCAAATTCAAGAGATGAGAAGAAAAGCTTATGGTAGGAAGTTAGAACAACGATCTCTCCTTGCTTTTGCTCCAGTTTGTGCTAGATTAGCTCAATTCTTCAGCTTCTCCTTCTCCTTCTTGAAGAAGCCAGCAGCTACTTGTTGTCCAAGTCTCTAATTCTCTCCTCCTCTAAGTCCCTACCTTGACAAACAACCCTAATGAAGCTTAAATACCACCCCCAAGTGATGAAAATAGGGTTTAGTGAAGACCCATTCGTGCCCCTACTCTCCATAGCCCAAATGGGCCCAATTGTAAAAGGCTCAAATGATATAAATCTAATTCTCCCGTGTAAACTGCTACAGACTTCAGAAGAATGCCTCAAGCAAAGGCAATGCTTCAACATCCTTTTGGAAAATGTTCCAGCATTACAGATGCTCCAACAATCAACTTAAAAACTATTTCAACAATGTTAATGCTCTAGTATCATCAAGACTCAAGCATTTCCTTGCACTTTTGACACTTAGCTTCTTTGGCCTCAAGAAATTTAACCTTCACAAGCTAAAATTAAGCAAAATTCAACCAAAATATCTAATAATCGGCAAGAAGAAGGCTTTTCCACTACAAAGCACAAGTTCAAAAGAACTTTCAAAGCAAAAGAGTAAAAATTTATGCTTTTAGGCACTAATAACTCCACTAAAAATGTTCTACATAACTCTTATTTGAAGAGCTATCAAGCCCCCAAACTTAAACCTTTGCTCGTCTCGAGTAAACAAAAAAAAAAGAACTCTACTAAAAGGATAAATGTTAAAGGAAATTGCATACATAAGTGACTCCATTTTCAAAGCGTTCAAAGAGTGGATGAGAGAACATAGACTATGGAATAAGAGCATGCTTAATAACGAGCAATTTAAAACAACTCGAAATTCTTTACGTGTGTGTGTGAAAGCCTAAAATTGACTCGTTTACTAAGCTAAAGTAACTTTATGCTCTCCTCCATTCATCTTCCTCCTACACTGGCTCAAAAGACTCAATTCAGCTCCCTCACCTTCAAGCAAGTATTAATAAGCTATGTGGCTTTAACTTTTGGGGTACCCCACACTTGTTTTTTTACCATAATCAAGGACATTAGCTTTCACACATCTACTGTAGGGAACCTTATCAAGAGCACTCGCCCAATGGATGGCCTAACTGATCACGATAGATGTAGCTTTTTTTACTCCAAAACACTACTACAATTTTGGCCTTTATTGACGTCTAAAAAATGTCAACTATCACTTTTGTTGACGTATTTTAAATGTCAATAAAGGCGGTGTCAACATATATAAATGTCAACTTTTAGATGTTCATTGACGGCCAAGGAACGTCAACTGTTCTATCTTTCTTGATGGTCTTTGACTGTCAATTATACGAATGTTGACATGTATTAGCCATCAACTATAACGTAAATTCGTCAACAATGATATCTTTATTGACTTTGATTGACCGTCAACATAGGGTATAGTTGATGGTATTTAACTGTCAATATTCATATGAAAACGTCAATAATAACACGTTTATTGACGTTTTTGAGCCATCAACATAATGTATAGTTGATATTTTTTATCCGTCAACATTTATATACAACTGTCAATAATGGCCCATTAATTGATACTTGTCAACAACCAATATAAGATTGTCATGACGTGTTTTAGCTGCCATTTATAAATATAATTGACAGGTTTGAACCATCAATAATACGAGTTTTAATGTCATTTTTTAGCCGTCAACTATACGAATTTGAAAAAAATAAAAAAAATCTAGATATTTTTCACCAATTCTCTAAACCCCACATTTATACGAACAAATCTATCAAATTCACATTTTCACAATGAGCTAGCAATTATCAATTTGTATTTCACACCAAACTAGGTAACAATTCAATTGCAACTTAACTACTACACTGATGGAGATCTAATCTCCTTAAGCAGCGGAAACGTGATTGGGATCGTTAATGTGCTTGATTGTTTTGCTAAAAACAAAAACCAGTACATTGACCAAAAAATACAGAACAAGCATGAATTTCTAATCCTATTAGACATGGATAATAGCATACATGCAAACATGTAAAGTTTAACAATTAAACTAAAGGAGAGAAAGAAGAATTACCTTTGTAGACTTTCTCCAGCAACTTGTTGCTCCAAAGGTTGTACAACAAATCAACTGTAGAACTTCTCTATTTTTCTTCCAGCAAGAACACAACCTACAGGAGAACCTCTTATGTCTCTGAGTTCTTCTTAGATCAACCTTGGTGGGAAGGTTTCCAACAATTGGAAGTTTTGAGAATGAGTGAGAGAGAGAAAATTTTTCTTGCAGCAATTCACCAATTGCAGAAAAAAACGATCAATTGCTTCTTCCAACTCCCTACACTTAACGATAGGGAGTGGAGAAGAAACTAGTGAGTGGGGAACGTGTCATCTACACGTTCCCCTCTTTTAATTAATTAAATAATTAATTAAAACAAATATAACCTATTAAATAATTAATTAATTCTCAATTAATTAATTTGAATATCTTATATATCAAATAGATTATATGTATATGATTAAATCACATTTAATCATTAACTTTATAGTTTTAATGTACATCCAAAGGCACATGAAATTTTATCCTATAGTTTGCAAATGTGAATCACATCCACATTTAATATAATATTTGAACTCTTTCAAATATTCAATTCCCTCATATAATTTAATATGAATCGTATTCACATTAAATTTATAATATATAGTTCCACAACTATATATTATATCGTATCTAAATACATTAAATATATTCCCTAATAAATTTGAACATTTCAAATTCAAATGATCTAAGAACCTTTTACGAGCTAGAAGGTGGACCTAATGGACCTACTGGATCGTAAGCTCCAACGATACGAGATCGCTTTCGGTTAATCTCATTAACCTCCCAATCAACATTCGTTAATCTGGAACACTCCACTAAAAGTCCCACGCTTGCACTCTTCTCACTACGAGATATATTTCGTGTCCATGGATATTGACCAATAACAAAGCAAGTCAATCCTTCACGAATGTTCGTAACACCACCGGGTCAAATTACCGCTTTACCCTTGGGTTACATCTTGTGCCTTAAGTACCCGTGCTCCTCTAATGAACAATTTGTTTGTGGTCCTACCAACAGACAGAGTCTCTCTCGGCCAATGAGAGGGTCGGACCCTTTGTTCAAGTCCCTGGAGACACCACTTAAGGGAACATTCCTCTACTTACCCTAGTAGGCGGGAAGGAGTGAATTCCATCTTGCTAAATTAAGTTCTCACCGCCACTCTGGTCTTGTCCCCAAGAAGGTAGGCATATTGAGTCGGCGAATCTGACCGCCACTCTCACCCATACTAGTCAAAGGACAATCCTCGCGAACGTGGAGTTCGTAGAATCTGCCAGATTGAGATCAAGTTGCCTAGGTCATCCTAGTGAAATAGAAACCTAACTAGTCAACGGAGTTACAGCTAGAGGTTACTATTTCGTGGTCCGGTCTTATATAATCTCATTACATAGGATATCCTCACTCACATATCATCTACACGAACCTATTAGGATCACAGTGTTTGTATCAAATACAAAGGGGGCCATATCCATAGTTTTACCAGGGTAAGGTTCCCCTAACTATAGACCCTTTAGGTTGTATCTCGAACCGAGATCCTTTTTATGTACATTACATTCAGTTAAAGATTCATTTAACAATCTTGGATGTTTAGTTTATTGGATTTAGGGTTTTAAATAAAGGAAAACTCGTAAATAACGAACAATAACACTTTATTGAAATAATAACACTTTATTACAGTAATTAGAACATAATTACAAACTACGAGTTTTAGGGCACAAATCCCAACATACACAACTAGCTACATATTTGATCCAAAAACATAATCACAAATGAACTAGTAAATTTTCATTAATTAACTAATTAGCTTAATGTATCATTCCAAGCAAGTTACAAACTGAAAATCACATAACTCAAATACGATAACAACCATATGTATTGAGGTACAAATTCACACAACTCAACTCTAATCTTGTCGAGCTCCTCTTCACTATATTTTCCTTTTATAGTCAACTGCAAACAAATAAGGGTACATAATACATTAAAAAAAATTGAATAAACTAAAAAATTTTAAATACATAAAAATAAGATCAAAATTGTACCACGCCTTTAATTACTATGCTTCTCTAAGTTACTATATCTCGGATGAACTTTATAGTGGATATAAAACATATATCTAGCCCCAAATTTAGAAGAAAAACAATAATAAACTTTTTTTTTTGTTGAAACTTTTAATGAATTATAAAACATATATCTAGCCTCAAATTTTAAAAGAAAAAAACATAGATACTGATTTTTTTGTGGAAGCATGAGCTAATATATGTATTTCTTTAAATTAATTACCTTAAAGAAATTCTATATTTTTTCACAATATTAAAACATTATAATTAGAAATACATAAACAAAACAAAGAGAGAGAAAAACCTGAAGGATTTAGCTTCGTGGTTGGCGATAGAGATGACAGTGACGATGGACTGGAGGACAACGATGGGCTTGACGCTGACAAGGACTACGATGGTAGCGATGAGCTTGATGATGATAAGGACTACAGAGAACCGACGACGTCGTGCAACCCAAGACTCGATGCTGACAAAACTTAAATGTCGACAACTGAAAGAGTTGACGCCATGCAACCCAAGACTGGACGCTGACAATGCTCCTTTTGGCTGAAAAACAATAGATTAAAATGCTTGAGAGTTGAGACAAATCAATGTCGATGGTAGTCAATATTTGCATCTTAGTAAGATATGCATCTGCACCCCATAATATTATTGTCTTAGCAATAAGTTGTTCATTTGTCCCAAGGAAAAAGAAACCAAAAATTGCATTCCAATTCAAACCAATATTAATGACGACATATGTATAGATAAGTAGAGGAAAAGGAGTTTCAAAGTTCACATCAACCACAAATTGCAATGCAATGGAAAACAATGTTAAAACTTAAATGCAGAGAGAAAAGAAAAGGTTGAATCAAGTCATAAAATAGACTGCATTACAAAAGAAAGTCAAATGATATGAGATAGTTTCTTTTCTTCAAGGTATTACTCAGACTATACCTACTACTAATTCATATAGTTTAATTTCATCTCATATATGAAGCTTAACATGGCTTATAAACTATTTTAATAAAATTGTACCTAATGAAAGTTATATTTCTTTAAAATTCACAAAGATACATCGTGGCGCATATATTGATATCAGAACAACTTTTTTTTTTTAATAAAGGTCAGGTGTATGATCATGAAAGCAATGACCTGCTACTCTTTCAGGTTACTACGATGACAAAAAAGAAAGAGAAGAGGTTCCAAAATTGGTCATATACTCTCAAAGAAAAATTTCTCAACAGAATAATTTGCATTTGGCATGTATATATCAAAAGCCAATACAATAGTAGTGTTTTTAAAGGCTCAAGGCGCACTAAGGCGCAATAACCCTCTGGAGCCTAGGCGCGGGCTTTTTTATCTAAGGCGCACTATATGTAAAAAGAATATAAAATATATATGTATACATACACAATAAGAAAAGACCCTTCATGGGATGAAATTAAGTTTTAACCAAGGAAAATAAGTAAAAGAAATAAGGTTCAACTTTCAAGTATTAATGTTTGAACATAGAGACAATAGATACTCTATTAAAAAACATGAAACAATTACAATACAACACTAGTAAATTATAAACACTACAAAATCAAAAGCCTTAAATATCAATATATCTTCTTCACTAAATAGATCTTCTTCTTCAACCCCATTCTCTTCATCATTGGACATATAGCCATATGTATCTTCTTCATCAGTCTCATTCTCATAGTCATCCAAGTTAACAGGTGAGGGCATGGGTTGTGGATCTCGTGGCAATGGTTGTGTGGACGTGGAGGATGAACATGAAGCATTATTCTTGGTTCTTGATTTAGCTCTAGAATAGTAGGCAGGTTCTTTTGCTCCAGCAACTCTTGAAACATCACCCCATGTTAAAGAATCATCATCGAAGACAAGATCATTATCCTCTTGAGAATCATCATCCATTCTTCCAATCAACCACTCATTACTATCATCAATATCTTTTAAAGAAATGGAGTCAATGACATCTCGAATGCTATATCGACGTATCAAGGCTCTATTATATTTTATGAACACCAAATCATTCAGGCTCTATTATGTTTTAAACGTCTCAAGGCTCTAAAATGAAAAAAAATAGTTGAAGAAGCCCCTGAGGCGACGCGCTGAAGTTGCGCCCCGCACCTAGGCGTGTGCCCCAGAGGGCTTTTTAAAACACTGTACCATAGTGTCGACAATTAACTAAAACTAATCTCAAGACAACTTTAAAGAAAATCTATAAAAACCTCATTCACAAATTCAACCATACAACTCATCATTTCAAAGCAAACTAAAGGACACACCCATTTTAATATATTTGTAACAAAAAAAACCATATGATAAACGAGCCAAAAGATTTTTTTTTTTTTAAAAAAAAGAAAGAAACAAAATAAACAACACCAGAATAAGCAAGTCTAGAGACGTTTCCTCCTCCATGCAATGATGAAAACCAACTCATTTTATCCCAACTCTTACAATTGTGATCTCATAGTCATCTACTGCTTCATACAAAAGCTCTAACTCTTTAGTCATTCTCGACTATAGCAACAAAGCATACCAGTAGTTGCAAAACTAACTCCTTAAATGAAAATAGAACAAGAAAACTCTAACCCTACTTGATTCTTTCAAAGATAAGGATCAACAACCCTACTTTAATTGTCTCATAATTTCTATCTAAATGCAAATTAACAATCCATCAATCCCAATTGCTTTAATTTAAATCCAATCAATTCTAATCTAGTCCAAACTAAAACTAAATTTAACATATTAAAGAATCCCTAAATATATTTCGTAAATCATATATCAAGAATCAAGAATGAGAATTAATGCAAAAAAAATCACAAGGTTGAAGAAGCTGACTTGCCTTTAGAGTTTGCAGCAAGCACATAGCGATGACGTGTGCATAAAGGAGATCGGTGGCAATGTATGTGATATATGTAACAAAATGGTGACGGTATGTACTATACACAGAGGCAATGGCGTTCTGATGAACTCATAAACAAAGGTTCATGAAGGATGGAGGACTCAACGACAAGTGATCGTGACAGTGGTGATTGGTTCGTGGTAGCGATGGTTGGAGTCGAATCGACAACAATGGTGGGTGAAGAAGGAGAAGAACGAACTTGACGGCAGCTGCTTGGTGAAGGACAGAAGAATGGGACTTGTGTGAAAGGAAAATAGGGTTGGGAGCAAAACACTGTCGTTTAGAATTTTGAACTTTCTTTCAATATTAAATCATCCACAACGACGCGGTTTAAACCAATTTAAGAAAAATAAAGCGCCCTATGTGTGTGTCAACAAAACACTCAATAGTTGACACATATGAGCCGTCACGATGGACATGACTCAATTTTGACAGAATTTTTTGAAAATATTGTCAATAAAACTATCAATGTTGACGGTTTATTGCGTCAACATAAATATAAACATTTTTTTACATTCAATAGGTGTCGATATATGTATTTCTTAATTAATAATTTATTTTAAAATGAAAATAAACTTTTTATTGACGTTTTTTTGTCACAAGCGTCAACTATACTATGAAGTCGCACGTCAATAAAGGCCAAATTTGTAGTAGTGAAACTTTTAAACACGAACAAGGTGTTGCATACTTTATCTTTTCTTTCTACTAAAAATATTCAATGATTATTTTTTTTTCAAAGGCATAATTTTTTTTTTCAATTCTTTTCTCCTAAGTTTAACAATGCCTACTCTCAAGCAAGATCACTTACAACTAAGCCTTAAGCCTATCAAAGTGACAACAAACTTCTAGAAAATAAAAAGATCCTCTAAGAGTTCAACTGATCAAAATTAGGCTTAGTGCTCAATCATTTGCAAAAAATTCAAAGCAAAAATTTTAAATTATCTCAAAATTTCAGCATGCTTCAAATTCCATGAGAGTATGCAAAAACAATCCACTTCATGAACACTAATCATCAAACTTCATAATCACATGAGCATGCAACATCCTATAAACAACACTACAACACACATTCTTAACAACAGAAGAATTTTCAGATTAAACTCATATATCATATTCAGAACATACATCCCCTACACTTAAAACATACATTACCCTTAATGTATAAATGAGTAAGAATACTAACTTCTCGTGAGAGCCCGAAACAGAAATATTTTTTTATTTTTTATTTAATAAAAGAAAATAAGGAAAAACAACAAAGTAAACAGACTCAAACAAAGACACATACTCGTGAGAATAAGAAGAAGAACACTCACAAATAACAGAAAAATCAGAAGATAAAACAGATAAAGACTCAAAAGGATCAAGCTCTACCTCCTCACCTAACTCAACAACATAAAGCTCAACTTCTTCCCCATCCTCACTGACTCGATCCTGGTGTGTGCTAAAAGGTTCTAGCTCTCCTACATCTAAGGCACAATCCTCTAACTACCTTGACTTAGTAGAATGTAAAGGACAATGATCCTGAAGGTCTATTAGTGGGTCAGTGATCAAGTGACTCACTAAACAATCTAAAGAAGTGGGACCTCCTTCACTATCTTCCCTAGGTAGCTGGACCTCAGAAGAGTCTAAATAAATCTGTTCTCGGAGCGAGTTAAGTGTATCAGCAAATCGCTTCAATGATTCTCCCATTCTACTAATCTTCTCATCTGTGGTTTTCATGAATTCTATTAATGTTTCTTCAAGGGAAGATTGATCTTCTATATGGGTTTCCTGAATATAGGAAGGATATGGCTCAAACCCACTAGGATATGGTTCATAGCTCCAGTTACACTGATTAGTATCATACATAGGATTTCCATAAATCATAGGTTCGATATGATAATAATTAGGCAATTGATAGCCATAAGATCCATATCCCTCACTAGAAGACTATAAACTGGCAGAGGGATAACTAAAAGGAAAAGAACTAGAAGATGTTTGCTCATTGGGCACAAAAAACCACCCAAATTTGCTATAAGCCATAATAAAGTAATAAAATAATTATCAACATGCTCAACAAATACAATATATAGACACACAACCAGAAACAATAAACAAGACTCAACAAAGATAAAAACAGACAACAAAGGCAACAAGATCCAACCACCAAGAAAAACAAGGATAAAATTCACTAAAATCAACTTAAACAAGATAAAAATCAACTTAGTCCCCGACAACGACACCAATAACTCAGCTGACTTTAAGTATAGACTTATGACCAAGAGGTCATGAGTTCAAGTCCCCTACTTTAAATGTTGTTGAACTCAAAAAAAAAATCAACAATAAAATAGTGAATTTAAACATTTTCTTAAAAATCAGCGTTAAATATAATATAGTTGTTTTTGTTTTATTTGTTATTTTGTAGATAACATGTTTGTATAAATTCTTCCAATATAGATCATAAGTCATGGGTAAACAAAGATAGTTCGTCATATGAATATAACATAGGTATTGAGACTTTCATTGAAAATGGATCACATCATTCAAAAGTTTCGATGTTCATGTTGTGTTTGTACTTAAAGTGTGCAAATGCACTTAAACAAAATGCTAGCATAAGTAGAGACCACGTACACTTTTTTTAGTATAATAGGGGTTGAGGTGGTTAATACATTTGATGTGTCAGTTGCTCACTTTAGCTAGTTAGAGACCACTTGTTTGTCCATGGCATCGACAAGAGTCATAAAATATGGATTTGACATAGCGAACAATTACCTATCAGTTAAGGATAAAATGAAAATGTTCTTACTTGTGGTAAAGAATACTATAATGAGAATAATATAAGAAACAAAATTGAGTTGGTGTAAAGGTAAAAATTTTGACCAATTATTGAAGTGATGCACAAAATTAAAGCCATAGTAAATGGACATGAGCAAGATCATTGACAACTATCTTTTCACTACAGCAACCATGATAGTGGTACTCATCCATATATAGTCTAATAAATAAGTTAGTTGAATTTAAGATTGCTTTAATTTAATAGTGATAATTATATATATATTAATTGATTTTGATCGGTGATAAGACCTATAAAGTCTTATTTAACATGTATTTCTGGTTAGTTAGAAGAATTTTATGTATTTTATTATTATTTTGTAAGGATTCAAGTAATTCAAGCGTTTTGGAGACTTCACAATATTTCGGAGTTAATTTGGACCAAATCAAAAAGACTGAACAATTCATAGCCATTTAAAGACTTTGGAAGAATCAAGCTTAAAAGAAAATAATTGTGTCTATTTTGGGTGTTCGAATCGAGAAAAAATTACATCTAAGCCAAGGGAATCGAGTGTAGAGCATCTAGATGTTGTTTTGGGAGTTAAGATGCTACTGCATGGCTAAATCCAACTTGAAGATTCACAAGAATAGTATTTACATCTTACCAATTTATCTTGGTATTTTCAAAGTATTTAATGCTTTTATCTAAATAATTTGGAACGGTTTTGGACCTAATTGATAATTAATATTGATTTTGACGTATGTTAGAGTTAATAATTTTAGGGGATTTGTTGTTTTTTTCAAAAACTTGATCGGTTGCTACACGCAAGTGCACATGATCGAAGTAATAAGAAACTGGAAGTACTCTAGAGTATCGTACCCAACGGGACGGGTTTCAATAGGAGATGGTACAAAATTGTTGATAAATTGCAATGAAAAATAATTGTGGATATAAAAAGGATTATGGGGTATTTTTGCTGAAGAAAACTATTTCAAATCAATGGAAATGTAAAAGGATTTGAAATTGTTTATGCCCCTTTGGAAAGAAAATGCAACTAGAAAGTAATTGCAATCCTAACTAACACAAGAACTAAGTAAATCGAATTTCACTCCTATTCGACCTTTTATGAAGTATCTTTAGGAGGCTAAGTGATTTAAACCTATATTTCTATGGCTAATGTAGCTTAGATATTTTCACGCATAACTCTACCGGTTTTGGAGTCTCGCCCTATGTTTAGAGTCGATGTTTCAAGACTTATGTTTTAGTTTTTTTCTCCATTATTTTTGTGATATGCACTTCCCTTAACCCTTTCGGTATTAAGTTAAAGCCTAACAAGTAACACTAGATGGCCAACTAGGATTTACCCAACACTGAACTCACCACAAGCAAATAATAAAGCAAGTGCTAGCGGCCTATATTGTTTTTGTTATCAAACCTTACATCTTTCCTCTAAAGCATTCACGAGCTTGAATCTCTAAAGAAATTTAGCTATTTGTAATCAACGTAACAAAAAAAATAGTTGATAAAATTCATTGAAATGACAAAGGAAGACGTGTAACAATTCCCAAATACAACTAAATGCCAAAAACTCAATTACCAAAGAAGTGTTGTATCATTTAGTAAAAGAAATTCTAAGGTGACTTTAAGAAAATTACTAGAGAAAATGAATATAATAGTTATTCCAAGGTCATATAATATAAAATAAAATACAAATCTTGAAGAATTCAAAAGGATAAAACTACCTGAATCCCTTGCTCCAATCGTACAATGATTTTGTTCATAATCACCACTAACTCTCATTATGATGAGATTGAGGAAGAGGTTCGAGACTGAAAGGTAGAAGAACAATATAGAAGTAACTAATGAGAATTTAAAAAAAAAAAAAAACAGAAGCTACAAACGAAATTTAAAAAAAAAAAAACTCAAAAATAAAATGGAATTCTTCTCCAAAGTCGAGTGTTTCTCATGGCTTTATTTTCCAAAATATATAGGAACTTCATGTTAAGGTTTCCTTCTTGGTCGATAGACAATTATAGCTCGAAATCTAGTTGAATTCGTGGGTATTTTCCTTTATGAAATTCCCTGATTTGCGTTTTTCCTTAATCTCAAGGTTTGTCGAAATTGCAATTGTATTATTGATGCATTCTGCAAAAATGTGCATCAAAACATTAAGTAAGTATGAATTTTCTTATTCTTTGGTTTTATTTTTTCAATTTACTTAATTTAAGGGTCTTCCAACTATAATGTCATTAAATTCAATTATTTTCCTAATTTTCATCTAATAATATGAATCAAATTCACAAACATAACTAAATTTAAAAGCCAAATAGTTCTCATGAATGAGAATTATCAATGGTTTCCTAATAAATTGACCAAGTGCTTGCATAATGATCGACGTATGGCGACACGCAAGTGCACGTGATCGAAGTAATAGAACACTAGAAGTATTCCAGAGTATCGAACTCACAACGAACATATTTTAACAAAGCTTATTTGGGAGCCAAAATATGCTAACAAAAATGCAAGTGTGGTAATTGATTTTTGTAAAGTTGTTTTGAATGTATCTAAACTATTGGAAATTAAGGAAAAAATAATGATTAAAAAGAAGGAAATTCAAGTGCTTTTACCTCTTCGGAGAAAATGTTGTCGAAAATGTTGTGGCAATTGTGTCAACAATTCCAAATTTAAGTAAATTGGGTTCAATTTCTATTCGGTTTTCCTCCCAAATCCTTTAGGAAACTAAGCAATTAAACCTACATGTTTATGGCTAATTGAGTTTTGATGGTTCTCGCGTACAACCCTCTTGATTTCGGAGTCTCGCCCTATGTCTAGAGTCGAAGTTTCAGATCTTATGTCTAAGTCATTTCCTCTGTTGTTTTTATGAGATTCATTGTCCCTTGACCCTTTTAGTATCAAGTTCGAGCTTGATGGACAAGACCTAGTGATCAGTTAGGGTTGTCCAAATTTATTCAATAAAAATAAACTTAGAGTTGGTTACCGACACAATTACTTTGTTAATTTAAGCTTGGCATCTCTCTTCTAAGACATTCACACTTGAATCCCTAAAGAGGATTTAGCTCATGATTAAACTAAAAGAAAACATGATTTAAGTTGCTGAAAATATAACCGAAAGAAAATAAGGTGAGGTCGAAAAAGAAACTACTTCAATGGTGGAGAAAATAAAAGAAAGCTCTCGGGTCCAGAACAAGAGTTAACCAAGTACAAAAGCCTACTAAGATGAAATGGGAAAAATAATAACCTATTCGAAAATAAAGTATGCAGAAAATAGAGAAAACACAAAAATAACAACTGGTAGTTCTCGATGTTAATCGATTTCTACCCACACTTGGGTTGAAAAATCTTTACCTCCACTACTTTCGTAAGGAGGGATTAACCTAGGGTTATTACAACTAAGAAGACGAATGAAAGGTTGCTAGAAAATAGAGAAATAAAACGGCTACTGCTAGAATACAGAAATAACGAAACAGAAAGAAAAATGGAGAGAACTTGGTCTTTCAGCCTCCAGCTCACCTCCCTTGCAAACCCTAAATTTGTAGCATTTTATAGATGATGCAAGTAGGGTTTTTCCTCCAAGAATCCATCCTTAATTCGTGGGTAATTGATTGGGTATGATTCTAAGCCATATTCTTTCCAAAATTAAGATTCATCCACTCCAGCTCCACCACTACTGTTTGAATCCTCAGATTCAGGGAAAGCAGTAGGGTCATTTTCTAAAGTGGCATAATCCTCCTCAAGGATCCCAAAATCTATATCCTTGAATCGCCTAGAAGCACGCTTGATAACCCAGTTACAACTACCATAAAAAATATTATTTTTGAGGGTTGTAAACTCTTCTGTCTTCTTAAACTCTTCAGCTAAATATTCAACATTGGCCAAATGGGTTTGTGCTTCACTCAGTTGGTTACGAAGAGTTTGAATTTCAACCTTGGCAGAGTTGAGTTCAGTTTGACTCTCTGCAAGAAGACGATTGACTTGACTCAAACTGGTTTGAGTTTGAATCAGCTCAGATCTGGGAACAGAGGTATGCTGGAAGTTGTTGATAGTCTCCGCCATGGCCATAACAACCATGCTAATGCGACCGAAGCTCTGAAAATAAGAGGAAAACAACTTAATTACCAAGAAGTAGGAAAATGCAAAAAACACACAAATGAAAAAAGCTTACATGACGAAGCTCAACAATCCCTTCATTAAAGCCTCTCATGGGGTCATTGGCCACAAACCCTGCAGGATGGCTTTGGCTTACCCCTCTCCAAAGCTCGAAGCTTCGACTGAGCAACTCAACCTCAGTGGTCAGCGAGGTTAACTCTGGGGAAGAGAAAAGGCCCTGGGAAGCGGAGGATTCTCTCCTTCTGAAGAAGAAGGAACGTCCCTTCGGGTACGACGCGTGCTAACTCCAATAGGACGGGGTGGAAGATCATGAGCTTCAGGGGGTGGCACTTCACCTCTGGAGGGACTGGAATCTTCGACCCTTAAAGGCCCAGCTCCACTGCGGGTCTTCTTTTTCTTTCTCTACTCCATAATCTCATACAAGGAAGCACTTCGTGGAGGCATTTCTGGGAAAACAAAACAATAACCATTGAATCAGATTACAGCAAACGAAAGCAAAAAAAAAAAAAAGAGGAAAGTTAAGAAGGTCGAGGTCAACCAACACGACCGAGGCCGACTAGTGCACCAACATTCAGAAAGAGGGGAGGTGCAAAACCGATTCTCTCAAGATTTTCTTGGTCACGAGAGTAGGCCCAAGGCGAGAAGAAGCTCCCAAACTCTTCACGACCCTAATAAAAGCTCGAACCACAGCAGGGCGACGAAATTCCAAAGGAACTGAAGAAAAAGGGAAAATGAATGCAACACTGTTAGGCAGAACATCCAGATGCAGTTTCCAGAAAGAAAGAGGATAACTCACCGTAATTCCTAAACCTAGTGGAAACTGCATATGTGGCATTTTGGGAACCCCGAGATAACCAATTCCCACTCACTAAAAATCATTGGGATTTTCAATTGTGAACGAAGCTCGGATTATTGATTAACTTCCCATAATAGAAGCTTAAATAATAAAAGAAATGACCAAAAGACGGATTTCGACTCAAGATGTAGAGAGACATAAAAACATGTGGACTAAGTGGGCTCCCATCGCCATAAGTTGCCCATAATACATAACAACCGATGATGTGAATCCAGCTGTTTGGGACAATTTGAGCAGGTGCAAACCCAACCAACACTAAAAAGCTTTGCAAAAATAAGAGAAGATGAAGACGAAAACCAAATTTGAACATTGCATAATAAAGAGCTACTTCACCAAGAGGAGGGTCATCAATCCGATCATTTGGTCCAGGAACCCTAATTTTCACATCTAAGGGAATATCATACTTGTACCGTAATCGCTCAAGTTGAGCTCCGGTCACCAAGGATCATATAACCTCATGACTTGCACGGGATCCCTCGAAAGAATGATTAGACGGTTGAGGAGCCTCATAACAACTTGTGTCATAAGATTCCTCACCAAGAGAAGACTCATCAGCCTCAAAAGATGTAGTAGACCAACTACCTTCCATTCAACACAAAATTAAAGAAAAAGAAAACAACTTAGAAGCACAACAAGAAAGAAAGAACTACCTTAAAGAAAAGGGGAAGATGAGAAGAATTGTGTGGAAATAAAGAGGAGGGAAAATTGAAAATGAAAGTTTGAATTTCAAAAGTAAAACAAAAAAAAAAATAAAGAGAAAAAGAAGGTGATAGGAAGGGTCGGCCTCAAACCGCTCAGGTGTCGCCTAGCAGCGCCAACTTGCCGCGACACGCCAGCACGCGCAGAGGCCGGACTGCGCGTCGCGCTGCGACTCGCAGCGCCGGCCTCGGCGATGGATGGTTCGCCGAGGCCGACTGATCAGATCGAACCCGGAGGCCGACTGCACCGATTCTGCATAAGCCGACCAACCCATGAGGGGTCTGTCTCCCTCCATAGCTCCCCCGTGCTCTGCAATAAAAAGTTATCTGACTCTCACCTCCTACTGTCAGAACCAACTTTCGACGTCTCTCAAGCTTCAACAACGATGTGTTTTATTAGGTAACAACCCCTAATGAACATACTCTATCCTAGAGAACGACATGAGTCGTGGATCCAGGTACGAGCGTGTTCTTTTAGGAAAACGTGAAGACATAAAGCAACCCAACTGTTAGACGACAAAATTCTCCTCCGACGAGGAAACGGAAAGCCCAGAGTAATCTCCATAGGGATCAACGACAATCCCGCTTAAATTTGAGAACGACAGGTATGTGTAATCACTGGAGAACGACACAAGTCGTGAATCCAGATGAGAATTTAAACCCCAAGGGAAACAATCTTGGGAAGACCCAAGGGAAAAGGGGAACATCTGAAATGCAGAATAAGCATGACAGCTGGCCTGAAATCCCAGTGGTAAACGAAAAATTGACTCCCTAGTAGACTGAATATTCTCACAAGGATGGACAGCAGAAACTGGAGAAATTCGAGGCAATCTTCGAAAAAAGTCTAAAAATGACTCTAAAAAACCTTATCAAGAGAATCGAAACGCAAGGTAAGCGTGACGAGATCCTGACATTCGTATTAAATACCGAAGAGGTCGACATCCCAAAGAGGTTGAACGTAAAGTTCAGTAAACTACTCCCAAGTCAGGTTCTATGCGATTAATTCACGAGCTCACAAATCTCAAATCCTAACTAGGGAGTGAGGGCTAATGTTATGGGTCAAATCAGGGCAACGAGATTGGGTAGGTCAAATGACCGAGACAAAGGATCCGATAGAATAAGAAGGCCAGTGTGGGACCAAAGCGACCCTAAACCATACAGAATAAGGCGAAAGATGACTTGATCGGGCTTCGGCCCAAGCGCGTGATCGGACTCGGCATAGGCCGAGGCCGACTAGGGTAAAGCCCACCCGTTTGGGCTCTACCCTCGCCTACCGCCCCAAGAAAAGAGTCTGGACCTGGTTTTCGGCCCAAGCCCGTGGTCAACCTTGGACGAGGTCGAGGGCGACCAGGTGCAAGACCATACTATGGACCTTGCACCAACCCTACGAGGCCCGTAAATTTGTGTCCAACCCTCTCCCGGCTTTTTCTTTTCCCAATAGGCCAAGAAAACCCGCAAGGGACCCAGAAGAAGCTATTTAAACTCTTCAAGGGGAAGAGAGAAAGGTAAGTTAATTCTAGCGACCATAATACAAAAGTTCCTCTCTTTGTGACTCTGACTGACTTAGGCATCGGAGCTTGTGTGGCTTACACCACACCGGTGTCCAGGTTTTCCTTGTCTTACAGGTTACGTTCTCCCCCTAAGAATTACAAATTTACCGTCGTTGTCACGTGGAAGTCAGGTGTATTTTCCTGTCCGAAATTTGGCAACAACATATATATATATATAATATAATATAAAATAAAAAAATACAATATATATATTACATTTCTATTTTTAAAAAATATGAAAAAAAAATGATGATGGTAGTCTTACCTCCCATTATTATAGTTAGAATAAGAAAAGCTAATCATTAATTATATTAAAATGATAGTATTACAATTTGCATAAAAATTAAAAGAGTTCTACCAATCATAAAATTTTAGAACAATAATACGACAATTAGTATTAAATAAAATAATTGAAAATATCTTCGAGAGGGATTGATACTTATGTTTGAGTTAGTTTTCTTCAAACACGCATATGTATTTGATGCTAATTAAACTCAAACTAACCAATAAAATTTAAAAAAAAAAACACTAACATATATATTGTACTTTGCAAAAAAAAAATTGGCATACTTTATTTTAATTTATATTGTTCTACACACAAAATAAAAGACAACAAAAATAACTTATATAATTAATCCCCTTAACCATTTTCTTCAATCATGAAGAGTTATGCTTCCAAAAAATTTTTTTGAGAATAAATTGAAAACTAAAAATAATTGAGAAATGGTGCATTCAATTTTGTGTAAAGAAAAAGTAGATGAAGTCTTAATTATATATAGTTGTAGAAGTTAAACAATGTTACTACAGTTTTCAAATTCTAATTTTTAAATTTTATTTATTAGTTATGATCAAGTGGAAAGTAGTGAGCCAAATTAACTTCTAGAAAATAAAATGAAACTAACCTTTTATATTTCACTTTTAATCTCTTTCAAACAATTTTTAAAAAAATGTTTTATCAATTTTAATATTAACTACATTATATGAATAAAAATATTACTCGTCTAAAAAAAATCGCACACATAATTGATAATATAAAACTAACAAATTCAATAATTTACAAATAATAAGCATTATAAAATTTTGAATTAAACTTATTATATTAAATTTAATTTATTAATAATCCATTCATGAAATAATATGAAAAGTTTCTAAATTTTTAAAATTAAAAAAATCTTGAAATTCTATAGTTAATTATTGATTATTAATAATTTAATTTCAAAATCTATAACTTTTTTAGGATAAAAAGATAAAATTTTGTAATTAAATTTTTAGTTTTATCTATATATTTATTATTGTTGATAATTATTAATTTATAAATAGTATTTAATTCATTAATCTAACATTTATAATTAATTATACATATTTTGTAAATATATAAATAAAAGAAATAACATAATTGTCCAAATAACATTTAAAGAATCGTAGTTTTTCAATAGACTGTAGATTATAGATTTTTTGATATCATTTATTATTGATAAACTAAATATATATATTTATTATTGATAGTGAATACATGAATTAATTTACTATTTATAATGTATTAAAAATTTTGTGAGACATGAGACTCCATGATTTTTTTTCCACGACAAAAGACATATAAGTTTTAATTTATCAATATATATTGTTCTAACAAACATTTTAATAAAATAAAGATACACTATTTATTAGAGAACAATAAATGAAAAAAAAAAGTAACAAAAGTACATGACGTTTACATATAAATTCCTTAAAATAGATTGTGTTACTTGATAAAAAAAATATAATAATAACATTATTGCTAAACAAATACTATTGTTCAACGTCATCTAATTGGAGCTGCAAAGTTGCAAGTCTAAGATCCGAGACGACTCAACACGTCACATGAAGAGTCTTAGAGATCGAATGTACCACCACCATCTTCATAATAGATTTAGATGCTTTCAAGATTGAAGCGCCTTAGATATTGAAGAGAATTTAGAGAGAACAATTGATGAAGAATGACAAATAAAAAGGAGAAGAATTGGACTCCAAGGTTGGTAAAAAATGGTGAAAACCCCCAATTATTTATAGTAGCAGAAGATGAGAAGTTAAAAAACGTTTTTGAATTCTTTAGCTTTTAAAATTCTATTATGAATTATAATTAAATCAAAAAATTTAAGAGGTAGGAAAATCTTTTATATTCCAACCTTTTAAATTCTATACATTTATTATTAATAATTGTCAATTTATTATTTATTATTTAATAATAATGGCATATTTTGTAAATTAATAGATTAAAGAAGGGACAAAAGTGTCCAAAAAAGTTTTTCCAACATCCTCACTTTTTAATATATTATAGATTTATAGTGTTTGATAATCACTCAAAATGATTTTTTTTTAAAAAAAATGAGTTCGAGAAATAAGTCATTTCAAGTGAAACACTTGAAAACAAATTTTAGAAAAAATATTTGTAAGTGTTTAACTTGGAATCCCTCCCAATTTTATATTATATATAAAATGATCAAAATACCCTCACACTATCGTTTCTAAATCCCTCTCATCTTTACCTTGATCACTTCCACCATGGCAGTCGCCGCCATCGCCCACCACCACTCTATTGCTAGTGATCACTTTAAGGACCACTCTAACGACTCCATCTAGTGGTGGTCGATAGCCCGGTCATAGTGTTAAAATACTATTTTGAACTTATGAGTTCATAGTGTGTTTAATTGTCGTCTTTTATAGTAATTTAACATTAGTATAAACATTTTGAGTGTAAAGCAAATCAAATAAACTTGTATATAAAAACACTTTTAAGAAAATGTAGCTAAATATTTGAGTGTTTTAATTCTAAACCATTTTTATAAAAAAAAAAAATGCTTACAAAATGCATTTTTGAAAAATATGAGATTTTTCGACTCTTAATGGGAATATGCAAGACTTTATGAGTAAATCAACCAGAATTAGGCATGTATGTTGCACTTATGATATAGCTTTTGCTATGTTGGAAGAAGCCAACTCAGAAATGGTAAGCGAAGGGTTCAAGCAATTCTTCAACGAGGCTTTGGCATAACTCAAATTGGAAACAATTAGTTGGAGCTTATTCAAGCAAGTCATATTCTACCTTAGTTCTCGGAGTCTTAATATCAATTTGTCCATATAGAATCAAGCAAGTCATACTCTACCTTAGTTATCGGAGTCTTAATATCAATTTGTCCATATAGAAACTTGAAATTAAGGGCACTCGATTAAAAAAATGTTTAAATCAATCAACAACGACATAAAGGAAGATACAAGGTATATGTGTAAAACAAAATTTAAGCGTTCTTTCCCCTTATATTCCAGTATCTCGATTTCTTTTCGTGTTGTTGCAATGTTAACGAGGTATGCGCTAGTTTTTCTACCAAACATACATGAAAAAATATAAATTGTATCTTCAACTACATAAGAAGATCAAGCCCAAGGAGAAAGGCAAAACCGAAAACATCCTTAATTTTGGAAGTCTTAATACGTGCTAATTAAAAGTATTTTCCACTTAAATTGGGTAAGATAAGAAATTAATACATCGAACTTCGAACAACAAAATGTGGATCAATGTGCACTAAATTTGACTTTTTTGTTTTGAAATGAATGTTGCTGTAAAAACTAGAGGCAAAATTGTAGTGAAGAAGAGGTCTCGTGTAGGATAGTTACTACTAAAAAAAAAATCACATATTTGCGTATAGAAATAACAACAACAATATGACTTTTAGAAGGCTCTCTCATCTCTTCTATTACTTATTTAAGTTTTTCTCTCTCTCATCCTCTTTTCAAGTCCCATTCTTTTTCAATTTAACCACGATGGACCCTTTACAATAGAGTCACTAGGGTAAAAGAACATTTTCATAAAGAGAAGTTCAAAAAACTGGCAACCGATGCCCTCATTCTATTCTTTTTTATTGTAGTTTTCTTATGGGGTTCATCTCGCATCTAGTGTGTGTCATACTTTTCTTTTCGATATTCACCATTAAAAAATGGCTCTTTAACAACTCTCATCTTTGAAATGGTAGGTTGTTTAGGGGATCTAGCGTGGATGGATAGTAGATTCTATTTTTTTTTCATCAAAATTGAAGCTACACCACTTTTTACTATGATGAACCCGACCATATTCAAACTCAAGAATTAGGGTGGCTGATACCTCTTTGATAGGAATCGAGATCCTTATTAGCAGCGGAAACGTGTTTGGATCTTAACTCGGTTTGTTTTGGCTAAAAGTCAAATACCAGTACATTGGAAAAATACAGATTGATAAGCAATCAAGCATGGAGTAAAGCAGTAAAACATGTTGTATAGGTTCACTAAACTAAAGGGGAAAACAAGTTAGCATTGTAATTATCCAAGTACAACAACACCTTACTATCTTTTTTCCAGCAAAAAATCTTCTATGTCTTTCTACAGAACACCACTAAAGAGGAGCACTTCCTATCCTCTGACTTCTTAGATCCAAGCTAGGTGGGAAGCTTCCAACAATTGGAAAATAGGGAAATTCTAGAGAGAGAATGAGAGAGGGAGAGATTTTTCCACAAAAATCAATTGATCAACCAACCCATTCAATCAACTCATTGATTGAATAAGAAGAAGGAACACCCCACTCCCTCTGTCCCTATCGAGGGAGAGATGATAAAGTAGTGTGAACGTGTCAAAATGAGTGTCAAGAAGTGACACATTCCCTTAATTAAATTAAATTAAATAAAAAATAATTAAATTATTTATTTATTTGTTTATTTAATATAATTAATATAATTAAATCATATTTAATTATATATTAATTTTAATTTTAATTAAATCACATTTAACCAAAAATCAAATTAAATATCATATATTAAATTTATTTTAATTATGATTAAATCACATTTAATCATTTTCCTTCTAACCTATAGTTTTAATGTACATCTTATGCACATTAAATTTTAACATATAGTTTTAAATATGAATCTCATTCACATTTAAATAATATTTGAACTCATTCAAATGTTTAATTCTCTCAATTAATTTACTTTGAATCATATTCAAATTAAATTTATTCTAAAAAGTTTCAATACACATAAAAACTTTATATTATAATATATCTCCATACATCATGCTTATTCCCTAATCGAATTTGAACACATTTCAAATTCTAATAATCTAAGAACCCTTTACGAGCTAGAAGTGAACCTAATGGACCTATAGATCAGAAGCTCCAACGATACAAGATTATTCGGTTAATCTCATTAACCCCCTAAACAACATTTGTTAACTGCAGGAACACTCCACTATAGTCCCACAGTTGCACTCTTCTCACTGCAGATATATTTCTGTATTCATGGATATTGACCAATAACAGCAAGTCAATCATTTACGAATGTTCATAACACCAGGTGGGTCAAATTACCGTTTTACCACTTGGTTACATATTTTACCTTAAGTACTAGTGTTCATCTAATGAACAACCTGTTTATGGTCCTACCAATAAACAATAGTCCTTCTCGGGCCAATGAGAGGGTCGGGCCCTTTGTTCAAGTTCCGGAGACACCACTTAAGGGAACATTCATCTACTTACCCTAAAGTCGGGAAGGAGTGAATTCCATCTTGTTAGGTTAAGTCCTCAGTCGCCTGCTCGATCTTGTCCCCAAAAAGGTAGGCTTATTGAGTCGGTGTCTTGTGCCACTCTCACCCATACTAGTCAAAGGACAATCCCTCGCAAACCGAAGTTCGTAACCTGCTCACGATTGAGATCAAGTTGCCTATTTCATCCTATTGAAATAGAAACCTAACTAGTCAACGGAGTTATATTTAATGGTTACTATTTCGTGGTATGGTCTTATGTGACTCATCACATAGGATATCTCCACTCACATGTCGTCTACACGAACACGTTACATCATTGTGTTTGTATCAAATATAAAGTGGGTCATATCCATAGTAATACAAGAATGAAGTACCCAACCTTATTCCTTTACTATAGACCCTTTAGACTGTTTTCCGAACTGAGATCCTTATATGTCTACTACATTCAGTTCAAGAGACATACAACAACCTCATATGTTAGTTTATTGGATTTAGGGTTAATATGAGGCAATATAGAAAATATGAAACAAACAATAACACTTTATTGATTTACTTAGAACAATATTACAAACTACGAGTTTTAGGGTATAAAACCCAAAATCTTGACCTATATCAACAACAAACACAAGCATTCCTTTCTCCTTTAGATGTTATTCCAGATTATACTCACACGATCTTCTCTCGGGCACACTCGAAAAATAAGAAAAAGACAAAAGAGAGGAGGAGGAGTGCAATGTCATGACCTCAAGACAGTTTCGTGCCATATAGTCTACCCTGAGGATCAGTTCAAACACAAGGTCAAAATGAGAAAAGAGAGACCAACTCGTGATGACTAAAAAGATTCTGGTGCACGAGCGAAAGAATGTGAGTCGTGCAATATATATACTTTTTTTTTTGTAAAAATAGTGGGGATATGAAATTCCTCGCTCATAAATAAGTCTCCATTGAGAATGAGAGCACCTAGTTTTAGATGGAATTGGAAAACCAATTCCAACAACTCCACTCGACAGAGTCCAAACTACTTGGTTCAAGGACCCGTTTGTCAAAGGAAATAGGAGGTCCTAATGTTGGGATAATGCCATATGATAGAAGAGTGTATACTCTGAAACTCTGAGAGCAAAACTAGCGAGGAGTGATAATCGGTCGGTCGGGGTCGATTTTCGACCTCAACCGACGTCGAACCGACCAAATTTGATTGGTTCAATCGGTATTTTTTTACTGCTTTAAACCAACCAAAATCGACAGACCAACTGGTCGGTTTATAATTCTTTTTAATTATTTATTTACTTATTATTTAATATATTTATAAGATATAATATAAATATATAAAAATTTTACCCTTTTTGTTTATTATTATTATTATTATTATTTATATATATAAATATATATATTTATTTGATCTACCCACTCGAAAATCGATGGACCGACTTCGGTTCGGTCTGTTTTGATTGGTCGAGTCGATTTTCGGTCTTTTTTTTCTCCTGAGCAAACTTTATAAAAAAAATTAATAAACTATGAAGAGTGCATACTCATGTAAATTAGTTGATAATGATGGATAGTCACGATTTGCAGAATATCAATTTATCGATTTTTATGGCAAATTCGACTTTTATTTGCTTGCAAATTCTAAACTATATGGAGAGGATGATGGTGAGCAAAAACAATTAATCAATAATGCAATAAAATTGTGTGTGGATTTTTCAAATAAAATTTTCTCGAGTAATTTTTTTAAACATTTTTTTCGGATAGATTTGTTAAGACAAAAATCATGGGAGATGGTTTATAGCAATGGGGATAGGTATGGACCTCATTGGATTGAGTTTGTCAAATGATTTTGTAAAGCTAGCCATAGAAAAAACAAGGTTTTATTTTTCCTTACCTATCAATTCATTTACTAATAAAATTCAAGAAACTCATTTAAGAGCATTAATTCATATAAATCAATGGGTCAAAATACCAGTAACTTCAATTGTAAATTCGAATCTTTATTCATTTAGTCAAATTAAAATAATACTCTTAAAAAATTAAAGTAAGAATTGAAAGCATTGTTAGTTAAATTATCAACCAAAACTAAATTATACAATAGATTAACAAATCAATCAAAATTGAACTGGATAAAATATTTTCAATCAATTAAATTATTTGTTGACTTAAGTTTACTTCGAAATCAAACATTTAGGGGTTGTTTGAGAGACGCTGAGTGGATTATAATAATATGAGTTATAATAGTTTGTGGATTATTATAGTCTGTGAAATCATATAATATTATTTAAAATGTAGAGTTGTTTAGTTTGAGTTATAATAGTCTGTATTTGGGATGCGAAGTATTTTACAAATTATTATAACATGTGTCCCAAACAGTTCATTAGAGATCTCAACCTTAGTATTCTAAAAGAAATCGATTGAATTATTTATTTATTTTTTTATCAACCTTAACATAGTTTTAGTGGGTAACATTTTTATGGACACTTTGAAGCGCAATTTGTTTTAGTACCACTACAAAGAGAGTCGTAGGATTAAATATTTAACACTAATTTATTTATCCTAAAAACGACCACTATTTTTCTTTTTTTTTTCTTTTGAGTACAATGAAAATTGGGGGATTCGAACTACTAACCTCGTGGTTGCTAGTATATTCGAAATGCCAGTTGAGTTATGTTATCTTCAGCGGCAACGACCACTATTTTTCGTGTCATATTCTACAAAGAAAATGAAATTGTTTTTTTTAATTTGTTTATTTCCACTTACACCCCTGCAACACTGCTTAAAATAAATTGTTATCAAGGATAGTGGTGTCATTTAAAATCATATTAATTATATCCATTCGACCGAATCATAAAGCTGGGCCAAATCATCGGCCATCGTGGCCAGGTCAGCCATGTTCTCGTCCACAAAATCCAGCGTGTAAATATTGATTATCCAAATCTCTTTTTAGAAAAATAAAAAATAAAAAATGATTACAATTTCCGAATTTTCAGAGTGAAATATGTGGAAGAGGAAGTTCGGTAAAGTTTTATTTATTTATTTTTAGTAAGTAGAGTTTGAATTAAAATATAGACTAAATTATATATTAAAAAAAACCTTTGAATTAAGTCATTTGTTAAAAAATCATATTCTTTGGAATGTTGCAATATTACGTTTAATGTTTTATAAATATTTTAAAACTATTATAAATTATTTATAGTACTGAATGTAAAATTAGCATGATAGTGACATAAAACGATATTGCGATAATTAGGACATTTATCTAAAAGAATAACAATCCGACATGTCAACATTTTTTTCAACATTTTGATGGATTTCTATTCTAAGTGTAGTTTTGAACGTAGGCTCATTATAATATTATTGTAGATTTTAAAATAGTATGAGTATTTTTTTAACAAATTCATGAGTATTTTTTTTTTTACCTAATTTAGCCTAAAATGTATTGTAATTCATATATATTTAGCAACTTTGACTAAATTCATATTAAATACGTTGCATTATGAGAATAGTGCAAAATTATATTAAAATTGAATTCAAATATATTGTTATTCATGAATATACAAAGATGTTGAACAAAATAAACTCTAATTTATATTCACTTTAGCAAATGAGGTTG
The DNA here is from genome assembly GCA_036507285.1 of Trichosanthes cucumerina. NCBI lineage: Eukaryota > Viridiplantae > Streptophyta > Magnoliopsida > Cucurbitales > Cucurbitaceae > Trichosanthes > Trichosanthes cucumerina. The sequence goes on along the minus strand of CM071836.1, from coordinate 9,625,555 downwards.
GTAACTTCTATTAATTACCAGTTTAATTTTCACTATTTTATTTGAATTGTTGTGTTTAAAAAAAAACTACTCAATCTATGACATTTTTAATTAACAAAAAAACAGGTAAGTTTGTTTTTGTAATGCTTTTCTTTTCGACCAATTAGATTTCTTCAAGACTACTCATGGAAGTTATTTTTTTCTTTAAATGTAACCCATTTTCAAAAGAAAATTATATATAATTATATGTTTTTTAGTTATCAAATTTTGAACAATATGTTAAATTATGTTTGGAAATTAATCGAGTCTCAATTGATTTAAAAAAAGACTAGTAAATAAGTTAGCTTTTAAAATAAAAAAAGTTATCAAATGAAGTTTTATATGAAATAAAGAAAGATCAATAAATGATTTTTAAATTATGTGATTCGAAATATTTAAATTTTTTTATAATGAAAATAATTTAAAACTAATGTAACTTTTTTTTTGAAATGTTTGTTATGAATAAAAGGAAACTAATAAGTTCACTATGGCATCTTTCCGTCATTTTTTAAAATAATTTTGAGGTTGTCAATGGTAAAAATTAACCATTCAATTTAATTAAAGATCTTGAACAAATAAACTGAATTTAGAGTAATGTTCAGAGGCTGAATGGATCGAATCCCATAGTGGAAGCGATTGTATCACTTTGCTATCAAATTATGTTACATGAATTTACTAAAAAAAAAAAAACAGAAACATGGTTACACACATATATGGAAAGAAGGTCAACTTACCTTTGAAGAACACTTTCTTCTTGTAATCATTCCTATTTGATCCTCTCGATCTTTACGAACTCAACACGATCTCGAATCAAACACTTCCACTTGATCTTCTCGGTTGTTATTTAGGAGAGGGAGAACGGTGGGAGTTCCTTTTTGGAGAAGAGGGAGCTTTTAGAAGATTTAAGAGAATCAAGAGTTATGAAAATCTCAATTTCCAAAAAACGACTTGCTAGGTTGCAAAATGCATCCAAATGCATCATTTTATAGGGAGTGAGGATGAAGATAAATTCGCCACCCATTATCCTCCCAAATCCACATATTATGCATTATGCAAATCATATTTGCATAATTGCATAATATAAGGTATCATATACCTTGTTATGCAAATCATATTTGCATAATATGCATAATAAATTGAATCACATTCAATTTTCATATCTCTCAGGTTTAATTCCTCTAATTATGAAATTATTTAATAATCAAGCAATAATATAATTTATTATGAATCATATTCAAATTAAATTATATATTATATCAATTATATCACATATAATTCATATAAGTCCCTTATATGAATTTGAACACTTTAAAATCATTCCAAAACTTTATACCCTCTTTTATTTCCATATTGAGCCAACTGAGGGACCTAATAGACCTACAGATCATGAGTTTCAATGATATGAGATTAACTGACCAAACTCTTTGATCTCGTTAATCAACATTCTTTAACTACGAGTCACTCCACTATAGACTCGTAGCTGCACTCTCCTCACTGTAGGACAAGTTGTGTCCATCAATATAATCAATGCCTGTGAGTCAATCTTTCAGGTTGTTCGTAGTCACAGCTAGGTCAAATTACCATTTTACCCCTATGACTACTTATTGCTCCTTAAGTACCACTGATCTTCTAATGAACAACCAGTTTATGGTCCTACCATAAACAATATCCCTCTCGGGCCAGTGAGAGGGTGGGGTCTCATTGTTCAATATCTGGATTCAGTCCTTAAGGGAACAACCTATCCAGATTCCCTAGCACGAGAACGAGTGAATTCTTTTTTGCGGAGTTAAGTTCCCAGCTCCCTACGAGGTTTCGTCCCTGATAAGGTAGACGTGTTGAGTTGGCAACTCTGCCCACTCTCACCCATACTAGTCTAAGGACAAATCCCTGCAGACAGGAGTTCATAACTCGCTCAGGATTCAGGTTGAGTCACTAATAGTCATTTACGAATTATTAGTCATAACCTGTGAACAGTTTTATTACAGTAGTCTAATAATTATCGGTTTGGTCTTATACAATCTCATTGCACAAGATGCCCCCACTCGCATGTCAACTACATGAACGAGTTGGATCCTCTCGTTTGTATCAAATACAAAGTGGGTCGCATCCATAGTGTTACGAGGATGAGGTTCCAACGCTATCCATGTAATATAGACCATTTGAGTCTTTTACTCGAACATGATCCTACTTGTGTGTCCACTACACACTGTTTGAGGTTTATAAACATGACCCTGAAGCTTAGTTTATTGGATTTAAGTTTTAATTGCGAGATTACAAGATTTGAGGAAAAATAACACTTTATTTATAACCATCAAATAATTACAAACTCGAAATCCCAACAAAGGCTAGGGTCAAATTCATAAAAAAAAAAATCGCCCCAAATGAGTCTAGGCCAACTCCTTGAGAGGCCTGAACCGACATTGACCCCGGGTTTGGCCTAGACCAGTCTTGGCCGACCCCCAAGGTGTCGCCCCGAGTCCGTCTTTGTTGAATCCTCACTCGAAGGACAAATAAACAATCCTATTCGACTAATATCATAAGAAAATTGGCTACTCGATCCAAATTAAAAAGAGATAAGAACGAAGCTTTGAATGGAAGGTTGGTAATGGTAAAAAAGTAGATATGGCCCGACAGTCTGATAAAATTTTCAAATTCTCGGGTAATTATGCCAGGTCGACCGATACAATTATACAATTATAAATGGTGTGAAAGTACAACATGGAAGGAAACACAATCATTTACTATTTTTTTATTTTACAGCTCAAGCTTCTTTAGATAACTTTGATTTCTAAGTTGAGTGTCAGAGTGTACGTAGCTTAACACCACACTAATGCTAGTTCTATGTTTTTACATATATTCTCAGTTTCCGATAACACAAATACATCGTTGCAGAATGTGGATTTAGTATTAATAACGTTCATTTAAAAAATATTTCAAAATTTAAAATTACTCGAAATCATAGAACAATAAACCAATCGTTACTTTTTTTAATTTAGAAAAAAAAAAAGTTTTCTACACTACCGTCAGGCTTGAAACCCACCTTTCCCGTAATTTTTCAGTTAAAGCATTTGAAAGAAAATACTTCAGAAATAGTTTGAAAAAGAGTTGTGCAAAAGTAGTTAAAAAAATAATAAATACTAAATCATACTTAATATTAATATTAAAAAATTAAGGATATGTTTGGTTGATAATTTGAAAACATAAATTTTAAAATAAAAGATTAAATGAAAAATAAAGCTGTAGATTTGTGTTTGGTATCAAATTTATAAATTAGATTCTAATTTGAGTAATTATTCAAAATATGTTTTATAATATATTTATAAACCATAAAAAATAAAAATAGTTGTAGTTACCAACTAAATCTATTAGATGAAATATAACTCACTATTAATTAATTAATTTATAAATTTGTTTTATATTATAAATTTTATGTAATTATTATTTTGTCATATTATATATACAATATATTATATTATACATATTTTAATTTTAAAAAAATGGATGGAGTTTATAACTTAAAATATTATATTTACTAAAATTTTTATCTTTTCTGGTATAATTTTGCATTTTAAAATTTAAAATTCAAAATCTAAATACACTAAAACATAAAAATGTTGTTTTTTTTAGAGTTCACGCTATGTAAATCACAAAATTCGATAGTTTTAAAAACTATATCAATCAAAGGTATATTTGTTGATCTCATTGAATCAATAAACATAAAACATAGTCTAAACTGTCTACCATACATATTCTAATTTTTCAATCTTTAGTTAAACTCATTCAATTTTGAAATTTTATTACATGATACTAAACATATTGAATCTCAAAATCATACTACATTGGTATCACCAATATTAGTCTAGTGAGACCAATAAGAGCATAACTCAACTGACATCAAGTATGACTCATCACTAAGAGGTCATTGGTTCGAATCCTCCATCCCCAATTGTTGATGTACTAAAAAAACTATTAATCTAGTGAGAACTTGTCACTAGTATACTCAACTTGACTGTCGTTAGTTTTTTATTATCCCAACAAAGTTTGTACCTTAAAAATTAAATAAATATATCTTAAATAAAGATATTATTTATTTAAATAGAACACTTTTCATTTTTCAAATATGACAAACCTTTCACAAATTAAACAAACATCAAAATAATGAATCAATATTTAACTCAAATCTCAAAAAGCAAATGAACTCAAAAAAATAAAAATAAAAATAAAAAGCAAATCTTATCTTCATAGTTGAAACATAGATCATTATTCCATTAACTATTTTTTAAACATTGTGTTTCTTTAATGCGTTTTCGTGAACAATTTTTAAACAAATTGAAAATCTTATTTAAAATTGTAAATTTATATGACATCAATTTAAGGGCATGTTTGGTAAGCAATCTAAAAAAAAATTGATTCCATTTTAAATAGTTATTTAAATTGTGTTTTATAACATATTTATAGATCATGAAATTTGTAACATCCCGAAAATACGAACACAACAACTCGAGGCATTACTTCCAAGTTATGCAGATTCATGTACAAAATCACAAAGATATAACGGCAACAACTGGACAAACCGAAAATTCTACAAGTGCATGAACCTAACGAGAACACTTCAATGACTCACGAGGTACCCAACCTCCACCAAACTACACAGAACAACAATAGGTCAGCCCCAGGTCCTGGAGTTAACGAAAACTCAACAACAAAACATACTTTGAGTACGAAGGATAACAACAGAACATGCTTTGATTCGAGAAATAAACTTAACTGAACATGCTTTAAATTTAAAAGAAACAGGAACGATACAATCTAAAATTAACATAACAAATAGTTAAAACGCAAAGCGGAAGGAAAGAAAACGAAAGAACTACTCCTAACGCAACCCCTAAATCCTACAAGTCTTCCATAGCCTCGCGAGGGTCTCTGTGCGTCGGTGGTCATCTCACCGGTTTGCCTTACCCGCAACGAAAAAGAAATAAAGAAGGGGTGAGTATAAAAATACTCGATGCGCGTCACTTCGTCCAAGAATAAAGAATATAAGTACGACCACAGAGTTAGCTAACACGACACCTAGCCCGCCAAACAACCTCAATCCCGACCCTACTCTTGCTCACTTTTCTCGATTCTGTCCTACCCTTAGCTCCTAGGCTGGGTTGGCGAGACGTGTGGCACGAGACTCATCCTCGGGCTGCACTGGGGCGAAGGACTCTATCCAACCCTCTCGACTCTAAGGATCACACCCCGAGTCGCACAACCCGGATGGGGCGGACCACCACATCCCATAAGCATCAAGCGGTATTACGCGCACAATCGACTTCTCGGGCTCATTCCCGGGCTGCACTAGGGGCGAAGGACTCTATCCAACCCCTCGACTCTAAGGATCGTGTCCCGAAGTCGCACAACCCGGGATGGAGGCGGACCATCACATCCCATACATCATCTCGCCAACCTCGAGTCTCGATCTACTAAGGGTTACACAGATACTTAGGACTTGGGCTGCACTAGGGCTAGTTGTGCTAACTACAATCCTAAGGCTCAAGAACACTTTCCCGAGTCACTACAAAACTAAGTACGAGGCCGACATGCTCGTAATGCATGCGCATAACTCTAGCATATTCAACAATTTCAAAGACGACATGTACCTCTAACATAAACGTCATTCTCGGCACAAGGTTAGGTCAACTTTCCTAACAAGATCACATCTAAGCACGAAAGATAACGATCGTAGCACCAAAAAGATAACACCATAGCACATGCACATACATTTGACACATCGGATCGACCCATCGTAATTCACTTAGAACCAAAGTCACGGCTACCACAACCTAGCATGCTACTACAAGTCCAATCGCTACACATTCTAAAACATTTAGCTCAGAGATAGTATAGCATGCAACGACGCCCCTAAGCCCTACACTTGGGGTAATTCAATCCAAATGACTACTTACGATTGGAAGCCAACGATAACGAAGCGACTTTGTGGCGTGCTCCAAACGTACTTCAACTTCCGGCTCCTAATGAAACACACACAAAGTAAACTAAAGCACGATGAACCTCACGCAACGAATCTAATAAAGAGGAGCGAAAACTCACCACGGAGTGCCAAAACGGACTAAGGAACGAACCGAGGCGGCCGGACGGAAGAAGATACCGGGCGGCTCGCAGTGGTGCAGCGCGCGTGTCGCCAGCGGCGGCGGCGCGTGGACCGGCGGCGCGCGCGGCGGCGGCGCGTGAAAGAAGACGGCGGCGGCACGTGGGTGGCGATCTGAATCCTTGCGGCCCGATCTATCAAGAACCGGACTCGTTCGTCCAGCCGGCGGTGCGGCTCGAACCGGGCGAACAAAAATAGTGGGTCTCGCGGATCCGCACACGCCGCACGCTTGATCGCAGCGCGGCGTTGCGCGGCTCGGCTCGAGAGGCGTCTGCTCGTGGCGGCGCGCGAGACTGAGGCGAGAGAGAGAGAGAGACGGTGAGAAAGGGGAGAGAGAGAGAGTGGGCCGCCGACCAAAACGGCCGGCGCCGCCGCTTCGCATGGCAAGGCGTAATCGGAAGGGAGGGGGAGTCGTGCGACTCTTCTCCTCTCGCAATTCTTTTTTAACAAAAATCGGGTAATAACGATCTACCCACCTTAGGAACTTTCGTCCTCGAAAGTAGCTAGCTCTCGAACAACTCGGATAGCTTGCTCGCATCTCTCTCCTCGCGTTCCGTGTGGCTTCCTTGAGATGGTGGTTACGCCAAAGACCTTCACAAAACCGATTTCCACTGCTCCTCGGGACTTTGCTATCACGAGCAAGAATCGCACGAGGCTTCTCTCATAACTCGGATCCTTGTCTAACTTCAACGGCTCAAAGTCGATGACGTGCGAGGCATCCGCACATACGCCGCAAAGATCGACACATGGAACACGCCATGAATCGACGCGAGGGACGGCGGTAGGGCCAACCGATAAGCCATCGGTCCAATGCGCTCCGAGAATCTCGAAAGGACCTCGGACTTAGCTTTCCTTTCTTACCGAACCTCGTAACACCCTCATGGGTGCAACTTTCAAGAACACAAGGTCCCTAACGGCAAACTCCAACTCCCGACGCCGACATCGGCATAACTCTTCCGCGCTTTACACTGCATGCGTTAACATCCTTGCCTCGATCTTCTCAGTATGGCCTCATTTGTCACTTGGACCACTCGGGTCCCAACAACTTTCGTTCACCAACCTCGCCCCAACACACCGGGTCCTCGCACCTTCTCCCATAAAGGGCTTCAAAGGGGCCATACCAATAGTCGTCTGATAACTATTGTTGTACGCGAACTCCATCAGGTGAAGGTGTGAGTCCCAACTACCTGTGAAGTCCAATGCACATGCCCGAAGCATATCCTCCAGAATCTGGTTCACCCTTTCCGTCTGGCCATCGGTCTGCGGGTGAAATGTTGTGCTAAAGTTACTCTGAGCCCCTGTGGGCTCTGAAAACTCACCTGAAGTTCGAGGTGAACCGAGGATCCCTATCGACACAATCTTCACTGGGACTCAAGTGCGACCTTACTATCTCTTCCATGAACAGTGTGCCCACTTCTCGATCAGTATAGGTAGGCTTACCAGCGAGTGAGCGGACTTGGTTAGTCTATCCACAATTACCCAGATCACTGTGAATCCTTTCACTGTTCGGGGCAATCCCGAAATAAAGTCCATGGAGATCTCTTCCCACTTCCACTGGGTACTTCCGGTAGGCTGCAACAATCCTGCTTTGGTTTCGTCTCTCTCTGCTTTAACTTGCTTTGGCACACCAAGCATCTGCTGACAAACTCCGCCACATCTCTTTTCATTCCACGCCACCAGTAGAATGATTTCAGGTCCTGATACATCTTAGTGCTTCCAGGATGCACTGAAAAAGGAGAGTTATGAGCATCACCCAAAATCTCCTCCTTGAGACCACTCTCGGCCGGAACACACAAACGTCCCCTGAACAGTAGTCCACTGTCTGCTGTTACAGAGAATTCACTTTCCTCGCCACTTCTTGCCTGACGCCAACAGTCCTCAAGGCTAGAGTCTCCCTGTTGCGCCTCAATAACTCGTTGCCTCAATGTCGGTCGTACCGACAGCTGATTCAGCTGAGCTGTGACCTGACTCAACACAACTGCTATCCCTGCACGTTCCATCTCTGAACGCAAGGGAACTTGTCTCGTGACCAGCGCTGAGGTGTGAGCCACCTTTCTGCTAAGGGCATCAGCAACAACGTTTGCCTTGCCTGGATGGTATAGTATCTCAACCTCATAGTCTTTTACTAACTCCAGCCATCTGCGCTGTCTCATGTTCAACTCCTTCTGAGTAAAAAGATACTTGAGGCTCTTGTGGTCCGTGTACATCTGAATCTTTTCCCCATATAAGTAGTGACGCCATATCTTCAGAGCGAAGACCACGGCAGCCAACTCTAAATCATGGGTTGGGTAATTCCGCTCGTAATCTTTCAACTGACGAGAGGCATAAGCTATCACTTTTCCATTCTGCATCAACACACAACCCAAACCCTTCTTGGAAGCATCACTGTAGACCACGAAACTACCTGAGCCATCAGTCACATAGCAAGCTGCAGTGCGAGAGACTAACCTATGCTTGAGGTCCCGAAAACTTCGCTTCACGAAGCTTCACACCACACACGGCCGATTTCCTTTACGAGTTAAGCGAGTCAAGGGTGTGGCTATCTTGGAGAAATCCTTAACAAATCTCCTGTAATAACCGGCGGACCAAGAAGCTTCGCACTTCGTAAAGCGGTTTTAGGGCGAGGCCAATCGCCTTCGCCTCAATCTTAGCAGATCCATTCGTCACACCTTCTTTAGACACCACGTGTCCTAGGAAGGCAACTCATTGCAACGAACTCACACTTGGAGAACTTTGCATACAATTGGTTGGTCCTCAAGATCATCAACACTTCCTCAAATGTACTTCATGTTCGCCTCTCGACTGAGTACACCAAAATATCGTCGATGAAGACGATCACAAAGGTGTCTAGGAAACTCCTTGAATACCCCTGTTCATTAGCTCCATAAACGCCTGCTGGGGCATTCGTCGAAGCAAAGGACATCACCGTGAACTCATAGTGTCCGTACACGGACTGAAAGCGATTTTGAAATGTCCTCATCCTTGATTCTCAATCGATGGTACCACTCGACCGTAGGTCGATTTAGAAAACACCGCCGCTCTTTGCGAGTTGATCAAACAAGTCATCGATCCCGGGTAAAGGTATTTGTTCTTCACGGTCACCTTGTTCAGCTCTCGGTAGTCAATGCATAACCGCATCGACCCATCTTTCTTCTTTACAAACAGCACGGGCGCGCCCCAAGGTGAAACACTTGGACGGATGAACCCTTTGTCTAGAAGTTCCTGCAACTGAGTCTTAAGCTCCTTCAATTCTGCTGGTGCCATTCGGTAGGGAGCTTTAGACAACGGAGTCGTTCCAGGCTCAAGCTCAATACTGAAGTCTACCTCACGAACCGGGGTAGGCGAGCAACTCTTCGTGGAATACATCCGCAAACTCTCGGACAACAGAAACCGAGCTCAACTCTGGCCCTTTGTTCTTTGTATCAGTAACACTTGCCAAGAGAGCCCAAGCTCCTTCACTTAACAACTTCTTTGCCTTAAGAGCTGAAATCATCTTCGGAAACTCTCCAGTCTCAATTCCCTTGAACTTGAAACTGGATTCTGCCGGAGGTCGAAACACCACCTCCCGACAATGACAGTCGATGTTGGCATGGTTCGCAGACAACCAATCCATGCCCAGAATTACATCGAAGTCGCTCATATCCAGGACAACCAACGTCACATCTAGCACGCGACTGCTACTCTCTACTCCGACTGACTTAACTCTTTCCCGAGCTACTAATTCTCTACCCACCGGGTAGCTACTGCCAGTTAACATCTAAAGGTTACTACTTAACCGAGCTTGCCTCACAAATATAAAGAGAAATAAAAGAGTGCGAGGAACCGAGAATCAAATGAGAAACAAGGCCAAGTGGCCAAGAACGGGTAGTGTACTGTCACCACTGCACCGGAACCTCCTGCGTTCCTATTTGCACTCGCATAAACTCCACCCCTCGGGCGGTTTCCAGACTCGTCTTTCTTCGCTTGCAGGGCTTTGGCCAAGTGCCCAGGCTTTCCACAGTTATAACAGACTCGGCCGATCTCGACTCCTGCTGCACACGATCGACAAGTGTCCCAACTTTCCGCGATTATTGCGAGATCTTGTTAGTGCATGATGACAGTTCCGTTGTCTTTGAACTCCACACCGAGGCAGGAACCCTGTTTGGTGTACTGCTTTGGGCCGATGTCCTCGAGTTCCAGGTCTGTTTGGCCTAGCAAAGGCCTGCTCAAACTTCCTCTTACGGTTTGGTTCCGAACTCGACTGCCACGAACTCGGACCGCCTCGAGCTCGATCGAAAAGCGAACCCATGCGCCTCTGGTCTGCAGATCAATCGGGGATGCCACTCGGATCTGCGCAGCGGCGTCGTCTTGGGATCGTGAGCAATCTGCCGACCCACGTCGCCTCCTCGCAAACTCGCGAGGAAACACTCAACCTTCTTTCTTCTCTCGTGTGTCTACCATATCAGGGGCGAACCGAGACAATGAAGTAAACTCATGCTCGTACTCTTCAACCGTCTGGTCGGCCCTTGCTTTAGCCGCATAAAACTCGGCTTTCTTGTCAATTCTAAGCACAATAAGTAATACTTCTCGTAGAACACTTGAATCGCGCTTCCCAGTTATCGGGTCCCGCGATCGACGTCATGGACCGTGCATGCTGACTCGCCACCGCAGGAGAAGAGCACTTCCTTAACGCATGCATCACAGACTTTGAACTTTCTCGGTGCTCGGGCAACCCATTCGACTTAGGATGTCATCCATCTGCGCAAACCATGCTTCGGCGGCTACATGGTCTCACCGCCCATCAAAGAAAGCGGGTCATACTTCTTGAAATCCTTCGGTACCCCGCTTCCTCTGTCGTTGCCCTGAACGTAAAGGTCGGTGCAACCCCTGGATTCTGCACAGGTGCTGGCTCCTGACTACGGGATGCCAGGGCCTCCATGGCCTGAGTGAACATAGCCGTCGATTAGCTTGACTTGCTTATACTCGCTGGATCGATTCTTTGAATGCTCGCCACGAGTTCAAGAATGGCGACGGCGGTCGCACGCGTTTGGTACTTGGACATTTGCCCGCTTTCTTGGGCTCCTACGTCGCCCCGTGATTCTTCTTCGACCAGCGGGACATCCTGGTTGAGCCCTCCCGATGCTCGGAGTGCTCAACCTCCGGTGCATCGACGGTCGGTTCCTGGTCTCGGCCCGCCGACCTCGGCCCTACGACCACCCCGACTCGACCACCAACAATTTGCTTCTTGCACGACCTCTACCACGGGCCATAATCTAAAACGAGAAACAGAGTACAACATCAACAACAGTACAAGAAGTACAGCACAAAGGAAAGCACCTCAATTTTAACAACGAACCTCTTACCCACTAAGTAAGGCAAACCTGTTGACGACCCGACGAGTTCCTTGCGAGAGGCTATGAAGGACTAAACACCTACGATGTAGGCAGTATACAAGATCTAAAACTACGCTCTGATACCAACTGTAACACCCCGAAAATACGAACACAACAACTCGAGGCATTACTTCCAAGTTGTACCGTTCGCGCCGAAAATCCGGCAGCATAACGGCGCAACCTGGACAAACCGAAAAATTCTACAAGTGCATGAACCTAACGAGAACACTTCAATGACTCACGAGGGTACCCAACCTCCACCAAACTACACAGAACAACAATAGGTGGGCCCGGAGTCCTGAGTTTAACGAAAAACTCAACAACAAAACATACTTTGAGTACGAAGGATAACAACAGAACATGCTTTGATTCGAGAAATAAACTTAACTGAACATGCTTTAAATTTAAAAGAAACAGGAACGATACAATCTAAAATTAACATAACAAATAGTTAAAACGCAACGGAAGGAAAGAAAACGAAAGAACTACTCCTAACGCAACCCCTAAATCCTACAAGTCTTCCATAGCCTCGCAGGGTCTCAAGTCGCTCGGTGGTCATCTCACCGGTTTGCCTTACCTGGCAACGAAAAAGAAATAAAGAAGGGGTGAGTATAAAAATACTCGGTAAGCGCCCACTTCGTCCAAGAATAAAGAATATAAGTACGACCCTAGAGTTAGCTAACACGACACCTAGCCCGCCAAACAACCTCAACACGCATCCCCGACCCTACTCTTGCTCACTTTTTCTCGATTACGTCCTACCCTTAGCTCCTAGACTGGTTTGGCGAGACGTGGCCACGAGACTCATCCTCGGGCTCGCACTAGGGGCGAAGGACTCTATCCAACCCTCTCGACTCTGGGGATCACACCCCGAGTCGCACAACCGGGATGGGGCGGACCACCACATCCCATAAGCATCATCTCGCCAACCTCGAGTCTCGATCTACTAAGGGGGTTACATGATACTTAGGACTTGGGCCTGCACTAGGGCTAGTTGTGCTAACTACAATCCTAAGGCTCAAGAACACTTTCCGAGTCACTACAAAACTAAGTACGAGACTGACATGCTCGGAACAGACAAGCGTACAACTCTAGCATATTCAACAATTTCAGCACGACATGTACCTCTAACATAAACGTCATTCTCGGCACAAGGTTAGGTCAACTTTCCTAACAAGATCACATCTAAGCACGAAAAGATAACAGTCGTAGCACCAAAAGATAACAGCCATAGCACATGCACATACATTTGACACATCAGGACGACCCATCAGGTAATTCACTTAGAACCAAGTACTTGCTACCACAACCTAGCATGCTTCTATAAGTCCAGTACGCTACACATTCTAAAACATTTAGCTCCGAGATAGTATAACATGCAACGACGCCCCTAAGCCCTACACTTAGGGATAATTCAATCCAAATGACTACTTACAGTGGAAGCCAACGATAACGAGCGACTTTGTGGCGTGCTCCAAACGTACTTCAACTTCCCGGCTCCTAACGAAACACACACAAAGTAAACTAAAGCACGATGAACCTACGCAACGAATCTAATAAAGAGGAGCGAAAACTCACCACTGAGTACCAAAACGGACTAAAGGAACGGCAACCGAGGCGGCCGGACGGAAGAGAAACGGTGGCGGCTCTGCGGTGGCGGCGCGTGTCGCCAGCCACGGCGGCGCGTGGGCGTGGACCGGCGTGGCGCGACCGGGCCGGCGCGCGGATCGGCGGGCGGCGGCGGCAAAGCGTGAAAGAGACGGCGGCGGCAGCGTGGGTGGCGATCTCGAATCTTGCGCGCCGATCTATCAAGAACCGGACTCGTTCGTTAAAACGCCGGCCAGAAAAGGGGCTCGAACCACCCCGAACTAAAATAAGTGGGTCTCGCGGATCTGCACGCCGCAGCGACTTCAGCATGGCGTTGCGCGCGGCTCACCGAGGCGTCTCGCTCGTGGCGGCGCGCGAGACTCGAGGCGAGAGAGAGAGAGAGAGCGGTGAGGAGAGGAGAGAGAGAGAGAGTGGGCAGCAGCCAAACTGGCGGCCGGCGCTGCTTCATTCAAGCGCGCGCGAGAGCGGAAGGGAGGGTCGTCGTGCGACTCTTCTCCTTCTGCAATTCTTTTTTTTTTTTTTTTTTTTTAAAAAAAAACAAAACTGGGCCGTAACAAAATTAGTTATAGTTGTAAAACTAATTATTAGATTGAATATTATACTAAAAAAAATAAATATTAGATTTAATATAAGTCATTAGTAATTAATTTATGAACATGTTTTTTTATAAATTTTATAGAAATACCATTTATAATACAATATTAGATTATTTATTATATATTATATTATACCTATTTTAATTTAACAAAAATAAATTAAGTTTATAACCTGAAATATTGTATTTATTAAGATTTTATCTTTGTTTAATATAATTATACATTTTAAAATTTTAAATTCAGAATCGGATACAATAAAAACATAAAAATGTTGTTTTCATATTTTATACTATTTGGATCCAGGATCCGAAAATAGTTTTCAAAAACATATCTGCCAAAGTTAATCCAAAAACATAAAACAAAATCCAAATGAGACACCAAACATGCTCTAAATTTCTTAAAAGATAGTTTAGAAATAAGAGAAAAATTGCAAATACTGCCGTTTGTTGTTTGAGACAACAAAAGGGATTGATGTTACAATCAAACTCTCAACCCTCCATTTATTTATACAATTTTTTTAAATAGCATAATTGTTGCAATTAAGTCTTTAAATATTGCAAAAGGCCTAAACTACCTCTAAACTATAAATGTTCCTCTAAACTTATACAGTTTTTTTAAGTAACATAATTGTTGTAATTAAATCATGAAATATTGAAAAACACATAAACTACCTCTAAACTATAAATGTTGTTATAATAAACTCAAATCTTTATATTATTTAAATTAAATACCATTTGAATGGTAAACTTTGTTAAATCCACAATAGAGATGGAAACGAATGTTTATGCAATTTTTAGAATATGAAAATAGAATATTTTATTAAGAGTCATGTATTAAATTTCCATCGACATGTTGACATTGTCATCAATATCTCTACATGTCCATGTTCGACATCAACCTTTCTAATATACCATAAAAATTTTATAATACATAAACAAAAAAGAAAAAAAATATAACTAATGCGAAGATAATTAATAATAAGTGTTTTAACTTATTTATAAAAATGTAAAATATTTTATTTATTAATTTAAATACATCTTTTTATTTTTTATCATAAAAAACATATTTTTATTATTTTTTATTTTTAGAGATTTTTCTAGAAATATTCATTAACATTGATATTTTATTGATATTTTTATGAAATTGAGATCTCAACATTTTTGTTGATATTGACAATTTTTTTTTAGTTCAACCAGTGAAAATGGAGAGATTCGAACATTTGATCTTTAGCACATGCTTTTTATATATATTTTTTCAAAAATATGTGGAGTGAAAGATTTAAATCTCTGATTTTTTGATTGAAAGTATATATTTTATAGTAATTGAATTATACTCGTGTTAACGGCTTTAAACTAGTTGCTATACTCAGTTGGGAGTCGGTATCAACATTTTAACCCTAGGTTAAGAGACATAATTGAGAAAGGTATATTCCACGATCAAATGTCACACTCGCACTTAAGAAAAAAAGTATTTAAAAAAGGACCGTTGAAACCCCGTTGGGGAAAACGAAAACCGACACGTGTCGGTAGACAATCAGAATGTCACAACCTCTCCGTGCAAGTGCAATTTTGTTTATTTATTTTTGCTAAAAAAAAGCAATTTTTTTTTTATCCGAAAAAACAGGGAAACAAAACAAAAAGTAAATAAATTCGACTAAAAAACGGATTCCAAGTTCTTCTTCTTCCCCTTCTAGCTGGGAATTTTGTTCTCGATTATCGAGAATTTTCCCTCCAGCTGATGTACCGGCGGGAAGGATTTTTGTGGCAGTTCTGGCAGGTGTTGATCGTTTCTTGGAATCGCGTCTGCAGAATTCGAGATACCGCTTTTGAATCTAATTCCACTCTGTTCTTTGTGGAGCTTGGTAACTCTTGCCTGCAGGTGATTTAGAGAGGTTTTTGTTGCGCTTCAGTAGCAATGAAGGCCATGGTGACCGTGCAGGATCTGATCGAGGAGGCTAAACTTCGAACGGTTTGGTGGGCTCTGTGTATTTTCGCGATTTCGTACTTTTTGACCCGTAAGAATTCTTTATTCTATCGCTTTGTATTGCTTCAGTTGTGCGTAATTCGGTTATCTTTTTGAGATTTATGATACTGTTGTCTTTTGCGATGATTGCTTTGGTTGAACTCGAGGGCAGTTCTTTAAATGTAGAACCCTTTTCCCCTTTTTCTTCTCTTGGCGAGTTCTAGTTTGGGGGGTGAGTTGATAGTGTTATTCATTGTACATGGAAGATGCGAGTATTGTCATTTGAGAATGAGGATGAGCTAAAATTGAGTAATGATAGCTCTCTCCTGTTTGATTGTTTGGAGTTTCTGAATGGGGAAACAAATAAAAACATGAAGTATTGAGTTTTCCGCCTCTGTTCTGTCAATTTCGCTGTGCATTATGAGGTTTTATTTTGAGGGACCTTTTCTTTTCCCAATGCAGATACTAGCAAGTCAATGTGGATGAATGTACCTCTAGCAATTCTATTAGTTTCTGCACTACGTATTCTGTTCAACGAGGTAGAGTTCCGTAGAAAGGTGCGACCTGTTCAGCAACAGACATACTTATCTCATCTGGAGAAGAAGCAGTTATCTGTAAATGACTCGCGACTTTCTTCAGCTCTTCCTCCACCAAGATGGAAAAGGAAACTTGATTCTCCTATTGTGGAGGCTGCAATGAAGGATTTCATCGATAAAATACTGAAGGATTTTGTGGTTGACTTGTGGTATTCAGAAATAACCCCAGACAAAGAGTTTCCTGAGCAAATACACGCGCTAATCATGGACGCCCTTGGTGAGATAGCAGTTAGGGTGAAAGAGATAAACCTTGTTGACTTGCTCACCAGGTAGCTTATTTTTTGTATGGTGGGAACAGGCTAGAAGTTTTTTTTTAACCGTTAGCTTGCTTTGTTGTGTATTTAAGGAGTTTGGGGAGTTTTGACCATATTTAAATAAAAATGTTGCAGGGATGTTGTTGATTTAGTAGGTGATCACTTGGACCTTTTTAGAAGAAACCAAGCTGCCATTGGCGTTGATGTTATGGGAACGCTATCATCTGAGGAGAGAGATGAAAGGTTGAAACACCATCTTTTGGCTTCTAAGGAGCTTCATCCAGCACTGGTGTCTCCTGAGAGTGAGTACAAGGTGTGAGTGGAGTGTTCCATGAAAATAGGTCTTGTTCTTTGAGTAGAGTCTTGCATTTTGCTAATTGCTATTCTACTGCAGGTCCTTCAACGGCTTATGAGTGGAGTATTGACTTCAGTCTTGAGACCAAGAGAAACTCAATGTCCTGTTGTCCGATCCATAGCTCGAGAACTTTTAACATGCTTGGTGGTGCAACCTCTTATGAATTTTGCGAGTCCTGGGTATGCTTTTGGATGGCCTACCCTACAGTCTGACCATTTAATTTCTAGTTCTTGCATGAAAAGTAACAGTGAAAAATGTTGCTCGCATTTCAAAAAAAAAAGGCATACCTTTGGTTTCTCATTCTAATGATATGTATGACTTGTATATGTTCTCCTTTTTCTTAATAATTAGGTGACGTGGTGGTTGGTAATAAAAAATAGCTGAAAACCACTTCTCTTTTTGGGACATTGTGTAGGTCTAGCCGCTTCTACCAAATATCGAAAACACTGAAAACTTAAAGAAAATATAAGAAGTTTCACCAAAATATGGCCGTGCATACTTCTTTACCCGTATAAGGTTTTCTTTTAAAGATATCTAGCAGTCGAACATCATAAGAAAAATATTTGCCCTAAGATGCTCTAGTACAAGAGTCTTTGGGGTGGTTTTTTGAAAATAGTTTCTTTATACTAATTAGTAATTACCAACTCTTGAAAACTTTGTTTTAAAAATTATTTTTAATTAAGAACACAAAAAATATTTTTCAGTTCCAGGTTTTTATTCACACTTTCCATATGTTAATATAAAAATATAATTCAGTTTAATCGGTAGAAAAAAAAAACAGTTTTCTGTTGTTTAGAGTCATTTTTCCATTTTCTTTTTATTTACTTTTGAAATGGTTTGTCTTGCCAAATGTGCTTTTTGTGTGAGAAGCTTATTATTTTTTTTAAGAACAGAAAGCAGTTTTAAAAGTGCATCTTCCAAATAGCACCTCAGTTCTTTCTTTGTGATAAAATTGGGGAGAGGTCATTCTCTTAGGCATATATGTCTAGTCTTAAACGATATAGTAGTTGAAAGAATTGTAGAAGTGGTTTTTGATCCTTTTCTCTTTTTCTTCTTTTTTTGTCATCAGGTACATAAATGAGTTGATTGAATGTATTGTCCTTGCCACTAAAGCTGAGAATGACTCTGTGATAGGTGGTCAGCAACCAACTTATTCTTCAGATCAAGACAAAGACCAGTCTTCTACTGCTGGGTTTGTTCACAACGAAGATTTGAACAAAATGAAATACTCTTCTTTAAATCCGGGGAATGGTTCAGAGCTTGCTAAAATTGACAATCAACATAAAAGATCCTCAGATTACATGTTCCAGGATGAGCCTTTGCAACTGAGACATGGTGATTGGGGCCGTGTATTAAATGCAGCAACCCAGAGGAGAACTGAAGTCCTTATGCCTGAAAATCTTGAAAACATGTGGACTAAAGGACGAAACTACAAAAAGAAAGAAAATAAGATCATTAAAGTAGGAGATTTTGAGCCTATGGCTACAACAAAGGATTTTGGAATAAATAGCATGCAGCTTGCAACAACAATGAGGGATGAAATGTTGGCTGACAAGCATCGTGCTTCTGTTAGGCCAGAAGAAATGGCGGTAGTAAGGAAAACACCCAAAAGACATTCTGATCTCCTTTTGACCTCCAAACCAGGTGATGAGAACAAAATTGGTTTTCAGTTTTATCAGGATTTTCAGAAGGATTCATCTATCGATGGGAAGTTTATTGCTAATGAATTGAAGGTTGTTGATAATCTTACTCCTAGTGCAACTAAAAATCAGCTCAAGAGATCCAATAGTACTTCTGCTTTGAAAACTGAAGTTAGTGTAGAAAAAACTTCTACAGTAGAAGGTGGAAGATCTATTATATCAGATTTCTATGGTCCCAATTTCATCAAGCATGGTGAAGAGAACCTTTCTAAGAGTACCTTGGATATGGTGGTCCAAAAAGAAGGACTACTTGTTCCCAAACTTAGGAGTCGGGTGAGTGAATTCATTCTTTTGTTTTTTTGAGGGTAATCAAATAAAGTGTACACCAATTTTGTTCTTCTTGCCCCGTTGCAGGTAATGGGTGCATACTTTGAGAAGCTTGGCTCAAAATCTTTTGCCGTGTATTCAATAGCTGTTACAGATGCAAATAACAGAACTTGGTTTGTCAAGAGAAGGTCTCTTCCTGATATTCCTTAACAAATAAAAGCTAAGTTACTGGAGTCTTCTATGATGTTGAAAACCTTTAGTGGTTTTTGTAGATTCCTTGACATGCAAGTGCTTCATATAAATTCGTTTTTTGTCATTTCTTTTTCTTTTTTTTTCTTGTTTTGTCATTTTTTTTTTAAAAATTGAATGGTCTTTAGTGCCTCAAGATTTGAAAGAACTCCTCAAGCATTTTAATTAAAGTCACCTTCATGCTTCTCTTATTTTTACTTTTATCTTTCCAGATACCGAAATTTTGAGCGATTACATCGGCATCTTAAAGATATTCCTAACTATACACTGCACTTGCCTCCCAAACGAATATTTTCATCAAGCACAGAAGATGCTTTTGTTCACCAACGTTGCATTCAACTTGACAAATATTTGCAGGTATCTATGGATTTCCAACTTCCGTACATGCAGTTATTGTTGTTTGTCAATGTAACGTTTCAAAATTTGTATCATGATTGCTTTACTGTGCTATCTCTACCCAGGAGCTACTATCAATTGCAAATGTTGCCGAGCAGCATGAAGTATGGGACTTTTTAAGTGTTTCCTCAAAGGTAATCGACCCCTGTACTTAAGTTATATTATTCCTAACCCCTCATGGTCCTGGACTTCCTTTGATTAACAAGGTCTAGCATGTGTGCTATTAATTTTAAAATTCAGACGAGATTAAATTCAATGATTTCTATTCCAGATCACTACTCCAATATTTACATTGTTAATTTGTTATTAATTCCAAAATCTTATCTATTAGGTTAATGTCAATTTTTAATGATTTAAACTGTTCCAAAAAGCGTCTTGTAATTTTATGGGCTTATTATCTTTATATGGACGTCAATATTTCAAGGATATACTTAACTTTTTATTATAATCATTAGATTTTTATAAGGAAATGATATTGGAACCTAATTTTCATCTGATACTTCAATGATATTTTTTCCCAGAATTATTCTTTTGGAAAATCTTCCTCAGTGATGAGAACACTAGCAGGTGAGTGGTCGTTCTTATTTGTTCTTTGCAGGAAAACCTTTGCATGTTCAGTTGCAACAATTTTAATGATGATTTTCTTCGTACTTTTGCTCTTCCTATGCAAGTTATTTGGCTTAATCACTTGCCTTTTTTAGCCTCTGTTACTAGATTGGTGAAATATGCGACCCTTGATGGTAGAATATAAATTTTTTGTTAACTCAATGAATAATTCCCATTCTTCTTGTCAAACTATGAAAGTTGAACTCTTTGAGAAGTGAGAACCCTCCTTTTATGTTTTATTGGGTATTGACTATTAAAACCTGTTTGATAACCATTTGGTTTTTAAAAATTGTATTTGTTTTCTCACCATTTCTTTACAATAGTTTTCATATTCTCTACAATGATTCTCATCTTTCTTAAGAAAACACTTAAATTGTTAGCTAAATTTCAAAAACAAAAACAAGTTTTTGGAAACTATTTTTTTTAGTTTTCAAAACTTGGCTTGGTTTTTGAAAACACATCTAAAAAGTAGATAAGAAAACATGAAAAGTCATGGGTGGAAGTAGTACTTATAAGCTTCATTTTCAAAAACTAAAAATAAAAAATCAAATGGTTATCAAAAGGGGCCTAAGAGATTTTTATTCGTTTCAAGTTGTAGAATTACCATGAATAAATGCTAATTCCTTTTCTTATAAAAAACGCGGCCTCTTTCTAATTTGATTTACATCATTTCATGACATTCGGTGTGTAGATGCATTCTATAATTTAAAATAATTGTTGATGAAAGGGGACATAAAGAAAATGTTCCAGTGGATGCCTTCTGAGACACATCATTGGTTGGGACTAGAAACTAGATTCTAATTCCAATTCCTTCACAAATATTTAGAGTATCTTGAAATCTGTAAGAGACCCTGAAGATTGTATTTCCAATCTATAAAATGAAATTTTCTGTCAGAAATATTTAGGGAACCATATGGAAGTATAAAAAATATGGAAGAATGGTTCTTCAAAGTGTCCCTATGACAGCATAAAGTTGCCCTTTCTAATCTGCCTTCTCCTCTCAAATCCCATCTATCTGACAATCTGCCCCTATTTCTAATTCAATGTTTGGCTGAAATCAATCTTACAACAGCTCTCTTTTTGAGTTTTTAAATGGAAAAAAGACATAACAGTAATGTATCTTCTATTCCTTTGCTATTTGCAATTATTGATGATTTCAAACCATATTTAATCACAGTCAATGTGGATGATGCTGTGGATGATATTGTACGCCAGTTTAAAGGAGTTTCAGATGGTTTCATGCGTAAAGTTGTTGGTTCAACCTCACCTTCTGATGAAGCTTGTGCCTCATCAAACTATGAACGGAAGTTTTCGTTTAATTCAGCAGACTTACGCAAACATGTTTCTGCACAATATAATTTAGAAGTAGCTAATAACATTTCCGATGAGGAAGGTGAGAGAATTGAAAGTCAAAATCGTGAAAATGTTAGTGGATGGCATTCAGACAATGAACTAAACTCCAAGAGTTTTCCTCGTCGTGTAATCAAACGTGGTGAAGATTCGGATAAATTAGTTGTTCACAAGAAAAATGATTTAGAATTGAGGTCTGAGGCCAGCCATGGAGGATTTTCTCAAATTTCATATAATATGGAAGATCCAGAAGGAATGCCACCGGAGGTAATGCAACTTTATACAACGTCGTACTGTTTCCTGCTTTATGCATTTAAACTGTCAGATATCTTGCATACCATTTTTTTCACTTATGTTTAATCTAGCATTTTATCTACCTGGTTAGTTTATGGCCTAATCAATAAGAAAGGGACATCATCCTAATTCCTACAAAATTATCCTTTCTGGGTTTTTGCGGTGCTTTTGATTATGTTGCTTGTATCATTTTGTTTCTCTAATAAGACCTTGACAAAAATGCTAGTGCTACTCAATAGGGGCAGGCAAAGGACACGATGGATGAAAATAAATGACATATTTTTTGTTATTTATATGTTTGTAGGCATATCAACGATTCAATTGTTGTATGAGGACTGAGCATAAAAGACGGTTTATATAACATACATTTCGAATTACATATCTTCAAATAACTCATCGTCTTATTCTTATGAAAAAAATTATTATTTTTAAAATATATATATTGGTAGGAAACTGTCATTGATATGATGATATGAGATAAAAAAAAGGTCCAATCAAAAAGAAAGGACAAAAAATACTTCTACTGATTAGTAAGAGAACATGGACTATAGTTACAAAAGGGGGGAGATCTAGAAGGAATTAAAGGGGTTTCAGATGGTTTCATATGTAAAGTTGTTGGTTAACCTCACCTTCTGATGAAGCTTGTGCCTCACCAAACTATGAACGGAAGTTTTGTTTAATTCAGCAAACTTACGCAAACATGTTTATGCACAATATAATTTAGAAGTAACTAATAACATTTCTGACAAGGAAGGTGAGAGAATTGGAAGTCAAAATCGTGAAAATGTGAGTGGATGTCATTTGGACAACGAATTAAACTCCAAGAGCTTTCCCACTTGTGAGATCAAACGTGGTGAAGAGTCGGTTAAATTAGTCGTTGGAACAGACTGAACTGGAGGACAGAGGGGTTCCCCAAAGACTCAATCAAAAGCACCATGTAAAAACTTCCAGAAATTAGAAGCAAAGGTGCAACTATTGAAAAGGTGAATCAGAGTTTCTGCGTTGGAGTAGCACATAGGACAACATCTCGGGGATAAATATAACCAAGTAGATCTCCTTTGTAGTTTATCAAAGGTATTAATGCAAGAGTGACTGAGTTTCCATATGAAGAATTTCACCTTTTTGGGAAGACGATCGGATCATTCATGCTGATATATTGCCAAGTTTGTACTTGATTCAAATGTGGAGAGTCTGACATAGACTTTGAGGGAAAAATACTGTCATTTTTTAAAGACCAACTCCTGCCACGGTCGATGCTTGTAGGCTGTAAATAGGTGGATAAAAGGGCCCAATCATCAATCTCTACCTCCATGAGGTTTCTTCTCAGATGGAGCATCCATGATTCAGAATGTGTACACCAAGATTCTGCGATAGAGGCATCTTTTCTGAGAGATGGGTGGTAAAACCGAGGGAAAAGGTGTTGGAGACTGAAGTTCCCTAACCACATATCCTTCCAAAAAGGGGTACTATTTCCGTTACCCACCTTAGAGGTTATATGAGCATATACCATGTCTTTCAAAGAGAATGGATTTCCATAGACCTCTGGAAGAGTGTAAGATTTGTTATCTGGCGGGGGATCAAAATGGGTTGAACCATATTTGGATGCAATAACCCGATGTCAAAGAGCCTCCTTTTCAACGTCAAACCTCCAAATCCACTTCATCAAAAGAGAAACGTTTCTCTGCTATGTACCCAAAATCCCAAGACCCCATATTCCACAGGGCCTTAACAGAATCCCATTTAAGAAGGTGATGAACCTTCTTCTCCTTGTTGCCTTTCTAAAGGAAATTTCTGAAAAGTTTTTCCAAGCTTGTAGTCACTTTTGTGGGAGCCTTAAAAATCGACCGATAATAAATAGGGAGATTAGTCAGAGTAGCCTGGATGAGAGTACGCCTACTGTCTTTCGATAAATGGGTTGAACCCCACGTCGTTAGCCTCTTTTCCACTTTCTCAATAATCAGCTCTCAAAAAGATGATGTGTTAGGATTTCTGTTTAGAGGTAAACGAAGGTAGGTGTTCGGCCATTTTCCCAATTTACAATCAAACCAACTAGCAAGGTGAAAAAAGACCCAAAACCTAATGAATATTATTTTAATGATCCAATGATTTGTGTCAAATATTGCAAATCCCGACTGTACGAGTTGAAATGGAGTTTAAACTATGGAAGTTGAATTGGTGGGTTCCATTGTCTGTATTTGAGTTGAAATGGAGGTTTTTATTAACTCTGACTCACTGGTTTGATGATAAAGAAGAATTTTAGGTTATGGAACAGATAATTTTTTTTAAAAAAGCCCTGGGCGAACTGTTTCCTCTGGTTATAAGACCAATAAAGAAAAACAGTAGCGTTGGACGAAATTTCTGTATAGACTGATGACTAGATTCCAGATGCCGTACACTGGATAGACGTGCTTACAGCCCCAGTGTTAACTTAGGGAAGAATAATTCCAACATAAAACCCAAATAGGGGACTTAATTATATGATCAAGAATTTCCTGAAATGTGTTACTTATGGATCTGTTAACATACTCTGCTATTGCATAAGAAATGCCACCAGCTGCAAACTTCCCAGGTCAGTGCTTGCAAGCATTTCAAAAGAAATTCTTTCCAACCACAAGAGCATTCATGGTGGGTATCAGCAATACCTGTAGGAAAGCATTGAGCAAAACCCAAATCCTCAAAAAATGAACCGAATTTCTCTAGGCAAATGACGCAGAAGAAATAAGTGATTGATGCCCTTTCTGTCAAACTTGACAATGATGGAGAACCTTTCCTTTCCAAACACATTTGACCACCTCCTCATTCCAATGATGGAAGACCAAAACAAAATATCTATTAGACTTAACTGAAAATAAACTTGAATCCTCGAGTGGCCACCTCTTTGGACCTGTTTTTTTCACGGGAAGTCACATCAGTAATGGTAAAATATCATACGTCCATTTCCCAATTGCGATGGATCTGGTAGGCTGCAACATCTTTTTAGTACATTCCTTTCAAAGAACTGTACTGTTATTGTGATTGATCAACTGCAGTGCACAATGTAAAAATGACCTACAATTTATTCTGATTGGGAAAATAAATCTTGAAGTTATTTCATCATTTTGACATGCAACTGATGTTTGATTCAAGCATACAGCTCTGGTTATTTATAACTTATTGGTTGTTTCAACATTTATATTTCTGCAGTGGACACCGCCTAATGTTAGCGTACCTCTTCTAAATCTGGTTGACAAGATATTTCAGCTGAACAGGAGAGGCTGGATAAGGTTCCATACTTTCCCTTTTCTTCTACGAATTTTTTCAATGCCATGACTATGATATGTGGTTTCCGAGAGTATGGACTTCAATTAGGCTGCAGATAAAGTTCCATATGTTCTGCTCAGTTTGAGGTTGTTTATATGTATATCTGCTTATCTTGCCCCAAGTTGCTTTCTCTTTTTTTTTTCCCTCATATTTTCTGCATAATTTTTGGTGGCGGCTTTATATGTATATCCTATTTACCGGCTACAAAAATTGTGTATCTAGAGTTTGTATTTTTATTTCTCTATTTTCAAACTCTATGCAGTTACAACTTACATGGCTTTTGCTTGGATGAAATTTCATCTGAGGCTCGAGAACCTAGATTTTATAACCTACAGCTTCTAATTTTATTTGTTCTATTTATATTTTAATTTTCAGGAGGCAGGTCCTTTGGATATCAAAACAAATATTACAGTTAATTATGGAAGATGCCATTGATGACTGGATTGTCAGGCAAATACACTGGCTGCGGAGAGAGGACATCATTGCTCAGGGTATTCGATGGGTCCAAGATGTAAGTATCAGAAATAGTATGGATTTTAATAAATTGTATAGTGTTCAAATTCACTGAAAGGTTGAATATTTCAAAATCACTTGAAACTGAAGATTGATACTATTAGTAATGGTTTTTTCCTCTCCCCTGACACGAGGAGTTCATGAGTTCTGACTTCCGATGTCTATTCTGTGGAAGAATTACTTTAATTTCCTCTAGAGAATTTGTCAAGAAATGGATCACATTAGTTACACTGCTTTTACTGATTTTCAACCTTTTACGCTAAAGAATTACTAATAATTGTTGCAAACAAACCTAAGCTACCAACAGTGAGAAATTTTGGTGGTGCATTTTTATGAGGCCATGAAAAGAAATATATTGGGTGAACCCTTCTGATCGTTTTTGCTTCAAGTTAATTCATATATAGAGACAGAAAAAGGATTGTGTTAAAAGTTCACAGTTACGCATGCCCTTAGTGTTCTTATACAGATTGATTAAACTGGACTATTTTGCATTGGATTGATTGCCATCATTTTCATACACTGAAAATTTGTCTCCTCCTGATCCTATTATTGAATTTACACATCTCCTTTTTATTATTATTATTTTGAAATGGTTGGACATACATCTCCTACTCTTTGATCAGAAGTGAAACTTGTGCAAAAATAGCTGTTGCAACAATCATCCTATTTTTTCATTTTATCAATGAAAATTTTATGTTACCTTGTTAAAAAAAAATGATATAACGAGGAATGAAAATTCATTCTACCATGGTTCCTTCAGGTTCTCTGGCCCAATGGAATATTCTTTATACAATTAAGGAATGCTCAAAGTGAAGATGATGATTCTCAATCTATTACTAGTCGAACTGATGGAAGTAAGATCCCCAAACCTGGATCTTTTGAGCTGCAGCTTGAGGCTGCTCGCAGAGCTAGTGATGTCAAGAAAATGCTTTTCGGTGAGTAATGCTTTCTTTCTGTGACATGAAAAGTGTGTGTATAAAGTGTTTATAATCTCTCTCTCTCCAATTAACTCTGTTACTGCATAAATTTTGCGTGGTTGATAGAGGCATAGTATTATTCAATATTGGTTTTCGTTAGTGAAGCAAATCATCCAAGTACTTTTACTACGTCAGCCCCCTTTACTCTTTAGCAACATTTTGGTACTTCTTCTTCATTGAAAGTTGTTCCCCGAGATCTATGACATGTCTAGCAATTGTAGTTTTGTAGTCTTCTTTTCAATGCAATGTTGGATTTGTCTTTTTATATGTTCTAAAAGATTTAAAGGTACTTCGTATCTTGCTCTTGTTATTCTTCTTCGAATATTTAACATCATCGTTTGTTTGAATTTTTTGAAGGCACCCTCGCATTTAAATGACCTTATTAACAATATGCTCCTAAAATATCAAAATCTTACTCTTGTTTGTTCATTATAGCATAGTTATGGATTTAGAATCTTGTAATCGTGTTTGTCTCACTTTTCCTTTATGAACGAGACCAATTTATTACAGACAACCAACTACCATTACATTCTTTTTAGGTGGGGCTCCAACACCATTGGTAAGCTTGATAGGGAACAAGCAGTACAAAAGATGCGCAAAAGATATTTATTACTTCACTCAGGTGTGTTAGCATTAATCATTTTGCATTTATCTTTTTGTCGTATCATTCCGGAATCTGTAGAAATGAACAACTTGAGTTAATTTTGTGAATCTGCAGTCTAGCATCTGTGTGAAGCAACTTGGGTATGGATTACTCGAGCTATTACTCGTCTCAATTTTCCCCGAGCTTCGGAATTTAGTTCTGGAGGTTCACGATAAGTCACACATCCCGCAACCAGTTTAGTGAGCAGAGTACTCTGCAACCTCTAATCCAGGTTGTGCTTGCTTCTTCTTCCCCCAAACCCCTGCTCAGAATCTCTAGATTTTACTTAATTTAGCATTCAGGTTCCCTCAGTTTTGATGTTGGTAGTAGTATTTAAGTGATGAACTCAACCAGGAGTTTTGTGGATTGCTGAAAATTCTTTTGTGAATAGAAATGGTTTTGCATGTCCTTTTTCTTTTAACTGTATAGAATTTTAGTTTTAGGGTGTGTATAGAATTAGTGGTAAAGCAGGTGATGGACAATATTCATATCTTGATCCATTGTAATTGATGATCCTTTCTCCTCTTACTCATGTTGATTCAACTTTTATATATGATTGATATTGAAAATTATTTATTCATTTTTCCATTCGATTCTATTTTTTTAGTACATGGGATATGAGGAATTGAACCTCCGACCTAAGAGAAAGAGTACATGTCAATTACTGTTGAACTATGCTCACATTGTCTTCCATTTGTTTCTACTAATGTCTCGAAGATTTTGAGTTTTGAAGGTCTTTTGTAGATCTTGGTGTCTTGAATAATATCTTCACCAATTGAACTCCTTGAGACATGATTTATTTTGAATTTGAAAACCACTAAATAATGATCCTCAAGAAAGTTTTAAGTTTGTATGGTTTGGTTAGGGAATGATTTTATAGTAAGATATTATTGAAAGAACGTTAGATTTCTATCATTCAATTTAAATAATGTTATTGAATAAAGATTAACTGAAAAAGCTTTTAATTGTGGAGACTCATTTTTGTTCGTTGGCTAAATAGGGATGAGAATGAGGAATGCATTCTCCATCCTCGCTCCGATTTATATATTTATTTTTAAATATATATATTTGTATACGTATAATAATCCATAATTTTTTTTAATTAAATATCATTTTATTTTTCTAAGAAAATTGAAAAAATGTATCTTAAGTTCTTAACTAGAAATCTCTAATAAAAAATGAATCATTAATAAAATTTTAAAAAATAAAATAATAAATGAGGAATTATTCTCCGTGGGGAACTCAATCTCTGCAGGGAATCCTTACCCCAATCTCCACGAAATTAAATGGAGAGTTCGCGGGGTTGGGGAATAAAATGGGATGGTGATGGAGAAGCCATTTCTTGGCTCTACGGAGTTCGCATGATTGAGAATAAAATGGGAGACGGTGACGGGAAAGTCATTCTCCGCCCCACCTTGTCGACATCTTTGTTTTCAAGATGTTTACAATTAAATGAAATAGAGAAATAAGAGGAAATTGAAATTTTGTTACCACTCATTGCAAATGGAATTGATTTGAGAGCGCTATACGTGATTAAAGAAAAATCCTAATTGATGATTTTCCTGTTTGGTAAAATTGATAGTGAAAGAATCCGTTAAAATCACTTTGGTAAAATACTTGCATTCACAAAATTTGTTCCTACTAGTTTTTAGATTTTCATAAAATATGCTTCATCTTTTTTAACAAATTTTCAATTTTATCTTTTGATTTTACATATATAATATTTTTCTCACACAACTAGATTCTATTCTCTAATGTTTAAATTATTAGATGAATGCCACTATTTTTTTAAAAAATAAATACTAAGATTGTTTTAAAAAAAATTACAACTGTTTATCTTAATATTTAAGAAATGATTTAGAGCATATATATAAAAATTTTAAATTATCAACAAAAAAAAAAAATATTGCAAATTTTAATAGTATGTTTTTTTGTCTTTATATATAAATCACCATAATTTATTCGTTTACCAAACACTAATTTACTTCATAGTTGATTTTTTTAAAAATACAATTATTTGCAATTACTATATTAGACCTAACTTGCGACGACTTGCTATCGGACTCTTGTTCTATACTTTGTGCTCCCAATTCCCAAATCTTCTAATTTGTTTAGAATTGAATCCTCCATTTGCAACCTTTAATAAAATTTCTTACAAAAATTAAAAGATTTTGGTAAAATTATAACTTTTCAATTGCAAAAACAACATTGAAAGCAAGTACATACATTAAGGTCCAAACAAATCACATTTCAATTTATCACCTCATCTAAGAGAAAAAGAGAAAAATACATAAGAGATTTATAGTTCTGACCTAAAAAAAAGAAGTGCATGCCAATTATCGTCCGGATATGCCTATGCTCATATTGGCATAGACTTTGCACCTTACATTTTAATTGTTTTATTCGTAATTAAAATTGCTAATAGTTTTCATTTGGGGGCCAAAAAGAGCATAGCTCGTAATTGTCATGTACTCCTCTCAAATCTCCATTTCCCATTGTTTTTTCTACAATCCGTTTGTTTCATCGAAGCTGGACTTGGGTTGTGGTATGGATAAAAATTATCCATGTGTTGTTACGTTGGTTTTGAAAAATTAAAATCCGTGTATTTTTGGTAAAAAAAGTCCCTTGAAACATGAGATTTTTTTATCCATCTAGGAGATTGAACCTTTTTTTTTTTTGTCTGAAATCTGATTAGGAGAGTGAACAAGTGAAATATCGTGATTTGCTCATTTCAACAACCTTGATTTTTCTTCTTACAACATAAGTTTGCTTCTTTCAACGTGATTTTCCTTCTTTAGAAAGCTTGTTTCAACACCATTTTTAGCTAAGGTTAATAGATTTTTCTAATTTCTTATTTTCTTTCATATTTCTCTAGTAGGGATGATTATCGGTCGGTCGAAGTCGTTTTTCGACCCCAATCGACCAAATTCGATCGGTTCGGTCGACTTTTTTTTTTTACCTTAAACCGATCAAAATCGACCGACTGAACGGTCGGTTTAATCGGTTTATTTATTTATTTTCTTAAAAATTTTCAATTAATTACTTTTTATTATTAACAGTTTTCTTATTATTTAATTATTTATTTAATAATAAATATGCAATATTTTTACAGTTTTCCATCATCATCATCATATATATATATATATATTAAAATTTTGATTGGTTCGGTCCCAAACCAACCGACCGGTGCTAAGAAAAAAATCAACCCCGACCGACACCTTTAATAAACCGATCGATCGAGGTCGGTTTTCGTCGATCGAGTCGGTTTCCGGTCCTTTTTTGCTCACCCCTATTCTCTAGTTTTTTTTGGTAGATATGCTAATATTTTTTCACCTTTCTTTTTTATTTGTAGGATTTTATTACAACTTTGTGGGATTGGGACTAGGATTTAAATAGATTTGGATTTTTGAAGAATATTTTTCTAAGTGATGGATCAAAAATTCAAAAACTTGATGATTGTTGTAAAAATAGGATGAAAACCGGGTATAATTTTACCAATATTAAATACTAATATAATAATATATTTATAATAATAATATAATATAATAATAATAATAATAATAATAATAATAATAATAATAATAATAATAATAAAAGTGTTTGGAAAGTGGGGGCAATATATAATATAAATAAAGAGATAGTGGAAATTTATGGAAAATTAAATAAACAAAAATTAAATAGAAAGTGGGAGAGAAGAAATTGAATTGGAGGGAATTTCACCAATGATACATTTTATTCTTCCACCAAAAGCCACTATTTATAGGCAATTTGGCAAGGGATGAGTTGGTACATTTGCACACTAAGCATTGGTAAGAAATTGACACATGGAGGACACTATGGCTAAGGATAATTTGCCACATGGCATGAGTGTTAAAGGACATGTGGAAATGGGCATTTACATCATCATATTTATAATACTCCCCCTTAAATGCCCATTTATATAAAATATGTCTCGTTAAAACCTTTACTATGGAAAAACCCAATGGGATAAAAACCTAGTGAAGGAAAAAGAGTACATATTTTATATAATACATTTACTCCCCTCATGACGACATCACTGAGATCTCCGAGTCTTCGCATCCCAACACCGTGAACCAATTTCTCAAATGTTGTAGTTGGTAATGCTTTTGTAAATATGTCCGCCAAGTTATCTTTCGAACAAATTTGTTGTCTTCGAGATGTCACCATTTTCTTCAAGGTCATGAGTGTAGAAAAGCTTCTGAGAGATATGCTTTGTTCTATCTCCTTTGATATATCCTCCTTTGATTTGAGCTATACATGCTTTGTGTTGTCTTCATATAATATTGTTGGAGGATGTTTACTTGAAGACCATCCACATGTCTCACGAATGTGTTGTGTCATCGATCTTAGCCATACACATTCTCGACTTGCCTCGTGAATTGCAAGAATTTCAAAGATGATTCGAAGAAGTGGCGTGATGGTCTGCTTCACCGATCGCCATGATATAGCGGTTCCTCCACATGTAAATAGATAACTTTGTCGAGATCTAGCTTTGTGTGGATCGGATAGAAAACCTAATCTGCATAACCAACTAGATCAAAACTAGATTTGTTAGAATAAAATAAACCCATATCAATCGTCCTCGAAAGGTATCGGAGTACATGCTTAACTCCGTTCCAATGTCTTTTTGTAGGACATGAACTATATCTAGCTAATAAATTTCTTGAAAATGCAATATCCGGTCTTGTGTTATTAGCTAGATACATAAGTGCACCAATTGCACTAAGATATGGTACTTCAGGACCAAGTAGTTCTTCATTATCATCTCGAGGTCGAAATATATCTTTCTTTACATCCGAAGGAACGAACTTCCATTGGAATATTCAATGGATGTGCTTTATCCATATAAAATCTTTTTAAGATTTTCTCAGATAAGTTGATTGATGAACAAATATCCCATCTGCTAAATGTTCAATTTGCAAACCAAGACAAAATTTTGTTTTTCCAAGATCTTTCATCTCGAATTCTTTCTTAAGATATTCTATTGCCTTGGATAACTCTTCAGAGTTCCAATTATATTTAAGTCATCAACATATCTGATTATAATAGCAAATCTCGATCGAGATTTCTTTATAAAAACACACGGACATATTGGATTATTTTGATATCCTTCTTTCAATGAGATATTCACTCAAAGCGATTATACCACATTCGTCCCGATTGTTTTAATCCATATAATGATCTCTCAGAACTTTATTGAATACAATTCCCGAGAACTTGATTCATATGTTTCGTATTTTAAATCCTTCCGGATTTTCATATAAAATGTCATTATCCGAGATCCATATAAATACGCCGTGACTACATCCATTAGATGCATATCAAGTTTTTCATATACAACAAAGCCAATCAAATATCTTAACGTTATTGCATCCACCACGGAGAATATGTCTCCTCATAATCTATACTGTGCCTTTGCGAGAATCCTTGTGCAACAAGTCTCGCTTTATATCTTGTGACTTCATTATTTTCATTTCTTTTCCTTACAAATACCCATTTATATCCTACTGGGTTTAACACCTTCCGGTGTTAGGACTCTCGTCCAAAACCTCACGTTTTGAAAGTGAGTTCAACTCTCTTGCTTGGATTTGCTTCTTTCCACTTCACCAATCCTTTCTACGTTTACATTCATCGATAGATTTTGGATCAAAATCGTCACTTTCATGAATAATATCGTGAGCAATATTATAAGCAAAAATGTTGTCAATAATAATATCATTTCGGTTCCATCTCTTTCCTGTTGTAACATAGTTTATAGAAATTTCATTATTATCCTCAAGCGTTTGATTTTCATCAATACTCTTTTGAGTAGTTGTATCTTGGATTTCTTCCGAACATCCATACCTTTTATCGAATCATTTTGATTCTCAACTACTTTTCTTTTTTAGAGGATTTTTATCTTTGGAACCTATTGGTCTACCACGCTTACAGCGTGCTCCGACTCATTATTGACAACTTGTTCTGTGGAATATCAATTTTTGATGGAGCATTTCTTTGCTTGGTATATATGATTTAGTCACCCTTTTAGCATCTGTGGAATGCATCCGTAATTGATTTGCTATATTTTGCAAATGAATTATCTTTTGAACTTCAAATTCACATTGATCTCTTCGAGGATCTAAATGAGATAATAATGATGCATTCCACGTAATTTCTTTTTCCAACTTCTTAATTCCTCCCCCTAATGTTGGAAAATTTGTTTCATTAAAATGACAATCAAAGAAATCGTGCGATAAATACATCACCCGTCGTGGTTCAAGATATTTAATAATTGATGGGGAATCATATCCAACATATATTCCTAACCTCCTTTGAGGACCCATCTTAGTACGTTGTGGTGGAGCAATTGGAACATATCTTCGCACATCCAAAAATTCTCGGATGGGATACATTTGGTCACTTGCCATAAGCTAATTGCATGGGGAATATTTATTATAGGCTCTTGGCCTAATACATAATAATGATGCAAATGTAAAATAGCATGACCCTGCACCGATGTAGGGAGTTTAGCTCTCATAAGCAATGGTCTTGCAATTAATTGTAGACGCGTTTTATAAATGATTCTCTAGACCATTTTGTGTATGAACATGGGCTACTGGGATGTTCAACACTTATCCCAATTGACATACAATAATTATTAAAAGTTTGGGATGTAAATTCACCAAAGATTATCAAGTCGAATTGTCTTAATTGTATAATCGTGAAATTGTGCTCTTAACTTAATTATTTGAGCAAGTAATCTTGCAAATGCAAGATTTCGACTTGATAATAAGCATACATGTGACCATCTGCTTTGGATGCGTCAATCAATACCATAAAATATCTAAATGGACCACTTGGTGGGTTAATAGGTCCACAAATATCACCTTGAATTCGCTCTAAAAATGTAGGTGATTCAATGCCCACTTTAGTTTGTGATGGTCTAATAATTAATTTCCTCGAGAGCAAGCATCACATGACAACTCATTGGATTGAAGAATCTTCCGGTTCTTTAAAGGATGTCCATGTGAATTCTCAATAATTTTCCTCATCATTATCGATCCCGGATGACCCGATCGATCATGCCAAACACCGAATATTTCGGATTCATGAACTTCCGGTTCATTGTTGCATAACTTTCGATTACTCGTATATGAGTATAATATAATCCGTAAGAAAAAGTCGGGCGGTGTTTCCAATATACGTTTTTCATGCGAAACAATAGATGTGATATAGAGATACTCTATATTATTTTTACGATCGGTTCAACATGATAACCATTATTACGTATATCTTTAAAACTCAATAAATTTCTCTTTGATTTGCTAGAGAACAAAGCATTATTAATTGAAAATTTTGTTCCTTTAGGCAAGATAAAACTTGCTTTTCCAAAACCTTCAATCAGGTCTGCAGAACCTGATATAGTATTGATTTTTGCTTCCAAAGATTGTCAATTTAGAAAAATATTTTCTGCTTTATGAGTATCGTGTGCGTAGTTGCGCGATCTGCTGAACATAAATCCTCATTGCTCATTTTCGGTTACTCAACATATTGAAATTGTCCATATTTCTTCATTGATAAGAAAAGGAAAAACGATTACAAAAAGTTCTAA
Organism: Trichosanthes cucumerina; assembly: GCA_036507285.1. Classification (NCBI taxonomy): domain Eukaryota; kingdom Viridiplantae; phylum Streptophyta; class Magnoliopsida; order Cucurbitales; family Cucurbitaceae; genus Trichosanthes; species Trichosanthes cucumerina. The sequence continues at coordinate 9,590,736 of CM071836.1, read as the reverse complement.
ATATATATACAAAAACAAGAAAAACATATTATAAACAGTACTTAATTATATATCTTCATACAAAACATCCTCTACTTGTTTGATTGCATCAATTTTCTCTCAGGAGATTCAAAATAATCACCACATCAAGATGCACCATATTGGAGGGATCGAACACATCATCTTCTTGAATGGCAAGATTTACCTCCACATTCTTCCCTTTTCCTTTTCCTTCAAGGAAGCTTGATAGAGATCGACAAGGTGTTTTGACGTCATTTACAGTGCGTGACGAAGGTGCCACCATTCCAACCCTAAAACATTTATGTTCATCACCTTTTGAACTCCTATCTTGTGGAGCTTTTCCTTTATGATCATCGGTTCGTGTGGGTTTCTTAAAATTATAATGCCCACCACGAAAAATAGATATTTCTTCCTCTCACCGCGGTCCCGACTGCGACCACGACCACGACCTCGACCACGATTATTGAAATTCACAAAGATTCACTTCGGGAATGGTGTTGCTCGATTGGTCGAGATTCATGATTTTTCATTAATAGCTCGTTATTTTGTTCAAATTACGAGAAGACATGAAATTAATTGAATATTTTTAAAGCCTTTCTCTCGATATTGCCGCTGCGAGAGCATATTCGAGACATGAAAAGTGGAGAATGTCTTCTCTAACATATCAACATCGCAATTTTTCTCTCCGCATAATTTCGGTTTTGAACTAATTCAAGAGTGCGAATTATATTCACTTCATCGATTTGAAGTCCTGCAACCTCGTGTGCATCCAATCATAACGAGCTTTTGGAAGAATAACTGTTTTTTGATGATCATACCTTTCTTTCAAGCCTTGCCATAGAATGTAGGGATCTTTTATTGTAAGATACTCCATTTTCAATCCCTCGTGAAGATGATGGCGAAGGAAGATCATAGCTTTGGCTTTTTCTTGATTTGATGCATCATTTCCTTCTTTAATTGTTTCTCCAAGATTCATGGAGTCTAAATGGATCTCAAAGATCGGACCCATGACAAGTAGTTATTTCCATTAATATCCGGGCAAATGCTAGTTTTGCAAGATTTGCCATAGTAATACTATATACAAAGAAATTGCATTTACATTAGGAAATTAATTAAACATGCAAAATAACATTTAATTATTAAAAAAAATGGCTTACCCGGAGGACCTACCTTCAGTGGAAAAATCGGCAGAGCTTCGTGTTGATAACGTGTTGTAAAAATAGGATGAAAACCTGTATAATTTTACCAATATTAAATACTAATATAATAATATATTTATAATAATAATATAATATAATAATAATAATAATAATAATAATAATAATAATAATAATAATAAAAGTGTTTGGAAAGTGGGGGCAATATATAATATAAATAAAGAGATAGTGGAAATTTATGGAAAATTAAATAAACAAAAATTAAATAGAAAGTGGGAGAGAAGAAATTGAATTGGAGGGAATTTCACCAATGGTACATTTTATTCTTCCACCAAAAGCCACTATTTATAGGCAATTTGGCAAGGGATGAGTTGGTACATTTGCACACTAAGCATTGGTAAGAAATTGACACATGGAGGACATAGGCTAAGGATAATTTGCCACATGGCATGAGTGTTAAAGGACATGTGGAAATGGGCATTTACATCATCATATTTATAATAATGATTATTTTAGTTATGGTTGTATAAATTATGTTAAATAACAAAACCTTAGTCCTCCATTAAACTCCTCTCCAACTTTTCCATTTTTCCTTTATTTAAGGCTTAATTTCTCTTCTCATTATGTGTTATGTGACTAATCATTTTATGTTCATTTATGTTCTTTCTTAGATTTGTTGGGCATATTGTATTTTCTCGATAATTGGTTCTGGAATGGAGTTATATGGTGTGTTGTTGCATTAGGTGTACTGTATACTACAATTGCGCCAATTATGTCCATCCTTCACAAAAAAATTCAAAACTTTAACCTTAGTTACTAGTAGTTTGATTAGTTTTGATTTTATTTGGAAGAGAAGAAATTTTGTACTCATTTTTGACAATATTTGCTCGTTCATAAAGCATGTTATTTAAATCTCATGAACAAGACAGACAAAACAAACATAGACATTTAATTTCCAGACATTAATTTCAAATTATCCAAACATAGACATTTAATCTGTGGAGCCCATAAAAAGGAGTTAATAAATTTGTGGGATCCACAAACAAGAGTTAAATTCCTTGGGTCAAACAAGGAGTGGAGAGAGTTATTAACTCTTCCCAACTCAACTCCTCCTAATTTTTCAATCCAAACGACCCCTAAATATTTAAATCTCAACGTCTCAAGAAAAGTTTTCAATTGGGGCAAAATTAAATTGGACCATTGTCATTTTGTATAATTAATTAATCTATTTTGTAAATGCCAAAAAAAAATTGTAGTTATCAGTTACGTAATTTCAGCCCCGTGTGAATAGTATTTCATTGGTACTTTCAACTCTATCGGTTTCGTTCCCAAAAAAGTGAGAAGTAAAAAACGCCGTTGCCGGGGATCGAACCCGGGTCACCCGCGTGACAGGCGGGTATACTCACCACTATACTACAACGACTTTGTTGAAATTAAATCCCTTTCTTAATAAATTGTTATAAACTGTCTGTTCTCTTCACGTCAGATAAAATTATAACTAAATTCATAATGTAAAAGAAAAACTAGTATACTATTTTTAACGTGAGTTGGTATTTTAAATTTTATTTTTTTTAAGAAGAGAACTTACTTTGTAAACACTTTAGAAGAAAACTAATTAAAGGTGGGTTTAAAATGCCTTCTGATTTAATTTTTTTTTAAAAAGAAATATTTCCAATAACATGATATTATTAGGGGTGTTAAAAAAATTCGATCACTTGAAAAATCCGATCAATCTCATTTAATTTTATGGTTTGGGTTGGTTATCAACTTGTGTTGGGTTGGATTGAATTGAAAAAATAAAAATTTTATGAGTTGGATTGGTTCATAGATTCACCAAAAATTAGTTTGGGTTGAACCGAACCAACTCGAACTTTTTATTAATTTAAAAGAAATATTTTTTAGTGATAATATTACAACTATATTTACATATATTTATTTTAATTTGTTAGGGTGAAATTAGATCATAAGGGCAATATAAAATACAAAGGAAACGAAAGGGTAAATATGTGAAGAAAGACTCAAAACAAAAATGGACCCAATGGGGCTAAGAGGTAGAAGAGATTGGGCTTCCGAGCAATAGAGAAAGCCAATGCCCAATCCTCTAGTCGACCTCTGCCTAGGCTAAGGTCGACCCCATTATGGGGGTCAGCACGCCAAGTGCTTTGGTCGACCTCGGCTTAGGTCGAGGACGAGCCCGTCCCCACTGCCTTCCTTTCTCTTTCTGGCCCTGATCTGAACTTCAATGGGCTCTCTCCTACTTCGTCATGGATTAGGGTTTACGATCTAGAAAGATCATATAAATACTCTTCTTATACTCTGTGACTTAAGCATTGAAGCCTATGTGACAAGCACCACACCAGTGTTTAGATATTTCTCTTTTTTGCATGCACGTTCTTCTCCCTTAGAACAAATTCACAGTCGTTGTCATATGAAAGTCAGGTGAGTTATCTTGTTTGGAATTTAGCAACAACATAGTCCTATAACTATTTTTAGATTATTCATTATTCAATAAATTTTTAAAATAAGTTTTTAAGTCTTTGGAAGGTAAAAATTCATAATATAAATTAAAATTAAGTTGCTAATTTTAATTCAATATTAATAAATAAATAAATATATATTTTACATATCAATATTTAATATTTTCTTTAAATAAAACTTATAACCTGACCAACCTAATCCCAAATTTCATGGTTGGTTTGGTAGGGTTCATTACTTAATAAGATTATTTGAGTTGAAGAAATTTACAACTCGAATAGTTGCGTTGAGTCTAGAAAGTATCTCAACCCGACCCAACCCACGGACGCCCATAGCTATAATCTCTTACCTTTTTAAAAAATATTTTAAATAATAAATTTGTTTGGTTGTAATATATACAAAAGTGATTTTTATTAATTATAAATTTATTTTAGTTTAATTACATATTTTGATGACTTTTGGTCAATCATTTTAAAGTCATTTTTGGATAATCCATCTCTTTAATTTTTAGAGCACTTTTAATTTATTAAAATCTTTTAAAAACCCCACGTTTGATTATTTAAAATCACTCAATCAACTATACATACTTTAAATTATTATTTTTTTTAAAGATACTTATAGAAAAAATGATTTCGTTCGAAAAAAATATATTTTTTCACAAGTTATTCCAAACACGCTATAAATATTGAATCTAGAAGCATTCACGTGTCTTTTTTTTTTTTTTTTTAAAAACTATTTCTCAACAATTACCTTTGATTAGAGGTGAGCAAAAAAAAGACTGAAAACTGACTCGATCGACCAAAATCGACCGAACCAATCTCGGTCGGTCGGTTTAGTGAAGGTGTCGATCGGAGTCGATTTTTGCCTTGACAAAACCGACGAGTCAATCGGTCGATTTGGGTCTGGGACAAAAAGTCCCAAATCGACGACCAAAATTTAAAAAATAGAAAATATATACTATTAATATTAATAAAAAATAAAAAACTGTACAAATTTTAAATATTTTTCATTAAATAATTAAAAATGGTAAATAATTAAATAATTAATATATATATATAAATCGACCAAACCGATCGACCGACCCGTCAGTCAGTCGATTTTGGTCGGATTAAGGTAAAAAAAAAAAAAGATTGATCGAACCGATCGAAATTGGTCGGTTCGGAGTCAGTTGAGGTCGAAAATCGACTTCGACCGACCGATGATCACCCTTACCTTTGATTATCATTTTTTAAAATTCGTTAGAAACACTCTTTATAATTTTAACACAACATTACCAAATTTTTTAAAAAATCCCCTTAGTTCTATTGATATATTTATATAGGTACCTTATCAATTTCACTTTTTTTTTTTTTGGGGATAAAAACAACTCTTTATGTAATTATATAAACATTTTGGGCAAAATACACTTTTGGTCCTTGAGGTTTGAAGTTGATGTCTATTTGGTCCCTAAAGTTTCAAAATGGACACTTTAGTCCCTGAGATTTGGAAAATAGTTCTAAATGGTCCCTGGAGTTAGTTGACCGTTAGTTGACTAACGGAAAAATGATGTGTCAAAATTTATATTTAAGATTATGTAGTTTTATTTATTTATATTTAAGATTATTTATTTTATTTTCTTTTGGGACTTCTCATGTGCATTTTTTTCGGTATTCCATTTCTTACCTATGCATTTTGTTTTTTCTTTTTATCAAACCACAACTCTACATAATAAAAAAAAAATAGAACCACAAAAAAAATAAGAATCTCATCGCAAAAATCGAATCAATTAAAGAAAAATTAAGACGTGGGTACTTTAAAGTTGTGGACAGAGACGTTTTTTTAGGATTAAGAAGGTGGACTGAGTAAGGTGTTGCATCAACGCGATGAAAAAGTCTTTCTTGTCATCGTCGTTTTCGATATTGGTGTTGGAGCCAAGGAAATAAAAAGAGAATAAAAAATAGACAAGCAAAAAGAAATAGAGATTAATGAAGAAGAGAAAAGAAAAGAAGCCAGAAGATGAAGAAAAAGTTAAAAAAAAAAAATTAAAAATAACCACATAATGTTGAAATAATATAAATTTTAACACCCCATTTAAAAATTATCAATTCAATAACATGCCACATCATTTTTCCATTAGTCAACTAACGATCAACTTAATTTCATGGACTATTTAGAACTATTTTCCAAACCTCAAGAACTAAAGTGTTCATTTTTCATCGCGTTGATGTAGCGCCTTACTCAGTCTACCTTCTTAATCCTAAAAAACGTCTCTGTCCACAACTTTAAAGTACCCACGTCTTAATTTTTCTTTAATTGATTCGATTTGTGCGATGAGATTCTTATTTTTTTTTGTGGTTCTATTTTTTTTTTATTATGTAGAGTTGTGGTTTGATAAAAAGAAAAAATAAAATGCATAGGTAAAAAAAAATGCACATGAGAAGTCACAAAAGAAAAGAAAAGAAATAATCTTAAATATATATAAAAAAAAACTACATAATCTTAAATATAAATTTTGACACATCATTTTTCCGTTAGTCAACTAACGGTCAACTAACTTCAGGGACCATTTAGAACTATTTTCCAAACCTCAGGGGCTAAAGTGTTCATTTTGAAACTTTAGGGACCAAATATACATCAACTTCAAACCTCAGGGACCAAAAGTGTATTTTGCCCAAATATTTTTTAATATTGTGATTAAATGATGAAGTTGTCAACAAGCCTCCTCCTCAGAATTCGTACACTTGCCCTATGAGGTAGTTGTAAGTTTTTAACCATGTCATTTGTTTGTCTTGACCATTTGATTTTTGAAAATTGAGATTATAAATACTATTTTTTTTGTTTTGTTTATCTATGTTTTAAAAAATAACATAATTTTTTTAATAAAAAAAGTAGTTTTTAAAAATATGTTTTTGTTTTTAGAATTTGACTAAGAATTCAAATATTTTCTTAAAAAATATGAATCTCATTACAAAGAAATAATTAGAAAACATGCACAATTTTCATAAAATAAAAACTAAAAGTCAGATAATTATCAAACGGTATCTAAGTTAGCCATCTTAAGAATTGTCTTATGGAAATATTAGTTACTAATCATCTTATATAATTAATTTTTAGAGGATGATTTCTGGAAATTTACGCGGAAAACTTTTTTCATGCGTTTTAATATCGTTTGATCCGTGTTCTGAAATTAATGGCATATGACCCTTTCCGTACTGTGCATTTCGTTTAAATTACTGCGAAAGCATCATGATCTCTAGTTCTCGCTCTCCCTCATGATAGTAATGAGTTGTCAAAATTCTGGAGAAAAGAAAGAGACTAGGAAAATCATGAGCGAGAACGAGAGCGAGAGTTTGAGGTCCGTAAGAGAGAGTCAACAAAGTCATATCATGAGCGAGAGCGTGAGTGAGTCTACGAGAGCGAGAGTGCGAGGGAGTCAACGTGGGCACATCTTTTCATAAGTCGTATTGTCACTATACCAAAAATGGGATACAATGACGGACGGAAAAAATAAGGGGTGAGAAACAATCACGGGCGGAGGAAAACTCACGTGAAATTTTAAAATGGACATACAATGACGGGCATTGCCCGTCATCGTAAGTTTTGTTTAATGACGGGCTTTGCCCGTCATTATAGGGTATATTTAAAAAAAAAAAAAATTGAGACTCACACAACTCACTCCCTCACACTCTCTCTTCTTCCTCGACACTCTCGAAATTTCTCTCTCTTCTCCCTCATTCCCTCTCTTCTTCCTCACGACAGAACCGCACGACCCCATCGCCGCCGTCCACCGACAAACCAACTCTTCGCCGTCGTCCGTTTGGAGTCACCGACCAACACAACCATCACCACCGACTATATCTTCTTGTCGACTGTCGTTGTCTAAGTCGTGCATTAGGTGAGTTAAGGTTCGAGGTCCCCTTTCGTTAGGTGGGTGGTCGTTCGAGGTCGCTGTTCAAGGTCGTTCGAGGTCGTCGTTACAGATCTGAAGCGTGCGAAGTCGTTTGAAGTGGTCGTCCACGTCGGAGAGGTCTGCAGTGGCCATCCACCGTTGGTGGTCGTTTGAGGACCAGATCTGAAGCCATTGTCCTCTGTCGGTTATCGGAGTCCAGATGTAAAGTCATTGTTTGCAGATCTAGTTCGTTAAGGTCCAGATCTGAGCAAAAGACTACCTGCTTGGGGACCTCTCCTAGTTTACTAAGAGAGCTCTTTAATCGTTGACCTTTAATCGATTTCCTAGTTTACTAAGAGCTTGGTGATTTCCTAGTTTACTAAGAGCTTGGTGATTTCCTAGTTTTGTTGCTCTTTAGTCGTTGCTTTCATGATTTTGTTTCTGCGATTGAATTTCTTCCAGGGAGATAATCTTTGAATAATAATTAAACAGGGAAACTGAAGTACTGTTGCTATGGGTTCCGTATTAAAGAGATGATTATTGTGTTAAGAGGGAATTCACCTTCTTGCCATGCTATACAGTATTTTAATTTGAGTTTTGATGATACCAAGTTTTTTCATGCAAAATTTTGTGGATTTTTACTTATTGCTTAATGGAAAGAAATATTTGTTTTATGTTATGTTGATATATTTGTGAATACTTGTGTTTGAGTTTGCTGAGTTGTAAGATCTTTGAAGTACACATTATTTCTCATAAGTAGGAAATTAATTGTCTTAATTAGTCAAATTTATTCGTATTACCATTAAGATCTTTGAGTTTGCTAAATGTTCTCATTTTTGTTTTTTAGATTCTGATTTGTGGAGTTAGTCTTAGTTTAGTTTATCCTAGGCTATGAATTTCATTTATGTGATATGATTGGTGTTTTTTGTTAAGATTAATTTTGTGGGGTTTATGTGATTTTCTTTTTTCTTTTGGGTTTTTTGCTTTAATAATTTTATTATCTTTGAGAGCTATAATGGATTTATGTTAGTCTTTGACGTAATTTGCATTTTGTATAGGTTGCAGATCTCGATAATTTATAGAGAGATATGAGGCCAATGCAATTGTGTATTTGTTGTTGAAATTTATGCAGTTGTGTATTTGAGTTAGTCTTGTATACTTATACTTCATTTGAGATCTTTCGTAGCTTCCTCTGTGAGTAATCAAAATGGTTATGATTCTGTTATTTTTTTCTTGAAATCTTATGTAGAGTCCAATTGAGAGTGTTCTTTTCAAAAAGTGGAAGTTGAAAAAAGGGAAAGTATGTTGGTCTTGTCTATGCCTCTGGAGTGTTTCTTATTTAAATTATTGTTTCCATTGCTCATATATTGATTCTTCCTTTTAGGAAGTGAGATTAATAATAAAAATGAATTGAACTTCTGTATTCATTTTCAAATTTTCTCAATGCTTTTATTTGTTAGATATATCTATGGTAGTGAATGATTTTTCTTTTCTTTGCTAAAAAAATAGAGAGTGGGGGTACTCATTAAAAAGGGAAAGGGATCAAATACTACCATGAGAAGAAATTAAATGTCCAATGAAACTTAATTTTGAGGAAGAAAATATACATGATAGACATAAGTTTGGGGTGCATTTTTTTGAATCCTAACGATAGATATTACTTCAAAGATAGACATTAGTTTGGGGTGCACTTTCTTCTCTTAGATATTACTTCAAAGATAGACTACTTGTCTATTGAGGTCCATTCTTCGTGTTTTTTACTTTTATATTATTTTGTTAATTAATAAAAATAATGAAAATGGAGTTGGTTAGTTTATCCTATTTATTAATCACTTAACTTATATTGCAGGCATAGTTGTTGCTTATTCTACTCTCAACTAGACATGGTTGCTGCTTATTCTACTCTCAACTAGACATGGTTGCTTGAAGGTAGTTGAGAAAATGTACATCCAAAAGAGGTTAAGCCCTATCTTATCTTCTGATCAGCTTCTTTTAGTTGTTTTGATGATAATTTTAGTATTGTTCCTAAGTTTGATAAATTTAAATGGTTATGTGATTATTTGATGAGTTTAGTCGTTGGGTTCATGATAAGTTTTGTTGTGTCATCTTTATAAGTTTTGATAAGTACTTTATAAGTTTTTGTGTACTTTATGAACGGAGAGACACTAGGCCCCATTTGATAACCATTTTGTTTTTTATTTTTGGTTTTTGAAAATTAAGCTTATTTTCACCTAATTTCTCTACAATAGAGATCATCCCCCTTAAGGAAGCCCTTGCATTCTTAGCCAAATTCTAAAAACAAAATTAAGTTTTTGAAAGCTACTTTTTTTAGTTTTCAAAAGTTAGCTTGGTTGTTGAAAATATAGGCACAAAGTAGATAAGAAAACATACAAACTCATTGGTAGAAGTAGTATTTTTAGGCTTAAATTTCAAAAACTAAAAACTAAAAACCAAATGGTTATCAAACGAGGCTAAATGTTCTGATTTTTGTTTTTTGGATTATGATTTGTGGAGTTAGTATTAGTTTAGTTTGTCCTAGACTATGAATTTCATTTATGTGATCTGATTGGTGTGTTTTGTGAAGATCAATTTTGTGCTTTCCAATTCATTATAATTTAGATTGAGAATGATTTTATAGAATTCTTTGATTTTCTTCTTTTTCTTTGTGTTTTACGTTGTTCATTTTGATTATTGAACTGCTTAGAATCTTTAGATTGGTTCTTTCTGTCTATACCTAATGTTTACTCCAAATTCCACCATTTTGATAAGTATATTTGCTTGTGTTAGGTTTGGAGTGTAGATGTAGAAAGCAAGTCTTTTCGTTGTTTTTTTTTTATTTCCACCCATTTAAAATATTCACTTGCTACATTCATCATTACATAGTAGCTCACTCTTGTTGTTGGTCTGTTTGAATAATTTACTGTTATGATGAAAGCTACCCTTCATTCTTATTCGTCGTTTATTGGATATGTTTGTATGGCTATCCTGCAGTTATGGTAGCCAATGAATTGTTTTGAGTGTAGGTTGGTTCTTAAAGATTGATTTAAGGATAGGGGAGATGAGTGTAGGGGTGAGTTTGTGTTTAGAGATCGTTCATAAGTTTTATTAAGTTTAGTTAAGTTTGTTTAAGTTAGGTTAAGTTTGGTTTAAGTTTGTTTAATTAAGTCAGGTTGAATGTGTTTGATGCATAGAGTGTTAGTATTCAGTTTGTTTGATAATTTTGGATTGGATCTAGGATGCATAGCTTTATTTTACATGGATGACAATCTTTGCTTTTATAATTTTTTCAGCTCTTGAGCGAGAAGGCCTTTGATTTTTCAAGGGGAGAGATGACACAACAAAACAAATCCAATGAGCTTAAACAATATTTGAGCATGTAAATTTCTTGTATTTTTCCTAATATGTTGGATTTTTTGTAAATGTTGTTTTGTCACTCATTGTAGTTTTCTTTAAATTTGGTTCTAAATCATTATGCACGATATATTTGTTGTATAAAAATGTAATAACTATTGAGATTTTATTTTGTACGTAAAGAAAAAGAAATATTGTTGGCAACAATTTTTTTTATTCAATTATTGACAAAAGATGACGGGCAAAACCCGTCATTAAAAGTGCATGTCAACCAAAAATATGCCACCTTTTAATGACGGTCGAAGACCTTTAATGACGAGCATTGTTCGTCATTAAAAAGCGATCGTCATTGTAAGATACAATGACACTCGCTTTGATGACGGACGTGTGCCCGTCATTAAAACCCTTTTTTCTACTAGTGTGTGAGTGAGAGCGTGAGCAAGCATATGAGAGCGAGAGTGAGAAGTCCATGAGAGGGAGTCAACATGAGCGAATGATCATTTGCAAAGTGGTATCGTGAGTATGAGTGAGAGTGAAAGTGATTCCACGAGAATGAGAGAGCTAAAACAAGAGTTTTTCCGCGTACAAGAGTATGAACAAGCAATGCCCCTCATGCTGCCCTCATAGGTAATTTGTGCGCGTTGCCACGTCAGAATGGGTCACATTTTATTATTTTAAGAATCTAGGTCATTAGTCATTAAAGCGCGTGAAAATGAATTATTCGTATGAAAGTCCCGATGATTTCAAACTCCACTCCATTTAATTAGTTTTTTCCCATTTTACTCCATTACAAAATACACAAAAGTTGAAAAAGTATTTTACATTCCAAACAACTTATATAAATGTAGTCCCCCGGGCTCTCATTGCGGGCATTTTTATTTTTTAGTTTAACAATGGTAGATGGAAAATCAAATCATTGATCTTTAGAATAATAATATGTTTTTAACTATTAAATTATATTCTAATTGGCAAGTGATGTGTCTATTTAGTTCCGATACATTTATAGAAAAAAATCATTTATATCCTTAAAGTTAGGATTACACTTCTATTTAATCCAGGTTGTAAATACCATTAATGGAATACTAACATGGAATTCATTAACCTATTGAACATAATCTTAGATATTTTAGAAGTTTTGTCGAGGTGAAGGATGCTACCTCAGGATTGGTGGAAGCTCAATACTAATGCGACCTAAAAAGAGAAAGAGGCTAGGGGTGGATTGGGTTGAATTTTTAGCAATTGAAATGGAAGAGTCATTTGTGTGGGGCATGAGTTTTTGTCCAAACGATGGCCTAAGCTTATTTTTTAATTGGAAGCTATTGTATGGGGGTTGAGTCATTGATTATTATGTCCCTTTAGAGGTTGAATCTGATTCTTTAAATGTCAGTCACATTATCAATGGTGAACGAGATGATCTGACAGAAGCATTGGACTATGCTCAGAATGTAAAGGACATAACTCTGGAATTAGATAAGTTTTGTCTATGTTCATCGTAGTAAGAATGGAGCAACACACAACTTAGCGAAGAGGGTGCAAAGCTTGCAGATAACTCATATGTGGTCGGGAGAGACTTGCAACATTTTCCAAAGTCTCATCTCTTCTTAATTTGTATTTAGTGTTTGTTCTAAAAATTAAAATACATGACCTTCAGTAAATTAGTTTTATTATTTCTTTCTTTTTTGAGATCGTCAATATATTGGAGTAGGAGATTCAAACTTTTGACCTCTCGGGTGAGAGTAATTATCTTAAACAATTGAGTTATGATTAGATTGATAATTAATTTTAGTTAAATTTATTAAATTAAGAGAAGGAAAAATAGAGGGAGAGTACAAAAGACGGTTAGGGTTTACATGGTATATAATTGCATAATAAGATACAAACCTTAAATGCATATTTATACTAATCAGAACAATAAGCAAAAGACTAATTTACCCTTTCAAGATAACCCCAAATCAAATAAAATTCAATCTAATCTGGCATCCCCTCTCATACTCACGATACTTTGTGAGTTTGTTAAATAATGTTGATGTCGATTCAAATCCATATGTTGATGTTGAAGCAGATTCAGAAGCAGATGCTAATGTCGATGCCAAAGCACATACAAATTCAGATGTCGAAGCATGCGAGCAGATTCAGATGTTGAAGCATATACAAATGGCGAAGCATCATATGCAAATTTAGATGCAAAAGTATATGAAACACTTATCCTATCAATGTGAAACACTATCAATTTTTAGGGGAGTACAAAAGATGATTAGGATTTATATTATATCATAATAAGATACCAACTTTTAGAGGCCTATTCATACTAATCAGAATGGTAATAAAAAGACTAATTTATCCTTATAAGATAAACCTAAATCAAATAAAACCTGATCTAGATACACCAATGGCACACCACACCAACATTCAATTAACGAAGATTAAACATAAGCATAATCACAAATCCAACCATCTTTGACCTAATGATATTTGGACATGTAAAAAAGTGAAGGAACATTAGAAAAATAAATTCAATTTGCATGACAACAAACAAATATATCAACAAATCACCATTTTTTTTTTTGTCGAATAGATTATAGCTCAACTTGCATCTTAAATGTATTAACGATCATGAGATCTGTAGTTCTAATATCCCTAATTCCTATTATATATTAAAAACAATCATCTTTTTAATTCAACCCATTTAGAAAAGCTTATAAAAATTAATAAATATCTTATCTAATTAGCTATGTTGAGATGAGTATATAACATTGTGGCTAAATTATATAAAAAAAAAAACTTTTGAACTTTGTCATTTTTTAAAAAACAAATATACATATCTATAATATATTAAAAATGGACAATCCTAGAAATTTTTTTTTGGACAATTATGCCCCTTTCTTAATTTATAAATTACTAGATATGTCACTACTAATTAATACCAATAATAATAACTAATAAATTAGAAGTTTTTTTTAAAAAAATGCACGAACAAATTATATTTATGTTAAATTACTTTTTTTTAATTGATAATTTCTACCATCTATATCTATAATGTATTATTAATTAAAATTAAAAAGTTGCCATCATTGAAAAATATTTTTGGATTATTGTATCATTACTTTAATTTATATATTTACAAACTTGTCATTAACATTAAATATTAATAATAAATTTATTATTTATTATTTAAATGTTAAAAGTGTAATTTTTCTTCAATTAATTGCAAATATATTTTATACTTAAAAATTTTCTTTATTAAAATTAATATGACAAATTTAAAATATTATTTTATAAGTCAATTTAGATGGTGATTAATGTTATAATATTCATGTATTTTATCCTTTATAATTTAGAGTATTTATATTATATTAGTAATAAAAAAATTAATGTAAATTTTATTCAATAATGATATTATTATAATATTTTAATACACCACAACTATGGATCCAATTAATAAAATTTACTTAGAAAATTCATTAAATTTATTATAAACGGATAAAATGTAAACAATATGATTTTGTTTTTATCTTTGACAGTTTATGAGATAAAATATGTAGATATAATATTTTAGATAAAAATTAAGGGATTGCATGTTGTGTTTAATAATAATTTAGGAATATGTTAATCATACTAAAAATATAGATAAATTTATAGTTATAGTATTAAAAATTTCCATCATTTTTAATTTAGAGTATTTATAGTATATTAGTAATGAAAAGAGTAAATTACATTCGATTAAATATTTATATTACTATAATATTTTAATACTCTCATAATTATGGATTCAATTAATAAAATTTACTTAGAAAATTCATTGAAAATTTATTATAAACAGATAAAATATAAATAATATGTTTTTTTTTTAATCTTAGACAGTTCATATGGTAGAATTTGTAGACATGCTTTTCTAGATAAAAATTTAGAGATTACGTGTTGGTAGACATGCTTTTCTAGATAAAAATTTAGAGATTACGTGTTATTTTTAATAATAATTTAAAGATACCGTAATCATACTAAAAGTAACAACAAACATTACTAAATGTTTTAACAAAATTAAAATTGATTGAATCTTATTTTTTTTAAATAAATGTGAATTTAAATACACCATAAAGTTGTGATAAATATATGGAGTTAAAAACCTCTAAAGTTTTGTCTTTTTATCTTCTATAACATTGAAAGTTTGGTTTTTAATTATAATTAATTCTAAAACTTAATGCCTTAAGAATTTCAAAAGTTCTTGTAATTTTTCTATCACCTTCAACTATAAAAATGAAGTTTCTTTCACCATTTTTTTCCATTACCAACAACCTAGAACTCCTTTTTAGTTGTGTGTGAATGTGTGAATATGAATTGAGTGAATTGACTTCAAGCAGTGATATAAGAATGAGGTCGTTTACCTGCTTGCTTCGATAGCGTTAGAAGATGGAATGAATGGAAGATTTTTTCAAGAGCTTCTGCAAATGGTCATTGAACTTCAAGCTAGACGAAAACTCCAACAGTTTTAATTTGCTTTTGCTTGTTATTTTTCATTACTATTACCATGGTGTATGCCAACACAAAATAAAAAAAAAAAAACATAGAGCACTTTTTTAGTACTTTTAGTTCTATTTCGTTTCTTTTTTTAAATTATTTCAATCTTGAAAATACTCCTAAATGTTACGAGATTCATTTAGAGAGCATAGAATGCACGTATCGTATGAACTACATCCATATGTTCAATTTTAAGTTTGATGAATTATATGATTTTTTATTTTTACCATTATTAAGTAAGATGTAAATTAATTTTAAGAAAATTGTGTACTGACATATCTTCATTTTCTTCTTCATTACTTTTTGTTTTTTATTATTTTGTAGTTACTGTTTATGGTGTTTTTTTTTTAATTTGGAATATTTGTATTTTTTTTAATTTTTTAATTTGATTTTTAGTATATTCAAATTCTATAAGAAATTTAATGTATTTATTAAATTGTTTAATACTGATTTTATACCAATTTTTTTCTTTCTCTAAAAAAACATATAACAATTATATATATATATAAGTTTTGTTTGGGTAATGAATTTACACTGTAATCTATATCTACAATTCTATAATCTATATATACTCTATTAAAAAACAATGATTTCATTTGTGTAACCATTTTTCTTTTTTTGAGTTCAACCACCGTCTTCCCCCTTTTAGTCTTAATAAATTAAAACATTTAGATATCATTTACATTAATTTAAAATATATAACTACAATATCAAATTTAAGTACATTAAAGTTAATTGTTCAATATAAAGTAGTTAATAAATCATATGAATTAAAAAAAAACAGAGGAACATAACCACTTTTTTAGACTATCTTTTTTTTTAGGAATTAACGTTGTCTTTATATTATTCTTTTTGGATAATATATTTATTGATCTTAAATGTCATTTTATTTTTTAAAATTTGAAATTTAAAATAAATTTAATATTTAGTATTTTAATTTTAAGATAGGTTCCAATTTTAATTAAAACACTAAGATTTTATATTATAGTAAATAAATAAATATTCTATATTATAGTAAATAAATAAATATTAAAATTATTTGTATTAATTACTTGAACTAAAACAAAATATGATTAATTAGTCTTAAATTAGGGTTCAATTTTTGTAGGTTATAACTTTAGTTTTTATTATGATCATTATTAATATAAAACCACTAATCATTAAAATTCCAATCATTAACCAAATAAAAATTCATTTTTTAGGTTATGGAATATGAGAAGTGAAAATATTCTTTATTGTGCATACATTTTTCAGTTTTATTGCTTTCTTGAACTTCTTCCAAGTGGAAAAGTAGAAAATGACATTTTATAAAAGTAGAAAATGAGGATGTTGTAAAAGTTTTGAGATTCTAAATTTTTGAATATCCTAATATTAAATACAATTAAATAATCAAAATTAATATAAAAGAATGTGGATGGGTGGAGAAGAGAAAGAGAAAAATAGAATGTGGATGGATGAGAGAGAGAAAATCAATAGTTAGTATTAATTAGAGAAAATTGAACTTTTGAAAGAATAAGAAAGGGAAATAGTTGGGGAAGGGAAAAGAATTTCAAGGGAAGAGGAATAAAAGTAGAATAAGTGCATAGCTAATAATTAGTAGTAATTAAATAAGTGCAATAGCTAATAGTCTCAAAATGAATTAAGTGACATATTTGTAATTAGTAAATTAGTGTTTGGATATAATAGTCCAAAAATGATTCTCCAACTAAGCCACTTTTTAAGATAGTATGATATGATTATATTTGGTAATATTTGCTTAAATTATTTTTAAAGAACACTTACATTATTTAAGACTTTGATTATTTCAAAATTAAAAAAAAATGCAATGCACGTGGTAATACACTAGTTCTATTAAACGTTTCAATATTACTCTTGGTCTTTCAAAAATATGAAATTGAAGTAGAAGAACCCTTAGAATATTATATTAGATGAAAAGTCGACTTATAGTTACCACCACATTGTTTCAAGTCATTGGCAACTTCGGAAGTAGTAGAAGTATTTTTTAAAGTGGAAAGAATCTTCTATTATTTTCCTCTTATTAATTTAATATTATGCAAGATTCAAGAATGAAATCCTCACAAGTCCCACCTTTGATACAAAATTGGTGCCCATCACCCAAGCTTAATACAAATGCATCATGGAGTGAGACAGAATCTACTAGTGGTTTGGATTGGATAATACGCGATTAGGATCGTAGAATTATCAGAGCAAGACACCATTTTACACAAAACAAATGACAAATTCTTGTTTTGAAATTGGAGGCCGTTGTTATGAGACTTAGTAAAATAGCAAACCACTCTATTCCCTTTAAAGTTAAAGTTGATTCCTTAATTGCAATTCTACTCATTAGTGGCTAGATGGATGATCTGATGGAAGCTAGTAATTTTGCGCGATTAGTGAACAAATTGTTGCTTAATTGGTCACAAATTCGCTTTTCACATATCCCACTATCACGGAACGGAGCTGCACATAAATTGGCGCAACGAGCACAACATTTAAGGACTGGTGACAGTCTCTTACGGACCTTTATTTCTTAATTTGCTTTGTTTTGTACTAAAAATTAAATAAATAAATAATAATAATAATAAATCCCTCCAAGTCCCACAGTAGATCACCATATTTCGTTGGCTAGCATTCAAAGATTTCACTCACAAAATCTTTAGCAATTCTAATCTGTTTATGAACCACCCATACTCTTCTCACCTTATCCATTTCTCCCCTTCATCTTTCTCCATACAAACCCCTTTTTTCCATCATCTTCATTCTTCAATCTCACCCAATTTCCCCCAAATTCCTCTTCCACACAGGTTTAATCCTTCAAATCTCTCTTTCCCATCTGGGTTTTCCTTCAATTTGACTCTTCCTTCTCTTCCTCTTCTCTTTCAGGCTTCAATGGCGACCGCCTCCGCTACCCTCTCCCCCGCCATGTCCACCGCCGCCCCTCTTGCCGCCGCCTCCAGGCGGCAGAGGCACGTCAATGTCCACTTCATTTCTGGCCTCAACTCCTTTGGCGGCTTGAAAGCTCACAACAATGTCGTCTCCTTGGGCCTTCCCGTTTGTGCCGATCAGTCATTTGCTAACATTGTGAGCTCTTTGAAATACCCATCAAAGGGAAAGGGCAAAAGCGGCGGCGGGGCTCTGGCTTCCACTTGTAATGCCGCCGGTGAGATTTTCAGGATTGCCGCCATTATCAATGGCCTTGTTCTTATTGGAGTGGCTGTGGGGTTTGTTCTTCTCCGGATTGAGGCATCTGTGGAGGAGGCTGAGTGATGATGATGATGATGATGATGATATTGTTCAGTTATCAGAATTTGTAAGTTAAAATCTGTTGTTTTTTTTTTACCAGTTACTTATTGTAGAACTCAATTGTTTCTGTCAGTATAAACAATTGACAATATTCATTTTGCCTCTTTGTCCCATCCTTTCTGTTTTCTAAATAATGACATTGTAGTATATCTTCATTTGCTGCATATTCTTGTACATTTTTCTGCTGCTTGGATCTTGAGAACAATAAGAAATGAACTTTAATTTGCTGGCAGTTTCTTGACACTTGAGACTGTTTTTAGAGTAGTTTCTTTTTACTAAGGAGTCTTAAAAGTTTAAGTTATTGTGCATTTGAAATCACTGATCATAAGTATATGATTTTGAGACGACAACAACTTTCTCGAGATACACTCAAAGAAAAAGAAGGAAACAACTCATTATAATCTGTGTAATTACATAATATTATTTAAAATAAATAGTAGTTTAGTATGATATTATAATAGTCTCTGTTTGGGATGCAAATTATCCACATGTTATTATAACACCGATTATTATAACTTGTGTCCCAAATAGGCCCTCATAAATTTTTGTTTTAACAACCATTGGATGTAGATTCGAAAATCTACTTTTTAGAGATAAATTCGAGGTACTTTTGTAGTTTCTATTTCATCTCTTATATCAAAGAGCCTAGAACTGTTAGCTATATTGTGGTGGTCTCCTCAAATAATTTCTCCCTAAACAGGGCTCGGTTTTCTGAAGCAACGTTGGATCAAGAAATGATAGATTTTGGCACCTTATAACAGTGTGATGAACTTAGATGTTGTTTGGGTTGTAGAATCAAAATTGGAATGAAAATTAGACAGGAGACTAAAACCAACAATTGCACTCTGTGTATAGAGTCCAATTTCAGTGGAGTGAACTTAAATCTTTACTTCTCAAGTGAAGGTTATTTTGTTGATTAGACAAAGATTTGTTTGGGTGAGAATATTGAACTAGTTGTTCAATCCAACTTCCAATACAAAGCATATCCTCTTATTTTTAATGGAAAACAGAGCCTACATGTAATAGATTTATGTCCACCAAATAATAAATTCATGGTTAAAAAAATACTTTTGGTCTTTCAATTTTTGTGGAAGTTACAACTCAATCCTTGAACTTTAGTTTGTAGCAATGTAGTCTCTATACTTTCAATTTGTTACAATTTTGTCTCTTAACTTTAATATGAGATTTCTTACCTATATAGATTGATAAACTTAGTAGCAACCAATTATATTAATAAACTTGACTAAGTCCTTACATAATAAAAATTGACACTAAAATTTTGATATAATTTTTTCTCAGTAGCGATTAAATTGTAACAATTACAACTAAGCGCAAGAACTTACATATTAAAGTTTAAGGACTAAATTGTTATAAATTTGAAAGTACAAGAATTAAATTATTACACAATAAAGGTTCAAGGACTAGATCCTTACTTTCATAAAAGTTTAGGGGTTGTTTGAGGCGTTGAGTGAGTTATAATAGTCTGTGAGTTATTATAATTTGTGGAATCATACAATATTATTTAAAATGCAGATTAGTATAATTTGAGGTTATAATAGTCTACATTTGGACTGCAGAGTATTCCACAGGTTATAATAACACAAATTATTATAATATGTGCCCCAAACAAGCCCTTAGGGATCAAAATTGTTGTTTAACCTAAATTCATTCATTTTCCAACTCCTCTTTTTTTCCCATCCAACCAAACGCCCCTTTTGTTTTGAATATATTTGCTTTGAAGCTTGTAACATATGGCTTGGAATTGAATCTTGATGAACTTATTAGAAAGATGCAAGAGCTATTAAACATTTTGAATTGATTTAGCTTGACTTAGAGGAAAAGAGCTCAGGGATTGATTACCAGAAAATTCTGTAGTGTATTTTGGATGATGTTTTGATTTTGCAATAAGGAAAACAAAAGGCTACACTTCAACTTAATTATCTAGCTTTTGGAACAGCTTTAATTGTTCTTTCGAAGACATATGGTAGTGTACATAAAAGCTCGTCAAATGCTCAAAATTCTCCTACTTCTCTGTGATGTTTACAATAGTCAAATTGTTCTTTATTGCGACCTTATAAGGATCATTCAGACCAATAAGAGCACTATGGGACCGGAGAACAGACAAACCAGATGGAGAGGTTTCTGTACAAAAGACTCTACTAAAGGCTTTATCAAAAGGAGAGATCTCGGAGCCAGAGAGAATTTGTGATTTGACCATCTCAAATTCAAACGAAATGCCATTTAGAATGCTTAAGACACTCATCTTCTCTCGTTGAACTTGTTGAGCCTTTATATTCGAACTAAATTGGAGTAATATATCAAGTTTTGCACACGTCTTCTTAACTTGATAAAGTAGTTCTTAACGGATCGTTCTTTCTCTTTCACATGAAAGAAGCTCATGCAAACTTCATACATTCTATTAACTTGCTCTTTTCATGAGTATCATAATTTTAAAAATTCGAGTAGTTCCTTCATAGAATTACACTGATTTACCAAGCCAATTACTTCACTCTCAATCAAATTTTTGATCTGAAACAATTGCAATGTCACTGCGAAGCCAAGCCTTCTTTTTGTCATCCTTTAGCGGATCCTGATCGATATGATCATCTATGTCAGTGCTTCATAGATAAAATCGAATTGTCCAACTCCAGCCATAATAATTGGAGTCATTTAACTTATGTTATGTGAACTTTGACAAAAGGGGAAGCATATTAGATACTACTACAAGTTTCGTCTTAACCATTAGTTACACAAAAAACAACAAATAGACCCCAAGAGAAACAAAAACAAATCTAAACAACTGAATCACATGCAAACAACAAAACTCGAGACAAACCAAGGAGTTATTGTTGAATCCGAAGGCACAAAGCGATTGAAAACATCAAGCCGAGACAAACCCAGTCGATAGAATCTTGATCAAAGCTCTCACGTGCCAACGCGTGGTGACAGACATAGTTGCTTCACACACAACTCCTTCCAGCGAACGATGACAACAATCCTGCTCTATAGACAACGACGCTCCTTGTGAGGTAGGTTGTATTGACAAACGATCGGTCTAAAGTGATGACTCAAACTTCAAACCCTACCCTCACTTGAAAGAGAGAAAACCCTAATCTCGCCAAACGAAAATTCTAACCACGCTCTGATATCATGTATTTAGTATTGGGGTCATGTATTTAGTATTGAAAAAGGTAGGATTACAATCTTTTAAATCAATTATAGATGCTAATCCCAGTGTTTAAAATGGTTGGATGGTAGCTAGTCGAAAAACAAGCCGCTTGGAGGAGAAGAAAATAAGCTTCATCCCAGTAATAGGCATGTATCAGTAAAGAAAGTTCTTTCATACCATAAATGCTAGAATGTCAAAACAATACAGGAGTTGAAAAGTAGGGCATTATAGAGAAGGGTCTTCTCTTCATGTGTGATTCTAATTGAGTCGGATCTCGATAACGCTCGCACCTGCAGGATGGGATGCTGAAACCTGAAACTAAGTTCATCAAGAAAGTTGTTTTCTCTAGCAAGTTTCAGTCTGCAGAACTTACATAAATTCTATAGGTATTTATTCTGATTGATGGTTTTAATAACAACACAATCATAGTCTTTTTACAGTCTTAATAGGATATTGTCTTGATCCTTTTGACCAATTGGTTCATCTCATTCATGACCTTGCTGCTGGTAGCTGTGTCAATCCATATTGACATCTTTCGTGATACTTAAAGCTGCTCGTAGTCCGACAACTGGATCTTTGGGCTGCAATTTACAGATTTAGTACATTTGAGGCTTATAAATCCAGTTAATGTAAGAATTCCTGCTAGTATCCAGCTGAATTGCAGGTTGGCGAGCGCTCGTGCCCTCGTATCAGCTTCCTTGGAGGCACAAATGACTGTTCCAAGCATTTCGTCTTTGCCATTCTCCATGATCGTCATGCTGCAGCCCTTAGGGACCAGGCTTGGAACCCATAGCATGAACCCCATGTTCATGAACCAACACCCTTGTAGAACAACCAACAATGAAAGAACAAGAGCTACAGGGAAGTTGGTAGGACAAGAAGTAACTACGAGTACCGACACGAGAGATGCGAAAACTACGAGCTGCAAGAGCCAATGGTAATGGCCTTCAATGCCATTGTGGTCAGCCGAGTGGAAATGGAGCAAGAACAGTTCTTGACTGAAGACACAGGCTGCAAAGATGCCCTCAACACCCGACAATAAGTTCGATGAACGATTCAGCTCGTTGTAGAGGGAAAAACCCGAAAATATGGCAAGGTGCAAGAACATGGTTGCATGCTCCAAGTTGATGACTTTGAAAGACAAATGAGCAAAAGGGTAGTCCCAAAATTGTCTGAAAATTGCAACTGCAGAAAAAAAGAACAAGAAAACGAGCTCCAAGTACTTGAGTTTGGCGAGTGGCCGATCGAGAGGGTACCAAAATCTTACTTTGAAGCTTGAAGAGCCTTTCAGATTATAGGTTTTGATTGTATTCACAGTGTGCCAAAGGCCAAGAAGAGTGAATACAAAACCAGATGCTACATGAGGTACAAATTGCCCCATTGAAACCTTTCTCAAACTCTAGCTGACCAAATTCATCTATAAGCCAATGCAATTTTATATCCTCTCATTTGGCTTGTAGATACAACCTAAAAATACATGATGGTTGTCTAGTCAAGTATTTGGTGCATAATGTATGTGTTTCCACTAGGAAAGTTTTTATCAAAAGTTGATAAAAGGAGCTTTAAAAATTGGTTTTCTGATAGGGAGATTGATGGGTCAGTTCAATACCTAGATGCAAAATGTAGAAAATGAACCAATACAAGATTTTGGAATTGTTAATCCAAACTTGGGTTAAAATCCTTGTTGATTCCAATGTAGAATGTACAAAATTAGTAATAAGGTCAAGATCAAGGAAGCACAAACACTCTATTCTAAGTATGTATGAGATTGACATATGTCAAATATAAATTATGTTGAGTCGAAATTGAGTAAATGATTTGAGTCTAAGTTTTTTTGTTATCTTTTAAAAAAATTTAGACATGATTATGTGGACATCTTTGAGTGTAGTAAAAAACTATTAAAAGAATATTATTAAGTGAGCTTAGCCGTAAAGGTTTAAAATAATTTGATAATCTCTCTCACGTTTTAGCTTTAAGTTTTTCACCATGAGTATAATATAAGTAGTGAGGCTCCTCCAATAAGAGATGCCAACAAATGCTTCAAAATCTCTAATTTTATGACCAAGATCATATTAAAGTAAAAATTTGTGACAATGACATATTGTAAAATATCTTAATGAAAACAATATATTGTTCATTGAAACTCACAAAACAAGTGGGAGGAAGATAAAAAGTAGAATTTTGAAAACATTGCTAACAAAAATAATTAACATAAAATCTTTTAATATATGATGGATTTGAGAAAATTCTCCTGGTAAGATTGTTTAGTCAAATGTCACTTTTTACCACCATCCTAACATGTCATGCCAAGTTCAATCAATTAAAAGTGGTTTGAAAATTGAAAGCCACCATTTTAGGGAGTGATTTGAGAAAAAGATGTATTCAAGTTCCCTAAAGAAGAAGAAGAATATATATATATATATATATATATATATATACACTTTGGTGAGAGTGAAGCATCAATGGACATCAATGGTAGATCCACCTGGAAAATTTAATTTTCCCACTCGTTAAATGCATTTGGTGTTGGAAAACAACAAAATAATAATACTAATTAATTAATAAATAGATAAAATTAAGCAGGGGAAAAACAAAAATTTAAAACTATAACCTCATTTGATAATCATTTAGGTCTTGTTTGATAACTATTCTATTTTTATTTTTGGTTTTTGAAAATTAAGTTTATAAATACTACTTTCACCTATGATTTTTTATGTTTTCTTATCTATTTTTTGGATGCGTTTTCAAAAAGAATACCAAAATTTGAAACTAAAAAAAATGATCAAAAACTTATTTTTATTTTTAAAATTTAGCTAAGAATTTAAGGGTCTGTTTGGTATGCAATCCAGATTCTGTTTTATGTTTTCGGTGAATACGTGTTTTTGATGTACGTGTTTTAAAAATGCTTTTTGATTCTCATGATCCAAATAGTAGAAATTACAAAATAACATTTTTATGTTTTCATTATATCTAGATTCTGAATTAGAAAATTTAAAATGGAGAATTGTATTAAACAAAGATAAAATCTTAATAAATATAATATTTCATGTTTATAAACTTAATTTACTTTTGTTAAATTAAAATATGTATAATATAAAATAATATAAAATATAAAATATTATATTATAAAATAATAATTATATAAAATTTATATTAAAAAATATGTTCATAAATTAATTAATAATGTTTTATATTCAACTTAATATTTAATTTTGCAACTATAACTAATTTTATGATCTATAAATATATTATAGAACACACTTTAAACTACTGTTGAAAATGAAATTGAATTTCTAAATCTGCTACCAAACACATATCTGAAAACATGAAATACAACTTTGTTTTCATTGAATCCCTTGTTTTCAAGTTTCTGTTTTCGGATTGTCTACCAAACAGGCCCTAAATGTTTTCTAAAGAAATGTGGAAACCATGGTAGGAAAGATGAATACTATCGTAGGAATATGGTGAGAAAACAAGTATAATTTTCAAAAACCAAAAACAAAAACCAAATAGTTATCAAACAAGACCTTATTTTTTTATTTTTTATTTTTTGGGTTTTTGAATCCAAGTCGAAAGAAAACTCACAGGTCTCCTCAATTATAAATCACTCATAAAAGTATGTTAAATGGTTTGATTTGTATTAATATGTGGCTCACACTTTTTAAGTATTAGAATATTTAGCAAGGAATTTAAGTAGTGATAGTGAAAGCTAGCAATAAACGAAGCATATTGTGGTTCTATACGCTACAGAAAGCTAATGGTCATATAAATGGTAAAGATTTAGTGCTGCCATGAGAGACTAATTGGCTCTAAGAGAACTATAAAAGAAAAAGTAGACATCAAAAGCAAATGCTAAGTGGGGGAAGCTTTTGTTTCATACTAACAGAAAAAACCGTGATCGAATTGCCTAGAATAAAGCTTTTGAACCTTTCTTGACTTACCTTTAAATACCCATTTCGAATCTATAATAAAGGCTTTGATAATCTTATCTCTTGCCCCTTCCTTTATTGTTGCAATTTGATCAATGATATAGGAAAAAGATGAATATGAAAGACGTCCTGCGTGCTCGAGCAAAGACGAGCACAAAAAGTCGCTCCAATTGGCATGAATAAAGATGGAATGTAAATTTCATACCGTGTTGGATTGATTGTATTGGTCCATGATCTCTAACTTTGCCAACAAAGGGGAAGAGAGATTGATGGTTTCTTCTTTGAATTACAGCAGAGACAGCACCATTGATGGGAACGAGATAAGGTAGATAGTTTTCATTTGGATCCTGTCTAAGGGTTTAACCTGCTGAGGATGAGAGATCAAAGGAACAGCTGACATTCATGAAGAGGTGATGAATGCCTCCATTCTGCTTCAAGACTTATCATTTAACCATTTGATCGTCATATCTAATAGCGATGCAGAATCCGCAAAGGTTCGAGTAACTAGTCCTTGTTAACCAAGTGGTTCATGGGAAGAATTTCATCTTATTAAAGAGGGCATGAGCAGAAACTTCAGTACATGAGGGCCAGCTCTTTTGCCTGGTCTTGGATACATTCATAATAATGAACACTAGCTCTTGGAACTATAAATAAATTTTTAAAAAAAAGTTACAGGGCCAAGATACATAATAAAAACATTTTATAAGAATTCCTAGGAAATAAATATTGTTACTATCCTCTAACAGGAGAATCTTGCACTAGTCTAGCGAAGATTGACACCCTATATTTAATAAACATGCAACATCCACCTTGGCTCTTACTCTACTGCTCAACTTCATCGGTATCTCTACGCATCGATCGTATATACATACTGCAAACAACTCAGAGGGCATACAAAAGAGTGCCAAGTTGTAAGCAGAATATCGAAATCACACAGAAAGGAGGACTTGCACTTAATGTGAAACTTCTGAACAAACCAATTCAGATTCTTCAGTTTACTATTGCAATTGTCCTAACTATCCACTGATATGAATGTTTCAGCTAAGTATGTCAGAGACTTGAGCCCAAAACAACCTTCCAAACATGAACAAACATGAAGGCTTTACAGGCAGACACTCTATGAAAAATTCTACCAAATAGATACTCTTATGTGTTCCCATTGTCAACTGAATTATTAACTTCTGTAATTCCTTCAATCAATGAGAAATAAGTGCTGTCATCAGGTGTAATTCCTTTACTGACCATTTCTTTAAGAAGCTCTTCAGCATGACCACCTTCTTGGTTTTTGCATAACCCTTGTATGAGGGCATTATAAGTTAGAAGAGTGGGATTGAATCCTGTATCGAGCATCTCATTCCGTACTCTGAAAGCATCCTTTATGTCACCTCGTCTACTATAACCACTTATTAGTGTATTGAAGCTAACATGGTCAGGCTTAATTCCTCTTCTCTTCATCTCATCGAAAAGTTCACGGGCTTCTTCAACTTTCCCCTCCCTACAACGCCCTTGCATTATGGTATTGAAAGTCACTTCATCAGGAGGAACCTTCATCCTATCCATATCGTTCAAAAGCTCAAAAGCACGCTCCACATTACTGTTAGAGCAATGGCCATCGATCAAAGCATTAAACATAATAACATCCGGCAACACACCTTTACTTGTGATCTTCTTAAACAAATCATCAGCCTCATTCATTCTATTCTTTTTGCTCAAAACATGAATAAGTGATGTGTAGGTCACTTTCGTCGGTTGAATCCTGCTAGTCAACATTTCATCATGTAGACGAAATGCTTTCTTTGCATTTCCACATCTACAATACCCATTTATCAAGATATTATATGTAATAGCATCAGGAGCCAATCCCTTCTCCTGAATTTCTTTGATCATACCTTCAGCTTCATCTATTCTTTGCTCCATAAACAATGCATGAATCAGCAAATTATAAGTTGACACAGTTGGCATTATGCCCTTCTTCAACATCTCATTCTTATAAGCAAAGGCCATCTCCAAATTACCCTTACTGCAAAATCCATCAATCAGAGTATTATAAGTTACAGCACTAGGAAGCAACCCATTTTGTACCATTTCTTCAAAAATCTTTGATGCTTCTTCCAACTTTCCTTGTTTACACATCCCACTGATAAGGGAACCATATGTGTAAGAATCAGGTTGAATCTTTTTTCTTTTCATCATATTCAGAATAACATCAACCCCCTCAACTCTCCCTCTCGAATAATATCCATGAATTATTGTATTGTACGTAACAACATTCGGTTTAACCCCTAAGCTCTCCATAACCCCAATAAAATCCTTGGCCTTCTTCAACTTCCCCTCCTTGCATAGAACATTGATCATTATGTTAAAAGTATAAACACTAGATTTAATCCTCAACCTAAACATCTCAGCATACAAAACCCAAGCTGCCTCAGTTCTATTCAACTTCAGAAACAAACTCAGCAAATCATTGCAGGTCTCAATCTTGGGTGCAACACCCCTTTCCTTCATCATGTAAAAACACTCAAAAGCCTCATTTGCCCTATTCATTTCACAACAAGACTTAATCAAGTAATCAAAAACAATACTACTTTTAACACCCAATCGATCACGAGAAGCCGCTAACAATTCAAAAATCTCCCTAACCGAATTAGTGCCACTCCCAACAGCCTGTTTTAGAAGCTGCAAAGTGGGTTTGGGAGATGGAAGGCGAGCAACAATGACAATGGCAAGGCAACGAGTTTCAGCATCAAGCAATCTATGTTGCAAATTGTTCAACAATTCAAGAACAATCTGTGGAGATTCGAGGAGATTTAGAAGGGTTTCAGAGATAAGCGACGGAGTAAGATTGCACTCAACCTGTTTGATTAAATGCCACTGAGAGGACCGAACCGATTCCTCGAGAAAATTTTGGGTTAGAGGCGAAACGGTGTTTGTGCGTAAATTTGGAGATGGGATTTGAGATTCTTGTGAAGTTTTGTGGAGAGAAATCGAAGAGAAGGGTGCGACGGATTGGGAATGAGTCGTTGCTTTAAACTTCAAAGAAGTAAGCTTCATAATTTTGTTACGATTCATGTTTGAATTAGCAGATGGTTTCAGAGAAAACAAGAAGAGATATTTACCTGAACCAGAGAAGCAGAAACTGGGAAGGAGGAGGCTTTTTCCTGCTTGATTTCTCGGTGAAGGCTATGGCTTTTGAAGCATCTTTTTTCAGAATCTGTAATACATCAGCTGCATCGTATTTATAGTAAATATTTATAGGTTTCTTTGTCATTAAAAAAAAAAAAAAAACATAGGGTGAGATAAACGTTTAAAATGTAACGGAAATATTGAAATCTAAATTTGATGAAAATGTCTATGAAATATCGATATAAAATGTCGATGTGATGCACATTTAATTTTGAAAACAACAAATTTAAAAACTTTATTTCAATTAAAAAATAAACATTTTAAATTTTTTAAATAAATTAAAATACTTGTTATAATATTATATTCACATTATGTTATATTTTGTTCTTATTTTTTTAATATTTCATTAATTTTGTATGATATAATAAAAATGTCGATTCACTCCTGTATCGATGTTGAACCCATGAACATATAGAAATACCGACGAAATGTAATATCATGATTACGATCACTCAATTATGGATGAGATGGATTGTGTTTTAAAAGTATGAATTTGAAAAGAAAATATTGCTTATGACCAATGTTGAAAATGTCTACGTCGATTTTTTTTTAAGTATCAATTATAGAAATGTTTATGAAAATATCGAAAAATTATTGATTTGACGGATATTTTTTGAAAAGTTATGAAACAAAAGGTTCAAAAAAAATTTAAATTAATAAATAATATTTTATAGTTTTTAATGGATTTTTTTTTAAAATGATGTTATTTAAATAATAAATGACGAAAATATGGTAAGTTTAAACTATTTTCAAATATGGAGTAGATAACTCGTGGACAGGAGTCGCGATTTCAAGAAATCGCGGCTGGTGGTAGCAATTCGTTAAAGAAATCGTGGACCTAGGTCACGATTTCCATGAAGTCGTGTACACCGTACATGTTTTATATGTCAGATGTCAGCCACATATGCCACGTGTTGTTTAGGTAGCGCTACATAAATCGTGTACAGGGTACACGAACTCCGTGTGGATATTGTGTACATCGTATACGATTTGGTTGTCCCTAAAGGACCCACCTTCGAAAAATCAGTTCACTCTCTCCAACCGTTTGCCTCTCGCCCCTCCGCTGCATCTCTTCTTCCCTAATTGTAACCGCCTGCCGACGCCATCTTCTTCCCTGCTAAAATCGTCGACGACGACGCCAGCCACCAGTCGGTTAGCTGACAACCGACATCCTCTGCTGTAACTGTCGGCGTCGATTGCTTTTAGGGCTTTTTTTTTTAATATTTAGCAAGTTTAAGGGCAGATCTATATGTTTTTTTTTATGAATCTATATGTTTTTGCCTTTATTTTTCATTCCTTTTGATATATATTGGCATAGATCTATATATATAAATATATATATATAGATCTATGTAATTTAAAAATATATATAGATCTATATATTTGAGGATTTTTTAAAAAAAATAATGTTATTTAAATAATAAATGACAGAAATATGGTAAGTTTAAAACTATTTTCAAATCTGGGGTAGATGACTGTGGACGGGGGTCATGGTTTCAAGAAATTGTGGTTGGTGGTCACAATTCATTAAAGAAATCGCAGACTTGGGTCCCGATTTCCATGAAGTCGCATGTATGATCTGCACACGCGTTCATATGTCAGATGTCAGCCACACATGTCACGTGTTGTTTAGGTGGCACCACATAAACGGGGGTTTGTGCCCTAAAACTCGTAGTTTGTATTTTTGTTCTAATCTTCAATAAAGTGTTATTGTTCATTATTTACGATTGTCATTGTTTTAACCCCAAATCCAATAAACTAAACATCCAAGGTTGTTAGATGAATCTTTAACTGAATGTAGTGTACATATAAAGGATCTCGGTTCGAGAAACAACCTAAAAGGTCTATAGTAAGGGGATAAAGTTTGGGTTCCTTAACCTGATAAAACTATGGATGTGGTTCACTTTGTATATGATACAAACACTGTGATCCTAACGTGTTCGTGTAGATGACATGTGAGTGAGGATATCCTATGTAATGAGATTACATAAGACCGGACCACGAAATAGTAACCTCTAGATGTAACTTCATTGACTAGTTAGGTTTCTATTCCACTAGGATGACCTAGGCAACTTGATCTCAATCCTGAGCAAGTTACGAACTCCTGTTTTCGAGGGATTGTCCTTTGACTAGTATGGGTGAGAGTGACCAGATTCGCCGACTCAATATGCCTAGCTTCTTGGGAACAATACCGAGTGAGCAGTTGGGGACTTAGCCTAGCAAGATGGAATTCACTCATTCCCGCCTACTAGGGTAAGTAGAGGAATGTTCCCTTAAATGGTATCTCCGGGACTTGAACAAAGGGCCCGACCTCTCATTGGCTCGAGAGGGACTCTGTTTGTTGGTAGGACCACAAACAAATTGTTCATTAGAGAAGCACTGGTACTTAAGGTACAAGATGTAACCCAGGGGTAAAACGATAATTTGACCGAGTTGGTGTTACGAACATTCGTGAAGGATTGACTTGCTTTTATTGGTCAATATTCGTGGACACAGAAATATATCTGCAGTGAGAAGAGTGTGGGACTTTAGTGAAGTGTTGTCGCAGTTAACGAATGTTGATTAGGAGGTTAATGAGATTAACCGAGTAATCTCGTATCGTTGGAGCTTCTGATCTGTAGGTCTATTAGGTCCACCTTCTAGCTCGTAAAAGGTTCTTAGATCATTTGAATTTAAAATGTTCAAATTCATTAGGGAATAAATTTAATGTATATAGATACGATATAATATATAGTTTTGGAACTATACATTATAAATTTAATGTGAATATGATTCATATTAAATTATATGAGAGAATTAAATATTTGAAAGAGTTCAAATATTAAATTCAAATGTGAATGTGATTCATATTTGAAAACTATAGGTTAAATTTTAATGTGCATGAGATGTACATTAAACTATAGGATAAAGGGTAAAATGATTAAATGTGATTTAATCATTTAATTAATATTATATTTGAATTAAATATGATTTAATTTAACATAATTAATCGTTAATTAATTATTTTATTAATTAATTAGGGAACGTGTCATGATGACACGTTCCCACTACTCCCTAACTCCCCCTCGAGGGAGTGGGGAGTTACCCACTGAAGTCTTCTTCTCCTGGGGAGAAGGAGCAGAAATGATCGATGATCAATTGATTGAATTGAAACACTCAGAAGAATTCTCTCTCTCTCTCAATTCCCAAATACTCCAATTGTTGTATCCTCCCACATAAGGAAGATCTAAGTAGAAACTCAGAGTCATAGGAGGTTTTCTTACTAGTTGTGTCCTGTTGGAGAAAACAGAGACGTTCTTTTGTGTTCCTGTGATGCTGATAATCCCATGAAATGAGAGTTAATTATCACAATTTCGCTCTTAAATCTCGCTAAAAATTGAGTAACGTGCATTTCATTGTCAGTTTTGGGTTATTTTTTGGTTAGTAGCGAAACATGTCGGTGTTAAAGAAAAATCTTTCTAATTGCCCTTGATTTTTATTGAATTATCCTTCTTTTGGACAGATTATGAAGTTGAGCTAAAGAGATTGTGGGATGATGAACCATGTGGTTGGGTCGTTTGTGCAGTGTTGTTGATTAATGCTACAAGCTTGTGCAACACAAAGCCAATGTGGGTGAAAATGCTACAGCATTATGCAACACATCATAATGTGTGGCCAATGCTACAACATTGAAACTCAAAACTGGAAGCAGTTTTTTACGCGTTTTTAAATGTTGATGTTAGCATATTCATCACCCTTCATTTAAAATGAGCCAATGGTGAGTTGTCACGTGTATTGGATGTTCCAAATCAACCCTAAAAGAGAAAGTTGAGAGGGGAAACTATCATGAAATGAGGGGGAGGCCAAAAAGAAGAGAAACCCACGTTTTGGAGAAAGGAGAGAAAAAAAAGCAAAGATTGGGATGTTGTTTTTTGAAAAAAAGAAGAAGATTCATCCTCCTCTACTCTTTCTTCCTCAATTTCTTGTTGGTTTTTCGTTCTTATTATTGATTTTTGCTTTGCCCTAAGTTTTCTTAAACTTTTAGCTAGGTTAGCATACTCTTGAAGCCATTTTGGTGTGAATCTTTGTTAAACCTCTCATTATGATGTTGTTTTCGGATTTATTGAGCTTTATTTCAAGTTTTATAGTTATGGGCTAATTGTTTTAGGGCTGGAATTTGTGGTTGGAGGTGGATTGTTTGAACTCTTTTGATTCAATGCACATGAATGAAGTTATATTTCCATTTGTGGTGTTTGTTGCAAGTTCTTATTTGAGTTTGATCACCTTAAATAGGACATTAGCTTATTCTTAATACTGAAAGGGTTAGGAATGGGTAGATTAGAATAAATGAAGCAAGTGGCTTCTCATGGGGAGAAGTTGTAGGGTGTAGACATACATTCTAAACTTATTTTTTAGGGAATTTGGTCTTTTCAATGTCCGTTAGCATTGGGTTTTCATAGACATATGCTTAACTCTGTGTTGAAGGTGAGAAAATCGAGTTCGGGAAGTTTCGGATCGGTTTTAGCGTAAAATTTCCTGTTATATAACATTGTGGTGATTAATGATGCAACATTGGCAAGTCAAAATAGCAAAAACAGTCACTGCTTCCCAAAAATTCCAGCGCTCTGTTTTATCCATTTTATTACTTATTTAGCATCTTAAACCTTTGCTTTAAGCTAGTTTTTAGTTTCTTTAAGTCTCATTTACTTTATTGGTCACTTTGGTGCTTGTTTTTAGTCGTTTTGCATGTTTAGTTGTGTTCTTTAATATAGTTTTAAGCTTAGTAGTTCATACTTAATTTCATCATTTTCACTAATTTTAGTCCCTGTGGGATTGACCTTGTTTACCATGTACTACCTACGATTGCATATATTTGCGTAGTGAGTTTTTGCACAACAGCTGTTGTACATCTTGGAAGCAAGGAGTTATTGTTTTGGGAAAACTACAAAGGTATTGTTTCTTACTTTTGTCTTAACAACTTCACAGCATGTTTCTATGCATGATTTCCATGTCTAATTAGATTAGAAATGTATGTTTATCTATGTTATTTTTAATGCACTGATTTTTGTTTTTCAACCAAAAACAATCTTGCAATTACGATTCTAAACTCATTTCCACTGCTCAAGGGGATTAGATCTCCATCATCGTGTACATGGTACACGATTTGGTGGTCCCTAAAGGACCCACCTTCTTCAAAAAATCAGTTTGCTCTTTCCAGTCGTTCGTCGCCCGCCTCTCCGTTGCATTTTTGTTTCCCTACTGTAACCGTCCGGCCGACGCCATCCTCTTCCCTGTTGAAATTGCTAGCCGCTTGACCACCAACTCGATGCAGCCGACAGCAAACTCTTCTCTGCTTTGTAATCGTCGGCGTCGATCACTTTTAAGGTTTTTTTTTATATTTAGCAAGTTTAAGGGCATATCTATATGTTTTTCTTATGGATCTATATGTTTGTGCCTTTATTTTTCATTCCTTTGATATATATTTGCATAGATCTATATATATAGATATATTTTTTAAAAAATTACATAGATGTATATATTTGATGGATTAGTGAGTTATTTTGATGTATCTACCATGATATGCTATTTCAACCTTATTTTATTAGGGTTTAGATTGAGTTGATTTTGGACTATTGGATTTATTAGTTTGGACAGGTTCATAGATTTGGGGCTTATTTTATTAGGCTCACTTTATAGTCTTTGGGATTATGATTGGGTTGGATTGAGTTTATTTTTTTAAATTGTTGTAAGTTGTTGGGTTAAACCTTAGACTTTATATTTAATTTATGGAACATACTTTTTATAAGTAATTAATTAAATGTATTTGTTGTAAACTAATTATAAAGTATTAAATTTATACAATTGTAACCAAGTTGGTAAAACATGTCCTTGCGTCATGAGAAATTAGTAATACTTGAACTTGAAAATGGTAGAGATAGTGATATAGAGGAAGAACTTGATAAATTATATGGGGATAGCCTTAATCTCATGTCCTCAATTCAAAACGAAGAGTAACCTTCAGATTTTTTCACAGATATAAATTGAGAGATTACTAATTCAATATGTGAAGTACGGTCTACTTTAGAAGAATATGCAAGATGTGTAGAAATGGACTCGCGTATAATAAGTAAAAGATTGTTATTTGAGAGTAAAAAAGACCTACAACTAGCTATAAAAAGAATATTGTGTTAAACAACACTATCAGATTACTGTGATGGAATCAAATCGAGATATTTGGTATGTCAAATGCAAACAATGGAATGAGGGTTACAGGTGGAGGCTTCGTGCATGTCGACGTAAAACTCATGGAATGTTCGAAATTACTAAACTTGAAGGGGAACATTCATGTTTATACCCAGACCTCACACAAGATCATTCCCAAATTGACTTAGATTTAATGTGTAATGAAATTTAGAGCATTGTTCGATGTGATCCTTGTGTTAAAATATCGGTGTTGCATGAAACTATTAAAAAAGATTTTGGATATTGTGTGAACTACCGACGTGTGTGGCAAGCTAAGCGAAAAGCTATAATTAAAGTTTTTGGTGATTGGGAGAAATCATATGAAGAACTTTCATATTGGTTTGAATGCTCTTGTTCACTACAACGTAGGAACACAAATTCATTGGGATTTAATTCCAAGTAACATACCTAGTCATCATATTTTTTGTCGAAATTTTTGGTCATTTGCTCCTGCAATTGAAGGCTTTAAATATTGTATACCAATGATTCAGATAGATAGTACACATCTTTATGACAAATATAAAGGGAAATTATTGATTGTTAGGAAATTATTGATTGTTACATCAATGGACACAAATGGAAAGTCATTTCCTCTTACTTTTGCTATTGTTGAAGAGGAAAATACTTCTAGTTGGTCTTGGTTTTTACATGTCTTGCGATCATTAGTTACCCAACGAGATGGTATATGTTTGATTTCTAATAGACATGGAGGAATCATAACTGCCGTAAAAAATGAAGAAAATGGATAGAGTGAACCGAGAGCATACCATCGTTATTGTCTACGTCATGTGGCTAGTAACTTCAATAATAAATACAAATCGACGCAATTAAAAAAGCTAGTGTCTAAAGCAGGATGTCAACACCAAAGGCGCAAGTTTGAGCGATATATGAAAGAACTAAAGCGATTAAATCCTGATTGTCTTGAATTTTTCTCTTGAATGAAGTTATAACAATGGACACAATCACATGATAACTGACATCACTATGGATGGATGACTACAAATATAGCTGAATTCATTAATGGAGTCTTTAAAGGAGCCAAGATGTTGCCAATTACTGTATTGGTTAAGTTAACTTGGTATCGAACAATTATGTATTTTGAACAACGTCGAGAACAGGTTGTTGAGGCAATAAATCGTGGTGATGTGTATACTGAATTTTCTTTAATAGAGCTTAAAAGGTGGAAGAGAAGAGTTTCTTCACATACTGTGAAGTCTGTTGATAGGGAAACATGTAGTTTTGAGATTGAAACTGGAATTAGCATGATCTCTCCCATATAAAGGTCAACAAACACAAGTTGTGAGTTTGAGAGATAGAACATGCACTTGCAATAAGTGGTAGTCTTTTAAGATTCTATGATCTCATGTAATTACAACATGTCGACATATTTGTTTGGCACATTTGTCTTTTGTTGATGATGCTGACAAAAGCTCACAATACCAACGATGTTTCGAAGTCCAATTTCATCACATACAACACAAAGACTATTGGCCATAGGTGCAATTTGACATTCTTCATCCAAATAAAAATTTGTTGAGGGAGCATGGGCGCCCAAAAAGTTCTCATATTCACAATGAGATGGATTGGAGAGAAGCTAGTTCAAAATCGCGTTGTGGAGTATGTAAGAGGGAATGACATAACAAACGTACTTGTCCCTCTCGTAACTTAGGGGCATTTTCAAGACATGGACGAATAAATTATATTTTCATTCAAATATTTTTTAGGGTTTATCGGTATTTAATTGATATTGAATTTGATTTTGTTATTTTTTAAATTTACAGGGATGGAGTCAACAGGGATGGAGTTAATGAGTGATGGATGTTGAACTTCTTATGGTCAACTCAGTTATCTTCTTATTTGACCATCCAATCCAACTCAGTTATTATCTTCTTATTTGACCATCCAATCCAACTCAGTTATCTTCTTCTTCTTCTTCTTCTTCTTCTTCTTCTTCTAATAGGTCAAAATTCCACCCAAATTTTATACTTTGTGTAAAAAATTCTCATCAACTTTCAAAAGTTTCATTAACCCCTAAAACTTAAAAAAAAAAAAAAGGTTAAAAAATACCATTACCGTTAATTTTGGACGAAAACCTCCAGTTCCATTAATATTCTTAAACTAAAAAAAAAGTTCAAAAATATTTTTACCATTAATATATATAGAAAGAAATCATTAGTACCTCGTTTTAAAAATACCTTTGAACTTTCAAATGTTTGATTTGCTTTAATCTATGGCCTAACATATCTCTATTTTTTTTCTCTCCTTTCTTTTGAAATAAGCTCTTACCTCTTAACTTTCGTTTTTCATTCTCTAAAAAATTCCCCCAGTTGTTCTATCTTCTTAAATATTAGAACTTTAAATAAACATTGGGAACTCTTATATCTAAGCATGCTCAAACATAAATATAAAAAATTTCGACACCCAAATAGTCAATGCCCTTAGAGTTGAGTTAGAAAATAAACTAATTTAAAAACTCATATAGATCCTCTAATTTTTTTTTCATATAGATACCCTAATTTTTTCATATAGACACATTCATCTTTTTCTCAATTTGTCCAATTATCAATCATGGCGAGGCTTCTAAATTGACCATACAAATAGCAAAAAGAATTTATAAATTCTTCCTCCACTACAAATTTTGTAATGCACGTGTTTTCTTTTTTCTCTCCCACTAGACGTACTCAAAATTATGACCCAAATTTTCAACATGACTCTCTTTTTGTGTATTAAATCCAAATGTACTAACTTAAATTACTAACATACAACCTTGTTAAAGCATTTAAGTCCTAATTAAAGTCCCTTGGTAGTTCTATTATTCTCCTTTCTCTTGTTATGGTTTATATACTTTGATTGTAGGGGTAGCTTTAGAGATTGAAAAATGAAAGAAGAGAGCAAATAGAGTATTGAAAAAGAAAGGAAACAAAAAAAAAAGGAAAATAGATATGTGTTAGGTCATAGATTCAAGCAGATCAAAAGAGAGAACAACAAATGGAAGACGGAGGTAATGGAGTATAGATAAACAGTTTTCATCCATATACTAATAGTAAGAACATTTTTTAAACTTTTTTTTAAAAGTTGAGAGTATTATTGCAACTTTTGAAAGTTCATAGGTATTTTAAAACGAGGTATTAATGATTTTTGTCCACACATTAACTGTAAGAGTATTTTTAAATTTTTCTTGAAAGTTTAAAGGTATTAATAAAACTTTTGAAAGTTTAGAGGTATTTTTTAAATAAAGTACTAAGATTTTAATCCAAAACTAACGATAAGGGTATTTTTTTTTTCTATTTTTTTAAAGTCGAAGGGTAATGATGAAATTTTAGAGATATTTTTGAAATAAAGTACAAAGTTCGAGAATATTTTCTATTATTTAGTCTTTTTATTATTACCTAAAAATATAGCATTTGACCACAAAGATAAAGATTTAAACTTGCAACATAAATGAAATTTTAAAACAAAAAAGAAAAACAAAACAAAAATCCTATGAAACATTCTAAAAAAAGAGAGCACTAGGGAAAAATTTACCATGGTGCAATATCCTCGAAACAAAATTTGTACATAGGTACAAAATCATGCATCATAATTGAGAAACTTCTCATGTGACTTATTATGAATGCCAATGTACAAGCAACAAAATGCTGATAAAATGCCCACATTTTTTTTCCATGGATAATATCAAAATTCGATCAATGCTTTTACTATATCATCCTACTTCAACGTTAAAAATAGATTTAAAGACAAAATATGTGTTGGCACTCATGTTTTATAAAAGACCGAATCAATATAAACATAATTATCAACCATTTAAACTCCAAACTTTTTGAACTAAAAAAATCAAGTATTTGATTCTTTTTTATGTTTATCAATTCTTCAAAGAATGTTAATCCATTAACTCAATAAAATTATACCAATAATAAAGTTTTAGTCTATTTTGATCCCTATACTTATGAACTAAGGTTTTTGCATTTTTAACCTTTATTAACTTTTAAGTTTGGGTACCTTCAAAACACTTTTTTGTCCCTGTACTTCCAAGAAAGGACTAATCTAGTCTACTCTTTGTTTGCAGAATCTAAATATAAATTTTAATATTTTATGTACAACGAAAACCCTTTCA
Organism: Trichosanthes cucumerina; assembly: GCA_036507285.1. Classification (NCBI taxonomy): domain Eukaryota; kingdom Viridiplantae; phylum Streptophyta; class Magnoliopsida; order Cucurbitales; family Cucurbitaceae; genus Trichosanthes; species Trichosanthes cucumerina. The sequence goes on along the minus strand of CM071836.1, from coordinate 9,551,447 downwards.
TACAAATTTATGACTACATTTAAAGAAATTTAGTACCTGAAGTGTCATACAAAAAGAAAAAAGATAAAAATGAAAATGAATAGGACCAAAATGATCACTTTTTAAAAGTATAAAAACAAAAATGGACACTTCAAAAGTAAAATAAACAAAAGTTGAAAGTACATAGACCAAATTAACCGTTTTGAATGTAGAGGGGCCAAAAAGAACCAAAGTTAAAAGTCCAGAAACCAAAATAGAATTTAAACCTAAAGTTGTCCAACACTTTCATCCTGTTTATTAGTAACGCAGCTCCCTTATCTGTTCCAAGAGAACGCAATAAAGCCTTTAAAAACTCAGAAACTGCTGTGCATATATTAATAAAAATATATCAATAACAAACATATCTCTCGAGTCCAGAGAAATGGGTGTTCTCAGCTCAAAATCACTCTCTTTGCAACATTCATACTGTTCTTCAACTTTCAGAAAGAAAAATGTTTCTAAATAGAAAGGTAAAAATACACCTTGAATTGCTTTCGACATCTAATTCAACCGAACTTTCAAGAAATCTAGCTAATCAGCATTTGCAAGAAGGTAGTAGTCTGAATGTTTTTGATGAGTTCATACACTTTGATCAATCCATCACACAATCTAATATGCAAATGGGCTACTAAACAAGTCATTATTATGAAATTAAAAACCAGAAGAGCTAAGAGAGACAAATGTGAACTGAAAAAGTAATCAGTCATTACCCCTTCAATCAAAAGATTACATACATAATTATGGTTTTTCGTCCATCTTATGTCTGAAAGTTCTCCATTATCAGATCATGGAGATATGTTCGACCAAAGAAACCCCCATTCAATACCATTAGCGTGTGAAAAGATCAAGATCTATATTTTACTTTTTGAAGGAAGAAAAATAGTACTTCAATGAATTTTTCCGCATGCAACTCTACCTTCCTCAACTACCTAGATAACTTCGGGAAATAAAATAAAAGAAAAGAAAAAGAAGAAACTTTAATGCAAACGAACACCTCAGAATTGACAGTGACTGACAAAATTTCATCTGCAACAAGTGCAGCTGCCGTGGTGACACCATGATTCATAAACGAGCATTCTGCAAAAAGGAACATCTATATAAAGCTAATGAAGAGAATAGAATCTTATAAACAGACAAAAAATATTCCAACTATGCATTGATGCAAAAGAATTAACAGAGACTTGTACTGATGACATATCTATGGTCACAAACTAAACAACAAAAACTCAGTGGATTATATAATTATTTACATTCTTATGTGTGGTCTAGATTCAATCATGACCAAAAAGATGTCCTTACATGGTAAACCAAAAAGATATCTACTCAGTGGTCTAGTTAAATTGAGAGAAAAAAGACGAGCCTACAAATAGAGAGTATCAATAATGACCAAAAAGATGTCCTTACATGGTAAACCTTAGATGAACACAAACAAACACTTGCTTAGTTAATACTCTCAAAAAGATATTCTTTTTCACAAGATCATCTCTGAACATTTGATTTTATTTTTATCACAGAAAAGAGACTACCAACAATTATTTCTATATTGCACCATTAAGTAAAAAGAAGGGTTAGGCGAATAAAAAAAAATTCATAGAACTGAGGTAATCCAAATTACTAAAAAGAGAAGGTAAAAAAAAACTGCCAGGGCTTTCCTTTCCATATATGATATAATCATAACTTCAGGAGATTGATAAGGTAGACAACAAAGAACATAGTTGCAGGTTGTCCACTTCATCATAATCATTCTCTAGTTAATCAACAGTGATGACAAAGAGTCTCATGCTAAAGCTAGGGTCTACACAGAGTAATGAACTTGTCATGTATATTGAACTAAGCCATATGACTAACCAATTGAAATCACCCTCCTAGTGGGTGTGGTAAAGCAACATATTCTCTTTTCTCAATCCCAAAATGAAAGTCTATCCCAATCACAATTGATCACAAACTAAACACTTAAGCTTTGAGGATTAGGTATATTGTTGCTTGGAGTTAGATTCAATCAGAGCTACCTTCTAGATAGAGAAGTTAACTTGAGAGAAGAAACACGGAGCTTTAGATATAGTGTATCAACAAAGACAAAAAAGGCGTCCTTACATGATAAATCCTTTAAGACTTGATGAACACAAACAAACACAATTGCTTAATGCTACAAGAACAAAGTATTCATTCTCACGAACTTATTGCTGAACGATTTACCACAGGGAAGAGGAGACAAACCAATTGGAAATTTTATCACGCTAAGGATGGGCCTGCCCAGAGTTCTAAACTAAGCTATACAACCAACCAAGTGAAATCATCCTCCTGGGGAGTGGAGGGGAAGCAACATATTCTATTTTTCCAATCCCAAATCAAAAGCCTGCTCCATTCAAAATTCATGACCTTCTAAATTCTAAAACCAAAGAAATTCCAGGTTCAGACTCAACTATCCTCCCATCCTCACAGCGAATTAGAAAATAGGCATATCAAAATATGGACGTATGAACAAGGTAACCTAAAAGGAACCACCAAAAGCATCTAAAAAGAAAAAATAATTTCATCCAAATGTTCAGGCGACAATAAACAAGTCCAAAGTGTCGATTGGTTATAACCTGAATTCTTAAGCGACGACGAGAGGCCGTTGTTTAGAGGGCTCGAGTCCTTTGTTACTCTTCTGATCAGAGTCTCCGAGAAAATCTTCCATGTTGTAAATGACAGTGATGTAAAGAGAGCAGCTAGGGCACCGAGCAATCTCTTCACCGAGCTTAAGATCCTCCTTTGTGATCTGGAACAAGTCGCCGCAGGGGCATGGGTACGTGAAGGCCTGCAGTTCCTCGTTCCACTCCATGTCTTCTATCTCCACGTCGTCGTACGACATCGTTGCTCCGGTGGATTCGACCGGCGACGTCAAGTCTGCAACCGCCGAATTCGGAGGAAGACGAAGGAGATTGAGGAAGGGCGAGGGATTTGGGTTTCTTTGGACTCTGAATTTCGAGAGACCGCGTCTAAATTAGGCTTTCTTATCAAACTAGTTCGCAAAGCGTAACACGTTAAATTCTAGTTTTATTTTCCTATTTTAAAAGGATAAACTTCAATTTGAAGAAAAAAAAGGATGGCATGGGTTTTAAAGGCTTTCGCTTTTCAACCAAGCCATGTTGGCAAAACAGAGCTAACTAATACTCCGAGATGTAGGAAGTATTTTGTTTAAGGTACTTCGAGGAAGGTATTTCTCGTCTGAGAATTTCTTGCAGGCTAACCTAGGCTCTAATCCTTCTTAAACGTGGCGAAGTATTTTATGGGGTCGGGAATTGTTTCGGAAAGGTTACTGGTGGAAGATTGGTAACGATTATTAGGTTAATATAAAAGACGACCCTTGTCTTACCGTGGAAGGCAGAGGAAATCCACTGATGGTTGATCCAATACTCTCTGCGAGTAATGTTAGTTCACTTCTTAGAGCGGATGGAACGTGGGATGTGGAAAAAATACGAAGTCAATTCTTAACGGAGGATGCGGATAATATTCTGAAGATACCCGGGCTGGGGGAATGGTTTGGATGAAATAATTTGGAAATATCATTCATGGGGAACTTTTACAGTTAAAAGCGCATACCATCTAGGACTCCGCCTTCAAGATTCTATATAGCTTCCACTTCGACCACATGGGGCGATCGTTATGGGCAGAGATTTGGGGCGCCAATATACCAAATAAGATCAAGATTTGTTGCTGAAAAATTCTGCATAATATTCTCTCCACTAGAGCAAATTTATTTCGGAAGGGACTAGGCGTTCAACCTTGGTGTTCGTTTTATAATAAACACCCGAAAACGATCTGCCATATTTTATGGGGTTGCAAGGTAACAAGGAAACTTTGGAGCCTTTTTCTAACCTCTTACACACATTTGTTTTATGACTACAGGGAGGACTGGGATGTGGAACCTTTTTTTGATTGGATGCTTTAGACAGACAACCGGAAAGACTTCCCTGTCTTTCTAATACTCTTGTGGAAAATCTGGAGCTAGAGGAACTGGGTGATTCAGAATCATGGGGACCTTAGCTAGACAGAGTTCACCAGAGTTACACACGCTCAAATCAAGAAATTCACGGACGACCCTAGTGAGACCCCTTCACAACTTTCTTTTTCCATGATTGTACCGACTCAGTGGCACCCACCAAGCATGGATACCTGGAGCCTTTGTATGGATGCATCGTGGGATCCAGATCGCAATGGCGGCTCAGGTTGGTGATTTTGTCACAGAATCCAGACGGTCTCAAATTTGTGGGCCCAATTCTCTTTTCGGCATATTGCTCGAGATGAAAACCAGGCAACCCATAATCTGGCCCAACGAACCTCACGGGTACGAGTAAATGAAATTTGGTTTGAGGGTCTTTCTATGGGACTAGAGACTTTCTTATCTTAATGGTTTTGTCTTTGTTTTACTCAAAAAAAAATTGAAGAAAAAAAGAGAGATAAAGATAAACTTCAATTAGTTTAATTTATTGTTATAAAATCTAAAAAATGTTAGAAGTAAAATAGAGTTAAATTACACCTTTAATCCTTCATATTTCAAATTTATTTTAATAGATAAATGACTTTAAAAAATGTCTAATAAATAGGAGAGCATACAAAACTGAAAAGTCAAAAGATTGAAATGAAGCCAAATAGTTAATGGAACATATTGATTTTGAATTTTAGAAAATCCAAAATATTTAGTTTGGTTCGATTTTTTAATAAAAAACCAAACAACTGAATTAAGCCAAGGGTATTGTTCCCATGTTATTTAAAAAATATAAAGAAATGAGACACGAGCTAAATGAACTTGTATTTTGTATTTGAATGTAGTGGAATACAATTTTTAATTTGTTCCTTTGATTCTTTCTCATAAGTATGTTTAAAAGGCTTTGCAACTTGTTATTGAACGTACAATTGTCTCAAGGGTTTTAGATTTGTTTCGAAGTTTTTGCAGCTTATTCTCAAATATAAATTTGGAGACTTGACAACTTGTTATCAATCTCGATCTTCAAAGTCTTTGGTTTGTTTGATCTTTAAGAGGTTGTTTGGAGCGCTGAGTGAATTATAATAAAAAGAGGTTATAATAGTCTGTGAAATCATATAATATTATTTATAATGCAGAGTAGTATAGTTTGGGGGTTATAATAGTTTTTGTTTGGGGTGCAGAGTATTCTACAGGTTATAATATATAACACAGGTTATTATAACATGTCCTCAAACATGCCCTAAGAGTTGTTTGGAGCACTAAATGGGTTATAATAACATGAGTTATAATAGTTTGTAAAATTATATAATATGTGTTTAGGATGCAGAGTTATTTATTCTGAATTATAATAGTTTGTGTTTGGGGTGTAGAGTATTCATAAATTATTATAACACCGATAATTATAACATGCATCCTAAACAGACCCTTAGTGTTTAGGGAGTCTTTTAGACTTCAAGAATTTATGGATTCTTTCAAATGTTTTATAGCTTGTTCTTGAACGTAGAATTGTTTCTATAGAGCTCCCAAAGGCATGCAATCTTGGGTCTTTCAAGCTTTTGAGTTCAATCATTAGACTTGGGCTCTACAAAACTAGGGCTTGGATTTTGTTAGATTAAGATCTCTCATTTGGATAATGTCTAAATATTGACTCAAATTACACCTATTTAGATTTATCATAATTTAATTTGGAAATTCTTATAAATTTATAATTGATACTTGATTAAATAAAATTTTGTCAATAATTTTAAATAATAACATGACATTTTTTTATCGAACAAAATATGTATATATATACTTTTAAAATCAAACCCTAGAACATTCTCTTTTTGTAATCTAGTATAGTTGCCTCAACGGTGAAAGTTTTGTACGGAAGACCCATTTTTAATATATTTAATGTGAAATGACCTGACGCTCAGATATAATGAAAACTGACCTATTCTGGCGTGGCAACGCGCGCAAAATTATGTCGAAGGGTATCCCAGATTCGAGAACGCTCACGCTCACGCTCAGATATAATTTTGCGTGTGTTGCCACGTCAGAATAGGTCAGTTTTCACACCAGGTCATTTCACATTAAATATATTAAAAAGTGGGCTTCCATTCAAAAACACCTCAACAGTGATAGCATACCATTTATCTCTCATCTCCTCTCTCTCTCGATTGATAACAAATCTTCATCTTCCCTGAGAATGAAACATCATGTTACTCACCTTCCCTGTCTCATGTGTCATTGTCGCTAATGTATTTTCTTCTCATATTCATCAACCTAATATAACTCAAAACCGAGAAGAACCAAACCGATCGATTATCTATTTAATTAGACATTTGTTCGATTCCTAGTTGAGCTCAAAATCGAATCAACGTTAACTTCTCTAATAAGTCTCGAAACTTTTAATTTTCTGTCTAATAGAGTCTTAAGATTTACGAAAATATTAGTCTAAAATTAAATATTTAGGATTCTAGTAAATGCAAATTTCAACTGTGTTTTATAAATTTTAAAAAATATATAAAAATTGCTAGGACTGATTAGATATAAAATTGAAAGTGATGAACTTATATTAAACACAAAAATTGAAAATTCAATGGCTTATTGGACATTGAAAGTTGATGAACCTATATTTTAAAGATTTTTTAAAGTTGAATAATCTCTCTTTTTTAAAAAACAAAAAACAAAAACAAAAACAAAAAGTCAATGATCGCTACTAAATGAACCTTGAGAGGCTGTTTGGGGCGCTGAGTGGGTTATAATAACCAGGGGTTATAATAGTCTGTGGGTTATAGTCTGTGAAACATATAATATTATTTAAAATGCAGAGTAGTATAGTCTGGGGTTATAATAGTCTGTGTTTGGGGTGCAGAGTATTTCAGAGATTATTATAACACGAGTTATAATAACCCGTGGCCAAACAGGCCCTGAAAGTTTTATGATTTAACTTTGCAATTCAACATTAAAATTTTTGTATACAATCGGTAGATTTTACAAGTTTGCATTTTGAACTTTGAGGATATTTATTTATATAACACCAGTAAGCTAAATTACAAATTTGGTTATTGAACTGGGATAGTTTTGTAGAGTAGTTCTTAAAATTTAATAATTCTTTAATAATTCTTAAACTTTGTTGTGTCTAATAAATATATCAACTTTAAAAAATGTCAAATAATTTCATCATCTCTAAATTCAAGGAACTATTAATAACAAAATTGAAAATACAAAAAATTGTTTTAAACACTTTTTAAAGTACATAAACCTATTATACACAATATTGAAAGTTCAATGATTTATTAAACACTTTCTAAAATTTGGAAATATGTTAAACACAACTTTGAAAGTTCAAATTAAAGATCACTAAATTTGTAATTTAACCACCTTACTTTATAATTTAACTTTTCTTTTAGTTCAAATTGGTAATTCAAAAAAATAAAAAACCCATTGATTCGGAATTTAAAAAAATCGAAATAAAAATTGTTGTTGTCAAATTTTGGAGAAGAGAAATCTCACCAACATCGATCACGTGACAACGACGGGTGAACTTGTAATTTGTGGATACCTGCAAGACAAAAAAAACTTGTATGCCACACAAACTCCAATGCTTAAATAAAAAATAGTATAAAAAATTAGGGAGTTCTCATAGAATTAAGTAGGGGTGTACATTAGTCGGGTTAGGTTGGGGGAGTTTTTCGGAACAACCCGAAAATCCGGGTTGGTCATTCTTTCAACCCAACCAACCCTATTCATGAGAGTAACTCAACTCAACCCAATATTTTCGGGTTGGATTGAGTTAGGTTCGTCGGGTTATTTATTTATTTTTTATAATTTTTTTAATTATTTAAATATTTTTTTCTTGAATTAATAATTAAAATCACATAAAAGTCAAATATCAAACTTCAAAGTTCATAACAAATATTTGTTAGGGAGTCTAGAAGAAAAACATAAAAAAAAATTGACAAATAATTCATTTACAAGTATATATGTGTTAAAATAAAATAAAATTGTAACAGGAAGTTTGTTGAAAAAAAAATAATAATAAAGGACGAAAGAATCGGGAGGCGAAGCCCTCCTCTCTGCTCGTTCGTTTGTTTAATGCGCGCCACGCCAGCCGCTTTACGGCAAGGCCGCGCTTTTCCTTTTCCCTTCTCTCTTCTTCCGCTTCTCTCTCTCTCGACTCGCGTCTTTTCATCGCCGTTGCAGTTGCTCTCTCTCTCTCCGGTGCAACTCTCTTTCTTCCTCACCGTTTCGCTCCCTCTCGCCGTCCACCTTCGCAGCCCTCGCCGTCGTCCACCTTCGCAGCCGAGCCGCCGCAACACGTCGCTCGAGTCATACCAGTCGTTGCAAGGAGTCGCCGGAGGAGCTGCAGCCGCCGTGGAAGCTTGAAATCCATCGCTTGGTTCAGCCGGTTCGAGTTCGTTTCGCCCGATTTTCGAGGAACGGAGTCCGGTTCTAGATAGATCGGGTCGCAAGGACTCCAGATCTGCTATCCACGCGCCGCCACCGCCCGCCGGTGACACGTGTCGCCGCCTGTAGAGCCGCCGACCGTCTCCTTCCGTGCGGTCGCCTCGGTCCGTTCCTTAGTCGTTTCGGATCTCCGTTGGGTGAGTTCTGCTCCTCGTAAGTTTTTAGGGTCGTGTCGTGTTCGATTTATTAACTCTTGTTGTGTTTGTTCTTCGTAGGGATTATTTTGAATTCGAAGTACCTTGGAGCACGCCGCATAACCCAAGTCCTCGTTGTGTTAGGATTTCCTGTAAGTAGTCGTTGGACTAAACTACCCCTAAGTGTAGGGCTTAGGGGCACCGTTGCATGTCGTACTGTTTTGAATTGAATGCCTTAGAATCTGGTAGCGTACCTTAGTCAGTAATGTTCTGGTAGTAGCATGTTAGGATGTGATGTTCGCAGTTGTGCCTGAATCAAGTTCATTGTTGATGTTGATGTTTACCTGTGCTGAAACTCGAACTCATTAGTTCATTCTGATTTTGGTCCTATGTGATTATAACTAGTAGGGTTGATGTAACCTTGTGCTGAGTTTCTAAATGTATTAACGTGCTATGACTGTTTGTCCCGAGCTTGGTAGTCTCGTGCTTAGTTTCGAAGTAACTCGAGAAGTGCCGTTGAGCCTTAGGATTGTAGTTAACACAACTAGCCCTAGTGTAGGCCCAAAACTCTGTGTAACCCTAGTAGGCTGAGACTCGAGGTTGGCGAGATGACGTTGATGTTATGGGATGTGATGGTCCGCCCTCCATCCAGTTGTGTGACTCGGGATGTGATCCTTTGAGTCAGAGGGGTTGGATAGAGTCCTTCGCCCTAGTACAGGCCCGAGAATGAGCCTGTGGTCGATTGTGCGCGGTATTGCCGCCTTTGATGCTTTGTGGGATGTGGTGGTCCGCCCCCATCCAGTTGTGCGACTCGGGGTGTGATCCTTAGAGTCAGAGGGGTTTGATAGAGTCTTTCGCCCTAGTGTAGGCCCGGGAATGAGTCTCGTGGCCAGATGCTGCCAACCTAGTCCAGAAGTTAAGGGTAGGACAGAACTAAGAAACCTGAGTAAGAAATAGGACCAGGATGCTTGTTGAGGTTGTTTGGCGGGGTAGGTGTCGTGTTTAGCTAAGTCTAAGGTTGTTCCTTTTGTTCTTTATTTTTTGGACGAAGTGGGCTGCTTACTGAGTATTTTTATACTCATCCCTTCTTTATTTATTCTTTTGTGCAGGTAAGGCAAACCAGTGAGATGACCACCGACGCGAGACCTCTGCGAGGCTATGGAAGGCTTGAATGATCTAGTTAGGAGTTATCTTTTAGAAGTTGTTTTTATTTCTTTTCCCCTGTTGCACTCTGTTTCCGTTGAGCTCATGTTTTGAACTTGCCTGTCTCGTTCTTATTTCGTCGAATTGAAGTATGTTTTGTTATGTTTTCATTCGTGTTCAAGCATGTGTTGTTGTTGCATGTTATCTGAGAACTTCGAGGGACCTGAGCCCAGCCTGTTGATTTCTGTGTAGTTTGGAGGAGGCTGGGTACCCTTGTGAGCATTTTTTTAAGTGCTTTAGTTCAGATTCAGGTCTTTAAAATTTTGGGTTTTTCAGTTGCGCCGTTATCTTTCATGTCAAATTTTCTACGAAACAATACAACTTGGAAGTAACGCCCCGAGTAAGAAATTATGGGGTGTTACAAAAATATATATAAATTTTGGGATGGGTTGGGTCAGCCCGAGCCTAAAAAGTTAAACCCAAAACCGATCCAAAATTTTTGATTCTCCAAACTTCTAACACAACCCAAATCGAAAAAAAAAAAAGAAAAAAAAACTAATCCAACCCAACCCTTACCGTTTGGATTGGAAAGTTCGGGTTGCTCGAGTTATCAGGTTATTTGTACACCCCTAGAATTAAGGACTTCCCTCTCTCATAGCTTAAATACTTCTTTCTAGGGTTTTTGTGGGGTTTTCATCTTCTAATAGAAATGAGAAGATCGAATGGGGTTGGATTAGGCCCTTGCCTCAGCCTCGGTTGACCACGTGCTTAGACTTCACCTCAAACTTGTTTTTTCTTCCTTTCTCGTTTCGGGTCAATTTTCGATTGATTTTGATCCATTTTGACTTCATATTAAACTTATCTTCCTCGTTAGCCCTCCATACAAAAATCAACCTTTGATTTTTTATTAAGGGCAAATTGAAATTTTGTAATATATTAGGAACTCAAATGAAGGTTTTTTAAATTTTAAATTGGAATTAAATTAGATTTGGATTTGCCAAATTCTACTCATTCATGTTACCGCCAAATATTCCACCTTAGGCCGCATCAAATTCTATTGAATCCACTTTCTAATCCATGCTTTAATTCTTAAAAAATAATATAATATTTCTTTAATAATAAAAAAATGTGATTGAATTTTAAAAATAAATTAAGGTGCAACTGCAAGATACACTTTTAGTGTTGGAGGTTTGAAGTTGGTGTTTATTTGGTTTTTAAAATTTCAAAATGAACACTTTAGTCTCTAAGGTTTGGAAAATAGTTTTAAATTGTCTCAAGAGTTAGTTGATCATTAGTTGACTAGTGGATGAATAATGTACAATGTTGAAGTAACCATGTTTGAATGATGTGTCAAAATTTATATTATTTTAACATTATATAGCTTTTTTTAAAAAAAAAATCATTTTTCCTTTTGCCTTCATCCTCTCTCTCTTGACTTCTCTCACTCCCTATTCCTTGTGATCCTTCGATCGGTCTGATAGGATCGAATCCCACAATGAAAGCGAGTTTAATCGCGTGTTCTTGAAATTCGTTACGTAGATCAAATAAAAAACAAACTATACAGATTAAGCATATAATTAGAGATATGGACAACATATTACCTTTGTAGAACTAAATCTCCTAGTGTTCCTTGCTCCTCTCAATCAACACGTTTCTCAACGACCTCGACGCAATCGATCTTACCACTAGATCTTCTCTGTTGTATCTCTAGGAGAGTGAGAATGGTGAGATTCCTTTATGGAGTTAGGAGAGTCTTTTTGAGAGAAGGGAAAAACACTTTTTCCAACTTTGTGAGTACTAGGGTTTCTATGGAATTGCCTTGTCAAAATTTACATCTCATGCATATATTTATAGGGAATAGGATGAAAATTATCATCCTATCTCTATAGTGCTCTTTTTATGTATTTGCAAATCACATTTGCATATTTACATAATTATAAGATATCTCTCATTTAGTATATAGTTTATTGTGAATCAAATTCTCATTAAACCATATTATATCAATTATATCACATATAATTGATGTATCTCCTCATACATGAAATTGAACACTTCAATTTCACTCCTTATACTCTCAATATTTCTATGTTGAGCAAACGGAGGGACCTAATGGACCTACAGATCATGAGCTCCAATGATACGAAATTAACCGATCAAACTCTTTGATATAATTAACCAACATTCATTAACTACGAGTCACTCCACTATAGACTCGTAGCTGCACTCTCCTCACTGTAGACTGTGTTGTATCCGTTGATATAATCAATACCTGTGAGTTGACATTTCACAGGTTGTTCGTAATCACAGCTGGGTCAAATTACCGTTTTACCCCTATGATTGCCTCTTGCTCCTTAAGCACTACTGATCCTCTAATGAACAACATGTCTATGGTCCTACCATAAACATAATTCCTCTTAGGCCAGTAAGAGGGCGGGGCCCCATTGTTCAAGACTTGGATTCAATTCTTAAGAGAACGACCTATCTAATTCCCTAATTCATGAATGAGTGAATTCCATCTTGCAGAATTAAGTCATCAGCTACCTACAAGGTTATGTCCCTAAGAAGGTAGGCATATTGAGTCGGCTACAGGCCACTCTCATCCATACTAATCTAAGGACAAATCCTCATAAGCAGGAGTTCATAACTTACTCAGGATTCAGGTCAAGTCATTAATGATCATGTATAAATTATTAGGTCTATCTTGTTAACGGTGTTACACTAATAGGCTAATAATTTGCAGTCCGATCTTGTATGATCTCATTATACAGGATTCCCCCACTCGCATGTCTACCACATGAACGAGTTGGAATACCTCCTTTGTTTGTATTAAATACAAAACAGGTTGCATCCATGGTGTGTTACCAGTATAAGGTTCCCAACCTCATGCATGTACCATAGACCATTTAGGTTATATACTTGAACATCATCCAACTTGTGTCAACTACACATTTGTTCAAGATCTATCATTATAACATTGTAACTTAGTTTATTGGATTTAGGTTTATGTGCGAGAATATAATAAATAACTTTTTATTTATTTGAATAACATTATTACAAAACTACACTTGTTTAGGGCATAAACCCCAATACGGTCTACTATGATCTCCACCATGATCATCCTATACTCCTCTTTCATTCCCTTTTTGTTACATCACTTCTCACAAATCCTCATTCTTCCCTCAGTCACAAACAACAAGCTTTTTTTCTACAATTTTCAAATCGCATTAAAATACTCACCACCTCAGTCAACTCAACCAAACTCAAATTCTATGCTCTATCTATGATTTTCGTAACTTAAACCCAAATTGTATTGAACTTCAAAAAATTCTAAACTAAATCTCACCACAATGTAAATCAAATTGGAATTCCATGAAAATGAAATGACTCTGAAACTTGGCATTCACTCTACAAAAACCCACAAGAATATCCAACTCCTCAATAAATTAAGCAAAAAAACAAGGATGCTAAGCTCTTAAATTGTTTTATTTTCTTTTATCCAACCATACCACTCTACATAATAAAAAGACGGAACCGCCAGAAAATCAGAAACCCATAAAAAAACGCATCACAAAAATCTAATCAATTAAAGAAAAATCAACCGATAGTATACTTCAGATTTGTAGACAGAAACAAGTTTTTGAGGATCAAGAATGGTGGACTGAGAAAGGTTCTACATCAACGCGGCGAGAAAGTTTTTATTGTCAACGTCGTTTTCAGCGGTGGTGTTGGAGCCAAGGAAATAAAAAGAAAATAAAAAATTGACCGTGATAGAGCAAGAAGAAAAAGAGATAAAGGAAGAAAAAGAAGGAAAAAAAAAAGAGAAGATGAAGGAAAAGTGGAAATAAATTTTAAAAAATAACTACATTAAGTTGAAATAATATAAATCTTTAACACTTCATCTAAAAATTGTAACTTCAACATGCTACATCATTTTTCCATTACTCAACTAACGATCAACTAACTTTATGGACCATTTAAAACTATTTTCCAAACCTCAGGGGTTAAAGTATTCATTTTGAAACTTCATAGACTATATAGACATCAACTTCAAGCTTCGAGGACCAAAAATATATTTTGCCCTAAATTAAGTTATGTATCTTCTCATAGTAACGATCTAATCCTTATTTTTCTCCCAAAGTAAGAGTGAGGTTTCTTCCATGCATAGACTCATTAACTACGGTTTAATCATACAAAATAATTTTGAACTTTACATATGTTCTAATTATGTTCCTATATTTTGGGAGCGTTGAACACCGTCTTGGGTTTGGATTGTTTTGAAATCCAAATTACTCAAAACGTTGTTTGGATCACTGTGCTCAAAACTCAATGGATTAATTTGAAACACAACCTCATAGTTTTATTTTGCTAATTACAACACAGTTTCGCTAATTCTCAGACATCAAACATTGGATACCAGATTACGATTCCAAGGATTTTGATTCCGAAACTGTGCTGCAAACGCCTCCTAAAAAGTTTCATTTTTTCCCTTAAACATTAAAATTATTTTTAAAAACCACCTATATTTTATATATCTATACAATTGAGCCCTTAGAATTGAGTGGTTTTTTTTGGGGGGTATAAAATGGTTGGAAAGCATGTATGACATCATTTACTACACTATTATTGTAAATTAAAATAGTAATTTATATGTAAAATCTTGATTTTGTGAATATATTGTAAATGATGTCAACGATATCTTTTGACTTGAAATGAATGATAACAATTATACTTCTAATCTCAACTATGTTTAACTTTTACTCAACATATCATTCTTTAGCCATCTCATGATTGAGTAGATAAGACACTAATTACCACTCTAAAGTAAGATATTTTAAACATTGTCTTACAATTATTGAACGAAAAAATTTAGAAGATAAATAGTTCGATCCTACTTAAATTTTAAAGACGGATAGTTCGATTGCAAAGTATTGTGGTGTTGAAGTAATTAGGGGGGGGGGGGGGGAATTTGAATATACGAATATCCCTTGGGCCAAAAAAAAAGACGCAAACCGTGTGCCAAAACAGAACTGTGTGCGCCCAAACACACACAGACTCCCCAAATCTCCGTCTCTTCTCTTAATCTCTCTTCTTATAAACCCTAATCCAATTCCTCTTTCTCAATAACATCCATTCCATATTCAAATTCTCTCTTCTGTTCGCAATCGTTTCTTTTTTCTTTTTTCTTATGAAGATTTCGCCGACGGTGGAGATGTGCATGAACGAGCTCGCCAAGTTCCGAGATCGATTGGGAGCCTCTTCCAGACGCTTCTTGCCGAAGCTCAGAGACGAAGCTACAGCGGATCGCCGAGAGAAATCGATCGACGAGGCTACGAAGCAGAGCGGAGCAATCGATGACCGGAAAGAGGTGATTCTTTCCGAATCCACGATTTTCTTGCTTATCGATCGGTTTATTGTTTGGTGATGATGATCGGGCTGTTGATGAGTTTGTAATGTAAAAATCTGAAGACGTTTTTGTGTACTGTAAATGTTGTTTTTGTGACGAATTGATGTTTGATCTCTCTGGTTTGCTGCCATGGATGAGACGATCGACGGTGCAGAAATTGCTTCGATCGTGATGTAGGAGACGAGTAGAATTGCACGATTTTATATCGAACTAACATTTCACCCTAGACTTTAAACAAGAATATGGCGAGGTTTCAATTTTATGAAAAATCTCATGTTTAAGGCCTTTTAAATGAGTTAAATGTTCTTTTGTGAAATTACAAGGTTAGCCCTTGAATTTTCTGGAGGGCGTTAGCTACGATATAAAAACAGATGTATTTAGGCTATGGTTGAAAATGTGTTCTATATATATATAGAACATAAAACTAGTTTTAATTCTAAAACTTAATATTAAATTGAATTTAACTATTATTAATTAATTAATTATGAATTTTATAAAATTTTGTATAATTATTATTCTACAGTATTATATAACTTATAATTATACATATTGTTATAACATGAAATATTATATATTTTTTTTTAAATTTTTATCTTCTTTAATATAATTATATATTTTAAAATTTAAAATTCAAAATTTGGATCTACGAAAAATATGTTTATAGAATTTCTACTATTTTGATTATAAAATTCGGAAACAGTTTTTTAAAACACATCCGTCAAACGCATATTTAATAAATTAAGTGAATCTGAAAACATAAAACATAATTTAAATTGTCTATATAATAGGCTCTAAATTTTATTTTCAAGGACCTATTTAATGTTTTTTTAGAAGACACAAACATGTAATTTAACATATTATTATTAATATTAGCTTATATTATTAAAATTACTTATGGAATTGGTTTGCATGGTACTCAAATTTTAAAAAGTTTTATTGTAATTCTTGAACTTTGAAGGTTTTTTTTTGTTTTTTGTTTTTTGTTAAATTTATGGGCAAAAATGATGCACAGATGTATGGTTACTTGGGTTAACTTATACTTTTGAAAAAAAAATTAAAACACAAGCAAACAACCATTTTTCGTCTGAAAACCCTTTCCATATTTATTTTTTAAACACACTTTAAATTCCAGAGTTAAAATACTTTTCAAAGTTTTATGATACAATTGAAATTAATTCTTAAATTTAGAATATTTTTAATAATTTAACATTAATATTATTTCTCTTTCCCTTAGCAATATTTTGTTACTATTTTTTCAATTTGACACGTGCGAGATTGGAAGCAAGATATATATCCTCATAGATTTCAATCTCCACGTGTCAAACTAATAAAATAGTAACTATATATATTTGTCAATTTTTCAATACAGTAGAAATGCCCATTCAAATTCTAGGTAGATTTATCCCTAGTTGTTATTGTTAACTAAAATGTGTTGGATGGAAATTTCACAATGAGATTTGAGATTTTTTAAAAAAACCATAAAATTAAAAAAAGAAAACCATAAAACTATCCAAATTAATAAAATAGCATTTTACTCCTGTCAAGTAAATTAAATTAAATTAATTATTATTATTGTTTGTTTGTTTGTTTTTAGTGAAGGATCTTCTTCTTATTATTTGAGTTCACATTAATGACACTTTGTTACATTTTTTTTTTCAATAATCAATTTGTGTAAGGTATAATGCAAAAATCAATTAGCTCTTTGTATCAATTTTATTTTGTAACCTTTTAAAGCATGGAAATATCAGGAAGGATATATGCAGCAAATTTGATTTTTGATTTTTAATTTATTTTTTATTTTTTTTTTACCTTTTTCCCTGAGAAAAGCTCTTATTATTTACTTTTGGACCAAGAGGAAATTTGGCTCTTTTCATTTTATATGAATACTTATATTTTAGACGTATATATCAAGACTCGAGTAAATATTTATAAAAATTTAAAGATTAAAATACAATGTATAGAAATTAAAAATGAAACTAGTTTAAAAATAAAAATTAAATTAAAACTTTATATTATAATTACATAAATATCATTTATTTTATTTCCCTTTATAACATACGATAACTATTGGATATATATAATTGAACAAAATTATTAAATGACGAATGATATTATTATTATTAGTAGTTTGAAACGGATATTCGAATGATTGTTGATTTTTTTTTTTTTAACAAAATATTGAATTATTACAAATACCATATGATATTTTAAATTATAACTAGTGTATTACTACGTGCAAAATGCACGTGTATTTTTTTTTTAAATTTTGAAATAATCAAAGTTTTAAATAATGTAAGTGTCCTTTAAAAATAATTTAAGCAAATATTACCAAATATAATCATATCATACTATCTTAAAAAGTGGCTTAGTTGGAGAATCATTTTTGGACTATTATATCCAAACACTAATTTGTTAATTACAAATATGTCACTTAATTCATTTTGAGACTATTAGCTATTTCACTTATTTAATTACTACTAATTATTAGTTATGCATTTATTCTACTTTTATTCCTCCTCCCTTGAAATTCTTCTCCCTTCTCCAAGGATTTCTTTCAATTTTCTCTAATTAATACTAACTATTGATTCTCTCTCCCATACATCCACATTCTATTTCTCTCTTTCTCAACTTTGATTATTTAATTGTATTTAATATTAGTATATTCAAAAGTTTAGAATCTCAAAACTTTTACAACATTCTCATTTTCTACTTTTCCACTTGGAAAAAGTTCAAAAAAGCAATAAAACTGAAAAAATGTATGCACAGTAAAGAATGTTTTCACCATCTTCTCATATTCCATAACCTAAAAAATAAAATTTTATTTGGTTAATGATTAGAATTTTAATGATTAGCGGTTTTATATTAATAATGATCATAATAAAAACTAAAGCTATAACCTACAAAAATTGGACCCTTATGTAAGACTAATTAATCATATTTTTTTTTAGTTCAAGTAATTAATTAGTAGATGTACAAATAATTTGAATATTTATTTATTTACTATAATATAAAATCTTAGAGTTTTAATTAAAATTAGAACCTATCTTAAAATTAAAATACTAAATATTAAATTTATTTTAAATTTCAAATTTTAAAAAATAAAATGACATTTAAGATCAATAAATATATTATCCAAAAAGAATAATATAAAGGCAACGTTAATTCCTAAAAAAAAAAAGATAGTCTAAAAAAAGTGGTTATCTTCCTCAGTTTTTTTTTTAATTCATTTGATTTATTAAGTACTTTATATTGAACAATTAACTTTAATGTCCTTAAATTTGATATTGTAGTTATATATTTTTAATTAATGTAAATGATGTCTAAATATTTTAATTTATTAAGACTAAAAGGGGGAAGACGGTGGTTGAACTCAAAAAAAGAAAAATGGTTACACAAATAAAATTATTGCTTTTTAATAGAGTATATATAGATTATAGAATTGTAGATATAGATTACAGTGTAAATCTATTACCCAAACAAAACTTATATATATATATAATTGTTATATGTTTTTTTCGAGAAAGAAAAAAATAGGTATAAAATCAGTATTAAACGATTTAATAAATACATTAAATTTCTTATAGAATTTGAATATACTAAAAATCAAATTAAAAAAATAAAAAAATACAAATATTCCAAAAAAAAATTTAAAAAACACCATAAACAGTAACTACAAAATAATAAAAAACGAGAAGTAATGAAAGAAGAAAATGAAGATATGTCAGTACACAATTTTCTTAAAATTAATTTACATCTTACTTAATAATGGTAAAAATCAAAGATCATATAATTCATCAAATTTAAAATTGAACATATGGATGTAGTTCATACGATACGTGCATTCTATGCTCTCTAAATGAATCTCGTAACATTTAGGAGTATTTTCAAGATTGAAATAATTTAAAAAAAGAAACGAAATAGAACTAAAAGTACTTTAAAAAGTGCTCTATGTTTTTTTTATTATTTTATTTTGTGTTGGCATACACTATGGTAGTAGTAACGAAAAATAACTAGCAAAAGCAAATTCACCGGTGTGTTGGATAACTCACCTGACCTTCACGTGACAACCACTGTGAATTTGTTTGAAAGGGGAAGAACGTGGCCTGCAAAAAAAGAAAAATTTGAACACCGGTGTGATGCTTGCCACACAGCTCCGATGCTTAAGTCAGAGAGTGTTTAGATGAGTTTAGCATTTGTTTCTAGAGTGGAGAAGAAGTTACCTTTCGTTTGATAAGGAAAATATTTATAGGTCTAGGGTGTCAACCATAATCCATCATGAAACAGGAAAATGAGAAGGTCATCTTCCAATGTGGATCGGGGCCCAGAAGAGAAAGAAGAAGACGGATCGATCCCAAAGAGAGGTCGTCCTCGACCTCAGCTGGGTCGCAGTCAGCCTCGGCCCAATTGGGCTCGGCCTCGGCTGGGTTGTGGTCGACTTCGACCCAATTGGGCTCGGCCTCGGCCTCGGCTGGCGTGGTTGGCTTCGGCTTCAGCTGGCGTGGTCGCCCTGGCCTCGACCTTGGATAGGCGAGCCCAATCCTCACTTATTGCTTAGTTTGAAGGCCCAATTTCTTCTACGTTTTGCATGGTCTCAGTTTTTATTTGTGTGCTTGCCTTTTTATTTTCTCTGTATTCCAAATTTGTCCTTATGGTCCAATTTCACCCATAACATTAACCCCCACTCCCTAATTAGGATGCAGGATGTAGTTTCAGTCTAATGATATGAGACTGATTTGGGAGTATTTAGATTCATCTCTTTGCTTAGGAGATTTTCACTTTGGTCATACTAGATTACTCTCTAAAGGTATAGATTTAAACTCTAAGTTAGTCTTTAGATTATCCTTGGGATTGCCTGATCAACCCCTGTAGGGTTGATTTTGGTCTTCCCAGGGTGTAAGATTCTCCTCTGGATTCATGGTGTTCGACCACTTTCCTGTAGAAAATTCTAAGACTCCAAGATAGTCCTTGGATTATCCTGGGATTGCTCGATCATACCCCGTAGGGCTGATCATATTCTTCCATGGTGTAAGATTCTCCTCTAGATTCATGGTGTTCGACCACTTTCCTTGAGAAAATTTTAAGGCTCCAAGGTAGTCCTTGGATTATCGCGGGATTGCTCGATCATACCCCGTAGGGCTGATCGTAGTCTTCCCATGGTGTAAGATTCTACTCTAGATTCATGGTGTTCGACCACTTTCCTGGAGAAAATTTTAAGGCTCTAAGGTAGTACTTTGATTATCTTGGGATTGCTCGATCATACTCCGTAGGGTTGATCCTAGTCTTTCCATGGTGTAAGATTCTCCTCTGGATTCATGGTGTTCGACTACTTTCCTGGAGCAAATTTTAAGGCTCCAAGGTATGAATAGAATCGAATCCCGCAGCGAAAACGATTGTAAATCGCGCGTTCTTAGTTTCATTACATGGATTACATTCAAGAACAAATTAACTAGATTAAGCATATAAAAACAATATGGACAACGAGATATTACCTTTGAAAAACTCTTTCTTCAAGTGCTCCTTCTCTCACGATCACGATCTCAGCAACTGGAACACGAACGGATGAAGACACTACCACCGGATCTTCTCCGTTGTTCTCTAGGTGAGCGAGGAATGTGGGTTCCCTTTCGGTGAGATGAGATGTTTTTGAGAGAGAGTGCGTTTTTGGAACCTTTCCAACAACACAACAAAAGCTTAGGTTAACTTGAATCACTTGACCTAGTTGCATCTTATGCAACTATATATATAAGGAGATAGAGATGGAAATTACCATCATATCCCTCTTTATTCTCTCTTGAGTATATAATTAGTATGTGAATCTAATTCACATTAAAACTATATATTATATCAATTATATCATATATAACTGATATGATATCTCATATATGAAATTAAACACTTCAATTTCATTCCTAACTTTATACACTCAATATAACCATGTTAAGCAAACGGAGGGACCTAATGGACCTACAGTTCATGAGCTCCAATGATGTGAGATTAACTGATTAAACTTTTTGATCCAATTAATCAATATTCATTAACTACAAGTCACTCCACTATAGACTTGTAGTTGCACTCTCCTCATTGTAGATTATATTGTGTCCACTGATATAATCATTACCCATGAGTTGACCCTTCACAGGTTGTTCGTAATCACTACTAGGTCAAATTACCGTTTTACCCCTGTGATTACCTCTTTGTTACTTAAGCACCATTGATCCTCTAATGAACAACAAGTCTAAGGTCCTACCATAAACTCATACCCTCATATAGGGCGAGGCCCCGTTGTTCAAGACCTGGAGTCAGCTCTTAAGGGAACAACCTATCTAATTCCTTAGTGTAGGAATGAGTGAATTCCATCTTGCACAATTAAGTTCCCAGCCACCTACGAGGTTCTGTCCCTGAGAAGGTAGACTTATTGAGTCGGCTACAGGCCACTCTCACCCATACTAGTCTAAGGACAAACCCCATAAGCGGGAGTTCTTAACTCTCTCAGATTCGTGTCGAGTCACTAATGACCATCTATAAATTATCGGTCTTACCACATTAATCTGCGATTGTTATCTTTGGTTAGACTAATAATTTGCACTCCGGTCTTGTATGAACTCTTCATACAGAATGCCCCCACTCGCATGTCAACTACAATTTTGCAAATTACATGAATGAGATGTATAAACGGTTTTTGCAAATTAGATGGTTACAATTTTGGTACTTAGATTTACAATTTCCATTGAATCGTTCAATGTAAGGGCCCGGTGTTTTGGACAAATTTAATTGTAAATTGAGTCTGTAAGTCCGTGTCGATCGAGGCAAAGTGGTTGCTGAGAAGATCGGAGCGAAAACGAGCAAGGAATAGCAGATTCCATGTGTTGTCTGTGTGCAGCGTTGCAACATTGTTCATTGGCGTTGCAACGCTGCGCTTCTTTGGCGAGCGCGCGAGAGGCGACGGCGTTACAGTAACGTCATCATCGGCGTTAACAACGCTGCAACGCAGGCGCGCGTTTCAACCGGCGAGAGAAAGACAAGCGGCGTTGCAACGCCAGAGACATTTCGCGCATTTCAGCAACGGGCAGAAAATGTTTTTTTTATTATATATTAAATATAAAAACGTTTTATATTTATTTATATTTAATTTATTTAATTTTAATTAATATAATTAGATTATATTATTAAAATTGAATTTATGGTGCCAAAATTGGTCTAATTTTGCTATTTAAATTATGCAATTGTTGTGTAAATATTGTCATGCATAATGTATGCTTTTATTTTAGAAATCTCACCTTAGGTTAAACAATTTCATGCATCATTTATAATATAAGGAGTTATATTATATAGTTTGCATGATTAATTAATATAAAGTTGTTATATTAATTTATGGACAACATTGACATGCATTATATATCATGAGATGATTATGCTATGAATGTTTTATTATTCATGTGATGAATGATCAAGCACTAAAATATAGTATGCATGTCACCTAAGGTTAATTATTAGTTTTAAAGAGTTTAGAACTTGGAAATAATAGACCTTAGGTTATCTAGTTCTAATTAGATTAGAATTAGGAACCAAGTAATTTATAAGCTATGATTAAAAGAGGAACTTTGTCTAAGGAAAGTTACTGCCTAGGCTCAGTATTTAAGTCGACTTGAAACTAACACCCCTACTGCACAATAAGTGAGAGTGAAATTTAATTAGAGAGTTTATAAATTACAGTTGCGTCAGCGGGTTTATTAAGAGGTTAATAAACTAGAAATCCTAGGTTTAATATAAGGAGTTATATTAACCAACTTAGGATAAAATCAATATAAGAGTTATATCGATTATCGATATAGGAGTTATATTGATAGAGTTAGGTAAAACCATTAGCCGAGTTTTAGCCTAAGTAAGATTCCTATAATTTTAAAGTATTCGGGGGAGGAAAAGTGTATGAGATACATATTTTCCACCTACGCTATCTCGAAAAGTTCACACCGTGAGACTTATACTTGGCCTCGTGGCGCAAACGGGAGCGCCCCTCTCTGGATGGTGTTTGTATGAGTTAATATTAAGGTGAATGGAGAGGGTACTTATAGTGAGTGAGAGCGAGTTTAGTGAAAACAAAACCTACGATCTCTTTGTCGGTTACACCGTTAGACCACTATGGTCGATCTGCTTTAGTTTGGCTGGACCGC
This sequence comes from Trichosanthes cucumerina, assembly GCA_036507285.1. Lineage (NCBI taxonomy): Eukaryota > Viridiplantae > Streptophyta > Magnoliopsida > Cucurbitales > Cucurbitaceae > Trichosanthes > Trichosanthes cucumerina. The sequence goes on along the minus strand of CM071836.1, from coordinate 9,528,155 downwards.
ATAATCTCATCGAGAGGGCTTGATCATAGGAGATCGAACACGATGAGATACACGAAAGGGATAAAGAATTCCTTAGACTGCTTTTTCAATCTAGTCCACCCTTCATGGATTTTATTGGATGGAGACTGGGATCTAAAGATGAGGTTACACTCACGGGGTACATAAGTTGTGTATGTATCTTGACCGAAAAATGGTAACCAAAACCTATAGGAATAAGAGTTATTCTGGTATTAGGTTTTGGTCAAGAGTGTCTTGATCCAGATGAGGAGTGTTTTTTATTACCCTTCGGTGTCATACATTCTAAACTTTTGGAGTATCATTGCAAATTATAAATGTCTTAGGAATCATTTGATAATTAACTAAAACATGATTGGATTAGAGTTATAGTAAGAAACTCATACAAGTTTGTTTGTAAATTTTCAGCAAAAATGTCTAGCTCTATAATTTCCTTATTGGGTGCGGAAAAGTTAACCAGAGAGAATATGGTGACATAGAAAAACAAACTCAACACTATATTGGTAGTGGATGATCCGAAGTTTGTGCTAACCGAGGAGTGTCCTCGGTGCGCCGTGCTCAATGCGCCACGCGAAACGTTCGTGATGCATATGATCGATGGATCAAGGCCAATGATAAGGCCAAGGTCTACATGCGGGCAAGTATGTCCGACATATTAGCCAAGAAGCATGAGGCATGATTACCGCCAAGGAAATCATGGATTACGCATGCGGTATGTTTGAACAACAATCCACACAGGCCCGACATAATGCCGTAAAGTACATATTTAACTCAAGGATGCCAGAGGGTACATCTGTTCGGGATCATGTCCTGGATATGATGGTGTACTATAACATCGCGGAGTCGAATGGTGCTTCCATCGATGAGTCAACTCAGGTCAGCTTCATTCTGAAAACCCTTCCAGATAGTTTCGTACAATTTAGAACTAATGTTGTTATGAACAAGCTTACTTTTAACCTTACCTCCCTTCTGAATGAACTCCAGACCTTTCAATCTTTGATGAAAATTCAGGGATCGAAAGGTGAGGAAAATGTGCTAGTAGGAGTTATCACAGAGGTTCGACCTCTAGGACAAAAACAGTGGCTTCATCTTCTTCTAACCTGAAAGGGAAGAAGAAGAACATGAAGAAGGTTGGTAAAGGAAAGCAGTGATGAAAACTGCTTCGCGGTAAGGCAAGAAAGTCAAAGACGTTGCTGACAAAGGAAAGTGTTTCCATTGCAACGAAGACGGGCATTGGAAACGGAATTGTCCGAAGTACATTGCAGAAAAGAAGAAGAAAGGTAAAACTGCCTAGAAACTTATTTAGTGGATAATGATAAAACTGTTTGGATACTTGATTCAGGCGCCACTAATCATGTTTGCTCTTCTTTTCAAGGAATTGATTCTGCAAAAGAATCTGAAAAAGAGAGAGATAACGCTCGGGTTGGAAATGGAGAAGTCGTCTCACCATGCGATGAGGCACGATGAAACTTTATTTTGGAAAAAAATATATATTGTTGGACAATATATTAGTGATACCGGGGTTTACTAGAAACCTTATTTCCATTTCTTGTCTTATAGAACAATGTATTTTTGTTTCCTTCTCTATGAATAAAGTGTTTATTTTGAAGAAAGGTATAGAAATATGTTCAACTTCATTAGAAAATGGGTTGTATGTTTTAAGGCCTAATTCAGTCAAAATAGTTTTGAACACTGAATTATTTAAAACTGCAAAAGCACAAACTAAGAAACGTAAAATTTCTCCTAAAGAAAATGCTCATCTTTGACATCTAAGATTGGGTCACATTAATCTCAATAGAATTGAGAGATTGGTAAAGAATGGACTTCTAAATGAGTTAGAAGAAAATACTTTACCTGTATGTGAATGCTGCCTGGAAGACAAAATGACTAAAAGACCTTTTAGTGGAAAAGGTTATACAGTCAAAGAACCTCTTGAGCTTATACATTCAGACCTTTGTGGTCCGATGAATGTTAAAGTCAGGGGAGGATGTTAATATTTCATCTCTTTTATAGATGATTATTCTAGATTTGGGCATATTTACCTAATGCATCACAAGTCTGAAGCACTTGAAAAGTTCAAGGAATTCAAGACTGAGGTTGAAAATCAATTAGGTAAAACTATTAAAACACTTCGATCGGATCGAGGTGGAGAGTACATGGATTTAAAATTTGAAACTATATGCTAGAACATGGAATTACATCCCAACTCTCACCTCTCAATACATACCACAAAGAAAAAGCGGTGTATCGAAAAGAAGAAATAGAACCTTGTTGGACATGGTTCGATCAATGATGAGTTATGCTCATCTCCCTAGTTCCTTTTGGGGTTACGGAGTGGAGATTGCAGTATACATTTTGAATAATGTGCCCTCCAAAAGTGTTTCTGAAACACCTTTTGAACTCTGGAAGGGACGTAAAGGTAGTTTAAGTCACTTGAATATGGGGTTGTCCAAAGACATGTGCTTGTGACAAATCCAAAGAAGTTGGATTCACGTTCAAAGTTATGCCTATTCGTAGGATACCCAAAAGAAACAAGAGGTGGTTTATTCTATGATCCTAAAAAAGATAAGGTTTTTGTGTCGAAAAATGCCATTTTCTTAGAGGAGGACCACATAGTGACCACAAACCAAAAAGTAAAGTAGTGTTGAGTGAGTTAGACGGAACAATAGCAATGGTTGCTAATAAGAACAATAGTACGTCAACAACAGTTGTTGATACTAGTTTGTCTAGTCAAGAGAGTCCATCTCAAGAGTTGAGTATGCCTCGACGTAGTGGGAGGGTTGTTGTAACGCCTCGAAAAAGTGAACACAACTACTCGAGGTATTACTTCCAAGTTACACCGCTCGCGCCGAAAATCCGGCAGCATAACGGCGCAACCTGCATAAGGGCGCCAAAAGTCCAGTTTCAAGTTCAAGGGAATCGAGACTGGAGAAATTCCGGAGATGATTTTAGCCCTCAAGGCAAAGAAGTTGATAAGTGAAGGGGCTTGGGCTCTCTTGACGAGTGTTGCTGATACAAAGAACAAAGGACCAGAGTTGAGTTCGGTTCCTGTTGTTCGAGAGTTTGCAGATGTTTTCCCTGAAGAGTTGCCTGGTCTACCCCCGGTCCGTTAGGTAGACTTCAATATTGAGCTTGAGCCCGGGACGACTATGTTGTCTAAAGCTCTCTACCGAATGGCACCAACAGAATTGAAGGAGCTTAAGACCCAGTTGTAGGAACTTCTAGATAAGGGGTTCATCCGTCCAAGTGTTTCACCTTGGGGTGCACCCGTGCTGTTTGTAAAGAAGAAAGATGGGTCGATGCGGTTATGCATTGACTACCGAGAGCTGAACAAGGTGACAGTGAAGAACAAATTCCCTTTACCTAGGATCGATGATTTGTTTGACCAACTGCAAGGAGCGGCAGTGTTTTCTAAAATCGATCTACGGTCAGGGTACCATCAGTTGAGAATCAAGGATGAGGACATTCCGAAGACCGCTTTCAGGTCCAGGTACGGGAACTATGAGTTCACGGTGATGTCCTTTGGCTTGACGAATGCCCCAGCATCATTTATGGAGTTAATGAACAGAGTATTCAAGGAGTTCTTAGACACCTTTGTGATCGTCTTCATCGACGATATTTTAGTGTACTCCAGAACAGAGGAAGAGCATGAAGTGCATTTGAGGGAAGTGTTGACAGTTTTGAGGACCAACCAATTGTATGCAAAGTTCTCCAAGTGTGAGTTCCGTTGCAAATGAGTTGTCTTCCAGGACACGTGGTGTCTAAAGAAGGTGTGACAGTGGATCCTGCTAAGATTGAGGCAGTGGCAGATTGGCCTCGTCCTAAAACTGTTTCTAAAGTGCGAAGCTTCTTGGGTCTGGCCGGTTATTACAGGAGGTTTGTTAAGGATTTCTCCAAGATAGTCACACCCTTGACTCAATTAACTCGAAAAGGAAATTCGTTCGTGTGGTGTGAAGCTTGTGAAGCGAGTTTTCAGGACCTCAAGCATAAGTTAATCTCTGCGCATGTGCTTGTAGTACCTGATGGCTCAGGAAGTTTTGTGGTCTACAGTGATGCCTCCAAGAAAGGTCTGGGTTGTGTGTTGATGCAGAATGGAAAGGTGATAGCCTATGCCTCTCGTCAGTTGAAGGATTATGAGCGAAATTACTCAACTCATGACTTGGAGTTGGTTGCCGTAGTCTTCGCTCTGAAGATATGGTGTCACTACTTATATGGAGAAAAGATTCAGATGTACACAGACCACAAGAGCCTCAAGTATCTTTTTACTCAGAAGGAGTTGAACATGAGACAGCGCAGATGGCTGGAGTTAGTAAAGGACTATGAGGTTGAGATGGTATACCATCCAGGCAAAGCAAACGTTGTTGTTGATGCCCTTAGTAGAAAGGTGGCTCACACCTCAGCCCTGGTCACGAGGCAAGTCCCTTTGCGTTCAGAGATGGAACGTGCAGAGATAGCAGTTGTGTTGAGTCAGGTCACAACTCAGCTGAATCAGTTGACGGTACGACCGACCTTGAGGCAGCAAGTCATTGAGGCTCAGCAGGGAGACTCGAGTCTCATGGATTGTTGGCATCAGGCAAGAAGTGTTGAGGAAAGCGAGTTCTCGGTGACAGCAGACAGTGGACTACTGTTCAGGGGACGTTTGTGTGTCCCTGCCGAGAGTGGTCTTAAGGAGGAGATTTTGGTTGATGCTCATAACTCTCCTTTTTCAGTGCATCCTGGAAGCACTAAGTTGTATCAGGACTTGAAATCATTCTCTCGTGGCGTGGAATGAAAAGAGATGTGGCGAGTTTGTCGTGAGATGTTTGGTGTGCCGCAAGTTAAAGCACCGAGACAGAAACCAGCAGGGTTGTTACAACCGCTGGAAATACCCCAGTGGAAGTGGGAAGAGATCTCCATGGAGTTTATTTCGGGATTGCCCCGAACAACGAAAGGATTCACAGTGATCTGGGTGATTGTGGATAGACTAACCAAGTCTGCTCACTTTCTGCCTGGTAAGCCTACCTTTACAGTTGAGAAGTGGGTACACCTGTTCGTGGAAGAGATAGTAAGGTTGCACGGAGTCCCAATGAAGATTGTGTCTGACAGAGACCCACGGTTCACCTCGAACTTATGAGTGAGTTTTCAGAGAGCCCTAGAGGCTCAGAGCAACTTTAGTACAACGTTTCACCCGCAGACCGATGGCCAGACGGAAAGGGTGAACCAGATTCTGGAGGATATGCTTCGGGCATGTGCGTTAGACTTCACAGGTAGTTGGGACTCACACCTTCACCTGATGGAGTTCGCGTATAACAATAGTTATCAGACGACTATTGGTATGGCCCCTTTTGAAGCCCTTTACGGGAGAAGGTGCAGGACCCCGGTGTGTTAGGGAGAGGTTGGTGAACGAAAATTGTTGGGACCCGAGCTGGTCCAAGTGACAAACGAGGCCATACAGAAGATCAGGGCAAGGATGTCAACGGCACAGTGTAGGTAGAAGAGTTATGTTGATGTGAGGCGTCGTGAGTTGGAGTTTGCCATTGGGGACCTTGTATTCTTGAAAGTTGCACCTATGAGGGGTGTTCTGAGGTTCGGTAAGAAAGGGAAGTTAAGCCCTAGGTTTGTGGGTCCTTTCGAGATCCTGGAGCGCATTGGACCAGTGACTTATCGGTTGGTCCTACCGCCGTCCCTCGCATCGGTTCATGACGTGTTCCATGTGTCGATGCTGCGAGCGTATATGCCAGATGCCTCGCACGTCATCGACTTTGAGTCGTTGAAATTAGACAAGGATCTGAGTTATGAGGAAAAGCCTGTGCAAATTCTTGCTTGTGATAGCAAAGTTCTGAGGAACAGGGAAATCCGTTTTGTGAAGGTCCTTAGGCAGAACCACCATCTCAAGGAAGCCACCTGGGAACGCATAGAGGAGATGCTAGCAAGCTATCCAGAGTTGTTCGAGAGTTAGCTACTTTCGAGGACGAAAGTTCCTAAGGTGGGTAGACTGTAATAGTCGCCTTTAAAAAAAAAGAAGAAGAAGAAGAGACGGTGTCGGGGGAGGGGCGAACGACTCCTCCCACAGAGATCTGGTGAGCAGCAACGTCGGCCGTTTTCAGCCGCCACGCCACCTCCTCTCTTCTTCTCCATTTTCGTTCTTTTTCTCCCTCTCTCACTCTCCCCCCCTCGAAGCTTCCTCTCTCCCTCTCGAAGCTTCCTCTCTCTCTCTCTCTCTCTCTTTCTCTCTCTCCATCTCTATGCTCTCTCTCCCTCCGTTTTCTCCCTCACCGTCATTCTCTCTCTCTCTCTCACGAATCTCTCTCTCTATTTCTCAGTTCGTCGCCGCCACAAACAGACTCGTCGCAGGTCCTCGCCCAGACGCTGTCGTCTGTCGCAGCCGAAGCCGCCGGCGTGCCCAAGTTCGCGAGACTCGTCGATTGGTTCGACTGGTTCAGGCTGTTTTAGGCCGGTTTTCGACGAACGGAGTCCGGTTTTGGATAGATCGGGTCGTGAGGATTCGAATCTGCCGCCGCGCGCGCGCCGCCGTCCGCCCGGTCCACGCTGCGCTGCTGCGCAGCCGCGACCATCCCCTTCCGTCCGTCGCCTCGGTCCTCACCCGCTCCTAGTCCGTTTGTACACTCGTGGCCGAGAAGTTGATGTACGCTTGGAGCACGCCACGTTACTCAAAGTCGCTCGTTGTCGTTGGCTTTCTCTGTAAGTAGTTGTTTGGACTAAACCACCCCTAAGTGTAGGGCTTAGAGGGCTTCGTTGCATGCTATACTATTTCGGAATTGATTGACTGAATGTTTTAGAATGTGTAACGTACTGGACTTGTAGTAGCATGCTAGGTTGTGGTAGATTCTGCGATACTTGGTTCTATGTTGCCTGTCCTTTTTGTTGTGAATGTGATGAAACAAAGGTCTTTGTAGTCGTTATCCTTTCGTCTTTATAAGGTTATCTCTTCGTGCTTAGATGTGATCTTGTTAGGAAAGGCGATCTAAGCTTGTCAGGCCGAAACGATGATTATGTTAGAGATACATGTCGTGCTGAAATTGGTAAATATGCTAGAGTTATATGATTGTTTGTCCCGAGCCTGGTTGTCCTGTGCTTAGTATGTAGTGATTCAGGAAGTGCCGTTGAGCCTTAGGATTGTAGTTAGCACAATTAGCCCTAGTGCAGGCCCAAGTCTTAAGTATCTGTGTAACCCTTAGTAGACTGAGACTCGAGGTTGGTGAGATAACGATGATGTTATGGGATGTGATGGTCCGCCCTCCATCCAACATTGTGGGACTCGGGGTATGATCCTCGAGTCGAGGGGTTTGGATAGAGTCCTTCGCCTAGTGTAGGCCCTGAATGAGCAGTGATCGATTGTGCTGTGATAGTACCGCTTTGATGTTTATGGGATGTGGTGGTCCGCCTCATCCAGGTTGTGCGACTTCGGGGTGTGATCCTTGAGTCGGAGGGTTGGATAGAGTCCTTCGCCCCTGAGTGCAGGCCCGGGGATGAGTCTCGTGGCCACGTCTTTGCCAACCAACCTAGTCTAGGAGCTAAGGGTAGGACAGAACTGAGAAACCTGAGTAAGAGTAGGGTCAAGTTGCTTGTTGAGGTTGTTTGGCGGGCTAGGTGTCGTGTTTAGCTAAGTCTAAGGCTGTTCTTTATGTTCTTTATTCTTGGACGAAGTGGGCTGCTTACTGAGTATTTTTATACTCATTCCTTCTTTATTTCTTTTTATTGCAGGTAAGGCAAACCAGTGAGATGACCACCGACGGCGAGACCCCTGCGAGGCTATGGAAGACTTGTAGGACTTAGGGGTTGCGTTAGGAATTGTTCTTTTCTTTTTTTTCTTTTCTTCTGTTGCATTATGTTTCTTTCGTTTATGTTTTAAACTTAGTTTGTATCGCTCCTATTTTCATTAGATCAAAGCATGTTCTGTTGTTTTCTTTCGTATTCAAAGCATGCTTCTTCTGTTTGAGTTCTCTGTTAACACCGAGGGACTGGAGCCCAGCCTATTGTTTCTGTGTAGTTTGGTGGAGGCTGGGTACCCTCGTGAGTCTTTTGAAGTGTCATGTATAGGTCCAGGATCCCTTTATTTTTTTTGGTTTGTCCAGGTTGCGTCGTTATGCTGCCGGATTTTCGGTGCGAGCGGTGCAACTTGGAAGTAATACCTCGAGTAGTTGTGTTCACTTTTTCGGGGCGTTACAGTGCTTCGAGGGGGGGGGGGAGTTGTTCGCCCCCCCGACTTTCCGTCTTCTTCTTCTTTTTTTTTTTAAAGGCGACTGTTACAGTTGTGATACAACCTGACCGTTACATGGGTTTAGCTGAAACCCAAGTTGTTATACCAGATAACAACTGCGATGATCCATTGACTTATAATCAAGCAATGGTTGACAAAGACAAAAACAAATGGGTCATAGTCATGGACGAAGAAATGGAGTCTATGTACTTCAATTCTGTTTGGGATCTTGTAGATAAGCCTGATGGGGTAAAATCTATAGGTTATAAGTGGATCTACAAGAGAAAGCGTGGTGTAGATGGGAAGGTGCAAACCTTTAAAGCTAGACTAGTAGTAAAGGGTTATACCTAGGTTGAAGGGGTTGACTATGAGGAGACCTTTTCACCTGTTGCTATGATAAAGTTTATCCGTATCTTTCTTCCCATTGCCGCATATTATGACTATGAGGTATGGCAAATGGATGTCAAGACAACCTTTTTGAATGGCAATGTTGAGGAAAACATCTACATGGACCAACCCAAATGGTTCATTGAACCAGGACAAGAGCAAAAAGCTTGCAGGCTTAAAAGGTCTATTTATGGACTGAAACAAACTTCTAGGTCCTGGAATATAAGATTTGATGAGGCAATCATGAATAGTTCTGTCGCATTCCTGATTCTCTGTGGATGATATCCTACTCATTGGGAATGATGTAGGTTATCTTACTGACATCAAGGAATGGCTAGCTACGCAGTTCCAAATGAAAGATTTGGGTGATGCGCAGTTTGTTCTTGGGATCCAGATTGTCCGGAACCGCAAGAATAAAACACTAGGCTTGTCTCGAGCATCTTATATAGACAAAGTGTTGTCAAGGTTTAAGATGCAAGATTCCCAAAAAGGTTTGTTGCCTTTTAGACATGGAATCCATTTGTCTAAGGAACAGTGTCCTAAGACACCTCAAGGAGTTGAGGATATGAGACGGATTCCTTATGCATCAATTGTTAGGACCTGATGTACGCCATGTTGTGTACTAGGCCTGACATCCATTTTGCTGATTGGAATGGTCGGGTGGTATCGATCCAATCCGTGACTTGAACACCGGACAACGGTTAAAGCAATCCTTAAGTATCTTCGAGAAACAAGGAACTACATGCTTGTGTATGGGGCTAAGATCCGATCCTTACGGGATACACGGATTACGCTTTCGGACTAATAAAGATTCTCGAAATCTACATCGTGGTCGATATTCACTCTTAACTGAGGAGTTGTAGTATGGCGGCGTCAAGCAAGGATGCATCGATGATTCCACCATGGAGGTTTAATATGTAGCACTTGTGAAGCGGTAAAAAAGAGGTCGTTTGGTTAAGGAAATTCATGCTAAATTTGGAAGTAGTTCCAAATATGACTTTGCCCATCACGTTGTATTGTGATAACAGTGGTGCAGTGACAAATTCGAGAGAACCCCGAAGTCACAAGAGGGGAAAGCACATAGAGCGAAAGTATCATCTCATCCGAGAGATCGTGCATAGAGGAGACGTGATTGTCACGAAGATAGCCTCAGAGCACAACGTTGCTGATCCTTTTACAAAGGCTCTCACGGCTAAAGTATTTGAGAGTCACCTAGAAGGTCTAGGTTTACAAGTCTTCCCAAACTAGGGCTAGTGAGAGTATTTTGTACAAAGGGGTTTAAATGCCCTAGTTTATTGTATTTACATTACTGTAATGTATTAGTACTCCACAAGGTTTAGGGCAAGTGAGAGATTGTTGGGATTTATGCCAAAACTCGTGTACTTTTGATCAATTAAATAAATGGTTATTTGTTTTGATAGAATTACAGTCTTGTTTTATAAATCCAATAAACTAAGCTCCAAGGTTATAACATATATCTTGAACATCAGTGTAGTTGACACTATTTGGATTGTGTTCAAGAATATAACATAAATGGTCTATGATATAAGAATAAGGTTGGAAACCTCATTTGGTAACACCATGGATGCGACCCACTTTATAATTAGTACAAATGAGGTAATCCAACTCATTCATGTAGTTGACATGCGAGTGGGGGCATCCTGTATGAAGAGTTCATACAAGACCGGATCGCAAATTATTAGTCTAACCAGTATAACACCGTTAACATGATAAGACTAGTAATTTATAGATGGTCATTAGTGACTCGACCTGAATCCTGAGCAAGTTAAGAACTCCCGCTTATAGGGGTTTGTCCTTGGACTAGTATGGGTGAGAGTGGCACAGCGCCACTCAATAAGTCTACCTTCTCAGGGACAGAACCTCGTAGGTGGCTGGGAACTTAATTGTGCAAGATGGAATTCACCCATTCCTACACTAAGGAATTAGATAGGTTGTTCCCTTAAGAACTAACTCCAGGTCTTGAACAACGGGGCCCCGCCCTCTATGAGGTATCGATCAAGGTAGGACCTTAGACTTGTTGTTCATTAGAGGATCGGTGGTGCTTAAGGAGCAAAGAGGTAATCACGGGGGTAAAACGGTAATTTGACCCACCGTGATTACGAACAACTGTGAAGGGTCGACTCATAGGTAATGACTATATCGATGACACAATATTATCTCAATGAGGAGAATGCAAATACAAGTCTATAGTGGAGTGACTTGTAGTTAATGAATATTGATTAACTGGATCAAAGAGTTTGATCAGTTAATCTCATATCATTGGAGCTCATGAACTGTAGGTCCATTAGATCCCTTCGTTGGCTCAACGTGGTAATATTGAGGGTATAAAGTTGTGAATGAAATTGAAGTGTTCAATTTCATATATGAGGTGTTATATCAATTATATACGATATAATTAATATAATATATAGTTTTAATGTGAATTAGATTCACATATAAACTATATACTAAAGAGAGATTAAATGAGGGGTAAGATGGTCATTTCCATCATATTTCCCTATATATATGGTTGCATGAGATGCAACTAGGTTAAGAGATTCCAAGCCTTTTATTGTGTTGTTGGAAGGGTTCCAAAACACACATCTCTCACACAACATCTCACATCTCCTAAAGGGAACTCACATTCCTCCCTCACCTAGAGAACAACGGAGAAGATCCAGTGGTCGTGTCTTCGTCCGTTCGTGTTCCAGTAGCTAAGATCGTGATCGTGGGAGAGAAGAGCACTTGAAGAAAGGCTCTTCAAAGGTAATATTTCTTGTTGTCCATCATATTTATATGCTTAATCTAGTGTTTTACGTTCTTGAATTAAATCGTTATAACTAAATCAAGAGCGCGCGATTCACAATCGTTTCCGCTACGGGACTTCGATTCCCTTCAGTTTCGACTTTGGCTTTGGTCTGTTGCTTTCGTTTGTTGTTGATCAAACTCCGTAAGTCTGATCTTGTCGCTTCATCTTCTTGTAGCTTTGTTGTCACGTCCTCGTGACCTGGTCGTTCTTTTCTTGAACTTTTGTACACTGTCTGGATTACAGATCTTGCCTTGGCTATTCGGTTGGTTGCACTTTGATCCCTTTGAATCACATTATTCCGATTGCCTCCTAGAATCAGCTTCTTATTTGGTCTTTGTGTGTGAGATTCTGACTCACCCACATCTTCAAGTATTGGCCCTTTTCCTTTTTTAGGATCTTAAGCAAGTGGCTTTGTTCTATCTTTCGTTTGAGGATTTTGGTTGTTGAGTTTTTCCAGAATCCTAGCCAGGTTCCGGTCCATTCCATTCATCCTCTTCTTTAGTTCAGCAATCTCCTCCTCTTGTTGGACTTCATGAATATGAAGTCGAGGGGAGTAATTTCCTTTGTTGTTCGGGGATGATGATCAAAATCAGAATCTTCTCCATCCAGATTGTAGTTTCTTTTCTCCATCGTCTTCCTTGACATGGATTTATGTTCAAGAATTTTTCAAATAAGCTTGTTTTTCTTCCCCACAGACGGCGCCAACTATTGTTGCCAAAATCCGGACAGGATAACTCACCTGACCTTCACGTGATAACCACTGTGAATTTGTTTGAAGGAGGAAGAACGTGGCCTGCAAAACAAGAAAGATCTGAACACCGGTGTGGTGCTTGCCACACAAGCTTTGATGCTTAAGTTAGAGAGTGTTTAGATGAGTTTAGCAAGGGTTTCTAGAGTGGAGAAGAAGTTACATTTCCTTTGATAAGGGAAATATTTATAGATTTTTCTAGGGTGTCAACCCTAATCCATCATGAAACAGGAAAAGGAGAACGTCATCTTACAATGTGGATCGGGGCCCAGAAGAGGAAGAAGAAGACATATTGATCCCACAGAGAGGTCGTCCTCGACCTCAGCTGAATCGTGGTCAGCCTCGACCCAATTGGGCTTGGCCTCGACTGGGTTGTGGTCGGCCTCGGTCTCGGCTTCGGCTGGCGTGGTCAACCTCGGCTTCGACTGGCGTGGTCGGCCTCAGCCTCGACTGGTGTGGTCGGCCTCGGCTTCAACCTTGGACAAGCGAGCCCAATCCTCACCTATTGCTCAGTTTGAAGGCCCAATTTCTTCTACTTTTTGCATGGTCTCAGTCTTTTTTTGTGTGTTTGCCTTTTTGTTTTCTCTATATTCGAAATTTGTCCTTATGATCCAATTTCACCCATAACAGTCTAGCTTGAAGTTCAATGACCATTTGCAAAAACTCTTGAAAAAATCTTTCATTCATTCCATCTTCTAATGTTATCAAAGCAAGCAAGTAAACGCCCTCATTTTTATATCACTGTTTGAGTTCACTCAATTCATATTCACACATTCACACACAACTAAAAAGGAGTTCTAGGTTGTTGGTAATGAAAAAAATGGTGAAAGAAACTCTATTTTTTATAGTTGAAGGTGATAGAAAAGTTACAAAAACTTTTGAAATTCTTAAAGCATTAAGTTTTAGAATTAATTATAATTAAAAACCAAACTTTCAATGTTATAGAAGATAAAAAGATAAAACCTTAGAGATTTTTAACTTCATATATTTATCACAACTTTATGGTGTATTTAAATTCACATTTATTTAAAAAAAATAAGATTCTATCAATTTTAATTTTTTTAAAACATTTAGTAATGTTTGTTGTTATTTTTAGTATGATTACGGTATCTTTAAATTATTATTAAAAATAACACGTAATCTCTAAATTTGTATCTAGAAAAGCATGTCTACAAACACGTAATCTCTAAATTTTTATCTAGAAAAGCATGTCTACAAACACGTAATCTCTAAATTTTTATCTAGAAAAGCATGTCTACAAATTCTACCATATGAATTGTCTAAGATTAAAAAAAAAACATATTGTTTATATTTTATCTATTTATAATAAATTTTCAATGAATTTTCTAAGTAAATTTTATTAATTGAATCCAGTATTAAAATATTATAGTAATATAAATATTTAATCAAATGTAATCTACTCTTTTCATTACTAATATACTATAAATACTCTAAATTAAAAATGGTGGAAATTTTTGAATACTATAACTATAAATTTATCTATATTTTTAGTATGATTAACATATTCCTAAATTATTATTAAACACAACATGCAATCCCTTAATTTTTATCTAAATAATCTACATATTTTATCTTATAAATTGCCAAAGATAAAAACAAAATCATATTGTTTATATTTTATCCGTTTATAATAAATTTAATGAATTTTCTAAGTAAATTTATTAATTGGATCCATAGTTGTGGTGTATTAAAAATATTATAATAATATCATTATTTAATAAAATTTACATTAATTTTTTTTATTAATAATATAATATAAATAATCTAAATAGATAAAATACATGAATATTATAACATCAATCACCATCTATTTGTCATATTAATTTTAATAAAGGAAATTTTTAAGTATAAAATATATTTGCAATTAATGGAAGAAAAATTACACTTTTAACATTTAAATAATAAATAATAAAGTTATTATTAATATTTAATGTTAATGACAAACTTGTAAATATATGAATTAAAGTAATGATACAATCATCCAAAAATATTTTTCAATGATGACAATTTTTTAATTTTAATTAATAATACATTATAGATATAAATTGTAGAAATTATCAATTAAAAAAAAATAATTTAACATAAATATAATTTGTTGGTGCATTTTTTTCTTAAAAGCTTCTAATTTATTAGTTATTATTATTGGTATTAATTAGTAGTGATATATCTAGTAATTTATAAATTGAGAAAGAGACATAATTGTCTAAATTTTTTTTTTTAGGATTGTCGTTTTTAATATATTATATATTATAGATATAGATTATAGATTATAGATATAAAGTTTTTTTGTTCGGAGTGTTACAAATTATTGTTTATAAACAATATTTTATGTTCAATTAAGGCCCATTTCATCAAGCCTGATCGAGGCCCAGGAGAGATCAAAATGCCCAATTACAAAGTCTTAAAGAATTAGTCGCTTAAAATGGAGTTTTTTTTTTTTTTTAAATATAATTATTTATTTATTACTTTTTTTTTTTACATAAATAACTCTTTCTATGGAGAGGTGTCGCTTGGAATTTTATGCAAAGTTTTGATTTCCTCACAAAATGAAGGTGCACGAAGTATTTGCATTTGAAATTGCTATTTGGAATGACTTTCTAAATGCTTAAAAATCTTTGTTAGCCTCGCTCTTTTTAGGGGTTGTTTGGAGTGTTGGGTGAGTTATAATAACATAGATTATAATAATCTGTGGATTATTATAATCCGTAGAATTATTTAATATTGTTTAAAATGCAAAGTTGTATAGTCTGTGGTTATAATAATTTGTTTGTAGAGTACTTCACAGATTATTATAATTAGTATCTTAAACATGACCTTAGGTATTTGGAAAGTCATTCTAAAGAGGCGCAAAGTGTTTAAACTATTGATTATGAATTTTGAGAGGACGAAAATAAAATTACAAATGAAAAAAAAAGAAAAAAAAAAAAAGGAGACTCTATCGTTATAAGATCTAAACATATATGAGGAGATGAAGGTGTTCTAAGTTGAAGGTTGACTGTGTATCGTTCGTAGAACTTGCATTTGTATGTTTTCGCCAGCCTTTCTTTTCTTTGTAACGAGTATACCTATATCGTTCATTTAACCTAGTTCAACTAATTAATATTTTATAGATTTATCTTAAATTTTTTACTTTTAATCTCCTTGCATATTTATTAAACTAAAAAAATTTATATTCATGATTCTGAGTCAATATGAGTATAACTCAATTGGTATAAAAAAGAATATACTCTCGATCGGAAGGTAAGAAATTTGAATCCCCCACCCATGTTGTAAAAAAAAATAATAATGAATTCTAAATTAAAATTGAAAATTAATATTGATATATATGCAAATCATATTTTATTATCTAAGACTCTCTTTGATAATCTTTTGGCTTTTAGTTTTTGAAAATTAAGCCTATAAATACTACTTTCATTCCACATATGGGTTTTCATATTTTTTTAATCTACATTTACCTATGTTTTAAAAAACCAAGTTAAATTTTGAAAACGAAGACGTCGTTGATAACCATTTTGTTTTTAGTTTTTAATTTTTGAAAATTAAGTCTAAAATTACTACTTCCACCTTTGTGTTTCTATGTTTTCTTATCTATTTCTTATTTATGTTTTAAAAAACTAAGCTAAGTTTTAAAAACTAAAAAAAGTAGTTTTCAAAAACTTGTTTTTGCTTTTGAAATTTGACTAGAAACTCAAATGGTTTCTCAAGAAAGATGGAAATTATTGTAGAAAAGATGAAGAGAAATGGTGAAAACACGAGGATAATTTTCAAAAATAAAACCTAAAAACTAAAAACAAAATGGTTATCAAATGGGACCTAAATGGTTATCAAACGAGGTCTAAAAAAAGTAGTTTAAAAAACTTTGTGTTTTGTTTTTGGAATTTGGTTAAAAGCTAAAATATTTTTTTAAGAAAGATGGAGATCATTGTAGTGAACACGAAAAACCATTTTAGAGAAATTATGAGAAAATAAGTACAATTTTTAAAAACCAAAAACTAAAAATAAAGACCTTGTTTGATAACTCTTTGGTTTTTGGTTTTTGGAAATTAAGCCTATAAATACTACTTTCACCTATGGTTTTTCATGTTTTATTATCTACCTTTTACATGTGATTTCAAAAACCAAGTCTAGTTTTGAAAACTAAAAAAAATAGTTTCCAAAAACTTGTTTTTGTTTTTTAAATTTAGCTAAGCATTCAAGTGTTTTCTTGAGAAAGATGGGAGCTATTGTAGGTAGATGAAAATCAAGGTAGATGGTAAGAAAACAAGTACAATTTTAAAAAACAAAAAATCAAAAACCAAGGCCCCCGTTTGATAACCATTTTATTTTTTATTTTTTGTTTTTGAAATTTAAACCTAAAAATACTACTTCTACTAATGAGTTTATATGTCTTCTTATCTATTTTGTACGTATGTTTTCAAAAACCAAGCTAACTCTTGAAAACTAAAAAAAAGTAGCTTTCAAAAACTTGATTTTGTTTTTAGAATTTGGCTAAGAGTTCAAATGCTTAGTTAAGAGAGATGATCTCTATTGTAGAGAAATTAGGTGAAAATAAGCTTAGATTTCAAAAACTAAAAACTAAAAACAAAATAGTTATCAAATGGGGCCCAAATGATTATCAAATGGGGCTTAAATGATTATCCAACGAAACTTTAAAAGATAAGTCTCTAAACTTTCAAAATGTTTTTATTTTACTTTCTGAAATTTTAAAAAGTAATTTGTTCCCTAAATTTTAAAAGAAAAAAATTATTAAAATATTCTATCATTAAGTGCTTGCATCAACCAATCCTATATGATTCTGAAAAATGTTCACATAAATAACCACATCTGACATATTAAATATGTTAACGATCACAAGATCTGAGTTCAAATCTTTCAACTCCAGTGTACTAAAAAAAATTATCATTTGCAACATAATTAGTGGCAGCATGAAAACAATTAACTAATGGTTATTTTTTAAAATTTCATTAAATAAATCACACTTGAAAATTTAAAATTAAAATAATTTTTTTGAAAGTTTAGGCGGCATTGGATAATTAAAAGTTAAGCATGTAAACAAGGACGGAGAATTTTCATTTGAATACAAGGTTGGAATCAGGCGAAGTTTCCCCATTTAGTTTCTGGAGACATGGATGAAGATATAATTTGAATTTTCATAAAATTTGTATGAATAAAATTTTATATATGTTCGTACATAACACTTAGATTAAGTATTATTAATTATAAAATTATAAAATAAGCCATTATAAAATTATCTAAATAAATATATAAACTAAAGAATAAAATTTAATTTTCTTTTCCATTCAATTTTTTAAAATAATCTACAAACAATTAAAAGTATTAATATTCTTATATATATATATATATATATATATAGCAAACGTCACATTTTAAACCTAGAGTAAGGGTGAGTTTGGCACATGGGTTTGGATTTGGATGAGTTTGGATTTCAAATCCAAACTCATGTTTGGAGCAAGGTGTTTCAAATTCTTTGAATTACAATAGTGTAACCCCATGGTTATAACAATCCAATCTCATGGAATTTGTTCCATGTTTTTCTCATCCATTTGTCGACTACTTCGACAACTCCGATAAAAACTCCAGCGACCACCCGACGACCATCGCCAACGACAACTCCGGTAAAAACTCCGACGACCACCTGACGACCGCACTGGCGACCACTTTGGCAACAACTTCGACGACCACCCAACAACCACCGACAACGACAACTTCGACGACCACACCGACGAACACTTTGGCAACAACTCAGGTGACAACTCCGACGACCATCCGACACTATTGACAACGACAACTCTGACGACCACACCGACGACTCGACTACCGCCAACGACTGACTAACAACACCTGATTTATCATTTCCTTTTCAATTTGTCGTTTTTCATTGTTGGTGACCGTTTTGACAATAACTCTGATGACCACTGGTAACGACAACTACAACGACCACACTAGGGACTCAACCACCGTTGACGGCTACCTCTTGCGACCACTTGGTTTCCCATTTCCTCTTCCATTTGTCGTTTCCATTTTTCAGCCACCACTTCGACAACAACTCCAATAACAACTCCGGCGACCACAGACAACGACAACTCCGACAACAACACCGCGCGACTCGCCACCACTGATGATTGCCTCAACGACCTTTTCAACAACAACTCCGACGACCCGATGACCACCGACAACAAAAAATCCAACGGCCATCTCGACAATCCAACCACCTTATCAACTCGATCACTCCAACAATCCGACAATCTAGTCAATTTTTTAAAAGGTTAAAATAAAACTAAAAAATGACTATTAAACCATTTTTTATACTACTCTCAAAACCTTTGAATTTTGTGAAATTTTTATTAAAAAATAAAAGAAAAACAACTTGGTATTTTTTTTAATATACACTCAAATGGCTCAATTTTGTAATTTTTTTTTTAAAAGTTAGAAAAAAAATGAAATAGTCAATATTTTTTTTTCTTTCGCACATAGACATTTTATGTCCTTTTGTTTCATGTCAGTTGCAACACTTTTGGACGGTGTATTTGTATGTGTAAACTCGTGGTAGGGGTGACGCCCGATGACCCGATCAACCCAACCCAATTCTACGGGTTGGGTTGGGTTGAGATAAAAAAAAATTATGAGTTGGGTTGATTCGTGGAGCTCACAAAAAATTAGTTTGGGTTAAGTCTAGAACTAAACCAACCCAAACTTCATATTAATTTTAGAAAAATATTTTTTTACTTATATTACAACTATATGTACATATATTTATTTCATTTTATAATTATTTTTAGATGATTTATTCTTCAATAACTTTTTAAAATAAGTTTTTGAGTCTTTTGGAAGGTAAAAATTCATAATATAAATTAAAATGAAGTTTCTAATCTTAATTCGTATTAAAATATTCTATATATATATCTATATATTTATATTTATATTAAGTATCAACCTAAATCAAACCCAACTCAAATGTTTCATGGTTGGGTTAGATTTGGGTTCATAGTTGAGTTAGATTTGGGTTCATCACTTAATTAGGGTTGTTTGGGTTTTGAAGATATTTGGAACCCGAATAGTTTGGGTCTAAATGCTAAAAATTGTTCTAAAGGTTTAAAACTCTTTTTTTATTCCTCAACAACCTAAATTGAAAGTTTCATGGAAAAGTTACTTAAAAAATGTATCCATTTTAGACATTAGTTTCTACAATTTACATAAGATCAATTACAAAAATTTGAAAGAAATAAAATAGCTAAAAGAAAAAATGTGAAACAAAATCATGCATTTCAAACCTGTAGAGTTGAAAAGCGCACTTAAGACACAACTCTATGATTCCAAGGCTTCAGAACACTGCACCCCAAACACAATTTTCTGATTCCTACACTTTAGAATATTGCACATCAAACACAGTTTTCTGATTCACAGGCTTCAGAACCCCTTAGGACAAACCCTCCAGGCTTCTGATTCCGAACTTGCACCCCAAATAACCCCCTAAAAGACTACAAGTGAAAAGCATACCCCGACCAATGCCCATGTATATATATATATTTTGAATAAAATGATAATCTAAAGCGTACCCCTCTTAACCCCTAGTAGATTTATCCCTCCCTATTGTCTTCACCATAGGTAACACATCTCCAATCTTAAAGTAAATGCTCATTAAGTCTTTATTATCTCAGGGTGAGGTAAAATTATTCAGAAATAATAACTTTATAAAAATTAAAAATTTAAATAAATTGAATTTACTAATTTATTGCTAATGAGTTCTCAAACGTATAAAAGTGAGAATTTGTTAGTAAAATATATATATATATATATATATATGTTTTAAATTTAATTAGTTGAGTGTTGAATTATGTTCGTATTAACCTTTGTTGTTAGTGACATTCCTTTTTTATTGAGTACATCTCACGTTATATGAAACAAAAAGATAAATACCACATATCGTAACAACGTGTAAATCCAGTAAAATTCAAAAAGTGAAAGAGAATATTACACTTACACCTTTACATAACTTTAAGGATAAGCCATAAAATATTTCTATCACTATTATGTGGTGTAGAACTTTTGTACAAAATTTAAAAAAGAAAAAAAAGAAAAAAAAAAACACAAACAACAGAATCTCAAATCCACAGCTACAACAAGCAAGGCTCAAGCAACCCTCTTCCCTTCGCTTTGTTTCTTAAACATCAAAACGACACGACAGTGTAATGTTCATGTCGGCTTTAGAATTCCATTTTCAAAACTCCTTCAAATGACAAAAACACATTAACTTTCATTTTCATACCTGAAAATTTCCGTATTCACAAACCGCCACCCCCTTATAAAACAGTTTATTTGCAATCCAATCCAACACATTCTTTTCGTTCCCATTTTCGAATTAACTCTTCATCATCTTCCTCTGTATCCACACCCAGCTGCAATCGGCTTATGGATTCAATCTGTTTCAAACAAGCCCACGTGGCGGGGCTTCATTACTGAAGTGCATTGAGTTTCCGTAGACCTTTCCGCAGGGAATCCGACCTTCTGCAACTACCCCAAACGCCATGCAAATCGTAACGGCCAGTACTCTTTTTCGTCTTTTCTACTTGTACGGCCGCTCCGGCGCGTTCTCCGACACGCGCCACACCTTCACTGACCGGTCGAGGCTTCCACTGTACACAATCCACCGTCGGTTGCTGCCGTAGAGCTTTTTGGCCTCGCGTTCTTCCGGCGGCGTTGTTGATTCTTCCTCGTCTTCCTTAATGGCTAAGCATTTGACCGGTCCTGTGTGGCCGGTCAGAATCGACAAACACGTGTGAGATCCTTCGTTCTCTTCCCTCCGCCACACGCAAATGTTTTTGTCTGCGGATCCGCTGAACGCCAAGTTTCCGGCCGTCGCTAGGCACAGCACCGCCAGTTTGTGGCCACGGAGGATGCCGCCGTGTGACAAATGCTTCTCGCTCTCCCAATAATTCACCGCTCCGTCCGACGAACCGCAGTACAATACCGCCGACGACCGGTTCACGGCCAACGCCGTCACCGCATTTTCCTGCTTCAGCAACACCTGAACCAGAAAATGCTTCGTTCCTTTCCCCTGCAGCTCCCTCCGCCAGACCTTCACTGTTCCATCGGCGGATCCAGTGAACACAAGGCTCTCCAATCCCGACGCGACGGCGTTCACGGCGTCGTCGTGAGCGGTGATTGATTCGAGGCATTTCGAATCCGCGATTCGCCAGACCTTCATCGTTTTGTCCCAAGATCCGGAGTACAAAAGCCCTAACTCCTCGTTCAGGCTCATCGACGAAACGGCGTCGAAATGCTTTATACGGAGGACGTTGCGATGGCGCCGGACTTTCACGTAATTTTTCGGATTCATCGAGCTCTTGACGAATTCCTTCAACGTCGGCAGGCTTCCGATTCGGCTATGAGATTTCGGATTCTTCGACGAAACTTTCCAGATTCGAATCTTTCCGTCTTGATGTCCGGTGAAAATCCTCTCTCCGCAAAAGATTATCGCCTTCACCAATCCACTATTCGATTTAAATCCAGTGAACTCCTTCAAATTCTTCCATACACGAATGTTTTTGCTATCCGATCCAGTGTACAACAAATCCCCTGCCACAGCCAACGAATACACATGACCTTCCTCTCTAACCAGAGATCCGATCAGTCCATTCCGAGCGTGAAATTGATCATCGTACAAATTCATCCGCGACGAAACAATCCACGGCGATTTCGAATACGGAGAAGCCGACTGATTCCACGGCGACATCAAGTACGGCGAAGCGTCACCGCTCGCCGGCGATTTTTCGTAGTTATACACCGGACTCCCTCCAGCGGAGGCATTGCTGTGCCGTGGAGAGAACTCGTTATCGTCACCGGAAAAAAGCGCCGGATCGGACTGCAAATAGGCTCCAAATCGCTTCCGATTCAATCCGCTCCGCCGCGCCATCACCATGGCTCCTCCGATTTGTTCCTCTCTCATCGAAGAATCGAAACCACAAGAAAAGAAATCGTTTGAAAAATCTTCTTCAGAGAAATTAGCGAATTGTAATGTAAATATGTAATGAATGAAAATAATTTTGGGGGTTTTCTTTTTTTGAATTTTTTCTCAAATGCAGTGAAAGCGGGGGAGGCGAATATATATAGGGAAAATTATTAGAGAGAGAAAAAGGAATGGGAGGCTGCCACGTGGTGGAGAGAGAAACAATTATCAGAAGGAACCGGGGAACAGGGGGTGCCGGTAACATGGTAGATGAATTTGGTGAGAGGGAAAAGGACCACGATTTTAATTTTTTTTTTTTTTTTGCGGCGTTTAAACTCCACACGCTAATTTCTGTGAGGAATTGGAATCGAAAGGTACAAGCGTTTTCAGATTGGGGTTTGACCTTTGACTTTTGCAATTCCGGATATAGGAAACGGCGTCGTTTGGTCGTGTGTGGCTGTGGCCACCTTTCTGTTTATGGACCAGTCGGGTCGGTCCATTCGGGTCGGAGAAAGTTCAATGAAAAAAATTGGATTTGGCAAACCGAGTCAATGAATTAAAATTATTATTAAATAATTGATTGAATATTAATTCTTTTTGGGTGCGTGATTAGGCGGCTTTGTTTGAATGTGAATATGGATATGTTCTATATAAAGAATTTTATGTCTTTGCAAATTGAAAATGGATTTTTGCAATTTTTAATTGATTCTTTTTTTCATTTTAGAATATTAAAATTCATAGAGAGGGGTGATACCAATCTATGGCTTTGAAAAATAGTTAATAATGATTTAATTGGTTAAATTATATTAAGGTTGAATATATGAATGAATTTCTAAAAAAAAATTAAGAGATTTTATTCATTTGATATACATGTCTTAAATGATGAGTATATAGTTTTATTGCTCCTCCACAAAAATCAAAAGTTTAAACTTCTCATTTTCCTTTTTTAGCTTTTTTAGACTAAAAAAAAATGTTTAGATCATTTTTTAATTTGGTCTCTTAATCAAAGTTGGTCATGCTTGCCTTTCAAATTTAAAAATAGACCAATTTTATATGATTTGACCATGTATAAACGTACTCGATCTAAATAATTTTCTATTACGATAGAATAAGAACATGTTAAAAATGTTATGATACTAACAATGAAAGATCTCATAAAAAGTATTTTTTAAAATTCAAACACTATCTAATAAGAACTTAACTGGAAAAAACCAATTAATGATGAAATTAAAATAAAAAAATGACCCACGTTAGAAATGGTACTAAACTAAATCATATATATGTTTTATCAATAAAAAGTATATATTCTTTTCTTTTCTTTTTAACTTTCGGTAAAAATGGAGAAAATAATAATAAAAGTCCAGGGATAGAAGAGTAAAAAACAAAATACCGAATAAAATCAAATTCAAGCCTTTTTTTTAGTATAATTAGAGTTGGGGATTCGAACTACAGAACTTGTGATCGTTATTATGAGCTATGCTTTCTTTGACATCAAATTCGAGCTTTTACCTATGTATAGAACTTAGAGATCTTTTTTTTTTCTCGCCCCCAAAGAACAAAATTTGAAGTAAAGTCAAAATATTTTTACTGCTCAAATGAATCTTAGTTTTCTAACATTACCGACCACGAAATATAAATCAATTGTTTCAAAAACCAAAAGCTAAAGCAAATGGATGGCTTCAAATTTAATATTAATAATAAATTTCAAATATTCCTGTCTGACAAACGTGACCGACTCTAAAGTTCATTTATTATTTTATTTTATTTTAGCCTTTTTTAATTTTTCAAATCCTCGGATTCAAGAATAATCGCAGGTTGGCCGAAAATCCTAATATTTATATTTTAATGTTTTTAAAGGTTTTTTTTTTAAAAAAATTATGTTTGAGTTAGCCAATGAAGTCCGAAAACCGATCGACCAAAACTAATTATGCCCCAAACCGACCGATCAAAATTTAAAAAAAAAAAGAAAAAGTTTATGTGTGCATGTATATAGGGGTATTCGTACGGATAACCCATTTTTCAATGCATTAATGACATTTGACTTGACATTTCAAAATAATGAAATATGACCTATTCTGACATGACAATGCGCGCAAAATGACTCATAAGGATAATATGAAGCGGTCTTTCTTGTTCACGCTCCCGCACGCTGTTCACGCTCTCGCTCAAATGAATGGAAAAAAATATAAAGAAAAAACGACAAAAAAGCGAGAGAAAGAGCCGAGTAGCAGAGAGAGAGCAAGTCAATGAGCAAAGTCAGGCGCGAGCGTGGCGAAGTCAACTATAGTGCGATTTTTTTTTTCTTTTCTCCAGAATTTTGACAACTTAATTACTATCATAAGCGAGAGCGAGAGCGAGAACGAGACTTGAATGAAAGCGAGAACGTGACTTGAGCGAGAGCGATAGAGCTAGAGTCGATCACGATGCCTCTTACTGGTAATTTGAATGGAATGCACAAAGATGACAAAAAGGATCAAATGTCATTAATTTCAGAACATGGGTCAAATCACATTAATGCATGTGAAAAAGAAGTTTTCCATACAAATTTCTTATGTATATACATACACATCTAATAATAATAATAATACACATATAATAATAATAAAAAAATAAAAAATGGTACAAATTTTATATATTTATATTATAGATTAATAATAAAATTAATTTAAATAAATAAATAAATATATTTAAAAAATAAATTAACTAAACCACAAGTTTAAGCTCTAGGGGAAAATTGGGTATCAATTGGGATTGAAAATCGACTCTGATCGATGGATACTCATCTCTATATATATATGCATGTATATATTTAAAATTTTAGTTGGTATCTGTTGTTGCCAAATTTTGGACAGGAGAATGCACCTAACCTCCACGTGACAACGACGGTAAATTTGTAATTCTTGTGGAAGAACGCAGCCTGCAAGACAAGGAAAACCTGGACACCGGTGTGGTATAGGCCACACCGACTCCGATGCTTAAGTCAGAGAGAGTTTCAAGAGAATTTTAGAGTTGTAGGGAGTTTTGATGGCAGTAATCAACTTACCTCGCTCTCTCATCCTCAGAGAGCTTAAATAACTCCTCTCTAGGGTTTTTCGTGGGTTTCCGTTGCTTAATGGGAAAAGGAAAGGTCGAAAGTGGGCTGGAACCAGACCTACAAATCAAATGGGACCGATGCAAGGGGCCCGAAGTGAGCCTTGCATCTGGTCGGCCTCACGGGCTTGAGCCGAGTCCCAAGCCCGGGTCTCCCTTTTGGCTTGTTGGCCCAAGCACGCCCTCTCGTCCCTTTTCGCCTCGGGTCAGTCCCTGTTCGATTTCAGTTCATTTGGACTTCATATTGGGCTTCTTTCTTCGTTTGGCCTTTTGTTGTAGCCCTTTAACCAACCCGTTCATTGTTGATCCAATTTCACCCATAACAGTATCAATTTCGCACTTTAAAAAAATTAGATTCGTATATGAAAAATACAAAACTCAAATAAAGGAAATCAAGATATGCAAACCAAAACTTAAATGATAAAGGTTTGTCCTTTGATACAAATATTATATAAATTTACATCTAGCAGGCAAATATGAAAATACAAAAACTCAAAAGAATTAAAATTCTAACGGTATACCATAAATCTAACATGTATTTTAAAAATGTCGAAAATGACATAAATTTAATGTAATATGGCTTTGATTTAAATTATATTACTTTTGTAAAATTTGACACTTTAGTTTATATTTAAAAATGCATATATTTATAAATATTTATATAAATTTGTGTCGAATAATTCACTACATTTTATTTGACAACAATGTTTACCTTCTTTTTGCCTGAAAGTTTAATTTGGGCTTGTTCGTTGTTCGTTGTTTTGTTTCCATCTTAAAACTTGAAAGTAAGTACACATTTTTAAATATTGCCTACTTTAGTTTAAATTTTAACTTTAGATGTTGTAAATAATTTCTAAGGGACTCTTTAGGATGTTGATATTAGATCACATATCTTATATATTGTGAGGTTTCTCTCCACCGTTTGGGTTTAATGGGCTCTGAATACCATATTAGATTACACGAGGTTCCATCTCAAAACCAATTGGTAATGAGAGGAGTAACCCACATATCTTATATATTGTGAGGTTTCTCTCCACTTTTCCAATGTGGGATCCTCAACAGTAGAATGGGTTATAATAGTCTATGAAATTATATAATATTATATAAAATGCACAGTTATTTAGTCTTAGTCTGTGTTTGGGATGCATGAGTATTCTACATGTTATTATAACACAAGTTATTATAATGTGTGTCCAAAGAGACCCTAAAAGGTTGTTTGAGGCGTTAAGTGAGTTATAATAACATAGAGTTATAATAGTTTGGGGGTTATTATAATCTGTAGAATCATATAACATTATTTAAAATGCATAGTAGTATAATCTGAGGTTATAATAGTCTGTGTTTGAAGTGCAGAATATTCCACCAGTTATTATAACATGTGCCCCAAACCGACCCTAAAAGAATTATATCTTTCTCTCTAAATAAGTCTCTCTCTAAGATCTACAATATCTCTCTTTGAAACATTTTTTTTAATTGCATACACTATATTTTGACAGGATACTTTTTTAGGAGAAAAAGAAGTGTGCTAGAGAGTCTTCTTTTTAGAGGCTAATTAGTAAGGCAATGTATTAAAGAGAGGAAGAGAGTGTTTCTTTTTTCTTTTTTTTTTTTTTCCTTTTTCTTTTTCTTTTTTGAGAGAGAGACCATTTTTTTTTTAATTTTTTTTTGTAGATAGAGTGGAGTGTGGTAGATAGAGAAAAAGAGACTTTTTTTTTTCTCCCATCAAACATAACTTTTAAGGTAAAATGCCCTTCTATGGTCTCTAAATTTCAACTTAATTTCTATTTAGTCTCTTTATTTATAAAACTAATGTTTTTGGTCATTGAGGTTTAAATCTCATTTCTATTTAGTTATTGAAATTCTGGGAGTGACATGTTGGGTTCTCAACATTTATATTTGATTTCTAACTAATCTTTAAAGTTTAAAATTTGTTTCTAAATAGTATCTTATAATGTTGACATTAATTGACCTACTAAAATGATGATGTGGTAGTTAAAATATGTTAACTAGACTTTAATGATATATATTTTAATTAATTAACAAATTTTCTATATATATATATATATAGGAATTGATTAGAAATAAATTTCAAACTTCAAGGACCAATTATAAACCTATTTCAAATTTTAGGGACCAAATAGAAATTAAATTTAAACCTTAAGAACAAATTGTGTCACTTTTGAAATGTCAAAAACCAAATATAAACTAAATTTAAATCTTGAACACCAAAAATGTTAGCTTTGAAAATTTATGGACCAAATAGACATCATATTCAAATTCATATGGACCAAAAGTGTGTTTTACCCTAATTTTTAAAAATGATTAAAGTGATCAAATTTTCATACTTTTAAAGTTGTATTTAACAAGTATCTCAATTATTGGATACTTTTTAACATTTAGGAACTATTAGATACAAAATTGAAAGTTTAGACCCCGTTTGATAATAACCATTTGACTTTTGGTTTTTAAAAATTAAGTCTACAAAATACTATTTTCACCTATGTTTTTTCATGTTTTCATATGTACTTTTTACATATATTTTAAAAAATCAAGTCTAGTTTTGAAAACTAAAAATTGGTAGTTTCCAAAAACTTTTTTTTTTTTTTTTTGTTTTTGAAATTGGTTGTGGTTTTCTTGAGAAAGATGAGAGTTATTGTAGGGAAGATGAAAATCATTGTAGAAAAATGTTGAGAAAGAAAAATACAATTTTCAAAAACCAAATGAGATCTTAAAAATTTGTTAGATACGTACTTTTTTAAGTTTATATATATATATATTTCTTGTAATTAGTACAACATGTGAAAGTGCATATTTGAACTTCTAACCTTTGTGTCGGAGATGATGTTCGATATAAGCTAACTTTTAAGATTTGAAGACCTATTAAACGTATGATCCAAATAATTGAGGAACCAACCAATGCAATAATTTAACCTAAGCTTCATGAGAAAGACTACTAAACATATATAACTCACAACCAAACTTAGAATTTAGTCTAATACTAAGGACCAAAAGCCAAAAGTCCGTACGTACAAGTGTACCGATGATATTAGATTAGAAACACAAGTAAATGCACTTGTCAAACTCATCCATTAAATTATGAGATTAAAAAAGTCGTGTAGTTTGGTGACCCATAATCTTCACTTTTATCCCCCACCACTCACACGATTCTATCTTTTCTCAAACGCCGGTTCACTTCCTCCAACAAAAAAAAAAAAAAAAAAACCCTAATCCCAAACGTCAACATGAACATAGCCACCTCAATTTGAGTGCCACCACTCCCACGCGCCGCCGCAGTTGCCACATCACCCCTAAATCTTCGGTTGCCTTCCAATATATATAACCATAAAAAATATGGCATTTGAGGAAACCTTTAGAACACAGTTTTAGAATCAGAGCCCTTGAAAACTAAATCTTGAAAGATTTGTTTTAGGGGGTTTTAAAGTTAGCTAAAAATATATAAGAAAATAGTGTTTAGAGTGCACTCTTATAAAATCTGAGAGAGAATCAAAAAATAGTGTTTGGAATGCATTGTTCAAAACCATATAGTTGTATTTGACCCAACACTACTTAAAGACTTTTGAGGACATCTTGACCTCCGTCCATCCTTTTGCATTCTATCTCAATCGCTCAACACGAAACATTCAAAAATAGTTTTTTTTAAAAAGAAAAAAGAAAAAGAGTTTGTCACGTGGCAAATTAGTGGGCATCTGAGTAATTTTAAAAAAAATAAAATTCATGGTGTTTTCTCCTTTAAAAAAGGTAAGATTTTTTTTAAAGTATTTTATAAAAAATTGAGAAATTCGAACTACAAATTTTATAATTATTAATACATTCGAAAGACTAATTAAACTATACGCAGTCATCTTATTTTATAAATATCACTTGTTTACATAAAAATCTGATAATATTCCCATGTAAAATCAAATGCAGTCATTTTATTCTCAGAAATTTATTACAAACTTTAAATCAAGCCACCTCTAACGAGGGAAAAAAAAACTAGTGAACTCCCAGACCGAGCAGGAAAATCTAGAATATTTTTTTAAAAAAATAGGTGGTCACATTGCCATGAGCAATTATTTCTGTGGATGCCACGTGTCATTGTTGAAATCACTCTGTCCAATGAGTGTGCTCCACGTGGCCTTTCGTATCGTAGTGCGTCAGCGTGACCGGAGATGTTCGTGAGGTGAGAGGTTCAATGGTACGGGATAAGTTCGGTAATGATTGAAGATAATTCCCCCAACGCTCTGACACCTGGCGGCTTCCTGTGGGCCCTACCTTTTATCTTCTGTTACGATATTTTTCTCCTCTTCCATTTGTTTTCTTCTTATCTTTTTAATGATTGAATTTTCATTTTTCATTTTAATTTACTTCCTAAATTAGGAAATATTAAATTACAAATTTTCTCTTTCTAATCTAGTATATACAGTTTTAAATATTAAAATTAATCTTTATGATTTAATAAAATCCTATAAAAGTATATTAAAATGAAATAAAATCCTACAAGGGTTTTATCAAACTCATAAGTATTTAAGCGTTGCAGTGTGTCAAATTTAAAATTACAAGCATGTTTGGGAGTGCGAGTGTTAAAAGTGCAGGAATAAGAAAGGGGTTCTCAAGCACAGGAATCGTAAAACTATGTTTGGGAGGCAGTGTTACTCAAGTGCAGGAATAAGAAAAGCGTGTTTGGGGTGCAATATGTTCAAGCTTTCTGGGAATCAAAGAAATGTGTGTCTTGGGTGCAGTTTTCTGAACTCTAGGTTTGGTACAGTTTTGTTTCATCTTTTTTCTTTTAACTATTTTATTCATTTCAAATTTTTGTAATTGATCTTATGTGAATTGTAGAAGTTGATGTCTAACATGGATCAATTTTTTAAGTAACTTTTCCATGAATCTTTCAATTTAGGTAGTTGTTGAGGAATAAAAAAGGAGTTTTAAACCTTAAGAACAATTTTTAGCATTTAGACCCAACCCAACTATTCGAGTTGCAAATATCTTCAACTCAAACAACCCTAATTAAGTGATGAACCCAAATCTAACCCAACCATGAGACATTTGGGTTGGGTTAGTTTAGGTTGATACGTAATATAAATAAATAAATAAATAAATAAAAATATATATATAATTAAGATTAAATTAAGATTAGAAACTTCATTTTATTTTATATTATTAATTTTTACCTTCCAAAACACTCAAAAACTTATTTTAAAAAGTTATTGAAGAATAATCATCTAAAAATAATTATAAAATTAAATAAATATATGTACATATAGTTGTAATATAAGTAAAAAAATATTTTTCTAAAATTAATAGGAAGTTTGGGTTGGTTCGGTTCTAGGTTCAACCCAAACTAATTTTTTGTGAGCCCTACGAACCAACCCAACTCATAAATTTTTTTTTAACCCAACGAATTGGGTTGGGTTGATAAGATTTTTCGGGTCATCAAGTTTTTTGAACACCCCTACCACGAGTTTACACATACAGATACATCGTCCAAAAGTGTTGCAACTAACATGAAACAAAAGAACATAAAACTCCTTTGTGCGAAAGAAAAAAAAATTGGTCGAGTTGATGAGGTGGTGGGATTGTCGAGGTGGTCGTTGGATTTTTGGTTGTCGGTGGTCATCGAATCGTTGGAGTTGTTGTTGAAAAGGCCGTTGAGGCAGCCATCAGTGGTGGCTAGTCGTCGATGTGGTCGTCAGAGTTGTCGTTGTCTGTGGTCGTCGAAGTTATCAATGTGAGTTGTTGTCGAAGTGGTGGCTGAAAAATGGTAACGACAAATGAAAGAGGAAATGGGAAAACCAAGTGGTCGCAAGAGGTAACCGTCAACGGTGGTTGAGTCCTTGGTGTGGTCGTTGTAGTTGTAGTTGTCGTTGTCATCGGAGTTATTGTCGAAGCGGTCACCGATAATGAAAAACGACAAATTGAAGAGGAAATAGAAAATCAAGTGTTTTTGGAGGCGATCGTCGCCAGTGATGATCGAGTCATTGGTGTGGCGTTAGAGTTGTCGCGTTGTCAATGGTGTCGGATGGTCGCGGAGTTATTCTGGAGTTGTTGCCAAAGTGGTCGTTCGCAGACGATCGTCGTCGGAGTTGTCGTTGTCGGTAGTTGTTGAGTGGTCGTCGGAGTTGTCACCGGAGTTGTTGCCAAAGTGGTCGCTGGTGCGGTCGTCGGAGTTATCATTGTCGATTGTCGTTGGGTGGTCATCAGAGTTTTTACCGGAGTTTTCGTTGTCGATGGTCGCGTCGGTGCTCACGGAGTTTTTATCTGAGTTGTCGAGTAGTCGACAAATGGATGAGAAAAACATGAAACAAATTCCATGAGATTGCATCATTTGTAACCCATGGGGTTGTCTTTGTTGTAACCCATGGGAATGAGTTTCAAAACCAAGGATTTGGAACACCTTGCTCCAAACATGGGTTTGGATTTGGATTCCAAACCCATCCAAATCCAAACCCATGGGCCAAACACACCCTAAGGGGTTTTTATGAGTTTTATCATGCTATAAGAACAAAATTCTAATTATTAGTGTCATATAGATTAAATTTTGACTTTTTCTAAATCATAGGGATTAAATTTATAATTTAATCATTAATTTTTTTATATTTTTAATTTAATTTTTAGGTCAACAATTCGAAAGAGTTGAAGTTCAAACTATCGACTTTTAGAATGATAATTAGTGTTTTATCTACTAAACTATGTTTAATTTGACAAAAAAAATTTAATCAAATTAGATAATAGTTAAAAGTTCTACTTTTCACTTAGAGGGTGTCTGAAGCATTGTGTTATGTTTGGATAGATTTGGAATTCAAACGCAAAACGTTGCTTGGCACTATTGTGTTCAAAATCTTATGAGTTTGAAACACAACCCTATGGTTTTGAACATTCCACTCTAAATACTGTTTTCTTATTCTTAAGTTTTAGAATACTATTTGTCTCCAAACGTTTTATTTTCTGATTCTCAAGCTTTCAAACTCTCAAGGGTTTCGATTCTAAGGGATTCTAAGTCCGAAACGGTGTTCTTAAGGCTCCCTAAATATTTATTGAATTCTTAAAGAAAAGTTGGCATTTTTTCAATCGAACAAGTATATAGATAAAATATTATAAAAATAGTGAATAAAAATATTAATAATTTGGTTCATAGTTTATTAATGTATAGTAGGGGTGATATTGGTTCGGTTTTCATCGATTTTAGGCCAAAACGAGAACCGAACCGATCTGACCGGTTTCATCAAAAGAGGAACCAAACCAACGTCCAATAAACGACAAAACCATTGGTTTGGTTGTCCATTGGTTTGGTTGTTTTTTGGTTCGGTTTCGATTTTTTTTTTTTTACAAATCTTATGCTATTTTATTTCTTAGTTTCATCTTATTTTAATATTTTTTGTCCCTAAATTTTCCAATACCTCAATAAGAATTCATATAGCTAATAATCTCATTTTGTTATTTTATAATTAATTAAAAGAAAACGGATGAAACGACGCAATAATGGATAAGGATTCAATTTGGGGTTTTTTTAGGTACATATATATATACTTCGGTTTGGTTCGGTTTTTAATGATTTTTCTAAACGAAAACCGAACCAAACCAATATTTTTCGGTTTTTCTAAAAGAAAAACCGAGATATCCAATTTTCTTCTAAAAAACCAAACCAAACCATTGGATCGGTTTGGTTCGGTTCGGTTTGATCGGTTTTTGGTTAGGTAAATAAGAGAAGGCTATGATCATAATTAATTACTATCGAAATTAGTAATCTATGTTAATTAATAACCGCAACATAGGTGCGTCAAAAAAAAAAAAAACCACTACATAGGTTAAATGGTATTGAATATTGATGACCAAGTATCTACAAGATTTTTTTTTAAATTGAAAAATACAAGTTTCTTTTCCTAAAATGCTATTGTTCTAATTATTTTAGAATTATTTATAAGTTTAAGAAAATGAGTTGACCTATTTAAAATGTTACTGATGATTATTATTATAATTATTTTCAGTAAAGCAGTGGAGGTTTTGGGAGAATTTAGAATAATGAATTTTGGAAATTATAATAGTTTTGTGCAAATGGCACTCATAATTTGTCTGTTTTCAAACAATATTTTATATGTTATAATAAAAAGATTGATATTTTTTTTTTTAAAAAAAGTTTTTTTTATTTAGTGGAGCATGAAAATTTTAATATATGATCTTAAAAAAAAAAAGACTACATGAAAAAGCTTGGTTTACTTTGGATTTTATTTATTTATTTTTCTTGTCGATTGAATATTACACATTTTTTTTTCTATCTACTAGTGATGAAGCTATAAATAATGAATAATCTCACTCAAGCGTAAATTAAACCTCACATTTTAATGGAAAAACATATTAAAATTTTCATGGTATAGAAGGGTTATTACACTAATATATTTAGTTTCATACTTAAATTGATATATTACTTTATTTTATGAACTTAGAAAAAGATTGAAACATGGTTCGAAATAAATTGTAGGGATATGGAAAAACAATTACTTAATTTTATTCTTTTTATCAAGCGGTAACCATATCAACAAATAAAAGAAAAACCATATTTTGCAAGAAAATACTTTATATTTTAAAGTATTATTAGAAAACTAATTTATGATACAATACAGGTATCTTGATACTACGATCAAATTTGATGGCAAATTCACAAATAAATAAAAAAATAAAAAAATAAATTAAATAAAAAAATAAAAAAATAAATTGTGAATGGACAAATGAATAAACTGCACAAAGATGGATGCAACTCATAAAAAAAAACATAGCAATAATTGACCAACCTTTTTAGGGGAGAGAGCTATTATTAATAAGCTTAAAATATTATTTTGGTCTTTGTACTTTGATAATTGTTCCATTTGGTCTCTGTACTTTCAAATGTCCAATTTTAGTGCTATATTTTCAATAAAACTTAAAATTGGTCCTTATCATTAGTTTATTGTTCATTTTTTTTTTAAAAAATAGTCTCTATTAGCTTTTTCCCTACAAAATTTGAAAGTAAGTTCACATTATGTCTTTTCTTGTATTAAAATTATTATTATTTTGTAACTAATTTTGATAAAAATTAACTTCAAACTTATCATATGAACCAATTTTAAGTTTTATTGAAAGTAGAAGAACTAAAATTGAACATTTAAAAGTACAAAGACTAAAATGGAACAATTCTCAAAATATATGAACTAAAATAGTATTTTAACCTATAAATAAATAATGTCATAGTCTTTTTAATTTAACAATATTTAAAAATAAAATATTTAAACTTTTGAGATACATATAAATTAGAACTAAGTTATATTAATTTTGGAAAAATTTATCATACTTTGTGTGTTGAATTGAAAATTGAATTGATGGCTAGCCTAATTAGGCTAAAAAATTAGGTAACAAAAGCAAGACATGCCCACATTGTTACACATGTCACATGCATTAAATATAAAGACTACATATTTAATTCACATGAGGTACAGCTGGTGTATGAAACAAGTGTTAAATTGTGTTTAGAAAAAAAGTGTTAAATATTGACATATTTAATATAATTAATGTTCATATAGTTTGTAATATGTGCTTGATGTAATTAATTCAACCTTTAGCACCAAAATTTGAATTTAGCACTTTGTTTTTGGAAAAAGAAAATCAAAATTTATCTTGAAGTTTGAGAAAATAGTTTTGTGGTCTCTATCGTTAGTTTCCGTTAAGTAGTTAACTGAAAGTTGACTAAGTATATATTTTTATTATTATTTTCTTGAGCTGATTTGATATTTTTTTATTAATTTTATTTAATTTTCAATTAAAATAAAATTAGAATGTATATTTTTTTTTAATAATTTTAATTTATTAACAATAAACCATTAAAACAAAACAAAATATTAAATATAACAAAATCGAAAAACACACCAAACATGTTTCTCATTTTTTGTCCAGATTAATTTCATAAAACAAAAGAAAACAAAGCAAAATTTTCTTTTTTTCTTTTTCTTCTTCCTGTTCGTCTTCTTCATTTTCTTCTTCCTCTCATTTTCCCTCTTCTTTCTTCTTCTCTCATTCTTTCACAACTTTAAGTTCCATATCTGGAAAGTATTGATCACACATCTGGACGACCATAAATTTGATTTTGTTGGAATTGTTGGAGTACAACCAAAGTTCTATAGTGATTAGATAAGAAAAAAATTTAAGTGAGAGCACTATATCTCTTTTTTAAGGACTAAAAAAGACCTATACCTTAAGAGTTAAAACGTCGAGTTTGAAACCTCAAGGATTCAAATGCTATCTTTAATTAAACCTCAAAGATGAAATAAAAGTGTAATTTTTGCTTTTAACAAAGTATAAGGTAAAAGCTTCCTAAACTCACTCAATTCAAATGAAAGAAAAAAAAAACTTGTACAAAATTAAACCAGATTAAAAAACCAAATTTAAAAATGAATAAATCTTCAAAAATTCATAAATTTCAACCAAAATTCTATTTTAATTCTTTTTTCACTAACGTTCCATTAATTTTGTATTAAACATAGGTTTATAATCATCAAACGTATACAAGAATATTTTTTAAAAAACGATTTTTCAAACAAAAATTTAGTGAGAGATAAACACTGGAACATTTATCCAAGTTTTTTTCTTCAAATTCAACGACATGTGGGGCAGAAAAAATTGAACCTTTAACATTTTGGTTGAAAGTATATATTTTAACCAATCGAACTATATCAAAAATCGATGGTATCAACTAATTACAATTGTCCGGCTCTCAGAGAGACACACCACCTCAATTGAAAAAACCAATCCATTTAAAATACTAATGGACTCATTTGTCAAATTAGTATGCTCATCTATTCAATAAACTTAATTTATTAGCAACGACTTAATTGCCAAAGTATAATTAAATTGAGATTATGTTAGGGAATCAAATTCTTCCACATCACTCACCCACTTAGGTAAAAAAAATTGAGAGATAAAACCATAGGTATGTTAGGCCTCTTTATTACACAAACTTAATTGAACTTTCTTAAATGAATAAAAAATAGTTTAAAGAGGTTTAAAGTAGAAGACTCCTCTTTTTAATTTATTTCTCGATAGAGTGTCGTATAAATTTATGCAAAACTTTTAATTAGTCAAAAAATAGATAATTTCTCTAAGAATCTATCTTCTAAATAAAATTAACTCCTTATCACATATAAAGAAATGATAAGAGATATATTCGATCTTATAAATTCAATTCAAATAAAGGAAACAATAAATTTAAGAGTCGTGTATCTTAGTGAAGAAAATATTGCATTATTGATCTAAATATTTTTGCTAAAAGGAAGCCATTGATATGATTAAAATATAGAAAAAAAAGTTTTGTGTAGATGACGTGTCAATTGAGAATTGGTGGATGGGAAGCCTAAATTTAGATGACTAGTTTTTATTGTACAAAGTCCTAAAAGATGGGTTATAGACCCATTCCCCCTCCTCTACTTTATGGGACACATGGCAGAATTGTATTGAGATGTTGCAATTCAATATGCACCTAAAAAAAGGTTTTCAATGTGCAATTTAAGATTGTTTGAAACTTCTCTTTTCAAAGTGGGTTGAATGAATCAATAAAATAGTAAATACCATTTTAGAGAATCATACTTTAAGGACTTTTTTTTTTTCTTTGAAGGTAATAATTCCTTTGTTGGGGAATAATTACCCCTGAAAATCTTTAAAGGGTTACTCATGTCCTGATGAATTGAATTATTTTTAAATCAATAATTAGACATAGAAAAATTTAGGCTAAATTTGAGATTGCAGTAATAATGACGGTAAATTTGTATATCTAAGGGAAAGAGCGTGATCTGCAAGACAAGGAAAACTTGGAGAGAGTTTTAAATTAGGAAGAAGATAGTATTTTGGTGGCCAGAATCAACTTACTCTGTTCTCCTCTCTTGAAAGAGCTTTAATAACCCCTCCGTAGGGTTTTTCGTGGGTTTCTGATCGGTCGAGACCCACGGGCTTGGGCTTTGACCCAATTTACGACTCTATCATCTGGTCGGTCGAGGCCTACCAAGCCCAAACATATTCTTTTGTCTCTTTTCGCTTCTGGTCGGTTCTCAGTCAATTTCAGTCCGTTTAGACTTCATATTGGGTTTCTCACCTCGTTTGACCGTTCATCACAGTCCTTTAAACATCTCATTCTCATTGATCCAATTTAACCCACAACATGAAGTAATTAAATATTTAGTGTTTGGTAAGTTTTAGTTTTAAAGATAACAATGCAATTTAAATGTTTGGTAAATTAAAACTAAATTGTTGCAGCTTAACTATAATAGTCAAAGTAGGCATAATATTTGAGTGATGCATAATGTTATGTTGATATTTTTAAGATAATTAATTTAAATTTCATGTGATTTAAATTACAATATTATGCTTATTCCAGATGTTTTCATATTTTGATAAAAATAATGGTTGCTATAAAAGAATCGTATTGAAAAAAAAAAGTTATTTCAACTTAAATAAAAAAAAGTAAGAAAATTAAATTCAATTGAATTAAAATTTAAGAAATAGATGAAACAACTCAAATTTAAAATAAAAATTGAGGATGGATAGTGAATTCACATCTCAGCCGCGTATATGTAAAATTAGCAAATTCGCCCAATTTTTAGAAAAGTTAATTTAAAAAGCTACCATTAATTAGATTTTGCAAACCAATGAAATTGAAAAAAATATTTTTATTAAAATTAATTTATGATCTGTTTTACCAAATACTATAAATGGTTAATTTTTTTTAATCTCTTATATAGTCTTCGAAATCAATATTAAATGTAGCCGTAAACTTAAGGGCAATTGTAATGGGTAGCATAAAATATTAGCATATTTACAAGCTTAGCTATGATTTTTTAGATTTGCAAATCTAGCAATTTTTTTTAAATCTGATTTTTCGTTTTTTATTATTCCAGATTTACCCTCATTGGTATAACAGCAGGTATATCAGTAGTATATCTGAAATAATTTACATTTGGTATATCAGTAGTATATCTGATATACTTTATATTAGTATATCAAAAGTATATCTGATATACTTTATATTGATATATCAGAAGTATATTTGATATACTTTATTTTTATATACCAATATATACCTAAAACGAAGTATGTTAATAGTATATTATTGATATACCACGGATACCCTTCTTTTAGGTATATCATTTAGAATGATATACTTCCTATATATCCGTAGCAAATTAGAGATATTTTGCATATTAGTATATCACTAATGTACTTCATTTTAGATATGTTTATTTCACTAATATACCTAACATTTAGTATATCAGTAAAATGAACATATATCATATCTTGATTCTTGATATACCCCTAATTAACTTCATATACATATATCAGTAGTATATTAGTGATATACTTTATACAATAACACATCTCACACAATAAGATATGACAATCTAATTTGGTTTTAAATTATGAATTTACCTAAAATTTAAAAGCATAACCTGAAATTTACTCTACTTGTAATGTCATTACAAATAGCTTTTGAGATCCCGTTGATATACTTAATATTACTGAATAAAGTATATTGTCATAAATCATTATCAAGCATAAATCACTATTTGTG
This sequence comes from Trichosanthes cucumerina, assembly GCA_036507285.1. Classification (NCBI taxonomy): domain Eukaryota; kingdom Viridiplantae; phylum Streptophyta; class Magnoliopsida; order Cucurbitales; family Cucurbitaceae; genus Trichosanthes; species Trichosanthes cucumerina. Next base: position 9,489,330 of record CM071836.1, on the reverse strand, counting down.
ATATATCGTTGATGTACTGAATAAAGTATTTTAGTAGTATATCACACCGATATATACTTAATATTAGTGAAATCAACTGTTATTAGTTATTTTTTGGTTAGATATATCATTGGTATATCTGATCTATTGTTAATAAACTACTAATTTTTTCGATATTGAAAAACATGGAAGGACATTTCCAAATCTAGCAATAGTTTTTTTAGATCCCATTGATATACTTAATATTACTGAATAAAATATATCAGCATAAATCACGGTTAAGCATAATCAACATTTGTGATATATCGTTGATATATAAATAAAGTATATCGTTAGTATATCACACTGATAAATACTTAATATTAGTGAAATCAACAGATATCATATCATTCATGTAGTAATTACTTTTTGGTTGGATATATCATTGGTATATCAGATCTATTATTAATAAACTACTTATTTTCTCGATATTGAAAAACACAAGGAGGACATTTGTACATCTAGCAATATATTTTGAGATCCCATTGATATACCTAATATTACTGAATAAAGTATGTCACCATAAATCACTATCAAGCATAAATCCTTATTTGTGATATAATGTTGATATACTAAATAAAGTATATATCAGTAGTATATCACATTGATATATACTTAATATTATTGAAATCAACAGAATTAGTAGTATATCACTTGTGCAATTAGTTTTTGGTTAGATATATCGTTGCTATATTAGATCTATTGTTGATACACTACTGATTTTCTCGATATTGAACAACACGGAGAAGGTATTTGTAAATCTAGCAATAGTTTTTTAGATACAATAGTATATCAACAGATATAATTTATATTTGGTATATCAGTAGTATATCAATAGTATATTTCATTTTAGATATATCATTAGTATATCATAAGTACATCATCATTATGTTTTTGATAGACTATTGATAGACTATTAATATACTTCAGATTGAAAAACACACGCGAAAATGTAAGGGTATTTTTGACTTTGCACGCCATCCTTTTGGGCTTGGCCTTTTTTTGTTGCTGTTTTTGCAAATTGAATTAAGGAGTGATATGGGTGTAATATTTATATTTTTTTTTGCTATTCATGCAAGTGCCCCTAAACTTTAAATAGTTTACTTTTTAAATTATTTGGAGTTTGAGTTGTCTACGTGTACTTTTAAGTTTTAGTCGGATAAGATTTTTTTAGATATTTGTCCTTTTAAAAAATTAAGATTGTTCACTAACCCTTTCTTTGTTTAGTTTTTAAAACCATTATTAGAATCTTAATTAAACTATATTCTTCTAAAGCAAATCTTTAAAAGATAAAGATATTATTTAAAAATAATGGATTCTAGAACAACAAAAAGATCACGAACTTTTTAAAATAAAGAACTAAAAGTAAATTCTTACCAGTCAAGAGAATTTTAAGTACAATGTAGTTCAATAAGCATATACGTAACCTTTTATGAGTCAAAATAGTTTAGGTAAAAAGGAAAAAAAAAAGGGGAAAAAAAAAGAATATGTTTGATGCAATGAATTTGTGATTAGGTTAAATCCATGAAATCAAATTAAAAAAAAAATCATCTATTATTTTAGAATTAGTATAATAAATGTGGGGTATGAAGATTTGAACCTCTAAGAGAATGAGTACATGCTAATTACGGTTGAACTATACTTAATAAATCTCATCTCAAAAGACATACTTCTAGAATAAAATATTAATAATATTTCAAAAAATCTTCCTTATAATCCTAAAGATTGTCTATTTATAGTTTTAAAATAAAATAAGTAAATAATTAATTAAATTTAAAATGTTAATTAATAAAAAATTAATCACTAAACAAGACTATTTATTTATTTGTAAAATGAAAAATATCTCATCATCCATTATGATTTCAATTAAATTACCTTTAATTTACTACCACGTTTCAACAAAGGAGTACAATTCAACATCTCTATTTGTAGAAAATTTTATATTAGGGTATGATTTTAAAAAACAAATTAATATAGAAAAATGTAGTTGAAAATAGATGATATCATATCAATATAAAACAATATTATAAGGATGATGAATATTATGATCTATATATATATATAATATAATATAAAAAAATATTATAAGGATGATGAATATTATGACAAACATACAAAAAAAAATCTATATATATTCTAATTGATTTGAGATCTCAACAAGTGGCAAAAAAATCTGTTTACACATAATATTTTTCTTTTATTCTAAATAAACATATAATTGATAATTAAAGAGGAGTCAAAAAGTGATATGATATTATGCAACACTCTAGTTTACTAATTTGCAAACACGTTTCCACTCAACTAAACAAAACCTAATTAAGCTTTGGTGGTCTTTGAAGCCATAACAAATAATATTAATTTACAACTTTTGAAGATTTGGTCTTTTAGTTTATATTCTCTAAATAAAGAAAGGGAGAGAATAATAAGTTGGGAAAATGGGGAGCAAAGGAAATGAATAATAATGTTTTGTTTGTGAATTATTTAATTAATTGAAAACCCTAGAAATATGGCAAGTTTGCATTTTGTCAAGTGTGTGAGAAGCATGAAATCTTGCCTATTGAAACTATTATATAATTATATTATTCTTGGTTTAATCAGACTAATTTATTTGGTGACAAGTGTGCATGTAATATAGTTTATTAATTATACATTAATTTTAAATGCAAGATGGGTTGAGTAGAAATGTGGGATGTGACATAAATATATATTTATATTGTATGATATAAATATATGCTAATATCTTGTCTCTCTGATCCCTTCCATTTAAAATAAAAATAAAAATCTATCTCCCTCCGATTGGTGACAAAAAAAAAAAATGCAAGTGATTAGTTGAAGAGTTTTGACAACATAGTTGGGATGATTAGGTGCACCTACTGATTGCTCGTCACTAGTAATTTCTTTAAAAAAAAAGTGAAGAGATTTGAAAACTAGCCCAGAATTTTAAATTCATTGGATGTATTTTTTATGAGTCATTTTTTTTTAATAAGGTTATTATTAGGGAAAAATTAAATATAATAAGAATATTTATGGTGGGTTTAATTTATAGGTTAAAATACTTTTTTTTGTCTCTGTACTTTGAGCATTATTCCATTTTGGTCTCTATACTTTCAGATGTCTAATTTTAGTTTATGTACTTTCAATAAAACTTAAAATTCGTCCATACTATTAGTTTATTGTTAAATTTTCTTTAAAAAGATTAGTTTTTATTAGGAGTGAGCAAAAAACGACCGAAAATCGATCAAACCGATCTCGGTCGATCGGTTTATTTAAAGTGTCAGTCGGGGTCGGTCACTCAGTTTGGGAAAAAAACCCCGAACCGATCGAAATATTAAACAAAATAAAAAAAAAAAAATAATAATAGAAAACTGTAAAAGTAATAAAAAACTATAAACATTTTTACATATTTTTAATTAAATAATTAAATAATTAAAACAGTAAATAATTAAAAAATTCAAATAAATAAATAAATAAATCGACCAAACCGACCGACTGGTCGGTTTAAGGCCATTTTTTTTAAAAAAAAAGCAGATCGAACTGACTGAATTTGGTCGGTTCGGGGTCGGTTCTGATGATCACCCCTATTTTTTATTAGCTTTTCCTCTACAAATTTTGAAATTATGTTCACATTGTGTATTTTCTTGTATTGAAATTATTATTATTATTTAACTAATTTTGATAAAAATTAACTTCAAACTTATCATAGGGACCAATTTTAAGTTTTGTTGGAAGTACATGGACTAAAATTAGAAGATTTAAAAGTATATGGACCAAAATAGAACAAAGTTCAAAGTACCATGATCAAAATGGGTATTTTAACTACCATGATCAAAATGGTATTTTAACTTAATATAATATGAGTAAGGGTGTATCAGAAAATATATACTTTTTGTTGGGAGTTATTAAAGAGAAACAAATCAAGTCCAATGTACTCTCACATATCATTAAGATGATAAGGCCCCGAATTTATACTCATAATGAAGTCTAACAACTAAGTAACAATAATAACAAGATTAGTTAGCAACCATCTTCAACTTACATAATAATATATTAGTTAAAATAACTCCCTAATAACAACCATACAACATTATATCACTCTCTATAATAAAGATACAAGTGAAAGTAGAAAAATTGGACCTCAACAGAAATTTTTAAATTAGTTGGATATAAATGGTGCAAGTTGAGCTATCATTTTTTGTACAAAATTTATGCTTGATCAGAAAATTGTGATTAGGGTTACAATAATATGTGCAATCAATTTGAATATTTAAGGTCATTGTTTCTACAAAACCGATATATGAGTAAGAGTGTGTTTACGCTTGATAAAACTAAAAAGACTTAAAGGTGACGATTTTAAATATTTTTTATAAGCTTATACGTTTATAGTCAAACACCACAAATAATTTTGTAAAGGTATTTTGAATAAATTTAAAGCACTATTAAACACCGTTTGTTTGGTGAGAGAATTTAAGACTTACAAGAATATAGGATACCCAAACATTTCGAGATGCCTGCACATTTAAAATGTTCAGACATTTTGAGATGTTTGATGCCGTCCTCAATTATAGTTTTTTTTTTAAGATTCTCATGTCGCTTCTTTTCATATTTTTATCATTCTTTTTTCTTGTATGTACATATTTTTTTTATTAATTTTCTTTATTTTTATTTTATGATTATAACAAATCAATGTATTACTTCATTCGGTATTAAAAAAATCTCTGCAATTAAGTATATATATAAAACAAACTCTTAAGTTTGTATAATATAACTCAATTTGTTTTAAATGGAAATCTAAAGTGAAATTTTTATTTTTTTTAATCGCGATCATCCAATGTTTTTTTTTAATAAAAAAACTATACTAGTTGATATAATTTCTCTCAAATTTTCTTTATTTTGATATGCATAAATATAATAATAAAAAAGATACGTATAAATATAATCCACTAAGAAAAATACTATAAATTATATAATTGTTTTCTTTTAAAATAGTGTAAATATTTTAGTTAAAATCGGAATTAATATTTAATACCATATTTTTTTTAATAAAAAGTTCAAAACAATATAAATTAACTTATTTTGCCAAATATAACATGTACAATTGATATAAACTGAATTCATATATAGCAATAAAATATTAAATTATTATAGACACAAAATGTTATATAAATTCAAATTATATTAAAGTAATATATAAAATATTTGAAGATAAGTTATAAGGGCATTATTGGAATAATACATCATTTAAAAATATTGTTAAACAAAAATCTTACCAAACAAATATGTAAGACATCATTTGATAACCATTTGATTTTTTTTTGAAAATTGTGCTTGTTTTCCCACAATTTTTCTACCATAAATTTTATTTCTCTACAATGATTTCCATATTTCTTAAGAAAACATTTGAGTTTCTAGCCAAATTCTAAAAACAAAATTAAGTTTTTTGAAAATTATTTTTTTTAGTTTCAAAACTTTTTAGTTCTTGAAAACATAGGTAAAAAATAGATAACAAATTAAGAAAACCCAAAGGTAAAATTAATATTTAGATGCAATTTTCAAAAATAAAAAATAAAGAAATAAAAAAAAAGAACTAAATGGCCGTTATCAAACATGGTCTGAATATTCTCGGTAATCCTTACAAATTTTCCTAAAAATAAACATGGTTATCTAAAGACGTGGAACATCTATATTTCTAGACATCTACGATTCCAGACATTTAAAGATTTTGGCTATCTAGATTTTCAAAAAACAAACGACCTCTTAAGATAATGGATACAACCCTACTTAATTTCCCACACATGAGAAGAGATGATATCTATTAATGGAGTACCCTACCGATTGAATACAACTCAACTGATTAAGATATTATAACATTAACAAGTTAGAAATTTGAATCTTCTTGTCATATATATATATAGTTGAACTAAAAAAAGAAAAAATAATAATAAAAAGAAATGAGGACGATATTTTTGTGGGGATGAGCAAACATATAATGACCTATCTTATATAAGCCAGATTCAGTAGTACACAAATTGTTAGCCTTTTGTTTTTGGAGTTTCATGTTTTTTTTTAGGGTTTCTTTTATTTTAGTTAGTCAAACTTATTATAAACCATTTGATATCTTTTATTATCAATTGCTTTTTGCTATAGATGTGAGGTATATATCAACTTTTTAAAAAGTAAATTTAATACAACCATTTATTATTTTTTTTAATATATAAAATTATAAAGTTGTAGAACGATAGAAAAAAAAAAAAAAGACACACCTTTCAAAGTAGCCTTGTATCATTATGTTAATGTGGCAGACATGAAAAATAAAGGTTAACATCACCAATACACATGATGAGAATGACAGTATATATGCAAACTTACCTTCATTCTCACAAGTGATAAAAAAAAAAAAAACTTTGTTTCTATAAGCTCAATATTTGAACCAAATGATAAATTTAATATTTATTTTCATAAGCAATAAAATTCTTGATTTTAAATTTTGTTTGGTGAAAATTGGAACACGTCGTGATACAATCTCGACATTTAATCTAAAACATAAGATAGGTTGAGTGAAGGTTTGGGTGTGACATAAGAAGTATCTTTCATATCTCTATATCCTTTCTTTCGGTGATGAAAGTGAAGAATTTGAACTCTAATAAAATTTACTTTAAAGTAACTCAATTGACGTGTATTTTGCAAATCGAGTTATTTTTATTATTGGGACCTCTCTCTCAACTCCTTTCTTCACATGTTTATGACAATTGAACGAAAAACTATAAAGATAGTGTAAAAATTAAATGATATATAAGATATTGAAAATATTTATGGTTACTTGTTTATATAAAATAATATGAATGAAAAGTCGAGGATTTGAACTTTAAGTGAAAACTTTAAATTAATGAAATACATTTGACAAGTTATAAACTGTTGTGTTGTGATGTTTTAAGGGAAGACTCTCTCAACTTTCAACTATTATAGAATATTTTTTTTTAAAAAAATAGTTTTCTTATCCACACTTACGAAGTAAAATATTTAGAGTCTGTTTGGGGTTCATGTTATTAATAAAATGTATTATAATAGTCTATAAAATATTATGTACTCCAAACATAAACTATTATAATCCAGACTAAATAATTTTCTGTATTCAGATTATATAGCTCAACAAATTATTATAACCTACAAACTAATATAACTTATGTTATTATAATTTACTTAACGTCCCGAACAGATCCTTAATCCTTAAGGTTAGTTAGTATGATTCTTTGAAGAGAGGAAACCACTTAACTAATATTGAAAAATTAAAAATGTGGCTAAAAGTTGAAATCAAACAGTTTAAAATACTTTTTGAATAAAACATTTAATTAGAGTGTGTTTGAAGTGTGAGCACCTTTGAAAAAATTGCTTTGAAGTGAATGCTTTTTGGTATAAGCTCTATGGGGAAAAGCACTAGTTAAGTGATAAAAGTAAAGTTTTTTTTTTTTTTTAATTAGAATTTTCAAAATTACCTTTTCCTATTAACCAAAATAATACAGAAGTTTTGGAAAGATTTTAAACATTTCTTCTCTTTTCAAAATTTATATCAAATCTTTCAAATTAATTAAATTGGCTTGTATCATGAAAACTTCACTTAAAAAAGCATTTTTTGTAATTGGGTTAGGGAAAATTTTGTGTGATTGTAACAATTTCTTACATAATGGAATTTCCTTCTGTTCATGGTTTTTTCTCCATGTTTGAAGTTTTTCTATGTAAATTATTATGCTTCTTATTTTGTTGCTTTCATAAACTGGAGATTCTCCACGAATATTTTTGCTATATTTAAGAATAAAGCTCAGATATCCGGTTATAAAAAAAAAACATAACTTAATTAGTTAAAATAAATATATAGATCAAAAGATTAAAGGTTCGAATTTTTGTCTTCTCAAGTTGTTCAAAGAGTTAAAAAAAACGTTAATCTTTTTTTTAAAAAGAAAAACAATTAAATATTGGAAAAAAGCCATTAATTTTTTAATACACAAATAAATATATGATCAAAGTAAACATGGTACGAAAGTAGTACACAAATATTGTCAAGTAGTGCACAAATAATTATGAATATATATATAAGACATGTTTAGAAAGTAGTAAACAATTATTAGACTTTTGTTTTGTTTAATGTTTTCTAAGGTTTATTTTATTTTAACCAGTCAAACTTTAAAAACCATTTAATAATTTTTTCTGTCTTTTTATTATCAATTACTTTTTGCTATAGATGTGAAGTATCAATTTTTTAAAAAGAAAAATTTATACGGCCGTACTTTTTCAATAGAAAATTATGAAGTTTTTGATAAAATGACCAAAAAAAAAAAAAAAAAGCATCTTGAGCATGTCTTGTAACCTTACACACATAATGTGGTAGACATGAAAAATAAAGGTTAACATCAATGCATTACGAAAATGATGGTACACAAACTATTTTTCGTTCTCACGACGGATTAGAATATTTGTTATTGTAAATTCATGTGTTACTTTTTCATCCTCACATATTAAACTTTATGACGAGTATTTATTTTCTTTAATAACAACCCTTGTTTGGTGGTAATTGGAACACGTCGTTCATAAATGTGTGTTTGTTCTACAACGAAAAAGAAGTATTTCACTCCAAAACGCAAGTTCATGAAGTTATTTCAATCTTTTATGGGGACACTTCTCCTAAATATTTTGAACACGTTTGAGAGTAATACTAAAGTAATTTTTTTAAAAAGTAAAAAATACTTTATGTGTGGGAGAAAGTATATATACTTGAATAAATTAAACAATGATAGAGAGTTTTTGAGTTAAAAAAATTGACCATGAACCACTAGAAAAACACTTTAAAATCATCTGTCATCAAACAATAATTACTGATTTTACTTATAATTACAATAATTCCTTCTGTTCCTATAAAAAAGGGTTTTAAGTGAGAGCTTTTTAAAATATTAAATCACACATAATAGTGAGGATTTAAACCTACAACTTATTAAAAAAAAATGTAAAATACAACATTGAGCTATGTTTTTAACTTACTAATACGTAATCAACTACCGTCCACCATTATATGTTGATGTGCAAATTTGGTTAAAAGATATGCACCTGACTTAATACGTTTGCTTCAACGATAAATATTTTAGTAAGAAAAAGGTGACAAGCTGAAATGGTGCGTAACACACAACGATGCTTAAGTTAGAGAGGAAATAAAGTGTAACAAGTTAGAGTTTAGAGAATACTGAATGATGAAAAAGCTACCTAGCGCTAATGGAGTTATCATTGTCTCTTATTATATGAAGATTGACTTAGGATTTTTTTTCTCTTTCATTCAGATTAGACTGAAAGAAAGGTTGAATCAGAACCTCCTGGGTCTCCTTTGAGTTGTGGCAGTGCTAAACCTACACATAAAAAATAAATTGCTCACTTCGACCTTAGCCATCTTGGCTTGGGCCAAAGGTGAGCCTCCTAGTTCCAATCGAGCCCTGAGTGATGTTTAACCTTAGTTTTGTATCTAATTAGTTTCATTTATCCTCTTAGGTTTGTTATTTAATTAGGTACATATATATGTATGTGTGTATATATATATATATGTGAGTACGACAAAATTTAGAGGTGGAAGATTTGAATCTCTAATCTTTTGGTCAATGGTACATGTCAATTACTAAGTTATGCTCACTTTAGTTAAAAAAAAAAAGAGCTTAGCAATAAATTACTAAAAAGAACAAAGTGAGCTTAACTTAGTAGTAATTGATATGTATCTTCAACTAAAATGTTAGAGGTTCAAATCTCCGAACCACAAATATTATTGAACTAAAAAAACTATAAACACACCTTTATTCTTAAACACACAAATAAAGACCACTGAGATCTTTCAAGAAGATACAAAATTAGTGGGAAAATATACATTTTCAAACATCTAATGGCCCATCTTTTATATGTCATTTTTAGTAGTGCACGAATTCTAGTCTTTGGTTTGTTTTGTGTTCTTTTTAGGTTGTCTTTTCTTCTTAGGTCAAACTTTAAAAATCATTTGGTATTTCTATATCCTTTTATTTCATCAAGTACTTTTTTTTAATTCCTCTCTAGATATATGAAGTATCACCTTTCAAAAAAAGAAAACTTAGTACAACCGTTCATTTATCAATATAATTATTATAAACAAGTTGATAATACGTCATAAGATATGTATCTTCAACTTGTCTCGTATCATTACAAACAATGTGGCAGACATGCATGAAAAATAAATGTTGACATCATAACGAGGATGAAAATGACGATACTAACATATTTTTTCATTCCAACAAGTGATTAGAAAACCCTTATTTTTATAAGTTCATGTGTTTCATTTTCATCCTCACAATCCTTAAACCAAATGATGTACAACTTATTTTCATAAACGATCCAAATCTAAAATGATAACCAAACTTTTACATCAATAGAACATCATAATTTTTTCTATCTTTAAAATTAGATTTACATGCAAATACTTTCCCTCAAATACTAGCACATTATCATATTATTTTGCTACAATTGCACTACATGTAGCTAATAACCTAAACAAACATCTAAGGCCCCGTTTGATAACCATTTTGTTTTGGGTTTTTAGTTTTTGAAATATAAACCTAAGAATGCTACTTTCTACCAATGAGTTTATATGTTTTCTTATCTACTTTGTACTTATGTTTTCAAAAACCAAGCCAACTTTTGAAAACTAAAAAAATAGCTTTAAAAAACTTGAATTTGTTTTTATAATTTGGCTAAGAGCTCAAATGCTTACTTAAGAGATATGATTTTTATTGTAGATAAATTAGGTGAAAATAAGTAACTATCGCAAACTAAAAATCAAAAACAAAATGGTTATCACACGGGGCCTAAAAAATCCTAATTATTTGCGACCTGAATATAGTTTGACTGATTAAAGTATATATTTTTGATAAAAAAGACAAGACAACGTTTGATCTTCCTACTTTCATGCTATTGAACTAAAAGGAAATCCTAATTAATACATTACATTGGATACCAACACAATTATTACTTCCCCCACTCTTTCCTTAATTCAAACAAAAAGAAAAAAAAAACCCTTAAAAAGAAGTAAATGAAGAAGGGAAAGAAAAAAGAGATGGTGAAAAATTTCATATTACAAAAAGCCAATATTTTTTTTTTCCTTTGTCCCACCATGATATAACAAATAAGATATCCAAAGTTTTTAACCCACAAACTTGAGCTTGAAAACAATGCCCACTTAGGTGAAATCATTTTCCAAACTTTTATTTTTGTTCTTTGTGGAAGGCATCTGATACTTCACTTTCTATAGAGAAACCATGACTCTCTCTGGAATTTTCCCTGAAAAGGCCCCATTCATTGGCAAACACTTGGTTGGGTTTTGCTCTACAACTGGAACAAAAAAAAAAAAGAAAAAAAAGAAAGTGAAATTAAATATAGATATTTGAAGAATTATAGACCAATTGGGGGAAGATGGAACACTGAGAGAGAAGAGAGTAAAGCTAGGGTTTGAAAGGTTGAGCTTTGGCAGCCATTGTTAGTGCTTTTACACTTGGCTTTGTTTAGGGTTTGTAATGGCTAACCACCAAGAGGAAGAAGACAACTATTTAATTATTTGTCTCCATCTTTCAAAGAAAATTAAACAAAGTAAAATTAATTAGAACTCATTTTCTCTCTTTGTTTTTATTTTTATTTTGGTGAAGGTTATTCTTAAATCACCAATCAAACTAAAAACTTAAGACTTTGCAAGGGCTTGAACACAGGATCTCTTAGACCACCTGCTCTGATACCATCTTAAATCACCAATCAAACTAAAAGTTTAAGCTGATAATTAGAGGTAAATTTAATTATATCAAGATAGTCTAACACTCCCCCTCACTTGTGAGCTTGGAAATTTGATGAAAAACCAAACAAGTAGAATCAATATTAAACGGGGAGGAAACTGACTAGACCACCCGCTCTGATACTATCTTAAATCACCAATTAAACTAAAAACTTAAGTTGAGAGTTTGGAGTAAATTTAATTATATCATATAGTCTAACCGTTCTTCATGATTAGTAATGGTGATTGGTGATGTATTTTGTGTTCTGTATTTTAGTTTAATTATTTTTTAGTAATTAAGTCTGTTTAATAATCAGCCCCCCATATATAAATACTAGTTTTTCATATTAAATAAAGTGAGGGTGTTATTTACTTTTGCTATATTAAATTTTATGGTATGAGAGCTTTTCTGACAAACGTTGTTTCTCTCCTTTTGTTTTGCGCTTGGAATAATTGCATTTGGTAATTTGTTTTGTTTTCTTTTTTGGGTGTTATGTATTGGAAGAAATGGTTTGTAGGGTTTTCATTTTTTTTTGAAAAAAAAACATGGTTGGAGGGTTAAATTCTAGTTAGTGGAGTATGGGCATGTTGGAGAAAGAACATGGGTGTGTTAATTATTCAACTTCTTTTTTAATTTTTTCAAAAAGAGAAAATGTATTTTGGTGTCTTAAACCAAACAATGCCCTAAAGCTTACAAGGAGAAATCTAACCATGTTGGAAAAGGAGAAAAAGTTGGTTCGACTAGCTGATCAACTCTTATTCAATACGAGAATGAGTTATATATACAAAATTAAAGCTACTATTTTTAAAAAAAAAAATCTATATAAGTGAAACTATTGAACGAGCTTAATTGAGATGGTTGCATTATATGAGGTCTTAAATAATCAAAATGTTTTTTATCTTTGAGAAGTTCTAAAAAGTAATCACTTGGATTAATTTTTCACAAGTAAACAAAATCATATAATATGTCTCCATGCTTTAACTTTAAGACGTTTCACAAGAATTCACCATACTTCATGAGACATAAATATTGTTGCTTGGCAGTTTTTGATATTAAGGAGTCGTTTGGATTGAGGAGTTGGGAGACTAGGAGTTACAGGGAGTAGGAGTAAAGAAGTCTGAAGAGTTTTGAAGTCTGTGTTTGGGGTACTCCTTAAGCCAAACAAGGAATTGAGGGTTATTAACTCCTCCTAACTCCACTCCCCCCAACTCCACAATTCAAACAACCCCTAAAACTTCTTAATTACCTTCTTCGCTACCATTTTAATACCGCCCTTTCATACTGAATAGAGTCAACACTTTTATCTTTGGCTTGAATTGTCATACTCAATAAAAAAAATGACTAGCTTCATCTTTGGTTGAATTCCATATAACATTCTGCATCGAATTAAAACTACGAGTGAAGGGAGGTCCATAAAAAGTTGTACTTAGGTGTAACCTGAGCTGCACCCATCTATGGTATGAGTGCAACCAGTATTTTTCGTCAATTTTTATTAAGATCATTATTTTTGGTCCCCTATCCCGAACTATGATCATGAACTTTTTAAATCTTGCCACGTCAAGGACTTCGCATTCCTTTGATAAGACGTCAGTCCAATTGATATTATACACCTTTGGAACTTAAGAAAGATAATTTTAAAGAGTTGGGACCAATAAGTTTTTCACTTGTTTACCAAACTACTATATACGTGTAATTATTTGACCACCTTTTTCAGCTTACAACGATGGACATTAACCACAATGTCCTTGTCTTTAAGCCTAGGGGGATAAGAAAGAATATCATAGAAAGAGTGTCAACATATTTTGATTTAACCTTGATATAGTCATTTCTCATATGAAATCTTGACCATAAATATATATATTTTTATTGTTGTTTATTATTGTCATCAAAATATTAACTTCTTCCTAATCTAAAATCTTAATTTGTCCATTCTGATCTTATATTATAATATTAAATGAGTTTTTTTTTAATCAGTGACTTTTTTTTTAGTATTATAATTAGTGAGTTACTATTTTAAGGTCCATGTATGAATGGATAGTAATTAGCTATCGATTAATAATAACCAAAGATTAACTAATCACTTTTTTTTTTCAAAAAAACAAAGATTAAATAGTCAAGGCCAATAGACGTGGTAAAAATAACATAGTTGTAATTGATGATAATTTTACGTTAATAAAAATCAATTATATTACTTTTATTGTTTAGCAATATTAGCCATAATTATTCTTTTTTTTAAAAAATAAAACATCAATTTCATTGTGATCAATAAAGCCCAAATTACAAGAATTGGGCCACAATGTTTTCTTTTAGCCCAACGAAGCCCATAACCCTAAATGGGCTGCGGATTGGAGAATTCCAGGCCCAAAGTCCACCTCCAGTTTTCTTCTTCTTCAAGCTCAAGAAAACCTCCACGACGGAGCACTGTAAAATTCTCAAATTTGAGTATTCGTTCTCACCGGATTCCGTGTTTTCTTTTTTTCCTACGACAATGGAGTTTTTTCTCGACGAAGGAAAGCAACTTCATGGCCAGTGCTCCACTCTAGTTCTGGTTCGTTCTACAATTTTTCCCAGCTTCTACTTCTCGTCGTTTTCGTTTCCTATCAATTAATCAATCTAGCAGACGATTTTTGAATTGTATTAATTTCGAGTGGTTTGAATGTTTTATGAAGTTCATGGAAGATAGAAAGAAAGGATAACGGAAATTTAGTTTTCACATTTTTTTTGTTCTGATCGATTGACCATTTTCCATGCCTTCAGCTAACTGCTAATTGTTCACAGAATCAAAAGAAGGGCGAGGGTTTAAGTGGCTGGTTGTGTTGAGCCAAGTGGAAAATCAGCTGCCACTGCCATATTGTGATTTGATGAGTTATTTAGTTGTTCATGAGTTTGTTATGTTTTTGCAATAAGTTGTTAGTCATTGCTCATTCCTGTAAAGGCTTGTGCTTACTGTTGTGTTCCATTCTCTGTGTTATTGTAGTATAAATAGATAACAGCAGCTATCTGAGCTCGATAAGCTGATATCATTCGCCAATTGTTTCCTTCATTTTCTTTATGAGATACCAATGGATAGAAGTTTGTTTTTGGCATTAGAGCTTCAGAGCCAATACAATTGGAGAGCCTGAGCTCCAGCACTGAAGCCTATTCTTCTACGACTAACTGAAACACAACCACGATTCATACAAATTTTGGATTGCACCCTGCTCGGTGTTCAACTACAGGCACCCAAAACGACACCTAATGAATTTCCCCTTAAGAATTTGGTACTTCCAACCCTTTCCTGTCAAATTTGGCCAGAAGACTTGCGTGGTCTTGAAGAATCACACATGGTCTTGAAAATGTGATAGACAGAGCCCACCTGAGCTGTTTCTGGAAAAGGAAGCCTGAGTAATGATAGGTATCGGGCCTATTATTTATGTACAGAGAATAGAAAAGGAGGTGCCAAGCACCATCCAAGATCTCCAAGCTAATTCAAGATGTTTAATCTCTCCTCTAAAAAAGCTAAATAAGCCTCACGACCCCTCTTACAGCATTTATTTCCTCACCTAGCTAACTAGCGACTAATGAAACTCATTTCCTCTTTTGCCTTATCTAGCATAAGCCTTTACAATAGGAGGCCTAAAGATGACGACATGAATGGAAGGTGCCATTCAAGGATTGCAGATTTTCTACTGGAACTGAAATATGGATACACTGTTGAGTAACTACTAGGTCTTAAGTATTTAGCTAAAGGAACAGCTACACAGTTCTCCAAGGACGGCATGACCAGCATATCTATGCAGAAGCAAGGATATAGCAAATGACTTGGAGGCAATTGGTAAATCTTTCACTGATATAGGCCATATAGATATCTTGAAAGTTTTTGGCAGATTGTGTGCATATTAATACTCCGTATACCTATAGAATTGATAGTGCCCTATTTTTTACATAAGTAGCCTGCCTATTTGTTTTGCATTTTAGACTGGAGAATAAAAAATTTTCAATTAAGTTGCTATTCGCAGAAGTCAACGTGATGAGCTAAGTATATAGAAACTAGAAAGTTGCAGAATATTCAATCAAACATTTTCCAAAAAACCTATGCATGAAGTTGGTGGACCTTCCAACTTGACGATAATATTTATTCGATACCAAAATTTTCACGTTTCATAATTCTCATTCTGACCTGGCCTAGTGGGAGTCCAGAAGGACAATTGAACTTGCAAAAATGGAAAAGTTCAGAGATACAGTTTAGAAACACAAAGCACCATGTTAGATTTGTAGAAAACTAGGGCAGTCGGTACTGTTCTACTACAATCTCGTTTATCTTATTGTAATATTTAAGGTATCCAGTCGATATCACCTGTTAAACAGAACCAAACAACACAAAACACAGAGAAAGAACAAGGATATACTGTTGTATGGATAATTCCTCCCAGAAAAGGATACCTCTGGGTTCAAAACCTTCGTTAAGCAAGTTACAAAACAAACACAAGATAGCAAAATACTCAGCTGTTAGAGAGAGCTGAGAACCTCTCCTGACCTAGCACCTTCTAGCCAAATTCTGCCTAAAGAAAAGGAAAGGACCCCCCATGAACAAAAAAAGCCAAAGCCACACAAGGGCCGTACAACCATACCCACGATCCTATCAGTGGTCCCCAAGGAACCGTTATTCATCATTCTCCCTTTTTTCTCTTTTACCCTTCATTCTATAAGTTTTCGTGATAGGAGGCCTAACAATACCCCCCGGGGCCAGCAGCACCTTGTCCTCAAGGTGAAAATCTGGGAACAACTGTTGGAAGGCTTTAACTGATTCCCACGTCGCGTCACATTCGGGCTCCCCTTGCCACTTAACGAGCCATTCTTCCTCTTCTAGTTCTGAATTCCATCGAATCCCAATCGCCTCCTGTGGGTTAGCCTTCCACTCATAGCAATCAGTCAAATCAGGGACTTGTGGATGCACTGTTATGCCATCGCCAACCATTTTTTTGAGGAGAGAAACATGAAAAACATCATGTACCATGGCTTCCTTGGGAAGCTCCAGCCGATAAGCAACTGGACCGATTCTTCCCAGTATTTTGAAGGGACCGAAATACTTGGGTGACAGCTTCTCACAACGTTTTCTTGCCAGAGACTTGAGATGGTACGGACGAATTTTCAAATATACAAACTCCCCTTCTTTGAACTCGAGTTCCCTCCTCTTATCGGCCTGTTTCTTCATTCTTTCTTGTGCTAAACGCAAATGTTCCTTCAGAGCTACCAAGGCCAGATCTCGGTCTTTCAGCTGTTGTTCAAGAGAGTCGTTCGTTGTCTGATGAGTGCCATAAGAGATAATCGGCGGCGGAGGGCGACCGTAGACCACATGGAAAGGGGTGGTGTTGATGGAGATGTGGTTTGTAGTATTATACCAAAATTCAGCCCAAGGAATCCATTGTTCCCACTTCCTTGGATATTCACCACAAAAACAACGTAAGTATGTTTCTAAGCATCGGTTGACTTGTTCCGTTTGGCCATCTGTTTGTGGATGGAAGGCGGTGCTCCTTTTCAATTGTGTGCCCTGCAACTTGAACATCTCATTCCAGAAATGACTTATAAAAATCTTATCTCGGTCCGAGACGATGGACTTTGGAAAACCATGCAACCGAACAACCTCTTGGATGAAAAAGGCTGCTATATTCTTTGCTGAAAAGGGATGTTTGACCTTCAGGAAATGGCTGTACTTACTTAATCGATCCACCACTACTAGTATGGAGTCAAATCCCATAGATTTCGGTAGCCCCTCGATGAAGTCCATCGATATATCTTCCCATATCAAGTTTGGAATTGGCAAAGGCTGTAACAACCCCGCAGGGGCCACGACTTCCACCTTATTACGCTGGCATGTCGAGCATCTTTCCACATATTGTTTAACCTCTGTCTTCATGTTCTTCCAAAACAGATCACTGGTTAATCGTTTGTAGGTCCTTAAGAACCCAGAGTGGCCCCCAAGTACTGAGTCATGGTACATATGCAATATGGAGGGAATTAAAGTCGACTTATTGGATAGCACCAACCTCCCTTTATAGAGTAACTTTCCCTGCTGCAGGGTGTATTTGGGCTGTGACAACGGATCTCTCTCTAAATCTTCACAGATCTTTCGTAACTCAGGGTCTTTCTCTACTTCGTTGTTAACTGTGGTTATGTCCAGGACGTGCGGAACTGAGATAGATCAGAGCTCCCCTTCATACTCCACTCTTGATAGAGCGTCGACAACCTTGTTCAACTGTCCCAGATTGTATTTTATCTCAAAGTCGTATCCCAACAATTTCGTGAGCCATCGTTGGTATTCCGGTTGCACCTCCCATTGTTCAAGTAGGCTGCCTAAAGCTCTCTGATCCGTCAGCACAGTGAACCTCTGCCCCAATAAGTAATGCCTCCACTTCTGCACTGCCAGAACGATAGCCATTAACTCTCTCTCGTAGATTGGCTTTAAACACGACCTTTGAGATAATGACGAACTAAAAAAAGCTATCGGTCTTTGCTTCTGAGACAACACTGCCCCCACCCCTGTTCCTGACGCGTCCGTTTCGATCACAAATGGTTGGGAGAAATCAGGCAAGGCCAAAACTGGAATGGTAACCATGGCGTGCCTCAGGGCTTCAAAAGCTGCGGTGGCTGCATTCGTCCATTGGAAAGCGTCCTTTCTTAGTAGCTGGGTTAATGGCTCGGCAATGCTGTCATATCCCATCACAAACCTTCGGTGATCCCCTGTCAATCCGAGGAAACCTCGAAGTTCCTTGATGTTTTTAGGCATTGGCCAATTTAACATGGCCTTAATCTTCTCACCGTCGGCCTCAACCCCCTTCTCTGATATTATATGGCCTAGATAGGCTATTCAAGATTGCCCAAAAACACACTTATTTCTGTTTGCAAACAGGGCATGTTCCTTCAAGGCGTCCATAGTGATTTCCAAATGTTTGAGATGTGTTGAATAGTCTAAACTATAGATAAGAATGTCATCAAAAGATACGAGAATGAATCTTCGAAGGAAAGGACGAAAAACCTGGTTCATAAGTGACTGAAACGTTGCTGGTGCGTTAGTAAGACCGAAAGGCATTACCATGAATTCATAGTGGCCTTCGTGAGTCCAGAAAGTTGTTTTTGGAATGTCTTCTTTCTTCATTCGAATTTGGTGGTAACCTGATTTCAGATCCAGCTTGGAAAAAACTTTAGAGCCATGGAGTTCATCCAGTAGTTCCTCGATCACCGGTATCAGAAATTTATCGGGGATAGTCACTCTATTCAGCGCACGATAATCAATACAGAAGCGCTAACCCCCATCTTTTTTCTTCACCAACAGGACAGGGCTAGAGAAAGGAGAATTACTGGGTCGAATGATCCCTGAAGCCAACATTTCTTTTATCAAGCGCTCAATCTCCGATTTCTGAGCATGGGCATACCTATAAGGTCTAACATTCACTGCCTGTTGGTCCCCCTGGAGTAAAATTCGATGGTCAACCGCTCTTCTCGATGGTAAACCATGAGGGGCATCAAAAACAGAGGAGAACTTAGTCAGAAAGTTCTGTATTTCAATTCCCATCGGTGTGACTTCTGCTAAGCTCCCTTCGGACTCACTCTCAGTTTGATCTTCTAAATTCAACCCCCTCAGCTCCACCAGGAAGCCTTGGTCGTCTTCTACCCAAGTCTTGGCTAGCATTTTTAACGAAATTTCTGCTCGAGTCAATGAGGGATCCCCATGGAGGACTACTTGTTGTCCCCTTAAATCGAACGACATCCTCAAAGATGCCCAGTCAACGTTCATTTCTCCCATCGTCCGAAGCCATTGCATTCCCCATATAACTTCTACATTTCCCATTTCTAATGGTAAGAAATCTTCACACACGGTCAGCTCCGGTAAGGACACCACTAGCGATTTACAAACGCCCTTGCCCTTCGTGGCTATGCCGTTTCCCATCACAATTCCATAGTTGGAGGTGTCAACCATCGGTAACTGTAGTTCTTCCACCAATTTATGTGAAATAAAGTTGTGGGTAGCCCCACAGTCGATCAACACAATCACTTCCTTCTCACCTATCAACCTTTTTAACTTCATTGTTCCCGGTGTGGAGAACCCAATCACTGATTTTAAATCCAACTCAACCAGATCGCCCACCAGCTTGGTCGGAGTCTCTACTTCCTCTGGTTCCCAGTCCCTCTGAATGAGTTCAATCTCGTCAACTCCGTTCACCAACAACACTCGTAGCTCTCTGACTTCTCGATTCTTACAGACATGGTCTTTCGAGTACTTCTCATCACATCGAAAACATAAGCCTCGAGCCCTCTTTGCTTGGAAATCGGCGTCTGATAACCGTTTCGGAGGAAACTCTCTTTTTCCCAACGTTCCTTTTTCGGGTAGGGTTACGGTGCGCGTGCCCGAGGGATCGCCTGCTTTTAGGCTTGTCTTCATAATTGGGCCTGGGCTCCCCTTACTATTCCCCATCGCTCGAGACCCATGAGGACTTGGGCTTAGTCCACTTTCTTCCTCGATTGCCAGATGAAGGGCCTCTTCTCTATCTTCGATTAATTGGGCCTGTTTAATTATGCTTGAAGCCCGATCGGTTGTCTGCTCTTCACTGAAGCCCTGATGGTAGGTTTGAGCCCGTTAAGGAACGTATTCTCGAGGACGTCCTCCGACAACCCAGGTAACGACGATGAATAAATCTCGAACAGTTTTCGATATTCTGCCACCGTACCTTCTTGTTTCACGGCGAGGAAGCGGGCACACAAACTTCCTTCTTGTGAAGGTCGAAAACGCTCGAATAGACGTGCCTTCAAATCATTCCATCCTTGTATCTTCTTTTATTCTCCGTCCATCGGAACCACTCCACCACGTCTGGCTCGAAACTGATAATCGACACCATGATTTTCTCCTTATCCGTCAACTGATAAATGTCGAAATAATGCTCCGCTCTGAAGACCCATGAGTCTGGCTTCTCTCCGATAAATATTGGCATTTCCAGACGTTTCATTTTTCCTCTTTCGCCTCCAGGTTCTTTTCTTCCTAAGGAAGATTCTCCTTCCTTCGTTTCTTTCTGTTCCGACACTTCTCCTCGATTTTCATCCTTTGGGTACTTTTGACCAGAAGCCTCCGTGAGTACTGATTTTCCTTTGGACAGCGTGAGTTCAGTGATCACGTAGGTTAGTTTCTCGAGAGCCTTCTCCATGTTATGGACCGAAACCTTCACTTCCCCGATGTCCTTCTCGCATCCCGACACTCTTTCTATCTCTTGCTTCGCCATTCTTCTTGTCTTACCCAGGATGACGTGCTCTGATACCACTTTGTAAGGTATCCAGTCGATATCACCTGTTAAACAAAACCAAACAACGCAAAACACAGAGAAAGAACAAGGATATATTGTTGTATGGATAATTCTCTCAGCTGTTAGAGAGAGCTGAGAACCTCTCCTGACCTAGCACCTTCTAGCCAAATTCTGCCTAAAGAAAAGGAAAGGACCCCCCAATGAACAAAAAGCCAAAGCCACACAAGGGCCGTACAACCATACCCACGGTCCTATCAGTGGTCCCCAAGGAACCGTTATTCATCATTCTCCCTTTTCTCTCTTTTACCCTTCCTTCTATAAGTTTTCGTGATAGGAGGCCTAACATAATACTCATGCCCATTTTACCCATTTTAGTCCCAGACACTGCAGATAGTATGTATGAAATATAGACCCTTCGGCAGCAAAGTTTGCTGCCTCTGCTGTCTCCTCAATTCATCAAGACAAAAACTGGCTAGTAGAGACTCCTAAACTCTCAAGCCTCGCCCATCATGGTGCAAACAAGGTTGAGATTGGAAACTGTATACTTATAATGGTGGTAATGCTCACATCCTAACTCCGTTCAACAATTTATCTTTGAAACTCTTTTTGCAGACGACTGAGATTTTACAGAACTTTTGGTTTTAGTGTAACCAAATTGTGCCTTGACAATAGAGCATATGTTGAATTCCAACTTTCTATTTTCTTTCTTAGGGATCTTTCACCAAGAGAATCTTGACCATGACCTCTATACACGTTAACTCCTCCACCAATATGAAATCAAGCGTTTGCTGACCATAACCTCGTTGACCCCATCATAGTGCATATCTAGTCAAGTTCTTTTATGTAAATTTGTGCAAAGCCACCTAGGACGTTCATTATAAGTAATCAAACTTTGAGTCAATGTATTGAAGAACTCTTTATTTTAATTTTTGCTATTTTGATACTGAATGACACGTGCATTGCTTTGTACATTGTTCTTTTTCTCTATAATATAACCAGGCCAGAAGAACTCTGAACTTGGTATGCAGACTTCAGTTTTAATGTATTTTCTAAAGCTCAAAAGTAGCTATCAGTTTGTTTTTAAACTAAATTATGTATTTTGTTTTGGTTACTGATTCATTCAGCCAGCATTGTCAATTGGGAATGTGGGGCAGTTAGCAGTGGATCTGTTGGTTTCTTCAATGCAAGCAGGAAGAATTGGTTATTTGGATGACCCTTTTGTTCTTCCTTGTATTGGCAACAATGCGTATGATCCACTACCACATGGGGAGCTTGCCCTCCCTCTTGAAGGTCTGTCTTGCTTGACAGTAACTTCTTATTAAAATTTCTTGAAGTGGTATTGGAATTTATAATTTCAACTCTAGCTTTGATATATCAATTTCTTCTGTCTTCTGGTAACTCCTTACCAAGAAGACTTGAATGGGTTAATGCATTAACGTTTTCTCTTAAATTTATTTTCAGTTTATGAATCGACATCTAATGCATTGACCCTTGTCCAGCAAAGGTCACCTGTGATCAAGGCAAGTTTTAACATCCCAGCTGTATTTGCATATTTATCAAAACTGACCATGTATTTTTGCTTATTCTTCTCACTAATTTTGTGTAAAAACTAAAACGTATATAATGCCTTGTCTTATATAAAAAAAAGGTATATAATTCCCTTCAACGAGACTAAAAGAAGTGTTCTACTCTATCTTGAATAGTGTTCATATCATCTCAAAGTATAAATTTACTTTTAGAATGGAGTTCCTGTATCATCGCCAATTCAAATTAGACTTAAGAGAGATAACATAGCAAGGGGGAGATACTAGTCTATAGTGTTTTCCCTTTTTTGTTATCTCGAGGAGATGATAGTACTACTCTCTGGATTGTTAATTCCTTTTCTTTGTTTTGGTGGCGTCAATAATAAGTATATTTAAATCAAAATATGGTTTGTTCAAACAGGGGAAAATGGTCGATTTTGCAAAGAACTTGGCTGATTTTATTGCAGCTTGTGGGAAGAAGCATGTTGTTCTGCTTTCTAGCTTAGATTTTGGAAGGTGGCAACAAATTGATACGTCAAGGTATTTTATTTGGTACCTTTAACATGTGTTTTGACCCGTACATTTTTAGGCTCATTTCCAGCCGCAGAATCTTATATGGTCACACAAGTGCAGTGAAGCGATTGTTATAATAACAGAAGCTACTCTCACCATAAATATCTAATCCTTGTCAAATAGGGTTATGATTCTAGCGCAGTAAAGCATCTCGGATGAATGGTTATTTGCTGAAACTATTAGCTTTCAGAAGTTACTAGTAAAATATTAGAATTTCATTGCCTGTTCTTTACATACAGCAAGGCTAACCGATTAACTGTCATTCCATACTTATTAATTTGGCCTTTGGATGCATATCAGTGGTTCGCAGATACATTATCTTTCTAGCACCAATGATGATGGAACTGATGACAACTGTGAACAACTGGGATGGAGAAGACTGCCGGAATATGACCCAGAGCTGCCGGGATGGAAATATCTTAGCAGTTTAACTGAAGCCAAGGCTACACAGGAGGATGGCCTGCCTTTCGAGGAGGAGTTGGAGGAGGGAGACTACCTCTCAAGTCTACCATTTGCTTCTCTCTTCACCTTTTTGAAGGTATAACCTTGAGACATCATCATCAGACGTCAGACATGAAAGTTTTCTTTAAAATTTCCCATTCAAGAAGATTTGTTCCCAAGAATGACACTTAAGTTTGTTGTGGTGTCAAGGCCAAAGGTGTAAAGGTCACCTGCTTATTATGCTATTGTTCAGAAGGAGACAACATACCTGATGCTTTCAATTTGGCTGAGGCAACAGGCAAACTTCTGGGTCTGAGTCCTGGTAATTTCATGTCTTCACTTGCCAATATTTCCAAAACTTGTATATCATTAGTCAGCATGAATCATCTTACTTCTATGTCTTCAAAGTCCATCTTTTAGGTTTCCTTTCTATCTTACATGATATGGCAGTACCAAAAACTTCTATTTCTCTAGCATTATCTTTCTACCTGCTTATTACATCACACACACTCATCTATCATTTTGGAAACTATCGATTGCACTTTGCAGCAGGTCAAGTATTCATTGTTTTCCCTCTCAACCCCTTTCAAAGACGCTTTCCTAAAAAGTTGATTTTCTGGAAGCTATCTATCTTTCAAACAGAACTTTCATCACCAAAAAAAGAAGGGTTTTGTGGAATCTTAACAACTGATGTTTGCTGTAATTGTAAAGTTTTAAGGTTTCACTTAAAACCTCTGTGTCCCATTTCTTCTGGTTTTCTATTCAGGTGGCAAAGGGGTTGAATGGCTACTCCCCTTTTCTTGGAAATCTGTTTATGGACCACCACCAGATCTGTCCATCTTCTAGACAAGGATGGGTAGAATGAGTCAATAATACTATGAGGATGGGGAGCTTGCCAGTTTTTCTCGTTATGTTGCCAGAAGTGCCAGTTGAAGAAATTGATGTGTGAAGTAGAACATGAAGAGACCTCAGAATCCATTCTTGTAACAGGTGAATGCTTCTCCCTTTTTTGGTTAATTGTTCTAATTTAATCCATTTGAAATCAGAAATTGTCTGTCTTGGAGTAGTATATTTAAACAGCAATTGCAGATCTAAGCATAATTGACATAAAGTACATAGATTTGTTGATTAAATATGTACTTTCCTTTGCTACTTGTTTGTTGGGAACAGATGTATTCTTAGTAACATTTTCTCTTTATGTTTTAAGAAATAAGTATACTCACAAGTTCTTTTTCATATAATACACTTTTTTTAAGTCTTAACCAAATGTTAGAAACTAAAAAGAAGTAGCTTCTAAATTTTTATTCTTTTATGGAAAGAAAAATTCAAATCCAATAGTGTTTTTGAAATGATAAAAAAAAAAAGAAAACAAAATCTATAAATGAACGAGCTTAATTTTTAATAGCTTAAGCCCCGTTTGATAACTATTTGGTTTTTTGTTTTGAAAATTAAGCCTATAAATACTACTTCCACCTATGAATTTATTTGTTTTGTTATATACTTTTTAATTTTCAAAAACCAAGTTAGGTTTTGAAAACTAAAAAAAGTAGTTTTCAAAAACTTGTTTTTGTTTTTAGAATTTAGCTAAAAATTCATCGAAGATCACGGTAGAGAAGTTGGAAGAAAACAAACTTAATTTTCAAAAACAAAAAAAACAAAAACCAAATGATCATTAAACGGGGCCTTAACTATTCACTTGTCAAGTTAATTTTAGTCAGTCAATTGTTCTTTTCTTTTAACAATTACGGGAGTGAAGATCAAATTATCAATCATTGAGATGGTAATAGGTGCTCTATCTATTTGTATACTCAAATTAGTCAATTGTGCTATCAGTCCATGTTGCATTAGACCAGCATAGTTATAGCTTTATTTTTTTATTAGTTCACATTGAATTAGCAGAATGCATATAACACGTGTATGATTTGTAGTTACCCTTTTGAAAAACCTATAATATAAGTTTGGTATCCTACGTGAAAAGTAAACATTTTGTCTTAAATCATTGAAACATTATCGAGATGAACATGTTTCGACATTAATAATTTCCTTTTCTCACCCTTAACATTTTGTTATAATTTACTTAAAAAAAATTGTTATAATAAAACAAATTCATCTAATTATATACTCCATCTTCTGTTACATCTATTTAATGCTTGATATAGAAAGATACAAAAATAGAAAACATCTAGAGAAAAGACTAGATATTTTATAAGGGATGTATTGTGCAAAAACTCACTACACAAGCATACGTAATCGTAGGTAGTAGATGGCAAATAAGGTCGATCCCACAAAGATTAAAGTTAGTGAAAATGTTGAAATTAAGTACAAACTCCTAATTGCAAGCTAAATTCAAGAACACAACTAAACGAGCAAAACAACTAGAAACAAGCACCAAAGTAATCAACAAAGTAAAAGAGACTTAAAAAGATCAAAATCTAGCTTAAAGCAAAGATTTAAAAGGCTAGACAAGTACTAAACTGATAAAAACAGAGGGCTGAAATTTTTGGAAAGCAGTGACTACTTTTTGCTCTTTTGAGGCTGTTAATGCAACAACATTAATCACCACATTGTTATATAGCAGGAAATTTTATTCTATAACCGACCCGAGACTTCCTGAACTCGATTTTCTAACATTCAACACAGAGTTAAGCATATGTCTATGAAAACTCAATGCTAATGGACATTAAAAAGACCCAATTCCTTAAAAACACAAGTTTAGAATGTATGTCTACACCCTACAACTTCTCCCCTTGAGAAGCCACTTGCTCTATTTGTGCTAATCTACCCATTCCTAACCCTTTAAGTACTAAAAATGAGTTAATGCCTTATTTAAGGTGATCAAACTCAAATAAGAACTTGCAATAAACACCACAAATGGAAATATAACTTCATAAATGTGCATTGAATCAAAAGAGTTCAAACAAACCACATCCAACCATAAATTCTAGTCCTAAAACAATTAGCCCATAACTGTAAAACAGGAATTAAATCTCAATAAATCAGAATTAGCAACATCATGAAAGGATAAGGTAAAGGCTACACCAAAATGACAACAAATCTCGAAAACCTAGCTAAAAGCCTAAGAAGAATCTAGGGCAAACGAAATCAACAACTAAACTAGAACAACAACAAGAAAACGAGGGAGAGAGAGTGGGAGATGAAGGATCTTCTTATTTTTCTGCAAAAATAGCTCTCCAACGGCTGCTTTCTTCCTCCTTCTTCTCCAAAACCGTGGGTTTCCTTATCGAGCTCATCTCCCTCTCTAATCGAAGGCTACTCTCTCTTATTTCTCTTTTAGGGTTAATTTCATTCCCCCATTCCACGCGACAACTTCTTATTGGCTCGTTTTTAATGAAGGGTCACGAATGTGTTAACATCATCATTTAAAAACGCATAAAAATATGCTTCCAGACATCGGTTTCAATGCTGTAGCATTGGCAACCACATTAAAATGTGTTGCATAATGCTTTAGCATTGGCGACCACATTGGCTTTGTGTTGCACAATGTTGTAGCATTGCGACCACATTGGTTTTGTGCTGCACAATGCTGTAGCATTAATAGCAATACTGAACAAACAACCCAAACACATGACTCATCAACCCATAATTTCTTTAGCTAAACTTCATAATCTGCCTAAAAGGAAGATAATTCAATAAGAATTCAAGGACAACTAGAAAGTTCTTTCTTAAACACCGACATGCTTCACTACTAACTAAGAAATAACCCAAAACTGACAATAAAATGTATGTTACTCAATTTTTTAGTAAGATTTAAGAGTGAAATGGTGATAATTAACTCTCATTTCATAAATATATCAGATGCCATTGTTATAAATATTTCAAAATACACAAAAAAAACATTGTCCACAAAAAATCACTTTTTTACGCTAGTGCTTCAAAATATCTATATATTAAGCATGTTACCTAAAAACAAAAAAAACTTTAAAACTGATAAAACATACATGGTCACCTTGTTTTTTTATTTTTTATTTATCTTTTTCTTCAAAATTATAAAAAATACCTTTGAATTTTGTGATTTATTTTTTTAAAAAATGCTCTTATTATTTCAAAAGTTGCAATATCAACTTTAAAGGAGGGGTGTTTGGTCCATAGTTTTGGGTTGGGATGGTTCTGGATTCCAAACCCAAAACCATGTTTGGTATAAGGTTTGGTTTTGAAACACAACCCTATGGGTTATAACAGTACAACCTCATGGGTTTGTGCCATGTTTTCTTCCTCCCATGCCATTTTTTTTTAAATTTTCGACGACAACTTTGACAATAACTCTGATGAAAACTCCAGCGATCATCAATAATGACAACTACGACGACTACACCACCGATGACCACTGTTGACGATTATCTCTGGCGACCATTGCGATGAGAACTCTATAAATCAGTATGACTACCACCCTTGGGACTGATCACCTAAAAAACTCGACATCCAAATGACCCAACCACTGTGATCCAACTTGCTTGAACCCCACCGCCAACGACCATTTGACAACTACTCTAACAACCCCAACCACCCAACAACTATAGTTGACGACCACTCCAAGGACCCGATGACCTAATAACTATAGTTGACGACCACCCCGAAAACTCGACCACCTAACAACCATCGTCAATGACCACCTAGTAACCACTTCGATGACCCGACCACTCTAGCAACCCGACCACCTCAATGACTACTTGGCGATCCCTCGACAACTTGACAACCTAACCATCCTAAATTACCGTTGACGACCACCTAGTGACCGACTACTCTATTGGACATTTCGACAACGACTCCAACGATCTGACCATCCGACAACAACTGCCACAATCACCCAACGACCACTCCGACGATCTGACCACTCAACAACTATTGCCGACAACTATCCAACAACCACTCCAACGACATGACCACTGCACAACCACCACCGACGACCATGTGGTAACCCAATCACCCCATTAACCCAACCACCTTATCGACCACTTTAACGATCACCACAACAACTCAACCGCCGAGACAATTTTTTAAAAGGTTAAAATAAAACTAATAATGACTACCAAACAAAAATTTTAACCTATTATATATTTGAAATAGGTTTTAAAATATGGTGCGAAATAGAGTTTCTAATATTTTAATTTCTAAAATATAATTTGAATTTTATAACTCATTTACCCTTGAAATAGATTTCAAAATACGATGCAAAATTTTGTTTAAATAATATAATTTCTTAAATAGACCTCCAATATTTTAATTTTTAAAATAGAGTTCCAAAAATATGTTTATGAATGCTTTGTAAAATAGAGTTTTGAATTCTCTAATTTCATAGATAGACTTTCAATTTTTAATTTTTAAAATAGAGTTTCAAAAATAGGTTTATGAATACTGTGAAATAGAATTTTAGGTTCTTTAATTTATTAAATAGATTTCCAATTTTTTAATTTCTAAAATAGAGTTCTTAAAATAGTTTTGTAAATACTTTGTAAAATAGAGTATTAATTATTTAAAATATATTTCCTTACTAATGTTATTTAATTTTACATTATAATGAATGGAGTGAATGAGATATCAATATACTTTACAAATTACATGTCCATATTTAACTACTCCTGAAACAACAAATCCACATAATTGGTTAAAATATTGATAAACAATTATCAAATTAAAAAATGGATCTGAAAAAAAAAAAATATTTCGCAAAATTGTTAAAAAGCAGTCTAAACAAATCCAACCTTGCAACCCAAACATATGATGCAACAAACCAGTCAAACCCAATTCTGCACCCTAAACATAGTAATCAGGAAGCCAGGTTTCTGATTCCTACGAAGGATCTCTAGAATTTCTGATTTCAAACCAACGCTCTATACAACACCTAAGTTTTCATAAATGTTTCAAAAATACCTTTACGACCCAGGGGTTTGTTTGATATTAAATATGTGAGAGTTAAAAAACGTGAAATTTAAATATATGAGGATAATATTTAATGATTAACATTTAAATGTGTGTTTGTTTTGCTGGTTTTGTTCTTAAGATTTAAATAACATGCTTATGTAAGCAAAATTGTCAAGAACCTTATTTGAATGGAATTTTATTTCATTCCTCATAACCAAATAAAATCAGAATTAAACTATTATTATATGCAAATAAAAGTATTAAAATTCAATCATGTTTAAAAATAATCAACAACTTTTCGAATCCTTGATCCAGTGAAGAAAAATGTTCATAAAAAATCCAAATCTATTTAAATTCTTTTCCCAAACCCACCAATTTTAAATGAAATGAGACAAAATAAAAAGAGAGTTGCAAAAATATGAGCATATTTACAAAGAAAAAAATAGAGAAATATGAAAGGAAAATAAGTAAACGTCTAAATGTTGGTCTTTGAGACTTAATCTAAACAAACGTCTTAGTTATCACTACATCGATTTTTCAACCAACAATTTAATGGATTTCTATTTCAAGAATAGTTTAGGGTAGTTTTGAAACGTTGATGAAAAGGTCTGATAATACTAGAACTTTTAAAATAAAAGACAAAATTGAGGGGTATTTTTTTTAATATATAATTTAGCATTTTTTTTCTTTGACGCTAGACATACATGGGCACTTCAATGTGAATAATATTAAGGAAAATTGTGTCAAATAGCACGTTTTTGACCTTATATTTTACAAATGAAACATTTTAAATAAAATTACGGCTATAGCTTGGCTCATATTTATGAATTAAATTTATTCCATTTGTACTCCTATAATTAATTGATATACTTATAAATTGGAATAATTAGTATTTTTTGATTCCATAAATAAATCATCCATTTTAGGTAACTAACTTCACAATTAATGATAAGAATATATTGTTTATAATAAATTTGAATTTTTTCTTACCATTGATAAAATTCTGCATATTAATTTATTTTACATTATTCTAGTAGTATGGTGTTCTTGTAAACCCTCATTTTTCACAGATAGCCGCTTGATTCTACAAATATATAATACTAATTATACAGTAAAAACAAATATATATAGAAGTATATATTATATCTATCTATCTATAATTCTATTATATTTTATATAGACAATAAATATAGTTATATTCACGAACATATGTTATATAAACCTATGTAGATATTAATAAGGGTATGCAATAAATTGAAAAAATCGAAGAACCGAATCAAACCAATCCAAACCGACTGGTTTGGTTTAGTTATTTTGAAAAAAGAACAATCGAATTAAAATTTTAAAATAACAATATTTGATTCGGTTTACGTTTTAAAATTTTCTTAAACCAATAAAACTAAACTGAATCGAATATGATTGAAAAAACAAAATAAAAAACTCTTTAAACCTACTCATTCCTTCCACTCTCCCACCCTTCCCTTCCTCCCTCCATTCACTTTCTTCTTTCACAACCCCCCATGGCAATGAATCGACGGTAGCAGGGGTGGTGGCATATCCATGAAAGTTCTCCTTCCTCTCTTCCTCTCTCTTTTTTTACTTTCTCGCATCGACGTTGGTACTAACTGCATCCTTCTCATCCCCTCTCGCCGGGAGTCATCTTCTTTTTAAACACATGGACAAGTTGCAATTTTTAACCCCATTCAATTATATATTAGGATTTTTAACCTCATTCATTGAGTTACAACGATGTATAATCGAAAAGTTGGGCAATGCTGACCATGTTGACTCTCCCGATATATATGTTTGCATAGGGTCCCAATCTTTCATTAAGAAAGATGCAAAAGTGAATACATACTGATGTTGATTAGTTATTTAACATATTGATATACAATATGGATGAATATTGTGCCCTAATTATTAATTTAAAGAACACCCTATCAGTTATGTTGGACAACATACCCATCTTGGTTCAACCAACAATACCCCTCTTGTATAAATCATTATCTTAGTATTACATATGTATAAATCATAATTCCTAAATTTTTTACATAATATACCTCGAAACAATATCCATAAGAAACTATTTGCGAGCACATTGTATCTGAATTTTGTAATTGTGTTGGTATAACTTGTGTTTGTGGAGTATGTACTTCATGATCCACATCACCACGATTTGTCGATATAATCGTTTCTGCGTTTGTATTTTCGTCCTGTAATCGCAGATACACCTTATCATATAAACATCTAAATATGAAAAATAAACTTCAGTATATATTTCCATACCTCAGATTCTATCTGGATAGTCTCATTTTCATTGCCTTTTTTGATTTCCTACTATAACTACCAATAATCTTGCACTTCTTATTAGATTTTCACTATTTCTCGTGTAGCTATCTCTAGCCATTACCTATTATATATCATTTAGGCAAATATATAACAGTTATAAACTTTGTCAAGAATTATAATACATATACATTATTTACACACACGTATATATAATTTAATTAGTAATGCCCTTTACTATATGACAGTTCATATTTCATATATTCCTCCTTCTTAATATATGTCAGTTGTAAAATCGTTCAAAATGTTAAATTTTAACACCTCACTTTGTTTCAACATATTCTCATTCAAATATCACATATTCCTCTTTTAAGATATCACTATGTTTCACATATCACTCTGTTTTAAGATGTATCTGTTATATAAACAACAATCTTATCAACTCTATTTAAGTATATTCCAGTTTAGTGTTGCAACATACTATCATTATAAACAAGAGTCTTAACATCACAAAAACAACACATGCAAGACAATGTTGCAATATAAACTTCAGGGTTATGGTTTAGAATTACTTTTCATCCCATTTTTCATAGTTCTCCTTAGTGTAAATGAAAACGTAAACAATCAATACAAGAAATACGGAACCCTAGATAATATATCGCATATACCCATACCCAACATTGTTTCCATTGTATAAACAATAAATAAATATCACATTCATTCAGAAACCCTATAATATCAAACAATGTACTTAATGCAACATACCAAAGGGAGGAAATATGAAAAATCTTCGTCTTCTTCTTTGATTTCGTCCCTAGTCGTCGGTTTTTTTCGTTTACAGCCTCCATAAAGTATTCGAATGTTCTTCCCATTTTTTTCCGTAAATTTCCCCCCAATGTTTCAGTTTTTTCTATTTCTACAACATTCCTTTTTAAAACCATTCGTTTTCTTTATTTTTTTTAAAATGAACAGTCACATCTCATTTGGTAAAAGCCCATTGACTTTTATGAAAAATTTGGGCCAAACTAGATAGTTTTGTAAAATTTTATAAAGTCTATACATTTATGTAAAATGGGCTTCTAAATTGGGTTATTTGTGTATAAAACCCTTAAAAGAATGCGGTATTATGAATGATCTTCATATCTCAATCAATTAAAAAAAAATAAAAGTCAACCGAGTATAGTTCAACTGACACAAAATATGTATCTTCGATCAACTGGTAAGAGGTTTAAATCCCCGTCTCACATATTATTGAACTAAATAAATAAAAAAGAATAAAAAATTTAAATTCTTGTTTGGATTTTATGTTTAGATTATGTTAGTCACTTTCATCTTCATATTTTTAAAACATTCATTTTTTGGTCGTTGAAATTTTAGAAAACCATTTTGATAATTTTGTTGTTTTTTTAATCTTATTTTTTTTCTATAATCTCCATAAAATATGATCATACCTTTACATTAAAGGGTATTAATTTGTTTTATGATTGAATTTGTGTAAAGGTTTTGCAAATAGGGAACACAACAGTTATCTGATAAAAGTTGAAGGGTCACAATGAAAATTTATATATAAGTACATACAGTACAACATTTTGAGTTTTACGAATGCAAATATTCATCGAAAATATAAAACTACCGACAAAAACTAGAGTTTGTCATCAGTATATCCATCTGTTAGCAATGTAAGGGGTCGTTTGAGCCCCGGTGTTGATTTTGGATGGTTTTAAATTTCAAATCCAAAATCATGTATGACCAAATGTGTTCAAAACTCTTGGTTTTTAAACAAAATCCCATAGGTTAATTACAACAATACAACCCCATGGATTTGTTCCATGTTTTTTTATTTTATTTGTCATCTTCCATTTTCGGCGATTACT
Organism: Trichosanthes cucumerina; assembly: GCA_036507285.1. Classification (NCBI taxonomy): domain Eukaryota; kingdom Viridiplantae; phylum Streptophyta; class Magnoliopsida; order Cucurbitales; family Cucurbitaceae; genus Trichosanthes; species Trichosanthes cucumerina. The sequence goes on along the minus strand of CM071836.1, from coordinate 9,455,650 downwards.
TCAACAACAATTTTGGTAACAATTCCAACAACTACACTGGTGACCCGACTACAACTAATGGCTACCTCCAGCAACAACTCCGGCGACCTGACCACTGTTGGCATCATCTCCAGCGACAACTCTGACGACCACACCGGTGACCCTGCTACTGTTGACGACTACCTCCGGTGACAATTTTAACGACCACACCGGTGATCCCCTACCACTGACGACTACCTCTGGTGGCAACTCCGACAACCTCCGCCACCGCTGACGACTACCTTCGACGACAACTCTAATGACTACATCGACGACCTAATCACCACTAACGACTACTTTCAACAACCACTTAAGAGACTTGTATACACCTACCCCCAACAATCCGATCACTTGAGCAATCAACTATCTTAATGACCTAACTTGCGTGCAATCACCACTTTTCTTATTAGAGTTCCAAAAATAGGTTTTTGGATACTTTGTGGAATAAAATTTTTAATTTTCTAGTCACTTAAATAGACTTCTAATTTTTTAATTTCTAAAATAAAATTCCAAAAATAAGTTTTTGAATATTCTATAAAATATAGTTTCAAATTACCTAATTTATTAAATAAACTTCCAATTTTTTTAATTTTAAAGTAGAATTCCAAAAAATAGTTTTCAGAATATTATGTGACATGACATAGAGTTTTAAATTTCTTAATTTGTTAAATAAATTTCTATTTTTTTAATTTCTAAAATAAAGTTCTAAAAATACTTTTCTAAATATTTTTTGAAATAGAGTTTTAAATCCCTAATTTCTTAAATGGACTTTCAATTTTTTAATTTCTAAAATAGAGTTAAAAAAATACATTTCTAAATAGTTTGTGAAATAGAGTTTTAAATTCCCTAATTTCTTATATAGACTTCAAATTTCTTAATTTCTAAAATAGAGTTTCAATTTTGTCACTCATTAATATAATTACAAGGGTTTCTACCGTTGACAAAACATCTATTAGAAAAGAAGAGAAAATAAGAAAACAAAACAACTAAAGAAAAAATGGGAAAAAAAAAACATAAACGCATCCAGAACACTGCACTCCAAACACTGTTTTTTATTCTCAGGCTTCAGAACACTGCACTCCAGACACAACTTTCTGATTTTCAAGCTTCATAATCACCGAGATTTTGATTCCAAGATAGGGAGCCAAATAAGCCCAAACATTTTATTGACCATCACATATTTGTTAACTATGTAACATTCTGTCAGCAGATTCCTTTGTCAAATTTTAGTTGGTAGTTCTTTTATTTGCCGACGTATTTCCCGACGATCATTTTGTTGGAAAAATAATATATTTTTTTAATATGAATTAAATTGTTCCAATTTCATTAGAACCTTGAAATTGCTTGACTTGAAAGGAATTGCGCATACATTCCAAATAATCATATATAAAATAAGATTTATATTAAACTAAACTTGTTCTTACTATTCGTTTCTAGAAAATTTGAATTTAAATTAAAATAAATGTGAGATATAGATACTTGAACTTCCGTTCTCAAGGGAAGGAGTACATGTATATTATCGGTGAGTTATGCTCACTTTTGACACCCCTAATTGATTAGAAAGCTATACTATGCTAAAAATGTTTTCATTCCGATTGAAACGTATAAAGAAAGAAAATAGTCACCCAACAATATTGTAAACTACGTATCTGAACATATCTATTATGAATGTGAGTTGGTTGATGCACGAACAAGTAAGCGTGAGGGTTATACGAGAAGATTTTGAAGAAGAAGTAGAAGAAGAATGAGAAAACGCAGAATTTTTTTTGAAAACGTTGACACAAAGAAGCTTATGAACATCTAGTAGTTGTATATATTATTTTTATATTGTTATTATCATTATTATTATCACAAATATTTTTCATCATTTGATTGACATCATTTCTTTGTGAGAGTTTTCGGCTAATAAATTGCAATGTCATTTCATACCGTGTCTGATTGTACAAAGAAAAACTTTCCATAATCGGGAGACACGGAGGGAAGGAACGACTGTAAGTGCGAGCGAATAAGCGTGAGCGAGTTAAACGTTAGCGAGTGTATGTTAAGTTTGCGTGAGTGAGTGTGCGTTATTGCGAGTAAGCATGAGCGAGTTGAACGTGAGCGAGTGCGCGTTATCGCGTCATTGAACGTTCGCTTCTAAAGATGCATTTGGACGTAAATTTGCACGCATTGCCATGTCATAATAGCTCAGTTTCATTAAATCTGAGTGCTAGGTCAATTGACATTAAATGATTAAAAAAGGGGATTTCCGTAAAAACCCCTAAACTCGGTTTCTAATTCAATATTGCTAAAATGAACTAGTTGTAATGAATGTTAATAGTGTATATATATATATATTATTTATCTTAAGTTACTGTTATTATTATTTTTAATTTCTCTTATCATGTTAGATTGTAATAAATTTTATTGGAGGTTGAAATTCTAGAAAATTTTAAAATAAAATAAAATATTTTTGCCACGATAGAGTCAACTATGATTTAAACTTTGTATTAAAAAGAAAAGGATGAGATGAAAAAAAGTATACGTTATGAATATGTAATAATAATAATAATAATAATAATAATAATAATAATAATAATAATAATAATAATAATAATAATAATAATAATAATAATAATAATAATAATAATAATAATAATAATAATAATAATAATAATAATAATAATAATAATAATAATAATAATAATAATAATAATAATAATAATAATAATAATAATAATAATAATAATAATAATAATAATAATAATAATAATAATAATAATAATAATAATAATAATAATAATAATAATAATAATAATAATAATAATAATAATAATAATAATAATAATAATAATAATAATAATAATAATAATAATAATAATAATAATAATAATAATAATAATAATAATAATAATAATAATAATAATAATAATAATAATAATAATAATAATAATAATAATAATAATAATAATAATAATAATAATAATAATAATAATAATAATAATAATAATAATAATAATAATAATAATAATAATAATAATAATAATAATAATAATAATAATAATAATAATAATAATAATAATAATAATAATAATAATAATAATAATAATAATAATAATAATAATAATAATAATAATAATAATAATAATAATAATAATAATAATAATAATAATAATAATAATAATAATAATAATAATAATAATAATAATAATAATAATAATAATAATAATAATAATAATAATAATAATAATAATAATAATAATAATAATAATAATAATAATAATAATAATAATAATAATAATAATAATAATAATAATAATAATAATAATAATAATAATAATAATAATAATAATAATAATAATAATAATAATAATAATAATAATAATAATAATAATAATAATAATAATAATAATAATAATAATAATAATAATAATAATAATAATAATAATAATAATAATAATAATAATAATAATAATAATAATAATAATAATAATAATAATAATAATAATAATAATAATAATAATAATAATAATAATAATAATAATAATAATAATAATAATAATAATAATAATAATAATAATAATAATAAGTTTGGAAATGGAATATATATATAATATAAATGAGAGATAGTAGAGTTTTATTGAAATTAAATAAGGATAAATTAGAGAGAAATTGGGAGTTATTTTGGACACCAAGCATGAGTAGTGTTATGACACATGGAAAATACATGGATAAATGAGGGCATGACACATGGGTAGATGAGAAAATTGACATCTATTTCATGCATTTATAATACTCCCCCTTAGATGTCCATTTTATATAATATATGACTCGTTAAAACCTTACTAGGAAAAAATCCAATGGAAAACAAATCCTAGTGAAGGAAAAAAAGTACGTATTTTATATAAAGAATACATTATACTCCCTCTCATGAAAACATCACTTGAGATCTCTGAGTCATCACATCCCAATACTGTGAACCAATTTCTCAAATGTTGTAGTTGGTAATACCTTTATAAATATGTCCACCAAGTTATCTTTCCAACAAATCTGTTGTACTGAGATGTCTGTCATTTTCTTCAAGGTCATGAGTATAGAAAAGCTTTAGAGAGATATGCTTCGTTCTATCTCCATTAATGTATCCTCTTTTGATTTGAGCTATACATGTTGTGTTGTCTTCGTATAATATTGTTGGAAGAGGTTTACTCGAAGACAAGCCACATGTCTCACGAATGTGTTGTGTCATCGATCTTAGCCATACACATTCTCGATTTGCTTCATGAATTGCAATAATTTCAGCATGATTTGAAGAAGTGGCTATTATAGTATGTTTCACTGATCGCCACGATATAGCAGTTCCTCCACATGTGAATAGATAACCTGTCTGAGATCTAATTTTGTGTGGATCAGATAGATAACCAAAATCTACATAACCAACTAGATCATAATTTGATTTGTTAGAATAAAATAAACCCATATCAATCTCACTCGAAGATATCGGAGTACATGCTTAACTCCGTTCCAATATCTTTTTGTAGGACATGAACTATATCTAGCTAATAAATTTACTGAAAATGCAATATATGGTCTTGTATTATTAGCCAGATACATAAGTGCGCCAATTGCACTAAGATATGGTACTTTAGGACCAAGTAGTTCTTCATTGTCATCCCGAGGTCGAAATATATCTTTCTTTACATTCAGTGAACGAACCTCCATTGGAATGTTTAATGGATGTGCTTTATCCATATAGAATATTTTTAAGATTTTCTCTGTATAAGTTGATTGATGAACAAATATCCCATCTGCTAAATGTTCAATTTGCAAATCAAGACAAAATTTTGTTTTTCCAAGATCTTTCATCTCGAATTCTTTCTTAAGATATTCTATTGCATTGGATAACTCTTCAGGAGTTCCAATTATATTTAAGTCATCAACATATACAATTATAATAGCAAATCTTGACTGAGATTTCTTTATAAAAACACACGGACATATTGGATTATTTTTATATCTTTCTTTCAACAGATATTCACTTAGGCGATTATACCACATTCGTCTTGATTGTTTTAATCCATATAATGATCTTTGTAACTTTATTGAATATAATTCCCGAGAACTTGATTCATATGTTTCTGGTATTTTAAATCTTTCCGAGATTTTCATATAAATGTCATTATCTAGAGATCCATATAAATACGTCATGACTACATCCATTAGATGCATATCAAGTTTTTCATATACAGCCAGGTCAATCAAATATCTTAGCGTTATTGCATCCACCACCGGAGAATATGTCTCCTCATAATCAATACCAAGCCTTTGCGAGAATCCTTGTGCAACAAGTCTCGCTTTATATCTTATGACTTCATTATTTTCATTTATTTTCCTTACAAATGCCCATTTATATCCAACAGGTTTGACACCTTCTGGTGTTAGGACTACTGGTCTAAATACCTCACGTTTTGACAGTGAGTTCAACTCTGCTTGGATTGCTTCTTTCCACTTCGGTCAATCCTTTCTACGTTGACATTATTCGATAGATTTTGGATCAAAATTGTCTCTTTCATTAATAATATCGTGAGCAACATATAAGCAAAAATTTTGTCAACAATGATATCATTTCGGTTCCATCTCTCTCCTGTTGTAACAATTTATAGAAATTTTATTATTATCCTCAAGCGTTTGATTTTTATCAATACTTTTTTGAGTAGTTGTATTCTGGATTTCTTCTAGGCGAAACGAGACGAGAGAACGCGCTCGGGCTTCGACCCAAGCGCGTGGTCGGCCTCGGCATAGGCCGAGGCCGACCAGGGTAGAGCCCTCCCATTTGGGCTCTATCCTCGCCCAACACCCCAAGAAAGGAGTCTGGGCTTGGGCTTAAGCCCAAGCCTTTGGTCAGCCTTGGACGAGGCCGAGGCCGACCAGGGTAGAACCCTTCCATTTGGGCTCTACCCTCGCCCAATACCTTAAGAAAGGAGTCTAGGCTTGGGCTTAAGCCCAAGCCCGTGGTCGGCCTTGGACGAGGCCGAGGCCGACCAGATTTAAGGTCGCATTCTGGACCTTGCATCAATCCCACGTGGCCCATAGGCTCGTTTCCAGCCCTCTCCCGACCTTTCCTTTTCTCAATAGGCCAAGAAAACCCACAGAGGACCCCAGAAGAAAGCTATTTAAGCTCTCCCAAGAAGGGAGAGCGGTGGAAGTTAATTCTAGTGACCATTATACAAAAACTTCTCTATAATTCTCTCTGAGACCCTCACTGACTTAGGCATCGGAGCTTGTGTGGTCTACACCACACCGATGTCCAGGTTTTCCTTGTCTTGCAGGTTGCGTTCTTCCCCTAAGAATTACAAATTTACCGTCGTTGTCATGTGGAGGCCAGGTGTATTCTCCTGTTCGAAATTTGGCAACAACAGTTGGCGCCGTCTGTGGGGACGGACAAACGCTTGCTTGGAGAACCTAGTGCCCAAGTCAATCTGTCCAGAGTGATGAAAAGAATGCAAAGAAACACGTTTTTGAACGAGGAACAACGCGATTCTTATCAGGATCATCGTGTGCGGCGAACGCGAGGAAACATATCTCCTCGGCCTCATACCGAGGCCGAGGCCGACCAAAGGAAGGCCGAGGCCGACCTGAGGAAGGCCAAGGCTGACCAGCAGCAGAGAGACAAGGTCTACCAGATCGTTCAAGCTACATGGCGACACAAACAAGAAGGATCGCGTGAAGACGGTGACCTCCGCTCGTTGGCCGAGGCCGACCAACGCCAGGATAAAGCCAACGCCGACTTGTTCGTTCAAGCTACGTGGCGGTCACAGGACGGAAGGGTTACAAGATGAGACAATAAAGAAGGTGACTGCCCAGCCTCTCACTCCTAGGGATGATGAAACCGACCAAAGAGGGCAACCTGCCGAGGAATTAAAATCTATCCCGCTCACATCGGAAGACAGACGAGTAAATATTGGAGCAAACCTAGGGGCTAAGCAGAAAGAAAAACTGATTAGTTTCTTGAGGGACAATGCAGATTTATTCGCATGGTCTCATGAGGATATGCCGAGGATAGATCCACGATGTCATGGTGCCGGTTGAACATAGACAGAGATTTCAAGCGTGAAAATGCGAAGCGCGCATTCAATCAGGAGCGAAACGAGATCATAGCCAACCAGGTAGATGATTTATTAAAAGCCAATTTCATTAGGGAAGTCCACTACCCCTAATGGCTATCTAATGTGGTTTTGGTAAAGAAATCTAATGGCAAATAGTGAATGTGTATTGACTTCACTAATCTAAATAAGGCTTGTCCTAAGGACAGTTACCCTTTGCCTATGATAGATCAGTTAGTAGATGCAACAGCGGGCCATGAATTATTGAGTTTCATGGATGCTTACTCTGGATATAATCAAATCAAGATGTATGGACCTGATCAAGAGAAGACCTCTTTCATCACTGACAGGGGGCTTTACTGCTACAAAGTCATGCCATTTGGTCTCAAGAACGCAGGAGCAACCTATCAAAGAATGGTAAATCGAATGTTTGCTCCCTTGCTAGGGAAGAATATGAAGGTGTATGTAGATGATATGCTAGTAAAAAGCATCAAAGCATATCAACATGAAACTGACCTCCATGAAGCTTTTCAAATACTTCGAAAATACAAGATGAAGTTGAACCCAAGTAAGTGTGTTTTCGGAGTAACATCAGGAAAGTTCCTTGGATTCATGGTACATCAAAGAGGAATTGAAGCGAATCCATACAAGATAAAGACAATCTTAGAGATGTCTTCCCCAACCAATCTCAAGCAACTTCAAAGTCTCAATGGAAGAGTTGCAACATTGAACAGGTTTGTTAGTAGAGCTACTGACAAATGTCAACCCTTCTTTAAAATTCTGAAGAAGGGTCTCCCGCTTGAATGGTGTAAAGAGTGTGAACAAGCTTTTCAAGCACTAAAGGTCTATCTAAGTTCAGCTCCCCTCCTAGCCAAACTAGTTAAAGGAGATGAGTTACTGCTTTATGTAGCTGCTTCTAATATCGCTGTAAGTTCTGCACTAATCAAAGAAGAGAAAGGTCATCAAAGACCAATCTACTATACCAGCAGAGCAATGGTAGGGGCCGAAACTAGATATCCTCAAGTAGAAAAACTTGCACTAGCTCTAGTTACCTCTGCCAGAAGATTGCGTCCTTACTTACAGGCACATAAGGTAACTGTTGCTCTGCTAATTTCCCTCTCAAGCAAGTGTTGCAAAAGCCAGAAGCTTCGGAACGTCTTATGAAGTGGGCAGTAGAACTTAGTGAATACGATATTCACTACAAACCGAGGACATCAATCAAAGGACAAGCACTGGCGGATTTCATAGCAAAGCTCACCCCATCACAGGTTGAAGCCGACCACGCGTTGGCCGAGGCCGACCACGTGAAAGTTAAGATCGGGGCCGACCACGTGGGGGCTAAGGCCGAGGCCGAGGCCGACCACATGGAAGCCGAAGTCGACCATCTCCAATATGCAATGGAGATGGAGACATCTCATCCGAAAATCCCTAATCTGCCCTGGAAACTGTTTGTTGATGGGTCCTCCAACGTCAAAGGATGCGGAGCAGGAATCCTACTTGAATCTCCTGAAGGAGAAAGATATGAATATGCTTTCAGATTCAAGTTTAAGACGTCAAATAATGAGGCGGAATATGAAACGCTCGTAGCAGGATTGAGGATCGCCAAGGAGATGAGAATCTCTAATCTATTAGTTTTGAGTGATTCTCAGCTAGTAGTAAAACAGGTAACCGATAAATATCAAGCTAAAGAACATAGAATGACAAAATATTTGTCAAAGGTCAAGGAACTACTTGCCTCGTTCTCCAAACACGAGTTAAAGCAAATCCCAAGATCATAAAATGCCAATGTTGATTCCTTAGCTCGATTAGCAGCATCTTATGAAATTGAACTGAGTCGAATAGTCCCAGTTGGAATCCTATACGAACCAGTCATATTCAAAGAGGAGATAATGGAATCAGGAAGCAAGCCAGATGAAGCAAAGGTCGAAGACAACTCGACCAAAACCGAGAAAGACTCGAACGAAGCCGAGGAAAGTTTGGCCGAGGCCGAGAAGATTTCCTCCTGGATGGATCCTATATTGGAATACTTGAAAGAGGGAAAATTACCCTTAGAAAAAGTAGAAGCCAAACGAGTACAGAGGCGATCAACTCATTACCTACTCAGAGAAGGTAAACTCTACAAGAGAGGTTATTCAATGCCGCTCTTGAAATGTCTTACACCTAATGAAGCGGAATATGTGATGAGAGAGGTCCATGAAGGAATATGTGGCAACCACTCAGACGGAAGATCTTTATGTCACAAGATCACAAGGCAAGGATATTATTGGCCAACAATGCTTCAGGATGCAAGAAATTTCGCAAGGTCCTATGATCGATGTCAACGATTCGGTCCAATCCCAAGGCAACCGCCAGAACCATTGACAAATGTGGTGAGCCCTTGGCCTTTTGCACAATGGGGAATAAACCTTATTGGACCTCTCCCCCTAGGTAAAGGGCAAACTAAATTTGCAGTTGTGGCAATAGACTACTTCACAAAGTGGGTTGAAGTAGAGACATTGACAACAATCACAGAAAAGAAGATAACTAGCTTTGTTTGGAGAAATATAGTATGTCGTTTTGGAATTCCTAATGTCATTATTTCAGACAATGGAAAACAATTCGATAATGCAACCTTCAGAAAATTTTGTGAAGATCTCAACATTGATCATCGATGTTCATCTCCAGCACACCCTCAAGCCAATGGGCAAGTGGAAGCAGTGAACAAGATTATCAAATTAAATCTCAAAACAAAGTTGAAAAATCTAAAGGGAGCATGGGCAGAAGAGTTGCATAATGTGTTATGGGCATACAAGACCATTGAAAGATCTACCACGGGAGAGACTCCTTTCTCACTTACTTACGGTGCTAAGGCAGTCATCCCTGTTAAGATTGGTTTACCCTCGCCAAGAGTAGAAGAATTTGACCCTCAACAGAATGAGGATTCAATGAGACTAAGCTTAGACCTACTAGAAGAGCACAGAGAAAAAGATCACCATCGAGCAGCAGGATACAAGAACAGAATTACAGGGTATTACAATGCAACAGTCAAGAAACGAAGTTTCAAAGAAGGAGATCTCGTGTTAAGAAGAGTCATGCAAAATACCAAAGATCCATCATCTGGTGCGCTAGGACCAACGTGGGAAGGACCATACCAAATTGCTAAAATCATCAAGCCTCGCACATACACTCTAATTGATCATAAGGGAAAAGTTCTTTCTCACCCTTGGAATGCAGAACATCTTATGATCTATTATCATTAGGTTATTTTGCTTTATTCTCCTTTTCAGTGAGGACAGTTCTTGTCAGCACTTAGAATTTCAATCATACATGATATTCTATTATGAATGAATCATCTTTCTCAAACTATAATTGTATTACTCAAGCACGATTTGAAAACTAAAATCCTACTCGAGTAAGGGGGCTACTAAGGGGATATGCTTCCCTATTGAACAAAAAGCAGAAGCTACACGAAACATAACCAAGAAGACAAATTCCACAGAATAAGCCAAGGACGACCAGAATAAGCCGAGGTCGAGGTCAACCTAGCCGAGGACGAGCTGACCTGACCAAAGTCAAGGTCAACCTGGCCGAGGCCAAGCCGACTTGGCCAAGGTCGAGGTCAACCTGGCCGAGGCCGAGCCGACCACAACCTTCCACTTCAATTTTTCAATTCCTATTTTCTTCTCTCATGGTCTGAGCCTAGCCCGATGTGAAGCTACAAGGAACTTAGATGACTGGAAAATTCCTCTTGAAAAAAGACAGAAAGCGACACGACTGTTGGACGACAAAATTTTCCTCCTACGAGAGGACGGGAAGTCCAAAATAATCCCCATAGAGATTAACGACGATCCCGCTTAAACTTGAGAACAACCTCAAGTATGTATAATCACTGGAGAACGATACAGGTCGTGAATCCGAATGAGAGCATAAACCCCAAGAGAAGCAATCTTGGGATGATCCAAGGAGAATCGAAATGCAAATTAAGCATGACGAGATCCTGACATTTGTATTAAATACCGAAGAAATTGGCACTCTAGGAGACTGAATATCCTCATAAGGATGGACAACAATAACTAGAGAGAATTCGAGGCAACCCTCGAAATGTTTGAAATGACTCTGAAAAAATTTGACTAAGGAACCAGGCAAATCGAAACGCAGAATAAGCGTGACGAGAACTTGAAATTTCAAATTGGATACCGGAGAAATTGGCACTCTAGGAGACTGAATATCCTCATAAGAATGGACAACAATAACTAGAGAGAATTCGAGGCAATCATCGAAATGTTTGAAATGACTCCAAAGAAATTTGACTAAGGAACCAGGCAAATCGAAACGCAGAATAAGCGTGACGAGAACCTGAAATTCCAAATAGGATAACGGAAAAATTGACATTCTAGAAGATTGAATATAAAGTTCAGTAGGCTACTCCCAAACCAGGCTCCATGCGATTAATTCGCAAGCTCCCAATCTCAAATTCTAACTAGGGATCGGAGTGGGGGCTAATGTTATGGGTTAAATTGGACCAACGAGAATGGGCAGGTCAAATGACGAAGGCAAAGAGTCAGACAGAATAAAAAGCCCAATATGCGGTCAAAACGGGCAGAAATCGAACGGGGACCGAACTAAGATTAAACGAGACGAGACAACGCGCTCGGGCCGACTAGCAGCGTGGTGGTCGCCTCGGCATAAAGCCGAGGCCGACCGTGGTGAAGAGCCTCCCATTTGGGCTCTACCCTGCCCAACACCCCAAGAAAGGAGTCTGGGCTTGGGCTTAAGCCCAAGCCTATGGTCGGCCTTGGACGAGGCTGAGGCCGACCAGGATAGAGCCCTCCCATTTGGGCTCTACCCTTGCCCAATACCTTAAGAAAGGAGTCTAGGCTTGGGCTTAAGCCCAAGCCCGTGGTCGGCTTTGGACGAGGCCGAGGCCGACCAAATTTAAGGTCGCATTCTGGACCTTACATCAATCTCACGCGGCCCATAGGCTCGTTTCCAGCCCTGTCCCGACCTTTCCTTTTCTTAATAGGCCAAGAAAACCCACAGAGGACCCCAGAAGAAAGCATTTAAGCTCTCCCAGGAAGGGAGAGCGGGGGAAGTTAATTCTAGTGACCATTATACAAAAACTTCTCTATAATTCTCTCTGAGACCCTCACTGACTTAGGCATCGGAGCTTGTGTGGTCTACACCACACCGGTGTCCAGGTTTTCCTTATCTTGCAGGTTGCGTTCTTCCCCTAAGAATTACAAATTTACCGTCGTTGTCACGTGGAGATCAAGTGTATTCTCCTGTCCGAAATTTGGCAACAACACATAGATATAAGGTAAATAAGAAAACATATAAACTCATTGGTATAAGTAGTATTTTTAAGTTTAAATTTCAAAAACTAAAAATAAAAAATAAAATGATTATCAAACGGAGCCTAAGTATATTTAAATTTAGGGTTCAAACATTTAACGAGCGAAAAGTTTAGATTAAATTTGACCATCTAAGTTGATGAAAAAATGAGTTTTTTTTGTTGTTTTTTTTTTCCCTTTCTTTTACATCCATTTTAAACGTGAGAAATTTTCAGCTGCTCAATTATTGGGCAACACGGTGTCCCATTTAATCATTTATTGTATGGGGTCTCAATTCTTTATCTGACATCAGGCCAAACCATGACAGACCACTTATTTAATTTTGTCCATTAGTGATATAATTGGAAAATTTAATACAGTTTATTCTTTTTCTTTTTTAAAAATCCAAATATATATAATTGTGCTGTGCAGTTCAAGAGTTTAGAATGTGGATGCCCAGACCTATTGAAGTCTCAACTTTATAAAAATATCCATGTAGGTATTGATAAAATGTCTAACTATGAATATTTTAAACCAACTGTCTATAATCTGGCTCAACGGGCCTCTCGGTTGAAATTTGATGAGGGTTGGATGGATAGCCCCGCATTGAGATTTGATAGTGTAGTGTTTTAATAGTATCAACTTTTGTTTTTCAAAAAAAAAAAAAAGAATATTTAAAAAAAATTAAAACAAAAAATTTAAAAAAGATATTTAAATTAATAAATAAACATTTATACTTTTGAAATGAGTTAAAAATACTTGTTATATTACTATGTTCACATTAAGTTACATTTTTTTTATATTTCATCAATTTTGTACCGTATAATAGAAATGTTGATTCTCTTGTGTCGTTATTGAGCCTATGGATATGTGAAAATGTCAATATATCGACAAAAATTTAATACCATGATTTAAATGAAATAACTTAAAAAAAACATTTTTAAACAAAATCAACTTTTCTATATACAAAAAATTAATAACAATTTAAAATGTGTTAGTATAGCTTTTGAAGTGATTTTAGATGATCTAAAACATAATAAACATAGACACTTTCAAAAAGATTGTATTAATTTAAAAATTATTTTTGAAGGAACACTTGAAAGAGATTAAATATAAAAATGACTTTAAAAATATTTAAAAAATCTTAAAATATGTAATAAAGAGAAAAATAATTATAATTAATATAATCATTTTAAAATATAATACAATAAAAAAATTATTTAAAACACTTAAGGTACGTTATAAAATTATTTTTATTGAAAATAATTTCTTAAAAATGCCTTAAAAACACCCGAGGTATAGTTTGAGAAGTCCTAAAGCGGTATATAAGGCTCTGTTTGGTAAGCAATCTGAAAACATAAATTTGAAAACAAGGGATTCAATGAAAATAGAGTTGTATTTCATGGTTTCAGATATGTGTTTGGTAGCAGATTCAGAAATTTGATTTCATTCTAAATAGTTATTTAAAAGTGTGTATTATAACATATTTATAGATCATGAAATTAGTTGTAGTTGCAAAACTAATAATTAAATTGAATATAAGTCATTATTAATTAATTTATGAACACGATTTTATAAATTTTATAGAATTATCATTTTGTAATATAATATTATGTAATTTTTAATACATTATATTATACATATTTTATTTTAACAAAAATAAATTGAGTTTTATAACGTGAAATATTGTATTTATTAAGATTTTTATCTTTGTTTAATATAATTCTGCATTTTAAAATTTTAAATTCAGAATCTGGATACAATGAAAACATAAAAATGTTGTTTTCAGAATTTCTACTATTTGGATCTAGGAATCAGAAAACAGTTTTCGAAAACAAATCTACCAAACACATATTCACTGAATGTAGTGAATCCAAAAACATAAAACAGAATCCGGATTGCATACCGAACAACCCTTAAATTTTTAAAAATTGTAGTTGGATTTGGCTTATCAATCATACACAACATATTAAATGCAAATTCAATTATAATTTGATTTGGAATAATTTAAAAAAATATAATATTCATTTAAGAATAAATAAAGTTATTCTTCATTATAAAATCATAATGTTACGATTGGTGGTTGATTGTATAGGTGCAAAATGATATTTGCTTTTGCAAAACATGCATTATTTTCTTTTTTAAATAATCTTGAATATAAAAATAGAAAGTACTTTTTTTAAAACAGATGACTAACTACTTCTATCATTTCGCGTGCCACATTTTTTATTCAATAAAATACAGGTGTTCTTACAGTACATTATTATGATATTTTATTTTATTTTAAGAAGAAATCAATTTTAACCCTATACTTAACCATAAATTTTCAATTTTATCAATTTACACCCAAAATTTGAATAAGTGTATCAATTTTCACATTCGAATAAGTTTTCGTTTCAATTACAAAAGTTTCTCACACCTACATATATACTTGTTAGTTATTTTTTTAAAAACAATTACCAAAAAGATAATTAAATCATTCATGATCGGTTTGTCACCATCATGAAAATCACAAATTCAACTCTTAAAAGTAGAACCCACACGAAAACAAGTGGATTGTTGTGTTTTCTCTCACCTTTGGATGTCAATATCGACGACGAGTGTGAAAAGAAGATCCAAGAGGTGATGTTATTAGAGGTGACGATGACCATGGTGATTTCATCGACTTCGGTGGTGAGGAGTTTGAGCTCGACTAAAATGCAGGAGAGAACGAGGAATGCGGTGGTGGACAGAGTGATGCCCATGAACACAATGAACTAGTCGTAGCCAACCTTGCTGGCTCCATCGACAGTCTTACGGAGGATTAAAGTGACATCGATGTTGAAGAAGAAGAGAAAAAAGATTCTGACGAGGGCGATTATATGAAGGCCTTGCATCCAATGCGGCAGATAAAAGGCATATCGAGCTTTGAGGCCAAAGAGATTTTAAAAAAATCAATATTGGTGACCAATTTAAGAATCGAGTACTCCATTGAGAAAAAAATGGTGCAAATGGTTTTGTTTCTAGTAAAAGTTGATGG
Organism: Trichosanthes cucumerina; assembly: GCA_036507285.1. Classification (NCBI taxonomy): domain Eukaryota; kingdom Viridiplantae; phylum Streptophyta; class Magnoliopsida; order Cucurbitales; family Cucurbitaceae; genus Trichosanthes; species Trichosanthes cucumerina. Next base: position 9,440,225 of record CM071836.1, on the reverse strand, counting down.
ATCGAATAGAATCATGCCTTAAAATTGAAATAATATGAAAAAAAAACAATTAAATCAGAAAAAATAAGAAATAAATAAACTCATGCTCTAAAATTGAAAATTATTATGGCGAGTGTACTCCATTTTCTTCCAGCAATTGTATTTTATTTTTTAAAAATGACAAATACATATGTTATAAAACAACATGCTTAGATACCTTTCTAAGGAGGATTGAAATGGAAACTTAACCGAGGGATAAATTGATACACTTATTCAAGTTTGAGGTTTAAATTTATGAAATTAAAAGTTTAGAATTAAAATTGATACAACCTACTAAGTTTGAGGTTTAAATTGATGAAATTAAAAGTTTATAGTTAAAATTGATACAATCTACCAAGTTCAAGGTCAAAAATGATTTTTTCCTTTATTTCATAATATTTATATGTTGATTTAGAAAGTCGGATTTTGCTTAAAATTTACTCTTTATTTGTTACTATTTGGTTAAATTAAGTTTATAAATACTACTTTTCATTATTTTGTTTTTTTACCTATGTTTTCAAAATTTCAGTTAATTTTTGAAAGTTAAAAAAAAGTAGTTTTTATTTTTGAAAAAAAAATTGACTAAAAATTTAAATATTTTCATTCAAGAAAAATGAAAGACAAATTGTAGAGAAATGGTGAGAAAACAAGCACAACTTTCAAAAGAACAAAAATGTGTTACATTAGAATTAGAGGTGTTCATTTGCACTTGCCTCGGGCTTGCTTGGGCGAGGAATGAGAGAGGAAGTGAGAAATATTTTTTTTGCGTTACTAAATAGAGATGGAGCCGCCTCGATTTTTTAATATATATAAAATAAAGGGGTAGTTGCACAAATGGCAATAAGATTTGTTCTATTTGCAGCCGTATCATTGATTGATTTGTTTTGCAGAAATAGCAAAATATCCAAGTCCAGCCCAACAACAGGAAAGAAAAAATCCAAAATGTCCTTCTGTGTTTTAGAAAATCAGTAGTCTATCAACCTTATATCTGATATACCGACGATATATCTAACCAAAAAGTAACTACACGAGTGATATACTATTGATACCCGTTGATTTCACTAACATTAAGTATATATAGTCTATCAACCTTATATCTTATATATCGACGATATAGTTAACCAAAAAGTAACTACACGAGTGATATACTATTGATACTCGTTGATTTCACTAACATTAAGTATGTATAAGGAGTCTATCAACCTTATATCTGATATACCGACGATATATCTAACCAAAAGTAACTACACGAGGGATATACTATTGATACCCGGATATACAAAATTCAATTGTATGTCAAATAGGTCCATTAAATTAAAAAAAAATGTAAAAAATATTAAGAATTTATTAGACATAAAAATAAAAGTTCCCAACTATTTTTGACACATTGTAGAGCATCTTTTAAAGTTCCTGGGCTAAAATTTTAATTTAATATAATAATATTATTTAAAATAAAAAGGGCCAGTTGCACAAATGACAAAAAATAAATGTTCAATTGCAAGTGTGTCTACCATTTGTTTCTAGCAAAAAAAAATTAGTTCAACCCAATTGGAGTCAGCGATATGTCTAAAATACCCTTCCTGTGTAATCTTGCGTGATTGTAATATGGTGTATATCAATTGTCTATCGATGATATATTGTTGATATACCCACGATATACATATGAAGTATATTAGTGATATACTAATGATACACTTTACTTAAGTATATCAATGAACTTGAATTTCTGGTACTTAGTATATCAACAATATATCAAAAATAGCTAATATGAAGTATATCAAGAGTATAATAGTGATTTATATTCAATGTATCAAATATACCTAATATGAAGTATATTAGTGATTTGCTACCGATACATTTCACTTATATCAAAATGAAATGAGACATACGTAATATAAAGTATATTAGTGATATATCAAATGTGCAAAATATTCATAATACGCTACGATATATATAAAGTATATCATTTGAATGATACCTAAAAAGAAGTGTATCGATAGTATATCAGTAGTATACAATTAATATTGTGATGTTCGAAGAAGAAGGGTACATGAATGAATCGAGATCACATCCGAATGAGAGCGATCTCGAAGTTATGAAAATATAGATGAAAAAGGCTTACAAGAATTGATATACCAAGAAGATGCACCTTCCTAATTTTCTATGACTCAATCATAGGAACTCCAAAGCTAAGCGTGTTTGGCTTGGAGAAATCTCATGTTAAGGCCAAATCCGGATTCCAAATCTTGATATGAATCCTGGGCCTAGGGCGTTACAAATATATAGGTATATACTAGTTGATTAATATATACCAAATATAAAGTATATCAAATATACTATTGATATACCAATTATTAAGGATATCAAATATCTACTGATATACTATCGATATACCAAATATAAAATATATCAGATATACTACTTATATGCTATTAATATACAAATATTAAGTATATCAGATCTCCTACTGATATACGGTTGATATACCAAATATTAAGTATATCAAATATCCTACTGATACTGATACTACCAAAATATTTATTCACAGTATATCAACGATATCACAAATAGTGATTTATACTTGATAATGATTTATGATGATATACTTTATTAAGTAATATTAAGTATATCAACGAGATCTCAAAAACTATTTGTAATGTCCGACATTTCAGGTACAGTAAATTTCAGGTTATGCTTTTAAATTTTAGGTAAATTCATAATTTAAAACCAAATTGGATTGTTATATTTTATTGTGTGAGATGCGTTATTGTATAAAGTATATCACTAATATACTACTGATATATGTATATGAAGTTAATTAAGAGTATATTAGTAACTCGCATATGATATATGTTCATTTCACTGATATACTAATGATATACTAAATGTTAGGTATATTAGTGAAATAAACATATCTAAAATGAAGTACATTAGTGATATACTAATATGCAAAATATCTCTAATTTGCTACGGATATATAGGAAATATATCATTCTAAATGATATACCTAAAAGAAGGGTATCCGTGGTATATCAATATTATACTATTAACATACTTCGTTTTAGGTATATATTGGTATATAAAAATAAAGTATATCACATATACCTCTGATATACCAATATAAAATATATCAGATATACTTTTGATATACTAATATAAAGTATATCAGATATACTACTGATATACCAAATATAAAGTATATCAGATATACTACTGATATACCTGCTGCTACACCAATGAGGGTAAATCTGGAATAATTAAAAAACGAAAAAATTAGATTTAAAAAAATTTGCTAGATTTGCAAATCTAAAAAATCATAGCTAAGCTTGCAAATATGCTAATATTTTATGCTACCCATTACAATTCTCCTAAAATAAACCATACCTCTAATCTTTTATTAAATATTATTTTATTTTTTTAAGAAATTAAAAAAAAAATCTCTTAAAAATCTCTAGTTAAGACTTAAGAATTTAAATAGAAATTTTCAAAAAAAAATCTTTTTATTGAATCAAATTTAGAAAAATGATAATCATAAACCGGCAAAGAACTCAATCCCCACAAATTTTTCCAAAAATTTCCTTCTTGTTCTCCTCAAAATTAAATGGGGATTTTTAAGGAATGAAAAATAAAATGGGGGCAGAGCCAGGAACAGGAAAACCACGCCCCGCTCCATCTCGTCCCACCCGTAGACCTAACTAATGAGAATAATTGTCAAATTTACGTGATATCAAAAATATTTTTTAAGATTCAACAGAACTATAAAGATAAAGTTGAAAATTTTAAAATGGTTCAATTGAAAAGTGCAAATTATAAGGCCTAAAATGACAATTTAACTGAGAAATGTTTATTGCAAAATTTAAAAAGAATTTACCTATTTATTGTAACGACTAATTTTTTTAATCTTAGATTGTCGTGGGACATTGCTACATATATATATATTTATATACATATACATATATATATATACACACACATATACATATACATATATATATATCTATATCTATATGTATCTATATCTATATACATATACATATATATATATATACATATACATATATATATATATACATATATATATCACAACATTTTACAATATAGAAAAATAACTTTGGAGAGAAACGACTAAATTAAAAAAAAAACAGAAAAATCAATAGAATATTGAAAATAATGTCAACATATGAAAACAACACACAATTGATAGACACCAATAAGAGAAGTGTATTGCTCAATTGGCATCCAATGTAGATTTATGGCCTAGAGATAATAGATTCAAATTCTCCTGCTTTTGGTTCCCCCAAAAGGCCTCATACCAATGAAAATAATTGTCCTCACTTATATATCCATGATCAATCCCTTCCCTAGCCAATGTGGGACATTTGTTTGCACCCTAACAACTTCCACCTTGGAACACACTGTTTTTATAGAGGGACCTTTTTTTAGGGTACTCCCGGAACAGATCAAGTGGAGATGGAGTGAGGCCTATAGCTCAGAGGATTAGAGCACGTGGCTATGAACCACGGTGTCAGGGGCTTCCTGGAAAGTGAAATCCTTTTTTCATAACATATGCCTACGAGCAAGTTCGATAGTTCAAACATCTATTCTTTGAAGTTAGAGGTTCAAAATCTCACTCTATATTTATTATAACTAAACAAAGAATGCTAATATGTACGAGACATTTCTCATGACACAATATAAATTAAACAAACTTCATAAATAAATATCATACTTAGCTCAAACCCATTCTTCAAATTGAACTTTTATTCTAATGCTATCCCCAAAATGGGGATATTTTCTAGCTGCCTAAAGTATTTCTATAGGTATCAAGGGCAGGTTTATGAGAGTGATTTTGGAGTGGCCAAAATCACTTTTAGCATGCTTAAAATAATTTCTCTTTTAAAATTGTGATGTTTGATAATAGTTGAGCAAGTGATTTTGGAAGTAAATCATTTGAAAGGTGATTCCCAAGAAATTAGAGTATTTTTTTATTTATTAATATTGTACTTTTTAAAACTTATTATAAAAATATTGTAGTTTTAAAACTATTTATATTAATATTGTTGGTTTTTTACAGGTGGCAGATGGTCTAAAAAACGAACGACCATGTCTAAATGTGCACAATGTAGCAGATGGTCGTCTCTTAAGAGACGACTATCTCAATAATTTTAAGAAAATTCACTTCTGACATAATGGTTAGTTGGCTTTTGAATATACCTATTTTCCTTCAGTTTTTTCATTATTCTTTTTTTCTCTATTTTTATTTTTTCTTTTATTTAAATCAAATAAGATATTTTGAATTTTTAAAGTATAGATTATATTGTAATTTATTATTTTGTTACCCATATGAAATTGTTCTTCTCCCAATATATTATAAATATATTATCAGAGCAATAAGATAAATTATCAATTTACTTTTAAAAAATAAATTGTAATATAATATTCATTTTACTTAAAATATTAAAAACATATAAGATATCTTATTTGATTTAAATAGAATAAATAGAAGGAAAAAAAAGAGAAAAGAATTATCATTTAAATCAAATAAGATAGCAACCAGACATGTTTTCTTTTCTTTTCTCAAATAAGATAGCAAAAAATTATCATTTAAATCAAATAAGATATTAAATCGATAATTTGTCTTATTGCTCTGATAATACTTTGGAAGAATAACATTTTCATTTACGTCATTTTGAGTTGATTTTAATTTTTTTAATATCTTAAGTAAATTGTAATTTATTATTTCTTTACTATATTTTAACATTTTAAGTAAATTGAATATTATATTGTCATATTATAAAATAATATTATCAAAAAAGATAATTTTTCTTATTGCTTCAATAAGGCTTTGAGAAACGAACATTTTCATTTACGTCATTCTGAGTTGAATTTAAATAAAATTATCACGTTATTTTTAATTATAATATAAAATGGGTAACAAAATAATAAATTACAATATAATCTATGCTAGAAATGATTTTTCTTATTTAATTTACAATACAAGAAAGAGAAAAAATGAAAAAAAAAAAGTTAAACAATTGCGTTTGGTCGGACTCAAACCAGGAAAATGGGTAAATTCAAAAGCCAACCAACCACTATGCTAGAAGTGAATTTTCTTAAAACTTTTGAGAAGGTCGTCTCTTGACGACCATCCTCCATTTTTTGGACCATCTGCCACCGGTAAAAAAACAACAATATTAATATAAATAATTTTAAAACTACAATATTTTTATAATAAGTTTTAAAAAGTACAATATTAATAAAAAAAACCGTAAGTAATTAACCATCATGTTTTGTAAAAATGCATAAATTTTCATTAAAAAATGTGTTTTCTCAAAATTGTTACCATTGAGTTCATCCGTCATTGTTTATAAAATAACAAATTTTCTCTATCTAAAGTTTTTATAATGTGTATCTTTTACTTTATTATCTATTTAAATTTTTTATTTATTTTTCTCATTTTTTTTCCGTGTAATGGTTTTAACTCACTTTGATTTTTTTATTTCTATATATTTTTCTCTCTATAATTTTTGTATCGTAACTTTTCTCTCTAATTTTTCACTTTTTGCTCTACTTTTTTGTCCCTAACTCTAAACTTTTCTCCATTTTTTCTTCCTAAACTTCCCTAAATATTTTGTTCATCTCTATCTTCTAATTTCACCCTCTTTTTAAAATTTTTCTCTCGCTAAATTTTTTTGTCCTCCCCCTAAAACTTTTAGCTTTATATTTTTGTCTCTCTTAATTGTTAATTCTCTTTGTATAACTTTTGTCTACCACCTATTTTTAAAAAAAATCTCAAAGTCAATAATTTTTTTAGTAACTTGATGATTCTGAAATCACCTTTGAAAACAACATTAATCATTTTTAAAAAATACTTTTAATTAAATTTAAATCACTTTTATAAGTGTTGAATCGATATTAAAATGATTTATAATTAAATGCCTTTAAAAGATTAATTATAATTAAATTACTTAGCTTAAAACATTTATTTTAAAGTTGTTCCCAAACATAGTTTTTCAAAATCACTTTTAATTATATGAAAAATACTACTAAAATGTAGAATCAAATATAAAAATTATTATATGAAAATCACTTTTAATAAATCAATTATGAATCAATATTTCTAAAATCATTCTCAAACATATAAATCTAAGAAAATATAACTTTGGGTTGCATAATAATTATCTATATCTAAAACTTCTAAACAAGAAAAAAAAACTAATTAAAGTGAGTCTCTTTATTTGAAATTGATAAGGAGTAAGAGAAAATAAAATCTATATCTATATACTATATTAACGGTGATATGGAGGAGATTCTTTGACTTCCTATTTTGCCCTTATATTTTTAGTTAATTCTAATTTTGTCATTTGTTGATGGGACATGACTTTTCAAGTATATACATGTATGGATGCAATAAATCAGGTAGTATAGAAAGGTGTTATGGGGGAGAATATTTGTCTTCCTCTTTTGCCCTTATATTTTTAGTGAACTATAATTTTGCTCTATGTTGATAGGACATGACTCCTCAAGTGTATATATGTATGGGTGCAATAGACGTAGATGAGACAACTATTTGAGTGGGGTAGTTACACAATGAATTGATGCATCTTCTAGGCGTGATCTATGTATAGAAAAAAATAACATTGTTGTTTCCAAATTTTGGATAGGAGAAATCTCACCTAACCTCCACGTGACAACACGGTGAATTTGTATTCTTAAGAGAAGAATGCAACCTGTAAGATAAGAAAAACCTGGACATGATCGATGTGATGTAGGTCACACGGGTTTCGATGCTTAAGTTAGAGAGAATTCTAGAGAGAATTTGAGAATTCTAAAAGTAGTTAGGTGGCTAGAATGAACATATACTGCACTCCCCTGAAGAGAGAGCTTAAATACCTCATTCTTAGGGTTTCTGTGGATTTTCGTTTTCAACCAGGAATGAAATGGCCAAACTGGGTTGGACCAAGGGTCTAGAACCATGAGGGGACTGAGGCAAGGCCTAAATTGTAGCAAAATTGGGTCTTGCCATGTGCTCAGCCTCGAACTGAGTCGAGACTGACTACGGGCTTGGGCTTCGGCCTAAGTCCGAGTCTATGTTTCTCTACACAGGACTATTATGTGGTCAGTCGAGGTCGACCATGGGCTTGGGCTTTGACCCAAGCCATTTTCTTCGTCCTATTCTGTCTAGGGTCATCCCCCTATCTATTCCAACTCGTTTTGACTTCGTAGGGAGCTTATTTACTCATTTGATCCATCGTTGCAACCCTTTAGCTAGTCTATTTTTGTTGGCCCAATTTCTCCCCTCACAAATATGATTGCCAAATACATCTACTATCTATTTTTTCTAACAAAATGTCAAGTAATTATGAAAAAACAAGAATGGAAATTTAAAAAAATTCATTTTTTAGAAGGGAAACATTGAATTGTATCACAATGAAAGTGTTGATTGAGAATTCAGAAACTTATTTTTGCCAATTAAGAGGTACTGTTATCTATCATTTCTTTTATTATTATTATTATTATTATTTTTCAATTTATTTAAGTTAATTTTTTTACATTATTCGCTATAATGGATTTTTTAAAAAAAAATTCTTGGATCGGATCCCAATGTCAATTTTTGGACTGAATACCCGTTTGGGTTTAATAGACTCTAATACCATATTAGATTATATGGGGTTCCATCTCAAAACCAATTGGCAATGAGAGGAGTAACCCACATATCTCATATATTGTGAGGTTTCTCTCCACTTCTCCAATGTGGGATCCTCAACACATAGTTCAATTTGGTATGATGAATGTGTTAACGACCACGAGGTTTGTGGTTTGAATCACCATAACCCCAATTGTACTAAAAAATCTCACGTATATCTCTCCCTCATAATCGTTTAGGTTAATTCAATTGAAATTGATTTGAAATTCTTTGTTTTCTAGGTTTATCCCCCACATTATTTTCATCATTCGAGTTAATTTGCTTGTTATCTTATAACATTGAAATTAATTCAGATACTTTATCTTTTAGAGTTAGAATTATCCTCCATCATTTTTATTATCCTTTATTTAATTTCTTTTTCATTATCTTTATTTATCATTTTATTTCTTCTAAAAAGGGGAGGGTATTCATGTTAAATTCATTTTAGATTTTCTCTCTTTTATTTAATTTTTGTTCGTTATCTTCATTTATCATTTTATGATTGCATTGTTTCATAATTTAGACTTTCAAATTTCTCAAATATTCTTATCAATTTCTTTTGAACCAAACTATGAACTTCCATTTTGTCCTTTTTCATCTTTTTTTCCTTGAATAGGAAATGATTCTAAGACATAAGACTGTGGATAATGATTTTGAGAACTAAGAAGTTAGTAACTTGAGAAATAGTCTCAAAGTCTCAATTTCTTTCCATGAGTTTTGTTTGGGAATAACATCATCATGGCACCAAGGAATATTGTCGAAGAAATAACATGGAATGACCACTACAGTTGCAAAGGATGATCAATCTTCTATATCTGATTGCACCATATCTTTTTAAGTTATATGTTCGACCTAAAGAAAAAGAAAACAAAAAACCAAAAAAAAAAAGAAAGAGAACGAGAAAGAGGAAAGAAGAAAGAGAAAGAGAAAGAGAAAAATAAAGAAGAAAAAGAAAAAAAAGAAGAAAAGGAAGAAAATGAGAGAAAAGGGAAAAAAAAGAGAGACTAAGTTATCATTCTTAAATTGGACAAAAAATACATCTTTTCCATAGACCATTCTTTGCCATACAGAAGGAAAAACAATCTTTACTATAGTCGAGGAAATTGGGGCAAAACTTACATCTTTGCTACAATGAGGCAGAACGATCATCACCACATTGAGGTAAAAACCCTCATCTTTGCTATATTGAAGCAAAATGGTCCTCACTACATTGAACTAAGACCATCATTTTTAAAATTCGAAAAAACCTTCATCTTTGTTATATTGAGGCAAAATGGTCCTCACTACATTGAGTCAGACCATCATTTTTAAAATTGGGGAAAAGCCTTCATCTTTGCTATACTGAAGTAAAACGATGATCACTACATTGAAGTAAGACTAACCTTTTTAAATTTGGGCAAATCCCTCATCTTTGTTGTATTGATATTGAGGCAAAACAATCATTACTATATTTGAACAAAACTTAATTGTCAAAATGGGGCAAAACCCTAATCACTCATTATACTGGGGCAAAATGGTATTGTCGTCTTATCGCTCATGTAAGCTTATTTTAAACTGGGAAAAAGATCAAATAAAAGGTTAAAGAGTCGCATTTCTCTTACAGAGAAGTTTTCAATTTCAAGTGACCCTTCTCATTCAAGGATAAAAAGCTTAACTACATGGAAGAATTATGCTTAAGAAATGAAAATAATAAAGAGGATTTTTCATCAAAGACCTTGAGCAGACTCCAAGATAGATTGAGGTATATGAGATGAACTCTTGAGGAGCTATTTCTATTGGGATTTATGCCCTAAACAAGACAAGTGTAGTTTTGTTTCAAATAAATAAAGATGTTATTTATTATATTCTCGCATATAAATTTAAATCCAATAAACTAAGTTCCAAGGTTATAATGATTGATTTTGAACAATTTGTGTAGTACACACAAGTTGGATTAAGTTGTTCAAGCATAACCTAAAAGGTCTATGGTATAGGCATAAGGTTGGGAACCTTATACTGGTAACACCATGGATGCGACCCGTTTTGTATTTGGTACAAACGAGATAATCCAACTCGTTCATGTGGTAGACATGCGAGCGGGGGCATCATGTATAATGAGATTATACAAGACCGGACCGCAAATTATTAACCTACTAGTTTAACACCATTATTAAGATAGGTATAATAACTTATAGATGATCATTAGTGACTTGACCTGAATCCTGAGCAAGCTACGGACTCCTGCTTATGAGGTTTGTCCTTAGACTAGTATGGGTAAAAGTGGCATGTAGCCGACTCAATAAGCCTACCTTCTCAGGGACATAACTTTGTACGTAGCTGGGAACTTAACTATGCAAGATGAAATTCACTCATCCTGAATTAGGGAATCAAATAGGTTGTTCTCTTAAGAACTGAATCCAAGTCTTGAACAACGGGGGCTCGCCTTCTTACTGGCCTAAAAAGGATTAAGTTTATGGTAGGACCATAGACTGATTATTCATTAGAGGATCAGTGGAGCTTAAGGAGCAAGATGTATTCACAGGGGTAAAACGGTAATTTGACCCAACTGTGATTACGAACAACCTGTGAAAGGTCAACTCACAAGTATTGATTATATCAGTGGATACAACATAGCCTACAGTGAGGAGAGAGCAACTACGAGTCTATAGTGGAGTGACTCATAGTTAATGAATGTTGGTTAATTGAATCAAAGAGTTTGATCGATTAATCTTGTATCATTGGAGCTCATGATCTGTAGATCCATTAGGTCCCTCCGTTGGCTCAATATGGAAATAATGAGGGTTTATAGTTTGGAGTGAAATTGAAATGTTGAATTTCATGTTTAAGGGATATATCAATTATATATGATGTAATTGATATAACATATGGTTTAATCCATGTGAAATATATCATAAGAGCACTATAGGGGTAGGATGGTCATTTCCATCCTATCTCCCTATAAATATGTGCATGAGATGCACATTTGAGTAGGTTATTCCAAGGCAACCCTAGTGCTCTTTTTGGCAAGTGTTTTTGTTGGAAAAGTTCCAAAAACACTTGTTTCTCTCAAAATCCCTCCCAACTCCAAAAGAGGTTCCACCACCTTCCCTCTCCTAGAGATACAACGGAGAAGATCTAGCTGGCGGATCAAAACTACTTCGTAGGTTGTGGAGAACGCGAGATTGTTGAGATCGTGAGAACGAGAGGAACAAAGGAGCACGTGTTGTTTTGTCTACAAAGGTCATATATTTGTTGTCCAATCTTAGTAAGCATGTTTAATCGCTTTAGATATACGTTTTGATTAAATCTATGTAACTCTTTACAAGAACACGCGATCAAAATCGTTTCCGCTACGGGATTCAACCCTATCAATTTCTAGTTCTCGAAATTGTTGTTCAAAGAAATGAGGTCACTTCAGTTCATTTATTCATTTGGATCAGTTTCTAATAACACAAACATTGAGGATATATATTCTCAATCTCTTATTGTTCAAGAGATTTTTTTATACCCATGTTATTTCATATTTCTCTCATACTAGAAGATCAAAAAGAGAAGTCTTCATTTTCACGCACCACACAAAATTAAATTTGATCGATACACAAATAAAATATTGAAAACTTTGCTAAAATTCACAAATTTTAACAAAAATTTACATCCGATGTCATTTTTCTTTGAAATGTTATCAATTTTGTACAATGCATATGTTTTAGAAATAGAAGAACGCATGTGAGGATATTTCTTTTAATGATATTTCAAACGAAAGTTTATCAGAGGGTTAAAATTGCACATTTTTAAAGTTTAGGTGTAACGCCCCAGACCCAGGATCTCTTGCGACCTGGTTGCGTCACTATATCATCCATGACTGCTTGTAAGATTGAAGACACTATCTCCACAAACCAACACATGGTCCTTTCAACATGCTTTGTCCTCACTCACATGCTCCCTAGGAAAATTCTCAAGAGATCCTGGGTCTGGGGCGTTACAAATGGTATTAGAGCGAAACCTCTCCCAGTAAGATGTGGTTCGAGGACGAACCAAGGCGGAAGCTGGTGGGCATGGGACGCCCGAGGAAGAGGGGTACATGAATGAACCGAGCCCACATCTGAATGAGAGGGATCCTGGGGATATGAAAAGTATGGTGCCCGAGGAAAATGAGTATATGAGGATGTGAAAGTATAATTGAGAAAGGCTTAAAAGAATTGATAACTACTACCTATACAAAGAAAGTGCATCTTTCTTTTCGGTCGCTCAATCATAGGAACTCCACAGTTAGGCGTGTTTGGCTTGGAGCAATCCTATGTTGGGTGACCTCCTGGGAATATTCCTAGGGAGCATGTGAGTGAGGACAAAACATGTTGAAAGAACCCCGTGTTGGTTTGTGGGGATAGTGTCTTCAATCTTAAAAGGATCCTGGGCCTAGGGCGTTACATTAGGGTTGGGATTACAATATTGATAGAATTTGATGAAAATGAAAGTTTACCATAAAAATTACACAACATGATAAGTTTAGGGTCAAATTAAATTATTTTTTCTATTTTTTAAAACCATTTTAATTTATTTATAATAACAAATATATGATATTTTAATTATTTGTTCAATTTAGTTTTTCAACAAAATATATTTTTTACTTTTAGTACATTATTATTAAAATTAATTACATAAAATATCTATAATTTTTATGAAAAAAGAAAAAAAAATCTATTTGTTATTTTAAGTTTCATTTTCTATATATATTTTATAAGTTGGATTTATTTTAATAAGTATGCAATTGAATTTAATGTCTAATAGATTTGTAACTTAATAGACTTTTTTATTATTTTTTTAAAGTTTAAGAATCACAAAATTAAAAATTCATGGATTTATTAATAGAAAATTGATAGTTTAGTAAAAACTTTTTAAAGTTAAGGACTTGTTAAGTACCATCTTAAAAATTTAATGACCAAATTTATAATTTAGCCTATTTAATACAAAATATACAAATGATTTAAATATATCAACATGTTCAAAATTATTTCAATATAGCCTCACGACAAATAGCTCTGGATCTATCACTGTGTACATAGTACACGAGTTTGTTACCTTAATTTTGTCAACGCTTTTCTCCTTCATTCTAGATTCATAATTTGTTTTTTTAACATTATTAAGAAAAAAAATATAAAACTACTGTTATATGTTTTTCTCAAGAATTTTGGTAAGGAATAAGGATTGAGATCTTATAGTGAGACAGACGGCGACAAACGAGAGAGGTAAAAAAAAAAATTGATAGAAGAAAAGAAAAATATTAGACACAATTTTGAAATTTTGATCTATTGACCAGATTTAAAATTTAGCATTATTTTTATTACACTATTTAATAGATAAATTGATGAATAAATATTAAAAGTCATAAAAATAGGTCACATCAAAAAGGCAGGAAAAGCTCATATTGTTTTTGTGTAGATAAATATTGCATGTGAAAAAGAAGGATGTGGTGGCTAAATTGGTCCCAATTGAGATGCGTGAGGCACTTGAGTTGAGTTACATATATTCAATTTTGTTTTTCCAACTTTCATATAACTCTTTTTTTCTTTCTTTCTTTCTTTTTTTCAATTTTTAGACCTACAAGAACATCATTTTCAGAAATTTTTTAAAATAAATTCAAAACTAACTAGTTTTATTTTGATGTCGTTAGATCAATTTTTTAAATGAATCTTATATTCTATAGCTAATTTGAAAAGCTTTGACTACATAATTTTTAAGCTCGTGTTTGATAATCATTTAGGTCCTATTTGATAAATATTTGGGGCATTTAGCGCATAGAGTTGAATTGAGCAGAGTTATTTTGTTAGTGAGTTCAGAAGTCTGTGTTTGGGGTACAGAGTTGGGTTGAGTTGAGTTGAGTTAGAAAGTTTGTGTTTGGGTTGTAGAGTTGAGTTTAGTTGTCACTTGTCAAAGGTATTTGATGTATTTTTTTTTGTAACCGGAAGCAAACTAATTTTTAATAGACTATTTTTGTGTTTCTTTTATTTTTATTTTTTCCAATCATTCATCTAGAAATATATATTTTCATATTTGCAACACTGAATTCAGATGTCCACTAAATATATATATTTCAAACATTGATGTTTTTTAAGAAAACATCATCCTTTATCTTTTTTTTTTTTTAGAATTTAACTTTTTTCAAACTATAGGTAATATAGTATTGTTTCCTCTTTTTGCTATACATTAAACTTCTTTCCATTTATTTTTCGTAAAAAAAAAAACTTCTTTCAATTTATAAAAATCACATATTTGTAGTACACATTGAACTTATTTCAATTTATAGAAATCAAATGTTGTATTCTTTATAACAACAAATAACAATTGATGAATCGAAAAAAGACAATGTACCTGTATTTTTTTTCTTTAAATACAAATTGAACTTCTATTAAAATATAGAAATCTAAGGTTTCATTTTCTAAACATATATTGAACTTCTTTGAAATGTACAAATGAGAATAACATTTTTTTTTTAATTACTAATAGGGTCATTTTTTAAAAAATACATTGACCATTACGTTTTTTTTTTTATTTGCAAAGGAACTTATTTGTAACGCCCCAGGCGCAGGATTCCCTGTTGCCTGGCAATGTCACCATATCATCCATGAGTCACCCAACGTAGGATTACTCAAAGCCAAGCACGCTTAACTGTAGAGTTCCTATGATTGAGCCACTGAAAAGGAAGGTGCACCGTGTTGGTATAGGTAGTAGTTATCAATTCTTTTAAGCATTTCTCAACTCTATACTTTCATATTCTCATGGTCACTCTCATGTACCCCTCTTCCTCAGGCACCATACTTTCATATCCTCAGGATCCCTCCAATTCAGATGTGGACTCGGTTCATTCATGTACCCCTCTTCCTCGGGCGTCACATGCCCACCAGCTTTTGCCTTGGTTCGTCCCGAAACCACATCTTACTAGGAGAGGTTCCACTCTGATACCATTTGTAACGCCCCAGACCCAGATCCCCTGCGGCCTGACAACGTCACCATATCATCCATGACTGCTTGTAAGAGTGAAGACATTATCCCCACAAACCAACACGAGGTCCTCTCAGCATGTTTTGTCCTCACTCACATGCTCCCCAGGAAAATTCTCAGGTGGTCACCCAACATAGGATTGCTCCAATCCAAGTACGCTTAACTGTAGAGTTCCTATGATTGAGCCACCAAAAAGGAAGGTGCACCTTGTTGGTATAGGTAGTAGTTATAAATTCTTTTAAGCATTTCTCAACTCTATACTTTCATATCCTCATGGTCACTCTCATGTACCCCTCTTCCTAAGGCACCATACTTTCATACCCTCAGGATCCCTATCATTCAGATGTGGACTCGGTTCATTCATGTACCCCTCTTCCTCGGGTGTCACATGCTTAAACAAAGTCCTTTACACCGCTTATCTGATGTCTCCACATATCTCCACATTGGTATGATATTGTTCACTTTGGACATAAGCCCTCATGGCTTTGCTTTTGGTTTCACCCAAAAGCCCTCATGGCTTTGCATGTGACACCCAAGATAAGGAGAGTTACATGAATGAACCGAGACCACATCTGAATAAGAAGGATCTTGAGGATATGAAAGTATGGTTGAGAAAGATGAAAGTATGATGAGAAAGACTTAAAAGAATTGATAGCTACTACCTATACCAACAAGGTGCACTTTCCTTTTCGGTGACTCAATCATAGGAACTCCATAGTTAAGCGTGTTTGACTTGGAGCAATCCTATGTTGGGTGACCTCCTAGGAATTTTCCTAGGGAGCATGTGAGTGAGGACAAAACATGCTGAAATGATCTCGTGTTGGTTTGTGGGGATAGTGTCTTCACTCTTACAAGCAATCATGGATGATTGGTGACATTGTCAGGTCGTAGGGGATCCTGGGCCTGGGGTGTTACAAATGGTATCAGAGCGGAACCTCTCCCAGTAAGATGTGGTTCAGGGACGAACCAAAGCAGAAGCTGATGGGAATGTGACACCCGAGATAAGGAGGGGTACATGAATAAACCGAGACCACATCTGAATGAGAGGGATCCTGAGGATATGAAAGTATGGTTAAGAAAGATGAAAGTATGATTGAGAAAGGCTTAAAAGAATTGATAGCTACTACCTATACCAACAAGATGCACCTTCTTTTTCGGTGGCTCAATCATAGGAACTCTACAGTTAAGCGTGCTTGGCTTGGAGCAATCCTATGTTGGGTGACCACTTGGGAATTTTCCTGGGGAGCATGTGAGTGAGGAAAAAACATGCTGAGAGGAACTCGTGTTGGTTTGTGGGGATAGTGTCTTCACTCTTACAAGCAGTCATAGATGATATGGTGACGTTGCCAGGCCACAGGGGATCCTAGGCCTGGGGCATTACATTATTTGTTTACATTTTTTAAATCACAAAACGACGATATATTTTAACATTAATGTCATGTAGGAGTGAAATATTGAAAAAATATTAGTAGGTCATCAAGTACCTATTTACATGATTCAAAAAACATAACTATGGTATCAAGACCTTATTTACATGATTAAAAAAAAAATAATTATGGTTTACAAAATATAAGTAATGATCAACAATGAGTCGAGTTTGTAAATCTGAAGAAAGATTGTTAGAGAAGAGAGTAAGCTCAACAAAGTACATGTGCATTTCATATTATTTTGAATCATGGGAGTGTCTTCAGTGGCTGAAAATTATTGTCGACGATACTCGTCGGAGAAGGTATTGTTGGTTGCTAGATAAGGTTGCCAGTGATTGCTATCAATCGTCAGAGAAGGTAGTCAACAGCAGTCGTCAGTTGCCGCATATGGTCTTTGATAGTCAGAGAAGGTCGCCGGTAGTGGTCGTTGATCGCTAAAGAAGGTCATCAGAGGTGGTTGTCTATCGTTAGAGAAGGTTGTCTGTCACCAGAGATGGTCACCGGTCACCGGAGATGGTCGTCAGAGGTAGTTCTCTGTTGCTGGAGGTGGATGTCGGTCGTCGAAGATAGTCGTCGGTTGTTGGAGAAGCGATGATAAAATATGTTAATAGGGTTACTATACAAGTTTATGAAGTTAATATCCTAACATTGTAGCAACTCGGTAGAGTTGAGTTGAATTAGTTTCTCCATGGGGCAAACAATGAGTTTGATTTAAAACCCAACTCAACTCAACTCAACTTAGAGGGCCAAACACCACCTTGGTTTCTAGTTTTTTATCTTTGAATATTAAGCCTATAAATACTACTCTCACCTCTTATGTATTTACTTGTTTTGTTATCTATATTTTTACCTATGTGTTTTAAAAATCAAGCCATGTTTTGAAAATTAAAAAAAAATAGTTTTTAAAATTTTATTTTTGTTTTTAGAATTTGACTAAGAATTCAAATACTTCGTTAAGGGAGATGAAAGTTATTGTTGAGAAATTGAAAGAAAACGAGCTTAATTTTCAAAAACCAAAAGTCAAAATCCAAATGGTTATCAAACGGGAGTCTTAGATTAATTTTGTTTTGGGTTTGTGAAAAATAAGCCTATAAATATTACTTCCATATATGGCTTCCATATTTTCCTGTCTACTTTTTATCTAAATTTTCAAAGATCAAGTCAATTTTTGAAAACTAGAAAAAAAAATAGTTTTCAAAAACTTGTTTTTGTTTTTGAAATTTGGCTAGAAACTTTACTTTAAAAAAAAAAGATAAAAATCATGGTAGAGAAATTGTGATAAAACAAACACAATTTTCAAAAATAAAAAATCAAATGATTATTCAATGAAGCCTAATATGTTTTCTTTTTTAACTCATGATTTTAGGTTTAAATTTTACTATGATTATAGTATTTTTAACATTCGTTTAAATTTCATTTTCATCCCTATTTTATCCTTTGAACTTTTGAAACGTATATTTTAATTTCCAAACTTTCGGAAAAAAAAAAAGTCTATTTTGGTTAATTAACTCAGTGCTAATGTTGCCAAGTGTCACGGTCATGCTTGTCCAAGGCGTGTTGCCCATGGCCGCATGACCATCCCCATCCTATTTTATCATATTATCATGTAATGCATTTCATTTAGTATTGTCATTTCATTTCCTTGTATTTTCATAGGCATATGACTCCTCGCCAAAATGACGTGCAAGGGTGTCATAGCCAAAATTCCTAGAATGTACTATAGGGGGATGCGAACATTCATCAATTCTCCCTACCAAGAGTTATATGCTAGTTAAGCGTGGCTTTCTTATTATTGTTTATCAGTTGTATAACTGACTTTCTAAATTCTCACAAACGTTTTCTAAATGTTTTCACAAATTCTTTCTGACCCCGTTTTCTAAAACCTTTTCTCAAGAACGGGGGTGGAGGTTGCGATATAGGCCTTGTGTGCCGCCGACGATCCGAGTTTGAGTTGGCTGACTTGCTCGTGAGCGAGAGCAAGTGCCGCACGGTCGTGTCAAGACCCTCTAAGAGGTGCGACCGTGACAGTTGGTATCAGAGCCTAGTTGGCTTTGGAAAGACAAGACACAGTAATCATGTCTGCAAAACAATTAAACAAGTCGGACAAAGAACGGTTGGCCGAGATCGAGGAGCAATTGCTCCTCTTGACGGAAGTCCCTGATAGTATTCGGTTCTTGGAATCTCGACTGGAAGAGATTGCGGCCAAGGTCGACGTGATTGATGCGATTGCTGGACGCATCGATGGAATGCCCGTCTATGAATTGATGGAGAGAGTTGAGACCCTTGAGGACAGGGTAAACCGATGTGGAAACTTCGAGCATGTTGATAGCTCGTCGGGCGGCGTCGCCCAAATTGAGGAACGTGTCGATGGTCTGGACAGTTCCCACAAAGAGTTGGGTCAGATGTTTGCTGACTTTTCTGTTGATGTGAGAGATGCCCTTAAGGTCTGTAGGGGCGAGATAGGGGAGATGGCCGCAAAGCTAAATCTCACCATGATTGCGATGGGAAGTCAAGCCTCACCTGGGGGTGCGACCAAGTCGGAGAAGAAGAAAATTCCCGAACCAAAATCCTTCTGTGGGGTTCGAGATGCCAAAGTGCTGGAAAACTTCATCTTTGATATGGAACAGTACTTTCGGGCAACAAATATGGTGACTGACGGAGAAAGAGTCACCTTAGCAACAATGCATCTGGAAGACGATGCCAAACTATGGTGGAGGACCCGTTATATGGACATCCAAAAAGGGAGATGTACCATTGACACATGGGAGACGCTGAAACAGGAATTGCGCTCGCAATTCTTTCCCGAGAATGTTGAGATAATTGCAAGGCGGAAGCTTCGAGAGCTGAGACATAAAGGAACCATTCGTGAGTACGTCAAACAGTTTGCAGGGTTGATGTTGGACATCCGAGATATGAGTGAGAAGGACAAGATCTTCTCCTTTGTCGAAGGGTTACAACCATGTGCCAGGACTAAGTTGTACGAGCAGCGAGTGCAACACTTGACCGGCATATCTTTGCAGTGAACGATCGTTTGACACAGAGTGGCGGCGTGAATGGCGAATGGCGATCTCAAGAGGCAAGAGCGAGCAAAACCTCCCCACGGGGAGATGATCGACCTTATCGGCCTAACTCTCCCAAGAGTGGGGGAGGGGATAGGCCTAGAAGTTCAGGAAGGGATAACAGGAAGTCCCCATCGAGGAATGGAAATTCGTGGCAGAGACCACACAACAAGAGCAACTACTACCAGAAGTGCGTTCTTTGCGACGGGCCTCACCGAGTGAGTGACTGCCCAAGTAAAGTAGCCCTCAAGGCCTTTCAAGCGTCCTATGAGGTAAAGAATGGAAAGGAAGTTGACGATACGGAAATCGAGTCCGTACGAGATGAGGATCTAGAGAATCTGCGCATTGGCGCCATAAAATTCTTGTCGCTCTCCGTAAGAATGGGGAGAGACAAAGGGCCCATCCAGTAAGGGCCTCATGTACGTTGACGCACACGTCAACCACAAAACAACCAAGAGCACTATGGTTGATTCGGGAGCTACCCATAATTTCGTCTCAGAGACAGAAGCGAGACGGTTGAACTTATCGTGGAACCGAGATTCGAGAAGGATGAAAGCTGTGAATTCTGCAGCCCTACCTATTTCGGGAATTGTGAAGGGCGTCTCAGTCAAGATGGGAGACTGGGGTGGTCGAGTTGACCTTGTCGTCGTTAAGATGGATGGGAATGAAATTTCTTCTTCAACACAAAGTCATACCTATGCCCCTAGCGAGTTGTCTAGTAATCACAGGAGGAAACCCCACCATAGTGCCTGCGAAGTTGAAGCAACCTAGTGGAGCGAGAGTAATATCGACCCTACAGCTGAGGGCGGGCTCAAGTGAGCGTTGTGGCGAAGTGCCACGAATTACTGATCATCGCTACGAGAGAAGTGGCGGTCGAAGGTATACCTCTCCGAGAGGAGGGAGGGAGAGAACTGTTCAAGTGCAAGAGTGCACGCAAAGAGCGCCGACGCGCGTTGAGGGACTTAGTCGAGACATACCCTCCTAGAACCGGCCAAAGCGGCGGCTTGCGTGAGTGTCGAGTCGAACTACCCTGGGGCATGGAAGACACAATTGCAGCGTGGTACGAAGGCGAGCGATGTGACAAGCCCGTCGATCCAATTGAAGAACTCCTTTGAGGCCCTAGCTAAAGGGACGGAGTCAGATGCTGACCCATATGAGAAGGTGCAGCAGTTCTTACAGATGTGGAAGGAAGCCGTGGGAGCAGAAATCCGTTGGGACCGGGTGGAAGACTTGAAGACTGCCGACCCAGGGCCATCCTGTTCGAAGTGTGTCGGTTGACGAGGACGTCAACCATTTAAGTGGGGGAGAATGTCACGGTCATGCTTGTCCAAGGCGTGTTGCCCGTGGCCGCATGACCGTCCCCATCCTATTTTATCATATTATCATGTAATGCATTTCATTTAGCATTGTCATTTCATTTCCTTGTATTTTCATGGGCATATGACTCCTCGCCAAAATGACGTGCAAGGGTGTCATAGCCAAAATTCCTAGAATGTTACTATAGGGGGATGCGAACATTCATCAATTCTCCCTACCAAGAGTTATATGCTAGTTAAGCGTGGCTTTCTTATTATTGCTTATCAGCTGTATAACTGACTTTCTAAACTCTCACAAACGTTTTCCAAATGTTTTCACAAATTCTCTCTGACCCCGTTTTCTAAAACCTTTTCTCAAGAACGAGGGTGGAGGTTGCGATATAGGCCTTGTGTGCTGCCGGCGATCTGAGTTTGAGTTGGCTGACTTGCTCGTGAGCGAGAGCAAGTGCCGCACGGTCGTGTCAAGACCCTTTAAGAGGTGCGACCGTGACACCAAGCAGACATCAATTTGTCTTCCTCTTCCACTTGCAAGAAACCCAGCTTGATGGGGGCACCGGAGTGACTAGAGACCTAGCCATCCATTTTTTTGGACTTTGACCAATATTTTAAAGACAAATTATGATAAATGCCCCATTTTAAAAAAACAGTTTACAAATATGTCCAAATTATTTAAAACTTGTTTGGTAAGCAAATCTAAAAACTGAAACTTGAAAACAATGGGCCCGTTTGATAACGTTCCCGTTTCCTGTTTCTTGTTTCTGTTTCTCATTTTTTAAGAAACAGACTTGTTTGATAATCCATCCCGTTTCTTGTTTCCAAAATTTGAGAAACGTTTCTAAAATTTGGACTAAATTTGAGAAACTTCAAATAGTAGTTTCTTTCTGTTTTGTTTTTTTTATATTAAATGTTGCCCAAATTTACCATCCTCAGCCTCCAGCCTATTGGTGAAATGCATCTCAAAACAATTCTCTTTCCATTTTAAGCTCCAATTTCGATCCTTGGTAAGTATAACTTTTTGATTTTCTTTTTTATCAATTCTGTTTTTTTGCAATATATATAGTTTTAATTTTTATACATAATAATAATATAAATATGTAAATTTATATTATTATTATATAAATTTATTTTTTTTATTTCATTTCTTCATTTTACAATCTCCATATTTATATTATTTTAATTTGAAATTATATATATGTATGTATGTATTATTTGAATTTTAAGTTTTAATTTTGCAATCTTTATATTTATATATTATTGTAATTTTGCAATAAATAAATTTTGTTCACTAAAACATGCCTTTAACCTCATTTTAATATTTTACAAACTACAACATTTATCAATATAATTGAGTTTGATCTAAGTCGACATCATTTAAGACGAATGGTTCGAGTAAGAGATAAGATTGCAGATCAAATTTGAACAACATTTGAAGAATAAAATAATTTTATTATTAATTAATTTTGCATCGAGACTTGTTGGTATTTGATAATATAAATTTGTTATAATTAATTGTATATTTTTATATTTTAATGCATGTTATATATTTTATATTATATAACTAAATTCTTTTTAAACTATAAAAAATGACAAAAAAATGAGATAAAGAAAACATTCAAGAACAAGAAACAAGAAATGGTTATCAAACAAGTTTATGTTTCTATTTCTTGTTTTCAAAGAAACAAGAAACAGAAATAGTTATCAAACATATTCTTGTTTCTTATTCTTAAAAAATGAGAAACAAGAAACAAGAAACAGAGAACAAGAAACAGAAAACAAGAAACAGGAACGTTATCAAACGGGGCCAAGAGATTCAATGAAAATAGAGTTGTATTTCATGTTTTCAGATATGTGTTTGATAGCAGATTTAGAAATTTGATTCTATTTTAAATAGTTGTTTAAAGTGTGTCTTATGACATATTTATAGATTAGTTGTAGTTGCAAAACTAAATATTAGATTGAATATAACTCATTATTAATTAATTTATGAAATGATTTTTATAGATTTTATAGAATTATCATTTTATAATATAATATTATATAATTTATATTATATTATATTATACATATTTTATTTTAACAAAAATAAATTGAGTTTATAACATAAAATATTATATTTATTAAGATTTTTATCCGTGTTTAATATAATTCTACATTTTAAAATTTCAAATTCAAAATCTGGATACAATGAAAACACAAAAATGTTGTTTTCAGAATTTCTACTATTTGGATCACAGAATCCGAAAACAGTTTTCGAAAACACATCTGCCAAACAAATAATCCGAAAACATAAAACAGAATCTAGATTACATACCAAACAAACCCTTAAAGGAAAATTTTCAGGAGGTCACCCTACATAGTATTAACCCAAGCCAAGCACGCTTAACTTTAGAGTTCTTATGATTGAGCCACCGAAAATAAAGGTGCACTTTATTGGTATAGGTAGTAGTTATCAATTCTTTTGAGCCTTTCTCAACCATACTTTCATATTTCTCAACCATACTTCATATTCTCAAGATCCCTCTCATTCAGGTATGATCTTGGTTCATTTATGTACCCCTCCTTATCTCGGGTGTCACACTACATGTATTAGTTTATCATTTTGTTTTAATAGTACACATTAATATTTTTCTTTGTTAGTATATGTTTTAATTATTTTGAATACAAATTTTATTCTTCAAGATAGGCCATTCTACATAGGATATAAATACTATATATAAATATCATTTAATATAAACTCTTAATTTTGTAACATATACACATATCAATTAATATAATATCACACATCTTTATAATTTTTTTTCTTTACCCTAATTATTCTTTAAATAAATCATATGTACAATTGTAATTTAAAGTATGTTTTGCTATAAAAATAATGCATATCATTCAGATTTTGTATTTAAAATATTAAAAGTTGATTAAAAAAAACAAATTAAATTAGACGTCATAAGAAAAAGTACTAACAAATAAATAGGAATGAATCCAACGAAATTTCCTATCTAAAGCTCAGACATAAGTTTAAAGCTTGGACAATCAAAATCTTCAGATGATCTTATCTATTTTCTTTTTTTTCTTTAACTTAACCAAATTTGGATGTGAATGGTGAATTGTAACGCCCCTACTTTTATAACGTAAGTTCCTAGGGCATTACTACTCATGCATGACTTTGAGGCCTTAAATAACGGTAAATAGGGAAAACTTGGTGATTAAATTCACTTTATGTTGGGATCCCAAAAAAATAAAAACATTTAAAAACATAACTAAGTTCGGCCTCTGGTTTCAAACTTCTATAATACATAAGTGGAAAACAATAGTTTGTTAAAAATAATATCTAAAACATATGCGCGGAAAACTGTGACTTGGTTTCCATGGCTTCTGTAGCGCATCCCCGTCACTCGCCTGGTATGCCCTCACCTTTACCTGAAAACATTTTAAAAGCGGAGAAAACAAAACAAAGGTAAAGGGGTGAGTATCATAAAAAATACCCAGTAAGTGGGGGTCGGGAAATGCAAGCACATGCAACATGACTTCCTTTCACACATGACTTCTTAACATGACTGTTATTCGTGACCTTTGAAATCATAAAATTTTATGTAGTGGGACCTAAAACGTTCTTTCATAAAATCATGACTTTTCTCTTTGGCTATGCGTGGTCAATTGGGTCAACCTGAGTCTTTTCATATTGAGTCCTCACAGCACCCCTATAGGTTTTGAGTCCTCACAGACTCTATAAGATTTGAGTCCTCATGCACCCTATAAGCTTGAGTCCCTCACAGACTCCTATAAGTTTGACCCATAGGGTCTCTGATGCATGTTTTACCATGCATAAACTCTCAGGAGACCAATTGCCACAGCCTACATGACATGTTCATATACATACAATATGCATGAGGTCTCATTCTTCAAACACATATACATATACATTCAAGATGATGCAACAATCACATAGAACATAAAATCATGGCATAACTTTCATAACTTTAAACTTGGGTCAATCAGTCATAAGTAATAAATACATTTATAATTTAAGATACATAATTAACACAATGGCATAACTGAAAATCTTAATATGCATAACTATACATAACTGTGTCGAGACTCGTTTTAAAATACTTTGAAATCATTTCTCAGGATCCTTTAAAACTCTTTGAAATATTACTTTTCTAAATTCATGAGCGTAAGTCTTGGAAATTCTCCTTTTTGAGATAAGACCTTGAATTTCATCTTTTAAAATAAATCTTTCAAGAAATCATATTCACTTCCCTTTTTAAGATCATTTGTAGAAAATCTCTTACCTTAACCTTAGCTTGAAACTCTTCAAGTTCCGTTCCTAACTCAAGGCTCCTCTAAAAAATGCTCGGTACTCGAATTCCACTAACGGAGGCTCAAAACCGACTTGGGGAGGCGAAACTGATAGGAATGGACACAGTCTGGTGAGCGGCGGCGCGTGGTCGGCCGACGGTGGCGTGTGGAGGCGGGGCGGCTGCGCGTGACGGTGCGGTTCAGGGCGTTGAGGTCAGATCTGAGAAGCTTGTGAGTCGATCTATCCAAAACCGGTCCTAAAACCTCAGAAACCGATCAAAACAGGCGTAACCAGTCGAACCAAAGGCATCTAGGTCTTGCAAATTCGACTTCCGGCGGCGTGGCTTCGTGTGCAGTAGACGGATTCGACGCGACTTCTTCCTTCAAACGGCGTCGTCTTGCGAGCAGCCCGATAGTGGCTTCGATGACCCAGATCTGCGGCGGCTGGGTGGGTTGGACGGCGGCGTCCGATGGAGGATGGCAGTGACGAGCGACGGCTAGGAGCGTCGTAGGTGGCGGCGGGCTGGGTTGAAGAATCGATGGCTTCGACAACAATCGTGTGGCGGCGCTGCGGCACGACACGCGGCGGCGCTTACTGAAGGATTGACTGCGCAGCAGACTACTCCTTCAAGAGGGAAGTTCCATCGTGAAAACAAGGTGAAGGTAGAAGGAGGCTGCCTCGAAAATTGTGACTTCAATCAAGAAAAACCCTAATTCCCTCCATTTAAACAAAATTACGAAAATGCCCTTCTTTTAACTCCCAACTACAAAAATTGCTCTTAGGCTCATTTAAATGTTTTACAATGGCCATTAGTTTCTTAAAGATTCTCAATTAACAAACTTCAAAGCCCAATTAATTTAATTTTTATTAAATTAATCCCAAAAACAACCTAAGAGGTACTTGAAAATCTTGGGGCGTTACATGAATGCTCTCATCTGAGCTATCCATCAATCTATTGAACAAATTTGCCTATGGTGTTGTATTCTATTGCAACTTAGTCGAGCAGTCAACACTAACATCTGACCTATTGGTCTGAAAAGTTTAAAACTATTATAAACAAACAAGTATAAATGCTCATTCTACATGTCTTTTTCTACCCATACCACATGGCAACCCCTCCTTAGCCATAGTGTCCTCCATGTGTCCATTTCTTACCAATGCTTAGTGTCCAATTGTACCACATACTTCTTGTCATTTAGCCTGTAAATAGTGGCTTATGGTGGTTTATGAAATATTCACAATTGGTGAAAGCTCTCTCCAATCCTTTCCATTTTCTCCCACTTTCTCAATTTTGGTTATTATTTAATTTTCCATAAATTCCCACTATCTTTTGTTTATATTATATATATTCCATTTTCAAAACACTTGAATTATTATTATTATTATTATTATTATTATACTATTTAAATATTGATAAAATTATATCCGGTTTCCATCCTATTTTTTACAACACGTTATCAGCACGAAGCTCTGCCGATTTTTTCACTGAAGGTAGGTCCTCTGGGTAAGCAATTTTTTTAAAAATAAAATGTTATTTTGCATGTTTAATTAATTTCCTAATGTAAATGCAATTTCTTTTTATATAGTATTACTATGGCAAATCTTGCAAAATTAGAATTTGCGGCCTTGGATATTAATGGAAATAAATACTTGTCATGGGTTCTTGACGCTGAGATCCATTTAGATTCCATGAATCTTGGAGAAACAATTAAAGAAGGAAATGATGCATCAAATCAAGAAAAAACAAAAGCCATGATCTTGTTTCGCCATAATCTTCACGAGGGATTGAAAATGGAGTATCTTACAATAAAAGATCCCTACATTCTATGGCAAAGTTTGAAAGAAAGATACAATCATCAAAAAATAGTTATTCTTCCAAAAGCTCGTTATGATTGGATGCACTTGAGGTTGCAGGACTTCAAATCAGTAAGTGAATATAATTTCGCACTCTTTAGAATTAGTTCAAAATTAAAATTATGCAGAGAAATGATTACTGATGTTGATATGTTAGAGAAGACATTTTCTACTTTTCATGTCTCGAATATGCTCCTGCAGCAGCAATATCGAGAGAAAGGCTTTAAAAAATATTCGTAACTAATTTCATGTCTTCTCGTAATTTGAACAAAATAACGTGTTATTAATGAAAAATCATGAATCTCGACCAACTGGAGCAACACCATTCCCTTAAGTGAATGCTGTGAATTTCAATAATCGTGGTCGAGGTCGTGGCCGTGGTCGAGGTCGGGACTGCGATAGAGGAAGAAATACCTATTTTCGAGGTGGGTATTATAATTTTAAGAAATCCACACGAAGTGATGATCATAAAGGAAAGACTCCACAAGATAGAAGTTCAAAATGTGATTAACATAAATGTTTCCGGTGCGGAATGACTGGGCACTTGTCACGTACCTGTCGTACGTCAAAACACCTTGTTGATCTCTATCAAGCTTCCCTGAAGGAAAAAGGAAAAGGGAAGAATGTGGAGGTGAATCTTGTCATTCAAGAAGATGATGTGTTTGGCCCCTCCAATATGATGCATCTTGATGTGGCTGATTATTTTGAGTCTCCTAGAGAGAGAATTGATGTAATCAAACAAGTAGATGGCGCTTTGTATGAACATATATAATTAAGTATTGCTTGTAAATATTATATGTTTTTCTTGTTTTTGTATATATATTTAGGACTTTTTGTAATCGCTTTTCTTTTCTTATCAATGAAGAAATATGGACAATTTCAATATGTTGAGTAACCCGAAAATGAGCAATGAGGATTTATATGCAGCGAGATCGCGCGACTACGCACACGATACTCATAAACAGAAAATATTTTTCTAAATTGACAATGCTGGAAGCAAAAATCAATACTATATCAGGTTCTGCAAACCTGATTGAAGGTTATGGAAAAACTAGTTTTATCTTGCCTAGAGAAACAAAATTTTCAATTAATAATGCTTTGTTCTCTAGCAAATCAAAGATAAATTTATTAAGTTTCAAAGATATACGTAATAATGATTATCATGTTGAAACTGATCGTAAAAATAATATAGAGTGTCTCTATATCACATCTATTGTTTCACATGAAAAACGTATATTAGAAACACTGCCTACTTTTTCTTCTGAATTATATTATACTCATATACGAGTAATCGAAAGTTATGCAACAATGAACTAGAAGTTCATGAATTCAGAAACATTCAGTGTTTGGCATGATCGACTGAGTCATCCAGGAACGATAATTATGAGGAAAATTATTGAAAATTCACATGGACATCCTCTAAAGAACCAGAAGATTCTTCAATCCAATGAGTTGTCATGTGATGCTTGCTCTCAAGGGAAATTAATTATTAGACCATCACCAGCTAAAGTGGGGATTGAATCACCTACATTTTTAGAGTGAATTCAAGGTGATATTTGTGGACCCATTAACCCACCAAGTAGTCCATTTAGATATTTTATGGTATTAATTGACGCACCCAGCAGATGGTCACATGTATGCTTATTATCAAGTCGAAATCTTGCATTTGCAAGATTACTTGCTCAAATAATTAAGTTAAGAGTACAATTTCCTGATTATACAATTAAGACAATTCGACTTGATAATGCTGGTGAATTTACATCCCAAACTTTTAATAATTATTGTATGTCAATTGGGATAAGTGTTGAACATCCTGTAGCTCATGTTCATACACAAAATGGTCTAGCAGAATCATTTATAAAACGTCTGCAATTAATTGCAAGACCATTGCTTATGAGAGTTAAACTTCCTACATCGGTCTGAGGTCATGCTATTTTACACGCTGCATCATTATTACGTATTAGGCCAGTAGCCTAGAATAAATATTCCCCCATGCAATTAGCTTATGGCCAGCAGCCAAATATATCCCATCTAAGAACTTTTGGATGTGCAGTATATGTTCCAATTGTTCCACCACAACGCACTAAGATGAGTCCTCAAAGGAGGTTAGGAATATATGTTGGATATGATTCTCCATCAATTATTAAATATCTTGAACCCCCTGACGGGTGATGTATTTACTGCACGATTTGCCATTGTCATTTTAATGAAACAAATTTTCCAACATTAGGGGGAGGAATTAAGAAGTTGGAAAACGAAATTACATGGAATGCATCATTATTATCTCATTTAGATCCTCGTAGAGATCAATGTGAACTTGAAGTTGAAAAGATAATTCATTTGCAAAATATAGCAAATCAATTATCAGATGCATTCACATATGCTAAAAGGGTGACTAAATCATATATACCAACAGCAAATGCTCCATTAAAAATTGATATCCCAAAAGAACAAGTTGTCAATAATGAGTCTGGAGCACGCAAGAAGCGTGGTAGACCTATGGGTTCCAAAGATAAAAATCTTCGAAAAAGAAAAGTAGTTGAGAATCAAAATGATTCAATA
This sequence comes from Trichosanthes cucumerina, assembly GCA_036507285.1. NCBI lineage: Eukaryota > Viridiplantae > Streptophyta > Magnoliopsida > Cucurbitales > Cucurbitaceae > Trichosanthes > Trichosanthes cucumerina. The sequence continues at coordinate 9,410,025 of CM071836.1, read as the reverse complement.
AAAGGTATGAATGTTCCAGAAGAAATCCAGAATACAACTACTCAAAAGAGTATTGATGAAAATCAAACGCTTGAGGATAATAATGAAATTTCTATAAATTATGTTACAACAGGAAAGAGATGAAACCGAAATGATATCATTATTGACAACATTTTTGCTTATAATGTTGCTCACAATATTATTCATGAAAGTGACGATTTTGATCCAAAATCTATCGAAGAATGTCAACGTAGAAAGGATTGGCCAAAGTAGAAAGAAGCAATCCAAACAGAGTTGAACTCACTTTCAAAACGTGAGGTTTTTGGACCAGTAGTCCTAACACCAGAAGGTGTCAAATCTGTGGGATACAAATGGGTATTTGTAAGGAAAAGAAATGAAAAGAATGAAGTCACAAGATATAAAGCGAGACTTGTTGCACAAGGATTCTCGCAAAGACCTGGTATTGATTATGAGAAAACATATTCTCCTGTGGTAGATGCAATAACGTTAAGATATTTGATTGGCCTGACTGTATATGAAAAACTTGATATACATCTAATGGATGTAGTCACGGCGTATTTATATGGATCTCTAGATAATGACATTTATATGAAAATCCTGGAAGGATTTAAAATACCAGAAACATATGAATCAAGTTCTCGAAAATTGTATTCAATAAAATTACAGAGATCATTATGTGGATTAAAACAATCAGGCCGAATGTGGTATAATCGCCTGAGTGAATATCTGTTGAAAGAAGGATATCAAAATAATCCAATATGTCCGTGTGTTTTTATAAAGAAATCTCAGTCAGGATTTGTTATTATAACTGTATATGTTGATGACTTAAATATAATTGGAACTCCTGAAGAGTTATCTAAGGCAATAGAATATCTTAAGAAAGAATTCGAGATGAAAGATCTTGGAAAAACAAAATTTTGCCTTGGTTTGCAAATTGAACATTTAGCAGATGGGATGTTTGTTCATTGTTAGCTCTCAGAATGAGAGCTAAGCTTGAGCTTTTATTGCAATTATTCCTTAGTATTTTGAGAATTCTTGACTGTTTTAACCCCTGGATGAAGTACTTTGTGTGTTAGTTCTTAAGATTACCTTTAATTATCACAAGATCATTGGAGTACTTCTAATTGCTGGAATGTTATTCTTTTCTTACCATAATTTGTGAATTTGGGTAGTTGATGTTATGCGATGTGGAAGGCTCGCTTGAAATGTCATAGCGATGAAATGGTGAAGGATAAGGATTGCCGGAGCTCAATCTTCGATATCGGATGTAATTGCACACGGACGTAAGTCATTAATTGAAATGGGCGAGAAGTCGTCATATCGAGATCGTTGGGCCAATAAGGAGTTGTCGTGTCATTACCTTCTTGTCCATTCAACCCTTAATTCGAGGTGGATAGGATATAAAGTGCTCTCTTTTTCGGTTGTGAAAAAAAAAGAGAAAAAAAAAGGAATAGAACCGATTGGGAAGAAGACAAGAGCCGATTGGACAGCAAGCCGTCTGGGGAAGCTTCCTTTTCTGGAAAGAAGTTGGTGTGGACCGAGGAAGGCTTGGAAAAAACTCACCATCTGTTTATTCTTCATTCTCCCCTACCTTTATCTTGCAGTTTTGTATCTAAGACTATTTTTCCAGTATGCTTAGCTCTAGATTTACTGTTTTACTGCTCTTCTTAATTAATATGAACTAATCACCCCAAGGAGGATTAGGAGACTTTATGTGGACGTATTCTTGATGAAAGAGTAATTTGCTGCAACCTCTCTCTTGTGCCTTGTGAATTCGTTGTTTAACTAAGATTTGTTTGGCCATCTCATCTTAGTAGCGTTTATTCCAACTTGGAAAAGGGAAGAGTAAACCGATTTCAAGGCATGACGCTAGTTCTGATTAAGAGATTCATTTCTCTCAGGTGATTGAGGAGTCTAGGAATAGTCACTCACCTAGTGTTAATAGTAGGAGCTAAAATTAAAGGTGTTTAATGGAAATTAAGTGCCTAATTCGCGAGGATGTCTGGAAAGATTCCGTGAGATATACTGTTTTGAGCTTTGGTGCAGTTTTGAGCTCTAGCATTAAGATTGCTGAAGCATAATTTCGTCCCTAATCCTATCCCCTTTTACTGTTTTGGTTAAACGTGTGTTTGCTGTTGCCTTACTATTTCTAATCACTTTCTGCATTACTTTAGCATTTCAATTGTTACTTTTAAATTCTAATTCCAATACTCATTCATTTATGTTGGTTACCATTTACTCATTAAATTCAACTCAATCTAGTAAAATTTCCTACAACTAATCCCTGAGGAGACGATTAAAATACTTATCACTTGCCGCTTAGATTGTGTATGCTTGCACAGTTAGGAGTGTTTTCTTGATAATTTTACACACCCCTTTTATGCAAACAATTTTTTGGCGTCGTTGCCGGGGATTAGTTTGATTTTTACTGTGTTGAGTTGTTTTTAGTGATTTTTGAGCTGAAAGAAAGGTCTAACTAAGGTGTTCTTTTTTTTTTCAGGTGTCGTAATTGTGTATGAATGATTTTCCAGGTTTAAAATTTTTCCTAGATCCTGAACCTGAGAGAACATTTCATAGAAGAAGGAGGATTCAAAAGGAAAAAATGGCAGATTTTCGTGGAGGTCCTGTAGATCCTAATAATCCTCAAGTTAACCTTGGAAACCAACCACACGGCCAAGAAGGTTTTAGACCACCTCTAGTTGAACCCCAAGCTATGGTCCCTGGCAATGTTATTGTTTTAGCAGATGATAGGGAGAGAGCCATTAGAACCTATGCCAATCCCTTGGTTGAAGAGCTAAATCCTGGGATCATTAGGCCGGAAATCCAAGCCCCAACGTTTGAGCTTAAACCTGTCATGTTCCAAATGCTCTAAACCATGGACGCTTCATGAACTATCATCCAAGATCCTCACTTGCATTTAAAATCCTTCCTAGGGGTTAGTGATTCTTTTAAACTGCCAGGAGTGCCCAAGGATGCTCTAAGGTTGAGTTTGTTCCCTTACTCCCTTAGAGATGCAGCCAAGACATGGTTGAATACACTTCCTCCTGGAGCAGTTGACTCTTGGAACACACTTGCTGAAAAATTCCTCATTAAGTATTTCCCGCCAACTAGGAATGCTAAGTTTAGGAATGAAATTGTGGCTTTCCAGCAGATGGATGATGAATCCTTGAGCGAAGCCTGGGAGAGATTTAAGGATTTGCTTAGGAAATGTCCTCATCATGGACTCCCTCATTGTATTCAAATGGAGATATTTTACAATGGCTTGAATACAACCACTAAACAAGTTGTGGATGCTTCTGCAAATGGGGCTCTTTTATCAAGAACCTATAATGAAGCATTTGAGATACTGGAGAGAATATCCTCAAACAACTGTCAGTGGGCTGATTCAAGGAGCTCCCAAGGTAAAAAGGTTAGAGGCATGTTGGAATTAGATGCTTTAACCGCTATAAATGCACAAATGGCATCAATGGCCAATATGCTGAAAAACCTAACTGTTGGAAATGCAACTCAAGTTTCCCCTAACGGTCAGAATGCAACTATGGTAAACCAAGTAGTAAGTTCTGAGTCATGTGTTTATTGTGGCGAAGGACATACATTTGAATGTTGTCCTAGTAACCCAGCCTCAGTATACTATGTTGGGAACCAAGGTACTCAAAAGAGCAATCCCTATTCTAATACTTATAACCCAGGCTGGCGGAATCACCCTAACTTTGCTTGGGGAGGTTAGGGAAGTAATTCTCAAGCCCCCAAGTCAAAGAAAAGGTAGGTTATCCACCGGTTTTGGGCATCGTAAATCAGCAGGCCTATGGAAATCAACAACCAATGCTCCAAAGATCGTAGGGTCAGAATCGCTTAGCAAGATATTCCGGTGTACTTCTCTTGAAAGTCTGCTTGAAGAATATATGGCTAAGAATGATGTCATCATTCAAGGACAAAGTGACCGTTATTCAAAGTCGCAAAGCTTCGATGAGAAACCTCGAAGTGCAAGTGGGGCAACTTGCTAATGAGATAAGATCTAGGCCTCAAGGTAAGCTTCCTGCAGATACTGAACTTCCAAAAAGGGAAGGGAAGGAACAAGTGCAAGCTATAGAGTTAAGGAGTGGAAAACCGTTAGCTAAGCCGAGAGAGAATGTGCAAGAAACAACCATAAGGGGAAGGAAGTAGCGGTGCAATTCAAGAAAGAAAGGAAACACTAAAGAAACTCGATGATGTAGAAGATGAGGAAGTTGAGGAATTACCAAGAATACAACCCGCAATTTCATCCGGTGGTATACTTCACACACACCCGAGTTTGTACCACCTCCTCCACCTTTTCCGCAGAGGTTGAAGAAAAGGAAAAAAAAATGAAGTCCATTTTGAGAAATTCATGGATATTCTTAAGGAAATTCATATCAACATCCCTTTGGTTGATGCTCTAAAACAAATGCCAAACTACATGAAGTTTCTTAAGGACGTCCTATCTGAAAGGGAGAGATTTGAGGAGTTCAAGGTAGTGTCTCTGAATGAAGAATGTAGCGCTATGCTAAGAAGAAGGATTCCTAGTAAGGAGAAGGACCCGGTGTGCTTCACTATACCAGTGTCCATAGGAGGAAAACAGCTAGGAAGGGCTCTTTGTGCCATTATCGGTTTACAAGAAATTTGGCATAGGTGAAGCTCAACCCACTACTGTCACATTGCAGCTTGCGGATAGATCCATTACTCACCCTGAAGGTAAGATTGAGGATATTTTGGTTCAAGTGGGTAAATTCATATTCCCTGTTGATTTCATTATTCTAGACTACGAGGTAGATAATGAGGTGCCTATCATCCTAGGAAGACCTTTTCTCAAGACTGGAAGGACAGTTGTGGATGTCTATGAAGGAACAATCACTCTGAAAATGAATGACCAAAAGATTGAGTTCAGCATCTATGATACAATGAAACACCCGACAGACATGGAAAACTTCTTTGTTCTTAACATGCTGGCGGAGATTGTTGATGAATCCATTGAACAGGAATTGCTGGAGCATCACAATCAGGGTTTGGGACTGGTTACAGGTGAGGAACTGAATGCCTGTGAGCTAAGTGAGGTTTGCCGCAATTAAACAATTGCGCAAAGGTTTTTGAGTCCCTAGAATCGAGTGAGCGAAAAACACCGCCTATGCTACCATCCATTGAGATACCACCTATGTTGGATTTAAAACCGTTGCCAATGAACTTAAAATATGCTTTCCTTGGAGAATGTCAAACTCTTCCCATAATTGTTTCAGCAAATTGGTTTAACGCCTAGGGATGAGGCTATCTGCTTAAACCTGCTGAGACAAAGATAAGAAGGCTATTGGGTGGACGTTAGTGACATTAAAGGTATAAGTCCCTCCTTCTCGCATGCACAAAATAAATTTGGAGGATGGAAACTTCAAATCCATTGAGCAACAGAGAAGGCTTAATCCAACCATGAAGGAAGTTGTCAAGAAGGAAGTGATTAAGTGGTTAGATGCAGGAATCATATACCCTATAGTCGATAGTAGTTGGGTCAGCCCTGGGCAATGTGTGCCGAAAAAGGGGAATGACAAATTGTGACTAATGAGGCAAATGAACCGATCCCTACTCGGACAAAGGATCGGATGGAGAGTCTGCATGGACTACAAGAAACTTAATAAGGCCACCCGTAAGGATCATTTCCCTCTACCCTTCATTGACCAATTGTTAGATAGGTTAGCTGGCAAGGCTTACTACTGTTTTTTGGATGGTTACAGTGGTTACAATCAAATAACAATAGCCCTCAAGATCAAGAAAAACCACATTTACCGTCCCTTATGGAACCTTTGCCTTCGTGAGAATGCCCTTTGGCTCTGTGCAATGCCCCGCAACCTTTCGAGAGGTGTATGATGGCTATTTTTGTTGATTTAGTGGAGGATGTCATGGAGGTGTTCATGGATGATTTTTCAGTTTTTGGTGAATCCTTCAAGAGTTGCTTGGACAATCTAAGGAAGGTGTTGACAAGGTGTGAAGAGGCCAATTTCGTTTTGAATTGGGAAAAGTGTCAATTCATGGTGAAGGAAGGCATCGCTTTAGGCCACAAGGTTTCAAGAAAGGGTATTGAGGTGGATAGAGCGAAAGTGGAGATCATTGAAAACCTGGAGCCCCATCATCATCGAAGAAGGGAATCGGGGAGTTTTTAGGACATGTTGGCTTCTATAGGAGGTTTATCAAGGATTTTTCCAAGATCTCTAAGCCTCTGTGTGCTCTTTTTGGAAAGCCAACGGACCTTTTGAGTTTGACTCTGCATGTTTGATCTGCGTTTATAACTTTGAAGAGAGCTTTGGTTCTGACCCCGATTATGAAGGGACCCAATTGAGACTTACCTTTGCAGTGATGATCGATGCAAGCGACTATGCAAGGTAGGAGCCATGCTAGAAAGCGAGGAATCGAGAAAGCTTCTTCATCCCGTGTTTTATGCTAGCGTAACTCTCAATGAAGCTCAATTAAACTACACCACTACTGAGAGAAAGAATTGTTGGCGATAATTTTTTCATTGGAAAAATTTAGAGCTTATTTGGTGGGTTCTAGTGTCACTGCTTTTTTCTGAGATCATGCAACCATAAAATATTTATTGGCAAAGAAAGAGGCCAAGCCTAGGTTGGTGCGATGGGTGTTCTTTGCTTCAAGAAATTTGATATTATCAGTAATTGACAGGAAGAGCTCTGAGAACCAGGTAGCAGATCATCTCTCTAGATTGACACCAACACCATCACTGCCGTTACAATCTGAGATTAGAGATGAGTTCCCCGATGAACAACTGCTGACAGTAGCTCAAGTGAACGAATGTGGAACCCCTTGGTTTGCAGATTTTGCTAACTATGCAGCCAGGGGCATCCTACCTTTAGACAGATCGGTGCAATCATTGAAACGGTTCATTCATGATGCTAGGACTTATTTTTGGGATGAGCCTTACCTTTATAAACAATGTGCTGATGGATTGTTGAGAAGATGTGTTTCTGAAGCTGAATTTACTTCCATTTTACAGCATTACCACACTTCACCCTATGGAGGACACTTTGGTGGCTAACGGACAGCCGCTAAGGTTTTTCAATCTGGTTACTATTGGCCTTCCATTTTTAAGGACGCACATTTGTTTAGTAAGGCTTGTGATAGGTGTCAAAGAAGAGATAACATAGGAAAGAGGGATGAACTACCTCTCTCCTATATTTTGGAAGTTGAGCTATTCGATGTTTGGGGCATTGATTTCATGGGCCCTTTTCCACCTTCTAATGGACATTTATATATTTTGGTGGTTGTAGACTATGTCTCCAAATGGATTGAAGCAATAGCCTGCCCCGTGAACGATGCCAAGACAGTTATGCGGTTCTTACATAAACATATCTTCACTAGGTTTGGAACTCCTCGAGCCTTAATTAGTGATGAAGGCTCTCATTTTGTGAATAAGGCCATGATCAGACTCTTAAGTAAATATAATGTCAAACACAAGATCTCAACTCCATATCACCCGCAGGCCAATGGACAAGCTAAAATATCTAATAGGGAAATCAAGAAGATTTTGGAAAAAGTAGTAAATCCCAGCAGGAAGGATTGGTCCCTTCGGCTCGAGGATTCTTTGTGGGCCCTACAGGGGATGACTTTTAAAACTCCTTGGGCATGTCTCCTTATAGGTTAGTTTATGGAAAGGCACTGCCACTTACCTCTTGAGCTTGAGCACAAAGCATTTTGGGCCCTGAAGGAACTTAATCTGGATCAATCCACAGCTGGAGCTTTCAGGATGCTTCAACTTAATGAATTGGAAGAGCTCAGGTTATTCTCCTATGAAAATGCTAAATTTTACAAGGAGAAGGTTAAGTCGTGGTACGATAGAAAAATTGTGCAAAACATTTCAAAAAGGACAGAAGTGTTGTTGTTTAACTCTCCGTTGAGTTTTCTGTAAATTGAAATCCAAGTGGTCCGGTCCCTTTACTATCATGGAAGTGTTCCCCCATGGGGCTATGATGCTTAGGGATGAAAGGAACGGACGAGACTTCAAGGTTAATGGTCAGCGATTGAAGCATTACTCGGGGGAAGAATTCCAAAGGAGTATAGCCTCCCAGAGGCTAATTGATGCTTAATCATGCTTTTCAAAGAAGTGTTAATAATTGGAAGTGCAATTCCAAACTCGCTCTTCCTTTCATTTCTTTAGTTTTGAATAGTTTCTTTTTTTTTTTACGTTTTAATTCATGCAAGTACTTTTTAATTGATTTCGCTTGTCTTTTTAAATCTACTTTAGCGAGTTCCTTAGGTGTTATTTCCTACCATCCCAGCCGTTAGACTCAATGCGCGACAAACCGTAGCGATGGTGGAACGTATTCCCTTTTTGGAGCTTGTCTTGTGAAGATAAAGACCGATAAAAGGAAAAGAATCAATGTATCAAACTTGTCTCCTCCATAATAAATGAAGCTGCACGGCGAGCTGGCTACACTCCAAATTACGAGATTTGGGTTGATGTGGTTGAACTCTCTACGATTGCGACACGTAGCGCCTGGTTCGAGGGTTGGAGTCTTTAAATTGCCCAGCTTATGAAGCATTCTTCATCTACCCAAGAAGCACCTTGCATGCTTTAGCTTCAGACTCGACGTTCTTTGCCATCTCTCATTCCCATGGCTCCGAAGAAGGCTAAGGTTACGAGGGCTAAAGCGGTGAGTCCTGCTGCAACATCCACGCGACCACGACCGGGAAGAGCCTACTCCACTCTGCTACCTCCCCTCCTCCACCTAAGGCATCGAAGCAAACCAAAGCAAAGAGTAAAAGAAGAGTGCCAAAGCTTCAAAGACTGTGAGCCAAATCATCCGAGTTTGTTCCCTTACCCCACACATCCGAGAAGCCTACCCCTCCAATTGCGAAGGGGACATTCTTTGGGGACCACCCGTCGAATCGCCCGACCACTCCACCCCTCGCGCAGAAGTCCTCCAAGAGGAAAGAACAACCTTCCCATGTCCGCTCCCCTCGCACTCCACCACGTTTCATCACCGAGCGGGCTCGCGAGCGGTTGCCATATATTACAATCCAAGGAGCTTTTTTGGAACGAGGTTTTGCTACTCCTTTCGCCGATCTCCTCATTTTATTAAGGCAAACATCATAAATCATGGGTGGTCTTTCTTCATCAAACCACCGGAACCAAACGTTGGCTCTTTAGTCTGAGAGTTCTACGCCAACTTTGATGATACAAGTGAGTTTCGTGTCCTTGTTCGTGGGATATCGATAGATTGGTCTCCTGAAGCCATCAACAAGATGTATGAGCTACCCGACATCCCTCGGGCCAACTACAATAGGATGGTGTTGAATCCTTCCACTACTCATCTAAATGCAGCCCTGCGGCTGATAGGATTGAAAGGTGCTCGTTGGATGGTCTCCGCCACCCTGATTTGCGGTCTTTTCAAGCGACTTACCCGACGGATGAGGCGAATGTGTGGCTTTCCTTCCTCGAAGAATGTACTACTTCCAACCACCCATGATTCTACTGTCTCCAGTGAACGGATGTTGCTGACTTATGCAATCTTGAAGGTTCTGAGCATTGATGTGGGACGCATTATTGCGGAGGAAATTCAAACTCATGCCAAGAAAACTGCTGGCAAACTCTTTTTCCCTAACACTATCACTAAGCTTTGTTTGATTGCAGGTGTTGATGTTGATCCTTCTGAGCAACGGTTGACTGACTCTTCCATGTTTGATAATGCTACTATTGAGAGATTGCGTCGCCGAGACCACAAGGGAAAGGGTGGTTTAGCTGTGGGACTCACGAAACTTCTTCTTGAGCAACAAGAGACCATCTCGCAAAGAATTGGAGTACTCCAGAGCACATCAATTAGCTTATTGGCATTATGCTAAGGCTCGAGACATTGCCTTCAAGGATGCACTGACAGCTAACTTCCCTGCACACCACGCTGATTTCCTGTCTTCCCGAGATCGCCTTAAATCCTTGGGCACCCTCATCGTGCAGTGGGCGGATGAGGCGATGAGACGATCAAGATCACATCCACGGAAATGAAGATTGATCCAACAGGGAAGTTCTGCCCCTTTTGTTCAGATGGTAGTGGTCTCGTTGATAGTTGGCCTGTTGTGTCGTGCATGATCTATCTGCCTTAGGAGTACTTGCTTGTGGTTGCTTTATTCTTTTTTTTTTTTTTTCACCACACCACTAGTTGTTAGTGCACTCGCCACTTTCGTTCAATGAAATCTATGGTTTGTCTAACGTGTCCCTCTTCTTTTTCTTGCTCCTGATGCGTTTAACGATGTTTAAGCTGTTGCCATCGTCACTTTCTTTTGTTTTGAAACAACTGTAGCCACTTTATGGTGCCCCTAGCTTGACCGCCATCAATTCTTGAGAATTTGCTCCTTTAGACTTAGATTACAGAGTATGGATGCTCACTGCCTTCAGTTTTCTTTTTCTTCTTTCCAGAAAAATAACTAAGTTTGGGGGTACCTTCCCCTGCTTCTTTACTCATTGGGGACAATGAGCAATTTAAATTTGGGGGAAAGGCATCCTAGTAATAACAAGTTATCACTCCTAGGAGCATTCCTCTTCTCTTTAGGACTCGTGCCTCTTCTCTATAAAAAAAAAGAGAATAAAAAAAATGAATGAAATTTGAGAGTTATTCCTCTATCTTAGTTGCCTATTAAACCAGAGTTGGACATGACACCCATGCTCACCTTTGAGTTGAACAGTGATAAAGGGATATGAATATGCATAGGCAACCCAATTTAGTAGCAGGGCTCGTTGTTAGGTAGCCTTCATCACAAATGTTGGTGCTTAAATCGAAGGTTCTGTCTACAAGAAGGGTTCTCTCTAACTTCTTAGTGAATAAGTTCTGATAAAAAAAAAACAACGAAAAGAAGAGGGAAGTTAAAGCCTAGTATAAAGCTCTTGTTGCTTAGGTGAGTTGCATCATCAATGTGGCCATTCTAAGAACTAAGGAGAAGTTATGCATAGGCTATTGGGTAGGAGAACCTAAGGGAATGAATGTTTGCCTACTTAAGCATAAGGTTAGCTTGTTAGGATTCTTAGGAGTGATAGCCCTTGTTGCTGTAAAAAAAATATATATATATATATATAAATAAATGCTTTGTTGAAAGAAAAACTGAGGGCAGTAGAACTTATTCTTCTTTTTGTGAGTTTATGGGGTACATAGTGAATTCAACGATGGATTAAGTGCTAGTTGGGTTGTGGGGCTGTTTTGTAAAGCTTGCTACTTTTGATTTGAAAGAAAACAAATGGATTTTGGCAAATTTTGTAAGGGTTAAGTTTTGATGCACTTTGGAGAGAAAAAGAGATGGGACTGTTATATCGGTAACCATTCGTATCATTGAACTGCTGAATCATTCTCTTGAGCTAGTGGTGGTTGTTGCTTTTTGGTGGGATTTGAATGTTTAAGCATTACTCAGGAACGAGTAATGATTTAAGTGTGGGGGTTTGTTAGCTCTCAGAATGAGAGCTAAGCTTGAGCTTTTATTGCAATTATTCCTTAGTATTTTGAGAATTCTTGATGCTTTAACCTGGATGAAGTACTTTGTGCGTTAGTTCTTAAGATTACCTTTAATTATCACAAGATCATTGGAGTACTTCTAATTGCTGGAATGTTATTCTTTTCTTACCACAATTTCAGGAATTTGGGTAGTTGATGCTATGCAGTGTGGAAGGCATGCTTCGAGTCAGCTTGCGATGAAATGGTCAAGGATAAGGATTGCTGGAGCTCAATGCTGATTTCAGATGTAATTGCACACGTGGATAGAAGTCATTAATTGAGCTGGACAGAAGCTGTCATATCAGATGCGTTGGGCCAATAAGGAGCTGTCGTGTCATTACCTTCTTGTCCATTCAGCCCTTAATTTGAGGTGGATAGGATATAAAGTGCTCTCTTTTTCGGCTGTGAAGAAAAAAAGAGAAAAAAAAAGAATAGAACCGATTGGGAAGAAGACAAGAGCCGATTGGACAGCAAGCCGTCTGGGGAAGCTTTCTTTTCTGGAAAGAAGTTGGTGTGGACCGAGGAAGGCTTGGAAAAAACTCACCATCTGCTTGTTCTTCATTCTCCCTACCTTTATCTTGCGGTTTTGTATCTAAGACTATTTTTCCAAAGATGCTTAGCTCTAGATTTCTTGTTTCTTCTCTTCTTCTTAATTAGTATGAACTAATCACCCTTGGGGTGAGGATTAGGAGACTTTATGTGGACGTATTCTTGATGAAAGAGTAATTTGCTGCAACCTCTCTCTTGTGCCTTGTGAATTCATTGTTTAACTAAGATTTGTTTGGCCATCTCATCTTAGTAGCGTTTATTCCAACTTGGAAAAGGGAAGAGTAAACCGATTTCAAGGCATGACGCTAGTTCTGATTAAGAGATTCATTTCTCTCAGGTGATTGAGGAGTCTAGGAATAGTCACTCACCTAGTGTTAACAGTAGGAGCTAAAATTAAAGGTGTTTAATGGAAATTAAATGCCTAATTTGCGAGGAAGTCTGGAAAGATTCCGTGAGATATACTGTTTTGAGCTTTGGTGCAGTTTTGAGCTCTAGCATTAAGATTGCTGAAGCATAATTTCGTCCCTAATCCTATCCCCTTTTACTGTTTTGGTTAAACGTGTGTTTGATGCTGCCTTACTATTTCTAATCACTTTCTGCATTACTTTAGCATTTCAATTGTTACTTTTAAATTCTAATTCCAATACTCATTCATTTATGTTGGTTACCATTTACTCATTAAATTCAACTCAATCTAGTAAAATTTCCTACAACTAATCCCTGAGGAGACGATTAAAATACTTATCACTTGCTGCTTAGATTGTGTATGCTTGCACAGTTAGGAGTATTTTCTTGATAATTTTACACACCCCTTTTAAGCAAACATTCATCAATCAACTTATACAGAGAAAATCTTAAAAAGATTCGATATGGATAAAGCACATCCATTGAACATTCCAATGGAGGTTCGTTCACTGGATGTAAAGAAAGATATATTTCGACCTCGAGATCACAATGAAGAACTACTTAGTCCTGAAGTACCATATCTAAGTGCAATTGGTGCACTTATGTATCTGGCTAATAACACAAGACCAGACATTGCATTTTCGGTAAATTTATTAGCTAGATAAAGTTCATGTCCTACAAAAAGACATTGGAACGAAGTTAAGCATGTACTCCGGTATCTTCGAGGGACGATTGATATGGATTTATTTTATTCTAACAAATCCAGTTTTGATCTAGTTGGTTATGCAGATTCTGGTTATCTATCTGATCCACACAAAGCTAGATCCTAGACAGGTTATCTATTTACATGTGGAGGAACTGCTATATCATGGCGATCAGTGAAACAGACCATCACGGCCACTTCTTCGAATCATGCTGAAATCCTCGCAATTCACGAGGCAAGTCGAGAATGTGTATGGCTAAGATCAATGACACAACACATTCGTGAGACATGTGACTTGTCTTCGAGTAAACCTTTTCCAACAATATTATACGAAGACAACACAACATGTATAGCTCAAGTCAAAGGAGGATATATTAACGGAGATAGAACGAAGCATATCTCTCCAAAACTTTTCTACACTCATGACCTTGAAGAAAATGACAACATCTTAGTACAACAGATTTGTTTAAAAGATAACCTGACCGATTTATTTACAAAGGCATTACCAACTACAACATTTGAGAAATTGGTTCACAGTATTGAAATGCGACGACTCAGAGATCTCAACTGATGTCTTCATTAGGGGGAGTAAATGTATTATATAAAATATGTACTCTTTTTCCTTCACTAGGGTTTTTATCCCATTGGGTTTTTCCCTAGTAAGGTTTTAACGAGGCATATTTTATATAAAATGGGTATTTAAGGGGGAGTATTATAAACAAACAAGTATAAATACCCATTCCACATGCCTTTTTCTACTCATACCACATGGCAACCCCTCCTTAGCCATAGTGTCCTCCATGTGTCCATTTCTTACCAATGCTTAGTGTCCAATTGTACCACATCCTTTGCCATTTAACCTATAAATAGTGGCTTATGGTGGTTTATGAAATATTCACAATTGGTGAAAGCTCTCTCCAATCTTTTCCATTTTCTCCCACTTTCTCAATTTTGGTTATTATTTAATTTTCCATAAATTTCCATTATCTTTTGTTTATATTATATATATTCCATTTTCAAAACACTTGAATTATTATTATTATTATTATACTATTTAAATATTGATAAAATTATACCCGGTTTTCATCCTATTTTTTACAACAAAAACAACATTCTAATTAACAACCTTGTGAGATGATATAAAAACATGATAAATATACTTCATTGACTGTCACTATCTCCATCTCATTTATCTATATTTTGGAAGTCGTTTTTGATGAACCAAATAGTTGTTGATTGTGTCTCCTTTCTTCACTACCAATCTTCTTAATCTTTACCATTTTCTAACCATAGTAACTAGAAACCTATTTACAATTGTTAAGTATTAGAAATTAGTTAAACCTAAGATCACAATTTCTAATAGGATTAGAAATTAGTCTTACTTAGTATTTTATATAGTTTTAAAATATGGTTAAGTAGGACATAATAAGACTTTGGTTATAAAGGAACTCTACCGGTGAAGTTCTGTCTAAGGTTGGGGGTATTTAAGCTGACGGTTTACGAAACACCTCCTACCTGGGAACTAACCCGGAACTTGAGTTGAATTAATCATGGTCTTATTAGCATACAATAGATCTAGGTAATTAAAATGTTTATTCACCTAGACTTTAAGCAAAAGACTTAGTTATAAGAGTTATAATAGGCATAAACTTAAATAGATTCATTTAGCTAGAATCCACCTAAGTTAAAACTAAGCACTAAATTATTAAGATACTTTAGTAGGAGAAAACGAGATGTACGCATCGAGTTTTATCTCTCACGTCCTCAAGAGTTCACACCGTGAGTTCCATGCTCGGCTACGCAACATCAGTAGGGCGTTCTCCTACGGTATGTGTTTGCATGGTTCAATACGAGGGTGAATGAGGAAAGTGTCTATAGTAAATGGGAGAAGGACGCGTGTCAACGTATCCTACGGTCTCCTCCATTAGGTCGCACTGTGAGATTTCTATAGTCTGCCTGCTAGGTTGCCTTAGAGAAACCAAACCCTACGGAGGGCCTGACTATAGGGATCGGAACACCGCGAACTCAAAAAATGGATAGGGTCTCCTAGGTAATTTACCAACAGTTGTCTTTCTTAATAGTAGCTTATTGGCTCGAACCTATTGGATCTGAAAATGGTAGGGTTACATTTACGGGATGAGTTAAGCTAGTTTACAAATCTTTGACCAAACAAACGGTAGCTAAAAATCATTGGGGCATGAGATGTTCTGGGAGTGATAGTTAGCTGAGATTGTCTCAATTCAGGGGAGGAGTGACTGACCACCCAACGGTGCCTTTTATTCTAAACCCTTGAAGTATCGTTGCAAAATTAAAGGTTTAATTTAAACACTAGGGTTCTTAATAATTTTGCTAAATTTGATTGGTTTTATTAATGGGTTAAAAGGCATAACTAATTAGAACTACCTTTTATTTTAGCATGTCGTCCTCGATTATAGCCTTACTTAAAAGTGAACGATTAACTGGGAAAAACTATACTACGTGGAAGTCCAACCTGAATACGATTCTAATTATGGACGACCTTCAATTCGTAATGACTGAGGAATGTCCTCAGGTCCCTGCTCAAAACGCACCTCAATCTGTTAAGGATGCGTATGACCGCTAGACCAAGGCCAATGAGAAGGCCAAAGCCAACATCCTTGTTGGGATGTTTGTCCTAATCTCGTCATGTTTGTAAATTACTATTTGAAATTAATAAAGAGTTATTTATTTCATCATTTTGTGTCTCGCATTTATTACAAACTTTGTCCAATAAACTAAGCTCCAGGGTCATTTAATATATGAGAGAACTAGAACTTGAACGGTGTATAGTGGACACACAGGGAGGATCACGTTCGAGTAAATAACCCGAAAGGTCTACAGTATATGGATGGGGTTGGAGACCTAATTCTCGATACGTTGTGGATGTTCCCGCTTAGAGACCTATAGGTTGTAAATGGATCTACAAGCGTAAACGTGGCGTAGATGGGAAGGTGCAAACCTTCAAAGCACGACTAGTGGCAAATGATTTTACCCAGGTTGAAGGGGTTGACTATGAGGAAACCTTTTCACCTGTTGCCATGGTAAATTCGATCAGGATCCTTCTGGCCATTGTCACGTATTATGACTACGAGGTATGGCAGATGGATTTCAAGACTGCCTTTCTGAATGGCAACCTTGACGAAACCATCTACATGGACCAGCCCAAGGGGTTCATAACCCAAGACCAAGAGCAAAAGGTTTGTCGGCTTCATAAGTCTATTTATGGACTGAAACAAGCCTCGAGGTCTTGGAATATAAGGTTTGATGAGGCAATCAAATCTTATGGCTTTGATCAGAATGTTGACGAGCCTTGTGTCTACAAGAAAATCGTTGACAAAACTGTCGCATTTCTGATATTATACGTGGATGATATCCTTCCATTGGGAATGAGGTAGGATTTCTTATTGGCGTAAAGAAATGGCTAGCTTCGCAATTCCAAATGAAAGATTTGGAAAAAGCTTAGTATGTTCTAGGTATCCAAATTGTCCGGAACTGGAAGAACAGAACGCTAGCCATGTCTCAAGCGTCTTATATTGACAAGATGTTGTTTAGATATAAGATGCAGAACTCCAAGAAGGGCTTACTGCCTTTCAGGCACGGAGTTCACCTGTCTAAGGATCAGTGTCCTAAGACACCTCAAGAGGTTGAGGATATGAGACGGATCCCCTATGCTTCAGATGTAGGGAGCCTCATGTATCCCATGTTGTGTACTAGGCCCGACATCTGTTATGTAGTAGGGATTGTCTGTAGGTATCAATCCAATCCAAGATTAGATCACTGGACGACCGTAAAGGCAATCCTCAAGTATCTTAGGAGAACGAGGAACTACAACTTAGTGTATGGCAGTGGGGATTGATCCTTACGGGATACACAGATTCTGACTTTTAGACCGATAAGGATTCTAGGAAATCCACTTCGGGGTCAGCCTTCATTCTGAATGGAGGAGTTGTAGTATGGCGAAGCATCAAGCAGGGATGCATCGTTGATTCTACTATGGAAGCGGAGTACGTTGCGGCTTGTGAAGCTGCAAAGGAAGTTGTTTGGCTTAGGAAGTTCATGACAGATTTGGAAGTTGTTCCAAATATGAACTTGTCGATCACGCTGCTTTTTGTGACAACAAGTGGTGCAGAGCCAACTCGCAGAGCCCTCGGAGCCATAAGAGAGCAAACACATTGGCGCGGAGTATCACCCGATCACGGGAGATTGTGCACCGCGACAACGTGATACCATCAGAGAGATAGCGTCGAAGCACAACGTAGCTGATCCATTTACAAAGTCCCTCACGGCTAAGGTGATTGAGGGTCACCTAGAGATTCTAGGTTTTCGAGTACTTCCTGACTAGGGCAAGTGGGAGATATGTAAACGGGTATTCAATGCCCTAGTTTATTGTATTACATCATTGTAATTTATGTACATTTCAGAAATGTATTTGCTCCACTAGCTTAGTCCAAGTGGGAGTTTGTTGGGATGTTTGTCCTAATCTCGTCATGTTTGTAAATTACTATTTGAAATTAATAAAGAGTTATTTATTTCATCATTTTGTGTCTCGCATTTATTACAAACTTTGTCCAATAAACTAAGCTCCATGGTCATTGAATACATGAGAGAACTAGAACTTGAACGGTGTGTAGTGGACACACAGGGAGGATCATGTTCGAGTAAATGACCCGAACAGTCTACAGTATATGGATGGAGTTGGAGACTTAATCCTGGATATGCTGTGGATGCGGCCCGCTTTGTATTAAGATACAAACGAGGTGATCTGACTCGTTCATGTGGTTGACATGCGAGTGGGGGCATCTTATACAATGAGATTGTACAAGATCGGACCGTGAATTATTAGACCTACTGATGTAATACCGTTGACAGTAAGGACTAATAACTTCGTAGATGACCATTAGTGACTCGACCAAATCCCGAGCATGTGTTACGGACTTATTGTCTGCATGGAGTCCGCCCTTTGACTAGTACGGGTGAGGTTGGTCACAGTTACTCACCCAATATGCCTATCTTCTAAGGGACAGGACCAAGTAGAGAGCTGAGAACTTAACTACGCGAGATGAAATTCACTCGTTCCTGCCTTTAAGGAAACTAGAGGGGTTGTTCCCTTAAGTGTTGTTTCCAGGGCTTAGACAACGGGCGCCCACCCTCTCACTGGGACGAGAGGGTTGTTGTGTATGGTTGGACCATTACAACGTTGTTGTTCATTAGAGGAGTAGTGGGGACTTAAGGAGCAAGAAGTAGACACAGTGGTAAAACGGTAATTTGACCCAGCAGTGTCTACGAACAACCTGTGAAGGGCCGACTCATAGGCATTGGTTATATTAGTGGACACGTAATATCTTACACTGATGGGAGTGTAGCTACGGGCTTTAGTGGAGTGTTACCATAGCTCATGAATGGTGATACACAGGGTCAAAGAGTTTGATATGTTAATCTCGGATCATTGGAGCTCGTCACTGTAGGTCCATCAGGTCCCTCGGTTGGCTCAAACTGGATTAAAAGAAAGTTTACTGTTTTGGTGTGAATTGAAGTGTTCAAGTTCACTAGAGGGCATTTATGTCATTTATATGAGATATAAATGATATAATATATAGTTTAATGTGAATGAGATTCATAATAAACTATAGGTTAGCCTAATTGTTGAATTAGGGCTAGTTACGAGAAATTAAACTGAGAGATATTAAATTGGATGTGATTCAATTTAAAAATCCACAATATTGCAAATGTGATTTGTAAAATGAGATATGAGATATCTTATAATATGTGGTTATGAAAATATGATTTGCATAACCTATGGTTGTGGTAAAATGGTAAATAGGTGGACATTTCAACTCCACCTATCTCCATTATTTAAACCCCTTTTGCAAGAAGGGTTGTAAGGTTGAATGCTCATGTTTTTTTGGATTTCTCACCAAAAGAACCAAAAGCTCTCTCTCAAATTCTCTCTCAAATTCCTCTCCTCCCTAACCAAAACCTAGAATCCCACCATTCTCTTTCTTCCAAAAGAAGAACAACCGAGAAGCCAAGTGGTGGTGTTCGGTCGGTGATCGTGAGAAGAGTTCGAGATCGCTGAGATCGAGGAAGCACGAAGAGTTCGTGAACGGAAAGGAAGCTTTGAAGACCGTCTTCAACAAGTAAGTACTTGTTGTTTTCTTTCCTAAATATGCATGTTTAGCCTTAATCTAAGTGTTAGATAGTTTTAATTAAATTTAGTTGCACAACTTCACCGCGACGATTCGATCGTCTTCCGTTGCGCGGGGAGTTTCATTCTCTTCAATCCTGCCTAGCATATTTGATGTTTTAGCCAGAAAGCTGGAGGAAATGATCTCAGCTTGTGAGATCATGAGTTATCTACAAAATTTGTCTGGACAGTCGTCTGAACAAATTCGACATGAATCCCTCAAATACGTTTATAACGCGCGCATGAAGGAGGGAACTTCAGTGAGAGAACATGTTCTCGATCTGATAGTTCACTTCAACGTGGTCGAAATGAACGGGGTGGTATTGGACAAGCAAAGTCAGGTATTGGTTATCCTGGAATCTCTTCTGAACAGCTTCATGCAACTCCGCAGTAATGCAGTGATGAACAAGAGAGAGTATAACCTGACTTCCCTCCTAAATGGTTGCAGACGTACCATTCTCTTATGGAAAATACGGGGCAGGTTGATGGAGAGGCAAATCTATTTGCCCATTCCAAAATATTCCAAGAGGGTTCATCCTCTGGGACCAAGTCCTACAACCATTCTTCTGGACTTGAGAAGACAGAAAAGAAAAGGAAAAAAGGGAAAGGGAAGGCTTCTGCTACTGCTGACAAAAAGCTCAAAAAGAAGAAAGGTAAATGTGATTTACTGGTTTTAGAAATATGTTTGGTGACAAGTGATGACTTAACCTGGATACTTGATTCAAGGGTCTCTAACCACGTTTGCTCTTCTTTACAGGAAACTAGTTCCTTCAAGGAGTTTGATGAGGGTGAGATGACACTCAGAGTCAGAACGGAATACGTCGTCTCAGCTCATGCAGTGGTAGATGCGAAGCTGTTTTTTAGAGATAGATTTTTATTTTTAGAAAATTTGTATATAGTTCCTAGAATTAAGAGGAACTTAATATCTATCTCTTGTCTAATTGAATGTGAATATTGTATTTCCTTTTCTAGTAATGAAGCGTTCATTTTGAAAAAGGGTATCAATTTGTTCTGCTAAATTAGAAAACGGTTTATATGTACTAAAATCGAACCAAACAAAAGCAATTTTAAATCATGAAATGCTTAAAACTACTAATACTCAAAGTAAAGGGCAAAAGATTTCTCCAAATAAAAATACCTATCTTTGGCATCTAAGACTTGGTCACATAAATCTCAACCGGATTGAGAGATTAAATAAGAATGAACTTCTAAACAAGTTAGAAGATGATTCTTTACCTCATTGTGAGTCCTGCTTAGAAGGAAAAATGACTAAGTGACCTTTTACTTGAAAAGGTTATAGAGCCAAAGAGCCCTTAGAGCTTATACATTCGGATCTTTGTGGTCCGGTGAATGTTAAAACTCGAGGAGGGTACGAATATTTCATCTCCTTCATAGATGATTATTCGAGGTATGGTTTTCTATACTTAATGCATCATAAGTCTGAGGCTCTTGAAAAATTCAGAGAGTTTAAGGCTGAAGTGGAAAATGCATTAGGGAAAACCATTAAAACACTTCGATCCGATCGAGGTGGAGAGTATATGGACTTGAGATTCTAGGACTATTTGATAGAATATGGAATCCAGTCACAACTCTCTACACCAAATACACCACATCAGAATGGTGTATCTGAAAAGAGAAATAGAACCTTGTTAGACATGGTTCGATCTATGATGAGTTATGCTTAATTGTCTGACTCGTTCTGGGGTTATGCAGTAGAGACTGCAGTTCAGATCTTAAACACAGTTCCTTCAAAGAGTATTTTAGAAATACTTTTTGAGTTGTGGAAGGGACGTAAACCTAGTTTACATCACTCCAGGATTTGTGGTTGTCCGAGACACGTGCTAGTTGAAGGGAATTGAATCCCGTACGGAAGCGAATGATCGCATTTGCACTTAATCGTGTGACATAGAATTGCTCAAAAAATAGAAAATCGAGGCTAAACATGCTAATTTTGAAAACATAAATGGTTTAGAAGATTACCTTTGAAGACCAATTATTCAAGTAGTTCCTCGTCGTCAACGATCTCTTCTTCTCTATGATCGAATTCACGAACACCACCAAAAGGACTTCTTGGTTGTTCTCTAGGAGAGGGAAAGAAGTGGGATCTCCTTTTGGTATTAGGAAAAATAGAGAGATTTTGAGAGAGAGATGTTGTTTTGCTAGAGTGCCAATACTTAGCAAATGCTTCAAGTTTTTCAAAATCCACATTGAACTATATACTATATCAATCATATCACATATGATTGATATAATCCATAAATTTGAACTTGAACATTCAAATTCATTCCAAAACTTTATACCCTCTATTAATTCCATGTTGAGCCAACCGAAGGGCCTAATGGACCTACAGATCATGACCTCCAACGATACGAGATTGACTAATCAAACTCATTATCCCGTCAATCAACATTCGTTAACTACGAGTCACTCCACTAAAGACTCGTAGTTGCACTCCCCTCACTATAGGACAAGTTGTGTCCATTGATTTAACCAATGCCCGTGAATCAACCCTTCACAGGTCGTTCGTAGTCACAGTTGGGTCGAATTACCATTTTACCCCTGTGACTACTTCTTGCACCTTAAGCACCACTAAACCTCTAATGAACAACAAGTTTATGGTCTGACCATAAACATTATCCCTCTCGGGTTAGCAAGAGGGAGGGCCCCGTTGTTCAAGACCATGATACAACTCTTAAGGGAATAACCTATCTAGTTACCCTAGAACGGGGAACGAGTGAATTCCTTCTTGCGAAGTTGAGTCCCCAACTCCCTACAAGGTTTCATCCCTGAGAAGTTAGGCATATTGAGTTGACAACTTTGGCCACTCTCACCCGTACTAGTCAAGGGATAATCCCGATGCATGTGAGTTCGCAACTCGCTCGAGATTCGAGTTGAATCACTATTGGTCATCGTTTGAATCATTAGCCCTAACCTATCAACGGTGTTACTGGATTAGTCTAACAATTCTTGGTCCAGTCTTGTACAAACGTTTTGCATATGATGCCCCCACTCGCATGTCAACTACATGAACGAGCTGGATCGCCTCGTTTGTATCAAATACAAAGTGGGTCGCATCCATAGTGTTAACAGGATAAGGTTCCCGACCTAATCCATCTACTATAGACCATTTGGGTGACATTCTAAATATGACCCTGGAGCTTATTTTATTGGATTTAAGTTTGTAATTGCGAGAATACAAGTTTGAA
This sequence comes from Trichosanthes cucumerina, assembly GCA_036507285.1. NCBI lineage: Eukaryota > Viridiplantae > Streptophyta > Magnoliopsida > Cucurbitales > Cucurbitaceae > Trichosanthes > Trichosanthes cucumerina. The sequence goes on along the minus strand of CM071836.1, from coordinate 9,387,474 downwards.
GAAAAAAATAACAACCTTATTCATTTCCTCAAATAATTACAAATACACGAGTTTATGGCATAAATCCCAACACGTGCTAGTGACAAACCCGAAGAAATTGAAACCTCGTTCAAGATTATGCCTATTTGTAGGCTATCCCAAGGAAACGAGAGGTGGTCTTTTCTACGACCCACAAGATAACAAGGTGCTTATATCGACAAACGTTACTTTCTTGGAGGAAGATCACATGAGGAACCACAAACCACATAGTAAGTTAGTATTAAATGAAGCTACATAGGAGTCAACAAGAGTTGTTAACTAGGTTGGACCTTCATCAAGGGTTGATGAAGAAGTCGGCACATCAAGTCAGTCTTGTCCTTCTCAATCGTTGGGAATGCCTCGACGCAGTGGGAGGGTTGTTTCACAACCTGACTGCTACTTGGGTTTAACTGAAACTCAGGTTGTCATACCCGATAATGGCGTAGAGGATCCATTGTCTTATAAACAGGCAATGAATGACGTAGATAAGAACCAATGGATCAAAGCCATAGACCTTGAAATGGAGTCAATGTACTTCAATTCAGTTTGGGAACTTCACCAACCTGAAGGGGTGTAACGACCCCGAACTCCGGATGCCTCTTAATCTATACATTGGGTCAAATCTTATGGAAATTAAGTTATTTGGGTCTTAGATTTCGTAATTTAAATTAAGTTTACGTGAATTGAAAATGTTGAGTTTATTAGAGACCAATTTAGAATTTTTAAATAGGCTCAATGGCATAACTGTGGTTAATAGAAGATGGAGGGGCATTCCTGTAATTTTAGAGGAGAGGTAAGTTAGGTTTTTTTTTTATGGTCAACCCTTGGTCCTGCTTGACTGCACGTCTCCCAAAGGGCATCTTCTTCTTCCTTTTTCACGCGTGGTAGCCGTTAGCACCACCTCCATTCTAACTCACACGTCGCTGGCGAGAGAACTCCATTGCAGCGGCGCAACTCCTGCTGACTTCACACCGACGGAGACGAGCACGCTGCCATCGTTCTTAGCACTCGACCCAGTGAACCGACGAGCTCCTCCGGCGAGCTGCCACCTCTGAGTCGCATGCAACTTCGCGATCTACTCGTGAACTCCCAGTCGCCACCACCGCTTGCAGCCGCCTACTTCCACTCAGACGTCGGTTGTCGATCAATCCTCTGCCACATCCTTCCCGAATCGACTGCTCCTCATGTGATGTCGCCGGAATCGATTTGGAGTCGCCGGTGAGAGTTTTGGTTCGAGTTTTTATGAATTTTCTGATCGGTTTTGGTTAAGAGAGGGTCGATCCCAAATAGATCGACTCACGAACTTCTCGGATCTAACCTCCACGCGCCGCCGCTCACTGGTCAATGTCGCCGCTCGCCGGTCAACGCCGCCGCTAAATGGTCAACAGTCAGCACCGCCTTCCGAAGTTGCCCAGTTCGATAAGTTCGACCCTCCGAGCATGTTCTGACCATCCGTTTGTGGTAATTTAGCCTAACTATTATTGGATTCGAAAATAAGATTATTTTGTGTGCGATGTAATTAAGAAAAGTGGATTTAATTTAAGGGATTCATGTATTGAACACAATTGGAAGGATTGCTGAGTCAGAGATTTAATTACAAGAGAATCTCGGAGCTAAGGCTAAGGTAAAGGACCTTGTACCAAACTTTCTAAAATGGGATAAAAAGGAGTTTTGTTATTTTATGTTAAAAGTACTTTATTATTTACACTTTTGAAAACCTATTATGTTCTAAAGTATTATTTCAGTCAAGTTATGAAAATTATGCCATGAATGTTAGCTTATTGTCCTCTCATGATATGTGTGTTATAGTCATGATAAATAAATGGGATTCCATACATGTATGTATGCCATGAAAGAGTTGAAAGGGCGGGGGCAATTTGTCTCCTGAGGTTATGCATGGTCAACATGCTGAAAGTTATGTTATAGTTATGATTGATTGATTTTAAGTTTAAATGTTATGAAAATGTATGCTATGATATATGATTTACCGTGATTCTATGACATGTGCATCATAACATTCGGTAAGCGAGGTCACTTACTGGGTATTATTATTATAATACTCACCCTTTCTTTTTAAAATATTTTCAGGTAAAGGTTAGGGCATACAAGGCGAGTGACGGGATGCGTTACGAAGGCCATGGAGACCCAGTCATGTTTTCCGCATTTGTTTGGACTAATAGTCATTTTAATTGATTTTATTTTCCGCCTAAGTAGTCTAGAGATTTAAAACTGAGGCCAGACACTATTTTTACATTTCTTAAATGTTTTGATATATCTTGGGATCCCCTAAAAGCAGTTTTGATTTGTGATTTGAACTATTTTATTCATGTCATACTTATATGGCCTAAAATTGCATGCATGAGTAGTAATGTCCCTAGAAAAGGAGTCTTAGAAGAGTAGGGGCGTTACAAGGGGTAAGATCCATAGGGTGCAAATGGATCTATAAGAGAAAGAGAGATGCAGTCGAAAAGGTACAAACCTTTAAGGTCAGACTCGTAGCAAAAGGTTTTACCCAAAGGGAAGGGTTTGATTATGAAGAAACTTTTTCCCCTGTTGCTATGTTAAAGTCAATAAGAATACTTTTGTCCATAGCCACGTTTTATGACTATGAAATCTGGCAAATGGACGACAAGACTGCCTTTTTGAATGGTAATCTTGATGAGTGTATCTACATGTTTCAGCCCGAAGGGTTCATAGCCCAAGGTTAGGAGCAAAAAGTTTGCAAGCTCAATCGATCCATTTATGGGTTGAAGCAAGCATCCAGATCTTGGAACATAAGATTTGATACCGCGATCAAGTCTTATAGTTTTGACCAGAACGTTGATGAGCCTTGCATTTACAAGAGGATCGTCAACGATAAGGTAGCTTTCTTATTACTTTATGTGGATGATATCCTGCTCATTGTGAATGATGTAGGATACCTAACTGACATCAAGAAATGGCTAGCGACTCAATTCCAAATGAAAGATTTGGGAGAAGGGTAGTATGTTCTTGGGATTCAAATCTTAAGGAATCGCAAGAACATAACGCTAGCTCTGTTTCAAGCATCCTATATCGATAAAATGTTGGTACGATATTCGATACAGAATTCCAAAAAGAGTTTACTACGCTTTAGGCATGAAATTCATTTGTCTAAGGAACAGTGTCCTAAGACACCTCAAGAAGTTGAGGATATGAGACGTATTCCCTATGCCTCGACAGTAGGTAGCTTAATGTGTAAACCCAAGATCTTTCTTTGGAACCTCCTTATTATCAAACAACAAAAGAAAGGAAGAAATGAATGCTTAAAACTTGGTTTTCCTTGTTTTAAAAAGAAAAGTAATGAAGTGAAAGGCAAAAGGAAAACAAGGAAGGAAAAACATAAACCATTTTGGTTTGGTTTGCTCTAAGAATAATGAAGAAAGAAAATGAAAGGAAAGGTTATAATATTGTGTTTTGTTAGGAATGAAAAGAAAAGAAAAGAAAAGAAAAGAAAAGGAAAAGGAAAAAAGAAAGAAAGTGGAAGGTGGAACCCCCACCTTGGTTTTTCTTTTTAAACAACCAAGTACCTTCAATTTTCTTCTCATTTTCATCAAAGAGGAGCTGAGGGTTCGTGGGAGAAGCTTAAAGGAAGAAGAAGAAGGTGGTTTTGGAGCTGGATTTGCAGAAGAGAGGGAGAGAACTCAAGCAATTAGTATGACAGCAAGGTAATCACTCTGCCATGTTCTGCTATTTTGTTCATCACGAGCTCCACAGAAAGAGGTAAGAGCTGAGATTTTGTTTCGTGCAAGTTAACTCATATTGGAACAAAATTCGTGAAGGATTCTCGAGCAAATTCGGATCTTAAGCTACTGATTTATGAAGAGGAAGACAGAACACAGAATTTACTGTCAAATCCGAGAAGTCTCTGATGTTTTGGTTGTACTGACCTGTAGAATTGGAATCAGAAGCTCTATTAGGTATGGTTGGAAAGCTTATTGAATTTCCTACAATTTTCATGAAGAAATCGTGAATAGAAAATGATTGGAAGATGTTGTAAATAGCAGGTCAAGTTTCGGGTTGCAGCAGAAAATCGAATCTGGAATAGCAGAAGTTAGTTCCGGGGAAAGGAGCTTTCGAGGTATTTCTGAACCAATCTATTGGGAATTTCAATTTCATGTCTTCATATGATTTTTAGAGGGTTCAAAAAGGAAGAATTTGGTATAAAGTACATCCTTTTTGGCTATGTAATGAAGAAGTTATGAGTATCTGAATACAGGGCTTAAAATCTGTTAAATGCTGGAATTTTTGTTGGAGTATTTTCTTGTAGTTTAAAGGTTAAAAACCATGAGCTCGAGGTTCTAAAACATGGTTTTGGTTTGTTTGACAGGCCAAGAACAAAAGGTCGAGTGTACGGGTCAAGACTTTAGTTCTAACACTGTGAGTGACAAAACGAACCTTGAAAATGGTTTCTAGGCTTGTATTATGCTTATGAAATGCAAGGTTTTGCTAAAACGAAATGGTTTAGATGTTTATTGTTTTCTTGAACACTTGTTTATGAGCATTCATGATTTCTTAGAAATGTTTTAAAGTGTTCATGATGAGCCTAAAAGTCTTTATGAAAATTTATACATGAGCATATGTCTAATGATTGCCAAAACTTATGGAGATGTTATGATTTCAAGCAAGCATGTACTAGCAAGTATGTTTTAAAGATTTCTAGTTTTATGAACAAGCTAAGTAAGCTTGAGTTTTATGAAAGAAAAGATAAGTCTGCATGTTCAAATGTTTTCATGTGATCTTCTCGAGATATTGAGCCCGGCTATATGTAGTACCGCAGCACACAGTCTTATTCTCGTTGTCGACGCTTGAGTGTACTCCGTGACAACAGCCACTGCCGTGAGTGAGTCGGGCGGGCCCCACTACGACAAAGACGATGGGAGTGTGGCGGGCGGGCCCCACTACATTGTAGAATAAACGTTGGTGTCATCAAGTGCCTCTACACAACGTGGATTGTGACATGTTTTAAAAAGAGCTTATATCATTTACATGCCTTACGAGATTTTAACGGTATACTTGTTGGTTTTCATGAAAAGCTATTATGATTACACACGATTACTTTTAACATTTGATTACGTATGCATATGCTCATAGATGGCCAGTGATATGATTTACGAGTTAATAACTTTCTTTAAAACTCAAGTCACTCATCGAGCTTCATAGCTCATTCTTTCGATGTTTTCCCCACTTTTCGTGTAGGATCGAGCTCCCGGTGCACGATAACTCGCCCATATCTCACTGGAAGCTTCTCATGTTTGATATGTTGTACGTGGTTGGTGTAGTTTAGCAAGTCCATATGTTTGTAAATTATTTTAAGAGAACTATGTAGTTATAGTCGTATGTGCTTTAGAGGTTGTGGTTGCTTAATTAGTGGTTTTGGATCGTTTGTGGTTCTGATGTTCTTGCTCGCTTTAGTTTCCGGGAGAGACTTAAGAAGAGTTTCTCCTCATGTACGCCTTAGAGATGTCCAGCTCCACCGTGTTAAGTTTAAAGTGTTCCATATGCGAACATAGTTTGTTTTCGTGTAAAGTAGTGTCAAGCAGGTATTGTTAAGAGGTAACAATGTCTGCTGGCTTCATGCCGCCTCCCGGGCTAAGTTAGCAAGTGGTTCGGGAGGGGGTGTGACATAATGTATGTTATGCTATGCACGAGACCAGACATTTACTATGATGTGGGAATAGTCAGTAAGCACCAGTCCAATCCAGGGTTAGACCACTAGACTGCAGTTAAAAATATCCTCAAATATCTAAGGAGAACGAGGGACTATACGCTAGTGTATGGATCTAAGGATTTGATCCTTACTGGATACACTGATTCTGATTTTCAGACCGATAAGGATTCTAAGAAATCCACATTGGGATAAGTTTTCACCCTAAACGGGGGAGGTATAGTATGGAGAAGCATTAAACAATGATGTTGTAACGCCCGAGGAAAAGGGGTACATGAATGAACCGACCACATCTGAATGAGAGGGATCCTGAGGACATGAAGTATGGTACCCGAGGAAAAGGGGTACATGAGAGTGACCATGAGGATATGAAAGTATAGTTGAGAAAGGCTTAAAAGAATTGATAGCTACTACCTATACCAACAAGGTGCACCTTCCTTTTCGGTGGCCAATCATAGGAACTCAACAGTTAAACGTGCTTGGCTTGGAGCAATTCTATGTTGGGTGACCTCCTGGGAATTTTCCTAGGGAGCATGTGAGTGAGGACAAAGCATGCTAAAAGGACCCGTGTTGGTTTGTGGGGAAAAGTCTTCAATCTTACAAGCAGTCATGGATGATAGTGACGCAACCAGGTCGCAGGAGATCCTGGGCCTGAGGCGTTACAAATGGTATCAGAGCGGAACCTCTCCCAGTAAGATGTGGTTTGGGGACGAACCACGGCGGAAGCTGGTGGGCATGTAACGCCCGAGGAAGAGGGGTACATGAATGAACCAACCACATCTGAATGAGAGGGATCCTGAGGACATGAAGTATGGTACCCGAGGAAAAGGGGTACATGAGAGTGACCGTGAGGATATGAAAGTATAGTTGAGAAATGCTTAAAAGAATTGATAGCCACTACCTATACCAACAAGGTGCACCTTCCTTTTCGGTGGCTCAATCATAGGAACTCCACAGTTAAGTGTGCTTGGCTTGACCCAATTCTATGTTGGGTGACCTCCTGGGAATTTTCCTAGGGAGCATGAGAGTGAGGACAAAGCATGCTAAAAGGACCCGTGTTGGTTTGTGGGGAAAAGTCTTCAATCTTACAAGCAGTCATGGATGATAGTGACGCAGTCAGGTCGTAGGAGATCCTGGGCCTGGGGCGTTACAGATGCATTACAGACTCCACTATGGAGGTTGAATATGTAGCTGCTTGTGAAGCAACTAAGGAGGTTGTTTGGCTAAGAAAATTCTTGACTTATTTGGAAGTTGTTCCAAATATGGAATTTCCCATCACCTTATACTGTGACAATAGTGGTAGAGTAGCCAACTCAAAGGAACCTCGTAGGCACAAGCGAGAGAAGCATATCGAGAGAAAATATCATCTCATTCGAGAGATAGTGCAACGAGGAGATGTGATAGCCACCAAGATCGCTTCGGAGCACAACATTGTTGATCCATTTACGAAGACTCTCACGGCTAAAGTGTTCTAGGGTCATTTGAAGAGTCTAGGTCTACGAGATATGTGCATAGGTAATCTAGGGAAAGTGAGAGATATGTAATGGGTATAAGGATGCCCTAGTTTATTGTATTTAAGTAACCCCTGTTTTAGATTGCATGTATCCCACTAGACTAGAGTTTTAGTTCAAGTGAGAGTTTGTTGGGTTTTATGCCCTAAAACTCGTAGTTTGTAATACAGTTCTAATTAAATCAATAAAGTTTTATTGTTTATTTCATGATTTCTCTATATTGCCTTATATTAACCCTAAATCCAATAAACGAACATCTGAGGTTGTTGTATGTCTCTTAAACTGAATGTAGTAGACATATAAGGATCTTAGCTCGAGAAACAGTCTAAAGGGTCTATAGTAAAAGAATAAGGTTGGGTACCTCATCCTGGTAATACTATGGATATGGCCCACTTTGTATTTGATACAAACACAGTGATCATATGTGTTCGTCTAGACAACATGTGAGTGGGGATATCGTATGTGATGAGATCACATAAGACCGAACCACGAAATAGTAACCATTAGATGCAACTCCGTTGACTAGTTAGGTTTTTATTTCAATAGGATGACTTAGGCAACTTGATTTCAATCCTGAACAGGTTACGAATTCTTGTTTGTGAGGGATTGTCCTTTGACTAGTATGGGTGAGAGTGGACCGAGACGCCGACTCAATATGCCTACCTTCTTGGGGACAAGATCGAGCAGGTGGCTAGGGACTTAACCTAGCAAGATGGAATTCACTCCTTCCTGAGTTTAGGGTAAGTAGATGAATGTTCCCTTAAATGTTGTCTCTGAGACTTGAACAAAGGACCCGACCCTCTCATTGACCCGAGAGGGACTTATGTTTATTGGTAGGATCATAAATAGGTTGTTCATTAGAGGAGCACTGGGACTTAAGGTAAAAGATGTAACTCATGGGTAAAATGGTAATTTGACTCAGCTGGTGTTACGAACATTGATGAAGGATTAACTTGATGTCATTGGTCAACATCCATGAACACAGAAATATATCTGCGGTGAGAAGAGTGCAACTGCGGGACTATAGTAGATTGTTTTCGCAGTTAACGAATGTTGATTATGGGGTTAATGAGATTAACTAAATAATCTTGTATTGTTGGAGCTTCTAATCTGTAGGTCCAATAGGTATACTTCCTAGCTCGTAAAGGTTTTTTAGATTATTAGAATTTGAAATGGTCAAATTCAATTAGGGAATAAGTATGATGTATAGAGATACATTATAATATAAAGTTTTTATGTACATTAAAACTTTATAGTATAAATTTAATTTGAATATGATTCAAAGTAAATTAATCGAGAGAATTAAATATTTGAAGGAGTTCAAATATTATTTAAATGTGAATGAGATTTAATTTGATTTTTGGTTAAATGTGATTTAATCAAAATTAATATTAATATATAATTAAATATGATCTAATTATATTATTTATTAATTAAATTAATTAATTGATTAAATAAGTTAATTAATTTTTTTAATTAAATTAAGGGAACGTTCCCACTATCCCATCATCTCCCTCTCGATAGGGACAGAGGGAGTGAGGTGTTTCTTCTCTTTATTCAATTGATCGATTGAATTAGGTGGTTGGTCGGTTGATTTTTGTGAAATCATTCTCCCTCTCTCAATTCTCTCCAAATACTTTTCCTTTTCCAATTGTTGGAAGCCTCCCACAAGGTGAAATCTAAACTATGGAGTTTGTTATAATCACACTCTTAAATTTTTAATTTATCAATTAACCGTTTGTGTACTTTGTTAAGTGTTCAGTCACACCCATGAAATTTTAATTTGATCGATCAATCTCCGATACTTTGTTAGGTGTTGTAAGGAGCCCCTTCTGTTAGTTATTAAATTACGATTTAATTGGGCATCACACACACATGCGACTCACAATATGAGTAGGAAAAACAAACTTGTGGGTAGTAGCTGGGCGGTGAAATTTCTCTCTCTCTATATATATTTATGAAAAAGAAGAAACTGCAAAAGACTAAAGAGGATTGCTCAATCTCCAAATTAGGTGATAATGGTGGAAGGGTGAGCAAAAAAAGACCGAAACTCGACTTCGTGCCACCAACCGAGGGTGGTCATTTGCCAGTGGTTTTTTCGATCGGGGTCGATTTTGTGCTTGACAAAACCGACCGATATTTAAAAAATATAATAATAATAATAATTAAAAAAATAAAAAACTAAAAAGATTTTCTCAAAATATATTAAATAATAATAATATAATTATTAAATAATAATTATAAATTATTAAATAATAATAAAATAATAATTATAAATTATTAAATCATTAATTAAATAAATATTTAAAAAATATATAAAAACCAACCAAACCGATCGACCGAACTGACCGATCGATTTTGGCCAATTTTTTTTTTAAAAAAAAGGGTCGGCTGGACCGACCGAAAGGTTCGGGGGTCGGTTGGGGTCGAAAATCGACCCCGACTGATCGATGCTCACCCCTAAATGGTGGTGCTTAATCCATACAACTCAGAAAGTGGAGTTGCTCTCGTAAGGTCCTCAATGACAAGTTCTTCTACTCACATATGAAATTCACACAGTAGAGTTCGATTAAACAGTAATTTAACAACAATGAATAGAAGGAACTAATTGCAATACTTAACAAAATATATAAATTGATTGATCAAATACAAAATTTACAAGTGTGATTATAATAAACTCCATACTTTTTTTTTTAAGTTTAACAGTGGTGAGTTGCGATATCAAACTATTAATATATTTTTTTTAGTACATTAACAATGAGAGGTGAAGGATTTGAATCTATGATTTCTTAGTCATGAGTCATACTTAATGTGAGTTGAGTTGTGTTTTTCTTGGCAAACTATTAATATTTTATCGACTCTATCATATCAAGATTTAACGATTATTTTTCATTAAAAAAAAGTAAACGTGGTCCACGAATTCATTAATATATACTATACATTTTTAAAATAAATACTCTTACACTGTCACATATGATTTTGTCATGTTTTTATTATTTTTATTATCTTGGTTTTTAATTGTATCATAGATTCATGAATATCACCATCCACCCCTCCCCACAAAAATATATTGTTTTTTTTAGCATAAAAACTGGGAAAAAACTTTGTTTTTGTTTGAACAAGCATCGACCAAAAAAACTCTCCCCCCAAAAAAGAAAAATGGCCTCTTCTTCCTCTGAGCTTGCTCTGAAATCCATTCCCGGCGGCTATGGTTTCTCCGTCTTCGGAGCGATCAAAGATCGATACGACTACTTCTACATCCAAGGAAAAGACGAATTTTTCCGATCCCGAATGACCAAATATCGCTCCACCGTCTTCCGCGCCAACATGCCGCCGGGCCCCTTCATCTCCTCCGACTCCAGAGTCATCGTCCTTCTCGACGCCGTCAGCTTTCAGATCCTCTTTGACACCTCTAAGATCGAAAAACGCAATGTTCTCGACGGAACTTACATGCCCTCCTTGTCCTTCACCGGTGACATTCGCACCTGCGCCTATTTGGACCCATCGGAAACAGAGCACTCTGTTCTCAAGAAGCTCTTCCTCTCTTTTCTCGCCTCTCGTCACGACAGGTTTATCCCTCTCTTACGAAGCTCCTTGTCGGAGATGTTTATTAAACTTGAAGATAAACTGGCGGAAAGGAAGAAGGTCGCCGATTTCAACCCGATTAGTGATTCCATGTCGTTTGATTATATTTTCCGGCTACTCTCCGACGGGACCCCTGACTCTAAACTGGCCGCCAGTGGACCTGGATTGTTCGATAAATGGCTCACCTTCCAGCTCGCACCACTGGCTTCCATTGGCTTGCCGAAGATCTTTTCAGTTTTTGAAGATCTCATCATCCACACCATTCCGCTGCCTTTCTTTCTCGTCAAAAGTGGTTACAGGTAGAAGAAGATCGAGCGATTTCTGTTCTTTTGGGGTTTTTTTGGGGGGGGGTTAAATTTTGAAGTTCATTTTTTGAATTTGGTTTTACAGGAAGCTCTACGATGCGTTTTACTCCTCCTCTGGTTCGTTTCTGGCTGAAGCGGAGAAACAGGGGATAGACAGAGAAAAAGCGTGTCACAATTTAGTGTTTCTGGCCGGATTCAACGCGTACGGCGGAATGAAAGTACTTTTCCCGATTTTGCTGAAGTGGGTCGGCACCGCCGGCGATGGTCTCCACCGGAAGCTCGCCGATGAGGTCCGAGCCGCCGTGAAGGAAGAAGGGGGATTGACTTTTGGCGCGATAGAGAAGATGAGTCTGTTGAAATCCGTCGTGTACGAAGCTCTGAGGATCGAGCCGCCGGTGCCGTTCCAGTACGGGAAGGCGAAGGAGGACATCGTGATTCATAGCCACGATTCCGCTTTCAAGATCAAGAAAGGGGAGACGATTTTTGGGTATCAGCCGTTTGCCACTAATGATCCGAAGATCTTTGAGAATCCGGAGAAGTTCGTCGGCGATCGGTTCGTCGGAGAAGGGGAGAAGCTTCTGAAGTATGTTTACTGGTCGAACGGCCGGGAGACGGAGGAGCCGACGCCGGAGGACAAGCAGTGTCCGGGGAAGAATCTGGTGGTGTTGATGGCCAGGGTCCTTCTGGTGGAATTCTTCCTCCGTTATGACACGTTCTCCGTCGACGTCGCTAACTTGCCGCTCGGTCCGTCGGTGAAAATCAAATCCGTGACCAAAGCCCCTGCCAAAGTTTGAAGCTACTTATGCAAATTGGTCCCTTTTCCTTTTCAGGTAAATTTTTTAAAATCTCTGTTTAAAATTTTTGAAAGCTTTCTAAATAGATTATAATAAGACGTTTATAATAATAGTACGGGAAATTATATAGTTAAAATGTGGAGTTCTTTGATCTGTTTTTGAGTTCTATTACAAGTTTTTCGAGAGGGTAATAGCTAGGAATCTTTAAGTCCCTAACTTTCCTTAGGTAGAGAGATTTTAACATATTTACTAGTATGCAATCAAGTATTATTCTTTTAATAAATAGTTGTTAACCAGAAGTTGATATTTCTTAAATTATCTTATTGTTTTATAAATATATTTAGACACATGAAATTGAATATATTAATAAACAAAATTTGCTTCTTTTAGTATTAGGTTCACACGTTCAAATAGGTGAAAAACAGTTAAAATATAGTTTAATTGGATAATGTATTATAATCCGACTAAAAAGGTTAAAAACAATATTTTTTTTTTACATTTAATAAATAAATGAATATTTTTAATATTTTTAACTAATAAAATATGTCACGTTAGAAAGCAAGTAGGAACTCATACTTTTTTTTAGCTCAATAATTGCAAAAGTTAAGAATCAAATTATTTATTTTTAGAATCGTAATTGATATCTTATCTAATAAATTATGCTCGAATTGATATAACAACTCTTAGGGATTGTTTGAGACACTAATGAGTTATAATAATAGCGATTATAATAGTATATAGGTTATTATAATCTTTGAAATCATATAATATTATTTAAAGTGTAAAGTAGTATAGTCTGAAATTATAATAGTTCATGTTTGGGGTGCAGAATTTTCTACAAATTATAATAACATGTGCTCCAAATAAACTCATACTAACTAGTAAGTATCATTTATATGTCAATTAAATAATAATTTAATAACATGTGAAATGTTCTTTCGCTTAAAATTTTGAGTGCTACTGGTCAACTTTTCATTATTGAATTTTTTATATCTGATTAAGAACTAAGAATTTAAAAAGATAAAAGGGCAAATTCATAATTATCTAAAAAGCTAGGGACTATTCAGCATATTTAGACAAAGTTTGTTGATGATTGTCAGAAATGAGTGAAGGAAGTTCATGATTGGTAGATCGGATGCACGCGGGCTGTCGTGGACTTGAGCACACATGATTGAGCTGTGGGGTTAAAGAGTACGTTCCTCGTGGTCCACGTGCTTGTATCTTAACAGCGATTTCTGTAAGCTTTAATTATGTGAGTGTTGTAGAGGATCTTATTTCTAATAGTTTGTTTTGTGAATTGTATACTCTAATAAATAAATAAATAAATCTATCTTGTTTATTTTCATTAAATCATTTTCCACTGCTTTTCAAAAAAAAAAAAAAAAAAAATCTTTTATATATATATTTCTAAGAATTTTAGAGATTATTTAAGACGTTAAATGTGTTATAATAATCTATGGAGTTAATGAATATGTATTGATATGTTGAGTTGTTTAGTTTGTATTATAATAATTTGTGTTTAAAGTGCAGAGCTATTTAACTCTACCAACTATTATAGTTCATACTAATTATTATAACTCGTTCCAAATAGACTTTTAGAAGATATTAGGGCATGTTTGGTAGGCAATCCGAAAACAGAAATTTAAAAACAAGGGATTCAATGAAAACAGAGTTGTATTTGATGTTTTTAGATATATGTTTGGTAGCAGATTTAGAAAATTGATTCTATTTTAAACAGTAATTGAAAATGTATTCTATAATATATTTATACATCATAAAATTAGTTTTGATTGCAAAACTAAATATTAGGTTGAATATAAGACATTATTAATTAATTTATACATGTTTTTTTATATATAAATTTTATATAATCATTATTTTATAATATAATATTTTATATGGTATAATATATTATATTATACATATTTTAATTTAACAAAGTAAATTAAGTTATAAATATGAAATATTATATTTATTAAGATCTTTATCTTTGTTTAAAATAATCCTGCATTTTAAAATTTCAAATTCAGAATCTGGATACAATGAAAACATAAAAATGTTGTGTTCAGAATTTCTACTATTTGGATCACAGAATCCGAAAACAGTTTTCGAAAACATGTATGCCAAACACGTATTCACTGAATTCAGTGAATTCGAAAACATAAAACAGAATCCGAATTACCTACCAAACAGATCCTTATATTTTTATTTATTAAATAATATGAATAAATTAAGGAAGGAGATAAGTTGAAGTTCTTACTCTCCATAAGTTTTATTGTTTCGTTGACAACTTATTTGGATCAGGATATTATTTTATAGGTATGAATATTGAATATTTGAGAGTTATAAACCTAAGATTTAAGAGGTTGTTTGGAGTGTTGAGTGAGTTATAATAACTTGGGTGATAATAGTATGTGGGCTATTATAATGTGTGAAATTATATAATATTATATAAAATGTAGAGTTGTTTAGTCAGAAGTTATAATAGTTCGTGTTTGGGTTGAAGAGTATTCAACGAGTTATTATAACACATGTTATTTTAAAGTGTGTCCCAAACAAAATCTAAATATTTATGATAATAATGTGTGTTTGAATATGCAAAATATAAATATTTGAGAGTTAAATTTATGTGTTTGTTTTATGGGTATGCTTAGGAAAGAAATAATTTAAATTATTAAACTTAAGCAAAAACTATTTTAATTAAATAAAATATTAATATGAGATAATATGTAAATAATACCTTAAAGAAATGGAAATTGTTGTACATCTACTAGAAAGTAATTAACGAGAGTAATTTCTTTCTCCTCTCTTCTATTAATTTCTCAAGTAAAAAAGTTTCATCTCTAAGAAGGATAATAAAATCTTATAGTTTAAGAGATATTTTTATCTTGAAATAATAATTACTTAGGTTTTTAAAAATAAACATCTATGAAACAAACACAACTTTTATATTTTGTATCTTTCAATAGATTATGATTGATAGTTTTGTAAAAAATTTAAGTGTTTGATTTTTTTTTTTCAAAAATGATATTGTGTTTGATTTGTGGAATGAGATTGGAATAAGGGTGATTTAGATTTTTATTTATTATCTAAAACTTAACTTATTTAGAATGGTTTGGTAATAGGCCAACAAAAGCATAACCCAACTGACATCAAGTAAAAGATCAGTTCAAATCCCCCACCCCCAAATGTTGATGTACTAAAAAAAAATGATTTGATAATACAAAACTAAATTAAATTTTAAAAATATATTTCTTTATTCAGAATTTATTTCAATGAGTCAAATTTAATCTTACTTTTATTTTTATTAAACTGCATAAACGTGAATAAATAGTAAAAATAAATATTTCAACAAATAAAAAATTTTATTTTTAAAAAATATTTGTGACTTGTTATGAATATTTGGGTACTAGTTTTTCTAGTAGTATTCGATATTTTCTAAGTCATGTTTAGACATTTTATTGTTAAATGTGGACATTTTTTTTAACTCGGCTTAATTTCGAGGCTACGTTCTTATTTTCAGCCTTTCAGGGTTGTGTTTGGGCATTATTGCAACTTGAGTTTAATTTTGTGTATTCATTATTAGTGTGTTGGTAATTTTTTTGATATAATATTAATTCTACCACTTATTAAAATTTAAATACAATGTGGAAAAATTAAAAGCTTGGTTAAGATATCATTTTGATCCTTATATTTTGAGATCCGTTCAATTTAGTCTCTATACTTTTAAATGTTCAAATTTAGTTTCAATATTTTTAATACATCTTAAAATTGGTCCTCATTACTAGTTTGAAGTTAACTTTTTAACTAACATGGTAAAATAATAATAATAATTTTCATCCAAGAAAAGTTTAGAAGGTGAATATATTTTCAAAATCTATAAAGGGAAATTTGTATTTTTTAGAAAAATTAACAATAAACTAATATTAAAGTACCTACTTTATGTCATATCTCATATTGATGCTTGGTTACATTTTCTTACCAGTGGTTTTAGTTACAGATTTATTTCGTGCATGGTTGAGAGTGATATTAAAATAGTTAAAATTACTTTTGTCATGTTGAATATTACTCCGAAACATGCCTTAATTAAGGTTTGATTTTACACTTTTAACACGATTTTGATACTATAAAATTGATTTTCAATGATTAAAAGTACATTTTTGAGTGTTGTGAATATGAAAAAAGTGATAAACCATTTAAAAAACACTCCCAAACATAATTGTACTACATCTAAAAGTGATTCTATAAATATAAAATTTATAGAGTGATTTTCAAGTGATTTTCAGACAAATATAAAACTTCAATTATATTTCATAATAAATGTTTTTAAATCAATTTGATTTTTTAAAATGGGATTCTTCTTTTACATATTTGTCAAAAAAAAAAAATAGATATATTTAGGCATCATTAGATAACTATTTGTTTTTAATTTATGAGTTTTTGAAAATTAAACATACAAATATACTACTGGATTTCTTTGTTTTGTTATCTACTTCTTACAAATGTTTTTAAAAATCAAACCAAGTTTTGAAAAATAAAAAAGTAATTTTAAAAATTTGTTATCGTTTTTGGCATTTGAACAAGAATTGAAATGTTTTTTCATAAAAAATATGAAATTCATTTTAGAGAAATGATGAGAAAATAAAAACAATTTTAAAAAACCAAATGGTTGTCAAATGAGGCCTTAATCATTCAAAATCACCTCAAAAAGTTATTCAAACATACTTTAAATATCATGGATCAGTTTATTCTTTTTATAGCAAAACTCAATTTATACACTCAACTTTGGGGTTGTATCAATTAAAATCATAACTAATAATTGTATCAATTTAAATCCCGAACTTTCATGAGTGTATTGATTTATCTGTTAGATTTCATTTGAAAAATATTAGTTCACATGTGTGGAAATTTATAAAATTAAACTTCCAAAATTTCATAAATAAATCAATTTAAACCCTTAATTTTAAAACGTGTCTATGCATCAATTTTTACACGTATGTAGCTTCATACCATCCACTTGAAAATCATCCATCTAATATATTAAAAATTCAGAGTTTCTGAAAAATATTTTTAGACTAAAATACCATTTTAAATTTTTGTTAATTAAAATTGATATGATAATTTGAATCAAAATCAATATCTGATTTAATTTCAAATTGATGAATTTGAATCAATAATTTTATTTTGATAAGCAATTTGATTCAAAATCAGACCAAATTTGCTTCTATAAATGGTATCCAGTTATCATATACAATTGTTATATCCAATTATTATACACAGTTGTAAGTTCTCATATCTAATTATTCAGGTACGTTTTTTGATTAAGTTAATTTTTTTTTAAAAAATTAATTTTTGAAACTGTAGTTCTTCTTTAGGTGCATTGTTTTTCTTATTATTTTCTGAGATTGAAGTTCTTCTGGTATATTTTTTTAAATTGAGTTCTTATATTTCTTTTTTTTTTTCCCTTTAAAATCGGAGTTCTTCGATATTTTTTTTATTTAGTTCTCATAGTTTTTTTGTTATTTTTTTGAAATTGAAGTTTTTATATTGATTTTTTTAAATGGGAGTTTTCATAGTTCTTATTAGTTTTTATATACACAATTATAATTATTGAGTTACAGTGGCCCAAAAATTTGAATTGGCTGGCTGGATAATTTGTTTCATCTTTGTATATATGTATGAACACAACTATTAACATTTGTTTAATATTCAAATTATTCTAAATACTTTTACATCTATTTTTTTTTTCATATGAGGTTGTAATTTTTAGTAATAACAATCTTTTTAGGTCGAAAAATAGTCATCTTCAATTTTTCATCATGGTCATACAAAATTTTTAATTAAATCCATCCCAATTTTTCATAATAAGGTATCTTTCCTTTTTATTTTTATTTAACCCTTTTCATTTTTTTTCAGAATACTCTCTCTTATGCAAATTAAGTTTTTGGCATGGCTTTAGTAATCAATTACACTAGCAAATCATCATAATCTTGATTTGATAATTTGGCTCAAAATGAATATTTGATTTAATTTCAAATCAAATTACTTTAATCAAATCATTCTAATCAGATTCAAATGAATACTTGATATAATTTAAATGATTAATTATTGATTAATTTAAAACAATATCTATACTATAGAATCTATATCTATATCTATAATATATAATATATATATTAAAAAGCTACAATCCTTAAAAAATATGTTTGGACAATTATATCCCCTCTTTAATTTATATATTTACAAAATATGCCATTGAAATTTAATTATAAATTGTTAATTCATTAATTAATTGTTAATTATTTATAAATATTTAATATTTAAAGGTTGGGATGTGAAAAGTTTTACTTGTCACTTAAAAGGCTTATTTAATTTAATTTAAATTAAAATAAAACTTAAAAGTCTAAGAATTCAAAAAGGTTTTGTAACATTCATATTCTACTACTATAAAAATGAGCTTTCTTCCATTTCACCAACACCAAAAATATCATTCGTACTTTATTTTAGTTCTCTCAATGCATTTACTCTCAAAGAACTCTTCAATTTTTAAAGCAGAAATCTCAAGATGTTGGTGTGTTACATTCAAGTTGCACGAAATCCACATATGCCGTATCTATATCCTACACTTATTTTTGTTTTCTCAATGCATTGTTCTCAAATGCTCTTCAATTTTCAAAGCATCGATCTCAAGATGTTCGTGTTTGTAACACCCCGTAATTTGCACACTTCCTACTCGGGGCATTACTTCCAAGTTGCACCGCTCGCGCCGAAAATCCGGCAGCATAACAGTGCAACCTGGACAAACCAGAAATTTAAAATGAACCTGAACCTATACAAAGGCACTTCAAAAGGACTCACGAGGGTACCCAACCTCCACCAAACTACAAAGATACGACAGGCTGGGCTCCAGTCCCTCGGAATTAACAGAAAACCTCAAGACAACAATACATGCTTTGAAAATGAAAGGAACACAACAGAACATGCTTCGATTCAAACGAATAAGAACGAGACAAACTAAAGTTTAAAACATGAGCGAAAGAAGCAGAACGCAACAGAAGAAAGGAAATGAAAGTAACAACTCCTATACGAAAACTCCTAACTGAGTCCTACAAGTCTTCCATAGCCTCGCAGGGGTCTCGCCGTCGGTGGTGATCATCTCACTGGTTTGCCTTACTTGCAACAAAAGAAGAAACAAACGAAGGATGAGTATAAAAATACCCAGTAAGTAGCTCACTTCGTCCAATAATAAAGAACATGAAAGAATAGCCTTAGACCTAGCTAAGCACGACATCTAGCCCGTCTCACAACCTTACCAAGCATCCTGACCCTATTACTCACTCAGATTTCTCAATTCTGTCCTATCCTTAGCTTCTGGACTAGGTTGGCACCATCTGGCCACAAGATTCATTCTCGGGCCTGCACTAGAGCGAAGGACTCTATCCAACCCCTCTAACTCTAAGGGTCACACCTCGAGTCGCACAACTGGATGGGGGACGAACCACCACATCTCATAAAGCATCAAAGGCGGTACTACCGTGCACAATCGACCATGGGCTTATTCCCGGGCCTGTACTAGGGCGAATGACTCTATCAAACCCCTCTGACTCTAAGGATCACACCCTGAGTCACACAATTGGATGGAGGGCAGACCATCACATCCCATAACGTCATCATCATTTTGCCAACCTCGAGTCTCAGCCTACTAAGGGTTACACAGAGACTTGGGCCTACGCTAGGGCTAGTGGTGCTAACTACAATCCTAAGGCTCAATGGTACTTCCCGAGTCACTTCAAAACTAAGCACGAAACTATCAGGCTCGGGACAAACAAACATAACACTCTAGCATATTCAACATTCTCAGCACAAGCTTACATCGGCTCTCTTAACAAGATCACACCCAAGCACAAAGGGATAACAACCATGATACATGAACATACATTTGACCCATCATGCACGATATTTCAACACATTCACATCAAACAGGGACAGGCAAACTTAGAATCAAGTACAACTGTGATTACCACAACCCAACATGCTACTACAAGTCCAAAGATGGGTAAAGTACGCTACCAGATTCTAAAACATTCAGTTCCGAAATAGTATAGCATGCAATGGTGCCCCTAAGCCCTACACTTAGGGGTGGTTTAGTACAAACAACTACTTACAGGAAATCCAAACACAACGAGGAGCTTGGATAACGCGGCGTTCCAAACGTGCTTCTACTTCCAGGCTCCTAACAAAAACACGCACAAATTAATAAACTGAAACACAAAGAATCCTAACACAACGAATCTAAATAAGAGGAGTAAAACTCACCCAACGGAGTGCCAAACGAGTTAAGGAACGAACCGAGGCGACCGGACAAAAGGAGATAAACGGCGACCCTGCAGGCGGCGGCGCTGCAAGCACCAGATCTGGACTCCTCGCGGCCCGATCTACACGGAACCGGACTCTGTTCGTTAGAAACTAGTCAGGAAGAACTCGAACCGGCCGACCTGAAGAGAAGATCTCGCGACTCTGGGCACGGCGGCGCTTTGACTGTGAAAAGGGTGATGCGACGGTGGCGATCTGAGAGACAAGAGGGAGAGAGAGAACCGCGTGAGAGAGGGAGAGAGAGAGAAGCGGCGAGTGAAAGACAGAGAGACGGGGAGAGTTGAGAGAGATGGCGAGCGAGAGACAGAGAGGCGAGGGGGGTAGGGGTCTGCGAATGGAGAGAAAAAGAAATGAGTTTGAGAGAGGAAGACGGAAGAAGGGGAAGAAGAAGGTGAAGCGACCTCGTCAGCCGAAACGGCCGGCGGCCACTTCGTTGAGACGTGCGGAAGAGGGAGGGTGAAAGCCCTCCCGATTCTGTCGTTCCACATTTCTTTTTTTTTTTTAAAAAAAAATGGTCCACTGTTACAGTCTACCCACCTTAGGAACTTTCGTCCTCGAAAGTAGCTAGCTCTCGAACAACTCTGGATAACTTGCTTGCATCTCCTCCTCGCGTTCCCAGGTGGCTTCCTTGAGATGATGGTTCTGCCAAAGGACTTTCACAAAAAAGATTTCCCTGTTCCTCAGGACTTTGCTATCACGAGCAAGAATTTGCACTGGCTTTTCTTCGTGAATCTCGATTCTTGTCTAACTCCAGCGGCTCAAAGTCGACAACGTGCAAGGCATCTGGCACATAACCTCGCAGCATAGACACATGGAACACGTCATGGACCGATGCAAGGGACGACAGTAGGGCCAATTGGTAAGCCACTGGCCATATGCGCTCTAGGATCTCGAAAGGTCGAACGAACCTAGGGTCAACTTCCCTTTCTTACCAAACCTCAAGACACCTCTCATAGGTGCAACTTTCAAGAATACAAGGTCTCCAACGGCAAACTCCAACTCTCGACGCCTGACATCAGCATAACTCTTCTGCCTACTCTGTGTCGTTAACATCCTTGCCTTGATCTTCTGTATGACCTCATTTGTCACTTGGACCAACTCGGGTCCCAACAATTTCCGTTCACCAACCTCTCCCTAACACACTGGGGTCCTGCACCTTCTCCCATAAAGGGCTTCGAAAGGGGCCATACCAATAGTTGTCTGATAACTATTGTTATAAGCAAACTCCATCAGGTGAAGGTGTGAGTCCCAACTACCTGTGAAGTCTAACGCACAAGCCCGAAGCATATCCTCCAGAATCTGATTCACCCTTTCCGTCTGGCCATCGGTCTGCGGGTGAAACGTTGTACTAAAGTTACTCTAAGCCCCTAGGGCTCTCTGAAAACTCACCCAAAAGTTCGAGGTGAACCGTGGGTCTCTGTCAGACACGATATTCACTGGGACTCCGTGCAACCTTACTATCTCTTCCATAAACAAAAGTGCCCACTTCTCAACTGTATAGGTTGGCTTACCAGGCAGAAAGTGAGCGGACTTGGTTAGTCTATCCACAATCACCCAGATCACTGTGAATCCCTTCGTTGTTCGGGGCAACCCCGAAATAAAGTCCATGGAGATTTCCTCCCACTTCCACTGAGGTACATCCAACGGTTGCAACAACCCTACTGGTTTCTGCCTCGGTGCTTTAACTTGTTGGCACACTAAACACCTGCTGACAAACTCTGCCACATCTCTTTTCATTCCACGCCACCAATAGAAATATTTCAAGTCCTGATACATCTTAGTGCTTCCTGGATGCATTGAAAATGGAGAGTTATGAGCATCAGATAAAATCTCCTCCTTGAGACTACTCTCAACAGGAACACACAACCGCCCCTTGAGCAGTAGTCCACCGTCTGCTGTCACAGAGAACTCGCTTTCCTCACCACTTCTTGCATGACGCCAACAGTCCTCAAGACTTGAGTCTCCCTGTTGAGCTTCAATAACTCGTTGTCTCAAGGTCGTCGACTGCATCGACAACCGGTTCACCGTGTTGTCTTTGTGACTGACTTACCACAACTGCTATCTCTGCACGTTCCATCTCTGAACGCAAAGGGACTTGCCTCGTGACCAGGGCTGAGGTGTGAGCCACCTTCCTGCTAAGGGCATCAGCAACAATATTTTCTTTTCCTGGATGGTATAGTATCTCAACCTCATAGTCCTTTACTAACTCCAGCCATCTGCGTTGCCTCATATTCAATTCCTTCTGGGTAAAGAGATACTTGAGGCTTTTGTGGTCTATGTACATCTGAATCTTTTCCCCATACAAGTAGTGTCGCCATATCTTTAGAGCAAAGACCACGACAGCCAACTCCAAATCGTGGGTTGGGTAATTCCGCTCATAATCCTTCAACTGACGAGAGGCATAGGCGATCACTTTTCCATTCTGCATCAACACACAACCCAAACCTTTTTTTGGAGGCATCACTATAGACCACGAAACTTTCTGAGCCATCAGGTACCGCAAGCACAGGTGTAGAGACTAGCCTATGCTTGAGGTCCTGAAAACTCGCTTCACAAGCTTCACACCACACGAAGGGATTTCCCTTCCGGGTTAACTGAGTCAAGGATGTGGCTATCTTGGAGAAATCTTTGATAAACCTCCTGTAGTAGCCTGCCAAATCCAAGAATCTTCGCACTTCAGAGACGGTCTTAGGGCAAGGCCAATCTAACACTGCCTCAATCTTGGCAGGATCTACTGTTACACCTTCTTTAGGCACCACGTGTCCTAGGAAGGCTACTCGCTGCAACCAGAACTCACACTTGGAGAACTTTGCATACAGCTGGTTGGTTCTCAAAGCTGTCAACACTTCCTTCAAATGAACCTCATGCTCCTCCTCTGATTTGGAGTACACCAAAATATCGTCGATGAAGACGATCACAAAGGTGTCTAAGAACTCTTTGAATATCCTGTTCATTAACTCCATAAATGATGTTGGGGCATTCGTCAAGCCAAAGGACATCACCGTGAACTCATAGTGTCCGTACCTGGACCTGAAGGCAGTCTTTGGAATGTCCTCATCCTTGATTCTCAGCTGATGGTACCCTGACCAAGGGTCGATCTTAGAAAACACTGTCGCTCCTTGTAGTTGGTCAAACAAATCATCGATCCTGGGTAAAGGGTATTTGTTCTTCACTATTACCTTGTTCAGCTCTCGGTAGTCAATGCATAACCGCATCGACCCATCTTTCTTTTTCAGATACAATACCGGCGCACCCCAAGGCGAAACACTGGGACAGATGAACTCCTTATCCAGGAGTTCCTGCAACTGAGTCTTAAGCTCCTTCAGGTTTGCTGGTGCCATTCGGTAGGGAGCTTTAGACAACGGAGTCGTCCCGAGCTCAAGCTCAATACTGAAGTCTACTTCACGGACTAGGGGTAGATCAGACAACTCTTCAGGGAACACATATGCAAACTCTCGAACAATAGGAACCGAACTCAACTCTGGTCCCTTGTTTCTTGTATCAGCAACACTAGCCAAGAGGGCCCAAGCCCCTTCACCTATCAACTTCTTTGCTTTGAGAGCTGAAATCATCTTCGGAATCTCTCCAGTCTCAATTTCCTTGAACTTGAAACTGGACTCTGTCGGAGGCCGAAACACCACCTCTTGACAATGTCAGTCGATGTTGGCATGGTTCACAGACAACTAATCCATGCCGAAGATTACATCAAAGTCGCTCATGTCCAACACAACCAACGTCACATCTAGCACACGACCCGTTACAACTACCTGACAAGATTTAACTCTTTCCCGAGCGACTAACTCTCTACCCACCAGGGTAGCTACTGCCAAGTCAACATCTAAAGGCTCTACTTCTAACTGGGCTTGTCTCACAAAAACAGTAGAAATAAAAGAGTGCGAGGAATCAAAATCAAACAGAACAAGAGCCAAGTGGCCAAGAACGGGTAGTGTACCTGTCACCATAACACCGGAACCTCCTGCGTTCCTGTTCGCACTCGTATAGACTCCACCCCTCTGGCGGTTTCCAGACTCGTCTTTCTTTGTTGTGCAGGCTTTGGCCAGGTGCCCAGGCTTTCCACAGTTATAACAAACTCGCTGATCTCTGACTCCCTGTTTGCACACGGACGATAGGTGACCCAACTTTCCACAATTATTGCAGATCTTGCTAGCTGCATGACAGGTCCCGCTATGCTGAACTCCACATATGTAACATGAACCCCTGCTTGGAGCCTGTTGGGGTTGATGTCCTTGAGTTCCAGATCTGTTTGGCCTAGCAAAAGCCTGCTCAAACTTCCTCTTCTCGGCGGGTTCCGGAACTCGACTGCCACGAACTCGATCGACAACGAACCCATGCACCTCCGTGTGCAGTATCAATAGGGGATGCCACTCGAATCGCTGCGGCATAAGTCTTGGGATCGTGAGCAATCGTCGACCCACGTACACCTCCTCTCGCAAACTCGCGAGGAAGCACTCCACCTTCTTCTTTTCTGTATCCACCATATCAGGGGCGAACCGAGACAGGGCCGTAAACTCGTGCTCGTACTCCTCGACCGTCTGGTTCGGTCCTTGCTTTAGTTGTACGAACTCAGCTTTCTTCTCAATTCTAAGCACAACTGGATAATATTTCTCGTAGAATACCTCTTGGAATCGCATCGTGTTATCGGTCCTGCATCGACATCGATGGACCGTATAACGACCGCCACCATAGAGAAAGCACTTCCCTTAACGCATAAATCGCAAGATCGAACCTTCTCGGTGCTCGGGCAACCCATTCGACTCGAATATCGCCCATCGCCGCAAACCATGCTTCGACAGCTATATGGTCTACCGACCCATCAAAGAAAGGCAGGTCATACTTCTTGAAATCCTTCAGATATCCCGCCTCTTCGGTTGTTGCCCCAAAAGTATGAGTCGGTGCAGCCCTTTGGTTCTGCACAGGCGCTGGTTCCTGATTCCGGGCTGCCAGGGCCTCCATGGCCTGAGTAAAATAGTTGTTTGGTTAGTCTGACTCGCTATATTCGCCTGAATCAGTTGTTGAATGCCTGCCATGAGTTCAACAACTGGCGACGGTCCTTGCACGTTCGGTATTTGGACACTTGCCCTCTCCTGGGCTTCTACATTTTGCCCAGTTGATTCCTCGGCCACTGGGACATCCTGGTTGAGCCCCTCCCGATGCTCGGAGTGCTCAACCTCTGGTGCATCGACGGTCGGTTCCTGGTCTTGGGCCTTTCGACCTCGACCCCTACGACCACCTCGACCTCGACCACCAGCAGCTGCTCTTGCACGACCTCTACCACGTGCCATAATATATAACCACAAGAAACAGAGCACATCAACAACAATTCTAGATGTACAGTACAGAAGAAAACACATAAACCTCAACAACGATCCTCTTACCACTTACTAAGTAAAAGCAAACCTGTTGATGACCCGACGAGCTCCTTGCGAGAGGCTATGAAGGACTAAACACCTACGATGTAGGCAGTATACAAGATCTAAAACCTACCCTCTGATACCAACTGTAACACTCCGTAATTTGCACACTTCCTACTCGGGGCATTACTTCCAAGTTGCACCGCCAGACCAAAAAATCCTGAAAGATAACAAATGAAACACGGACAAACCAGAAATTTAAAATGAACCTGAACCTATACAAAGGCACTTCAAAAGAACTCACGAGGGTACCCAGCCTCCACCAAACTACAAAGATACGACAGTGTCGGGCTCCAGGTCCTCTAATTAACAGAAAACCTCAAGACAACAATACATGCTTTGAAAATGAAAGGAACACAACAGAACATGCTTCGATTCAAACGAATAAGAACGAGACAAACTAAAGTTTAAAACACGAGCGAAAGAAGCAGAACGCAACAGAAGAAAGGAAATGAAAGTAACAACTCCTAAACGAAAACTCCTAACTAAGTCCTACAAGTCTTCCATAGCCTCGCAGGGATCTCGCCGTCGGTGGTCATCTCACTGGTTTGCCTTATCTGCAACAAAAGAAGAAACAAACGAATGATGAGTATAAAAATACCCAGTAAGCAGCCCACTTCGTCCAATAATAAAGAACATGAAAGAACAACCTTAGACCTAGCTAAGCACGACATCTAACCCGTCTCACAACCTCACCAAGCATCCTGGCCCTATTACTCACTCAGATTTCTCAGTTCTGTCCTACCCTTAGCTTCTGGACTAGGTTGGCACCATCAGGCCACGAGATTCATTCTCAGGCCTGCACTAGGGTGAAGGACTCTATCCAACCCCTCTGACTCTAAGGGTCACACCTCGAGTCGCACAACTGGATGAGGGACGAACCACCACATCCCATAAAGCATCAAAGGCGGTACTAACGCGCACAATCGACCACAAACTCATTCTCGGGTCTGTACTAGGGCGAATGACTCTATCCAACCCCTCTGACTCTAAGGATCACACCCTGAGTGACACAACTGGATGAGGGCGGACCATCACATCCCATAACGTCATCATCATTTTGCCAACCTCGAGTCTCAGTCTACTAAGGATTACACAGAGACTTGGGCCTACGCTAGAGGTAGTGGTGCTAACTACAATCTTAAGGCTCAACGGTACTTCCCGAGTCACTTTAAAACTAAGCACGAAACTATCAGGCTCGGGACAGACAAACATAACACTCTAGCATATTCAGCATTCTCAACACAAGCTTACATCGGTTCTCTTAACAAGATCACACCCAAGCACGAAGGGATAACAACCATGATACATGAACATACATTTGACCCATCATGCACGATATTTCAACACATTCACATCAAACAGGGACATGCAAACTTAGAACCAAGTAAAACTGTGATTACCACAACCTAGCATGCTACCACAAATACAAAGATGGGTAAAGTACGCTACCAGATTCTAAAACATTCAGTTCCGAAATAGTATAGCATGCAATGGTGCCCCTAAGCCCTACACTTAGGGGTGGTTTAGTACAAACAACGACTTACAGGAAATCCAAACATAACGAGGAGCTTGGATAACGCGACGTTCCAAACGTTCTTCTACTTCCAGGCTCCTAACGAAAACACGCACAAATTAATAAACTGAAACACAACGAATCTAAATAAGAGGAGTAAAACTCACCCAACGGAGTGCCAAACGAGTTAAGGAACGAACCGAGGCGACCGGACGGAAGGAGACAAACGACGACCCTGCAGGCGGCGACGCGTGTCACCAGCGGGCGGTGACGCGTGGACCGGTGGGCGGCGACAGTGCAAGCACCAGATCTGGACTCCTCCTAGCCCGATCTACACGGAACCAGACTTCGTTCGTCAGAAATCGGTCAGGAAGAACTCGAACTGGCCGGCCTGAAGAGAAGATCTCGCTGATCTGGGCACGACGCGCGCCGATCATGAAAAGGTGCTGCTGCGGCGGCGCGACCGAGAGACAAGAGGGAGAGAGAGAACCGCGTGAGAGAGGGAGAGAAAGAGAAGCGGCGAGTGAAAGACAGAGAGACGGGGAGAGTTGAGAGAGACGACGAGCGAGAGACAGAGAAGCGTGGGGGTAGGGGTCTGCTAATGGAGAGAAAAAGAAATGAGTTTGAGAGAGGAAGACGGAAGAAGGGGAAGAAGAAGGTGAAGCGACCTTGCCGGCCGAAACGGCCGGCGGCCGCTTAGTTGAGACGTGCGGAAGAGGGAGGGCGAAAGCCCTCCCAATTCTATCGTTGCACATTTCTTTTTTTTAAAAAAAAAAAAAAAAAAAAAAAAAATAAGCGATCATATTCTGATGTTACAATTCAAATTGCAAAGAGATGTGTATATTGTATCTATATCTCAATCCTAGGCTTGCAACATCAATACTTAACTTTGATGAAGTTGAATTACGATATTTATCTATTAATTGTCTATTAAACAAATTTATTTGAAGAAATGAGTGTATGACTAAGATCTTGAATTTTTTTGTTACTTTTTTTATTGTTCTAATATAATTAGTATTTTTTGTTTAAAATATTTGTAACGCCCCACAATATCCAAGTACCTCTTCGGTTGTACTTTGGATTAACTTATTGGAGATTATTTTTATATTGAGTTTTTAGAATTTCTTGTTTGTTCTAATTAAATTAGTGCAATTAAGAAAAATAGGCTTTTGTGGGTGTTTAATTAAGTTCAAGGGCATTTTGTGGTTTTGGAGAAAAGGAAGGGCATTTTGGTAAAAGGAAGTGATCTAGGGTTTTGAAAGACAACCCTTTTTGTCTCTTATGGGCACAAATTTCGAGATCCCTATTCATCCTTCTTCTTCCTTGTTTCACTAGAAGCAATGGCTTCTCCTTGGGTGTTTTTCGACCAACCAAGATCCAACCACACACGAGCTCAAACCTTCTTTGATCCGTGGCAGATCAATTCGAGTGTTCTCTTTGAGCAGCATTTGGGCGTTGTTAAAGTATCCTTGCCGAACGCCGTCTGCACACCAGCGCCCACTCGGTGAAGCAACGACATCGGTTCAGCCGACATTAGTCGCTTCCATTTGTTGCAGGTGCTCGCAAGAATCCACGTTCCAGCCCATGGTTCAGACCCATCCTCGCAAAATCCTTCTCAAATCGCCTGTTCTTCACGTGAAGTCGTCTGAATCGGTTTGTTGAAGTCGTCAGTTCGAGTTTCTATGGTTTTATTCGACCGGTTTTTGTTGAGAGAGGGTCGGTTCCGAATAGATCGGCTCACGAGCTTTGCAGATCTGGCCCCTACGCTCCGAGACGCGCCGCCACCACGCGCCGTCGTTGCCCGCCGCCTGCCGGTCACGCGCCGCCGTTCATCGAAACTCGCCCGTTTGCATTCGTTTCGCCTCCCGAGTCTATTTTAAGCCTCCGGTTGGGTAAATTTGCTTGATTATTACTTGATGTTTCAACTAATTGCTATGTAGGCTCTAAGTTATGATTATGTTAATTAATTAAGGAATTGATGAAATGGATTTAGGGATTTGGCGTATTAAACACGTTTGTGATGAGCCCTGAGCTAGGAACGGAGCTTGAGGAGTTTCAAACTAAGCTAAGGTAAGAGAGTTTTATATAAATTAATTAAAAAAAGGGTAAATAGGTATGTCCTTGAAAGATTTATTTCAAAATGGTGAACTCATGTGTTTATTGAAAAAGATGAATTTCAATGATTGCCTTCGAGAATGATTTTTCCAAGAATTACTACTCCGAAGGGTTCGAGAGGTCCCCAATGCACGATTTTAACTTTTAAGAGAATTTCATATGATTTAAGGGTTTGAGAGGACCCGAATGGAAATGATTTCAAAGTATTTGAAAATGAGTTTTAACACAGTTATGTATATTTACATATAGCGAGATTTTCAGTTATGCCATTGTGATGAACATGTGTTTGAAAATGTAAATGTACTTATGCTTTATGATTGATTGACTCAAGTTTCAAAGCTATGAAAGTTATGCCATGATTATGTGATTGTGCATCATTATGACTGCATTTGTACGTGTGACTGACATATGGGACCTCATGCATATTGTATGTATATGGACATGCTTTGTAGGTTGTGGCAATTGGTCTCCTGAGAATTTATGCATGGTAAAACATGCATCAGAGACCCTATGGGTCAAACTAATAGGAGTCTATGAGGGACTCAAACTTATAGGGGTCTGTGAAGGACTTAAACTTATAGGGGTATGTGAGGGACTCAAATCTTATAGGGGTTTGTGAGGGACTCAAACCTATAGGGGTCTGTGAGGGACTCAATATGAAAAGACTCAGGTAGACTCAATTGACCACGTAAAGCCAAAGAGAAAAGGTCATGATTTTATGAAAGATAGTTTTAGGTCCCACTACAGAAAGCTTTATGATTTTAAAAGTCACGAATAATAGTCATGTTTAAAAGTCAGATTTAAAGGAAAGTCATGTGCATGTGTTTGCATTTCCCGACCCCCACTTACTGGGTATTTTATAATACTCACCCCTTTACCTTTGTTTTGTTTTTCTCCGTTTTTAAAATGTTTTAAGGTAAATGCGAGGGCATATCAGACGAGTGACGGAGATACGCTACAGAAGCCATGAGAACCAAGTCAAGATTTTCCGCATACATGATTTAGAAAGTATTTTTAAATGATTTTAGTTCCGCTTATGTAGTATAACGATTTTTAAATTGAGGCCAAAGTTAATTAGTTTGTAAATGTTTTGTATTTATGGGATCCCAAATTAAATCGATTCTTTTAATTATCAATTTTTACTTATTTAAAGTTATTTAGGGTCTCGAATGCATGCATGAGTAGTAATGTCCCTAGGAATTTATGTTATAAAAGTAGGGGTGTTACAGTTATATTCTTGAACTCAACCCAAATAGTGTCCACTACACTGATGTTCAAGATAAAAGTTATAACCTTGGAGTTTAGTTTATTGGATTTATAAAGCAAGACTGTAATTCTATCAAAACAAATAACACTTTATTTAATTGATCAAAATTACACAAGTTTAGGGCATAAATCCCAACACTTGGTTCTCAATCTGATCCTTTAAGTATGAAATTTGAGAATCTCTTTCTTCAATCGCTTTCATCAAGTTGTTGATTTGCTCCTGCATCTTTGCGAATCTCTCTTCCTTAGTGCTTGTTCCAGTCATCATGACAAACACTATGACGGAATCAAAATCGAACAAAGGGTTACACTTGACCAGGAACTTGTTGTTAGTTGATGCCCCCGGAAGTGTTGTTACTTCATCTTCTTCCAACCTTAGTTCATTGGAGCAACTATGGGTAGTAGAACTCGTGTACAAGTTGCTCATGACAATGGTCATCAAAGAAGTCTTTTTGGACGTCATCACTTCACTTGTGCTTTGAGATGAGGAAAAGAGATGAGAGGTAGAGGAAGTCCCACTGGGCGTGCCAATTTGTTCACACGTAATTTCAGTAAAGCGATAGAAATGAGACATGTGTAATTGAACGTTGTATTTTTATTAGTTTAATGTAGTGGATTACAATCTCTAATGTTTTTCCTCTGATTCTTTCTCTCTCTCAACTGTAATTTGTCTGAGGGCTTTACAGCTTGTTCTCGGACGTAGATTTGATTCGAAGGCTTCACAACTTGTTCTCAAATGTAAATTTAGATCGAGGGTTTTGCAGCTTGTTCTCGAATGTAGACTTGTATCGAGGGCTTTGTAGCTTGTTCTCGAGTGTAGACTTGGAAGAGTATTTGGTCTTCAGCTTGTAGCTTATTGAAGGTCTTCGGCTTGCAGCTTGTTGAAGGTCTTCGACTTGTTGCGTGTTGAAGGACTTTGGCTTGCAGCTTGTTAAAGGTCTTCGGCTTGCAACTTGTTAAAGGTCTTCGACTCGTAGATGTTGAAGGACTTCGACTTCTAGCTTGTTGAAAGTCTTCGGCTTGCAGCTTGTTGAAGGTCTTTAGCTTGTTGCTTGTTGAAGGTCTTCGACTTGTAGATTGTTGAAGGTCTTCGGCTTACAGCTTGTTGAAGCTCTTCGTCTTGCAGCGTGTTGAAGGTCTTCGACTTGTTTCTTGTGGAAGGTCTTCAACTTACATCGTGTTGAAGGTCTTCGACTTGCAATGTGCTGAAGTTCTTCGGCTTGAAGCTTGTTGAAGGTCTTCGGCTTGAAGTTTGTTGAAGATCTTCGGCTTGTAGCTTCTTAAAGTCCTTCAACTTGTAGCTTGCTGAAGGTCTTTGGCTTGTTGCTTGTTGAAGGCCTTCAGCTTGTAGATTGTTGAAGCTCTTCGGCTTGTAGCTTATTGAAGCTCTTCGGCTTGCAGCGTGTTGAAGGTCTTCGGCTTGTAGCGTGTTGAAGGTCCTCGACTGGTTGTAGCGTGTTGAAGGTCTTCAGTTTGTAGCCTACTCTTCAGCTTGTAGCTTGTTGAATAACTTCGACTTATAGCGTGTTAAAGATCTTCGGCTTGTAGATTGTTGAAGATCTTCAGTTTGTTGCTTGTTGAAGTCCTTCGTGAAGCACTTGACCTCTAAGGACTTGAAGTGTTCAACATCTTACAGTGTTTAGCACCTAAAGACTCGTCTTGCAGCGTTCAACACCTAAAGACTCGTCGTACAATGTTCAGTACTTAAAGACTCGTATTGCAGCGTTCAACACCCAAAGACTCGTCTTCCAGCGTTCAACACTTAAAGACTCGTCTTGCAACGTTCAACACTTAAAGACTCGTCTTGCAACGTTCAACACTAAGGATTTCAGGGAGCATTCAGTAGTTAAGACTTTGCTCTGAATTCTCTCTGGGTTCTTTTGAGAATGAAATTTTTGAACCTTTGAAATGGAAGAGAAGCTCTCTATTTATAGAGCTTTCCAAGACATGTGGGCTTGAACTTTAATGGCTTTTGGACCCAACAACCTGAACTTGGACTTTGTTGACTTTGAGCATAACCATTTGGATTTTGACTTTATTTAACTTTAACCCAAATTCCATATAACCCAATTTGACCAAATTAAACTTTTAATCTTTACAACTGCCAATTTTTGTCTTCAGATTAGATTTGGGGCACATGTCAATTCATAATTGATCCTAAATTTAATTAATTATAATTTCCTCATTAATTTAGAATAATGACGTAGCAATTGGAGATTGGTCAAAATTTCTATGTCAACAGAAGGTAGAAACAACAGTAGAGAGAAATATATACCTCGAATGAGACAAGCCTGAAGGAACAAGTAAGCAAGAGAAAATAATAACAAAGAAATCTTTGTATATATCGTGTGTCATTCACCCAAATAAGAAGTTGCAGGAATGAAAAAATCAAACAAACACATTCAGTTTTCGAAAGCAGAATCGATAGTAGATACAAATATATACCTCAAAATTGACATGTAGATACTAATATATACAGGGGTGAGGCAAGCTAAAGAAACCAAGAAATACGAAGAAATACCAACAAGAGAGGTATTTGTGTATACCGCAGGTCATCGAGAGGAACTAGTAAATAAAAGAAAATACCTAATGGCCCAACAATATAAACAACGGGGGTGCATTGTATATATTAATATACAAACAGGGGCAGACAAGTCTAGAAAAAAAGGAAAATAAGAGGAAATACCAATAAGAGAGATCCGTGAATATACCATGGTCAAAATACCAACAAGAGAGATCATTGTGTATACTGTGGGTCGTCGAGAGGAACCAGTAAATAAAAGAAAATACATAATAGTCTAACAAGCAGTTATACGATAGAGGAGACAAGTGAGATTTTAGGTGGAGTATTAATATGACAAGTGGTTACTGTTGGCATTTTTACCTCGGTTAACGATATGTATGAGGTATCGATTTTTAGATTAAGTTTAATTTTTGCACGCTTAATGAGTAATTACACATTTCCATTTCATTAAATTAATATAGATGTATGTTCAATATATATGAAAAATCCAATAACTATCCATTTAAATTGTTTCTGTTCGTTTATGTAGCCTATGCATTATTTTATTTTTTAAAACAATGTTAACTTAATAGTTTAGAATTTGTTCGAGTTTGTTATAGTTCGTTAACTATATTCCTCTCTCTCATTAGAATTCTTATTTTTAGATTTTGTTAATTATAATTTCTTTCTCTCTTCTTTTAGAATAGAAAACATTTTCAATTTTCCTTTATTATCTCAAAATATTGTATGCATTTTATTCCTTTGTTAGCTCTTCCTTGATTCACTTCTGTTTGTTAGCCATTCTTGTTGGTACAATCATTAAATATCAACAACAAGGGTATTTTCGTCTCAAGATTTTTATTATATTTTATAGAAAACCCGTTTTAGACATTTTTACAAAATTGAAACTATTTTAGACATTTTTTTAAGTAGGATGAGTTAGATTTAGACATTCTTCTTGTTGGCCTAAGTTAAATTACAAATTTAATCCTTAAACTTTGAAGTTTGTACCTATTTGGTTATTGAATTTTTGAAATTACAATTTTTTCCACGAACTTTCTATTGTTTTTTTTTTTAAATTCATTGAATACAAAATTACAATTATAAGGTTTTATTAGAGTCCATCAAAACATAGTGTAACCAGTAAAGCCATAATCCTTGACTATAAAAGGCCAGAGATTTAAATTTTCACTCTCATGTATTGTTGTAAAACTAAAAAAATATATTACTTTGTTCACATCACATATATTCCAAAGAAAAAGAAAATTATCATTACTTGTGTTTGCACGTAATTTCAGCAAAGAAATAAGACACGTTGAATGAACTTGAATTTATATTAATTTGAGTGGGTGTAATACAATCTCTAATATATGGTTTTTTGATTCTTTCTCTTGTATGTATACTTGATTTGGTGGCTAGAATGCTTGTTCTCGAGGTAGAATAATCAACTTTGAACTTGTGAAAAGTCTTCAACTTTGAGCTTGCTGAAAGCCTTCGATTTGTAGCTTCTTAAAGGTCTTTGGCTTGTAGCATCTTGAGGTCTTCAACTTATAGCTTGTTGAATGTCTTCGACTAGTTTATTTTCTTGGATGATCGACCTCTGGTTTATTGATCTTTTTCAATGATCGACCTCTGGCTTGTTGATCTACTTGATGATCGGCCTCTGGCTTTTTAATCTTCTTGGATGATTGACCTATGGCTTAGGGATCTGCTTAGATGACTTATTGATCTTCTTGATGATCGACTCCTGGCTTCTTAATCTTCTTAGATGATCAACCTATGGTTTGTTGATCTGCTTGGATATGATCGACATCAAGCTTGTTGGGTTTGTTGATCTGCCTAGATCCCTTCGAGAAGTGTTCTACGTTCAGACAGTACTCGATCTTCAAGAGCTTTTGGAGACTTCACAACTTTGTTTTTTAATTCTGAGCTTCTTTAGTTCTCCACCCCTGAAATGGAATGGGAGCTCTCTATTTTTAAAGTTTCTCAAGCTTTAAGTGGATTGAGCCTAGTTGACTTTAGACCTAACCCTTTGGACTGGGCATGATTAATTTTGGGTCTAGTCCTTTTTGACGAACTTTGTTGATTGGGGTCTCCCATTCAAGCTTTTATCTAAAATTGACTCAAATTTCATAGAACTCAATTGCAAAATTTTGATTTGTCATACTTTAATTTAGGAATCTTACAAATTTAATTAATTCTTAATTAAATATAATTTTATTATTAATATCGAATAATGACATGGTAACTTGTGACTGTCGTTGAACAACTAAAATTAATTATAGAAGTACCTACATAAATTACTCCATAACTACTACACCTAAAATTTATATAATTGAATCCGGATGGAAGCGTTGTATTCAATAGAGTTATGACGCGTTGAGTACACACCACACACGCCCTCTGACCCACCATATCGTTTCAGAAATTCATCACATTTTATTCATTTTGTCACAATTGGAGGCTAATTCATTTCTAAGTAACATTATTTCTAGTATTGTTGTACAATAATGAAAGTTTTATGAATATCCCAAGTAAGGTTGATATCATTTGGTCCATCAATTTGGGGTTGAGTAAATGAAGTTAAAATAAAATATTGTTCTCTCTCATTGGCCCACATGCTTCACAACATAGTAGTTAAATTACTTAATTTCACCAACTTCAACGGTGTTCATTATTGAAGTCTAGATATTTACCGAACAACCTCATCTTCATTTCTTTCTCTCTCCCCCATCTTCCTCTCTATCTCCTTCCCATGTTAATAAAAGTATTTTTAACCTATTTAAAATGTGTAAAATGTTTATTTATTAATTTAAATATTTTTTGAATTTTTTTATTATATAATTTTTTCAGAATTATCCATCGACATTGACATTTTATTGATATTTCTATAAAATTAAGACCTTGATATTTTCATCGATATCGATATTTTAAACAATAATGTTAAAAGTTACTTTACTTCAAAATTCTAGGAAATCTTGCAAAATGACTATTCTGATGAGAACCTTTATTGATAGAAAAATATAATTCAATTTTATATGATAGTAAATAACAAAGTTCATTTAAAATTTGTTAGAATTTGAAGTCACTCAAAATTCTACACACAAACAGACCAAAAAAGACAAACTAGAGGCGCCAGACCCAGATAATAATATTTGGGGGTCGAAAATTATGTTATATATGATGGGGATTCGATTCCCTTGAGCAGCGGAAACAAGTTTGGAATCGTAATATGCAAGTTTGTTTTGGTTGAAATGCAAAAATCAGTACATTGATAAAAAACAGAACAAACATGCTTATCTAATCTAATTAGGCATGGAGATATACATGCAAACAAATTGAAAATAACAATTATATAAAAAAGAACAGAAGTTGCCTTTGTTGATTTTCACAGTACAACAACTCCTTGCTCCAAGAGAAATCAACAACTCAGCAGAACAGGTACTTCTCTGTTTTCTCCAGCAAGACACTACCACTTGGAGAACCCTCTATCCTCTGAGTACTTAGATCTAGGTTTTGGTGGAAAACCTCCAACAATTTGATAGATGGGGAATTGAGAGAGAGAGAATTCTTGTTCCAACAGTTCAATCGTATGAATGATCCATTGATCCAATTCTTCTCACCAGGAGAAGAAAGCTCTGTAGAGGGCATCTCCCACTCCCTATCGATTAGGGAGTTGGGAGAGAGGGGGAACGTGTCCTCCTTACACGTTTCCTATATTTTTTTTATTTTTAATTAATAATTAATCGTATTAATTAATAAATCAATTAAATCTTATTTAATTAAATTAAATTAAATATCATATATTTAATTTAGATTAAATCACATTTAATCAATTTTCCCTCTAACCTATAGTTTTAATGCACATCTTATGCACATTCAATTATAATCTATAGTTTTCAAATATGAATTACATTCACATTTGAAATTAATATTTGAACTATTTCAAATATTTAATTCTCTCATATAATTTAATATGAATCATATTCACATTAAATTTATAATATATAGTTCAAAAACTATATATTATATCGTATCAATGTACATTAAGTTTATTCCCTTATGAATTTGAACACTTCAAATTCAAACGATCTAAGAATCTTTTACGAGCTAGAAGGTGGACCTAATGGACCTACAGATCAGAAGCTCCAACGATACGAGATTGCTCGGTTAATCTCATTAACCTCCCAATCAACATTTGTTAACTGCGGGAACACTCCACTAAAGTCTCGCAGCTGCACTCTTCTCACTGCAGATATATTTTTGTGTCCACGATTATTAACCTATAACAGCAAATCAATCGTTCATGAATGTTCGTAACACCAACTGGGTCAAATTACCGTTTTACCCCTAGGTTACATCTTGTACCTTAAGTACCAGTGTTTCTCTAATGAACAATTTGTTTGTGGTCCTACCAACAAACAGAGTCCCTCTCGGGCCAATGAGAGGGTCGGGCCCCTTGTTCAAGTCTCGGAGACACCACTTAAGGGAACATTCATCTACTTACCTTAGTAGGCGGGAATGAGTGAATTCCATCTTGCTAAGTTACGTTCCCAGTCGCTCACTCGGTCTTGTCTCCAAGAAGGTAGGCATATTGAGTCGGTGAATCTGGCCACTCTTGTTGGGATTTTTGTCCTAATCTCGTGTTTGTAAATTACTGTTTGAAATTAATAAAGTGTTATTCATTTCATTACTTTGTGTCTCGCAAATTTTACAAACTTTTCCAATAAACTAAGCTCCAGGGTCATTGAATTTATGAGAGAATTAGAACTTGAACGGTGTGTAGTGGACACACAGGGAGGATCACGTTCGAGTTAATGACCCGAACGATCTACAGTATATGGATAGGGTTGGAGACCTAATCCTGGATACGCTGTGGATGCGGCCCGCTTTGTACTAGATACAAACGAGGTGATCTGACTCGTTCATGTGGTTGAC
Organism: Trichosanthes cucumerina; assembly: GCA_036507285.1. Classification (NCBI taxonomy): domain Eukaryota; kingdom Viridiplantae; phylum Streptophyta; class Magnoliopsida; order Cucurbitales; family Cucurbitaceae; genus Trichosanthes; species Trichosanthes cucumerina. Next base: position 9,349,432 of record CM071836.1, on the reverse strand, counting down.
ATGCGAGTGGGGGCATCCTGTGCAATGAGATTGTACAAGGCCGGACCGTGAATTATTAGACCTATTGATGTAACAACGTTGATAGTAAGGACTAATAACTTCGTAGATGACCATTAGTGACTCGACCTGAATCCTGAGCGTGTTAGGGACTCCTATCTGCAGGGGTCTGTCCTTTGACTAGTACGGGTGAGGGTGGTCACAGTTACTCCCCCAATATGCCTATCTTCTCAGGGATAGGACCAAGTAGGGATCTGAGAACTTAACTTCACGAGATGGAATTCACTCGTTCCCGCCTTTAGGGAAACTAGAGGGTTGTTCCTTAAGTCTTTGTCTCCAGGGCTTGGACAACGGCGCCCACCTTCTCACTGGCCCGAGAAGGGTGTTGTATATGGTTGGACCATCACGTTATGTTGTTCATTAGAGGAGCAGTGGGAACTTAAGGAACAAGAGGTAGACACAGGGGTAAAACGGTAATTTGACCCAGCCGTGTCTACGAACAACCTGTGAAGGGTCGACTCATGGTTATTGGTTATATCAGTGGACACGTAATATTCTGCACTGACGGGAGTGCAACTACGGGGTTTAGTAGAGTGTTACCGTAGCTAATGAATGTTAATAAACCGGGTCAAAGAGTTTGATAGGTTAATCTCGTATCATTGGAGCTCGTCACTGTAGGTTCATTAGGTCACTCAGTTGGCTCAATCTGGCTTAAAAGAAAGGTTAATGTTTTGGTATGAAATTAAAGTGTTTAATTTCACTTAAAGGGAATTTATGTCATTTATATGAGATATGAACGATATAATATATAGTTTAATGTGAATGAGATTCATAATAAACTATAGGTTAGCCTAATTGTTGAATTAGAGCTAATTGGAGAAATTAATTGAGAGAAATTAAATTGGATGTGATTCAATTTAATAAAATCCACAATTATGCAAATGTGATTTGTATAATTTGATATGAGATATCTTATAATATATGGTTATACAAATGTGATTTTCATAACCTATAGTTGTGGTAAAGTGGTAATAATCTGGAGATTTTAACTCCATGTTCTTTCACTATTTAAACACTTTGCAAGAAGGGTTTCTCATCCCATTCTCTCATTTTTGGAAATTTGATCAAAAGAAGAGAATTCTCTCTCAACCTTTCTCTCAACTCTCCTCCCTCTCCAAAACCAAGAAGTTCCCACAAACTTCCTTCTTTCCAAAGGAAGAACAACCGAGAAGCCTTTAGTGGTTGTGTTCGGTTCTTGATCGTGAGAAGAGAACGAGTTCATTGAGATCGGGTTATCGCGAAGGGTTCGTGATTCTTTGGAAACGAGTTCTTGAAGAGGGTATTCAACAAGTAAGTAACTTCATCTTACTGTTTTTCCTTTCCATTTTGTATGTTTAGCCTAGATTTAATTGTTAAATCGTTTTAATGAATTTCTAGTAGCGTAACGATACCATGACGATTCGATCGTCTTCCGCTGCGCGGGGATTCTCATTCCCTTCAACTCTCACCCATACTAGTCAAAGGACAATCTCCTGCAAACAGGAGTTCGTAACCTGCTCAGGATTGAGATCAAGTTGCCTAGGTCATCCAAGTGAAATAGAAACCTAACTAGTCAACGGAGTTACATCTAGTGGTTACTATTTCGTGGTCCGGTCTTATGTAATCTCATTACATAGATATCCCCACTCACATGTCATCTACACGAATACGTTAGGATCACAAAGTTTGTATCATATACAAAGTGGGCCACATCCATAGTTTTACCAGTAGGGTACCCAAACCTTATCCCCAACTATAGACCACTTTTAGGTCAGTATCTCGAACCGAGATCCTTTATATGTACACTACATTCGATTAAAGATTCATTTTGACCTTGGATGTTTATTTTATTGGATTTAGGGTTAAAACAAAGGCAATATCATAGAAAATGAACAATAACACTTTATTGAAGTAATAACACTTTATTACAATAATTAGAACAAAAATACAAACTACAAGTTTTAGGGCACAACCCCCAACAATATTAATATAATAAAAAATTATCATCAAAAGGTTAGAGGTTTGAATCCACATACACACCCCACATTACGTTGAAATAGAAAGGAAAAAAAACTTTAAAAATCTAGTTCATGAACTTTTAAATTTGTGTCTATTAGATTCCTAAGCTTTAAAAAGCGTTTTATGAGTTCCTAAACTTTCAATCTTGTATTTAATAAGTTTCTAAACTTTAAACATATATCATTAAACTTTCAATTTTGTGTCCAATAGGACACTCACATATTTCTTTTCGAATAGCAACCATCCAATATTTCTTTTCTTTTTTTTAAGACAAATCCATCCAAAATGAGTGTTCTCTCTCTTAAAATTTTCTATATTGTGATAGTATAAAAACAATTGTCTTCTTTTAAAACATGTTTGTGTTGTAAAAATGGGAGGAAAAACCGGACACCGAAACTTTACCAATATAATAATAATAATAATAATAATAATAATAATAATAATAATAATAATAATAATAATAATAATAATAATACAAGTGTTGTGGAAATGAAATATATATATAATAAATAAAAGAAAGTGGAGGTTTATGGAAAATTAAATACGGAATAAATTAAAGAGAAAGTGGGAGAGAAGAAAGCATATTGGAGAGAAATTCGCCAATTGTTCTTTTTTTTTTCATCCACCAAAAACCACTATTTATAGGCAATTTGGAGAGCATTGTAACGCCCCAGGCCCAGGATCCTCTACGACCTGGCAACATCACCATATCATCCATGACTGCTTGTAAGAGTGAAGACATTATCCCCACAAACCAACACGTTGTCCTTTCAGCATGCTTTGTCCTCACTCACATGCTCCCTAGGAAAATTCCCAGGAGGTCACCCAACATAAGATTGTTCCAAGCCAAGCACGCTTAACTGTAGAGTTCCTATGATTCAACCACCGAAAAAGAAGGTGCACCTTGTTGGTATAGGTAGCAGCTATAAATTCTTTTAAGCCTTTCTCAACTATACTTTCATATCCTCATGGTCACTCGCATGTACCCCTCTTCCTCGGGCACCATACTTTCATATCCTCAGGATCCCTCTCATTCAGATGTGGACTCCGTTCATTCATATACCCCTCTTCCTCGGGCGTTACAAGCATGATGTGGTCCATTTGGATACCAATTTATGGTCTTTGTTGGGCATATGAGAGACACTTTGGCTAGGGATAATTTGCCACATGGCATGGGAGTCAAAGGGGCATGTGAAAATGGGCATTTACATGATAATGTTTACAATACTCCCTCTTAAATGCCCATTTATATAAAATATGTCTCGTTAAAACCTTACTAGGTAAAACCCCAATGGGATAAAAATCTTAGTGAAGGAACAAAAGTACATATTTTATATAATATATTTACTCCCCCTCATGAAGACATTACTGGAGATCTCTGAGTCGTTGCATTCCAATATTGTGAACCAATTTCTTAAATGTTGTAGTTGGTAATGCCTTTCTAAATATGTCCGCCAAGTTATCTTTCGAATAAATCTGTTGTACTGAGATGTCGTCATTTTCTTCAAGGTCATGAGTGTAGAAAAGCTTTGGAGAGATATGTTTCGTGTTTCGTTCTATCTCCTTTAATGTATCCTTCTTTGATTTGAGATATACATGTTGTGTTGTCTTCGTATAATATTGTTGGAAGAGGTTTACTCGAAGACAAGCCACATGTCTCACAAATGTGTTGTGTCATCGATCTTAGCCATACATATTCTCGACTTGCCTCGTGAATTGCGAGGATTTGTCGAAGAAGTGGTTGGGATGGTCTGTTTCACTGATCGCCATGATATAGTAGTTCCTCCATATATAAATAGATAACCTATCTGAGATCAAACTTTGTGTGGATCAGATAGATAACCATAATCTGCATAACCAACTAGATCATAATTTGATTTGTTAGAATAAAATAAACTCATATCAATTGTCTCTCGAAGATATTATAGTACATGCTTAACTCCATTCCAATGTCTTTTTGTAAGACATGAACTATATCTAACTAATAAATTTACTGAAAATGCAATATCTGGTCTTGTGTTATTAGCCAGATACATAAGTGCACCAAGATCTTTCATCTCGAATTCTTTCTTAAGATATTCTATCGCCTTAGATAACTCTTCAGGAGTTCCAATTATATTTAAGTCATCAACATATACAGTTATAATAGCAAATCCTGACTGAGATTTCTTTATAAAAACGCACGGACATATTGGATTATTTTGATATCCTTCTTTCAACAAATATTCACTCAGGTGATTATACCACCTTCGTCCTGATTGTTTTAATCCATATAATTATCTCTGTAACTTTATTGAATACAATTTCCGAGAACTTGATTCATATGTTTCTGGTATTTTAAATCCTTCCGGGATTTTCATATAAATGTCATTATCCAGAGATCCATATAAATACGCTGAGACTACATCCATTAGATGCATATCAAGTTTTTCATATACAGTCAGACCAATCAAATATCTTAACGTTATTGCATCCACCACATAAGAATATGTCTCCTTATAATCAATACCATGTCTTTGCGAGTATCCTTGTGCAACAAGTCTCGCTTTATATCTTGTGACTTCATTCTTTTCATTTCTTTTCCTTACAAATACCCATTTGTATCCCACAGGTTTGACACCTTCTGGTGTTAGGACTACTAGTCCAAAAACCTCACGTTTTGAAAGCGAGTTCAACTCTGCTTGTATTGCTTCTTTTCACTTTGGCCAATCCTTTCTACGTTGACATTCTTTGATAGATTTTGGATCAAAATCGTCACTTTCATGAATAATATCGTGAGCAACATTATAAGCAAAAATGTTATCAAGAATGATATCATTTCGGTTCCATCTCTTTCATGTTGTAATATAGTTTATAGAAATTTCATTATTATCCTCAAGCGTTTGATTTTCATCAATACTCTTTTGAGTAGTTGTATTATGGATTTCTTTTGGAACATCTATACCTTTTATTGAATCATTTTGATTCTCAACTACTTTTTTTTTTCGAGAATTTTTATCTTTGGAACCCATAGGTCTGTCATGCTTCTGGCATGCTCCAGACTCATTATTGACAACTTGTTCCTTTGGGATATTAATTTTTTATGGAGCATTTGTTGCTGGTATATATGATTTAGTCACTCTTTTAACATTTGTGAATGCATTTGGTAGTTGATTTGCTATATTTTGCAAATAAACTATCTTTTGAACTTCAAGTTCACATTGATCTTTACGAGGATCTAAATGAGATAATAATGATTCATTCCATGTAATTTCTTTTTCCAACTTCTTAATTCTTCCCCCTAATGTTGAAAATTTTGTTTCATTAAAATGATAATCAGCAAATCGTGCAGTAAATACATCACCCGTCAGGGGTTCAAGATATTTAATAATTGATGGGGAATCAAATCCAACATATATTCCTAACCTCCTTTGAGGACCCATCTTAGTACGCTCTGGTGGAGTAATTGAAATATATAGTGAACATCCAAAAATTCTCAAATGGGATATATTTGGTTGCTGACCATAAGCTAATTGCATAGAGGAATATTTACTATAGGCTACTGGCCTAATACGTAATAATGATGCAGCGTGCAAAATAGCATGACCCCAGATCGATGTAGGAAGTTTAGCTCTCATAAGCAATGGTCGTGTTATAAATAATTCTGCTATACCATTTTGTGTATGAACATGTGAGCTACAGGATGTTGAACACTTATCCCAATTAACATACAATCATTATTAAAAGTTTGAGATATAAATTCACCAGCATTATCAAGTCGAATGGTCTTAATTGTATAATCAGGAAATTGTGATTTTAACTTAATTATTTGAGCAAGTAATCTTGCAAATGCAAGATTTCGACTTGATAATAAGCATACATGTGACCATCTGCTGGATGCGTCACTTAATACCATAAAATATCTAAATGGACCACTTGGTGAGTTAATAAGCCCACAGATATCACCTTGAATTCGCTCTAAAAATGCAGGTAATTCAATCCCCACTTTAGCTAGTGATGGTCTAATAATTAATTTCCCTTGAGAGCAAGCATCACATGACAACTCATTGGATTGAAGAATTTTCTGGTTCTTTAAAGGATGCCCATGTGAATTCTCAATAATTTTCCTCATCATTATCGATCCTGGATGACCCAGTCGATCATGCCAAACACTGAATGTTTCTGGATTCATGAACTTCTGGTTCATTGTTTCATAGCTTTCGATTACTCGTATATGAGTATAATATAATCCAGAAGAAAAAACATGCAGTGTTTTTAATATACTTTTTTCATGTGAAACAATTGATGTGATATAGAGACACTCTATATTATTTTTACGATAAGTTGGAACATGATAACCATTGTTACGTATATCTTTGAAACTCAATAAATTTCTCTTTGATTTTCTAGAGAACAAAGTATTATTAATTGAAAATTTTGTTCCTCTAGGCAAGATAAAACTTGCTTTTCCAAAACATTCAATCAAGTCTGCAGAACCTGATATAGTATTGACTTTTGCTTCCAGCATTGTCAATTTAGAAAAAAAATTCCTGTTTATAAGTATTGTGTGCATAGTTGCGCAGTCTGCCAGACATATATCTTCATTGTTCATTTTTGTGTCATTCAACATATGAAAACTGTCCATATTTCTTCATTAAACAAAAATAATTACAATAAGAGATACATCATACAAAAAGTTCAAAGCTAAAAAGAAAAAACATAAAAATAAACATTAGTACTAAACATTCTCAAAATCAAAAGAACTACTTGTTAATCCATCAATTGCTTCAATCTTCTCTTTAGGAGATGCAAAAAAGTCTGTCACATCCAAATTTGTCATATTAAATGGGTCGAATATATCATTATCTTGATAAGCAAGTTTTGCTTCTACATTTTGTCCTTTTTCCTTCAGGAAAGTTTGAGAGAGGTCAACTGAGTGTTTGGGCGTACAACAGGTACGTGACTAATGCTTAGTCATTTCAATTCTCAAAATCAAACAAAGCATTTTGTGGAGTTTTTTCTTTATAATTATCATTTCATGTGGTTCTCTTGACATTTCAATGATTATAATGACCACCACGATTGTTACAATTCATAGCATTCACTTCAGGGAATGGCGTTGCTCCAGTTTGTTAAGATTTATGAGTTTAGAATATTTTTAAACAATCTCTTTCGATATTGCTACTGTAGGAGCATATTCGAGACTTAACCAATAATCTTTATCATCATTGTCAAGAGATGTGAATTCTAATTTTGTAAGGTTTGCCATAGTAATACTTTACAAATCAAACATTGTATTGATATTAGAAATTTAATATATACCGAACATGTAAAATATCATTTAATTTATTATAAAAAAATGGCATACCTGTAGGGCCTACCTTCGGCGGGAGAAATGGCAGAACCTCGTGCTGATAACATGTTGTAAAAATAGGATGAAAATCGGGTATAATTTTACCAATATTTAAATACTAATATAATATATTTATAATAGATAAAAGATAATGGAGTTTTATGGAAAATTAAATAAAGAATAAATTAAAGAGAAAGTGGGAGAGAAGAAAGCATGTTGGAGAGAAATTCACCAATTGTTCTTTTTATTCATCCACCAAAATCCACTATTTATAGGCAATTTGGAGAGCATGATGTGGTCCATTTGGATACCAATCTATGGTCTTTGTTTGACACATAGGAGACACTATGCCTAGGGATAATTTGCCACATGACATGGAAGTCAAAGGGACATGTGGAAATGAGCATTTACATGATAATGTTTACAATAGTTTGTGTATTATATTTGAATGTTTTCTTTTAAAATAAGTCTGTGCGTTTGAAATTGAGATGGAACAACTAAAATCTTTTATACAAATCTCAAAACAATATAAATTAACTTCTTTTGAAAAAAAACATATAAAATTAATATTAACAAAATTGATAATAACAAAATATTAAATGATTAAAGACAAACATCATATAAATTTTCCTGCAAAACAAATATAGTTATCTAAAGATGTCAGACATCTTTATTTCCAAGTATCTAAAACTGTAAAAATCTAAAAGATGTCACACATCTAGAATTCCTAAAAATAAACGACTCTGGAGTGATTCCTAATCAATCACTAGATAAGACTAGATATGTGATTCTTAAGTGGATTTTTTCGAGTAATTGAGAGAAAATTTGAGTTTTTGTATAGATGACCAAGAAATTTCGCGTCGAAATGATATTTGACTTGATTTTTTCAAAATAAGTTTTCTAACTCTCAACTAACATCAATGAATATTCTTTTAATATTTTTTTATCACACCCCGCCTCATATTACCCTACTTAACTTAAGATGAGATAATAATATAATAGACCCCAAGTATTTAATGGAATTTATTATCAACTCTCTATCTTATGTTAGCTTATATCAAACTTAATTTAATAGCATGGCTTGCTATACAAAAGCTACATGTATATTATAAACTTTTGTGGAACCAACCTTCATAACCACCTCCTAAAATGTAGGATGCAACATTAACCACCCCCTTAGATGACTTTAATGTTTAACTATATGAACATACAAAAAGATAACATACAAACTAGAAGAGATGGGTGGTAGATACTGATTAGAAGGCTTGCTTGAAACTCAAATGCTACTTTGGTAAAAAAAATAAAGATAAAAGAATGAGCTAATAAGCCCAGTGAGTGGCGAGTTAAAAATAAAATAATAACATTCATGAAAACTAATTGTTGGAAAAAAAATATGATGTATATACTAATGGTGTAACACTAACAAACTGATTACACTTTAATTGGCTACAAACAATACATTATAAACAATCATGCTGACACTATATATGACAACAACTTCCAAATTCATGAAGTAAACAAGGTGGAAAAGCGAAGTTTTTATAAATTGCAATAACCACAAACAAACATAACCTCTGGATCTTGTGACAAAGTGTGATAATTAGTTGTCAATGCACGCTTACAAAGTATTGTCTTGAAGATAATTATACACTTTGTATGGGTTGTAAGCATACCTACAACAACCATCTCATCAGGATACACAACTAATTCTTATGGAACAACAACCTCAAACTATCCAGATCTAGCAGAACTCTTGGATACTTGCTTTCAACTCAACTCACGACCAAAAGAAAGAAATAAAGAAGAGGTCGGGAACTCTTCAAATGAAATTAAATAATCCAAATAAAGAAACAAGTTGTTGTTTATAAGCTAGCAATTTAGTAACTCTACAAAAAAAAAATCAAAATAAACATCAAAATATATGTCAAACATAACTCAATTGAGTTACTTGTAAAACTAAAACATAACAAGATCCAAATCTATTTATATTCTCGATTCTAGAAATAAAATATATTTGTTCTTGTCAGTCTTAAAATTAAGATTTTAAATTAAATTATTTTAGGAATATTTTACAATTTTGTTAAGAATTTGTTTTCCTCCATTTTAAAATTTTAATTTCAGATTTGTTTCCAAGCTTAATAAAAGTTTTTTTTTTTACATAATTTAAGATTTTATTTTTCTAACTAATGAAATTAATTATCTAAAGTTTGAATAATTTGAAAATAATATATATTTTTTTGAAGTTTTAAAATAACTAAGTTAAAAGTAAAATATCAAATAGTTATGCTATTTGAAAATAATTAAGTTCCAAATGAATATACATATTTTTTAACCCCATTCAAAATGAATGTCATACATATATTTTTGTTCAAAATACTATATATTTATGTTATGTATTGTAATAATTTTATTTTATTAAGTTTGGAAGGAGGAATTGTTTATCTTTTGATTTTGAATATAATTAATTTGAAAATCAAATATTTTTTTATTTTTATATGTTAAACTTTTTAAATACTAATTTCTTAAATTATAATACGAGTTAGTTTAAAATATATTTTTATCTTCAAATCAGAAAATTATATATATTTTTGAGCTATTAATAAAAAATTTGCTTAAAGAAGATAAAATTTTTATTTTTATAAGTAATTTTAGTTTAAATTTTAAGAACATTATAAATTAGATATGGAGAGTGGGGGATCCAGAATTTGTATAACTATTTGGTAGTGGGGAGATTGAATATGACATTGAAAAAAATATTTAATATTGTACAAACCTTGAACTTGGGACTTGAGGGGAGGTTGATGACATATTTACCACTATGCCAAAAGATTTTTTTATTATTTGATCTGAATTTTTCTATACATATTATTAAAGGTAAAAAATTTGAGGGGGACTCGACCGTCCTGGGCCCATGATAAATCCACCCCTGATATGGAGAAATTTATATAGGGAGATTTTTATCCATTAAATTTAGATTAGAATTTCAATTTAAATAATAATATCATATCTAAAATATTTTTATAAAATTTATATTTTAAAATAAAATTATTGGATAAAAAGGAAAATATTTTTGTTAAAAAAATTATTAAAATAAAGGATAAAAATTAAATATTTTTTAAAATAATTATTTATATTTAATTAGTGATTAGTAATTCTGCATCTTATATCTAACCAACATCTTGTCAATATAAGATGCAGAGATAAAGATGCTAGCGTTTTGTTCTTGCGATTCCAACAATTTGGATTCCAAGAACAAATCGAGCCTCTCCCAAATCTTTCATTTGGAATTGGGTCGCTAGCCATTGCTTAACGCTAGTCGAGAATCTGCATTATTCCCAATGAGCAAGATATCGCCTCACGTATAGAACTAAGAAAGCTACGATGGTATTGACTATCTTCTTGTAAACACAAGGCTCGTCAATATTCTGCTTCAAAGCCATAAGATTTGATCGCGATATCAAATCTTATATTCCAAGATCTAGAAGCTTGTTTCAATCCATAGATGGATCGTTTAAGCTTGCAAACCTTTTGCTCTTGACCACTGAACTATGAACCCTTACGGTTGATCCATATAGATACTCTCTTCAAGATTGCCATTTAGAAAGGTCGTCTTGACATCCATTTGCCAAATTTCATAGTCATAAAACGTGGCAATGGACAAGAGTATTCTAATGGATTTAAGCATGGCAACAGGGGAGAAAGTTTCTTCATAGTCCACCCTTCCCTTTGGGTATAACCTTTTGCCAAAGTCGAGCCTTAAAGGTTTGCACCTTCACCGCTTGATCTCGTTTTCTCTTGTAGATCCACTTGCAACCGATGGGTCTTTCACCATCCGGTTGATCTACAAGTTCCCAGCATCAATTGAAGTACATTGACTCCATTTCAAGGTCCATGGCTTTAATCCACTCGTCCCTATCTATATCATTCATTGCCTGCTTATAGGTCAATGGATCCTCAACGCCATCATCGGTATGACGACTTGGGTTTCAATCAAACCCATGTAACGGCCGGGTTGTCTAACATCCCTCCCACTACGTCGAGGCATTCTCAACTCTTGAGAAGGACCAAACTTCATCAACAACTCTTGTTGATTTATCCAGAACTTCCTGGAAATTTCACTTAAGACAATCTCGCTACGAGGGTCGATGATCTCTCATGTGGTCTTCCTCTAAGAACGTGGCGTTTGTCGACACAAGCACCTTGTCCTCTTGAGGATCATAAAACAGACCGCCTTTCGTTTCTTTGGAGTATCCTACGAATAGGCATAATTTTGAACGATGTTCCAATTTCTTTGGATTGGACACCAAAGACATGCGCTGGACATCCCCAAATCTCGAAGTGACGTAAACTACCTTTACGCCTTTCCATAACTCATAGGGTGTTTCAAACACTCTTGGAGGAACCATGTTCAAAATATATGCAGCAGCCTTCTACTGCATATCCCCAAAACGAACTAGGCAAAATGAGCGTAGCTCATCATGGATCGAACCATGTCTAACGAGGTTCTATTTCTCCTCTCGAGATACACCATTTTCTTTGAGAGGTGTCTTGGCGCCGAGAGTTGAGATACGATTCCATGTTCTATCATATAGTCTTGGAATCTTAAATCCATATACTCTCCACCTCGATCTGATCGAAGTGTTTTAATTGTTTTACCTAATGTGTTCTCAACTTCTGCCTTATATTCCTTGAACTTTTCAAGGGTTTCAGACTTATGATGCATTAGGTAAAGATAGCCATACCTTGAATAATCATCAATAAAATCGATGAAATATTCATACCCTCCTCGTGCCTTGACATTCATAGGACCACAAAGGTCCGAATGCACGAGTCCCAAGGGGCTCTTTGGCTCTATAACCTTTTTCACAAAAAGGTCTTTTAGTCATTTTTCCTTCGAGACATGACTCACATGGTGGTAAAGAGTTGTCCTCTAACTGACTTAGGAGACCACTCTTGACCAACCTCCCAATCCTATTGAGATTAATGTGGCCTAGTCTCAAGTGCCAAAGATAGGTACTGGGAGAAAACTTCTGCCTTTTATTTTGAGTATCAGCTGTTTTAAACATCTCAGTATTCAAAATAGCTTTTACTTCTGTTGGTCTTAACACATATAAGTTGTTTTCAAGTTTAGCAGAACATATTCGTACACCTCTTTTGCAAATGAACGCTTCATTATGATCAAAAGACACTTTATACATATGTTCAAGTAAACAAGAGATAGATACAAGATTTCTTTTGATTCCAGGAACCAAAAGTATATTTTCTAATAAAATAAATCTATCTCTAAACAACAATTTCACAGCTCCCACTGCTTTGGCTGAGACAACCTCTCCCGTTCCAACCCTGAGAGATATCTCCCCATCAGCAAGCTGCTGCCAGGAACTAGTTTCCTGAAAAGAAGAACAAACATGGTTAGTGGCTCCTGAATCTAATATCCAAAGTGGAATCATCATGTTCCACTAAACATGTTTCAATAACGAGTAAATCATATTTACCTTGTTTTTCTTTCTCTCGCCTTTCTTTTCTCGCAAGGTATTTTGGGCGCCTCTTCCAAAGGCCCGTCTCGCACTACGGTGGAAACATTTTCCTGTGGCCTTGGCCTTGCATGCGGGAGCCTGTCCCTTCCCTTTGTCCTTCTTCTTCTTTTTCTGAATACCCTTATTCTTAGAAAAAGAAGGACCAGACTTGGTCCCAGAGGACGATCCTCTTAGGAACTTCTTCGAAGTGACAACATTTGCCTCCTTCTCTTTTCCTTTTGATTTCATGAGGGACTCAAAAGTCCAGTAGCTCGTTGAGGAGAGTAGTCGTTATACTCTATTTTATTCATTACCGCATTTTAGTGTGGAATGGCGAGAAACTTTTCGGAAGAGATTCCATAATAAAAGTTACCCGACTTCTCTCATCTATGATCGCCCCATTTACTTCAAATGACGTTGAAGTGGGTCATCATGTCAAGGACATGTTCCCTAACAGAGGCTCCTCCTTCATACGGGAGTTGTAAACGTATTTGACAAAGATCATAATGGACCGATGAGGACGGTTGTCCAAACATCGCTCAGTAATGATCCCATGATCTCCTTTGCGGTGACCATGGTCTCATGTTTCTTAGACAACACATCGATATGTTTGGCTAAGATATAGACTCGAGCCTTCTCATTAGCCCTAATCCATCTTTCATAAGCATCCCGAACCATTTGGTTTGCATTCGAGCCGGGAGGGGAGAGGACATTCCTCCGTTAAGACGAACCTCGGATCATCAAGAACAAGAATCGTATTCAAGTTTGACTTCCGTGTTCCATAGTTATCGCCGCTAAGTTTATTGAAGGCGAGTAAATTGGATAAAAGAGTTCGACATCTTTGAAAAAGAATGAATTCTATTAGTGAATTGTTTGTAACCTATCCAATTTAAGAATTTAGCAAAAGTAATAATGTACCCATAAACTCATCATTGTTTTTGCGATACTTCAATGAGTCGAGAGCAACCGCTACCGAGGCGATCAATCACTCCTTCATCGAACCAAGACATTCTTGACTAAATGTTAATACCGAATAACTCTTATTCCTATAACATTCTAGTTATCGCTACTTTGGTCAAGAACTTACTAACACTTAGCAATTCTTGTAAGTGTGACCCGCCATTTTCGGACCTCGGAGGTCGCCCCAACAATGCTACCGAACCGGAGAAACAAAGCCGGAATGGACCTAAGAGACCTATCCATTTCTCGAGTTTGAGTTGTTCCAATCCCATGTTACATCCTCCAAATGGACGGTGCTACTTCGGCAACTGCGCAGCGCAACATGGGAATCTCACGGTCCAACCTAATGGAGGAGACCGTAGGATGTGTTGACACACCTCCTTCGCTCACTTACTATAAATACTTTCTCCATTCACCTTGCTCTTGATTTATGCAAACACCATCCGAATGGGGATGCCCTATTGACATCACGAGGCCGAGCATAAATCTCACGGTGTGAACATCGTGGAGGCGTAAGAGGAAATTGATATATCATATATACCTTTTCACTCCCACTAAGTATTTTAAATGCAGTTTGGGTAAACTTTTACTTAGGCATATTCCTACTAAAAACAATATCACCTAAGTCTACCAATATAACAATTATAATCGAATTACCTAAGTCTATTAACCTTTTAATAAACCTAGGTCTATGAGTTTAATTTATTAACTTTTAATAAACGCCACTCACGAAAGATAATTTATAAACCTATGGATTAAATTCACTCCCAGTCGGTTCCTGTGTAGGATGTTCCGCTTCCACACCAAGTACCCCCAACCTAGCTGTAACCTTCCTTAGTCGAGTCCTCTTTAATCAAAGTTTATAAATTATTGGTTTCCTAATTCTAATCTTATTAGAACTAGATAACCTAAGGTCTAATTAATTTCCATCTCAAACCATCCTCATCACACTTGAGTTGTCACTCAAATGAAGCTTAATGAAGCTTTATTTAATGGTGATTTGAGGTGTTTTGTGTGAATTTAGCGAAAATTAAAAATTCACGTTTTGTGACCTTTAAGGACTTTTCTTCCAAATTCTCTCAACCTAGGATCCCACAATCCGTTCTAAGGCCCGAGGATAGTAGGGAAGACTCTAACGATTTGTCCACGAAGTGTTCGTGTTGAAATCCATCCACCTGGTGAAGAGAATTTGATCTTCAAAGTTGAGTTTTCTATTCCTCTGCTTTTCCAAATTTTGAGCATGCATTTTATTTTACAAAATTGATCAACTTAGAGTGTTCAAGATCCAAAATTGCTTCCGCTTTCTTAATCTAGACTCTTTCAATTGGTATCAGAGGGATTTGGGCAAGTTGTAAATTGGATTTTATGAAAATCCAAGAAAAATCTCTAATTTTCATTTAATTTTAATTCAAAAATCAATATTAAATTGATTTTAAATTAAAATTAATTTAATTAATTAAATAATTCAAAAATTAATTTAATTAATTAATTTTTAATTTAATTTAATATTAAATATTAAATTAAATAAATTGTCCAATCCCGATCGTTTTTCCAACATGAATCTTTATTCATGCAATAAACCGATCCAATATTTAAATCATATTTAAATATATCCACCTCTTTTTAATCATAGTTTAATTCATAATTAAGCTATGATTCGTTAAATATATCACATATAATTAACGTTTTCTTCCAAACTTGAATTTGAACAATTCAAATTCTTTTCTCTCAAAATGTTACAAGGCTTAGTCCAAGCTAGTAAGGAGGACCTAATGGACCTCACAGATCATGAGCTTCAACGATACGAGAATAACCTACCAAACTCTTTACCCTAGCTAATCAACATTCGTTAACCATCGGGACACTCCACTAAAGCCCGGTGGTTTGCATTCCCTCACTCTTGTAGATATATTTCATCACTTGATATAACCATGATTAATAAGTCGATCCTTCACAGTCGCTCGTAATTACAATTGGGTCAAGATTACCGCTTTACCCTCAGTAATTACCTCTTGTTCCTTATGTCCCACCGATCCTTTAATGAACAATTGGTTTGTGGTCCAACCAAAGAAACCGAATCCCTCTCGGGCCAATGAGAGGGGTGGGCCCATTGTTCAAGACCCGAGTCGATGCCAAGGGAACAACCTCTCTACTAATCCGTAAAGCGGGTAGAGTGAATTCCATCTTGCGTAACTATGTTCCCAACTATCTACCCGATTTTATCCTCGAAATGGTAGGCTTATTGAGTCGGCGGCCTCGAGCCACTCTCACCCATGCAAATCTAAGGATAATTCGAATAAACAGAGTCCATAGAACGCTCGTGATTAAGATCGAGTTACCTAGGTCATCTGGATGAATATAGTCGGTTAAGACAAGAAATGGAGTTATAAAGTCTAAGTGACTATTACGCGGTCCAGCCTTATGCAAACTCATTGCATAGGCGCCCCACTCACATGTCTCCACATGAACGATTTAGGATCACATCGCTTGTTTCTCTACAAAGTGGGCGCGTCCATAGTGTCCCCGAGGATAAGGTCCCCAACCCTATCCTTATACTATAGACTGCTTTTGGCTATAACTTGAACTTGATCCACTTTTATGTCACACATAAAGTTCAAGAATTCATCCTATAGCCAAGGGTTCTTTATTAGATTAAGGTTACACAATACACAATAGTCAATAACACCTTTACTGAATAAATTTCAATAACAACTTTATTGTGATATAGAATATACATTCAGTTTACAAAACCACGAGTTTTAGGACATAAAACCCAACATATATATATATATATAATTTTTTGGTTGAAGAGACATATGAGCAGAAAAAAAAAGAGCAAAGAAAACAACGACTAATGGGAGAAGGCAAACGAGTATTTGAAGAAGTCAGTTGGGGACAGTTGAGGACTGAAGAATCAACCTCGAAATCATTTAACAAGGAAATCGTGAACCTTCAATGCGTAAAGGTATGGGGTAAGGGTTTAACAAAAATAGGGTTCATTGAGGGAAACGATGGTTGTGATTTAAAGATTTTAAATCCTTACCTATGTTTAGTAGATACTTACATTTATTTCTGGTTTGAGGATAGAGACATCTCGAATGCTTGTCGGTGTATCAAAAGGAATGTACAAGGATTGTTTCTTTGTCGTTGATATCATGTTGTAGATACTAATATGTACAGGGACGAGAGGTAAGTTTAAAAGAGCTAGTAAGCACGAGGAAATACCATCAAAAAATTCGTTGTATATTGTGTTGTTGCCAAATTTTGGACAGGAGAATGCACCTGACCTCCACAAGACAACGGCGGTAAATTTGTATCTATAGGGGAAGAACGCGACCTGCAAGATAAGGAAAACCTGGACACCGGTGTGGTGTAGGCCACACCGACTCCGATGCTTAAGTCAGAGAGAGTTTAGAGAGAATTTAGGAGTTCTTAGAGTTATGGTGACTAGAATCTACTTACCTGGCTTTTCCCTCCTTAGAGAGCTTAAATAACTCGTCCCTAGGGTTTTTCGTGGGTTTCCGTTGCCTAATGGGAAAAGGAAAGGCCGGAAGTGGGTTGAAACCAGGCCTACAGACCAAATGGGACCGATGCAAGGCCCCGAAGTGGGCCTTGCATCTGGTCGGCCGAGGCCCAAGCCCAAGTCTCCCTTTTGGCTTATTGGGCCAAGGTAGAGCCCAATTTGGGACTCTACCACCTGGTCGACCTTGTCCTCGGCCGAGGTCGACCGGGTCGATCCCTGTTCGATTTCGATCCATTTGGACTTCGTATTAGGCTTCTTTCCTTGTTCGACCTTTCGTTGTAGCCCTTTAACCAACCCGTTCATTGTTGATCCAATTTCACCCATAACATTAGCCCCCACTCCCTAGTTAGGATTCTAGAATAAGAGCATGTGAAGTAATTGTATGGAGCCTGACTTGGGAGTAACCTACTATGCTTTTTTGGACTCATTGTCGATCTTTCGAGGTTTGCCTCGAATTTTCTCTAGTTATTATTGTCCATCCTTATGAGGATATTCAGTCTTCTAGAATGTCAATTCCTCTGGAATTCTTCTCTGGATTCACGATCTATGTCGTTTTCTTGGAGAGAATATGTAGTTTTGAGGTGATCTTCAAATACGTAGCTTCAGGTAACCTTGTAGCTTCAAGTTTTTCATAAGCATTTCTGGACTAATGTAACTTTATCTCGAGCTGATACCGAGAGAGGATAAGAGAAAATGAGCAAGGAAGTGGGAATTGAGGGTTGGGAAATGGACTAGATTGGTCAGCATTGGCCTCAGTCAGTTTGGTCGTCCTCGACCAGTCTGGTCAGCCTCGACCCGTGTAGTCGTCCTCGGTCGATCTAGTTAGCCTCGGTCGGTCTGGTCGTCCAAACCCTTGTACGTGTCATTTTGTCACTTGTGAACAAGTTCTCCTCGACCTCTGCATCTTATTTTTGTGATATTGGAATTTTCTCAGCGAATCAGCTTGATCTGTGCTTCTCTATTTTCTGCTTCTCATTTCATTTTATGAAACCCATCGTGATACTTATCTCGGATTTTTAGGCTGCTCAGATTAATTAATCAAGTCCCTCTTATGGACCTAACTAATGTTCTGGGCGTGTTCAATATGGACCTATCGTAAGATTTTTCTCAGATTTTTGGTTTGCCAAGATCAATTAACCAAATCCTTTTGTGGTCTAATCAACCTTCTCGGTCGCTTCCTCTGCACCTAAGTGTTCAAGAGTTTTACGTGTTTCGTGCTTTGTTCGCACAACATAATCTGTCGTATCTAGAGTAGGCTCTAGATTTTCGCTCTAATTCTGATGATCGATCTTGTCTTTCTCATTTTTTCTTTTGATTAAATACTGGAAATAGCTCAACTATAACCATGAGAGTGTGTTCTAATAACAGTGGTTAGCCTCGACCAGGGTGGTCATCCTCGGCTAAAGAGGTGGTCGACCTCGACCATATGAGGTCGGCCTCGACTACATGAGGTTGGCCTCGATCATGTGGTCAGTCTCTCTTTTCCAACCCCCTATCTCGTTTGTTTTCTCTAACTCATGATTATGTTGTTTCTATTCTCCAGATATCTCTAATGGGAGTGGGGGAGCATATGAATGAGAGTTGGTTGTATTTTGCTCTCACTTTTTTTTTAATCTTTTTAATCTCAACACAAGACTTTTATCTCTCTATTTATCGTCCTTGTTTCTTTTTAATGAATTGTACTTCAAAAAGATCAACTCTAACAAATAGAATTATAAGTCTTGTTAAACAAGATAAATTGATAAAAAAAGGTGCAAGTTTTATCAAACAAGAAAAATTGACAGATAGGTCTCTCATTCATGAACTCAAACCACAAAACCAAAAGAAATAACTTACTTACAGTATGGTCGACCTCGGGCTATGGTGATCGGCCTCGACCTCTCCTTGTCGACCTCGACCCTACTAGACTTGGTCTTTTAGATTTTGTTCGATAAAGATGCATATCTCCTATGTAGCTTCTGCCTTTTGTTTAATAAAGAGGCAAATCTCCTAGTAGCTTCTGCTTTTTGTTCGATAGAGATGCATATCTCCTATGTAGCTTGTCTTTTGTTTAATAGAGAGACATATCTCCTATGTAGCTTCTGTTTTTTGTTCAACAGAGAGGCATATCTCCTATGTAACTGTAGGGAATTGAATCCCGTGCGGAAGCGATTGATCGCATATGCACTGAATTGTGTTACATAGAAGTTGCTCAAAACATAAAAAGTAATGCTAAGCATACTAATTTGAAAGTATAGATGTCTTAGAAGATTACTTTTGAAGACCGATTATTCAAGTGGTTCCTCGTCGTCTCCGAGCTCCTCTTCTCTACCAGCGAATTCTCGAACACCGCCAAAAGACCTTCTCAGTTTTTCTCTAGGAGAGGGAGAGAGGTGAGATCTCCTTTGGATTAGAGATGTATTCTGGAGAGAACTTGAGAGAACTCTTGTGTTTGTTTTGGATGCAAAACCATACAAATGGTTCAAGTGCCCTAAAATGCATCAAAAAAGATGCTTTTATAGGCAATTTGGGTGGAGACAAATTCTCCACCTATCTTGCCACTATCTCCACTTATTATGCATAAATGCATAATATAAGGTGTCAAACACCTTATTATATGAATCATATTCATATAATGTGGAGAAATTGGATTTGAATAAGTCAAATTTCATTTCTCCAAATTTCTACCATATTTTATGTCCCAATTCCATAATTAGACATAATTAAGTTCAATATGAATCATATTTACATTAAACTATATATTATATCAATCATATCATATACAATTGATATATTCCCTAAATTTGAACTTGAACATTTCAAATTCATTCCGAAACTTTATACCCTCTATTAAATTCCATGTTGAGCCAACCGAGAGACCTAATGGACCTACAGATCATGAGCTCCAACGATACAAGATTGACTAATCAAATTCATTGATCCCGTCAATCAACATTCGTTAACTACGAGTCCCTCCACTAAAGACTCATAGCTGCACTCTCCTCACTGTAGGACAAATTGTGTCAATTGATTTAACCAATGGTCGTGAATCAACCCTTCACAGGTCGTTCGTAATCACATCTGGGTCAAATTACCGTTTTACCCCTATGACTACTTCTTGCACCTTAAGTACCACTGATTCTCTAATGAACAACAAGTTTATGGTCTAACCATAAACATTATCCCTCTCGGGCTAGCAAGAGAGAGGGGTCCCGTTGTTTAAGACCTGGATACAACTCGTAAGGGAACAACCTATCTAGTTACCCTAGAACGGGGAACGAGTGAATTCCTTCTTGCAAAGTTGAGTCCCCAAATCCCTACAAGGTTTCATACCTGAGAAGGTAGGCATATTGAGTCGGCAACTGTGGCCACTCTCACCCATACTAATCAAGGGATAATCCCCGGAAGACAGAAGTTCGCAACTCGCTCAGGATTCAGGTTGAATCACTATTGGTCATCGTTTGAATCATTAGCCCTAACCTATCAACGGTGTTACTGGATTAGTCTAACAATTCTTGGTCCAGTCTTGTACAAACTCTTTGCATATAATGCCCCCACTCGCATGTCAACTACATGAACGAGCTGGATTGCCTCGTTTTTATCAAATACAAAGTGGGTTGCATCCATAGTGTTAACAGGATAAGGTTTCCGACCTAATCCATCTACTATAGATCATTTCGGTGACATTCTAAATGTGACCCTAGAGCTTAGTTTATTGGATTTAAGTTTGAATTGCGAGAATACAAGTTTAAAGGGAAAAATAACAACTTTATTCATTTCCTCAAATAATTACAAATACACGAGTTTAAGGCATAAATCCCAACAGTAGCTTCTGCCTTTTGTTTAATAGAGAGGCATATCTCCTATGTAGCTTCTGCTTTTTGTTAAACAGAGAGGCATATCTCCTATGTAGCTTCTGTTTTTTGTTAAATAGGGAAGCATATCCCCTTAATAGCCCCCTACTCAAGTAAGAGTTTTTGTTGAACTCATGCTTGAGTGACACTACTTGTAGCTTGAAGAAGATAAGTCTATTGCTAATAGAATTTCAATCTTACATGAATTGATGAAATTAACAAAATTAAATCTACCTTAAGGAAAGATAAGCAAAATGAAGCCCCTTACTAAAGGAGGATATTGGGGTGTGTTTTTCAAACTTTTTGGATGGATGGCCAGGTCGAAGTGGTTTCAAGTTGTCAATCTTCTGTCTCTTGGCTTCTTGATGTAATGTTTCACTTGATATTTTTTCAAGTAAATCAGTCTTCTTCTTCGTATGAAACAATTCTTCTGTACGAACGTACTTTTGAGCTCGAGTGATGAGCTCTACATATGATGTGGGGTTTCTTTTATCCAAAGATCGTATGAGTATTCGATCTCTGAGTTCATTAACTATGGCCATTAATGTTGCTCCATCAGTGCAATCTTCAATACATAAAACTTCACTATTGAATCAAGTAATATATTCTCGCAGAGTTTCTTTGGATCCTTGCTTGATGGAAAGCAGATGAGTTGTTGGCTTGCGCTGATTTCTTCTTCCTGAGAACTGTGTCACGAATGCTCGAGCCAATTCCTTAAATGAACCTATAGATCCTCTTTTTATATTACGAAACCAATTTCTCGTTGGTCCTACTAGAGTGAATGAGAAGACTTTGCATCTAATTGCGTCGTTCACCCCATGAAGTTTCATCCATGATGTGTATATATCTAGATGGACCACATGGTCTTTGTTTCCATCATAGGGTTTGATTTTTGGAACTTTGAATGTGAGAGGTAGTTTTACATTCATGATATCATCAGTAAAAGGTGGATCTACCTCTTCTATCAAAGTTTCAATGTCAAACCTTACATTACTCACCTAGTGTAAATTACCTTGTATGTGGTCTAACTCTATTTACCTTGTATGTGTCTAACTCTCTTTGAATCTTTAATAATTCTGCCTTCCATGCTGGACTGATTGTTTCACCTTTAACTCCACAGTTGCCCTCAGCTTCAACAGTAGCCTCGGCCTCAACTTCAAGATCGGCCTCTGCCTCGGCTTCGGCCTCGACCCTCTGTTGCTTTTTTCACTCGATGACGCTTCTTAGATTTGTCGCTTCAATACTTGAAGAATTGCTCGCCTCGTCTTCGACCAAGGTTCTCTGTCGCTTCTTATCCTCGATTACGATTCTTAAATCTGTTCCTTCTCCGTATTGATCAATGGTTAGGATTTTATTTTTGCCTCGGCCTCGACCTCGGCTCCGTCCCCTACCTTGACTTTTCGATCTCGTGCACATGACGAATTTTGACTCCATTTTTGCTTCAACAATCAAGTCGGCCTCGACCACGTACTGATCGACCTCGACCTCAATCTGGTCAACCTCAGCCTCGATATGAGGCCGAAGAGGCTTGTCTTCCTGCGATTGTCGCAAACGACGGTCCTGATCAAAATCGTGTTTCTTCTCGTTCCAACACTTGTTCCCCAGAATTCTTCTCATCTTTCATAGGATAGACCTAAACACAAGGGTTTCCAAGCAAGCGTTGTCGTTTATCACAGACGACGCCAACTATTGTTGCCAAATTTTGGACATGAGAACGCATTTGACCTCCACGTGACAACGATGGTAAATTTGTATCTCTAGGGGGAAGAACGCGACCTGCAAGACAAGGAAAACCTAAACACCGGTGTGGTGTAGGCCACACCGACTCTGATGCTTGAGTCAGAGAGAGTTTAGAGAGAATTTAGGAATTCTTAGAATTATGGTGGCTAGAATCTACTTACCTGGCTCTCCCCTCCTCAGAGAGCTTAAATAACTCCTCCCTAAAATTTTTCGTAGGTTTTCGTTGCCTAATGGGAAAAGGAAAGGCCGAAAGTGGGCTTGAACCGGGCCTACAGACAAAATGGGACCGATGCAAGGCCCCCAAGTGGGCCTTGCATATGGTCAGCCTCGACCTCGACCGAGGCCGACCACGGGCTTGGGCTGGTCTCCCTTTTGGCTTATTGGGTCAAGGTAGAGCCCAATAAGGGGCTCTACCACCTGGTCGGCCTCGTCCTCGACCGAGGCCGACCACGTGCTTGGGCCAAAGCCCAAGTACGCCCTCTCGTCCCTTTTCGTCTTAGGTCGGTCCTTGTTCAATTTCGGTCCATTTGGACTTCGTATTGGGCTTCTTTCCTCGTTTGATTTTTCGTTGTAGCCCTTTAACCAACCCGTTCATTGTTGATACAATTTCACCCATAACATATTGTAAGTCAGGGGTATCGAGAGGGATGTACAAGGATCGTTGTTTTGTCTTTGATATTGTGTTGTAGATACTATTCTATACAATAATAAGATAAGTCTAAAGAAACTAGTAGGCATGAAGAAATATCATCAAAAGATGTCCGAAAATACCTAATTGAGTGTAATCGAGTCCAACAAGTATCTGCCAGGTTGGAGATATAAACATTTTTTTTTGAATTCGTGCGAGGTAGATACATAGGGTAGATACAAGAAGATAGATACATTTATAGTTATCTATATTTACTTACATAATTAAGATCAATGTTTTCATTTTTTAGCATCTTTAATTTTGTGTGTGTTTACTTGTTTTTAATAGTTTTTTGACATATTAGTTAACGGGTAGTGTTGAAAGAAAATCAAAGTTAAAGGCAAGAAATCATCATTTCCAAAAAATAAGAAATCATCCTTTCTTTTTAAAACATAAATTTGTTTGTTTGGATTTTATTGGTTGTTAAAAGGGAGAAAATGTAGATTTGTTATTTTTTAAGATTTTATTTGGTTGAGAAAATGTAGGTGAGACATTTATGTCCGTTAGTAATTAACAAAATAATTGAAATTTAAGTTTAGAAATTTTTTGAGGGAAATAAAAATATCTATGGCTATTTTTCAACCTGCACTATTAAACTTTAGACATCCTTCTAGTCTTCCTTGTAAAAATGGCCAAACTCAAAAAAATCATATTTCCAACCAAACATTTGCAAACAAAAAAGCCCCTCATCCAAATTCTGCATAATGGATCCTAAAATCAAGCAAAAGTTATTAATTAAATCCAATAACAAGAACAAATCTTCGAATCTTAAAACAAAATTATATCAATTATTTCGATTTCAAAATATGTTGTAAATCTACAAAATCTAAATACTAAAAGTTATGATTAATTAAACAAAATGGAATTAACAATCTCATGATATTATATTTCTGTTTCAAAATATAATACATGAAAATTAACTTGAACCTACATTGGTATCAAGTTCATGCACTGTGTCTGCAAAGATGGAAGCACATTGATGAAAAATAAAAATATAGCAAATACATCAAATATGTACATAGCCAGTGTGTATATATGTATGAAAAGTGAAGGTTGAACCTCGATTTAAAAGAACTTAAACCTACATCGTTATCAAGTTCATGTGTTGTATACTTGCATGCAATGATATAAGCACGTTAATAGAAGATAGAAACATATTGTAAACACGTGAATTCAGCTAACGAATAACAATGAGACACGTGTAATAAACTTTGTATTATATTAATTTTGTGAGTATGGAATACAATCTCTAAGTAATGAGCTTGTTCTCGAGGTTGGAGACTTGGAAGAATCTTTGGTCTTCGGAGTGCTTAACACCTGTGGACTTGTGGACTTGTAGTGTTCCGCAACTAGGGACTTATCTTAAGGAGTTTTCAGCACTGGACTTTGCTCTGAATTCTCTCTGAATTCCTTTTGGAAGTGAATTTTTTGAACCTGAAAACTCTTTATTTATAGAGCTTTCCAAGGCATGTGGGTTTGGGCTTTAGTGGCTTTTGGGCCAAACAACTTGAACTTAGGCTTTATTGGATTTGGGCTTAATCATTCGGATTTGGGTTTTATTTATTTTACCCAATTCCATATAATCCAATTTGACCCAACTTAAATTTAATTATTTTGGCAAATTGCATGTTGACCCTTAACTTTTAGAATTTGTCAATTCTTATTTTCAAACTAAATTTAGGACACGTGTCAACTTATCATCGGTCTCAAATTTAATCATTTACAACTTCTCATTAATTTGGAATAACGACGTGTCAACTGGAGATTGGTCGAAATTTCTATGTCAACAAATGCCCCTTTTTGAGATTTAGCACTTGTGAGTGAATCTCGAAAAAAAAAAATAATTTGGAATCAAAATCCAAAATATGAATTTGTGTCACTACTTTGATTTTTTGACATAAAATTTGGATAAATTGGAGTAGATTTGGAATTCTACCTAATTTTTTTTGAACTTGGAGTGGCATTTGAATTTCACTCCAACCTTCATTTGTGATACAATTTGGGCAAATCTTGAGTATGCCCAAATTTTGTTTGGCTAAATAAAATTAAAACTCTACCATGATTTAAACGAATCAACTTTATCTAATCTTGAATTTTGGATTTGATAAAATTTGAAATTCTATCACGATTTAAACTTGATTGAATCAACTTTATCTAATCTTGATTTTGGATAGAATTTGGATTATGCCCAAATTTTGATTGACAAGATAAAATTAAAATTCTATCATGATTTTGAACTTGATAGAATTAATCTTATCTAATCTTGATTTAGGATAAAATTTAGATTATGCCCAAATTTTGTTTGACAAGATAAAATTAAAATTTTATCCTGATTTAAACTTGATAAAATTAACTTTATCTAATCTTGATTTAGGATAAAATTTGAATTTTGAGATAGGATTTGCAGACGAATTTCGATTGGAGATAATATAAGTCAAATTTTGATTAGGGATGAAATCCTATTCCAATTCCAATTCTAACTCCTATTTGAATTCCAACTTTCATTTAGAAATCTGACCTTTATCCTGTTCTCAAGTATAAATAGAGGTAGGGGTGAGCAAAAAAAGACAAAAAATCGATACGACCGACCGAAATCGACCGAACCGAGGGTGGTCGGTCGGTTTTGTGAAGGTTTCGATCGGGGTCGATTTTGGTCTTCACAAAATCGACCGAAAATTTTTAAAAATATATAATAATAATAATAATAATAATAATAATAATTAAAAAAACTAAAAAACTAAAAAATTTCTCATAATAATTAAATAATAATTATAAATTATTAAATAATAATAAAATAATAATTATAAATATTAAATAAATATTTAAATATATATATATAAACCGAACCAAACCGACCGATCCAAACCAGAGCGGTCGGTCAGCCGGCTTTTAGTAAGGTTTTTCAAAAAAAAAAAAAACCGATCAACCGATCACTTTTGGTGGTGCTTGGAAATCGGTTCGGTCGAAACCGACCCCAACCGACCAATGCTCACCCCTAAATAGAGGAGTTGAGACTTCCATCAATTCACCCCAACAGAGCGCAAGACCTTCATACTAAGGTGTGAGGCGAGTCCCAAACCTTGACTATTTTTTTTCCTTCCCCTTTTTTTAATCATCTATGTACTTACCTTTTTTTTTACAGCTTAATAATTGCAGTCTTGCAAGCATCTCCCTCCTAAAACAAAAGGCTTCATCCATTGGAAGGTAAATAGCTAGATAGTTTTTTTTTTGTGTGTGATACGGTGCCCTCTTAGCACAAGTGCACTTGTGGGACCCTCGTCGGTTTCGGGTGTACTTGTAGCTGCCGAATTTCCTTGTTCCGAGCGCATATATACTTGTGGGATCCTTTTCGGTGCCGGGTGTACTTGCAGCTATAGGACTTCCTCGTTCCGAGCGCATATACACTTGTGGGACCCTTGTCGGTGCCGGGTGTATTTGCAGCTACAAGACTTTCTTGTTCCGAGCGCATATACACTTGTGGGACCCTTGTCGGTGTCGGGAGTATTTGCAGCTAAAGGACTTTCTCGTTCCGAGCGCATATACACTTGTGGGACTCTTGTCGGTGTCGGGTGTACTTGCAGCTACAGGACTTCCTCGTTCCGAGCGCATATACACTTGTGGGACCCTTGTCGGTGCCGTGTGTACTTGCAGCTACAGGACTTCCTCGTTCCGAGCGCATATACACTTGTGGGACCCTTGTCGGTGTCGGGTGTACTTGCAGCTACAAGACTTCCTTGTTCCGAGCGCATATACACTTGTGGTACCCTTGTTTGTCGGTGTACTTGCAGCTACAGGACTTCCTTGTTTCGAGAGAGCATATACACTTGTGGGACCCTTGTCGGTGTCGGGTGTACTTGCAGCTACAGGACTTTCTCGTTCCGAGCGCATATACACTTGTGGGACCCTTGTCGATGTCGGGTGTACTTGCAGCTACATGACTTCCTCATTCCGAGCGCATATACACTTGTGGGATCTTTGTCGGTGTCGGGTGTACTTGCAGCTACAGGACTTCCTTGTTCCGAGCGCATATACACTTGTGGGACCCTTGTTGGTGCCGGGTGTACTTACAGGTACAGGACTTCCTCGTTTCGAGCGTATATACACTTGTGGGACCCTTGTCAGTGTCGGGTGTACTTGCAGCTATAGGACTTCCTTGTTCCGAGCGCATATACACTTGTGGGACCCTTGTCGGTGCCGGGTGTACTTGCAGCTACAGGACTTTCTCGTTCCGAGTGCATATATATTTGTGGGACCCTTGTCGGTGTCGGGTGTACTTGCAGCTACAGGACTTCCTTGTTCCGAGCGCATATACACTTGTGGGATCCTTGTCGGTGCCGGGTGTACTTGCAGCTACAAGACTTCCTTGACTCCTTCTCTTTTTTTTTTTAATTTAATTTTATTATATTTTTCTTTGTTGACTGCAACCCCCTCCCCATTTTTTTTTTACAGGACCATGGTGCATTTTGCAGAGAATCTCTCATCTAACAAGCGACAACTTGTTCTCTTGAAAGACCCCAAACAACCAATTAGGAGCGACATTATTTTTGTCATAGAAGATCCAAAACCGGGGCATACAGGAGACAGATGGCCTAGGCTACACCACTCAAATACCCTAAGTCTATAGAGAAACCTTTAGACCAGGACTCATCCTCTAAAGCCTGGTTCCTGGAATCTCTTATTCAAAATCAAAACCCCACTCAAGACCCGGAAATGACCCTAGGTCGTCGGATAATAAATGGCTTAACACGTTGGGACTTTGTCTTAAAAATTCCAGGAGAATTCCTTTTTGTAGAACGTTACTGGGAATGGCTGGAATATGCTGTCGGTTGAAACGAGGAACTACTTTGTACATCTCGTTTGCTAGACGCCGTGGTGGCTTCTCTTTATACTTACGACCGCAACAATGACGTGTTTCGAGATTTTTGCGAGGCCTGGTGCCCTGCGACCAATACTTTACATACCCAAGCGAGAGAACTCTCAATCTCCCTGTGGGACCTTTGGAGCTTTAGAGGCCTACCCATTAAAGGCATGTTTTATGAAGAGGTCATCCCTAGTCTCGAAAGTTTGACTGGCTCTAACGAGTTAGGCAAACACCTACCGAAAAGCTGTGAGTACCTTTTCCATGCATTCTATGTGCTTAGTGCTTCAAAATCTGAACATTCCCACATCGCGATCAACTCCTGGATCGACTTTTGGTTTAAAGGTGATCGAGTGTATGGGAAACCTCCTCATCGAAGACCTAAAAAGCATCTCGTTTCTTCTCGACTCACAACCCGGGCCTTGCACGGGCATCAAGTTCGCGTGAGTGGTTGGTCAAGAGGATAAACTGTTTCATGACCTTAACATTGAGGAGGAATGGAAGGACCAAACATACTTGGCTGCCTTTCTATCTTGTTGGCTCTGTGCCTTCGTGTTTCCTCAAGGGAATGCCAACCACATTCGCCTCAACGTTTTTAAAGTCGCCACCAATGGTGGGGAGAAACTTTGAGTCTTGCGCCTCTGTTTCTTGCCAATATCTATCATGGGTTGGGTAAAGTCGCGAATGCTAACACACCAGTCGAGCGCATGGAAAGTTGTTTCCCTGTACACTACATATTTGGCTGGCTCGCTCACTATTTTAAAACCAATTATAGGGCTCCCCATATGGTTAGGGGCCCTGGCATGGTTTACTTTTCTGGAGAGGGTGGTGCTATATACATTTCAACGAATTGGAGGCCCGTGAACTAATCCATAGGGGTACCTCCGTGTCCTGGCATGCGAGTCTCTAGAGTAGAAATAAGCACGAGGTTTTGAAGCAAGAAGGTACCCTAAGATTTTCTCATTCCTCGTACTTTTCCAGTCTGTGATCATGTTATTTATCGGCGCGTTGCCAAAATTCTTGGGTCATCGAGCCTTATAGTCCGTGCCGATTTAGTCGCCAATTTGGATTTCATTAGGATATCCCAAGTGATTTAGGGGAAACTCGACCTTCAGTTAGCTTGGACAACATCCTATATCACTGGAGGGTTTGCCTTCGAACCAACGAGGGCTCTAAAGTATTCCTCCTCGCTCGCACATTAAACCCAAGATTCACGTCACCTCTCGCTATAGAAGTTGGTGGTTGAATAAGCATGGTGACTACCTAGAGTTGGGTATAAACGACCTGGTGAATAGTGCTACAACACCTAAACCCCAACCTAAGCTTCCCAACACTAGTGGGGCTACTCCTGGAGGGAAACAAATTCGTTTGATCAGAGGTAGAATATCTCCTGACAGGCCCGCTCAAGATGACGGGAGCGAGAGTAGTACAGGAGACCGCCATTGGAAAAGACCCAAAAAAACAAAGAAGACCATTGACCTTGGCGACCAATTTTTCCAAGGTGTTCCTAGCGCCTCTCGCATTCCTGACAATATTGAGGCTCTAGTTGGTCTATCGTCCATTTTTTTTTACTTTTTTATTTTTTTTATTTTTTTTAGTCTGACTATCTTTTTTTTTTTTAATATCATTGCAACTCCAACTGAGCGATGGTCTAGAGGAAAATGCCGCTCAACATAGTGATCAATCTTTGACAGGACCGTATGCCTTAGACCTTGCCCCCCCAGTTGATTGGGAGCTTGCAAGGACCCGTGAATGAGCGAACCATGACTTCCCCTCTCCACCCTGTCAATGAGCGCCCTCAGCAAACTTTGACACCGACAATCGCCCCATCTCTCGGGGTAGAGTAGGTCGTGACTTCATACCCTCCCATGGCAACTCTAGAAGATGTTGTTGTTCCAGCCTCTGAGGTAGAGCAAGTCATGACTTCACTTTCTGTCCCAGCTGATAGACATCAAAGCTCGCAGAACACAGTTTCTCGGCAACCCGTAACTAATCCGCAGAACGTAGTTACCTCGCAGCATGTAGTTGTGTCGCAGACTGCAATTGTCCCTCAACATGTAGTTGCTTCAACTTCCGAAGAATCTCATTACTGTGCAGATGACGTGATTTCTTCTCATCGAAGACAGTTCGCCATATCTATGTGGAGAAGCATACAAGAGAAGATCGCACGAACTCCCTTTGAGAACGTCGCTCAACTTACTCAAGAGACACACAAGATACTTGATGCCATTGCGGATATCTGTACAAGCAATGTGGAGTCGTTGCGAGAAATCACATCTTACTATTTCCAAAAGGTGGTGGAGTACAACCAAATGCAATCTACTTTATCAACTATGCTAACTTTAGCAGACAAGACTCGACAACTGGATGACACGAAGGCTGAATTGGAACGTGCATTGTCCAAAGAAAATGAGGCACTCGAAGCGAACAACACTCTCCGAACTCAACTTGCTCAATCTGTATCGGAGGCTGCGGTGTTGGAAGATGAGATTGCAGGGCTTAAAGCGAAGGTTATTGAACAAGAAACAAAGTTACATATCATAAAATTTGAATCGGTAAGACTGCCCACCACAATATTTGAGAGGGAGAAAGACATGGACCGAGAGCGACTTGAGGTTTCGCGAGTACGTGAAATGATTAGTCACATTGAATGTACGCCTGCTGTTGCTGACAAAGATATCCGTGCCCTAGCAACAATTCACGAGCTCTTAGAACATTCGTGAGAAGAGCTAAAGGGGTTCAGATGGACACCATAATTCAAAAAGAAAATCTCTTCCCAGACATCTTTTTTTTATGTACATTTTTTCTTAATTCTTGGGTTGCTTGCTTACTTGTAGCAACATGTTGTCCTGCTTTTCTTATTTATGCAATAAAATTTAGCATTCAATTCATAACTTGCATTTTTTTATTTATTGATCTGACTGAACTTAAAGTTTTTTTTTTTTACTTTAAGCTGCCTACGTACCCTTAAACGTAAGGGATCAACGATCAAGTCATAACGTAGTTCAAGAGCATCGTGTAGTTTATACTCTTACGATTAGGAGTGTTTACAATGTTTTATGCATAAAATTTCTTGAGGAACTTTCCGTTGATAGGGTCGATCCTCAAACCATCTTTGTCAACGATCTTGTATGCTCCGTTGGTATAGACTTCTTTAACGACATAGGGTCCATCCCATTTTGGTGTGAATTTATTTCTCGTGTGTCGTGTTGTGATAATGGATCTTCGGACAGCGAGCACTAGATCACCGACTCGAAATGAGCGAGGCTTGATATTTTTATCGAAGGCCTTGGTCATTCGGGCTTGATAACATTCCAGTGTTTGTTGAGCATCAAGTCTTCTTTCATCAAGCACTTCCAACTCCTGAAGGCGAAGCTTCGCATTTTCCTCTATAGTCAACCCTTCTTGTATGACCATCCTTAATGACGGAACCTCTCTCTCCAAAGGAAGTACGACCTCCACTCCATAGACGAGGGAGTTGATGGAGATCGGATCTCCTTGAGCAGTGGAAACGTGTTTGGGATCGTAATTGCTTGATTGTTTTGCTTAAAACAAAAACCAGTACATTGACCAAAAATATAGAACAAGCATGGAAATTCTAATCCTATTAGACATGGATGTTTTACATGCAAACATGCTACAAGTTTAACAATTAAACTAAAAAGAATGGAAAGGAAATTACCTTTGTAGTTTCCAATTCTCCAGCACAACAACTCCTTGCTCCAAGCTTTTCAACAATACAGCAGAACTCCTCTGTTTTTCTCCAAGAAAGACACTACCACTTGGATCACCTCCTATATCTCTGAGTTCTACTTAGATCCTCCTTAGTGGGAAGGATTCCAACTTTTGGAAGAGCTTTTGGGAATGAGAGAGTGAGAGAGAGAGTATCTTGCAGCAATTCACCAATTGCAGAAAGATCGATTACCCAAATGAGCAACCCCATTCTCCCTGTTAAATTGTCGATAGGGAGAAGAGGAGGGGTAGTGGGGAACGTGTCTGGATGACACGTTCCCTCATTTATTATTAAAATAATAATAATAATATAATTAAATCAAATTTAATTATTCATTTAAATCATATTTAAATAATACAAATTAAATATCATATATTTAATTTGGATTAAATCTTATTTAATCACATTACCCCTTTAACCTATAGTTTTAATGTACATCCAGTGCACATTAAATTTTAACCTATAGTTTTCAAATGTGAATCACATTCACATTTAATATAATATTTGAACTATTTCAAATATTCAATTCTCTCATATAATTTAATATGAATCATATTCACATTAAATTTATCATATATAGTTCCAAAACTATATATTATATCGTATCTAAATACATTAAATATATTCCCTAATGAATTTGAACATTTCAAATTCAAGTGATCTAAGAACCCTTTACGAGCTGGAAAGTGGACCTAATGGACCTACAGATCAGAAGCTCCAACGATACGAGATTCCTCGGTTAATCTCATTAACCTCCCAATCAACATTCGTTAATCATGAAACATTCCACTAAAGTCCCACAAACTGCACTCTTCTCACTGCAGATATATTTACGTGTTCATGGATATTGACCAATAACACAAGTCAATCCTTCACGAATGTTCAGAATACCACCAAACAGGTCAAATTACCATTTTACCCCGGTTTACATCTTATGCCTTAAGTACCGGTGCTCTCTCTAATGAACAATTTGTTTGTTGTCCTACCAACAAACAGAGTCCTCTCGCCCAATGAGAGGGTCGGGCCCTTTGTTCAAGTCCTGGAGACACCACTTAAGGGAACATTCCTCTACTTACCCTAGTAGGCGGGAAAGAGTGAATTCCATCTTACTAGGTTAAGTTCCCAGCCGCTCACTTGGTGTTGTCCCCAAGAAGGTAGGCATATTGAGTCGGCGAATCTGGCCGCTCTCACCCATACTAGTCAAAGGACAATCCTCGCGAACAGGAGTTCGTAACTCGCTTTCGATTGAGATCAAGTTGCCTAGGTCATCCTAGTGAAATAGAAATCTAACTAGTCAACGAGTTACAACTAGAGATTACTATTTCGTGGTCCTGGCCTTATGTAATCTCATTACATAGGATATCCCCACTCACATGTCATCTACACGAACACGTTAGGATCACAGTGTTTGTATCAAATACAAAGTGGGCCACATCCATAGTTTAACCATGGTAAGGTACCCAAACCTTATCCCCTAACTATAGGCCCTTTAGGCTGTATCTCGAACCGAGATCCTTTTTATGTACATTACATTCAGTTAAAGATTCATTTAACAGCCTTGGATGTTTAGTTTATTGGATTTAGGGTTTAAATAAAGGCAAACTCGTAGATAACGAAACAATAACACTTTATTGAAATAATAACACTTTATTACAATAATTAGAACATAATTACAAACTACGAGTTTTAGGGCACAAATCCCAACAGGAGTATGGCGTAACACCAGTGGGGGTGCGATGCGTAGTCCGATAAGCCCATAGTGCTTCACCAATCTTTTCCTGCCAGTCTCTTTTTGTCTTAGAGACTACCTTCTTTAGTAGGTTGCATAAAGTTTTATTGAATGCCTCTGCCAGACCGTTTGCTGCAGCGTTATACATGGATGACTTATATTGCTTGAACTTAAATTTCTCGCACAGTTTATCCATCAGGTTGTTGGAGAATTGTCTCCCATTATCTGTCACGATACGGTGTGGAATGTCGTAGCGGTAGATGATATGTGTTCGAATGAAGTCTACAACATTTTTCTTCTTAGCTTCTCTTAGTGCAACCGCTTCGGCCCACCTTGAAAAGTAATCAGTCGCCGCGAGAATATAAGAATGACCTGCCGACGACTTAGGCGTTATCGGACTAACAAGATCAAGTCCCCATGCTTCAAAAGGCCATGAAGCGACGACCGGATGCAGAGGTTCTGGCGGTTGATGGATGAAGTTTGCATGGAATTGGCAAGCTTCGCATTTCTTTGCATATTTCATCGAGTCATAGATCATCGTAGGCCAGTAATAGCCCATTCTTTTCAACTGGAACTGGAGCTTCGGACCTGACTAGTGAGCCCCACAAACGCCTGAATGCACCTCCTCTAATGCCTTAATCGACTCTTCTTTTCCAAGGCAACGAAGGAAGAGTCCCTCATAAGAACGACGATAGAGAGTCTCTTTATAGTATATGAACCTAGAGGCCCTTCTTCGTACATCAGCTTTGCGCCAAGGATCAGTGGGGAGCTTCCCATGTTAAAGGTACTCTATAATGGGTTGTCGCCAGTCTTCCTCTTCAATGGCATAGACCGAGATCATGTTTATTTCCTCGCATTCATCATTAGCTGGTGGCACGACCCACCTTTGACAAAGTAAGATGTTTATTGTCACATCGTCTAAGGTCGTTAGAACGGTGGCCAAATTTGCTAGTGCATCTGCCTTCTTATTTTCTGATCTTGGCATGTGTTCCAGCGTGACGCTATCAAACTTTTCCAGCAGACGTCTTGCATAGCCAAAATAAGGTTTCAAGTCTCCGTGCTTCACATCATACTCAAGCATGAGTTGACTAATGATCAACTTTGAATCGCCATAAATTTCTAAGTACATTATGCCAATCTCAATGGCCATTTGGAGACCAATAATTAGGGCCTGATATTCAGCTACATTGTTTGAGCACAACTCGCTAAGTGTAAACCTATAAGGGAGCATGTGTTTCTCAGGCGAGATGAAGATAATGCCAGCCCCTGCACCACTCCTTCGTACCGCGCCATCAAAGTACATGATCCAAGGCTCCACAATATCAACATAGAAGACTTCTTCATCTGGCAGGTCTTCACATAACTTCCAGTCTGACGGAATTGGGTGATTTGCCAAGAAATCTGCTAACGTCTGTCCTTTAACCGCCTTTTGAGGTACGTAGACGATGTCCATATTGTTGGAGCAAGATCGCCCATTTAGCTAACCACCCAGAGATAATCGGTCTCGACAAGATGTACTTTATAGGGTCAGCCTTTGCTATCAAGTGCACTATGAAAGCTTGCATGTAGTGCCTCAACTTATCGATAGCGAAGAAGAGAGCCAAACACATCTTTTCTATCGGGGAGTAATTTGTCTCAGCTCCATTCAAAGTCCTGCTCAAGTAATAAAGGGCTCGTTCTTTACCTTCTCCCCTTCTTGCGCCAACAGTGCTCCTAGTGACCTTTCTTGCGCGGAAATATAGAAGACGAGTGGTTTTCCTGCAATAGGGGCACCTAATATTAGAGGATTAAGCAAGTACCTTTTGATGCTGTCAAAAGTATTCTGACATGCTTCATCCCATTCAAAGTTCTCCCCTTTCTTCATTAACCTTTGAAAATATTGACATCGACCAACTAAGTTGGAAATAAACCTCCGAATATAGGCCAAACGACCTTGAAGGCTTCTCAACTCGTGTAGATTTCTTGGCCTTGACATCTTTTGAATAGCATCAATCTTAGACTGGTCTATTTCAATCCCTCTGTGCCTTACAACGAACCCCAGGAACTTTCCTGAAGTGACGCCAAATGCGCACTTGAGAGGGTTCATCTTTAGTTGATACTTTCTTAGCCGATCGAAAACCACTTTCAGATCTTCCAGATGATTTTGTCTCTTCTTGGACTTGACGACCAGGTCGTCGACATAACATTCAACATGCTTATGTAGCATGTCGTCAAAAATCTTCTGCATGGAACGCTGATAGGTGGCGCCAGCATTCTTTAACCCAAATGGCATCACCTTGTAACAGTATATCCCTTTAGGAGTTCGAAAGGTTGTCATCTCTTCATCAGCCAGAGCCATTCGAATCTGGTTATATCCCGATGATCCATCCATGAAGGACAATGTTTCATGGCCGGTAGTGGCATCGACCATTATCTCAGTGATGGGCAATGGGAAGTCGTCCTTTGGGCATGCACTATTCAGGTCACGAAAGTCGACGCAAACGCTGGTCGCCTGCTCTCTCTTCCGGCAGAACAATGTTGGCTATCCAAGTTGGATACTTCACCTCACGCGTGAATCTGCTTGATTAATTTGTTGACCTCTATCTCAATTTGAGGATAAGCTCGTCGAAAAACGACGTTGCGCTTTGCTTGACCGGGAGATACTCTGCTTTGATGGAAAGATGGTGGACAGCTACTTTTGGATCGAGTCCTGGCATCTCTTTATAGGACCACGCAAAAACATCTCTCTATGACGTGAGCAGACTCATATATTCGCCTTCCTCCTCGCAAGTGAGGGATGCGCTAACGAAGGTCGGGCGTGGCTTCTCTGGTGTACCGAGGTTCACCTCTTTAAGCTCATCCATCGTTGATTGGCTACCATCTTCGCCGAAGATGGCGCCTCTTCTCGCATCTTCATCCTGAAAATTCACTTTAGTTTCTTCTTCAATCAGTAATATGGTAGCAAGAGGTCTCGCACTCCTCCCCTGCTCAATCCTCCTCGGGGATTGGTTATGACGACATCACGTCGTTTTACCTTCAATGAACCTTCTGTATTTACCGTAACGAATGTTTTCCTCTTCATCCGAGAAGGAACAGTACTGTGAACTTCTTCGTCCATTTTTATTTTTACAAAGGTGTCATCCTTCGAGGTTCTCACTGGGCAATCGTGGTGAATCCTATCAAAAACTGATACGGAGGGCCCCTCTTTCTTTGAAGTGGTTACACTTAGCCTTTGAAAAGCTGAACGACGCATCACGTCTCAGGTAGAAGGTACATTTTTATTTTCCTTCGCAGGCGCACCTAACCTTTGTAATGCTGATGGTTGTACTACGACTTGAGTGGATGTCATACCTTCTCTTTCACCAGCAGACACACTTAGCCTCTAACGGACGGAAGGTCGAACGGAGTCAGGTGTAAGGGCTAGTAAAACGCTTCCTTCTGTTTCAGTGGGCATCCTTATCCTCATGAGGGCTGAGGTTCGAGTGGAACCAGAAACAGGAGGTGACCACTCTTCTTCTACTTGAGTGGTGCTCAATCGTTGGAGGGCTGAAGGTCGTGCCACCAACGGCCCGACGCGGCTAAAAACAGAAGTCCTTTGGGTAACGTTTTCCTTTTCATCTGAATCGTCTACCTCTTCCACTATTATGTGGTTTGCGTCTGCCACCTTTGCCTTCCCTTTTCTTATTATGCGGACCGGCTCAGGAGACTTATATCCCAGTCCTTTCCTTGACGTAGGGATATTATAACCTTCCTTTAAATGCTTTTTTTGTGTTAATGAGAGCTCAGGTCTCTCATCGAAGATCTTCAGACTTTTGAACTCTGTGTGAGTTGTGAAGTCATATCCTGCCTTTGATAGAAGTTTATATGCCTTAAGGTCAAACCCATCTTTCGTTCGACTCTTAGGCAAACTTGCTTCCAATCGGTCATCTTCAAGTTTCTTGACCTCTTGCTTCGTTATCTTCGTGAGCGGCATTGTGAAGCTTCCCTTCAAAATTCGATTTCACCCACAGTCAGGCTTTTTGTGCACTCTGCAAATGGTGACTCACCCTTCTTTCGTCGAGACAAAGGAACGTAACGCAAAACAGGAGAGGTTGTGCTTCCTTCATCTTTCAAAATTTCAGACTTTGCGAAATTCGTAGAGACTTCGTTGTTTCTCAGAGCAGGCCCATTTGTACATTTGATAGTTTCTTCTTTCACGTTAATCTGCGGTACCTCCTTAGGCCGACTGTCGCTCTTTATTAAAGGGATCTTTGTTGGTATTGTTTCCCCTATACCGTCACCCTTCATGTAAAATTTCGCGTCAGCAAAATGGGATTCAGCTTCTGAAAATGGCTTGGTATCTGCCTCCACCTTCTTGACGCCATCTTGGTAAAACTTAAAGCACTGGTGTAACGTAGAAGTTACAACTCCATTTCCATGAATCCAAGGACGACCTAGTAGCAACTTATAGGTAGTCTTGGAGTCTATGACGTGGAACAGAGTGTCGGCCTTGAGGTCCCCAATGATAAGCTCTAAACGTCTCATGCCAATAGCTCGCTGGCCTCCTTGGTTGAAGCCTTGGATCACAAGTTTGCTGCTTGATAACTCTTCTACCAGGATGCCCAATTGCTTCATGGTTGACTTGGGCATTATGTTAACAGCTGATCTATCGTCGATAAGGATCTGACCGACCCCTTGCTCTCGAATGTACCCTGAGACAAACAGAGGTCTATTATGGGGCTTTGAACCCAGCAACAGGTCCTCATCCGTAAAACTTATGGACATGCAACATGACGTGCATGTGCGTGTCATAGAGCTTGGGGCACTTGCATTGTCAGAGTCTATCAATGCCTCGATAAGAGCACTCTTGGCTGCTTGGGGGAGTGACAACAAGTCCTCTATACTAAATGAGGATGAGTTTCCTAACTCTGTTGTCGTCTCATACAAGCATGAAGGATCTTCAATCGTACCGGTAACGTGACACGCAACTACCTCAAACGCCTCCTCCTGGCCTTTACTTAGGAAATTCTTTGGAAAGAATTCATCCAAAGTTATCAGTTGTCGTGGGCGGAAGAGGTTTTCGTCTTCCCTCATGGCGTAAACAGGCTTCTTTGTGACCTGTTTTCTTTTCTTCTTTTGCGACTTGTTTTTTCTCTTATGGTGTCGGAATAGTCGCGATTCCTTCTGTGCGTAACTTTGTTGTCGCTTCTTGCGACGAGTCACGACAGTCCAACCTTTGTTTTCATCTTCGGTCCGCTTATTCGTTTCTTGAATGTACTGCTTTTGGATGCCTCCCTCTTGAGAATTCTTACTCGAGGGTTCATCATTCATCCACACAATGACAGGTTCAAAGGATCCGAATCCGAACTAGGCTTCCTCTTATCATCATGGCGCGCTTTGTTGGTGTTTGAATTCTGGGATGACTCGTTACAGTCGCATGATTCACTTGAGCTACTTCGTCTAGATCTAGCTCAATCTTTCTATCGCGTGCCAGCCTTATGATCAACTCCTTTAGTACGAAGCACTTCTCCACCGGATGGCTGACTACTCGGTGATATTTGCAGTAGTTAGGATCGTTCACTTTCCCTAACTCTTCCGGTTGTTTGCATTCCGGCAGCGGTATAAGTTGCTTTTCCAGCAATTGCTCCAACATATTTGGAATGTCGGAATCTGGAAAAGGGTAGGTCTTTTCCTGTCTCTCTTTCAAGGTCAGACGACGCCTCGCGCCGTCATCTTGGAACTTCTCGACTTTCTTTTCTTTTCCCTTAGACACAAATTTCAACGGGGTCGTATTGACGACCATAGATTCTTTAGTAGTAGCACCCTTCGAAGTTTTTTCGGTGCTCTTCACTTCTTTCTTTTCCTTCTTCACATCTGGGACTAACAAGTCTTTGTTTCCCCTAGCAGCAATGCTTAACTCCATATCATGAGCTCGAGTTGCTAACTCTTCGAAACTACGAGGTTTTATACCTTGTAAGATGTAGAGCAACCCCCCAATGCATGCCTTAAGTACACATTTCTACAGCAGACAGTTCGGTGAGTCGATCTTTGCAGTCTAGACTCAGAGGTCTCCAACGATTGATGTAATCGACGACAGGCTCACCCTTTCGCTGCTTCGTGCTCGTGAGCTCCATCATGCTGACAGTTCGCCTCGTACTATAGAAGCGATTGAGGAACTCTCTTTCAAACTGTTCCCAACTGTCGATCGTCTCAGGTTCCAAGTCGGTATACCAGTCAAAGGCGTTTCCTTTCGCAGCATTTAACGAATCATCGCTTTGACTAGAAGGTCGCCGCGAGTCCCAGCAATCTCGCATGTTTCCACAAAGTGAGTGATATGTTGCTTCGGGTTACCTTTCCCATCGAACTGTTGGAATTTGGGAGGTTGGTATCCGACGGGCATCCTCAGATTGTCTATTCTCTTAGTGTACGGCTTAGAGTACATGAAAGAACTTTGGGTGGGTCCATCGTATTGAGCTCTGATGGAGCTCATGATCACGTCCTGTAGCTGTTGGACGGACAGAGAAGCTACCAAGGCCGAGTTTGGTGGTTGCTCTTCTTGAACAACAATCTTCCCTTTGTCACTCTTCTTTGCAACAGGGGTTTGACTTGACTCAGCAGTCTCGCGATTCTGCATTTGATTCTTCAAGTAGGCAATCTCTAGATCCCTTTCTTCAACCGCCTTCATCAGGAGACTAATCTTTCTCTCCATCTCTGTCATCCTTTCGTCGGATTCCACATCGGCCATCATCACAGACATCACATCTTGATTCGATGCCTCCTTTGATTGACCGACAACAGGGGTAAACTAGTCAAACAACGGGTTATCTTTGACGACCACTCTATCCTTGGAGGATCCTTCAATCAACTTGACGATCTTGTTTGCAATCGCATCAGGGGTTCGGTCCTCCTTTATCTCAACCCACCAAGAACGACTGCGTGTTACTGGCCCTGTATTAGGTGTTGCTTGCGGCAGTAGCAGCAGTTGATGCAACCTTCTTTGATTCCATTGTTTTACTGTAAGAGAAAGAGATGAGAGGTAGAGATAGTCCCACCGGGCGTGCCAATTTGTAAACACGTGAATTCAGCGAACGAATAACAACGAGACACGTGTAATAAACTTTGTATTATATTAATTTTGTGAGTATGGAATACAATCTCTAAGTATGATCCTCTGATTCTCTCTCTTGTACGTATGTCACTCGAGGGCTAAAGAGCTTGTTCTCGAGGTTGGAGACTTGGAAGAATATTTGGTCTTCGCGGAGTGCTTAACACCTGTGGACTTGTAGTGTTCCGCACCTAGGGACTTGTCTTACAACGTTCAGCACTTGAAGACTCGTCTTGCAACGTTCAGCACCAAGGACTTCAGGGAGTTTTCAGCACTTGAGAACTTTGCTCTGAATTCCTTTTGGGAGTGAATTTTCTGAACCTTTGGAATGAAGGGGAAACTCTCTATTTATAGAACTTTCCAAGGTATGTGGGTTTGGGCTTTACTGGCTTTTGGGCCCAACAACCTGAACTTGGGCTTTATTGGATTTGGGCCTAATCATTTGGATTTGGGTTTTATTTATTTTACCCA
The DNA here is from genome assembly GCA_036507285.1 of Trichosanthes cucumerina. NCBI lineage: Eukaryota > Viridiplantae > Streptophyta > Magnoliopsida > Cucurbitales > Cucurbitaceae > Trichosanthes > Trichosanthes cucumerina. The sequence goes on along the minus strand of CM071836.1, from coordinate 9,307,931 downwards.
ATTCCATATAATCCAATTTGACCAAAATTAAATTTAATTATTTTGGCAAATTGCATGTTGACCCTTAACTTTTAGAATTTGTCAATTCTTATTTTCAAACTAAATTTAAGACACGTGTCAACTTATCATCGGTTCCAAATTTAATCATTTACAACTTCGTCATTAATTCAACGACGTGTCAACTGGAGATTGGTCGAAATTTCTATGTCAACACATATCAAATACATCGTATATGTACATACACAATGTGTACGTATGTGAAAGGTATAAAGGTTGAACCTTGATTTTTTGTTTGATTTAACGGTTCGAAAATGAAAGCTATTTTTAAGAGCAACTGGACATATAACCTTTTTCAAATTATCCTTACTTTCAAATACATAATTTTTGCGGATGGATAAGTCTGATGACAAATGGCCACTATTAGCTAGATCAACAATTTTAGAAATCATTTTACTACTCTAGTATTGGATGATTGTGTTAGAGTTGTTATCCTTTGTGGATACTGTATTTGAAGAAATTACGTAATCAATCTCAATGTGGTCAACCACGAGGCAGGTGTCATTGCACGAGCCATTTGAGACCGTAGACATGAGCCATAAAACCTTTGTCTTTCCTAATTCTAATTATATTGGATTTGATATAACCATTTATATACATAGTAAACTTGGTGATGCTGTGGTTACCTGACGAAAAAAACTTAGATAAAATGCACTCGATTAACTGTTGTAGAGTGGAATTCATTAGAATCAATTTGGCATCTAAAGAAAAAAAATCGTGCATAGTACCTAATATTTGTTGAAATTGAGTGCTTCACTAGACTAGGGGAATAAAGTCATGGTTTCTAATGCAAGTATGCGGTCAATGATGGGCAAAACACAATTTAAAAGTAACAATTAGGGGAGTGAAGAGTAGGGGTGTATATAAGTCGGATTGGACCGGGTTATGCTAGTTTTTTGGACCAACCCGAATTTTCAGGTTGATCATTATTCCAACCCAAATAACCCTATTCATGAGGTAACCCAACCCAACCAACATTGTTGGGTTGGGTCATCGGGTTAGCTAAAACTAAAATTAATATAAATATAAAAAATTGAAGAATTAAAAAACTCCAAATGTTTTTATACTAAATAAAAATCATAAAACTTAAATATTCTATTACAAATTTACAATTATCCCAACAAACTTCAGATTCAATTAAAATTAGCCACCTAGTTTTAATTTATATTATGAAAAATTACACACTTAAAAAATATATTTTAAGAGTTATTAAATAATACATAATTACGAATTAAATAAAAATAAATTACATACATGTATATATAGTTGTATGGTTGGTAAAAAATAATTTTTAAAATTAATAATAAGTTCGAGTTGTTCGGATCAACCCAAATTAATTTTGGGTGAACCCACGAACCAACCCAGTCCATACATTTTAATTTATTTGAACTCAACCCAACCCAAATAAATTTATAACTCAACCCAATCCGTCGAGTTGGGTTGAGTTGATCGGGTTGTTCGGGTTATCGGGTTTTTTGAACACCCATAGTAAAGAGTAGTAATTGATCAAAACGAGAGTTCAAAGAAATAAATTAGTTATGTTGACTAATGGATAGACTAAAATCGTAAAAAATGAAGGAAATAATAGAAAATTTATCCAATAGGAATTTAAATGAGATTTTATATTTAAACTTAAGAAACTAACAAACTCATAATTTTAGATTTTGTTTGGAACAACAAATAGATTAGATTCGAATTTAAGGGACTTAAACATATTTGAAATAGGACATCCATAAAATACGGCGAGAGCACCATAATATAATTGTGAGGGTAGATAGAGAAACATAGGCAATCGCAACGAGTTCCACCCTTCGGCAGCGGTGAGTTCTAGCTCTTCTTCTTCAAAAAGTAGTGCGTAGGACTACAATTGTAAAATGAAAACTATAGTGATTATTTTTAAATCATATTTAGGAGTGGGCATAATTCACCTTTCTTAGGATGCAAACAAAAAATCTTACATTGGCTAGAGATACAAACAAAAAATCTCACATTAGTTAGGGAATAGATTGATGATAGATATAGAAGTGAGGACAATTATCTTGATTAATATGAGGCCTTTTCGAAGAACCAAAAGCATACTATTGTGGAGATTTTTTGGTGTCCGTTGTCCTTATCAACCTCTTACGTCTCTCAATCGGTGAGATCAATGAACCCCACCAAGATTTTACTACTCCTCCAACTCTTCATTATGGTCTCTTTTTTTCACTCCTACCTAGGGGTGTACATAGGTTGGGTTGGGTGAGTTTTTTGGACCAACCCGAAAATTCTGGTGGGTCATTCCTTCAACCCTATTCATAAGAGCAACTCAACCCAATATTTTCGGGTTGGGTGGTTAGGTTAATTTTTTATTTTTAAAATTTTTTAATTATTTAAAATATTTTTTTCTTGAATTAATAACTAAAATCACATAAAATTCAAATATCAAACTTCAAAATTCATAACACATTAATATTGGTTAGAAATGTAGAAGAAAAACATAAAAAATTGACAAATAATTCATTTATTAAGTATATATCTAATTAAACTAAAATAAAAAATCAATAAACTTTGGGTTGGGTTGGGTCAACCCGAGCCTAAAAAGCTCAACAAGAGAACCAACCGAACGTTTCGGTTCTCCAAATTTCTAACTCAACCCAACCCTTACGGTTTGGGTTGAAGGGTTTGGTAGTATGGATTGCTCCGGTTAGCAGTTATTTGTACACGGTTCATTTTTATTTGATATTTGTAAAATTACTTTTGGAGTCACTCAAATAATGTGCGATTAAAATCACTTTTAAAACACACATGTAACTAAACACACAAATATTATTTAAATTGATTCGGGTTAAAATTCATTTTTATTTTGCACTATTGAATGTATGAGAAAAAGAATTGCAAAACTAGTTCAAACTTCAAAGTTATATCCCATGGCTACAAGCATAAGCATATTTTTGAATGAATCTATATCCAACAGTACAAAAGTTTGGAGTTACATTTTTCCCAGCAATATGGGTCCTCCTCAAAACTATTATTGAATGAGATGCAAGTGTAATTTTAAAATATCAAATAAAACTTTTATTTTTTGGAGTTACATTTTTCCCGGCAATATGGGTCCTCCTCAAAACTTTTAAAGTTTATTTGGATTCCTTTAAATTAGATTTAAATATTTCCAAATCACAGATAATATTTAAAAAATTATTGTAAAGTTTTCTTTTATTGGAAACGTATCCAAGGTAAATTTATAATTAATGTGAGAGATATTGAAAAAAGAATATAGAGTATGTTGATCAAAAATCTTTTTATTTTCTTTAAAGAAACTTGTAAAATACACATAAATTTTAAACAAAAAAAAAAATATCAATCTTAATATTCATGGTAACAAATTCTTAATAATGAGTTTTTGAAAATTTTTTAGAAAAAAAAAAACTATATATTAAAAAAACCATAGTTACTAAACAATTCTATATTTGCTGCAAGATCTCGATCACGATCACGAGTATTCGAATAGTGTTTTGCCAAACACCCTCCGATTATTAAGTTAAAGTTGAGTTGAAGTAATCATAGTTGCTAAAAAAAAAAAATTTTAGAGTGTCTTCAACTTTTGGGACACCGAGGTTGCTCTCCGATGGTTCTAAAAGTGACAAATTGTCGCTTCCACTTTTGAGTTCCACTGATTTGCTCATTCAATCACACGACCCAGTGGTTGCCATTGATTGAATCACTGCTCTCCTTTGGATGCTCTCTGTTTTCTTTGCTCTCATCTCTAGTTGAGGTGTTTAATGACAAATGTATAATGCTATATTCTTTTTTATTTTTCTAGTTTAAGAGTCATGGATTCCAACATTTGATATATCCTCTTGGTTGATCATTTATGTTTTAACTAATTGAGTTATACTCAGGTTGGTATATAATGTTATAAATTTTGTTATAATTTATTTTTTTAATTTGATTTTTGTCTTGATATTCAATTTGGATGAAAATTAATACAAATATTTGAAAATTTTTAGTAAAGTGAATTGGAGAATAAGCTTTCCAAGTATTTTTTACTAGTGTTTTCAAGTCATCTAATTTTTATAAAAGTGATTTTTATATATTGTTGAATTTGAAGATTTAAAATGTTATCATCCAAAAATTACTTAAAAAACTGCGACAAATATATTCTAAGTGTACATTTTTTTATCATTCAGAGTGTGTTTATATTAATATAGACCTGATTATTCTCTAGCAGAAATTATAATAAGAATTATGATAACACAACAATAACATTATAACAAATATCTTTAACTTATAAAAAAAACCTGAATCAAAATCTTTACAAATATAGTTCAATATTTCACATTGGGAAAGACTTAATAGAAACCCTCCAACAAATAGTATTGAATTAAATTTAAAAAATTCTAAATCATAAATAAAAATAAAGTTCAAATTATGGGAACAAAATTTATAATTTATCCTCCTTATTAATTAAGATGGAGTTTTGAATTTAGGGATTTGTTTCTCATCCTCTCCCCTAAAACTATCTTGAATTAAGTATGTTGGAATTGAAACACATATAAAAATCTAACAATCATTGGAATAGAATTTCCACTTATATTTTTAGGATCAAGAGATTTTCATTTTAAATTCAACACCCTATCGACATACACGGCTTATATCACCCAAAGAGATACTTGAAAAGATGCCTATTTTAGATATGGAAAAAAAAGAACGGCAAATATAACACAACATTGTAAAATTAATTAATGAAATTGAGTGGTATCAACTAAGATGCTTAATTAGGTATTAAAAGAAAAAAGTAATCTAATGAAAATTTTCGAAAAAAAATGAAAGAGAAATACATGAGACTTTGCCGAGAAAAATAAAAAGAACACCAACAACTCAACATTATGAAATTAATTACTGAAATTGAGTGGTATTAACTAAGATGCTTAGTCATAAAGAAAACGTAAAATAAAAAGAACAAACGTTGGTTAACAAAAATTTCTAAAAAAAAAAATTGAAACGGAGATACTTGAGGTTTTGCCTATTTTAGATTTGGAAAAAAAGACTACCAACAACAAAATATTGTACAATTAATTATTAAAATTAAGTGGTATCAATTAACATGATTAGGTGTAAAAAAATGTGAAAGAAAAAAAAAGTGGGTTAATGAAATTTAATTAAAAAATATAAATAAAGAGATATTTGATAAAAAATTGGAGATGTGAAATTTATAGAGAGAATTTAGGTTGAATTTAAATTTGATTTGATTTTGATCAAATTATTTTGTGGTCATTGTTTAAATTTGAAATTAAATCGGATTATGATAATTTGATTGGATATAATTAACTAAAATTTAACGGGATGTTTTGGTCTAAAAATATATCTTTTAGAAATCATTACTTTTTAATATAGTATGGTCGTTGTTTGAATTTAAAATTAAATCGGATTATGATGATTTGATTGATGTAATTAACTAAAATTTAAATTGGTATTTTGCTCTAAAAATATTTTTTTCTAGAAATCGTTGTTTTGTAATATAATATAGTCATTGTTTGAATTTGAAATTAAATTGGATTGTAATATAGTATAGTCATAGTTTATCAAAAATAATAAAATTGAAAAATACTGATACTGTTTTTTATTTTTAGTACGAAAAAGGTATAGAAATTTGAACTTCTAACCTCAAGAAAAGAGATTCACGTCAATGAATACCTAAAACCTAAAAATCATGGATACCTAAAACTTAAAACCAACAAGTAGAGAGCAACCCTAAAATCCATAATAACCCTAACAAATGTAGATTTTTACATTATGTTTCTGTTTTCTTGTAGTCTCTCGTACTTAGAAAACAAGTAAAAAAAAGAGAGCATGTAACACCCCTAACTTTTAGGAACTTATTTCATAGGAACGTTACTACTCATGCATGCATTTTTAGGCCATTAAAATAAAATAAAATAAATTGAATCAAATCACAGTTGAAAATTCACCTTTAGGGATCCCAACAAAAAATCAAAACATTTAAAAGACGTAAATAATGTTTGGTCTCAATTTCAAATCTTTATGCTACTAAAGCGGAAAACAAAACCCTTTAAAATACTTATGATTTAGAAATTGCGGAAAACATGACTGTGTGGTCCCCATGACCTTTGTAACGCATCCCGTCACTCACCCTATATGCCCTTGCCATTACTTGAAAATGTTTTAAAAAGAAATGATGAGTATTATAAAAATAATACCCAGTAAGTGACCTCGCTACCGAGGTTTTGGGATATGCATACACATACAATCATGACTATAAAACTTTCATGTGTGGGACCTAACCTTCTCATAAAACTATCGTGGCTATTTCTTTTGGCTTTTAGTGGTCAATTAAGTTCTCCTGAGAGCATATTGAGTCTGAAGACTCCTGTACTATGGAGTCCTTCCTAACCTTGAGAGCATGTTGAGTCTGAAGACTCCTGAGTCATGTTAAGTCCGAAGACTCCTATCATATGGGGTTCTCTCAAAACCCCGAGAGCTTGTTGAGCCCGAAGGCTCCTGAATCATGTTAAGTCCAAAGACTTCTGTCATATGGGGTCCTCTTAAAACCCCAAGAGCATGTAGGTCTGAAGACCACTATCATATGTGGAGTTCTCTCAAACCCCTATTGTCATATGGAGAATAATTACCACAACCATTCATATCTCTATTATGTACATACAATCATGCATGAGGTCTCATATTCCTTTCATATTCTATGATGCACATTTCATAAATCATAGTAAATCACATATCATAACATACTTTCATAACAATTAAGCTATCAATCAATCATAAATCATAACATAACTTTCATAGCTTTCATAACATTTAAGATATCAATCAATCATGAATCATACCATAACTTTCATAGCTTTCCATTTAAAATACTTTAAGACATAATACTTTTCAAATTAAATATAACAAAATCCATGACTTTTATCCCATTTTAAAAAGGTTCGGCATGAGTTCCCTTACCTTAGTTTAGCTTGAAACTGCTAAAGTTTCGTCCCTAACTCAAGGCTTCTCTCAATCGTGCTTGATAGTCGAATCCCCACAAACGGACGCTTAAAACAGACTCATGAATCAAAATTGATCGGGTTGGGCTGACTCCACCGAGCTACGACGCGTGGACTATGTTTTTGGGTTGCTAGCGAGTCGATCTATTCGAAATCGGTCCTAACTCCAACAAAACCGGTCAAAAAGGCACCAAACCGTCTGACCCAAGCTTTGCGCGTGCAGTGACGGTTCACTGCAGATCTGACTGAGACGACGACAACTCCTCGCGATTCCGGCGGTTGACAACTCTAACTGCGGCTCAGCAAAGGCAACAACGGACGGTTGATTGACATGTGGTGGCTTCCGCTGCCTTAGCTCGTGTTCGCAAAGGAGAAGACGAATCTGACAACAACTGCCTTCATGACGCGTTCGACAAAGGCGATTCAAAGCCAACCCAGTTGGCGGTCGCCAGCAGCTTGCAACGACGAGTACTGCTGACCGACAACGAGAAAACACGAATGCTGGTTGGATTTTGGCTGGTCGAACGACTCCTTGTCGTGCGACTGAAGCATCGATCGACTGAAGTGGAGGAAGAGGAAGAAACCCCTTTGTAAATGTGCCTCTCTTTTAGGGTTAGAACCCTAATTCCCTCTCTTTAGGCAAGATTTACCAAAATGACCTTCATCTTAGACAAAACCACAAACATGCCCATTTTCTTCCCTAAAATCACAACTTTGCCATAAAGCTTAATTAAAAACTTCAAATCCTTTAATTCTCTTAGTTTACACAAAGAACTAAATCAAATTATATATTCTAAGGCCCATTTGAATATTTTTCATTAAATTAATCCAAAGTACAACCTAAAAGGTACTTGAAAAATCTGGGGCATTATAATCTTCCCTTCTTAAGAACTTTCGTCCTCGAAAGTTTCCAATCTTGTAATAATTCGTGATAGCTCGTTCGCACCTTCTCCACTCGGTTACGAAGAGTCCTTCGATCCCTATGCGAGAACCAGCACTAGTTGCTTCTCAAGTGACACACATTTGCGTACAAACTCATTTCCCAATGGTCTCATAACTTTAACTTGAGCTCCTTCCCTTCTATTGGGTATTTCTAATAAGGCCTAAATAACTGATACTCTTGACTCGAATTCTAAATCTTGAAAGTTCCAAATCCAAATTCTTAAATAGCTCGAGATATTTAGCTCGCATTTTCTCCTCTTGCCCCTAAGTAGTCTCTTCTGTCTTGTGATTCTAGAGTGAAATGTTTTACTAAATTGAACCCTTTTTGTTGAACCTCAAAATTCTTTTTTCTTAAGCTTTATCGTACCAGCTACTAGCATTTATTTCAAGGCATGACTCAATCGTTTGTTTGATCATTGATTCCATAACCTTATCATTTTTTCAAGAGATGTGACCTCACTAAGGATAGAGTTAGCAACCTTGTTGGAAAATTCAAGGTTAAAGTTGAAGGGATTGAAACTCCCACGCAGCGGAAGACGATTGATTCGTCATGGTAAAGTTGTGCAATTGAATTTCGTTAAAATCAATCTAACACTTAGACTATAGGTTAAACATGCATAAAATGGAAGAAAATATAGCAAGTACTTACTTGTTGAAGACGTGCTTCAAAATTCCTTCCAACGATCTACGAACTCTTCGTGTTATCTCAAACTCAACGATCTCGAACCCTTCTCTCGAACAAAGACCGAACACAACCCTTCGGCTTCTCAGTTGTTCTTCTTTTGGAAGAAGGAAGTTTGTGGGAACTTTTGTGTTTTGGTTTTTGAGAGGAGAAAGCTAGAGAGAATTTTTTATAGAGAGTGTTCTCTTCTTTTGGTGAAAATCCAAAAATGAGAGAATTCGCATGCAACCCTTCTTGCAAGAAGGGTTTAAATAATGGACATAGGTGGAGTTGAAATCTCTACTTATTTACCATTTTACTACAACTATAGGTTATGCAAATCATATTTGCATAACCATATACTATAAGATATCTCATATCTCATATCACAAATCACATTTGCAATATTGTGGATTTATTAAATTGAATCACAACTAATTTAATATCTCTCAACCTAGTTTCTCCAATTAGCCCTAATTCAACAATTAGGCTAACCTATAGTTTATTATGAATCTCATTCACATTAAACTATATATTATATCATTCATATCTCATATAAATGACATAAATGCCCTTTAGTGAAATTGAACACTTCAATTCACACCAAAACAGTCACCCTTCTTTTAACCAAGATTGAGCCAACCGAGGGATCTAATGAACCTATAGTGACGAGCTCCAATGATCCGAGATTAGCCTATCAAACTCTTTGACCCGGTTAATCAACATTCATTAGCTACGGTAACACTCCAATAAAGCCCGTAGCTGCACTCTCGTCAGTGCAAAATATTACGTGTCCACTAATATAACTAATGCCTATGAGTCGACCATTCACAGGTTGTTCGTAGACACTGCTGGGTCAAATTACCGTTTTACCCCTGTGTCTACTTCTTGTTCCTTAAGTCCCCACTGCTCCTTTAATGAACAACAACGTTGTTATGATCCGACCATACACAACAACCCTCTCGGGCTAGTGAGAGGGTGGACGCCCGTTGTCCAATCCCTGGAGACAACACTTAAGGGAACAACCCCTCCAGTTTCCCTAAAGGTGGGAACGAGTGAATTCCGTCTCGCGTAGTTAAGTTCCTAGCTACCTACTTAGTTATGTCCCTTAGAAGATAGGCATATTGGGCGAGTAACTGTGACCACCCTCACCCGTACTATTCAAAAGACACTTCAGCAGATAGGAGTCTCAGAACACGCTCGAGATTCGTGTCGAGTCACTAATGGTCATCTACGAAGTTATTAGTCCTCATCACAATCGGTGTTACATCATTAGGTCTAATAATTCACGATCCGGTCTTGTACAATCTCATTGTACAGGATGCTCCCACTCGCATGTCAACCACATGAACGAGTCAGATCACCTTGTTTGTGTGACGACCACCACCCCAGGTACTAATTATTGTTTGTTTTTGCCGTCCTATCATTAATGATTATTTTCCCTTGAGTCTGGTTTTGCTTTGTTAATAATAAAAGAAAAAGGAAATAGCAAGAGCGTTTTGGTGATCGATGTCTAAATTAGGGTGATCAATAGCACGTGACTTGACCTAGATTGGTAGTATATAAGCTCATGATCGTGGAAAGACCAATAGAGAAACCCTAGCCATCACATCTACTCCTTCTTGTAACAAAACCCTAACCCTAGGAGCATTTTGGTCTTCCTCCACAAGTTAACCTAGCCGGCAACCTCCCCTCTCCGAGAATACAACCTTCCGCCGGCCATCACGAAGAGGAGTTCGCACGCCCACTCGGCGGCTCGAAGTCTCTCCTCCTCCACCACCTCGCCGGCGGCCTCACGGCGCACTCGACCTTCTTGCGAAACGTCCGCGCGCCGTCGCCTTTCGAGCCGAGGTAGGTGCGCGACTCAAAGCAGGTGATCGATGAGCGATCGACCCCAGCCGCCGATCGCGTTTGCTCCTCGTCAACGTTCCACCGCTGCTCGCATCTACTGCACCGAAGCCGTACCAGTCGCTCGCGCGCCCCATCTCCGGTTCACCTACCACTTCTGCCGGTCTCGAGTTGCAGCCGCCGACGAGGAGAGCGATCGGGTAGCAGGTCTTCGCCGGATTCCAGCACGCCCAGTCGAAGAAGCCGCCGATCGGAGTCGTCTTCGCTGCATCTGTTCCGATCGATTGCGATCGCAGCGCCGAGGGATTTTACGCGGAGCACCAGTCGTCGGATCACTCACGAGCTGCAGCCACCACCGAGAGCCTCGCAACGCCGCCGTCGCGACTTTACAAAGCGCCCGAGGATTGCCGTTCGGTGAGCGATCTTGCTAAGTATCGAGTTCGATTGAGAATTATTTGTGTCCTGTCGATTATTTAAAACGTGTGATTGAGAATTTAGGTTACGGGTTCGAACACATTCTTGTAGGAAACAAACTTGGAGCGGAATTGGAGGTTGATCGTCAAAACGGACTAAGGGATAGTGGGTCTTTTGCATTGAGCTCGAGGTAAGCGGGGCACGATATCTTAATACAGTAATTTAAGTATCACATGATTAGGGTTTTAGTGAATGCTTGGAGATTGAATTCGGAAATTATGGTGTGAATCAGGTTTCACTAAAAGAAGAGTAGGCAAGGAGTTCGAGTAGGTTTTGGAGCAAAATCAAAGCTCGAGGTAAGGGACCTTGTGCCGAACTTTTTAATGGGACTGAATGAAAATGATTTTCATGATTTCATGCGAAATTAGTCTATATTTTTCATATAAAAATATATAGATATTATCGTGAGAATACTTAATATTTTATGTGCAAATATTTCGATGCATCATGTGGAAATAAACCATTATTTTATGTGAGATTATTCTCGTATGCTATGTAAAAGTATTCCATTATTTCATGTGAGAATAGGACAGTAGTTTGTATGAGAATATTTCATGTTTTCTTACAAAAGTATGATCTTCAAACTGTCTATGAGAAAAGTATGATTGGCATATCGATGATGATGTTTGTGACATGTGCACTATTATTATGTGAATGATGGGACCTCATGCATGTTTTGTATGCCACGAAATGAATAAATGAATAGTGTGGACATTGGTATCCTGAGATCATGATGGGCATGGTCAAACATGCAATAGAGACCCTATGGGTCAAAGTACAGGGGTCTGTGAGGGACTCAAAACGAAATGACTCAGGATGACCAGTCGGCCCCACAATTAAATAAGCAGTCATGGATTAAAGACCTGACAATTAAATAAGCAGTCATGGATTAAAGACCTGACAATTAAATAAGCAGTCATGGATTAAAGACCTGACAATACACAGATGAAAAAGCAGTCATGGATTAAAGACCTGACAATACACAATTAAAAAGGAAGTCATGGATTAAAGACCTGACAATATGAGAAAGTTCTAGGTCCCGTATATGTATGTTACGAATAAGTTTAAAGGTCATGATCGTATGTGTATGCATATCCCAAACCTCGGTAGCGAGGTTACTTACTGGGTATTGTTTTGCAATACTCACCCTTTCTTTTAAAAATGTTTTTCAGGTAAGGGAAAGGACGTGCTGGGCGAGTGACGGGGGAGCGTTACTAAAACCATGGGGACCGGCATGATTTCCGCATATTCTTGTTTCAAACTGATGTTGTCGCTATGTTTTATTTGGAGTTAAACTGATTTACGTTTTAATAGGCCATGCTAAAGCGATGCTTTTATCCGATTTTAATGTTTTGTTTTGGGATCCCCAAAACTATTTATATTGGATGGAAATTTCTTTTAAGTTCTTTTATCTCTTGGCCTATAAATGCATGCATGTGTAGTAAATGTCCCTAGAGTTGGTCATTGAAAAGTAGGGCGTTACGGTTGGTATCGAGCCCTAGGTTTAAGGGTTCGTAGACTTGCTTACAGAGTAAGCACAGAGTAGCTTCCCATGGTTTAACAACGCTTTCCACCACCGCCAGTAGTACGTTCGATATTTTATTAAGAAAGTAAATGATTATGATATGATATCTTTTTTTTATGCATATACATAACCTTAAAAGCCCCAGGGGTGATCCTATCTATTGATTTGAAAGTAAAGAAAAGCCGAGTTAGAAACTCTCTATATTGTAGTATTGACAAAATGCCACCTAGAGGCCGAGGAGAGGTAGGGGACGTGGTAGGGGCGGAGGGCAAGGGAAAACGTTGACGCCTTGGCCAGAATTACCCCTAGATCGGGAAGAGGTTGCTCCACCCGCTCGAGACCTCCCCCGTGACCACCTTGGCCGTCGGGAGAATGTACCCGCATGCTTGCCCCGTGGGCGTACTCGGGGGAACGCCAATGTTATGACTATGATGGTGGAGGCTATGCAGAGTCCGGTCGCGAGCTACGAGAGCCACCCACCGCCCAAGCAAATCGTGGCGCGAAACGATGCAACTCTGAGTCTCGTTACCGAAGGACTTGTGAAGTATGATCCTAGATCTTTCAATGGGTCTTCCAGTGACCCCACCGTGGCCGAGTTGTGGTCGTCCTCCATTGAGACCATCTTCGATTGATGAACCGCCCGAGGACCGAGGGTGTCCTGTGCTACCTTTATCTTTGAGGATGACGCGATTTATGGTGGGAGTCCGCCAGGGGAACCATTGTCGCCAGCCACGTGAGAAACGATTACACGAATCTGCTCAAAGAAAGCATTCAGCGGAAATTCTATCCTCTGCCGGCTCGCATTCTGAGAAGCGGCGTAAATTCTTACAGTGTGCGCCGAGAGCCGAGGGCGCGTGGGAGTGTATGAGAGGGAATTTACCCGTTTGTCCCGCTTGCCCCGAGTGGTAGATCAGAGGCAAAGAAGACCGAGCGCGCTTCATTATGGGGCCGGGATGAGAACGTTCGAGGCTTTATCCAAGCATTAGCACCTCCCGATTACGCCTCCAGCGGTGAGAGTGGCGGAATTGATTTGGAGTGCGAGCACATTACCGCAGCCAGTAATGAATTAACCTGGCGACCATAGCAAAAATCATAAGAGGAAGTGGGACCACCAATTCCAACTCACACATTCCCAGCGTAGACACGCGTGATAGACAAGGGCATTTTAAATGCAGAGTTCCGGTCGAAACCACAAGTCAACGGATCGGAAATAGCAATGGAGATAGGCCACGGTGCAAAAGAATGTAGTAGCGACTTTGGGGTAAGTGTTTGGCCCTGTCGGAGTGTGTTTGGTGCGGAAAAGAAGGGCACAGAGCTAATAATTTGCCCGAGTCAAGCCAAGACTAGCCACCTCGGGTTATAAATAGTGGGCTCTTTGTGAAGCCTGGTTATATCGTGGAGAGCTTATGCAAGCACCGGTAGAGATATCTATGGCTCGGACTCGGTGGTTACAGTACACTTCCATTACTTGGGCACCTTGCCTTCGTATTATTTGATTCTCGTTCTACACACTTTTTATTTCTCGCATCCTTTGTAAGTCAAGTTGAGTTAGAACTAGAAACGATTCTGATATGCCTCGCTCTGTCTCCACTCCTGCGGGATAAATTTGTTAGCCAATATGAAAGTCAAGGATGGTAGTGTGACCATCGCAGACCATGAGTTAGCAAAGGAATCTAGTAGTCTTAGACATGTTTGACTTTGATGTAATATTGGGCATGGATCGTTAGCGCAGAACCATGCTTGCATTGATTGATTGCCGGGAAGGAGGTAGTGTTCACTCCTCCCGACCAACCCGCTACGAGTTCGGAGGCACGATAGCGGGAAGTAGGCCTAAGGTAATTCACGCCCTAAGGCGCGAAAGTTATTGCATCGGGGAGCTTGGGGCGTCTTAGCTTGCATACTAGATGCAAGGTGCACAGAGATCTCGGTGACATCGCATGCAGTGGTGAATGAGTTTACTGACGCGTCTTCCCGAGACCTCCCCGAATACCTCCGGTCGGGAGGTAGATTTTAACATCAGATTGGAATTGGGGGCGACCCGATATCCAAGGCCCCTGATGAATGGCGCGCGCAGAGTTGAAAGAACTAAAAATACGATTACAAGACTTGCTAGACAAAGGGTTTATACGCCTGCCGCGTTTCGCCTGGGAGCACACTGTTTGTTCGTGAAAAGAAAGACGGATCCATGCGCTGTGTATAGATTACGAGGAGTTGAATAAAGTTACGATCAAGAATAAATACCCTCTCCCGAGAATAGATGATTTGTTCGATCGATTTGCAAGGAGCGGCAGTGTTCTCTAAGATTGATCCGAGATCGGGCTACCATCGATTGAGGATCGGTGAAGGGGATATCCCTAAAACAAAGATTCGAGATCACGTTATGGGCATTACGAGTTCCACGGTGATGCCGTTTGTCTCACCAATGCTCCCGCCGCATTCATGGACTTGATGAACCGCTTTATTCAAGGAGTTTCTCGATCGTTCGTGATTGTGTTCATCGATGATATCTTGATATACTCGGTGTGATGAAGAAGCATGAAATGCACACAAAGAAAGTTTTACTCACGGCCGAGAGAGAATAAGTTGTATGCAAAATTCTCCAAGTGTGAATTACGCTCGAGCGTATCTTTCCTAGGGCATGTTGTGTGCGTTGAGTCTCTGTTGATCCAAATAAAGTGGAGGCCGTCACACGGTGGCCTCGTCCACCACCGCTACGAGAGTACGTAGTTTTAGGGGTCTTGCGGGGATACTATAGACGTTTAGTGCGAGGATTTTGCCAAGATAGCCATGCCTATGACACACCGACGCCAGCAAGAAACTCTTTTGTTTGGGATGATGCTTGTGAGGCGAGTTTCCAGGAACTCAAGTACAGATTAGTGTCAGCCCCGATTCTTACAGTTCCCGAGGGAACAGGGAGCTTTGTAGTTTACAGTGATGCTTCTAAGAAAGGGTTGGGCTGTGTACTAATGCAGCACGGTAAAGTAATAGCTTATGCATCCCGACAATTGAAGACGCACGAGAGAAACTATCCAACTCATGACCTGGAACTAGCAGCAGTGGTCTTTGCATTAAAGATCTGGAGACACTACCTATATGGCGAGAAAATTCAGATTTTTACAGATCATAAAAGTCTGAAGTATCTGTTCACCCAGAAGGAATTGAACATGAGGCAACGCAGATGGGTGGAATTAGTGAAGGATTATGACATTGACATACAATACCATCCCGGTAAGGCTAATGTAGTGGCCGATGCCCTCAGCAGAAGCCGATGCATACTTACTGCGCGAAAGTTCTGAGCGAGCGAGTTACTGACGCATGAGTTTGCTCGAGCCGAAATTGCGATGACTAGTAGGAAAGACCACGGCTCAGTTAGCCCAGTTAACAGTACAACCGACATTGAGACAACGTATCATTGAGGCTCAGCAGGTGGACCCTCAGTTAGTAGAAAAGCGTACTGCAGTAACTACAGGTGAGTCGACAGAGTTTGCCCTATCCACAGATGGAGGTTTACTATTTCAGGGTCGATTATGTGTGCCAGGCGACGACAAACTGAAAATTGAAATCTTGAGCGAAGCCCATAACTCACCATTTTCTATGCATCCTGGCAGTACCAAGATGTACCGAGATCTGAAACAGTCATTTTGGTGGTGCAACATGAAGCGCGATGTAGCAGAGTTTGTCAGCAAGTGTTTGACTTGTCAACAGGTAAAGGCACCTGAGCGAGAGACCATGGAGATTACCGCAACCTTTACATGTACCTCGGTGGAAATGGGAGGAGATCTCAATGGACTTCATAGTCGGACTGCCTAGAACTTTACGAGGTTACTCGGTGATTTGGGTCATAGTGGACAGATTAACCAAGTCAGCACATTTCATACCCGGGAAACCCACCTATTCAACAGATAAGTGGGCGCAGATTTACCTAGAGGAGATAGTCCGGTTGCATGGGATTCCAGTCAAGATTATTTCAGACAGGGATCCACGTTTCACCTCCAACTTCTGGAGGAGTTTACAGAGAGCGTTAGGCTCGCGATTGAACTTCGTCTGACTTTTCATCCACGCATGGACAGATGGGCGAGAGCGAGCGTTTAAACCGAGATCTTGGAAGATATGTTGCGAGCTTGCACTTTAGATTTCCTGGTAGTTGGGACACTCATTTGCATTTGATGGAGTTTGCTTACAATAACGATTACGATCGACCATCTAATGGCTCCATTTGAAGCTCTCTATGGAAGACGTTGCAGAACTCCCGTTTTCTGGGAGGAGGTTGGTGAACGCCAGTTGTTGGGTCCAGAATTGGTACAAGTCACGAATGATGCGGTACAAAAGATTAGGGCGCGGATGCAGATCGCCCAAAGCAGACAGAAGAGCTATGCCGACACGAGACGAAGGGACCTAGAATTCGATGTTGGGGACCACGTATTTCTTAAGGTGGCCCCAATGAAGGGAATTCTAAGGTTCGGCCGAAAAGGGAAGTTGAGTCCGCGTTTCATCGGACCATTTGAGATTTTAGAAAGGATTGGTGCAGTGGCCTACAGATTAGCACTGCCGCCTTCCCTTGCAGCGGTTCACAACGTGTTCCACGTCTCCATGCTGAGAAAGTATGTTCCAGACCCGACTCATGTCATAGACTTCGAACCATTGCAGCTAGCAGAAGACCTGAGTTATGGCGAACGACCGGTACAAATTATTGTTAGAGATCGAAAGACCCTCCGTTACGGGTTCGAACACATTCTTGTAGGAAACAAACTTGGAGCGGAATTGGAGGTTGATCGTCAAAACGGACTAAGGGATAGTGGGTCTTTTGCATTGAGCTCGAGGTAAGCGGGGCACGATATCTTAATACAGTAATTTAAGTATCACATGATTAGGGTTTTAGTGAATGCTTGGAGATTGAATTCGGAAATTATGGTGTGAATCAGGTTTCACTAAAAGAAGAGTAGGCAAGGAGTTCGAGTAGGTTTTGGAGCAAAATCAAAGCTCGAGGTAAGGGACCTTGTGCCGAACTTTTTAATGGGACTGAATGAAAATGATTTTCATGATTTCATGCGAAATTAGTCTATATTTTTCATATAAAAATATATAGATATTATCGTGAGAATACTTAATATTTTATGTGCAAATATTTCGATGCATCATGTGGAAATAAACCATTATTTTATGTGAGATTATTCTCGTATGCTATGTAAAAGTATTCCATTATTTCATGTGAGAATAGGATGAGAGTTTTGTTGTATGAGAATATTTCATGTTTTCTTACAAAAGTATGATCTTCAAACCGTCATGAGAGAAAAGTATGATTGGCATATCGATGATGATGTTTGTGACATGTGCACTATTATTATGTGAATGATGGGACCTCATGCATGTTTTGTATGCCACGAAATGAATAAATGAATAGTGTGGACATTGGTATCCTGAGATCATGATGGGCATGGTCAAACATGCAATAGAGACCCTATGGGTCAAAGTACAGTGCATGAGGACTCAAAACGAAATGACTCGGGATGACGATCGGCCCCACAATTAAATAAGCGATCATGGATTAAAGACTCGACAATTAAATAAGCGATCATGGATTAAAGACCTGACAATTAAATAAGCAGTCATGGATTAAAGACCTGACAATACACAGATGAAAAAGCAGTCATGGATTAAAGACCTGACAATACACAATTAAAAAGGAAGTCATGGATTAAAGACCTGACAATATGAGAAAGTTCTAGGTCCCGTATATATGTATGTTACGAATAAGTTTAAAGGTCATGATCGTATGTGTATGCATATCCCAAACCTCATTGGCGAGGTTACTTACTGGGTATTGTTTTGCAATACTCACCCTTTCTTTTAAAAATATTTTTCAGGTAAGGGAAAGGACGTGCTGGGCGAGTGACGGGGGAGCGTTACTAAAACCATGGGGACCGGCATGATTTCCGCATATTCTTGTTTCAAACTGATGTTGTCGCTATGTTTTATTTGGAGTTAAACTGATTTACGTTTTAATAGGCCATGCTAAAGCGATGCTTTTATCTGATTTTAATGTTTTGTTTTTGGGATCCCTGAAACTATTTATATTGGATGGAAATTTCTTTTAAGTTCTTTTATCTCTTGGCCTATAAATGCATGCATGTGTAGTAATGTCCCTAGGAGTTGGTCATTGAAAAGTAGGGGCGTTACAGTTTGTATCCAAGATTAGGTCTCCAACCCCATCCATATACTGTAGACTGTTCGGGTCATTTACTCGAACGTGATCCTCCCTGTGTGTCCACTACACACCGTTCAAGTTCTAGTTCTCTCATATATTCAATGACCCTGGAGCTTAGTTTATTGGCCAAAGTTTGTATTAAATGCGAGACACAAAATAATGAAATGAATAACTCTATTAATTTCAAATAGTAATTTACAAACACGAGATTAGGACAAAACATCCCAACAAACTCCCACTTAGACTAAGTTAGTGGAGGAAATAAATTACAATGAAGTAAAACAATAAACTAGGGCATTGAATACCCGTTTACATATCTCCCATTTGCCCTAGTCAGGAAGTACTCGAAGACCTACACTCTCTAGGTGACCCTCAAACACCTTAGCCGTGAGGGGCTTTGTAAATGGATCAACTACGTTGTGCTCCGACGCTATCTGCGTGACTATCACGTCGTCGCGGTACACAATCTCCCGTATCATGTGATACTTCCGCTCAATGTGTTTGCCTCTCTTATGGCTCCGAGGCTCCCTGGAGTTTGGCTACTGCACCACTGTTGTCACAAAACAATGTGATCGACAAGTTCATATTTGGAACAACTTCCAAATCTTCATGAACTTCCTAAGCCAAACAGCTTCCTTTGCAGCTTCACAGGCCGCAACGTACACCGCTTCCATAGTGGAATCAACGATGCATCCCTGCTTGATGTTTCGTCATACTACAGCTCCTCCATTCAGAATAAAGGCTAACCCCATAGTGGATTTCCTAGAATCCTTATCGGTCTGAAAGTCAGAATCTGTGTCCCGTAAGGATCAAATTCCCACCGTCATACACTAAGCTGTAGTTCGTTCTCCTAAGATACTTGAGGATTGCCTTTACGGCTGTCTAGTGATCTAATCCTGGATTGGATTGATACCTACTGACTATCCCTACTACATAACAGATGTCAGGTCTAGTACACAACATGACAGACATCAGGCTCCCTACAGCTGAAGCATAGGGGATTTGTCTCATATCCTTAACCTCTTGAGGAGTCTTAGGACACTGATCCTTAGACAGGTGAACCCCGTGCCTGAAAGGCAGTAAGTCCTTCTTGGAGTTCTGCATCTTATATGTAGACAACATCTTGTAAATATAAGACGTTTGAGACATGGCCAACGTTCTGTTCTTCCGGTTTCGGACTATCTGGATACCTAGAACATACTAAGCTTCTCCCAAATCTTTCATTTGGAATTGCGAAGCTAGCCACTTCTATACGTCAGTAAGAAATTCTACCTCATTCCCAATGAGAAGAATATCATCCACGTATAATATCAGAAATGTGACAGTTTTGTCAACGATTTTCTTGTAAACACAAGGTTCGTCAATATTCTAATCAAAGCCATAAGATTTGATTGCCTCATCAAACATTATATTCCAAGACCTCGAGACTTGTTTCAGTCCATAAATAGACCTATGAAGCCGACAAACCTTTTGCTCTTGGCCTTGGGCAATGAACCCTTTGGGCTAGTCCATGTAGATGGTTTCGTCAAGGTTGCCATTCAGAAAGGCGGTCTTGACATCCATCTGCCATACCTCGTAGTCAAAATACGCGGCAATGGCCAGCAGGATCCGGATCGACTTACCCATGGCAACAGGTGAAAAGGTTTCCTCATCGTCAACCCCTTCGACCTGGGTAAAACCCTTTGCCACTAGTCGTGCTTTGAAGGTCTGCACCTTCCCATCTACGCCACGTTTACGCTTGTAGATCAATTTTCAACCAACAGGTTTTACCCCATCCGGTTGATCCACAAGCTCCCAGACAGAATTGAAGTACATCGACTCCATTTCTTGGTCCATAACTTTAATCCATTCGTCCTTATCAACATCAGTCATTGCCTGATCATAGGCCAATGGATCCTCACAGTCATCATCAGGATTGATGACTTGTGTTTCAGCTAAACCCATGTAACGTTCAGGCTGTCTCACAACCCTCCCACTACGTCGAGGCATTCCCAACTCTTGGGAATGAACTTGACTTGACGTGCTAGGATCAACAACACTTGTTGACGTATTAGCCCCATCAACAACTCTTGCTGATGTACTGTCCATTTCGTTTAACACGAATTTGCTTATAGGTAAATGATCCCTGATGTGGTCTTTCTCAAGTGCGTTTGTCGACACAAACACCCTATTTTCCTTAGAATCGTAAAATAGACCACTTCTGGTCTCTTTTGGGTAACCTATGAATAGGCACAATTTTGAACGGGGTTCCAACTTCTTCGGGCTTGACACCAACACGTGGGTCAGGCATCCCCAAATTTTGAAATGGTGTAAACTACCTTTACGTCCAGTCTAGAGTTTGAAACGTGTTTCACAAACACTCTTCGACGGAACGTTGTTCAAAATGTAAACTGCAGTCTCCACTGCGTACCCCAAAAAGAATCAGGGAGACAAGCGTAGCTCATCACTGACCGAACCATGTCCACCAGGGTTCTGTTTCTCCTCTCCGATACGCCATTCTGCTGTGGCATACCAGGTGCTGAGAGTTGGGACGTAATTCCGTGTTCTATCATATAGTCCTGGAATTCAGTGTCCATATACTCTCCACCTCAATCCGATCGAAGTATTTTTATGGTTTTACCTAACAGGTTCTCAACCTCAGTCTTGTACTCCTTGAACTTTTCAAGAGTTTCAGACTTCTTATGCATTAGGTAAATATACTCATACCTCGAATAATCATCAATGAAAGATACGAAGTATTCATAACCTTCTCGTGCTTTAACACTCATCAGACCACAGAGGTCAAAATGTATAAGCTCAAGGGGCTCCTTGTCTCTATATCATTTTCCACTAAAAGGATGTTTGGTTATTTTGCCTTCGAGGCATGACTCACACACCGGTAAAGAGTTTTCTTCCAACTGACTTAGAAGTCCACTCTTCACTAGTCTCTCAATCCTATTGAGATTAATGTGGCCTAACCTTAGATGCCAAAGATGGGCATTTTCTTTTGGAGAAACATTAACTCTCTTAGTTCGTGTTTCTGCAGTTTTAAATAATTCAGTGTTCAAAACGCTTTTGACTGAATTTGGTTTCAAAACATACAAATTAGACTCAAGTGAAGCTGAACAAATCAAATTACCTTTGAAAGAAATAAACGCTTTATTATTATCAAAGAAAATTGAAATACAATGTTCAATAAGACAGGAAATAGAAACAAGGTTTCTAGTAAACCCTGGGACTATATACATATTGTCCAACAATAAGTAATTCCTGCCAAAATAGAGTTTCACTTTGTCGATCGCTGACAGAGACTATCTCCCCGAATCCAACCCGTAGAGTCACCTACCCCTTCCGCAGAGGTTGCCAGGAATCAATTCCATGAAAAGAAGAACAAACGTGGTTAGTGGCGCCCGAATCTAAAATCCAGGTAGAGTCACTACTCTTCACTAAACAAGTTTCATTTACCAGTACATCACATTTACCTTGATTCTTCCATTCGACAAGGAACTTGGGACAGTTTCTCTTCCAGTGGTCGTCTCCATTGCGGTGGAAACACTTTCCTTTCTCTGCAACTTCCTTGACCTTCTTGCCCTTTTGGGCGGAAGCTCAGTCAGCTTTACCATCTTCATCTTCTTCTTCCCTTTCGGGCGAGAAGGAGCAACAGGCTTAGTCCCAGAGGTCGAACCCCTTAATAAGACCTGTAGGCAACATTTGCCTCAGCTTCCGGTGCCTTG
The DNA here is from genome assembly GCA_036507285.1 of Trichosanthes cucumerina. NCBI lineage: Eukaryota > Viridiplantae > Streptophyta > Magnoliopsida > Cucurbitales > Cucurbitaceae > Trichosanthes > Trichosanthes cucumerina. Next base: position 9,285,508 of record CM071836.1, on the reverse strand, counting down.
ATCCTCATCAAGGACTGAATATTCTGTAGCTCATTGAGGAGGGTAGTCAGAGTGTAGCTAATCTTGTTCATAACAGCGTTGCTACGAAACTGAAGGAAACTCTTCGGAAGAGTCTCCAAAATAAAGCTGACCTGGCTCGACTCGTCGATCGAAGCCCCGTTCATCTCCGTTAGATTAAAATATGTCATCATGTCTAGAACATGTTCACGGATAGATAACTCTTCTTTCATCCGTGTGTTGAAGACGTGTTTGAGTGAATCGTGCCTGACCTAAAAGGATTGTTGTCCAAACATGCCCTGCAGCGAATCCATGATCTCCTTAGCGGTGACCATCAACTCATGCTTCTTTGCCAAAACTTCATATAAGTTGGCAATTATATAGACCTTGGCCTTTTCATTGGCCCCGATCCATCGATCATATGCATCACGAACACTTCGTGATGCAGTCGAGCTCGGCAACTGAGTACACTCCTAAGTAAGCACGAACTTTAGGTCGTCAGTTACTAAAATCGTGTTGATATTATTCTTCCATGTTTGGAAGTTATCTCCCACTAGTTTGTCGGAAGCAAGTAAAGCTATTATTGAGCTAGACATATTTTTAGCTGAAAAAATCAAATAAATTTTGTGTCAGTCTCGCATAAACTTTTGAAAATCAATCAAGTTTTAGCAAAATTTAATCCTATGATCCATAGGTCATTTAAAAAATGCAATGATATCCTAAAGGTTTAGAATGACCGCCACCGAAGGGTGAACAGAAACACTCCTCCTCTAGGACGAGACTTTCTCGACCAGACCCTAATCCCAGAATAACTCTTATTCCATTAGGCGTCCAGTTACCATTATTTGGTCGAATTCATTAACACTTAATGAATTCTGTGAGTGTCACCCTCAATCTTTATGTTTCTAAGTATCCGTCCAAACAATAGCCACCGAAGGGTGAACCACGAAGGAAAACCAACAAGGAAACTATATCCCTTTCGGAAATTCACGGTGTTCCGACTCCCATGATCAAAGCCCTCCGAAGGGATTGTTTGGTCCAGGCTAAATTAGCACGCGAATCATAGGGGTCTCACGGTGTGAATTGAAAGAAGCGACCGTGGGTTCCGTTTTCACAGGTCCCGCTCCCACTCACTATAAGTACTCTCTCCATCCACTTTGATATTGACCCATACAAATACCATCCGAAAGGGGACGCTCCCATTTGCGCCACGAGGCCAAGTATGGATCTCACGGTGTAGACTTAACGGAGATTTGTGGTCAGAAAATTAAATGTATCTCATACACTTTATTTCCTTCCACTCAGCACTTTATTAATTTTCGGGATTGACCTAAATAAATCGGCTAAAATTTACCTAAGTCTACCAATACAACTCTTAAATGGTATTTAGGCTATGTTTATAATCACATTATTACTTAGGTCTATGTGAGTAAATTAATCAACTGTTAATTAACGACACTCACGATAAATATAATCTAAGAATCTTCGTACCGAATTCACTCCCAGGTCGGTTTCTAGGTAGGGGTGTTCCGCAAGCGTTAACTTAAATACCCCAGCCTTAGACAAAACCTTCTTTAGACAGAGTTACTAATCAGTCACCATTCAAATACTATACTTTGATTTCCTAATTCTAATCTTATTAGAACTAGAAAACCTAAGTCTAATTATTCAAGTTCTAAACACTTTAAAACTAATAATTAACTTAGGTTGCATGCATTTCTATGTTATAGTGCTTGATCATTCATCACATGATAACTATATACTATAACAAAATTAATTCATCACATGAATATAAATGCATGAGCATACTTTAATCTAAAAAATATAACACTTATATTAATTAAATTAAAACATGCATTTAATTATATCATAACTCTTATAATATAACCTATCATGCAAACTATATATTATAACTCTTATAATATAAATGATGCATGAAATGTTTAACCTAAGGTGAGATTTTAAATCTATATGACATACATAATGCACATAGAAATTAATTAAATCATACACCACATGCATAAAATAATTAAATAGCAAAAATGGACCGGTTTTGGCACTTAGGGGCATTAATTTGATTAAATAACATTAATATAACAATTACATTAATATTATTTAATAAAAGTAATTAAATAAAATAAATTTACATTTTGTAAATAATAAAAATAAATAAAAAATGAGAAAACCGTCCACTACATGCCCCATCTCCCACTTCTTGCGCGCGCGCCTCGGCCAACTGCCCACTACGCTGTAGCGTTGCAACGCTACGCCCAACATTGCAACGCTGCTCTGCAGCAAGGCCTCCGACCGCATGCGCAGCGTTGAGACGTCGATGAACAACGTCTCAACGTTGTCGATAGAACAGCAAGCTCCTCTTGCTGTTCTTCGTCGATTCTCGCCTGTTTCCGCTCTGATTACTTCACAGCAACTCTTGCCACGAACGACTCGGACTTACATACTCGATTTACCTCAAAATGCCCCAAAACAACGGGTCCTTATATTGATCATATCAACATAAAATTGTAAATCTATTCTAAAGTGCCAAAATCGAAAATATCCATCATGCAAACCACAATTTATCTCATAAATTAAGGCAATATCCACCTAATTTCAACGAAAAACAGTGCACAACATCGAACCAACCTGACTCTGACACCAATTGAAGGGAATGAAACTCCCACGCAGCGGAAGACGATTGATTCGTTGTGGTGAAGTTGTGCAATTGAATTTCGTTAAAATCAATCTAACACTTAGACTATAGGTTAAACATGCATAAAATGGAAGAAAATATAGCAAGTACTTACTGGTTGAAGACTTGCTTCAAAGTTTCTTCCAACGATCCACGAACTCTTCGTGCTATCTCGAACTCAACGATCTCGAACCCTTCTCTTGAACAAAGACAGAACACAACCTTTCGGCTTCTCGGTTGTTCTTCTTTTGGAAGAAGGAAGTTTGTGGGAACTTTTGTGTTTTGGTTTTTTAGAGGAGAAAACTATAGAGAATTTTTTAGAGAGAGTGTTCTCTTCTTTTGGTGAAAATCCAAAAATGAGAGAATTCGCATGCAACCCTTCTTGCAAGAAGGGTTTAAATAATGGACATAGGTGGAGTTGAAATCTCCACCTATTTACCATTTACCACAACTATAGGTTATGCAAATCATATTTGCATAACCATATATTATAAGATATCTCATATCTCATATCACAAATCACATTTGTAATATTGTAGATTTATTAAATTGAATCACATCCAATTTAATATCTCTCAACCTAATTTCTCCAATTAGCCCTAATTCAACAATTAAGCTAACCTATAGTTTATTATGAATCTCATTCACATTAAACTATATATTATATCATTCATATCTCATATAAATGACATAAATGCCTTTTAGTGAAATTGAACACTTCAATTCACACCAAAACAGTAACCCTTCTTTTAACCAAGATTGAGCCAACCAAGGGACCTAATGGACCTACAGTGACGAGCTCCAATGATCCGAGATTAACCTATCAAACTCTTTGACCCGGTTAATCAACATTCATTAGCTACGGTAACACTCCACTAAAGCTCGTAGTTGCACTCCCGTCAGTGCAGAATATTACGTGTCCACTGATATAACCAATGCCCATGAGTCGACCCTTCACAGGTTGTTCGTAGACACTGCTGAGTCAAATTACCGTTTTACCCTATGTCTATTTCTTGTTCCTTAAGTTCCCACTGCTCCTCTAATGAACAACATCGTTGTTATGGTCCGACCATACACAACAACCCTCTCGGGCTAATGAGAGGGTGGGCGCTTGTTGTCCAAGCCTTGGAGACAGCACTTAAGGGAACAACCCCTCTAGTTTCCCTAAAGGCGGGAACGAGTGAATTCCGTCTCGCGTAGTTAAGTTCTCAGCTACCTACTTGGTTCTGTCCCTGAGAAGATAGGCATATTAGGCGAGTAATTGTGACCACCCTCACCCGTACTAGTCAAAGGACAGAACCCCGCAAACAAGAGTCCGTAACACGCTCAGGATTCAGGTCGAGTCACTAATGGTCATCTACGAAGTTATTAGTCCTTACTGTCAACGGTGTTACATCAATAGGTCTAATAATTCACGGTCCGGTCTTGTACAATCTCATTGTACACTATGCCCCCACTCGCATGTCAACCACATGAACGAGTCAGATCACCTCGTTTGTATCTTAATACAAAGCGGGGTGCATCCACAGTGTATCCAGGATTAGGTCTCCAACCCCATCCATATATTGTAGACCGTTTGGGTCATTTACTCGAACGTGATCCTCCATGTGTGTCCACTACACACCGTTCAAGTTCTAGTTCTCTCATATATTCAATGACCCTAGAGCTTAGTTTATTGGTCAAAGTTTGTATTAAATGCTAGACATAAAATAATGAAATGAATAACTATTTATTAATTTCAAATAGTAATTTACAAACACGAGATTAGGACAAAACATCCCAACAAAAGTCTCAAATAATTCTTTCTAACTTATACATATAACATAACATTGGACTTAGTGGTGAAGTTCCTCAAATGGATTCCAAAAAGACTCGTGCACATAATAGACCCTGTCAAAGTCAAACTACTCAAGTATCTAAAATTTAAATTTTTAAACCCCTTTCACTCAAAACTAAAATTTTGTCTTTACTTTCTCGCCTCATACTCATTTTTATTAAGGTCATTTACCTTATGGTGCCAACTTTAAGACTTCATACATAGCCTATGCTCATCAATATCTTAGTTTTCTCCATTCACATTACTCGTCATGGATACGATTCAAGTATTTCGAAACACTTTGAAATTTTAACTTCCATTCCAAAGTTAACAACTTGTTTTTCCATTTAAGTCTTATGCCCTTTTTTAAATCATCTTAGCTCTCTTTATCCTGCATTAACAAGGATGGATCTTTTTAAGTGAGCTCTTTGTAGTGTCACTTATATTCTATCCTTAACTTTTATCTTCTTTTGGCATGACATAGTAATTATACACATTACCTGTTTAAAAGTCTCATCCAAAAGACATAATTTCTATATCAAGTATCCTTTTTTAAGACAACTTCAATCTTTGGTAACTCTTCTTTTCCTTACCTTTCAACTCTTTAATTACTAAGTTCATGTATTTGCATGGAATCGAAAGAACTTTTCTTTATCAATTTAAAGGTTAAGTACTTCAAGGTAGCATATATACTACCCTCACAATTCCTTCATCCATTAGTTTCAACATGAATGAGTAAGACGACTACTAACCTCTTACCTAGCACATTCAAACATTAAACTTTTCGAGAAAAATCATAGTGGTCATTTTTCAAAGTTTACTAGGGAAACTTAACTCCTTAGTGAACTTTCGACTACCTTCATCTCTTAAGACTTACTTTTCCCTCTTTTTGTCTAAGCCAACCTCTTCAACAATACACAAGTGTCTCAAGTTTGCAAAACATCCTTTAGGTATCAACATTTTTAACTCATGTCTTTCTTTCCTACCACCAAGAGTAGGGATCACATGCATTCTTTTTCCTCCGCGTAAAAACACATCATTTTCAAATCATATATGCATTTAGCTGCACATATATGCATTTTTTTTTCTATAAACAAGTAGTAGAAATCACATATTCTCATTCTTTCTTAGCTCAGAAATACATCATGCTCGATTCTTATATACATGTAATTTTATATATAAAAATACATACTTTTCTTTATGAACAAAAGAAAAACTCTATTTCAAACGCATATCTGGCGATGAATGGGAATTGTTACTTAGCCATGGGACACTTGTTGCTTACGATGTAAGCAAGTCTACACAACCTACAACCTCGGGCTCTGATACCAACTGTAACACCCCTAACTTTTAGGAACGTTACTACACATGCATGCATTTTTAGGCCATTAAAATAAAATAAAATAAAATAATTGAATCAATCACAGTTGAAAATTCACCTTTAGGGATCCCAACAGAAAATCAAAACATTTAAAAGACGTAAATAATGTTTGGCCTCAGTTTCAAATCTTTATGCTTCTAAAGTGAAAAACAAAACCCTTTAAAATACTTCTGATTTAGAAATTGTGGAAAACATGATTGTGTGGTCCCCATAGCCTTCGTAACGCATCTCGTCACTCGCCCTGTATGCACTTGCCTTCACCTGAAAACATTTTAAAAAGAAATGATGAGTATTATAAAAATAATACCCATTAAGTGACCTCGCTACCGAGGTTTTAGGATATGCATACAAATACAATCATGACTATAAAACTTTCATGTGCGGGAACTAACCTTCTCATAAAACTATCATGGCTATTTCTTTTGGCTTTTAGTGATCAATTAAATTCTCCTGAGAGCATGTTGAGTCCGAAGACTCCTGTACGATGGAGTTCTCCATAACCTCGAGAGCATGTTGAGTCCAAAGACTCCTATCATATGGGGTCCTCTCGAAACCACGAGAGCATGTTGAGTCCGAAGACTCCTGAATCATGTTGAGTCCGAAGACTCCTGTCATATGAGGTTCTCTCAAAACTCCGAGAACATGTTAGGTCCGAAGACCACTATCATATGTGGAGTCATCTCAAACCCCTATTGTCATATGGAGAATAATTACCATAACCATTCATATCTCTATCATGTACATACAATCATGCATGAGGTCCCATCTTCCTTTCATATTCTATGATGCACATTTCATAAATCATAGTAAATCACTTATCATAACATACTTTCATAACAATTAAGCTATCAATCAATCATAAATCATAGCATAACTTTCATAGCTTTCATAACATTTAAGGTATCAATCAATCATGAATCATAGCATAACTTTCATAGCTTTCCATTTAAAATACTTTAAAACATAATACTTTTCAAAATATTTAAAATAATTAAGCATAACAAAATCCAAGACTTTTATCCCATTTTAAAAAGATTCAACATGAGTTCCCTTACCTTAGTTTAGCTTGAAACTCCTAAAGTTTCATCCCTAACTCAAGGCTTTTCTCAATCGTGCTTGATAGTCGAATCTCCACAAACGGACGCTTAAAACGGAATCAGAAATCGAAACTGATCGGGTTGGGCTGACTCCGGCGAGCGACGGTGCGTGGTCGATCGGCGACGGCGAAGGCGCGTCTTGGCGCGTGGACAATATTTTTTGGTTGCTAGCTAGCTGATCTATCCGAAACCAGTCCTAACTCCAACAAAATCGGTCGAAAAGGCACCAAACCGCTTGACCCAAGATTTGCACGCACAGTGACGGTTCACTGCAGATCTGACTGAGATGACGGCCAATCCTCGCGATTCCGACGGTTGAGGGCTCCAACTTGCGGCTCGGAGAAGGCAACGGCGGACGGTTGGTTGATGTGCGGTGGCTTCCGCTGCCTAAGCTCATGTTCGGGAAGGAGAAGAAAAATTCGACAACAACTGCCTTCACGATGCGTTCGATAGGGGCGATTCGAAGCCAACCCAGTTGGCGTTCGCCAACAGCTTGCGATGACGAGTACTGCTGACCGGTGACGAGGAAACACGAATGCTGGCTAGGTCTTGGTTGGTCAGACAACTCTTTGTCGTGCGGTTGGAGCATCGATCGGTTGAAGTGGAGGAAAAGGAAGAAGTTCCTCGGTAAACGTGCCTCTCTTTTAAGGTTAAAACCATAATTCCCTCTCTTTAGGCAAAATTTACCAAAATGCCCTTCATCTTAGACAAAACCACAAAAATGCCCCTCTTCCCCCCCTAAAATCATAACTTTGTCCTAAAGCTTAATTAAAAACTTCAAATCCTTTAATTCTCTTAGTTTACACAAAGAACTAAATCAAATTATATATTCTAAGGCCCACTTGAATATTTTCCATTAAATTAATCCAAAGTACAACCTAAAAAGTACTTGAAAAATCTGGGGCGTTACAGAGAAACTCTAGAATCAAATTACCTAGCACCAAATCATAGCTAGACAGTCTAAAAATAATCATCACAAGAGTTTAGATTAAAAAAATTGACTACTTCTGGAATTAATCTAATGATCTCTCACAGTTTCTCGTATGTCGAAGAGAAGACACTAAATAAGGAGAAACACCCTAATGAAGTTAACTAGCACCAATACATAGTTAGACAGTCTAAAAATAATCATCACAAGAGTTTAGATTAAAAAAATTGACTACTTCTGGAATTAATCTAATGATCTCTCACAGTTTCTCGTACATCGAAGAGAAGACACTAAATAAGGAGAAACACCCTAATCAAGTTAACTAGCACCAATACATAGCTAGACATTACTTAATGACCATACCAAGAGTACAATAGTTAAAAGATTGACTCATTTTGCATTATGTTATTTTTTCTCGCAATGTCTCGTACCTAGAAAACAATGCAAAAAATAAAGAGCAACCTTAGAATCAAATTACCTAGCACTAAATCATAGCTAGACAGTCTAAGAATAATCATCACAAGAGTATAGATAAAAAAAATGACTACTTTTTGAATTAATCTATGATTTCTCGTAGTTTCTCGTACCTAGAAGAGGACACTAAATAAGGAGAAATCATAATCAAGTTACCTAGCACCAAGACATAGCTAGACATTACCAAATGAATGTATCAAAAGTAGAATAGTTAAAAAAAAAAAGTAACTCATTTTGCATTATGTTTTTTTTTTCTTGTAGTTTCTCGCAACCTCTCATATCTGAAAATAATACAAAAAATAGAGAACCCTAGAATCAAATTACCAAGTATCAAATCATAGCCAAATAATCTAAAAATAGGCATCATAAGAGTATAGATAAAAAAAATTGACTACTTCTTGAATTAATCTATAATTTTTTTGCAGTTTCTCGTAACTAGAAAAGAAAATATTGAATAAGGGAGAAACGATGTAATCAAGAGACAATGGTGAACCAACGACTGGATATTGCCAATTATGTGGAGGTTATGGTGAAGGAGGAAGTCATAGTTCTGACGAATTCAAACTGCCGAGAGAGTTTTCAATTGGGAGAATTGCTAATCAATAATGTGATTCTCTACAGATTGGAATACTGTCTCGAATTGATCACAATGATGGTTTCGTAGTAAGAGCACGTTTGCCTCAGAGTGGTGTCGTGAACGCCTTGGTAAGCCATGTGATGCTTTTGATCGTCCATTGGAGCATGAGATTGAATTGCAGCGACAAGGAAGGTAGCAGCCGACGAATGAAAACGGAGGCAGTCAGCGACCGACAATGAAGATGGAGGCGATCAACGGCCAGGTGGAAGAGCGCTCAATTTGTTGCATCTAGTTCAGCGTGATGGAGTATGTGAGAGGAAAAGAAAAATTATAGGGGCAAATTAGTAATTTCATACACCAAATAGTCCTATTAGTCTTTAAATTTAAAACCCATCCCAAAACTCCTTAATACCACCCAATTTGTCTTATTTTTGGCAATTTTCTTATTACCTTTGATGTGTTAAATTAATTGATTTAAATGTAAAAAGAATTTTTTTTTTTTTTTTTTTTTTTTTTGTAGAACTTTAGTTTTTGGTGTTTTGTGCATAGTGCTAGTTCATGAAACCCTAGAAGGAGAGGAAGAAACTCTAGAATCTGTCCAGAGTGAAAACACTTTACCGACTATCCATATCAATTTCCAACAACCTAAATGAGAGTTAGTCTTCTAAAACTTCATCTCCATATCAATTATCCATTGGGGTATATTCAAATGTGTGATATCAACCAGCTTAATATATATATATATATATATCTATATATATTTGTAAATTTAAGTTATCCAATACTCAAGTGTGGTTTGATTTTTATTGAAATTAAAATCTATTGTAAGTCTCACTTAAGTTTACATATTAGGTTAAAGTTCAATACTGAAAAAGTTTAATATTAACAGATGTCATAAAATAAATATAGGAAAAAAAAAACTAGAAATAAGACTTTGATGTTTGCCCTAGCTATAAGGTAAGACCTATATATAGAACCTAAATAATTGTGTGCTAAATTAACCGAGTTAAATTAGATATAAATATATAAAAGTTTAATTGTTTGGTCTCCTAAAGGTACTTTAAAATAAAGGTTGAATAAGAGCAGAATTCGAATTGTAGGCGCATATTGGAAGTTTCACAACTAAGGGCAGAAATTTGATTGAATGCTCACATTACTACTCACAACCTTGCACTTTTCTTAAATTGCATGTTTAAACACTTCAGACATCACTCCTGCATTATTTGGTTGGTTATTCCACGTTGGATTTGACATGAATTTTCACTAACCAATTCGTTTGAATTCACACTACTCTCTATAGGATCGATACTTTAGAATATTTTAGATATTAAATCCAGATGTTACTTATGGTAGTGTATGTTGTATGATTGTATGACAATACTAGGGAGTTGAATATGATTGCTTACAAAAATTTAAATTTTTTTCAAGAAATTAAAGTGAAATAGTTCAATAAAAACTAATTAGACAGGCACACTATAAAAATACTAGAAATGAAGAACAAACTTTCTAAGCATGCAATCTACTCAAATAAATAATTAAAGTAAAAGAGTAGCTAGAGAGAAAGAGATGACACTGAAAGTTTTTATAGTGGTTTGAAAATCCCTACTCCACTTCTCAAGACACCTTTTTTGAGAATTTACTATGATCGTTCTCTTGCCAGTGAAAACCAAATCCAATGCTACTATTTTTATGGGTTCCAGAGTCAACCTCCAACCGGTTCTTTTGCAAGTTGAGGATCAAACCTATATTGATCCTTATAACGGGTTTAGAATCAAACCACTAAAAATCCTTTTCCAAGTTTAGGATTAAACCACGCACTCAAAATTTCCAGGTGTACTCACACCTTAATACAAAACTCATTGAAAAATAAAATTAAAAATTCCACAAAAATAAAAACTCTCACGCGAGTAGATACATAATTTTGAAGCACTCAAACTTATCTAATCCTCATAAAAAGATTATAATAAAAATGAAGTTATGAAGAATGATTAGCAATGAAGTATTGGAAATAACTTTTCAATAAGTTTGGGAGAGGAGACCTTTGAAAAGAGAGAAAAAGATGTTTAAATGGAGTTGTATGGAATAAGTTTGAGTCATTAGATCTAGGAAGATGGATGAAAGATGGAGACTTAATGGAGAAGAAAGTGGTAAATTTATATTTAAAAATTATTTGAATGAGAGTTGCAACGATGAAAAAATGCAGCCACGTGTCGCAATGTTATTTATCCATGTCATTGTAAAATAACAAATTTTTTTCAATTTTATTTTGGTTTAACGTCCAAATTGACAGATTCAAAATACATTGGAATCGTCTTTTCGAGCTCTACACCGTAAATACTTTAAAACACTAACACTATAAATAATTTAAAAGTTTATTATCCTCAAAACATATGGTCGTATGATTGAAGCTCGTAAAGCTATTATATACCAACATTTCGTTCATCAGTCCTTCCAAAAATTCAACTCTCTTGCTTCCTTCGCTTTCACAATCTACACTTGCAACTGCACCCAATGCACAACTTTCCTTTATCGCCATCACCTATAATAATGCTACACAATGCTCTTTCTCAATTGAATATAGTCATTGTTATTATATGCCAAGATCCAAATCCTATGTCTAACCAATTTTAGACAAGTTTGAGGTGTTTATAACAAGTTTATAAGCGATTTTATAACAATTTATGGGCTGGACAGAAATTAAAGAAATGCAGAAACAGTAAAGAACAATCAGAGAACACAAATATTTATAGTGGTTCGGTCATAAAATGACCTACTCCACTTGCAAAGGTGTTTTAAGCCTTTGCTAGACAGTTTATTAGAGATATACGGGAGTATACAGAGAACTTACAGCAGGATATCTAAAGATACATTTAACATTTAGGATTTAACAAGATTCCAAGATTTATGCCCAAAGAGAGACTACAACCAAAATCTATTCAAGATTGGGAGTCTAACAATCTTTGGGATTAGATCTTGAATCTAAACTAACTAGAAAGAAAGTAGAAAGAAAGGAGAGATACAACCTTTGGAGAGGATCTCATAAACAAAGGTTGAAAGAAGGTTGAATCTCACGTTTGTACAGCAACCGACGGCTTCAAATAGCAGAACGATCAACCTGCAGCAACTCCACGGCAACAGTCACCTCTTCTTGCGAACTGCAACCCACGGTGGACGGTATATTTCTGCTATAAGGACGGAGCTCCCTCGATATCTTTCTCACGGCTGAAAAACCATGGTATTTTCCAGATTTTCCTCTCTCTCTGTCGAAGAAACCCCCCCTGTTTTTCAGCCTTCTATCGAGCCTCCAACCTTTCTTTCTCTCGCTCTTCTTTTCTCTCTAAAAAGAAAACCCTAATTTTAATAGAAGACCCAATACACACTTTTTTCTTCTTTTCCCTCACTTAAGGCCCACACATTCTTTTATAATAACAAAAAGGGAACAAATGGGTTTGGGTGATAGGAGATCAAGAAAGGTAGATTTGGGCTCCTTCAACTTTGGGCCCAACCTTAACAATGGGTCTTTAAACTTAAGAGCTAAAACAAAGGTCCAAACCATTTTAGATTATCTTAAAAAAAATTAATCTAAAATTAATTAGTTTATGATAGGTTGAAACCAAAAAATATAACAATCTCCACCTTGATTTCAATCTATCATAAACTAAGAAGAGGACCTATAATTTAGTTCTCAAATAAGATCCAGGGTTATCCATGATCAAGCTGCAACATTCTCACACAAAGGTTAAATTTATCACAAGGTAATGCTTTAGTAAACATATCAGCAGCATTCAAATTAGTAGAAACCTTTTTAACAGAAACTAAACCATCATTGATGACATCTCTTACAAAATGATACCTAACATCAATATGTTTAGTTCTTTCATGGTGAGAATGATTTTTAGATAAATGTAGAGCACTTTGACTATCACAATGCACAGTCACAGAAACATTATCACTACAACACAATTCAGATACAATTCCCTTAAGCCATAAAGATTCCTTAATAGCTTCAGTTAATGCAATATATTCAGATTCAGTTGTAGATAAAGCAACTATAGACTATAAACTAGATTTCCAACTAATTGTGCAATTGAACAATCTAAACACAAAATCAGTCAAAGATCTACGTTTATCTATATCAAGAAAGATAATCAAAGATCAACATATCCAACAAGTTCAATATCCTTGCTATCAACTATATTTGCTCCACCATAAACAAGACATAAATCAGATGACATGCAAGATACCTCAAAAACCACTTACTATGACATTCCAATGTTGTTTACCGTGATTAGCAAGAAATCTACTAACAACACTAAGTGGATGAGCAAGGTCAAGTCTAGTACAAACCATGGCATACATAAGACTCCCAACATGAGATTAGCATATGGAATGTCATGCATTTCATCAATATCACTTGAGTCTTAGGTGAATCATTAATGATAGTTTAAAGTGCTTGCCAAAAGGAATACTAACCTTCCTACTATCATGCATGTTCAATCTTTTAACTAGTCTTGTTATATATTCACTTTGAGACAAATATAGTTTCTTCTCTTTTCTATCTCTAATAATATCCATTCCTAATATTCTTTTTGCATTGCCTAAGTCTTTCATTTCAAACTCCTTCTTTAAGAGATTCTTTAACTTATTTATTTCATGCATGGTTTTGCAAGCAATCAACATGTCATCAACATATAAAAGCAAGTAAACAATATTCACTTCAGAGATTTGTTTGAAATACACACAACTATCATACTTACTTCTACAAAAGTCAATAGATAGCATATAGGAATCAAACCTTTTATACCATTGACGTGGGGATTGCTTTAAGCCATACAACGATCTCTTAAGAAGACAAACCTTCTTTTCTTGTTTAGGAGCTTCAAATCCAGGTGGTTGATCCATGTAAATGGTCTCCTCAAGCTTACCATGCAAGAAAGCGGTCTTTACATCTATCTGCTCTAACTCAAGATCAAAGTGAGCAACAAAGGCAAGCAAAATTCTAATAGAGGTGCGTCTTACAACGGGGGAAAAAACCTCATCATAGTCTATACCCTCCCTTTGAGTAAACCTTTTGGCTACTAACCTAGCCTTGAATCTAGGCTTGTTATTTTCTAAAGGGTTCTTTTTGACTTTATAAATCCACTTACAACCTACAGTTTTAGCTTTTAATGGTTTATTAACCAGAACCCAAGTTTGATTTTTGATCAAAGAATCATACTCTTCTTTCATTGCAGCCCACCACTTATCTTTATTTTCATTATTTATGGCCTCATTGAAAGTTTGTGGTTCTTGATTAATAAACTCATTAGCTATAACTAGGGTATAGGATATAAGGTCAGCATACCCAAACCTAGTGGGAGCTACAATGGTTCTCCTAACCCTATCCCTAGTTAACTGATAATTTGTTAAGTCTTGACTATCCTCTTCCTCTTCCTCATTAGCAACTTCATGTGTAGGTGATTGATCTAAGGTAGAAGGTGAAACATCATGTTCTACTATTGGCTCATCTACCTGATCACTATGGGAAGTGGAAGGAGGACTAGCTAAAACGGTTTCAGTGGAACTAGGTGGACTTTTAGGAATAGACTCGGTCTTTTCTTCTACATACCCCAATTTCCCTTCATTAAAGACAACATCTCTACTTATTAGGATTTTTGGTGAATTTGGGTCTAGACACCATAGTTTATATCCCTTAACACCCTCGGGATATCCTAGGAAAACACATTTCTTAGCCCTTGGGTCTAGCTTTCCCTCTTTTGAATGAGCATAAGCTAAACACCCAAAGACTTTCATGTGTGATAGATCAGGGGGACTACCTTGCCAAAGCTCTTGAGGCGTTTTTAAATCTATGGCAGTAGATGGGCTCCTATTGATTATATAACATGTTGTTGCAACAGCTTCCCCCCAAAAACTTTGAGGAAGTTGTGAATCAGACAACATGCACCTAACTCTTTCCATAAGGATTCTATTCATTCTCTCAGCGGCCCCATTTTGTTGTGGCGTCCCTACAACAGTCAAGTGTCTTGCTATGCCTTTAGACTTACAAAAGTTTCTAAACTCATGGTTACAAAACTCTAGCCCATTGTCAGTCCTAAGTTTCTTAACTCTAAGGCTAGTTTGGTTTTCAACATAGGTTACACATTCAACAAATTTATTAAAAGTATCAGATTTATTTTTCAGAAGATAAACCCAAACTTTTCTAGTACAATCATCAATAATGGATAAGAAATATCTAGCCCCACCATTTGTGACAACATTAGATGGGCCCCATAAGTCAAAGATGCACATATTCTAGTTTTTATTAGCAGAGTGACCACCCTTTCCAAATTTTACTCTTTTACTTTTACCATAAACACAATGCTCACACATATCTAGGTCCACATTTTTTATGTTAAGAATTACTTGTTGTTTTATTAACTCTCTAATTCCTTGCTCACTCATGTGACCTAAGCGTTTATGCCAAAGGGTAATTTTGGAATTGTCACTCTTTTAACTGAATCACTTGACCCTACGACCACGTCGAACCCTCTAAAGAGTATAAGTTATCCTTAAGAAACCCTTTCATTGCAACTAAGATGCCCTTCATGACTTTTAGAACACCACCCTCTAACTTAATGGTGTACCCTTGCTTATCTAACATGCTAAGCGATATTAGGTTTCTTTTAACTTCAGGTACGTACCTAACTCCAGTTAGAAACCTAATATTTCCGTCATGAAGCCTAAGGCGTACTGTTCCTTGACCTTCTACACTACAAAAGTGTCGGTTCCCTAACATGACTTTACCTCCCACACCGGTTTGGAAGTCTTCTACCTATTCTCTATTAGGGGTCATATGGAAAGAACAACCTGAATCTAGGATCCAGGTGTCATCCTCTCTAGTGTTACTAACCATAAGAGAGTGGTTATACTCTTCACTAAGGTTTACTACACTAGACTCTTCTCTTCCCCTTTACCCGACGACTTTTTCTTCCTAAGGTCGGACAAAACCTTCTAATGTGGCCTTCTTTTTTTGACAATGATAACACCTCCTATTACTAGCCCCCTCAGACTTTGATCTACCCCTACTCTTGCTTCTATGTTTTTTCCTATTCTCTGATCTCCCTCTAACGTATAAAGTCTCACTATTAGACTTCTTGGTTTCTTTTAGTTCTTATTCTTTTACTCTAATGGCATTTAAAACAATTTCAATGGACAAAGTATCCCTACCAAACTTCATAGCAGATTTCACATCATTATAAGATTCAGCAAAAGAATTTATCTAAACTACAAACATGATTTTCATCAGAAAAGATTTCACCTATATTTTCCATTTCAGAAACTACTCTATGGAATTCATCTAGGTTATCTTTCATGCTTTTACTAGAGTCCATTTTAAAACTAAAGAAATTAGATTTTAAAAATATTTTGCTTGAAATTGATGCTACTTGGTAGGTAGATTCTAATTTTGTCCAGAGTTTAACAACGGTATCTTCACTACGCATTTGTCTTATAATTGTATCAGACAAATAAAGGATTATAAGGCTGTGAGCTACCTTATTTATCTCTCTCAGTTGGTCCGCTGTTATGCTGTCCGGAACTTCCTTAGCCTCCAAAAGTGCGTAATCGACCTTTTGTTGACGAAGGATGGCCAACATTTTGATCTTCCATAGACCAAAATCTCCTTTCCCATCAAACCGCTCCACCTCGAACTTGGTACTCATCCTGAAAAATGAGAAACAAAATTGGACAACAAACTTTTCTTGAAATAAAAATTTTCAGAATTAAAGAATACTAACAACTTAAAGATTCTTTAAATCCAAAGATTTTATTCAACCAACTAAATTTTAATTCAAGAAAGAATGCCTCAAAAAATAAGAATTAAAAGCTCTGATACCAAAATGTTATTATATGCCAAGATCCAAATCCTATGTCTAACCAATTTTAGACAAGTTTGAGGTGTTTATAACAAGTTTATAAGCGATTTTATAACAATTTATGGGTTGGACAGAAATTAAAGAAATGCAGAAACAGTAAAGAACAATCAGAGAACACCAATATTTATAGTGGTTCGGTCATAAAACGACCTACTCCACTTGCAAAGGTGTTTTAAGCCTTTGCTAGACAGTTTATTAGAGATATACGGGAGTATACAGAGAACTTACAGCAGGATATCTAAAGATACATTTAACATTTAGGATTTAACAAGATTCCAAGATTTATGCCCAAAGAGAGACTACAACCAAAATCTATTCAAGATTGGGAGTCTAACAATCTTTGGGATTAGATCTTGAATGTAAACCCGATCTCTTTGGAACTTCCTTATTAACAAACAACAAAAAGAAAGAAGAAATGAATGTTTAAAACTTGGTTTCCCATGTTTTAAAAAGAAAAGAAATGAAGTGAAAGACAAAAGGAAAACAAGGAAGAAAAAGCTTAAACCATTTTTGGTTTGGTTTGCTTTAAAAGATAAAAGAAGAAAAGAAAATGAAACAAATGTAAATATGTTAAGTTTTGTTTAGAAAAAGAAAAGGAAAAAGAAAAAGAAAAAGCAAAAAGGGAAAAGGGAAAAAGACAAAAGAACCTCTTCCACCGATTTTTTTTTTTTAAAAGCCTTATCTCTCCATTTTCTTCTTCATTTACCAAAAGGAAACTGTAATCTTCGTGAGCTGAAGTTCAAGGGAGAAGAAGAAGGAGAAAACCTCTGATTTTGGAGCTGGAATTGTAGAAGAAAGGAGAAGAACTCAAGGGGATTTTTACTGCAGCAAGTTGATCAACTCAGACCAGTCCTGATGTTTTGATCTTCTCGAGCTCCACAGGAAGAGGTAAGAGCTGAGACTTAGTTTTCTTGAAAGTTAACTCATTTTTAACAAAGTTTATGAAGGAACCTCGAGCAAATTCTTATGTTAAGTTACTGTTTTGTTAAGAGGAAGGCAGAAGACAGAAATTTGCTTTGTCAAATCCGAGAAGTCTCTGATGTTTTAGTTATTCTGATCTGTATACTTGGAGTTAGAAGCTCTAATTGGTATGGTTCGAAAGCTTATTGAATTTCCTACAAGTTTCGTGAAGGAATCATGAGAAGAAAAGGATTGAAAGATGTTGTAATCATCATGTTACGTTTCGGGTTGCAGCAGGAAGTGAAATCTGGAACAGCAGCAGGATCATTTTAGGGGTTAAGCTACTGAGGTAAATGTGAACCAAACTGTTGGGAATCTCATTTTCATGTCTTCATAAGAGTTTTAGAGGGTTCAAAAAGGAAGAGTTTGATATAAATTACATTATTTTTGGATTAGTAATGAAGAAGTTATGGTTGTCTGAAAACAGGGCATAAAATCTGTAAAATGCTGGAAAATTGGTTGGAGTGTTTTCTTGTAGTTTTAAGGTTAAAAACCATGAGCTCGAGGTTCTAATACATGAATTTGGTTTGTTTGACAGGCCAAGAGGAGATAGGTCGAGTGTACGGGCCAAGGTTCTAGTTTAACACTGTGAGTGATTAAACGAACTTCGAAAATGAACCAAATGCTTGAAATATGCTTATATGCTTTAAGAAATGCAAGTTTTGCTAGAATGAATTGTTTCAAAGCTTGTGTTTTATTTTTGAACACATATCTATGAGTATTCTTGCTTTCCTAGAAATGTTTTAAAGTGTTTATGTTGAACCTAAAAGTCTTAATAAAATTTATACATGAGCATATATCCAATGGTTGCCAAAACTTATGGAAATGTTATGATTTCAAGCAAGCATGTACTAGCAAGTATGTTTTAAAGATTTCCAGTTTTATGAATAAGCTGAGTAAGCTTGAGTTTTATGAAAGAAAAGATAAGCAGGCATGTTCAAATGTTTTCATGTGATTTTCTGAGATATTGTGCCCGAGGCTTTATGGTACCGTGTGCACATTAGTCTTATTCTCATTGTCGACGTTGAGTGTACTCCGTGATAATCAACGTGCCTGTTCGTGAGTGAGTCTTTGGGCGCCCCACTACTTACGACAAAGACGATGGGAGTCTTTGGCGCCCCCCACTACATCGTAGAGTAAACGTTGGTTGTATCGCGTGCCTACACAACGTGGATTGTGACATGTTTTTTTAAAAAAGTTTATATCATTTACATGCCTTACGAGATTTTGATGATATACTTGTTGGTTTTCTGAAAGTCTATTATGATTCTACGTTTACTTTCAATGCTTGAATACAAATGCATATGCTCATAATTTTCAGGTCACATGTTTTACAAGTTATAGATATTAAACACAAATCACTCACCGAGCTTCATAGCTTATTCTTTCAATGTTTTTAAACTTTTGGTGAGATCGAGCTCCAGTACTGAGAGTTATCGCCATAGTCTGCTAAAGCTCCATAAGTTTTAATACCTTGTACGTGGCTGGTTTTGTTTAGCAAGTCTTTATGTTTGTAAATTATTTTGAGAGGACTATGTTTTTATAGTTGTTTGTACATTAGAGGTTTTATGAACAATGAGTTGTCTTGTGTTGTTTTGATGCTCTTGACTTTTTAGTTTCCAAAAGAGACTTAAGAAGGGTTTCTCCTTGTGTATGTTTAATAGTTGTCCAGTTCCCGCTGTGTTGTGTTAAAGTGTTCCATTTGCGAACATAGTATGCTAATCGGATGAATCAGGGTCAACAGGTATTGTTAAGAGGTAAACAATGTCTGTTGGCTTCACGCCGCCTTCCGAGCTGAGTTAGCAGGTAGTTCGGGAGGGGGTGTGACATTGAATCTAAACTAACTAGAAAGAAAGTAGAAAGAAAGGAGAGATACAACCTTTGGAGAGGATCTCATAAACAAAGGTTGAAAGAAGGTTGAGTCTCACGTTTGTACAGCAACCGACGACTTCAAATAGCAGAACAATCAACCTGCAACAACTCCACGGCAACAGTCACCTCTTCTTGCGAACTGCAACCCACGGTGGACGGCAAATTTCTGCTATAAGGACGGAGCTCCCTCGATATCTTTCTCACGGCTGAAAAACCATGGTATTTTCCAGATTTCCCTCTCTCTCTGTCGAAGAAACCCCCCTGTTTTTCAGCCTTCTATCGAGCCTCCAACCTTTCTTTCTCTCTCTCTTCTTTTCTCTCTAAAAAGAAAACCCTAATTTTAATAGAAGACCCAATACACACTTTTTTCTTCTTTTCCCTCACTTAAGGCCCACACATTCTTTTATAATAACAAAAAGGGAACAAATGGGTTTGGGTGATAGGAGATCAAGAAAGGTAGATTTGGGCTCCTTCAACTTTGGGCCCAACCTTAACAATGGGTCTTTAAACTTAAGAGCTAAAACAAAGGTCCAAACCATTTTAGATTATCTTAAAAAACATTAATCTAAAATTAATTAGTTTATGATAGGTTGAAACCAAAAAATATAACAGTCATCTATTTCATTCTAAATAGATGGTGTTATTGCTGCTAAGTGTTAACTGCCTTACTTTCTCTATCGACCACAAAACTGTAACCGTCTTTATCCACTCATCGAGTGTAGTGATATATAATGGTTGAAAGTTTAAAATGACATTACACGAGTTATAGAACACAAAATTTAGTTATTCAACAGCTTTGACATTAGCTTTAGTTAGATTTGATTTTTTTTCCTTAAGTTCAACAAATGTAGGATGGAAATTAAAACTTCAATTTTAGAGAAAATAATTGATATCTTATAGGGGTGTACATAAAACTCAATAACCTGACCAACTCGGACTACCCAACCCATGGTTGGGTTAGGTTATTTTTTTTTTGTTTGATTTAGTTAATTTTTAGGAGAACCGAATTTTTGGTTCAATTCTCGAGTTAAGGGGCTTTCGCTCGGTTCAACTCGAATCGAACTGAATTTTTTATATATATATGTGTTAAATCGAAGAAGAAGAAACCCTAGCAGCAGTCTCGACTTCAA
The DNA here is from genome assembly GCA_036507285.1 of Trichosanthes cucumerina. Taxonomy (NCBI): domain Eukaryota; kingdom Viridiplantae; phylum Streptophyta; class Magnoliopsida; order Cucurbitales; family Cucurbitaceae; genus Trichosanthes; species Trichosanthes cucumerina. The sequence continues at coordinate 9,264,674 of CM071836.1, read as the reverse complement.
GCATTCTCTTCCTTGTACCACTCGTCCAATCTCCCTCACGTCGTTCCCTTCCGTTTCATCACTCGTTGTTGTCTGCTCATCTAATCTTTCTCACGCGCTCTTGATAGCATGCAAATATGCTATCTTATTTCTATATTTTAGCTAGTTTTTATACTTAAAACATATACCTTCATGGCATTTTATGGTTAATTTCAGGAAACTAAGCTTGAGAAGCAAGAATTGAGTGTTTTGAGGCTATTTTGGTGCAATTTGGAACATGTGTATGCTTAATTGAATATCCAAGAAAAATATAGATGTATTTTGAGTATAAGAAATATACTGAGAGATTCTACATCGAATCACGATTCCAACGCATCAAACCGGAGGTCATTTGGACATCCGAGCGAAAAGATATGACAAAAATGGTCGCGATGGGCTTGTCTGGCGAGTACGCACGCGACGTTGCAACGCCATGACCAAAGATTGCAACGCCGCACCGAAAAGTCCTATAAATACAACATGTTGTTTTCATTGCAAAGGGAGCCGAATTTGGTAGTTTTTAGCCCTAGTTTCGAAATACACACTCTAAGGGGAGAAAAAAGAGCATTCCTTGGGAGTCAAAGCGTTTGTGGAGGCTCGAGATCATGACGGGAGCTCGGGAACGAGAGACCGACTTTGCCACATAAGTTTATTTCTCTTTCTTTTAGTTTGTAATTGAGTTTAAAGACTTTTCCTATGACTTTAGCTTGTTTTTATGGTGATTTTGAGTAGTTAAACGTTGTAGTTGGAATTTGATTAGCATGTTTTAGATTTATTTGATTATGTATTGAACTTTGTTATGCTATTTATTTTTGGCAATTCGTTCTTAATTTCATAAATCTTGTTGGTTTAAGTGGACTCGAGAGAAAGAAACTTAGATTAGAGCAAAGTTGTCAAAATCCTTAGAAATCTAGCATGAGAATGACCTAGAGTTCTTTGGGAAACACATAAAAAAGTTGCTTAATGTCGTGTATGCTTTTAAAATTCATAAGGAAACTTTAGAATTTATCGTGAGTCACGAGGCTCACTACGGATGATCGAGAGATTCTCTCTGAGTATTTTCACTTCTTGTTTATAAATTCATAATATTAGTTCATTGCATGTGTTAAATAAGGAATTATCTTGTGAAATCATCTTCCTTCAATTCTATCATATTCGTGTCTCCAATTGTACATTTATTTTCTATCTTTCTTTTCACTATCCATCAAAGTTTTGTTGCTTTAGCTAAAATTAAGAAAAAGTATCTTGGTAATTAATTAATCTAGAAAACTCATTCCTGAGGACGATACTCTGTACTCAAATCACTATACTAAAACTTGACCCGTACACTTGCGGTATTGCAATATAATTTTACGCAACAACTCCCTTCTGTTCCACTGTTATGTCTGCTGGATTCGAAAAACCTTTTGCAACAGAAGTCAATTGGGAATCGATTCGTAATTTAATAAAGTTTCTAAAATACCAATACATTGGTAAAAAATAGAGAACAAATTCTACAAATCTAATATTGAGAAATATATAAATTTAAGTATCATAATACTTACTTTTGATCTCTGTGAAAGAGTCTAGATTAAGAAAGCGTATGCAATTTTGGATCTTGGACACTCTAAGTTGATCAATTTTGTAAAATAAAATGCATGCTCAAAGCTGGAAAATAGAGAGATAGAAAACTCAACTTTTAAGATCAAATTCTCTTCACTCGGTGGATGGTTTTTAACACGAACACTTCATGGACAACCGTTAGAGTCTTCCCTACTATCTTCAGGCCTTGGAACGGATTGTGGGATTCTAGATTGGGAGAATTTGGAAGAAAATACCTCAAAAGTCACTAATTCGGGAATACCTTTTTTCTGCAAAATTCTATCAACATACCTCAAATCACCATTATATAAAACTTCAATAAGCTTCATTAGAGTGACATCTCAACAGTGATGAGGATGGATTGAGGTGGAGGTGGCCAATTTTGGCCAATTTTGAAGATGGGAGGGATTGGGCAAGTTGCAATTTGGATTTTAATGAAAATCCATGAAAATCCACTAATTTTTATTTAATTTTAATTTAAAAATAAATATTAAATTAATTTTTAATTAAAATTAATATAATTAAATAAATAATTCAAAATTAATTTAATTAATTAATCTTTAATTTAATTTAATATCAAATATTAAATTAAATAAATTGCCCAATCCCGATCGATTTTCCGAACATGAATCCTTATTCATGCTATAAATCGATCCAATATTTAAATCATATTTAAATATATCCACCTCCTATTAATCATAGTTTAATTCATAATTAAGCTATGATTCGTTAAATATATCACATAGAATTAACGTTTTATTCCAAACTCGAATTTGAATAATTCAAATTCTTTTCTCTCAAAATGTTACAAGGCTAAGTCTGGGCTAGTAATGGGGACCTAATGGACCTACAGATCATGAGCTCCAACGATACGAGATTAACTCTACCAAACTCTTTAGCCTTAGCTAATCAACATTCCTTAACCATCGGGACACTCCACTAAAGCCCGGTGGTTGCACTCTCCCATCTTGTAGATATATTTCATCCCACTCGATATAACCATGATTAGTAAGTCGATCCTTCACAGGTCGTTCGTAATTACAACTGGGTCAAAATTACCATTTTACCCCTGTAATTACCTCTTGTTCCTTAAGTCCCACTAATCCTCTAATGAACAATTGGTTTGTGGTCCAACCAGCAAACCGAATCCCTCTCGAGCCAATGAGAGGGATGGGCCCTTTGTTCAAGACCCGGAGTCAGCACTTAAGAGAACAAACTCTCTACTAATCCCTAAAGCGGGTAGAAGTGAATTCCATCTTACAGAACTATGTTCCCAGCCATCTACCCGATTTTATCTGTGAAATGAGAGGCTTATTGAGTCGGCAATCTCGAGCCACTCTCATCCATGCAAATCTAAGGATAATCCGAATAAACGGGAGTCCACAGAACGCTCAGGATTAAGATCGAGTTACCTAGGTCATCGTATGAATATAGTCAGTTAAGACAGTAAACGAAGTTATAAAGTCTAAGTGACTATTTTGCGGTCAAGTCTTATGCAAACTCATTGCATAGGACGCCCCACTCACATGTCTTCACATGAACGATTTAGGATCACATCGTTTGTACTCTACAAAGTGGGTCACGTCCATAGTGTCCCCAGGATAAGGTACTCAGCCTTATCCTTCTACTATAGACCATTCTGGCTATAACTTGAACTTGATCTATTTTTATGTCACACATAAAGTTCAAGTATTCATCCTATAGCCAAGGGTTCTTTATTAGATTAAGGTTACACAATACACAATTCACTTTATTCAATAACGCATTTACTGAATAAATCTCAATAACAACTTTATTGCAAAATAGAATATACATTCAGTTTACAAAACCACGAGTTTTAGGACATAAAACCCAACACTCTGTAGTTAAGCAAATTTTCCTCTCTACAAGGTCACGATCTTCCTCCCAAAATCACGTACTACTTATCAAATTGGGACCAAAAACAAGACTTGACTACCTTCCGATAACTCTGAGTTCTCTGAAATTTGGTTTATGGGAACTAATCTCAATTGGGAAGGGAAGGAAAAGGAAGCAGAAAGCCAAAAGATCAACCTTCTCTCCCTTCCTCACTGTCATTTTATCGATAAAAGTTGTGAGAGAAAAATATTCACCTCTGGATCATCTCACGCATCAATAACTTATGGCGGTTATATTTAATTAAATTAAAATAAAATTAATTTAATTAATCATAATTAATTTAATTATAATTTAATTAATTATTCATTTAAATCATATTCAAATGAATATCTCTCACATAACCTATAGTTTTAATTCAATTAATTTAATTAAATCTTAATTGAATTAAAATTAATTAAATTAACTAACTAATTAATTAACCAATTAATCAATTGTTAAATTAAATGTCAGATATTTAATTTTAAGTTCCAATTGAATCATATTCAATTATAATTATCCCATAATCTATAGTTTTAATGTATTTCAAATGTGCATTAAATTTAGTCTATAGTTTTAATATGAATCAAAATTCACATTAAAACTAATATTGGAACTTCTTCAAATATTTAATTCTCTCATAATGTATCATTATATATTATAATGATTCCCTAAATGAATTTGAACATTTAAAATTTCAATCAAAATCAAATAACCTCAAGACCCTTTACGAGCTAGGAAGGGGAACTACAGATTAGAAGCTCCAACGATACAAGATTAAATGGCTAATCTCATTAACCACATTAAGCAATATTCGTTAACACTCCACTAAAGACCCACAACTGCACTCTTCTCACTGCAGATATATTTCAGTGTCCACAGATATAGACCAATAACAACAAGTTAATCTTTCACGAGTGTTTGTAAAGTCAGCTGGGTCAAATTATCGTTTTACCTTGGCTTACATCTATGACCTTAAGTACTAATGTTCCTCTAGTGAACAACTTGTTTAAGGTCCAATCGTTAAATAAAAAAACTCATCTCGGGCCAATGAAAGGGTAGGGGCCTTTGTACAAGTCCTGAAAACAACACTTAAGAGAACACTCATCTACTTTCCCATAAAGTAGGGAATGAGTGAATTTCATCTTGTGTAATTATGTTCTCAGCTCCCCACTCGGTCTTGTCCCTAAAATGGTAGGCATAATATTGAGTCGGCTATCTGGTCACTCTCACCCATACAGATCAAAGGACAAACCCTCGTGAACAGGAGTTCATAATACACTCAGGACTAAGATTAAGTTGCCTAAGTCATCCAATTGAAATAGAAATCTAAAATAGTCAACGGAGTTACATCTAATGGTTACTATTTTCGTGGTACGGTCTTATGCAAACTCATTTCATGGATACCCACACTCGCATGTCACCTACACGAACGCGCTGGATCATTACATTTGCATCACATACAAAATGGGTCGTATTCATAGTGTCACCTGGATAAGATACCCAGTCTCATCCCTATACTATAGACCCTTTGGGTTGTATTTCTTGAACATCGATTCTCATATGTCTCCACGTATAGTTCAAGACACATACTACATCTTAGGATGTTAGTTTATTGGATTTAATGTTATTTTAAAACAAACTAATACAACATTCAACAACAACTTTTATTGAATAACTTCAATAACACACGAATTTTAGGACATAAAACTTAACAATGTCAACTGCTCGTTTTCCTGCTCATCATCGCCTGATGGTTGTTGTCCGCTCGTCCTCTTCGCTCATCGCCGTCTGTGACTTCATCTTCCCAACGCCATCCACTCAATTTCTACTGCATAATGAGTATATTTTTTCTTGAAACAAAGAGCACATCAGATTATTGTTTGTAGTTTATGCTTTTGTCTTTAAGTTGAATCGTCCTTTTTTGTTTTTGTTTGAGATGGGTTTATAAGATTATAATTTTTGTTTCCATCGTTTGTATTTACAGAATACTTAGGCCCTTTCAAACTTTTTTTATATTGGGTTTATTTGACCCTAAACTAGATTATTCTTGTCATTTTTGTTTTTGTGTGTTTATTGTATAACGAAGAAGCTAAAAATAGTGTTTATTAGATAAATTCATAAAAGTTTGTTGGAGTAATGAAAAAGAGGAAAGAAATTGAAAAGAGGTTGGGAATTGCACTAATTTATCATTTTTGTGTAGGTTTGGAAGGAGTACAAAAATGCAATTGCAATTGCATTTGTTGAGGAAAACAAGATGGTGAACAAGCGTAAAATGCAATTGCTAATTGCATTCCAGAATGAAAAATGCAATAGCATTTCTGGAAAATCTTGAAGGTTGTAGAAATCACCAAATTTGCAAGAATTGTGGAAATTTTGTAAGATTTGGGAGGTTCTTTAGCCTGATTTCATACTACAAGTTGACTCAAAGGTTGTGAGGGAGCAATCCATGAAGCTTATAAAAGAGGGAAGAAATTATGCAAAAAGTGGCTAGGTTCTTCCATTCTGTCAATTCTAGTCGTTGTAGTTCGTGTTTTTGAACCTGAGCTCTAATTTTAATCCCTCATCAACGAAAGTTAGAAGAGATAAAGATGTGAGTCAAATTGTGTCGATTAAAGTAAGGAGAAAATGGATTTCGTTGTTGTTCTTTATGTTAAATTCAGTTATTCATTTTTACTTTTATAGTTGATGTTTTTCATTTTGCCTATCGTTAACTCTTTTGAGTTTTAGTTATGTGTTGAATTCGTATTTCCATTTCCTTCATAGCAAACTCAAATTGTTGTTTTGAATTCTACTTCCTTACTGATAAGGAATTTTCTTAAGTTTCATTTTGTGATAATTGTGTGTGTGTGTGTGGGGGGGGGGGGGAGTATTGTCCATCCATTCTTTTCTTAATAAAAATTTTGTTTGGGTAGCTTTATTATTCTGGAGTTTTCTTCCTTTTATTTGTTTAATTATGAGTTCGGTTTCATTTCAAATGTTGTTTTGCATTCATTTTCATGAGGAGCTAATTTTTTTTTTTTTTTTGTTGAATTAACATTGGATAAGCCTAATCAACCAACTCGTGATTGTTTGTCAAGCTTTAACTTAATACCGAAGGAGTTAAAGGAAAGCGGATGTCACAAAAGCAATGGAGGAAAAGATTTAGAAATAAGATCTAAACATCCTAGACGTAGGGCGAGACTCCAAAGCCGTTAGAATTGTGTGTGAAATTATCTAAGTTAGATCAATCATAGAAATATAGGTTTAATCACTTAACCTCCTAAAGATTTTGAAGCAAAGTTGAATAGGAGTCGAATTCAGTTTAACTTAGCTTTTTTTTGTGTTAACTACGATTACAATTACATTTTTTGTGGCATTTCTTTCTAAAGTGGCATGAACAATTTGAGTTTCTTTTTTCCTATTCATTGATTTTTTACGTATTTAGTTTAGCAAAAACAAACTCTCAACATTTTTATAACTTTGGTTACCGAAGTCGCAATTTGAGAACAATATTTGCTATCTTTTGAATTTTATTGTATCGTTCTATGTGGAACGATAGATACTCTGGAATAGTTTCAATTTTATATTACTTTCATCGACAGTGTACACTTGCACTGGAATGAAATTTTATTTTTAAAATAAAAGTATTTTCTCAAAGCCCCAATTTGGGCCGCTCACTATGGGTGTTTTTTACATAATGTGTTTACTATTTTATGACTTTATGCCTATAATTTATCTCTTTAAATTTCTGATTTCATAGTTAAGTACTGTTAATTACTTGTTATTTATTTATGGTTTATGACTTTTTGGGTTTTATGATATATACCTGGAGTTGTTTGAATTTCTGAATCACAGGTTACCTTAGTTCAAAATAAAAGGGAATAAAAAAAAAAGGTATGGCACACAACTCGGTGACCTAATCCGAGAATATATAGGTTGGGAGATTGTGATCTAAAAAATCTCTTTAATTCGACCCAACCCAACTCGACCCTCGTACACTCTTAATGTCTTATTCATTGAGTTAGATTTATATTAATCATTAAATTTTGGTTTGTCTAATTCTTTTTTAAACAAGTTTGCCTAAATTGTTGGTGTCATTTTAACGCAACATTTGTCCTAGGATTATTATTGAATGCACAAAAGAGTGAGTTTATTGTCATTATTATTATTGTGATTAAAAAATTGTAAAGGCAGCACATGCACATGCACTTTCACTATTTATCTTTAAAAGAGGGAATATTAGAGATCAATACAGAAAAGACCATCATAATTAGATAATTAAGAAAAGCATATTAGATAAACATGGATTTCACCTCAATCTTAATGAGTAGAGTAGTCCATTTATCTTATAAATAGTAAGGACTCACTTCATTTTTTAATGTAGGATTCTCAACAAAATAAAAGGATACAAAGTTTTTCTTCCATGATATATTGGGAAAAAAATCTTTCTAAAATATGGTCAGTCAAGTATGAGTAACTTCGATGTGATACATAAAATAGACTTAAGTAATCATCTGACATAATGGAATTTTTTTAAAAAAAATATAATTTTATATCATATTGTGTCAAGCAATCAACTACACGTCTTTATAGCTTATGGCGTAAATATTGAATTTCTAATAGTTACAATATATTTATTAGAATTAAAATTGAACATTTAAGATATAATTAAAATATTTAAAGTTCATGAATTAAAGGATATAATCGAATTGAAAAAAAAAACATTATTGCGTCAATCCAGAGTCAGAACATAATTCAAGAGAAAAGATGCCTAATTCCATATCAAAAGTCGATCATTTGATCATGATTTTGAATGGTATATTTTTTTGGGGGGAGGGGGGTCATTTTTATACTGAACTTGACAGGTAGTGACAATTTTTTAAAATAACAAGCAAGTACATATCATAGAGCAACATGTGGCCCGGTGTGAGATATCACATTGTTCAAGGAACCCTAGATGCTGTTGGAGGAAAGGATCATCAATAAGGGCGTTCTAGTACGTTGTAAATTTCTTTTTCAAGACTTGTATCATTTGATGATGCCATGTGAATCGCTAGAAATATGTGAAGTGTATGGCTAACCTAATAACGAAACTTTCGTAAGAGAACTGGAGCAGGCTACCATGGGACAAATAAAAGATCTTATTTCTAAAGAGATACGATTCAAAACTGTTATATGTCCAAGGTCCAATATTAAAATAATTTCAGAGGTTTTCCTTGACTTTGTCCATGTCAACAAACAATTTGAAATGCCTCGACTTTTTTAGAATATGTCCAAGTCAAATAGTAATGATTCGAAACACCTCTTTTTACACTATTTCGGAAACCTAAGGACTCAATAGTATGGACATATAAAATACAGGATTTACAATCCCAGCAGAAAACACTACAAGAATTTTGGGATTTTTCGACTCCAAAAATTGTCGGAAAAACCCCAAAATATGGTCGGCAAATGAATTCCCGACGCAAAATAAGTCGTCGGCAAAATGGCCGGCAGATCATCGTCGGGGAACCTATTCCCGACTAAATTTGTTGGACCGTCGGCATTTCCTCTAAAGGCCGACTAAATGTTCATTGGTCGGCCTTTCGTAGAAATGTCGACCAAATATGATTTGGTCAGCTTATTCATAAAATGCCGACCAAAGACTCGTAGTCAGCGTTTCGACGAAATGCCGACTAATCTCGAATGGTCGGGCTTCCTTAAAAATGCCGACTAATCGGATTTGGTCGGTCTTTAAAAGAAATGCCGACTAAATAAATATTGGTCGGTATTTCCATGGTATGCCGACCCTTTTATTTTTGGTCGACAGAGATGATAAATGTCGACGAGTATTTAAATATGGTCGACCTTTCTTATGTATACCGACTAACTTAGATTTGGTCGGCATAGCTTAGAAATGTCGACCAATATTTAACTATGGTCGACATTTCTTTTAAATTGTCCATTGTCTATATTTGATATTTTACATATTCAAATAGGTATTTATCTTAATTTTTATTATATTTCAAACATGTTGTACATGAAATAAAGTATATACACAAATTGAATAAAAAATTTACTTAGATTAAATCAAAGTTAATTACACTTAGTTCAAATACAAAATTAAATATTTGTTTTGACTAAATAACACAACCTACCTAAACTAGAATTTAAATTGAACTAAAGTTTAGTTTAGAAAATTCCAAATAACAATCTACCCAAACTAGAAGTTAATTACACTTAGTTAATTCCACTTTCTCATCATCTTCATGCTCATCTTCGTTCTACTTTCAGAGTATTGTCGAGTCGATCCACCTATGAAAAGACATGAACCTAAGATCAAAACTATATAAACACAGAAAATAACATTTCAAAAGTAATAAACTAAACTAACAATAACATTTCAAGAGTACTAAACTAACCTAACATTTCAAAAGTACTAAACTAAACTAACATAACATTTTCCAAACTAAACTAACAATAACACTTCAAAAGTACTAAACTAAATTAACATACCTTTAAACCATACATTTAAACATTTGTTTAAATGTATGGTTTAAAGGTATGTTAGTTTAGTTTAGCGATAAACAAAGACCTAAAGCTAGTGCATTTTGTATATGCATTTAAACCATAAATCACTAGCTAGAGAACCTATTCTCAATCCAAAATGAAATACTCCACAAGTTTGGTAACCAACCTACATTTACCATGTTTGTAAGGAATTTATGCAAACTAAATCAAGAATGTATTAATGCGCCAATACTCAACGTTTTAGGGAGCAAAGAAGAAAGCACGATATTATTTCATATTATCAATCAATTAAACTTTTCAATGTACAAGAAGTAACCTATTAATAGCCTTGTTGACTTTCAACTAAAAATACAAGTAAAAAAAAGACTTCAATCGTTTCAATCTTGGTATCAAGGGAAAGTGACGTAAAATTTTATGCAGAATCTTTTTTCCTTTTCCATCGTTCACTTTGTATCGAGACTCTCCACATGTTGGACACTGTTGACAATCAACAAATTCTCTCCAATACAATATGCAATCATACTTGCATACATGAATTATCTCATAACTCAACCCTAAGTCACGCAACTTTCTCTTTGCTTCATAGAATGAATTAGGTATACATGCACTTGGGAATGCTTCTTTTAACAATTGTAATAACATGTCAAATGATTTGTTACTCCAATTGTTAAGAATCTTAATATGCATTAATCTCACCAAAAAGTTCAATGATGAGAATCGCGTACAACCAGGATATAATTGGTTGCATGTTTCAGTCATTAAATCCTCGAATAAGGTTGGAGTATCCTTATCATGGGAATTATGGGGAACCTCATTTTCAAAATTGTTTCCTTCGTCCACATCTACTTCGCCAATTGGGACTTGAAGATCATTTAAAAGGTTGAACATCTCATTTTCTTCATTGAAATTGCTAGACTCTATAGTATTTGATCTAGAATCATGCACTGACTCAACTGTATAACGTTCAAACATCGGAAGGTTGATAGTTTCTCCATGATATACCCATTCACGATAAGAGGGAGATATTTCATTCATGAATAGATGTCGCTCTACTCCATCTAAAAGATTACCACATTGCATTCAAGCAATTTCTACATGGGTATCTCGTTTTTCCTGAGTCATTAACATGAAACTTTGTCTTCTCTAGAAATTGAGTTACTCCTTCTTTATACTCGGTTGACAGCCTGTCTCTAAGTTTAATCCAATCTTTATTCATCTCTACCCTAAATTATTATACTTTTCAAGTCCACTTCTTATTTCTTAGTAATAATTCTGTAGGATTTAGACAAAAAAATAAAGATTAATATTAATGGAAGAAAGAGATAGTATATATGTACATTGAAAATTGGGTTTAGAGGTAGTGGACACTACCTCTAAACCCAAAGACACTAAGATAAAACAAACTTAAGGAATCCAAATATTGTAACGGTGATTTTTTTTAGTTAAACAATATGTGAGAGTTAGGATTTGAACTCTAACATTTTGGTAAATGATATACGTCTTGATTAGTTGAGTTATACCTAAGTTGACTAAAATAATATTTTAAACTTTCATTTGATTTTTTTAATCTTTTTAGAATTCACAACATGTGAGAGTAAAAAGATTCAAACATTTTACCTCTTCATTGAGAATATATGTTTTAACTTAAAGATCTATTAAAAACTTTCAAAAGTTTGGATACCTATTTGACACAAATTTTAAAGTACTATATCTAAACTTGTAGTTAAAATGACCATAATTTGGTGGCAATTGGTATGTACCCTTCATTAAGAGGTAAGACATTCAAGTTTCTCAACTTCTAAATTGGCGATATGGATTTTAGGCAGCACCCTATGTACCGAAATTTTGGCAGCATAACGACGCTACCCGGACAAATCCAAAATTTTTCTTAACTTGAAATAAGCCTGTAAACACTTCAAAATAGTCCAATTACGCCGAACCTCTTCCAAACTACAACAAATCACTAGGTTGGGTTCCAACAGAGTCACAAATAGCAGGAAAAGGAAAACTACAACATGCAATCCAAACCAAGAATCCAAACGGGAAAAACATGCAATCGAAGCCAAGAATCAAAGCAGGAAAAACACATGCAACTCATACATGTTGGGATGTTTGTCCTAATCTCGTGTAAGTTTGTAATATTCCTTATTGAAATAAATAAGAGTTATTTTTTTCATCACTTTGTGTCTCGCATATTTATAAACTTAATCCAATAAACTAACCTCCAGGGTCATTGAATTATGAGAGAATTAGAACTTGAACGGTGTGTAGTGGACACACAGGTAGGATCACGTTCAAGTTAATGACTCGAACGGTCTACAGTATATGGATAGGGTTGGAGACCTAATCCTAGATACGTTGTGGATGCAACCCGCTTTGTATTAGATACAAACGAGGTGATCAAGCTCGTTCATGTGGTTGACATGCGAGTGGGGGCATCATGTGTAATGAGATTGTACAAGACCGAACCGTGAATTATTAGACTTATTGATGTAACACCGTTAACAGTATAGTGGCTAATAACTTCGTAGATGATCAATAGTGACTCAATCTTAATCCTGAGCGTATTACGGACTGCTGTCTGTGGGGGTCTGTCCTTTGACTAGTACGAGTGAGGATGGTCACAGGTACTCGCCCAATATGTCTATCTTCTCAGGGACAGGACCACGTGGGGAGCTGGGAACTTGACTACACGAGATGGAATTCACTCGTTCTCGAATTAGGGAAACTTAAGGGGTTGTTCTCTTAAGTGTTGTCTCCAAGGCTTGGACAACGAGCACCCACCCTCTCACTGGCCCGAGAGCGATGTTGTTTATGGTTGGACCATACAACGTTTTTGTTCATTAGAGGAGCAGTGGGACTTAAGGAGCAAGAGGTAGACACAGGAGTAAAACCGTAATTTGACCCAACTGTGACTACGAACAACCTGTGAAGGGTCGACTCATGGGCATTAGTTATATCAATGGACACAACTTGTCCTACAGTGATTGGAGTGCAGCTACGGGATTTAGTGGAGTGTTACCGTAGCTAATGAATGTTGAATAATCGGGTCAAATAGTTTGACAGGTTAATCTCGAATCATTGGAGCTCGTTATCTGTAGATCCATTAGGTCCCTCGGTTGGCTCAAATTGGATAAATTGAGGGTATAAAGTTTGGTGTGAATTTGAAGTGTTCAAATTCATTATTTAGGCATTTATGTCATTTATATGTGATATAATTGACATAATATATAATTTGATGTGAATGAGATTCATAATAAACTATAGGTTAGCCTAATTGGTTAATTAGTGCTAATTTGGAGAAATTGAATTGAGAGAAATTAAATTGAATGTGATTCAATTTAAAATTCCACAATTATACAAATGAGATTTGTATAATAAGGTATGAGATTCCTTATTTTATGTAATATGCAAATATGATTTGTATATTATAAGCTTGGGGTAAAATGGTGATTTGGTGGAGATTTCAACTCCACCACTCACCATTATATATAGGCTTTGTGAGAAGCGTTTTGCAAGGTAATTGCTCATTTTTTGGAATCCCATCCAAAGAGCTTTATCTCTTCTCTCAATTCTCTCCACCCAAAATCCAAAGGAAGTCCCACAACTCTCCCTCAACCGATCGAGAACAACCGAGAAAGGAATTGCATAATTCGATTTTAAGAAAGGAATTGCATAACGAACACCACGACGTTTCATGTCGTTTCCGCTGCGGGAGTTTCATTCCCTTCAATATGTACTATTCAGTCCAATCAAAAATCAATGGAAAAAATGCAATAAAGTATAAGATCGAATTATGCAATAAAGCATTTAAAAGTTTGAGTTCGAATAGACCCACCAAGTAGGAACTACTTACAAGATGTCTTGAATCGCTCCAAAGGCAAACCAAAAAGCCTTCCGAAACAACCTTAAATTGAGTTCGAACAGTCTAAAACTAATTCAAATCCTAAAACAGAGAGCTTTCAAGTGTTAAAGACTAGTCTAAGGCATTTAAAAGTTTGTGAAATTGTCTAAACTAACTCTAATGTCTAAACTAACTCTTTTCACCTACACTCACCGATACAAACTTGATTCCTTTGTTTAAAGTTGTTCGAACGAGTTCGTGTTGCTTCGAAACTATAAACGATAAGTTCTCATGGTTAGAAAATTAGCTAAGGTACCTTTCCATAAGTTTAAAAGAGTTTAAAGATTCTTGTTACCTACTCAATTTCACTAAATGAACTTAGATTCTTGTTGAACGATGTTCGAAACTAGTACAAACCTACAAACAAAAGCTTCCAAGTGTTAGGAATAATTCTCTAAGGTACCTTATTTGATGTTGATAAGGGTTGAATAGAACTTTAGTACCTTGAATTTATCGGAACTAACAAATTTCTTTGTATTGCTTTTTTAAAGAAAATAAGACGGGTTTTGTTATCTACTTTTTAAATTCAAACCAGTTGTGAAACCTAAAAAATATAGTTTAAAAAATAATATTTCAGACCAGTTTTAAAACCTAAAAAATGTAGCTCAAACTTAAAACAATATTTCATTCTTGTATTGACCATTATCTTCAACTTTCCTTTTGAAATCAATGATGGGGTTTTCAACTTTTCTCAAATTTTGCCACTCAAAATAACAAAGAAAACTTCTTCAAATGCTCAATAGAAACATAACCCAAAAAAAAAAACAGAGCAATCTAAAAAGAAAGAAACAAAATGGCTAAGATGAGAGCTTTTAAACTAGAATCAAGAAAAACCAAAAACAATCCACCATAAAACACTAATTACACAGAAAAGAACCAAAAAAAAAAAATCAATCAAAGAGAGAGATTAAGGTCAACCTCCTTTTTTTTTCTTCTTCAACCTTTTGTTTATGTTCTTCTTGTTCTAGTTGTTGTTCTTTCTTTTGATTGCTCTGTTTTGTTAATCAAGATGAATAATTCTCTCAACTCAACGTCGGGATTCAGTGGCGGGGGGCGGGCGGACGGTCGACGTCGTAGGGGGACTGAGGGTTTCGGATCGGCAGACGGTTTCGCCAGATCGATCGTGAGGGAGAGGGAAAGGAAAAGAGAGAAACGGTTAGATGGACGCCGGCAGGACGGCAAGCGGTAGTAGGTGGCCAGACGACGGCAGGGGGTTGAGGGTTTCGGAGTCGATGGTGAGAGAGAGGGAAAATGGCGAGGGAGAGGGAAAATCGTGAATCTGCAAAATGGGAAAGTGAAATTTTAAGCATAGGAATTGCCGACCATATTTAAAATGATCGGCCTTTCTTCAATTTAAGTCGACCATTTTACAAAAGGGTCGGACTTTCCCAAGCTTATTCCCGACCCTTTTCTTAAACAACCGGCCTTTCCCTAGGGTTTTGTCGACCGTTTAAAAAGAGTCGGCCTTTTCTGATTTTTTTGCCGACCGTTTCTCAAACGGTCGATCTTTTCTTTGAGTTTTTCCGATCGTTTTTTAAATGGTCGGTCTTTCCTATGTGTTTTGTCGACTGTTTCGTAAATCGGTCGGCCTTTCTCCAATTTATGTCGACCGTTTTAAATAGGTCGACCTTTCTCCCACTTTTCCACCACCATTTTTAAAACAGTCGACCTTTCGTAAGTTTTTTTCCGACTAACATAGAAAATAGTCGGCATTACCTAATATTTACCGACCAATTACCAGTTGGTCGCGAGTTCTCTTCGCCTTTGCCGACCATTATCTAAACCGTTGGGATTACCTATATCGGCCGACTATTTTGAAAACGTCGGAAGAAATAACGTCGGTTATTGACAAAATTCTTGTAGTGAAAGGGAGGGAACAAATACTCAATTTAAAGTGAGAGTAAATAAAATTTCATACTCAATTGCATAAATACATATAGAATTCCTTTGGATATGTGTGGGAAACCTTCATAACGGTGATTGAAATAAAAACTTAACCGAGAGTGTAAATTGATACACTTATTCAAGTTTTAGTTTAAATTGATAAAATTGAAAGTTTATGGTTAAAATTGATACAATCTAGCAAGTTTGAGGTTTAAATTAATGAAATTGAGAGTTTATATTTAAAATTGATACAAGTTGTCAAGTTTGGATCAAAATTAATTTTTTTCTTTTTTTTTTAATACATCGTATCCCAGATATTTGAGTTAAATAAAAGGCATAATCACATATTGACATAAAGGTATAATCTGAAGGAGTTAATATTAAGAAACCGGAAGCAATTTTGGATCTTGAACACTCTAATTGGATCAAATTTACAAAATAAAAAACATGCTCAAAACTGAAAAACAGAGAGTAAGAAAATTCAATTTTGTTGATCAAATTCTCCCCACCCGATGGATGATTTGCAACACGAACACTTTGTAGACTACCTCTAGTGTCTTCCCTACTATCCTCAAGCCTTGGAACTGATTGTGGAATCCTAGATTGAGAGAATTTGGAAGAAGGAGGGAGAAAGGTCAAAACTGAGAAACTCAAACTTCATTAAGCTTTGTGAAGGTGCCAACACATAAGTGATGAAGATGATTTGAGAAGCAGGTGGCCAATTTTGGCTAATTTTGAGATTGAGTAATGTTGGGCAAGTTCGCAACTTGTTTTCAAGATGAAACTTGAAATTTCCTTTTAATTTGAATTCAAAATTAATATAAAATTAATTTTAAATTAAAATCAATTGAATTAATTAAATAATTTAAATAAATAATTTAATTTAATATCAAATATTAAATTAAATAATTTCTCCAATTCCGATCTCAAAATCGATTTCTCGAACATGAATCCATATTCATATTATAAACCGAACCAATATTTAAATCATATTTAAATATGTCCACCTATTCTTAATCATAATTTAATTCATAATTAAACTATGACACTTTATATTGCATATAATTAACGCTTTCTCCCAAAATCGAATTTGAACAATTCAAATTCTTTTCTCTCAAAATGTTACAAGGCTTTAGTCTAAGCTAGTAGGGGGACCTATGTGAAGGGAATGAAAATCCCCTCACAGTGAAAGACGATCAAATCGTCAAGGTATCATTATGCTACTTGAATTTTGTTAAAACGATCTAACACTTAGATCTAAGTTAAACATGCATAAGAGGAAGAAATTACAGCGAGAAGATGTTTACTTACTTGTTGTAGACAGATCTTCAAAGTTCCTTCCTCTATCACGAACACTTCGTGCTTCTCGATCTCAACGAAATCTTCTCTCGAACAGTAACCCGAACACAAACACTTGGAGTCTCGGTTGTTCTTCCTTCTGGGAAGAAGGAAAGTTGTGGGACTCTAGTGTTTTGGTGAGGGAGGAGAGTTGAGAGAGTAGAGAGAATTCTTGATCTCTTCTCTTTGATGAAAATAAAAAAATGAGAGACTTGCTTGTTAATCCCTTCTTGCAAAGGGTTTAAATAGTCGAAATGATGGAGTTAAAATCTCCACATTATTACCACTTTACCACAACTATAGGTTATGCAAATCTCATTTGCATAACCACATAATATAAGATATCTCATATCTCATATTGCAAATCACATTTGCAATAATTGTGAATTAATTAAATTGAATCACATCCAATTTAATTTCTCTCAATTAATTTCTCCAATTAGCCCTAATTCAACAATTAGGCTAACCTATAGTTTATTATGAATCTCATTCACATTAAACTATATATTATATCATTCATATCTCATATAAATGACATAATGCCCTTTAAGTGAAATTGAACACTTCAATTTCATACAAAACATTAACCCTTCTTTTAACCCAGATTGAGCCAATCGAGGGACCTAATGGACCTACAGTGACGGGCTCCAATGATCCGAGAATAACTTGTCAAACTCTTTGACTCGGTTAATCAACCTTCATTAGCTACGGTAACACTGCACTATAGCTCGTAGTTGCACTCCCGTCACTGCAGAGTATTACGTGTCCACTGATATAACCAATGCCCATGAGTCGACCCTTCACGGGTTGTTCGTAGACACTACTGGGTCAAATTACCGCTTTACCCACGTGTCTACCTCTCTTGTTCCTTAAGTCCCCACTGCTCCTCTAATGAACAACATATTGTGATGGTCCAACCATACACAACACCCTTCTCGGGCCAGTGAGAAGGTGGGTGCCCGTTGTCCAAGCCCTGGAGACAGCACTTAAGGGAACAACCCCTTTAGTTTCCCTAAAGGCGGGAACGAGTGAATTCCATCTCGCGTAGTTAAGTTCCCAACTCCCTGTCCCTAAGAAGATAGGCATATTGGGCAAGTAACTGTGACCACCCTTACCCGTACTAGTCAAAGGATAGATCCTCAGAGCGCGGAGTCCGTAACACGCTCGTGGATTCGGTCGAGTCACTAATGGTCATCTACGGTTATTAGTCCTCATCACAACGGTGTTACATCGTGTGGGTCTAATAATTCACGGTCCGGTCTTGTACAATCTCATTGCACAGGATGCCCCCACTCGCATGTCAACCACATGAACGAGTCAGATCATCTCGTTAGTATCTAATACAAAGTGGGTCGCATCCACAGTGTATCCAGGATTAGGTCTCTAACCCTATCCATATACTGTAGACCGTTCGGGTCATTAACTCGAACGTGATCCTCCCTGTGTGTCCACTACACACCGTTTAAGTTCTAGTTCTCTCATAAATTCAATGACCCTAGAGCTTAGCTTATTGGAAAAGTTTATAAATATTGCGAGACACAAAGTAATGAAATAAATAACTCTTATTAATTTCAAATAGTAATTTACAAACACGAGATTAGGACAACAATCCCAACAAACTCCCACTTGGACTAAGCTAGTGGAGAAAATACATTTCTGAAATATACATAAATTACAATGAAATAATACAATAAACAAGGGCATTGAATACCCGTTTACACATCTCCCACTTGCCCTAGTCAGGAAGCTCTCGAAGACCTAGACTCTCTAGGTGACCCTCAAACACCTTAGCCGTGAGGGGCTTTGTAAATGGATCAGCTACGTTGTGCTCTGACACTATCTGCGTGACTATCACGTCTCCGCGGTGCACAATCTCCCGTATCAGATGATACTTGCGCTCAATGTGTTTGCCTCTCTTATAGCTCCGAGGCTCACGAGAGTTGGCTACTGCACCACTGTTGTCACAGAACAGTGTGATCGGTAAGTTCATATTTGGAATAACTTCCAAATCCGTCATGAACTTCCTAAGCCAAACAGCTTCCTTTGCAGCTTCACAAGCCGCAACATACTCCGCTTCCATAGTGGAATCAGCGATGCATCCCTTCGCGGTGACCATCAGCTCATGCTTCTTTGCCAATACATCAGACATGCTGGCAATGATATAGACCTTGGCCTTTTCATTGGCCCTGATCCATCAATCGTATGCATCGCGAACACTTCGCGACGCAGTCGAGCCCGGCATCTGAGGACACTCCTCAGAGAGCACGAACTTAATGTCGTCAGTTACCAAAATTGTGTTTATGTTGTTTTTCCAACTTTGGTAATTATCTCCCACTAATTTATCGGACGCGAGTAGAGCTATAATTGCGCTAGACATGTTTTAAGCTGAAAAAATTAAGAAAACTTTGTGTTAGTCTCGCAAAAAACTTTTGAAATCCAATCAAGTTTTAGCAAAATTGTTTCATGATCCCTAGGTCATTCAAAAATTTGCAATGATATCCTAAAGGTTTAGAATGACCGCCACCAGGAGGGTGAAATGTAACACTCCTCCTCTGGGGCGAGACTTTCTCGATCGGACCTTAATCCTGAATAACTCTTATTCCATTAGGCGTCTAATTACCATTGTTCGGTCGAATTCATTAACATTTAACGAATTCTGTGAGTGTCACCCTCAATCTTTAAGTTTTCAAGCATCCGTCCAAACAATAGCCACTGAAGGATGAACCAAGAAGGAAAACCAACCAGAAAACAGTATCCCTTTCGAGAATTCACGGTGTTCCGACTCCCATAATCAGGCCATCCGGCGGATTGTGCGTCCAGCCAAACTAGCGGCGCGGATCATAGGCATCTCACGGTGTGAATCGAAAGAAGAGACCGTGGGTCTCGTTTTCACAAGTCCCGCTCCCACTCACTATAAGTACTCTTTCCATCAACGATGATATTAACCTATACAAATGCCACTCGAAGGGGGACGCTCCCATTTGCGCCACGAGGCCGAGTATAGATCTCACGGTGCGAACTTAACGGAGATTTGTGGTTGAAAATTCAAATGTATCTCATACACTTTATTTCCTCCCACTCAGCACTTAATTTTAATAGGGATTGACCTAGATAAACCGACTAAAATTTTCCTAAGTCTACCAATATAACTCTTATATGGTATTTACCTAAGTCTATAATCACATTATAACTTAGGTCTATGTGAGTAAATTAAAACACTTTTAATTAGCGGCACTCACGATAAGTATAATCTAAGAATCTCGCACCGACCACTCGCGGTCGGTTTCAGTGTAGGGGTGTTCCATGCGTCAACTTAAATACCCCACCTTAGACAAAACCTTCCTTAGACAGAGTTACTAATCAGTCTCCATTCATAGACTAAATTTTGATTTCCTAATTTCTAATCTCATTAGAAAATAGAAAACCTAAGTCTAATTATTCAAGTTCTAAACTCTTTAAAACTAATAATTAACTTAGGTTGCATGCATTTCTATGTTATAGTGCTTGATCATTCATCACATGAATAACTATATATTATAACATAATATTATTCATCACATGAATATAAATGCATGAGCATACTTTAATCTAAAAAATATAACACTTATATTAATTAAATTAAACATGCATTTAATTATATTATAACTCTTATAATATAACCTATCATGCAAATTATATATTATAACTCTTATAATATAAATGATGCATGAAAATGTTTAACCTAAGGTGGGATTTTAAATCTATATGACATACATTATGCACATAGAAATTAATTAAATCATACATCTCATGCATAAAATAATTAAATAGCAAACATGGACCGGTTTTGGCACCTAGGAGAAATTATTTAATTAAATAACATTAATATAACACTTATATTAATATTATTTAATAAAATAAATAAATACATTTTACAATTAATAAAAATAAATAAAATACAATTTATTTCGGAAAAAACTGCTCACTAAGCAAAATCAACTGCCCACGTCTTGCAATTGCTCGCAAACTGCCCCTCAACGCGTGCAATGTTGCAACGCCGTGGGTAGCGTTAACGTTGCGCTTCCAAATACGACCAGCTGTTCTCAACGCCACGTATGCATAACGCGTTAATCTGCAACGCGCGCTTGCTCCCTACTAGCACAGCGCGTTGAGACGCCAATGAATAGCGTCTCAATGTCGTCGCCTGTACAGCAAACTTCTTTGTTGTTTTGCTTCGAAATTCACCCGTTTCCGCTCTGATTTCTTCACAGCAACTCTTGCTACTAAAGACTCGGACTTTACATACTCGATTTATAACAAAATGCCCAAAAACAACGGGCCCTTACATTGATCTCATCAACATAAAATTGTAAATCTAAAATAACAAAACTGAAAACATCCAAATTCGCAAACCAGCATTCATCTCATGAATTTAAGGTAAATGCCCACCTGTTTTAACAAAAAAACAGTGCATAACGAAGAACCATCGAAATGGCTCTGATACCAATTGAAGGGAATGAAAATTCCCACGCAGTGGAAGACGATCGAATCGTCAAGGTATCATTATGCTACTTGAATTTTGTTAAAACGATCTAACACTTAGATCTAAGTTAAACATGCATAAGAGGAAGAAATTGCAGCGAGAAGATGTTTACTTACTTGTTGTAGACAAATCTTCAAAGTTCCTTCCTTTATCACGAACACTTCGTGCTTCTCGATCTCAACGAAATCTTCTCTCGAACAGTAACCCGAACACAACCACTTGGAGTCTCGGTTGTTCTTCTCTTTGATGAAAATAAAAAAATGAGAGATTTGCTTGTTAATCCCTTCTTGCAAAGGGTTTAAATAGTGGAAATGATGGAGTTAAAATCTCTACATTATTACCACTTTACCACAACTATAGGTTATGCAAATCTCATTTGCATAACCACATAATATAAGATATCTCATATCTCATATTGCAAATCACATTTGCAATAATTATGGATTAATTAAATTGAATCACATCCAATTTAATTTCTCTCAATTAATTTCTCCAATTAGCCCTAATTCAACAATTAGGCTAACCTATAGTTTATTATGAATCTCATTCACATTAAACTATATATTATATCATTCATATATCATATAAATGATATAAATGCCCTTTAAGTGAAATTGAACACTTCAATTTCATACCAAAACATTAACCCTTCTTTTAACCCAATCGAGGGACCTAATGGACCTACAGTGACGGGCTCCAATGATCCAAGATTAACCTATCAAACTCTTTGACTCAGTTAATCAACCTTCATTAGCTACGGTAACACTCCACTATAGCCCGTAGATGCACTCCCGTCAGTGCAGAGTATTATGTGTCCACTGATATAACCAATGCCCATGAGTCGACCCTTCACAGGTTGTTCAGAGAGACACTACTGGGTCAAATTACCGCTTTTACCCTCAGTGTTGTACCTCTCTTGTTCCTTAAGTCCCCACCGCTCCTCTAATGAACAACATATTGTGATGGTCCAACCATACACAACACCCTTCTCGAGCCAGTGAGAAGGTGGGTGCCCGTTGACCAAGCCTTGGAGACAGCAATTAAGGGAACAACCCCTTTAGTTTCCCTAAAGGAGGGAACGAGTGAATTCCATCTCGCGTAGTTAAGTTCCCAACTCCCTGTCCTTGAGAAGATAGGCATATTGGGTGAGTAATCGTGACCACCCTCATCCGTACTAGTCAAAGGGACGGACCCCGCAGATGCGAGTCCGTAACACGCTCGTGAGATTGGTGTCGAGTCACTAATGGTCATCTCGAAGTTATTAGTCCCTTCTTATCACAACGGTGTTACATCGGAGGTCTAATAATTCCGCTGTTCGGTCTTGTACAATCTCATTGCACAGGATGCCCCCACTCGCATGTCAACCACATGAACGAGTCAGATCATCTCGTTTGTATCTAATACAAAGTGGGTTGCATCCACAGTGTATCTAGGATTAGGTCTCCAACCCTATCCATATACTGTAGACCGTTCGGGTAATTAACTCGACGTGATCCTCCCCGTGTGTCCACTACACACCGCTCAAGTTCTAGTTCTCTCATAAATTCAATGACCACGAGCTTAGTTTATTGGAAAAGTTTATAAATATTGCGAGACACAAAGTAATGAAATAAATAACTCTTATTAATTTCAAACAGTAATTTACAAACACGAGATTAGGACAACAATCCCAACACTAAGGGACCTACAGATCATGAGCTCCAACGATACGAGATTGACTGGTCAAACTCTTTAGCCTAGCTAATCAACATTCGTTAACCGCCGAGACACTCCACTAAAGCCCAGTGGTTGCACTCTCGTCACTGTAGATATATTTCTGCCCACTCAATATAACCATGATTAGTAAGTCGATCCTTCACATGTCATTCGTAATTACAGTTGGGTCAAATAAATCGTTTTACCCCCGTAATTACTTTGTGTTCCTTAAGTCACAACGATCCTCTAATAAACAATTGGTTTATGATCCAACCAGCAACCCGAATTTCTCTCGGGCCAATGAGAGAGTGGGCCCATTGTTCAAGATTCGGAGTCAGGACTTAAGGGAACAACCTCTTTACTAATCCTTAAAGCGGTTAGGAGTGAATTCCATCTTGCAGGACTATGTTCCTAGCTACCTACTCGGTCTTATCCCAAAATGGGAGGTTTATTGAGTCGGCGATCTCGGGCCACTCTCACCCATGCAAATCTAAGGATAATCTCGAATAAACAGGAGTTTATAACACGCTCAAGATAATTAAGATTGAGTTATCTAGGTCATCATATGAATATAGTCAGTTAAGACAGTAAACGGAGTTATAAAGTCTAAGTGACTATTTTGCGGTTCCAGTCTTAGCAAACTCATTGCATAGGGCATCCCCACTCGCATGTCTCTACATGAACGACTTAGCATCACATCGTTTATGCTTTACAAAGTGGGTTGAATCCATAGTGTCTCGAGGATAAGGTACTCATCCCTATCCCTATACTATATAGACTGTTCTGGCTATTTACTCGAACTTGATCCACTTTTATGTCACACATATAGTTCAAGTATACATCTTATAACCAAGGGTTCTTATTGGATAAGGGTTATAAAATACACAATTCAGTTTATTCAATAACACATTTACTGAATAAACCTCAATAACAAGTTTATTACAAAATAGAATATACATTCAGTTTACAAACCACGAGTTTTAGGACATAAAACCCAACATAATCATAGTACTGAGAACTTCATATAGGATATGTTAGTCCTTCCCCGAGGCATAATCAAAATTAAATAAAGGCATAATCATAGTATTGGGGACTTCAACAGATCACTCTGAAAGACTTTAGCCCATCACATTACTTAATCTCACTAGAGGCAGGTTTCCGTCAAATCATGGTGGTTGGAAGCTTCAGGCTGACGCAACTTGGTCCAACTAGTTAAATCGTGGAGGCCTGAAATGGATTATCAGTTACAGATCTAGCATATCACTGATAGGAGGTTGCAAGTTCATTCAGCGACCAGTCAAAGTGCTTAAAGTTGTTGTCATCTTGGTGTTGGGTTTTATGTCCTAAAACTCGTGAGTTTGTAAATTGAATGTATATTCTATTTTGCAATAAAGTTATTATTGAGATTTATTCAGTAAAGGTGTTATTGAATAAAATGAATTATATATTTTGAAACCCTAATCCAATAAAGAACCCATGGCTAAAGGATGTATACTTGAACTTTATGTGTGACATAAAAGTGGATCAGGTTCAAGTTATAGCCACAACGGTCTATAGTATAGGGATAGAGTTGGGTACCTTATCCCGGGACACTATGGACGCGCCCACTTTGTAAAGTACAAGCGATGTGATCCTCGAATTGTTCATGTGGAGACATGCGAGTGGGGCGCCCTATGCAATGAGTTTGCATAAGATCGATCGAGAAATAGTCACTTAGACTTTATAACTCGCGTTCTTGCCTTAATCGACTATATTCATACGATGACCTAGGTAACTCGATCTTAATCTCGAGCATGCTATGAACTCCTGCTTATTTGGATTATCCTTAGATCTCGCATGGGTGTGAGTGGCCTTAGATTGCCGACTCAATAAGTCTCCCATTTCGTGATAAGACCGGGTAGATAGTGGGAACATAGTTCTGCAAGACGAAATTCACTCCTACCCGCTTTAGGGATTAGTAGAGAGGTTGTTCCCTTAAGTGCCGATTCCGGTCTCAACAAAGGGTCCACCCTCTCATTGGCCCGAGAGGATTCGGGCTTGTTGGTTGGACCACAAACCAATTGTTCATTAGAGGATCAAGGTGGAACTTAAGAAACAAGAAGTAATTACGGGGGTAAAACGGTAATTTTGACCACCATTGAATTACGAACGACTGTGAAGGATCGACTTACTAATCATGGTTATATCGAGTGGGACGAAATATATCTACAATCGAGAGAGTGCAACCACTAGGCTTTAGTGGAGTGTCCCGGTGGTTAACGAATGTTGATTAGTTAGGCTAAAGAGTTTGGGCGGTTAATCTTGTATCGTTGGAGCTCATGATCTGTAGGTCCATTAGGTCCCCTTACTAGCTCGGATTAAGCCTTGTAACATTTTGAAAGAAAAGAATTTGAATTGTTCAAATTCGGTTTTGGGAGAAAACGTTAATTATATGTGATATACTTAACGTGTCACAGTTTAATTATGAATTAAACTATAATAAAGAAGATGTGAAAATATTTAAATGTGATTTAAATATTTGCTCGGTTTATAACATGAATAGGGATTCATGTTTAAACGATCGATTTAAGAAATCGGGATTGGTCCAATTATTTAATTTAATATTTGATATTAAATTAAATAAATTATTTAAAATTAATTAATTAAATTATTTATTTAATTAAATTAATAAATTTATTTTAATTTAAAATTAATTTTATATTAATTTTGAATTAAAATTAAATGAAAATTCATTTTTGTTTTTGAAATTCAATTGGACCAAAGGAAAAAGCATGAGCAACCATGCTACTTTTTCAAATTCACTCAAATTGAGCACCTCCTTCTTGCTAAATCCTTCTCATCTTCTTGCTGTCATCTTCTCCTAGCTTGAAGAAGCTTTTGGATTCTTTAATTGAAGAAGAAACCATTAGTTTAAAGGGAATTAATCAGTTTTTTGATAATTCACGGTTTTGAGACCTTTCTCCCATCTCTCTTCAAATTTTCTCTACCAAAGATCCCACAATCTGTTCTAAGGCCTGAGGATAGTAGGGAAGACACTAGAGGTTATCCACAAAGTGTTTGTGACAAGAAATTCCCCACGGATTTGGAGAATTTTGAACAATAAAGGTATGTGTTCATACTCTCTGTTTTTTCAGTTTTGAGCATGTTTTTTGTTTTATAAAATTGATCAACTTAGAGTGTTCAAGATCCAAAATTGCTTCCGCTTTCTTAATCTACACTCTTTCAATTGGTATCAGAGAAATTTTGAGCACTCAATTTGATCAATTATGTTCTGTGGTGGGTGTTTTATGAAATATAATTTTTCTGGGCGTCTAAAGTGTTCTTCTGACTTTGGCATTTAAATTGAGCATCAATTTGTGCTTTATTTTCAAATTGCTCAAGTGTTTGAGCATTTATGTGTGTAGAATAAGCTGTAAAAATTTCAAGTCATTTGGAGTTCGGGAAGACCTTCAATTTGAAGAAAGAAGCATGAAAGGTCAGAAAATATCAAAACAAAGGCTGCTGTTTTTTCTTTCTTTCTTCTGCTACAGTGATGAAGCCCGCGTGATTTAATTTCAAAATGAGGAAGATGGGTGATGTCACGATGACGTCAGCGTTTAATTTTCAATTCGTTGACCTTGACCGAGGGACTTTGACTTTGACCGGTTCAATTAATTTTGGACCAGTTCGACTCGTTTTTGGTCCGGTTCGGGTGGTTTTAGACCGGTTCTGACTAATTCGAGGCCGGTTTTTCCATGTTGGTGGTCTGTTTTACCATTTGGAGGCCCGGTTCAGCCTTTTACAGCCCAATTCAACCTTTTGAAGGTCCGGTTCACACATTTGCAAGCTGGTTCGACGTGGTTCGATTTTAATTCTAGATTATTATTGTAATAATTTAGTTATTTGCTTGCATTAGATGCCAAAACCAATCCACTTTAGTGTGTTTAATTAATTGTGCATTGTGAATGTATGTTTTAATTAAATTCCCTGATTAAATGTGCATAAAGTATGCAATATAGATTTTAAAATCCCACCATAGGAAGCATGCTCCATGCATTGAAAGTATGTTATAAGTGTTATAATATATAGTATGCATGAATTAGGGTTTCATAGGAATTAATATAAGTGTTATATTAATTTATGAAACAAATATTATATGTTTTAAATTATAATTAATATAAGGGTTATATTAATTAAAAATTAAACATATAATTTTTATGCATTTATTCATGTGATGGATTTGTTATAAATGTATGTATATTCATGTGATGAATGATCAAGCAATTTATAACATAGTAATGCATGTAACTTAAGGTTAATTAATTAATTTTAAAATGGTTTTAGAATTGGAAATTAATTAGACCTTAAGTTATCTAGTTCTAATAAGATTAGAATTAGGCAAACCAATAATTTATAAATTGTGATTAAAGAGGGACTTTGTCTAAGAAAGGTTCTGGAAAGGTTGGGGTACTTAAGCTGACGGAAACGGAACACCTCTACCTGGGAACCAACCTGGGAGTGAATTTAATCCAGATGTTTATAAATTATTTTCGTGAGTGGCGTTTATTAAATGTTAATAATTTAAACTCATAGACCTAGGTTTATTAAATGGTTAATAGACTTAGGTAATTCCAGTATAATAGTTATATTGGTAGACTTAGGTTATATTATTTAGCCGAAATATGCCTAAGTAAAAGTATACCCAAACTGTTTAAAATACTTAGCGGGAGTGAAAAGGTATATATGATATATCAATTTCCTCTTACGCTCTTCGCGAAATTCCAGTGAGATTTATGCTCGGCCTCGTGATGTCAATAGGGCATCCCCATTCGGATGGTGTTTGCATAAATCAAGAGCAAGGTGAATGGAGAGAGTATTTATAGTAAGTGGGAGAAGGAAGTGTGTCAACACATCCTATGGTCTCTCCATTAGGTTGGGCCGTGAGATTCCCATGTTGCGCTCTTTGGTTGCCAGTAGTAGCACCATCCATTCGGAGGATGTAACATGGGGTTGAACAACTCAAACTCGAGAAATGGATAGGGTCTCTTAGGTTCATTCCCGATTGACTTTCCAATTGGTAGCATTGTTGGGGCCGACCTCCGAGGTCTAAAAATAATGCAGGTCACACTTACGAGAATTGCTAAGTGTTAGTGAATTCTTGACCAAAGTAGCGATAACTAGAATGCTATAGGAATAAGAGTTATTCCGGTGTTAGCATTTAGTTAAGAATGTCTTGGTTCAGTGAAGGAGTGATTGACTGCCCTTCGGTAGCGGTTGCTCTGACTCACTAAAGTATCGTTGCAAAAATAAATAATGAGATTATGGGTACATTATTACTTTTGCTAAATTCTTAATTGGATGCATGTAGAGGGTTAAAAGCAATTCACTAAAAGAATTCATTCTTTTTCAGCATGTCAAGCTCTCTTATTCAATTACTCGCCTCCGACAAACTTAACGGCGATAACTTTGGAACTTGGAAATCAAACTTGAATACGATTCTTGTACTTGATGATCTAAGGTTCGTCTTGACGGAGGAATGTCCTCCCCCTCCCAACTCGTCTGCAACCCGAATAGTTCGGGATGCGTTTGACAAATGGACTAGAGCTAATGATAAAGCCCGGGTCTACATCTTAGCCAGCATATCTGATGTGTTGTCTAAGAAACATGAGGGCATGATCACCGCAAAGGAGATCATGGGGTCATTCTGAGCCATGTTTGGACAACCGTCCTCATCGATGCTGTTATGATGCTCTCAAAATGCTTACAACTCCCGAATGAAGGAGGAACATCCATTAGGGAGCATGTCCTTAATATGATGGTCCACTTCAACGTGGCAGGTAAACGGGTCATCATTGATGAGAAACAGATCGAGTTAGCTTCATAATGGAATCTCTTCCAAGAGTTTCTGCCCACACTAACTTCGGTTATGAACAAGATAGAGTATAACTCGACTACTCTCTACTTAACGAGCTCCAGACATTTGAGTCCCCGATGAAATCAAAGGGAAAAGAGAAGGAGAGCAAACGTTGTTACTTCAAGGAAGTTCTGAGAGAGGATCATCCTCGTGGACTAAGTCAGTCCTTCTTTTCTAAGAATAAGGGTATTGAGAAGAAGAAAAAGGATAAAGGAAGGAAAAAGCTCCCATTCGCAAGGGGTAAAGCCACAGAAAAATGTTTCTATTGTGGCGAAGATGGGCACTGGAAGAGGAACGCGCCCAAGTACCTTGCGAGAAAAGAAAGGCGAGAAAGAAAAACAAGGTAAATATGATTTACTCGTTGTTGAAGCATGTTTAGTAGAACATGATGATTCTTACTGCCTGATACTAGATTCGGGAGCCACTAACCATGTGTGTTCTTCTTTTTACAGAAACTAGTTCCTGGAGGCGACTGGCGATAGTGAGATAACTCTCAGGGTTGGAACAGGAGAGGTGGTCTCAGCTAAAGCAGTGGGAGCAATGAAGTTGTTATTTAGAGATAGATTCGTTTTATTAGAGAATGTACTTTTGGTTCCTGGAATCAAAAGAAATCTTGTATCTATCTCTTGTTTACTTGAACATATGTATAAAGTGTCTTTTGATTATAATGAAGCATTCGTTTGCAAAAGAGGTGTACGAATATGTTCTGCTAAACTTGAAAACAACTTATATGTGTTAAGACCAACAAAGATAAAAGCTATTTTGAACACCGAGATGTTTAAACAAATTGATACTCAAAATAAAAGGCGTAAGCTTTCTCAAGTACCTATCTTTGGCACTTGAGACTAGGTCACATTAATCTCAATAGGATTGAGAGATTGGTTAAGAGTGGTCTCCTAAGTCAGTTAGAGGACAACTCCTTACCACCATGTGAGTCTTGTCTTGAGGGGAAAATGACTAAACGACCTTTTTCTGAAAAAGGTTATAGAGCCAAAGAACCCTTGGAACTCGTACATTCGGATCTCTGTGGTCCAATGAATGTTAAAGCACGAGGAGGGTATGAATATTTCATCAGTTTTATTGATGATTATTCTAGGTATGGCTATCTTTACCTAATGCATCATAAGTCCGAAACCCTTGAAAAGTTCAAGGAATATAAGGCAGAGGTTGAGAACACGTTAGGTAAAACGATTAAAACACTTCGATCAGATCGAGGTGGAGAGTATATGGATTTAAGATTCCAAGACTATATGATAGAACATGGAATCGTATCCCAACTCTCAAAGACTGCAGTACACCTCGTGAGAATGGTGTATCTCGAAGGAGAAATAGAACCTCGTTAGACATGGTTCGATCTATGATGAGCTACGCTCAACCGCCTAGTTCGTTTTGGGGATATGCGTGAGAAGGCTGCTGCATATATTTTGAACATGGTTCCTCTAAGAGTGTTTGAAACACCCTATGAGTTATGGAAAGGGCGTAAAGGTAGTTTACGTCACTTGAGATTTGGGGATATCCGCATACATGTGCTAGTGTCCAATCCAAAGAAACTGGAACATCGTTCAAAATTATGCCTATTCGTAGGATACTCCAAAGAAACGAAAGGTGGTCTGTTTTATGATCCTCAAGAGGACAAGGTGCTTGTGTCGATAAATGTCACGTTCTTAGAGGAAGACCACATGAGAGATCATCGACCTCGTAGCAGAATTGTCTTGAGCGAAATTTCCGAGAAAGCTGCAGATAAATCAACAAAAGTTGTTGATCAAGCTGGTCCTTCTCAAGAGTTGAGAATGCCTCGACGTAGTGGGAGGGATGTTAGACAACCCGACCGTTACATGGGTTTAAGTGAAACCCAGGTCGTCATACCTGATGATGGCATAGAGGATCCATTGACCTATAAACAGGCAATGAATGATATAGATAGAGACCAGTGGATTAAAGCCATGGACCTCGAAATGGAGTCAATGTACTTCAATTCAGTCTGGGAACTTGTAGATCAACCTGATGGTGAAAAACCTATCGGTTGTAAGTGGATCTACAAGAGGAAACGTGATCAGACCGGTAAGGTGCAAACCTTTAAGGCTCGACTTGTGGCAAAGGGTTATACCCAGCGGGAAGGGTGGACTATGAAGAAACCTTCTCCCCTGTTGCCATGCTTAAGTCGATTAGAATACTATTGTCTATTGCCACATTTTATGATTATGAAATTTGGTAAATGGATGTCAAGACAGCTTTTTTGAATGGCAATCTTGAAGAGAGTATTTATATGGATCAACCAGAGGGGTTCAAAGTTCAGGGTCAGGAGCAAAAGATTTGCAAGCTTAAGCGGTCCATTTATGGATTGAAACAAGCATCTAGATCCTGGAATATAAGATTTGATACTGCGATCAAATCTTATGGCTTTGAACAGAATATTGACGAGCCTTGTGTTTACAAGAAGATAGTCAATACTAAAGTAGTTTTCTTAGTTCTATACGTAGACGATATCCTGCTCATTGGGAATGATGCAGGATTCCTGACTGACGTTAAGCAATGGCTAGCGACCCAATTCCAAATGAAAGATTTGGGAGAAGCTCAGTTTGTCCTTCGAATCCAAATTGTTCGGAATCGCAAGAACAAAACGCTAGCGCTATCTCAGGCATCTTATATTGACAAGATGTTGATAAAATATAAGATGCAGAATTCTAAAAAGGGTTTATTACCTTTTAGGCATGGAATTCATCTGTCTAAGGAGCAGTCTCCTAAGACACCTCAAGAAGTTGAGGATATGAGACGCATTCCCTATGCATCAGTTGTCGGTAGTCTGATGTATGCCATGCTATGTACTCGACCCGACATATGCTATGCGATGGGAATTGTCGGCAGTATCGACCCAATCTCGGATATGATCATTGACCGTCGTTAAGAATATCCTCAAGTACCTTAGGAGAACGAGGGACTATATGCTTGTGTATGGCGCAAAGGATTTGATCCTTGCAGGATACACTGACTCTGATTTTCAGACTGATATAGATTCAAGAAAATCCACATCAGGATCAGTCTTCACTCTTAATGGAGGAGCTATAGTATGGAGGAGTATAAAACAAGGTTGTATTGCTGACTCCACCATGGAAGCTGAGTATGTCGCAGCTTGCGAAGCTGCGAAGGAGGTTGTATGGCTTAGAAAATTCTTTACTGATTTGGAAGTTGTTCCAAATATGAATTTGCCTATCACTCTTTATTGTGATAATAGTGGTGCAGTGGCAAATTCTAAAGAACCTAGAAGCCATAAGCGCGGAAAGCACATAGAGCGCAAATATCATCTCATCAGGGAAATTGTGCAACGAGGAGACGTGATCGTCACGCAGATCACTTCGGAGCACAACATTGCTGATCCATTTACAAAACCCCTCACGGCTGAAGTGTTTGAGGGACACCTAGCGAGTCTAGGACTTCGGGTTGTACAATAGGACAATTTTCTTGCCCAGCATGTTTGACTCCACCGACGTTTTAGTCCAAGTGGGAGTTTGTTGGGTTTTATGTCCTAAAACTCGTGAGTTTGTAAATTGAATGTATATTCTATTTTGCAATAAAGTTATTATTGAGATTTATTCAGTAAAGGTGTTATTGAATAAAGTGAATTATATATTTTGAAACCCTAATCCAATAAAGAACCCATGGCTATAGGATGTATACTTGAACTTTATGTGTGACATAAAAGTGGATCAGGTTCAAGTTATAGCCACAACGGTCTATAGTATAGGGATAGGGTTGGGTACCTTATCCTGGGGACACTATGGACGCGGCCCACTTTGTAAAGTACAAGCGATGTGATCCTGAATTGTTCATGTGGAGACATGCGAGTGGGGGCGTCCTATGCAATGAGTTTGCATAAGACTGGACCGAGAAATAGTCACTTAGACTTTATAACTCCGTTTACTGTCTTAACTGACTATATTCATACGATGACCTAGGTAACTCGATCTTAATCCTGAGCATGCTATGAACTCCTGTTTATTTGGATTATCCTTAGATCTGCATGGGTGAGAGTGGCCTTAGATTGCCGACTCAATAAGTCTCCCATTTCAGGGATAAGACCGGGTAGATAGCTGGGAACATAGTTCTGCAAGACGAAATTCACTCCTACCCGCTTTAGGGATTAGTAGAGAGGTTGTTCCCTTAAATGCTGATTCCGGGTCTTGAACAAAGGGCCCACCCCTCTCATTGGCCCGAGAGGGATTCGGTTTGTTGGTTGGACCACAAACCAATTGTTCATTAGAGGATCAGTGGAACTTAAGAAACAAGAAGTAATTACGAGGATAAAACGGTAATTTTGACCCGTTGTAATTACTGAGCGACACTGTGAAGGATCGACTTACTAATCATGGTTATATCGAGTGGACGTAAATATATCTACAATCGGAGAGTGCAACCACTAGGCTTTAGTGGAGTGTCCCGGTGGTTAACGAATGTTGATTAGTTAGGCTAAAGAGTTTGGCCGGTTAATCTTGTATCGTTGGAGCTCATGATCTGTAGGTCCATTAGGTCCCCTTACTAGCTCGGATTAAGCCTTGTAACATTTTGAGAGAAAAGAATTTGAATTGTTCAAATTCGGTTTTGGGAAGAAAACGTTAATTATATGTGATATACTTAACGTGTCACGCGTTTAATTATGAATTAAACTATAATAAAGAAGATGTGAAAATATTTAAATGTGATTTAAATATTTGCTTTCTGCTTTATAACATGAATAGGGATTCATGTTTAAACGATCGATTTAAGAAATCGGGATTGGTCCAATTATTTAATTTAATATTTGATATTAAATTAAATAAATTATTTAAAATTAATTAATTAAATTATTTAATTAATTAAATTAATAAACTTATTTTAATTTAAAATTAATTTTATATTAATTTTGAATTAAAATTAAATGGAAATTCATTTTTGTTTTTGAAATTCAATTGGACCAAAGGAAAAAGCATGAGCAACCATGCTACTTTTTCAAATTCACTCAAATTGAGCACCTCCTTCTTGCTAAATCCTTCTCATCTTCTTTGCTTTCATCATCTTCTCCTAGCTTGAAGAAGCTTTTGGTTTCTTTAATTGAAGAAGAAACCATTAGTTTAAAGGGAATTAATCAGTTTTTTGATAATTCACGTTTTTTAGACCTTTCTCCCATCTCTCTTCAAATTCTCTCTACCAAAGATCCCACAATCTGTTCTAAGGCCTGAAGATAGTAGGGAAGACACTAGAGGTTGTCCACAAAGTGTTTGTGACAAGAAATTCCCCACGGATTTGGAGAATTTTGAACAATAAAGGTATGTGTTCATACTCTCTGTTTTTCCAGTTTTGAGCATGTTTTTTGTTTTATAAAATTGATCAACTTAGAGTGTTCAAGATCCAAAATTGCTTCCACTTTCTTAATCTACACTCTTTCACTTGGAGGGGTTGAAGAAGGTCACTGATTGGCATCAGGGGCAGATTCCTCCTCTGATTGTGGAAACTGATTCAAAGAAGGTCGCTTTATTGCTAAATGATTTGAATTTAGATTTTTCAGAAATTTCTTTTTTTGTTGAGGATATTCATAGGCTATCTAAGGATGTTCCCACTTCTCTCTATTCTTTTTTATAAGAGAAATTGTAATTAATGTCTAAAATAAATAGTTTATAATGAAAAATGTCTAAAAAAAGTTTCATATTGCAATTTTTTCTACCTACTTTTCAGGGAGGAGTGTGAAGAACATTGTGTGTCCATTTTGCCCCTAATATATAATTGTATTTACAGTTAAACCGAATTCATCCTAAATTTGTTCCAACAGATTTTTTCTAATATCAAATCCCCAATTTTTAGCAGTTTCATCGATTTTGTTGTGTGTGGTTGTTCACTGTATCAGAGGTATCATCTTTCTAACAGCAGACAGAAATCCCCAATTTTGAGAAAGAGGACTTGTCTGATCTTACAACCGTCAGTGTCTTAAAAAGCTCCTTATTTCCTTTTTTGTATTTCTCTCTCATGGAGGTTGTACGAAGGTAAATTCTCTCTCATTGATGGTTTACGAGAGGCCAATGGGAGATAAAACTATATTGAAGCATTGTGGCCATAGTTCATAGAGGCCAAGGGGAGATGAAATAATATTGAAGATCGAATAAAATTGAATGGATATGAGAGTTTCAAATGAAATGGTTAACAGAAAAGATGAAGAACACTATTCGTCGTTTCTTTAATTTGTGAGTTGTAGTGTCTACAAGTAAAAATTGTTCTTGGATAAATGGAAGGAAAAAAACCCATAAAAGAAGCTGGAGAATGAAAGAGTCGATCGAACACATTCGATTTTGGAAGGTATAAACGAAAGTAGATAGAAATATATACCTCGAATGGGGCAAGTTTAAAGGAACTAGTAAGCAAAATGAAATAACAAGATAAGTCTTGGGTAAATGGAAGGAAAAGAAACCCATAAAAAAGTTGTAAAGAGTCAATCGAACACGTTCGATTTTCAACAGTATATAGAAATATATACCTCACATGGGACAAACCTAAAGGAACCTGTAAGTAAAAGGAAATAACAACAAAAGAAGTCTTTGTACATACCGTGTATCATATATCACCCAAAAAAAGAAGTTGCAGGAATGAAAAAATCGAACAAACACATTCAATTTTCGAATGCAAAAACGACAGTAGATAGAAATATCTACCTCAAAATTGACATGTAGATGCTAATATACACATGGGCGAGGTAAACTAAAGAAACAAGTAAACAAGAGGAAATACCAATAAGAGAGGTCTTTTGTATATACTATGGGTCATTGAGAGGAATCAATAAATAAAAGAAAATACCTAATGGTCCAACAATATATATAAACTACGGGAGCGTGTTGTAGATACTAATATACACAGGACAGACAAGAAACAAGAGAAAATAGCAATAAGAGAGATCTTTGGGTATACTTGGTCAAAATACCAACAAGAGAGACCATTATGTATAACGTAGGTCGTCGAGAAGAACCAGTAAATAAAAAGAAAATACCTAATGATCCAACAAGCAGATAAAGGAGGCATGGGAGGTTTTAGTTGCAGAATTAATTGTGGCAAGTGGTTAATGGTGGCATTTTTACCTCGGTTAATGACATGTATATGAGGTATCAATTTTCATATTAAGTTTATGCACACTTATGGATAATTACACATTTTCATTTCATTAAATCAATATAGATGTATGTTCTATATATACAATAAATCCAATTGTTAGTCATTTAAATTTTTTGTTTATTTATGTAACCTATGCATTATTTTATTTTTTAAAACAATATTTACTTAATACTTTAGATTTTATTCAAGTTTGTTATGGTTTGTTAATTAATATTTCTTTCTCCCCTTAAAATCTTCTATTTTTATATTTTGTTAACTATAATTTCTCTCTCTTCTCTTAGAATTATGCTTTTATTTAGTCAGGAGTAGAAACATTTTTATTTTCTTTTATTATCTTAAAATATTATTCCTTTTAATTCACTCTTGTTTGTTAGGTACAACTACTAAATATCAACGTTTTCGTCTCAAGACCTTTATTATATTTTATGAAAAAATCGTTACGTTTTTACAAATTGAAATTATTTTAGACATTTTTCATCTATGATGAGTTAGATTTAGACATTTTTCTTGTTGACCATTTTTGTAATATCCCTAGAGTAGAGAACAAAACAGCTCATGAGTTAGGAGCTTTGGCATCTTCATGTTCTTTAGTCTGAAAAAATAGCTTGTTAGAGGACATTCTTTCCCTTATTCTTGAGGAGTCTGGATGGCTTAGGGTTTTTTTTTTTTATTGTCTAGATGTTGTTTAAAAAAATGGGTGTAGTCATAAAGTTAAAAAATAGTTTAATCTATATAAACAAAATCGGAATTGATTTCCGTATTTTTAAAGAATGCGTTTTTTCCGAAGATTTATACAACAATTTAAATATAACAGATTTACAATCTCATTTATTTGTCAACTGGTTTTTTGTCTTCCCAGAAACAAATACATTATATTTATTTTGAAAGATTCCTTGAAACAATAAGCGCTCGTGGCCTAATGGATAAGGCGCCTGACTTCTAATCAGGCGATTGTGGGTTCGAGTCCCACCGGGCGTGCTATTTTTTCCTTTTTCGGTTTCATTATGTAATACCCTTCGTCTATTAATAAATTAACATAATTTTTATATAATTTTCATTTTGACGAATTATTTAGATTATTTTGTTTTAGTACCTTTTTGAAATGGTAGACATATTTACATGAGAGCAGGACACAAAATACATAAAATTTAATAATAACAAAAAAAACCAAAATCAAAGCAAGAGAAAATATGAAAACAAAATAATTAAAGCAAAAGATGAAATGACAGCACCCACAACTATGAGGAGTATCGAGCAATTAGATTTGTCTTAATAGCACAAACGACAGAAAATGTCGGTCTACCAACCTATGAAGACAAAAATTATTTTTGCTCCAAATATGATAATCACACCATGAAAGCATCCAACCTCGACTTCTCGCTTTTATTTTCGTACTTGAACTTAAGTGTTTATTTTAATCCATAAAATTTCAAGTTTATTTCATATCTTTTTCTTTTGGGGTTATCAATAAAACCCCTCTCTAGTTTCTATTAAATTATTAACTTAATTCTATTTTAACACCTGAATTTTTTAGATTATTTCATTCTTAAAGTGTATATTTTAATCCCAGCGCCCCTTCAATAATCATCTAGTTTCTATTAAATTACATTCATTTTAATGTTACTTCTACTCCTAGGTTTTTTTTGTTTTGTTATCTACTTTTACCTATGTTTTCAAAAACTATGTCAAAATTTGAAAACTTAAAAAAAAAAAAAAGTAGTTTTCAAAGTTTATTTTTGAAATATGGCTAAGAATTCAAATATTTTCTTAAGAAAGATGAACGTAGTATAGAGAATGAAGGGATTTGGATTCCCGCAGCGGAAGACGTTGTGAAACGTCGTTGATCCGTTGTGTAATTCTTTCTTAAAATCGAATTAAACAACTTTAATTCTAGGCTAAACATGCAATTCTAGATAAGAAAAACAGTAAGGATAATGCTACTTACTTGTTGAAGAACCCTTCTTCAACGCTTTCCTCCTCCGGTCACGATCTCTCTCGAACAGACAAACTCCTCGAACACGAACCTCGATTCGAACAACAAGCACCTCCACAGGGTCTTCTCGGTTGTTCTCGAAAAGTTAAGGGAGAGTGTGTGGGACTCCCTTTGGTTTTGGGTGAGGAGAGATCTAAGAGAATTGAGAGAGACTTGAGAGAGAATTCACTTGCTCTCTTTGGACGAAAATCCAAAAAATGGCAAGAGTTTCACTAAAAGCTTCTTGCAAAGCCTTTATATACTATTGTGTGATGGAGTTAAAATCTCCACCAAATCACAATATTACCACAACTATATGATATACAAATCATATTTGCATATCACATAATATAAGGTATCTCATACCTTATTATACAAATCTCATTTGCATAAATGTGAAATTTTTAAATTAAATCACATTCAATTTAATTTCTCTCAATTCAATTTCTCCAATTAGCACTAATTAATCAATTAGGCTATATTATAGTTTATTATGAATCTCATTCACATTAAACTATATATTATGTCATCTATATCTCATATAAATGACATAAATACCCAAATAATTAATTTGAACACTTCAAATTCACACTAAACTGTAAACCTTCAATTTGTCCAATTTGAGCCAACCGATGGACCTAATGGACCTACATGTGACGAGCTCCAATGATCCGAGACTAACCTGTCAAACTCTTTGACCTGGTTATTCAACATTCTTTAGCTACGGTAACACTCCACTAAAGCCCGTAGTTGCGTCCATCAATATAACCAATACCTATGAGTCGACCCTTCACAGGGCGTAGACACTGTTGG
Source organism: Trichosanthes cucumerina (assembly GCA_036507285.1). NCBI lineage: Eukaryota > Viridiplantae > Streptophyta > Magnoliopsida > Cucurbitales > Cucurbitaceae > Trichosanthes > Trichosanthes cucumerina. The sequence goes on along the minus strand of CM071836.1, from coordinate 9,225,541 downwards.
ATCAAATTACCGTTTTACCCATGTGTCTACCTCTTGCTCCTTAAGTTTCATTGCTCCTCTAATGAATAACTACATTGTATGGTCCAACCATAAACAACAACCCTCTCATGCCAGTGAGAGAGTGGGGCCCCGTTGTCCAAACCCTGGAGACAGCACTTAAGGGAACAACCCCTCTAGTTTCCCTAAGTCGGGAACGAGTGAATTCCTTCTTACGTAGTAGAGTTCCCAGCCCCCTACGTGGTCCTGTCCCTGAGAAGATAGACATATTGGGCGAGTAACAGTGGTCACCCTCACCCGTACTAGTCAAAGGACAAACCCCCGCAGACAGGAGTCCGTAACACGCTCAGGATTAAGGTCGAGTCACTAATGGTCATCTACGAAATTATTAGCCCTATATTGTTAACGGTGTTACATCAGTAAGTCTAATAATTTACGGTCCGGTCTTGTACAATCTCATTGCACAGGATGACCCCACTCGCATGTCAACCACATGAACGAGTTAGATCACCTCGTTTGTATCTAATACAAAACGGGTCGCATCCACAGTGTATCTAGGATTAGGTTCCAATCCTATCCATATGCTATAGACCATTCGGGTCATTAACTCGAACGTGATCCTCCCTGTGTGTCCACTACACACCATTCAAGTTCATAGTTCTCTCATAATACTGATGGGGATCCGATCCCCTTGAGCAGCGGAAACAAGTTTGGGATCGTAATTGCTTGATTGTTTTAGTTAGAAACAAAAACCAGTACATTGACAAAGCAAAACAAACATACTTATCTAATCCTAATTAGACATGGAGATATACATGCAAACATGCTTAGTTTATACAATTAAACTAAAAAGGAAGAGAAAAGGTATTACCTTTGTAGTTTTTCCTCTGCACAGCAACTCCTTGCTTCACGAGATTTCAGCAACACAGGAACTTCCAAAAGTTCTTTGTTTTTCTTCAACAGAACACTACCACGAGGAAATCCTCTATCCTCTGAGTTCTACTTAGACCTTTTCCTTTGGTGGGAAGGAATTCCAACAAATTGGAATAGAGTATGAGGGAATTGTGAGTGAGAGAGAGAGAATATCCTCTGTATAATTGCAATTCACCAATTGCAAGATCAATCAATCGTTTGAACATCAACCCCATTCTCCCTGTTAAGTTATCGATAGGGAGATAGAGAAGGGTAGTGGGAACATGTCTAGATGACACGTTCTCTCATTTTATTATTATTAAAATAATAAAATAATAATTAAATCATATTTAATTATTAATTTAAATCATATTTAAATAAATAAATTAAATATCATATATTTAATTTGGATTAAATCACATTTAATCAATATGTCCCTCTAACCTATAGTTTTGATGCACATCTAATGCACATTAAATTTAACCTATAGTTTTCAAATATGAATCACATTCACATTTGAATTTAATATTTGAACTCTTTCAAATATTTAATTCTCTCATGTAATCTAATATGAATCATATTCACATTAAATTTATAATATATAGTTCCAAAACTATATATTATATCGTATCAATATACATTAAGATTATTCCCTTATGAATTTGAACATTTCAAATTCAAATGATCTAAGAACCCTTTACGAGCTAGAAGGTGGACCTAATGGACCTACAGATCATAATCTCCAACGATACGAGATTGCTCGGTTAATCTCATTAACCTCTCAATCAACATTCGTTAACTGCGGGAACACTCCACTAAAGTCCCGCAGCTGCACTCTTCTCACTGCAGATATATTTCTGTGTCCATGGATATTGACCAATAACAGCAAGTCAATCCTTCACAAATGTTCGTAACACCATCTGGGTCAAATTACTGTTTTACTCCTGAGTTACATCTTGTACCTTAAGTACCAGTGCTCCTCTAATGAACAATTTCTTTATGGTCCTACCAACAAACAGAGTCCCTCTCGGGCCAATGAGAGGATCGGGCCCTTTGTTCAAGTCCCGGAGACACCACTTAACGGAACATTCCTCTACTTACCCTTGTAGACGGGAAGGAGTGAATTCCATCTTGCTAAGTTAAGTTCCCACCGCCACACTCGGGTCTTGTCCCCAAGAAGGTAGGCATATTGAGTCGCGAATCGCCACTCTCACCCATACTAGTCAAAGGACAATCCCTCGCGAATAGGAGTTCGTAACCTGCTCAGGATTGAGATCAAGTTGCCTAGGTCATCCTAGTGAAATAGAAACCTAACTAGTCAACGGAGTTACATATGTAATCTCATTACATAGGATATCCTCACTCACATGTCATCTACACGAACACGTTAGGATCACAGTGTTTGTATCAAATACAAAATGGGCCACATCCATAATTTTGTCAGTACCCAAACCTTATCCCCTAACTATAGACCCTTTAGGCTGTATTTCGAATCGAGATCCTTTATATGTACACTACATTTAGTTAAAGATTCATTTAACAGCCTTGGATGTTTAGTTTATTGGATTTAAGGTTTAAATAAAGGCAAACTCGTAGATAACGAACAATAAGTCTTTATTGAAATAATAACATTTTATTACATTAATTAGAACAGAAATACAAACTACGAGTTTTAGGGCACAAACCCCAACAAATACAATGACCCTGGAGCTTAGTTTATTGGATTAAGTTTATGAAATATGCGAGACACAAAATTCAAATAAATAACTCTTATTTATAACACAAAGTTAAAATAAATAACTCTTATTTATTTACAACTTGGAATATTACAAACTACACGAGATGTGGACATACATCCCAGCAGAGAATTGTAGATAAATGATGAGAAAGCAAGCTCGAAATTCCAAAACCAAAAACCAAAAACTAAGGCCCAGTTTGATAACCATTTTGTTTTTGGTTTTTAGTTTTTGAAAGTTAGGCTTATTTTCACCTAATTTCTCTACAATAGAGATCATCTCCCTTAAGTAAGCATTTGAACTCTTAGCCAAATTCTAAAAACAAAGTCAAGTTTTTGAAAGCTACTTTTTTAAGTTTTCAAAAGTTGACTTGGTTTTTGAAGACATAGGTACAAAATAGATAAGAAGACATATAAACTCATTGGTAGAAGTAATATTTTTAGGTTTAAATTTCAAAAACTAAAAACCAAAAACCAAATGGTTATCAAACAGAGCTTAATGGTTATCAAACAAAGCCTTGGTCTTTTGTTTTCTGTTTTTAAAAATTGTGTTTGTTTTTCTCGTCATTTCTCTACATTTATTGAGTTTCATATTATTAACAAAAGATTTAAATTATTAACCAAATTTAAAAAGCGAAAACAAGATTTTAAAAACTGCTTTTTTTTTTTAGTTTTCAAAACCTAACTTGGTTTTTGAAAATATATACAAAAAGTAGACAACTAACAAATGAATCCATATGTGAAAATAATATTTATGTCCCGTTTGATAACCATTTGGTTTTTGAAATTAGGCCTGTTTTTCCACAATTTCTCTTTATCTTCTCTACAATGATTTCTATCCTTCTTGAGGTATCATTTAAGTTTCTAGCAAAGTTTCAAAAGCAAAAACAAGTTTTTAAAAACTATTTTTTTTCAGTTTTCAAAACGTAACTTGGTTTTTTAAAACAAAAGTACAAACACGCTATAAGCAGAAGGACTTCAACACGCTACAAGCCGAAGGCCTTGAACAAGCAACAAGTCGAAGACCTTTAACAAGCTACAAACTGAAGAGTTTCAACAAGCTATAAGTCGAAGACCTTCAACACGCTGCAAGTCGAAGTCCTTCAACAAGCTGCAAGCCGAAAGCCTTCAACACGCAACAAGCCGAAGATCTTCAACAAGTTGCAATCCAAAGACCTTCAACAAGCTTCAAAGCCCTCGAGACAAGTCTATACTCGAGAACAACCTACAAAGCCCTCAAGAAAAGTCTACGTTCAAGAACAAGCTGCAAAGCCCTCCATACAAATTACATTCGAGAACAAGCTACGAAGCACTCGAATCAAATCTACGTCTGAGAACAAGTTGTAAAGGCCTCAGACAAATTACAGTTGAGAGAGAGAAAGAATTGAAGGAGAAACATTAGAGATGGTAAGTCACAACATTAAATATTAATAAAATTCAAATTCAATTACACGTGTTTTCTTTCTATTGCTTTATTGAAATTACCTGTGACCAATTTCAATTTTTAGTTAATTTTTTAAAAAAATAAATTATTTTTAATTATTTTTTTTAGTGTTCAAAACTTGTTTGGATTTTGAAAACATTTCTCAAAAGTAGATAACAAATCAAAGAAGCTCATAGATGAAAGTCTTCCTTTACCAGCTTAATTTTCAAAAATAAAAAACAAAAAATTCAAATGGGCTCTGAAAATTTTATTTATTTAATATTATTTTTTTAGTTCAATAATGTGTAGGATGGGCGGATGAGGATTTGAACCTCTAACCTCTTGGTCGAGAGTAGATAATTTATGTTTTTATTTTCTTAGTTCAACAACATTTGGAGGTGAGAGAATTCGAACTTCTAATCTTTTGGTTGAGAATACATGCCAATTACCATTAAGTTATGTTCATTTTGACATAGTTTATGTCAATTGAAATATGTTCATGTTGGCTTGAAAATTTTAATTGTGTTTGACTATATGCTTAATGCTTCTTAAGTTATAAAGCGTACTTAACTGTCATTATAAATCCAACTCAAATTTAAAAATAATATAATAAGTTAAATTCCAAGTTTACCCTAAAGCCCCGTTTGATAACTAAGTTTGTTTTCTCCTAATTTCTCTATAATAAGTTTTATCTTTCTTAAGGAAACATTTGAATTCTTAGTCAAATTCCAAAAAACAAAACACAAGTTTTCAAAAACTATTTTTTTAGTTTTTAAAACTTGGTTTGATTTTTAAAAATACATGTAAAAACTAGATAACAAAACAAGGAAACCCATACGTGGAAATAATATCTATAGGTGTAATTGATATTATAAAGCAAAACTAAATGATTATCATACGGGACCTAAACTTTTAACTTTTTACTTTTAAGTTTGTACCAAATAAGTCATTAAACTTTAAAAAGTATCTAAACTTTCAATTTTATGTCCAATAGGTTTTTGAAATTTTTTTAAAATAACCAATCTATTAGACATATTTTTTTTGTCTAATAAAATCACGAACTTTAAATGTTGTGTATAAAATCATAAACTTTAAAAGGTTGTTTGGGGCGCTTAGTGGATTATAATAACATGGGTTATAATAGTCTGCAGGTTATTATAATATGTAGAATTATATAATATATTATTATTTAAAATGTAGAGTTGTTTAGTCCGGAGTTATAATAGTTTGTGTTTGAAATGCAAAGCATTTCACAAGTTATTATAACACAGATTATTATAACTTATGCCCCAAACAAACCCTAACTGTTGTACATGATAGATCTGTAAATTTTAAAAACTATAGAATAAGTCAATAATCTATAACATGCAAAATTGAAAATTCAAGGATCCTATTAAATACTAAAGTGAAAATTCAAAATTCAAAAACTTATTAGACACCTTTTTAAATTTAGGAAGCAAATAGATACAAATCAAAAGATTCAAAGATTAAACTTGTAATTTAACCTAAGAAATATTACTATGCATGTATATTAAATTTTCATCAATTTATCCGTTTTTAGCTTTAATTTAAAATGAAACGATTAGTTCATCTAATTATTTAAACCTAGTTTAATAGACAAATTAGATATTATCATTTCTAAAATTAAAAGACTTAATTCTCACCCTTAACATGTTCGAAAAGAAAAATCAACTAACTCATGAGATAGACATCGAAGTCAACATATAATATTATTGCTGGATTTTTCGAGGAAAAAAAACTAATTTTGCTTCTTCGAATCTTAATATTGAATTATAGATAATCTCATCATTTTACGAAATCCAAACACTGACTGTATTAATAAATTAAACTTCGACCTTTGACCAAAATTAGAACCTTCTTGATTTAACAAACTATTTTAATAATTCATACTGATAACTTTCACATTGGATCCAAAATTCAATAATAAAGGAAATACAAGGGGCATTTAATTAATTGTTTTTTTTTAACTTTATTTTAAGACACCAATTTCTAAGTGGGCGTTACTTTAAGATAATCAAGGACCTAAGGTTATCTCAAAAACAATGGTCTTCGCCGGCCTACTAGGATAATTTTATTATAGTTCCATTAAATTAAAAATATTTAGTATCTAAATTTTTAAGTTTGTCTATTTAGTTCTTAATTTTTTTTAATAAGTCTTTAAATTTTTTAACTTGTGTTTATTTGATTCTTGAGCTTCAAAAGTTTCTAAAAAGTCTTTAAACTTTTAATTTTGTGTCCAGTAGATCATGAATTTTAATTTTGTATAAGATTTTTAAATCTGTAGACCTACTAAGTACAAAATTGAAAGTTTTGGGTCTTGATTAAGCATAAAATTTAATTTTATATCTAATAGATCAATTAACTTTTTAAAAGTTTCAATGTCAAGTACCTAGCTATAAATCTTATAAGACATGAAACTAAAGTTTAATAACTTATTAGATATTTTTTAAAGTTCAAGAACTTATTAGAAATAAAATTGAAAGTGCATGAATGTAATAGATATTTTTTAAAATTTATGGACCAAATAGACATAAACTAAAAAATTAGAAACTAAACTTGTAATTTAACTATATATTTTTGAAATAGGAAAATACAAATAAATATATAATTTTGTTCTTTGGTGATGTGTAAGTTTTTCTCAATGGAATCTTTATTAGAGGCAAATGCATGATTTGTAATAAAAATTGAATTTGTTGGAAGAATCCATAAATTTTGAAGACCATCTAAAATTTGAAAACTATGGTCGGTTTTGATAACTATTTGATTTTTATTTTTAATTTTAGCTTTTTTAAATTAAATTTATAAATATAATTTTGATGTTTTTCTATATACTTTTTACATATATTTTCAAAATTCAAATCAAGTTTTAAAAACTAAAAAAAGTAATTTATTTTTTTGTTGGTAGAATTTGGCTAGAAACTCGAATATTTTTTTAAAAAAAATATAAACCATAAGAAAATGGTAAGAAAACAAGAATAATTTTCAAAAACAAGTGATTATCAAACGTAGTCTAAATAAAAAGTTTAAAGATTAAAATAAAAATTCAGAAACCAAAAATATGTTTAAACTTGTTTGGTCTAAATATTTAAGGGGAAAAAGCATTTTTGACCCCTAAACTTTGCAGCTTGTATCAATTTTAACCTTTAACTTTCAATTTCATCCATTTAAATCTCAAACTTGGCAGATTGTATCAATTTTAACCATAAACTTTCAATTTCATTATTTAAACCTCAATCTTGAATAAGTGTATCAATTTATATCATCGGTTAAAACTTATTTGCGTCATTCTCTCAATGGAGTACTTTCATTCTTGAATCGGTGCCAATATTGATTTTTTTTTTAATTTCTCGTCAGTCGCGAGCTTGATTTGTCCTCCATCTACCACAATAGAAGTAAGGATTTCGAAATCGCTCTCGTTAGAATATTTGTTTCCTTCCTCTCCAATATCAATGTCACTTTAATCCTTTCATAAGACTATCAATGAGATTAACAAGGTCGATTATGACTAGTTCATTGTGTTCATGGGTATCACTATGTTTGCCATTGTTTTTCTTGTTCTCTTCTGCACTTTAGTCAAGCTGAAATCCCTCAATATCGAAGTCAACGAAATCACCATGGTCGCTGACTTCAATAACATCACCACGTGATTTCTTAACACTCATCATTGTTGCCATCAATACCAAATGCGAGAGAAACACGAGTCAATTTGCTTTTGTGTGGGTCATACTTTCAAGAGTCGAGTTCGTGTTTTCATGATAGTTGCAACCTAATATGGAATGATTTAATAATTTTTAGGTGATTTTTTTAAAAAAACAAAAAATAACAAACAAGTACTTATCATTAAGCAAGACGTGATTTTAAGCATATGTGGAGAACCTTTCTAACGATGATGGAAACAGAAACTTAACTGAGAGTGTAAATTGATACACTTATGCAAGTTTGAGGTTTAAATTGATAAAATTAAAAGTTTAGAGTTAAAATTGATACAATTTGTGAAGTTTAGGGTTTAAATTGATTAAATTGAAAGTTCATGGTTAAAATTAGAGATGTTCATTTTCCAAACGGGGAACGAGGGAGTGAGCGAGTAGAGATGTCCACGGAAAAATTTCAGTTAAAATTGATACAATTTAGTCAACGGAAAAATTTCATCCCCACTCCCTCCCCCGTTCCCCACCTAAACGGGGATTCCCCACCCCGTTAGGGGCGGGTCTCCGCCGGAAAAATGGACATCTCTAGGAGCGAGGACTAATTTTTTCCTATAGGCTAAACGGGAACGGGGACGAAGAATACATTCCCCATCTCCAACCCACTCCCCGTCCCCATCTCTACCCCGATTTATTTATTTATTTCTAAATATATATATTTGTGTATATATATATATATATATATAATAAACCATAATTCTAAATTTTTATTAAATATCATTTTATTTTTTCTAAGAAAATTGAAAAACGGTCTCTTAACTTAGAGATTAATTTGTAAGGAAGAATTAACCATTTAAATATAATTTGTTTTAAAAAAAAGAAATTAGTTGATAAAATTTAGAAAAATAAAATAATAAACAGAGAATTATTCCCCGTGGGGAATCCAATCCCTGCAAATTCCTCGTGTAGAATCCTTGCCCCGTTCCCACGAAATTAAATGAAAAATTTCGCGAGAACGAAGAATGAAATGTGGGCGGAGACGGGAAAGCCATTTTTCGGCCTTGCTCCACCTGTGGACATCTCTAGTTAAAATTGACACAATCTGCCAAGTTTGAGGTTTAAATTGATGAAATTCAAAGTTTAAGATTAAAATTGATACAACCTGCACAGTTTAGGGGTCAAAAATATTTTTTTCCAATATTTAATTTTAGCTATAGAATTTATGTCCATTATCAAATTTATCATTGGAAATTTTCCTCTTTCTTTTTTCGATCTCTTATATATTTTTCAACCAAAGCCAATGAAACACAATGATTAAAAAAATTTCTTAACTAAGTTGTAATTATCTTATGTTTTAATTAATGAGTTGGTCCACCTATAAAAGTATAAATTTATTTTCTTAGCCATATATATCCATAACAAACTTGAATTATTTAGGTAGAAAATAAACTTATTAAAAATGGTTTTATGTTAATCACTAGCTTCATAGGGTTTGTTATGGCCAAAAATAGGATCCGGTCCAACAACGCCGACAATCCCGAAGAGAGGCAGATGACTAGTCGACCGGTTGGAATCGGAGAGTCGAAGCCGACCCCAAGGGGTCGGCTCCGACCCGTTCAAGACCGGGAGGCCGACCCCATGAGGTCGGCTCCGACCGGTTCAAGACCGGGAGGCCGACCCCAAGGGGTCGGCCCCGGTTGAAGAGGGGCCGACCCCCGGCTCAAGGAGCCGACCCTATGGGGTCGGCTCCGAGGGTCGGCTCCGACCGGTTCGAGACCGGGAGGCCGACCCCAAGGGGTCGACCCCGGTCGAAGATGGGCCGACCCTTTGAGGTCGACCCGGCTCAAGGAGCCGATCCCAGGGGGGCCGGCTCCGACCAGTTCAAGACCGGGAAGCCGACCCCGCGGGCCGGCCGCCGAAGATGGGCCGACAATCCGACCCCAAGGGCTCGCTCCGCCGGCTTCAGACCGGAGGCCAACCCGCGAGGTCGGCCCGGTCGTAGGTGGTCCGCTGTCACGAACATTGTTACGACGGATAGGAAGAGAAGCGAGGGCGTTGTGAAACGGTTCCCTTCCCGTAACCGTCGTCATTAAGCACGCTCAATTATGGAGAGTTAGTGGATAATAAAACCTCGAAAGACCGTTACAAATGTGAGGTCTATATTAACTCGTTGGTGAACCCAACAAAGGTAAGCAATCATTTGTCCTGTGAGTTCTAGCTTGAAATTATCCTCTCTAACTTGAGCGTCGGAGTGTGTGTGGCAGAGCACCGCACCGGTGTTAGTTTTCTTTCTTGCAGGAGATCGTTGTCCCCAACGATACAAATTCACTGTTGATCCGTCTAACCAAATTCCGGCATCAACCGGGTTAACATTTAAATGTTATTCATAATTACAATTTTAATTAAATAGAAAATTAAAAATAAATTTAAAACTTTTAAGAAATAAAAATGTAGTTGCAACCTAATTTATATAAGCATATTACCTTCGATTAATGGGTTAGAAGTTCAAATCTCTCACTCTAGTTATCGCAAACATTAACAATGATTGTATACTTAGTATATGTTTTAATCATCCTACTACTCACCTTAATGATAAATCAACCAAAAATTATCAAAGTGTTTTTGGTTAATTAAAAGGATTATTTTATCCTTTGCAAGAATCAACGAGTTTCCAAAATGAATAAAGATTTAATTATTGAAATGCATCTTACTTTTATTTTAATGTTGTAATTATTTAAGTAATTAAGTTGGCTTAGCTAGCTCTCACATAGCACTGATTTTTCTAATGACTGTCTTCTGTCCATTCATATATATATATATATATATATATTTCTGTCCTATCAGAAATTCAAGCATGTCTGTTTGTTTCTCGGGGGAAAAAAAGGTTGGTGACTGACTTTATCGAGAAAGAGAGTAAATAAATAAATGTATATTTGTTTCTTAGAATCTCAATTAACAATCTCAATCTCATCGTTTGAAATCCAAACACTGCCATTTCAGTCCTCTAATTTGTTGATGTCCGAAATTTCATGTTTTTTTTTCCTTAACTTTGAGAGTTTTTTTAAGGATAGTTTTTGTCCGATAACCTTTTTTTACACGCTTTAATATGATCTGATATATCATTTAAAAATAATGAAATAAGACTCATTTTGGCGTGACAATATATGCAAAATTACCAAGCAGAGCAGTATGAGGTTGTCTCGATTGGTCACACTCTCGGATGAATTAACGCTCTCGCTACTAATTCTCGTTCTCGTTCTCGCTCTCTCGCTATATGCCAACAAAATTTCTTGGATCTTAAAAGATGTTACTCTTGCTCATAATTGTGAATACCAAGAGTGAGATTGAAGAAGAAATGATCGAAAAAATGAAGAAAAAAATGAGTTAGAGAGGAGCGAGAACGAGAGTGAAGAAGAAGATATTGAAAAGAATATAAAATTAAGTTAGAAAAGAGCGAGAGCGAGAAAAAAAACAAGAACAAGCGCGAGAACGAGAACGAGTGAAAGCAACAAGAGCGAGAGTAAAGAAGATAAAATTAGAAAGAAAGAAAGAAATATAGAATTAAGTCAAAGAAGAGTGAGAACGAGAATACGCCTTCACGGTAATTTAGACGAGTTGCGGAGTTAAAAAAAAGGTCATATAGTTCTAGATGATAGATTTGATCGCATTAAAGCACGTGAAAAGATGTCATCTGTATAAATACTCCAAAAAAATAGGGTAGAAATGAAACTTAACCGATTTTTCAAATTAAAGTTATATGACCTTTTATGTTTGGGTCATCAAACATTTTATTATTATTTTTCTTTTAACTTAAGCTATCATTTTCATTTTCTTTCATTCTCGCTTCAATTTCTTTCTATTTTTTCCCTCTCGCTCTGACATAATATTTTCTCTATCGCGCTTGCTCCATCTTCCCATTTTCTCTCTCACTACGGAATCATGGACTATCATTGAAAGAATATGAGGATGTGAAAATTAAAGAAAAGAAAGGGAAAATGAGAGATGAAAGAAAAATAATATTTAAAAATATTTGATCATATCCTCGACCGTAAAAGGTTATATAACTTTATTTTTAAAAACCAAGTTAAATTTCATTCCCCATCATTTTTAGGTCATCGGTACCAAAAAAAAACCCTAACTTAAAAAAGGTTAAAACATTTTTTATTCATTCCCCACCATTTTTAGGTCATCGGTACCAAAAAAAACCCTAACTTAAAAAAGGTTAAAACATTTTTTATCTCTAAACTTTTCTAAACTAAGAATTTTCGTTCATGAATTTTATTTTGTAAAAATTTTGTAGCAGACGACTTTAAAAAAAAAAATTTAAAAAAAGAAAAAAAAAACAGAAAGCAAGGGAAGAGTCGGGGAGGGCTTTGCCCTCCCCCTGTTCGTGCGTCGTAATTGGAGCGGTCGCCGGCCCACGTTTCCCCTCCCTCTCTCTCGCCTCTCTCTCCCTCTAAGTCTTCCCCGCTCTCTCTCCCTCTCTCACAGTCTCTTTCTCTCTGTCTCCCTCTCTCACAGTCTCTCTCGTCTCTCAGATCTCTGTCGACACCTCTAGAAGTTTGTCTGAAGCAGCCGCGCCACCCCGTCACGTCATTCGACCCTCACTAGCCGTCGCAAGAAGTCGTCGGAGGAGCTGCAGCCGCCGTTGGAAGCTTGAAACCCACCGTTTTGGTTCAGTCGGTTCGAGCCTATTTCAACTGGTTTTCGAGGAACAGAGACCAATTCTGGATAGATAGGGTCGCAAAGATTCCAAATCTACTACCCACGCGCCGCCACCGCCACCTTTACGTCGCCGCCGCCAGTTCACGCGTTGCCGCCTGCAGAGCCGCAACTGTCTCCTTCCGTGCGGTTGCCTCGGTCCGTTCCTTAGCTCGTTTTGGATCTCCGTTGGGTGAGTTCTTCTCCGCTTAAGTTTTTAGGGTGTTGTATTTCAGTTTACTAACCTTGTGTGTGTTCTTCGTTAGGGACGACTTGGAAGTAGAAGCACGTTTGGAACGCCGCGTTACTCAAGTCGCTCGTTGTGGTTGGATTTCCTGTAAGTAGTCGTTTGGACTAAACTACCCGGTAATTGAATGTTTTAGAATCTGGTAGCGTACCTTAGTCAAACTTTGACTTGTAGTGGCATGCTAGGTTGTGGTAGTCGCAACGACGCCTGGATTTAAGTCTGTCTGTTCTTATTTGATGTGAACCTTGTTGAAATATCGTGCATGTTAGATTGGACGTTTGTTCATGATTCATGGTTGTTATCTCTTCGTGCTTAGATGTGATCTTGTTAGTAGAGCTAATGTAAACTTGTGCTGAGTATTCTAAATGTGTTAGTGTGCTACGATTGTCTGTCCCGAGCCTGATAGTCTCGTGCTTAGTTTGAAGTAACTCGGAAAGTGTCATTGAGCCTTAGGATTGTAGTTAGCACAACTAGCTCTAGTGTAGGCCCTAGTCTTTGTGTAACCCTTAGCAGGTTGAGACTCGAGGTTGGTGAGATGATGATGTTATGGGATGTAGTGGTCCGTCCTCCATCTAGTTGTGCGACTCGGGGTGTGATCCTTAGAGTCAGAGAGGTTGGATAGAGTCTTTCGCCTAAATAGACAGCCCGAGAATGAGCTCTGTGGGTTGATTGTCTTGTGCAGAGTGCCGCCTTTGATGCTTTATGGGATGTGGTGGTCCGTCCCCCATCCTGTTGTGCTACTCGGGGTGTGATCCTTAGAGTCACAGGGGTTGGATAGAGTCTTTCGCCCTAGTACAGGCCTGGGAATGAGTTTCGTGGTCAGTTGTTGCCAACCTAGTTCAGAAGCTAAGGGTAGGACAAGACTGAGAATTCTGAGTGAGAAATAGGGCCAGGATGCTTGATGAGGTTGTGAGACGGGCTAGGTGTCGTGTTTAGCTAGGTCTAAGGTTGTTCTTTGTGTTCTTTATTCTTGGATGAAGTGGGTTGTTTACTGAGTATTTAATACTCACCCCTCATTTATTTCTTCTTTTGTTGCAGGTAAGACAAACCAGTGAGATGACCACCGACGGCGAGACTCCTGCGAGGCTATGGAAGGTTTGTAGGATCTAGTTAGGAGTTATCTTTTAGTAGTTGCTTTTATTTTTGTTCCCCTGTTGCACTATGTTCCATTGAGTTCATGTTTTAAACTTTAGCATGTCTCGTTCTTTATTCGTAGAATTGAAGTATGTTCTGTTTTGTTTTCTCTCGGATTCAAGCATGTGTTGTTGTATGTTGTCTGAGAACTCTGAGGGACCTGAGCCCAGCCTATTGATTTCTGTGTAGTTTGGAGGAGAATGGGTACCCTTGTGAGTCCTATTGAAGTGCTTTAGTTCAGGTTCAGGTATTACACATTTTTGGTTTGTCCAGGTTGTGTCGTTATGCTGCCGGATTTTTGGCGCGAGCGGTGCACCTTGGAAGTAATGCCCCGGGTAGTAAGTGTTCAAAATTACGGGGTGTTACAAATTTAGTTTTCTATACTTTAAATTTTGTAACAATTTAATCTATACAATGAAAAAAATCTATCAAAATTAATTTTTTATTATGTGATGACTTAGTCTTTTTAATTTATAAATAAATATTTAGTTAGTTCCTAATCAGATTATCGATTTACAAATATAAGAAATCTTAATAAATCTTAACAACATTTTGCATAATAGAGATTAAAACGTTACAAGTTTAGGAACCAATTATTACTCCAATGAAAGTTGAGGAACCAAAAATATTTTTTAACCATTTTGGAAATGAATTAGGGAAATATAATCTTTTTTTTTTTTTAAGAATTTGATATATAAAGCTAAATATATGTTTTAGTCTTTAATGTTTTTTTGTTTTTTAATTTAGTCTTTATTATTTATAAATTTTAATTTAATTTCTTTATGTTCTAACAATTTTCAATTTAGTCTACATGTTAAAATTGAATATGATAAATGCACTTAATGTAATAGGTACTTAGCAAATTATAAAAAAAAAATTAGAAGAGAAAAAAAAAATGTCATCTAAGAGATTAAGTTTCCAATTCATTTTTCAAAATTTGTCAAAATTTTCCATTTTTATTATCTTAAATTACCTTTTTTTGTTTTCTAAATTTCTGTCCATTCACTATGTATAACTAATAAATATGAATAAAAATAGGACTAAATTGAAGCCTTTATAGAAACTAAATTGAAAAATTACTCAAACGCCACGGACTAGAAATATTTTTAGCATTATTTAAATTCTATACAAAGAGTTTCGTGGTCCTTTGATGCTATTTTAAGAATTATATATCAAAGAGATAATTTCATTTTTTCTATTTCATCCAAGATCATTAATTTATTTCTCCAAATGTAATGAAATATTCCATATTAAAATCATTTAAAATAGAAAAACGATTTTTTTATTATTTTTACAAATCTAGTCTATAATGGAAGATGTTTTGTTTTTATTATGCTATCAAACAAAATGTAACCATTTTTAAGAACACGGAAAACAAGATTTATTGTATTAAAGCATGTTTGTCAGTTTCTTGGGAAAAATTAAAAAAGAAAATAGTGGTTGACTTTTTCCAAGAAATAAAAAATATTTGTTTGTTAGAACTTAGAATTTTTAAATAGTCTCAATATATCATCGATCCAAACACTTCTAATTTGTTTTGTTTGGATACGAAGTTTCACATTTGGCTTTGCTCAACCATCTATTAAATAAATTACATAATTTATAACAATAACCTTGGGGCAAAATACCTTTTTCGTCCTTCATTTTTTATTTAGTTTTCTTTAGTCACTCAGTTTTTAAACTCAACAATTTAGCTGATGAGTTTTGTATTTAGTTACATTACTAGTCTTTCCATCCAATTTTCCGTTAGTCCCTAACGAAAAGCTGATGTGACACATATTTTTATATATATAATAAATTATTTTATTAATATTTAATTATATTTAATTTAAAATTTATTTTTTATTTGACAAAATACTTTTTTAATCTCTCGGTTTTGTATTTGGTTCTCTTTTGGTCCCTAAGTTTTCAAAAACTCAACAAATTTACCATCTAATTTTGCATTTAGTTACACTATTAGTCCTTCTATTTAATTATTTTTAATTTTTAATTTAATTAAATTATCAAAAACTTATCAAGAAAGGAGAACGAACTAAAAAATAATAATAATTAAAGACTGGAAATAATTAAATATTAATAAAATAATATTTTTAATTAAAAAATAGGTGTCACATCACTATTTTAGACTATCGAAAAATTGAATGGAAGGATCAATAATATAACTAAATGCAAAACTTGAGGGTAAATTTGTTGAGTTTTTTTAAACTTAGGGACCAAAAGAGAACCAAATACAAAACTGAGAGATTAAAAAGTATTTCGTCAAATAAAAAATAAAATTTAAATAAAATATAATGAAATATTAATAAAATAATTTATTATATATAGAAAAATAGGTGCTATGCCAGCTTTCCGTTAAGGACTAACGGAAAATTAGATGGAAGGACCAACAATGTAACTAAATGAAAAACTCAATGGTTAAATTGTTAACCTTGAAAACGACTAAAAGGGAATTAAACACAAAACTAAGGGATCAAAAAGGTATTTTGCCCTAAGCTTTTTTAACCTTGAAATTTTTACATTATTGGCTTTCTCAATCAATATAAAAATAACAGAGAGGGAAAAATGTTAAATTACAAATTTAGTCATTGTAATTTGATAAAAGTTAGAATTTAGTCCCTATAATTTTAAAAGTTAGAATTTTATTTTTATAGTTTAGTAAATATTCAAAATTATAATTTAACAAAAAAAAAATCAACAAAGTAGGGTTTTTTTTTTTAATCTCTCAATTTAAAGAAATGTTTCTTATAAACTTTAAAACACATTTGATTTAGTATGGCATGACGCACAAATAACTAATAAGATAAATTGGTTAGGATATATGAAACTACACATTGATATTTATTATGTCATTTCAAATCAAGAGTGTTTTATTAGTGATCGACATGACAAAAAAAGTTTTATTATTAACATACAACTATATTAATAATAGATACTAAATAGGTAATTTGATAATTTGAGTGTAACTCAATAGATTAAACCCTTGTGACATCCCTTAAGGATCATATACTCAAATTTGTTAGTTTTTTTTATAAAAAAAAACAGGTACTATATAATAAATATTTTTCAACAGATAAATGTTTTTTTTAGTTAAACAATATGTATTGTGAAATTTTGAACCTCTAATTTTTTTTATTGAAAATATATATCGGTGAAGTAATGGTATGGTTAGCAATATAATTTTAGAATAAAATTGTAAATTAATTATTATAAAGCCACCATAATTATATTTGATTTTTTTTTCAAAACTCAAGGTTCTTTTTACTTTAGATCATTATACATTATATTAAAAACAAAGGAGCAACGAAAACTGAAAAGGATGAAACCTTCAAATATTTTTTCAAATGAAAAGATTAACATAATCTTAGACCACCTATTTTTTGTTGTAGCTTAAATAGTTATAAGTTTTATTATATTATAATTTTTAAAAAGAGAAAGAAGTTTGAATCTCTATATATATAGAAATATAAAAATTAAAATTAAAAAATAAAAACAGACTATCTAAATTTTTATTTCAATTACAGAGTTAATACATTGTATGGTATCTCTCTCTCTTTTTAAATATTTAACCACAAACTCCAACAAAATCCTGTGACTGTATTTTACTTTTACCTTGCACAGTGAATTCTCCCTAGAAACTGAAACGAATCCCAATCCCCAAAAGGGTCAAATAAAACATTTCCCCGAAAGTCGTTGAAAAAGAAAACTAAAAAAAAAGAAGTGATTTCTCTTTAAAATACTATTTTAGTTTTTGTAATTGGAGAATTGTTCCATTTTGATCTATGTACTTTCAAATATCTAATTTTAATCAAGTACTTTTAATAAAGTTTAAAATTGGTTCTACATACCAATTTTAATCTTTATTAAAAGTATAGGAACAAAAATGATATTTTAATCTAATTTTTAATATTTACTGAAATCTTTCATGGCTTAGGCCTTAAAAATCAGTCATTTTTCATATTACTTTTAACTTTCAGCCCTTTTGAGGTTTTTTTTTTTTTCCCTTCAATGTGCAGCCCCTTTTTGAAGCCTTGGCCACTGAACCATTGTTTTTATATATATTTTATTCTTCTTGTTGCCATTTGACAATTGACACCAACTTATGAAAAAAAAAAAAAAAGAAAGTTCGTATGTGAAAATTGCAAGAGAAGACCGTATTAAAGAGAATTTGAGTTGAAATGTTGAGTCAAAAAATTGCCTAAACTATAGCTCAAAATGATTACTTTTACTTTTAGTTTTACTTCTTTAGAAAAGGAGGAAAAAAAAAATCAAAATTAACTCTAAACTTGTTAATATGTTTCAATTTAAAATTTTTAGGCCCCGTTTGATAACTATTTTGTTTTTTATTTTTAGTTTTTGAAAGTTAAGCTTATTTTCACCTACTTTCTCTACAATAGAGATCATCTCCCCTAAGTAAGCATTTGAACTCTGCCAAATTCTAAAAATAAAGTCAAGTTTTTTAAAGCTACTTTTTTTAGTTTTCAAAAGTTGGCTTGGTTTTTGAAAACATAGGTACAAAGTAGATAAGAACACATATAAATTCATTGGTAAAAGTAGTATTTTTAGGTTTAAATTTCAAAAACTAAAAACAAAAAACAAAATGGTTATCAAACGAGACCTAAACTTTCAATTTTATCAAATTGGACTCCATAACAGTGTAAAACTTCGATCATTTGCTTATTAATTTTAATAAAAAAAACAGTATAATTTTTCATAAACCTATTAACTTCAATAAAATAAGGTTTTGGGCAAAAATAGATTTGATCCATCATAAATCAATCATTAAAAAATAACTTTATCAAAATTCGTAAATTTCAACAAAAAAAAATTATTTCTAATATCATTTTTCTCTAAAATTTTATCAATTTCATATCATACCATATATGTTCATAATTCATCGAACGTTTAAGAGAAAATTTCTTTTAACGGTATTTCGAGTGAGAATTTATTAGAAAATTATAAAATTACAACAGTTTTTATAGTTTGGGGTTAAGATTGCAACACTTATCTAAATTTGAGATACAATTTGATGAAATTAAAAGTTTAAAGTTTTATAAAATTGATACAACTTACAAGTTTAGGGACCAAAATTGATTTTTTTTCAATTAAAAAAATCACTTTTTACTACAAATTAAACTCAAAACTTGAGTAAGGGATAACATATAGATCTATCTATTAAGTACATCACATTTTATAAGCAATTTAGTCTTCGTTTTTTTTTTAAATAAATTCTTAATTACTATACTTGGAGAGGGTTAGCTATGCCGAAACATCTCTAAATTCTCAAATGTCTCCAAGTTTAAACATTTCATAAACATAGCTTATCAAAACCAAGAGGCAAATATCTCGAAAACATATATTTAAAATTCTGCTGGATAACTATTTGGTTTATAGTTTTTGGTTCTTGAAAATTAAGGTTATAAATACTACTTCTACATATGGTTTTCTATGTGTTTCTTGTCTAATTTTTAGATGTGTTTTCAAAAACCAATCCAAAACTTGATGACTAAAAAAAGTAGTTTCTAAAAACTTGTTTTTTGTTTTTGAAATTTAACTAAGAATTGAAGTGTTTTTTTAAAAAATGTGGGAACCATTGTAGAAAAGATGAAGACTATTGTAGGAAAATGGTAAGAAAATAAGTACAATTTTCAAAAACTAAAAACTAAATGGTTATCAAACGGGACCTAAATAATTAGTGTGGACGGTTGAGTTTTGATTGGGTTTGACACAATAATCGTGATTGTTACACACAGAAGCTACCAATATGCAAAAAGAAAACCAGCTCAAAATGGGTCCATTTTTGCTTTTGTATTTTACATTACTAGCAAAATTGATTAAATGTACAACAATTATTGAATGATTTGTCCAAGTCAGCTTGCTGTTCTTTTTTATCCTGTCACTTTGCTGCTTGGTGAGATTTTCTCCTTTCAACTTCATCCAAAAAAATTAAAAAAAAAAAAAAAAAAAAAAAGAAAACCCACCAACTGGTTTCCTTCTTTTAATGCAATGAAAAAAGCTTCAAAGCCAAAGCTAATGTGCCTTTCTAAGACAAGGGACCATTCATATAAAAACTGAACATCTTTTATGTATTTTGTACTGTTTTTTGGTTTCATGCTTCATCCCCCTTCACCTTCTTTGTCTTTGCCTCCTCAGATGAACATTTGATATTTGATACCCACATTTATGTCAAAAATATATGACTTTCAACACGTGTAAACTAGACGTTAAATTATAAAATTGATCTTTACGATTTTGAGCAAGTTAATTAGAATTTATTCTGTATGGTTTTAAAAGAGAATTTTGTTCTTAAAAAATAGTCTCTTTGGTTTAATACCAACTCTTCTTAAGGATTATTTACTAGAGTTTTATTAAATTATGGGGATTAAATTCTAATTTTCTCAAAATCACAAGAACAGATTTGATATCCATAAAAATATCAATATCAACCTAAATAAAAGTTAAGAGGATATTGTTCTTAAGCTTGCTTTATAGATAGGTTCCAAATGCAACCACTCTGGGACGACCCAACAGTCAATAAGGATCAGATAAATAATAAAGAACTTAAAAGAAATGATTTGCGGCAAGTTGCCTAGTGTTTAGTACAAGTATATATTGATAACTAAATGTAATAGGATCTAATAGTTGTCTTGTGAGAGCTGGCCTAGACAGTAAAGCTCAATAGAAGGTGCTCGGGAGGTTGGAGAAATTATTAGAGAAGTCAAAAATAATGTAGTTGATAACTTTACAGTGTATGAGAGATAAATTATCGAATGTATATCAAACTTATCAAATGATTATTAGAAGGCACATAGATTCAATTACATCCCACTATTATTAAAAAGTCAAACTTACCATTTTATCTTGTTTTGATTTTTGATGGAGAGGGTGATTGCAATTAACAAAAAGTTTAAAAACTAAAAACTATTTTAGCATCAACCATTATCACCCACCCTTCAAACATTAAAAAAAAGAAAAAAAAAACATTTCTTGATCAGAATTATATAAATCAAAGCAAAACCATTTGATAAACTCATCTCCTTTGAGCAGTCTCACTCCAGCACAGAGCATTTCTGGTTCTTTGCAAACAGTGTTTATTCTCTCTTGCATTAATTCGTTTTGGATTGTTTCATGTATGATTTTTTTCCTCTCTGTTTTGGCGCTTGGCAATATCTGGAGCCACTGTCGTATCGTACTGCATTTAATGCTTTTCCAGTGCTTGTTTTTGGCATTGATTCAGAACCCATTTTTGTCTCTGTAATGCTCGTTAAGAAAAAAAAGTTCTTAGAAGAAACCACTTTTTACAAACCCCCATCGTCGTTTCAGCTTCTTCTTCTCTTCTGTCGCAAGTTTTCTTGTTTCTGTTTTTGGGTTCAAGAGAAAATGAGAAGAAAAACCCCAATCTTCTAATTCTTCATTGTCCCTCTTCTGAAAGGCTTTATACCGACAAGAAATGGTGAGAACATACGATGTTTCTGTGAGAAGTTTTGAATCATATTTGTTCTGTGTGTCTTGTCTTGTATGCCATGGTTGATTCTCAGAGGAAATATTTAGCTTTATGGATATGAAACTGTATTAGGATGTAATGAGTTTTGCTGTTTCTTTTCTATTGCTAACTCTGTTTAAATGTGGAGGTGTTTATGGATTTTGCTTTTGATTTTAGGAAATGGAAAAGGTTGAGGTTGGAGCTTGTTTGGAAGCCAATGAAAAGCAATTCCCTGATGGGGATGCTCAGAGTTCCTTGAAGCAGGAGGTATGGTGAAACCTTGGACTTTGTCAAACAGTTGTGTGAATGATTTACTATGTAGTGGATTTGTTTTTGTAGAAGTTTCATTAAGTTCAATCAGAAAAAGGAACTAAAATCAGGGAGAAACTTTGGATAGATCGAAAGGGAGAAAGCGTTTCGCGCCCGTGGTTATGGATAGTTTAGGAGTAGTGTTTTTAAGCGAAATGGTTTTGTTGCTAACACTTTTGATTGAGAGACTAATCTCAAGTGTGTTTTTGAAATGCTTTTGAGCATTTATATGTCTTTGGAAATGCTTTTTGATATGTAACCGAGCAATACGAAATCCTTGGAAAGTACTTTTGTGATATATAACCGAACACACTCTCAACCGAACTTCTATGTCGGATAACACTCTTTTTTTATATACCTAGTGCTTTAGGAAATGATTTAAAGCATTTCTAAGTATCTGGAAAGGCCTTTTGATGTGTAATAGAACACTATGAAATCTTTGAAAAATACTATTGATAGGGAACCAAAAAGGTTCTTAGTCAAACTTCTAGAACGGATCGAGCTCAGTTTTTATTTCCTTGTTGATTATACTTGTATTTAGAACATGTTGTCTGCTTCTTTTCTGCAGATCCTACAGCTTCAAGAACAATTACAAAGCCAATTTGTCATTCGCCATGCCTTGGAGAAGGCAGTAAATTTTCAGCCTCTCTCGCCTGATTCCACAACCAAAAACTCGATCCCGAAGGTAAATTCCATACCCGAACTTCCCATCCTTACATGTTTATCTGGTTGTATTGTTGTATGTGAATCCTTGAGAGTACTCCTATCCTATGTTTAGGCAATCCACCTTGTTGTTCCATCAAATGCTTAAGATGAAATGTCCAAAGGCTTACTAGTTCTCATTGATGTCAGGCGGAGATGGAACTGATTAAACAAATAGCAATCTTGGAGTTAGAAGTTGTTTACTTAGAAAAATATCTTCTGTCGCTATACCGTCGAACGTTCAAGCAACAAGTGTCCTCTTTTCCTACCATGGACGATAGGCTTGAATCCTATTTCGGGCCTCATATTGTGATAAAAGGAGAACATTCTTTCATTCATTCCGATCATATCGTGTCGCCACAAACTTCATTTGGCAATCAATCAAAAGAAAGAAAAGAGGTCGAGGAATCGGAGAAGCTGTTACACTTTCATCGCAGCTATTCATCTCTTTCGCGGAGATCACCTGGTTCATCTAGAAACTACCCTCTGTCAAAGTATATCGCTAACGCGGTAGATTCATATCATTCCCTTCCATTATCAATGCTGGAGGTAACTTGATGTTGATACAGCTTGGACAAGGTAGAACTTAGAATATACATCTCTTCTCATTAGGGAATTACACATTGTTTTTTCAGCAATCTCAAATTGATGCTTCGAATTCTACGAGCCTTGGGGAGCATCTTGGTGCCTGTATACCCGATCGAGCAGATGAATCGCCGAACTTGCTTTCCGAGGAGATGATCAAGTCCATCTCTGCTGTATACTGTGAACTTTCAGAACCTCCTTCAATGAATCATAACAATAATCCTTCTCCAATCTCACCATTGTCATCTATGTATGAGCTTTCTTCACAAGACTTGGGCAGTATGAGGAACTACGAGAAGTCGTTCAACTCGCACTTCGAGAACCCTTTTCACACTGAAGAATTTACTGCACCATACTACACAATGTTGAAGGTGCAAAGGATTTCTAGAGAGAGAAAGAAGGATTCAGATATCAACAACATGCTACAAGGCTTCAGGTGACTCATTCAAAGAAAAGATCTGTTTCTCATGGCTTGACTTTGATATCCTTCATTGCTTATTTTTTGTTTTTTTTTTTCTGGTAAGAAATCGAGTTTTTATTGAGAAAAATGAAAGAATGTTCAAGGCCATACAAAACAAAAAACAAGCCCACAAGGATATCCTTCATTCTTCATTGAAATCCTGCAGTGTTTGCAGGTCACTTATTTATCAGCTCAAAGAAGTCGATCTCAAAGCAATGAAACACGAAGAAAAGCTCGCGTTTTGGATTAATGTACACAACACACTCGTAATGCATGTAAGTTCTAAACTTAGCACAAACTATGTGTTTTTCATTTGATAACATGATAAAGCCTACCGGTAAAGGTTTATTATACTTTGTCCCACAGGCATATTTGCAATATGGGGTTCCCAAAAATAGTTTGAAGAGAATATCTTTGATACTCAAGGTGAGGATAGCTTCTGTTCATTCAATCAACCAAAATAAAATGCTATAATTACTTCTTTCACTAGCTGTTGCATTTTCCAGGCTGCATATAATGTTGGGGGCCACACAATAAGTGTAGATATGATACAGAGTTCAATTCTGGGGTGTCGTTTGCCTCGTTCAGGACAGGTTAGTATCATCTCGAAATTATGTATATGTTCTCAGAATATTTGGTATCGATGTATATCAGTACATTCAATGTCTGACTGATTTGTTGCTTGATTAGTGGCTGCATCTGTTCCTCTCCTCGAAAACGAAATTTAAGGTCAATGACACGCAGAAATACTTTCCGATCAACTACCCCGAACCTCGGTTATACTTTGCTCTATGTTGCGGGAGCCATTCTGATCCAGCGGTATGTTAAAACATTCTAGTATTGTAGTCAATCCAAGCTTCTAACAAACGAAACCGGTTTTGAACTTGCTGCTTGTCGTTTAACGCAGGTACGTATCTATACGGCCAAGAGGGTGAATGAGGAGCTGGAGGTTGCAAAAGAAGACTACATCCTTTCAAATTTGAGGACACACAAAGGGCAGAGAATTCTACTCCCAAAGATTGTAGAGTCTTTTGCCAAGGACTCTGGCTTATGCATGGAAGATTTGGAGGACATTGTGGAGCGTTTAAGGCCCGACGGGCGGATAAACGACATTCAGCAGCGACAACGGAGAAAGTTCTGGAAGAGTATTGGGTGGACACCTCACAACTTCACCTTCAGCTTTCTGCTGGCCAAAGAATTGGCATGTCAGTCCCTGTCTTGATAGTTCCATTTCCAAGTTGGTTTGTTTTCCTCAACAGCTTCGAAACGGAAGGTGCGAAACTGAAGCATTTTTGTCGAGTGAGATTCGATCTTGGAGCTACATCCGTTGTTTGGTGTTTAAGGACGCAGAGGTCGAGGGCTACATCCATTTATGTATTGTGTTGTGATTGCAGCTTGGAATGACAGATGAATCATACCATAGCCTTTGTGGTTGAGAAGAGTTTTGGTAAAGAAAAGAAATGGCTTACCAAGCAGGCTCATGACATTGAATCCAAAAGGGAAAAAAATGGTGATTTTTGGACAAAAAATTGAGCTTTCTTGGTTAGTCATTACTGTAGCAAGAATAGAAATAGGTTATGATTCAACTCTCATCCTAAGATGTTTTGTCTGATGTCTATTGTTGTTTGATGATTGTCTTGTCTGATGTCTATTGTTGTTGATGTAATGTATCAAAATGCTTCAATTTTTGAAGACTTCCTTTGATTTTGACAGTCTGATCTAAGGAAGCTTGCCAGATGGTTGTTTCCAATTTGAGGCAATTGATTGAGGATAGATTCTCAAAAATTTTCCTTTATCCCATAAAATTTGAACTATTCGAATTAGATGAAAAATTGCAAATAATATCATGGAAACCTTTAAAATATCTTTTGAATAATTTTTTTTTTTTGATTTGGACCTCTAACTTCTTGGTCGAGGGTGCTGAGGATCTCATATTGGAAAAGTTGAGAGTAACCTTACAATATATAAGATATATGAGTTACTTTTTTCATTGTCAATTAATTTTGAGATAGAAATCCATATAATCTAATAAAGAATCGCTAAACTAGAACTCCATAAAAACTAAACTTGTTTTGACATTTGAAATTATATCGCATCCCTTTTTCTTTTTTACTTTTTTAAATATTGATGGAAAGGCTACATGGTAGAGGTAATATTTTTTTTGTGAAGTAAAGTGTAAAAGTTATTTTTATAATTCATTATTTGAATTTAAAATATCATGTCAACTTTTCTATGTGTTAATAGAGACACAAAAGGTCAAAATGAGTACAACTCGGTGGATAAATAACATTTTTAATATTTTAAATATTGATGATTTGATTCTCACCCGTGTTAAACTCAAAAAATAAAAGAGAGAGAGGGGGCAAAACGTTCAATTTTTTACTCATAATTTCAAATATTAATATTGGATAGTGAGCAACATTTGTATCGAAGATGTGTGATTGCTCAAATCGAATCTATTTCGCAAAATCTCACATAATGTTCAATATTTGTATTTAATAAGTCCTTAATTTTCAATTTTGCGTTTTTTTAGTACATTGTCAACATTTGTGGGTGAGGGATTCGAACCTATGACCTCTTGATCATAAGTTTTATTTGATACCCTATGTTTTTATTGGCTTGTGCCTAATAAGCGTTGACCTATTTGAAATTTTTTAAAATTTACGAACTTATTGGATATAAAATTGAAAGTTTAATGACTGATTGACAAAAAATTTAATTTGTCTAATAGATTCGTTAATTTTTTAAAATGTTGAATTTGTCAAATACCTAATAAATATCAAATTGAAAGTCCATAAAAATTCATGGACCTATTAGATAAAAAATTGAAAGTTCATAGATCCATTAGATACATTTTAAAGTACATAAATCTATTAGACACAAACATAAAAATTTAAAGATTAAATTTGTAATTTAACTAATTCTTTGCGTGAAAACTGTGTTCAAATTGTGATAAATAACCTACTCAAAAGAAACAAACAAAACTCATCAGTAGTTAGAATATAAATCTCTAAAAAAATAAAAAAAAAATAATAAAAATAAATAAATGAATTTGAAGTGTACCGTAACTGTTTTTTTTTTCTCACAAAATCTGATTATAATATAGAAATAAGGGTAAAATACACTTTTAATTTGGAGTTGGTATGTTTCTGAAATTTCAAAATGAATACTTTAACCCTTAGAAAATATTTTTAAATGGTCCCTAGAGTTAGTTAAAAAATGACACCCCAGATGTGGCAATTTTTAAATGAAGCGTTATTTTTTTTTTATTAATTTAAAATTATTTTAATCTTTTTGCATTACGTTGACTTTTTCTAAAAAAAAAATTTATTTCTATTTTCACCATCTTCTTTTCTCACAAAAGCTAGCAGACACCAATGTGAACCACCTCTATTGGCGGCTAATGCACTGCCCACTGCTCTACTTCGACAAGTTTTCTCACTCTTTTATCCTCTTCCTCCTTTTTCCCCTTCTCTTCTTTCTCCTTCTGTTCTTCTTCCTCTCCAGAAAAGCTTTGCATTAATACCCACCTTTGATTATATTTATAGACAGGAATTAGACTAGAGAGTTATTGATTGCTCGATAAATTAATCAAATTTGGGTGTAACAATCCATAAGATTTTTGGGATATTTCTCATTGGGTAAGAATAGGAACGATCCAAGATATTGAAAGATTTAACCTAAGAAATTTAACTGAGTATTGAAGAGTTAGGGCTATGTACAAAAAAAAAAATGCCTCTTGAGATTCCCAATTTGCGAAGGCATTGGACCAAACAATAGATTATTGCTGAGATCAAATTTAACCAAATTGCTTGCTTCAGAAAATTCAGACATCAACACACCACAAATATTAATCGAACAATTCTAAAAAGTTCCACCCTTTTCACTAAATAATTTAGAAATTCGTCTATTCCAACCGATTGTAACAGAGAAGTTATTTTATGATGTTTCGAGAGAAATCAGGGTGTACAAATAACCCGGTAACCCGAGCAACCCGGACTACTCAATCCAAATCGTAAGGTTAGAAGTTTTGAGAACCAAAAAGATCGAGTCGGTTCTTGAGTTGGGCTTTTTAGGCTCGAGTTGACCTAACCTAACCCAACCCAAAGTTTATATACATACATATATACATACATACATATATACCTATAAATGAATTATTTGTCAATTTTTAATGTTTTTCTTCTAAACTCCTAACAAATGTTAAAATGTTATGAATTTTGAAGTTTGAGATTTGAATTTTATGTGATTTTAGTTATTAATAAGAAAAAATATTTTAAATAATTAAAAAATTATATAATAAAAAATTAACCCGATGACCCAACCCAACCTAACCTGGGTTGGGTTGGGTTATTCTCATGAATAGGGTTGGTTGGGTTGAAGAAATGACCAACCTGAATTTTTAGGTTGGTCCAAAAAACTCCTCCAACCCAACCCAGCTCGACACTTATGTACACCCCTAACATTAATGGCACAAACTCGTCGGTGCGGACTAGTGATTGATGCATTCTAAAATGGTAACGAAAGGTGGTAGTCAATGACAACAACCTTCTATTAGTGTTGGATGGAAAAAGAAGGGGAAGAAGAAGACTAAAAGAGGAAAAGAAGGAAAAAGGAAAAAAATGACACACAAATTTAAAATAATTTTAAATTAATAAAATAAATGATAATTCATTTAAAAATTGTCAGTTCACCACATCATTTTTTTCGTTAGTCAACTAATGGTCAACTAACTCTAGTGGCCATTTAGAACTATTTTCTAAACTTCAAGTGGGTGTTTGGCCCATGGTTTTGGGTTAGGGTGGTTTTGGGTTTCAAATCCAAAACCATGTTTGGTATAAGGGGTTTCAAAACCAACACAACCCCATGGATTACTATAGTGCAACCCTATGGGTTTTGTACCATGTTTTCCATTTCCATTTGTCGTTTTCTATTTTTGATGACCACTTCGACAACAACTCTGATGACAACTTCGACAACAACTCCGACGACTACTCCGGTGACCCGACCAACTCCGACGACCACCAACAACGAAAACTCCGACGATTACACCGACAACCCTACTAACTCCGACGACAACTTCGATAATCATGAAGGGAATAAAACTCCCGCAGCGAAAAACGACTTTGAATCGTCGTGGTTTTCGTTGTGAAAACAATTCTTAAAATTAAATCTATCCTATAGGAATTAGGCTAAACATGCTTTAAAGAAGGAAATACAGTAAGAGATAGTACTTACTTGTTGAAGAACCGTTCTTCACGAAATCCTTCTCCGGTCACAAATTCTTCGTGCTCTCGATCTCTACGTTCACGATCTCCCGTACAACGAACAATTCGAATACCTCTGAAAGGTCTTCTCGGTTGTTCTCATTTGGTAAAGGGAGAGTGGTGGGACTCTTTTGGTAAAGGGAAGAGAAACTTTGAGAGAGATTGGAAGAGTTTGAGAGAGTGATCTTTGGATGAAATCCAAAAAAATGACTTGTGAACTCACTAAAGCCTTCTGGCTTTAAATAATGGTGATAGGTGGAGTTAAAATATTCATCTATTTACCATTTTACCACAACCTTAGGTTATGCAAATCATATTTGCATAACCACATATAATAAGATATCTCATACCTTATAATACAAATCACATTTGTATAATTGTAGATTTTAAATTGAATCACATTCAATTTAATTTCTCTCAATCCAATTTCTCTAAATTAGCCCTAATTAAGCAATTAGGCTAACCTATAGTTTATTATGATTCTCATTCACATTAAACTATATAATATGTCAATCATATCTCATATAAATGACATAAATACCCTTTTAATGAATTTGAACACTTCAAATCCACACCAAACTGTAAACCCTCTATCTATCCAGTTTGAGCCAACCGAGGGACCTAATGGGCCTACAGATGACGAGCTCCAATGATCCGAGACTAACCTGTTAAACTCTTTGACCCGATTAATCAGCATTCATTAGCTACGGTAACACTCCACTAAATCCCATAGTTGCACTCTCATCATTGTAAGACAAGTTGTGTCTATTGATATAACCAATGTCCGTGAGTCGACCCTTCACAGGTTGTTCGAAGACACTGCTGGATCAAATTACCGTTTTACCCCTGTGTCTACCTTTTGCTCCCTAAGTCCCCACTGCTCCTCTAATGAACAACAACGTTATATGGTCCAACCATAAACAACACCACTATCGGCCCAGTGAGAGGGTGGGCGCCCGTTGTCCAAGCCCTGGGGACAACACTTAAGGGAACAACCCCTCTAGTTTCCCTAAGTCGGGAATGAGTGAATTCCATCTCACGTAGTCAAGTTCCCAGCTCCCTACGTGGTCCTGTCCCTAAGAAGATAGACATATTGGGCGTCGCGAGTAACTGTGACCACCCTCACCTATACTAGTCAAAGGACAAAGCCCCGCAGACAGGACTCCGTAACACGCTCAGGATTAAGGTTGAGTCACTAATGGTCATCTACGAAGTTATTAGTCCTATACTGTTAACGGTGTTACATCAATAGGTCTAATAATTCACAGTCCGGTCTTGTACAATCTCATTGCACATGATGCCCTCACTCGCATGTCAACCACATGAACGAGTTGGATCACCTCGTTTGTATCTAATACAAAGCGGGTCGCATCCACAACGTATCCAGGATTAAGTTTCCAACCCTATCCGTATACTGTAGACTGTTCGGGTCATTAACTCGAACGTGATCCTCCCTGTGTGTCCACTACACACCGTTCAAGTTCTAGTTCTTTCATAATTCAATGACCCTGGAGCTTAGTTTATTGGACAAAGTTTGTAAATATGCGAGATACAAATTGATGAAAAAATAACTCCTATTTATTTCAATTTGGTAATATTACAAATATGTACGAGATTAGGACATACATCCCAACAAATCACACTAGTGACCCGACAAACTCCGATAACAATGCTGACGACCACATCGGCGACCCGACCAACTTCGATGACAATTCCGACGACTACACCAGAGATCCGACCAACTTTGATGACAATTCCGATGACAATTCCGATGACCACACCGACGACCCAACTAACTCTAAGTCTGATCACTATTGATAACGAAAACTTCGACGAACACACCGATGACCCGACCACCGCGACGATTATGACCTCTATCGATAACTACGATGAAAACTCTATAGATTAATTTAACAATCACCCCTACGATTTGACCACCCAAAGAACTTGATACTTTGATGCCCCAACCACCGCAACCACTTTGTGACCACCTAACAACTCAACCATCATATTTACCACTGCAACGACTCCAGCGACTCGACCACTTGACAACTACTGTCATAACCACCAAACGACCACTTCGACGATATGACCACTCCAACGACCCACGACGACCTAACAACTGTGCAATCACCATCGGCGACCACCGACAACCAACCACCCAACCACCCTAAAAGGTTAAAAATTAAACAAAAATAGTTACTATCAATTTTTTTTTAATCAATTATATGTTTGAAATATGTTTCAAAATACTATACAAAATATAGTTTCTAATTTTTTAATTTCTAAAAATTGCATGCTATTGAATTTTGTTTAGTTTAATTCAGGTTGGAAAAGAGAATTAAAATTTTATAACTCATTTACCTTGAAATATGTTTTAAAATACCATGAGTAATTTTATTTAAATTTCATAATTTCTTAAATAAACCTCTAATATTTTAATTTGTAAAAGAGAGTTCCAAAAACAGGTCTATGAATACATTTTGAAATAGAGTTTACTCTAATATCTTAGATAGACTTCTAGTTTTTTTAATCTCTAAAATAGAATTTCAAAAATAGGCTTTTGAATATTTTATAAAATAGAGTTTTAGATTCTCTAATTTATTAAATAGACTTCAAATTTTTTAATTTCTAAAATATTTTTATGAGTATTTTGTGAAATAGAGTATTAATTATACAAATTACACATCCATATTTAACTATTATTGGAACAATTGGTATACATAAATAGTTAAAATATTGATATGCACTTCAACAAACAATTATCAAGTAAAAAAATTGGATCTAGAAAAAGAATATCCTAAAAAAACTGTTATAAAAATAAAACCTAAACAAACTCAACCCAACCCAACCCTGCATCCCAAACACAGGTTTCAGCAAACCAGCTCAACACAACCCAACACGTCAAACACTGTAATCAGAAACCCCTAGATTTTTATTCTAAAACAGTGCGCCAAACAACCCCTAGGGGTTAAAGTATGGAGCAGTTGTAAAAAAGACATAAAACTAGTTGTGAATGACAAGCGTATCTTTGATTATTTATTTATTTTTTTTTGCAAACATAGCAAAAACTTTCAGCCCAACTCAATATGAATTTGCAAAACGTCTAAAATACCTTCCAATATAATTCTGTTTATCTTTGTCGTATAAGTACATCAACAGTTTATCATTGATATATTACGAATATAATTTATAGACTAGTGATATACTACCGATATACTTTATTTAAGTATATCAATGAAATGTAAAACCTCATATTCAGTATTTAAAAAAAAAACTAATAAAAGTATATCAAGAGTATAATAGTGATATACTTAGGTATGCTAATAAAATGGAAAGGTTAATGTTCAATATATTAATAATATATCAAAAATAGTTAATGTGAAGTATATTACAATAGTGATTTATGCTTATTATATAAGATATATGTCATATCAAGTATATTAGTGAGATACTACTAATTTAGTTAGGTATATCAATAAAATGAAAATGCTAATATTCAGTATATCAACATGATATCATAAATAGATAATTCAAAATATATCAATAGCATAATAATGATTCATGCTTGGTATATCAAATATGCCTAATATCAAGTATATCGGTGATATACTACTGATATACTTTATTTAGATATATCAAAGAAATGGAAATCTTTATATTCAATATATCGATAGTATATCAAAAATAGCTCATGCAAAGTATATAAAGAATATAATAATAATTTATGCTCGGTATATCTAATGTTAAGTATATAAATGATATAATACTGATATAATTTATATAAGTATATATTTTTACTGATTGATGTACCTAATAAGCAGTGTATGAATTAATATAGCGTAATAAAAAAATATTGTGAAAAAAAACCATAAATTATATAAGATATACTACTTATCAAATATAAAGTATATTAGATATACTACTTATCAAATATAGAGTATATCAAATATACTACTGATATATCTGTCGATATATCAATAAAGATAATATTTGTAAATTTAAAAAAGATTTATAATTACACTAATAATTTTTTTTTGTCCCTCGTTACAAATTTCAAGTATTCATTTTGAAACTTTAGGACACCAAATTCGGGACCAAAAGTGACCCTACAAATAAATATATGTGAAGAGACTTAAGAGAGAGAAGAAGAAAAAATAGGCCTCGAAACTCGAATCCCAACAAAGAAGCACCCGCCACAGACTCATAGCTACCTTGGCGGTTCTCTCAGACTCTTTCCTCCAATTCCATTCCGTCTTCGATTTCAGAAGAAACCCTAATCCACCATTTTTGTTTCTCAAAAACCCTCCTGGAGGGTTCGCTTTGGAGTCATGGAAGAGCAAAGCACCGCCATCATTTTAGCTAGAGTGACGGAGCTGAGGCTGAAGATTAGAAGCTCTGTTAACACCACCACCACCACCACCACCACGAGTTCGGCGGAATGTGAGATTCCGGATGATCGCTTCGCCGTGGATGAGAGTAATGGCGTTGGCTCGCGCCAGAGTGAGGCCGATGCGAGTGGGGAGCCGGAGGAAGAAGATGAGGAAGCGGTGAGGCTTTTGAATATCTGCGATGCGCTTGAGTCTCTTGAGAATCAGCTCTCTTCATTGCAGGTTTGATTTTGTTTTTTTTTTCTTCTTGTTTTGGGAATGAAGATTGAAGAATATGTTTCGATTTGCTTTCTTTGGCATTTTCGTTTTCGCGCTGATAATGTTGAAAACTTCTGTGCTGTGTATGATTTATATATTATAGACCTGGTTGATTGTGTTGATCTATAATTATGTTTGGAGTACTATGATTTCTCCCTCAGTTCCTCCCGTAGAGTCGATGGTAGTTTTCAAATACTAAAAAGAGGAAGTGATAAAAACATATACAGAATCATTTGGAAATCTGTCTAACCACCGCAGATTAGTCTAGTGGTCATTGGAGCATGTGAAGAAAACGTAAACTTTGAGGTATAAGTTTAAAGTTTATGGTAGTCACTTATTTAGAATATTTAAATCTTATTGGTTTTTTTGACAATCAAATGTAGTTGGGTCAAATAGTTGTCTTGCAAGAGTGCTCAAAGGTGCATAAGCTAGGCCAAATACTCATTATATTTGAAAGAAATTAGAAAGCATTTGACCATCTCTTTAGATATAGAACGGTTTCTTGATCTGAAACTTTCCTAAACGTATGTTAGTAGTCTGAAAGCTTGCACTTATATGCTGGTGCATTGTTACGTTTACTGTGTGGTAGTTGAGTAAAAATGTGAATGGGGAGCATGACTCTCCGTCAATTTTTTTTTTTTTTTTGATGACTGGGTGTCTGAGCTTTGCTCTTCTATACAAGGGGCACCCGTGATTCTCCCTCAATTTGAACATCTTATTTCATTTATTTGCTAGTACATGTATCTGGCAGTTGAAGATGATGGCTTTAGTGCTTCAGGTTATGCAACTTGTGGGGTTGTTAAAACCTTCAACGTCCTATTTCTGGCGCATGTATTGATATTGCTCGGATCTCTGTCTTTCAATGAGTCATTATCAGTTATTTATCAAATTGTTATTCGTTCTGATGTGTCTATGCACTTGTCCCAGTGAGCTTGTTCTCATTATGATTTACAACTATTGGTGGATTTCTCCTGGGCACTGTTTCTTGTTGTGGCATCAACCGCACAGCATGCTAAATTCTATCTTTTTACTCTTTGAATTGTGTATATTTAGTTTATTAAGTGTCAAATTCTCAGAAACCTGGTTCTTAACTGTCAATTGATCTATTGTGAATTTAAACTTCTAAGTGAGTTTGCCTATGTATAGATATTGACAAATTATGTATATTAATAATACAAAAAGTAAAAGGAGAGTGGGTTTCCGTCCACCAAAGCAAGAAATTATTCGATGAGCCCGCCACAATATAACCAACAATTTTGTATCGTTGGATGTGGGAGAGAGAAACTGTAAAAATGCATTGTATCCAATAGTTATTAGAGGACAATCATATTTTTAGATCTATATCTAATGATTATAATGTAGTTGCCTCATTGAATAGTTTGTCCACCAAAGCTGGGACCAACAAGAAAGCTCTCCAAATGGGTTCATAGAAAAAAAAAAAAGAAAAAGAAAAGAAAAAGAGTAATTTTACATAATTAAATAGAGAACTCCATTTATGAGCTAAAAATATAAACCTTTTTTGAATAACAAAAATATATACTTGTTAGTGTTAAAATCAGTTTACTGCTGATTGTCCTATCATGATTCAGGAAAAAGCTCTTTCACACAAGTATGGAATTACTCCTTGGCTTATACATCGATCAATCTAGTGGCTAAAAATGTTAAATGTTTTCGAGTTTGTCAGGGTTTGCTATTCCTCTTGGTTCAACTCAAACCACCTGCAACAGAAGTTGTTAATTTATTTCTTAATTTTGACCCTCCATGTGTCTCTGCCTTCAGTTTGTAGTTTTAGAAGCCATTTTCAACATGAATCTGAAATTAAACAACAATAAAGTTTGTATGTCCAATATAATGGACCTAGAGAGTGAGACTAGTTATAATGTTGGTGCAGTGCAACAACGTTTGTAGCTTGGAGGGAATGTTATTTTATAGAACATTGTATTGTACTGGAAGCATGCATTCTAACCTTCTAATACTTCTACTATCTATCTTCTAATTCGCAGGATTTACAACGATGGCAAATGTATGAGAAAGAAGTAGCCCTTTCCGAGATCGAGCATAGCCGCAAGATTTTACTGGATAAACTGAAGAAGTACAAAGGACAGAATTTGGAAGTGATACATGAGGCTTCAGCTTTTGTTGGGGAGACGGTGCAGCACAACAAGGATTTCATGCTTCCTCCATATCCAAACCATCCTGGTAATGGCTACTTACATCAATTCTCTTCTGCACACGAGTCTATTAGTAAGGGGCTTACGGACGCTGGGACAAATAAAGCTAAAAAGGAACTCACTGAAGCAGAAAGAAAACAATCAAAATCGGATTCCACGAACTCGAGGAATGGAATGGGAACTTTCATCAGTATAGCTGCAAAATCAGTGGTTACCATTGTTGGCATAGTGTCCATACTGCACTTGACTGGTTTTACTCCGAAGTTTGCAGGGAAAGTTGCTGCTTTGAAGGTTTTTGATGTTTTTAGACAGTCTGCAGCTGGAAATAATGGATCACACAATGTATGTCCTCCAGGTAAATTCCTCGCGATAGAAGACGGGGAAGCTCGATGCATTGTGAAAGAGAGAATTGAAGTTCCATTTTCTTCAGTTATGGCTAAACCAGATGTAAACTATGGAAGCGGGTAACGGTTCAATCCACACGCTTGTGTGAGGTGTGTTTTTCGAAAGGTCTACGATTATGCTAATTTTACTTTCTTCAATAGTTAGCTGCTCTGCATAAAATTTTTCGTTGACCTTGTCATATGCAATACAATAATTGATGTTCTAATTATATCTGCATTCATCCTCTGATAAAATTTTGGAAGAGAGTAATGACACTACAAAGATCATACAGAACATCACTCTTTGTTCCTCAGAAAAAGCTAAAGAATGTGCTTGTTAACCTCTAGTTGGGACTGAGAGATCGGTAGACGACATCTAAAACAAGTAGGGAAAGCAACTACTCGTCGTTCTAATCATCGACAAAGACGATTATGAACGACCAGGCTACGACAAGTAGAACTAACAAACAGGGATGATTATACTTATAAGGTAAGAAACTGTAGGTCTGCTATTCTTTGCAGTGCAGGGAAGATTGAGTCTTTTGACCATCATCACCTGCAATGAAATTTTAAACTGGACTTTTCACACAAGATTTGGGGGAATTGTGTAATGTGTAAAAAAAATCAATCATCTAAATAGTTATAATATTACAAATATGGTTATCATGTTTTTAGGAGCAGTTGGTAATAATATTAATTTTCTAAGATGCCCTCGGTATATTTTCGTAATTACAATCATGTAATTGTTGTATTTACAACTTTCAACAACTATCTGATTCTGTTTTGAAAAAACCTCAACCATTTCTAATTGAAATTGATTTAAAATTTTCTATTTTTTTTTAGCAAAATCTTCATTTGACCAAATTTAGAGGAATAATGGAGATGTCTTTCATGGGTCTCATAATACACGTTCTAGATGAAATCTCTTCGGTCAAGTACACACTCTTAATTGATACAGTTTACAAGTTTGTTCTCACCATTTCTATACTTTTTGATGTTGTGTGAAATAAAAACGATGGTTACAAGGTTTACAAATTAAACTCATAATATTTGAGGGTCATTGAAAAAGTCTCTATTTTTCTTGGTTTGCCACAAATTTAATTGTGAAAATTAAGGTATACACATCCTTACAATTGTACTCCTTGATATCTACAAAATTGGGTTGTTGGAGTATTTATTACTAATTATTGGCGGACCTAATATACTTTTTTTTCATTTTTCTTTATTTGGTCACCTCAATACCTTCTACATTAGGGTCATTACGATGATATACGGTTGTATCTTTAATAAGATATAAACCATAAATATACCATTGGATAGGTATTTATGTATATTTATATTCATTTGTTTGGGAAAAACAACTAAGTTGGAGAATGTGAGAGTGTTTTAGGTAGGTGGATAACTATAGCTATTTATCTTTTCTAATTTCTAATGGTGCATGTGTGAGTAGAGATTAATTTTTCTGTTTTTTCTCAAACGTTGGGTAGGTATTTACACATATTTCTCTTTATTTATTAAGTTAAAAAAAATAGAGTTACATGTTCCTGTATATACCGGAAGATTGGAAGTGAATAATTACACGTATTTAGAGGATTGATTTCTTAGTTTATACGTTGGGTAGATAGATACGTACATTTATACTCAATTATTATAATTCCATTGAGTTGGAGAAAGAGAGGGAATTTAGATTTTAAGTTATAAATATTCAACCGGGGTATTTTCGTCCTAATGTAATTAGTAAATTTTAGTTAAAAATGGTTTTAGCCATATTTACAAATTAAAACTTATTTAGACATTTTTCGAATTTGATTAATTAAATTTAGACATTCTTCTTATTGCCCCCAAGATTTGACTATATGGCGATTCATCCAAGTTTACTAAAATGCCATCCATTTCTTGGTATGAGGATTTGAACCTCCAACTTCAAGAAAATGAGTACATGAAAATTATCGTTAAGTTATCCTCACTTTGGTAAATTAATTGATGTTTATGAGTCTATTGAAAGTAGTTATCCTTGTAAAAACTTGTACAGTTTTGATTCGTACTTGCTATAATCAAACCCATTTCTAACTAAAGTTTTTTTTTTTCTATGTTTCTATGTTAGAGTGGAGGGGTATCAAAGTATAGCTTTAATTTGTTAGGATGGATATATACTTTCGACCAATAAATTAGAAGATTTTCCTGCCACTACTCTGGCTAAAGAGTATGTACACCACACCCCTAAGATAAGAAATTTAAAATTATTATTTAAAAAGGCACGCAAAAATTGGCCCATGCAGGTTTCGAACCTACGACCTTCGCGTTATTAGCACGACGCTCTAACCAACTGAGCTAATAGGCCAGTTACTTTTAAAAAACTTACCGCCACTACTCTTGCTGGGTTTCGCGTTATTAGCACGACGCTCTAACCAATTGAACTAATAGGCAGTTGCTTTGAAAAATCTTTAAAAAATGAAAATAGAAAAAATAAAAAAAAAAAAAAAAAATTGGCCCATGCAGGTTTCAAACCTGCGACCTTTGCGTTATTAGCATGACGCTCTAACCAACTGAGCTAATAGGCCAAATTACTTTTAAAGATGAATTATGTTTTACAAAATTCGGAATTTAGAAAAAAATGAAAATAGGAAAAAATAAAATAAAAAGGGGAGAAAAGCATTTTTTACTCTTAAACTTTGCAGGTTGTATCAATTTTAACCATGAACTTTCAATTTCATCCATTTAAACCTCAAACTTGACAAGTTGTATCAATTTTAACCATGAACTTTCAATTTAATCAGTTTAAACATCAAACTTGACAGATTGTATCCATTTTAAATATAAACTTTCAATTATTTCATTATTTAAACCTCAAACTTGAATAAGTTATCAATTTACACCCTCGGTTAAAACGTATCTACACCAAAGTTTTTCTCAATGGAATATTTCCATTTTTGAATCGATTGCCAATATTGATTTTTTTAATTTCTCATCAGTCTCAGGCCTGATTTGTGCTCCATCTACCACAATAGAAATAAAGATTTCGAAATCACCCTAGTTAGAATCTTTGTTTCCTTGCTCTCCAACATCATTGTCACTTTAATCCTTTCATAAGACTATCGATGAGATTAAAAGGGTCGGTTATGACCAGTTCATTATGTTCATGAGCGTCGCTATGTTCAGCACCGTTTTTCCTGTTCTCTTCCGCATTTTAGTCGAGCTGAAATCTCTCATCATCGAAGTCAACGAAATCACCATGGTCATTGTTGCCTTTAATGACATCACCACCTAGATTTTCTTCACACTCGTCGTCGCTGGTATCAATACCAAATGCGGGAGAAACACAAGAGTCCATTTGCTTTTGTGTGGGTCCTACTTTCAAGAGTCGAGTTCGTATTTTCATGATAGTTGGAACCCAATATGGAATGATTTAATAATTTTTTAGGAGTTTTTTGTTTAAAAAAATAACAAACAAGTACATATATTTTAAGCAAGACATAACTTTGAGCATTTATTCAAGTTTTAGGAGAACCTTTCTAATGGTGATGGAAACGAAAACTTAACCGATGGTGTAAATTGATATATTTATTCAAGTTTGAGGTTTAAATTGATAAAATTAAAAGTTTAGGGTTAAAATTGATACAATCTGCCAAGTTTGAGGTTTAAATTGATGAAATTGAAAGTTTAGAGTTAAAATTGATACAAGCATGCAAAGTTCAGGGGTCAAAAATTCTTTTTTCCCAATAAAAAATTAACCCATGCAGGTTTCGAACATACAACCTTTTATTAGCATGACACTCTAATCAACTGAGTTAATAAGCGATTTTCTTTTAAAAATGAATTCTGTTTTAAAGAATTCAAAATTTAGAAAAAAATGAAAATAGAAAAAATAAAAATAAAAAAGTTAGCCCATGCAGGTTTCAAACATGCAACCTTGGCATTATTAGCAAACCATTTGTTTTTAAAAATGAATTATATTACATTTATTGTAAAGAATTTGGAATTTAGAAAAAAAATGAAAACAAAAATAAAAAAGTTAGGCCCTTATTAGCAAGCTCTAACCAATTGAGCTAATTGGCCATTGGTTTCCAAATTTGAATTTTATTATATTTATTTTAGAAAATTTGAAAAAAAAAATATAATAGAAAAAAAAAGTTGACCATACAGGTTTCGAAACTGTAACCTCTAACCAACTGAGTTAATAGTTAATATGCCTTTTGTAAAATGTGAAAAATAAAATAAATATGTTGGTCCATAGCGAGGCAGATTTAGTTTAAGTCAGTCCAATTTTTTTACTTTATATAATATATATAGAAAAAATCAAGATAAACACGAAATAGTTTTTTGGACTAGTGATTAGAGATCACATCTACTTTTCATATTGATTCAACATTTACACTATCTAAACCTAGTTTTAAATTGTCTAATAAAAAAATAAATAAAAATCATTAGAAGATTAGTTCAAGTT
The DNA here is from genome assembly GCA_036507285.1 of Trichosanthes cucumerina. Lineage (NCBI taxonomy): Eukaryota > Viridiplantae > Streptophyta > Magnoliopsida > Cucurbitales > Cucurbitaceae > Trichosanthes > Trichosanthes cucumerina. The sequence goes on along the minus strand of CM071836.1, from coordinate 9,185,277 downwards.
CTAATACCTCACATCCTATGATTTAGAAAACAAACACACATTTCTGTTTCAATGCAATGTTTACATTTTTTTATACAATCGACAACATTAAAAATAAAAAACCTTATGTTTAAGAAAATATACTTCAATTAAGTTTGGTGTTAAAATGGATAAAAAAGAAAAAAAAAAATCTTTACTAAGAGGAATGCTCTAAATTGAATTAAATTTGCAAAGTTTTTCAAATTACAATAAATTGGACAACAATAACATTCCTAAGTTAGGAATGAAGAATTTAATGTTAAAATCAACATGGTCCTAACATGTTTGTGTTGGTAAATTCATATAATTTTATCATGTAGAGTTAAAGTGTCGTCAATCCAAACTTATATCAATAGATGAAGAACTAATTACCATTCTAAAAATTAATGGTTTGATTCTCATCCGGCAATTGTTGAACTCAATTTTTTTTTAAAAAAATGAAAAGCCAGAGTAGAACTGTCACCATTGAAGGACTGTACAAATATGAATAGCAATGCATATTAAAGCCATAAACCATTTAAGACGTAGGGGAAAAAATAATGGCCAATACAAGTAACAGTTTAATGGAACTATATGATTGATTTTGATTTACAGTTCATTAAACAAGAATGGATACAATAATACTACTTCTAGCAATTCAGCTCATCAACGTTGGTTCTGAACATATAATCTTCACCCTCTAGTTCATCTTGAAGTAAACAGATCGATGGCATATCAGATCTCTCACCTTCACCTTTCTCATCAGACGATCGTTTTCCCTAGTAACATTATTATTTTTTTTTTTTTTGAAAGGAAACAATGCACTTTCATTGATAGAATGAAATGATATAGGACAAGCGAAGACTAATAAAACATGTAACAAATAAAGTATGAAACACAGACCATGAGAATAACCCAACAAACAAAGAACACCGAAGGCACTCCCTGCCTAGACTAACCCAACATAATAAAAGGATCCCAATTTAAATTAATAACAGACACAGAAAAATCTTCAAAGGCATTGGAAAGAGCACACCAGGAGGAAGCCTTTAGGCGAATAGCGTCCCACAGGGTCTCCCAATCTACTGATCTTCCTTCAAATATACGTTGATTCTTCTCACACCAAATGTCTGAAAAGATTGCTTTTACTGCATTTCCCCACACCACTGCTGCCTTTTTGTGAACGAAGAGCCCTACTAGCAATTGAACCACATTCTCTTTAAGACTGCCCGCAAACCAACTCAAATTAAAGGACATAAATAAGGAGTTCCAGCACCTCCTACTGAATTCACAATCCGTGAAAAGATGTCCACCATTCTCCTCAGCTTTAAGGCACAGTAAACAGACTGAAGGCTGCAAGACCATAGACGACGCTCTCTTTTGTAAAACCTCCGAAGTGTTTAAACTTCCAAAAGCCAGAATCCACATCAATACTTTAATTCTTTTAGGGTACTTTGCCTTCCAAATAACTTTGTAAAGTCTATCGTCCATGTCCTGCTGCGAGATTAAATATCTTGAAAGGGACTTAACCAAAAAACACCCAGAAGGATCGGCCCCCCAATATCTTGCATCTGCCGCAAGGATAAGCCTAAACCCTTCCAGATTCAGCAGAAGCTCCGTAAAGAGCACTATCTCCTCCTCCTTTAGAAGGCGCCTAAAGGAAAGCCCCAGAACTAGAAGCATTGTCCCACACATCACCCACAAGCGCCCACAGGAGTTGCCGGCAAAAATAACGGAGGAACTTCACTTTAAGAAGCAACCCCATCCGTGGGTCGTGCCAAAATCAAATCTACACCCATTACCCGGTTTCAACACCACCAAATGGTTCACTTGAGACCACATTCTCATGATACTCACCTACTGGATCGCGAAGACTCACATATCTTGATGTAGAGCTATCCCAACCATTATCAGCCAGCCCGTGAATACTTACCACCACCTGCCTCCATAACGACGAAGTTTCAACTGAGAAACGCCACCCCCACTTGGCTAAAAGAGCCTGGTTCTTTATCTTTAAGGCCCTAATACCGAGACCACCTGAAGCACAGGGCTTGACAACCTCCTTCCATCGAATCAAATGCTTTACCTTACCGCCAGAGGAGCCTTCCCAGAAAAACCTTCTGATCAATCTTTCCAAAATTATAGAAACCTGTGAAGGCAAAGCAAAAACCGATAAAAAGTACAAAGGCAAACTTTCCAGCACCGAATTGCAAAGAGTCAAGCGACCCCCCCTTGATAAGTTGAAGCGCTTCCAACGATCCAATCTTCTTTCAAAATTGTCTATCACTGGCTGCCAAAAGAAAAGACCTTTCGGGTGACCGCCCAAAGGAAGCCCTAAGTATGAGAACGACAAGTTACAACTTTTGCAACCTAAGGTCGCGGCCACCCCTTCTACTTTATCACTTGGAATATTGATCCCACACACCGAGGACTTCAACCAATTAATCTTAAGTCCTGAACATGCCTCAAAAAGCCGAATGGTATTAATCAAATGCCTCAACATTTGGTCATCATCCTTACAGAACAACAAAGTGTCATCCGCGAATTGCAAAATAGAAATGTGAATCTTATCACGCCCCACCTTGAAACCTTCATATAACCCCTGACGCGCCACTTTATCAATCAGAGCATTTAAAACTTCCGCCACTAGCAGAAACAAAAAGGGAGACAACGGATCACCTTGTCTAAGTCCTCTTGAGGCTTCAATTCGACCCCTAGGCCGTCCATTGATGAAAACCGAAAACTTAGGGCGCGAAACACACCCCATCATCCAACTGATCTACCTCTCATTGAAATTTTTTAAGTGTAGCACCTCCTTTAGGAACCCCCTATCAACACAGTCAAAGGCCTTTTCGAAATCCAATTTAATAACCCACCCTCCCTTTTTCTTAACTCTAAACTCCTCAACCACCTCGTTGGCTATTAGGATTGGATCCAGGATCTGCCTACCATAGATAAAAGCGCTTGGAACATTTGAAATAATGGAAGGAAGCACTCTTTTTAATCTGTCCGCCAAGACTTTGGACAGAATTTTGTAAACAGAGGAAATCAAACTGATCGGCCTAAAGTCCCTTATTGAACTGGCAAAACCCTTTTTCCGAATGAGGCAGATGAAGTTCTCTTTCTGCACTGAATTAACATGCCCATTGCCGTAAAATTCATCGAAGAACTGCACGACATCCGCCTTTAACAAATCCCAAAATCTTATATAAAATTCGATGGTAAACCCATCCGGTCCTGGAGCTCTATTCCTTCCTAACTTCTTAATTGCCCCTAAAATTTCATCAACTGATTTCATTTAACGTTTAGAAAAGGAAAGATATAAATGAATTTTTGTCACTATTGCTGAAAGATGCATAATGGTTAGAATTCTTATATTAGTATAATTGTATTTTGTTAATATATCTTTTAGGTTGTCGTTTATTGTCTTTATATGCTCTTCTATTTAGGTTAACCGTATACTTTGTATATATATATCTCTTGAGTGAATGGAATAAGATGAAGGGGAGTGTTTGATTTTTTGTTGGGTCTTTGTTCAAATTTCTAACCTCACAAGTGAGGGGAGAACTCGGGTTGTCTGGGAGAAAACGACTTCACCAGGGTTCGAACACAAGACCTCCTACTCTGATACCATGTAAATCACCAATTAACCCAAAAGGTTAAACTGATAGGCTATGACAAATTTAATTATATCAGCACCAACAATTTGCATCCTAATGTAAGGCACACGGATGGTTTTAGGTAGACTCTAGACTCTATGCTCACGTTGGCGGCAATGGAGTCACTTTAAAACTAGGTGATAAGGTAAATATGGGGGGCATTTGGAGGGGGGTTCGAATCTTGGATATATTGATCAAAGGTATATGCCTTAACTAGTCAAGTTATGCTAAGGTTGGCGGTCATGGATCACTTTAAAACTAGGTGAAAACGTACATATGGGGTGTTTAGAACACGAGCACCAAACTGATATGAATGCTACACCTACAGAACATTTTTCTTGTGAGGAGAAAAGGTAACAAAGAGTAATCAGTTGTTAGTTTGGGCATTTTGTCTGGTTTTATATTTTGGCCTAGACAGTAAGGAGAGTGAGTTCGAGCCTCGACGGCTCTCGAATAGCTTGGTGGACATTGTTCTTGTCGTCTTTGTGCATATTAATCAAATAAGTCATCTAAGACCTAATCTAAATATAACGAGACCCAACACAAGCAATTGAAGGAAAAACATCTGTGCTGACCTTACGCAAGGTATAGATGAAGTAGTGAAATCCATCGCCAAAAGTACTGCACTCAAATGACCATGTAAACTCAGGAGCATTAAATAAGGGACGCCTGAAATGCGGCTGAAGAAGACGAATCATATCAGTAACTAGTAATGTAGAATTCAAGAAGGATAATGAGTTCCAAGAATTTCATTCTAAAACCTGGCCAAATGTAATGGAGACAAAGATGCCATCTTTCTTCAAAACCCTATGAACACCTTCAAGCATTGCCATGACCTTCGCTCGTGTGGATGGTTGAGGATTCCATGGGTCGCCACCGTCCACAAACAAAACATCCTTCAAGTTACAAACAGAAGATGAAATGAAAATTCCAATATCTGAAGGGTAAAACGAAACTACAAGAAGTTGAGTAGTTACCATGGTTCCTTTCTCAATAACGACATCGAAACACTCATCACTAAAAGGCATGTCTAGCATGTCAGCTTCTAGCACCTTTATTTCTGACATTAGAGGCGATATGAGAGAAAATAAATAAGATGAGAAAAAACACGCCTGTTTATTATGTAAAGAAAATCATTTCCTTCCATCTTTATACGTTTGAGTTTTTGGACAACCGTGAGTTACCACACCAACATATGCGCACCTTATCTCATTGGACAGCTATTTGACAGTAAAACATTTAGCATCAGAAAACTCATAAAGCATTTAATTGGTTAATACATATCCTGGTCCCTACTACATTTGGCTATCAAGATAGTTAGCCGCCATGACTTGAACTCATTTCCTTTAAGCCAACAACAAGTAAGGATCAGTCATTGCATCTTAACTACAAAAACTATGATCATTCTAGACTTTCACTTCATATTTGATTTCACCAATGACAAGCAACTGAAATAAGTAAGACATCTCACTGGAAGAAAACGCATTCCACAGAGACTGCCTTTCAAGACAAACAGAAGAAAAAGCTCGAAGCCCCACTACTCAGGAAAGTGAATTCTTATTCCATCACAAAGAATAAGTCGGAGAAAAACAAACTGATTGAACCTTTTGATGATGACTATAAGCTTACCTTTCATACCCTTCAAATGTAAACGTCTTTGCATCTTCTCAACAGCAACAGCAGACAAATCAATGCATGTTATATCAGTGATTCCATCGCTGTACAATTCCTCAGAAAGTTTCGAATTTCCACTACCCAATTCTAATACCTACAACCATAAAACTCAATCCCATCACCAACAATGAAAGTTCATTCAAACAATCAAAACCATTGAAAAAAGGTTCTAAAAATCCAATCGTTAAGACGTATCAAGCTACAAATATGCAACAGAGAGAGAGAGAGAGAGAGAGAGAGATAGTACCGAGGAATCGGGTTTGAGAAGAGGAAGTATGAGATGACGAAAATGAGAATAGTCCTTAAACCACTCATAATGTTCTTCCTTAGAAAAACGCTCGTCCCTGAAACACACACATCAGGAAGCAGCATCAGAAAACTTACGTAAATGAAACGAGAAGCGGACAAGAAAAAGAAGAAGAATAGTCAGAGGGAAATTCCATAGTAGAAATTGACCAGTATTTGGGATCAAGGTAAGCCAAAGCACTTGCAGGAGCAACGCTCTCATTCTGCGCGCATTTGGGATTTTGGTCCGTACCCATATGAGCTTTCTGAAATGAAATTTGAAGTTATCGATTGCAAATTGCAATCAAGTGGACATGGGGATAGACAAACCCTAAACCCCTTATCTTCAATTGGGCCTCTCGTTGTTAAATGGCGGACCAGTTCAAAGGGACGTCCAGTGAAGTTTAATGGGCTTCCAGTCCACAGAGAGAGATGACCAATTTCGCTCAATTCCATGAAGAAATCGTAAAACAAATCCTCTTTTCTGATGAACATTTTAATGAAGACGACTAGAAGTTGAATGCTGATACTTACATCTCCGTAGTATTTAAAGATCTTCCTCATCATTGAATTATAACAATGAAAGCCAGTACGAAACTGACTTTTCAAAATATTTTGTCATTGGTCGATTTTTTAGAATCGATTAAAACCCAATGGATTTCTTCAGATTTTTATCGAACTCTATTGATCGACTTCTTTTCCGAGGAAAAGTGATGGTATTTCGGAAAGAACCCACTGTAGTTCAGTGACCAAAATGAAGCTAATGCTTTCAAAATTGCAACTTTGATCAAGATTATAGCCAAACTAAGCAACTTTGAGGTTGCAAAAGCACATTCAACAGTGTAGTTGTCCATGGAATCTGGACAGGAAAAAGGAACAAATGTTCTTCAGATACAAGGTTGGTATTATTACATAGAAACATATGTACTCTGGTTATATCACCCCTCATCAATTGCTTGTCTCTGTTCAGATTGTAACTAGCAGAAAACTGAACTCTTTCTTTAAGATTTTCCAAGAGAGGGTGTTGGAGATGCTGGAGGCTTCAAGTCCTCATACCTGGTTTGATCAAATAAAAAATAAGAAAACATATCTATTTACTTTTTACCCTTTTTCTTTAATCTACAGAGTTCACTTAAATTTTTGGCAACCTCAATCCATGTCCTAAACAAATACTACCCCTTGTCAGCTGGTTGAAGTTTTGCACTTTTTCAAGGAAACCAAGTAAGGCAGATCAAAGAACTAGGGAGGCGCTTACATTGTAAAAGGTGACAGTGGTTGCTTCTTCAGCTCGGGCTGATGTGTTTCGCTCTCTGAGTTTTCTGCCTCTGGAGTAGGCGATGTACTGTTTACAGTGGCGGTAGCTGGCAGAGGTGGACCATTTGCCGGAGATGTTGAAGAAAATGATAGGCTAGGTGTACTAGGAGATGGTGACGTGGGGGGCTTTAAATCTTCATATCTGGAAAACGTAATATGTATATCAGTCAACCAGTGGAATTGTAAGATCTGTGAGAAGATTCTTAAACCACCAATCAAACTAAATGCTTAAGCGGATGGTTTGGAGTAAATTTAATTATATCAAGATGTCTAACACTCCCTCTCACTTGTGGGCTTAGAAATTTGATGAAAAGCCAAACAAGTGGAATCAATATTAAATGGGGAGGAAACTGACTTTGCAGGGGTTTAAACACAAGACCTCCTGGACCACCTACTCTGATACCATCTTAAATCACCAATTGAACTAAAAGCTTAAGCTAATAGTTTGGAGTAAATTTAATTATATCAAGATGTCTAACAAAGATACAAACTAATGAAATCAGAAATGTAAAAAATCTTGTCATCCAGTGAGCAAATATAAGAACGTGGAACTCTTATATCTCTCAGGACTTTGCATGTGGTTGTTGATTAAACTTGCAATGAGGTTTTTTTGGGGGCAGTAGATTTTTTTTTGAGTTCAACATGTGGGGTGGGGGGATTCGAACATCTGACCTCTTGGGGAACTAGTTTTTTCACAATGAAGTTCGTGAATATAAGATCCTTACGCAACATAAGGGGAGAGAGGTTGCAATATCACTGCCTTTTCAGGAGCAGGTGGATTTGCCTCAGCAATTTCAGTTGGCACCTCTGCTGAACTAGTTTGAGCACTAGATGAGACTCCAACAGTTATATCTATTTTCCCAACAGGTGCAGCTGGAGTCGGAGATGTTGGAGGTTTTAAATCCTCATACCTGGAAGAAGTCACAGTGTAAGATAAATGCCAAGGAAAACATACCATTTTCACAGAACCTACGGTCTTGAAAAATTCATGGACAGCATTAACAGACTTTTTTCAGTGGCTTATCATCTTTGGTGTGAATGACAAATCACAAGAGGACCCTCGAATCATTTTTATACTGGAGACAACCTACTAATTCAGACTTCATTTTTCTTTCTAACTATCTTATTAGCTGTTAATCTCGGCATTTGAGCATGATGCTTGAACATTTGCTCTGCACATGGAGAGAAGAAAATTCAAGAAATATAGACCAGCCTCTTCCATATTATCTTACGCAATGTAGGGTGATGATGAATGTTTTGTAACAATTGCTACAGCTGATTCCTTCTCTTTTGCAATGCTCAACTGCTCTGATGAAACACTCAGAGCGGGTGACTGTTCTGTCACACTTGCTTCAGCTGATTCCTTCTCTTTGGCAGTGCTCGACTGTTCTGATGAAACACTCTCAGGGGGTGGTGGATCGATGATGCGTGCAGCACCATATTCCTAGCACAGGTAATTGTTCATTGTTGTATAAAATTTTGATATATCCAGCAAGTATCTAATTTGATGAAATATTTGGGAGATCATTTGTGAATAGAAACACATTTTGGTTTACTATCTAGCTAATTATAAAATCTGCAAACAAATAAGGGTGTAAGATCAATTTGAAAAAACTGCCAAAATAAGGGCAGTCAATTAGAGACTAGAATCAGTCATTGTTGGTTTTTAGAAATTTGAAGGAAGATAAAGATTGGTTTCAGTCAGTATGGGATTTGATTGGTTTTCCATTTTGTCCTTTTTTATCAATTTAGGTAACCTGGTTGATTCAGCTTTCTCAATTATCAGCTTTCCAATCAGACTTCTGGTGATAAACTAACTGCAGCAGGAGATGTATGCATAACCTCCCAGATATATGAATTAACTAGAAGGATAAATTCTAATAACTGATGTGCAAAGTTCATCTGAAGTACAAGCAAATTTAAATGATATACTTGTGCAGATTATCATGAACTATTAAATTGAGAACATAAAATGAGTCCATGTTTTAGAACCATGAAATATTGCATGAATTCTGATGAAGTACTTCTTCCTTTTTTACATAGAGAAACAACTGACCTTCTCTGGGAAAGCATTTGCAACTTTAGATGGTATTTTTGTTAGAAGATCCTCCAAGGGAGTCAATGGTGCAGTTGTCTCTGCAATTACTTCTACAACTTTATAGTACGAAAGACCAGGATTTTTTGCTATGCATGCTATGAGCTCTGCAACCTGAAATTAAAGAGTTAGCAGTAGAACTCGTATTGCTTTCATTTGACATCAATAATGAGAAATTAGTGTGAGGACCATATTATTACTCATCTAAAAGATAATCATGTCACCAGGAATGCCTTGAATTGAGGGTGAGGGAAAAAATGGAGTCACTAGTCTCAATTGTAAAACAAAAATAGTTGAGTAATTGAGATGTGAGAGTTTTCAAGATGTAGAAATTACCTTAGAAAGTTCATTTGAGGTTTATGAGAATTTATATTTTCAGATAGGCAATTACTGGCATATATCCAACTAATAAAGAGAACAAAAAAGCTTATATTGTCATATAATATTTGTCATAATTCAGTATTATTTGTAGCTTCATTGATGCTAATAGAAATGGTATAAGAATTACAGGATTGAGATCATTTGTCACCTCAAAACTTATAAACATACCTGAAGATTTGACACTAGACCACCAAATAAAGTATCTTCTGGTGAAAGAGTAGTATTGTGAGTTTCCTTGAAAGTATCTGTAGGCCTCTCCATGCCTCCAGGTCTCACTATCTGGAAAACATATTTTAAATAAATCAAACATCTAAGGTCTGTTTGATAACTACTTTGTTTTTGGTTTTCTGTTTTAAACTTTAAGCTTATACAAAACACTTGAGCCCTACATTTTCTTGGTTCACTTTTTTACTCTTCTGAAACACTTTCGGAATCTTATTCAATTTTTAAAAACAAAGTCAGATTTGTTAAAACTACTGTTTTTAGTTTTCAAAATGAGTCTAGGAGTTAAAAAACGTTTTTGAAGTTAGATTACAAAATCCAAAAAAAAAAGGCTAATAAATAAGCATGATATTTAAAAAGGAAAATAACAAACAAAAACGTTATCAAACTATCTTAAGCTACCACAATTAAATTCTGTATGGCTACTAGTATTTGCTTACTGTATAAGGAAGACCACTGGCAATCAATGCTTCTTCTGCCTTCCTTTTCCATAATAGGACTCCCCAAAACAAACTGCAGAAGCAGGTAACCACAGTTAAGGATTCAAACATAGAGTTATCAAGAAAAATCATAATTTGTGAATAGGTGAACAGTAATAAATAACAAACTAGAAATTATCAATCATATGAGAAGAACAATATATGAACACTCACTTAAGAATGGCAGCAGGAAATCCGATCTTGTTGGTTCCCAGGGATGTAAGCAGAACGAAGTGCTTGACTTTAGCAACAGTTGCTACATGTAGAAACTTTAATGATGTTATTTCCCTTTTAACCTCAAGAACTTTAAGAAAGCTGCAACATACGAGAGCTTAACCATTGATGCATTGAAAACTAGGAGAGCTCCACCAACATAACAATAATCTTTATTAAGAACAGTAATAAAATAGAATCAAATCCAAGAATCACATACTCTGGATCATTTACACCAACATATGTGATTGACGTGGAACAACTAGAAATATTGTTATTAGTTATGATAATAATAGATACCTCAGACTACTGTAATCTTTGGATATTTGCCTACTATATTTAAGATTTATTTGATAGTATTTATTCATTTAGGTTTCTTACTTGGTAACATTTTGATTTGACCTCAATAAAAAGGCCCTTTCCATACTGGTTATATTGTGATACCCAGAATTATATATTGAATTGATTACCAAATGGTTGTGTTTCTCCCTTAAGTTTCCCTATTTCCACCTACATCCTTTTATTTCCCTCCTTCCCTTTCTTCATTTCTATGAGTCTGTTCTCTCCTCTCTCATAAATCTCTTATGGGATTAAATTTCTTGGGTCTTGGGAGATATAATTCTAATGAAGAGCAACATAAATATTCCAATTTCAGATACATTTTAAAATACAGAATATGATGTAAATCCAAATTCAGAGTCAAACAGATCACCCAAAAAGCATATTCTTACCTGCTTCAACCAGGTTTGTGGTAGCCAGATAGTCGATTCGATAAGGTCCAGTAATATCGAAAATCTCCTTCTCACTAGCACCAATGCAGCAAATAACTATTGATGCATTACCTATTGCAGGCCCAATCTGATTTGGTTTCTCCAAGTCACATACCACAGTTTCAAGCTTTTCTACAGCTGGGCTAAAGACCAAAAACTATCTGTTATTTTCTTGGAAGTGTTTATTGTTCAAGAATATGAGTGTGGGTGTGGCGGGTTGGGGGGGACTTTTAGTACTTTCATTACCTCCTCCATCAAGCTTAATCTTTTTAACACTCTGCATATAAATAAATTTTTTATCAAAAACAAGTGATTTACAAAAATGGTGGTACAATGTTTTTATCAATAGTCAAATGCTTTTACCTCAACAAGAGTTTCTGCTTTCTGAGAACTCCTTACAGCAGCTCTTACATGGAATCCAAGTTTCAAAAGCTCCCTGGTTAGGATTTTGCAGCTCTTAGCATGCAGATATCAGCTGGAAAGATGAATTGTTCCAATATGAAGAAAGAAATCAAACTTGCCTCACTGTTCTTGAACCAACTCTTCCAGTAGCCCCAGCAACAAATACAACATCCTCATATTTCGACTCTTCCTTATTTGGGGTTGCCTGAGCTGCCTTGCTTGTGCCTGTCAAAATCAAGAAATGTTAGCCCCAAACTGTAAGGAAAAAGTAATAAACCGTCTCCTTGGATGATAATTGCAAAATAGACCTTCCGTGATATGCAGACCTGTACTTTTAAGAAAAGCTTCAAACACCCCTATGATAGGTGAAATCTACAAGTCATAATCTTCTATATAAAAAGTTGAGAGTTTTTAACGAAATTGGTAAATGGATACGATTTGCATACTATCACAAACCATACAAATATATTTATCATTATATTAAAAGAAAACTATAAAGAAATCGCTATTTTGAAAATTAAGCATGAAACAGGGACAAGTTTTTTCAACAATTTTCAATATTGCTATCCATCTCTCCTAGCTATCCATTGCTGTCCACTAAACTAGGCCAAAGAATCATGCTTGCAAAGCTATATTTCAGATGACCAATTATTCTGCTAATATCATCTGGCAGTAAACAAATATCAACCAGCAAGCTCATTAAAGATTTATACACCCACTTCAAATGCCTCTGAAAAGAATTCAGAACTCGAGCAAATAAGAGCCAGATGAAGAAATCTATGCATAGTTCCATCCTTTCTTAAAAAAGGTATTTCCAAATCGTTTTTCTATCTTTTCTTCCTCAAGATATGTAACAATTACTTTTCCTTGATCCAAACCAGCCATTATCCACAAAACCTATTTCTTCTAAACCTAAGAAACCCACAGAAACCGCTCAAAATAAAAACAATCAAACAAATCAAGCTTACAATGAGTTCAACATAATCAGCAAATCAAATGTACCAATCAAAACACTTACCCTTCCAAGAAACTCAAACATAGAAGAAGCGATAAGAGCATCAATCAAAATGTAGAAAAGAAAGAGCTACATACCAGAAGATTGAGCTCTGATTTGAAGAAATTGAAGCCTTCCAGCAAGTGGGCATGCCTTCTTATTCGATAATTTCAGTGCTTGACCAAGCAACAATGGCTTCTCTGAGAACCCACTTCGAGATAAAGAGGAGGGCACCGTGGTTAAAGCCGGTGACCGCAAAGAACTGCAGGTAGCCTCCATTAAGAGAATTTGTGTCCTGTTCAGTGCACCCCCAGAAATATTGAAATTCTCAAATCATAGACCAATTTGAAGAAGAACGGATTTAGAAATTGAATATGATGCTAGTTTTTTTGTAAGTTCTTCTGTAAGAAAGGAGGAGAAGTTACTGGTTCTTCAGCTTGGCAGTAATGGGATCGTCCACACTCCACAGCATGTGGATATGATGGGTCCCAAAGAAGGTTCCATTTCTGGTCTGTGAAGAACTGTAAGCACCCATTTAGATTTTCATCTATCCCCAACTCCAAAAAGCAGAACTAGCCAGTAGCCAGCAAAGAAATATATAGGTAATGATATAAAAATATCATATACAAATTATAAATTTGGACCTATATTTTCCATAAAGTTAAAATTTAATCCAAATTTCATCTCTATAAGCAACTAAAACGTCATGATTAGATTGGTTGAAATATCTGATTGGATACGTGTTAGTTAGCTATTTTTGTGTTAATGAGGTAGTGTTTTGTTTTTAGTTTATTGTGTGAATTAAGTAGTTAATTGGATAAATACGAAAGATTACTCATGGGCAGATCTATATGTGGACAAGAGGGCCATGACCCTTCCAAAAATTTTAAATTTAGTACCATATAGTATGTAACGGTTTGGTTTAAAAAAATAACAACATATACTTATAGTTTTGTGTAATGTATCTTAAGAAAACAAAATATTTTGTTATTCTAGTGGTAAAACACTCTATTTAATTCCAACCCAAGTTCAAATTCTATTGGTTGCATTTTTTTCCCTTTTGTACACATCACTTTGTTTTTTAGTTTTTAATATATTTATTTTTTTATGTATAAGTTTATTTAAGGTTACTTTTTTTATAATATATTCAAGGTTACTAGTTTTATTAATTCTATAAAAAAAAATAAATATTATATTTTTATTTCCTTTTATGTGTAAGTTTATTCAAGCTTACTAGTTTTATTAATTCTATATAAAAAAAATAAATATTATATTCTTATAACATTCAATATATATTTTTTTAATTTAACGATTTATTAGACACAAAATTGAATACGTTTAAAGTCTATAGGCCTATCAGATACACTTAAAGTTTAAGAAATTATTAGAGTAAAGTTTAAACACTTATTATATACTTTTTAAAGTTTAGAGATCTAATAGATTAGAACTTAAAAGTTTACGGACTAACTCGTAATTTAACTTTTTTTTCCTATTTGATAAGAAATTAAAATTATTCAAATTTAGTTAGAAGTCTTATGTACACCCATCTATTCTTATTGTCGATCTTTTGATGAATTTTTTTATTATATTTATTAAATAATAATTTGTCGACCCTCAAATATTAGTATTTGGGTCGCCCCTGATTACTTTTTTGATTAAATACAAAAGATTACCTTATTGAAATTTCAAACGGTTAGTAGCACCCATTAAAAGTACTACGTTTTCAATGTGTTCGAATAGTAAGCTTCTTAAGGTCTCGATAATAATTTTGACTCTGATAATTATTTGATTTTTTTTGTTTTTGGTTTTTAAAAATTATACTGGTTTTTTCTTACCTTTTCTTTATCTTGTCTACAATTAATTTTATCTTTCTTGAAGTAACATTTAAGTTTCTAGCCAAATTTAGAAAACAAAATCAAATTTTTGAAAACTATTTTTTTTAGTTTTCTAAACTTAACTTATTTTTTTAAGTCATAGGTGCAAAGTACGTCAAAAAACATAGAAACTCATTAGTAGATGTGATATTTTTAGGCCTAATTTTCAAAAACCAAAAACTAAAAATCAAATGGTTATCAAATGAGACCTTAGTTTTTAGTTTTTAGGTTTTAAAAATTATACTTGTTTTCTCACTATTTCTTTATAATTATTCTCATCTTTTCTTCCATGACTTCCATATTTTTTAAGGAAACATATGAGTTTCTAGCCAAATTTGAAAACACAAAAAAGAGTTTTTGAAAATTACTTTTTTAGTTTGCAAAACTTAGCTTGATTTTGTTGGGATTTATGCCCTAAACTCGTGTGATTTGTAATTATTTGATGGTAATTAATAAAGTGTTATTTTTCCTCAAATCTTGTAATCTCACAAATTAAAACTTAATCTAATAAACTAAGCTTCAGGGTCATGTTTATGAGTCTTTGAACAGTGTGTAGTAGACACACAGGTAAATGACCTGAATGGTCTATAGTAAATGGATAGGGTTGGGAACCTTATCCTGGTAAAACTATGGATGCGACCCACTTTGTATTTGATACAAACGAGGCGATCCAACTCGTTTATGTAGTTGACATGCAAGTGAGGGCATCCGTGTGATGAGATTGTACAAGATCGAACCGAGAATTATTAGACCGTTGTAATAACATCGTTGACAGATTAGGACTAATAATTCGTAGATGACCATTAGTGACTCGACCTGAATCCTGAGCGAGTTACGAACTCCTATCTGCGTGGGTTTGTCCTTATACTAGTATGGGTGAGAGTGGCCAGAGTTGTCGACTCAATAAGCCTACTTTCTCAGGGACGAAACCTCGTAAGGAGCTGGGAACTTAACTCTGCAAGAAGGAATTTACTCGTTCCCGAGCTAGGAAATTTAGATAGGTTGTCTCTTAAGGACTGAATCCAGGTCTTGAACAACGGGGCCCCACCTTCTCACTGGCCCGAGAGACATTGTTTATGGTAAGACCATAAACTTGTTGTTCATTAGAAGATAGTGGTACTTAAGGAGCAAGAGGTAGTCACATGGGTAAAACGGTAATTTGACACAGTTGTGACTACGAACAACCTGTGAAGGGTTGACTCACGAGCATTGGTTATATCGATGGACACAACTTGTCCTACAGTGAGGAGAGTGCAGCTCCGAGTCTATAGTGGAGTGACTTGTAGTTAATGAATGTTGATTAACGGGATGAAAGAGTTTGATCAGGTAACCTCGTATCATTGGAGCTCGTGATCTGTAGGTCCATTAGATCCCTCGATTGACTCAATATCGAAATAAAGAGGGTATAAAGTTTTGGAATGAATTTGAAGTGTTCAAATTCATATAAGGGACTTATATCAATTATATGGATATAATTGATATAATATATAGTTTAATGTGAATATGATTCATGATAAACTATATTATTGCTTAATTATGAAATAATTTCATATTTAGAGGAATTAAACTTGAAAGATATGAAAATGAAATGTGATTCAATTTATTAGGCATGTTATACAAATTTGATTTGCATAACAAGGTATATGATACTTTATATTATGCAATTATGCAAATATGATTTGCATAATGCATAATATATGCATTTAATGGGATAATGGGTGGAGAATTTATCTCCACCCTCACTCTCCGTAAAAGAATGCATTGAGATGCATATTGAGGCTAAGAATATCACTTTTTGGAAATAAGGATTTCCATAACTCTAAAAAACTCTCTCTACTCCTCTCCAAAAAGTTATTCCCCTCTCCAATTAGAACTCTCACCGTTCTCCCTTTCCTAGAGAACAACTAAGAAGATTAAGTGGGGTGTTCGGTACGAGATCGTAGAGAACGAGAGGATCAAATGAGGGATTACAAGAAAAAAAATGTTCTTTAAAGGTAATATTCTCTTTCTCCCTATTATGCTTAACTTAGTTTCTATTTTTGTGCAAATTTGTGTAATGTAATTCGAGAGCAAAGTAATTCAATTGCTTCCGCTTCGGGAGTCGATCCCTTCAGGTTTAAGAAAACCTACTTAAAAAGTAGATACGAAAGCATGAGAACCTATAGATGAAAGTAGTATTTATAGGCTTAATTTTCAAAAACCAGAAACTAAAATCAAATCGTTATCAAATGAGACTTAAGTTTTTAAGTTGGTATGTTTTTTAATTTTAAAAAATATTTAATAGGTCTTTGGACATTTAATTTTGTGTCTAAATATTTAATAGGTGATTTTTAATTTTGTGTCTGCTAGAGATTTTGTGTCTGGTAGGTTCGTGGATTTTAAAAAATACTAGATAGGTCAAGAACCTATTAGACACAAAATTAAAATTTTAAAGATCTATTGGATATAAGATTGAAAGTTTAAGGTCATATTAGATACGTTTTAATGTTTAGAGATCAAATAGACATAAATTTGAAAGTCTAGGAACTTTTAGACACTTCTTAAAGTATACAAACCAAATAGATACGAATTTGAAAGTTTAGAGATTAAGACACTCTTTAATAACCATTTGGTTTTTGGTTTCTTGTTTTGGAAAATAAGTTTGTTTTCTCTCAATTTATCTACAATAGTTTTTATCTTTTTTAAAGAAATATTTGAATTATTAGTGAAATTCCAAAAACATAAATAAGTTTTTGAAAACTACTTTTTTTAGTTGCCAAAATATGGTTTGGTTTTTGAAAATATATCTAAGAAGTGAATAACAAAATAATGAATTCATAGGTGAAAGTAGTATTTATAGGCTTAATTTTCTAAAACCAAGAACAAAAAATCAAATGATTATAAAATTGAGGCTAAATTTATAATTTAACCTAAAGGTAATATGAGAAATTTTTAAAAGAATTAGAATACTTCCAATCCTTTGACAACATTTTAATTAGTTTTCATCTAAGAGCTTAAAGAAATGTTTCCATTCAAAACACTTTTTTTTTTATAAAAGCATCTCTCAAATACACCTTTAGTCTACCATATTTAGATTTTTTTTTTGGTCCAATTTAGTTCGTATCGTTTAAAAAAATTTCATTTTCTTCTTTTATATTTTAACAATTTTCATGTATATCTTTTCTACGAATAAATGTTAAAATTGATTTATGATCAACATACATGACGTGGTATTGAATGTGTTACTAGAAATTTAGAGGAAAAATTAAACTTGAGAGAATAAATTTTATACATTTTGTAAGTTTAAAAGAGGAATTAGAAAATTCTCACGTAAGGGAATCTAATTTCTTCTTAAATTTCTTTCCATTCATTAAATATTATGTCATGTAGCCTCATCAGCAACAAATTTAAAAGGTCTATTAAATACAAATAATAATTCTGGGCTACATGGATTTGTTAAATCAATCACAAGTTATATTTTTTTATCTCGAGGTCGATAACACATTCATCATGCTAATTGAGCTATGCTCTATTTGACTGATCACAAGTTATATTAATTCTACCTAGTGTTGGAAATTTATTAACAAAATCAAGTCATAATTATTCCATAATAAGAACATACAGATCAAAAACAATCATGACTAGTTTGTTCTAAAGATCTATGCATGAAACAAAGCTTAAATAAAAAGAGATTTAGAATTACCTGGAACCTTTAGATGTATTGAATCCATAAATTTAGTTTATGGTTTTCCTCAACTATGCAGTCTAGTCCAGAATGGGAAGTGCTCTCTATTAGATGAGGAATAAGAGGCTAAAGAGACATAGTATATTGAGGACTATAACCTATTATTTATAAATTGATTCTAGGGTTCTCATAAGACACACAATATGCCCATTTATCCAAATATAATTATCATCTAATTTGTTACCCATATATGAATTAATTATTAAATTAATTCCAAGACAAAGTCCCATGAACTAACTTATATGTTCTTAGATTTATGAAATGCACACATTTTATACTATATAGTGATTTTCACAAATAATAAACTAAAAAATCAAACCCAAGTTACAATATCTTAAATTGGGTAACATTTCAGTTTATGCAACTCAAACACATATTACATAAGCGTAGGCGTCATAAATCCTCATATTCCTCCACCATGCAGATTTTTTTTTTTAAATAGTGAGTCAAAACATTTCTAAAGATAAATTTGTAAAATATTAAGAATAAGATTAAAAAGTATTATGGAACTTAGGTTAAACTATACTAAATGACCTTAAAATTTAGGAAAGATTTTGATCCCACCCATAAAATTTCAAAAGTTTCATTTTTACCTTAAACTTTAAACTTGTTTCAAAACTATCATTTCATCAACTTTCGAAAATTAAGACGAAAAAGTGATATAATAGTAACATAGTGGTGACTTATAAAAAAGTAGTAGGTTTCAATTAGGGCAAAATACATTTTTGGTCCCTCAGTTTTGCATTTAGTTCATTTTTTGTCCTTCAGTTTTCAAACTCAACAATTTAACCCCTGAGTTTTGGATTTAGTTGCACCGTTAGTCCTTCCATCTAATTTTCCGTTAACTTATAATAGATTGCTGACTGACACTTATTTTTTTTTATTGAAAAATATTTTTTTTTTTCATTTTTCTTCTTTTCTCTTACTCTCCCTTTCTCCAGTCTTCTTCATCTCTCTGTCTTCTTCCTCGGATATACTTCAGATTGAAAAGAGGTGAAACAAATAGATTCCGACAACAAGCTTCGAACTACCCTAAGAGTCTCCGATCTAACTATTTCGGTTCTTCCTCAGATATACTTCAGATTTTGGCAACTCAAACGGATTGATCTTGGGAATTTCAAGGGCGTTCTCGATGTCCTGCTCGTCGAGATCGACATCCGGATTGGAAATTGAATCGCAACCATTCTGATTGCTAGTTTGATGGTTTTGGGCTCGATGATGCGAAATTTGAGGGTTTTGTTGTGCTCGAAGATTGGGTTTCAGCCGGATGACGATCTGATTGTGATTGCTAAGGCGTTTTTGAATCGATCTCCCTATATCTGATCTCCTACGGAGCCTTAGTTGCAGAAGGAATCTCAACGTAATCGTCGGTTATGATGGAGACCTCCGATTTCGATGATGTCGTCCCCCTTCGATTCCGGTGGCGTCGACGCTGGAAGAGGAAGATGAAGAGGGAGAAGAAGACAGAGAGAAGAAGGGGGAGAGAAAGAGAAAATGAAAAAATAATAATAGTAAATATTTTTTAATAAAAAATAAGTGCCACGTCAGCAATATGTTACCAATTAACGAAAAATTGAATGGAAGGACTAACGGTGCAACTAAATTCAAAACTCAGGGGCTAAATTGTTGAGTTTGAAAACTGAGGGACCAAAAGGGAACCAAACGCAAAACTGAGGGACCAAAAATGTATTTTGCCCTTTCAATTATGTGCCTAAATTTTTAGGGTATGTTTCTTATGTCCCCTTAACTTTAAGGTATAAACTCAATTATACCATTATCATAATTTTTTAACAATGATTAACAAAAGAATTTAATTATATTTTTACATTTGTAGAAGTGGAAATATGTAATTTTATTTTTTATCCTTGTGAAAGTTGAGGGTCTAATTTTTACGCTTAATAGTTGAAGGGTCAAATTACAACCATTACTATAGTTTGGTAGTGATTTTTGCAATTTACCCTTAAATTTTTATAGTTTACCGCTAAAGTATGCTTATGTATAACTTTTATTTTTCAATTAATTGCTACATTATATTTTTTTCTTTTTGTATTTTAATAGAGAATCTAAAAACATAATTGAAACGATTCTAAAAGGCTAACGAATTAGGGTAAAATTTGAAATCTAAATTCTAAAGTTTAGGAATATAATTGAAACTTACTGGATATTGATAGGCGAAAACGCGCACGCGCACGCGATCGAAGTAATAAGAAATTGGAAGTATTCCAGAATATCGTACCCAAGGGAACGGTTTTAATAAAATGGATTGAGAAAAACAAAAATTGTTGACAAATTACAATTGAAAGGTAACCGAGGGTATAAAAAGATGGTTTTTGGGTGATTTTGACTAAGGTAAGAAGAAATGAAAACAAATAGAAAAGTAAGGGATTCAAGAAATGATCGTGTCACTAAATTGGAAAGACAACGCAACCCAATGCAATTGCCTTTCATTGGAGTTACATCACCGCTACGTAGTTCGGTCGCGCATCACACTTGCGTGAGAACACACTTGCAACGCATATGCGTCATGCTACCACTGCAATTGCAACGCAATTGCGTTAGGCTGCCACCACGACACATTTGCATAGACAACGCAGTTGCATAGCGCTACGCCACAACGCACTGCTATTGCACTGCAATTGCATAACACTGCCATTGCAACGCAATTGTGTAGTGCGACAAAGACAATGTTTATGTAAGTACAATGTGATTCGATCTCACCTTCCAATGAAGTAAATCGAGTTCTACTCCCATTCGACCTTCTTAGAAGTGTCTTTAGGAGTCTGGGTGATTAATCCTATATTTATATCGTTAACCTATCCCAGATGTTTGTGCACATAACTTTATGTCTAGGGTCAAAGTTAAGGTCTTATATCTAAGTCTTTTTACTCCATTACTTTTGGGAAATCTACTCTAGCTCAACCCTTTCGGGGCCAAGCTAAAGCTTGATGGGTAACTTTAGATTGTCGGCTAAGGCTACCTACAATAAACTCACCAAAAGTAAACTTCATTAGAGGTTAGTCGAATGGCTCTTGCTTTGGAGTTCATTGTCTTTCCTTAGGGCATTCACATCTTGAATCCCTAAGAAAAGTTAGCTCCTCATGGATAAAACAGTAAACGACAATTTAAGTGTAACAACAGAGAACGGAAAGCCTAAACTTATCCCTCGATCTACCACGATTTAGCAAGAACCGAGAGATCAGCTGCAAACCTTGCTGAATTTGAAACCGTAAATGAAACTAATACAGAAAACTCATATTCAAATGGAAGAACACTTGTAAATGGAAAGGGAAAACAATAAACTATTATTAATCGTAGTTTAAAGTATCTTACGAACAGGACAACTGAACTGAATTCAAACACAGAAACGTCAACCGAAAATCTAACTTATAACAAAAGTAAAGAAACGTTCAAACCAACACGACCAGTGAGTCGGATAAGAAAATATAGCAGAAATCTGAAGACAGAATCGAAAAAAAGACAAACAAAAAACACAGAAATAGAATTGCAGAATCGAGCTGAGAAGTAGAAGAAACTGCAACAGAAACTAAGAAGAAAAATTACAAAACTGGAAAGAAAACCCAAAACTGCAAAAGTGGAATCTCCCCCGAAGACGAGCTCTCCTTTGACGACTCTCTCATCCAAAATATATAGGGTTTACATGCTAGGAGGTTTCCAGCCGACAAGTTTGCTTTGTTTTCCATGAAATACGGCTTGAATTTCGTGAGCCATTATTTCCGCAATTCTCTCGCATAAGAAAAAGGTCTTTGTCTTTGTCCAGGCAATTGCGTCAGTTTGCGTTCCTGTGTTAAAATTATAAAAAGTGAGTTCTCCTGTTGTATCTTTTGCTTTCGAACAAACCTGCAATTTCTATGTCAATTCCTTACACTTTTTCCTAATTAGAGGTTAGATATATGTAATAAGACATCAAATAAAGGTCAAATAACTTTCATATGTGAGAGTTATCAGTTACCCACACATACCATTATTTTAAGAGTCCTTATCCACCACTTTTCTGTTTTTACTTGAGTAGAAAAGTTGATGGAAAAATTATTTTGAGAGACAATTATAAAGTTTTAGTTTTTTTTTTTTAAAAAAAGAATTAACATAAATTTTTAAGCCTTCCTTTTTTCTATTTTTAATATTACAATTCTAGGTTACCTCAACTATAACTATAAGTGGATTCATTTTAAAAGCAAATACACTCCAAAATGAAGCATGCTGCTAATTAAAATTTCAACCACATAAATATTAAATGATACTTAATTGTCTTCCTGGCCTGCAGAAAAACTTTTAATTCACCAAATTATTTTCTATATAAAATTCACATAAAGTCGTCTTATAAGTTATACCCTGAATTTTGAAGCTCTCTCCTTCTCAAAAAATAAAAATCAAGGTCTCTATCTGCATTCCATTTTTACCTTTTATTTCCAAAATCAAATAAATATATCGACTATCTTTTTTTTTAATTTTCACATTCATATGCTTTTTCAGGCGATCCTTTTCTTATATAAATCCATAAAACATGGTAAATATATATCCCTTTCTTTTCTTTTTGAATTTTTTTCGCTATATATATATATATATATATTAAGAAATTGATATTTGAAAAAATTGTGAACGCAGGAAGATCATGTGCATGAAGACGAAATTGATGATATAGCTTGTGCCATAGAGCTCTCTCTTCTCGATCTCAACCATAAAGATGAAGAATTTGTGGCCACAGGTTTTTTTTTTAAAAAAAAAAATTATATGAATATATTCATTATTTTATTTTTTTATTATTATTGACAATGTCAGATTTAGTTAAGCTCTAGAAGAAGTTGGAGCTTCTCTAAAATTTTTTACTTTATATAAAATATATAGCAAAAATCAAATTAAAACACAAAAAAGCTTTTTAGCTTAATGAGCCAAAATTCTGAATCTATCATTGATTCTTGATATATAATTATTCATTATTAAAATATTTTTAGTGTTTTCTTAAAGGATGTTTGGTTTATGGAGTTGGGTTGAGTTGAGTTGGGTTTTGTTTGTTTCACCAACAATTATAACCGGTGACTTAATAACTCAACACCATGGAGAATAAAGATGACCCAACTCCTTGTTTGTTTGACCAATAATTTCACCAACAATTATAAGTTCGTTAATAACCCAACTCCTTGTTTTTTTATTCTGATATTAAAGAGGTTTCTAGAATAAGAATGATTTCTATTCGCAGAATAGAATGAGTTCAAAATTTATTTTGAAAACGAACTTATTCTGACATGAGTATGTTAGGTGAATTTTAAAAAAAATTTCAGTTTTAGTTTTCTCTCTTTTTTCTTTTGAAAAAAAAATCAAAATTTTCCTATCAACTTGTCCAGTAGTATCGATGTGTAGATGTTGATTATAAATTTTCAAATTCATCAAATTAACACGTGTTATAATTTCTATCCTATGCATTCAATTTCAACTAAATTCACCCCCTTGATCGAAAGTAAGGTAAAAATAACTCAAACTTTGTGATCTTTACAAAAAACAAGCATAAATGCACAAAGGTGGGACTAAATACATCTTTCAAATCTTACAAATTTAAATAAAAATGTAATAATAGTGTTATTTTTCTTTGGAACTTTATTAATTTTGTATTAGAGGTATGTTTTATATTTATTGAACGCACGTGAGAAAAATTTTGTCCACTTAGAGGAAAATTTGATATTTTAATTTCTTATTATATTATGTGTACAAAGTTTGTGTGATTATTAATATATTTCTTTCTTTTTTTTTTTTCCTATCTGAACATTCAGATGAAGCTTCTTCTTCAAACAATTATTTAGATGAAAACAGAGACGAAGAAGAAGACGAAGACATTATTAGAGCTATCGAAGAAAGTTTGAAACCATCAAACTTAAGTTATGGCAGGTCATCCATCATTCCTATTTTTATCCAACCAAATTAAATCATGTTTATCAATTTAAACCATTAAAAAATAATTAATCGAGTAATTCCAACCTAATAACTTCGTGAATTAAGATAGGGGTGTACAAATAACTCAGAAGTCTGAGAAAAAATATTTAAATAATTATAAAATTATAAAAAAAATTAACCCGACGACCCGGGTTACTCTCATGAATAAGATTGGTTGGGTTGAAAAAATGACCAACCCGAAATTTTGGGTTGGTCCGAAAAATTCTCTCAATCCAATCCAACCTGACTTATGTACATCTCTAGATTAAGACATTCAATAAGTTAAGTTTGATGGTTCATTTTTTTACTCTACCATTGTTGAACTAAAAAAATAATAATTTCAAATAAGTATTCTCTCACTAATACATAATAATTTGCATCAAAATAATGTGGAATAATTTTAATATGTTTTTTTTTTAGCAGAGGACCTACTGAAAATTGCGTAGTTTGTGATGTTTGCGACAAACTAGTAGTAAGCTGCATTTTTTTAAAAAAAAATTATGTGTGTTTATGGTTCAAAATTAAAGTTAAATATCCTGAAAATAAATAAATTAATTAATTGTGGTGAAATTACAGATTAGGACAGAAACGAAGAGGATTGAATTTTGGAACCAAAATATTTGTAACAGTCATTGGTCCGACAATACTCCCAAATGCGGCGGCTGTTACCGCTTCAAGGTTTGGCAATTAAATTAAAGCCCATTTAGATTACTTTTTTTAAGTGTTTATTTCAAAATGAAATTTAAGAAATAAGATATTTTAAATGAAACACACTTAAAATTAATTTTTAAATTTTTTTTATTTATATGTTTAACTTGAAATTCCTTCTAAATTTTTATGATATATAAAAATGATTAAAATACCCTCAAGCTACCCTCCCAAATCTCTCTAATATTTTCTTCTAGGGGTGAGCATTAATTGGTTGGAGTTGATTTTGGACCCCAATCAACGTTGACCACCAATATATCGATTCATGCGGTCAATTCTAGTTAGTTTTAGAGGGGTTGTATTGAGATTGTTAGAGTGCAACTAAAGTCTCACATTAGATAAATAAGAGGAAAATTATAGATTTATAAGTGAGGGAAACTATCTCAATTAGTATGAAACCTTTTGGGTGAAACAAAAAACAAAATCATGAACGGTTAACAACGTTGGTAGAATCCTCAGGTGTCAAACAAAGAAAACAAGACTTGAAAGCATATTCGCAGTGAATCCGTGGTTGTGCTTCTAGATGCGTATGCTCCAGTAAGGAGTCGTCAGTGTATTTTGGGTAAAACAAAAAATAAAACCATGAGAACTTATGTCCAAAATGGACAATATCATACCAATGTAGAGATCTATAGAAAATAATGTGATAAAAGGAGAAGAAGAAAAAAGAAGAAGAAAGAAAGATTTTTTTTGTAGTTTTCTACTCGGCTTGATTTTCTAAAACACATCTAAAAAATAGATAAAAAAATATGAAAAACCATGAAGTGGAAGTAGATTTATAGGCTTAATTTTTAAAAACTAAAAACAAATCTCCCATCAAGGGCGACTCCAAGAATCATTAGTAGTGGTCAACCACCAATCATAGTATTTTAAATATAAATTTTAAACTTATTACTTCATAATATTTAAAAATTGTCAATGGAAGTATTTTGAGTCAGCAAACCAAACAAACATAAATACTTATGAAAAATAAAAGAAAAGAAAAAACAAACATTTGATTGCTGTTTTTTTTTTTTAAAAAAAATAAAATTAGAAGAAAGTATTAAAAGAAAAAAAAGTAATTTACATAGAAATACTTGCATTCATTCATAGTGGTTTAAAATATTTGATAAAAGGTTTGAAATTATTTAATGTGAGAGCAGACAAATGAAGTGGAATACATAAAGTTCAGTGACGGTCGAAATATATGCCCAAATTGTTATTCAACAGCAATCTTAGACGACCAGAAATGTCAACCATTGGTCCAAAAATGCTATCAATTTTTTGAGAGGTTGGGTATGAAGGTCAGAAAAGACATTCCATTCTACCTTGTTGATCAACTTGAAATGTCAAGCCTTGTTGCTGGTGACACTTCTTCAAATGTAAGTTTTTTTTTTTTTTAATTATTATTATTTTGTTTTTAAACTTTATATTTCTCTCGACTTTCTACGATCCATATATTTTGGACATATGATCAACTCGATTTATCGTAACTCTAGTTTTATGGTGAACAAGTTAATTTACAGATAGTTCATTCTAATTTCGATGTATCTATATTATAACATAAATTATTTTAACTCGCTCGATCTAATCACCTGCCTTGTTTTACTCAATACTCCTAATCAATTTTTATAAATTTAGTTTTGCATTCACTAATCATTAGTTATTAAGTCACACAAACTTATCAAATTTTAAGAAAATAGAGTGTTCTAGACTTATATCTATGTTTTATTAGCTAGTTCTAGACTTAAAAGTTTATTGATCCAACCTTAAATTTATTTTAAAGAAAAGTATCTCTTGGTATGTTTGACCCACTGGTTATTATAACCTGTGTTATAATAACCTGTGAAATACTATGCATCCCAAACACAGACTATTATAACCCCAGACTATACTACTCTGTATCAGAATAATATTATATGTTTCATAAACTATAATAACCCACAAACTATTATAATCCTCTGTTATTATAACCCACCTAGCGCCCCCAACAACCCCTTAGTTCCTATTTCACAAGAAGTAACCGAATAATTGTTCTAGACTTGTATCTTTATTTCTTGTCCTTAAAATAAGTGTTAAAGTTTAATAGTTAAAATTATAAAAAGAGTTTCCCAATAATAATCGAATCTATCACATTGATTTATTTGCTAATGATTTGAGTGGAAATGTAATCTAAATTATAAGAATTTATAATGTGACTAAGGTTAACATTGGATCCCTATAATTTAGAGAAAATTAGAATTTAGTCCCTACGAATTTTAATTAAAAATTAGATTTATTTTTAATATGATTTGATAAACCCCTCCTAAATAGTCTATATTGGACTATTTATTAGATTATTTATGAGAATTTTATCAAACCATAAAAACAAAATTCTAACTTTTAAAACCACTGACAAATAAGTTCTAACTTTTTCCAAATAAAAAACCAAATTTATAATTTAAATTTAATAAATTTTGCCAATATATGGCGAACATCATGCATAAATAAGATAGAACATGGTGCAAGGATGTAGTTGAATAAAAAGTAAAATTGAAAAAGAATATAGTTCCATATTATTGAACATGAATATATATCATTTTACAAAAGGAAAATTCCATCCCATTCCCAACAAACTAGATTAATTATTAATTCATCTCAAAACTTTTTACCATATCATATTTCTATAAACTTTTATGGTCAAATATGATAAGAGAATATATTTCCATAATAATATAATATCGATCATTTTAAACATAAATCCTCATGAGTTTGCTTTTGATCTCTAAAAGATCTCATATCAATAACGATAATTTTCTTCACTATATATCATGAATATCTTTTCTCTCTTGTCAATGTGAGACTCTATTAGCACTCCTAACTGAAATAGGCGTTGTTTTTTTTTTTCCTATATTTTCACTAATATTTTTAACGTGTTAACTTGTTTGCTTGTACTAATTGATCACCATAGCCCATCCATCCAACTACGAATGTTAGGGGTTTGACCATGATAAATTCTCCACCTGTTGAAAGGGTGAGTTGTTTGTTTCACTTCATTTATGCTAATTTTTAAGTTCATTATAAGTTTAATTCGTGAATTTTTATATTTGTGTTTATTAGGTCCTTCAATTTTAAAATGTATCAAAATTAAAATTTTGAATCTTTCATTTTGTGTTTAGTAGATCCCTATACATTGTCATATATAGAGGTGGATTTACCATGGGCCCAAGCCCCCACTCAATTTTTTTTTTTCCTTTAATAATATGTATAGAAAAGTCAGATCAAATAATAAAAAAGCCTGGTATAGTGCTTAATATGTCATCAATCTACTCTTAAGTTCTAGGTTTAAACTCTGCTTTGTACAATTTTAAATATTTTTTCAATTTCATATTCAAACCCCCCATACAAATTCTAGTTTTGCATTTTAAAAGTTCAAATACAAAATATGGATATAACAAAAATATAAGAATATTGTTTTCAAAATTTTCACTATTTGAATCACATAATCTGAAAAATAGTTTTAAACACATCTGTTAAATACATATTCACTAAACTAAGTAAATCTAAAATCATAAAACAAAATCTCGATCATCTACTAAACATACCCTAAACCTTTAATTTTGCGTTAATAAGTTGTGAATTTAAAAAAATGTCGAATAGATTAATGAACTATTAAACACGAAAATTGAAGGTCTAAAAAAATATTAGACAAAAAACCAAATGTCTAGAGATTTAGATTACATTTCTTAAAGTTTAATAAATACTTACAAAATTGAAAATCTAAAGACGATCTATAAGACACTTTTTAAAGTTTAGGAACTTGAACTACTTGTAATTCAACATAATTTTTTAATTCAAACTTCAAATTATATAAAGCCTTTTTTATTCCTTATATATGTTTGTGTGTTTGTTGACTTTTGTGTGTATAGAAGAAGAGTGTAGGAAAAAGAATGAAAGTGGAGCATTCAAAACACAAAGGCCTTGGGTGTGGAATCCAAATTGCTATTTTGTGTGGTTTGCCCAAGTACCTACCATACATCCTTTAAATTATTTTCTCATTTTTTTTTGGGTTTGGAATACCTTCTAATTTTTAAACATTTTAAAAAATATTTTAATAAAAATACTACTATATCTTACATTTTAAAAATATTTTAAATAACAAAATAGTTTGGTTTCACTATTTATTATATATTTTATTTTTTTATCACATATTTCAAAGATTTTTTTATCAGTCACTTTAAGGTGATATTTGAATAATTCATTTATCACGAGTTTATTCAAAAAAAGGTTTTTAAAGTAATTCAATATTTTAAGCACTTTTTACTTATTAAGATTTTTTTTTTAAAAAAAAATCACTTTTAAACACTAGCTAACAAGAGCATGACTCAACTGACATGAAATATGACTTATGACCGAGAGGTCATAAGTTTGAAACCCCCACTCCCAAATACTGGCGAACTAAAAAAAAATCACACACTTAAAATTTTTTTTTTCTTTCAATGGTGCTTATAAAAAATTAATTTTGTTCAAAAAAATATTTTTTTACAAATTATTCCACATACATATTAATGTCAATGTTGATGAATTGGTATTTGTCAACGTTGATATTAAGGGAAAATGTTGATAAAATTGGAAAATAATGATATTAAGATTTACATTTTTATTTTCTAGGATTGTGACTGGAGCAATTTTGGCTCATGAGATGATGCATGCTTGGTTACAACTCCAAGGTAATGTGTTCTACATTTTCTTTGAACTCACATTTTTTTTTAATAATTTTTAGAAATATAAATTTATTTTAAGTTTAGCATCTAAAAACTAATTTTGGTTCTAACATATTTAAAAGGTAGATTTGATTCTAGCATATTGCTAAAAAATACTTTATAATAATAGTAAAAACCATAAATTATTTATTAACCTAAAAAAAAATACTACTTATACCATTTTGATAACCATTTTGTTTTTGGTTTTTAGTTTTTGAAATTTAAACCTAAAAATACTACTTATACCAATGAGTTTATATATGTCTTCTTATCTATTTGTACCTATGTTTTCAAAAAACTGTTTAACTTTTGAAAACTAAAAAAAATAGCTTTCAAAAACTTGATTTTGTTTTTAGAATTTGCTAATAGTTCAAATGTTTACTTAAAAGAGATGATCTCTATTGTAAAAAAATTAAGTGAGCATAAGCTTTAACTTTCAAAAACTAAAAATAAAAAATAAAATGGTTATCAAACGGGGCCTAAATTATACAAGTTTTGATTTTTAAAATTATGTCTATTTTAGTTTCAATACTTAATTAAAAAAAAAAATATCAATCTCAAAATGTTTAGACTTATATTCTAGTACATTTTTAATTTTTAATTTTGTGTTTTAATAAAATAGTACCATACTAATAACTCTGAAAGTGACTTGCGTCATATATGTTTAAAATTGTTCCAAATTACTACCCCATAATACTTGAATAATGTCGTGAGCATGTCATGTAAATATTAAATTAACAAAATTAATGGTAGTGTTTTATTAAAACATAAAATTGAAAATACTATGACTTAATTAGAAACTATTTAAAGTCTATACAACCCAACATATATAGACATAGTCCTAAAAATTTCGAAAAGGGATTAATAAATATAAAGTTGTAATTCATGTTTTCCTGGTAGCAGATTTAGAAATTAGATTGCAATTTAAACAATTGTTCAAACTGTATTTTATAATATATTTCTAGACTATTAACTAGTTGTACTAGTAAAAAATTAAATATTAGATTGAATACAAATCATTGTTAATTAATTTATGTACATGTTTTTTTTGTTATCATTTTCTTATAATTATTATTTTACGATATCATATAATTTATAATATATTATATTATACATAGTTTATTTTTTAAAAAATAATTTGAGTTTATAACATGAAAGGTTATATTTATTAAAATTTTGGTCTTTTTAAATATAATTCCACATTTTAAAATTTCAAATTCAAAATCTGAATACTATATATATATATATATATATATATATATATATATATATATATATATATATATATATATATATATATTGCATTTAGAATTTTGAATATCTAGCTCATTTGATAACAATTTGGTTTTTTAAAAATTAAGCCTAAAAGTACTACTCCTACACATGAGTTACCATGTTTTCTTATCTACTTTGTACCTAGGTTTTCAAAAACCAAACTAAGTTTTAAAAACTAAAAAAAATAGTTTTCACAAACTTGTTTTTGTTTTTAAAATTTGGCTAGAAACTTAAATGTTATCTAAAAAAAGATGGAAATCATTATAGAAAATACGAAGAGAAATAATAGAAAAACAAGTATAATTTTCAAAAACAAAAAAACTAAAAACCAAATGGTTATCAAACGAGACCTTAGATAATAAATTTTAGAAACAGTTTTCAAAAATACATATGTCAAATGCATATTTATTGAACCCGAAATGTAAAAAACATAAAACATCTAGATAGTGCGACAAACGCATACTTGAAATATGTCTATTGTGCGTTTATGGCTTGATTTAAGTATGCGCTTGATTTAATTGTATAATGTAGAGGTTGTAAATTTGGAGGCAAAGGTAGAGGAAGGAATTTGCCAAGTGATGGGTTACCAATGGCTGGATTGGTCTAAAAGCGAGAGCGCCGGCAGAAGAGGCGGCGGCGGCGGCGGCGAGGAAGAAGCTGAGTTCATGAAGAACCTTTTGAAATATTTCAAGTATGCGCTTGCAATGGACTCTTCTGAAGCCTATGGAGAAGGCTTTAGGTATGCTCAGTGTGCTGTCGCCAAATATGGCCTTAAACATACCATCACTCACATTATTACTCATGGAACTCTCCCTGATACTTTGCCAAATTAAACAAATTTACTATAAGTAATTTGGCATATGTAAGGTGGAATGAAAAAGAATTGTTATAAAACTTGAAATAATTACTAAATAAAATAAGTTTGAGATTATTTTCATAATGTGGATTGATTGATTCATTGATTTTGTTAGCATATTATATGATAAGAGGATCTAGGTTTCAAGATATTATTAATACATTTATGTTGATTGAATCACGTCTTAAATGAATGTAGTAATAATATAAGAGTTTAGTCTATTTACATGATTTATAAACATAATTATGGTTCACAAAATATTAGTAATGACCAATAATGGGTCAAGTTTGTATGTCCGAAGAAAGATTGCTAGAGAAGAGAGTAAAACCAATTAAGTGATAGAATCTAGATCCCAATTGCACAATGGAAGTCTAATTGGATCGAAAACTCGTTTTTCATTTGACAAACTCAAATACTCATGCATTGATAATTCTATCAATAAACATACAAAGCATGAATTTTAGGACATAAACATGCTAAAAGGTTTTCTAAACTAAAGGTCATATAGAAATATTGCCTTTTGGCTTTAAGAGTAGCAACACTTTGCTATTCTGTGTGAAACGTACAGTAGGCACAACACAAAAACTCCTTTTGGAATTAAATACAGGACACCATAAAAAATGAATCACCTCCTATTCTCTAGATCCTTAGATCAAGGTTTGTGGGAACCTTTGATTTTTGAGAAGGAATTTCTGTGTTAGAAAGAACTTGGAAGAGATGGGATTGACGAACAATTTTCAGAAGTCTCATTTCATTCGATCAACCCACAACTTCTTCATCCCTCTGCACTTATCGATAAGGAGAGGGAGAAGAAAGAGGTGAGTGGGGAACGCGTGTATCACACGTTCCCACTTACTTTATTAATTAATTAATAATTAATAATTAATTAATAAAATATAATAATTAAATAATAATTAATTTTATATATTAATATATATAACCTATTAATTTAATTAAATCATATTTAATTAAATTAATTAATCAATTAATACTTAAATTAATTAATTCACAATTAAACATCATATATTTAATTTAGGTTATCTATGATTAAATCGTATTTTTAATCACACTCCCTCTATCCTATAGTTTTAATGTACATCTTATGCACATTACAGTTTAACCTATAGTTTTTTTTAAAAAAATATGAATCCTATTCACATTAAAACAATATTTGAACTCCTTCAAAGATTTAATTCTCTCATAAATTTATTTTGAATCATATCCAAATTAAATTTATACCATAAAGTTTTTGTCGCCACGTACCTGCGACGCGGAGCGGCCGACGTCCTCAAAATAGGGATATTTAAAAGGAGTCGCCACCAATCTTTTTTATGGTGTGATTGGGCACCAAAATAGAATAAAATAACTTTTTTAAAAAAATGAAAAAAAATGGTATGTGAAAACCAGATTTTGGGTTCGGGAGTTGTTTGTTTATGGGGAAGGTGTTAGCACCCCACAACACTCGTTTTTAACGGTGGCCAAATTTAATCTTGAATTGCAAAAATATTTAGAAAAAAAAACTTATTTAGGTAAATTTTTTTTAACACAATGTCTTATTTTACCCCTCATTACTCCAATATTTTGAGTCATGATCCCATAAAACAAGTGGATGGAAATCCATTAATGTGGCTACATTGAAATTAATTCCAAGATTTTAGAAATAATATCATCTCAAGAATATGAGAAAATTTTACAATTTCTCAAATCCATCATAGGATAACCTCTTATAAAATATTTTTTTTTTAAAAAAAGTTTTAATTAAATTCATTTTTTCTTGGGATCAAGATCTCGGACTCCCAAAGATAATGATCCCTCACCTCAAGAATTCTAGAAAATCGGACTCTCAAATATTTCTAGATTCCGTCGTAGGAATATTTTTTTAATAAATAAAAAATGGTTTTAAAAAAATATAAAAAAAGTTAGAAATAACATTTTTTTTAGTTATAAAACATTGTAAACCCCAAAAAAACAAGCAAAGTTTAAGGTTTGAAAATAGGTTTGGAAAAAAAAAATTGAAACCATGAACGATAATCAAAATAAATTAAGTTTGAAAAATAAAATGCAAATGCAATTTAAAGATAGACCATGCTTAACATGACAAATTGATCATAACAAATAAATATCGTGCACAAATATGCTAACAATTACAAGAAAGAAAAATATTGAAATAACTCTATTCACCCATACTTAACTAATCTAAGGTATGTTACATAACCATCTTTTTTTAATTTCACAATACTTTTGCTTCTTTTTTCTCTTGTTCTTTTTTTTTTCTTCCCTCTCTCCTTTAGTACAATAAACTCAAGAGCCAAAAAGAAGAAATATGGAGAAAAGAAAATGATAGATAAGTAGGGGAAGTAAATCATAAAATAAAGTTAGTAAAAATCAACATAACAAAAGATCTTAGACAATAATGCAAACAAAAAAAATGGGCAAAAATTCACATGATAATAAAAGTAAAAAAGAGATATGTAATGAACAACAAAAATGAAAGAAAAACTCATAAAACCCTTGTTCAACTATTGTTTTTCGGGGACATTTCGAAATAAAGATGAAGATCAAGAAGTTGATGTCAAGAACAAACAACCTAGCTTGTTGTTTGAGGTGTGGATCCTTGGAACAAAATCCTACCAAATGCAACCTCCAACTAAGCTAGGGTTATTTTGTGCTATGGGATTTTGGAGTATGTTTTTACAGAAAAAAAACTCTCCATTTTATGGTTGTGAAGGTATTTGGCTATGGAGTTTTGTAGAGTTGAGAATGGATGAGAATGATGTGTGGGAGTGTAGAAGAAGTAGGGTTTTTTGTGAGTTTTTGAAGAAGAGAAAGAGATGTATATAAAGACCAAAACCATTACTCTTTTGTGTATAAAACCAAAACCACAATTGTTGCAATTTCAAAATCCAATACCAAAAGAGAACTTATACTTAAAAAGACCAACAACAATTTGGTCAAACAAAATAAACAACCAAAACTTACTCAGTTAACCAAAAATTTGTCTTTTCTCCCAAAAATCAAGATTTATCCAACTTCTAAAAAACACAGACAAAACTAACCAATAACAAATAAATAATCAAAGTGAGCTAATTTAAATACAAAAAAAAGAAGCATGAATATTGGTAATCTAACAATTTAATAAAAAAAATGAGCCGAACAAAAATAGGTGGCTACAGTTTTAATGTGCATAAAAACTTTATATTATAATGTATCTCTATACATTAAGCTAATTTCCAAAGTAAATTTGAACATTTCAAATTCTAATCAATATTTAACAATCTAAGAACCCTTTACGAGCTAGGAAGTGAACCTAATGGACCTACAGATCAGAAGCTCCAACTGTCAAACCCCCTCCCGAACCACTTGCTAACTTAGCCCGGGAGACGGCATGAAGCCAACAGACATCGTTACCTCTTAACAATACCTGCTGACACTACTTAACCTGAAAGCAAACTATGTTCGCATATGGAACACTTTAACTTAACTCAATGAAACCGGACATCTATAAGACGTACATGAGGAGAAACTCTTCTTAAGTCTCTCTTGGAAACTAAGATGAGCAAGAATATCGTAACCACAAACAAATCCAAACCACTAATTAAGCTACCACAACCTCTAACGCATATACGACTATAACTACATAGTTCTCTTAAAATAATTTACGAGACATATGGACTTGCTAAACCACACCAAACCACGCATAAAATATCAAACATGTGAAGCTTCAAAGAGACTATGGCGGTGTTCTCGTGCACCGGAGCTCGATCTCTACACACGAAAAGTGGGAAAAACATCGAAGAATGATATGAAGCTCGATGAGTGACTTGAGTTTAAAAGAAAGCTATTAATTCGTAAATCATATCACTTCGCCATCTATGAGCATATGCATCCATGAATCGCGTTAAAAGTAATCGTGTAATCATTAAAGCTTTTCATGAAAACAAGCAAGACAATCGTTAAAATCTCGTAAGGCATGTAAATGATATAAACTCTTTTTAAAACATGTCACAATCTACTTTGTTCTACGATGTAGTGGGGCCCGCCCAGCACTCCCATCGTCTTTGTCGTAGTGGGGCTCGCCAAAGACTCACGACGGCACGGCCATTTGTCACGCGAGTACACTCAACGTCGACAATGAATAAAGACTCAATGTGCACACGATGCACTACATAGCCTCGCTCAATATCTCGTAAGATCACATGAAAAACATTTGAACACGCCAACTTATCTTTTCTTTCATAAAACTCAAGCTTACTTAGCTTGTTCATAAAACTAGAAATCTTTAAAACATACTTGCTAGTACATGCTTGCTTGAAATCATCACATTTTCATAAGTTTTGGCAACCATTGGACATATGCTCATGTATAAACTTTATAAAGACTTTTAGGCTCATCATGAACACTTTAAAACATTTCTAAGAAATCATGAATGCTCATAAACAAGTGTTCAAGAAAACAATAAACATCTAAACCATTTCGTTTTAGCAAAACCTTGCATTTCATAAGCATAATACAAGCCTATAAACCATTTTCAAGGTTCGTTTTGTCACTCACAAAGTGTTAGAACTAGAGTCTTGACCCGTACACTCGACTTATTTGCTCTTGGCCTGTCAAACAAACCAAATTCAACCATTAGAACCTTGAGCTCATGCTTTTTAACCTTAAACTTACAAGAAAACACACTTTCAAAAATTCCAGCATTTAACAGATTTTATGCCCTGTATTCAGATACTCATAACTTCTTCATTACTTATCCCAAAATAATGTACTTTATACCAAACTCTTCCTTTTTGAACCCTCTAAAACTCTTAAGAAGACATGAGAATGAGATTCCCAATAGATTGGTTCAGAAATACCTCGAAAGCTCCTTTCCCCGGAACTAACTTCTGCTATTCCAGATTCGATTTTCTGCTGCAACCCGAAACTTGACCTGCTATTTACAACATCTTCTAATCATTTTCTAATCACGAATTCTTCACGAAAGTTGTAGGAAATTCAATAAGCTTTCCAACCATACCTAATAGAGCTTCTGATTCCAACTCTACAGGTCTGTACAACCCAAACATCAGAGACTTCTCGGATTTGACAGTAAATTCTGTGTTCTGTCTTCCTCTTCACAAATCAGTAGCTGAAGATCCGAATTTGCTCGAGCATCCTTCACGAATTTTGTTCCAATATGAGTTAACTTGCACGAAACAAAATTTCAGCTCTTACCTCTTTCTGTGGAGCTCGAGATAAACAAAATAGCAGAACATGGCAGAGTGATTACCTTGCTGTCAAAAAGAATCCTCTTGAGTTCTCTCCCTCTCTTCTGCAAAACCAGCTCCAAAACGACCTTCTTCTTCTTCTTCCTTAAAGCTTCTCCCATGGAAACCCTTGTCTTTACTTCATAAAATGAGGAGATATCGATGGGGAAAGCCTTTTTAAAAAGAGAGAAACAAGGTGGGGTCCCACCATCCACCATCCATTCTTTCCTTTCCTTTCTTTCCTTTTCTTTTCTTTTTCCTTCCTTTATCTTTTCATTTCTTATCTTTTCTTTGCAAAACAAGGCAAACTTAGTATATTAAACATTGTTTCATTTCCTTTTCTTCTTTTGTCTTAAAAGCAATCCAAACCAAAATGGTTTAAACTTTCCTTCCTTGTTTTCCTTTTGCCTTTCACTTCATTTCTTTCCTTTTAAAACATGGAAAAACCAAGTTTTAAACATTCATTTCTTCTTTCTTTTTGTTGCTTGTTAATAAGGAAGTTCCAAAGAGATCGGGTTTACAACTTACCTCCCCCTTAGGAAATTTCGTCTCGAAATTTAGTAGTCTTTAGGTGAAAATCATCTGATACTTCCTCCTCATTTAGTCTTCTAACTTTCAGTGTTGCCTCCTCCACTCATTGATGTCTCCAACGAAACTTCACGAGTGGGATCGCTTTGTTTCTTAAAACTTGTTCTTTTCTGCTCGAGGATTTCAATTGCATCTTCTCGCATAACTCATGTCTTTTCACTCAATGGGTTGTGCTTGTAGCACATGTGTCGATCCGAATATACTTCTCAACATGAACACATGAAAACATCATGTACTCAAGATAGTTCTACTCGCAATTTTAGTCTCAGAGGTCACTGCCCAACTTGTCCCAAGCACTTGATAAGGACCAATATATCTAGGGCTTAGTTTACCCTTCTTACCAAAACGAAGAACACCTCTCCATGGAGATAATTTCAAGAAAACTTGATCTCCAACCCGAATTCTAAGTCCTTTCATTTGCTTAATCGCATAACTCTTCTAACGGTCTTTTGCTACTTTCAAATTCTCTCTCGATTACGTTAATATTGTTTGTCATAACTTGCACCAACTCAGACCGATTAGCTTCCGTTCTTCTAGTTCATTCCAATATACGAGCGTTCTACACTACTCTTTTATCTAGAGCCTCAAATGGTGCCATGTCAAAACTAGACTGATAATTGTTATTGTAAGCAAATTCCATAAGCGATAGGTGTGTAAACCCAACTCCCTTAACTTGAAGGACACATGCTTTCAACATGTCTTTTAGGTCTGGATGGTCCTCTCGATCACCACCATCTGTCTGCGAGAGAATGGAGCGTCACAGACTAAAACTCACTTTGTCCCCATAGCCTTCCTTGAACTAGGCCAAAACTTAGAAGTAAATCTCTGGATCCCTATCTCAAACTATGGACACTGCACTCTGTCTTTGTCTTACAATTCATGCGATGCATAGTTTAGCTAGCCGATTAAGCATAGACATCATTGTAATCGGTACAAACCGTGTTGTCTTAGTGAGTCTATCCACTATTACCCATATACCATCATGCCCACTTGAAGTGCGTGGTAATCCAAACAAAAAACCATAGTATACGCTCCCATTTCCATTCCGACACTAGCAATGAGTTAAGGAGTCCTTTTTGCTTCTGCATCTAATCTGGTTTAACTTGGCGACGATTAAAACATCTATCACATAATCAACTATCTCTCGCTTCATCCTGTGTCACCAATAAGTCTCATTCAAGGTTTTACACATCTTGGTGCTTCCTGGATGCATAAGCGTAATTGAATCGTGAGCTTCTTCTAGAATAGCATTCTTAAGCTCACTAACACTCAGGCACGCATAGTTTTCTCTGTTTCTCTGTGGCTCAAATGCGATCTCATTTTAAATTTTGCTTCTTGGCCCTATTTGGACTTTCTAAACATCTTTTGCAAGTTACTATTCTTTGATTGTCTTCTCACAATCTCTATTACAGTGAAGGCTGATCGAAAAATAAACTAAAAGACCCTCTGAATTCTCTGCGAGCTTACAACCGCCTTAGAACCCTTAGAGTACTTAAAAATGATGTTGCTCGAATACCACACAAGGCATCCTAGGAAGTCTTGACTTCTGCTCAAAGCATCAGCTACCACATTCATCTTACCAAGATGGTACTATATAGTACAATCACAATCTTTAATCAATTCTAACCATCTTCGTTGTCTCATATTCAACTCCTTTGATCAAAGATATACTTGAGACTCTTATGATCTCATGTAAATGTGACACCTTTCACCAAACAGTAATGTCTCCGGATCTTTAATGCTAGAACAACCTGCTGCTACCTCAAGATCATGGGTAGGGTAATTACATTCATGCTTTTTCAATTGTCTTGATGCATATGCTATTACTTTTCCTTCTTGCATCAGAACACACCCTAAACCTTGTCTCGAGGCATCACAAGAAATCACATACTCTTTTCCAAGTTACAGAAGTGTCGAATAAGTCTTGTCAGTAACTAATCTCTTTTTCACTCTCCTCGAAACTCGCTCACACTTATCGACCATTCAATCTTAGCATTCTTTCTTATTTAAACCGCTAAGGGTAATACTAATCGTGAGAAGTTCTCAACAAATCATCTGCAGATCCCCGCCAAGCCTAGGACACTACGCATTGCCTCAATCGTACTAATCGGGTCTCTCCCGCTGACTACAACTTAAACTTTATTTGGATCCACACTAACACCATTTGCCGAGG
This sequence comes from Trichosanthes cucumerina, assembly GCA_036507285.1. Lineage (NCBI taxonomy): Eukaryota > Viridiplantae > Streptophyta > Magnoliopsida > Cucurbitales > Cucurbitaceae > Trichosanthes > Trichosanthes cucumerina. Next base: position 9,145,687 of record CM071836.1, on the reverse strand, counting down.
CAACATGCCCCAAAAAACATTACAGTTCAACCAAAACTCACATTTGGTGAATTTAGCGTATAAATCGTTTATCTCGTAGTGTTTGCGAGAATAATACTCATGCGCGTCCTCGTAGGCTTTCTCACAATCGAGTAAACTAGTATATCATCAATAATCACTATTACAAGATATCCAAATACTGGTGGAAAACTCTCGCCCATGGGGTCCATGAAAACTGCTAGTACATTGTTAAACCGAATGGCATTACTAAACACTCGTAATGCTCGTACCTCATTATGAATAGCGTCTTAGGAATGTCTGATTCTCTGACCTTTAACTTATGATATCCTGATCTTAAATTAATCTTACAAAACATCGATGCACCTCTTAACTGGTCAAACAAGTCATTTATTCAGGGTAAAGGATACTTATTACGTATCGTGACTTTGTTTAACTATCTATAATCAATGCATAATCTACGGATACCATCTTTCTTTCTCACGGATAACACCTGGAGCTCTCCAAGGCGATACACTAGATCTGATGTATCCCTTATCAACTAGTCCTTGTAACTGCATCTTTAGCTCCCTGATCTCACTTGGAGCCATTCTATACGGCACTTGCGAAATAGGTGTCATTCATGGTAACAGTTCAATGGTGAACTCAACTTCCCTATCAGGTGGCAATCCTGATAGATCTGCTAGAAAACAACAAGAAAATTCATTCACAACAAGAACATTTTCTTGTTTTAGCATTTCTTCCTGCACCTCAACTGCCTGTGCAAGAAACGTCGTGCAACCTTTCATTAATAACTTCTGGGCTTTGAATGCTGAAAACAAACTCGTAGGGATAGTCTTTCTTTTATCCCATGAAACCACTTCTTCACTAACCTCGGTTTCTTGGAAACAACCTCCTTTATATGACAATCTCTGGAAGCATAGTGAGTGTATAAGAAATCCATTCCTAGGTTTGCATCTCACACTTGCAACTCTAGTGGAAGAAGATCCACTAACAAATTGAGACCTTTTACTAAGACCTCACAATTCTCCATCACTGAATTGACTAATAAAGCATCACCAACTGGAGTGTATATAACTAACCTTTTACATAAAGGTTCTAGCTTCCATTCAACTTAGTCAAGAACATACTAAAAACAAAGAAATGTGTAGCACCTTGTTCTATTAAAACAGGTGCAGATATATTTCAAATAGTAATTGTACCAATAATCATATATCTCGTGCATCCTCGACTTATTCTTTGAGTTAAAACCTAGACCTTTCCGTGTTGCCTAGGCCTCCTACAACTCTCTTTAATCTAACACCACTGGTGCCTCTCTCTTGCAGCCTCATCAAACTCTCTTGCTGCTCAACTAATCTGGGACTCAACTCCTAGTCCTCTCACATGGTCAGCTGTCCATAGTGTGGACAATCCTCTTGACATGTCCTGGTTGTCGGCATTGGTAGCATGTACCAACACTCACAAGACAATGATCTTGATGATTCTTGCAACAGATCACACATGGAGTTTTCCTTGCTATCTTGGCATAGACTCTTGCCCTCTTTGCGGTCTTGCGCTAATCAAACAAACTAATTAGGTTCTTTTTAACCACGCGCCTCGATAGGCACTACCCACAATCATCCGCCTCGATGCACGCTGCTAGGCTACTAGCTTGCTCCTTAAAGTCATATTGACTTGGAAACATTTACTCAAGTGAACCTCTGCTCCTCCTCACGACCTTGAAATCGCTTGTTGTCGAAGCCTTCACAACTAGGCTTCACTTCATCGACTTCTCCTCTGCTATACTCTGCTCAACACGTAGAGCGCTTCTACCACCACGAGAGAGAAGTCACCCACTTAGCAATGGTCATGAATCGAGTGCGTATCTCGTGTCGTAACCTCTTTTCAATTCGTCGACACACCCGCTCTTAGATGCCACAAACACATCAACATACCGCGACAACTCGGTATATCTTCTCTCATACTCACCCCACTGGAAGTGTCTCTTGCTTTAGTTCTAAAAATTCATCCCTCTTTGCCTCTCTGACGCGTGCTAGGGTAATACTTATTTTCAAATATACTTCTAAAAGTTTGCGATTGTGAAATCGTACGTGCATCACTACAATCAAGCTAACATCGATCTCCATCATCCTTCCGCGCTTTCTTTAGTAGTAGCAAGAATGTGGCCAACTTAACATTTCGCTCCTCGAGCAACTCATAACATCCAAAACATTTATCAAGCTTATTTAACTAAACCTCAAACTTCAACTAGATCTTTGGAACCCTCAAACACTGTGGCTCCTAATTCTTTTAGTTGATCTATTTTATATGTCTTATCTGGATTACTTAGCCCTGCTCCCTATGGCTTACCTACCTCCTGTGAGGAATTAACATGTTGCTTAATTCTGGCCCGTATCTGAACTCTCGGGCACTAGATCTCCACTGAGATTGATCTTGGGTAGGATCCTGCGTCCCGTCCTGATCTTGCCTGCATCGTCTGCTAGTACGTGGTGGCATGACTTCTATAACATATTAACATACTAGACATGTAATGAGCACTCAACTCAAATGCACAATTCTAGACTTGTGTTCACATTCTAGTCCTGACTGGACTTACTCTTGTCCTTACTTGGACCATGCTCTGCTAGTTCTATTGAACTAACTCAATAACTTGCTATTTACTTTTGAGTTTCTTCTAGAGCTAACTTGCTCTGTCTCATTCCCATGGAGCTAACTGCTCTGATACCAAGTTGTCAAACCCCCTCCCGAACCACTTGCTAACTTAGCCCGGGAGACGGCATGAAGCCAACAGACATCGTTACCTCTTAACAATACCTGCTGACACTACTTAACCTGAAAGCAAACTATGTTCGCATATGGAACACTTTAACTTAACTCAGTGGAAACTGGACATCTATAAGACGTACATGAGGAGAAACTCTTCTTAAGTCTCTCTTGGAAACTAAGATGAGCAAGAATATCAGAACCACAAACAGTCCAAACCACTAATTAAGCTACCACAACCTCTAACGCACATACGACTATAACTACATAGTTCTCTTAAAATAATTTACAGACATATGGACTTGCTAAACCACACCAGCCACGTACAAAATATCAAACATGTGAAGCTTCAGCAGACTATGGCAGGTTCTCAGGCACCGGGAGCTCGATCTCTACCTGAAAAGTGGGAAAAACACTGGAAGAATGAGCTATGAAGCTCAGTGAGTGACTTGAGTTTAAAAGAAAGCTATTAATTCGTAAATCATATCACCTGGCCATCTATGAGCATATGCATCCAGAATCAGCGTTAAAAGTAATCGTGTAATCATTAAAGCTTTTCATGAAAACAAGCAAGACACCGTTAAAATCTCGTAAGGCATGTAAATGATATAAACTCTTTTTAAAACATGTCACAATCTACTTTGTTCTACGATGTAGTGGGGCCCGCCCAGCACTCCCATCGTCTTTGTCGTAGTGGGGCTCGCCCAAAGACTCACGACAGTACCATGGTTGTCACACGAGTACACTCAACGTCGACAATGAATAAGACCTGTGTGTGCACTGTACTACTACATAGCCTCCTCGGCTCAATATCTCGAAGATCACATGAAAACATTTGAACATGCCAAATTATCTTTTCTTTCATAAAACTCAAGCTTACTTAGCTTGTTCATAAAACTAGAAATCTTTAAAACATACTTGCTAGTACATGCTTGCTTGAAATCATCACATTTTCATAAGTTTTGGCAACCATTGGACATATGCTCATGTATAAACTTTATAAAGACTTTTAGGCTCATCATGAACACTTTAAAACATTTCTAAGAAATCATGAATGCTCATAAACAAGTGTTCAAGAAAACAATAAACATCTAAACCATTTCGTTTTAGCAAAACCTTGCATTTCATAAGCATAATACAAGCCTATAAACCATTTTCAAGGTTCGCTTTGTCACTCACAGTGTTAGAACTAGAGTCTTGACCCGTCCACTCGACTTATTTGCTCTTGGCCTGTCAAACAAACCAAATTCAACCATTAGAACCTTGAGCTCATGCTTTTTAACCTTAAACTTACAAGAAAACACACTTTCAAAAATTCCAGCATTTAACAGATTTTATGCCCTGTATTCAGATACTCATAACTTCTTCATTACTTATCCCAAAATAATGTACTTTATACCAAACTTCCTTTTTTTGAACCCTCTAAAACTCTTAAGAAGACATGAGAATGAGATTCCCAATAGATTGGTTCAGAAATACCTCGAAAGCTCCTTTCCCCGGAACTAACTTCTGCTATTCCAGATTCGATTTTCTGCTGCAACCCGAAACTTGACCTGCTATTTACAACATCTTCTAATCATTTTCTAATCACGAATTCTTCACGAAAGTTGTAGGAAATTCAATAAGCTTTCCAACCATACCTAATAGAGCTTCTGATTCCAACTCTACAGGTCTGTACAACCCAAACATCAGAGACTTCTCGGATTTGACAGTAAATTCTGTGTTCTGTCTTCCTCTTCACAAATCAGTAGCTGAAGATCCGAATTTGCTCGAGCATCCTTCACGAATTTTGTTCCAATATGAGTTAACTTGCACGAAACAAAATTTCAGCTCTTACCTCTTTCTGTGGAGCTCGAGATAAACAAAATAGCAGAACATGGCAGAGTGATTACCTTGCTGTCAAAAAGAATCCTCTTGAGTTCTCTCCCTCTCTTCTGCAAAACCAGCTCCAAAACGACCTTCTTCTTCTTCCTTAAAGCTTCTCCCATGGAAACCCTTGTCTTTACTTCATAAAATGAGGAGATATCGATGGGGAAAGCCTTTTTAAAAAGAGAGAAACAAGGTGGGGTCCCACCATCCACCATCCATTCTTTCCTTTCCTTTCTTTCCTTTTCTTTTCTTTTCCTTTCCTTTATCTTTTCATTTCTTATCTTTTTTTTTTGCAAAACAAGGCAAACTTAGTATATTAAACATTGTTTCATTTCCTTTTCTTCTTTTGTCTTAAAAGCAATCCAAACCAAAATGGTTTAAACTTTCCTTCCTTGTTTTCCTTTTGCCTTTCACTTCATTTCTTTCCTTTTAAAACATGGAAAAACCAAGTTTTAAACATTCATTTCTTCTTTCTTTTTGTTGCTTGTTAATAAGGAAGTTCCAAAGAGATCGGGTTTACAACTTACCTCCCCCTTAGGAAATTTCGTCCTCGAAATTTAGTAGTCTTTAGGTGAAAATCATCGGATACTTCCTCCTCATTTAGTCTTCTAACTTTCAGGTTGCCTCCTCCACTCCGTGATGTCTCCAACGAAACTTCACGAGTGGGATCGTCTTGTTTCTTAAAACTTGTTCTTTTCTGTCGAGGATTTCAATTGCATCTTCTGCATAACTCATGTCTTTTCAGCTCAATGGGTTGTGCTTGTAGCACATGTGTCAGATCTGGAATATACTTCTCAACATGAACACATGAAAAACATCATGTACTCAAGATAGTTCTCACGGCAATTTTAGTCTCAGAGGTCACGCCCAACTTGTCCTAAGTTACTTGATAAGGACCAATATATCTAGGGCTTAGTTTACCCTTCTTACCAAAACGAAGAACACCTCTCCATGGAGATAATTTCAAGAAAACTTGATCTCCAACCTGGAATTCTAAGTCCTTTCGCTGCTTAACTGCATAACTCTTCTAACGGTCTTTTGCTACTTTCAAATTCTCTCTGATTACGTTAATATTGTTTGTCATAACTTGCACCAACTCAGGACCGATTAGCTTCCGTTCTTCTAGTTCATTCCAATATACGAGCGTTCTACACGGTCTTTTATCTAGAGCCTCAAATGGTGCCATGTCAAAACTAGACTGATAATTGTTATTGTAAGCAAATTCCATAAGCGATAGGTGTGTAACCCAACTCCCCTTAACTTGAAGGACACATGCTTTCAACATGTCTTTTAGGGTCTGGATGGTCCTCTCTCGACCATCATCTGTCTGAGAATGGAGCGCTGTACTAAAACTCAGCTTTGTCCCCATAGCCTTCCTTGAACTAGGCCAAAACTTAGAAGTAAATCTCGGATCCCTATCTGAAACTATGGACACTGGCACTCTGTACTGTCTTACAATTCTGTCGATGCATAGTTTAGCTAGCTGATTAAGCATAGACATCGCTGTAATCGGTACAAACCGTGTTGTCTTAGTGAGTCTATCCACTATTACCCATATACCATCATGCCCACTTGAAGTACGTGGTAATCCAAACAGAAAAACCATAGTATACGCTCCCATTTCCATTCCGACACTAGCAATGAGTTAAGGAGTCCTTTTTGCTTCTGTCTAACTGGTTTAACTTGCTGACAGATTAAACATCTATCACATAATCAACTATCTCTCGCTTCATCCCAGGTCACCAATAAGTCTCATTCAAGGTTTTACACATCTTGGTGCTTCCTGGATGCATAGCGTAGCTGAACTGTGAGCTTCTTCTAGAATAGCATTCTTAAGCTCACTAACACTCGGAACGCATAGTTTTCTCTGTTTCTCTATGGCTCCAAAATCGATCTCATTTTAAATTTTGCTTCTTGGCCCTATTTGGACTTTCTAAACATCTTTTGCAAGTTACTATTCTTTGATTGTCTTCTCACAATCTCTATTACGAGTGAAGGCCTGATCTGAAATTAAACTAAAAGACCCTCTGAATTCTCTGCAGTTACAACTGCCTTAGAACCCCTTAGAGTACTTAAAAATGATGTTGCTCGAATACCACACAAGGCATCCCTAGGAAGTCTTGACTTCCTGCTCAAAGCATCAGCTACCACATTCATCTTACCAAGATGGTACTATATAGTACAATCACAATCTTTAATCAATTCTAACCATCTTCGTTGTCTCATATTCAACTCCCTTTGATCAAAGATATACTTCAGACTCTTATGATCTGTGTAAATGTGACACCTTTCACCAAACAGGTAATGTCTCCAGATCTTTAATGCTAGAACAACTGCTGCTACCTCAAGATCATGGGTAGGGTAATTACATTCATGCTTTTTCAATTGTCTTGATGCATATGCTATTACTTTTCCTTCTTGCATCAGAACACACCCTAAACCTTGTCTCGAGGCATCACAGTAAATCACATACTCTTTTCCCGTTACAGGAAGTGTCAGAATAAGTGCTGTAACTAATCTCTTTTTCAGCTCCTGAAAACTCTGTTCACACTTATCTGACCATTCAATCTTAGCATTCTTTCTTATTTAAACTGCTAAGGGTAATACTAATCGTGAGAAGTTCTCAACAAATCATCTGCAGTATCCTGCCAAGCCTAGGACACTACGTGCTCTGGCTGTACTAATCGGTCTCTCCTGGTTGACTACAACTTAAACTTTATTTGGATCCACACTAACACCATTTGCTGAGGCAACATGCCCCAAAAACATTACCTGGTTCAACCAAAACTCACATTTGGTGAATTTAGCGCATAAATTGCTTTATCTCGTAGTGTTTGCAGAATAATACTCATGCGTTCCTCGTAGGCTTTCCTGTCAACTGAGTAAACTAGTATATCATCAATAATCACTATTACAAGATATCCAAATACTGGTGGAAAACCTGTCCATGGGGTCCATGAAAACTGCTAGTACATTGTTAAACCGAATGGCATTACTAAACACTCGTAATGCTCGTACCTCATTATGAATAGCGTCTTAGGAATGTCTGATTCTCTGACCTTTAACTTATGATATCCTGATCTTAAATTAATCTTACAAAACATCGATGCACCTCTTAACTGGTCAAACAAGTCATTTATTCAGGGTAAAGGATACTTATTACGTATCGTGACTTTGTTTAACTATCTATAATCAATGCATAATCTACGGATACCATCTTTCTTTCTCACGGATAACACTGGAGCTCTCCAAGGCGATACACTAGATCTGATGTATCCCTTATCAACTAGTCCTTGTAACTGCATCTTTAGCTCCCTGATCTCACTTGGAGCCATTCTATACGGCACTTGCGAAATAGGTGTCATTCATGGTAACAGTTCAATGGTGAACTCAACTTCCTATCGGTGGCAATCCGATAGATCTCTAGAAAACAACAAGAAAATTCATTCACAACAAGAACATTTTCTTGTTTTAGCATTTCTTCCTGCACCTCAACTGCCTGTGCAAGAAACGTCGTGCAACCTTTCATTAATAACTTCTGGGCTTTGAATGCTGAAAACAAACTCGTAGGGATAGTCTTTCTTTTATCCCATGAAACCACTTCAGCTAACCCTGGTTTCTTGGAAACAACCTCCTTTATATGACAATCTCTGGAAGCATAGTGAGTGTATAAGAAATCCATTCCTAGGTTTGCATCTCACACTTGCAACTCTAGTGGAAGAAGATCCACTAACAAATTGAGACCTTTTACTAAGACCTCACAATTCTCCATCACTGAATTGACTAATAAAGCATCACCAACTGGAGTGTATATAACTAACCTTTTACATAAAGGTTCTAGCTTCCATTCAACTTAGTCAAGAACATACTAAAAACAAAGAAATGTGTAGCACCTTGTTCTATTAAAACAAAAGTGCATATATTTCAAAATAGTAATTGTACCAATAATCATATTCTGTGCATCCTCGACCTTATTGCTGAGTTAAAACCTAGACCTTTCCGTGTTGCCTAGGCCTCCCTACAACTCTCTTTAATCTAACACCACTGGTGCCCTCTCTGCAGCCATCAAACTCTCACCGCTTCAACTAACTGGGACTCAACTCCCTAGTCCTCTCTATGGATGGCTGCCATAGCTGTGGACAATCCTCTCTGACATGTCCTGGTTGTCGGCATTGGTAGCATGTACCAACACTCACAAGACAATGATCTTGATGATTCTTGCAAATGTATCACACATGGAGTTTTCCTTGCTATACTGGCATAGACTCTTGCCCTCTTTGCGCTCTTCTTTGCTAATCAAACAAACTAATTAGGTTCTTTTTAACCCCGCCTCGATAGGCACTACCCACAATCATCCGCCTCGATGCACGGCTACTTGGCTACTAGCTTGCTCCTTAAAGTCATATTGACTTGAAACATTTACTCCAAGTGTGAACCTCTCGCTCCTCACGACCTTGAAATCGCTTGTTGTCGAAGCCTTCACAACTAGGCTTCACTTCACGACTTCTCCTCTCGCTATACTCGCTCAACACGTAGAGCGCTCTCTACCACCGAGAGAAGTCACCCACTTAGCAATGGTCAGAATCGGGTACGTATCTCGTGTCGTAACCTCTTTTCAATTCGCGACACACTGCCGCTTCTTAGATGCCACAAACACATCAACATACCGCGACAACTCGGTATATCTTCTCTCATACTCACCCACCGGAAGTGTCTCTTGCTTTAGTTCTAAAAATTCATCCTCTCTTTTGCCTCTCAGTGCGTGCTAGGGTAATACTTATTTTCAAATATACTTAAAAGTTTGCCAATGCTGTGAAGTACGTGCATCACTACAACCGGCTAACATCGATCTCCATCATCCTTCCGCTTTCTTTAGTAGCAATGAATGTGGCCAACTTAACATTTCGCTCTCTCGAGCAACTCATAACATCCAAAACATTTATCAAGCTTATTTAACTAAACCTCGCCTTCAACTAGATCTTTGGAACCTCAAACACTGTGGCTCCTAATTCTTTTAGTTGATCTATTTTATATGTCTTATCTGGATTACTTAGCCCCGCTCCCTATGGCTTACCTACCTCCCGTGAGGAATTAACATGTTGCTTAATTCGCCCGTGATCTGAACTCTCGGGCACTAGATCTCCACCGAGATTGATCTTGGGTAGATCCTCGCGTCCCGCCCCGATCTTGCTGCTCATCGTCCGCTAGTGCGTGGTGGCATGACTTCTATAACATATTAACATACTAGACATGTAATGAGCACTCAACTCAAATGCACAATTCTAGACTTGTGTTCACATTCTAGTCCTGACTGACTTACTCTTGTCCTTTACTTGGACCATGCTCGCTAGTTCTATTGAACTAACTCAATAACTTGCTATTTACTTTTGAGTTTCTTCTAGAGCTAACTTGCTCTGTCTCATTCCCATGGAGCTAATCGCTCTGATACTGTTGTCAAACCCCTCCCAACCACTTGCTAACTTAGCCTGAGATTTTTACATGAAGCCAACAGACATCGTTACCTCTTAACAATACCTGCCGACACTACTTAACTCGAAAAGCAAACTATGTTCGCATATGGAACACTTTAACTTAACTCAAAGTGGAAACTGGACATCTATAAGACGTACATGAGGAGAAACTCTTCTTAAGTCTCTCTTGAAACTAAGATGAGCAAGAATATCGTAACCACAAACACCCAAACCACTAATTAAGCTACCACAACCTCTAACGCATTACATACGACTATAACTACATAGTTCTCTTAAAATAATTTACAAGACATATGGACTTGCTAAACCACACCACCACGTGCAAAATATCAAACATGTGAAGCTTCAAGCAGACTATGGCGGTGTTCTCGTGCACCGGAGCTCGATCTCTACCTGAAAAGTGGGAAAAACATCGGAAGAATGAGCTATGAAGCTCGATGTGAGTGACTTGAGTTTAAAAGAAAGCTATTAATTCGTAAATCATATCACTCGCCATCTATGAGCATATGCATCTCAGAATCAAGCGTTAAAAGTAATCGTGTAATCATTAAAGCTTTTCATGAAAACAAGCAAGACACCGTTAAAATCTCGTAAGGCATGTAAATGATATAAACTCTTTTAAAACATGTCACAATCTACTTTGTTCTACGATGTAGTGGGGCCCGCCAAAGACTCCCATCGCCTTTGTCGTAGTGGGGCTCGCCAAAGACTCACGACAACATACACGTTGTCACGGAGTACACTCAACGCCGACAACGAGAATAAGACTCGCGTGCACACTGCACTACATAGCCTCGCCCAATATCTCGTAAGATCACATGAAAACATTTGAACATGCCAAATTATCTTTTCTTTCATAAAACTCAAGCTTACTTAGCTTGTTCATAAAACTAGAAATCTTTAAAACATACTTGCTAGTACATGCTTGCTTGAAATCATCACATTTTCATAAGTTTTGGCAACCATTGGACATATGCTCATGTATAAACTTTATAAAGACTTTTAGGCTCATCATGAACACTTTAAAAAACATTTCTAAGAAATCATGAATGCTCATAAACAAGTGTTCAAGAAAACAATAAACATCTAAACCATTTCGTTTTAGCAAAACCTTGCATTTCATAAGCATAATACAAGCCTATAAACCATTTTCAAGGTTCGTTTTGTCACTCACAGTGTTAGAACTAGAGTCTTGACCCGTACACTCGACTTATTTGCTCTTGGCCTGTCAAACAAACCAAATTCAACCATTAGAACCTTGAGCTCATGCTTTTTAACCTTAAACTTACAAGAAAACACACTTTCAAAAATTCCAGCATTTAACAGATTTTATGCCCTGTATTCAGATACTCATAACTTCTTCATTACTTATCCCAAAATAATGTACTTTATACCAAACTCTTCCTTTTTGAACCCTCTAAAACTCTTAAGAAGACATGAGAATGAGATTCCCAATAGATTGGTTCAGAAATACCTCGAAAGCTCCTTTCCCCGGAACTAACTTCTGCTATTCCAGATTCGATTTTCTGCTGCAACCCGAAACTTGACCTGCTATTTACAACATCTTCTAATCATTTTCTAATCACGAATTCTTCACGAAAGTTGTAGGAAATTCAATAAGCTTTCCAACCATACCTAATAGAGCTTCTGATTCCAACTCTACAGGTCTGTACAACCCAAACATCAGAGACTTCTCGGATTTGACAGTAAATTCTGTGTTCTGTCTTCCTCTTCATAAATCAGTAGCTTAGGGTCCGAATTTGCTCGAGCATCCTTCACGAATTTTGTTTCAATATGAGTTAACTTGCACGAAACAAAATTTCAGCTCTTACCTCTTTCTGTGGAGCTCGAGATAAACAAAATAGCAGAACATGGCAGAGTGATTACCTTGCTGTCAAAAAGAAACCTCTTGAGTTCTCTCCTCTCTTCTGCAAAACCAGCTCCAAAACGACCTTCTTCTTCTTCCTTAAAGCTTCTCCCATGAAACCCTTGTCTTTACTTCATAAAATGAGGAGATATCGATGGGGAAAGCCTTTTTAAAAAGAGAGAAACAAGGTGGGGTCCCACCATCCACCATCCATTCTTTCCTTTCCTTTCTTTCCTTTTCTTTTCTTTTTCCTTCCTTTATCTTTTCATTTCTTATCTTTTCTTTGCAAAACAAGGCAAACTTAGTATATTAAACATTGTTTTCATTTCCTTTTCTTCTTTTGTCTTAAAAGCAATCCAAACCAAAATGGTTTAAACTTTCCTTCCTTGTTTTCCTTTTGCCTTTCACTTCATTTCTTTCCTTTTAAAACATGGAAAAACCAAGTTTTAAACATTCATTTCTTCTTTCTTTTTGTTGCTTGTTAATAAGGAAGTTCCAAAGAGATCGGGTTTACACCAACGATACAAGATTAATAGGTTAATCTCATTAACTCCCTAATCAACATTCGTTAACTGCGGGAACACTCCATTAAAGTCCCACAGTTGTATTCTTCTCACTGCAGATATGTTTTTGTGTCCATGGATAACGACCAATAACAACAAGTCACACTACAAGGATTTTATCATTTTCCGACGTTTTTTATCCCGACGCTCCAAAAATGGTTGGGATAGGTGGATAATACCGACGGTTTACAAAAGTGAACCAAAGGCCAACCGTTTTAAATACAGTCGGTAAACAGATGGAAAAAGTCGACCATTTTTAACACGGTCGACAAAGAGATGGAGAAAGGCCGACCATTTTCAAAACGATCGACATAGAGATGGAGAAAGGCCGACTGTTTTCTAAACCGTCGACAAAGAGATGGAGAAAGGCCGACTGTTTTCCAACCGTTAGCAAAGAGATGGAGAAAGGACAACTGTTTTCTAAACCGTCAATCCTTCACGAGTGTTCGTAACACCAACTGGGTCAAATTACTATTTTACCCTTGGGTTACATCTTTTACCTTAAGTACTTGTGCTCCTCTAATGAACAATCTGTTTAGGTCCTACCAATAAATAGAAGTCCCTCTCGGGCCAGTGAGAGGGCCAGACCCTTTGTTCAAGTCCCAGAGACACTATTTAAGGGAACATTCATCTTCTTGCCCTAAAGTCGGGAAGGAGTGAATTCCATTTTGTTAGGTTAAGTCCCCAACTGCCTGCGCGGTTTTGTCTCCAAGAAGGTAGGCTTATTGAGTCGGCGTTTCAAGCCACTCCCAACCATACTAGTCAAAGGACAATCCCTTACAAACAAGAGTTCGTAACCTGCTCAGGATTTGATCAAGTTGCCTAGGTCATCCTATTGAAATAGAAACCTAACTAGTCAACGGAGTTACATCTATTAGTTACTATTTTGCGGTTCGGTCTTATGTAATCTCATCACATAAGATATCCCCACTCACATGTCGTCTACACGAACACGTTGGATCACTGTGTTTGTATCATATACAAAGTGGGCCATATCCACAGTACCACCAGGATAAGGTACCCAACCTCATCCCTATATTATAAACCCTTTAGATTGTTTCTCGAACCGTGATCCTCATATGTCTTCTACATACAGTTCAAGATACATACAACAACCTAGGATGTTCGTTTATTGGATTTATGGTTAATATAAGGCAATATATAGAAATAACAAAACCAATAACACTTTATTGAAAATAAATTAAACAAAATTACAAACTACGAGTTTTAGTGCATAAAACCCAACACTAAATACATGTGCATTTCATATTATTTTGAACCATGAGAATCTCGTTGGTCGCTGGGAATTATTGTTAGTGATACTCGTCGGAGAAGATATTGTTGGTTGCAAGATAAAGTCATCAATGATTGTTGTAAATCGTTAGACAAGGTAGTCGACAGTGGTCATCAATTGCCGCATATGGTTGTCAATAATGAAGTTCGCCCGGTATTGATCGTCGGAGAAGGTCATCAGAGGTGGTTGTCTGTTGTCGAAGATGGTTGTCGATCGTTAGAGATGATCACCAATTGTCAAAGATTGTCGTCATATGTAGTTTTTAGTTGTTGGAGATGGCCACCGATTGCTAGAGGTGATCATCGAAGGTGGTTTCCGTCGCTGGAGAAGGTCATCAGGGGTGGTTGTCAGCTGCCAAAGTGTTGGGGTGTATGCCCTAATCTCGTGTCATTTGTAACAATTCATGAATTAATGAATAAAGGTTATTTATTATTCAAACCTTGTATCTCACATTTTATAAACTTAATCCAATTAATTAAGTTCCATGGTCATACTTATGAGAACTTGAACGATGTGTAGCGGACACACAGGGAGGATCACGCTCGAGTTATTGACCCAAACGGTCTACAGTATATGGATAGGGTTGGAAACCTCATCCTGACAACACTGTGGATGCAACACACTTTGTATTAGATACAAACGAGGCGATCCAACTCGTTCACGTGGTTGACATGCGATTGGGGGCATCTTGTGCAATGAGATTGTACAAGACCAGACCGTGAATTATTAGACCTGCTAATGTAACGCCGTTAACAGTTTAGGACTAATAAATTCGTAGATGGCCATTAGTGACTCGTCCTTAATCCTAAGCGTGCTACGGGCTCCTGTATGCAGGGGGTCTGTCCTTTGACTAGTACGGGTGAAGGTGACCTATGTTGCTCGCCCAATATGCCTACCTTCTCAGGGGCAGAACTACACAGGGAGCTGGGAACTTAACTACACAAGAAGAAATCCACTAGTTCCCGAGCTAGGGAAACTAGAGAGGTTGTTTCCTTAAGTGTTGTCTCCAAGACTTGAACAACGGAGCCCACCCTCTCACTGACCCGAGAAGGATGTTGTCAATGATAGGACCATGCAACAAAGTTGTTCATTAGAGGAGCAGTGGGACTTAAGGAGCAAGAGGTAAACACAGGGGTAAAACGGTAATTTAACCCAACTGTGACTATGAACAACCTGTGAAGGGTCAACTAACGGGTATTGGTTATAATGATGGACACAACTTGTCCTACAGTGAGGAGAGTGCAGCTACGGAGCTATAGTGAAGTGTCCCCATAATTAATGAATGTTGATTAACCGGATCAAAGAGTTTGGTAAGTTAATCTTGGATCATTGGAGCTCATGATATGTAGGTCCATTAGGTCCCTCGATTGGCTCAATTTGGACTTAATGAGGGTATACAGTTTTGAGTGAATTTGAAGTGTTCAAATTCATATAAAGGTATTTATGTCATTTATATGAGATATGTTGACATAATATATAGTTTAATGTGAATGAGATTCATAATAAACTATAATATAGCCTAATTATGAAATTAATGTTTTAATTGGAGAAATTGATTTGAGAGAAATTAAATTGAATGTGATTCAATTTTAATTCCACAATTATGCAAATGTGATTTATATAATAAGGTATGTGATACCTTATATTATATGATATGCAAATATGATTTGCATATTATATAGTTATGGTAAAGTGGTAAATTGGTGGAATGTGAAGCATTCCATAAGGTTCATTCTCATTTTTTGGATTTCAACCAAAACAACAACACCAAATTCCCTCAACTCTCTCTAGCTTTCTCCTTCCCCAAAATCCAAAGGGAGTCCCACAACTCTCTCTCATCCGCCAGAGAACAATCGAGTAGATCAAGTGAAGGTGTCCCTTAGATCGTGTTCGGTTCGTGGTTCGTTTTGTGGAGAACGAGAGATCGTTGAGATCGTGATTAGGAGAAGGAATCATGAAGAAGAGTTCTTCAAGAGGTAGGTACTTTATCGCTAGGGGTGTGCAAGAAACCGAAAAACCGAAAGACCAGACTGAACCGATCCAAACCAATAAAACCACAACATTTGATTCGGTTTGGTTCGGTTATTTAAAAAAATTAATTTTTCGGTTTAAAATAATAGAAAACCACAACATTTGATTCGGTTCATGGTTTGAAAATTTTCAAAACCAATAAAACCAAACCAAATATAATTAAAATAAAAAAATAAAACATTATTTAACCCATCTAATAAATCCCACACGTTTTTTTAAGAATCTCTCTTCCCAACCACTGATTTCTCTCTTCTCAACCACCAATTTCTCTCTTCATCACTTGTCTTTTCAACTTTCTTTCTCTCTCTCAATCTTTTCATCTTTTTTCACTCTCTCAAATCATCTTTTCATCTTTTTTTCTTTTTTTCCCCTTCCTCTTCCTCGTTCCATTCTCCTTCTTTCTGATCTTATAGTTTTCACCATTTTTTCTCTCTTCTCACTTACTTTATTCTCTCACACTTCATGGCTATTGCAACCAAAATATTTGAGCATAGCAAAGCTGTTGAATAACTCATTATAGTTTATTATCCATCTCTTTCTCGCTCTATTTTACTTCTCTTGCCGACAATGACACAACCCACCATCTCCGGCGATCGCCTTCTTCTCAAGTGTTGCTCGATTTGCAACCATGTACATTTTTTTCTTAACACGGTTAAAAACCGAAACCGAACTGAATAAACCGAAATGAGTTAGTTCGATTTTGAATCGTAACCGAGGAGTGCTTCGGTCTACTCAATTTTACTCCTCCAAAAACTGAAGAGTTCGCTTTGGTCTGTGGGTTCGACCAAAGTCGGACCGAACCGAACTGTGCACACCCTATCTATCGATGTAATTTCCTTCTTTTTTAGCATGTTTAGCCTAGATATGTATGAGATGCATGTTTAATTTTTAGAAAATCAGTAACACAACGAAAACAACACGATTCACGTCGCTTCCGCTGCGGGATTCATTCCCTTCATAAAGAAGGTTGTCAGTTATAGAGGAGGTTTTTACTATCTAGAATGGTCTTCGTTCGCCGAAGATGGTCGTCATATGTGGTTTTTTTATCACCGGAGATGGTCATTGATCGTCAAAAATGGTCCTCGAAGGTGGTTTTCGATCACCAGAGATGGTCACCGGTCGCTAGAGTAGGTTTTCGGATGACGTTTTCGATCGCCTATTGATTAGTGTTACACACAAGTGTACGTGATCGAAGTAATATAAAACTAGAAGTATTCCAGAGTATCAAACCCACAGGGAACGGATTTTAACAAATCTTATTTGGAAGACAAAATATGCTAACAATAATGCAAGTGGTGAACCAATGTTATAAAAGTGTTTTGAATGATATCTATGCTACTATAAATTAAGGAAAAGTCAATGATTAAAAAGAAGGGAATTTAAGTTGCTCTTGCCCTTTCAGAGAAAATGTTGCAGAAAATGCAGTAGTAATTATGTTAGCAATCGTAAATCTAAGTAAACCGAATTCGACTCCTATTTGGTTTTTCTCCCAAAACCTTTAGGAGACTAAGCAATTAAACGTATATGTCTATGGCTAATTAAGCTTAGATAATTCGGTGCACAACCCTTAGGTCTTGGAGTCTCGCCCTATGTCAGGGTCGAAGTTTCAGATTTTATGTCTAAGTCCTTCCTCCATTATTTTTAAGAGATTTGTTATCCCTTAACCCTTTTAGTATTAAGTTCTAGCTTGATGAGTAAATCCTAGTGATCGGTTAGGGTTACTCAAATTACATTCAATAAAAACAAACATAGAATTAGTTGTCGACACAATTACTTTGCTACTTTAAGCTTTACATCTCTCTTCTAGGGATTTCACAACTCGAACCTCTAAAGAGGATTTAACTCATGATGGAAAGGAAGAAAAATAGAAAATTAATAATTAAAAACTTCATACTTTTCGAAAACTAAAAAAGAGGGATGAAAGTAAAAATAGAATTAATCTACAACCTACTTGTTAGTTTCTAAATGCTTGCTTCTAAATTTTAGCGATGAACTAAATAAGGAAAGTAAAACAGTAAAGAAAAACAAAGAACACTCATAAAAAAATGCTTAAAAACTCACGAACACTTTATTGCATGAAATGAAAGAACAAGAACTTAATCCTACTTTGATTCTAATGGAAACGAACATAAAAAAAGTAGCAAATGGAAGAAACGGTTCTCATAAAAATGAACATCAACTAAATTCGAAAACATAAAGCATAAAACAATAGCTAAAATCCTAACTTCCTTATTTGATCGTGGTTCCAACAACCCGTGAAAAGGTTATGGATCTTCACCTCCCCACTTTCATGAAAGGAGATCAACCTTAGGAAGATTACATGACTAAAATATGAAGAAGAAGTGTTGGAAAAATAAAGAAAAAGAAAGAAAACTGTTGTTGTCCACTAACGTCTTCTTTGAAAACCCATGAAAACACATTCTTTTTATAGATGGTACAAGCTAGGGTTTCCTCCTAAATTCATCCTCAATCCATGGAAAATCATTTGGGCATGATTCTTGGTTTTAAACTTTCTAAAAATGAGCAAGATTTGGTCAAATCCCGCGATTCTTGAATTTTGTGGCATTTTTTCTGAAAATTTTGTCGTTAGCATTTTGTCCAACATTCTAGCTTGTTATTCTTCTGCTCTTCAAGTAAAAATGTCAGCTACATTTTCGCTTGTATTTTTCCTGTTTGCTCCAAATCTACACAAAAACAATTAAATTAGTTCAAATTCATTATTTTCTCAATTATTTTCCACTTCCCACCATTCTTAGCAAGCTTTCAAGAATTTTACTCGTTAATGATTTTTTGCTTGCTCGATAATCAATAAACTTATAAAGATGACAAAAATAACCTAGTTTAGGGTTAAATAATCCTCATAAAATGAGAATTATCACCGATCGTCGAAGACGGTCATCGTCGAAAGTTTTTGGTCGTCGGTCGCTAGAGATGGTCGTCGGAAGTGGTTACCGATCGCTGGCGGTGGTCATCGATTTTTGGAGAAACAATGATAAAATATGTTAATAGAGTTACTGTACAAGTCGGTGGAGTTAATATCAAGTCGGTAGAGTTGAGATGAGTTAGTTTATCCATGAGTCAAACGTTCAGTTAGGTTTAAACCCAACCCAACTCATCACAACTTAAGGAGCCAAACACCCCCTATGTTAAATTATAAGTTTAGTAGTCCTTGAATTATTTTTAGGTTTGTGTTTATTTAGTCTATGAACTTTAAAAAACGTATAATAGGTCGAATGGTTTAATAGGTGCTTAAACATTTAGTTTTGTGTCTACGAAATCTTTATTCTTAGCTCAACAGGCATATCGAATGTATTAATGATCATGGGGTCAGTGGTTCGAATCCCAACCCTTATTGTACTAAAAAAACACTCAGTACCTTTTGATATTTTAAGAGGAGTTGTTATCTGGATAACACTGTACGATGAAAATTGTAAGTCGTGTTCGAGAGAAAGTTATATATTGTCTATTGTTGGCCTCTATTGTAGAATCAGTCGAGGGCCTGAGAGGCAGTGGTTTACTTTGTGGCGAATGTCAGCGGGTCAAGTTTGTCTATCTCCAACTCGTGAACTTAGTCAAAACAAAGCTATATGATAACACTCCATTTAAATAAAAAGAAGTGATTTTGTTAATTTTGTTTAGAAATAAAAAAATTAAGGAAAATAAGGATTTTTTCCTGGTTTTAAAAACTTGTATATGATTTTGAAAAAAAAAGATATTAAACCTATTTGAGCGCAACTATCTAAATCTTGTGTAATCCATTCCAATACTACAAAACACTTGAGTGCAACCCATTTCCATTTCTAAATAACAGAAAAAAGGAATGAAAAGAAAGCAAGAAATAGAATCTTCAATAAAACTATATATTACACCCTTTGTTAAACTTATTCAAAGTTTTTACCAATTCTTTAGGATAGTTGTCTATTCTTAAGTTTCTTACTAATTTTTGGTAAGCCTATTTTTGGTGTATTAAAGCCTATATAAAGGCCTTTGTTTCTAATCAAATTCATCAATCATTTTTCACTCATTCCTTTTTCCTTTCTTTCAATAGTGTTCTCTCCATATAGTTTAACAAGTGGTATCAGAGCTAGTTGTGGCATCTTTTCTTAGCCATTAAACCAACCTCCATTTCTTTATCTTCAAAAGCTTGCAAACAATAGTTATGGCCTCTGACAACTATGTGCAACCAGTAATTCCTCGCTTTGATGGTCATTATGATTATTGGAGCATGTTGATGGAAAATTTTTTTCGGTCCAAAGAGTATTGGGCCATTGTCGAAGCAGGAGTGGATGAACCAACCGTTGGAGTTGTCTTGTCAGAAGTTGAACAAAAAAAGTTAGAGGAACGAAATTGAAGGATCTTAAGGCAAAGAATTATTTATTCCAAGCCATTGATCGCACCATCTTGGAGACCATCTTGCAAAAGGATACATGTAAGCAAATTTAGGACTCCATGAAGAAAAAGTATCAAGGCACGACGAGGGTGAAAAGACAACAACTTCAAGCTCTTCACAAAGAGTTCGAGATTCTTCAAATGAAGCAAGGTGAGTCCGTGGATGTGTATTTCTCACGGACCTTGGCTATAGTAAATAAGATGCGGCTCCATGGAGAGAAGATTGAAGATGTAGCCATAGTTGAGAAGATTCTTCGGTCAATGGATCATAAATTTGCATATGTGGTTTGTTCAATTGAGGAATCAAAAGATATCGATAACTTATCAATTGATGAATTACAAAGTTCTTTACTTGTGCATGAGCAGAGAATGACGTCAAATGCAAGTCCAACTAAAGAACAAGCCTTGAAGTCTTCAACTCATGGTGAAAACTCAACTGAAAGAGGTCGTGGTCGAGGTCGTGGAAAATGGCAAGGAAGAGGAAGAGGTGATGGCCATGATCAACAGAAGCAAACATCCAACAACTCGAAGTTTGATAAGTCTAACATTCAATGTTATCGTTGCCAGAGGTTTGACCATTACAAGTCTGAATGCAGGACTAAACTTAATCGTGGAAAAGTAGAGCAATCCAATTTCATTGAGAAAAATGAGCAAGAAACCCTATTGATGACGTGCCAACACAATGGACCAAACATATGGTACATAGACACTGGTTGCAACAATCATATGTGTGGTAACAAGTCTCTATTTTCTCATTTGGATGAAAGTTATTATTCCATTGTTTCATTTGGTGATATTCTAAAGTAGATGTAGTGGGTAAAGCCAATATTCAAATCATAACAAAAAAGGGAAATGTTGAAACAATATCAAATGTGTTTTATATTCCTAATTTGAGAAGTAATTTATTGAGTGTTGGACAGCTACAAGAGAATGGTTATGTCACAACCATTAAAGAAGGCGCATGTGAGATATATGATCCTAGGAGAGGATTGATAGCTAGTGTTGAAATGGCCTCAAATAGGTTGTTCCCACTCAAACTTGAAGGCCTGAGATTATGCTTGAAGACTAACATAGACCAAGACTCCACGTGGCATTGCCATTTGCGATATACCCACCTGAATTTCAATGGTAGGTCCTTTCTCAAAAGCAAATGGTGGTTGGTCTTCCCCAAATTTCAGCTTCTACAAAAATATGTGAAGATTGTGTTGTTGGCAAACAACATCGTGAGAATTTTCCAAAAGGCAAAGCATGGAGAGTTCGTAATCCTTTGGAGTTGATACATTCCGACATATGTGGCCCAATAAACCCAATATCAAATGGAAACAAGAAATATTTTATTTCTTTTATCGATGACTTTTGAAGAAAAACTTGGATTTATTTCTTGCAGGAAAAGTCAGAGGCGTTTTCAATTTTCAAGAGCTTTAAGGCGAGAATTAAAAATGAAATTGGGAGGAAAATCAAAACCCTTTGAACGGATTGTGGAGGAGAATACATGTCACAAGAATTTATAAATTTTTGTGTCGTGCATGGAATTCGACGACAGTTGACAGCAGCCTACACACCTCAACAAAATGGTGTTGCCGAAAGAAAGAATCGTACGATCCTCAACATGGTTCGAAGTATGATTGCTAATGGAAGAGTTCCAAAGCAATTCCGCCGTATAATGAAATTGGGGTGTTCATGTTTTGAATCGAAGTCCCACTTTTTCGGTTAAAAACATGACTCCTCAAGAAACTTGGGATGGGCGTAAACCATTTGTTGTTCACTTTAAGGTGTTCGGGTGCATTGCATATGCACACATTCCTGATGAGAAAAGGAAGAAGTTAGATGATAAATATGTCTTTCTTGGCATAAGTGAGCAATCAAAAGCTTATAAATTGTTCAATCCAATCACAGGTAAAATTGTAATTAGCCGAGATGTTATATTTGATGAACTAAACACTTGGAATTAGACAGAAGGCATTATAGAGCAATAATCAATATCGGTGAACTTAGAAGACAGTGATGTATCGTTGTCTCCACAACCTGAAGATCCAGTACAACAATCAGTTGAGACTACTGAGACTCAAATAGAAGGTACAAACTCAAGAACACAACGAGTTAGAAGAAGACCAGCTTGGATGGAAAATTATGAGGTTAGTGGTGATCTTTCTGATGAAGCACTTGTCCATTATGCTTTATTATCAGAATGTGATCCATTAACTTTTGAAGAAGTTGTCAAAGATACAAAGTGGAAGCATACCATGGATGAAGAGATTAAGTCGATAGAAAAAACAACACTTGGGAGCTATCAGTACTTCCTGAAGAGCAAAAATCCATTGGTGTTAAATGAGTTTACAAAACGAAGCTGAATAAAAATGGCCAAGTAAATAAGTATAAACCTCGTCTCGTTGCAAAAGGGTACAAACAACAAATTGGTGTTGATTACAATGAAGATTTTGCTCCAGTTACAAGACACGATACCATTCAAATGGTGGTAGCATTGGTTGCACAAAATAATTGGAAAATTCTTCAAATGGATGTAAAATCAGCCTTTCTGCATGGAAACTTGAATGAAGAGGTTTTCATAGATCACCCTCCTGGCTATGTTCAACAAAGTGACGAAGGAAAGATATATCGGCTAAAGAAAGCTTTATATGGTTGGAAGCAAGCTCCTAGGGCTTGGTACAGTCGAATTGCAGCCTATTTCATTAAAGTTGGATTTGAAAAATGTCCATATGAGCATACTCTCTTTATTAAATTTCAACCAGCAAACAAGATTTTGATAGTATGTTTGTATGTAGATGATTTGATATATACAAACAATGATTCGATTATGTTTGAAGAATTCAAGCAATCCATGATGGCAGAGTTTGAAATGACAGATCTAGGGACAATGCATCATTTTCTTGGCATTAAGGTAATGCAATCAGCAGGTGGAATTTTCCTCAATCAGAAGAAATATATACTAGAGATTTTGGGCAGGTTTCAAATGAAGAAATTGCAACTTAACTGCAACTCCAGTTGAATGCAATTTGAAGCTCACAAAGGACCATGAAGGAAAGAAAATCAACGGTACTCTCTATAAGCAAATTGTTGGAAGCTTGGTGTACTTGACAGCTACAAGGCCAGATATAATGTATGTTGTAAGTTTAATTAGCAGGTTTATGGAATCTCCAACTGAACTTTATCTTCTTGCTGCTAAAAGAATCATACGTTACTTAAAAGGGACTCCTGATCTTGGCATTCTTTATAAAAAAAAAAAGAGAATTAAACCTTATTAGTTTTAGTGATAGTGATTATGCATGAGATTTAAATGATAGAAAAAGTACTTCAGGATATGTTTTCATGCTTGGTTAAGGAGCTATCTCATGGTCTTCAAAAAAGTAACCAATCGTCACATTATCTACCACTGAAGCTGAATTTGTAGCAGCAACATCATGTGCATGTCAAGCCATCTGGTTGAGAAACATTCTTGAGAAGTTGCATTATAAGCAAGAAGAAACATCTATCATTTATTGTGATAATACTTCAACAATCAAGCTTTCAAAGAATCCTGTCTTGCATGGACGAAACAAACATATTGATGTAAGATATCATTACTTAAGGGATCTTACAAATGACGAAACCATCAAACTAAGCTACTACAGGAATGAAGATCAAGTTGCTGATATTTTGACCAAGCCTCTTAAATTAGCAACATTTGTGAAGCTTCGGAATTTGCTTGGTGTTGTCTCTTTTTGTTTAGTTTGAACTAAATACTAATGTTATAGTTTTAGTTTAAGAGAGGATGTTAAACTTATTGAAAGTTTTTACCAATTCTTTAGGATAGTTGCCTATTCTTAAGTTTCTTACTAATTTTTGGCAAGTCTATTTTTGGTGTATTAAAGCTTATATAAAGGCTTTTGTTTCTAATCAAATTCATCAATTATTTTTCACTCATTACTTCTTCCTTTCTTTCAATAGTGTTCTCTCCATATAGTTTAACATTTGTTTATGATATAACAATACAAATGCAGGGATAAGTGTATAGGCATAGATTTTGGGGATCGCGAATCAAATCATGATTGCTGACTGAAAATTCTGACCAATTCTAGTGTCATTATTCTAAATTAAAGATAGGATTACAAATAATTAAATTTAGAATCAATTATAAATTTACATGTATTTCAAATTTAATTTGTAAATGAAAAATTGACAAATACTAAAATTAAAAGTCACATGTCCTAGTTATGACATTTTCCCAAATTGAGTCATATGAAATTTGGCCAAAAATAAAAT
Source organism: Trichosanthes cucumerina (assembly GCA_036507285.1). Classification (NCBI taxonomy): domain Eukaryota; kingdom Viridiplantae; phylum Streptophyta; class Magnoliopsida; order Cucurbitales; family Cucurbitaceae; genus Trichosanthes; species Trichosanthes cucumerina. Next base: position 9,121,162 of record CM071836.1, on the reverse strand, counting down.
CTAAATTCAAATGGTTAGGTCTAAAGCCAACAAGCTCAAGTTCAAACTCACATGCTCATGGAATGCAAGAAGTACTCTCAGGCTGTTTGGAGCGTTGAGTGGGTTGTAATAACAGGGGTTATAATAGTCTGTGAGTTATTATAGTCTGTGTAATCATATTATATTATTTAAAATGCAGAGAATCTAGGGTTATAATAGTTTGTGTTTTGGGTGCAGAATATTTCATAGGTTATTATAACATGTGCCCCAAACGGTCCCTAAGAATCATCGTTAGGCTAAATTTAAAAAAAAAAAAAAAAAAAAAAACTCTTTAACTTTGCCATTCGTTTAAAAAAATCACTCCATGCTTTCAAAAGTTGCACTATTACCTTTAACCTTTCATAAATATTTCCAGATTCTCTTTGGAGTAGAAACCGTTAGAATGTTGAATAGGAAATTAATATGGAAGTGATGGTCGATAGAGACCCTTATCTGGTCGAAAAGAACGACATTTTGCCACGTCAATTTTTTCATCCAACATTCTAAATGATTTATACTCTAAGAAACTTTTGAAACGTTTATAAAAATTCAAGTATAACATAATATAATATATCAACGTTTATAAAAGAATGCAAGTATTTTTTAAACAAATAACAACTCTAGCCTATTAGTTAACATCAACCTTAAGTTTCAACCATTTCATGAAAAAATAAACATCAACCCTTTTAACTTCAAATTTATTATAAGGACTAATTTTAAGTTTTTTTTTTTTTTTTTTGAGTACGTCAACATTTGGGGGTTGGGAGATTCGAACCCTCTTGTTAGCATTTTAAGTTTTGTTTAAAACACTAAGATTAGACATGAAGGCCTCGTTTGTTAACCATTTGATTTTTAGAAATTATGCTTGTTTTTTTCACAATTTTTCTTCATCTTCTCTACAATGGTTTCCATCTTTCTTGATTACTATTAGTTTCTAGCCAAATTTCATGAAAAAACACAAGATTTTGAAAGCTTTTTTTGTTTTGTTTTTAAAACTTATTTAGCTTGGTTTTTGACAATATAGGTACAAAATAGATAAGAAAATATAGAACCTTATTGGTAAAAGTAGTATTTTTAGACCTAATTTTCAAAAATTAAAAACTAAAAATAAAAAACTAAGTTCCCGTTTGATAACCATTTCGTTTTTTGTTTTTGGTTATTTAAAATTAAAGCTAAAAATACTACTTTCTATATTAGTTTCTATGTTTTTTTATTTACTTTATACTTTTATTTTAAAAACTCAAGCTAAGTTTTGAAAATTAAAAAAATTGTTTTTAAAAAATTATTTTTATTTTTAAAATTTGACTAGAAACTTAAATGATACTCCAAGAAAGATGGAAATCATTGTTACATGCTTAATTTTCAAAAATTAAAAATAAAAAATTAAATAATTATCAAACTAAACTTAAATAGTTATCAAACGAGATCTAAAACTTCATAATCACGTACCAGCCATCCACATGAAACACGTGTGGACATGCTGTTGAAATGTGGATTGTTTTCCATTGGCTATCTGGTTGGACGGATAAATAGTGGCCCCTTGCTCTTGTTCTCACGTACCCCATTTCATAGCATCTTTCTTTAATGTATATTCCAGACTTATTAAATACAAACACTTTTTAAATTATGTTAAGGAGTGTGGGATAACTATTTCGTTGTTAATTTTTAATTTTAAATTTTTAAATATTATTTTTATCGATGACTTTTTTAATTTTGTTATCTACTCATTATCAATTAAAAAAATATTAACCTGCAACATATTTTTATTTTTATTTTTATTTTTTATAAGTTTTATGCTTATTTTTATTATAAATATGATGATGTAAATGCCCATTTCCACATGTCCTTTAACACTCATGCCATGTGGCAAATTATCCTTAGCCATAGTGTCCTCCATGTGTCAATTTCTTACCAATGCTTAGTGTCCAAATGTACCAACTCATCCCTTGCCAAATTGCCTATAAATAGTGGCTTTTGGTGGAAGAATAAAATGTACCATTGGTGAAATTCCCTCCAATTCAATTTCTTCTCTCCCACTTTCTATTTAGTTTTTGTTTATTTAATTTTTCATAAATTTCCACTATCTCTTTATTTATATTATATATATTGCCCCCACTTTTCAAACACTTTTATTATTATTATTATTATATTATTATTATAAATATATTATTATATTAGTATTTAATATTGGTAAAATTATACCCGGTTTTCATTCTATTTTTACAACACGTTATCGCATTTGAAGCTCTGCTCACGATTTTTCCATCAAGGTAGGTCCTCCGTAAGCCATTTTTTTAATAATTAAATGTTATTTTGCATGTTTAATTAATTTCCTAATGTAAATGCAATTTCTTTGTATATAGTATTACTATGGCAAATCTTGCAAAACTAGAATTTGCACTTCCTGATATTAATGGAAATAACTACTTGTCATGGGTCCTTGATCTTTGAGATCCATTTAGACTTATATGAATCTTGGAGAAACAATTAAAGAAGGAAATGATGCATCAAATCAAGAAAAAGCCAAAGCTATGATCTTCCTTCGCCATCATCTTCACGAGGATTGAAAATGGAGTATCTTACAATAAAAGATCCCTACATTCTATGGCAAGGCTTGAAAGAAAGGTATGATCATAAAAAAAACAGTTATTCTTCCAAAAGCTCGTTATGATTGGATGCACCTGAGGTTGCAGGACTTCAAATCAGTAAGTGAATATAATTCTGCACTCTTCAGAATTAGTTCAAAACTGAAATTATGCGGAGAAAAAATTACTGATGTTGATATGTTGTAGAAGACATTCTCCACTTTTCATGTCTCGAATATGCTCCTCGCAGCAGAATAATATCGAGAGAAAGACTTTAAAAATATTCCGATTAATTTCATGTCTTCTCGTAATGAACAAAATAACGAGCTATTAATGAAAAATCATGAATCTCGACCAATCGAGCAACACCATTCCCCTCAAGTGAATGCTTTGAATTTCAATAATCGTGGTCGAGGTCGTGGTCGTGGTCGAGGTCGGGACCGCGGTAGAGGAAGAAATACCTATTTTCGTGGTGGGCATTATAATTTTAAGAAACCCACACGAACTGATGATCATAAAGGAAAAGCTCCACAAGATAGGAGTTCAAAAGGTGATGAACATAAATGTTTCCGGTGCGGAATGATCGGCACCGTCACGTCACTGCACAAACGCGTCAAAACACCTTGTCGATCTCTATCAAGCTTCCTTGAAGGAAAAAGGAAAAGGGAAGAATGTGGAGGTAAATCTTGCCATTCAAGAAGATGATGTGTTCGATCCCTCTAATATGGTGCATCTTGATGTGGCTGATTATTTTGAATCTCCTGGAGAGAAAATTGATGCAATCAAACAAGTAGAGGATGTTTTGTATGAAGATATATAATTAAGTACTGTTTATAATATGTTTTTCTTGTTTTTGTATATATATTTAGAACTTTTTGTAATCGTTTTTCCTTTTCTTATCAATGAAGAAATGATGAGGAAAATTATTGAGAATTCACATGGACATCCTTTAAAGAACCAGAAGATTCTTCAATCCAATGAGTTGTCATGTGATGCTTGCTCTCAAGGGAAATTAATTATTAGACCATCACCAGCTAAAGTGGGCATTAAATCACCTACATTTTTAGAGCGAATTCAAGGTGATATTTGTGGACCTATTAACCCACCAAGTGGTCCATTTAGATATTTTATGGTATTGATTGACGCATCCAGCAGATGGTCACATGTATGCTTATTATCAAGTCGAAATCTTGCATTTGCAAGATTACTTGCTCAAATAATTAAGTTAAGAGCACTATTTCCTGATTATACAATTAAGACAATTCGACTTGATAATGCTGGTGAATTTACATCCCAAACTTTTAATAATTATTGTATGTCAATTGGGATAAGTGTTGAACATCCGGTAGCCCATGTTCATACACAAAATGGTCTAGCAGAATCATTTATAAAACGCCTACAATTAATTGCAAGACCATTGCTTATGAGAGCTAAACTCCCTACATCGGTCTAGGGTCATGCTATTTTACACGCCGCATCATTATTATGTATTAGGCCGTGAGCCTATAATAAATATTCCCCATGCAATTAGCTTATGGCCAAAGACCAAATGTATCCCATCCGAGAATTTTTGGATGTGCGTATATGTTCCAATTGCTCCACCACAACGTACTAAGATGGGTCCTCAAAGGAGGTTAGGAATATATGTTGGATATGATTCCCATCAATTATTAAATATCTTGAACCCCTGACGGGTGATGTATTTACTGCACGATTTGCTGATTGTCATTTTAATGAAACTTATTTTCCAACATTAGGGGGAGGAATTAAGAAGTTGGAAAAAGAAATTACGTGGAATGCATCATTATTATCTCATTTAGATCCTCGAAGAGATCAATGTGAATTTGAAGTTCAAAAGATAATTCATTTGCAAAATATAGCAAATCAATTACGGATGCATTCACAGAGATGCTAAAAGGGTGACTAAATCATATATACCAAAGAAAGAAATGCTCCATCAAAATTGATATTCCACAGAACAAGTTGTCAATAATGAGTCCGAGCACGCCGAGCGTGGTAGACCAATAGGTTCCAAAGATAAAAATCCTCGAAAAAAGAAAAGTAGTTGAGAATCAAAATGATTCGATAAAAGGTAAGGTCGTTCGGAAGAAATCCAAGATACAACTACTCAAAAGAGTATTGATGAAAATCAAACGCTTGAGGATAATAATGAAATTTCTATAAACTATGTTACAACAGGAAAGAGATGGAACCGAAATGATATTATTATTGACAACATTTTTGCTTATAATATTGCTCACGATATTATTCATGAAAGTGACGATTTTGATCCAAAATCTATCGATGAATGTAAACGTAGAAAGGATTGGCTGAAGTGGAAAGAAGCAATCCAAGCAGAGTTGAACTCACTTTCAAAACGTGAGGTTTTTGGACCAGTAGTCCTAACACCAGAAGGTGTTAAACCTGTAGGATATAAATGGGTATTTGTAAGGAAAAGAAATGAAAATAATGAAGTCACAAGATATAAAGCGAGACTTGTTGCACAAGGATTCTCGCAAAGGCCTGGTATAGATTATGAGGAGACATATTCTCCTGTGGTGGATGCAATAACGTTAAGATATTTGATTGGCCTGACTGTATATGAAAAACTTGATATGCATCTAATGGATGTAGTCACGGCGTATTTATATGGATCTCGGATAATGACATTTATATGAAAATCCGGAAGGATTTAAAATACGAAACATATGAATCAAGTTCTCGGAATTGTATTCAATAAAGTTCTGAGATCATTATATGGATTAAAACAATCGGAGACGAATGTGGTATAATCGCTTTGAGTGAATATCTGTTGAAAGAAGGATATCAAAATAATCCAATATGTCCGTGTGTTTTTATAAAAAATCTCGATCGAGATTTGCTATTATAATCTGTATATGTTGATGACTTAAATATAATTGGAACTCCCAAGAGTTATCCAAGGCAATAGAATATCTTAAGAAAGAATTCGAGATGAAAGATCTTGGAAAAACAAAATTTTGCCTTGGTTTGCAAATTGAACATTTAGCGATGGGATATTTGTTCATCAATCAACTTATACAGAGAAAATCTTAAAAGATTTTATATGGATAAAGCACATCCATTGAATATTCCAATGGAAGTTCGTTCAATCGGATGTAAAGAAAGATATATTTCGACCTCGAGATGATAATGAAGAACTACTTGGTCCCGAGTACCATATCTTAGTGCAATTGGTGCACTTATGTATCTAGCTAATAACACAAGACCGGATATTGCATTTTCAAGAAATTTATTAGCTAGATATAGTTCATGTCCTACAAAAGACATTGGAGCGGAGTTAAGCATGTACTCCGATACCTTCGAGGGACGATTGATATGGGTTTATTTTATTCTAACAAATCTAGTTTTGATCTAGTTGGTTATGCAGATTCCGGTTTTCTATCTGATCCACACAAAGCTAGATCTCAGACAGGTTATCTATTTACATGTGGAGGAACCGCTATATCATGGCGATCGGTGAAATGACCATCACGGCCACTTCTTCGAATCATGCTTTGAAATTCTTGCAATTCACGAGGCAAGTCGAGAATGTGTATGGCTAAGATCGATGACACAACACATTCGTGAGACATGTGGATGGTCTTCAAGTAAACATCCTCCAACAATATTATATGAAGACAACACAGCATGTATAGCTCAAATCAAAGGAGGATATATCAAAGGAGATAGAAAAAAGCATATCTCTCCAAGCTTTTCTACACTCATGACCTTGAAGAAAATGGTGACATCTCAAAGACAACAAATTTGTTCGAAAGATAACTTGGCGGACATATTTACAAAAGCATTACCAACTACAACATTTGAGAAATTAGTTCACGATGATTGGGATGCGAAGACTCGGAGATCTCAAGTGATGTCGTCATGAGGGGAGTAAATGTATTATATAAAATATGTACTCTTTTTCCTTCACTAGGGTTTTTTTATCCCATTGGGTTTTTCCTAGTAAGGTTTTAACGAGGCATATTTCATATAAATGGGCATTTAAGGGGGAGTATTATAAATATGATGATGTAAATGCCCATTTCCACATGTCCTTTAACACTCATGCCATGTGGCAAATTATCCTTAGCCATAGTGTCCTCCATGTGTCAATTTCTTACCAATGCTTAGTGTCCAAATGTACCAACTCATCCCTTGCCAAATTGCCTATAAATAGTGGCTTTTGGTGGAAGAATAAAATGTACCATTGGTGAAATTCCCTCCAATTCAATTTCTTCTCTCCCACTTTCTATTTAGTTTTTGTTTATTTAATTTTCCATAAATTTCCACTATCTCTTTATTTATATTATATATATTGCCCCCACTTTTCAAACACTTTTATTATTATTATTATATTATTATTATAAATATATTATTATATTAGTATTTAATATTGGTAAAATTATACCCGGTTTTCATTCTATTTTTACAACAATTTTAAATTTATAAATTAGTATTAATAATTTGGATAATTTGAACCTTAATTGCATGTAGAGAAAAAATGGATGACAAAAGTTAATAAAAAATTACAATTTTTATAGTTCGCAAACTATAAAGCTTTTTAAAAATATAATAATGTTGGTAGATTTTCAAACTATAATATGATGTCATTGTAAATTTTATTTAAAAAATATTGGACAAAACTATTCTTAAATATAAGAATGCTTCAACTCAGTAAAATATGTAATAATAACCTATAAAAAATGTAGGGTAAACAAACGTTTCATTTTCTTTTTGTTTTATTGTTCATTAATTGAGGTTGTACTTATATTAAATATATAAGTTAGTATTAATGAAGATTTTATAATAAATATTATTTTGATAAATGAGTAGTAATGCTAATGTTATTATCTTAAATATTTATTTCTAAAACAATGAGTCTCAACACATCTAGAAGTTCTCTTTTCTTGATACTTTCCAACAAAATGAAATTAAAAACTATATGAAGGAACAAAGAGATAAGAGAAAAATAAAATAAAAAGAGAAAGCTAAATTATTGTAATAAAATGTAGAAGATTTACCTTTATTGTTACAGCCCTTTTCTGTTTAAAAAAAAAAAAAAAAAAAGTGCGAAATCGGGGGCGAACGACTCGCCTCTCCCCTCGTCTGCAGTGGTGAGCGGCGGCCGCCCCACTCTCTCTCTCTCCTCTCCTTCTTCTCTTCTTCCCTCTCTCCCTCTCCAGAGCTCTCTCCCGCTCTCTCTCTCCCTCTCCTTCTCTCTCTCTGCATCCCTCTCCTCTCTCTCTCTCTCGCCGTCTCTCCCCCTCTCTCACCATCTCTCTCTCTCTCTCTCTCTAAGCTTTCTCTCTCTCTCTCTGCCCTCGAGTCTCCGCGCCGCCACACGAGCGCCGCCTCCGAGCCGAGCCACGCGGCGGCGCCCGAGATCCGCGAGACTCACTGCTTTGGTTCACCGGTTCGAGCCCTTTTCACCGGCTGGTTTCGGCGAACGTCCCGCTTCTTGATAGATCGGGCCGCAAGGATTCCAGATCTGCCACCCACGTGCCACCGCCGTCTCTTTCACGCGCCGCCGCCGCCGCCGCCGGTCCACGCGCGCGCCACTGCGCAGAGCCGCCAGCTGTTCTCTTCCGTCCGGTCGCCTCGGTTCGTTCCTTAGTCCGTTTTGGCACTCGTGGTGAGTTTTCGCTCCTCTTTATTAGATTCGTTGCGTAGGTTCATCGTGCTTTAGTTTACTTTGTGTGTGTTTCGTTAGGAGTAGGAAAGTTGAAATACGTTTGGAGCACGCCACAAAGTCGCTTCGTTGTCGTTGGCTTCCATGGTAAGTAGTCATTTGGATTGAATTACCCCTAAGTGTAGGGCTTAGGGGCGTCGTTGCATGCTATACTATCTCGGAGCTAAATGTTTTAGAATGTGTAGCGTACTGGACTTGTAGTAGCATGCTAGGTTGTGGTAGCTTGATTTGCCAGTTCTAAGTTGCTGTCCCCATTCGTTGTGAATGTGACGAATTACCGATGGGGTCGTCTGATGAGTCAAATGTATGTGCATGTGCTATGGTCATTATCTTTTGGTGCTACGATCATTATCTTTTCGTGTGCTTAGATGTGATCTTGTTAGGAAAGTTGACCTAACCTTGTGCCGAGAATGACGTTTATGTTAGAGGTACATGTCGTGCTGAAATTGTTGAATATGCTAGAGTTGTACGCTTGTCTGTTCCGAGCATGTCGGGTCTCGTACTTAGTTTTGTAGTGACTCGGAAAGTGTCCTTGAGCCTTAGGATTGTAGTTAGCACAACTAGCCTAGTGCGAGCCCAAGTCCTAAGTATCTCTGTGTAACCCTTAGTAGGCGAGACTCGAGGTTGGCGAGATGATGTATGGGATGTGATGGTCCGCCCTCCATCCAGGTAGTGCGACTTCGGGGACACGATCCTTAGAGTCGAGGGGTTGGATAGAGTCCTTCGCCCCTAGTGCGGGCCCGGAATGAGCCCGAGGTCGATTGTGCGCGTAATCACCGCTTTGATGCTTATGGGATGTGGTGGTCCGCCCATCCAGGTTGTGCGACTTCGGGGTGTGATCCTTAGAGTCAGAGGGGTTGGATAGAGTCCTTCGCCCTAGTGCAGGCCCGAGAATGAGTCTCGTGGCCACGTGATGCCAACCCAGTCTAGGAGCTAAGGGTAGGACAGAACTGAGAAAAGTGAGCAAGAGTAGGGCCAGGTTGCGTGTTGAGGTTGTTTGGCGGGCTAGGTGTCGTGTTAGCTAAGCCTAGGGTCGTACTTGTGTTCTTTATTCTTGGACGAAGTGGGCTGCTTACTGAGTATTTTTATACTCACCCCTTCTTTATTTCTTTTTCGTTGCAGGTAAGGCAAACCAATGAGATGACCACCGACGACGAGACCCCTGCGAGGCTATGGAAGACTTGTAGGATTTAGGGGTTGCGTTAGGAGTAGTTCTTTCGTTTTCTTTCCTTCCGTTGTGTTTTAACTATTTGTTATGTAAATTTTAGATTGTATCGTTCCTGTTTCTTTTGAATTCAAAGCATGTTCAGTTAAGTTATCTTTCGTATTCAAAGCATGTTCTGCTGTTTGAGCTTTCTGTTAACTCCGAGGGACTGGAGCCCAGCCTATTGCTGTTCTGTGTAGTTTGGTGGAGGCTGGGTACCCTCGTGAGTCTTTGAAGTGTTCTTGTTTAGGTTCAGGCACTTGTAAAATTTTTCGGTTTGTCCAGGTTGCGCCGTTATGCTGCCGGATTTTCGGCGCAAACGGTACAACCTGGAAGTGATGCCTCGAGTTGTTGTGTTCGTATTTTCGGGGTGTTACATTTATATAGTATAAGGTAGGACATGAAAATGTAGCAAAATTTTTTGAGCTCCAAATTTTCACATTTCATTATTAATTCTAATTAAATGTAAACTCATAAGCCTACAGAGTTAATTTCTAACAATAAATAGGTAAATTCATATTCAAGTTCTCTATATTTCTAAATTTTCACATTCCTCTTCATTAAAGTTATAAAAATTATAAAGGACATAATTTATAAATTTAAAAATAGGTAAAAGTAAAATCTAATTAAATAATATTAAATAGAAAAACTAAATTCATATCATTTAAATTTGCTATTTTTTATTGTAAAATTTGGTGTGTTAATTAAATGGGGAAAACTAAATTCATCTAATTTAAATTTATCATTTTTATTGTAAATTTTTTTTACAGTTTTTTAGTGGATTATTTAAAAATGGTATGAGTTACTAAGAAATTATTATTGTTAATTAAATCAAAAGAGAAAGTAATTTAAGATTAAAATTTTCATATTCTAGCTTTTCTAACCGTCTTAAAGCCACTCGTAATATTTTTATTATTTAAAATAGTTATAATTAAAATTAATAATTATAATTATATAAATAAAAAGAAATTTTCTTTTAAATTAAATACATAAATTTATAATATTAGTGGTATCTTTGTAAATCTAAGATTTGGCAAAGGGATAAAATAGTCCAAAAATTATTTAAATATTTTGTTAAGGAAGAAAAAATTTATTAAAGAAAATTGATAAAGAAAACAAGCCCAATTTAAAAAATAGAAAAAAATCAATTAGTTATTAAAGAGAACATTAGTATTTGCATTTGGAAAAAGTGATTTCTGGGAAATTTTGGAATGTTTGTGAGTGATTTTAGAATGACCAAAATCACTTTTGACATGTTTAAAATCACTTTATTTCCAAAAGTGTGATGTTTGACAATATTGAGCAAGTGATTCTCAGTCAATCACTTGGGATGTGATTCCTAAGTGATTTTGTAAAATGATTATGATTTAAAACGACTATATTAAGTTTCGTCTCTCAACTTTTAAGTTTGTATCTAAACAAGATTCTAAACTTTCAATTTTGTCAAAGGTAGATTATTTTGAACTTTTAATTTTGTACGTACCTAAGTTCAAGCACCAAATGGATACAAACTTAAAAGTTGAATGACTAAACATGTAATTTAAATGTTATAAGAAAATGTGTAAATTAAATTATGGAAAGTTCCGTTTGAAATTAAAAAATTTCATAGCATGCAACAAATTGGATGCGAAAAATGATGGGGTAAATTAGAAAAGTTACAATAGACGCAAATCTAAATATTGGATAAGTATTTATAATCTTTGTACACTGTCTCCATGCATGGAGGGTCGAAAAAAAAAAAACAAGCAATCACTTGGAAGAACAGAGAAAAGGGAATAAATAAATATAGTGATAATTTGATTTTTGGTCGTTATATATAGGAAATAAAAGAGGATATCTACTCTAATTTTTTTCAATAAATATCTAGTTTTTAATCAAAATAAAAATGTTAAAATGCATGAAGATAAATTTATGAATTAAGTAAAATCTTTTGAGTGGTGCATATGAATATATCTTAATCTAATGCTCAACAACAACATCACCACTTCATTTATTTTGTTATCCCATAGCTTCTCCATCATCTAATCCTACAAGACTCCAGCTTTCCTGATCGTTCTGAAACCAACGTCGGTGGGGCTTTAAAAAATTTTTAATTCAAAATAATGCTCCAAGTACCCTCTGTAAATGCAAGTAATATAAAACTAGCTAGCTAGAAGTAATTCCAGATAATCACACCAAGAGAATTGAGGATTTTAATAAAATCTATGGAGAAGACACAAATTTGTTTACAAAATGCAATTGCAGTAACTAAGGATGCATGTAAAATGTTGGGAGATTGTTTTTGCTAAAGGAAATGAGAGAAAAATCAATAAGTCGTAAAAAGGGAAATTTAAGTTCCTCATACCCGTTTGGAAAAAAAATGCCAAAAAAAAAAAAAATACAACTACAATCGTAGTTAACCCAAGAAAACTAAGTAAAATGAATTCGACTAAAAAAAAAGAGGAGTCAAATTAGAGAAATATTAATTCAACCACACTTTCCTCACAAACTTACATCCACCCAACATGTGAGTTGTTGATTCATCCTTCACCTTACAAAACAAACAAATAGGATTAATGTCCATTCCTTTCTGATAAAGGGTTTGTCGAAGGCCCAATCAAGATTAAATTTATAAAACCAAACCTCTAAATATTTTGTAATTATAGTGGTCAGGGTGATCTACAGAGATTGAAGTTCTTAGATATAATTAAATACTATAGCTAATTATGCCAAATTTTCTCTTTAGAGAAACAAAACTTTGGAATCAAGGAGAAATAAAATCTAAACTAATGTATACACGCTTTGGAGTCCAAGTTTGAGAAACATGCATGGTTGGTTAATAACTTGATTTTATACTAACAATCTTAAATCAAGAATTACTAAGTTATTCTCTCTTGAGCTCAATTGAACTTATGCCTAGCAATATATCAACTTCTTCATCTATTTCTATCACTAAACGTGGAATTAGACGATTCTTTTAAGGCTTCTAGAATTAATCTACTTACTCTCATGCAATAGATTAAATGTTACACCCCGTAATTTACACACTTCCTACTCGGGGCATTACTTCCAAGTTACACCGCTCGCGCCGAAAATTTGGCAGCATAACGACGCAACCTGGACAAACCAGAAATTTAAAATGAACCTGAAACTATACAAAGGCACTTCAAAAGTACTCACGAGGGCACCCAACCTCCACCAAACTACAAAGATACGACAGGTTGGGCTCCAGTCCCTCGGAGTTAACAGAAAACCTCAAGACAACAATACATGTTTTGGAAATGAAAGGAACACATCAGAACATGTTTTGATTCAAACGAATAAAGAACGAGATAAACTAAAGTTTAAAACATGAACAAAAGAAGCATAACGCAACAGAAGGAAATGAATGAAAGCAACAACCCCTAAACTAAAACTCCTAAGTCCTACAAGCCTTCCATAGCCTCGCAGGGGTCTTGCCGTCGGTGGTCATCTCACTGGTTTGTCTTACCTACAACAAAAGAAGAAACAAACGAAGGATGAGTATAAAAATACCCAGTAAGCAGCCCACTTCGTCCAATAATAAAGAACATAAAAGAATAGCCTTAGACCTAGTTAAGCACGACACCTAGCCCGTCTCACAACCTCATCAAGCACCATGGCCCTATTACTCACTTAGATTTCTCAGTTCTGTCCTACCCTTAGCTTCTGGACTAGGTTGGCAACATTTGGCCACGAGATTCATTCCCGGGCCTGCACTAGGGCGAAGGACTCTATACAACCCCTCTGACTCTAAGGATCACACCCCGAGTCGCACATCTAGATGGGGGACGGGCCACCACATCTCATAAAGCATCAAGGCGGTACTACCGCGCACAATCGACTACGAGCTCATTCTCGGACCTGTACTAGGGCAAAAGACTCTATCCAACCCCTCTGACTCCAAAGGTCATACCCCGAGTCGCACAACTAGATGGAGGGCGGACCATCACATCCCATAACATCATCGTCATCTCGCCAACCTCGAGTCTCAGTCTACTAAGGGTTACACAGACACTTGGGCCTACACTAGGGCTAGTTGTACTAACTACAATCCTAAGGCTCAATGGCACTTCCCGAGTTACTTCAAACTAAGCACGAGAAGCAAAACAGGCTCGGGACAGACAATCACAACACAATACACATTTAGAAACTTAGCACGAGCTTACATCGATCCTACTAGTTATAGTCACATAGCACTAACAGATATCCAGAAAAAACTAGCGAGTTCGAGTCTTAGCACAGACAAACGTCAACAACAACAACAATGAACATAATTCAGGCACAACTACGAACACCACATCCTAACATGCTGCTACCGGAACATCATGATTACTTCCAAACAAATATTGCATGCAATGCGCCCCTAAGCCCTACACTTAGGGGTAGTTTAGTCCAAACGACTACTTATAGGAAATCTAACGACAACGAGCAATTTGAGTAATGCGGCGTTCCAAACATGCTTCCACTTCCAAGATAAAACTCCTAACGAAGAACACGTACAAGGTTAGTAAACTGAAACGTAAAAGCGTCCTTAAAAGCTTACAAGGAGCAAAACTCACCCAACGAAGATCCGAAACGAACTAAGGAACGGACCGAGGCGACCGCACGGAAGGCGGCGCGTGAAGGCGGCGGTGGCGCGTGGGGTAGCAGATCTGGAGTCCTCGCGACCCGATCTATCCAGAATCGGTCTCAGATCGTCGAAAACCGGTCGAAAAGAGCTTGAACCGACTGAACCAAGCGATGGGTCTCGCGTGAATCGGTGGAAAAAACCTTCTTCTCCAGCGACGGCTTGGCTGCAAGAACGCGTTGACGGCGTCGGTCTACGATGTGGCACGGTGGCGACTTCGGCTGCGAAGGCGATGTAGTGGCGGCGTCGACGGCGGCCTGAGACGAGAGAGAGGACGACGGTGATCTGAGGGAGAGAGAGAGAAGACAGCGTGTGAGAGAGAGAGAGAGAAAGAGAGCTCGGGGGAGAGGGAGAAACGACTGAGAGAGAGGGGGAAGAAGAAGAGGGAGAGATAGACGGGAGGGAGAGGAAACGGGCGTGGCCGGCGGCCGTTTCGCCTGCAGGCGCGTGTTCGCCCTCCCCGATTTCCGTTTCTGAAACCTTTTTTTTAAAAAAAAAAAACCGCTCGTTACATTAAATCTAGTCATGCATCTAGTATTCTACAACTAAACTTACTCTCTCAAGCTAAATTTAGTTAAACATGCAAAACTATGGCCAAAGTTTAAGAAAATATAAAGAGATGCATAAAATACGTTAACATATAAATTAAACTAGAAATCAATCAAATGTTCAACAACTACAACCAAGCAAGGGTCTAAATACTAGGGGTGAGCATCGGTCGGTCGGGGTCGATTTTTGATCACAACCGACGTCGAACCAACCCCTCAATTGGCCGCTATTTTTTTTGTTCAAGGCTTAAACCGGTTTTGGTTCGGTCGGTCGATTTAGGCAATTTACTGTTATTTTAATATTTTAATATTTGTTATTTTTATATATAATATAAACATATAAAATTTTACAGTTTTTGTATTTATTATTATTATATATAATTTTTTTTAAAAAAACGACCAGTTCAACCTCAAACCGACCGATCGACTAGTCAATTTTGCTGCGACTGACCACCTTGCTATAACTAATCGACCGACATCGGTTCGGTCGATTTTGGTAGGTCGTGTCAGTTTTGATTCTTTTTTTTCTCACCCCTACTAAACACAGTTTTACAACATAAGTACAAGCCACAAAAACTTCTAAATTCAAGAGAAAGAAAAAAAAATAGAGAAGAAACTTAGGTCGCGTGTCAACACTCGTCTCTGATGTGATGTCCATGATCTCGAGCTTTGAGTCTCCTCCTTGACTCTCCAAAGGTTACTCTATGTCCTTAGGCAGTGCTTGAATCGAGTTTAGGATTTTTGGTCTCTCAAACTGACTCTCTCATCTCAAAACAAAAAGTTCTTTTAAATAATATCGAGAGTGCATTGCAACGCTGTCCCTACGAATTTTTAAAAAAAGAAAAAATAATTTTGGCCTAGCATTGTAACACTAAAAATTCCTTATATTTTCTAATGCTGAATGATTGTAGATGTAACATTGACAATGCTATGCTTTTAGGTTCACATGTCTTCTTCCACCTCTTCAACACTTGGATCACTTAATTATAGCTCTAATTTGCTTCAAATTCACCCAAATACTTTACAATTCTCCGGTTTTGCTCCAATTGCTCGGTTTACGAGAAATCAACATAAAAATATATGAAAGCACACAAAATCATAGTAAAACTAGCATAAAACTAAGCCAGATAATAAGAGAGCTTGGTGTCACGGTCGTACCGTGCGGCGCCATGAATCATCCCTCGAACATGGCCAGCCTTAAGGGGAACTCATGCCTCATCTCTACGATCGCAACGCTTTGTGGGTTCGTCGGGCCTTATGAGAGATTCTTCAGTACTCAACCAAGCATCAAGTAAATATGCAGCGGAATATAACTCGGTCGTACATGTCGCCCGTCCGTGTACTTGCACTCGGTCTTTCCCATGAGTTGGCTTTGACGGGACATTCTCAGATCGCTGGCCACTAACGACCCCTATATCTGAACCTCTAAGCCATGCGAAAGGGTGCAATGTCGGCACACCTGTGTCGTCCGACACTGTCCCTTGAAAATTCGTTACAAAGGAAACGCCCAAGACACTTCTCTTGTGACGCTCGCCCAGCCATGATACGCTAACGTGCCACGAGGTGACTCACTTAGGCCCACAAGTCCAGGGGTGGTGGAGAGTCGACACCATGGTACCCCCTATAGTATATTATGAGAAATATTGGATCTCCCTCCCTTGCATCATTTTGGCGAGGAGTCATACGGCCATACATCGACCCCTCCGACGACACGGTTGACCCCAATCTCGCATGTTCTCATATTAGTCATCAAGCCCACCGATCTTGGTGTGTTAGATGATGCACTGTTCTCCTCGGTCGCATCACGGTACGTCTCATCACTGTGAGGTTCACAAACATACGCTCTTCTAGTATGATTGTGACATTTTCCCCCACTTAAACTCGTCATCGTCCTCGATGACATCGCTAAGGGGCACATTCCATTTTCATTACCCAATGGATTGTGACACCCTCCCCAACTCGAACCCGGCATCGTCTCGATGCCGTCTCAATGCTAACGGACTTGCTTGAAAAAATGCACCTCAGACGGATACGGAAATTTCACATCAACTACTACTGGTTTGTGGGCTATCCCCCATGCGGCCTTCTCATCGCCCAACTCCTGGGGCTTTGGCCCAAGACTCGCCAGACAAACCACGACAACAAACCTAGGCTTCCACTCGCCTAGTTACGGGAATCCATCCCAACTCACTCGGCCACCTTGGCCACAACACACGTATGCTCTGAGCGACATATAACTTCAGCAAAGTCGGAAAGCTTCTCACTCCGTTGGCACTCCGCTGGCCAACACACCGCAACAGACCACACCTCATGGCAACTCCACAACACAGCACCTCTGCGCTTCTTCTCTTCCCACAATGTGCTCACTCCGCACGAGCACTTCAACGCTGGCACTCCTGGCCAATACTCCACACTTGTGCGCTCTTGCGCATCACTCGGGCACCACCGCCCACACAACTCACTCGTTGGCTTGCACACGCCAACTGCTCAACTTGCCCCTCTTGGGCCTTGTTTGGAAGTCGCATCTAGTTTGATAACTCTCTCGACCTGAACCAACGCCAACATTGTCCTCATACATCAAGTTGTTGCCCATACTTGTTTGACATACGATTTCTCTTGCTAACGCCAATTCAATTCAACTAAACATCGATTTCGGACAACTCGAACAAACATCACCCAGGCCATCTCGAAAGTGATTTTCCCGACTCGTCCAGGTCTCGCAACTGATCCACCCAGGGGCTTCTTCGAAAGTGGCTATCGGCGACCAACACTTCACCCAGGCTCTCTTCCATGAAAGTGTAAGTGCTTAAACATTGTCCAGATCCTTCCTCGAAAGTCAATGTCAAAACGGCCTCGATTTGCACGATGTCACCCAACTGGTTCATTCCACGAAAGTCACAATAATTGCCACAACGAAGCCCATTCGACTTTTATCCGACTGCGCGCACAAAGGTTGTCTCTGATACCAAGTGTCACGGTCGCACCTCTCGCACCGTGCGGCGCCATGAATCATCCCTCGAACATGGCCAACCTTAAGGGGAACTCCTGCCCCATCTCTATGATCGCAACGCTTTGTGGCTTCGTCGGGCCTTAGGCGAGGTTCTTCTGTCCTCAACCAAGCATCAAGTAAATATGCAGCAGAATATAACTCGGTCGTACACGTCGCCCGTCCGTGTACTTGCACTCGGTCTTTCCCATGAGTTGGCTTTGACGGGACATTCTCGGATCGCTGGTCGCTAACGACCCCTATATCTGAACCTCCAAGCCATGGGAAGGGGCGCAATGTCGGCACACTTGTGTCGTCCGACACTGTCCCTTGAAAATCCATTACAAAGGAAACGCCCAAGATACTTCTCTTGTGACGCTTGTCCCAGCCATGACACACTAACGTGCCAAGGGGTGACTCATTTAGGCCTACAAGCCCAGGGGTGGTGGAGAGTCGATACCATGGTACCCCTATAGTATATTATGAGAAATATTGGACCTCCCTCCCTTGCACGTCATTTTGGCGAGGAGTCATAACATCGACCCCTCCGACGACACGGTTGGCCCCAATCTCGCATGTTCTCATATTAGCCATCAAGCCCACCAATCTTGGTGTGTTAGATGATGCACCGTCGTCCTCGGTCGCATCATGGCACGTCTCATCACTGTGAGATTCACAAACATACACTCTTCTAGTATGATTGTGACACTTGGCTTGCTTCCAAATACCACTACTATAGGAACAAGAAGTGGTATGCACTTTTCAACCGTGAACAAGCTTTTTAGAGACCGTTCCATGTTATCTCATCTTTATAATTTATTGATCCCGTAACTATGTGTAAAATGGTGTTTCAACATCACTCATTGGGAAATTTTCAAAAATTTCGGTTTCTTTCCAATTTCTTAAACCATCCAACAGATTATAAACACATTTCTCTTTGTAGAAGTCTTTTAACAAGTTTGGAGTGTTGTTGCCTTTCTTAGCAAGCCAAGGGTCTTGATCGATTTTGATGTACCTTTCCTTACCCACTTTCCATCTATATCATTTCTTGAAAAGTTTTTTTTTCAGCAAATGCTCCATCAAGTGAGGGAAGGATTGGGGCCTAAAGGAACATTTAAAAAAAATATTATCCTTAAATACTTGCCCTTTAGGGGCCGTTTGGTTTAAGGTTTTGAGGATGAGAATGGGTAAAGGTTTTAAATCTCCTTGTTTGGAACAAGGTTTGTGAGCATGGGCATGGACATCACTTATTTACAGGGACAGATTTACCATGGGCCCAAGGGCTCGAGCCCCTCCTCAAATTTTTTACCTTTAATAATAGGGTTAACTACATAAATGGATTATTTAAAGTAGGTTAATTGTAGATATGTCCAAAACTTTACAAATTTGCATCAATGTCCAACATTTTAAATAAAAAAACTTTATTTAGAGACACAATTCCAATTTTACCCACTACCCATTGTATATTAAAAATTCTAAAAATAAAATAAAAATACACAAAAAAAGGCAAAAATCGTATATATTAAATTCCTTTCAAAAATCTTTCCTACAAATGGGCAAATCATGCCCTAAAAAGCTGCAAAGATTTCGTCCATCTACCAAAAAAATTGCAAAATTTTCTTTTCTTCACCAAATCCAACAAACATTACAAGATTTTTCAGTCCATCCACGACGAACGACAACAATTCATTCACGGCGAACAACGACAATCCATGCACGACGAACGACAATAATCCATCCACGACGGTAGAGTTTTGCTTCACATACTCGGAAAATATACATAATTCATATCAGGAAGTAAGTTTTGTATATCACTAATGTATGGGATGAAGTTTAAAGAAATGCATGTGGGTTTTTTGGGATAAAGTTTGATGAAATACATGTGGGCTCGCAGATCTGTCGGTGCGACTTTATTTCCACTGAAGAAGACGATTGACAACGTGGTGGGTTTTTTGCTGGTCGAAGGAGGTGCATCGCTGCTAGAGGATAGTGACAACTGTGAAAATAGATCAAAAATAGGGGAAGATAGAGAGAAAGTCTTTTTTCTTTTTTAATATTCCTGTTATATCCAATATAGTGTCTATATATACGTTATATGATATTGATATTATACACTATATGAAGGGTGCACATGTACTGTGTACCATAAAATACAAATGGAATGTTGGTGTATATATATTTATAAAAAATTGTGTTTCACATAATATAATACATTGTATATATTTCGACAAATGTTATGTGTCAACTAAATTGTTATTCTCTTTTTCTTTTGGCATATTTTATAAGCTTGACAGATATTTATAATACTTGATATAATATTGATGAATATATAGTTCATACTATGATGAAACTTAATTCAATCTCATAATCATTTTAACAAAAAAAAAGTGAGTATATATCAAATATATATCTGTTTAATGCTAAATTATTGGGTATGTATGGTGAAATGGATACAAGAATAATTATTATGTGATGAATATATAGTTCATATTAGGATTGAAAGAATTTGTATATATTAATTATATATTTGTTAAAGGCTAAAAATGTCAAGTGTATATGACAAAATGAATATACAAATAATTATTATACTCTAAGATATATTTGTATAATAAAGTATGATAAAAAGATACAAGATATATATAAAGAAATGTATACACAAACAATTATTATATTATGATTATATACACATGAATATATACGGGATATATGTGAGAAAAACTATTAATGTCAACTTGAATATAACTTTTTTTAATCATAGTACGAGTATATACATACGGGTATATGTGGGATATATAAAAAATATATTATTAAAATAATATAAAATTAAAAATTAAAATGCATTAGAAACAATGAAAACGAAATTAAATAACAATGTGTAATCGAAATGATTTATAATTGGTCGGGTTGAAAAATAGAGTTGTCAGCGAAAATAAAGTCGAAAATCCAATCGAAAATGGGATAAATGCTGGAGAATTTGGAAATTGGGAAAATAAAAAAATGAAAATGAAATAAATATTTTAATAAATGTAAACATTAATGATAATTACTCTAATAATGGAAAATCTAGTTGGAGAGATAAACATATATATTTATACCATTTAATGATATATGATTTTAATAATTAAAAAAATGTATATAAGGAAAGTATGTACATATAAAATTAATAAAATACACGATTTAATAGGGGCAATTTTGTCCTAGAAATTTCTTTTTTCCATTTCTATAAAGTTGAAAAATCCATGAATGCAAAATCTAAACTTGATGGACAAAACTATAAATAAGTCTTAAAAAGAGATCATTTATCACAATTTCTCTTAATAATATGTATAGAAAAAGTCAGATCAAATAACAAAAAAGCCTTCTGACGTAGTGGTAAATATGTCATTAGTCCCCACTCAAGTCCCAGATTCAAGCTCTATGTCATATTCAAGCCCCCCTCGATACAAATTCTGGATCCGCCACTGTGCATGATGGATGGGTTTTCATCTTATTCCCATTTATTACTTATGAGCTCCCATTTATTACTTATGAGCATCTAATAAAACTTTAAACTAAACGACTCTTAGGATTTTAGAGAGGAGGCTATTTGGATTTCTGATTATGCGCGAATTTTGTTTTGCAAGCACGACTTGTTCATATAACTTAATATTTTAGACATATACTTGTTTATAGGAAGTGCAAATCTTCCCTCCACATTTAACATTTATTATAATTGTCGGTGCTATTTTGGTTTGGCAGATTTTCTATGGCATTATTATTTTTGAATATTTCAAGGTTAGAGACAGAAGGTCCTAGGAAAGGTTCTAGAAATTGTCACAAGCGGTGGGAGTTTTGGATTTGAGTAGATTTGACTTCGAAGCTGCGATTTTCTTGGAAAATATATCATTTTAAAGATCTCGTCTGATGCCTTAAATAAACAAATCAATTAGCTTTAAATTATATGGTAACGTTACATGCATTTTAGGAAGATAAAAAAAATATCTCATGATTCTTTTTTTTCTGTTCAAATTTTAATTAGGTTTGGATATAAGATTCATTTTGTGAACTAGGTTTTTTTGAGTGGGTGAAGACCAAGACAGACATAAACACAGTTTCTTTTTGGAGATCTTCTTTGAGAGCACAAGTTGCTTGTAGTGAGTGTTAATTCTTTAGGAGCACAAGTTGCTTGCAGTTAACATTTGTTTTGCAATCGAATTTTGCTTTTGGAGGCTTGAGTGATTCTCCTCTGCAAGAGTTTTGGAAGAGTCCGAAAGCAATTTTGGATCTTAAACACTCTAGTTGAATTAATTTTACCATATAAAAAATATGCTCAAATCTGGAAAAATAGGAGAATTTGAAATCTCACCTTTGTAGATCAAATTCTTCAAACTCAATGCTTGTTTTTCCTCACGAACACTTCGTGCACCACCTCTAGTGTCTTTCCTACTATCCTCACACCTTGGAATGGATTTTAGGATCCAAAGTTGAGAGAATTTCTAGAGAAAAGGGAGAAAGATCATCAAACCGAGAGATGAAATTTCTGCAAAATTTTATCTAATTCTTGTGTTTCTTCTTTAATTAAAGCAACTAACAAGGTTCATAAAGCTTGTTGAAGATAACCAGCAACTAACAAGGTTCATAAAGCTTGTTGAAGATAACCATACAAAGATGATGAGAATTGATCAAGAAGGAGATGTTCAATTTTGGTGAATTTGAGCTTGAAGGAGCTTATTCACCAAAACATGTATTATTTTGTCTATTTTGATATTCAAAATGAATTTGAATTTGTAATTAATTTTAATTCAAAATCAATATAAAATTAACTTTAAATTAAAATCAATTTCTTAATTTAATTAATTAATTTAAAATAATTATTTAATTTAATATCAAATATCAAATTAAATAATTGGACCAATCTTGATTTCTCAAATCGATTGTTCAAACATGATTTCTTATTTATATATTAAATCGAACCAATATTTAAATCATATTTAAATATGTTCATCTTTTTTTATCATAGTTTAATTCGTAATTAAACTATGAAACGTTAAGTACATCACAGAGCTAGTAAGGAAGAACTAATGAACCAATAGATCATGAGCTCTAACGATACGAGATTAACCGATACTCTTTAGCAGTTTAGCCTAGCTAATCAACATTCGTTAACTGCCAGGACACTCCACTAAATCTCAATGGTTGCACTCTCCTCACTGTAGATATATTTCTGTCCACTTGACATAACTATAATTAGTAAGTCGATCATTCACAGGTATTTTGTAATTACAACAAGGTCAAATAAATTTTTTTACCCCTATAATTACTTCTTGTTCCTTAAGTTCCCGTTGATCCTCTAATGAACAATTGGTTTGTGGTCCAACCAACAAACTGAATCCCTCTCGAGCCAATGAGAGGGTGGGCCCGTTGTTCAAGACCTACAGTCAACACTTAAGGGAACAACCTCTCTACTAGACCCTAAAAGCGGGTAAGAGTGAATTCCATCTCGCAGGACTTTGTTCCCAACTTTCTACCCGATTTTATCCCAAAATGGTAGGCTTATTGAGTCGACAATCTCTGACCACTCTCACCTATGCAAATCAAATGATAATCTTGTATCAACAGAAGTTCATAGCGTGTTAATGATTAAGATCGAGTTACCTAGTTCATCATATGAAATAGTCAGTTACGATAGTAAATGGGGTTATAAAGTCTAAGTGACTATTTCGCGGTCCGGTATTATGCAAACTCATTGTTTAGGACACCCTCACTCTCATGTCTCCACATGATCGATTTGGGATCACATCGTTAGTACTATACAGAGTGAGTTGCGTCCATAGTGTCCCCAGGATAAGATACCCAACTATATCCTTATACTATAGACCATTTTGACTATTACTTGAACTTGATCCACTTTTATGTCACACATAAATTTCAAGTATACATCTTATAGCCAAGAGTTCTTAGTTTATTGAATTTGGGTTAAATGAACACAATTCACTTTATTCAATAACAATTTTACTGAATAAATGTAACGACCCTAAGTTTTAGAGCTAGACTACTAGGGGAGTTACTATGTAACGCCGTAAATGCCGGAAAAATTTTGGCAGCATAACGACGCAACTAGGGCAAACAAAATTTTTTTCCTAACCTGTTAAAGGCATAAAAGCACTCCAAAAAGTAACTCGTCTCACCCAGCCTCCACCAAACTACAAGCACGATAGGCTGGGTTCCAACACAGATCACAAACAGGCAGTTAGGACAAGATAATCCAAAAGAAACGAAGTTTCAACACTTGCCAACGCTCACATGCCACAATGATAGTTCAAGCAACAATAAAGCATAATTAGAAGTTCCTTTCAAAAATCAAAAAGGAAAAGCGCAGCGAGAATACAAGATGTACGACAATAGAAGTTTCCTAAGAGCCAAGGACACTACGAAAAATCTTATAGCCTCGCCAGGTTGTCTCCATCGCCATCCACCCCGGTTCATATCTTACCTGCAAACAAGGCAACGAAAGAAAACAAATGAGTATAAAGAAAATACTCAGTAAGCAGCCACTTACGTCCAAACCTATCTCAGTAAGACAATTAGAACCACCTCCCAACTTCGCTCAATCCCTTATCCAGTCTCTCCCTTAACTCTCTTCACCCTGACCCCTGTGGTGACTACTCGAACTCCACCTTCGGTTCTAGAACTTTGGTTGACGATGCAATGAGAGAAAGCAACTCTCACGCCACAACACGCCAGCATAGAGCAGAACAGGTACGTATCCCACATGCCCTATGGGGAATCGCCCCTAAGCCAGCACGGGATCATGGAAAGCAACCACTCCCGATCTCAACGGGGACGCACCCCAAGCTCTCATAACACACTAGCATGGTACCGTGCGGTGCGTGACCAACACGCCCATTGGGGAACCGCCCCTAAGCTAGTCCGGGATCATGGAAAGCAACCACTCCCGATCACAACGGGAACGCACCCCAGTCTCACGAGCCTATCATATATCGTCAACCTAGAGGTCCTGACCTGTTCAAGTGCAACCCAGGGTTCGGTGAGGGAAAAATTCATGGGCTCAAATCATAAGGCAACTAGGGTCTCATCTAGGTATTTCTAACATCCCCGACCCACTCCAAGGGGTCCAGACTCTCCTCTAGGACCTCAGACCAATCAAACTCAACTCATACCATACACACATTTGGAATGTTAGATGCTACTAGAAATACGACCCCTGCTTCACATAACTTCACACAACAGTACACAAGGTGATTCAAACATGGTAAATTCAGATTAAACATACTTTGCAGGTTTAAGATAACTTTCATACAATTGTCTTAGGCTTAAAACTCACAAAAGCATGCTGCAACCTTCAAAATTCTTAGCTAGATAGTCTAAAGTTCGACAGTAAACTTAAAAATACATACAAGTAAGGCTCATACGCTCTGCCCCCTTCACTTAGGGACTCGACGTTATTCCAACTGACCACTTACATTGAGTAAAGTGTGCAACGAAAGTCCCCTACTCTTGCTAGCAACCCAATGCACCTATAGGAAAACACGAACGTTGCACAAATCTCAGTTAGGAAGCAGACTAAAACAGGCATTCCTTGACAACCAAACGAAGAAGACACAACCAACTCAACTTTTAAATCTTGACTATAGAACCAATATAAACAAGATCGAGGCTTACCCACTGATGCGAGATGAAGACGTTCTCTGCCCGACCTTAGTCTCGATGTCCTCCAACGCTTAATTCCTAGCCCAAGAATTTGTTCCTGACCACCAACAAACAAAGGGAGAATTAGAAAGGACCCAACTCGGACCGAGAGAAGGAGAGAGAGAGAGAGAGAGAGAGAAGGAATCGGATCTGAGAGAGCGAGAGAGAGAAATGAATCGGTTTCGGCAGAGAGAGAGAGAGAGGGAGGGAGAAAGAATCGGATCTGAGGGAGAAGACGGCGACTGGTGGACGGACTGGAGCGGCGAGGCCGTCGGCTCGCCGGCCGACGGCTCGGCCTCGCTGTAAGGAAGCGGCGGCGCTGCTCCTCCCTCCGATCTTGCGTCAGGCAATGAGAGAAGGAAGGGCGTTTGCCCCCCCTTCGCGCGAGCCCCTCCCGTTTTTCATTTTTTTTTTTTTTTTAAACCTAAGAAATAACCCAAAATGGGACCTTAACAAGGAGAAGGGAGAGATTTACCTCGATTCCCCCTTCCAAAACGCTCGATAAGAGACTTAAGAGCTCCAATTTAAAGGTGAGGCTTGATTATTTGAGTCCCTGCAAGAACCAATAATAGCCCTTTTTAGCCCAAAACTTTTTAAAACTACGACATAAGCCCGAAATTAACTCTGAAAAGAACGAATCACTTACTTGAAATTACCGGGCGTCACATCCTCCCCACCTTAAGAACTTTCGTCCTCGAAAGTGGCTAGTTCTCAAACAGCTCTGGGTAGTTTGTTCTCATCTCGTCCTCACGCTCCCAAGTAGCTTCTTTAAGCTGCTGGTTTTGACCTTCACAAGGTCGATTTCTTTGCTCCTCAACACCTTTTTCTCTCGGGCTAAAATTTTCACAGGTCTTTCCTCGTAGCTCAAGTCCTGATCAGCCTGCAATGGCTCGTAATCAATCACGTGAGATGCATCTGGCACATAGCCTCGCAACATCGACACGTGAAACACATCGTGCACTGCTGCTAGGGACGGTGGCAAGGTTAAACGGTACGCCACTAGGCCAATACGCTCCAAGATCTCGAATGGCCCAATGAACCTAAGGCTTAACTTCCCTTTCTTGCCAAATCTCAAGACACCTTTCATAGGTGCAACCTTAAGGAACGCATACTCTCCAACTGGAAACTCCAAGTCCCTACGCCTCACATCCGCATAACTCTTCTGTCTGCTTTGAGCTGTTAACATTCTCACCTTGATCTTCTGCACAACCTCATTCGTAACCTGGACCAGCTCGGGCCCCAGAAGCTTGCGCTCACCAACCTCTCCCCAATACACTGGGGACCTACACCTCTTCCCATACAAGGCCTCAAAGGGCGCCATTCCAATCGTTGCCTGATAACTGTTGTTATAGGCAAACTCCATCAAATGAAGGTGTGTATCCCCACTTCCTGCAAAGTCTAGGGCACAAGCTCGGAGCATATCTTCCAAAATCTGATTCAACCTCTGGTGCCCCACCATCCGTCTCGAGGTGAAAAGTCATCTTTGAAATTACATTCTGCTCCTAGAGCCTTCTGGAAACTCATCCAGAAATTAGATGTGAAACGAGGGTCCCTATCAGAGACGATCTTCGTCGGGACTCCGTGTAACCTAACAATTTCCTCCATGAACAACTTTTCCCACTTCTCCACAGTGTAAGTTGGTTTCCCAGGAATGAAGTGTGCCGACTTGGTCAGTCTATCAACAAGCACCCAAACTACCGTGAATCCTCTAATCGTTCGAGGTAACCCAGAAATGAAGTCCATCGAAACCTCTTCCCATTTCCACTGTGGTACCTCTAAGGGTTGCAACAACCCTGCCGGCTTCTGCCTCGGGGCTTAAACTTGCTGACAACTAAGCATCTGCTAACGAACTCTGCTATGTCCTTCTTCATCCCCTTCCACCAATAAAACTGCTTCATGTCCTGATACATCTTAGTGCTACCAGGGTGCACTGAGAAAGGAGAGTTGTGAGCCTCGAATAAGACTTCTTCCTTGAGACCATCCGCATCCGGGACACACAACCGTCCCTTGAACAACAAACCCCCATCCGACGACACTGCGAACTCACCTTCTTGGCCTGACTTAGCCTGATTCCACAAATCCTCAAGGTTGGGATTCCCCTGTTGGGAGTCTAAGATTCGTTGTCTCAGTGTCGGTCGCACCGACAACTGGTTAAACTGAGCCATGACTTGACCCACCATCACAGCTATACCAAAGACGCTCCATATCGGTAGCAGTGAAACTCCTTTGTGAGCGGGTCATGCATGAGCTGCCTTTCGACTAAGAGCGTCGGCAACCACATTTGCCTTACTCGGATGGTACAAGATCTCGATTTCGTAATCTTTCACTAGCTCAACCATCTCCGTTGTCTCATATTCAATTCCTTCTGAGTAAAGAAATATTTCAAACTCTTGTGGTCGGTATACATCTGGATCTTCTCTCCATACAAGTAGTGTCTCCAGATTTTCAAAGCAAAGACCACTGCGGCTAACTCCAAGTCGTGAGTCGGGTAGTTTCTCTCGTAGTCCTTCAACTGTCGGGAGGCGTAGGCAATCACCTTCCCATTTTGCATTAAGACACAACCCAAGCCCTTCTTGGAAGCATCACTGTAAACTACGAAATTTCCAGATCCATCAAGCACTACAAGCACTGGTGCTGAGATCAACCTCTGCTTCAAGTCTTGGAAACTGGCCTCGCACGCCTCACTCCACAGGAAGGCATTCCCTTTCCGTGTTAACTGGGTGAGGGGTGTTGCAATCTTGGAGAAATCCTCCACGAACCGTCTGTAATAACCGACCAAGTCCAAGAAACTACGGACTTCCGTGGCAGTTTTGGGTCGGGGCCATTCTGAGACCGCATTCACCTTCGCTGGGTCCACTGAGACACCCTCCTTAGATACCACGTGCCCGAGAAAGGATACCTGCGACAACCAAAACTCACACTTGGAGAACTTGGCATACAACTATTTCCCCCTCAAAGTAGTCAAGACTTCCCTCAAGTGGTTCACGTGCTCATCACTTGACCTCGAGTATATCAGGATGTCATCTATGAACACGATCACAGATGTGTCCAGGAATTTCTTGAATACCCTATTCATCAGGTCCATGAACACTGCTTGGGCGTTTGTCAATCCGAATGACATCACGGTAAACTCATAATGCCCATATCTAGATCTGAAAGTCGTCTTCGAGATGTCTTCCTCCCTTATTCGCAATTGGTGATAACCCGAGCGCAGGTCAACCTTAGAGAACACAGTGGCCCCCTGCAACTGGTCAAACAGGTCATCAATCCTGGGGAGCGGATACTTGTTCTTTATCGTTACCTTGTTCAACTCCCGATAGTCAATGCACAAGCGCATCGACCCATCCTTCTTTTTCACAAAAAGCACGGGCGCACCCCAGGGTGAGACACTAGGGCGAATAAAGCCCTTGTCTAGTAATTCCTCGCAGAATCGAGTCTTGAGTTCTTTCACTTTCTACTGGGGGCCATTCTATACGGAGCTTTCGACAACGGCGGCAAAGGCTGCCGGTTCCAACTCAATACAGAAATCTACCTCTCTGACTGGAGGTAAACCGGGCAAACCCTCAGGGAACACATCAACAAACTCCCTGACTATTGGGACCGACGACACATCCCATTTCTCGCTTCTCGAGTCTGTCATACTTGCCAAAAAGGCCCAAGCCCCTTGACTAACCAGCTTGCTCGCCTTTAGTGCCAAAATCACCCTTGGAACGACTCAATGTTCTGTTCCTTTTACCCTAAAGCTTGGTTCTGCTGGAGGCTTAAAGACTACCTCCCGACGATGACAATCGATGTTGGCATGATTTGCAGCTAGCCAATCCATGTTGAGGATAACATCGAAATCACTCATCTCAAGAACGATCAGGGTCACTTCCAACGAGCGACCTTCCACTAACACCTGACCGGTCTTCACTTTTTCTCGGGTCATAAGTTCTGCCCCTACGGGAGTTGTAACCAACAGACTAAAACCTAGAGGCTCTACCTCTAACTGGGCTTGCCCCACAAACAATGCAGAAATGAAAGAGTGTGTACACCCGGAATCAAAAAGTACAAGAGCAAGGTGACCAAGTATAGGTAGTGTACCTGTCACCACGGCGCCTAAGCCTCCTCGCACTGCGGTGGTGGCACTCACGTGAGACTCCGCCTCGTTGGCGCCCTCCTTGAGCCCCTTGCTCCTGATTCTCTGGACATGCCGACGCCACATGACCTACTTTCTTGCATCGAAAACAAGTTATGGGGTCCGCTCTCTTCTGTTGCCTGCACACCGAAGACAAATGGCCTACCTTTCCACAGTTGTAACAGGTCATAGTGGTCGCAAAGCACGCCCCGTTATGTTTGTTTACCACAACTAAGCGCAGGGATCTTCGCCACCCTTGGGTCGGTCTCTCTCCCCCGAGCTACATGTCTATTAAGTCCGCTCACCACCGGTCAAACCTCCTCTTCTCACGCTCTTCTTTGGACCTGGTTCGCCCCCGAGCCGCTTCGGGTTTACGTGCTTTGGGCTACACTCGAACTCGACTGTACTAACTCTCCGCACTCGAGGTGCGAAGCATCAAGCAACGACGCCGCACGCGACAGTGCAAAGATAAGTTTGTGGTTCCAGGATAGCCACACCGCCATACAAGGCATCACACACCGCCCACGAACTTGTCCACCTTCTTCTTTTCTCGTGTCTACCCAATCGATCGCAAAAAAACAGACAACACGGTGAACTCGTGTTCATAGTCCTCTTGCCGACTGGGTGGCCTTGCTTCACCGAATGAACTCGCCAACTTCCTCGTTCTCGTGGTGGTCAGGTAGTACTTCTTATAGAACTCCTCTCTGAACTTTGCCCAAGACATCGACCCTTCACCTGCACCAATGGACCGTTCTATGGCCTCCCACCAGAGGAGGGCCCGTCCCTTGAGTGTGTAGACGGCACACTGGACCATTTGATTCTCCAGGCAGCGCATCCGACGGAAAACTGACTCCATGGCAGCAAGTCACGCCTCAGCGGCCATGGGATCCACCTCCTGACCTTCGAAATTAGGCGGGTCATATTTCTTGAAGTCTTTCAAGTATCTGGCCTCTTCCGTGGTTGACCCGGCATTCTGGTTCATCACCCCGTAGTTTTGGGTGAACATTGCTGCTTGGCTTGCTAAGGCGGCTTGAATGATTCCCTGGAGGCTTTCGGGAGTCATGAGCATCGTGGTAGGTGGTGGAGCATTCTCGTTCCTCTGGTCCCCCTGATTCTCCAGGTTTTGGCCCAACGACTCCTCAACGGCTGGAGGGTCAGGGTGGACCTCCTCTTGATGTTCGGGATCGCTCACAACTAAAGGCTCCAACACGGGCTCCGGGTTACGAGCCCTCGACCCCCGCCTCCTCGACCTCCACGACCTCTTGTTAGGGCTGCCCCCTACTCCTCCTACCACGCGAACGACCTCGAGCCATAATCTAAGTCATAACACAATAAAAACTTTAAAGAGCGAAATAAAAGTACTCAAACAAGGCCACTCACACGTTAAAGGTCAAACAATACATCTTAGCCTAAAAAGGATAAAAGCAAACCTGGTGACGGCGAGGCGACTCCCTGCGAGAGGCTATAAGAACCAGTGCCTACGATGTAGGCGAGTCTACAAAATCTAGAACCTCGCTCTGATACCAACTGTAACGACCCTAAGTTTTAGAGCTAGACTACTAGGGGAGTTACTATGTAATGTCAGTAAATGCTTGGGAAAAATTTCAAGAAAGATAACTGCGCTTACTAGTGGCAAAACCAAAAATTTTTCCTAACCTGTTAAAGGCATAAAAGCACTCCAAAAAGTAACTCGTCTCACCCAACCTCCACTAAACTACAAGCACGATAGGCTGGGTTCCAACACAGATCACAAACAGGCAGTTAGGACAAGATAATCCAAAAGAAACGAAGTTCCAACACTTGCCAACGCTCACATGCCACAATGATAGTTCAAGCAACAATAAAGCATAATTAGAAGTTCCTTTCAAAAATCAAAAAGGAAAAGCGCAGCGAGAATACAAGATGTGCGACAATAGAAGTTTCCTAAGAGCCAAGGACACTACGAAAAATCTTATAGCCTCGCCAGGTTGTCTCCATCGCCATCCACCCCGGTTCATCTCTTACCTGCAAACAAGGCAACGAAAGAAAACGAATGAGTATAAAGAAAATACTCAGTAAGCAACCCACTTACGTCCAAACCTATCTCAGTAAGACAATTAGAACCACCTTTTAACCTCGCTCAATCCCTAATCCAGTATCTCCCTTAACTCTCTTCACCCTGACCCCTGTGGTGACTACTCGAACTCCACCTTCGGTTCTAGAACTTTGGTTGACGATGCAATGAGAGAAAGAAACTCTCACGCCACAACACGCCGGCATAGAGCAGAGCAGGTACGTATCCCACACGCCCTATGGGGAATCGCCCCTAAGCCAGCACGAGATCATGGAAAGCAACCACTCCCGATCTCAACGGGGACGCACCTCAAGCTCTCATAACACACTAGCATGGTACCGTGCGGTGCGTGACCAACACGCCCATTGGGGAATCACCCCTAAGCTAGTCCGAGATCATGGAAAACAACCACTCCCGATCACAACGGGGACGCACCCCAGTCTCACGAGCCTATCATATATCGTCAACCTAGAGGTCATGACCTGTTCAAGTGCAACCCAGGGTTCGGTGAGGGAAAAATTCATGGGCTCAAATCATAAGGCAACTAGGGTCTCATCTAGGTATTTCTATCATCCCCGACCCACTCCAAGGGGTCCAAGCTCTCCTCTAGGTCCTCAGACCAATCAAACTCAACTCATACCAAACACACATTTGGAATGTTAGATGCTACTAGAAATACGACCCCTGCTTCACATAACTTCACACAACAGTACACAAAGTGATTCAAACATGGTAAATTCAGATTAAACATACTTTGCAGGTTTAAGGTAACTTTCATACAATTGTCTTAGGCTTAAAACTCACAAAAAGCATGCTGCAACCTTCAAAATTCTGAGCTAGATAGTCTAAAGTTCGACAGTAAACTTAAAAATACATACAAGTAAGGCTCATACGCTCTGCCCCCTTCACTTAGGGACTCAGTGTTATTCCAACTGACCACTTACATTGAGTAAAGTGTGCAACGAAAGTCCCCTACTCTTGCTAGCAACCCAATGCACCTATAGGAAAACACGAACGTTGCACAAATCTCAGTTAGGAAGCAGACTAAAACAGACATTCCTTGACAACCAAACGAAGAAGACACAACCAACTCAACTTTTAAATCTTGACTATAGAACCAATATAAACAAGATCGAGGCTTACCCACTGATGCGAGATGAAGACGTTCTCTGCCCGACCTTAGTCTCGATGTCCTCCAACGCTTAATTCCTAGCCCAAGAATTTTTTCCTGACCACCAACAAACAAAGGGAGAATTAGAAAGGACCCAGCTCGGACCGAGAGAGGGAGAGAGAGAGAGAAGGAATCGGATCTGAGAGAGCGAGAGAGAGAAATGAATCGGTTTTGGCAGAGAGAAAGAGAGAGAGAGAGGGAGAAATAATCGGATCTGAGGGAGAAGACGGCGGCTGGTGGACGGACTGGAGCGGCGAGGCCGTCGGCTCGGCTTCGCTAGAAGGAGCGGCGGCGCTGGCCCCCTCCCGGCGATCTTGCTCGTGCAGCGAGAGAAGGGAAGGGGCGTTTGCCCCCCCTTCGCGCGAGCCCCTCCCGTTTTTTATTTTTATTTTTATTTTTTAACCTAAGAAATAACCCAAAATGGGACCTTAACAAGGAAAAGGGAGAGATTTACCTCGATTCCCCCTTCCAAAACGCTCGATAAGAGATTTAAGAGCTGTCAACCCTAATTTAAAGGTGAGACTTGATTATTTGAGTCCCTGCAAGAACCAATAATAGCCCTTTTTAGCCCAAAACTTTTTAAAACTACGACATAAGCCCGAAATTAACTCTGAAAAGAACCAATCACTTACTTGAAATTAGTGGGCGTCACAATAAATCTCAACAACAATTTTATTGCAAAAATAGAATAACATTCAGTTTACAAACCACGAGTTTTAAGACATAAAATCTAACAAGTTTCAATTGTACGGGTTGTGACCGTGAGCCTAAATTTGCAGAGATAGAATTTTCTTATAAGTAAGATTGAGAAATTTGCCTTGACAAAATAACTGTAGAGATTTCATGGTGGAACCAAAGGGTTCTTGGGCTTGATAGAGTTTCAAGTAGCAATTCACTAGGATCGGAGGAAAATAGCAACAATCGAGGGAGTCGAGTTGTGTAAGACCTCGTGTACCCATTTATTAATATAGTGAAGTTCTTTCCGTCAAGTCATATGCCCCCAGATGTAGGTGTAGACTGAACTGGGTTATCAATTGTTGTCTCGTTTACTTTTTGTAATTGTTTACTTTATATTTTTAATTCGTTAATTCATAATTGAACAATTCGTTATAGGAATTGCTATGGCATAATTTGTAACATCCATGGTATAATTAGTAATTTCAATACTTAAGCACAGAAAGCGACTCTTTGCCTCATGGGCAAAGAATTGATATGAAACGAAAAACACGTTGATGGAAAATTCAAATTCAGAAGGATTTTTATGAGTGATTCAGACTAATGGAAAAGTGTATAGCAAAATAAGCAAGAATTTAAAGGAATTCATGGTCAAGTTTGTTGAGGGTCGAAAAGTCAAAGATGTTCTATTTAAAAAAATGTGAAATGTCCATATTATCCTTGGGAGAGATTAGTGTAAAATAACTTTACTAAAAAGAAAAAAAAAGTATTATGTAAAATCGCTGGACATTTCCTTATATTGATAAATAATTTCTTTATTAACCCATGTGCCAGGACATTTCCTTATATTGATAAATAATTTCTTTATTAACCCATGTGCCAAATTGTTAATTTTATTCCCAATTCGAAGATAGTTTAGGACATGTTTGGTATGCCATCATGATTTTGTTTTATAATTTTGGATTTACTGAATATGTGTTTGGCAGACGTATTTTCGAAAACTGTTTTCGGATTCTGGAATCCAAATAGTAGAAATTGTGAAAACATATTCATTGTTTCTAGATTCTGAATTTAAAATTTTAAAATGTAGAATTATATTAAACAAAGATAAAAATCTTAATAAATCTAATATTTAATGTTATAAACTCAATTTACTTTTGTTAAATTAAAATATGTATAATACAATATATTATAAATTATATAATATTATATAAAAATGATAATTCTATAAAATTTATAAAATCATTTCATAAATTAATTAATGACTTATATTCAATCTAATAATTAGTTTTGCAATTACAACTAATTTCATGATCTATAAATATGTCATAGGACTTTAAACAAATGTTTAGACTGAAATCAAATTTCTAAATCTGCTACCAAACACATATCTGAAAACATGAAATACAACTATGTTTTTATCGAATCCTTTGTTTTCAAATTTCTGTTTTCAGATTGCTTACCAAACAAGTCCTAAGTTTCTCCACCTCCATGCCATTCTTAAAAGTAAAACAAAATAGTTAATTTTAACTATTTAGGCCCGTTTGATAACTCATTTTGTTTTTTACTTTTAAAAATTAAGCCTAAAAGTACTATTTCTACTAATAGACTTCTATATTTCCTTATCTAATTTGTACCTATATTTTAAAAACAAGCTAAGTTTTGAAAACTAAAAAAAAAGGTAATTTTTAAAAATTTATTTTTGTTTTTGAAATTTGACTAGAAATTTAAATTACACCTCAAGAAAGATAGAAATCATTGTAGAGAAGATAAAGAGAAATTGTGGAAAGACAAACATAATTTTCAAAAACCAAAAATTAAATAGTTATCAAACGAAGCCTTAATTACGAGAAATTATTCGATGGGGGCGTCACAATGTGACCGATAATTTTTATCATTGGATGAAAAGAGAGAAGTATCTCAAATTTATATTTAAGAGTTATTAGGGGGCATGAAAATTATTAAATCCACATCTAATGGTGACCTCATTGAATAATTTGTGTTTAATTACTCACCTACCAAATGCACAATAACATTTTAAATATATATGATAGGGCAAAATACACTTTTGGTCCCTGAGGTTTGAAGTTGATGTCTATTTGGTCCCTAAAGTTTCAAAATGAACACTTTAGCCCCTGAGATTTGAAAAATAGTTCTAAATGGTCCCTGGAGTTAGTTGACCGTTAGTTGACTAACGTAAAAATGATGTGTCAAAATTTATATTTAAGATTATGTAGTTTTTTTTTATTTATATTTAAGATTATTTCTTTTCTTTTCTTTTAGGACTTCTCATGTGCATTTTTTTCGGTATTTCATTTCTTACCTATGCATTTTATTTTTTCTTTTTATCAAACCACAACTCTACATAATAAAAAAAAAAAATAGAACCACAAAAAAAATAAGAATCTCATCGCAAAAATCGAATCAATTAAAGAAAAATTAAGACGTGGGTACTTCAAAGTTGTGGACAGAGACGTTTTTTAGGATTAAGAAGGTGGACTGAGTAAGGCGCTGCATCGACACGATGAAAAATGAACACTTTAGTCCTTGAGGTTTGGAAAATAGTTCTAAATAGTCCATGGAGTTAAGTTGACCATTAGTTGACTAATGGAAAAATGATGTGACATGTTATTGAATTGATAATTTTTAAATGAGGTGTTAAAATTTATATTATTTCAACATTATATGGTTATTTTAAAAAAAATTATTTTTACTTTTTCTTCATCTTCTGTCTTTTTTTCTTTTCTCTTCTTCCTTTATCTCTATTTCTTCTTGCTTGTCTATTTTTTATTCTCTTTTTATTTCCTTGGCTCCAACACCAATATAAAAACGCATTTATGACAATAAAGACTTTTTCATCGCATTGATGCAGTACGCTTTACTCACTCTACCTTCTTAATCCTAAAAACGCGTCTCGTCCACAACTTTGAAGTACCTAATGCCTTAATTTTTCTTTAATTGATTTGATTTTTGCGATGAGATTCTTATTATTTTTTTTTGTGGTTCTATTTTTTTTATTATGTAGAGTTGTGGTTTGATAAAAAGAAAAAACAAAATGTATCGGTAAGAAATGGAATACCGAAAAAAATGCACATGAGAAGTCCCAAAAGAAAATAAAAGAAATAATATTAAATATAAATTAAAAAAAACTACATAATCTTAAATATAAATTTTGACACATCATTTTTCTCAGTCAACTAACTATTCAACTAACTCTGAAAGCACTATTTAGAACTATTTTCCAAACCTCAGGACTAAAGTGTTCATTTTGAAACTTTAGGGACCAAATAGACATCAACTTCAAATCTCAGGGACCAAAAGTGTATTTTGCCCTATATGATATAGTGAATTCATTCAATTTTGTGGTTCAGAAGTCAATTGAGCTGACGTTTTTGTGGATAGAAGTCTAGTGACTGCTATAGAAAATTGTTATTAGATTAAATTTGTCTCCCTCTCTTGTTTTGAAGCATGTGCAGTGTTGGAAGGCCTTCGATTAGCACAAAAATTGGAGTTTTCAGAAGTCCATATGTTTTCATATTTATTATCAGTTGTTTTAATGACAAATGGAATAATTGATTCGACTATAAAGTTTAGAACCTTCTTCGTGACATTACAACTTTTCCATAAGGATTTTCCGCAAGTAAAGTTTAATTATGTTCGTCGTGACTTTAACACTTTAAGTTAATAGCTTAGTTAGATCTATGGACCAAAAATTTTACAGTGTGGATTTTGAATATTATATCTTATGAGAATGCTAATTTTGTAGCCCATGGGGCATAGTTGGTTTTAATGAAAAGTTTATATTAAAAAAAATAAGTGTATTAAGTTGTATTCTACTTCTACGGAGCCGTTTGGATTGAGGAGTTGGGGGAGTAGCAGTAAAAAAGTCTGTGGGCCCACAAAAAGGAGTTAAAAATCTGTGGGGTCCATAAAAAAAAGAGTTGAAGAAAGAGTTAATAAAACTGTAGGGACTACAAGAAGGAGTTAATAACTCCTTGGGCCAAACAAAGAGTTGGGGGAGTTATTAAGGGCCTGTTTGGTAGGCAATCCGAAAACAGAAACTTGAAAACAAGGGATTCAATGAAAACAGAGTTGTATTTCATGTTTTCAGATATGTGTTTGGTAGTAGATTTAGAAATTTAATTTCATTTTAAACCGTAATTTAAAGTGTATTCTATAATATATTTATAGATCATAAAATTAGTTGTAGTTGTAAAGTTAAATATTAAGTTGAATATAAGACATTATTAATTAATTTATGAACATGTGTTTTTTTTAATAAATTTTATATAATTATTATTTTATAATATAATATTTTATATTTTATAATATATCCTATTATACATATTTTAATTTAACAAAAGTAAATTGAGGTTATAAACATGAAGTAGTATATTTATTAAGATTTTATCTTTGTTTAATACAATTCTGCATTTTAAAATTTCAATTTCAGAATCTGGATACAATGAAAACATAAAAATGTTGTTTTCAGAATTTCTACTATTTAGATCACAGAATCCGAAAAAAGTTTTAAAAAACATGTCTGCCAAACATGTATTCACTGAATTCAGTGAATCCGAAAACATAAAACAGAATCCGAATTGCGTACCAAACAGGCCCTAACTCTTCCCAACTCTACTCCCCCAACCCCTCAATCCAACTCCTCTACCTTTAATTTTAGGAATGGACAAAAAGTGCTTTTCCAAAAAAAAAAATCTTTACTTCTTTTGTTTTAAATTTGTGAAGTCCCGACATCCATCCTCCATTAATTTTGGTAACGTGGAGGTTTGAACCCATTTTCTCAACTTGCCTTTACTTTTCTCACTTGAATTTTTGGTAGAGATGACCTAAAAAATGGGGGAAATGAAATTTAACATGATTTTTAAAAATAAAGTTATATAACGTTTTTTGAATTTTTGGTAGGGCAAGAGAAAAAATAGAAGACAAAGCAAGAGCAAGGAAGAAAATACGAACTAGAGCGAGAGAGAAAGGAAGTGGAAGCAAGAGTCGAGAGGGAAAGAAAGTGGAAGCAAGAACCAAGAGATAAAAGAAATCGAAGCGAAAGAGAAAGGAAGTGGAAACAAAAGCGAGAAAAAAATTGGGAGTTAGAGAGAGTGAGAGGAGATAGAGTCGAGAGCCAAAAAAAATAATAAAAAATATTTGATAAGGCCAGCGAAAGGTTATATAACTTTATTTTGAGAAACCGGGTTAAACTTCATTTTCACACTATTTCTTAAGTCATTCATATAAAAAACGCTTATCACTTATCTTAGTGATTATTGGACAAATCTTGATGATTGTGGTACATAGTAACAATTATCGATTCCAACCTTATAATTTACTAAAGGTATCTATTTAAAATAATTAATCATTATTATTCATTCTAAGGCACACAATTAAATTAATGTTAGAAAGATGTTATTCAAAATTTATTTTAATCATTGTGTTATTTATTTCTTAGACGTTTTAATTCTTGTGTAAAATATAAACATTTTTTAATTTTATAAAAAAAATATAAAGACAAGAAATACATTTTTCGTCAGCTTAACATTTTAGTTCTTATGTGTGTGTTTATATATAGGTAGAAATAGAAATATGAATGGTATTTTATATGGATGGTTATTGTGCAAGATTTTTTATTTTTATTTTTATTTTTTTTTTGAAGAATTGTGCAAGATTTCAAAGATAGAAAATTAAAGAATTCAATTAAAAAAGGATAGAAAAGGAAATAGTTTATTCACGACAGAGCTATGTTTCGTCATTTCAATGTACCTATGAAAATAATGCAAAAAACAACTCAGTTTAAAAATTATTAACAAAAATGGAGCATTTTTTTATTTAATACAAAAATAAATAGTAACTTTAAAAAATAATGTTTTTTAAAGAAAAAAAATGAACTCCTATTCTTTGAAAAAGAAAAACAAAACTATTTAAATTATAAATAAAAAATAATACATATTCTTTCAATAGATTGATTTCATTTTAATGCCTAAAACTTTCATATATCTTGTTTCAAAGTTTTCTAAAATGTCTATTTTAGTATTTACATTTTCAATTTTTTTTTTTATTTTTTGAGTTAAACAACAGTAGAGATTTAAATATCTGACCTCTTGATCGTAGGTACATATCACTTACCCTTAAATCAAACTCATTTTAATTAAAGTTTGTTTCATTTTGGTGTTTAAACATTCCAACGTTTCATTCTAATTCTCAATTTTTTTAAAACAAATCATTTTTAGTCTAGTCTTTTTTAGTTCTTTACTCTCTAAGTATTAATCTTTAATAGATGCCAAACGTAGAATCAAATATGTATACGATTAGATTTCATTTAGATGTGTGTTAGAAACATATAGATTAATTGAGCGAGTCTTCAATAAAGCCTTAATAATTAAAATAAATAATTTTTTAGATGATTCAAAATTAAAATAGATATTATGAAAACTAAAAATTAAGAAACCAAAGTAAATATTTTAAGAATTCAAAATTAAAATAAAGTCATCTAAAAGTTAATTCGAACATGATTTAAAGGCTCAAATGTTGGAATCTTCTGTCAATTATTATAAAATCTTTTAAAAAAATTGAGAACTGATATGACATGGAATCTAAGGATCTGTTTGGTATAGAATTCGGATTCTATTTTATGTTTTCAGATTCACTGAATTCAGTGAATATGTATTTGGCGGATGTGTTTTCAAAAACTGTTTTCGGATTCTTGGATCAAAATAGTATAAATTCTGAAAACAACATTTTTATGTTTTCATTGTATCCAGATTCTGATTTTAAAATTTTAAAATGCAGAATTATATTAAATAAAGATAAAAATCTTAATAAATATAATATTTCATATTATAAATTCAATTTACTTTTGTTAAATTAAAATATGTATAATATAATATATTATAAATTACATAATGTTATGTTATAAAATGAGAATCTAATAAAAGATATAAAATCATGTTCATAAATTAATTAATAATGACTTATATTCAATTTAATAATTAGTTTTGCAACTACAACTAAACTTATGATTTATAAATATGTTATAAGACACATTTTAAATAACTGTTTATAATTTAATCAGATTTCTAAATTTGCTACCAAACACATATTTGAAAACATGAAATACAACTCTGTTTTCATTGAATTCATTGTTTTCAAATTTTCTATTTCAGATTGCTTACCAAACAGACCTTAAACTAATTCTTGTTTTATGTTTAAAAAAAAATATAGAAAACTTACTTAAAAAAAAAAAACCGAAGAAAACGGCGTGGAAAGTCCAAGAGCAAAAATGGCAACGTAGGATATCTCAGAAGAAAAAAAAAAGTTGTCGGTGAGAAATGGCTTTGCGAAAGTGAATTATAAAAATATTAAATTACAAGTTTGGTCTATAAATTTTTAGGTTTGTATCTATTATGTTTTTAAATTTTTAATTTTATATCTAATAGGTCCCAAAATTTTTAAAATATCATATAGGTCTTTTAACTTTTAATTTTAATTTTATATCTAATAGGTACTTGACATTCAATTTTTTTTAATTAATGAATCCATTAGAAATAAAATTGAATTTTGTATGTAAAAATATATTAAATTTTCAATTTCGTGTCCAACAGGTTCATAAATTTAAAAAAATGTCAAATAGGTAAGAATTTATTAAACACAAAATTAAAAATGAAAAGACTTAAAAACTGCATAACCAAAAGTTTAATAACTTATTAAATAAAAAGTGGAAAAATTAAGAATTTATTAGAATTTTTTTAAAGTTTAAGACGTGGTCATATAAATGTAAGACTTCAGAACTAAATTTCGAACTAAATTTCTAATTTAACGTAAAAAGTATGACCTTTTTCGTAATTGTACCTTTGATCCTCAGATTAGGCTCCACTGATTCGACTTAACTAAATGCCAAAACTACGAATGAAAATAATAATAACAAATTTTTAGTGGAAATTATTAGTATTAAAATACACTTTTAGCACGCTACTTTAATTGAAAATATGAAGCAATTCTTTTAAAAAATAATAATAATAATAATAATATATTGAAGTAATGATTTAATTTTCTATTTTTTAATTGGTAATAATTCAATTCTATAATTTGAAATTTATAATAATTTAATTTCTATTTAATATTTAGATTTTAATTTTAAAAATTATGTTAGTTTTTTTTTACTATTTCTTTATCGCGATTTAAATTTTTCTTAAGAATGATTAAATTTTTTTGTCAAATTTCAAAATCAAAACACAAATTTTTAAAATTTAGCCTCAACCTTGAAAATATTTATAAAATGAACAAAACAAAGAAATTTTTTGAATTAAATTTAAAAAAAAACAAATGCTTACATAAATAAGAATTAGATAGTTTTAATTTTGACTAGATTATTTTTTACAGTGATTAAATTGTTATCCATTTAATTTTTTTTAGTACTTACCATTTTTAAACTACCAAAAAAAACTAAATTATTGCCAACTAAATTTTAAAGACTAAATCATTAGGAAAAAAAAACAATTTTTTAAACCAAAATGTAATATATATATATATATTTTGACAATAATTATTTCTAATGTAAATTTATTAATTTAAAGAAAATAAGGAAAAAAAAAAGAAAAAGAAGAGAGAAGAAGAAGACAGAAAGTGGAAATGGTTGAATTGAGATAAATGGAGCAGGAAGAAGAAGGGCCATTTGTCTGAGCTTGTGACTGGAAATTGAGCTCTCAGACTCTTCTCTTCCATGGCGTTCTCTCTGCAACTTTACCGTCTTGCCACTCGTACAGATGCTGCCTTGCCGGAGAGTTTCGCCGGAGTTCGATCGGTGCGGTACAGGAAGCCTCTGTCCGTGAGATGCGATGGCGATTCGTCCTCTGCTTCTTCTTCGTCTTCGTCTTCGATGGCTGTGGATTCCAATTTTGACGCCAAGGTGTTCCGGAAGAACTTGACGAGGAGCGAGAATTACAACCGTAAAGGGTTTGGTTACAAGGACGAGACTCTGGCGCTCATGAATCGCGAGTATACGAGTGAGCCTCGATCGTCTTGAATTTCTTAGGTTTCTGATGGAATTGAGGAAAATGGTTATGAGTTACTTATTTTCCTTTTGCATGCCCGATTTTGTGGGAAAACTGAAGAATCTTCTTTTACCTGCTCCTATTGAATTTTAGTCTTCCAATTTGGCTTCTCTCAAGGCTAAAAACTATTTTGAAAAACAAAAATATTAAGAAAAAGCCTTATGGATTTGAATTTTCAACTTATGTTTTTGAAAAGAGTTTGTGGGTAAGCTTGTTTGTTCTAATTCTATGTTCGAATTGCAGGTGATATCATAAAGACTCTGAAAGAAAATGGATTTGAGTATACGTGGGGAGATGTTACTGTAAAACTGGCGGAAGCATATGGATTTTGTTGGGGAGTTGAGCGAGCAGTCCAGATTGCTTATGAAGCGAGAAAACAATTTCCTGATGAGAAAATATGGTTAACCAATGAAATTATTCACAACCCAACTGTTAACAAGGTATTGATTAATTTAGTGCTCGTTTCTTTCGATGTCCTAAATTTAGAATCTTACTTTGGTAAACTTGATGATGCTTATGTTGTTATATTTAGTAGGGAGAAAAAAAGAGTTGAAGCTTTGTCTAAGATGTTATTGTCCAATAACGAGTTCTTAGCGTCCGTTCTACTTTCAATCAGATGTGATTCTTTTACCCCTTTCTGGGTTCTCCCTCTTTTCTCTGACTCAATCATGCTTCTTATCTTATTAATTAGTGAGGAAGTTCGAATTCTCCATTAATTTATTGTAGACAAGCGTGCTTTGTCATCTTTCTTTTATTCGTCTAATGATGACATGCTCCAGCTTATACCCCAGAAAACACAATCTGTTTTTGGTTTCAAATTTCTTCTTTCCGTTCCCAATTATGCATTCTTGATCAGTCTGAACTGTGATTTGAAAAATTTTGCAAGATAGTATTCCTGTTGCTGTCCCGGTCCCATGCATTTGGTTTTCGGTCTGGTGAGTTGACTATGGGGGATGAGGACTTTTGACCTTCCAGTCTTTGGGAACAATGAAGTTTTCACCCTTCTTTCTGTGGATTCTATGTTTTATCTTTTTAAACTTTTCTAATAACTTTTCCATCTTCTATATTTGATGTGTGCGGGATAGGATCAAGGATGGACTTGTTGACCTTCTTAAAAATCTTGCACCAATATTTGGATATTCTTTTTTAGATCTTCAACTTTATCTTTACTGCTTGCTGTTCTTTTCTAGAAACTTTGAAAAACTCGTATTTCGGATTTCCTTGCTGTCTTTTCCAAACAAAAGAACATCCTGAAGTATGACTGGTGTTCAAATGTTTTATAAACTTAATTGTTTGTTGACTTTCTTGCCATCCTCTCATATAATAAACGCCTAATTTCCTCCCTATAAAAAGAAAAGAAATGACATTAAGATTTTTGAATTCTATATGCAGCGATTGGAGGAAATGGAAGTCCAAAACATTCCACTTGAGGAAGGAATAAAACAGTTTGAAGTGGTTGACAAGGGTGATGTTGTGATTTTGCCTGCATTTGGAGCTGCAGTGGATGAGATGTTGACATTGAGTGAAAAAAAAGTTCAAATTGTTGATACAACTTGCCCGTGGGTTTCAAAGGTATTGTTTCAATATTTTTTTTTCTCACTGACAGTAACGCTACACTGCAATTAATAGTATCTAATGTTGCTTCTGACAAAAAT
Source organism: Trichosanthes cucumerina (assembly GCA_036507285.1). Taxonomy (NCBI): domain Eukaryota; kingdom Viridiplantae; phylum Streptophyta; class Magnoliopsida; order Cucurbitales; family Cucurbitaceae; genus Trichosanthes; species Trichosanthes cucumerina. The sequence continues at coordinate 9,077,065 of CM071836.1, read as the reverse complement.
GATCTCTCGATGTATGGGATGTTGTCTGTACAACTTTTGAAGGTTTGGAATGTTGTGGATAAGCACAAGAAAGGTGATTATACTTCAATCATTCATGGTAAATACTCTCATGAAGAAACTGTAGCGACGGCATCCTTTGCAGGAAAATATATAATTATAAAGAACATGGCAGAGGTATGTCCAATTCATTTTTCTTTTTTGTTGAGTACAGCAGTTCTTCCCTTTTGCTGGGTGAGGAATAATGTATTTTTTTTTTAATGAACACTTACCTTTAACTTACCTTTATTCAGGCAACATATGTGTGTGACTACATTCTTGGAGGTCAACTTGATGGATCCAGCTCAACCAAAGAAGAGTTTATGAAGGTATGCCTTTTGTTATTGCTTTCTTAACCATGATATATTGGCATCATTCACAGCTTAAATTGTAATAATTGCTGGTGTGCAGAAATTCAAAAATGCAGTCTCAGAAGGCTTTGACCCAGATGTTGACCTATTAAAGGTTGGCATTGCAAACCAAACTACAATGCTCAAGGGGGAAACAGAAGAGATTGGTAAATAATCTGCTGAAACGCCATGCGTTGTTTTTCCTAGAAATTTCAAGCATGTTTATCTAAAATTTTACCTTTATCAGGTAAATTAGTTGAGAGAACTATGATGCGCAAGCATGGAGTCGAAAATGTCAACGAGCACTTCCTCAGTTTCAATACAATATGCGATGCTACTCAAGTAAGTTTCCGGGATTTTCTTTGGTGTCGAGCATGTGGATTTTAGGGAGCAAAGTGTGGTTTAGTATTCGCACTCTTCTGCTCAATGATAAGTTTGTGCGTTCATTAAAGAATTTATAAACATATTTCACAATGGTTTTCAAGAAAGATGTCCTCACTCAGGGTATTATCAATTAAACTGATGCTTTGGAACCCTCATTATCCGCTCCTGTCGAAGATCCTATTGCCAAGTTGCAAACCGGTGTTTGCATATCTGGCATGTTTTTAGCTGTTGCCGATGTGTGTATCTAACCTTTTTTACCCTATCAGGAGCGTCAAGATGCAATGTACAAGCTGGTAGAAGGAAAACTGGATCTCATGTTAGTTGTTGGTGGATGGAATTCCAGTAATACTTCTCATCTTCAAGAGATAGCCGAGGAGCGAGGAATTCCGTCTTATTGGATCGACAGTGAGCAGAGAATAGGCCCAGGAAACAGAATAGCTTACAAACTGAATGTAAGTTACCATACAGATTTCAGCTCTAATCCCTTCTAGTTTCAATTTCCAACCAGTTTCTTGGTTCACTTTTCAATTTGCCATTACAATGTAAAGCCCACCTTTTCTTTCCTTGCAAATTCATGTTAGCATGGGGAGTTGGTTGAAAAGGAGAACTGGCTACCCAAGGGTCCTATCACGATCGGTGTTACATCCGGTGCCTCAACCCCTGATAAGGTTAGCCTTACACTTCGATTTACACGCTTGCTATTACAAATTGTTATCTACAATGAATTTATAACCCTGCCATGTCTGTATGCGTTTGAACAGGTTGTCGAAGATGCTCTTATCAAAATCTTTGACATTAAGCGTGAAGAAGCATTGCAGTTTGCATAAATTTATAGGTTAGTAGTTCAAATTGACTTGTTTGAGACAAGAGTTGTATGGTTGTAAATGTGTAACTGAAAGGTGGTACCCTCCCTTTATCAATCATATAGCCTCTTGTATCAAAATAGTAATGTTGTGCAGTAAGATCTTAGTCCTTCACAGAAATGCATTACGTAGTTCAAGTAGTTCATCGAGTACGTCGACCTTCAACTCTGTTGAATCGTACCTGTAGTTGTATCGTTTGGACTTTGGAATGCACTTCAGCCCTTAAGTAACAGATAAAATGTTGATTGAACCAAAGAGTAGGTTGCCTATTATTTGGTGTTGTCACAAGAGGCTTCAAGAATGGTATCCTTATGGTAAAAGGCGATTTTATAAAATTGAAGTGAAAATATTTTACGTTCACTTTTTGCTGGATTTCTTGACCATAAAATTGTCTATTTGAATGCTAAGACCTAAAAAACTTTGCTTCATAATATTCATCTTCATGCTAATACCTTATCTACAGAAGAAGTTCAACAAAAATTTTAACATTCAAACGCATTTTAGGAAGATTTCTCTATTTAATATGATATTAATGTCAAACATTAAAATTATGGATATTATAAAAAAAAATTCCAAAGATATTGTGAATATTTTCTGCATAATTGAAAAGACTTAATAAAACAAATCGGCTTTAAAGCTCTAAGACCAAAGTCTAATCACAATTCTAATTAAACATTGTTTGGTTAATGCAAATATAAAGCAGTGCCATTAATCCTTTCTCTTAGAGAGTGCTATAATAAGTAATTTTTCTAAAATAAGAATAATGTTTTCATACATTTTTTTTTACTAGAAAAAAGAATAAATTAAGTACATGGCTACCTGTGTTACATTATATACAAAAATTATTTATGATTTGGAACATAGTGGTGGTGATGAAAGAATTATAAATTGGTAAAACCATCCTCTCATATATATGAAAGAAGAAAACAAACTGTGATCTCAGGCCAAAATTTTTGAGTTGGACACTGATTGTTGCTCTGTTTGAGTGCTGGCTTGTTCCATTTTTGTGTCTTAGGAACTAGGCATCATTGTTATTCAACGCATTGTGTGATGGTTCAATGATTTCTGGAACCCGATCGAGTAAACGATCGATCTCATCTGAAAATTCAACCTTTGCTCGGTTTGTCTTTCCTCCGACGACGACTACTGTTCCATCTTGTATGGCCCATATCTTTCAATCAAAGAAATGGTAAAGAGAAATGAGTACACCATGTTATCTTTTTTGAGCATTGAGCATTAATAGCAAGCAGATTGATTGGAGTGAAGAAAAGCTTATTTACCTGTGAATGAGAGAGATAACTGACACATGTTGTGAGCATTAGAGCACCAAATCCAGCATAAACAATAGGCACTCCTGGGTCAGTCTGAAGGGGAAAAAACAGAAAGTTTCAATGACAATCAAATATCAATGAGAGATTGAATCCAGTTTCGATACATCTGAATGTTTCTGAACTGTTACCTTCAACTCCAGTCCAGTGCTGCCAATAGCATCAACTATTTCAATTTTTGTACCATTGATGTTGATCGGAAGCCTAGAACTTGGACGTCGAACCCCGACAAACTTCCCTTCCTGATCATACAGGACAATGGATTGCAGATCACGAGCAAGCATTGATCTGAAATCACATCAAGGGTAGAAGGAATGAGTGCAAATAAAAATATAAAGAAATGAAAACACAACGCACCAAATAACCAGGATAGCCACAAAAAAACTACATGCTTAAGTTCTACAAATGAAGCATGAACCAAAATGCCATCCCCCCATGCCCTCCAAAAGCATAAAAGGATTCGTTTCGAGTGTTTTGCCTGGTAGATGAAGGACACCATTTCAAAATTACTCCCAAACATATCTGCATGAAAAGCATCAGACGATAAGAAGTGTACACAAATAAATGACATACATTCCTTTCACATCGGGTGAATCGACATCCCCAACTGGTAAGAAAGTCCCATAAAGCTTCTTGTCTCCATTGATCTTTAGAGGTGCCACAGCCAAGTTAAAAGGTCCTTCATCATTCTTAAGTATTTGCAGAGCTGAAAATCCCCAATCGGTTTGGTAAATTGTAAACCCTCCATACCGTAAAGGATTATTTACGCTGATCGTCTTCCTCATTACCTCTTTCCCATTGAGATCAAATAAAGAAAGATCACTATGAAACTGTTTCACCTGCAAAATCAGATGTTGAAGACTCCAAACGTAAATAGAAGTGATTAACTGTGAATCTGTGCATATAAGATTAAGGAAAACTTGCATTTTTTTTCTAGGAATGGATGAGAATAAATATGGTTTTAAACAAGATCTCCTAGTGTAGCATGTTGTTCAATATTAAATCTGTAATTAACACAGATCAATTCAGTCTTCATTCAGTACTCCACAGTTTTTTTTTCCTCCTTTGAGTGTTTAGGGCCATTTGTACACATCTCGACTATTCTCATAGGACAACCGTCTGAGTTGTCAAGGTAACTTGTAGAATATTAAATCGTAAGTAGGTGACCACCATGACTTGAACTCATTCTCTCTAAGCCTTTTATCTTTACACCAAGCGAACCCATGGTAGTTTACTCCACCGATTCTGTCTTCAAAAATATAACTCTATCACTGATTTTATAATTATTATTCATTTCTTCATCGAGACTTACCTCTCCGCTGTCATAGTAATCCATATAGAACTTGTTGACATGAACTTCAGTATTGAAAGCATCAGTTGGCTTGGAGAGAAATCCGCTTGGGTTCAGAACATCTCCAACTACGAAATTCAGTCCCTGAGGAACTGTAACTGAACCTCTGAAGCTCCCAGTTGCACTGAGGGTTGCACCAGCCATAATCAAAAGCATGGCCAAATGTACACCAATAGGCGCAAATCGTCCAGCTAATCCCTTGAAAGCATATAAAGTTGGTCCTTTAATAAATACCTACAGAATTTATGAGTGATATCATTTAGTGAACTGCAGTCTCAGTTTATATCACTGTTTAGTGAACTGCACTTTCAGCTTACACACTTGGGGACCTACCAACAGGAAGACAAGAAACTTGCTATAACAAGTAGGCATCTTGAGACCATATTTAGCTTGTATGGTATAAGCTATTTCTGATTTAATTTAAACACTGAAATTAGCATGAGCAAGATCTGAGTTTGATGCTGATTTAGTTACTTTCCATGATTTCAAGTAAAGAAAAGCACTACAGTTCCCTACTCTCTAGCAACTCAGGTTCTATACACTTGGGATAAAATAGTATAAATCTTGACTTAGGCCTTTTCTAGTGAAAAAATTTGAAAAAACTCACAATCCCTGTTGTTCAAGCAAATACATTATACTTCGCTTGAATAATCATATAAGAAATAAGAATAAATATTGAGTTATAACCTCATATCCTGCTCCCATTAAAATGACCCCCAAATCTTGGACTGATGCTCTAGGTAAAATGTCAGAACATTCCAACTTCCTAATAGCTTCACCAGACTGCAAAAAGTTCCATCTGCATACAAAAATTGAATGTTCATAACAAAAAAGCTAGGAACATGAATGTGTGTGTGTGTCAGAGAGAGAGAGAGAGAGAGTATTGTAACCTTCTTGCAACCTTAACAAGAGGAATCTGAGTTGTGTAAGTGCATGCCATGAGTGAGACCCCAAGAAGAGCTAACATTCCTAGAAAAATGGTAGATGAGTACATGTGATCAAACCCAAGGGTGAGAATCCATCTCCAAGTGAAGAATCCCCACATAGGATTATCTTCAGGGTACTTCTGGAAATAGAAATCAGGGGCCTCTCCTTGATCAATGACAGTACCTGCAAAAGAATGCCAAACATGATGAATTCAGACTGATTTTCAGTAATAACTCATTTATACACGTCCAACATCTGATGCCGCCAATGACTTTCAAAAGGCAACTATCTGACATTAAAAAATCTCATCTTAAACCAGAAGGAAGATAATTACTGACCTTTTTTTTTTCTTCTTCAAAGAACCACATTCAATCCAGATAGTAATCCAAATACAGAGAAGCATTACAATAAGATTTAAATGCTCTAACTCTAAGTAACAAAGAAAAACTATCTTATCTTATCTTATCTTATCATACCATCCATCATCTATCGAATCCGAAAGCATTTTAAAGATAACCAACAAAAATGGTGGATCATACCGAGAGCCATCAGAGCAGCGATGGTGAACATTTCTCCAATAGCCAAAGGCAAATTAGACAAAACCCCCAAAAACCTTTTGGGCAATCTCTTCACAAGCTTCATTATCGAACCACTACCATTTCCAGACTTGACTTCGGCTTCAGTGATCCTTCCATTATTGTTGTCAGTATCACTCTCCTCCGCAAGAGGCGGCGCTGCTTCCGAGAGCACAATCTTGTTGCTGACATTCTTCTGCTTCTTGTCCTGCGATGGCTTGAACTTACAAGTGACGCTGAAAGAGAGGCTTCTGCAGCAGAGATTGCGAGTGATTTGATGCCTGAAGGCAGAGTGAAGAAAAGGGGTTTTGGATAAAGATGGGTTTGGATTGTTAAGAATCAAACCCTCCATTGTTGCAGAAATTATGAAGTGGGTTTCCACTTTCTTTCCTCGCGAGCGTTAATAACGACCATAGCTGTTGGTTTATCCTCAGAAAGAAAGAGATCTTTTTTGCTTCATAGTCTTTTGCTTCAACTAGCTACAATTGCCTAATCTCATTATCTACTTTGATAATGGAGCTTATGTCTATAATTGAATATTGGGGAAAAAAGATTTTTGACTTTTTTTTTATCTTTTTTGAGAAACATAACTGGTACATTCTATTAATTCAAAAGAAACTCGTTAACAACATGATACTCCTCTCCTATCCACAAACGAGAATCTCAAACGTGTCGTGCTCGTTGTGCTAAACTATGAGCTGCAATATTTGTATCACGAGGGTTGTAGATAAATCGAATTTCACATCATCGTTGCCCCATCTCTATTATCTCTTTTGCATAATCCATAGCCTATGTTAAATCTACCTGCTTCTGATTTTTAAGACCAATTGCATTAAGAGAATCTGATTCAACCTCCAAAGGTACCGTGTACTCGTTGACATTTGATAAATCTAGACGAATAGCGGAAAGTTCACAAATTGGTACAAGCCATTTATTTTCGATGTATTCATAGCATGCAGCTAGGATTCTGCCATGACAATCGCGCAATATCCAACCCAAACCACCTTTGGCCTCATTCGCATTCCAAGTTGCACCCACATTAAGCTTCGAACATCCAGGAGGGGGCCGCTGCCAATGTAATCGTGTTGGGAAATGTAATTCAGTTTGTCTCATAGTTCGTTTGTGTTGTAGTACTTCGTTGAGTTGTAGTCTTCGTTGAGTTGTAGTTCTGTGGACTCCAGGATCATGTTCCATCGTTCCTCTCGTCCATCAGCTAAGCAATGTACTACACCATTTTGGTATGACCAGATTTTCCATACAAGAAACACCATTGTGCTAAAATCCTCCATATTGCCCACTTCTGATATCCAAGCAAAGTAATCACCCACATTCCAAATTTTCATGTGAGCATAGAATAAACCTGCATAAGAGGGGAGGAATAAATGCCAAAATTTTGAACTTACCTGACATCCCCAAAGAATTTTGACCCTAAACTTATCAAGTTCTACCCATTTTAATCTTGAAGTTTCAATTTCAATAAATTAGACCCCAAATTTATATATTTGTTGCAATTTAGACGTTTGGTTAACTTTTCATTTAAATTTCTCTTAAACCACATGATTGACTATTTTTCCTTATTTTTTTGAAAAAAATTCACATTGTATTATAAACAAACAAGTATAAATCCTCATTCCACATACCTTTTTCTACCCATACCACATGACAACCCCTCCTTAGCCATAGTGTCCTCCATGTGTCCATTTCTCACCAATGCTTAGTGTCCAATTGTACCATATCCTTCTTGCCATTTAGCCTATAAATAGTGGCTTATGGTGGTTTATCAAATACACACCATTGGTGAAATTCTCTCCAATTCTCTCCATTTTCTTCCATTTTCTTTTTATTTTATTACTTATTTAATTGCCATATAATTCCACTATATTTATATTTATATTATATATATTTCATTTCCAAACACTTGCATTATTATTATTATTATTATTATTATTATTATATTATATTATATTATATTAGTATTTAAATATTGGTAAAATTATATCCGGTTTTCATTCTATTTTCACAACACGTTATCAGCACGAAGCTCTGCCAGTTTTCCACTGAAGGTAGGTCCTCCGAGTAAGCTATTTTTTAAATAATAAAATGTTATTTTGCATGTTTAATTAATTTCCTAATATAAATGCAATTTCTTTCTATATAGTATTACTATGACAAATCTTTCAAAATTAGAATTTGCGGCCTTGGATATTAATGGAAATAACTACTTATCATGGGTCCTTGATGCTGAGATCCATTTAGACTCCATGAATCTTGGAGAAACAATTAAAGAAGGAAATGATGCATCAAATCAAGAAAAAGCGAAAGTCATGATCTTCCTTCGCCATCATCTTCACGAGATATTGAAAATGAAGTATCTTACAATAAAAGATCCATACATTCTATGGCAAGGCTTGAAAGAAAGGTATGATCATCAAAAAACAATTATTCTTCCAAAAGCTCGTTATGATTGGATGCACCTGAGGTTGCAGGATTTCAAATCAGTAAGTGAATATAATTCCGCACTCTTCAGAATTAGTTCAAAATTAAAATTATGCGGAGAAATGATTACTGATGTTGATATGTTAGAGAAAATATTTTTTACTTTTCATGTCTCGAATATGCTCATACAGCAGCAATATCGAGAGAAAAGCTTTAAAAAATATTCAGAATTAATTTCATGTCTTCTCTTGGCTGAACAAAATAACGAGCTATTAATGAAAAATCATGAATCTCGACCAACTGGAGAAACACCATTCCCTGAAGTGAATGTTGTGAATTTCAATAATCGTGGTCGAGGTCGTGGTCGTGGTCGAGGCCGGGACCGCGGTAGAGGAAGAAATACCTATTTTCGTAGTAGGCATTATATTTTAAGAAACCCACACGAAGTGATGATCGTAAAGGCAAGACTCCACAAGATAAGAGTTCAAAAGATGATGAACATAAATGTTTCCGGTGCGGAATGACTGGGCACTGGTCACGTACTTGTCGTACGTCAAAACACCTTGTTGATCTCTATCAAGTTTCCCTGAAGGAAAAAGGAAAAAAGGAAGAATGTGGAGGTGAATCTTGTCATTCAAGAAGATGATGTGTTTGGCCCCTCCAATATGATGCATCTTGATATGGTTGATTACTTTGAATCTCCTGGAGAGAGAATTGATGCAATCAAACACGTAGAGGATGCTTTGTATGAAGATATATAATTAAGTACTGTTTGTAATTATTGTATGTTTTTCTTGTTTTTGTATATATATTTAGGACTTTTTGTAATCGTTTTTCTTTTCTTATCAATGAAGAAATATGGACAATTTAAATATGTTGAGTAACCCGAAAATGAGCAATGAGGATTTATGTCAGCGATCACAGCAACTACGCACACGATACTCATAAATGAAAATATTTTTCTAAATTGACAATGCTGAAGCAAAAATCAATGCTATATCAGGTTCTGCAGACCTGATTGAAGGTTTTGGAAAAACAAGTTTTATCTTGCCTAGAGGAACAAAATTTTCAATTAATAATACTTTGTTCTCTAGCAAATAAAAAAGAAATCTATTGAGTTTCAAAGATATACGTAATAATGATTATCATGTTGAAACTGATCGTAAAAATAATATAGAGTATCTCTATATCACATCTATTGTTTCACATGAAAAACGTATATTGGGAACACTGTCAGTTTTTTCTTCTGGATTATATTATACTCATATACGAGTAATCGAAAGTTATGCAACAATGAACCAGAAGTTCATGAATCCAGAAATATTTCGTGTTTGGCATGATCGACTAGGTCATCCAGGATCGATAATGATGAGGAAAATTATTGAGAATTCACATGGACATCCTTTAAAGAACCAGAAGATTCTTCAATCTAATGAGTTGTCATGTGATGCTTGCTCTCTAGGGAAATTAATTATTAGACCATCACCAGCTAAAGTGGCATTGAATCACCTGCATTTTTAGAGCGAATTCAAGGTGATATTTGTGGACCTATTAACCCACCAAGTGGTCCATTTAGATATTTTATGATATTAATTGACGCATCCAGCAGATAGTCACATGTATGCTTATTATTAAGTCGAAATCTTGCATTTGCAAGATTACTTGCTCAAATAATTAAGTTAAGAGCACAATTTCCTGATTATACAATTAAGACAATTCGACTTGATAATGTTGGTGAATTTACATCCCAAACTTTTAATAATTATTGTATGTCAATTGGGATAAGTGTTGAACATCCAGCTAGCTCATGTTCATACACAAAATGGTCTAGCAGAATCATTTATAAAACGTCTGCAATTAATTGCAAAACCATTGCTTATGAGAGCTAAACTTCCTACATCGGTCTGGGGTCATGCTATTTTGCATGTTGCATCATTATTACGTATTAGGCCAGTAGCCTATAATAAATATTCCCTCATGCAATTAGCTTATGGCCAGCAGCCAAATGTATCCCATCTGAGAATTTTTGGATGTGTTGTATATGTTCCAATTGCTCCACCACAACGTACCAAGATGGGTCCTCAAAGGAGGTTAGGAATATATGTTGGATATGATTCCCCATCAATTATTAAATATCTTGAACCCCTGACGAGTGATGTATTTACTACATGATTTGCTAATTGTCATTTTAATGAGACAAATTTTTCAACATTAGGGAGAGGAATTAAAAAGTTGGAAAAAGAAATTACATGGAATGCATCATTATTATCTCATTTAGATCCTCGTAGAGATCATGTGAACTTGAAGTTCAAAAGATAATTCATTTGCAAAATATAGCAAATCAATTACCAGATGCATTCATAGATGCTAAAAGGGTGACTAAATCATATATACCAGCAACAAATGCTCCATCAAAAATTGATATCCCAAAGGAACAAGTTGTCAATAATGAGTCTGGAGCACGCCAGAAGCGTGGTAGACCTATGAGTTTCAAAGATAAAAATCCTCGAAAAAGAAAAGTAGTTGAGAATCAAAATGATTCGATAAAAGGTATGGATGTTCCAGAAGAAATCCAAGATACAACTACTCAAAAGAGTATTGATAAAAATCAAACGCTTGAGAATAATAATGAAATTTCTATAAACTATGTTACAACAGGAAATAGATGGAACCGAAACGATATCATTGTTGAAAACATTTTTGGTTATAATGCTGCTCACGATATTATTCATGAAAGTGACGATTTTGATCCAAAATCTATCGAAGAATGTCAACATAGAAATGATTGGTTGAAGTGGAAAGAAGCAATCTAAACAGAGTTGACCTCACTTTCAAAACGTGAGGTTTTTGGACCAGTAGTTCTAACACCAGAAGGTGTCAAACATGTGGGATACAAATGGGTATTAGTATGGAAAAGAAATGAAAAGAATGAAGTCACAAGATATAAAGCGAGACTTGTTGCATAAGGATTCTCGCAAAGGCCTGGTATAGATTATGAGGAGACATATTCTCCTGTGGTGGATGCAATAACGTTAAGATATTTGATTGACCTGACTGTATATGAAAAACTTGATATGCATCTAATGGATGTAGTCACGACGTATTTATATAGATCTATAGATAATGACATTTATATGAAAATCCCGGAAGGATTTAAAATACCAGAAACATATGAATCAAGTTCTCGAGAATTATATTCAATAAAGTTACAAAGATCATTATATGGATTAAAACAATCAAGACGAATGTGGTATAATCGCCTGAGTGAATATCTGTTGAAAGAAAGATATAAAAATAATCCAATATGTCCGTGTGTTTTTATAAAGAAATCTCAGTCAGGATTTGCTATTATAATTGTATATGTTGATGACTTAAATATAATTGGAACTCCTGAAGAGTTATCCAAGGCAATAGAATATCTTAAGAAAAAATTCGAGATGAAAGATCTTGGAAAAACAAAATTTTGCCTTGATTTGCAAATTGAACATTTAGCAGATGGGATATTTGTTCATCAATCAACTTATACAGAGAGAATCTTAAAAAGATTCTATATGGATAAAGCACATCCATTGAACATTCCAATGGAGGTTCGTTCACTGAATGTAAAGAAAGATATATTTCGACCTCGAGATGACAATGAAGAACTACTTGGTCCCGAAGTACCATATCTTAGTGCAATTGGAGCACTTATGTATTTGGCTAATAACACAAGACCAGATATTACATTTTCAGTAAATTTATTAGCTAGATATAGTTCATGTCCTACAAAGAGACATTGGAACGGAGTTAAGCATGTACTCCGATATCTTCGAGGGACGATTGATATGAGTTTATTTTATTCTAGCAAATCCAGTTTGATCTAGTTGGTTATCACGATTCTCGTTTATCTATCCGATCCACACAAAACTAGATCTCGGATGTGAGGTTATCTATTTACATGTGGAGGAACTGTTATATCATGGCGATTAGTGAAACAGACCATCACGGCCACTTCTTCGAATCATGCTGAAATCCTCGCAATTTACGAGGCAAGTCGAGAATGTGTATGGCTAAGATCAATGACACAACACATTCGTGAGACATGTGGCTTGTCTTCGAGTAAACCCCTTCCAACAATATTATACGAAGACAACACAACATGTATAGCTCAAGTCAAAGGAGGATATATTAAAGGAGATAGAACGAAACATATCTCTCCAAAGCTTTTCTACACTCATGACCTTGAAGAAAATGACGACATCTCAGTACAACAGATTTGTTCGAAGGATAACTTGGCAGACATATTTACAAAGGCATTACCAACTACAACATTTGAGAAATTGGTTCATAGTATTGGGATGCGACGACTCAGAGATCTCAAGTGATGTCGTCATGAGAGGGAGTAAATGTATTATATAAAATATGTACTCTTTTTCCTTCACTAGGGTTTTTATCCCATTGAGTTTTTCTCTAGTAAGGTTTTAACGAGACATATTTTATATAAAATTGGCACTTAAGGGGGAGTATTATAAACAAACAAGTATAAATGCCCATTCCACATGCCTTTTTCTACCCATACCACATAGCAACCCCTCTTTAGTCATAGTGTCCTCCATGTGTCTATTTCTCACCAATGCTTGGGGTCCAATTGTACCACATCCTTCTTGCCATTTAGCCTATAAATAGTGGCTTATGGTGGTTTATCAAATACACACCATTGGTGAAATTCTCTCCATTCTCTTCCATTTTCTCTTTATTTTATTACTTATTTAATTGTCATATAATTCCACTATATTTATATTTATATTATATATATTCCATTTCCAAACACTTGCATTATTATTATTATTATTATTATTATTATTATTATTATTATTATTATTACATTAGTATTTAAATATTGGTAAAATTATACCCAGTTTTCATTCTATTTTCACAACACATTGCACCTCTTACATCTCATTTTACATGATTTTTTTTTCTTTTTGTCGAGAATGTTATGGTTTTTTTTTTTTTTTGCAGTTTTTTTTCTTCTAATGTTTGCTTATTTTTTCTTATTGCTAATAATTTTATGGATTTTTTTGCTACTGTTTTTTTTAAAAAAATTAGAAGAACATGCAAGTGTAGGAAACAAAAAGGTGCTTAATTAATTTCTAAATAATAGATGGAAAGTTTTCAATTAATTAAAAAACATATCATTCAAAATATTATTTTCATTTCACAAAATATGTATAACAATTTAAGGAAACATGTATCATTAAGAAAAATAATCAATAACAAACATATAAATTAGAGTACTTCATTATGATCATCTAGTAGCACTCCAAACATATAAAGTGCTATCATTTAACAAAATACTCAATCACTTAGTATATTTGATACTGTTGAATGAGAAATTTCGGCCAATCACAAATTGCCACGTCATTAATTTTAATTAATGATAAAGTAAATTTGAGGCCAATTATAAATTCACACGTGTCCGAAAATTAAATTAAAAGACATGAAAAATTGGCAAATTAAAGAATGTCACATGTCTAGTATTAAAAATGAATTGGGCTCAATTTAAATAATCCAAACCTTTTAAAAAAATAAATGGATTGGATTAAGTCCAAATAAGACTAAGTTCAAGAGTTGGGCCCAAAGTCCACTGGGCCCAAGCCCATACAAGGTCCATCAGACTCTATAAATAGAAGAGACCACTCTCCATTTGTAGACATTCAGAAGAGTCGAAATCCAGCATCTAGCCGAGAGTTCGAGTCTTCCGGAAAGTCGAGAATCCGAGAGCATCTAGCCGTGAGAGTTCAGAGTCTTCCGAATCGAGTCGAAGCTTTAGAGACATTCAGAAGAGTCAGAATCCAGAGCATCTAGCCAGAGAGTTCAAAATTCAGAAATTTCAAATTCTTCCAAAGTCTGAACTAAAAAACTTCAAATTCTGTCAGAGAATCCAAAGAATTCTTCTAATCCAAAGATCCAGAATTCAGGAGATTCAACGATTTAAAGGCTTTAACAAATTGATCATCTCTTCATCAACTACAAATTGAAGATTCAATCTCCCGCCGTCTGAGAACAAGCTCGTCAACTCTCAGATCAAAGTCTATTTCCAAGATCAACAAGCCGACAAGCCGATTCGAGATCAACAAGCCAACAGGCCGATCCAAGATCAACAAGCCAACAGGCCGATCCAAGATCAACAAGCCAACAAGATAACAGTCTGATTCAAGGTCAACAAGTCAACAAGTCCATTCAAGAGGATCAACAAGCCAGTAGGCCGATCCAAGAAACTTAACCAATCAGAGCCCAAGGCTTACAAATTCGAGAGAAAGAATCAGAGGATAAATATTAGAGATTGTAACATTTCACAAAAATCAATAAAATCAAGTTCATTCCACGAATCAAATTTCTTTGTTGAAATCTCGTGCGAACAGATACTACAATATATAAATAACATACTCAATCACTTAGCATACTTAATGCTAATCATTTAACACTATAAAATTAATAAGTATTTTGTGGAGCCAAAAATGGCAAAGACAAAAGCATCTTTTACAAAATTTACAAAATTAACAGTTGTTTTCATTGATTCGTTCATCTTCCTCTCTACTCTTCCATTTTGCTTCCTGATATGTTTAGACATCGATTGAAATGTATTGTTTGACTTTGTAAGGAGATATTAAGTAGCAATAATATACATTAAAAAAAATTAGTTCAAATTTTTGTACTCAAACAACCGAATTAAGTTAAACATCTTATCAACTCTAGAAAGTATTCAACAATGGGAAATAAATTTACCTATTGTGTTGATTGAGATGATTGCAACATTTATATATATTGCAAAATTGTAAATTATAAATTAAAAGTAGCAGTATATAAACATAAATATTGCAAAATTAAAATAATACATATGTGAAGGTTAAGAAATAGAATAGAAAATTAAAATAAATTAAAATAAGACCTATTTTAAGGTTAAGAAATAAAATAAAAACATAAGTATTACACAGGATTCAAACCCGGTATAAAGAAAGCAAATAGAAATCAAAGGCATCTTCTTGTGATAATGATTATAATTAATTATTCATGAGTTCAATTAACAATTAATTTTTATAAAACAAGCATAAAATTCATTAGAAAAATATTAAAACACTAACTAATATTATATTTAATCAATTAATTACATATATTATTAATTTATGGTAAGGACAATGATTATAATCATGAGTTATTTGTGATCAATTAACCATTAATTTTTTCATTTAAAAATATTAATTAATTATTTTTTTTAAAATTCAATTTTATTATTTTATTAATAATAGATCATAATTAAGATCAATCTCATAAAATAAATTTTAATTTCATCAAACAAATATAAATACCACTTGTTTACATAAAAATCTGATAACATTCTCATGTAGAACTAAACACAATCATCTTATTCCCAGGTATTTATTATTCTCAAACATCTTATTCTCAGGCATCTATTACACATGGGCATTCAATAAAACCTTAAACCAAATGACCCCATAAGGGAAAACTAGAAAAATAGCTAAATATTTATACTTTTATTGAAAAAACTAAAATTGTTTAAATTTAGAAAAATGTCTAAATTTTCATGAATCAAATCTAAACTATTATGTTAACATCGTTTAAAGAAAAAAAAATTATGAATAGGTTACATAAATGAACGCAACTATTAAAATGGCGAGTTATTGATATATCGTATATATTTACCATACATCTATATTGACTAATGAAATGGAGCGTGCAATAATTAAACTTATATAAAAATCGATACCTCATGCACGTCATTAACCGAGGTAAAAATGTCATCATTAATCACTTGCCATAATTAATACTCAACCTGAAACTCCCGTTGACAACCCACGTTATACACAAGGACCTTTCTTGTTGGTATTTCCTTGGTTTCTTTAGAATTGCCTTGTCTTGTGTATATTAGTTTATCTACAACACACCTCCTCCATTGTTTATACCGTTGTATAGCTGTTTGTTAGATTATTATGTATTTCTTTTTATTTTCTAGTTTTTTCCCATGACCCATAGTATACACAAGAACCTCTCTTGTTAGTAGTTCCTCCAGTTTCTTGATTTCTTTAGCTTGTCATAATTAATACTCCACCTGAAACTCCCGTTGACAACCCACGGTATACACAAGGACCTTTCTTGTTGGTATTTCCTTGGTTTCTTTAGACTTGCCTTGTCTTGTGTATATTAGTTTATCTACAACACACCTCATCCATTGTTTATACCGTTGTATAGTTGTTTGTTAGATTATTATGTATTTCCTTTTATTTTCTAGTTTTTTCCCATGACCCATAGTATACACAAGAACCTCTCTTGTTAGTAGTTCTTCCAGTTTCTTGATTTCTTTAGTTTGTCTCGTCCCTATGTATATTAATATCTAAAATGCAAATGTCATTTCTATCTACTGTCGTTTTCGCTTTCGAAATTGTTCGATTTTTTCATTCCTGCAACTTCTTTGTGTGACAAGACACAATATATATATATATATATATATCTACTGTTTGAAATTGTTCCTTTAGGCTTGTCCTGTCTAAGCTATATATTTCTATCTACTGTCGTTCCTACCTTCAAAAATCGAATGTGTTCGATGGATTTCTTCATTTTGCAACTTCTTTTCTAGGTTATTTTCTAGTTTCTTTTACTTCCATTGAACCATTTTTATTTGTGAATGCTACATCTCAGAAAATTAAAGAAACGACGAAAAAATATTCTTCATCTTCCCAACAACACATTTCATTTGAAACTCTCATATCCATTCAATTTTCTTCGATCTTTAATATCGTTTCATCCTCGTTCGGCTTCTTCCCAAAATCAAATGATCTTGCAACTTATTCCCTGTGTTTTTTTTTTCTCTTCCATTAACTTAAGATAAAATATTTGAAAATAGAGATATTTTATCTTAAGAGATCTTTAATATCATTTCATCCTCGTTCAGCTTCTTCACAAAATCAAATGATCTTGCAACTTATTCCCTGTGTTTTTTTTTTTCCTCTTCCATTAACTTAAGATAAAATATTTGAAAATAGAGATATTTTCTCTTCCATTAACTTAAAAATACAATATATATATATATATATATATATATATCTACGGTTCGAAATTGTTCCTTTAGGCTTGTCCTGTCTGAGCTATATGTTTCTATCTACTGTCGTTTCTACCTTCGAAAATCGAATGTGTTCGACGGATTTCTTCTTTCTGCAACTTCTTTTCTAGGTTATTTTCTGGTTTTTTTTACTTCCATTGAACCATTTTTATTTGTGAATGTTACATCTCAGAAAATTAAAGAAACAACGAAAAAATGTTCTTCATCTTCCCAACAACACATTTCATTTGAAACTCTCATATCCGTTCAATTTTCTTCGATCTTTAATATCGTTTCATCCTCATTTGGCTTCTTCCCAAAATCAAATGATCTTGCAACTTACCCCTGTGTTTTTTTTTCCTCTTCCATTAACTTAAGATAAAATATTTGAAAATAGAGATATTTTCAAAAATAAAACAATTTTAAAATTCATAAATTTATGAGCCAAGTTAGTATGGTGAGAGATTCTGAGAGAATATTCAAGATATTTGTGTTTTTTTAAAAAAAATCTCTTTTGTGAGAGTTGATTGTGAATACAAGTATATACGAAGGGTATAAATGATATTCTTTTTCTTCTTCTAAATATGAAACATTTTTATCTTTTTTTTATTATAAGTATTTATTTGTAGACATTGCTTAGAATTTCCCTATATATAATTAGGGGTTGTTTGTTTTGAGGGTTATATTTAATGTGGGTTAGCTTTCCTACGCCCAACCTTTGTTTAGGACAAAATTTCCCAAACCCAAAAATTAAAAAAAAAATGATATTTAATTCAACGTTGTCATATATTTATTACATAGTCAATTTAAAAAATAAAAATAAAAAACTACCCAATGTATTATTTTTAATTTAATAATTTTTATATAATTAGATTAGTCAATTTAGACTAATAAAATAAAATAAAAGAATTTTAAATTTTAATTTAATTATATTTAAACCATACAAATTAATTAATTGTTGACTTTACTATATTAAAATTAAAAAAATCAAATTTTAAAATAATCTAAAATTTAACTATTAATTAAATACAATCAAACATTTCATAAATGTAGTATTTTAAAATATGTCTTACAAACTAAGGTTTCTTAAGTCTGCACTCCAAACATAAACTTGCTAAACTCAGGTTTAAGATTCCAAACCTGCACATCAAACCACCCCTAAATAATGCATTTAACATGCCATGAAAATATTAAACGGATGGAGTTAATGGCAACCTATTAGACATAAAATTAAAGATTCTAAAATCTATTAAAAAAAATTAAACTTTAGAAATTAGACACATTAACATAACTTCTAAAGTTCTACTGCCCGTCCAAACAAAGATCAATGGATAAAGTACTAGTTACCACCCCAAATGTTGATGGTTTAGTCCTTCCACCTTGCATTGGTTAATTCTTCTTCGATGAAGAAAAAAACTTGTACCTTAACCAAAACTTTTTATGTAAAATTTAAAAATAACACAGGAGAAAAATAAAATACAAACAAAATAACATGCTCAAAATTTTAAAAAAAAATGTTAAATTACAACTTTAGTCTCTAAACATTTAGAATTTATTTAGTTCAACAACATGTGAGGATAAGAATTTGAACCTATGACCTTTAGATTAAAAAACATAATATCCTAACCAGTTGAGAAATACTTAGGTTGACCTCTAAACCTTCGTAGTTGTGTTTAACAATTTTTTTTTTATTTTTTTAAACAAACTATCTAATAGTTTCCTAAATTTTAAAAGGAGCGTAGAAGATCTTTGAAACTTTCAATTTTGTACTAAATAAATCTTCAACTTATTGAACATCTTTTAAAATTTAAGAATCATTAGACACAAAATTAAAATAATTACATGTTGAATTGATATTATTACAATTAGGTACTTTTTTTTAGTACAATAGGGATAGGGAGACTCGAACTACAGACTTCGTGATCATTAATACATTCAAGATGTCAGTTGAGCTATGCTCTATTTGGCACCAGACATAGCCCACTTCTGTTATCTATATTATTGACTTCGTTATTTTAATTAGACTAACAAATAAAGATTTGGTACAATATGGTAATAAATAGTACTTCAGAGTAGGTTAAATAAATTAGGATGGATGAGCCCAAAAACATCTATTTAAAATGTATTTTATCCATTTGCGGATCATTGAGGTTTTACCCTACGCATCTTTATTTTATCTAGTTAGTCTACTCTAATTCGTGTCACAACGTGTTATATGGTTACTCGTCAATCTAACCAACGTGTCATGTCACAAGTTCAGTAAGAGTGTTGATGGCAAAAATTTATTAAATTCAAAATTTTAGGTTCAAGGATTCGATGATTTTTTTTTAGTTTATAGATTAAATAGATGTGATTATTAAATCACATGACTAAATTAATTATAATTAACCTAAATTTAGTCCATTTAAAAGAACTTAATGCTTCAATTATTATTTGATCCTCAAACTTTTATATGGTCTTTTTTAAAAAACTATTTGTAGTACTTAAATTCCTTAATTTTCAATTGGTTCCCAACTTTCAAAACAATCATTTTTCTTAACTTCCATTAAATTCCTATCATAAACCTTATTTCTAACTCAAGGATGTGCTATGCCATTATCTGTCATTCATGTCTAATATTTTGAGTATTAGCTATAATACACTACTGATAATACATGTCAAATTATTATGAGATTTTTTACACTGTCGTATTTGCAAATACAACAAATTATGATTCCTAAATGTGATCATTTTTAAAAATTTTCTTAGTGCTTGTTTAGATATTTAACTAAATTTTCTTATCAGTCTATCTCTTTTTTACTCTTATACATCACGATCACTAATAGATAACTTCTTATTAGTCTATCATTAATAGATGTGTAAAGATGACACAATAGGAAGAAAACGCTATTATAGGTTACTTTCATTCAAATAAATCTAACCTCAATGTCAAATACCTCTTAAACTTAATTGTTGGTTAAATTAATTTATTCTTTTTAATATATTCTCGTTTCTTTACCAACTCCTATTTATTTCTTGGTTTAAACATTATTTTAGTCACAATTTTGGCTTATTTTGATTTTTATATTTTAAAAATATTCACTTTGGTCCTTGAACTTTCAAAGTATCCATATTTTGATTTTTGTGCTTTCAATTTAGGTTCATTTTGATCCCTACACTTTAAAAATGTTCATTCATTTTAAGAGCTTTTAGAACGTCCATTTTAGTCTTTGTAATTTTAATCAGTGATCATTTTGGTCATTGTCTTACAAAATTGTAACTTTTTAATTCTATACTAGACAGAAACATTTTAATACAAAGTTATGACAACATTTTAAGAACGACTATATTGTCACTCTTTAAAAATATACCAGGACCAAAACCAACATTTTGAAAATACCAGTACTAAAACGGACAAAAGAAAGTATAGGACTCAAATTGAGATGTTTTGGAAATTAATACAGGCACCAAAAAGAACAAAAACAAAAAGTACAACAACCAAAATTATATCTTATGTAAAATTCTTATTTTTCAGTTTTATATTAGAAGGAAAATTAAGAAATGGATATTTTCCGAAAGAGAGAACATGAACCAAGGAAATGAGAAAGAGGAAACATAAAACTGAGCAACATCAAACAACATAAGAACTCCTTTCTGGAAAGCAATGATTTGCAGGGAAAAAAAAAACATAACAAAACAAATAAGTAAACCACAAGAAAAAATGACATTTTTTTTTTAATATTGCAAGTTTCTAAACTTTTTTTAAAAATAGAGTAGTTTTCAAACTATTTTTAAAAATATAGCAATGTCGTCTCTTGAAGTGACGACCTTGTATACGTGAATGAAGGTTGTCTCTTATGGGAGGAAGGTCGTTGACCTTCTAATGAGTTGGATAAGATCGTCTCTTTAAGACACAACCTTTACCTTATTTTAAAAAAAATGTTAATTAGTGCAGTGACTTAGGCAATGGTTTAGAATATTAGAGGGTATGAGTTTGATTCTTGGGTCTTGTAGATGTTTTATTATTTATTTCTTTTTCCAATTTTCTCTTTTTTTCACTCTTTTTTTTTTCCTTTTCTTTCTTTCTTTATTTTATTTATTTTGAAATTATACATTACTATAGTTTTTTTTTATGATAACTATCATTTTTAAATATTTTTATTTTCTACAGCTTGATGTAGCTGACATTTGAATCTTACTTTTTCGTAGTTAATGTACACTTGAGATAGAGATATCTTTGATTTTGTGGTAATTTAGGTTCTACGTGCTTAATAGTTAAAATATTTGAATTGTCATAGAGATATAGACAATTGATTGTTTGATAAATATCGGTATAGTTTGACTATTTATAGTTTCTTTTTGGAGTAATATTAATTTTTTTAATTTAAGAAAATATATGAATAACTAATACTTAGTTAAAATATTAAAAAAATATAAGGAGAAAAAATAAAATATTTAAAAATATCAGTTACCATAAAAAAAAACTATATATAATTTCAAAATAAATAAAAGAAAGAAAGAAAAGGAAAAAAAAAGAGTGAAAAGAAGAGAAAATTGGAAAAAAAAATAATGAAAAATCTACACAACTTAAGAATCAAACTCATGCCCTCTAACATTCAAAGCTATTGTCCAAGCCACTACACCAATTAATATATTTCGTTAAAATTAGGTAAAGGTCGTCTCTTGAAGAGACGACCTTGTCCAACTCATTAGAAGGTCGAGAGACCTTCCTCCACGTACATCAAGGTCGTCTCTTCAAGAGACGACCTTCATCCACGTATACAAGGTCGTCTCTCAAGAGACGACATTCTACCACGTAATGTAGGTCGTCTCTTCAAGAGACGACATTGCTATATTTTTAAAAATAGTTTGAAAACTACCATATTCTTAAAAAAAGTTTAGAAACTTGCAATATTAAAAAAAATTCCCCAAGAAAAAATGGCCAAACTGCTTTAAAGATAAAAGTAATAACTAATATTGTAACGTCCGTGAATTTCAAGTACAGTTAGTTTTGAATATTGGTCTAAAATTCATTCGAGATAATAAATTTGGAACCTTCATTTAGAATGTTGGGTGTTTTAAGTGTGAAATTTAGAGATGTGGCATTATTGTGGTTTAATGTATAAGTGAAAGGCAAAATGGTAAAAGGAAGTTGAACCTAGGGTTTCAAAATCTTTTGTCTTATATGGGCTCTTGTACCAAGGGTACTATTCATTCTCTTCTTCCTCAATCTCTCTTCACGAAAATAACCATGGAAAAGCCCTCATCGCCGATGACCTACTTTTCACCGGAGTTGCTCGTCTTCTTTGTCCCAACCATTCTCTCACGCGCGCACAACCCCCCGCAGAACGAGCACCACCACCGTTAGCCATTGTCGGACGAAGCCACGCAACTCATCCTAGAACCATGACTACCTATTTTTGGTCAGATCCGCGAGCTCCAGCGACCCCTCGCCGGCGACTTCATCCCGCAAATCCGAAACGAGCAGCCACATCGCCGAATCTGCAGCCGTGTTACACCGTTTGCAGTGCTACACCGCCACCAAATCCCACCTCCGATCACAATTCACTGCGCGTGCGAACCCGGGGATACTAACGGTGGAGCAAACCGGACTTCGAGATGTCGATCCACACGCTCAACGCGTTTGGTCACGCTACACGCCACATCTCATCGGTCGTGGTTCGGTTCAACCTTTTTGATTTCATGAGTTCAATGTTGACCCCCATTAGTGGTAAATTGCATTATTTAATGTACAATTTCTCTAATGTCTCGCTTATGGTTAAATTAAGTTGGAATTTTGTATTGTCAGTGGGAGTTGTTGCTAGCATGGTTGAACTATTGAATCTGGACCATTATGATTACAAGTTCGAGCAAGGTCTTGGTCTCGAATTGATTCAGATTTTAGGATCAAGGTTTGATAAGAACGTGTGATAGGAACATGATTTTGGAAATTTGGAGCGAAGGTTAAGGTAAGGGAACCCACACCAACCTCTAAAACTTAGAATTTAAATTCCATGATATGTATGAAAAGTCTCTTTTAAATGCCATGATATGTATGAAAAGTCTCTTTTGAATCCCACGCTATGTTTGAAAAGTCTCTTTTAAATGCCATGGTATGTTTGAAAAGTCTTTTATGAATGTCATGATCGAGAGGTCTCTTTTAAATGCCATGATCTAGTTTGTTTGATAACCATTCCAAAGGCCATGAATGTAATTTTGTTGTTGCATCGAAATTGAGCATTTTGATTTTGATATATGTTCATGTCATGAGATTTTTGCACGAATGTTGTTACTATTACTTTTGGGACCCTGAATAGATATTTCTTGAAAATGTTGCAGGCGTTTGTGGTGAAATCTTCCTGATAATATTCATTATATAAGTTATGTATGAGTTAGAGTCGACTCAAACTGGAGGCCATGATTCGGGAGACCTTAATCGTCCACTAAAGGCCGAAGAGAAATTTATAAAAAAGAAAATGCTTACGAAGGTCGTGGCGGTTAAACTTACGATATATATATGTATATGTACTTGATGCTATGTAAGTCACGAAAGACTTAGAGTCAACCTAAACTAAGAGGCCATGGATCAGGAAGTCTTAATTTCCCACTGATAGCCGAAGAAAAAAGCCAAGAAATATGTTTTATTGTGTGTGGGTCTCACTTAAAGCCATGGTTTATTTTGACACTTGTTTTCCAACCCCGACAGTGGGGACACTTACTGAGTATTATTTCATAATACTCACCCTTTCTTTTTAAAAAAATGTTTTCAGGTAAAGCAAGAACTTACAGGGCGGATGGCGGGAATGCGTTGCGAAGGCCATGGGAATGGAAGTCATGTCTTCCGCATATTTTAAACTTGTCTCATGTTTTAAGTTTGTCCTTATTTAAAATTCTTTTGTCAAGTGTTGAACTTCATTTGAACAGAGGCCAGAATTTGGGTTTTCTTTATTTTAGCTCGAGTGAATCTTGTTTTAAATGATCGTTTTATTTGGGATCCCAATAAATAAAGTATTTTGTTCTCTGTTTTACTTCTTGACTCTTGTTTTTGGCCTCAAACGAATGCATGGTTAGTGACGACTCTAGGAAAAGTGTCTTAAAAAGTAGGGTCGTTACAGTTGGTATCAGAGCCCAAGTTTAATGGTTCTGTAGACTTGCTTACATCGTAAGCGTTAGAAATCCCATGGCTAAGCAACAATTTCCAGTCATCGCCAGGTATGCCTTCAAAATAAAGTTTTGTTTTATTCATGAAAAGTATGTATATCTGTATGTAAAGCTATGTGTAATGATATGAGCATGATATATTTCTAAGCTGAAAAAAAAAATATGTGCAATCCCTACAGTTTGTCGATAGAAAGAAAATGCTTGAGTTAAGCATGTTAACTCTTAAAAGGGAGTTTTATTGACATAAAACGTGTGTTTGTGCATTATAGAGGGAATCAATTTAGGCAAATGAGGGAAGAGTAAGTCTTAGGGGGTTGAAGTCGTTTAAAAGGTTACTAAGGAACTAAGTTCCTTAAGTAAAGCTATGAAAGATAAATGTTATGATTACTCTTGAGGAGTTCAAGGTTTGAATGCGTTCGGTAAAATGTTTTGACCTTATTTATACGTGTCGGGTCAATTGGATGGAAAGGTCATGAGGTGTAGTTTATATGCCACTTTTCCGTTAGTCTTGAAGGAAGTTTCTTCACCATCAATCAAGTACTCGAACATGAAGTCTAAAGAGTTGAAAGGTGAAGAGAAAATGAGCTTTAAAGAACTAAGGTTTGTTTTTCAAAGGGGCATGGAATATTGAACTTCTTGTCTTTTGAATGGAACTTTTATAAGAGAAGATGAGTATGACCGCTATGTCATGCCAAAGGAATATGAAAATTTAAAGGTAAAGTATATGTTGTATTCTGAAGAACTCTTTTAAAAGATCCATCCTAGTTGATGTAAAACACAGAAGGTCAAAGTAGTTTGTAAAAAAAAAAAAAAAAACATAACTTGAGACTTAAATGAGAGATGGGTGCTAGTTATGAAGGGGAAGTTAAGTTCTCAAGGTGCTTCGAAATATTTGGTTCTTATCCATACCAAGTGATAGGAATGGAGGCAACTAATGTGTGACTGAGTACAGGTGTGCTATGAAACTTTAAAAGTAGCACCATAGGCTTAATGGCCTTAACAAAAATAAAAACTGGCATGGCGTGAGGTTTCAAAGGTGTTATCATAAGCTATATAACCTTAATAAAGACAGGTATGAAGAGGAAAAGTAAAGAGTTAGAGTTTTGGTTTGAGGACATAAGAGAGTTGATTATCTGGACTTCGGATACTTGTGCACGATTTGACGTTCACATGGTCATCTGTGTGTTTAAACTTTTGAAATTGGTATGGGGAATTTCACAACTCATTCCAACCTTATGTTCAGTATATGTAGGATGAGAGAAATTGTATGAGACTTCAACTTTGAAATCCCTTTTTGGCTTAAAGTTTCTTTTTCCTCAGGCAGAGGGCTAAACAGGGATGATTTGAATGTTAGAGGAAAGTTTGGAGGTTTTTATTTTAGAACTAAATTAGCACAAGAAACCGAAAAGGTTGTCATTTCGATTGAAGGAAAGGAGATCAAGTTCGGGAAAAGTAACTTTGATCTTTTGAGACTACCATTAGCACAGAAAGTAAACTTGAACATGAAGTTAAGGTACAAAGCATCGGTTATTTCTAATATCCTTTACAGGATAATTCAACATAGTCAAAAGAGCTCAATGTGTAAGTACAAGATCTTTGAAATAAAGAGGTCATTTTAGCATATCACCCTAAAGAGTACTAATGTCGATCGTAAAGGAGAAAGGTGTATCTATGTGTTAGTGCATAGATTACAGAGAATTGAAGAAAGTCGCTGCTATTAGTAAATATCTTCTTCCTCGTTTGGGTGATCTTTTCGATCAATGACACGAAGGCAACGATCTACTCTAAAAAGGAATTTGAGGTCAAGTTATTGTCGATTGTGGATCGAAAATTGTTACATCCCGTGTTATGGACATTATGGATGTATAACGATGTTGCTTGGGTGGACTTTTACGCCACAGTTGTTCTTAGACCTAATGAATTGAGTACTCGAGGAAATCTTGGATACTTTGGTTGTTGTGTTGTTTGACGATAACTTGGTGTATTCTAAGTTTGATGAGGAACATGAAGAGAAACTTAAAGTGGTCCAGAAATGGTTGGGGATAAATGAGTTGTGTAAAGGTTCTTTAAAAATGAATCTTGACTTAGACAGTGTCCTTCCTAGGATACGTAATGTCGATGCAGAGTCGTTGTGAGTCCTGCGAAGGTGAAAGGTAATGACACGGTGACTTTGTCCAACCATTGTCACCAAGTAAGAAGCTTTCTCGAGTTTAGTAGGTCACTTTGGGTAATTATTTAGAAATTATAGTCATTCTCGAATAAAGTATATTCGAAAGGGCAACTCATTTGTGTGGGGTGAGCCTTGTGAAACAAGTTTCTAGAATCTCAAACCACAAGAGTTTGAGGTGTCTAGTTTGTCCGTAAGTAAGAGCACTAGACAGGAACCAACAGAGTTATGTAATCCATAGGTGGAAATGGGATGAAACCTTTATAGACTTCATAGTCAGGCAAGTTACAAGTTTAGAAAAGTTGGAAATGGAACTTATCCATGGTGATTAAAAGTAAGAAGAGTAATTAGCATGATATTTCGTATTTGGTTAAACGTTGTAACAGAGTAAATTAAGGATGATTTACCACATTCTTTTATACTTCTTTTTAGAGTTGAGATCGTAATAGAATTGCTAGATTATCTTGTCTCTTAAGCATATTATTTTTCGAAGTTGCTGAAGAAGCTTAGTTTCACCCTTGTTTTGGTTGTTTAACATTTTCTGCATATTGTGTACTTCTGAATCATGAGTAGCCTTGAGTTGAATTTGGAGGCATGGTTGTTTAGTTTTTTTTTACTTTAGAAGTGCAACCTTACGTTAAACAGGTACCTAGGGAATTTTGGCATCATTGTGGTTATGTCGTTATGCTGCCGAAATTTTTTGGAGCGTTTTTGGTAGTAGGTTTGGTAAAGTTTTTATAGAACGATTCATGCACCGCAATAACCAAAAGAGACCTAAGTTTGAGTTACCCCTATCAGACTTTAAACTTGCAGCAAGAAATTGATGATCGATGGAAAGACCCAAGGTAAAATAAATACATGAAAGGTCCGTCAGAAATATTTCCTTGTCGGTGGCTAATTAGCCATTGTACCAAGTGAAAGCTATGAGACGAAGGTCCTTTGATTTATTTCAACCTTAAGTGTTGTAATTTGAGAGGGAGACTGTCTCTACAACATTCATTAAAAGTTACCAAGGACCATGAAGTTTGCTCAACAAGTTAGGGAATCTAATACACCAAACGAGGTTGCTAAAACTCTATCATTATTGAGGTCACGTCTCTGGAAAGTAATGAAGGTGTTGAATTGATGATTAGATAGAACGAGTGAGTCATGCCTTGGAGAAAGTTCTGAGTTTTGACCAAAAAAAAAAAAAAAAAAAAAAAAAAAAAAAGTTAAGAACGATTGTTAGAGCTATTTGAAATTATAGAGTGATTTAATCCCGAGGTTTGTGGTTTTGCATCATCGTCATCTCTCTACAGTTCATGATGTGTTCTATGTTTCCATGGTAAGTAAGTATGTACCGGACCCATCGCACGTGTTTGATTCCGAGTGCTTGCAGTTGATTGAGAACTTGAGTTATGAAAAAAAAAAAAAAGATCTGTGCAAATTCTCGTAAGAGACTAGAAGGCCCTTCGTACTCGAGAAATCAGTCTAGTTAAAGCATTGTCATAGGACCACAAGGCAAAGAACGCTACTCGGAAGCAATTGGATGAAATGCAAGCCAAATACCTCGAGTTATTTCAAGACTTGAAACTTTCGAGGACGAAAGTTCTTAAGGAGGGAAGATTGTAACGTCCGTGAATTTCAAGTACAGTTAGTTTTGAATATTGGTCTAAAATTCATTCGAGATAATAAATTTGGAACCTTCATTTAGAATGTTGGGTGTTTTAAGTGTGAAATTTAGAGATGTGGCATTATTGTGGTTTAATGTATACATGAAAGGCAAAATGGTAAAAGGAAGTTGAACCTAGGGTTTCAAAATCTTTTGTCTTATATGGGCTCTTGTACCAAGGGTACTATTCATTCTCTTCTTCCTCAATCTCTCTTCACGAAAATAACCATGGAAAAGCCCCTCATCGCTGACAGCTACTTTTCACTGGAGTTGCTCGTGCTGCTGTCCAACCATTCTCTCACGCGCACAACCCCTGCAACGAGCACCAGCCACCGTTAGCCATTGTCGGACGAAGCCACGCAACTCATCCTAGAACCATGACTACCTATTTTTGGTCAGATCCGCGAGCTCCAGCGACCCCTCGCCGGCGACTTCATCCTGCAAATCCGAAACGAGCAGCCACATCGCCGAATCTGCAGCCGTGTTACACCGTTTGCAGTGCTACACCGCCACCAAATCCCACCTCTGACTGTCAATTCACCTGCAGTGCACGAACCAGGGATACTAACGGTGGAGCAAACCAGACTTCGAGATAAGATCACCACACGCTCAACGCTGCTTGGCCACGCTACCGTCGCTCATCGATGGCGTGGTTCGGTTCAACCTTTTTGATTTCATGAGTTCAATGTTGACCCCCATTAGTGGTAAATTGCATTATTTAATGTACAATTTCTCTAATGTCTCGCTTATGGTTAAATTAAGTTGGAATTTTGTATTGTCAGTGGGAGTTGTTGCTAGTATGGTTGAACTATTGAATCTGGACCATTATGATTACAAGTTCGAGCAAGGTCTTGGTCTCGAATTGATTCAGATTTTAGGATCAAGGTTTGATAAGAACGTGTGATAGGAACATGATTTTGGAAATTTGGAGCGAAGGTTAAGGTAAGGGAACCCACACCAACCTCTAAAACTTAGAATTTAAATTCCATGATATGTATGAAAAGTCTCTTTTAAATGCCATGATATGTATGAAAAGTCTCTTTTGAATCCCACGCTATGTTTGAAAAGTCTCTTTTAAATGCCATGGTATGTTTGAAAAGTCTTTTATGAATGTCATGATCGAGAGGTCTCTTTTAAATGCCATGATCTAGTTTGTTTGATAACCATTCCAAAGGCCATGAATGTAATTTTGTTGTTGCATCGAAATTGAGCATTTTGATTTTGATATATGTTCATGTCATGAGATTTTTGCACGAATGTTGTTACTATTACTTTTGGGACCCTGAATAGGTATTTCTTGAAAATGTTGCGAATGCTGTGGTGAAATCTTCCTGATAATATTCATTATATAAGTTATGTATGAGTTAGAGTCGACTCAAACTGGAGGCCATGATTCGGGAGACCTTAATCATCCACTAAAGGCCGAAGAGAAATTTATAAAAAAGAAAATGCTTACGAAGGTCGTGGCGGTTAAACTTCCGATATATATATGTATATGTACTTGATGCTATGTAAGTCACGAAAGACTAGAGTCAACCTAAACTAAGAGGCCATGGATCAGGAAGTCTTAATTTCCCACTGATAGCCGAAGAGAAAAGCCAAGAAATATGTTTTATTGTGTGTGGGTCTCACTTAAAGCCATGGTTTATTTTGACACTTGTTTTCCAACCCCGACAGTGGGGACACTTACTGAGTATTATTTCATAATACTCACCCTTTCTTTTAAAAAAATGTTTTCAGGTAAAGCAAGAACTTACAGGGCGGATGGCGGGAATGCGTTGCGAAGGCCATGGGAATGGAAGTCATGTCTTCCGCATATTTTAAACTTATCTCATGTTTTAAGTTTGTCCTTATTTAAAATTCTTTTGTCAAGTGTTGAACTTCATTTGAACAGAGGCCAGAATTTGGGTTTTCTTTATTTTAGCTCGAGTGAATCTTGTTTTAAATGATCGTTTTATTTGGGATCCCAATAAATAAAGTATTTTGTTCTCTGTTTTACTTCTTGACTCTTGTTTTTGGCCTCAAACGAATGCATGGTTAGTGACGACTCTAGGAAAAGTGTCTTAAAAAGTAGGGTCGTTACAAATATAACCAGCAACACGTTATACAATATTATTAACTTTGGACTTAACAAGTCATTAATATAAAGATAAATCACTAACTAACGGTCTTTTTTATAACCATTTTATTTTTTATTTTTTGGTTTTTAAAAATTAGGCTTGTTTTTTTACAACTTCTTTTCATCTTCTCTACAATTAGTTTCATCTTTTTTGAAGTACCATTTAAGTTTATAGCCAAATTTCAAAAACAAAAACAAGTTTTTGAAAACTATTTTCTCTAGTTTTCAAAACTTAGCTTAGTTTTTCAAATCATAGGTACAAAGTCCATAAGAAAACATAGAAACTCATTGGTAGATGTAATAATATTTTTAAACATAATTTTCAAAAACCAAAAACTAAAAATTAAGGCCTCATTTGATAACCATTTTGTTTTTTATTTTTAGTTTTTGAAAGTTATGCTTATTTTCACATAATTTCTCTACAATAGAAATCATCTCCCTTAAGTAAACATTTGAACTCTTAACCAAATTCTAAAAACAAAATCAAGTTTTTGAAAGCTATTTTTTTTAGTTTTCAAAAGTTGGCTTAGTTTTTGAAAACTTAGGTACAAACTAGATAAGAAGACATATAAACTCATTGGTAGAACTAGTATTTTTAGGTTTAAATTTCAAAAACTAAAAACCAAAAACAAAATGGTTATCAAATGAGACCAAAATAGTTATCAAACATGGCCTAAAAGATGTATTATGAACTATTTAGTTACAATTTATAACCAAATCAATTACTAGGCAACGTGAGAACAAATAAATGACTAAAAGTAACCTCAATTAACTTGAGTTGATAAACAAAAAGGGGAAGACGAGGGTTACTCCCAAAGCACCAACTAGCATCTAGTCCTAAGAACTTATATATGCTCTTGTAATCTCCAATAGGGTATACATGGCTTGGGTAAGAGGATTTTTTTAGACCAACCTGAAAATTTGGGTTGATTGGGTTGGGTACGTGAATGACTCGATCAAGGGTTGCACTGCCCTATATCCAATCCTACCCAACCCTATATTATTTTTAATATATATTTCGGGTTGGATTGGATTGAGTCACCGAGTTGATTTTTAAAATTTTTTAAATTATTTTAAACAACTTTTTCTTGAATTAAGTACTAAAATTCAATTATCAAAGTTCATAACATTTTATGGGGTGTTTGGCTCCCTGAGTTAAGTTGGGTTGGGTTGGGTTTTAAACCCAACTCAATGTTTGGCTCATGGATAAACTAACTCAACTCAACTCTACCGACTTAGGATGTTAACTCCATCAACTTGTACAGTAACCCTATTAACATATTTTATCATCGCTTCTCTAATAACTAATGATCACCACTGGCGATCGGTAACCACCTTCGGCGACCATATATGGCAACCGACGACCATCTCTGCGCGACCGGCAACCACACCTCCGGTGATCGATAACCTCCGACGGCGACCATCTCCAGCAACCGAAAACTAGCTCTAACCACCATTTTCGACTATCGGTGACCATCTCTGACCACCAACAATCGAAAACCTCCTTCGACAACCATCTCCAGCGATCGAAAACCACCTCCGACGACCATTTCTGGCGATCAGTGACCATCTCTAGTAATCGAAAACCACCTCCGACGAACATTTTCGACGATTGGTGGCCATCTCCAACGACAAAAAACCTCCTATAGAATTGACAACCTTCTTCGGTAACCGACAACCACCTCTGATGACTTTCTCCAACGACCGAAAATCACCTTCGACGATCGTCTCTGGCAATCGGTGACCATCTCCAGCAACCAAAAACTACCTCCGATGACTATCTCTGGCAATCGGTGACCATCTCCAGCGATCAACAACCATCTTCGGCAATAGACAACCACCTCGGATTACCTTCTTTAGCCGGGCGACCTTCACTACTATCGACGACCATATGCGACAATTGCCGACCACTGTCAACTAACTTGTCTGAAGATTTACAACAATCATTGATGACCTTATCTTGCAACCAACAATATCTTCTCCGACGAGCATCACCAACAATAATTTTTAGCAACCAGCGAGATTCCCATGGTTCAAAAAAATATGAAATGCACATGTACTTAGTTGGTCTTACTCTCTTCTCCAACAATCTTTCTTCAGACATACAAACTTGATCCATTGTTGGTCATTACTTATATTTGTGAACTATAATTATCTTTGTGAATCATGTAAATAGGTTATTAATACCATAATTATGTTTTGTGAATCAATATTCGATAAATATTTCACTTTTACATGACATTAATATTGAAATATATCATCCTTTTATTGTCATTTTCATGTGATTTAACAAATGTAAACAAACAAGATTCCTTTAAAAAAATGTGCCCTATCATTGTATTTTAGAACAAACAACCCTATTAGTACTTTAAAAAGGACATGATAACTTTCTCACTTGTAAGTTTCAAAGAAGTTCATATATGTTTAGATAATGAAACTTTAGATTTCTCAATTTTAATAAAAGTTTAATTTGTGTTTAAAGAAAAAAATACTGGTACATTGTCTTTTTTTCCATTCATCAATTGTTATTTGTTGTTATAAAAAATATAACATTGAATTAAGTCCAATGTGTACTAAAAATATGTTCTATAAATTGAAAGAAGTTTAATGTATATTAAAAAGAGGAAACAATACTACGTTGCCTAGATTTTAAAAAAATCAATTTCTAAAAGAAATAATGAATGTATTTAAAAATAAATAAATAAATGTTGAAATATATATATATATATATATATATATATATATATATTAGTAGTAGTAGACATTTGAATTAAGTGTTGCAAATATGAAAAAAAAAAAGTTTCTAGATGAATGATTGGAAAAATAAAATAAACTAAAATAGTCAACTAAAAGTCAGTCTATTATCAAGTCGAAAATATTGCATTTGCAAAGTTACTTGCTCAATTAATAAAATTG
Source organism: Trichosanthes cucumerina (assembly GCA_036507285.1). NCBI lineage: Eukaryota > Viridiplantae > Streptophyta > Magnoliopsida > Cucurbitales > Cucurbitaceae > Trichosanthes > Trichosanthes cucumerina. Next base: position 9,043,725 of record CM071836.1, on the reverse strand, counting down.
AGAGCACAATTTTCTAATTATACAATTAAGATTATTCGTCTTGATAATGTTAGTGAATTTACATCTCAAACATTCAATAATTATTGTATGACCTTTGGAATAAATGTTGAGCATCCTGTAGTTCATGTTCATACACAAAATGGTAAAACAAAATCATTTATAAAAAGCTTTCTATTAATTGATAGATAATGCTTATGAGAGTAAAACTTTCAATATTTGTATGGGAACATGTTATTTTGCATGTTGCATCACTAGTACGCATTAAAACAGTGACTTATAATAAGTACTCCTCAATGCAATTGGCTTATGGCCAACAACTAAATATTTTCCATCTACAAATTTTTGGATGTGCAATATATGATCTAATTGTTTCACCACAACGTACTAAAATGAACCTTCAAAGGAGGTTAGGAATCTATGTTGGATTTAATTTCTCATCAATTATTAAATATCTTGAACCTTTGACGGGAGATGTAACGTTGATTGTCATTTTAATGAGACGAATTTTCTAACATTAGGGGGAAGAATTAGGAAGTTGGAAAAAGAAATTACATGGTATGCATCCTTATTGTCTCATTTAGATTTCTGTACAGATCAATGTGAAATTGAAGTTTAAAAGATAATTAATTTGTAAAATATAGCAAATCAATTACCACATATATTTACAAATGTTAAGAAAGTAACGAAATAATATATACCAGCCGCAAATATCTCATCGAAAATTGATATCTCAATACAACAAGTTGTCACTAATGAGTTTGGGACACCCTAATAGTGTGGTAGACCTATAGGTTCCAAAGATAAAAATTTCCGTAAAAGAAAAGTAGTCAATAATCAAAATGATCCAAGTAAAAGATATGAATGTTCCAAAAGAAATTCAGAATACAACTACTGATAAAAGTACTGATAAAAGTCAAATACTTGAGGATAATAATGAAATTTCTATAAACTATGTTATATCAGGAAAAGATGGTACCAAAATGATATAATTGTTGACAACATTTTTGCTTACAATGTTACTCATGAAGATAATGATTATGATACACAATCTATCGAAGAATATCGATGTAGAAATGATTGGCTTATATGGAAAGAACCAATCTAGGTAGAAATTAAACTCACTTTCAAAACGTAACGTTTTTTGACCACTAGTCCGAACACCAGAAGATGACAAATATATGGGATATAAATGAGTAATTGTTAGAAAAATAAATGAAAAGAATGAGGTCACAAGATATAAAACGAGACTTGTTGCACAAAAATTCTCGTAGAGACCTGACATTGATTATGAGGAGACATATTCTCCTATGATGGATGCAATAACATTAAAATATCTAATTGGTCTGATTGTATACGAAAAACATAACATGCATCTAATGGATGTAGTCACGATATATTTATATAATCTCTTGATAATGACATTTATATGAGAAATTCATAAGGATTTAAAATATCGGAAACATATAAATCAAGTTGTCGAAAACTATATTAAATAAAATTACAAAGATCACTGTATGGATTAAAATAATTAGAACGAATGTGGTATAATTGTCTGAGTAGATATTTGTTGAAAGAAGGATATTAAAATAATTCAATATGTTTGTGTGTTTTTATAAAGAAATTACAGTCAGAATTTGTTATTATAAATGTAAATGTTGATGACTTAAATATAATTGGAACTCCTAAAGAGTTATCAAAGGCAATAAAATAGCTTAAGAGTTATCAAATGCAATAGAATATCTTAAGAGTTATCAAATGCAATAGAATATCTTAAGTAAAAACTTGAGAGGAAAGATTTGAAAAAAAAAAAATTGTCTTGGCTTACAAATTGAACATTTAGCAAATGAGATGTTTGTTAATTAGTCAACTTATACAGGAAAAATTTTGAAAAGGTTCTATATGAACAAAACACATCTATTGAACATTCCAATGGAAGTTCGTTTATTAGATGTAAAGAAAGATATATTTTGACTTCGAGATGATAATGAAGAATTATTTGGTCCCGAAGTACCATATCTAAGTGCAATTGGTGGACTTATGTATCTTGCTAATAATATAAGACCAGATATTTCATTTTCAGTAAATCTACGAGATATAGTTCTTATCTAACAAAAAGACACTGGAATGAAATTAAACATATACTTCGTTATCTTCAAGAAACGATTGATATGAAGTTGTTTTATTCTAACAAATTCAATTTTGATCTAGTTGGTTACGCAGATTTTTTATATTTATCTGATACACACAAAGCTAGACCTCAAATAAGTTATCTATTCACATGTGGAGGTATCACTATATCATGGCGATTAGTGAAACAAACTATCGTGGCTACTTCTTCAAATCATGTCGAAATCCTAGCAATTCATGAGACAAGTCTAGAATGTGTATGGTTAAGATCAATGACTCAACATATTCGTGAAACATGTAACATATCTTATAGTAAACATCTTTCGACAATACTATACGAAGACAACACAACAGGTATAACCCAAATCAAATGAGGATATATCAAAAGAGATAGGACAAAACATATCTCACTGAAACTTTTCTATACCCATGATAGTGACATCAGTGTATAACAAATTTGTTCAAATGATAACCTGACAGACTTATTTACAAAAACACTGTCAATTGCAACCTTTGAAAAATTGGTGCACTATATTGAAATGTAGCGACTTAGAGATTTCAAGTGATATTTCCATGAGGATGAGCAAATATATTGTATTCTTTTAGATTAGATAAAATAGGTACTTTTTTTTCCTTTACTGGGATTTTTTTCCATTGGGTTTTTTTTTCCTAATGGGATTTTAACGAGACATATATTATATAAAATTGACATTAAGGGGAAATATTATAAATATATTAAAAGAATAGATGTCGATTTTCTATCTATCCACGTGTCATGTCCCGTTTGGCCATATGCGTCATAAGCCTACTCATGCTTAGTGTCCAAAATTGATCTACTTGATTCATGCTAAATAACTTATAAATAGTGGTTTTTTTTTGTGGATAATGAAAAACACAATTGGGTGAGAAATCCTCTAATCTTCCTTCTTCTGTTCCACTTTCTTCTTGAATATTATTTCCCATATAATTCCATTTTCTTTTTTTTTTATATTATATAAATCACAATTTCATTTCCTTTAATTACATCAATATTATATATATTTATATTAAATTTTTTTATAATAATAATAATAATAATATTATTATTATTATTATATGTTTTTGGTAAAGTTTCAATACATGCCTCCCTTTTTATTCAAAATAAATTGCACAGTGTTTAATTCAAAACAACAAAGATGACATTTGAAAACGTAGATTATAATAGTTATATAATTTGTTTTAATTCGTGTTTATAATGGAGAATTATTTAGTTTAGGTTAAATAGTCCATGCCTAAACACCATTTTTTTTATTTTTTATTTTTGAAATTAAACTTTGTGATTCTAAAAAAATAATAAGAAATAAATAAAATTGAGCGTCGTGGACTCGTGGGGATTATCTCACCTTATCAGAAATCCATTGGCGCTAAAACCTTGAAAAAAAGAAAGCCATGGCGGTTGGAGCTGCAGCTTTCTCTCACCCGTTCACCACCATCTCTTCCCTCTCTCACTCCAACACTTCCACTTCCAGACCTCCTCCAGGAAGCTTCATCAACTTCCGCACCGCACATTACCAAAACCTCCGTTACCTCAAATCCCTCCGCCTCATCCATCCCCAAACCAACTTCCGATCTCCCGACGCCGTCCATCACATCCTCGCCACCGTCCATTTCCTCAAATCCAAAGGCTTCTCCGACTCCGACTTCCCCAGACTCGCCTTCCTCTGCCCTCAACTCTTCTCTCCGGATTTCGACCCCACCGACATTGCTCCCGTCTTCGACTTCTTGGCCGCCGATCTATCCGCCTCCGTCCAAGAATCGCGCGGCTTGATCCTCCGCTGCCCTAAGATTCTCTTCTCCGACGTCGAGCTCTGTCTCCGTCCGACGCACAGATTCCTGAAGCAATTAGGGATCGAGAATCTAAACTCGCCGAGCAATTTGAATTCGCACCTGCTGAATACTCGCGTGGAGAAACTGAGAAGCAAATTCAGATTCTTACAGGAGATGGGATTGGAGGCGGCGAAGGTTTGTGGGAGAATGCCGGCGATATTTGGTTACAGTGTAGAGGAGAATTTGAAGCCTAAGTATGAGTATTTGGTGAAGGAGATGGAGAGAGATTTAGAGGAATTGAAAGGGTTTCCGCAGTATTTTGCATTCAGTTTGGAGAGACGAATTGCGCCTAGACATTTGCATTTGAAACAAAGGAACGTTCAAATTCCTCTCAATAGAATGTTGTTATGGAGTGACAATAGGTTTTACAATAAATGGAAATGAAACGTGAAAATATTAGGATTTGTAATGTAAAATGTATGATTGATTTGTATATAAATTATAATTCATTACCCATTAGAGCATAATCATCACCATTATCACCATTTCTTAAAGTTTGAATCTTCACTCTTACGTGTTAGACGAAAAAAAAATATAATAAATTAGTTTTTTTTTTCTATGGAGGAGATGCATAGAGATGAGTGCAATCCCGACCGTACTCAAGTCAAACGGACATAAACAGAGCAAGGTCATCTGTTGAATGAGTAGTTTTGTCCTTCGAGTAGCAAATGTTGGACAATGCTGAATATGTCATGTAATAGCTATATGATCAATATAAAATTAACAGTCTAATTGCAAAGAGCGTTAAGTTGAGTAGTTTATAGTTTTCACCAATGTCGTTAATGGAAGATGGTGGATCAAAAGCAATATTTTGAGGGAGGGTTGGATCATTAATTGTGTAGATTAACTTTCATTTCATTTTTGATTAAACACTTCAAATACTTGTACTACAAACTTGCAAGTGATCTATGAGGTTATCAACTTGGAGAAACTTTCCTAGCATATTCCCTTGTAATATAGCATGAAGATCTATGAACTTGTAAAAAAAGCAAGAATTAAGAAACTGTATAAAATGAGGGGCTCATCAACTATCAAGATGATCGTCTGTAAATTATTGAACAAATGGGTCCCTCAGTCTTCCAACCACAGTTGAAACAAGCGTCTCAATGAGCTCGGCTTTCTCTCCGAATCGTCTAGTTCAGCTCCGTCATTGACATCTGCTGAGTCAATTTGCCAAAACTGTGGAGAAAAGTGAAAAACAAAACTAGGGATCGATTTAGTTAAAGAAGAGTACAAGTCATCTCTCTTTTGTCAACCCTTCAATATCAGCTCCAACTTCAGCAATCTTGGCATCCATAGAACTTTTTGCTTTCCTGGCAATGCTCTCAACATCGAAGTCCATTGCAGTTCTTTTCACATCATCACTCCCTCCAAGCATCTATGGAAAAACATTTGATTTAGGTTCAGGTACAAAATTTCCAGCAGATTCAGTTTAAAGTGATCGAAGCAAAAAAGAGTAATTGGTTGTGATCACTGGAAAACGGTTTCAACAAAAAACTGTAACAAGGAAATGCAAGCGTCCTAGTAGTAAGAAAATACCAGAGATCCAATGGCAACCAAGGCCCTGAACTTTGAATCAGCTTCAAGATTTTCCTCCTCTGCAATCTGCCAAAAGCAATTGAAGTATCACGATGTATGGAATCAGAAAAGCTCCCACAGAACACAGATCGAACACCAAAGTTTAAAATAAATCAAAGTCTAGTCTCGAAGAACTAGAGCAGAAAGAAATCGGATTTACGTACATATAAACTTGTGTGACAAAAAAAAAATAAAGAACTACCTCAAGTGCAGCGGAAAGAACCTGACTCTGACCATCAAGATCCTTCCTCTCAATTAACAACACAGCAAAACTGACAAACCCACAAGAGAGAAGAATAAAGAGTGGAGCCCTCATAATAAGCCATCAACGTAATTACTCCAAAGGAAATATAAGTAGTAAATCCAACAATGACAGATGGTTGAAGATGAAACATATTTTTTTTATTTAAGAACCTAGCTTTCACTAAAATGAAAGAAAGGATGAAATACTCTCCATAACTATCCAAGATCCTCCATTCCCAACTTGATAAAGATTTTCTATTTCATCCTAATAATTAACTTTCAATTGAATAATCTTAAGGCCTTGTGGGATGCTCATTTTTGGTTAATATGAGATCTCTTTGAAAAAGAAAAAGAATTAGAAATGAAGAAAGTGGGATCTGCCATCATAAACAATGAAAGTGGACCACTCAATAAGTCATGCTCCACTTAATCCAATATAAATAAAAAAGAATAATAAAAAATAATAATAATGTTTAGACTTACTTGAGGATCAATGTTGAAAAAGATAAGTGTACGGCCTTACTTGCAGATGAATAGCAACTTGAAAATGCATCAAGAATCTGCACAATTATTTTTAAATGAATAATTATGTTGTAGAAACCAAGAAAAATATCACCTCAGAGCTTAACGAACCTATCGCATATGCACAAAGGTAAATATTGGGTTTTTAGTTTTCATATTCCAGAGGTCATAATTAATGTATTAATATTTATAAAGGCTACAAAATCAATTACCAACAAATTATTTCCTTCCAAGTCTCAGATGGATACAGGACGAACTAATATTTATGACATTATAAGATCGCCATCACAATGTAACCTAATAAACAAAACTAAGTAGGTTGCTCTTTGATCCCTTCTTTTGGAAAGGGGACAACTTGTCCCTTTGTCCGTGGCTTTGGCCTTTTTTTTTTTTTGTTGGGAAGGTTCTCTAGTTTCTTATACATATATAACTACACAAGTATATCAAACACGTAAAATAAAATTAGTTTGGAATTCAAACCTCACTACGATGCTTCTGTAACCAGTTGTAATAGCCTGAATTCTTGAATAGATTGGTTATGAGACGTATGCTTGTCAAAAGATTTGCAGCAATCACAGGAGCAGTTGTAACTTTCTGAATCAGTTCCAGAAGAATATCTGGCAAAAATTCAAGGCAAATATCAACATTAAGAAAGAACGCTACGATGAAAAACTCGCATGGGTCTTACTTGAAATTTTGCTATCATTTCTTCCAAAAATAAGGGTTTGTTTGGCTCATGGTCTCAAACTAGTTACTTGAAGTTGATCAAATTAGAAAAAAAACGCAGAAACTCTTTAAAATCCAAAATGTAATTGTTTACAGTATCCTATAATTATTTTTGAAAAACAAGAGTTATAAGATTTTTAACAATTTTTTTAAAACAGTTTAAAAGATAAGATATAAGTCTAAATTACTTTACTTCTAATCTTACAATAATTTTTAATCTAGAACTGATTCACAAAATTATGTATTTTATTTATCAAAATTATAGTCCCTACCAATGAAAATGAAAAAGAAAAGTGGCATTTGAAAGAATATTGAATGTACAAAACACCAGTAAAAAGTGTTTGTTATTGAAAACTCTTCAATATCTAATAATTGGTCCCAAAAATAGTTTCTGCAAATTTAAAATCCAACACAACCAAACACATTTTATGTACACATTATTTTTCAGTATTCACTCTTCCTGAATTAGATATAAACCTATGCCTAATTCATCCATCAATTTTTGAATGAATAAGTTGCTGGGCAAGGATAGAGAATATGCATAGCATCATTTAAAAAAAACAGTGAATCTGATTCTTGGTATGGATTATTACGAATTGTACAACAGAGAAAAAGAAACCCAGACCAGCCCAAATCTTAATGAAATTACCATCAGAATCAACAAGCTTCAAAAGAAGTATTGCTCCATCAGGGTGCAGAACAGTCATCCGTAGCATGTCAATAACTACAGAACCAGCATAAGAAAAACCAGTATTTAAATTTTAAATTTAAAAAAAAAAGAAGTTGTGGGATCAATACCAATGTGACTTTTTTACCGCATAGACTAAGTAAAGGAGAGGAGAAGTAAAGACGAGAAAACAAGCCAGAAAAATCACAATTACCTGGAAACAATGATTCCCGAGGCCATGATCTAAGCAAATTCAATAACAAAACAACATCAGCATCTGCGAATTTGGTAGAATGGTAATGTGATGTATCCTTCAAAATTTTGACAATAGCACCGAGTCTGGAAACCTCAACCTCTGGCAAAGTATAATTCTTCTTTTCCTTCAAGAAAGGGGAAAAAAATATGATTAGTGAAAATAGGTACAATAAAACAAGTACGACAAATTATTAAGTAACAACATTCAAGGAAAGAACAGGTTTGGTCGCAAGTAGTAAGATAGTATATAATCAGCCAGCGAGTTGCAACAAAATTGTGTAGAACGCTTGATACAAATTGTACACCACTGTTAAAAAGAAGAAAAGGAGGCCAACATAGAGAAATCTACCGAATCAGCAAGCAATGCATTGTTGAACTCAACAATCTTTTTTAGTATCCCGTCGAACTGAGCAACATCAAACACAAGAACTCCTTTCTGTAAAGCAATGATTTGCCCCGGGGCATAACAAAACAAATAAGTAAACCACACAAGAAAAAATTGCCAAACTGCTTTAAAGATAAAAATAATAACTAATATAACCAGCAACACATTATACAATTAACTTGTGGACTTAACAAATTATTAATATAAAGATAAATCACTATCTAAAAGATCTATTACGAACTATCAAGTTGCAATTTTATAACCAGACCAATTACTAGGCAACATGAGAACAAATAATGGACTAAAAGTAACCTCGACTAACTTGAGTTTATATACCAAAAGGGGAAGACGAGGGTTACTCCCAAAGCACCAAACCAGCATCTAGGTCTAAGAACTTATATATGCTCTTGTAATCTCCAGCTTTTCTATTCTCAAAATGAGGCATAATTTCTTAAACCAAGAATTTGGGGGCATCCAAAGTCATACCAACACAAAATCGATGAACCCTAATGGCAAAGAGAGATGAGCAGGTCATTCAATTAAGTGAACATTTCTAGGTGTGGTGTATAAATTATACAATCATAATCCCCAATGACATAATAGCATACCTTAGGGATGTGCTTGAAAATAGGTTTATGTGATTCAGCTGCCAAAGAAAAGAAATATTAAAATATCAAAGGCTCAGAATTCATAAAGATTACTAAGAAAGAACAAATCTGATTCAATATAAACTTTTTTTTTTCACACCATCCCTCCTCAGTCCTCAGGAAGAACAAAAAAACATGTAGCAGTTGGCATTAGAAAAAAAGTGCATACCTGAAACATTTGAAGGTCCACCAGGCACATAAGCATTGGCTGGTAAGAAAAAAAAGGGAAAGATAAACGAGAAATCAGTTTCAAATTCCAACAGGATAATGGTTCACACTAACCATCACCAATATTTTTCCACAGTATTGTCGCAGAACGCTACTCACAGCCAGTATAAGGATCGCGAAATGACGGGTCAGGGACAAAATTCTTTTTTCCAGAATTTTGAAGTATGAAGTCAACCACTTGTTGCCGATAGACAAGAGGAAGATTCTCTTTGAGAAGCCACTTATCAGCAGCAGTATATGGATCATCTGGAAAGTTTTCACGGTTAGTGCTGTACCAATCATCAAATACAACAGGTATGCTTGCTTTCTATTGTTAAGAAATACCATTCCCTATAATGCGACATATGAAATACTGAGATTTTCATGTGGGTGAGTGCCATGAGATCCCAAATGGTAGAACTAAAGTCATCAAGGAGTGGCCTGCCCCTTCTGCTATTATAAAAATTCAGAGTTTTTAAGCGTCTGCAGGATTTTGTAGAAAATTCATTTGAAATTTCAGTATCGATGCTCCAATACAAGATTGCTGGAGAAAGAGTAAACTTAAATGAGGTGTCACTAAACATGATAGCTTTGAGCCTCTAAAAGAGGAACTATGCACTCCCAGTTCTAGATCTATGTGACTTTTCTTAACTTTTATTGTTGAAGTCATGAAGTGTACTTCAGAAATTCGGATAGGAATTTAAGTCATAATAAGGTATCCTATAGAATTTTTTAGTGGAAAGTTAAGAGAAGCTACAACAAAATGTCACCTACGAACAACAATCATATGCATTGGTTAGGGCTTTAAGCAGTGTGAACACAACTTAGTTGTTAAGAAGTTGTCCTCTTTTTATGCACCAATCAGAAAAATTCTTACCCTCTCAAAAATGATGGTAAAATTATTGGTTACAAGATGTCATTTATTCTAGCTACTAGGGAATATTTTTCTAAGTTATGGTGATTTTTCTCCTTTGGATCCTCCAAACATTATCCATGGTGAATTGTTTCCAAGTGATTTCACTAATCCTTTGGAGGTCTTTTTAGAATGCACCAGGTTATGGATGATGAGGGTGTCTTTGTCCCAAACGATCACAAAAAGGAGCAGGATTTCTTTAAGGTGACTAAACCATCATCGAAGGAAGTCGAGGCAATGCTCTAGGTTGCGATCAAGCAAGAGACGGATGATCCCGGTTTGTTAGCAGATGAAATTAGAACTATCCCAAAGGAACAGGGTTTGGAGGTTGAAAATGATCTTTCAATCGTGATTGTTGACAACAATACTCCTATAATGAGAAGGAAATCGTTTTTAAATCAGAATTTGATATGCTTGAAACAAATATATTGCACAACAAAGCGCCTACCTGGGAAACGAAGAGGTTAAATGAATCGTCTACAATGGATTCATTAAATTGTAATCTGAAATTTGTTGTCTTGCCTTACGTTGTTGATGACAGTATTAAAGATGGAAGAGATCGTGAATCCTTTTCAAAATTCTACACCCGAAAAAAAAACCATGTCCCTTTGTCTTCACAAGATCAAAGCACCTCCCTACTTAATGCAGATATTATCGAAGAGTCTTGTGCAAATTTATTGGTTCCTACAGCCAACCCATAGAAAGAAGATCTTCCAAAGGCTTCATCACAGACTCTAAATTTGGATTGTAATTTTGGGCCCAAATGTACACATTTTACTAAGGTTTATTACCTTCTTCTAAATCAAACTCACCACACAATGATCACCCTTCTCTCTATATTGAAGGCTCGGATTGTGAATATGATGCCAGTGTAAGTAGTGTGGAACTTGATTTTCAGCATCATAGCAACCTTTGTGAAGAAAATATATTTGAGGATTCTATTTCTGTCGACTATAAAACTCTTTTCCAGTCACCCATCAAGTCAAATTGCCCCAATATTAAAATTTCATATGAAAATCAACCATCAAACAGGAATATTTTGCTACCGGATAAATTTTTCTCATTAATCAAGGCGAGTGGTTTGCAATTTAGAGAGATTCTCCCCTGTATTCTTGAGATAGTCAGTCAGAAAGCTTAATTATTGATTGTTCTTTATTTTCCAATGAAGAAACTTTCTTGGAATTTTTGAGGATTGGGGAGTAGTTCTAAACTAGTGAGCTTGTATAATTTTACAAGAGGATTGTGGAGACTATTAGTAATGTTTTGATGTTATTTCCTGAAAGTGTGCACATTGATACAACAGGATTGTGGAGGCTATTAGTAATGTTTTGATGTTATTTCCTGAAAGTGTGCACATTGATCTTAGTTCAAGTATCGTGGGATGAGTTTCAATTTTTAATTGACGATTATGGAGAGTTCAATTTGGAAATTTCTGACAGCGCCAACATGTTTGAAGTCTGTGATGCTTTTGTGTGGATTGGACATGCAAATGTAAGAAAGTAGAAGAATAGTTGGAGATTATAAAGCAGCAGATAGTTCTTCTTTGGTGATGTTGTTCCTTTAGATTATGATTATATCGAGTATAATGCTTTGTTTCATAGTTGTGGTCATCAGGCATCTCTCATTGAGCTTATAAATCAAAAGGTAGTTGTAGGGGATCTATTCAGTCAACTTTGGCTTGCTATGCAAAGACTTAGTCAAGGTCGTCCTTGATGTAGCCTAAGGATAAAAGGAGAATTCTCTCCCAGAATCAATCTCTAGATCTTTATTAAAATAAAAGTTGTAAAGAATACACGAGAGATATTCTTTATTTATAGAGAATTAAAATAAAACTAAAAACTAAAATCTAAAAAGGAAACTAAAAGGATTAACCATGGAATTACCTAAGATTAACCCTATTCTCCTTACAATCAGTCCTGGTCAAACCCTTGCAGCAACTAACATGGTAGTTGCATGGTTGATGAGGAACTTAGTGAAAGCATGCAAAAGTTGCTCATAATCATGCAACGTTTAGACCAGAAAATTGCTCCAATGCTAGAAGCAGATGTAGAGCTATTCAGCTTATAGTTGGAGATTAAAATGCGACAGGGCAGATAGTGGCTTTGGTGGTGTTGTTCCTTTAGATTATGAATATATTGAGTATAATCCTGTCTCATAGTAGTGGTCATCGGGCATCTCCCATTGAGCTTATAAATCAAAAGGAAGTCGTAGGGGATTTATTCAATCAACTTCAGCTTTCTTTGAAAAGACGTAGTCAAGGTCATCTTACTGAAACCCTTGCAGCGACTACCATGGTTGATGAGGAACTCACTGAAAGTATGCAAAAGTTGCTCATAGTCATGCAAAGTTCAGACCAAAAGATTGCTCCAATGCTAGAAGCAGATGGAGAGCTATTTAGCAAAAGGGGAATGGGGTAGTTGTTGAATATTTCTCCTAGAGGATTGCAAGCATCCTCTCTCTTTTTTTGTGGGGTTTAGAATTTCAAGATTGGTTCGAGCCTCAAGTTCTCAACACAGTTTCTTATTTCAATATTGGGCGTGTTTATATTTTTTTTGTTAATCTTCTTTTTTTCTTTTTTTCAATCTCTTGTGGAGTTTGTATCTTTTGAGCATTAGTCTCCTTTTATTTATTCAATGAAAAGTTCTGTTTCTAGTTAAAAAAATCATTTATTCCAAAATACAATTTCACAATTAAACATCAAATAGGGACTAGAAATCATGTCACTAATGCTATATGCTGAAGCAATCTTTTCTTGTCTAAAAGATTGAGGTTAAGGCATTTGATGGTCTAAAAGAACACTACGTTGATGGTTCCAACTTTAATCAAATTATTCTTGATGCACACCTTCAGAGGGTTATTGGTTTATGGAAACGTGGAGGGCTCTCAAAGGGATTCTAAAAGCTTGGAATCGAGAGATTTTAGGGGTTGTTTGGGGCGTTGAGTAGGTTATAATAACAAGGGATTATAATAGTCTGTGGGTTATTATAGTCTGTGAAACATATAATATTATTTAAAATGCAGAATAGTATAGTCTAGGGTTATAATAGTTTGTGTTTGGGGTGCAGAGCATTTCACAGGTTATTATAACACGGGTTATAATAACCAGTGGGCCAAACAGGCCCTTAGTGATCTTAGAGTCAAGAAACAGGACGTGTTAGGTAGGATTAGCCTTTTTGATGCTATGGAAGAGGACGGGCAGTTGGATGAGGGCCTTAAAGAGGAGAGAGTGCCTCTTAAGGTGGATTTTGCTAAATTGGTTAAAAAGGAATCCATTAGTTGGAGTCAAAATGCCAAAGTCAGATGGGCTAAGGATAGGGATCGTGATTCTGCTTTATGAATTTTCATAAGGTCGCAAGTGGCCATCAGAGTAAGAATTTTATTGGTCCCTTAAAAAAAATTCTCTTAAAAAACGAGAGGGGGGTTCTGCTTAAGGAGGAGAGGGACATTGAAGAGGAGGTGCTTTCTTTTTTCTCCCATCTCTATGCCCCTCACGTGTCTCCCAAACCCTTCGTGAAAGGGGTGAATTGGTGCCCTATTTCAGAAAGAGAGAAACCTGAGATGGACTCCCCCTTTTCATTGGACGAAAATAAAAAAGTGGTGTTTGATTGTGATAGAAACAAGGCTCCAAGGCCTGATGGTTTTTCTATGGCTTTTTTCCCAGATAAGTGGGAGGTTATTAAGGAGGACTTGGAGAGAGTGTTCGGAATTCTTCGAGAGGCATCCTAGATAGCTCTCTGAACTAAACTTTTGTTTGCCTTATCCCAAAAAAAGAGAGGGCCAATAGGATTAAGGATTTTGAGACCCATTAGCCTAATTACGAGTGTTTACAAATCATTGCTAAGGGCTTAGCTAATACGCTAAAGAAGATCTTCCCTTCCACAAAATCTGAAGCTCAAGGGGCTTTTATTGAGGGAAGGCAAATTCTTGACCAAGTCCTTATTGCTAATGAGGCTATAGAGGATTATAGAGGTCGTGGCCAGGAAGGATTTATCTTTAAGATCAACTTTGTAAAGGCTTATGATCATGTGGATTGGAATTTCCTTGACAAAGTTCTCGAGCATAAAGGTTTTAGATATACATGGAGATCTTGGATTTGGAGCTACATCAAAACAGTCTCTTATTCCATCCTCATTAATGGGAGACCAAGAGGGAGGATCCGAGCTACGAGAGGCTTGAGTCAAGGGTGATCACCTTTCCCTTTTTCTTTTCTGTTTGATTGTTGGATACTCTTAGCAGGATTATCTCGAGAGGAGAGGAGAGGAGAGTTATTATTGAGGGGTTTTAGGTGGGGCAAGATAGGGTTCCCTTATCCCATCTGCAGTTTGCAGATGATATGATCTTCTTCTGCTATGGTAAGTAGGGGTCCTTCCTCATCCTAAATTACGTTTTTTTTTTTACCTTTTTTGAAGCCATGTTGGGCTTGAGGATCAATAGGGGGAAGTGTCGGTTCTAGGTCTTAATTGTGATATGGGTAAGGTGGAGAGTTAGGCTGCGTTGGTGGGTTGCAAGGTGGGATCGCTCCCCTCCTCCCACTTAGGCTTTCCTCTGGGCATAATCTGAAATCTCTTTCGTTTTGGAATCCTGTCGTGGATAAGGTACGTAAAAGACTTGCTAACGGGAAAAGAAGCTTTTTTTTCTAAGGGTGGGAGGTTCACTCTTATTCGATTTGTGTTGAGTGGTATCTCTATTTATTTTTGCTCCCTCTTAAGAGCTCCTGGTTCTATTTGCAATTCTTTAGAAAAAATTATGAGGGACTTCTTATGGGAGGGAGTGGAGGAGGGTAGGGGTGTTAATTTGGTGAATTGGGAGATGGTGGGAAAGCCCGTAAGTCTTGCGTTTCCCCTATGGGTCTAATACTCTTTGGCATAGGATTATTATGAGTATGCACGGTCTTCATCCTTTTCGAGTGGGATTGTCGAGTGGGGTCAAAGGCGCTTTCAGAAACCCTAGGAAGGACATCTCCTTGGAGGTCCCTTCTTCTCTTCTTTTGTTCAGTACTTTGTGAGGGGTGGGAAGGATATATATTTCTAGGAGAAGTGGGTAGGGGATAGATCCCTTTGCGCATTGTTCCCTCGTCTTTTCCATTTGTCTTCTATGAAAAGTCATTTGGTGGTTGACATTTTGAGCCCATCTAGCGATTCTTCTTCCTTCTCGCTTGGTTTTTGTCATTCGTCGTCTGGTAGGGGAACGACGAATATTATGGCTCTTCTTTCTCTTATCGGGGAGATTGTTCTTAGTCCGAGGAGGAGAGATCTTTGCTTTTGGTCCCCTAATCCCACTGAGGATTTTTCTTGTCGGTCGCTTTTCCAATATTTGGTGAGTCCTTCCCCAAGTGATAGGTCGGTATTTACTGTTCTATAGAAGATGAAAGTTCCAAAGAAGGTAGTTTGATAGGTCATCCTCGGAAAAGTTAATACTTTAGATCGACTCTCGAGAAAGTTTCCCTCTTTGATTAGTCCATACTGTTGCATTTTGTGACAGATGGCAGAGGAACATCTTGACCATATCATGTGGAGTTGTGACTTTGCACGATCAGTTTGGAATTCGTTACTTGAGGTGTTCGGTTTACAGTTTGCTAGTCACAAGTGCCTTGAGGGATGATCTAGGAGTTCCCCATTCCTTTTTTGGGAGAAGGGAAGGTTTTTATGGCAAGTTGGGATTTGTGCTATCTTATGGGTGTTGTGGGGTGAGAGGAACAATAGGACCTTTAGAGAGATTGATAGAAACTCTAATGATGTGTGGTCCATTGTTAGGTTCCATGTTTTTTTTTTTTGGTGTTGGTGATGCAGTTGTTCTATAATTATTATTCCTTAGGTCTTATTTTACTTTATTGGAGTCTCTCCCTTCAAGGAGGTCCTTTTTGTGGGTTGTTTTGTTCGCTCTTGTATTCTTTCATTTTTTCTCAATGAAAGTTTGGTCCTTTATCAAGAAAAAAAACTTCATCAAATTTAGGTTGATTGTGTTAATGGGTTCAGCGATACAGATTACCATGTTGAAAAAAAGGCACTTGTTTAGGGTCAAGCAATAGTGCATTCCTCGTGCATCACTGCAGGAATACTTATTAAGGTAGTTGCATGAGGAGGATTGACGGCTCATCTTAGCAAAGGAAAAGCAATAAGTTTGTCCTTGATTGTTTGTATTAGCCTCAGATAAAAGCGGTTGTTGATAATTTTATCAAACGACGTTAACTCTGCTAATTCAAGGACAGCAAGAGAATACAGGTGTTAATAATTTTATCAAATGGCTCTCAGTTTGTCAAAATCATGCAACAAGAGAAACGGTATTCAGTTTGTCGAGTATCTAGACTTAAAGTAAAGGTTGTGATAACTGATAAGAGAAGATAATGAACATTGAAGAATACCATTATTTTCTATTTTTTAGACTAGCCCTCCTCCTCCCCACCCATAGTGGCCTTTAGAAGTGTATTTTGGGGGATCAGCACCCAACCAAATACGTGAATTTTGAAAGCCTTCCAATTCCACTTTATTGGAATTCAACTCGAACCATAAAATCAAATTCTTTCAAAATAAATGGAAAAGGCAGTAAAGAATAACAATAAAAAAAAATCACCTGATAAATTGTAAGGCAATTTACGAATAGGCTCCCCATCTCCAATGTCAACGTCAAATACTGAGTAACAATTTGAAAGAGTGGTTAAATGTGGATATAGAATAAGCAAATGTCATTGATGTCATTAGAGAAATAAAATGAATGAGTGATTAAAGGTGAATTCTTAGCAAATGCAATTGATGTCACTAGATAAATAAAATGCTGACCATAGTCATATTCAACTCCATCAAGAACAGGATTCCTCCGGCTATCATCTGGTCCATCAACAACTTCACCAATCTACAAATTAAAGAATATATATAAAGGATGCTCCAATTTTCATAAAATAATTCAGATGACAGTAAAGCCCATGTGCACCAATTTCAAATATAGGACTTGATTCTTACTGAAAAAATAATAATTACAAGACTTGCTAAGTAGGTAGGCAATATTCAAAGTAAATGAATAATTAAAAAAAATCTAATTTCCTCAATCAGTTTAGAGATTCAACACCCAAACGGCCAAACCCTAAATTGGATTGTTGTATGACAGTCGTAATCACCCAACAGTAATCACCCAATACTAAAAACGGGGTCAATGAAATAACAAGAGAGAAATATATGAAATATACCAAAATGAGGTTGCAAGAAATATCATGTAAACAAGAGAACAAGTCAAAAAAAAAAAGGAAGAAAAAAAGAAAGAAAAGAAGAAGAAGAAGAAAGAAAGAAAGATAAAGAACCAGACTTCCATTTTGAAATTCTGGAAGAATACAAAAAGGACTTAAAAATACAGCCAAGAAGGGAGCCAAAAGAGCAAATAAATCCTAACAAATAGTGTTGATATAATTAAATTTACCATAACCTATCAACTTTTGGGTGAATTGGTGATTGAACATGGTATCAGAGCAGAAGGTCCTGTGTTCGAACCTAAAGAAGAAGAATATCATAAGTCTTTGGAAATAGACGCTCAAAGAAAGGTTTTTTTTAATAAATAACTGAGCTTTCATTGAGAAAAAATGAAAGAATACAAGGGCATATAAAAAAGCCCACAAAAGATGGAGGCAACCTAAAGGAAAGGCCTCCAATCCAACAAAATAAGATCTAACAAATAGTTACAAAACAGTTTAACCACTGAAGACCACAAAGACATATTGAATCTAACAAGAGCCCAAACATCACTCAAAGACCTCTCAAGTCCTCGAAGACTCTATTATTCCTCTCCTCCCAAAGAACCCATAGAACAACACACACCCTTGTCTACCACAAGAACCTTCCTTTCTCACGAAAATGAGGATGTAAAAGGAACTCCTCAATCATCTCTCTACAACCCCTATGTCTAGCAAGGCTAAAGCCAAATTCCGCGAAAAAATAACTCCACACAGTATGAGCTAAATCAACTCTAGCGAATATGATCAAGGTCCTCAATTGTCCATCTACCTAGAATGCAACAAAACAACCCAATCAAATTGGGTCACTTCCTCGAAACCCGATCCAAGGTGTTAATCCTACCGTGGAGAACCTACAAAAAACTTAAGCTTCTTTGGAACTTGCACATTCCACAACGAGGCAACGATACCACTTGAGGGAGAGGGATTGACCAAGCAAAGAAAGAAGGATTTTACAAGAGAAGCCTTCAAAGGGAAAACAATTGCAATGACGAACATCCCTTCCCCAAAACTACGACAAAACTCCTCAATCAATGAAAGGAGGTCAACAACATCTGATGTTTTCCTATTGGACAAAGCATGACAAAACCCCCAAACGAGTGAAGGAAAGGTCAAAGAGTTGGGCAACACATATGCCACTAAATGGTTTCCCATCGAAGATACAAATGAGGGAAACGAAACCCCAGCCACTTATCCTCCCAGAAAGAAATCTCTCTCCCATACCCCACGAAACACTAGACAAAGAAAAGAACGGAAGCCCCTCGGCTATACCTTTCCAAGGGGTTCAGGAAGTGCCTTAAGCTTGACCCCCAATCCACTTGAAGAGAAGCGGCCCATAAATGCTCACAACAACCTTGTGCCAAAGCGATTTAGACTCAAGACGGAAATGCCAAAGCCATTTAACTAAACGCACTGTTGTGGGCCCTAAAATTTCCACTGGTTTCATCACCCCCTCCCGCTTGTCTAAATGCAACCCGCAACCCTCTACCTTCCTCAATCCCCAAAGAAAATCCCTCATAAGCTTTTCCAACGACTTACTCACGGGCACCAGAGTAGCTCGAGATACCATTCAATACCAACTAAATGAGAGTAAGTCTTCCCCCTCTCGAAAAGAAGCTCTTCCTCCAGGTCAAAAGCCTCTTATAAAAGTGTTAAACTTGGCACAAGCCAACACCTCCTTCCCAGGGCTCTCAAACTCTCTCGAAAATCCTCTCATTTCTCCCACACCAAATGATGTAACCTAAAAGACAAAGGTGAGCTCTCTCCAAGCAAAGAATCTTTATTATGATCAAAAGTTATGAAGCTAAGAGGGCAATTCTCTATTTATAGGAAATTTAAAAACAAACTAATCCTAATCCTAATGAAACAAGGAATTGGACTAGTCCTAACTATATCATATTCTATCCCTCCAAAAAGAAATCCTCAAGTTATAAAAAGAAAACGAATTTAGAAGGACAAAAGCAAATTGCCCAAGTGAAAATAGCTGATGAGGCAGACTTGTACCAACTTCAAAGAATGCTTCTTTCGATGATTTGAAAAAATGCCCACAGAAAATATTTGCCCAATGAAATCTTGCACTGCAACTTCAATGAACAATTGAGCTCATGAAAAAACTGAAAATTTTGGAGCATGGCCCTCATAAAAAAATTCTCCTTAGTTGCAGCGAATTGTTCACTACTACATAAGAATTCTAAATTGGTGAACACCAAATTTGGAAAGGAATTGGTTGAAATAAACCCAAGTCGGAAATTGGAAGCTGCAAAACCCACATCGCAAAAATGGAAAAAATTCAATCTGGGAGTTTAAAATAAACCCATTTGTTTGGGTTTGGGCATGGGTCGAGTCGGGATATTCAAGACATTTAATTGGGGTTGTTTGCAAGTCAGGTCATGTGGGTTATGGATTGAAAAAACAAGTTTCCTGCCCGAGGGTGTCAACAGTGTGTCACTGTATTTGGTTAGGGATAGACCCAGGTCAAGCCGCATGGGTTTTGGGTTTGAAAGGAACGCGCTATGTTCTTCCTCCTCTTTGCACACGACAACACCAACTTCTTCCCTTCTAGCTTATTCGTTCACATCTTCTTCGTGTGGGTTTTGCAACCCTTTGTCCACGTCTTCACAAGCATTTTCACAGTACCATGATTTTTCTTCTTCTTCGCGCATTTGATCTTCATTTTCACACAACTTATCATCTTTGTTTGATTGGTCTTCTTCTTGTAGGTTCTGCTACTTCTTTTGGTTTTCACTCCCTTCTTTGCATGTGAATGTTTCTTGCACGATTTCAGGCTTCAGTTGAGGTCTTGATTTGCTTGAATTTTTCTCACATGATTTTCTATTTGGCAAACTAAAGATTCCAAGGTGTGTTTGAGGTCTTTCATCTCCTCGTTAATTTCCTCCATCAAGCTGCCAATCAACTACAAACGTCGGTCCACATCTCACGCAGCTCCCTCTGCATTTGCGTCAACAAGTGTTTCCCAGTCTTCCACCAACAACGACCAACGTTGACCCAAACGATTGCTCTGATACCAATTTAATGTAGCGTAAGAGATAAAAGGAGAGTTCTCCCCAAGAAATCTATCAAAGAATTTTTATTATAATCAAAAGTTATAAATACAAGACGGCAATTTAGTAATTTACTATATTTGGAAAACAAACTGATCCTAATCCTAATTAACCAAGGAATTAACCAAACAAACTAATTCTAATCCTGATTAACCAAGGAATTGGACTATTCCTACTCCATCACCAAATATTCCATAACAAAAAAGAAGAAGAGCCTCCCCCATCATAGACAACACAGATCAAATAATTTGCCAAAGACACAAGAAGGTATGGATATAAGATTACAAAAGGAAACGAATGGTGTTCCTCTTATAGAGACATATCTATAACTAAATTTACCTTATCCCATTTGTAATCTTTTGAATTCCATGAATAAGCAACACCATTATCTCCCTCTCTGATAACTTTTGTCTGTCCATTGCTGGCTCCTAATGTCAGGATGATTAGAATATATTAGAAATTTTACCAATGCCGTTGAACACCAAATTAACTCAAAGGATTTAGTGTTAAAGGGAAAATATTTAGTTCTATATTTTCAACTATACAATAAGAAGAAGATTAAAAAGTTTAGAATGAAGAAAGCCACTAAAATTTTCTAACTTGTACAAACAATTCATAACACTATTGTATACTTAATATGGAATCCTAACCAGAAATGTGATATTAATTTTAAACATGTCACTTGTGATGCAAAATATTGTGAACTTCATGAAACTAACAAGTAGCGCAGAAAATGACTCAGCTCTTGTCCACATTTGCAATTATAAGACCCCACCCATCCATTTCTTTCTTTCTGTGTCAAAACCCCACCCATCCACTTTGCATCAAATATTCAAGAGAATAAGGGGAAAAAAAGAAAAAGGGTAGAGAGTGGATAACGTATTGGTTTCTTATTAAAATGGAATACTGTAACCAGACCTGGAATTTGTAAAGCCTCCATCCCTGGTAATTCTTCCAGTTTCAATCCTCCAACCCTCTTCCTAACACAAGTAAATTAGAGACAAATTTAACTTAAAGAAATACAAAATCGACAGTCAACATAACAGTAAAGGTACACATAAGGTATCATGATGGATGAACAAGTAATATAAAGATACATATGTCGCTAAATTAATTCTGGCAACCATATGAGAGGCAGAGCTACAGAGTGAGTTCCGTACAGATATTATTATAGATATGCCCAGAACCATGCCTCTGCCTCAAATTAGGCTAGAGAGGAAGGCAAAGAGAGACGAATAGTAAAGGATTTAGGAACTTTGTCTTTGTTTGTGTGTGGATGGGTGGGTAGTGGCAGCAGTTCAGGGGTACCTCTTCAACTTATACTGAGACAGTCTGGAAGCAAAGGACTCCAATTCTTGGGGCTCTGCAATTCTTTCCTGATCTGCAGACCACACACGTACTACTCCGTCTGAACAAGCTGTGACAATATCTCCATTTTCCAAAAACTTGGCATCCCAAACACAACCAGGATGCTCAATGCTCTGGACACAAATTCCATCTGCAACACAAACAATCCAACTTCGTGATACCAAAATGCTATTTTTATAAAAAGAAACACTTCTAGGACGTTGGACTATTCTTTTGGATTTGTGTCCCTTTTTGTAGCTTGCTAGGGTCTTTTTGTTGGGCTGTTTTTTTCTTTTTATCCCCAAGTATATTCTTTCACTCTTCTCGATAAAAACTATGTTTCTTAATTAAAAAGAAAAAATTGACAAATTCCCAATTAGAAGTAGTAACCTTTCCATATCTTTGCTGAACAATCTTCACTCCCACTAACAATAAGCCCAGAAGCATGTGAATCCACCGAATACACAATGGAAGTATGACCAACCATCTCCATCAACGTTTGACCACTCAATGCCCATAACCTAATGGAACTGTCAGGATCGGGAAAAAAACAATCAAATTCATTACCCCGATTCATATTCTAATATCAGAAATATAATAGATGTTCCTCTCACGTGAAATGGAAAAAATTCTGCAGATTCAGAGAAGGCAATGGAAATTTTATTCATTTAATGGTCATTTAATATTTCATCAACAACCTCAAGATTTTATTGCTCTATTTCTTTCCTACTAAAGAAGTGGAATTATACGATAAGATACAAGAAGAAATAACATAAGTATAAAAGAATATACAAATAAAGAAAAAGATTTCCTATTAAAATTAACACACTTGAAAAGCTGGGAGGTCTTGTTTTGCTATTGCTATTCTCTTCATCAATACAATCGGCTAATAACCCTCTTCCTATTGAAGAACTCTCAATAGAGGGGAGTTGGTTTATCCTTTGTTATTTCTTTGTATTAGTTTCTGTGAGTTTAAACGGGTTGATTCAAGTTAGATACCTAACCGATAAACATAAATATATTTCTTGTGTTCAATCAAAAGTAAAATATAAGGTTAAATTTCTACAGAGGTATATTGGAGAGTGATTTTTGTTTAAATATCTAGGCTTGTTTGATAATCATTTGGTTTTTTGTTTTTTAAAATTAAGCCTATAATACTACTTCCACCTATAGAGTTTCTTGTCTTGTTATCTACTTTTTATATATGTTTTAAAAAACCAGGCCATGTTTTGAAAATTAAAAAAAGCAGGCCCCATTTGATAACCATTTGGTTTTTTGTTTTTTTGTTTTTGGTTTTTGAAAATTAAGCTTGTTTTCTCCAAATTTCTCTACAATGGTTTTCATCTCCCTTAAGGAAGCATTTGGATTCTTAGCCAAATTCTAAAAACAAAAACAATTTTTTGAAAACGACTTTTTTTAGTTTTCAAAACACGGTTTGATTTTTGAAAACATAGGTAAAGTAGATAACAAACAAGTAAATCCTTAGGTGAGAGTAGTATTTATAGGCTTAATTTTCTTTTGATTCTAAAAACAAAAACTAAAAACCAAATGTGGTTATCAAACGGGGTTGAAGTTTTCAAAAATTTGTTTTTGTTTTTGGAATTTAACTAAGAATTCAAATGTTTCCTTAAGAGAGATGAAAACTATTGCAGAGGAATTGGGAGAAAACAAGCTTAATTTTCAAAAACTAAAAACCAAATGGTTATCAAACGGGGTCTTAGTCTTTTGAAGGTTGGAATTACTTTGTAACTTTTCACATGTTCCTGAAAAGTTATGATTCTTGCCAGAAAAATGAAACTAGTTCCTAAATCCACTATTATTAGCTTCCGTGGCATTTTGGATTGGCCATGCACTGTTGTTGTATTCCCTAATGTGAGTGACGATCAAACCCAAACTATCTCAAAGGAATTATTTTGTACAACTCCTCCCTAAGCACTTTGCAACATAAATTATCTAGGGGATTCATGGGTTGGGTTAAGGAACTTTTTTGATCCAACCCAATTGGTCCTTTTTATTATAAAGTCAGACTTATTTTTTATGTTAGTTGAAACTTCATATAAATGTATGCTTGGCCAGACCCCTATCATTTAACCTCAATTTTCACAGTCTAGAGGGAGAAAATTGAGAGACGTAGTGCGAGAGAATAATTGACTTTGTTGGTACTCTGACTTTATGATAATGACTTGCATCCCAACACTCTACCTTTCGGCTAGGCTACAATAGTGTACAACTCAAATGTTAAACCCTACTCACAAAATTTGTCTATATTTTGAAGCAAACAATTGAAACGAGAGATTGTAAATTCAATTTCATTTATCATCCGACCAAACTATTTTGACAAGAAAAAGAAGAGTTAATATATTTTCTCAAATGTACTTTTTTTTTTACTGTTTTCTTATTTTTTACTGTTTCTTATTCACTTCTCCATGGATGAGTTTGTATCTTGGAGCATTAGTCTTTTTTCATTTCTTATTATTTATTAGGGGAAAAAAGAGTAAATATATTGTACCTTCGAAATGTGGCGCTTTTAAGGGGTTTTTTTTTAACAAGAAACACAACTTTTCATCACATGAATGAAGAGAGACTAATGCTCAAAGATACAAACCCCATGAGGGAGTGAAACAAGCATAACAAAGATTACAAAGGAAAAGGGAAAAAAAAAAAAAGCAAACCAATTAAACATATATCCTAAGGAGAAAACCCCGACACAAGGCTTTGAAAGGGAACACCAAGATGAAGCTTTTAAACAAGCATGATCCACAGATTTTCAATTATTCAATCCACTAACATGACAAGCAAGTTCTTCATCTAAAAAAATGATAGCCCAAAAACAAAATTCATTTTGAAGCAAAAATAAAAAGGTTTACCCATCATGTGATGCAGAGAGCACTCCTAGATCAGACATTATTGACAAACTTCGGACCGTATCTATAGAATGTAAATAAAATGCATTAGGACATGTTATTTATATGATCGAGTTTTCCTGCTAACAAAAATATAAACAGGAAAGGTAGAAATATATCCATTGACACAAATATATCGTGGATCAAGCATGAATTTATATAGAACTTAAAGGTAGGTTGTGACAACGGGATTTCTTAGCCAAAAGTTCCAGATATGAAACAGTCACTTCTAGAATTGATCTTTCGTATTGAGCTCCATGTCCTAATACAGAAGCAGTGACTTATAACCATAAATCAGCAATCCCCCTTCCATCGAATAAGAAGGAAGTTTATGTCATCTAATAGTTGTAGAAAACCTCAGATTCTCCTCCCCAGTAAAAAACATCACATTAAATACCACGTGGCTATAACATTCCTGCAGTTAAACCTCTAACCTTCAAATCCAAAAGCCTGACACAAAGCCATTGATCACATTTTATACAGAAAAATAAAATTCCATCGATCTACTCAAGATAAGAACACCATAAAGATATAATGTATCATATGCAAAAAGAAAGTGAAAGGACCAAACTCCCAATTATACAAGATAAAAAAAAACCACCACTTGCAACTTAAAAATCAAATGCATACACATGCACCCACGAGGGGTATGGGGGAATGGAGGGACGGAGGGAATAAACCTGTATGTCCTGAAAATGTCTTCAAACATGATTTCCCTCTCCAAAGCTTCAAACTTGCATCACTCGAACCTAGACAAGAACAGACCAAATATCATATAATCAAAGTATAAGATGAAATCAAATACTCCTGGATTTGCTCATGGCCATTCATAAGAATAACAAATTATAATAACTTATATTATACTAATGAAATTTTCACAAGGAAGAATCCAAGAACAAAGGGCTAATACAATAACCTCCCAACAGTTCTAATAAGAAGCACACACGGACACAACACGATATGGACACGGTGACACGTAAATTACTAAAAAAGTAGGGCACGACACGTTGGGGACACGTTATAAAAATAATAATAATATATACTCTATTCTAAAAGAATAAAAATATTACAAAATTATTTAATATTTTTAAAAAATAACTAAACTAGTTTAGAAAAAGTAGGGATATGGTGAATTTTCTAAAAAAGTGATCTAAGGTACTAAAAAAAGAAGGAAAAAAAAGTAATTTAAGTACGGATTATTAAGCATGCCATTTGGCCATTGATGCAACCAGCCCGATATAGTTTTTCTAGAAACTGTCATTTGAAGAAGTATATTGTCATCTGTCAGTTGTTCATGCAACCAGCACTTAATGCTTCCCAACTTTTCTTCATCGCGTCTTTCCTTCTTCTATTTTCTTCTTTTCTTTTTTTCTATTCTTCTTCTCTTTTGTGTACGTCTAATGTCTTTTCATCTTCTTCCATATCTTCTTTTCTTTTTTTTCTATTCTCCTCCTCTGTGTACGTTTTTTTCTTCTTCTTCCAATTTTTCTTTTCTTTTCTTCTATTCCTCTTCTCCTCTGTGTACGTCTTTTCTTCTTCTTCCATTTCATTCTTTTTTTCTATTCTTCTTCTCCTTCTCCTTCTCCTTCGTCTTTTCATCTCCTTCTTCCAACTCTTCTTCCTTTTTTTCAACCCTTCTTCTTTTTCAAAATTTTCTTCTTCGAGAGTAAAGATGACGCCTCACATACCAGAACAGAACATATGTTAATGGCGACTGAGTGTCCGAGAGTGTCCTCGCATGTTCTTGTGTGTACGAAAATAAAAAATAATAATAATAAATGGACATGCAAAATAGCATGTCGGACACGTTGCATGTCGGTGTCAGACACCGACACTTTATGCACGTGTCGGTGCTTTATAGATTCTAATTCTAATCTAAGTAACCACAAAAAAAGAGCCCTCTTGCATTCAAAAGGGTCTCTAACAAAACCAATGAAGAACATAGTTGAGGAAATGGATGGTCTTCTTTTCTCCTCTTTTTGGAAAAATCTTTTCTTTCTAACCTTTGGTCCACTACAATATCCACTGTTTTTTTTTAAGTATAACAACATTTGGAGTTGGGGATTCGAACCTATGACCTCTTTGATCATAAGCCCATACTTTATGTCACTTGAGGTATGTTCTTGTTGGCCTATAATATCCCCTTGCAGTTCAACACCCATCGACCAATATCCTTAATGTCTAAGATGAAGCTTTTGCTCTCTATTCTTATCGTGGATGGGACTAAGATGCTTTCTTTTTAAAGGCCATCAAAATTGTGTTCCTCATACTTCTTCGTGACAAATTAAAATATCAACACAATTAACTAACAGAGATACGAGAAGTAAATGGTAGTCCAATGATTCCAAAGTCCTGTAATATGTAGATTGCACCAAAATCATATGGTTTAAAACATAACATAAACGTTGCTCGATCAAGGCTCAATCATAGTGAAAGCATTCACAAATTTGGAACAGTGATATACAAAGGGAAAATGGGGCAAAGGCTTGTCTAAATTATAAATCAAACAAACTCCAGTGCCTATTTGTAGTGGTACCTGTAACTAGCTCGCCTGATGGAAGCTTTATAACTGATTGAATTGCAGCATTATGAGCACCCCAAAACTCCAACACTTGGCCATTTCTCCATCGCCTTAAAGTACTGGAGTAAATAGAACAACGCAATTTGAGTGCTCAAAGCAAGAATGTTAGTAAAATGCCACAAACACTAGGCAGCAAATCTAGTACACCAAAAGATTTGTGCAACAATGGAAAATCAGCTTCAGTTTTGATGAAAGCTTAATCAAAATTAGAACCTTATCTATGCATGCATGTTTTTTTAAAAACGAACGGAAAATTCATTGATAAATGAAAACACCAACTCAAAGTCAAACCAAGTAAGTTACAAAAGAGCCTTTCAGTGGGTGGTACAAGGGTATTGTTAAATCACCAATTCACCCAAAAGCTTAAGCCGATAGGTTATGGTAAATTTAATATATCTACACCAACACTTCATCTCACTTGTGGACTTGGAAATTTGAACAAAGACCTAACAAGTGGAAATCAAACACTCCCCCTCACTTATGAGCTTGGAAATTTGAACAAAAACCCAACAAGTGGAAATCAATATTAATTGGGAGAAAATGACTTCACCAAGGTTCGAACACAGGACTTTCTTCTCTGATATCATGTTAAATCACCAATTCACCCAAAAGCTTAAGCTGATAGGTTATGGTAAATTTAATTATATCAATGCCAACAAGTACAACGCATGGTAGTGCTATCCATGCATGCATGGTAGTGCTTACAAAAGGAGTTGTAAGTTCATGCTCAGAAATAGCTACAATAAAAACCAACTTTTATTAAGGATGAATGAAAACACAAAAGAAACGGCCTACTAAAAAAATAAATGGCCTGAGCAATAGCCCAGAAAACAAAAATCAAAGTTATAATCGTTTTCCCTTTTCTTTCTTTACTTAAAAATGAAAGAATATACAGGGGAAAGAAAAAGAAAGAAAAACCCCTAACTGACAAGGTTGCAATTGTTAAGATTAAAAAATAGATGAAATTACATATATACACATAAACTTTGTAGGGAACGCCCAAAGAGAGGCATTGAAGTGAACCACACTTCAAACTGCCTCCAAGACCTCTCAGCATCCCAAAAATTCTCCTATTTCTCTATAGTCCAATACTCCCAATAAACGTGAATAAAGTTGCCTATCAAAGAATCTGTCCACTGTTACTAAAAGGAGGATTAATGAGCACCTCCTCCATCATGTTGAACACAATCTGTAATGAGCCCAACATGAACACAATCTGTAATGAGCCCAAACACAAAACGTTCAAGACAAGTCTCAAATGTTCATAGGAAAGTGACACTTCCATAAAACATGACAAAATTCCTATGATGCCCTTGCACCCACACAACACTGGCCTAAAACCATAGAGGAAAATTGTTAGGCCTCCTATTATACATACTTACGTTAGAAAGAGCAGGATGGGCAATAGGGGAGAGAGTTAGTGGAATTGTGCTATGGGGACCTCCAGGGATCAGGATCGTGTTTGCATGGGTGTATGGACTGTGAGTGTGGAGGGGTTTCTGTAGGGCTTTAGGGGTGCTTTGGGGGGCAGGTTTTTGGGTAGACAATTGTGGTCTGTGGAGAGTGTTAGCTCTCTCGAATAGCTGGAAGTTGTTGTTTGGTTGATGTTCTTATTTCCTTCAATCATATAGAAATATTCTCATACGGTCTATTGGAGAACTCCCACTAGAACAGTGTTTATCTTTGAATATTATGTGTTTGGAATTGTGATCTTTATTGCAGGGGAAGAAGAGTTGGATATCTAACAATCTGGTATCAGAGCATGTGAAATCCTGGGGAAAACACATCAAATGGCGCAACTCCAAATTGAGGAAAGGTTGAACGAAAATGCGAAGGAGATGACAGAAGTCGAGGAAGTGTTACTTACCTTGGGGAAGAATATTGAATGATTGGCTTCAGAGATGAGGGATGACCAAAAAGCCTTAGTGACGATGATACGATAGCAATTTGGGGAGAGGACAATCGTCTATCGCTATTAATAACCCCATCCCTCCCGTTCATAATGAAGGGGAAAGTTCAGAAACGAAAAAGAAGGTTGAAGGCAGAGGAGAGGAAATGATAGCGGACAGAAAGAATGAGTCGAACTCGAATCGGAAGTACTTTCGAAAACTAGAAATGCCCACCTTCTCAGGTGAGAATCCCGACTTATGGTTATTTAGAGCTGAAACTTATTTTGAGGTGCACCAATTGAGCGACATAGAGAAGATTAATGTTTCGATTGTGAGCTTTGAGCCCGATGTAGTCGACTGGTGCATATGGACGTATAAGAAGAAGAAGATAGAATCATGGGTTGATTTAAAGAACAAGATCTTCAAGCGATATCGATCGTCACAAGAAGGAAGTCTCTATGCGAGATTTCTGGCGGTGAAGCAAGAAGGAACGGTGGCCGACTTCCGTAAAAAAATTCAAAATCTATGTGGCATCGTTCCTACCAACATTACCAGAGGACATGTTAGAAAATACCTTCCTCAACGGATTGAGTCCAACGATTAGGGTTGAGTTGGGTGTTTGGAACACCGCTTCGAAATCAAAACTCTCGGAATCAAAACCCTGCGAGTTTGTTCTAAGGGGTTTGAAAACCTGGGAATCAGAAAATGGTGTTTGGTATGTCGTGTTTGATGTTTGGGAATTAGCGAAACTGTGTTGGAATTAGTGAAATTGTGTTGGAATTAGCGAGACAAAACCATGGAGTTGTGTTTCAAACCCATTGGGTTTTGAACACAATGACCCAAACAACATTTTGAGTTTGGATTCCAAAACCATCCTATTGGGTTGGAGGAGATTATGAAACAAGCCCAATTAGTAGAGGACGGGAACTTAGCGATCAAACTGGCATTAGAAAATTTGGGTCTGGGGCCGAGCGCGAGTCCAACAAGGAAAACAAAACAAGCTCGAGCAAGAACAGCAACCCTAAACCGAGTGAACCGTTCAAATGACGCAGTTCGATATGTGACAATTCCAGAAAAAATAACGGGAATTCGAAAAGATCCCCCTGCAAAACGACTCTTTGATGTCGAGTTCCAAGCAAAAAGGGAGAAGGGATTATGTTTTCGATGTGATGAGAAGTATACGTGCGACCATCGTTGCAAGAATCGAGAGGTCAGAGAGTTGAGAGTATTGCTGGTGAACGAGTTTGGAGAAGTTGAGCTCCGTCGAGTTGTGCAAACCAGGACATCGAAGAGGAAGAGATCAAAATTAATACGGTGGAGGTTGAAGAAGCAATGGAACTTGATCGAAAATCGGTGATAGGTTTTTCCACCCCAGGAACGATGAAAGTTCACGAAAGATTGGGTACGAAGGATGTGGTGATCTTGATAGATTGTGGTGCAACCCACAACTTCATCTCCCAACGACTAGTCGAGGAACTGCAACGGAAGAAAACAGAGACCACGAACTATGGAGTAATCATGGGGAATGGGATGATTGTCAAAGGGAAAGGGGTGTGCAAGGACCTTGCGGTCCACCTACCGGAGTCATCAATCGTGGAAGATTTCCTACCCTCGGAGTTAAGAGGGGTAGATGTCATACTTGGAATGCAATGGCTAAGGACATCGAGCCTTATGGGGTCAACTAGACTGAGCTAACCATGAAGTTTAAGGTATGGGGAAGCAAGGTTACCATTCGAGGGGATTCGTCCCTCACGAAGGCAGAGGTGTCACTAAAAATGTTAGCCAAATCGTGGACTCACAAAGATCAAGGGTTTCTGGTGGAACTCCAAGGGTTAAAACTGAACGAACAAGATGGTGAAAGTAACGATGAAGGTGATAGAGGGTCGGAAGAATTGCCACGAGGAGTAGCAAAATTGATAGAAGAAAATATTGAAGTGTTTAGTTGGACAGGGAGGTAACCTCCTCAAAGAAAGGTGGATCACCAGATTGAGCTAGCATAGGGGTCGCGACCAGTGAATGTCAGACTTACCAGTATGCCCATGCTCAAAAAACGGAGATTGATCGAGGAGATATTATCTTCAGGGATCATCCAACCAAGCAACAGCCCGTTCTAGAGTTTTGTTCTGTTAGTCAAGAAGAAGGTGATTACAGAGCTTTATATCAGCTGACCATTCCAGATAAGTTTCTGATTTCCATGATTGAAGAGATTCTGGATGAGTTGCACGGATCCCAGGTATATTCAAAACTTGACCTGAAATCTATTTATCATCAAATCAGAATGAGAGAACTTGACATTCCGAAGACGGCATTTCAAACTCACGAAGGCCATTATGAGTTTCTAGTCATGCCCTTCGGCCTCACAAATGCACCGGCCACCTTCCAATCCCTCATGAATAAAATTTTCAGACCCTTCTTAAGGAGATTTGTGTTGGTCTTCTTCGACGACATTCTTGTCTATAGTCCAGATTATGATACCCACTTGAAACACTTGGGAGTCGTGTTCAACATACTGAAAGATAATTCTATGTATGCCAATCGAGCTAAATGTGTGTTCGCCAAGGAATGAGTCGAATACCTGGGGCATTGGATATCTGCCAAAGGAGTGGAGGTTGATTCTGGGAAGGTCCAAGCGATGATCGAATGGCCCATTCCGAAGAATGTGAAAGAATTGAGAGGATTCCTAGGCCTAATCGGATATTATAGACATTTCGTGCTAAATTATGGGTTGATCGTAGCACCTCTTACTCAGTTATTGAAAAAGGACTCATTCTGCTAGAATGAGGAAGCTACGACGGCCTTTGAAACACTCAAACAAGTGATGGTCACGCT
This sequence comes from Trichosanthes cucumerina, assembly GCA_036507285.1. Taxonomy (NCBI): domain Eukaryota; kingdom Viridiplantae; phylum Streptophyta; class Magnoliopsida; order Cucurbitales; family Cucurbitaceae; genus Trichosanthes; species Trichosanthes cucumerina. The sequence continues at coordinate 9,011,762 of CM071836.1, read as the reverse complement.
ACCGGTATTATCCTTGCCCGATTTTTCACTTCCTTTTGTGATTGAAATAGATGCTTCTGGTACAGAGATGGGTGCAGTACTTTCTCAAAAGCAAAGGTCGCCTACTTCAGCCAATCCTTGTCCAGCAAATCACGACAGAAACCAACCTATGAACAAGAACTCATGGCTATAGCATTGGCAGTTCAAAAGTGGCGACATTACTTACTTGGCCAGAAGTTCACTGTGTTGACTGACCAACGCTCGCTTCGCCACCTCTTGGAACAGACCGAGGTGCAACCGGAGTACCAGAAATGGCTTACCAAGCTAATGGGTTATGACTTTGAGATTAAATATCACCCAGGGCTTTTGAACAAGGTCGCAGATGCACTGTCGAGACGAGCACCTACAGTGGAATTGGTTGCTCTTTCAGCCCCATCCATCCTTGATATCGGTCAAATGCAATCAGAAGTGGAACAAGATGAAGAATTACAGAAATTCGCGAAGAGATCCAAGTTGATCCTATTGCTCATCCTAAATTCTCAATATTCCAAGGGCAACTGAAGTACAAAGATCGATTAGTAATCTCGCGAAAGTCCCTTCTGATACCTACAATTCTAAACATTTATCATGATTCAGTTTTGGGAGGCCATTCGGGGTTTCTATGTACTTATAAAAGGTTGATGAGGGAGTTGTATTGGAAAGGCATGAAGGTAGATGTGAAGAACTACCTGGAGAAATGTGCCATTTGTCAAACGAACAAGGGTGACTCAATAACTCCTGCGGGTTTGTTACAGACATTGCCAAAACCAGATAGAATATGGAAAGATGTAACAATGGACTTCATTGAAGGATTTCCTAAGTCTCGTGGTTTTGATGTGATCAGTGTTTTAAAAAGCCCATTCGGGCGTGCGCCTAGGCTCAAGGCCCACCTTTAGCGCCTCGCCTCTTATCGCGCGCGCCTTCCATGAAGCCCAAGAGGCGCACCGAGCGCGCGCGTCTGGGGTTTCTTCAATTTATTTTTTTTTTTTTCAGTTTTAAAAGTAAAACTTACCGTTTACTTATTTTAAATATATTTAGTTAAGAAGAGATTGATATTTAAGGCTTTTGATCTTGTATTGTTTATTAGTGTTGCATTGTTTCATGTTTTTTAATGGAGTATGGACTCTATGTTCAAAGACTAATACTTGAACCTTATTTCTTTTACCTATTTTTCTTGGTTAAAACTTAATTTCTTTCAATGAACGGTTTTTTCTTATTGTGTATGTATACATATATATTTTATATTTTTTATATATATAGTGCGCCTTAGAAAAAAAAGCCCGCGCCTTTTGGTGTGCCTTGCGCCTAGGCTCCAGAGGGCTATTGCGCCTTAGTGCGCCTTGAGCCTTTAAAAACACTGGATGTGATCTATGTGGTGGTGGACAGATTGAGTAAGTATGCACACTTCGTGGCGCTCAAACACCCGTTTTCGATAAAGATCTAGCAGCAGTGTTCATTCAAGAGATTGTGTGGCTCCATGGTTTTCCTCGTTCGATTGTGTCTGATCGTGATAAGATCGTTATTAGTAGTTTTTGGAAGGAACTTTTTAGAATCTAGGGAACGCAATTGAAGAAGAGCACGACATTTCATCCAAAACCCGACAACCAAACCGAGATGGTAAACCAATGTATTTAGAATTATTTACGTTGTTTCTGTAGCAAACAGCCAACTAAATGGAGAAGTGATTAGCTTCGGCAGAATACTGGTACAATACCACCTTTCACATTTCCATTAACACAACACCCTTCAACGTGGTGTATGGTCAACAACCACCGCCCCTTCTGTCCTGTGGGGATAACAAGACAGCGAATAACACTTTAGAACAACAACTGCTTGAGAGAGACTTGGCTTTATTGGCTCTCAAGGAACATTGTGGATAGCTCAATATAGAATGAAGAAGCATGCTAATAAGAAACGAAAGGATGTGGAATTCCAAGTAGGCAATTTGGTTTACCTTAAACTCAAGCTGTATCGACAGAAATTCGTGGCTAAGCATCATTGTGAGAAGCTAGAACTCAAGTTCTTTGGCCCTTATACCATCCTTGAGAAGTTGGGAGCATTGTCGTATAAATTGGACCTACCAACCGAGGCTTCCATCCATGATGTGTTCCACATATCACAATTAAAGAAAGCGGTGAGAACTCATGTGATAATCTAATCGAAACCTTCAGCTTTTTCTGAGAACTTTGAATGGGAAGCCACACCAAAAGATGTTTTGGGCTTGCATTAGAACGAGGATCGAGAAGAAGATGAGTGGTTGATCCAGTGGGATGACCGTGAGTTGTGTGACGCATCGTGGGAGCCTGCTACTAACTTCATCAAGTCCCAGATTCCAAAATTTCACCTTGAGGACAAGGTGTTTTTCACCCTGGGGGTATTGTTAGGCCTCCTTTTTTTTATATAAGTATTGTTAGGCCTCCTATTATACATACTTACATTAGAAAGGGCAGAATGGGCAATAGGGGAAAGAGTTAGTGGAATTGTGCTGTGAGGACCTCTAGGGATCGTGTTTGCAGGGGTGTACAGAATGTGAGTGTGGAGGGGTTTTTGTAGGGCTTTGGGGGTGCTTTAGGGAGCAAGGTTTTGTGAAGACAATTGTGTTCAGTGGAGAGTACCCGCTCTCTCAAATAGCTGGAAGTTGTTGTTTGGTTGATGTTCTTATTTCCTACAATAATACATAAATATTCTCATATTGTCTATTGGAGAACTCCTAATAGAACAATGTTTATCCTTGAATATTGTGTGTTTGGAATTGTGATCTTTATTGCAGGGGAAGAAGAGTTGGATACCTAACAAAAATCTTTGGGAAAAGTCCATAAAGTCATCCTACACAAAGCAACCAACTAAAAGAAAACCTGAATCTTCTTCGGGATCTTTGTTTCTTTTGCTCCAGAAATTGAAAAGGGCATGTCTCATAAAAGTTAAGCCAAACAATTTTAACTTGCTTTTGGAACAATTAAAGCATGCTATCTGTGTGGTAGGGTAGATAAATTGACCAACCAAAGTAATAATGAATAGGGTTCCAAAATTGCGAGGTCATCTTGCCATTGTTAAGAGTAAAATCAACTGGGTAATCATTATATGGCATATCCCCTCGAGAGGGGTTTCTGAGAGGGGAGGATCACATGAGCATGAGTGACTCACCACGAGCATGCCTTGATGGATGGGCAATGGATGAGCCTCTTCATCGTGAAGCAATGACTAATGGTCAATTATCAAAAAATGCCTATGGACGAGCAACAATAAGATGCCTTTATGTCATGACCTTAGTGCAGTGGTCGTGGGCTTATGTTGCATTACATTATGGTCAAGCAACCAGCACTTTTTTGATAAGTTGTACATATCATGAGTGTCTTGCTTTAATTATGAAGCAAGATGATTGTATGCCCCATATCTAAAAGGGGACCACATTAGAATGAGAAGCAGGCCTAAATGGATGGATGATGAAGTGAACCCCTTTATCATCAAGCAATGGCTAGTGGTCAGAAAATGACTCTAAGAAAGTAACCATGCTTAAAGACGGCTTTGTGTCATGAGCTTGGTGTTGTAGTCTTATGTTTCATTATGATCAAGCAACAAGCATTAGAACATGTCTTTTCCTAGTGAAGAGGTCACAAATTTTGGAGTTGTGAGTTGGCTCAAGACGCCTGGAGCTCTTTTGTCGAAGAGTTTGGGCTCTCCTTTTCTATCTAGGGGAGAAGGGGCTTGTAGGAAGAGGTTAGAAGAGTTCCTTTTGCGCCCCCGGTTAGGGAGAAAGGGATGTTTTTGTGGAAGGCAGGGATTTGTGCTGTCCTTTGGGGACTTAAGGGGGAAAGAAACAATAGAATCTTCTGAGGGCTCGAGCGTTCCTCTCATGATATTTGGGCCCTTACTAGATTCTATGTTTCTCTCTGGGCCTCAGTGTCTAAGTCTTTTTGTAATTATCCTCTAGATTTTATTTTGGTTGAGTGGAGTGCTTTGTTGTAAGCTCCCCTCTCTTTTGTGGGCTTGTTTTTTGTACGCCCTTGTACTCTTTCATTGTTTCTCAATGAAAGCTCGATCTTTTATCAAAAAAAAAAAAATTGAAGAAGCAAGGTGACTGTGAAACGCATCCAAGCAAATTAAAGCGAGAAGCCCACACTAAATTCAAGATGTTTGGCCGAGATATGAGGCCAGGCTAAATCTTCGGTCCTAGCAAGTTAGCATGGACTAAAGGCAAACCAACAAGGGTTGCAACGAGACAGACATATGAGCAGCATGCAAGACCAAGGTTCATTCTTGTTGCATGTGTAAGTTGTGAGCATAAGATCAAACCTAAGCCAAGAACAGGAAATAGGGTGCTCATGTGTAGTTAATTTGAGCTAATAAGCAAGCTTTCATCAAGTTTACAATATAAGTAGGCTTGATTTGAAGGGATAAACCTCACTTAAGTCAAACTGAAGGAGGAAACAAACAGAGAGGGTGGTAAAACATGGGTAATCCTACAGCTTACGGTGGTTGAGAGTAAAATCACATTGATGCACGGTCTAAGATTATCACACCACGAACTAATTGAGAGAAAACTCATATTAAAACTCCTTCTAAGTCAACATCCTATCATGCAAGAACCTCAACATTCAGACTCGGTATGTTGCTATAGAATTCATCAAAACTAAGAAAAAAGCAACCAATTCTTAGAAGGATTGCAACACCTTGTAAATTCTACTCGGAAATCCAATGGAAAAGGCACAACTAGGAAACTAGATTACCAGTCAACAGAGGATGACACAATGTCACCATTATCCAACGTGATGCCAGTGACTTGCTGCTGATGGCCCTTAAGCGTCTGCACCTTCTCACCCGTTCTCAAGTCCCAAACAATGACGAGTGTATCCATGCCACCAGACACAATCCCCCCCTCCGGATACTCCTCATCCGGCGAAATCCAAGCCAAGGGACCCACAAAACTCGTATGCCCCAGCAGGATTTTCGATTCTACATACTTGCGTCCTTCCGAAGTCCAAAACCTCACAGTTTTGTCCCTCGACGAAGTGGCAATTCCCACATTTCCGCACACGCAAATTCCGCGAACCTAATGATCAAGTTAAGCAAGATTGAGCTCAAAGTTTAGCGCAAATTCGAAAACATTGATATTGCTAGGAGAAGATTGTGTAAGCAAATGCTCGAGTTTGAAATTTGTAGCAAAGCAAGTAACAGATCAGAGAGGATAAAGTAATTGAGGTCTTACGTCGTCCTCATGGCCCGTGAGCTCGCACCGCAATTTGTAATCATTGGAATCCGTCTCCATAGCAGCCTGAGACGGAGAGAGCGGAGGGAGCAGAGTTGGCTTGGTAGAGAAGAAGTCTCTTTTCAACTACAGAATAACTTTTGTGAAAGCCGGTTCTCATTTCCCTATTTATATAGTTGCCCCCGGTCTTTAGGGAGTTTTTCTTTTCTTTTTTTCTCATTTATTTTTTGGGTCAGTTGCATAAGTGGCAAATTGGCAATCCGCAAAAATAAATAAAATATATATACAAAATAAATAAAACAAAGGATAGTTTTCTTTTTTTTGTGAGAATATAAAACAAAGGATAGTTTAGGGGATGAATGAGTTAGGATAATATGAATTATAATAATCAGTGGGTTATACTAGTTCCTATAATTATGTCATTTGTGTTTAAAATATATAATATTTAGTCTGAATTATAGTAGTTTGTGTTTGGGTGAAGAGTATTCTATAGACTATTATAATTCACGCTCTAAACAAACCATTTAAAATCTAATTATGTAGATATCTACTTTTATTTCTATTAAGAACGTAGAAAATAAATTCGATAGAGTATAGTTGGAGTATGTGAAATGTCTGATATGAACTATATCAATGAACTTCAATTCTTAATACTCGTTATATTAAAAATAACTAATATGAATTATATCTAAAAATATAATAATGATTTATATTCAATATATCAAATGTATTGACTATGAAGTATATTAACAATATACTACTAATATATTTTACTTAAGTATATCAAAATGAAATGAGATTTACGTGATATAAAGTATATCGTTGATATACTATTGTTATACTTTATTTTATTGAATTGATTAATTGTTTTTTGTCGCTACTTTTTTTTTTATGATGCACTTATTTTTAGTCAAATACACTATATAAGTAGTGAATAAACCATAGTGTTTGTCACTTAAAGTGACGAAGCATATCACTTAATAAAATATATCATTGATATATTACTGACATATTTAGTGTTAGGTATGTAAGTGGTATACCAAGTATGCACAACATTTTTAATATATTACTGACATATTTTATGTATGGTATATATTGTTTAACTTATATACCTAAAAAGCCAAAGAGAGCATAGCTCAACTGGCATATTGAATGTATTAGCGACCACGAGGTCAGTGGTTCAAATCTCCCAATCTCATTGTAGTCTATTTGTTGTGCTCTATCTCTTTCTACATCTTTGTCCAATCTGCCAAACAATCATTTTTTACATTAACCTATTGGATATACTGCAAGAAGTACACTTTTCAAACCACATTCGTTATTTTGAATCTTTACAATTCTTCTTATGAAAGTGCAGAATCAATCATTTTTTACATTAACCTATTGGATATACTGCAAGAAGTACACTTTTCAAACCACATTCGTTATTTTGAATCTTTACAATTCTTCTTATGAAAGTGCAGAATTCTCCCTTCACTTTTCCCAAATTTATATCTTCTAAACACATTTCAGAAGTCTCCCTAAACCTTTTTAGAAAGAATTAATAAAGACTAAATTTCTTCTTCACAAAAAGATTTTCGAACCTTCATGACGAAATAAAAATATATTAGCGCACATACCTCAAATATAGTTTAAAAATTAGAAAAAAAATAGTGTACTTACTTTTTCCTCAAACATTCAATCTCTTCTAAAGGGGATTAATTGCAATGTCACTAATATTAGTGGTTGTTAAACTGACCTCATCTATGAATAATTCCAAATAACATTACACATATTAGAATTTTGTATTCACATATTTTTCTTAATTATTTTGTTATAAGGATTAAAAATAGTATAATATTACAATAAAAATGCTAGTACCTCCATAACAGGTGACCTTAACATTAGACACAATAATGATTTGACATTCTTTGTTGTTCTTTTCTAAAACTCTTCCTTCATGTTCAGTTAAATCTGCTCACATTGTCAACTTCATGGTATTGAAACTACACATAACAAAAAATTATAAGATATGAATAAGGAAAGTGTATTTAATTAACTTTTAAAGGATAAAATCACCTTATATCAAGAAGGAATGCATCACGTTTCTTGGCAAACTTTTCTTTCAAATTTCGAGATTTGATAAGAGTAGTTGGTTTTACAGTTATTACAACTCCAACAACATCTGCAAATAATTGAAAGTTGGAAATAGGAAATTGACTAATGAAACTGTTTATATTTATAATATAAAAAAAATGCTTACCAAAAACTTGAGATCCAAAATTGTTGTTGATGGAAGTAAAATCCACATGATTAATTTTTTTATTACAAAAAGACGCATTATCCATCAACTCAATTTCACTACTATTTGTGAATGCAATCTCAATCTCATTATAGATGTTCAGATATCTACGATTCATACTGATTTTTCTATTACGAATTATATAAATTTTGCCCTTTTCTAGAAGATCATTGAATTTTTTAATTAAGTCATTATATAGAGTAATTTAAATCTTTATTCCCTAAAAAACAAAATTAAATGGAACAAATTAACAAAACATCTAAATATCTATATTTTGCAAACCTTTTAAAATTTGTAAAAGAAAGAGAAAGAGACAAACATAAAATAAGTGAATTTTTTTTATAAAAAAAAATTGAAGTATGATAAATATTTAAAATTACTCTTAAAAAATTATGAACATTAAAAAAAAATTAAAGTTACCTCTTCATCCATGATCATGACGATGACTTTTAATACCTCTAGAAGTTCTCCTTTTTAGTTTCATACTTTTCAATAATACTTTTACAAATAACATTTGCTTTCAAACTCCAAGTATTTTGAAAAGGTTGCAGATCTCGTATAAAAATATTTTCCATTATGCCTACAATTTTACAACAACACAAATTAGAAAAATTAAATTAAAATGAATTTGAAATAAACTATTACAAATATAAGTAAATGGTGATAAAAAGAGGCTTAATAAAAATGACATTGCAAATACTATAGTGTGCAAAAAGTTAAATGTAAAATTTAATAAATCAAAGGCTAATAAAAATTGAAAGGAGTGACGTATACCTAAAATTGATCAATCAAATTGTGGCACAAAAAAGCACAATGATCTTTGCTTGACAAATGCATGCAACTATTTATAGGGAATGGAAGATGTATGCATAATTGATAATTCATTTTTTGGGTTATGGAATATGAGAAGATGGTGAAAGCATCTTTATTGTGCATACATTTTTCAGTTGTATTGCTTTCTTGAACTTCTTCCAAGTGAAAAAGTAGAAATGGTGTTTTATAAAAGTAGAAAATGAGAATGTTGTAAAAGTTTTGAGATTCTAAACTTTTGAATATCCTAATATTAAATACAATTAAATAATAAAAGTTAATACAGAAGAATGTAGATGGGTGAGGGAGAGAAAGAGAGAAATAGAATGTGGATAGACGAGAGAGAGAAAATCAATAGTTAGTATCAATTAGAGAAGATTGGACTTTTGAAAGAATAAGAAAGATCGGGAAGGAAGAAGAATTTCAAGGGAGGAGAAATAAAAGTAGAATAAGTGTCTAGCTAATAATTAGTAGTAATTAAATAAGTGCAATGGCTAATAGTCTCAAAATGAATTAAATGACATATTTGTAATTAGTAAATTAGTATTTGGATATGATAGTCCAAAAATGATTCTCCAACTAAGCCACTTTTTAAGATAGTATGATATGATATGATTACAATACAACACAATTTAAATAAAATATAATTTTCTATTTTTTTAATTTCTTTAATTTTTTGAATTTTAATGATATTTATGTTCTTATTATTATATATATAATATATACTTTAAACACATAATATAGTTTTTTTTTTCTTTTTAATTGGCTAAGTGCATTTTAGATTTTTAAAAAGTGAAAATTGTTGGCAATAGAAGTCTTTGTAGTTTTTTTTTTTTTTTTTTTTTTTTTAAGATAGAAAAACATTGAGATTTTAATTTTATCTAAAATAATTTGAATGAAAATTTGTGGTATTTCATATAGCGAATTTGAGAAATATTACTTTTGATTTTGTTAGACTATGATTTGATTAAAATAGAAAGAGAACATATACACCTTATCACTTATGAGATTCAATTTTATTGTGCTTAACTGGATAATCTCCTTTGTGAAAATGATTATTTCAGTACACACATGAAGCCTCGTTAAAAAATAAAAAATAAATATCATATAGATATTTTAAATTGAACTAAATCAAATGTTCAATTGAATCGTTATCAAATCTGTAACGCCATAGCTCCCTAGGAAAATTCGCAAGAGGTCACAAAAAACACGCTTAATTTTGGAGTTCCTATAATTGAGTCACTGAAAAGGAAAGTGCACATTGTTGGTATAGGTAGTAACAATTTTATTTTTAAGTTTTTCTCATCCATACTTTCATAACCTAAAGATCTATCTCATTCGGATGTGGACTCGGTTCATTCATGTACCCTTTTTCTCGGGTGTCATTGTACCCCTAAAAAAATGAAAATCATTGTAGAGAATATGAAGAGAAATTGTGAAAAAACAAGCATAATTTTTAAAAACCAAAAACCAAAAATTAAAGTTTCGTTTGATAACCATTTGGTTTTTGAAAATTAAGCCTAAAAATACTACCTCTACTAATGAGTTTTTATGTTTTTTTATCTACTACGTACCATGTTTTCGAAATTCAAGCTAAGCTTTAAAAACTAAAAAAAGTAATTTTCAAAAACTTACTTTTGTTTTTGAAATTTGGCTAGAAACTTAAATAATACCTCAAGAAAGATGAAAATCATTGTAAAGAAGATGAAGAGAAATTGTGAAAAAACAAGATTAATTTTCAAAAATAAAAAATCAAATGGTTATCAAACGAGACCTAAATTATTATCAAATGAGGTTTAGAGATTAAACTTGTAATTTAGCCGCAATTAAAAAATCGATATCTACTAATTAAGGGTAATAATAATAGTATTATTAAGATGAATTCTTAATTAAGATTATAAGATCAAATGACGACACATTTAAAGCGTAGAGTCATCATAAAAATAACACAAACTTAACTCTCAAATAAATTTAAAAATAAAATTAAAGATGGTCCACCATGCATTAATTATTTAAAAGGTTATATCACAAATCTTTTGGGTTTTATCTATTCCGTCCCTAAATTTTAAAAATGGTTAAATAGATTTTGGCCCCGTTTGATAACTATTTGGTTTTTCGTTTTTGGTTTTTGAAAATTAAGCTTGTCTTGTCACGATTTCCCTTCATCTTCTCACAATAACTTCCATCTTTCTTGAGCTACCATTTAAGTTTATAGCCAAATTTCAAAAATCAAAACAACTTTTTGAAAACTACTTTTTTTAGTTTTCAAAATGTAGTTTGGTTTTTGAAAATATAGGTACAAAGTATATAAGAAAACATATAGACCTATTGGTAGGAGTAGTATTTTTAGGCTTAATTTTAAAAAACGAAAAACAAAAAACGAAATGGTTATCAAACAGGACTGAACTTTCAGTTTTTTTTTTAATCTAAAATCCATAATCTTTAAAAAGGTCTAATAGGTCTTTGAACTTTCAATTCTATGTTTAATAGATCTTTAAATATTCAAAAACTTTAAAAATAACTGAATAATTAGATATAAAATTATTTTTTTTTTGTCTAAGACTCTAAACTTTCAATTTTATGAATAGTAGACCATGAATTTTAAAAATCGTCGAATAGGTCAATGACCTATTAGACACATGAATAAAAATTTATGGATGAATTTGGACACAAAATTGAAAGTTTAAGGATCGATTAGTTGCTTTTTAAGGTTCAAGGACCAAATAGGCATAAATCTAACTATTTGGCCCCGTTTGATAACCATTTAGTTTTTAGTTTTTTTTTTGTTTTTTGAAAATTATGTTTATTTTCCACAATTTATATCTTCATCTTCTCTACAATGATTTCCATCTTTATTGAGGTATCACTTAAGTTTCTAGCCAAATTTTAAAAATAAAAACAAGTTTTTGAAAACTACTTTTTTTAGTTTTCAAAACTTAGCTTGTTTTTTGAAAATATAGGTACAAAGTAGACAAGAAAACATAGAAACTTATTGGTAGAATAGTATTTTTAGGTTTAATTTTCAAAAACAAAAAACCAAAAACTAAGGTACTGTTTGATAACCATTTGGTTTATTATTTTTGATTTTTTAAAATTAGGCTTGTTTTTTCATAATTACTCTTCAACTTCTCTACAATGATTTCCATATTTCTTACGCACCATCTATGTTTATAGCCAAATTTCAAAAACTAAAATAAGTTTTTGAAAACTATTTTTTTTAGTTTTTAAAACATAGCTTGATTTTTTAAAACATAGGTACAAAGTAGATAAGAAAATATAGAAACACATTGGTACAGATAATATTTTTAGGCTTAATTTTCAAAAACCAAAAAGTAAAAACTAAATGGTTATCAAACGGGACCTTAAATGATTATCGAACAGAGTCTTAGAGTTTTATTAGACACTTTTTAATGTTTTAGGACCAAATAGACATAAGTTTTATTTAACCTATTTAAAACAATAGATTTGTGACACCCGAGGAAGAGAGGTACATGAATGAACCGAGTCCACATCTGAATGAGAGGGATCCTGTGAATATGAAAGCATGGTGCTCGAGGAAAATGGGTACATGTGAGTGACCATGAGTATATGAAAGTATAGTTGAGAAAAACTTAAAAGAATTGATAGCTACTACCTATACTAATAAGACACGCCTTCTTTTTTGGTGGCTCAATCATAGGAACTCCACAGTTAAGTGTGCTTGGCTTGGAGCAATCCTATGTTGGGTGACCTTTTGAGAATTTTCCTAGGGTGCATGTGAGTGAGAACAAAGTATGCTGAAAGGACCCCGTGTTGGTTTGTGAGGATAGTGTCTTCACTCCTACAAGTAATCATAGATGATATAGTGACACAGCTAGGTGGCAGGAGATCCTGGGCCTAGGGCGTTACAAATGGTATCAGAGCGAAACCTCTCTCAATAAGATGTGGGGGTACATGAATGAACCGAGTCCACATCTGAATAAGAGGGATCCTAGGGATATGAAAGCATGGTGCCCGAGGAAAAGGGGTACATGCGAGTGACCATAAGTATATGAAAGTATAGTTGAGAAAAGGTTAAAGGAATTGATAGCTACTACCTATACCAACAAGGTGCACCTTCCTTTTCGGTGGCTCAATCATAGGAATTTTCCTAGGGTGCATGTGAGTGAGGACAAAGTATGCTGAAAGGACCCCGTGTTGGTTTGTGGGGATAGTGTCTTCACTCCTACAAGCAGTAATGGATGATATAGTGACGCAGCCAGGTCGCAGGAGATCTTGGGCCTGGGGCGTTACAAGATTTTTTTGCTTTTTATGTGAAAAAACAACAAGACTTAGGTTCGTTCACACTTTCTTTTGTCTTCTTGAAATGTTTTTTTAACTCAAACCAAACTAAACATCATACATACACATATATTATTTTACACTCGCATTTACTTGAAGTTTTTTAAGAATAACATTTGTCAAACTTTATTATACGAAATAATAAAATGTCTAGTGAAACATTCAAGGCTAAATTATAAAAAATACCTCTAGAATTTATCTTTTATTTAAAAAACATCTCTATTATTTCAAAAGTTGTAATACTACCCTTGACGTTTCATAAACATAAAAAAAAAATACTCTTAGAGTAGAAAAATACTAAAATGTTGGACGAAAAGTCGACGTGTTTAAATGTCATTTTTTTCATACTTAGTCCAAGTAAAATATTTTTTAAAACATAAAAGGTAAACTGTCACATTGATTTTCTGTCCAACAATCTAATGAATTTCTACTTAATTTTGAAACATATACAAAAAAATTAAGGATAATATCACAAATTTTAAGAGAATTTTTTAAACAAAGAGTAAAGTTTATAAGTAATTTTTATAATTTAACCCATGAGAAAGAATCAATATTTCGAAAGTAAAAAACATATTGAAAGTAATGTCAAACCATAAAAATGTATTGGTAAATTAGGCCTTGTTTGTTTCCGTTTTCATTTTCTGTTTATTGTTTCTTGTTTTTTGTTTTCAAAATTAAAAATTAAAACAATATATAAATACGCATATTAAAATCTAAAATTCAAAATAAAACAATGTCTAAATATATATATGTAACAATCCTAAAATTTTGAGTGATCCTATTTAGGGTGTTAGCGAAGTTACATTGTCTATGCCCAAAATTTCGACAACATAACAAAACAACTATAATTAACCTAAAAGTTTAGAACCTGATTAGGATAAAAAGACATTCCCTACAACATAACATAGTGTCCAACCTCTACCAAACTTCAATCACATCTCAGGTTGGGCTTCACATGCAGAGTTTCCAAAACAGACACCACAACATACTGATAATCGATAAAGAAAAACCAACGTCATGAAATTACCAAAAAAGAACCTATAACTTGCTAGGAGTCAAACAAAATAATAATCTAAGCAATTACAACCAACGTTCACAACCTAAAGAGTTCAACGAAAATCATAATGACAACTTAGATGAATAAACTGAGCCTAGGGACCAAAGTAAGTCTTCATAGCTTCGTGATAGCGTGCAAATATGCTATCTTATTTCTTATATTTTAGATAGTTTTTATACTTAAAACATGGGTTTTCATGATATTTTATGGTTAATTTTAGGAAATTGAGCTTGAGAAGCAAAAATAAAGTGTTTGAAACTATTTTGGTGCAATTTAGAGCATGTGTATGCTTAATTGAAGTCCCAAGAAAAATATAGATGTATTTTGAGCATATAAAATATTCTGGGAGATTCTACATCGAATCACGATTCCAATGTATCAAATCGAAGGTCATTCGGACACCCGAGCGAAAAGATATGACAAAAATGGTTGCGCGATGGGTCGGTCACGACAAGCGCAGCGTTCGATGATGTTGTTCCCTAAGCGTCAACGTCTTTGTGATCTAATTTCCTATATATACATTCTTATGAGCCCATTCAAAAGGGGACCCGAATTGTATAAAATTTTAGACATATTTTCGACTCTTACACTAAAAAAAGGAGCAGAATACTATTCTTCGGGGCCCAAGCATGTGTGAGAAGGCTCGAGATCGTGACGGAAGCTCGGGAACGAATGGCCGACATCATCACCGACGAGTTTTCTTTCTTCTTTCTTTTAGTTGTAGTTTTGTTATAGATTCTAATATGATATTAACATGATTTTTATAGTGATTATGAGTAGTTAATTGTTGTAGTTAGGGGATTGATTAACATGTTTTGAACTTAATTAAGTATGTATTGACCTTATGTTTGTGTTGCATTATTTTTGCCAAATCTTTCTTAAATTCGTTGCTTTTCTTTGGCCAAGTTTAGCATGATCTTGTTGGTTTAAGTTGATTCGAGAGAAAAGACTTAGATTAGAGTAAAGTTGCCAAAACCCTTCGTAAATCTGGGCACGAAAGTGACTTAGGTTCTCTGGGAAACGTTTTAAGAAGTTGTGTAATGTCGTGCATGCTTTTAAAATTCATAAGGTAACTTTAGGATTTATTGCTATGCATGAGAATGACTAGAGATCGAGAGACTCTTTTGAATATCTTTATTTCTTGTTTATATCTCACAACCATAGTTTATTGCATGTGCTAAATAAGGAAATACTTGTGAAATCAATTCCCCTAACAATTCTTGCATATTCGTGTCTCCACTTGTATATTTACTTTTCTATTTTTATTTCCACATTTTATCAAAGTTTTGTTGCTTTAGATAAAATTTAGAATGAGTACTTTGGTAGTTAATTGTTAGCTCTTAGAATGAGAGCTAAGATTGAGCTCTTATTGTGATTATTCCTTGGTATTTTGAGCTTTCTTGACTATTTTAACCCCTTGATTAGGTACTTTTGTGTGTTAATGTTTACAAAGTACTTTTGAAGTACCTTAAATCCATTAAACTACTTTTCATTGCTGAATTTTGTCATTTTGGCCATGTTTCCAGGAGTTTTTGGGAAGATGGATGTTATGAAGTGTTGAAGGTCTGCTTCGAGCTACTGTAGTTGTGCAATTGCTGAAGGATCAAGATTGTTGGAGCAAAAATTCTGGTACCAGTTCGCAGTATACACACGTGGGAGAGATCTCATTAATTGAGTTGGACGAAAATCACCACATCAGCCGCTGAAAACCAATGGGCAGCCGCCAGACCGTTTTCCCTTGTCTATTCAGCCCTCATTTCCATATGGGGGTGATATAAAGGCTTTCTTAGCCATTTTTAGGGTAAGAAAAAGAGTGGTTAAGAAGAAAAAGAGGAAAACTCGATTGGGAGAGGAGACAACAAGGAGAAATTCAAGAGAAGCCAACCTTGGGAAGCATTCCTCTTCTGGAAAAAATGTGGAAGTGGACCAAAGGAGGCTTGACATCTTCACCCATCCGTTTATTCTTTTGTCCTTCTTACTCTTTACTCTTTACATTATAACTAAAACCCATTTTAAGTATGTTTAACATTAGGGTTACTGTTTTATTGTTGTCTTTTCTTAGCATCATGAACTAATCACCCTTGGGGTGAGGATTAGGGGCTTTATGTGAATGTAAACTTAATGATTGAGTAAATTACTGCAATCCTACTCTCATGTCTTGTGAATTTACTGTTTAGCCTGAATTTGGTTGGTCATCTCTTTTTAGCATTGTTTATTCCAACTTGGGAAAGGGAAGAATAAACCGATTTCAAGGCATGACACTAGTTCTGATTAAAAGATTTACTTCTCTCAGGTAATTGAGGAGACTAGGGATAGTCATTCACCTAGTGTTGACAGTTAGGAGCTAAAATTAAGGTGTTTAATGAGAATTAAGTGCCTAAATCGCGAGAAAATCTGGGAAGATTCCGTGAGTTATACTGTTTTGAGCTCTGGTGCAGTTTTGAGCTCTAGCATTAAGATTGTTGAAGCATAATTTACCCCTGATCCACTCCCTTTTTTACTGCTTTGATTAAGTCTGTTGTGCTGTTGCGTTAGTCTTTTTAATCTTATTCTGCCTTACTGTAGCATTTTAGTGGCTATTTGTGATTTCTAATTTCATTACTCATTTGTTTAAGTTGGTTACCCCTTACTCATTAAATTCAACTCAACCTTATGTAATTTCTACAACTAATCCCTGAGGAGACGATTAACATACTTATCACTTGCTGCTTAGATTGTGTATGCTTGCACAGTTTATGAGTGTTTTCTTGATAATTTCATACACCCCTTTTAAGCAAACATGAATCAAACTAGAAAACCATTCCTGAGGACGATACTCTGAACTCAAAATCACTTTATTAAAACTTGACCCGTACACTTGCGGTATTGCAATATCATTTTACACAACACCTCGTCAGGTCGTCACCACCACTATCCACCTCAAAGTTTAGCCTTATCTGCAAAAGAAGACATCAAAGTAGAAGGGTGAATATTTAAAATACTCACTAAGTAGCCCACTTAGGGTCCAAACTACAATAGCATAACCAAACAGGTGACATTGCTCTTGCTTTGCTCACATCCCCACACAAACTAACCCTTGTTCATGCATCCACAATTCACAACCCTCACTCCAGGTCCACCCCTATGGTAAAGTCTTTATTTTTACACTCGGAGTCGTAACATAGGTTGACGAATGACAATGAAAGAAAGCAACTCTCATGCTCACACACCTTACTGGCATGAAGTCATGAATGAAAGCAACCCTCAGGCTCCAAACGACGGGGAATCACCCCTAAACCAATAACACCAGATGAAGGAAAGTAACCAACATCCCACGCTCGTCGAGAAATCACCCCTAAGCCAATACACCAGATGAAGGAGAGCAACTAACGTCTCACACTCGTCTGGGAATCACCCCTAAGTTAATACATAAAAAAACCAACATCACACGCTCGTCGGAGAATCACCCATAAGCTACTACACCGGATGTGAAGGAAATCGAATTCCCTTGAGCAGCGAAAACATGAATTAAATCGTAATTGCAAGTTTTGTTTTGGTTTACTTCAAAAACCAGTACATTGGGAATAAATACAAAGATAAGCATACAAACATGGATTAACATAATTAGATATGTTGTAAATTTTCAAACTGAAAGGGGAACGAGTATTACCTTTGTAGTTTCACAAGTTGACAACTCCTTGCACCTCGTTGCAGCAAATTCTACAACACATGAACTTTCAAATTTCTTCCCTGAGAGAACAGTACACTACCACAAAGAAAACTCCCTATCCTTTTAGTTTTAGATCTTTCCTAGGTGGGAAGGCTCACAGTTGAGAAAAAAATGAGAATTTTGTGTAAGAGAGAGTCTATTTTTTCAACAATCTACTCAATTGCTATTATGATCGATCGATCAATCTTCTTCTTCCAACTTCCTACATATATCGTAGGGGATGGAGACAAAGTAGGGAAGTGGAGAACGTGTAGATGACACGTACCCCTTTAATTAATTTAATAATAATTAATTAATCAAATTAATTAATAATATAATTAAATCCATTAATTATATTAATATATTTATATAACCTATTAATTTAATTAAATCATATTTAATTAAATTAATTAATTAATTCTGAATTAATCAAAATATCAGGTTATATATATGATTGAATCATATTTAATCATACTCCTTTTTAACCTATAGTTTTAATGCACATCTTATGTACATTAAACCTATGGTTTTAAATATGAATCTCATTCACATTTAAATAATATTTGAACTCTTTCAAATATTTAATTCCCTCAATTAATTTACTTTGAATCATATTCAAAATAAATTATACTATAAAATTTTAATGCACATAAAAACTTTATATTATAATGCAACTGCATACATTATGCTTATTCCCTCTAATAGAATTTGAACATTTCAAATTCTAATGATCTAAGAACCCTTTATGAGCTAGGAAGTGGACCTAATGGACCAAATTGTAAACCCGAGATTTCTTTTTAGAAATCCTTTAAAAAAAAGAAAAAGGAAAAGGAAAGAAATAAGGAAGTTTTTTGGTTTTGTTTTGTTTTAAAAAGGAAAAAAAAAAAGAAAAGGAAGGAAGAAGGGAAAAAGAAAAAGAAAGGAAAAAAAAAAGAGAAAAGAAAAAGAAAGTGGAACACTACCGCCTAACATTTTTATTAAAACCATTTGCTTCTCTTTTGCCTTACATTCACTAAAATAAATAGAGAACTTCATGGGAAATGGTTGAAGGAAGAAGAAGAAAGGGGTTGTTGGTGTTGAGGTTGAAGAAGAAAGGGGAAAACTCAATTCAAGGTTGCATGGAAGGTTTTGTGATCAATTCTGCCCAATTCTGATATTTAGATGGTTTGAGCTCCACAAGAAGAGGTAAGAGGCGAGGCTTGATTTTCTTGAAAGTTAATCCATTTTTAAACAAATTTCGTGAAGGAAGCTCGAGCAAATTCTGACATTAAGTTACTGATTTGTAAAGAGGAAGACAGAGGAGCGAATTTGTTATCAAATCTGAGAAATCTCTTGTTTTTGAGTCGTGTTGATCTGTAGAATTCGAGTTAGAAGCTGTAATAGGTATGGTTGGAAAGCTTATCTAATTTCCTATAACTTTCATGAAGAACTCGTGAGTAGAAAATGATTGGAAGTTGCTTTAAAATTCAGGTCAAGTTCAAGGTGCAACAGAAAAACGAATATGGAAATAGCAGAAGCTTATTGTTAAGGATGCAACTTTTGAGGTATTTACGGACAAATTATTTTAGAATTTCAATTTTATTTCTTCAGATGAGTTTTAGAGGGTTCAAAAAGAAAGAATTTGATATAAAGTACATCCTTTGTGGCTAAGTAATGAAGAAGTTATGAGTGTGTGAAGTCAGGTTATGAAATCTGTAGAATGCTGGAAAATAGATAGTGGTTTTTGTAATCTTAAGATTGAAATTCATGAGCTCGAAGTTCTAATGCTTGGTTTTGGTTTGCAGGCCAAGAGGAAATAAGTCGAGTATACGAGCCAAAGATCTAGTTCTAATGCTGTGAGTGACAAAATGAACCTCGAAAACGATTCTTACGCTTGAATTATGCTTAAGGAAATACAAGGTTTCCCTAGAATGAAATGCTTTAAATGCTTTATGTTTTCTTTTGAACATATACTTATGAGCATACATGGTTTCCTAGAAATAATTTCAAGTGTCCGTTGTGAGCTAGATTTTCCCAATGAAATTTATATGTGAGCATATGTTTATTGATTTAATGAAATTTAGTGGAAAATGTTATGTTTTCAAGCAAGCATATACTAGCAAGTATTATTTAAAGATTTCCAGTTTTCACGAACAAGCTGAGTAAGCTTAAGTTTTTACGAAAAAGAGATAAGCAGACATGTTCAAGTATTTTCATGTGTTTTTCTGAGACTCGAATGAGTAAATGACTAATATATTGAGCCTGAGGTTGTATAGTACCGTGTGCACACAGGTCATTTATGTTGATGACATTGAGTGTACTCCGTGACAACAATGTTGTCGTGAGTGTTGGGCGGACCCCACTACGACAAGATGATGAGAGTGTTGGGCGGGCTCCACTACATCGTAGAGTAAACATTGGTTGTACTGGACGTGCCTTACACAACGTAGATTGTCATATGTTTTATAATGGTTAATATTATTGATATGCCCTGCGAGATTTTAATGACATACTTGTTGGATTTCTGAAAAAGCTATTATGATTGCACGTTTACTTTTAACGCTTGATTACAGATGCATATGCTCATAGATTATCAGGTGATATGATTTACGAGTTATTAGATTTTAAACTCAATCACTCACTGAGCTTCATAGCTTATTCTTTCAGTGTTTTCAAACTTTTCAGGTAGAGATCGAGCTCCCGATGCCTGACATCCTGCCATAGTCTGCTGAAAGCTCCACGAGTTTGATATTTTGTACGTGGGTGGGGTTGTATAGCAAGTCCATGTATATTTCGTAGATATTTAGAAAGGATTGTATAACTAGTTCTGTGTATGCACTAGAGGTTGTAGTTGTATAAATAGTGGTTGGGTATGTTTTTTGTTATAGTGCTCCCTATCGGTTTAGTCTTCGAGTGAACATTAAATAGAATTGCTCCTTACCTATGTATGGTAGTCTTTAAAGTTCCGCTTTGTTGTGTTTAAAGTATTTCATATACAAGTATAATATGTTAAGAGGTATATACATGGACTTGTTTAAAGTATTTAAAGTATTTAAAGTATTTCAAAATATACATGGACTTGTTTAAAGTATTTCATATACAAATATAGTATGTTAGTATGGTAGTCAACATGTATCGTTAAGAGGTAAACGATATCTGTTGGCTTCACGTTGTCTTCCTGGCTAAGTTAGTGAGTAGTTCAGGAGAGGGTGTGACACCTACAGATCAGAAGCTCCAACGATACAAGATTATTCAGTTAATCTCATTAACCTCCTAATCAACATTCATTAACTGCGGGAACACTCCACTAAAGTCTCGCAGTTGCACTCTTCTCACTGCAGATATATTTCTGTGTTCATGGATATCGACCAATACCAGCAAGTCAATCCTTCACGAATGTTCGTAACACTAGCTGGGTCAAATTACCGTTTTACCCCTGGGTTACATCTTTCACCTTAAGTTCCAGTGCTCCTCTAATTAACAACCTGTGTGTGGTCTTACCAACAAACAGAAGTACCTTTCGGGCCAATGAGAGGGTCGAGCCCTTTGTTCAAGTCCCGGAGACACCACTTAGGGGAACATTCATCTACTTACCCTAATAGGCGGGAAGAAATGAATTCCTTCTTGCTAGGTTAAGTCCCCAGTTGCCTGCTCGGTCTTGTCCCCAAGAAGGTAGGCTTATTGAGTCGGTGACTCGGGCCACTCTCACTCATACTCGTCAAAGGGCAATCCCTTGCAAACAGGAGTCCGTAACCTGCTCAAGATTGAGACCAAGTTGCCTAGGTCTTCCTATTGAAATGGAAACCTAACTAGTCAACGGAGTTACATCTAGTGGTTACTATTTCGTGGTCCGGTCTTATACAATCTCATTACATAGGATATCCCCACTCACATGTCGTCTACACGAACACGTTAGGATCACTGTGTTTGTATCAAATACAAAGTGAACTATATCCATAGTATTACCAGGGTGAGGTACCTAACCTTATCCTCTTACTATAGACCCTTTAGGTTGTATCTCGAACTGAGATCCTTATTTGTCCACTACATTCAGTTCAAGAGACATATAACAACCTTGGATGTTAGTTTATTGGATTTAGAGTTAACTTAAGGCAAAATAAAATAATGAATTAAACAATAACTCTTTATTGGAGAAACAATAACTCCTTATTGATTTAATTAGAACATTATTTACAAACTACGAGTTTTAGGACATAAAACTCAATAGGATGAAGGAAAACAACCAACATCTCATGCTCGTCGGAAAATTGCCCTTGGGCTAGTGCACTGAAGAAGGAATGACATCCCTCAATCAAACGCGATGGGGGAATCGTCCCCTGAGCTAGCTCCAGCAAAAGAGAAAATTACCCTAATGCCAACACTAGTTTCGTCAACCTAGAGGTTTGAACACGTCATAGGTGACACGGGGACCGATGGTGCTAGTTTAACATGATACAACTGTGCAAACATCTAAGGTTTTCCTAGGATAACTTGTTTTTCCCTTGTGCCTGTTCTAACAGAGTCTTAACTACGACTAGGCTTCCAGTCTAACCACAAATCAAACATACATCTCACAATAACCACAACTTTATAACAAACTAAGCACAAGCAACAAATAACAACTCAAACAGTTCAACACAAAAAACCAAACTTATCAAGTGTTTTTCATAATGACTAAACACCATAATCACATACTACACAGTTAGTAACATTGTAACAGTTCGTACCTATATATAACTTCGCATAACAACGCCACACAACAAGATAAACGCATATCCAAAAACAATCAACCACATCGCAACAGGATGCATCAAATAGACAATCTCGCATAACAAGTTCTTTTTGAAGGGATCAAATCCCGATGTGGAAGCGTTTGAATCGCTTTGCTTTAAAAAATCATTGGAAAATTAACAAAAATAAAAAAAGTTAAGCACTACAAAAGGGAGAATAGATTTTACCTTTGTAGAAACCTCTTATTGTAATCAAATTTTCACGAAAACTCGATCTCAACAGAACGATTCAGACACCTTTAAAACGTCATGTCTGTTGTTTTCTAGGAAAGGGAGGAATGTGAGATTCCTCTTTTAGAAGTTTTAGGAGAAAAAAAATTGTAGAGAGCAAATGGTTTTAGTGGATGTTATGGAAATCAACAATTTCCAAAATATGAGACATAAGTCCCCAATTTCCTTCCAAAAACATCTATTTATAATGAGTGGGGATGAAGGTAACTTCCTCCATCCACTCACCCACTTATTCCACCAAAATGCATTATGCAAATCATATTTGCATATTGCATTTAATAAAGTATCATATAATTTATTTTAACATATATTTCTCTCATATAACCTATAGTTTTTACTTGAATCAAATTCAAACCATTTTTGTCCTAAAGGTATAATAATATGAACCAAATTCATATTTAGGTAAAATTGAATCTAATTGAATTTTACCATAAAGTTAAATCTTAAATATAATTCAAAATAAATTTTATATTATATCAATTATATCACATATAATTGATACATTCTCTCATATGTAATTTGAACACTTCAAATTTCTTCCAAAACTTTATACCCTTGATTAATCCATATTGAGCTAACAGAGGAACCTAATGGACCTACAGATCATGAGTTCTAATGATACGAGATTAACCGATCAAACTCTTTGACCTAACAAACCAATATTATTAACTACGAGTCACCTCCACTAAAGACTCGTAGATGCACTCTCCTCACTATAGGACAAGTTGTATCCATCGATGTAACCAATACCCGTAAATCAACCCTTCACGAGTTGTTCGTAATCACAACTAGGTCAAATTACCGTTTTATCACTGTGACTACCTTTTGCTCCTTAAGTAACACCAATCCTCTAATGAACAACATGTTATGGTCATACTATAAACGAAGTCTCTCTCTGGCCAATGAAAAGGTGGGACCCCATTGTTCAAGTCCTAGAGTCAACACTTAAGGAAATTGGTGGGCGATTTATGCCATAAACTCGTAGATTTATAAATATAATTTTTTTATTCAATAAAATTAGAGTTATTTTATTCATTTTATAGACTCGCTTAAACTTAAATCCAATAAACAAACATCCAAGGTTATTTATGTAACTTGAGTACTATGTGTTGGGATATATGCCCTAAAACTTGTGTAATTTTGATCAAAGAAATAAAGAGTTATTTGTTTTGATAAAATTATAGTCTTGCTTTATAAATCCAATAAACTAACCTCCAAGGTTATAACGTATATCTTGATAATATACATATCTTGAACATCACTGTAGTGGACACTATTTGGATTGTGTTCAAGAATATAACCTGAATGGTCTATGGTATAAGAATAAGGTTGGAAACCTCACTCTGGTAACACCATGGATGCGACCCACTTTGTAATTAGTACAAATGAGGTAATCCAACTCATTCATGTAGTTGACATGCGAGTGGGGGCATCCTGTATAAAGAGTTCATACAAGACCGAATCGCAAATTATTAGTTTAACCAGTGTAACACCGTTAACAAGATAAAACTAGTAATTTATAGATGGTCATTAGTGACTCGACCTGAATCCTGAGCGAGTTAAGAACTCTTGCTTATAGGGGTTTGTCCTTAGACTAGTATGGGTGAGAGTGGCCTGCAGCCGACTCTCAATAAGCCTACCTTCTCAGGGACAGAACCTTGTGGGTAGCTGGGAACTTAACTGTGCAAGATGGAATTCACTCATTCCTATACTAAGGAATTAAATAGGTTGTTCCCTTAAGAACTAACTCCAGGTCTTGAACAACGGGGCCCCACCCTCTATGAGGGTATGAGTCTATGGTAGGACCATAGACTTGTTGTTCATTAGAGGATCAGTGGTGCTTAAGGAACAAAAAGGTAATCACAGGCGTAAAACGGTAATTTGACCCAGTTGTGATCACGAACAACTTGTGAAGGGTCGACTCATGGGTAATGACTATATCAGTGGACACAATATTATCTACAGCGAGGAGAGTGCAACTACAAGTCTATAGTGTAGTGACTTGTAGTTAATGAATATTGATTAACTGGATCAAAGATTTTGATCAGTTAATCTCATATCATTGGAGCTCATGAACTGTAGGTCCATTAGGTCCCTCCGTTGGCTCAACATGGTAATATTGAGAGTATAAAGTTAGGAATGAAGTTGAAGTGTTCAATTTCATAGATGAGGTGTTATATCAATTATATATGATATAATTGACATAATATATAGTTTTAATGTGAATTAGATTCACATATAAACCATATACTAATGAGAGAATAAAGGAAGGGTAGGATGATCATTTCCATCCTATTTCCCTATATATATGGTTGCATGAGATGCAACTAGGTCAAGAAAAAATTTTGTGCCATTTGGTTGTGTTGTTGGAAAGGTTCCAAAACACAATCTCTCTCTCTCACAACATCTCATCTCACATAAAGGGAACCCACCTTCCTCCCTCACCTAGAGAACAATGGAAGATCCGATGGTAGTGTTCGTAATCTCTTGGGTTCGTGCTGCTGAGATCGTGGTCGTGGGAGAAGGAGCACTCGAAGAAAGGTTCTTCAAAGGGTATTTTTCTTGCTGTCCATATTCTGTTTATATGCTTAATCTAGCTGTTTTAGTTCTTGAATGTAATCGTTTTAACGAAATTAAGAACGCGCGATTCACAATCGCTTCCGCTGCGAGATTCGATTCCTTTCAGTATGTAGTGGACATACGAGTGGATCATGCTCAAGTAATAACCTAAAGGGTCTATAGTATATGGATAAAGTTGGTTACCTTATTCTAGTAACACTATGGATACGATCCACTTTGTATTTGATACAAACGAATTGATTCGATTCGTTCATGTAGTAGACATGCGAGTGGGGGTATCCTGTGCGATGAGTTCGTACAAGACTGAACCGAGAATCGTTAACCAACTGTTGTAACACTGTTAATTGTTTAGGTTTAATAATTCATAGATGATCATTTGTAGCTCGACCTTAATCTTGAGCGGGTTACGAACTCCTATCCGCGAGGGGTTGTCCTTTGACCAGTATGGGTGAGAGTGGCCCGAGTCGCTGATTCAATATGCCTACCTTCTTGGGGACAAAACTGAGTGAGAAGCTGAGAACTTAACTCCGCGAGATGGAATTCACTCGCTCCTGAGCATAGAAAAAATAGATGGATTGTTCCCTTAAGTATTGACTCTAAGACTTGAACAATGTGGCACAACCCCCTCTCACTGGCTCGAGAGGACTTTGTTTATGGTCGAACCATAAACAAGTTGTTCATTAGAGGATCATTGGTAATTAAGGATCAAGAGTTAATCACATGGATAAAATGGTAATTTGACCCAACTTTAATTACAAACAACTCATGAAGGGTCGACTTATGGGTATTGGTTATATCGATGGACACAACTTATCCTACAATGAGGAGAGTGCAATTACGAGTCTTTAGTGGAGTGACTCTTAGTTAATGAATGTTGGTTAATTTGGTCAAAAAGTTTGATCGATTAACCTCGTATCATTGGAGCTCATGATCTGTAGGTCCATTAGGTCCCCTACTAGCTCATCATGGGTTAAACAAGAATCATATGTTTGGAAGAAATTTGAAATATTCAAATTATCAAGGGATATATATGTATATTAATTATATGAGATATAATTGATATAACATAAAGTTAATTATGAATAAAATTCATAATTAAACTATATAATATATTTAA
Organism: Trichosanthes cucumerina; assembly: GCA_036507285.1. Classification (NCBI taxonomy): domain Eukaryota; kingdom Viridiplantae; phylum Streptophyta; class Magnoliopsida; order Cucurbitales; family Cucurbitaceae; genus Trichosanthes; species Trichosanthes cucumerina. Next base: position 8,985,685 of record CM071836.1, on the reverse strand, counting down.
ATTAGATTCTATATGTTATAGGAGAGAAATAGATTTAATTAAATATATAACATTTAATTAAAATAGTAGCTACAAATTTAAGTTTTTATGGAATTATATGGTATGAAATTATAAGTTATGGAATTAAAAAATGATGGAATAATAACATATATGTTATTGAATAGTAAATGGATGAAGGAAGTAATCTCCATTTTATTCACTATATATACACATGTATATGGATGCATGCGGAAGGTGAAAAGGCTTGGTGAAAACTTTAGCCACGTTGTGAGACAAGAGCTTTTCTCCATATTCTCTCATTCTCTCTTTTCTCTCAAAGATAATCACGTTTTCTCTCTAGAATTTTTCAAAAAATAAAAGGCTCCCACAAGCCAATTCTTATCCTGAGGATAGTAGAGAAGATCAAGTGGAGGTGTCTCAGCAAATCTAGAGGACGATCATTGCAGAGAACAACATATTACTAAGAAGAACGATCTACAAAGGTATGTTGTAGATCTCATTTTATTTCATGCTTAATTCTTAGTTTTTTGTGTGATCCTGTAATTTCTACAAAATACAAAGCAAATGCGTTCATATGCTTCTGCTGATGGAATCTGATTCCTTTCAGGAACAACTCATCTATTTTATCTAGGCTCGGGAATGAGTGAATTCTGTCTTGCAGAGTTAAGTTTCCAACTACCCATACAGTTTTGTCCCCAAGAAGAGTAGGCTTATTGAGTCGACGACTCGGGCCACTCTCACTCATACTAGTTAAAGGACAACCCCTAGCAGACAAGAGTTCGTAACCTGCTCAGAATTAAGGTCGAGTTAATAATGGTCATCTATAAACCTAAACTGTTAATGATGTTACATCAGTTGGTCGGTCTTATATGAACTCATCGCAGGATGCCCCCACTCACATGTCTACTACATGAACGAGTTGGATCACCTCTTTGTATTAAATACAAAGTGGGTCACATGCATAATGTTTGATTTCACGAATCAAAAACCCAACATTATGGGTGTTTTCTGAAACACAGTTGAGTTTATCGTGGGTTAACATCAATGTTAAACTTATTCAAAGTTCTTACCAATTCTTTAGGATAGTTGCCTATTCTTAAGTTTTTTACTAATTTTTAGTAAGTCTATTTTTGGTGTATTAAAGCCTATATAAAGGTCTTTGTTTCTAATCAAAACCATCAATCACTTTTCACTCTTTCCTTCTTCCTTTCTTTCAATAGTGTTCTCTCCATATAGTTTAACAAGTGGTATCAAAGCTAGTTGTGGCATCTTTTCTTAGCCATTAAACCAACCTCCATTCCTTTATCTTCAAAAGCTTGCAAGCAATAGTTATGGCCTCTGACAACTATGTGCAACCAGCAATTCCTCGCTTTGATGGTCATTATGATCATTGGAGCATGTTAATGGAAAATTTTCTGTGGTCTAAAGAGTATTGGGCCATTATCGAAGCAAGAGTAGATGAACCAGTTGTTGGAGTTGTCTTGTCAGAAGTTGAACGAAAAAAGCTAGAGGAACGAAAAGTGAAGGATCTTAAGGCAAATAATTATTTATTCCAACGCATTGATCGCGCCATCTTGGAGTCCATCTTGCAAAAAGATACATGTAAGCAAATTTGGGACTCCATGAAGAAAAAGTACCGAGGCACGACGAGGGTGAAAAGACAACAACTTCAAGCTCTTCGCAAAGAGTTCGAGATTCTTCAAATGAAGCAAGGTGAGTCTGTGGATGTGTATTTCTCACGGACCTTGGCTACAGTAAACAAGATGCAGTTCCATGGAGAGAAGATTGAAGATGTAGTCGTAGTTGAGAAGATTCTTCGACCAATGGATCATAAATTTGCATATGTGGTTTGTTTAATTGAGGAATCAAAAGATATCGATAACTTATCAATTGATGAATTACAAAGTTCTGAGAATGACGTCAAATGCAAGTCCAACTGAAGAATAAGCCTTGAAGTCTTCAACTCATGGTGAAAACTCAACTGGAAGAGGTCGTGGTCGAGGTCATGGAAAATAGCAAGGAAGAGAAAGAGGTGATGGCCATGAACAACAGAAGCAAACATCCAACAGCTCGAAGTTTGATAAGTCCAACGTTCAATGTTATCGTTGCCAGAGGTTTGGCCATTACAAGTCTGAATGCAGGACTAAACTTAATCGTGGAAAAGTAGAGCAGTCCAATTTCATTGAGAAAAATGAGCAAGAAACCCTATTGATGACGTGCCAACACAACGATGAACTTAGACCAAACATATGGTATATAGACACTGGTTGCAACAATCATATGTGTGGTAACAAGTCTCTATTTTCTCATTTGGATGAAAGTTATTATTCCAATATTTCATTTGATGATAATTCTAAAGTAGATATAGTGGGTAAAGACAATATTCAAATCAGAACAAAAAAGGGAAATGTTGAAACAATATCAAATGTGTTTTATATTCCCGATTTGAGAAGTAATTTATTGAGTGTTGGATAGCTACAAGAGAAGGGTTATGTCACAACCATCAAAGAAGGCGCCTGTGAGATATATGATCCCAGGAGAGGATTGATAGCTCGTGTTGAAATGACCTCAAATAGGTTGTTCCCACTCAAACTAGAAGGCCTGAGATTATGCTTGAAGACTAACATAGACCAAGACCCCACGTGGCTTTGGCATTTGCGATGTGCCCACCTGAATTTCAATGGTTTGCAGTGTTGGGATGTATGTCCTAATCTCGTATATGTTTGTAATATTCCTTATTGAAATAAATAAGAGTTATTTTTCATCACTTTGTGTCTCGCATATTTACAAACTTAATCCAATAAACTAAGCTCCAGGGTCATTGCATTATGAGAGAACTAGAACTTGAACGGTGTGTAGTGGACACACAGGGATGATCACATTCGAGTAAATGACCCGAACGGTCTACAATATACGGATAGGGTTGGAGACTTAATCCTGGATATGTTGTGGATGCGACCCGCTTTGTATTAGATACAAACGAGGTGATCCAACTCGTTCATGCGGTTGACATAAGAGTGGGGGCATCCTGTGCAATGAGATTATACAAGACCGGACAGTGAATTATTAGACTTACTGATGTAACACCGTTAACAATATAGGGCTAATAACTTCCTAAATGACCAATAGTGACTCGACCTTAATCCTGAACGTGTTACAGACTCCTGTCTGTGGGGGTTTGTCCTTTGACTAGTACGAGTGAGGGTGGTCACAGTTACTCACCCAACAGGGACAAGACCACGTGGGGAGCTGAGAACTTGACTACGCGAAATGGAATTCACTTGTTCCCGAATCAGGGAAACTATAAGGGTTGTTCCCTTAAATGCTGTCTCCAGGGCTTGGACAACGGGCGCCCACCCTCTCACTGGCCCGAGAGGGATGTTGTTTATGGTTGGACCATACAACGTTGTTGTTCATTAGAGGAGCAGTGGGACTTAAGGAGCAAGAGGTAGACACATGGGTAAAACGGTAATTTGATCCAACAGTGTCTTCGGACAACCTGTGAAGAGTCGACTCACGGGCATTGGTTATATCGATGGACACAACTTGTCCTACGGTGATAGGAGTGCAGCTACGAGCTTTAGTGGCGTGTTACCGTAGCTAATGAATGTTGAATAATCGGGTCAAAGAGTTTGACAGGTTAATCTCGAATCATTGGAGCTCGTCATCTGTAGGTCCATTAGGTCCCTCGATTGGCTCAAACTGGATAAATTGAGGGTTTACAGTTTGGTGTGGATTTGAAGTGTTCAAATTCATTAAAAGAGTATTTATGTCATTTATATGAGATATGATTGACATAATATATAGTTTAATGTGAATGAGATTCATAATAAACTATAGGTTAGCCTAATTGATTAATTAGTGCTAATTTAGAGAAATTGAATTGAGAGAAATTAAATTGAATGTGATTCAATTTAAAATTCAACAATTATACAAATGAGATTTGTATAATAAGGTATGGAATACCTTATTATATATGTTATGCAAATATGATTTGTATAACATAAAGTTGTGGTAAAATGGTGAATTGGTGGAGATTTTAATTCCACCTCTCACCATTATATAAAGACCTTTGCAAAAAGGTTTTCTAATCTTACATCTCATTTTTTTGGATTTCCACCCAAAAAAAGAAGTTCTCTCTTCTCTCAAATTCTCTCTAGAATTTATCTCCACCCAAACCAAAGAGAGTTCCACCACTCTCCTTCAACCGATCGAGAACAACCGAGAAGATCAATTTGGAGGTGTCCAAATTTTCTGGTTCATGAGATCGTTGGAACGAAAGATATCGAGATCGGAGAAGGAACTCGCGAAGAAGTGTTCTTCAACAAGTAAATGTATAACTTTACTGTTTTTCCTTCTTAGAAATGCATGTTTAGCCTAGAATTTATATGATAGATTCAATTTTAAGAAACGTTTTTCACAACGAACACTACGACATTCCAAGTCGTTTCCGCTGCGGGAGTTTCATTTCCTTCATGCAGGTCCTTTCTCAAAAGCAAATGGTGGTTGGTCTTCCCCAAATTTCACCTCCTACAAAAATATGTGAAGATTGTGTTGTTGACAAACAACATCGTGAGAATTTTCCAAAAGGAAAAGCATGGAGAGCTCGTAATCCTTTGGAGTTGATCCATTCCGACATATGTGGCCCAATAAACCCAATATCAAATAGGAACAAGAAATATTTTATTTCTTTTATCGATGACTTTTGCAGAAAAACTTGGATTTATTTCTTGCAGGAAAAGTCAGAGGCGTTTTCAATTTTCAAGAGCTTTAAGGCGAGAATTGAAAATGAAATTGGGAGGAAAATCAAAACCCTTCAAACAGATCGTGGAGGAGAATACATGTCGCAAGAATTTATAAATTTTTGTCCGAGCATGGAATACGACGACAGTTGACAACAATCTACACACCTAAAAAAAATGGGGTTGCCGAAAGAAAGAATAGTACGATCTTCAACATGGTTCGAAGTATGATTGCTAATGGAAGAGTTCCAAAGCAATTCTTGCCAGAAGCAGTAAATTGGGGTGTTCATGTTTTGAATCGAAGTCTCACTTTTTCGGTTAAAAACATGACTCCTCAAGAAGCTTGGATGGGTGTAAACTATCTGTTGATCACTTTAAGGTGTTCGGGTGCATTGCATATGCACATATTCTTGACGAGAAAAGGAAGAAGTTAGATGATAAAGGCCAAAAATGTGTCTTTCTTGGCATCAGTGAGCAATCAAAGGCTTACAAATTGTTCAATCCAATCACAGGTAAAATTGTAATTAGCTGAGATATTATATTTGATGAACTAAACACTTGGAATTGGACAGAAGGCACTATAGAGCAACAATCAATACCGGTGAACTTAGAAGACAGTGATGCATCGTTGTCTCCACAACCTGAAGATCCAATACAACAATCAGTTGAGACTACTGAGACTCAAATAGAAGGTACAAGCTCGAGAACACAACGAGTTAGAACAAGACCAGCTTGGATGGAAGATTATGAGGTTAGTGGTGATCTTTCTAATGAAGCATTTGTCCATTATGCTTTATTATCAGAATGTAATCCATTAACTTTTGAAGAAGCTGTCAAAGATACAAAGTGGAAGCAAGCCATGGATGAAGAGATTAAGTCGATAGAAAAAAACAACACTTGGGAGCTATCAATACTTTCTGAAGGGCAAAAATCCATTGGTGTTAAATGGGTTTACAAAACGAAGCTGAATAAAGATGATCAAGTAGATAAGTATAAAGCTCGTCTCGTTGCAAAGGGATACAAACAACAAATTGGTGTAGATTACAATGAAGTTTTTGCTCCAGTTGCAAGACATGATACCATTCGAATGGTGGTAGCATTGGCAACACAAAATAATTGGAAAATTCTTCAAATGGATGTAAAATCAGCTTTTTCTGCATGGAAACTTGAATGAAGAGGTTTTCATAGATCAACCTCCTGGCTATGTTCAACAAAGCGACAAAGGAAAGGTATATCGGCTAAAGAAAGCTTTATATGGTTTGAAGCAAGCTCATAGGGCTTGGTACAGTTGAATTGCAACCTATTTCATTAAAGTTGGATTTGAAAAATGTCCATATGAGCATACTCTCTTTATTAAATTTCAACCTGCAAACAAGATTTTGATAGTATGTTTGTATGTAGATAATTTGATCTATACAGGCAATGATTTGATTATGTTTGAAGAATTCAAGCAATCCATGATGGCAGAGTTTGAAATGACAGATCTAGGGACAATGCATTATTTTCTTGGCATTGAGGTAATGCTAGAATTTTCCTTAATCAGAAGAAATATATACTAGAGACTTTGGACAGGTTTCAAATGAAGAATTACAACTCAACTACAACTCCAGTTAAATGCAATTTGAAGCTCACAAAGGACCATGAAGGAAAGAAAATCAACAGTACTATTTATAAGCAAATTATTGGAAACTTGATGTACTTGACAACTACAAGGTCAGATATAATGTATGTTGTAAGTTTAATTAGCAGGTTTATGGAATCTCCAACTGAACTTCATCTTCTTGCTGCTTAAAAGGGACTCCTGGTCTTGGCATTCTTTATAAAAAAAGAGAATTAAACCTTATTAATTTTAATGATAGTGATTATGCAGGAGATTTAAATGACAGAAAGAGTACTTCAGGGTATGTTTTCATGCTTGGTTCAGGAGCTATCTCATGGTCTTTGAAAAAACAGCCAATCGTCACATTATCTACCACTGAAGCTGAATTTGTAGCAGCAACATCATGTGCATGTCAAGCCATTTGGTTGATGAACATCCTTGAGAAGTTGCATTATAAGCAAGAAGAAGCATCTATCATTTATTGTGATAATATTTCAACAATCAAGCTTTCAAAGAATCTTGTCTTGCATGGACGAAGCAAACATATTGATGTAAGATATCATTACTTAAGGGATCTTACAAATGACGAAACCATCAAACTAAGCTACTGCAGAAGTGAAGATCAAGTTGCTGATATTTTGACCAAGCCTCTTAAATTAGCAACATTTGTGAAGCTTCAGAATTTTCTTGGTGTTGTCTCTTTGTTTAGTTTAAACTAAATACTAATGTCATAGTTTTGGTTTAAGGGAGGATGTTAAACTTATTCAAAATTTTTACCAATTCTTTAGGATAGTTGCCTATTCTTAAGTTTTTTACTAATTTTTAGTAAGTCTATTTTTGGTGTATTAAAGCCTATATAAAGGCCTTTGTTTCTAATCAAATCCATCAATCACTTTTCACTCACTCCTTCTTCCTTTCTTTCAATAGTGTTCTCTCCATATAGTTTAACAATCAAATCATCAACACAACCCTTAAATTCAACTTTAATAGTCATAAATTACTTTTAAATCGACACTAAAAATCTTACCCATGTTGATTGAAGCGTCACCCACACGGTAGAGAGCCAGAAATTGCCCAATGAAGGTTGCAGTGAAGATGACAATGGTTGAGCAGCGGGGCTGATCTAACATCGGGGATCGAAGCTGTAGCAACGCGACCCTAGGTGTTCACGAACAACGTCGACACATTTGTATACTCCGATGAGGCAGACATAATCGGGTTGATCTGGGTATGGGTTAGACATGTCCATTTTCCCCACGGAGACCCGCCCCTAATGGGACGGGGAATCCTCGTTTAGGCGGGAAACGGGGAGGGAGTGAGGATAAATTTTTTTTTTGTTGGCTAAACGGGGACGGGGACGGGGAATACATTCCCTTTCCTCGACCCCGACCCTGTCCCCGCCCCGCTCCCCGTCCCCGCCCCGATTAATTAATTTAATTTTAAATATATATATTTATATACCTTTAATAAACCATAAGTCTAAAATTTTATTAAATATCATTTTATTTTTCTAAGAAAATTAAAAAAAAGCCTCTTAACTAGAAATCTCTAAAGAATAATTAACCATTTAAATACAAATTTTCAAAAAAAAAAAAATAGTTAATCAAATTTAAAAAAATAAAATTCTAAACGAGAAACTATTCCCCGCGGGGAACCCGATCCTCGCGAATTCTCCGCGGAGAATCCTTGCCCCGTTCTCCAGGAAATTAAATGGGAAATTTTGCGGGGACGAAGAATGAAATGCGCCTCGCCCTGTAGACATCTCTAGTGTGGGTCACTTCCAACGACAATGGCTCGTGAAGATCAATGAAAGGAAGCTCTTGATGATTGCAAACGGCAAGCGACTGACAGGGTGATCGACGTGAGAACGCGTGACTACAGTCGATTTGTGGTTTGGGTACATAGGATGTCAGCGGTGAAGCTACTCTTGAGCGAGTGTTTTCGGCGAGGGAAGAGAAAGAAGGGGGAGAAGAAGAAGAAATTGGGGAGAGAGTGTGGTGAGATTTTTTCATTTTTTTTTAACTTTAATTAATTTCAAATTCCACGGAAGGTAGAAGAAAGAATCCAATCACCCTTTGCCAACAACCTAATGATCTATTTTAGTATTTTGAGAAACGTTTATTTATAAGAGAGAACGAAACAGAGACAAACTATTATTTGTAGTTTCTAAAATTTAGCCCAAATTTTAGAAATGTTTTTCAAATTTTGGAAACAAAAAATAAGATGGAATATCAAACAATTATGTTTCTTACAAATGAAAAACAAGAAACGAAAACGTTATCCAACAAACCCTTAAAAATTATCACTAGCAATGATAAATTGAAATGGAAGACGACAAATCATGGTAAGATCCAAATTATTGCCATATAACCATGCAAAGATTATGAAGTGGAGTCCATTTGATCTAATTAATAGCTTGTTCAAATGACGTGGATATTACATCTTGTAGCTCACGATGAAAAAGACACTCCATGATAAAGAGATGTATGTGGGGAGATGCATATGTTTTTTTTCCAAAAAGATCTACAACCACACAAAATTACATTGGTACATATTAGCCTAATTTCTAATATTAAATGTTTTTCAAGTAAATTGTTTTTAATGCATATCCTACTAAATGAAATGCATAAAAAAAAAAATCAAACTCATAATAAATTATATTGGTATAATTGTGACTAAAAAAACATAGGTTTAAATTCTCATTGTTGAACTAAAAAAAACACATTACTTTTTATCAAAAAAAAAAAAAAAAATCCACATTACCAATAAATCTTTGAATATGTAAATTAAATGTAATCTTAAAAAAAAAAAAAACTAACATTGGAGGAAAACAAAAATAAAGAGAAGATTAAACCCCTTGCTACCAAAATGTTATCTTCTCATAGTGAAATGTCGCGTTTATTTTATTTTTGAGTACATACATTATTTTTAAATAAGGGCCCTTAAATAATCCATTATATAATTAAATATTTGACTAAATTATAGAAAACATTCTTGAACTATGAATCTTGTTCATGAACTTTAAAAAGTTTCAAAAGTACCCCTGACCATAAAAAATGTTCATGAGTACTTTTAAGTCTTGGATGAAAAATATTAACGTTTCAGTAATACCCTTGACTTTTCAAAGAAAAATAAAAAATACCCTTATTGAAAAATGTTTCTTTTCTTTCTCATCTCTTTGCAGATTGCTCCTCCGTGAAAATTAATGAGAAGTTTTTCTTCTCCTGCAACACAATATTCCAAGAGCTTGACCAAATTCTTATGTCGAAGCTCCAATATGACTTTTGTTTCATTCTTTAATTCTTCATGTCATTGGCTTGATTTTGTCAATAACCTTTTCACTACTATTTTCTCACTAATCACTACCCACAAGCTTTAATTTAGGCAAAACAAATGAAAATTTAGTCATATAATGATTCTAACACTTCTAAATATTAAAAAAAAAAAATCATGCATCAAACTTTTGATTAATTGACACTACAAACAGGACCAAACTTATTAGCATTTAAAATGTTGTAGCACTAATTGGACCAGATAAGCTCCAAAACTTAAAATTCATAACCATAACCTTCCCTCATAACTCTCTAAAAAGAAAAAAGAAAAAAAGAAAAAAAACTCACTCCTCTCTTCTCCACCACCCATCCATCGTAATAGAAAACCATCTTAATCTTTTGCTTATCACTAATACACGCAAATAGAGAGAGCAAAAAAAAAAAAAATTCTCATTTTCTTCTCCAACTTATCTTCTTTACACTTTTAAAAAGAGAAACTCGATTTCACACTCTATTTTCATATGGTGTCTTGTTGCACATAGTGCTTATATAAGCAAATTTTTGCATTAGTTTTCATGGAGAAAGAATTTGCAGAGAGAGAGAAAAAAGCATTTTCTAATAAGAGTATTAATATATATATATATATATATATATATTTATTTATTTATTTATTTTAAAGTCAAGGGCCTTAATGAAACTTTAATATTTTCTATCCAAAATTTAATGGTAATTATATTTTTTAACATTTCTTAAAGATTGAAGGTATTTTTGAAACTTTTTAAAGTTTAGAAATATTATTGCAACAAGACTATTTCATGAAATTTTCTATAATTTACCCTTTTATTATCCTCTTGCATCCACACATGAGCGTTCTTTAATTGGAGTTGATAAATATTATTCGTTTAATTAATTTTGCTTAGAACTTCTACGGGTTACCTCTACGAAAAGTAATTTTTCTTATCCAGCTATGGTCTTGTCAACTTTAGTTAACTTGGATATAGCTTAACTATTTAAGTGTTTTTCAACTAAAAGATGAGAGGTTAGAATCTTCACCTCACCTCGTCCACTCTCATGTCATTGATCTAAAAATAGAAAACGAGAAAGAAAAAATTTTCCTCCACCCACAATTCCATATAATTTATGGAGGCCAAGTCATGGACAAAGTTAAAAATTTTAGTTGGAAGAGAAAAAAATTATATTCTAATTACATATACGATATCTAAATTATAAAACTTTAAGAAGTTAGATTGGAAAAAAAGCCTAATCTTAATTAGAAGGGCAATTACTCTCTCATGTTTATTCACTTTAATGTAGCTCATATGCCAACTTAAACAAATGTTTGTGTTAGTTTTCTCAATTAAATGTAATACTTATGCAAACAAAAAAAATATCAATCCAAGCCTAGCTCATTCGATAAGGTACGCTTATTACTTTCTCAAAAGACGATGGTTTGATTTTTCACTCTACAATTTTTAAACTAAAAAGGGAAAAAAAAAACTAAACTCGACCATATGTTTCGAGCAAATTCTATCACTAGTAGAAAAAGGGGTTTTGATAACGGGCGCGCGTCCGTCATCTATGCGAGTGTCATTGTATGCTACAATGACGACAGACGGTTTTTAATGACGGGCATTGCCCGTCGTTAAAAACCGCGGTCGAGTTTTGATGACGGGCAATGCCCGTCATCATTTTTAGCATAATTTAATTTAAAAAAAAAAGTTGATATCCCGATTGCTAACCAACAATATTTAATAACTAATTACCTGAAATATTGCAAATATATTAACTTTTATATTGAGACCACACATGAAATCACTATACAAATTTACAAACATGCAACAAAAACACTTTTATATCCAAAACATACATGAAATCACTAATCCATAACAACATCCAACAAAATTCTTTTTTAACCAAAACAATCCACATAGAAAACTTTTATATCCAAAACTCCAAAACCATAAACTACTATATTACAAACCATAAACTCCTATATCACAAATCTTAACGCCTGTATCACAAAAACTATAAACTCGTATATCACAAACCTTAACACCTATATCACAAAAGCCATAAACTCTGAAACTAACACGAACTCAAACCACTAAGTGAAAATTTCGACATGACCTCTATAGATCATCAGTTAACCACTAACCTGAAACATTGCAGAACACTTCTATATATAAAAAAAAAACTTATAGGGAATGAGGCCACCCGCCTCCCCATTCATAGACAACATCCAACAAACAAGTATATACATAAAAAAAACACATCCAACAAACTCCAATCTCAGATTCAGAAGAATGAAGTCACCCGCCTTTCCACAAACTACATTTAAACAATATTCAAATATATATATTTCTACTATATACATATAAACAAGTATATATATTGTACACCTAACAATAAAAACATTTTAACTTACCTAATTTCATACAAATCTAGTACTTACATACATTTCACAAAATTCAGAAATCAACAAATGGCTTACACAAATCTGCCAACAAAATCTACCAATTGTACTCGAATCTCGTCGATTTCTTCTTGTTTATATGCAGTTTTTGTGTTAAACTACAAATAGAAATAAAATTTTGAATCAATAGAAAATCTTAAAAAAATCAGTTATAAGCTCAATACCCCAACTAGTTCCAGAGAACTAAGTGTTTCACAACTAGAAAAAAGATTTAAATGTGAAAGAGAACTAATAAAACAGGCATACCTCTCGCTCTTCTTACATACTACTCTCATCAAAATAGAATGTGTTTTTTAATAATAAAACACAATTAAAGAAAAACAAAGATATCTTCATTCCAGTCATGCAGGACAATTCTCTATTCCTTTGCAATTCCATAGAGCTATGGATGACTCATTTTCTTTAGTTCTTATCATTACTAACAAATGTTATGATTATTATCATAGGAAGAAGTTTTCAAAACATGAACAAACAAATGTTAATGACAATATAATTAAGGAAGAGAACTTCCTCAATTTTTCAGATATAGATCAATATATACCAAAGAGAAACCTTTAGAAATTAAATAAACTAGAATGATCAAGGATGAGTTTCTTATCTATGTTTACGTCAAACAAGTTCAAACAAAATTTATCTTATCGAGGATGAGTTTAAGCTCCCACTACTTTGATTAACAATAAAGAAATCATCCTTAACGAAGAACCTATATCATCAAGGTACAAAAAAAAAAAAAAAAACTAGCAGCAATCAAACATGTATAGGTAGAGAATTTTGAAGAATACATATAAATTTTAAAATATCAACCACTCAAATAGATTAGTAACATTTTAATTGTAGCTCAATATCACTTGTTCAAAATTCTCAAAGGAAAATATGAGATATGAAAAAAATATCAACCACTCTCTATATCAATTTATAAACATTTTAATTGGTGTTATCACAATGCCACCATAATTATATACACAACCCAATAAACAGTTAACAATAATAAATATATAACTTATTTGTACTATTCTTAGAGGTTTGGAAGAAGATAAAACCATATAAATTATTAATTATTTCTTGAAGTGCAGAAATTTCAACAAGGAATACACAACTGCATTAGTCTCATATCTTTCTTTCCCATAAAGAAATGTCCACTTTAACATATCAAACACAAACTAAGGTTTATCATCTTCACCTTTTACACAGTGTGAGCATCATTTGACTATGATTAGACACGTTAATCATCCTTTCTTAATCTTTAATTTAAGAGTATTCTCATCTATAATATAACAATTATTGAGAGCATAGAATTATATGTGAGAAAGGAAAAAGATATAATAGAAATACCCAGTGCACATGAGACTCAAAGGTAGCAGAGTAGAAGGTTGCATCTTCAGCTAGTGACCATCTTTTCAGTGTATCATATCATGACTCAACTTCTTCATTCAATACACAGAATCAAATGTTTCATTAAAAAATCAAGTATGCCCACACACTCATGATTGCAGATCAATTTGGAATCATCCAACAATAAGGAACATAATGACTTATTTTTCCTTCTTACAGTACAAAACCTTTTACACCTCTCATAAATGAAGTGCAACCACAACAATTTAACATGAATTTTCTAGCTTCAATAAATCATATTGCTGGTATAAAATAAAAAAAAAATAAAAGTAAAGTTTGTCAAGATTGTTGTTTCTCTTGATTCAGTAACATAAATATAACTATAAGAAAAGTCAAGTTCTCAACCCTCTTCCCCTACATTTTCTCCAAAACTTAGCAATCTAACCAAACTTACTAAAGTTGACCAAAAGTTAACAAACACCCATCATTAAAATTAAGCAAAACTTAGGAATCTAACCACAAATGTATTAAACTTAAACCATTTCTCCATCACAACTAATATTTTCCAACACATAAACCAACCCATCATATGGTACACAAAAAAAAAAAAGATCTACACAAAAAAAATTAACACGGAGAAAATCAATCATTAAATTCTTAAAAAAAATTAAATTTAGATCTACACAAAATTAAATTTTTCATTAGTCAATTTAGATCTACACAAAAAAACTCTTTGCATAAACTCCTAAAAAAATTAAATTTAGATCTACACAAAAAAAAAAAATTCATTAGTCAATTTAGATCTACACATAAACCAACACATTAGCATAAACTCCAAAAAAAAATTAATTTTTTCCTTAGTCAATTTAGATCTACAAAAAAAAAAACTTAGATCCACAAAAAAAAAAAATCAATCTAAAAATAATTTTAAAAAAACATATCTGGCCGACCAAATGGAAATGCTAAATATTCCATATATCAACAGTATATCACATAGAGTGATTATATGCTTTATAATGATTTATGTTGATATATCACGTATGTTTGATATATCAATAGTATAATAATGATTTATTCTTAATAATTCAAAGAAATGAAAATTCATTATTAACTCAGTATATCAATAGTATATAAAAACCAACTAATAGAAAAGATATCAAAAATATAATAATGATATCAAATATAGTATTGATATACTATTGATATCAAATATAAAGTATATATATCAGATATACTACTGATATACTATTGATATATCAAATATAAACTCTATATATCAGATATACTACTGATATACCTATTATATACCATGAAAGTAAAATTGGAATAATAAAAAATCGAAAATTAGATTTGATTTTTTTTTTGCTATATTTGCAAATTTCCAAAAATCATTATTAGATTTATAAATATACTATATTTTTTTGCTACCCATTATAACTCCCCTTTAATAAAACTTAAAATTAGTCTCTATTATTAGTTTATGACTAATCTTACTAATAAAAAAATTATTAGTCTCTATTAGGCACTTCTCTTTAAAATTTGGCTTTTGATGTTTCTTTTAGAATAATTTATTTATCAAACTCATTTATTAAAAAGTCATTTTAAGTGGTTGCATCGTTGCATGTTATTAAAATGATTTTAGTTAAATTACCATTTTGGTCTATATACTTTGAACTTTATTTCATTTTGGTCTCTTGACTTTCAAATATTTAATTTTAATTCTTATACTTTTTCAATAAAAAATTGGTGCATATGATAAGTTTGAAGGTCATTTTTATCAAAATTATTTAAATAATAATGATAATAATTTCAATACAAGAAAAGATATAATCAAAACATACCTCTAAAATTTATAGACGAAAAATTAATAGAGTAATTTTTTAAAAAGAAAAATTAACTTCAATAGAGCAAGTTTAAATTTTATTGCAAGTATAAAAACCAAAATTCAACCTTCGAAAATATACGAAATAAAGTTCGGATAATTTTAACCGAAAGTACATGGATTAAATTTGAGAGTTGGAACATGGACGCAACTATGGACTAAATGATATTTTAACAAAAAAAAAAAAATCAAATTTTAATACTTAAAAAAGAAAATTCCAATTTTCACCTGACGCTCTTCCCCCTCCTTCTCCAGACACTGTTATCCGTCACAACGTCGAAGCACCACGAAGGGAAGGCAGTGGCAAGATCGTAGTTTCAAACTCTCCATTGTCCTTTTTTGTAAATTCACAAAACCAACCTGACACAACCAACGCTCCAGAGAATTCAGCGAGTACCGGAGCACCAATAAATCATCTCCTCCATCTCCAAGAAAAGAATCTAACTGTGTCAGTCCAGAAATTTCTTCGCCTCGTTCGTTTCTTCACTTCACCTCGCTATGAAGATCACCCTCAAATCCTGAGGCTGTCAATGCATTTGAGGTAAGCCACTTTCTTATTGCCATTTCGTCTTTTTTCTCTTTCCATATTGACAGTTTCTGTTTGGTTCCTGAGAAAATGCCGCGAATACTGTAGTAAATCTAGTCCTCTTTGTCTCACTTCTCACTGTGCTGAACCTACCGGAGAACATGCATAAATGTTCGACTGTTTTCCGCCGATTACTTCGGTGTTGTGATGTGATCTGATACGTGGTGATTTGATTGCTCGACTTCTCCCGCGGATTTTTGTGCGAGTGAACAAGATTTGGAATAGTTATTTCTTTGGCCGAATCTGATTTATATCCATTGCTTGATATTTGTTTTGTAGTATATTTATTAAGCTTTCGTTCTGTGATTTTCAAGATCATGCACATTGTGGTGTGAATGTATGATTTGAGTATATTCGGATTTCTGGATTCGCGTTAAGCTGTGTGATCTATTGTGTAGGCTGTGGACTTGTGATCGATTAAGGAACAAAATATGAAGTGCATCTCTTAGTGACCAATAGCAGGTGAGAATATATTTGCTTGTGCCATTGCTCGTTCGTCTATACCAAATTATACGAAACCTATGTAATTGTAGTATTCTATTGTATTCATTGATTTTGGTCTTTTCCGATAGGAATGTTGCAATAGCTACATGGATGAGTGTCTGCTTTAAATCGTGTAATTTTCTCTCTCACTGGGAACAATTGTTGCTCCTCTTCGAGACACAATGTGCAAGTCAAGTACCAAAAGTAATTAGATAGAGGGAAAATGTGGAATGTTTTGGATTTCTTTCTTTTCTGGGACATTGAACTCCATTCTCCTAACCAGTAACTATGTATATAGCAAGTTTCTTCAGTTTTTGAAGCTTGAAAGGAAATGCTGTGTGTTCTATCCTCCTTCCTATGGGAGGATTTTTTTTTGTCTCTGACAAAAGTGAATTGAGAGGCATATTATATGGAAAAGGGAGTAATTGCCTTTGAGGTTGGTGGGATCAACAATGGCACTTCATGCTGCATCACTAGGCACTGGCTCTTGACTGATGCGGCATTTATTACTTTCTTGCTCCCTTCTTTCTTTCCGTAAAGTTCTGTATGTTTTCAATTCTTGCTCTCGTGTAATCTTTTAGATGAACTTTCCATTCTTATTTAATTGTTTAGTTTCATAACAGAGCATTTTAGAGGAATTCATCTGCAGCTAAATCGTTCTGTGTTAGAACCATATCACTTTCACGAGCCACAACTGCATTCCATTGGACACTACCTTGCTGAAAAGCAAGAAGTTCATCTTATACTATTAATTTAGTCGATGAGATATACCTTCATGTCCTAATCACTCTATGTTGCCTTCTTAACCAGGAAACCCACTAATCTCTGGTGATAGTGGATTGGATATACGTTTGTGCTGGATATTGTGAATGATTCTGAGAGGGTATGGAAGTCAAGGATGTTGAAATGAGGGATCACACCTTAACTCCAGTTAGGCTGTTCAGGGGTCTATTGTGCTTGCTGGTGCTTCTCTTAACAGCATTTATGATGTTAGTATACTACGGTTTTATCAGTGCCATTTTTGTTCGAGTATTCAGCATACATTATAGCCGAAAATCCACTTCCTTCTTCTTTGGTTCTTGGTTAGCACTGTGGCCTTTTCTATTTGAGAAAATTAACAAAACGAAAGTTATTTTTTCTGGAGATATGGTCCCAGCAAGGGAACGTGTCTTGCTTATTGCAAACCATAGAACTGAAGTTGATTGGATGTACCTGTGGGATCTTGCAATACGAAAGGGACAACTAGGGTACATAAAGTATATACTTAAGAGCAGTTTGATGAAGCTACCAGTATTTGGTTGGGGATTTCACATATTAGAGTTCATCTCTGTGGAAAGGAAATGGGAGGCTGATGAATCAACAATGCGCCAAATGCTTTCAACTTTCAAGGATTATCATGATCCCTTATGGCTTGCCCTTTTCCCCGAAGGCACAGATTTCACGTAATTACTCGTATATCCCAGTTCCATTTCTCTTCCTTTCTTGGAAAGATAGCACTATTGTTTACATACTTGAGATAATCAACAATTCCCAGAAAAATTCTCTTGAACATTGATTCAGTTACAATTTCGATATGTAATGTTATTTTGTGCTTAGCATGTTCCATCATTCAAGCCGTACTTTTCTTGTTCAATCTGATAGAGACTGTCTAGTATAATAAGCTTCATGTCACTCTTTTCTGTTTTGTGTAGTGAACAGAAGTGCATTCGAAGTCAAAAGTATGCAGCCGAAAATGGTTTGCCCATTTTAAGAAATGTTTTGCTTCCCAAAACAAAGGGCTTCCATGCGTGCGTACAGGATTTGAGGAAATGTCTGGATGCAGGTAGTCTCCATCTTCTGTGTTTTGCTGCTTAAAATGTTTCTTCTATCTCCTTATCTAGTTTAGAATATTGAAGTGGTTGAGCTAAACATGGTGGCTAAAATTTAGATACCTCAAAGGAACCGATTTATTGTTATGGTCCTTGGATTGCGTCACCAGTTTCAAAAATGGAAACGAAAGAGATGTTAGGTTGTAACCATTTTTAGGGAAGAAATGGACAACTTGTTCAAACCATATTTGACAAGTACAAATCTGAAGATGTAAAGATGCCTTGAATCTGTTATCCGTAACTTTGGACTTATTGGACTTATTTTGTATTAGGGTTTAGGAGGGCACCATATATAAATCCTCTAAACTCCCATCTGAAAAACTCTTTGTAATTTCGTATCCTGTTTTCTCTTGAAGGTAATGAAATACTCTCTTCTTCGGCCGGTGGATGTAGCTAACACACCGTTAGTAAACTACGTAAATCTGTGTGTTGATTTTCTTCTTGCTTTGTTTACTGCTTTCCGTTTTAAAAAAAGAGTTTCATTTTTTTTCCGTGTAGTTTACGATGTGACCATCGGTTACCAACATCGGTGCCCCTCTTTATTGGACAATGTCTTTGGATTGGAACCTTCTGAAGTTCATATACACATCCAACGCATTCCCCTCGACAACATACCAACCACAGAAAATGAAGTTGCCAATTGGCTAATGGATACATTCAGCCTCAAGGACCAATTACTTGACAAATTTCATTCTCAAGGCCATTTTCCCCATGAAGGAACTGAAGGGGATCTCTCAACCATGAAATGCCTTGTTACCATCATCACTGTAATGGTCCTAACCTCCTTATCTACATACTTGACTCTTTTTTCCTCCATCTGGTTCAAAATCTATGTATCATTGGCCTGTTCCTTTCTGGCATTCGCTACCCGTTTCAACATTCGACCAATGCCAATTTTCGGCCATAAAAAATCGTCTTGAAACTTGACAGAAGGAGAGGATGTGTAGTGTTTGAAAATGTATTACAAAACTATATAGACCTACCATTAAAATATGTAATATCAAAAGATGTCATCTTCAATTTTGCGAGTTTGTAGAACATCAGTATCAGTGGATCAGAAATATAATTCGGCCATCATATTTCACACGGTCTACGGTTTTGTGGCCGGGACTCAAATTAACCGGACTGGGTTTTGGAGTGAATTTGGAATATATATATACACAGTACTTAGCTTAGAAGTACTTTTTGGGAAGAGAACAGTTAATTAAATGCATCTTCTAAACATACTTTAAACTTTAGAGGTTTTTTTTTTATTATCTTATTAAAAAAAGGTATTTTTATTATGGTTAAGACTAGAGTATGTCTGACATAACTCATAAGATAGTAAAGAATTTTTATGTCATGTAGTTAAATATCATAATGCATCTTAAAGGTTGCTTTTAATTGATTAAAAGTAATTTTCTATACTATCTTATGTCAAATTTTTAATTTTCTTAAAGTGCAAGATTAGAATTTGGAAGGGATAATTTAAACCAATAGGATTCCATTAGTTGAACGGTCACTAAGGGGATGTTGGGAATTTTGGGAATTTTTCTACTATGGAGTATTTCATATCGAGTTGTATTTGGGTGCAACCTATTTTTCAACCACAAATTTTTTTTTATAAAAAATAAAAAAAAACTCATTTTTTTTTGGACTCTCAAGTGGGCTGCATATTAGATGATGCACCCAAGTATTTTTCTTTCCTACCTCTTCTTCTTAATGATGAATACATGACTTTTTTCTATAAAAAATTTTGCATATATATTTTTACTTCTCTCTTTCCTCCTCGTTTTTCTCTCTCTCCAACAACTTTTTTCTCTCTCCTTATTTAATTTCTCATTTTCTCTCTCCTTAATTTCTACTTTTATCTTTATTTTTATTAAAAGAATTTGTCTCTTTATTTTTATACGAATTCAAATTTTTGTGTAGTTTCTCTCTCATTTTATATTTATTATTATTTTTTTTTCAATCTATACTTTTTTTTTATCTTCTTAATAATTTCCTTCTTCTATTTTTATTTTATTTTCTAAAAATTTTTGTCTCCCCAACTCTTTATCTTCTTTAATCATTTTTTCTTTAACTATTATTTTATATTATTTTACACATCTTCAAAATAAAATAAGTAAGAATTTTATTTTATTTTTATAATACTTCTATCTGCCTGGTAACTTTATTGTTTTTAAATAATTAAATAATTATTTTTGTCTCATTTAATTAACACTATAATTAAATTTTATTTGTCATCCTGATATCTTATTTTTATTTCATTTTTTAAAAATAATTAAATAGTTCTTTATCTCATGTTTATCATAATTAGATTTTATTTGTTACCTATTTGGTTACCTATATGCATTAAGGAATTATAAGTGTCATAAAATAATTTTGATAAATAAAAATATAAATTATTGAGTCAATATCACCTACATGAATTATGATAATGAGTTCTAAAAAATAATATGAAGCAAAAAGTGTAATTTATATGTTAAATTAGGGAGAAAAACTCACTCGATCATTTATAGCTGTTATATGTTAACCATTGATTTAACAACGAAGTTATCATAACTAAACCTAAGATTTAACCTCATGAATACTCAAAAAGTCAATTTTTTTTTTTAAAAAAACATATACAAAATCAAAGCTCATAAAGAAACATGAATTAAAAATTTTTTTTTAATAAAAAAACTAAACATAACATACTTAAAGATATTTTTAAGTAGGAATCAATATATCCAAATATTTTTATATTAAAAAAATAAATAAAAATATATAAATATGAAGTGCAAACCTTTCACAAATAAAAAGAAAGATGATTTTGCTAGAGAAAAAATTTAATAAATTTCACAAGTTAACAAAAGGGAAGGAAATGAGAGAGAGAAAATATAATTAAAGAGAGAATATTTAGAGACAATCATGGTGAAGAGATACATAGAAAATAGAAACTGTATGTCATTTAAGTTGGTGGGACCCACATAAAAAACTAATATTTTTTTAGACACACGACATGTATTTGATGGAGGAGGTAGGGAAATTGTACGGGGATGTTTGGATTAGGGAATTGGGGGAGTGAAATTAGAAGGAGTTAATAATTACAACCCTTGTTTGACCCAAGAGTTTATTGACTAAGTTCCACAAACTTATTAACTCATTTCGGTCCCACAAACTTATTAACTCATTCTTGGCGGAGAGTCATCATCGTGATACTCCCCACATCACTATGTTTTGTTTTACTAATAATAGACCACATCATTTACAATTGTATGTTGATGTGGCAAACAATAAATGAGAGTAGTATGGAAAATTTTTCATACTAATGTAGTACTTGAAATTTTGTATTCTTCAACTTTCAATAACTCATTCTCCAACTCCCCATAGTGTTCCCCACAACTTTTCTATCTCATTTTTTCTTTACCTTATCTCACTCCTACACCTCTCTCTTATCTCCTTTCTCTCTCTATTTTGTACATACTTTTTTAATATTTTAATTCTAAAAAAAATATTTATTTTCTATCAGTATTTCTAATTAATAATTATATATAAATAATTATTAAAAATATTTTTATTTTATAATATAACTTTAATATATTTTTAAGAAAAATATTTTTCTTTTTAGTATATACTTTTATTTTTTAAATATAAATTATATATAAATGTTTTAGTTGTAATACTATTAAAATGAAATTCTTATTGTATATTACAGTACTACATAACATTTTTCTAATTGATAAAAATCTCCCTATCTCACTTCATCTACATGCCATTTATATATATTTTTTTTAATTTTAAACAAAAATTACTCATAACAAATAACAATCTTATCTTTTTTTTTTCTTATTATTTTATTAATAGCTAAAAATATAAATATAATTTTATGATTTGAAGACAGAAAAATATATTTTAAACTACCCCGTAACAATTTAAGAAATTAATATTAAAAAATGTTAATGTATTAAAAATAATTTGATATTCAAATTTACTATATTCAATGTAAAAAGACAAACAATTTCTAGTTCTAAACTTACTAAAATAAAATTATACAATAAATAACATAAATATATATGATATTCATTTTGAGTGGCGTTAAAAAACATATATTCATTTTTTGAACTTAGTTATTTTAAAATAACACAAATATCTGATATTTTATTTTTTATTTAGTTTTTGAAAACTTCAAATAGTATATTATTCTCAAATTAATCAAACTATAGATAATCTATTATTTGGATTAGTTAAAAAAATAAAATATTAAATTATACAAATAAAAATTATTTTATTAAGCTTAAAAAATAAATTTTAAAATTGACGAAAACAAGTGTTTAAAAAATTATAAAATATTCATAAAAAATATAATTTAAAATCTCAACTTTAAGATTCATGGAACGAATTTATATTATTTCTAGAATTAAGAAAATAAAGACATAGCAACCTTGAAATTAATTTGAATACTTTTAAATTAATGGATTGAAATCTTTCTCAACCACATTTCTTTCTATTTAAAAACTATCAAAGGAAAGATGAATAATTAATGTGAGAGATAATCAATTATATTGATTGGTTAAAAATATAAAATATTAAATTTTACAAAAAGATAATATATTTTTATTAAGGTTGAAAAAAAATCTTAAATTAAAATTGCTAAATTGATGTAAATATTTATCAAACTTGAAAAATAAATCTATTAATGAATTGAAATCCGTCATAACCAACCAACAAGAGTATAGCTAACTGGTATTAAGTAAGACTTATTACCAAGAGTTCATGAGTTTAAATCCCCTCACTCCTAATTGTTTATAACTTATTTGAATGATATTATTTGTGCTATTTTTTAAGCCTGAGCTTTTGATAGTTCAAAGGATTATTAACTAAATACACCTGCCAAACAAAGGAAAAGATTAACCATTTATAGCTTGTGATGACTGATAACTACTACATGTCAAAAATTAGGTATAGAGTTTACTACTTCTCAATCCTTAGTTATTCAATTTTAATTAATGAACCCTCTAAATGGCTTTGATGATTTTTTTTAGAAGCATTTGGATAGATTGTTTTAGAGCATGTTTGAGAGTGATTTTGGAGTGACCAAAATCACTTTTGACATGTCTAAAATCACTTTTCTACCAAAAGTGTGATGTTTGACAATATTAAGCAAGTGATTTTGGAAGAATCCAAAATCATTTGAAATGATTCCCTATTTCAATCACTTGGGAGGTGATTCCCGTGATTGTAATTTAAAATGACTATTATTTCATTTTTGGAAATAGTATACTTTTAATGATAGGTAAAACCGTCATCTTTTTTCAAAATTAATAAATTTCCATAAAAAAGTGAATTTTCTCAAAACCGTTTTATTAAGTTCATCGGTCATTGTTTATAAAATGACAATTTTCTCTCTCTAATTTTGTTATAATATGTATCTTACTTTGTTATCCTTTTTCTTTTAATTCATATTTTTCACTTTTCTTTCTCTTTAATTTTTTTTTATTTCTAATTTTTTTATTCCTCACTATAATTTTCTTATCTTTTTTATTCATGACCAACCACCCCCAATTGTTGATGTACTAAAAAAAAAACTCTTAACATTTCTCCTCATTTTAGTTTTTCTTCCTAGAGTTTTGATCATCTTGTCCAATTTTTTTTTTGTTTATCTTACCATCTTTGAATTTTACTCTCTTTATTAAAATTCTCTCTTTGAATTTTTTGTTTCTTCCTTTAAATTTTTTATCCCTCCATATTTCTAATTTTTATCCCTCTAAATATTAAAATAATTTATAACTAAATACTTTTTAAACAAATTAATTATAATTAAATCACTTAGTTTAAACACACTTTATATTAAAGTTGTTTCCCAAATATACGTTTTAAGAATCACTTAATTGTATGAAAATCACTATTAAAAGTGTAGAACCAAACATGAAAATGATTATATGAAAATCACTTTTAATAAATCAATTATAGACAAATAAATTACACTAAAAATCAATATTTCTAAAATAATTCCCGTCCTTAAAACAAGAAAAATTACCATTTCAAAAGAGGGGTTTTTTTTTTCCTTAAGAAAAATTATTCAATATCACCACATTATGACTACCACCTTCTAAATTGTTAGATATATGGTGAAACTATAGTTTTTAGTTTCTCTTTCCTACATTTTACGTGATTACATTGTAAAGCCTCATTGAATAAAAGATAAACCATTTAACATATACGATAAGAATTGAATACCATAGAATCCAAAACTTAATAATTAATACACTCTGAAGCATAAAATTCTGAAACAATAAGTCAACACCCAACATTTTCCAATTTTAAAATGAAATAATCTATTGGGTTCATCATTAAAAAAAAAAAAAAAAATCCAGACCAATTTACCAAAAAATCAAATAGTTAACAGAACAGAGCAGTTTGATGAAAACACACTCTTTTTTCTTTTCAATGGTTAGGATGTTTTATGATTCTTTGTAAAACCACTGTCCTAGCCCTTCTGATGTCTCTGCTGCAGGTATCAGCCTGTAGCCCCAAATCCTCCACATTCTTCATGAACTTCCCCAGTGTCTTCTTCATCTCTTCCACTCCAAGTTTCACAGCTTCCTCTTCAATGGTAAAATCTGCTTTCTGGAAAAGTGATTCTATCTCCACTGTCAGTTTATCAATGAGCACTCTAATGTTGTCCATGTCTTTAATGGCTACATATGTTCCCACTTGCATTGAGCTTATCACCTCCTTTTGTCCCCTCAATGCAGCCTCATAGTTCTTCCACAGTGAGTCTATCCATTTCCCCATTGAGCCGACCGGAATCGAGGAAGCTGCCGCCATCGCCGCTGCAACCGGTGGAGCTGCCATGGCTGCTGCCACAATTGAGCATATCAACACAGTGGCAAAAGTGGCTACAAAGATTATGCTAGACACCTTCCTCCAAGTGCTCAAGGACTTGAGTTTCTTGTCAAGCTTGTTCTTCCTGATTTGAAGTTTCTCAAGCAATCCAATCTGTTGCCTGTAAACAGAATTGAATATTTGGAAGAACTCATCTGTAAAAGGGTCACTAGCAGCCTTGAAATTCTTCAACTCTTGAAGAGTTTTGACATATCCATTCCCGCCCTCCATTCTAACTTCCTCCTCAAATTGTTGAATCGCCATTAAAATCAGAAGATGGCTATCGCGAGCCCTTTTTAAACACTTCTCCAACTCAGTACAGAAATCCAAAGACTGCAAGCTATTCTCAAAATACTCCTCAACCAGTTCAAACAACTCCTGATTCTTCCATATATCTTTCTTGCAAGCCAAAATTACCTTCACAACTTCCTGATTCATTTCCAACAAACACTCTGTGATTTCTTTAAGAGAATCAAAGGAAAGTGCTCTAACCTCAACGCCGACGGCGATTGTGTTGATGGCTTGATGGGTTCGAGCTTGGAGGGTGGAATCGAACGATTGTAGATCGGCATCGGCCTTGCAAGCCGCCTCATAAGAACTCAGCTCTGTTGTGTAAGCCAAATTGGTGGCAAGATTTATGGATGGCACTGATGATGATGATGAAGATGTTCCCGTGGCAGAAGCCTTTTTGCTCATATGGGCTCCCATAGCTTCAATTTCTTGAAAAACCAAACCAATTCTCAAGTTCTTCAACCTGGGGTTTCCCTATAAATGAACAAAAACAGAGCCCTTCAATTAAAAGGGGATTTGGAGTAAAATTTGCAGAAATGGCGGAAATGTTCAAAAGGGGTTTGAGAAAGATGAGAAAGGAACAAAACCCAGAAAAGGATTGGACAATGGAAAGCGATTGGGGAGAGAAAACGATGAAGAAATAGAAAATGAGGGGTTTAGTTAAATAGGAGGGAAGAGGGGGAGAACTAGAAGCAATGTGGAGAAAGAGAACCGAGAAGCTTGAAAAAGAGAATCGAAAAAGGGGTTTGACAGAAAAGAAAACTGTGGATGAAATTCAATTTCTGAGAGAGATTTTGGGAATTTAGCTTGCACGTTTGAGAGAAATCACAAGAATTGGCTTAGGATAACGCGGAAACTGAAACTTGTTCTTTCTACACGGAAAGTGTTCCTTAGCCAAGCAACTTACACTTCAAAGTTCAAACACAGAGAGAATTGAGGGCCAAGAAAAGAGATATTAAAGAGAGAGAGATAGAAGGGGAGGCAGAAACTTCTGCTTAAAGATGGAGCAGCAAGCAAATGTGGTTATTCTTATTATGATGGAGAGTCCATTTTTTGGTCCCACAGCAGCGACCCTTTTCCAATGGCCAATATGAAAACAAAGAGAGATTCTAATCAAAATTATACCTCTTTTTTACTTTATACTAGTTTATGTGTTATTCTTATTATAAAAAAAAAATTTAAAAATGATGTTGTATCTTGTATGACAAGTTATCTAGACTTCGTTGTTGTTTTAAATAAGGTTAAGTTAATAGACTATGTTCTTAAATTTTAGAATAGGTTTTGATTATGTCTCTATCGTTTTAAAGTTGCATTTATATTTTATCCTTTAAAATTGTTTTAAAATAACAATTTTCATTTATTTATTTATTTATTTTTTGTGGAATAAAGATGTAAATATGAGGTGGTGATGAGTTATAAAAATGAAGGTTATAAATGGAGATAGGCAAGACAACAATGAGCTATAAAAAAATCAAAGCTTTTAGCCACACTCGAAAAATGATGTACGAGAATGTGTCTGGATAAAGAAGTGCGAAAATGTGAGTGCATAGAAGTTAGGAGAATAACAAATAAAATAATTCCCAGACGAAGGACGTATAATTTTCATCTTCGAAGGTAGGAAATTTAGGGCTTGTTTGGTAGACAATCCGAAAACAGAAATTTGAAAACAAGGGATTCAATGAAAACAAAGTTGTATTTCATGTTTTCAGATATGTGTTTGGTAGCAGATTTGTAAATTTGATTCAATTTTAAACAGTAATTTAAAATGTGTTCTATAATATATTTATATATCATAAAATTAATTGTAGTTGCAAAACTAAATATTAGATTGAATATAAGATATTATTAATTAATTTATGAACATGTTTTTTTATATATAAATTTTATATGATTATTATTTTATAATATAATATTTTATATTTTATAATATATTATATTATACATATTTTAATTTAACACAAGTAAATTAAGTTTATAAATATGAAACACTATATTTATTAAGATTTTTACCTTTGTTTAAAACAATTCTACATTTTAAAATTTCAAATTCAGAATCTGGATATAATGAAAACATAAAAATGTTCTTTTCAGAATTTCTACTATTTGGATCAAAGAATCCAAAAACAGTTTTCGAAAACATGTCTGCCAAACACGTATTCATTGAATTCAATGAATCCGAAAACATAAAATAGAATTCAGATTACCTACCAAACAGGTCCTTATCAAGTAATACTAATCCCCAAGTTTATTTGTCTTGAGATTCTTTGTTTGTCTTTTCCTTCTCTGTTCAAACCCTACCCTTAGTTTTTATCGGTTGATCATGAGATAGAGACCCCAAACTTTGTCCACCTTTTGTGGTCTACTTACCTCTTAAAAATAATCCCTCAAATCTTTTAATAGCGAAGGGAGGAAAACAATTTTTTTTTATCCCTAAATCCATTATCACCCTCTCCTGAATTAAATAACATTGTCTTGAATGAGAATTTAAGCTTCGTTTGAGATTGTTATAGCGTTTAAAATAATGGTTGACAACTTTACTTTAGAAAATAAGTAAAATAATATTTGATAAATTTCAATGTTAAATTATAAAAAATTAGTTACATAGTTATGAAATTAATCCTAAATTGTTGTGATTTAGTTATAATGACCAAAATAGTCTTATTATTTCAATTATTTTCATATTGATATTTAATTTATAATTTATTATAAGATAATTATTTAAAAAATTATATGATTTTAATTACATCTAATTTTATTAAATCTAGATTATTTGATAAAAGTTTACGAAAAAAATAATTGTTATAAAAAGTGAATCAATCAAATTTTACTGATGTAAAGGAATAGATAAGAAATATATATATATATATATATATATATATATATAGAAGGTTAAATTTGAGATTTGTTAATTTCTTGAGATGAGGTGACAAATTTTTATAGGAAAGGCAAATCTAAAAGTCGCTATCTATATCAACTTTTGCATGTAAGAGTAAATTGAAAAGTGATTTTTGTTTTTTTTAATACAAATTGAAAAGTGATTTTTAATAGATTAATAAATAATTTATTTTATAAAAAATCCTATGTAGTTAAGATTCTCCCATAATTACTTTTTACGAGTAATCCTGCCTAAAATTCCTTGATTTTTTTAAAACTCATTATCAAGTTGCATTTACATGCATGCCCATTTTTAAAAGTTAAAATAAAACTATTGAAATAATAAAGGGATGATTGAAACATTTCTCCAAAATTTAGTGGATATAAGTGAAACATAAAAATTTCTAGTACTTCCATAGTACCATGCTTCCTTTATTCACATTATCTTACCTTCATAAATACTTTTAAATACTAGTGAACCCCACATCATTAAGATGCTGACATGAAATAAATAGGAGTATGCATACTAGGATATTATTTAGAAAAATTTTCAATTGAAACTTGATAGTTTAGAGAAAAAATTGTAGCATTACGGTAATATGCATCCTATAAAGAGAATATGCATCCTATAAAGGGAATATAGTACTACCGTAGTACTAAAAAAATTTCTATTATGTGTTCAAGTGTACATCTATTTTGACAAACTCATTACCGCATCATTACTTTGTCTTCATTTTAATGAGAAAGTTGAAGAAATTGTTCTTTGAAATAACCCTAAAATTTAAGAATATAAAAATGAAACTAGAGGCATAATAGAAAATCTATCATAAACTTTGGGAGAATTTTGTATAATTCAACCTTCAAATAAAATTGTCTGGTAAATATGTGCGGTTTTAAAAGTGATTTTCGAAAAGGAAAAAAAAAAAAAGTTGAAATTATCCCTTTGAGATGTCTTTGAAAAGTCATTAATTTATTTTTCTAAATAACTTTTTTAAAAAGTAATAATTGTTCTAAGAAACCCCTTTGAATAATGAGACCAAATTTAAATCAAAATTGATACAGAATTAAGAAAAGAATATATATATCTTTGAGATATTGGGCATCAAAATCTAAAATGAGAAACATATGAATTTTGATGTTTTCTTTAGATGTTATAGAAAAGATGATAATCTGATGTATAAATTATTCACATTAGATAAGTACAGGAACAGTCACTCCATAGACAGAAAGAAGGGATATAAACTAATGTGAATCAAGAATCCATTTATCCTCAATGGGCATTGGATTAGAACAAATACCTACAACATGGGAATTCTTAGGGGTTGAGAAGATTCTGATTCGACTTTGGCACAGGTCAGATGACTCTGTAGGATAGAGAGGAGATTTTGGCACTATTCAAGAGTCAAAATGGATAATTCAGTCGACTCAGTTTTGACCATTGAAGCTTGTTCTTGATTGAAGTTACTCTTTTGATTTCGATGCCCCAGAGGACAGTGTGATTTTGTATGCTGCAATGAGTACAAATGGGGCGTTCCTTCTTCTTCGTGGTCGGGTTGTGAGAGGTATTGTTATTCGGTGGATTCTGTGAGTTCTAATTGCTCTTGGCAAGAAAGGCAGTCAAATTGGGGCTTATGGCGGGGGAGACGGGTACAAATGCCTTTTGTTCAACCTCTTGTGCAACGAGGAGAAAGCTCGAGTAATTGTGGGCTCAGGCTCCATAAGGAGCAATTGAGTGCGAATATGATTGAAGGATTCATTCACGCCCATGAGGAATGCCATGACATACTCTGTCTGAAAGTAATCCACGAGTTCTTTGACGTCGCGACAAGAACACGGACCACAAGTGCAGGTAGGGCAATAGGAGATCAACTCATTCCAGAGTGTCTTCAATTAGCATAATAAGTCGTGACTGACTATTGATCCTGCGTGAGATTCGATATCTCGCGACGCAACTAAAATATTTAAGGGCGATTCTTGCACTGGTAGCGATTCTGAAGATCGAGCCAGATCTCTCGAATTGAATCATAGTAGTTTATGCTAGCGGAAATTTCCTTTGAGATGACATTGAGAATCCAAGCATTTACTACACTGTTGCATATGATCCAAGGGTGAAGGAGATCGCCAGTGGGACGTGCGATTTTGCTCAACTTTGTTCTTCACAGTTAGGCCGAGAAGCATGGCTTGATGCCATGAAGTGTAGTTTGATTCGATAAGTAATTCAGAGATAAGCACAAGTGTACTGCTCGATTACTGAAGAATTCACAGAGGAGACAGAGTTAGGGTTGGATCGATTGACATTCTCCATGAAGCAGAGAAAAGAAGCAAGAACACTCTAATATTCACTTTTGCTCTGATACCATGTTACATGAGTGTGTAAATAGCTTCCTCACCATGTATATGCAAGCTATAAATAATCAAATATATAACACCTGTCAACTGAATATAACAACCTTCTCTAACCATCTAACCATTATCTAACTAGTACTTAATGGGTAATAAACCGTTTGAAAGATTTAAATAAACTATAAATACATTCAAACATCTAAAATCCTAGAAACAAGATTGAAAATTTGAAACAGTTTTACAAAATATCAATCGAAAATGATTGTCTCAAAACCACACTAAAAACAACCTTAAACACAAATTAATTACAAAAATGTCATCAATTTGTAATTATTTTTTGACAACGAAAGTTAGAATTTTCAATTCTTCTAAAATGTCATCAATTTGTCATCAATCTTGTCCTCATAATTTAGGCATTAATGTAGTCATTATGATTTTAAAATACATTTGGTCTAATATCTTACACTTTATTTAAATTTGGTCTCTATGATTTTAAAGTTTTAGGTAGGGAGTTTTAATTTGATCCTCATAATTTAATAAAAAAAAAGAAGAAGAAATTTAGTGAGAAATTTGTGTGGAAAACCCCTTTTCACGCGCTTTAATGTCGTTTGACCAATGTTTTGAAATTAATGACATATGACCCTTTTTGTACTGTACATTCTGTCCAAATTATGCGAGGGCACGTGTTTTAAGTCTCGTAGGCCTGCTCTCGATCTCTCGCTTTCGCTTAGATAGTAGTAATGATCGATGAGAGCGAATTAAGTGAGCAAGTGATCATTTGCAAAGTTGTATATTGTGAGTGAGAGCGAAAGCGAACATACGAGAGTGAGCCTATGAGAGCGAGAACAAGCCTATGAGTGATCAAGTGATCATTTGCATAAGTCGTATCGTGAGCGAGCATAGCAAGAGCGCGCCTACGAGAGCGAGAGTGCGAGGTTTGTGAGCGAGTGATCATTCACATGTCGTATCGTGAATGAGAGCGTGACCATGCGAGACGAGCTTAATATTGCGTAATTTGACGCGCTCTGCCATGTCAGAATAGGTCAATTTTCATTATTTTGAAATGTTAGTCATATGTCATTAATGCGCAAGAAAATGGGTCATCCGTACAAAAACTCTAAATTTAGTGAACTTTTTTATTGGATTGAAAGTTTTTGAGATAGATTCAAGAATTTAACCAAACTACAAAGGCATAGTGACACTTTTAGGATTATTAAGGATCCAATTGAAACTAAGTTCACTCTAATAGAAATTAAATTTGTAATTTGTTTGGGACTATAAAAAGCAAAAGATAGTTATTATTAAAAGAAAAAGGAATAGATAAGATCAAAAGGCAAGAAAATGGGAATTAAAGAAAATGGTTGTTTTGTAATTATAAGAGGGGGTATTTTGGGTATTTTAGTCAAACTTATTATCATTAACTTATTAAATACATGACATGTTTTTTGTTTACATTGTTTGATTCAGTTCGGTTTCTTTCACACCTATGGCTTTTTTTTGTTCTATTTGGCTAACTGTGTAGCAAACTGTATTATGGTTTATGTCTAAGAAAACAAAAAAAAAAAGAGAGAGAGAGAGTGTGTTGTTGCCAATTTTGGACAAGAGAACACACATGCCACGTGACAACGACGGTAAATTTGTATTTTTTGGAGAAAGAATGTTACGTGCAAGGAAAAACCTGGACACCGATATGACGCTTGCCACACCGGCTCTGATGCTTAAGTTAGAGAAGAAAGAAAACTGTAGTCAACCATAATTTAGGAAGAAAAGTGTAACAAACTATAATTTAGAGAATGAGTGTTCAACAACTACTTTTGTTTGAGTAATCTATTTATAGGATCTTTGACTTTTCTATTTTTTTTCAGATAAAGATTTAAATAGATTTATCTTTCTATCTAGGAATGAGATTTAAAAAGGTTAATCTTACTTGATTCATCTTGTAATTTAGATTTATCTTCTTGGTTCAATTTCACCCACAACAGAGTGGATTTTCGAGCTGGTAAAAAAGAAGTTTATGGCCAACTGGCCAAATCAAAACATTTAGAATTACAAGTGAGTGTAACTCAATTGGCATGATGAATGTGTTAACGACCACTGATTCAAATTCTCACCCCCAATTATACTAGAAAAACGTTTAGAATTACAAGGATCACAAGGATCCAATTAAAACTAAATTCTTCTTAAAAAATAAAATAAAATAAAACTAAACTAAAACCATAAGAATCAAATTGAAAATTTTAAAATCATAAGAATTAAATTGACACTAATATCCATAGAGACTAAATTAACCAAATTGAAACTAATATCTATAGAGACTAAATTTATAATTTAACTCAAATTATAAATAGAAAAAGTGAATTATTGTTAAGAGAAAAAAAAAAGAAAAGTAACAAAAGCCATCCTTCAACTAGGAATTATCACAATCACACTCTCAAAATCTCCAATTTAATCAATCAAAATTCTTAGGGTCTGTTTGAGGTGCATATTATAATAACCTGTGTTATAATAGTTTATCCATAACTTAGACCACATTTGAATTATAGTGATTGGTATAATCAAACTCCGACACTCAAATTACAAGGATTACAAATTAACCAAAAAAAATTTAAAACTCTATAAAACTATAAAAATATAATATTAACCATTAAAAAATTATGGATTTTCTTATTGATGCATGAAAAGAAAAGAAGTGATTTTGCCCCCAAAAAAAGAAAATGAAGAGAATCTTTTGACAAGTAGTTAAATGAGAAAGCAAAGGGTATTTAAGGAAAAAGGTAATTGAATGAAGGATACGGCAGAAGAATTAGAAAGTGAAATTAGAGATGCTAATTGGCTTTTACCCCTTTTTTTTTTAAACTCCAATCGCTTTCCTCGTACGAGAGCGCGTGGCGCGTGTAAATTTCAGAAAGTCATTTTCTCTTGTTAATGCAACGTGGCGCGTGCTCCCACGCGCATTCATCCGGTCACCTCCATCATACATCATCCCAAGCACGCGTATTTGGATATATATGAATATGACCCATTTTACTGTTTTGACTATTTTTTTTTTTTGAAGAAACTATTTTGACTACTTTCTTTTCCATTTCATTGAAATGTCCTTTTTCAACGGGCCCTACGAGAATTTCATCCCTAATGGGAGAAAATAGAGGAAGGAGTGGAAAGAAAAAAAAAAAAAAATCTTAGGGCTAAACGAGAAAGGAGAATGTATTCTTCATTCCTATTCTCGGTTTTCATTCTATTTATTTTTTTTATTATATAAAGTTTTATGGTTAATGAGTTAGATAATTAGATCTGTTTGAATTACATGATTAAATATTTAAATTATGTGTATAAATAATTAGATAATTTGATGTGAAATATTATTTTGTTTCTACTGGGAGGCTTAATAATTTTATCTTTAAATAGATTTTTTTTTTTAAGAAATTAACTATTTAAATTTTTCTTTGAATGATTAACTATGTAATGGAAAATTAATGGATATTTCTGAAGAGTTAGCTATTTATTTGATTCAATTGAGGTTAAGAAAAAATAATCATGGAATAATATTCTTATGAGAACTCGATCTTCGCGAATTTCATGCCGGGAATCTTTGCTCCAATCCTTGCAAAATTTAACGAAAAATTTTGCGAGAATGAAACCCTCTCCATCTCCGACATGTCTGTAGGATCGATATGGCAAAGGGTGAATAGGGAGAAATTATTGGAGGAGGCCGGTACATTGAGACTCTCTCCCATTTTGATGTCACGTGTGCTAGTTCACCATCACGTATGCTAGTTCACCATCCTAGTTATTTTTTTTAGACTGCATGTATAGAATCCACTACACTTATGTTATTTTCTTTTTCAACTTAATTTTTAGATTGCCATTTATAGATTTTTGTTTTCTTATATATATATAAATAAATAAATAAAAGGTTGGTTAAGATTTTCTTGATCAAGATAATTATTGTTTTTTCAATAATTTCCTTTTTTATCTTTTTTTTTTTCATTTCCTGTTATTCTACCACTTTCTCTTTTATTTATAACTAATGTGAAAGACGAATAGTATATTTTAATATATTTTTTTTTTATAAATTTATTAGATCAATTCAAGATTGATAAATGAAATGTTATGTCTACTAAAAACAATATTTAATAAATTACTTGGTTGGCAAAATTCAAACATTACAATGACCTTATAAATACACCACTCTCTCCCTTTTTATTCCAATTTTGTTTTAATTCTTTTATTTAGATTGTTACCATAGAGCAATAATGATTTGACTACCCATGTCCTGTTTAGGTTCAAAATTTCTTTTTCTTTTTTAGTTTGATTACTAAACCATTTTTTTTCCTCCTAGAGCTACTGTTTACACGTGATTTCAGCGAAGAAATAGAAATGAGACACGTGTAATTTAACATTGTGTTTGTATTAATTTGAATGTAGTGGATTACAATCTCTAATGTTTCTCCTCTGATTCTTTCTCTCTCTCAACTGTAATTTGTCTGAGGGCTTTACAGCTTGTTCTTTAGACGTAGATTTGATACGAGGGCTTCGTAGCTTGTTCTCGAATGTAATTTATATTGAGGGCTTTGCAGATTGTTCTCAAACGTAGACTTGTCTTGAGGGTTTTGCAGCTTGTTCCCAAGTGTAGACTTGTCTTGAGGATTTTGCAGCTTGTTGAAGGTTTTCGGCTTGCAGCTTGTTGAAAGACTTCGGCTTGTAGCATGTTGAAGGTCTTCGACTTGTAACTTGTTGAAGGACTTCGGCTTGTTGCTTGTTGAAGGATTTCGACACTTGTTGCTTGTTGAAGGTTTTCGGCTTGTAGCATGTTGAAGTCCTTCAGCATATAGGTTACTGAAGTCCTTCAACTTGTAACTTGTAGAAGTCCTTCGTGAAACATTTAAGAACTTGTCTTACAGCATTCCGCACTTAAAGACTCGTCTTACAGCGCTCCGCACTTAAAGGTTCGTGTCCCAACGTTCCACACCTGGAGACTCGTCTTGCAGCGTTCCGCACTTGAAGACTCGTCTTGCAGCGTTCCGCACTTGGAGACTCGTCTTCCGCGCTCCGCACTTGGACTTGGAGACTCGTCTTGCAGCGTTCAGCACTAAGGACTTCAGAGAGTGTTCAACACCTGAGGATTTTGCTCTGAATTCTCTGAGTTCCTTTTGGGAGTGAAATTTCTGAACCTTTGGAATGAAGGGGAAACTCTCTATTTATAGAGCTTTCCAAGGCATGTGGGTTTGGACTTTAGTGGCTTTTGGGCCCAACAACCTGAACTTGGGCTTTATTGGATTTGGGCCTAATCATTTGGATTTGAGTTTTATTTATCTTACCAAATTCCATATAATCCAATTTGACCAAAATTAAATTTAATTATTTTGGTAAATTGCATGTTGACCCTTAACTTTTAGAATTTGTTAATTCTTATCTTCAAACTAAATCTAGGACACGTGTCAACTTATCATCGATCCCAAATTTAATTATTTACAACTTCGTTATTAATTTGGAATAACGACGTGACAACTGAGGATTAGTCAAAATTTCTATGTCAACAAATGCCCCTTTTCGAGATTTAGGCACAATCATGTGTGAGTGAATCTCGAAAAAAGATAATTTGGAATCAAAATTTAAGATGTTTGCTTCTAAGTTGACTCCATTTAATGTATCAGTTTAATCAAACTATGAATTTGGTTCATAATTTAGATTTTTTTTTACTTGACACATTTTCATGCCAACAAAATCAAAATATGAATTTGTGTCAGTATTTTGATTTTTTTGGAGTTCTACCCAATTTTTTGAACTTGGAGTGGCATTTGAATTTCACTCCAACCTTATTTGTGATAAAATCTGGGCAAATCTCGAGTATGCTCAGATTTCAACTTTGTGGGATAAAATTGAAATTATATCATGATTTTGATTTAGATAGAATTCATCAAATTTGATTTGTGATAAGATTTGGAGTATGCCCAAATTTTGTTTGGCTAGATAAAATTAAAATTCAAATTTGGATGATTGCCCAAATTTTGTTTGGCCAGATAAAATTAAAATTCTACTTGATTTAAACTTGATAGAATTAAATTTATCTAATCTTGATTTGGGATAAAATTTAGATTTTGAGATAGGATTTGCAGACGATTTTCGATTGGTGATAAGATAAATCAAATTTTGATTTGAGATGAAATCTTATTCCAATCCCAATTCTAACTCCTATTTGAATTCCAACTTTCATTTTGAAATCTGACTTTTATCCTCTTATGAAGTATAAATAGAAGAGGTGAGACTTCCATCAATTCACCCCAACAGAGCGCAATACCTTCATACTAAGGTGTGAGGCGAATCCCAAACCTTAACTCTTTTTTTTGCTTTTCCCTTTTTTTTAATCATCTATGAACTTACCCTTTTTTTTACAGCTTAATAATTGCAGTCTTGCAAGCATCTCCCTCTTAAAACAAAAGGCTTCATCCATTGGAAGGTAAATAGGTAAGTAGTTTTTTTTTTGGTGATTCGGTGTCCTCTTAGCACAAGTGCACTTGTGGGACCCTCGTCGGTTTCGGGTGTACTTGCAGCTACAGGACTTTCTCGTTCCGAGCGCATATACACTTGTGGGACCCTTGTCGGTGCCGGGTGTACTTGCAGCTACAGGACTTCCTTATTCCGAGCGCATATACACTTGTGGGACCCTTGTCGATGTCGTGTGTACTTGCAGCTACAAGACTTTCTCGTTTCGAGCGCATATACACTTGTGGGACCCTTGTCGGTGCCGAGTGTACTTGCAGCTACAAGACTTCCTTGTTCCGAGCGCATATACACTTGTGGGACCCTTATCGTTGTCGGGTGTACTTGCAGCTACAAGACTTCCTTGTTCCGAGCGCATATACACTTGTGGGACCCTTGTCGGTGTCGGGTATACTTGCAGCTACAGGACTTTCTCGTCCAAGTGCATATACACTTGTGGGACCCTTTGTCGGTCTGCGGTGTACTTGCAACTACAGACTTCCTTGTTCGAGCGCGCATATACACTTGTGGGACCCTTGTCGGTGCGTGGTGTACTTGCAGCCTGCAGACTTTCTCGTTAGAGCGCGCATATACACTTGTGGGACCCTTGCCGGTGTCGGGTGTACTTGTAGCTACATGACTTCCTTGTTTGAGCGCATATACACTTGTGGGACCCTTGTCGGTCTTTGGGTGTACTTGCAGCAGCCACAGACTTTCGCCCGAGCGCATATACACTTGTGGGACCCTTGTCGGTGCCGGGTGTACTTGTAGCTACATGACTTCCTTGTTTCGAGCGCATATACACTTGTGGGATCCTTGTCGGTGCTGGGTGCACTTGCAGCTACAGGACTTTATCGTTCCGAGCGCATATACACTTGTGGGACCCTTGTCGGTGTCGGGTGTACTTACAGCTACGGAACTCCACATGTTCTTCTCTTTTTTTTTGTTGACTACAACCCCCCATTTTTTTATAGGACCCTTTTCGAGGTTTGTTCAGGAACACTCGACCCTAACGAGGCTTATGGTGTTCCTGCAGCTCCGCTGCTCTTCAATGTTAAGTAAGAGACAACTTTCAAGGTATGCCATGTCTTATATCTTTTTTTTCTTCTTCTTTTTTTTTGTTTTTTGTTTTTTTTGTATTTTTCTCCTTTTTTTTTTGTATTTGTATTTTTTTCTATTGGGTTTATCAGTATTTTCTCCATGATGTTACTGTTGGCATAAAACCTCCAAACTTAGTGAAAGAAGGGGTAATGGTGGGTGAAACTTTAATCTTGATATAACGAATGAGTGAACACCAACAAATAAAATCATTTGGCATGGCAAATGATCCAATGTCGACAAACGAAGCATTCTGATTTGACGGAGGAACGAGTGTCGAAGGATGAAGCATCATAGCTCATGAAGGAGTGATACGTCAAACTTGAAATGAACGAATCACTTATCGTGAAGTAACGCTTAACTTTGAAAAGTAAGCTCAAAACAAGTGGAATACCAATCTTGACGGTAGAACGCCGAACTTGGAGTTGCAACACCATACTAGTTTTCGAACTGCTGTATTTTGAGGCAGAACACCAAACTTAGAGGCGAAACACCACACTTGAGAGGAACGAACCCAGTACTTTTGGGGTGAGCGACGAACCAAACTTGAAGGGGAACGAATCTCGAACTTAGGAGAGAGCGATGAACCAAACTTGAGAGGAGCAAAACTCGAACTTAGGGGAAAGCGACAAACCGAACTTAAAGGGGGTTAAAGCTCAAAGTTTAGGGCAGTGAGCGACGATCTGAACTTGAGAGGAACGAAGCCAGAACTTTTGGGGATAGCGAGGAACCAAACTTGAAGGGGAACGAAGCTCGAACTTTAGGAAAATGTAACGAACTAAACTTGGGAGGAACATAGCTCAAACTTTAGCAGAATGACAAACGAAATTTGGAGGGGTTAAATCTCAAAGTTTAGAGGGGAGAGCAACGAACCGACCTTGAAGAGATTGAAGCTCAAAGTTTAGAGGGTGAGCGACGAACCAAATTTGAGAGGATCGAAGCTCGATACTTTGGGCTGAGCGACGAACCAAACATCAAGGGGAACAAAGCTCGAACTTTGGAGAGAGCGACAAACCAAACTTGAGAGGAGCAAAGCTCGAACTTAGGGTAAAGCGACAAACCGAACTTGAAGGGGCTAAAGCTCAAAGTTTAGAGGGGTTAAAAACGAAAACCAAACTTGAAGAGGTTGAAGCTCAAAGTTTAGAGGGTGAGCGACGAACCAAATTTGAGAGGATCGAAGCTCGATACTTTGGGGTGAGCGACGAACCAGACTTGAAGAGGTTGAAGTTAGTACTTCAGGGGTGAGCAACGAACCAAACTTTAGGGGAACGAAACTCGAACTTAGGAGAGAGCCACAAACCAAACTTGAGAGAAACAAAGCTCAAATTCTAAGGGAGAGCGACAAATAAAGCTTGAACGGGTTGAAGCTCAAAGTTTATAGGGTGAGCAACGAACCAAATTTGAAGGGGAACGAAGCTTGAACTTAGGAGATAACGACAACCAACTTGGGAGGAGCAAAGCTCGAACTTAGGGGAGAGCGACAAATCGAACTTGAAGGGGTTAAAGCTCAAAGTTTAGAGGAGTGAGCGACGAACCAAATTTGAGGGGATCGAAGCTCGAACTTAGAGTGAGAGAGAGACAAATCACACTTGAAGGAAATGAAACTCGAACTTTAGGAGAATGAGAGACGAACTGAACTTAAGGGAAACGAGGCTCAAACTTAGGGGGGAGCGTAGAACCAAATTTAAAGTTGTCAAATCTCAAATTTTAAGAGGTGAGCAACGATCTGAACTTGAAGGAAATGAAGCTCGAACTTTAGAGAAAAGTCTGCGACGAACCAAACTTGAGGGGAACGAAACTTGAACTTTAGAAGAGAATGACGAACCAAACTTGAGGAGAACGAAGCTCGAACTTTAGGAGAATGAGCTACGAACCGAACATGAAGAGGTTGAAGCTCAAATTTTAGAGGGCGAGCGACAAACCAAACTTGAGAGGAACGAAGCCAGTATTTTGGGGGTGAGCGACGAACCAAACTTGAAGAGGGATGAAGCTCGAACTTAGGAGAGAGCAATGAACCAAACTTGAGAGGAACAAATCTCGAACTTAGGAGAGACCGACGAACCAAACTTGAGAGGAGCAAAACTCGAACTTAGGGGAGAGCGACAAACCAAACTTGAATGGGTTAAAGCTCAAAGTTTAGGGGGGTGAGAGACGAACCGAACTTGAGAGGAACGAAGCTCGAACTTTAGGATAATGTAACGAACTAAACTTGGGAGGAACATAACTCAAACTTTAGGAGAATGAAAGACTAACTGAACTTGGGGGAAAGGAAGCTCAAACTTAGGGGAGAGCGTCGAACCAAATTTGAAGTTATCAAATCTCAAACTTTAATAGGTGAGCAACGATTCGAACTTGAAGAAAATGAAGCTCGAACTTTAGAGAAAAGTCAACGACGAACCGAACTTGAGGGGAACAAAGCTTGAACTTTAGAAGAATGAGCGACAAACCGAACTTGAGGAGAACGAAGCTCAAACTTTAGGAGAATTAGTTACAAACCGAACTTGAAGAGATTGAAGCTCAAAGTTTAGAGGGGTGAGCGACGAACCGAACTTGAAGTGGTTGAAGCTCAAAGTTTAGAGAGGTGAGCGACGAACCAAACTTGAGAGGAACGAAGCCAATACTTTAAAGGTGAGCAACGAACCAAATTTGAGGGGAACGAAGCTCAAATTCTAGGGGAGAGCGACAAACAAATCTTGAAGCTCAAAGTTTAGAGGGGTGAGCGACGAATCGAACTTGAAGTGGTTGAAGCTCAAAGTTTAGAGGGGTGAGCGACGAACCGAACTTGAAGTGGTTGAAGCTCAAAGTTTAGAGAGGTGAGTGACGAACCAAACTTAAGAGGAACGAAGCTTGAACTTAGGAGAGAGCGACAAACCGAGCTTGAAGGGGTTGAAACTCAAAGTTTATAGGGGTGAGCGACGAACCGAACTTGAAAGGAACAAAGCCGATACTTTGGGGGTGAGCGAAGAACCAAACTTGAGAGGAACGAAGTCGGTACTTTGGGGAGAGCCACGAACCAAACTTGAGAGGAATAAAGCTCAAATTCTAGGGGAGAGCGACAAACAAATCTTGAAGCTCAAAGTTTAGAGGGGGTGAGCGCGAACCAAACTTGAAAGGAACGAAGCCGATACTTTGGGGGTGAGCAACGAACAAAACTTGAGGGGAATGAAGCTCGAAGTTTAGAGGGTACGACGAACCAAACTTGAGAGGAACGAAGCCGGTACTTTGGGGTGAGCGACGAACCAAACTTGAGAGGAACGAAACCGGTACTTTGGGGAGAGCCACGAACCAAACTTGAGAGGAATAAAGCTCAAATTTTAGGGGAGAGCAACAAACAAAGCTTGAAGCTAAAATTTTAGAGGGGTGAGCGACGAACCAAACTTGAAGGGGAACGAAACTCGAACTTAGGAGAGAACCACGAACAAAACTTGAGAGGAACGAAGCAAATACTTTATGGGTGAGCGACGAACCGAACTTGAAAGGAACGAAGCTCGAACTTAGGAGAGAGCCACGAACCAAACTTGAGAGGAACGAAGAAAGTACTTGAGGGGTGAACAACGAACCAAACTTGAAAGGAACGAAGCTCGAACTTAGGAGAGAGGCACGAATTAAACTTGAGAGGAGCAAAGCTCGAACTTAGGGGAGAGCGACAAACCGAACTTGAAGGGGTTAAATCTCGAAGTTTAGAGGGGTGAGCGACGAACCAAACTTGAGAGGAACGAAGCCGGTACTTTGGGGAGAGCCACGAACCAAACTTGAGGGAAACGGAGCTCAAACTTTAGGAGAATGAGCAACAAATCGAACTTGGGAGGAATGAAGTTGGCATGTATGCATCTAACTTGCAATGTCTTATTTTCATGAGGATGGATTTTTTTTAGGGACTGAACTTAAAAGTTTTTTTTTAAAGTTGCCTACGTACCCTTTGAACAAAAAGGATCAAGTCATAACGTAGTTCAATTTTTTTTTTTTTTTTTTGCCATTCACCTTTTAAGCTCATGTGGGCAGGAGCATCATGCAGTTTAGGCTCTTGCGACGAGGAGGTTTCTTTAAATCTTAGATGTTATTTTCATCATCATGATCTTGATCATGTCCTTCATTTGTAGGGTTTGTTAAGACGATGAGATTTTTTTTCACTCTCAAGGAACTCTCTGCGTTTATGAGAACAAAGAGCTTCCTTTTCATACGCGAAGAAACAAGACTGTGAATCTTTTGGTCGTTGTTCACTTCATCGAACAATTCTACCTTTAAGGATTTCATCTTTCTTTCATGTTGATCGCTTGTTAGTTTGAGGCGATCAAGATTGATATTGAAGGTCGATCGTTCTTTGGTGTGGAGACACTTAACCTTTAGAAGGTTGAAGGTCGAGGTGAGGCAGGAGTTGGACCTTGGTTTTCTTCTTCTGTCGCGACCATACTCATCCTTTGGAAGACTGAAGGTTGAGTAGTTGAAGGCTTGATGTGATCGAAGACAAAAGTCCTTTGCTTGACTTCTTTTGTGTCGTCAGCTTCATTTATCTCAATGTAGTATAAACTTGCAGAGTTTTCTTCCTCTCTTTGCTAGGAAGAAAATCTCTCAAGAAGAATTCTTTCAAGGTCACCAATTGGCAAGGTTGAGGGTGATTTTTTTTCTCTTCCTTTCAGACTTAGGTTTCTTTGGATTCTTCTTTCTTCGATGTTTGTCCTTACATTTGAGGCTTTTAAATTGACAAGAATTGTTTGAAGCTAAACGTTGTCTTTGCTTCTTCAAATGAGTCATCAGAACCCGATCTTTGCCTTTATCATTGGTAGGTTTGATTGCATATTGAGGTTCATTTCTTGGCACCTCATGTTGAAACGAAACAGTTACAGGTTCCATGGTCCCAAACTGGACTAGGCACACTTCTTGATCTTGAAGCGAACTAGAGTGTGTTTGATTGCATGTATTTGTTGTTACTGCAACATGATTTGATTGAGCTACTTCATTAAGCTACTTCATTAAGGTCTAACTCAATTTTTCCTTCTTTAGCTGGCCTTAGGATTAACTCCTTTAGGACGAAACACTTCTCCATTGGGTGACTGACGACTCGATGATACTGGCGATAGTTGGGATCATCGACTTTGTCCATCTCTTCTGTTCGTTTACACTTTGAAAGTTCGATCAGTCCTATGGCCAGTAGTTGTTCAAACATGTCAGGAATGTCCGAATCTGGAAAGGGATAAACTTTATTCCGTCTTTCCTTTAGACTTAAGTGACATCTTTCATTTTCTTGTTGCTTTTCGATCTTCTTGTATTTTTTGCTTTGAAGGCAACTTGAGAGGGGTTGTACTGACAACCATAGACTCTTCTAGAGTCGCCTCAATGTCACTTCCTTCTTCCTTTATGCTAGGAGTTAGAAGGTTTTTTGTCTCCTCGACTAGCAATACTCAACTCCATATCGTGGGTGCGAGTTGCTAGCTCTTTAAAGGTGCGAGGCTTTATACCTTGGAAGATGTAAAACAGTCCCCAATGCATGCCTTGAATGTACATTTCGACAGCTGAAAGTTCAACGAGACGATCTTTGCAATCGAGACTCATGGCTCTCCAACGATTTATGTAGTCGATAATGGGTTCACCTTTTCATTGCATAATGTTGGTGAGCTCGAACATGCTGACGGTACGTCTTATGCTGTAGAATCGGTTGAGAAACTCTTTTTGAAGTTGTTCCCAACTGTCTGTCGATTCGGGCTTCAGATCAATGTACCAGTCAAAAGCATTCCCCTTAAATGTTCGAACAAACTGTTTGACTAGTAGATCTCCTTGCGTGCCAGCATTTCACATGTCTCGATGAAATGCACAACATGTTGCTTAGGGTTTCCTTTTCCATCAAATTGTTGGAACTTTGGTGGTTTATAGTCAATTGGCATCTTCAAATTATCAATTCTCTTAGTATATGATTTAGAATACAAGAGAGAACTTTGAGCACCCCCATCATATTGAGTTCTAATGGAGTTAGTTATCATGTCCTGCAGTTGTTGGACTGAAAGTGAAGTGATCGAAGTAGAGGGTTGTGTTGATCTTCTTGCACAACAACCTTCTTTTTGTTTCGATCTTCGACGACAGGAGTATGACTTGATTTAGCGACATTTTGATTCTCAATCTGATTCTTTAAGTATGTGATTTGAGAATCTCTTTCCTCAATCGCTTTCATCAAGTTGTTGATTCGCTCCTACATCTTTATCAATCTCTCTTCCTTAGTGTTTGTTTCAGTCATCATGACAGACACTACGTCGGAATAAAAATCGAATAAAGGGTTATACTTGACCATGAACTTGTTGTTAGTTGATGCCCCGACAGTGTTGTTACTTCATCGTCTTCCAACCTTAGTTCATTAGAGCAACTATGGGCAGTAGAACCCATGTACAAGTTGCTCATGACAACGATCATCGAGGAAGTCTTGAACGACATTACTTTACTTCTGCTTTGAGGTGAGAGAAAGAGATGAGAGGTAGAGATCGTCCCACTGGGCGTGCCAATTTGTTTACACGTGATTTCAGCAAAGAAATAGAAATGAGACACGTGTAATTTAACGTTGTGTTTGTATTAATTTGAATCTAGTGGATTACAATCTCTAATGTTTCTCCTCTGATTCTTTCTCTCTCTCAACTGTAATTTCTCCTCTGA
Source organism: Trichosanthes cucumerina (assembly GCA_036507285.1). Classification (NCBI taxonomy): domain Eukaryota; kingdom Viridiplantae; phylum Streptophyta; class Magnoliopsida; order Cucurbitales; family Cucurbitaceae; genus Trichosanthes; species Trichosanthes cucumerina. The sequence continues at coordinate 8,940,876 of CM071836.1, read as the reverse complement.
TTCATTGCTCTCTCCTAAGTTCGAGCTTCATCCCTCTTCAAGTTTGGTTCGTCGCTCACCCCCAAAGTACTGGCTTCGTTCCTCTCAAGTTTGGTTTGTCGCTCGCCCTCTAAACTTTAAGCTTCAACCTCTTCAAGTTCGATTCGTAGCTCATTCTCCTAAAGTTCGAGCTTCGTTCTCCTCAAGTTTGGTTCGTCGTTCTCTTCTAAAGTTCAAGCTTCGTTCCCCTCAAGTTTGGTTTGTCGCAGACTTTTCTCTAAAGTTCGAGTTTCATTTCCTTCAAGTTCGGATCGTTGCTCACCTCTTAAAATTTGAGATTTGACAACTTCAAATTTGGTGCTACGCTCCCCCCTAAGAGCTTTAGTTCGAACGAAGCTAGTATTTTGGCAAATTGCATGTTGACCCTTAACTTTTAGAATTTGTTAATTCTTATCTTCAAACTAAATTTAGGACACGTGTCAACTTATCATCGGTCCCAAATTTAATCATTTACAACTTCGTTATTAATTTGGAATAACGACGTGGCAACTGAGGATTGGTCGAAATTTCTATGTCAACAGCTACTAAAAAAATAGATTGCTAGTTAGAAGCCAAATTTTAAGGAAAAAGCTTAATAGTGAACCTAAAAGTTTTGAAAGGAAAGAACAAAGAGGGAAGAACATGGATTAAATCAAATAAAAATCTCAACAAACCATGACAATTTTGAACAAAACAAAAAAAGAAAAAATGAAACAAAAAGAATTAGGAAAGAAGCTTAATATTAAAAAGAAATTAAGAAAAAGGCTAATGGTCTAACAAACTAAATAAGAAATTAAAAAAAAATGGTGAGAAAGTAGCGTAAGATTTGGAAGCTATTTATTTAAAAAAATAAAAAATAAAAAAGTTAACTACATTGCTTAACCATATAGTTAACTAGTCACTACATGTCATCACAGTAGGTGAGGGCCTCATTGTACCACTGACTATTGAATACTTTCTGGTGAATAGGAGTTTTAAAAAAATTATTAAACTTTCTGCTAAGGTGTTTCAATTAAACAAATTGATACACTTTTTACCCACAATTAATTCAACCAAGAAGTTTTGCAAATAAATTAACATGAAATTCAACTAGAAATTAACATGAAAAATAATTTTAAATACTCTATTAATTCTAAGAACAAGATTGGTAAAGAATAAAGATAAATTAAGAACTACCAATCTAAACCAACATAAAATAATAAATAATTTTATGGAATAAAAACTAATCACAAATTAATCATAAAAATAATATAGATAGGGATAAAGAAATTGACACCAGGAATCTATAGTAGTTCGACATAACCCGACCTACTCCACTCTTCAAGCTTCTCTTGGGTATTTCACTAAAACAACAAATGACTTTTTTCATGGACCAAAGGCCAACCATCACAACGTTCCTTTTTGCGGGAGCAAGAACAAACCCGATCCTTTCTACGGTTCATGATCAAACCGTTACAATATCTTTTTTTTTTTGGATCAAAAGAAACTTTTACAAGGTTTAGAAAGTGGAGAACGAGATGGAGAAACTCTCTCAAAGTATAGATACACAAATTTTAGCTCACACTTTGTAAGAAAAAATTTCTTAAAAACTAAAGCCCTCAAATGGCTAAGGAGAATAAAAGAAATACAAGCTCAAAATTTCTGAAAAATGGTGAAAATACTCTCCAATAATTGTAGAATTTTTTAGAATTTTTTTCTATTTTTTCCGAGCCTTAAATAGAGAGAAAATATCAAAACTTGTCGTTGGCTGCCACATGTCACCTTCTAATTGGCAACAGAAAATAAAATTGTTGGAATAAAAATTTTGACAAATCCAAAATTGTCATGTCATCACCCAACATCGATGACCTAATTATATTTAATTAGGGATTAATTAAATTTGTAAGGACCCTTAAATTAAATTATGGTAAATTCAGGTACACATTTTGGTTCTTTAAAATTTGGAACACCAAAACCCAAATTGAAGACCCAAATTAGCTAAGCTTAGTCCAAAAAGGTTGGCCCAAAGTCCAAGCCCAATTTAGAGACGATGCCCAAAAGTCAACCAGATCCAGTCCAGAAGTGAAGAACCAAATCAACCAAGCTCAATCCTAAATGATTGACCCAAAGCCAATCAGACCCAAGCCAAAGGGTTGACCCAACTTCAATCAAGCCAATTCCAACAGACCCAAGCCAACCTGGAGGCCTAGATGAACTCTATAAATAAAGTACTTCATCTTTCATTTCTATGAGTTCAGAACTGAAAAAGCTTAGAAAGAATTCAAAAACAAAATTGCAAAGTCTCCAAAAGCTCCTGAAGATCAAAGACTGTCTGAACGAAGAACATTTCAAGTAGATCATCAAGAACACTCCACAAATCTATTGAAGTTTTCAACATCGAGAACAAACTGTTCAACTCTCGATCGAAAGCACACACGTAGGAAAGAGAATCAGAGGATCAAATATAAGAGATTGTAATCACAATACTCGAAATTAATACAAATACAAATTATTTACACGTACTAAATTTCTTTGTTGAAATCTAAAATAATAATTAATAATAAAAAATAATATTATAATATTAAAATAATAATATATTTAAATCTTTTGACCGTTGAACTTTTTATTATATTTAAATTAATTGTGCCATGTGTTGTAATCCAAATGTCACGTCATCGCCATGTCACTGCTACGTCATCATGTTGACCGTTGACCATCCATGTCATCCCCACGTCAGCTTTATATGTCATGTGTCATGCCATGTAAGATTTTTCCTTCAATTTTGTTTGGTTAAATTATCAAAAATATCCATGAACTATGAAGTTGGTTTCAATTATACCCCTTGAACTTTGAAATTTGTTTCAAAATAACCATTGAAGGTTTTTTTCGTAAAATTTATGGACGGAAAATGTTGATTTACATTTGTATTGTCGCTTATGTGAACATATTTGAACATATATGTTGAAAAAAAATCAAAACATATGCAAATACGTCATTTTTTATCCATAAATTTAACAAAAAAAAGTCATCAAGGGTTATTTTGAAACAAATTTCAAAGTTCAAGGGTTAAAATGAAACTTTTAAAAATTGAGGGGTATAATTGATGAGGGTAATTTTTTATAATTTAACCATTTTGTTTTGTTCATAATTTCTACGTTTGAGCTCCGATACGAACGATTCAAGATGCGTTGGAATCATCTTTTTGAGATCTACACAATGGACACTTCAAAACACTAAAATATCAATTATCATAAAAATATTAATTAATTAATTAATGGGACAGAAAATGCAACACTATCATGTGGTCATCCCTAATTTCATCTTTAATATATACATATATTTCTTTTGAGATGTCATCTTTAATATTTTAAAATTTTTGATTTTAGATATAAATAATAATAATCACCATATATAAAATAAGAAAAAACTATAAAAGGTAAACTTTAGATTACATGATTATACAATAATTAAAACTCTAACATTGCATAATTCAATAAAAGCCAAGATTTTTGAACAAGAAGATTTCCACAAATAATATGAGATAGAGTAGCATACCTGGATCCATGATATTCTTCTAGTAGAGAAGGATTGTGTTTCTCTCTCTTGGCCTTCCTTTAGAACTTGAACTTGATTAGGTTTCTTGATGGAAAGAAACTTGTACTTCATTAGGCAGAGAGAGCACCAATTCCTAGGGTTTTATCTTTATATACACCTTTCCATCATGGTGTTTAAATTAGGGGTGTACATAAGCCGGGTTGGGTTGGGTTGAGGGAGTTTTTTGGACCAACCCAAAAATTCGGGTTGGTCATTCCTTCAACCCAACCAACCCTATTCATGAGAGTAACCCAACCCAATATTTTTGGGTTGATTTTTTTTATTTTTTAATTCTTTAAAATATTTTTTCTTGAATTAATAACTAAAATCACATAAAATTCAAATATCAAACTTCAAAGTTCATAACATCTTAACATTTCTTAGAAGTCTAGAAAAAAACATTAGAAATTGACAAACAATTCATTTATAAGTATATATGTAATTAAAATAAAATAAAAAAAATAAAGGTTGGGTTGGGTTGGGTCAACCCGAATTTAAAAACTCAACCTAAGAATCGACCCAAACTTTTCGATTCCCCAAATTTCTAACTCAACCCAAAAAAAAAATATATAACCCAACCCAACTCTTACAGTTTGGGTTACCCAACTCTTACAGTTTGGGTTGGGTAGTCCGAGTTACTCGGGTTATCGGGTTATTTGTACACCCCTAGTTTAAATTAGGAAAATTATCTTTTACTTAATTGACCTACTTTATCAGTAGGCCCAAAACATAAAGTTTAAATAAATGTTAATGGGCCACATTAATGATTATTTTATATTTAAATAATCTAACAGTCTCCCACTTGACCCATTCGACATTATTTACCATATACGGTCATAAACATAATGCACATAGAAGATAACTTTCATCTTCATATCATGATATCAATATCAAGTAAAGAGGTTGATAAGGATCATGGCGGTCATACGCCATTACATCGACATAATCCGTTCCATGTATCACAAATCTAGTTCTTCACCTAACATGATCTATAAATAAAGATATTCAATAATGGTCAAACATAAGTGTCTTTATCAAAGACAATGTCCTATTTGATTACGTAATTAATTTATGTATATATACCAATCATTAGAAATAGGACTAATAACATAAAATCAAAAACTAAAAATATTTGAGCTCAGAGTGTCAAATAACATAACCGTAATATCAATAATGTTATCCACTAATGCCCATACGTTTGACATGTTCCTTGAATGTCTTAGGTGGCAATCCCTTCGTTAGTGGGTCTACAATCATAAGGTTCGTGCTAATATATTTAATTGACATTCTTTGTTTCCGAACTTCTTTAATGACAAAAATTGAAAACTTCATATATTTAACACCTTTCGAATACTTGAATGTTGCAGAACAATCACAATAAATTTTCAGCGACTTGGCAATAATGTCGACAATTCTAAGTTCTGAAATAAAGTTTTGCAACCATAAACCATGAGTTGTAGCCTCAAAGTATGCTACAAATTTTGATTTCATAATGGAACTACACTTGAAGAGTATTTATCCGTCTTAAATCTCTTAATAACTTTATTGATATATGTTTTTTGAGACAATCCAAACAATTCATGTGTTCCATTACGTAATATTTCTATTTCAATCACATAGGATCATGTCTCACTCATATATTTCATTTTAGAGTTATTGAAGAGAACTTCCTTAGTTTGACATAATAAACTAAAGTCATAATAGTCAACAATATGCCATCAACATATATAACAAGAAATATAAACTTATTCTCACTGATATTTAGATATAAACATCGACTAATGACGTTTTCTTTAAATCCAAAGATGTAATGATATCATTAAACTTAAGATAACAATGTCAGGAAGCTTGTTTAAGTACGTATATTGACCTCTTTAACTTACACACCATACGCTCATTTCCTTCAACCACACAACATTCTGGTTGATCTATAAACACTTCTTCATCTAAATTCCCATTTAAGAAAGCAGTTTTCAGATCTATTTGATGAAGCTCTAAGTCATAATGAGCTATTAAAACCATAACAATTCTTAATGAATCTTTTTAGAGGCAGGAAAAAAGTTTCTTTATAGTCAATATCATCTTTTTGAGTAAAACCTTTGGCAACAAGTCTAGCCTTGTGTCGTTCAATATTGCCATTTGAGTCATGTTTGGTTTTAAAAAACTCATTTACATCCGACTCTTTTACTTCCTTCAGGCAATTCTACAAAGTCACATACCTCATTGTGGTCAATTGATTTTAACTCTTCTTTCATGGAATCTAACCATTTAATAGAATTTTCACTTTCAATGGGTTGTGAAAAAGAAATCGGATCATTATCAATGCCTAAGTCAAATTATGACTCATGCAAATAAACTATATAATCATCAGAAATAACATATCTTTTTTGCCTAACAGATCTTCTTATTTCTGTTTCTACCGGTTCTTCTATTGTAGATTCATTAACTACAATATCATTATGTGGTGTTTGATCATTAATTTGTCGTTCTTACGAGTTATTAAGAGAGTCAACAACTATAGGAACAATAACTTGAGAAAAAAGTCATAGATGAAGCAATTTGCTTCTTAACTTCTTAAATTTCCACTTTACGTGGTTCCAAACTTCCACTAACTTCATAATGAACCTAACATTTCCAGTTTCAACTATTTTCGTACTATGACTAGGATAATAAAATCTATACCCTTTAGATTTTTCCGGATAACCAATGAAAAAACCACTGGCTTTTCTTGAGTCCAATTTCTTTTCGTGTGAATTATAAATTCTTACTTCTACTTAGAAACCCCAAACATGTAGGTGCCTTAAACTGGGTTTTCCTTCCTGTCCACAGGTCAAAAGGTTTCTTTGAGACTGACTTACTAGGAACCCTGTATAATAAATATTGGGCAGTTATTAAAGCATACATTCACAATGATATGGGTAAAGATGAATTAATTAACATGCTCCTAACCATATTCATTAAAGTACGATTACGTCTTTCTGCAACACCATTTTGTTGTGGTGTTCCTAGCATTGTGTATTGAGCACATATGCCATGATTTTCTAGGAATTTAGCAAATGGACCAAGCACTGTCCATTTTCATCATACTTTCCATAATACTCACCACCTCTATCAGACCTTATGATTTTCACCTTTCTATCTAATTGTCTTTCGACTTCATTGATAAATATCTTTAGAGCATCTATCGATTGAGATTTTTCATGAACAAAAAGATATAATCATAACGTGAAAATCATCAATAAAGGTAATGAAATATTTTTCTCCACCAAAAGATGGAACATCAAAAGACCCACAAATATCAGTGTGTATAAATTCAAGGAGTTGTGAGCTTCTTGTAGCTACTTTCTTAACTGTGTGTTTTGTCCGTTTTTCCTTAATACAATCCACACAAGTTCCAAGATCAGTAAAATCCAAGTTTGGAAGGATTCCATTATTTACCAATCTTTCGATTATCTCTTTGAATATGTGACCCAAACGTTTATGTTCACAATTAAGCTAATGATTTCTTGTAAAGAAGTTGAATAGTATAACTAAAATTATTCTACCACACATTCTAAGGATCTTCAGTTAAACATGATTCGAAATATGGCAAGACATTATGCTTACCTTTACTTTTGAACCATATCTTTCATTTCAGACATTCTTTCTTATAATGTCTTGGTTTATGGTAGAAAATACATTTATCCTTAATTTGTTCCTTTTGTGAATTTGAGTGGATGACTGATTTATCTTTAGTTGTATGTTATTACCCTTTCCATTTTCTTTCTTGGTTTCTTTCCAACTCCTTTATGACCCATGAGATTAGTAGAATGAATTATTGGTTTCTTAAGCCTTGTTTCCTCTTGAATGAGCATACTTTGCAATTCATGCACATTCCATTTATCTTTCAGAGTATTGTAGTTCATATGGAATGAACCATACTTTGAAAGTAAGGGGTTGGGATAAACATTACCATAAAATTTTCATTTCCCTATGGTCTTTAGCCTTGCTGCTAAGTTTTTCATTTCAAGGAAATGCTCATGCATAGTACGAGAGCCATCAAACTTAATGTTGGTTAAGGTACTCATCAGTGTTCCAGCAAGTGACTTATCAACCGATTCAGACTGGGAACAATTTTCCAGAAATTTCATAAATTCCTTAGCACGTTTAATTTTTGTAATTGTGGACTTGACATTGTTTGCTACATTCATTCCCATAAGTATTAAGTCCAATCTATTTGATCTTTCTTAAACTTTATAGAATGATCTTTCCTCATCATTGCTAGCATTCGTAAGTGCAACAAGGTTTCTTATTTAAGAGTGTCAAATAAAGATCCGAAACATTAAGATAGAATCGAATTTGATTGCATCAATAAGAAAATTGAGTCCATTAAACTTACTAATAGATTGAGTTGCAAATGAAAAGAAGCTGAAACAATTATTTACAAATACATAAAATATGCTTACACATCATTGCTTTGAAAATAAGCTTAAATATATAATGCATATTCATTAGACATTAAACAAACATTCTGAATGCATTGAAGTTCTCTTTTGGGAGATACAACAATATACATCATTAATACATAATTGATGCTAGATTTAATTTTACATAATTGGTAATTAAAATGCTCAAATTAGATACATTAGTTATCTTTGGATATAGTAAAAATATCTAATCAAACACCTCAATTGACCACAATAATGTTCGAAATTATAAAACTACTAATCAACCTTTGGGCGATTCAAATGTTTTATAATAATAAACGTCAATATACTCATGATAAAAGCATTAATATCATCTCATTCATTAGCATCACATATGATGGAGATCTGATCTCTTTGAGCAGCGAAAACGTGATTGGGATCGTTAATTTGCTTGATTGTTTTGCTAAAACAAAAACCAGTACATTGACCCAAAAATACAGAACAAGCATATATTCTTATCCTATTAGGCATGGATTAAATGCATACAAACATACTACATGTTTTAACGTTTAAACTAAAGGAGAGAAAGAAGAATTACCTTTGTAGACTTTCTCCAACAGGACCTCCTTGCTCCAAGCAGTACAACAACAAAGGAACTTCTCTGTTTTTCTCTGTGTAACAACACCACCACTTGGATCACCTCCTATGTCTCTGAATACTTAGATCCTCCTTGGTGGGAAGGATTCCAACTTTTGGAATGTGAAGGGAATTTGAGAGTGAGAGAGAAACTTGGAATTGATCAATCGGTGCTTTCACTTCTCTCCAGGAGAAGTTAAAACCCAGTAGCGGGCATCTCCCACTTCCTATCGAATAGGAAGTTGGGAGAGAGAGAGGAACGTGTCCTCCCGACACGTTCCTTATTTATTTAATTAATCACATTAATTAAATAATCAAATGAATTAAATATCTTATATTTAATTTATATTAAAACACATTTAATGAATTATCCCTCTATCCTATAGTTTTAATGCACATCTAATGTACATTAAATTTAACCTATAGTTTTTAAGTATGAATCACATTCACATTTAAATTTAATATTTGAACTCTTTCAAATATTTAATTCTCTCACATAATTTAATATGAATCATATTCACATTAAATTTATAATATATAGTTCCAAAACTATATATTATATCGTATCTAAATACATAAAATATATTCCCTAGTGAATTTGAACATTTCAAATTCAAATTCAAATGATCTAAGAACCCTTTACGAGCTAGAAGGTGGACCTAATGGACCTACAGATCAGAAGCTCCAACGATACGAGATTGCTCGATTAATCTCATTAACCTCCCAATCAACATTCGTTAACTGCGGGAACACTCCACTAAAGTCCCACAGCTGCACTCTTCTCACTGCAGATATATTTATGTGTCCATGGATATTGACCAATAACAGCAAGTCAATCCTTCACGAATGTTCGTAACACCACCGGGTCAAATTACCGCTTTTACCCCGGTTACATCTTGTGCCTTAAGTACCAAAGGCTCTCTAATGAACAATTTGTTTGTGGTCCTACCAACAAACAGAGTCCCTCTCGGGCCAATGAGAGGGTCGGGCCCTTTGTTCAAGTCCCTGAGACACCACTTAAGGGAACATTCCTCTACTTACCCTAGTAGGTGGGAAGGAGTGAATTCCATCTTGCTAAGTTAAGTTCTCATCCGCTCACTCCTGGTCTTGTCCCCAAGAAGGTGCGCATATTGAGTCAACAAATCTGCCACTCTCACCCATACTAGTCAAAGGACAATCTCTCAGCAAACAGGAGTTCGTAACTCCGCTCGTGATTGAGATCAAGTTGCCTAGGTCATCCTAGTGAAATAGAAACCTAACTAGTCAACGGAGTTTCACAACAGAGGTTACTATTTCGTGGTGGTCGATCTTATGTAATCTCATTACATAGGATATCCTCACTCACATGTCATCTACACGAACACGTTAGGATCACAGTGTTTGTATCAAATACAAAGTGGGACACATCCATAGTTTAACCAGGGTAAGGTACTCAAACCTTATCCCCTAACTATAGACCCTTTAGGTTGTATCTCGAACTGAGATCCTTTTTATGTACATTACATTCAGTTAAAGATTCATTTAACAGCCTTGGATGTTTAGTTTATTGGATTTAGGGTTTAAATAACGTCAAACTCGTAGAAAACGAACAATAACACTTTATTGAAATAATAACACTTTATTACATTAATTAGAACATAATTACAAACTACGAGTTTTACGGCACAAATCCCAACAACATAAACATGAGTAATTGAATTAACTTTAATTCGATATCCATAAAACATACTTATTCGGCCACTTTGGTGACTAACAAATTATTCGTAATATAGATATCATGATAATAACAAGTAATTTTCATCACATAATTTGCAAGACATCAACATTGCAAATAATTTTGTCAATAGATAATTTAGAAAAATTTTATGCATTCCAAATTGTGTAATTGACATAACTTTAATTTGATATCTACTAACATTCTAATTCGACTACTTTGGTAGCTAACAAATTATCCATAACATAGATATCATGATAAATTTAATGAAAATCAATTACATTACACAATTTGTAAAACATTCATATGGCAAATAATTTTATCAATAGAGAATTTAGGAAAACTTCCTATATTCCAAATTGTACCATTGAAATAACTTTAATTTGATATCTACAAAACATTTTAATTCAACCACTTTGGTAGCTAACAAATTATCCATAACGTAGATAACATAATAAAATAATGATAATAATAAATATTCATAACATAAATATCATGATAATAATAATGATAATAATAATTATCCATAGCATAAATATCATGATAAAATAATGATAATAATAATTATCCATATCATAAATATAATGATAAAATAATGATAATAATAATTATCCATAACATAAATATCATGATAAAATAATGATAAAAATAATTATCCATAGCATAAATATCATGATAAAATAATGATAATAATACTTTATTTGATTTATCTAAACTTATCATTATTTTAAACATTTATTTCATTGAAGATGATGATAATAATAATAAATAAATTATTTGAATTCCACGAATTTGAATCTTTTGAAATTTGAAGGGAAGTTGGTAGGATCCACTAATAATAATTTGATTTGTTTGTAATCAATAACATGATCAACTCAAACGAAATCTAATTAGAAAACTTATTGGGATTCAAATTTTTGAAATACAAGAATTCATACACAATCCAATAAAAAATCTTAATTGATGAACGCATGTGAAATTCATATGAATTCTTGAATACAGTAACTTAAAATAAATCATAAATAAAAGAAGAAATCTTGAAAAAAGAACTTAATTCAAATAGATCACATAGATCACATGATCTATTAAAACTTAAATATTAAAATTTAAATCAATCAAGAAACTTAATTCCAGAATGTAATAACAATAATTCTTGAACAAATATGGAAATAAATCAAGATATACAAGATTCTTGAAGGCAAGAATTAAAGAAATAATCAAGAACGTAAGATTATGAATTCTTGAACAAGAATGAAAATCAATTAACACATACAAGATTCTTGAATGCAAAAATTAAAGAAATAATCAAGAATGCAAGATTCTTGAATGCAATAACAATAAATTCTTTACCCTCATAAATTTGATTACGAGATTCAAAGGAAAAACCAAACGTAGTTATTTACAGCAGAAACATAAATTCATACATGAAAACATTAATGAAAAATCTCATGTACTCAACTAGGTTCTATACCACAGGTAAACTTTAGACTACATGATTATACAATAAAACTCTAAAATTGTATAATTCGATAAAAGCCAAGATCTTTGAACAAGAAGATTTTCACAAATAATATGAGATAGAGTAACATACTTTCTAGTAGAGAAGAATTGTGTTTCTCTCTTTTTGGCATTCATTTAGAACTTGATTAGGTTTCTTGATGTAGAGAAACTTCTATTTCATTAGGTAAAGAGAGTACCAATCCCTAGAATTTTATATTTATATACACTTTTCTATTATGGTGTTTAAATTAGGGAAATTATCTTTTACTTAATTGGTCTACTTTATCAGTAGGCCCAAAACATAAAATTTAAATAAATGTTAATGAGTCACATGAATAATTATTTTATATTTAAATAATCTAACATAAAAATCACTCATTAATTATAACATTTGTAGCAAGCAAAGCACACCATCAGACTTTTAGTTTGGTTAATACTCCCTTAAGCTTATAAAATTTTACATGGTAAAATGCACAAAATCAGATTATAGAATTGTTATAATATAACCCTTTTTTAAAAATAAACTTTATAAAATTTTAAAAGAAAAATATTAACCATTAAAAAATATAGTTTTTAGATTGATATTCAAGTTGGCATCTTGATTTAAGAAAAAAAATCAATATAAAGAATTTGGCGTATCAATCTTTTAAAGTTTGAGAGTTCAATTTGAATTAGGGGTGTACATAAGCCGCATGCGTTGGGTTTGGAGAGATTTTTGAACCAACTCGAATCGGGTTGGTTATTCCTTTTAACCCAACCAACCCTATTCATGAAGTAACCCAACCCAATATTTTTGAGTTGGATTGGGTTGGGTCACCGAGTTTATTTATTTATTTATTTTATAATTTTTAAATTATTTAAAATATCTTTTTTCTTGAATTAATAACTAAAATTACATAAAATTCAAATATTAAACTTTAAAACTCATAACATCTGAACACTGGTTAGAAGTCTAAAAGAAAAACCTAAGAAATTGACAAATAATTCATTTATAAGTATATATTTAATTAAAATTAAATTAAAAAAATATAAATTTTGGGTTGGGTTGGGTTGGGTCAACCTGAGCCTAAAAAGTTCAACCCGAGAATCGACCCGAACTTTTCGGTTGTCCAAACTTCTAACCCAATCCAAACTGAAAAAAAAAACATAACCCTACCCAATCCTTACCGTTTGGGTTGGGTAGTCCGGGTTGCTCGGATTACCGGTTAGTTGTACACCCCTAATTTAAACAACTCCTATAATTCAATAGTGGTTCATGCATGTCGCAATTTTTAAGATTTAATTGTAATAATTTTGTAAATCTAGGAGGCAAATTAATGGATGAAATTCAAATTTGAGGGCGTGATTGTAACTAACTCTATAATTAAAGGTTGATTTTTGCAATTTTCTCACAGAAGAATGTATAATTGTTTTTCATATAATTTAATCTCAGAACTTTGAAGGTTGTATCTATATAAGCCCATGAAACATCTTATAAGTTAAGTCTTTATAATCGGTCTTTAAAATTTAAAAGTACTCCCCCAGATTTCTAAATGGTGGAATACATCTTTGTGGACTGGGGACATGGTCCCCGACAAAATTTTGAATTTAAGCAAATGACATTTTTCAGGGTAAGATAAACTGAGTTCTCAAACTAACACTTGGGCGTTTGGAGTACCATTTCAGAATCAAAACTCTTAGAATCGAAATCGTGATGCCCGTTTGATGATGTTTCCGTTTCCGTTTCTTGTTTCATGTTTCTCGTTTTTTTAGAATAAGAAACAAAAATATGTTTGTTGTTCTATAATGTTTTTTTTATTATTATTTTTTTCTCATTTTTTTATAGTTTAAAAAAAATTAATTATATAATATATACGCATTAAAACATTATAGAGATACAATTATAAAACATTCAAAATTTAAAAATAAAAGCACTTTGCTCTACCTGGGGATGGAACTCAGGACTTAAGTCAACAACAAGGATGAGAGTGCCTTACCAACAAACCAAAGGATAAGTGTTAGAACGTTTGAGAAACGTTTAATATAAGGAGAAATGAAATTTCAGAAACTACCTCGTTTCTAAAATTCAGCCTCAATTTTAGAAACGTACGTGTTTCAAATTTTGGAAACAAAAAAGAGGATGAATTATCAAACAAATATGTTTCTTAAAAAATGAAAAATAGAAACAAGAAACATAAATACTATCAAACAAGTACTGAGAGGTTTGTTTTGAACTTTTGAGGGGGTTTGAAATCCTGAAAATAAGAAACCAGTGTTTGGTATACATATTTGATGTCTGAAAATTAACGAAACAACGTTGAAATTTCAATTTCAAAACTATGGGGTTGCTCTAAATGTTAGTTTTTAAGATTTGAATTTAGAAAGACCACTATCGTTATTTAAAAGTCCATTTTTTCATTTAAATTATTCGATTCAGCTTGGGTAAGATTTTACCAAATCCAAAACCAATAGAATATAATCTGTTTTTATTAAACATAAATTGTAACCACCAACTCAAGCTAGTTTCAACCTGAATCCATGCATGGTTTCAGTTGATTTAAGCAGTTTCTTTTAGTTTTTCCGTGCACTCTTCAATGTGTTACTTTTAAACTAAATTCAAATCTAAAATAACTAAAAAGGTTAGTTTTAAAAAACCAGAACCAAATAGAAACTTAATTTCAAATCCTATCAATCAAAAAGTGTGTTTTACCATATTTTTAGTGAACAATTAATTATAAAATTGGGACTTAGTAAAAGTAGACATAAAATATATTATTTAAATTTAATCACATTACACACTTCAAATTTGATGAGTATTGCAATCTTTATCTTAAACTTGATTAACTGCTATAATTTTTACCTTTTCAGTAGTTTTTTTAATTATTCGAATAATCATTTAAAACATATACATTTTTTTGAGGATGAGATAATTCAAACGTCCATGAGAAAATAATTTGAATTTTTTTTTAACAAATAAAATAATTTGAGTTAAACATTATGGATTACAATTATTTTACAATTAATTAAAATTAATTTATATATTCTTGATAATCGTAGCTTTTAAAATTGATTATTAGCTTTATATTTATTAGTTTGTTGAATATTATTATTTCTATTACGATTCATTTATAATTAATTAGCTTCAAGATTTTTTTTTCTATTTTTATTACGATTTAACATTTTTAATCTTACTAATTATAATATAATAATTCTTTTTCTATTATAATATAATTTTGTGTTATATATAATATAACATAGTTTAAATAAAATATAATTTTCTATATTTTTAATTTTAATTATATTTTACGACTCATATAGTTTTTTACTTTTTGAAGGTTTTTTTAGGTACATTTTAAATAAATGATTGACAGTAGAAGTCTTCATTAGTTTCTATTATATAGAATAACGTTAAGATTATGTGAGGTTATATTTTATGGAAAATGTACTTCACCTACAATTTATATAGAATACAACGTGAAAATTCAATGACAATATTATTAAAATGTGGATATCGATAAATATTTCTAAAAATAATTATAATCATAAAAATATTTAAATAAACAAATAAGTACTTTACCATTTTCAAATAAGTTTAAATTTATCATTATTAATATTATTATACTGTAATGTATTTTATTAATATTTTAGTTATATTTCGTCCATCTTTCTGTAATATAATAGAAATATTCATTCAAACATTGAATTACGAAGCTATGAAAATGTGGACATTAAAATTGGATGTTGAAAATAAAATTGTTAAAATGAGAGGAGAGATTAGATTTAACAAAAACATAAATCATAATTTCATAACTGCTCCATATAATTCATGTGATCAATTTTGTGATTTATGTATAAATAAAATTAGTGTATATGTATCTTCAAAAAAGCTAGCTGTAGCCTGTAGCTGTGATTCGAATTTCAATTGCAAATCCAGTTCGTCATCAAACCTAAAACTGCGAAGGCGAACACTAGCCCAAATCTGATCGCGTTCGAGCCGAGATTGAACTTCCCTTTCAGTTCTTCGTAACCGTTCATCGCCAATCGCTTGTTGTTTTTCTTCAATTTTGTTTTTGACGATATCATCGTCTTCTCCTGATCATGCTTTTCGTTTAGGAAATCGCCGACGATCGCCAAGCTCGGTTTCAGAACCGCATTCATCCACTCATCCGCCGCCTCTTCTCCGCTCTTCTCGAACACCGCCGTCGCGTCCATCCGGTGGATTCCCCAACCGACCTCGTCTCGGAGCCGATGAATTTTTCCAAATTGACGGAGCGCGAGCTTGCAGGTATTGTCCTTAATTTCTTGAATCCCTGATTTCAGCAAATCGTCCTTGTACGATTGATCTAATTCCTCGTTCCTCTCCGCTTTGAAGTACCTGTCCATTTCCGGAGCGCCGATTGCGCGCCGGATTCCGCGGCCGTAGTCGGCGCCAGGAACGAACATCTCTCGAACCTCTTCCACCAGCCCTGCCTCCACCATCTGATCGACTCGCTTCGCGATGTACCTGTACAGAACCGGAAGCGAAACGTCGATCCAAACAAAGCAACAGTCGAATCGCGAACGGAAATCCGTAATCGGATTCTCCACCAGTGCTTCGATGTAGTTGTTCGATCCTCCGACGACGATCGGAAGCCGTCCGCGTCCGATAATCTCGGCGATCGACTGTTCGACGAGGCGGCAGAACTCTCCGGCCGTCAAATCGGCGTCCGGATCTTCGATTACGCCTAGGAGATGGTGAGGAACGCCGCGGCGATCGGAGTCGGTGATCTTGTTGGTGATGATGTCGAGGCCTCGGTAGAACTGAATCTTGTCGGAGTTGATGATCTCCGACGGGAAGAAAGTGGCTAAATCGACGGAGAGTTTTGATTTTCCAGTAGCAGTGCTGCCCATAACGAACACGATTTTGTGCTTCTTGTTGCTCAGGTACTCAACGCCGTCCTTCATGTTGTTGATTAGCCCTTAAATATTAACTAAATAACAAAAATGCCAAAATCCAAAAAAAAAAAAACAGAGAAAATTAATCAGTTAATTACTCAATTAATTATTGGTCCAAAGCATAAATTATAAACTTATAAACTATAATTATTTTTTCAAAGGAAAAACCAAATATGGGTGCCACAAAATATATCAAAGTCAAAATATTAGTTGTTAAGATAATTATTCACTTTAAAAATCAAAATATTGGTTTTTGATTTTTGGTTTCTGACTTTCATATACCGGTTTTATTGTTTTGTTATCAACTTTTTAATTATGTTTTCAAAAGCTAATCTAAGTTTTGAAAACTGGAAAAAGTAATTTTCAAAAACTTATTTTTGTTTTTGAAATTTGGCTAAGAATTCAAATATTTTCTTAAGAAATATGAAAGTCAGGAAGAGAATTATAGAGTAATGATGAGAAAATGAGTACAAATTTTAAAAACAAAAAATAAAAAATCAAATGGTTATAAAATTGACAAAAAAAATATTTTCTAGTTTAAACAACAACACGTTACCTACAAAATTTTAATGGGTGGTTATAATTAATGTTTAATTTATTATTTTTAAAATTTTGTGATTGTTTATATATCTTCATTTTAGAGTAAGAAAATGAAAAGGACAGACTAATTAAAATAGTTATTGTGATATAATAATAAAAGAGATCTTAGTCACAACAATTCATGTCTAAAATGAAAAGGACAGAAATTTAAATCGTCATTGTGAAATTATGAAGGGATCTAATTAATCAATTATTCATGTCTACATTAAGTCAGTGTTGTAAATTTTGTTTCGCACAAGAGAAGATATATATATATATATATATATTTTGTAATTTTATAAAACTGTCTGAAAACATCTTTTTATGTTTCCTCTGAATACTAAATTAAAAATAAAACACATGCAAAATAAATAAATAATGTGTATATAACACAAAGGAAGCACTTGAAAACAACAAAATATATGAAGGTTCGGGAACTAATTTCCATATATATATATTGTGAAATAAGTTATTTATTTATTTTAAACTCTTAACAATAATATAGGGCTAAAAAGTAGTGATATTATTTTTATGTATATGAGGGACAAAGTGATTATAATTTAGTAATAATTGACATATACTCTCGATCAAAAAGTTAGAAGTTAGAATCATCACTCTCAATATTGCTAGTTAAAACTAAAAAACACATACAGAAATTAAAACTAAAAGCGACGGTTGATACATTAAGTGAGTTATAATAATATGAGTTATTATAATATGTGATTATAATAATCGGTAAAGATTATATAATAACATTTAAAATGCAGAGTTGTTTAGTCTAAATTATAATAGTTTGTATTTGAGATGTATAATATTTTATAAATTATTGTAACACAAATTATTATAATTCACACCCAAAAAATTTCAAAATGATTCTACAATTTGTAAAATACAATGAAAATCATATTCTATGCTCATTCAATGCATTGTCAAAATTATTCTTCATTATCAAATTTATTATTATTATTTTTTAATTTTCTGAAAACTGTTAAAAAATATATATTTGACTTTTGAGTGAGTGATGTCAGTCATGCATGCATATGTAACGCATGTAAATATGAGAGAGAAACGTCATCACTGAAATTGATAAAAATAGTGACGTCATTTTTTGTCTAAAGAAAAAATAAAATAAAATAATGATACCATATAATACGAAAGTCAAATCAATAGGATGATTAAACACATGTTGATTAAAGGGGGAGTTGCATCGTTAGCAAAAGAAAGAAGTTCAATTGTGAGCGTGTCATCAGTTTTTTAAAAATTGCGGACGTGTCAACTTTTTTGCAAAATATCCAAAATAACCTTCACGTTTAATTCTCATGTTTGCAATATGATGTCTATCAGTAGTCTATCAAGAGTATATCATCAGTGATAAGTTGTTGATATATCTTTGATATACCTATATATCAGTTATATACTATTGACGTACATTATTTAAGTATATTATTTAAATATAGAATTTTCAATATTCAAATTATCAACCGTATATCAAAAATAACTAATATGAAATAGTATTGACAATAATTAATATTCAATATATTAGATATACCTAACATAAATATTATCGATAAACTCTTGATATACTTTACTTAAGTATATTAGTAAAATGAGATATATGTGATATAAGGTATATCTGTGGTAGGTATATTAGTGGTATACCACTGATATACCTTATTTTAGTCTTTGACTTCATTAATCATTTTTTTGTACTAATTTTTTTGTTATATATTAATAGTGAATGAATGATACAATATTCATCACTTAAAGTAATGAATCTTTATTCAAAAAAAAGTAACGAATCCTATCACTAAATGAAACATATTACTAATAGACTACGAATATACTCAATGTTAGGTATATTAGTTATATACCAACGATACAAACTATCTAAATATGAGTTGATTTATATATCAAAAGTGAAAAGTATATTAAATATATTACTGATATACTTAAATATAATGTATATCAGATTACTATTGATATATCTATTGTTTCACTAATGAGGGTAAAATTAGAATAATAAAAAAATAGAAATTAGTTCTAAATTTTTTTTTGCTATATTTGCAATTCTCCAAAAGTCATAGCTAAAATTGTAATTATCTCAATATTTTTTGCTACCCATTATAATTGCCCTTGATTAAAACATTAAACAACCTAGCAAGAGCATAGTTCAACTAATATTAAATAAAACTTATGATCAAAAGGTTATCGAATTCTCCACTCCCAAATGTTGATGTACTCAAAAAAAGAATTGGGAAAATACATTTTTTTATTCCTCAGTTTTGTATTTAGTTCCGTTTTAGTCCCTAAGTTTTCAAACTCAACAATTAGCTCCTGAGTTTTGCATTTAGTTACACTGTTCGTCCTTTCATCCAATTTTCCGTTAGTTCTTAACGAAAAACTGAAGTTTTCAAAAACTCAACAAATTTACCTTCAAGTTTTACACCTAGTTACGCTATTATTCTTTCTATTTAATTATTTTTTATTTTTTATTTAATTAAATTATCAAAAACTTATCAAGAAAGGAGAACGAATTAAAATAAAAAATAAAATTTTAATTAAAGACTGAAAAGAATTAAATATTAATAAAATAATATTTTTAATAAAAAAAATAGGTGTCACAAGACTATCAAAAACTTATCAAGAAATGAGAACGGACTAAAAAATAAAAAATAAAATTTTAATTAAAGACTAAAAATAATTAAAAATTAATAGAATAATATTTTTTAATAAAAATAGGTGTCACATTACTATTTTAAACTACCGAAAAATCGAATGGAATGACTAATAACGTAACTAAATGCAAAACTTGAGGGTAAATTTGTTGAGTTTTTGAAAATTTAGGGACCAAAAGAGAACCAAATACAAAATTGGGAGATTAAAAAAAGTATTTTGTCAAATAAAAAAATTAAATAAAATATAATTAGATATTAATAAATAATTTATTATACATAAAAAATAGATATCACGTCAGCTTTCCGTGAGAGACTAACGGAAAATTGGATGAAAAGACCAACAGTGTAACTAAATGTAAAACTCATAGGTTAAATTGTTGAGTTTGAAAACTTAGAGACTAAAAGGGAACTAAACACAAAACTGAGGGACCAATGAGAATATCAAGTCTCTTGAAATCGTATGAGAACTCATTTAGATGGATAAAGAGAGATGCAAAGAAGCAAATTCACTATCTAAACTTAATTCGAGAAAAATAAGTCTTTTAATTTAAGAGAGAAAGGACTGAAGCATCTTATAAAAATTATGAAGTATTTTAACTTTTCGATATGAGATTCTCAATAATGATAACGTATTTGAAAATAAAGAGATTCGGCAGAAAATTATACTCCATGCTCACGAATAGTAGGTCCAAAATTTCATATTGGGGCACTCCATGCTAGTTCTATAAACTTTAGAAAACGTCTAATAGCTCTTGAATTCTCTATTTTGTGTCGAATAGATGTATTTCAATTTTATATCCAATAAATCAACATATTAAAAAAAATTAAATTAAATGTTATATTCGACATAAATTTTAATTTTTATCTGATAGGTCCTAATGAAAATGGTCAGATAAACACCTAATGAAAAAAAATAATTCACTATATAGTAGAAGGACATAGAAAACAAAATCAGCAACTCAACACAGAGATCAAAAGTCAAATTTAGTGTAATCTAGATGGGAAAGAGAACTTATATTTGAGAATAAAGAGATAAAGAAATTAAAAGAGGAATTTTCAGATACGAAGATGGAGATAAGAGAGAAATTAAACCTGAAATTTGAGATATGAGAGATCGCTTAGGCCAAGCAATTGATGGAAAATGTATCATCAATATTGCACTTTAAATAACAATCCTTCGCTCAATATTTTTGAGGAACTAACAAAACACATTAAATTTCAACCCATCAAACAAGGAATAAAAAAACGCAAAAAATCTGGTTTAGTGGATATTCCTTAACATATATAAAAAAAACCAATGTCTTTGTCTACTTAATTCATTGAACCATATTTCAATTTTTGTAACCAATATTTCATTTATTGCCAAACATATTTCTTCTCCCACATATGGTAACATGATAAATGTAGCCTTTGTAATTTCCCATATATTTGGTCTTATATTCATCTATATTCAACTTTCCTATTTTTGAAATTAATTAAAACTATACTACTAATATGTCGTTCCATCTCATCTTTACGAATAAATTGACATGAACGAAAGGCATGTTTTGTCTTAGTTGCATACAACATAATGCATAAAAGTCGTAATGAAGAAATGACAAAATATATATAGAAGTTCTTTCCATTACTCATTGTTTGGATTTAGAAACGATGTGTATATTTAGTTGGAAAGTAGTTTACAAGTGTGACGACAAAGCCGCCATATAAATTTAATTAATTTATCACAATTGACTTGGTTTCTATTTATATTAATCATTGAAGAAAGACGTTTATTTTAATTCCGCATGACATAATGTTTAATGCAAAATAAACAAAAGGGAAAGTGTGTTTTTTTTTGTTTGTTGATTTAGTTATTCATATTAAGTCCACTTAAAGGCATGAGAAAAGTAAGAAAATTTCACAAGGGCAAAAATTAATATTTCCACATACATATATATATTATCTTTCGTTCGGAATATTGAAAGAAAATTAAAGATGAGGGCGAATAAAAGAAAAAAAAACTTTAAAATCATAACTATTTAATATGATCACTTTTGTAATTGAAGACGAATGAGGTTCCTCTTCATTGTTAGCTCACTTAATGCACTTCGAAAGTAATTTGAAAACATATACTATTTAAATAGAAAGTAATTTGGCGAATCAATTTCTCAAAAGAAAAATACTTGGGTGCAGGCTGCACCATCTAATATGCAACCCACTGAACAACCACAAAAAAAATAGTTTTTTTTCTTTTATAAAAGAAATTTTTGTGGTTGGAAAATGGGTTCAGGTACAACTCTTCTCAAAATGATATAAGATGGAATAAACTTCTCTTTACATTACAATTTTCATACATCCATCTTGTTTCTGATCGTATTATAGATATTTCACTTTTCAATAGGCAAAGTTAATAAAATTCCTGTCTTTATTAAGATTGAATTTGTATATATATTAATCATATCAAAAAATATTTATATTAAAGAGTAAAGATATACTACAACTAGTTTTCTTTTTCATTTAAGCTTTCATTATACTTTGTCATTTATAAAATTGAATAACACATTTTAACCAGTTTGTGTATTTGAAAAAAAGTAATAATATTTTCTTAATTTTAAAACTATTTTGTATTTGTCAATTTAAATATGACTCAAAATCTAGACATATTTGACCTTCTCATAAATTTTGATATAATACTCTAAAAATTCGTTTTATTACGTTGTCATATATTTCTAGATGTTAAACAAAAAGTATAAGTATAACACACTTAAATCAATTTCCAACCTTTAGAAAAAAATTGTAATTTAGGAAAGGGGATTATGGACATTTGTTTTAATTAATATGATTAGTTTACAAACTTATGAGAAAAATAATGCAAGTTTCAAACTATTTAAAAGAATATTGTAATTTTTATTAGCTAGATGTGTACATGTGGCAAAAAGACCATCCTTGCTGCTGGTTTTATATTAAAAAAATTAAAATGTACAGAAGACATGGCATGTGTGCCAACAACTTTGTAAACACATAAATTTAGCTTGATTGTATAGTTGGTTTGGATTTTGAGAGAGTTTGGTTTGAGTCCAACTTCATGCAAGTTTTTTTTTTTAAAAAAAAACTTATTTATAGGACAATTCTTTTCTTTTTTTTTTCTTCTTTTTCTTTAAAGAATTGAAATAGAATAGAAATATTTCATCTCTATGATAAAATAAAATAATTGTCTATAATAAATAATTAAAATATCTAGGACAATTTTTTTTCTTTAATTCTATCTTTAATAAATAAAATTGTATTTAAATCTTGAAAAAAAAATTAAGGAAAAAAAATGAAATAAAATTAAAAACTTGCATAAAGTGGACTTGAACCAAGCTCTATTGAAACCAAAACCAACTACCCAACCGAGCTTTCAATTCACAATTTTATGAATTATTTGGCAAACATCGTATCTCAAGAGACAACTTCCATCTAGCTAATATTCTTTTTAATAATTTAAAACTTACAATATTTTTTTAAATAAGTTTGCAAACTTACTATATAGTAATACAAAAATGTCCGGGATAAGTTTATAAAAGTGAAATTCAGAACATTTTATTATATATATATTTTTTTAAATTTAAATTCAAGATAGTTTTACTATTTATATGCGTAAGCCACGTGGACGATCAACTATTAATAATCTAAGCAAATGTACTTGTAAGAATAATTAGTACTTTATTACAAAAGGCAGATATAGGTAGCGGTGGATTTAGTTAAGGCCCATGCACTTCTCAAATTTTGTACTTTACATAATATGTATAGGAAAAATCAAATTAAAATACAAAAAAGTATTTTGGTTTAGTGGTTAGTATGTCTCTAGCCTTCTTTCAAGATCTATGTTCAAGCTCTGCATTTTAGTAAAGTAAACTTTCACTCACTACAACAAATTTAGGCTTCAATGTCAATTTTACACTGACATTAAACTCATATAATGTCGGTTTTGCAAACCAACATCTTTCTAGATGTCATTGTACCTATACGATGTCGATTTTAAATCCAGTGTCGTCATACCCATATGAAATCGGTTGGATACGATGTCGGTGTAAACCAACATTAAACCCAATGTCGTCGAATCCATACGATGTAAGTTACATAAAATGTCAGTTAGAAACAGATATCGAAGTCTGATTTGAGTTACGCATACGATGATGGTTTAGTACGATGTCAGTTGCAAACCGACAACGAAGGTGGTATTGATGATAGAATCGACGTCGTACCTTTACCTAAGTACAAATGCTACGATGTCAGTTTATCTTAATGTCGTCACTTTATAACCGTCATTATTGGAATATATGATGACAAGTTTAAACCGATATTGTTTACTGATAACATGCAAATATGTTGTCTTATTTCTTATATTTTAGCTAGTTTTTATAATTAAAACAAGGGCTTTCATGGTATTTTATGGTTAATTTTAGGAAACTGAGCTTGAGAAGCAAAATAGAATGTTTTGAGACTATTTTGGTGCAATTTGGAATATGTGTATGCTTAATTGAAGACCCAAGAAAAATATAGATGTATTTTGAGTATAATAAATATACTGAGAGATTATACATTGAATCATGATTCCAACGCATTAAACCGAAGGTCATTCGGACACTCGAGCGAAAAGATATGACAAAAATGGTTGCAGTGGGCTGGCTGGCAGCAAGCACGACATTACAATGCCGACCCTAGCATTGCAACGCCATGCCAAAATTTCTATAAATATAATATGTTGTTTTCATTGCAAAGGGAGCCGAATTTGGTAGTTTTTAGCCCTAATTTCGAAATACACACTCTAAGGGGAGAAAGAAGAGCATTCCTTGGGAGCCAAAGCGTTTGTTGAGGTTCGAGATCGTGACGGGAGCTCGGGAACGAGAGACCGACATTGACACATAAGTTTATTTCTCTTTCTTTTAGTTTTTAATTTGAAAGAGTCTAGATTAAGAAAGCGGAAGCAATTTTGGATCTTGAACACTCTAAATTGATCAATTTTGTAAAATAAAAAAATATGCGCAAAGCTGGAAAAATAGAGGGATAGAAAACTCAACTTTGAAAATCAAATTCTCTTCAACCGGTGGATGGTTTTCAACACGAACACTTCGTTGACAACCGTTAGAGTCTTCCCTACTATCCTCAGGCCTTAGAACGAATTGTGGGATCTTAGATTGAGAGAATTTGGAAGAAAAATTCTCAAAGGTCACTAATTCGGAAATTTAGAATTTTCTGTAAAATTCTCCCAACATCCCTCAAATCACCATTATATAAAGCTTCAATAAGCTTCAATGGAGAGACAACTCAAGGGTGATGAGGATGCTTTGAAGTGGAGGTGGCTAATTTTGTACAATTTTGAAGATGATGATGATTAGGCAACTTGTCAAGTTGATTTTCATGAAAATCATGAAAATCTATTTATGTTTCATTTAATTTTAATTCAAAAATCAATATTAAATTAATTTTAATTAAAATTAATATAATTAATTAAATAATTCGAAATTAATTTAATTAATTTTTAATTTAATTTAATTTAATATTAAATATTAAATTAAATAAATTGCCCGATCCCGATCGATTTTCCAAACATGAATCCTTATTCATGTTATAAATCGATCCGATATTTAAATCATATTTAAATATATCCACCTCTTATTAATCATAGTTTAATTCATAATTAAGCTATGATTCGTTAAATATATCACATATAATTAACGTTTTCTCCCAAACTCGAATTTGAACAATTCAAATTCTTTTCTCTCAAAATGTTATAAGGCTAAGTCCGAGCTAGTAAGGAGGACCTAATGGACCTACAGATCATGAGCTCCAACAATACGAGATTAACTGGCTAAACTCTTTAGCCTAGCTAATCAACATTCATTAACCACCGGGACACTCCACTAAAGTCCAGTGGTTGCATTCTCCTCACTGTAGATATATTTATGTCCACTCGATATAACCATGATTAGTAATTCGATCCTTCACAGTGTCGCTCAGAATTACAAATAAGTCAAAATTACCGCTTTACCCTCTGTAATTACCTCTTGTTCCTTAAGTCCCACCGATCCTCTAATGAACAATTGGTTTGTGGTCCAACCAAAGAAACCGAATCCTCTCGGGCCAATGAGAGGGGTGGGCCCATTGTTCAAGACCCGAGTCGAGATTTTAGGAACAACCTCTCTACTAATCCCTAAAGTGGGTAGGAATGAATTCCATCTTGCGTAACTATGTTCCCAACTATCTACCCGGTTTATCCTCAAATGGGAGGCTTATTGAGTGGCAGCCTCGAGCCACTCTCATCCATACAAATCTAAGGATAATCCGAATAAACAGGGGGTCCATAGAACGCTCGTGATTAAGATCGAGTTACCTAGGCCATCGTATGAATATAGTCGCTTAAGACAAGAACGGAGTTATAAAGTCTAAGTGACTATTTTGCGTCCGATCTTATGCAAACTCATTGCATAAGTACGCCCCACTCACATGTCTCCACATGAACGATTTAGGATCACATCGCTTTGTACTTCACAAAGTAGGTCGCGTCCATAGTGTCCCCGTGATAAGGTACCCAACTCTCTATCCTTATACTATAGACTGTTCTGGCTATAACTTGAACTTGATCCATTTTTATGTCACACATAAAGTTCAAGTATTCATCCCATAGCCAAGGGTTCTTTATTGGATTAAAGTTACACAATACACAACATTCAATAACACTTTTACTGAATAAATATCAATAACAACTTTATTGCAAAATAGAATATACATTCAGTTTACAAAACCACGAGTTTTAGGACATTAAACCCAAAATAATTGAGTTTAAAGACTTTTCCTATGACTTTAGCTTGTTTTTATGGTGATTTTGAGTAGCTAAACATTGTAGTTGGAATTTGATTAACATGTTTTAGATTTATTTGATTATGTATTGAACTTTGTTATGTTATTTATTTTTGGCAATTCGTTCTTAATTTCATAAATCTTGTTGGTTTAAGTGGACTCGAGAGAAAGAAACTTAGATTAGAGAAAAATTGTCAAAAACCTTAGAAACTGGCATGAGAATGACCTAGAGTTCTTTGGGAAACACATAAAAAAGTTACTTAATCCCGTGCATGCTTTTAAAATTCATAAGGAAACTTTAGAATTTTTTGTGTGTGCGAAACTCACTACGGATCGAGAGATTCTCTTGAGTATTTTCACTTATTGTTTATAAATTCATAATATTAGTTCATTGCATGTGTTAAATGAGGAATTAACTTTTGAAATCATCTTGCTTCAATTCTATCATATTCGTGTCTCCAATTGTACATTTATTTTCTATCTTTGTTTTCACTATCCATCAAAGTTTTGTTGCTTTAGCTAAAATTAAGAATAAGTATCTTGATAATTAATTAATCTAGAAAACCCATTTCTAAGGACGATACTCTGTACTCAAATCACTATATTAAGACTTGACTCGTACACTTGTGGTATTACAATATAATTTTACGTAACAAGTTTTAATGTCACTTTATAACCGTCATTATTGGAATATATGATGACAGGTTTAAACCGACATTGTTTATTATACCACCAACAATATATTTATTAACATAATTGGAATTCGACGAAACTTGAAAAAAATCTGTAGCAATGCTTTTCCAATAATTCTCAGCTCTCAAACACAATTATTAATTCCATTTCATTAAAAACAAAAACAAAAACAAAAATTAAAGAAACATATGCGAAATAAGGTATATTCCATTTCATTCAATTCAGTCGAAAACAACACTATACTCTCATAGAAAAATAAATCTAATATACTTAAGCATATCACTAAATATAACTAAAAAAAACTCTCATAATAAAATTGTTTAACTAAACAATTATAGTAAATAGCAACAAAAATTTTGTAATTATAAAATTGTCTAAAAAGCTATCAAAGCTTAAAAATATGACAAGTGTGATAAGTACGTACTAACCAGTATATATACGACATTCAACCAATTAAATTTGAAACAAAATCTACCTATTCAACTTGTAACTATCTAGTTGTCCTTGTGTAAAAGCTTTCTTAGTATTGAACTACATGAAAAAAAAAATATTGTAATTATATGTGAAAAATACCGTGTATGTATCAAAATAAAAGTGAGGAGGTGTGTTACACACGAGAGTTTTAATAGTGGCATATGGAGAATCTCTTGCATAAATTTCATAACATAAATTTCAGTATAACTATGGTAAAGAATCTCTCGCATGAATTTCAGTACAACTATGGTAAAGAATCTCTCGCATGAATTTCAGTACAACAACACATAAATTTTCATACGCTGGAAAATCGTTTATAATCCACAACAATCAACTTGCATACAAAAGATTGATCTCGATACGCATCATAACATGCCATGAGAGCTTATGCCCAAAGTGGACAATATCATATTAATGTGGAGACCTGTCAAGGGTCATTGTCCCTAAAATCTACTTCATCGCTCATTTTGTTCACATTTGTCTTCCATTTCTGTTATTTCAATTATGCTCCTACTTTCATCCTATTTGTACACTTTACATTTTGATTTTTAATATGAAGATCAAATCATTCTTTAAAATTTGTTTATATTTTCTATTCATTCCTGACCTAAATTTCTCTTTAGAATTCAAAGATGTGGATGCCCTAAAGAGTTGAATATGATCTATTACATAATTCATAACTTTGTTCATCACTATAACATTGTTTATTTTTATTGATTTTAGATTCCTTTGTTAAACTAGTTTGATCACATAGGTTAACATATCATGTTGAGTCCAATATTGAAAGAGTTGGGCAACGTACAATTTCATAAAAGCAATAAAAGAAAAAAAAACCAAGACATAGGATTATTTTATATTTGACCCTAGACATAAGGCAAAACCCTATAGGACTATCACAGTTATGTGCAAAACAATCTAAGTTTTAATTAGTCATAGACATATACGTTTAATTGATTAGACTCCAAAAAGTGTTTTAAATAAAGACTGAATATAGATGTAGAACTCGGTTCACTTGCGAACGCATAATAGACCTCATTTTTATTTAAGTGAGATAAACATTTGAATCCCTTCTTTCTCATTCTTATCATTTATTTTCTAACAACAACCATCCAAAACTATCGTTTTACTGGTTACTTAAGTTGCATCTTAAAAGATCTTTACCTATCAATTGAATTTTGAATTTTGCAAAGCGTTCCATTGGGATTCGATACTTAGAATGTTTTCACTTTTACTTGTTTGACAATGTATATTTGAACTAGACTAGAATCTTTTCTAAAAAAGAAAAAAAGTTTCTAAATAAGCATACACGTTTTCAGTCACTAGTGACTCACTTTCTTTTTAGCTTAAAATTATTTTTTTTGCCCTCGTTACCATTCTTATTTTCCATGGGTTATCTTATATATTGATTATTAAATTTGAACACCTATTAACCTAGAGAGAGATCTAATTAGAGTAAAAGAAAGCAAGAGGGAGAGGTTCTTTCCCCTTTGTTCGGCTTGACCAATTATGCAAAGAGGAAATTAATGGTAAAAAATAAGTAAAAAAACTAAAAAGGGTAAAGATATTTTAGCTTACTTTATTTTAAGATAGACTATTAGAGTCGATTAGAGGAGTTTAGTTGAGTTAATATGTCTATGAAGTTAATATGTTTGTATTTAAGGTACAATGTTGAGTTATTAAATTAGGAGTATATGATGCAATTTTTTGTAACCTAAGTAAGTTTGAGTTTTTTTTCTAGTTATTTTTGTATGCTTAACATTTTGTTCAATCATTCAATTATACACAATTTTTTTCAAATTCTCAACCCTCAATTGAGATATCGACTTAAAAACTTCACAAATGTTTTACAATTTTATGCATGTAACCATTGTACTTTAGGTAGATAAAATACTCTTGTTCCATACGAACAATAAAATGATAATGTACTTTCACATTAATAGAATATATGAGTGGAACATTCACAAAATATAAGTAAGCCATCAAGGGCCTATTTAGATAGTTTACAAAAAAAAAAAAAATTAATGGCCAATAAAGGGTCGAAATCAGAATTCACAAAAAAAAGTATTTGGTTCAAAAGTCAGGTTAATCGTTTCTACCAAGTAGTCGCAAGCAATACCTCTTCCTCAACTAGGTGGGATGATTGAGAAGTAATCAATCTTCTAGATGTCTATGACAAGTAAGTCTATTAGCAAGACCCAATCATTCTCACTCAATCCCTCTATTACATATAGTTGGTCACTACTTCCTTCTGTCGTGTGAATCGAGTTCATATGCATCTTCTTGACATGATACATGCTTTTGCATGTGAGATGTAAGATTCTAAGATTTTCCTTTGGAAAGATGAAAATCAATTCCACTAGAGAAAATTTTAGGGGTCCAAAGTTTTGCTTCAGATCATCCTTAGGATTTTCAAGTCGTACCCGGTGAGGTTGAACTCAGTCTTCCATAGGTCTAAGATTCTCCTCTCGGAACATGAAGATATCGACTCCACTGGAGAAAAAATTTTAGATTTAGAGTCTTCCTCTTAAAAAGATGAATCAATTTTATAGGAGGTTGTTTCTCTTAGAAAAATAGAGATCGGTTTCTAGAAAGTAGTTTCTTTATCACTCTTTCTTAAAAAGGTGAAAATCAATTTCTAGACGTCATTCTTCTTCAGCCATCAAGTGATATTTCCTTTGTAATGTATGGAGATCGACTTCTAGAGAGTGGCTTATTTACCATCCTCTCCAAGAAAGATAAAAATTAATTTTTAGAGAGATTATTCTTCTTCTACCATCAAGTGATATTTTCTTTGTGGCTTTTTGGTCTGTCATGGAAACAATAAAAGTCACCTCTCAGCCTCGACTTGTTCTGCACTTTTTTATTTCTGAGTTGCTTCTGTACTTCCAAGTACCTTTTTTGTTAGATAGGAAAACATATTCCCTAAGTTGTTCCTCTGTTTTTTGTTTGATAGGGAGACATTTTCCTAAGTAACCCCTTAGTTAAGGAGGAAGTTGTTGTAACAACCTCATGCTTGAGTAAACGAATTTTTCCTAAAAAAAAAGGGGCTTTCATTGACTTAACATTCAAATAAAGTATATTTGATATGAATTGAAAAGAAACAAAAGAAAATCGTTGTATCTTCTTGAAAAAGCGAATGAAACTTATGGAATTCCATTGAAGAAGAGTTGGACCCAATCATGTTGGGGTCAGACTCACATCGAATTTTTCTGGCGATTGCTTTTCTTTTTTGGATCTA
Organism: Trichosanthes cucumerina; assembly: GCA_036507285.1. Classification (NCBI taxonomy): domain Eukaryota; kingdom Viridiplantae; phylum Streptophyta; class Magnoliopsida; order Cucurbitales; family Cucurbitaceae; genus Trichosanthes; species Trichosanthes cucumerina. The sequence goes on along the minus strand of CM071836.1, from coordinate 8,909,634 downwards.
GTATCCTATAACTAGACCTTCAAAGACGATTCTAATCTCCCATGGTGACTCATCATTTGGTCGACCTCGACCACTTCGAGTCATCATTCGGAAGATACTCTTTCAGGTATCTCTCTTTTATCAGAATCTTGGTCTCATCCTTTAGCTGAAAACAGTCTCGAGTTGAATGTCCATGGTTTTGATGGAAAAAACAGTATTTGCTTAGGTCTCTCTTTTCTGCTATAGTTCTCATTTTCTTTGGATACTTGACCGAATCTAAGTTTCGAATTTCCATCAGGATCTTCTCGGGAGGAATCGTGGTAGGCGTATGTTTTTCAAATTTTGCAAAGTGGTCGACCCTATCATGTCGGCCTCGACCTTTATCTCGATCCTCTCTCTCTCTCTCTTTTCTTTGATTGCAAGTGTGAGCTATCTTCGATCCTCTCTCGGTCATATGACTTGTCGATCTTTGACCTACCTTTTGTGGTTGCTGCTCTTGATCTGAGCAACTCTTCAACATTTATATACTTTTGTACTCTTATTATGAATTCTACATATGAGTTTGGTTTCTTCTTGCCTATAGAATGAATTAGCCTTTAATTATGTTTTACAGTCCAACTGCAATGGAAATCAAGGCTACCTCTCAGTGTATCATTTGATCTGTGAGTCTTATTATTGAATCTAGTAATGTATTCCCTCCAGCTCTCTTTGGTACTTGTTTAATGGTGAGTAGGTGCATCTGTGACGTGTTGATCTCAAGCCCCCTAAAAATTGTATAACAAAGACTCGGGCTAGATCTTTAAAAGAGGGAACTTACTCCCTTTTTAATTTTTGAACCATTCTTTTGTTGGTCTAGTAAGGGTGAAAAATAACACGACATCGAATTGCATCTGAAACTCCATGGAGTTCCATCAATTGGGATTTATGCCTTAAAGTCTCGTAATTAATGTTTTATTTAATAATTAATAATTATTTTAATTATTTTATTTTCAAATGGGAGGAAATGTGTGTATATGATACATCAATTTTCACCTACGTATCTCTGTTAAATTCACACCGTGAGATCCATACTCGGCCTCGTGGTGCAAATGGGAGTGTCCCCTTTCAGATGGTGTTTGTATGGGTCAAAAGCAAGGTGAATGGAGAGAGTGTTTATAGTGAGTGAAAACGGGACTTGTCCTCCCACGGTCTCTTCTATTGGTTTGCGCCATGAGATTCTTATGATCCGCCTGCTAATTTGGCATGAACCAGACAACGGCCTGATCATAGAGTCGGAACATAGCGAACTCCGGAAAGGGATAGGGTTGCCTTAATTTATTTTTCAACTTAGTCCCCCCTTCGGCGGATTTTGTTGGATTGGAACTCTGGGATCTAAAGTTAGAGGGTGACACTCACAGGATACATTAAAAGTTAATGAATCCAGACCGAGATAATAATACGAGTTTTTCTCATTTTTTAGCAAAAATGTCAAGTTCGATTATTTCACTTTTGGATGTCAAAAAACTCATAGGAAACAATTACTAGACCTGGAAAAACAATATTAACACGATTTTAGTTGTGGACGACCTAAAGTTCGTACTCATTGATGACTGTCATCAAGTGTCAGGTCCGACTGCAACACGAAGTGTTCGTGACGCATTCGATACATGGACCAAGGTCAATGACAAGGCCAAGGTTTACATCTTAGCCAGTATATCTGATATATTGGTTAGAAGCATGAGAACATGGTCACCGCTAAGGAGATCATGGCATCGTTGTAGTATATGTTTGGGCAACAGTCCTTTCAGGTCAGACACGATGCTCTCAAGCACATTTTCAATGCCAGAATGAAAGATGAAGCGTTTGTCAGGGAACATGTTCTCAACATGATGGTTCATTTCAATATGGCGGAGATGAATGGAGCATCTATCGATGAGTCGAGTCAGGTCAGCTTCATACTGGAAACTCTACTAGATAGTTTCCTACAATTCCATAGCAACGTTGTTATGAACAAGCTAAGCTACACCCTAACCACCCTACTCAACGAGCTACAAACCTTTAAGTCTCTGATGAAAGTCAGGCAACAGGAAGGTGAGGCAAATGTTGCCCAACGGTCTTTTCACAGAGGTTCGTCCTCGGGGACCAAATTTGTAGCCTCGTCTTCTTCAGGCCCGAAAGGGAAGAAGAAAAATGTGAAAAAGGTGGCCAAAGGAAAACAAGATGACCGTGTTGCCGCCCAGAAGGGCAAAAATGTCAAGGACACTGCAGAAAAAGGAAAATGTTTCTACTGCAACGTAGATGGGCACTGGAAGCGTAACTGCCCTAAGTACCTGGCCGATAAGAAAAAAGAAGGTAAATATGATTTGTTTTGGGTTGAAACATGTTTAGTGGAGTGTGATAACTCTACCTAGATATTAGATTCATGGGCCACTAACCACGTTTGTTCTTCTTTTCAGGGAATTAGTTCCTGGCAGCAGTTGCAGGAATGGGAGATAACACTCAGAGTTGGTAATTGAGATTTTGTGACAGCTATAGCAGTAGACACGGTAAAGCTGTTGTTTGGCAAGAAAATATTGTTATTAGATAACGTATATGTAGTTCCAGGGTTTACTAGAAATTTTATTTCTATTTCTTGCCTTATTAAATAATGTATTTTAATTTCTTTTCAATTCAATAAAGCGTTTATTTCTTTGAAAGGTATTGAATTATGCGTTGCTCTACTCGAGAATGATTTGTATGTTTTAAGGCCTAATTAAGTTAAAATGGTTTTAAACACTGAATTATTTAAAACAACAAATTCGCAAACTAATAAAAAGCAAAAAGTTTCTCCTAAACAAAATGTCCATCTTTGGCATAGAAGATTAGGTCATATAAATCTCAATAGGATTGAGAGATTAGTGAAGAACGGACTTCAAAACGAGTTAGAAGAAAGTTCTTTACCTGTATGTGAATCTTTCCTTGAAGGCAAAATGACCAAACTGAAGGAGTCTAGATTAAGAAAACGGAAGCAATTTTGGATCTTGAACACTCTAAGTTGATCAATTTTGTAAAATAAAATGCATGCTCAAAGCTGAAAAAACAGAGGGATAAAAAACTCAACTTTGAAGATCAAATTCTCTTCACCCGGTGGATGGTTTTCAACACGAACACTTCGTGGACAACCGTTAGAGTCTTCCCTACTATCCTCAGGCCTTAGAACGGATTGTGGGATCCTAGGTTGAGAGAATTTGGAAGAAAAGACCTCAAAGGTCACTAATTCGGGAATATTGAATTTTCTGTAAAATTCTCTCAACATCCCTCAAATCACCATTATATAAAGTGTGACGACCACAACCACAGGTACTAGCTATTTATGTTATTTAACATGCTCTCAACCTGTGTATGTCTAGTCGGATTAGCGAATTTCATCAAGCTCTGTGCTAATGAGTCCTTGATTTTATTAGTTTAAAGCAAAATATTCTCCTTTAGAGAACTATCTTGGATTAAAATTAAAAGAAGGGGAAGGGACAATGGCATTTTAGTTATTAGTGTTTAAATGAGGGATTGTTGTGATAGTTGGAATTTGACCTAAACCCTAACAATTAGCCTCCTTAATATTTAATCCAAAAGAAAACCCTAGCCCCATCAACACCTTCTCCTTCTCCTCAGACGTATGCCCCTAGCCGTGAGTTTCAACCCACAGCTACTCTCTCGCCGATCCACGAAACCACTGGTGCAAAGAACTCTCACCGGCCGATCCACGGCCATTCGAGCGACTCCGACGCCACCCCATCGCTCATGCGCCAGCAATCGCAAGCCGTCACCCCCCACCGCGCCCGCAAATGCATCGAGAGAGCCCACGCCCAGCAGCCTTCCCTCGTGTGGTTCTCGCGCGCAGAAGCCCTCGATCGAAGTTCTCATCACAAAGCACCGCGCGCGCCGTACTCACGAACGGGTGAAGACTCCAACGCCACCGCCCTCTCTCGTGTTGCAGCCCGCCACGCCGAAAGCGAGATCACGATCGACACTCGCGCGCCGCCGCCGATCGCCGTGAGCTCGCCGCCCCATCATCCGACCGGCATGATCGTTGTTCGCTGATTACGCCGCAATCAAGAAGTATTCGAGGTCAAGGTTGTGGATTAGGTGAGCCACGCGAAACCCTCTTTAATTTTGGAGTGCGAGAATTATTTAGATATGATTCGCATGAAAATATTCGCATGAAATCATTGTAGAACGCAGTGAATTTCTGTATCAAGATTTCCAAGTTTTGGAGCGAACAATTTAGCGTCCCGGCTTTATTCTCCTGAGTCGAGGAAATTGGAGCAAGGTAAGAATCATAGCCGCTTTTGTACTCCGACTCTGATTTTTGGTTGAATTGTATAGTAGGATGACTAAGAGAAGAATTCTTGGTTTACTGAGTTATCCGGAAGGAACGTTAACTTAAGAATTAGGAAGAAAGCGTGAGATCAAAGCTCGAGGTAAGGACCTTGTGCCGAATCTTTTTAAAAGGGATTAAAAAAAAATGAACTCCATTATTTTATGTGAAATTAGCTCGTTATTTTACTTAAAAAGATTTAATGATGTTACACGAGAATATTTCAAAATTTCATGCGAGAATACCCTAATATTTTATGTGAGTTTAATCTAGTATTTTATGTGAGAATATCTCTCGTATTCTATGTAAGAGTATTCCGTAATTTCATGTGAGGATATGACAAGAATTTGTATGAGAATATTTCATGGTTTCCTACAAAAGTATTATTTTCAAACTGTCTATGAGGAAATTATGATTTGCATATTGACGATGATGTTTGTGGCGTGTACACTATTGTTATGTTGAATGATGGGACCTCATGCATGTTATGTATGCCATGAAATGATTTGATGAAAAATGTGGACATTGGTCTCTCGAGTGCATTATGTGCATGGTCAAACATGCATTAGAGACCCTATGGGTCAAATTACGAGGTCTCGTGAGGGACTCAATTTATACAGTGGTCCATGAGGACTCAAACCATACAGGTCCTGTGAGGACTCAAATGATTACAGGGTCTGTGAGGACTCAAAATGAAATGACTCAGATGACCAATTGACCACTTAAAGGAAAAAGGAAGTCATGTATTATAGTCATGACGATATGAGAAAGTTTTAGGTCCCACATATGTACATTTCGAACAAGTTTAAAAGTCATGATTGCATGTGTTTGCATATCCCAAACCTCGGTAGTGAGATCACTTACTGGGTATTGGTTTGCAATACTCACCCTTTCTTTTAAAAATGTTTTTTCTGTGTAAGGCTAAGGACGTGCGGGCGCGAGTGACGGAGGCGCGCTGCGCGTGACCATGGGAATAGACATGTCTTCCGCATATTTTTCTTTTAAAACCGATGTCGCCATTTTATGTTTTCGTAGTTTAACTTTACTTTCCAGATTTTAAATAGGCCATGTTTAAACCGCTTTTGCTGCGCGCTTTTGAATGTTTTAATGGGATCCCTAAAGACAATTTGTTTTAAGTGGAGTTTTAAAGATCGTTTTATATCTTTGGCCTATAAACGCATGCATGTGTAGTAATGTCCCTAAGAGTTTAGTTATAGAAAAGTAGGGGCGTTACATAAAGCTTCAAAAAGCTTCAATGGAGTGACAACTCAAGGGTGATGAGGATGCTTTGAGATGGAGGTGACCAATTTTGGTGAATTTTGAAGATGAGAGGGATTGGGCAAGTTGTACTTTGGATTTTATAGAAAATCCATGAAAATCCACAAATTTTATATTTAATTTTAATTCTAAAAAACAATATTAAATTGATTTTAATTAAAATTAATTAAATTAATTAAATTATTAAATAATTAATTTAATTAATTTAATTAATTAATTTTTAATTTAATTTAATATCAAATATTAAATTAAATAAATTGCCCGATCCCGATCGATTTTCCGAACATGGATCTTTATTCATGCTATAAACCGATCCAATATTTAAATCATATTTAAATATATACACCTTCTTTTAATCATAGTTTAATTCATAATTAAGCTATGATTCGTTAAATATATCACATATAATTAACGCTTTCTCCCAAACTCGAATTTGAACAATTCAAATTCTTTTCTCTAAAAATGTTACAAGGTTTAGTCCGAGCTAGTAAGGAGGACCTAATGGACCTACAGATCATGAGCTCTAACGATACGAGATTAACCGGCTAAACTCTTTAGCCTAGCTAATCAACATTCGTTAACCACCGGGGCACTCCATTAAAGCCCAGTGGTTGCACTCTCCTCACTGTAGATATATTTACATCCCACTCGATATAACCATGATTAGTAAGTCGATCTTTCACAGTCGTTCAGAATTACAAATGAGTCAAAATTATCGCTTTACCCTCAGAATTACCTCTTGTTCCTTAACTACCATTGATCCTCTAATGACAATTGGTTTGTGGTCCAACCACCAAACCGAATCTCTCTCGGGCCAATGAGAGGGGTGGGCCCATTGTTCAAGACACGGAGTCAGCACTTAAGGGAACAACCTCTCTACTAATCCCTAAAGCGGGTATGAGTGAATTCCATCGCGCGTAACTATGTTCCCAAACTTATCTACCCCTGCTTTTTATCCCCTCGAATGGGAGGCATATTGAGTCGGCAATCACGAGCCACTCTCACCCATGCAAATCTAAGGATAATCCGAATAAGCAGGAGTCCATAGAACGCTTAGGATTAAGATCGAGTTACCTAGGTCATCGTATGAATATAGTCAGTTAAGACAGTAAATGGAGTTATAAAGTCTAAGTGACTATTTCGCGGTCCAGTCTTATGCAAACTCATTGCATAGGCGCCCCACTCACATGTCTCCACACATGAACGATTTAGATCACATCGCTTTGTTCTCTACAAAGTGGGTCGCGTCCATAGTGTCCCCAGGATAAGGTACCCAGCCCTATCCTTATACTATAGATTGTTCTGGCTATAACTTGAACTTGATCCACTTTTATGTCACACATAAAGTTCAAGTATTCATCATATAGCCAAGGGTTCTTTATTGGATTAAGGTTACACAATACACAATAGTCAATAACACTTTTACTGAATAAATTTCAATAACAACTTTATTGTGAAATAGAATATACATTCAGTTTACAAAATCATGAGTTTTAGGACATAAAACCCAACACAAACGACCTTTTGGTGGAAAAAGTTATAGAGCCAAAGACCCATTAGAGCTTATACACTCAGACCTTTGTGGTTCGATGAGTGTTAAAGCCCGATGTGGGTATGAATATTTCATCTCTTTCATAGATGATTATTCAAGATATGAATACATTTACCTAATGCATCACAAATCTGAGGCACTTGAAAAGTTCAAGGAATTTAAAACCGAGGTGGAAAACCTTTTAGGTAAATCCATCAAAACACTTCAATATGATCAAGGTGGAGAGTATATGGACCTTGAATTGCAGGACTATATGATAGAACATGGAATAACATCCCAACTCTCATCCCCTGGTATGCCACAACAAAATGGTGTATCGAAAAGGAGAAATAGAACTCTGTTAGACATGGTTTGGTCGATGATGAGTTTGTTGGGTTATACCATAAAACTCGTAGTTTGTAAATAATATTCTAATTAATGTAATAAAGAGTTATTATTATCAATAAAGAGTTATTGTTAATTATTTATGATATTGCCCTTTTATTAATTCTAGATCCAATAAACTAACATCCAAGGTTGTAATATGTCTCTTGAATTGAATGTAATGTACATATAAGGATCTCAATTCGAGATACAACCTAAAAGGTCTATAGTAAGAGGATAAGGCTTGGGTATCTTACCCTGGTAATACTATGGATATGACCCACTTTTTATATGATACAAACACAGTGATTCTAACGTGTTCGTGTAGACGACATGTGAGTGAGGATATCCTATGTGATGAGATTGCATAAGACCGGACCACGAAATAGTAACCACTAGTTATAACTCTGTTGACTAGTTAGGTTTCTATTTCACTAGGATGACCTAGGCAACTTGATCTCAATCCTGAGCAAGTTACGAACTCCTGTTTGCGAGGGATTGTCCTTTGACTAGTATAGGTGAGAGTGGTCAGATTCACCGACTCAATAAACCTACCTTCTTGGGGACAAAATCGAATAGGCAGCTGGGGACTTAATCTAGCAAGATGGAATTCACTCCTTCCCGCCTATTAGGGTAAGTAGATGAATGTTCCCTTAAGTGGTATCTCCCAGACTTGAACAAAGAGTCTGACTCTCTCATTGGCCTAAGAGGGACTTTTGTTTGTTGGTAGGACCACAAACAAATTGTTCATTAGAGGAGCACTGGGACTTAAGGTAAAAGATGTAACCCAGGGGTAAAACGGTAATTTGACCCAGCTGGTGTTACGAACATTCGTGAAGGATTGACTTGTTCTTATTGGTCAACATCCGTGGCCACATAAATATATCTACAGTGAGAAGAGTGCAACTCCGGGGCTTTAGTGGAGTGATCTCGCAGTTAACGATTGTTGATTAGGAGGTTGATGAGATTAACCGAATAATCTCGTATCGTTGGAGCTTCTGATCTGTAAGTCCATTAGGTCCATCTTCTAGCTCGTAAATGGTTCTTAGATATATTGAATTTGAAATGTTCAAATTCAATTTAGGGAATAAACATTATTGTATAAAGATACATTATAATATAAAGTTTTGGAACTTTATATTATAAATTTAATTTGAATATGATTTATATTAAATTATATGAGAGAATTAAATATTTGAAATGGTTCAAATATTAATTTAAATGTGAATGAGATTCATATTTAAAAACTATACATATGATGTGCATTAAAACTATAGGTTAAAGGGTAAAATGATTAAATGTGATTTAATCATAATTAATATATGATATATAAATGCTTTAATTAAATATGATTTAATTAAAATAAATATTAATATAATTATTTTTTTATTATATTAATTGATTATTAATTAATTGGGAACGTGTCACGATAACACGTTCCCACCACTCCCCAATTCCCTCTGGGAGTTACCCTGCTATTCCTTCTTCTTCTCCGGGTGAGAAGAGTTGAGGATGATGAACACAAAAGCAATTAGGTGAATTGTTGAAATTCTCTCTAATACACAAAATCTCTTCCTCTTCCAAAAAGTTGGATTCCTTCCAACCAAAGAATTTGTCTAAATAGAACTTAGAGGATAGAAGGTTTTCTCTCGTGGTAGTGTCCTGTACAGAGGAAAACTTGGTTGGTGTTGTTGTACCGTGTTTTTGCAAAAGCAAGAAGTTGTTGAGAAAGTGAGACTACAAAGATAATATCTTTCTAATTTCCTTTTAGTATAGTGTACATCATGTTTTTAATTGCTTAATCCATGCTTAATTAATATAGATTTGTTTATCTCTGTTTAAATTGTCAATGTATGAGTTTTTGGAATAAACCAAAACAAACAAGCACAATACGATCTTATTACATGTTTCCGCTGCTCATGTGGATTCAATTCTCTTCAGAGTTATGCTCGTCTCTCTGACTCGTTTTGGGGTTATGCAGTATAAGTTTTGAACAACGTTCCTTCGAAAAGTGTTTATGAAACACCTTACGGACTATGGAAAGGACGTAAAGGCAGTTTATGTCATTTCAGGATTTGGGGATGTCCAACCCATGTGCTAGTGACAAACCCGAAGAAACTAGAAACTCGTTCAAAATTGTGTCTATTTGTGAGGTACCCTAAAGAAACAAGAGGTGGTCTATTTTACGACCCTAAGAAAAATAAGGTGTTTGTGTCGACAAACGTCATTTTTCTTGAGGAAGAGCACATCAGAGATTACAAACCAAAAAGTAAAATTGTGTTAAATGAGTTGGACAATACATCAGTAAGGGTTACTGATACTGCTAAGAAGCCAACAAAAGTTGTTGACCCTAGCTCGTCTAGTCAAAATTATCTATCTCAAGAGTTGAGAGTGCCTCGACGTAGTGGAGGGTTGTTATACAGTCTGACCGTTACATGGGTTTAACTGAAACCCAAGTTGTCACACCTAGTGATGACTTTGAGGATCCATTGACTTATGATCAAGGCAATGAATGACCTGACAAATATGAATGAAGTAAAGCCATGGACCAGGAAATGGAGTCTATATATTTAAATTCTGTTTGGGATCTTGTGGATCAACCTAATGAGGTTAAACCTATAGGTTGTACATGGATCTACGAGAGAAACCGAGGTGTAGATGGGAAGGTACAGACCTTCAAGCCTAAAATCGTGGCAAAGGGTTATACCTAACAATAAGGGGTTGACTATGAGGAAACCTTCTCTCTTGTTGCCATGATCAAGTATAGTTGAATCCTTCTTGCATTGTTGCATATTATGACTATGAAGTATGACAAATGGATGTCAACACAACCTTTCTAAACGACAATCTTGACGAAAACATCTACATGGACCAACCCAAATGGTTCATTCAACAAGGCCATGAGCAAAAGGTTTGCAGGCTTAAACGATCCATTTATGGGTTGAAACAAGCCTCTAGGTCTTGGAATATAAGGTTTGATGAGGCTATCAAATCTTATGGCTTTTATCAAAATGTTGATAAACCTTGTGTCTACAAGAAAATCATCAACACTACTGTCGTTTTTCAAGTGTTGTATGTGGATGATATCCTACTCATTGGGAATGATGTAGGATTCCTCACTGACATTAAAAACTGGTTGGCTACGCAATTCCAAATTAAAGATTTGGGAGAAACGTAGTATGTTCTCGGGATCCAGATTGTTTGGAACCTTAAGAACAAAACACTAGCCTTGTCTCAAGCATCCTATATCGACAAAATGTTGATTCGATATAAGATGCAGAACTCCAAGAAGGATTTATTGCCTTTCAGGCACGGGGTTCATTTGTCTAAGGAATTGTATCCTAAGACACCTCAAGAAGTTGAGGACATGGGACAAATCCCTTTATGCATCAGTTGTAGGTAGCCTCATGTACGCCATGTTATGTACTAGACCCGACATTTGTTAAGTAGTTGGGATTGTCGGTACGTAACAATCCAATCTAGGATTAGATCACTGGACAACGGTAAAAGCAATCCTCAAGTATCTTAGGAGAACGAGGGACTATATGCTTGTGTATGGGCTAAGGATTTGATCCTTATGGGATACACGAACTCTGATTTTCAGACCGATAGAGATTCTAGGAAATCCACTTCGGGGTCAGTGTTTACTCTTAATGAAGGAGCAATAGTCTGGCGGAGCAATAATCTGCCGGAGCATCAAGCAAGGATGCATAGCTGACTCCACTATGGAGGCTGAGTGTGTAGCAGCTTGTGAAACGGCTAAAGAGGCAGTATGGCTTAGGAAGTTCATGTGTGATTTAGAAGTTGTTCCAAATATGAACCTCCCCATCATTTATTGTGATAACAGCGGTGTAGTGACCAACTCGAGGGAACCTCCTAGTCATAAGAGGGGAAAACACATCGAACGGAAGTATCACCTGATACAAAAAATTGTGCATCGAGGAGACATGATGGTTACGAAGATAGGATCGAAGCACAACGTTGTTGATCCTTTTACAAAGACTCTAACGGCTAAGGTATTCGAGAGTCACCAAGAAACTCTAGGTTTACACATTAGAACCTGACTAGGGCAAGTGAGAGTATTATATCAAAGGGTATTCAATGCCCTAGTTTATTGTATTTGCATTAATGTAATGTTTTAGTACTCCACTAGCTTTAGGTCAAGTGGGAGTTTGTTGGGATTTATGCCCTAAACTCGTGTATTTGTAATTATTCAAGGAAATAAATAAAAGTGTTATTTTTTCCTCAAATCTTGTATTCTCGCTATTACAAACTTAAATCCAATAAACTAAGCTCTAGGGTCACATTTAGGAGATCTTGAACTGTGTGTAGTTGACACATAGGTTGGATCAAGTTTAAGTGGATGACCCGAATGGTCTATAGTACATGGATTAGGTTGGGAACCTCATCCTGGTAACACTATGGATGTGACCCACTTTGTATTTGATACAAACAAGGCGATCTAACTCGTTCATGTAGTTGACATGCGAGTAGGGGCATCCTGTGCAATGAGATTGTACAAGATCGGACCGAGAATTCTTAGACCACTTTAATAACGTTGTTGATAGATTATGACTATTAATTCAAAAATGACCATTAGTGGCTCAACCTAAATCCTGAACGAGTTACGAACTCCTGTCTACGGAGGTTTATCCAGACTAGTACGGTTGTTCCCTTAACAACTGACTCCAAGTCTTGAACAACGGGGTCCCTCCCTCTTGCTGGCCTGAGAGGGATATTGTTTATGGTCGGACCATAAATTTATTTTTCATTAGAGGATCGGTGGTGCTTAAGGAGAAAGAAGTAGTCACAGGGGTAAAACGGTAATTTGACCCAGTTGTGACTACGAACAACCTTTGAAGGGTTGACTCACGGGCATTGGTTAAATCAATGAACACAACGTGTCCTACAGTGAGGAGAGTGAAGCCACGAGTCTATAGTGGAGTGACTCGTAGTTAACGAATGTTGGTTAACGGGATCAAAGAGTTTGATTAATTAATCTCGTATCGTTGGAGCCCATGATTTGTAGGTCCATTAGGTCATTCGGTTGGCTGAACATGGAATTGTATGAGGGTATAAAGTTTTGAAATGAATTTGAAGTGTTCAAATTCAATTTAGGGAATTATGTCAATTATATATGATATAATTGATATAATATATAGCTCAATGTGAATATGATTCATAATGAACCTAATTATGGAATTAAGGCATAATTTAAGAAATTAATTTGAGAGACATGAAATTGAATTTGATTCAATTTAATTTTCCACATTATGCAAATATGATTTAAATAATAAGGTATTTGATACCTTATATTATGCAATTATGCAAATTAATTTTGCATAAGGCATAATTAGTGGAAATAGTGGCATAATAGATGGAGAATTTGTCTCCACCCACATTGCCTATATAAGCATCCTTTTGGATGCATTTTGATACACTTAAGTCATTTGCAAGGTTTTGCATCTTAAGCAAAAGTCAAACTCTCTCAAATCCTCTCCACTCTCTCTAATTCCCAAAAAGGAGATCTCACCTCTCTCTCTCTCCTAGAGAACTACCGAGAAGACCATTTGGAGGTGTTCGATCGTAGAGTACGTAGAAAACGGAGAAATGGTTGACGACGAAAGGATTACGCGAAGAGTTCGTCTTCAAAGGTAATCTCTTTTCTATTTTGCTTTCTACTTGTATGCTTAGCCTTAGTTTTCTATTTTTTAGTTATTTCTATGCAACACAATTAAGTGCAATGGTGATCATTCGCTTCCGCATCGAGATTCAATCCCTTCATAATTGAGAGTAGAAGAAAAATGAATAAAATAACACTTTATTGAATTCATTAAAACATTTAGGGGTTGTTTGGCCCCCTGTCTTGAAATCGAAACCCTGGGGGGTTTGTTCTAGGGGGTTCTAAAACCTGAGAATCAAAAAGTTGTGTTTGGGTGTAGTGTTCTGAAGCTTGGGAATAAGAAAACAGTGTTTGGGGTGCAGTGTTCTGAATCTTGGGTTTATGCTGTTTTTTTTTTTCCTTTTTTCTTTAGCTGTTTTGTTCTCTTATTTTTTAGTGGATGTTTGTCTATATAAGAAATTAGGGAATTTAAAACTCTATTTCACAAAGTATTTAGAAAAGTATTTTTGGAACTCTATTTTAGAAATTAAAAAAATTGAAAATCCATTTAAGAAATTAGGGATTTAAAGCTCTATTTCAAAAAATATTCAGAAAAGTATTTTGGAACTCTATTTTAGAAATTAAAAAAATAGAAATTTATTTAAGAAATTAGGGAATTAAAAACTCTATTTTACGTCACATAGTATTCTGAAAACTATTTTTTGGAATTCTACTTTAAAATTTAAAAAAAAATGGAAGTTTATTTAATAAATTAGGTAATTTGAAACTATATTTTATAAAGTATTCAAAAACTTATTTTTGGAATTCTATTTTATAAATTAAAAAATTGGAAGTCTATTTAAGTGATTATAAAATTTAAAATTTTATTTCACAAAGTATCCAAAAATGAATTTTTGGAACTCTAATAAGAAAAGTGGTAATTGCGCACAAGTTAGGTCGTTAGGATAGTTGATTGCTCGAGTGATCGGGTTGTTGGGGTAGGCGTATACAAGTCTCTTGAGTGGTTGTCGAAAGTAGTCGTTAGTAGTGGTTAGGTCGTCGATGTGTAATTAGAGTTGTCGTCGAAGGTAGTCGTCAATGGTGGTTGGGGTCGTCGGTGTGGTCGTCGGAGTTGTCGTCAGCGGTGGTTGGGGTCGTCGGTTTGGTCGTCGGAGTTGTCATCGGAGGTAGTCGCCGATGAGTGGTCGGGGTCATCGAGGTAGTCGCCGCGCGTTAGCGGGGGTCATTGGTGTGGTCGTTGGAGTTGTCATCGGCTGGTAGTTGTCGCCGTGGTGGTTGGGGTCGCGGGTGTGTGGTCGCTGGAGGTAGTCGTCGCCGCGGTGGCAGAGGTCGCCGGTGTGGTCATCGGAGTTGTTATCGGAGGTAGTCGTCAACGGTGGTTGGGGTCGCCGGTGTGGTCGTCGGAGTTGTCGTCAGGGTAGTCGTCAGTCGTGGTTGGGATCGTCAGTGTGGTCGCCGTCGAATTTTTCGCCGAGGTAGTCGTCGTGGTGGTCGGGTCATCGGAGGTAGTCGCCGCGGATGGCGGTGGGTCGCCGTGTGGTTATCGGAGTTGTTATCGGAGGTAGTCGTCACGGTGGTTAGGGTCGCCAGGTGGTCGCTTCGTAGTCGCCGTCGCCGGTGGTTGGGATCGTCGGAATTTTCGTCGAAGGTAGTCGTCAGTGGTGGTCGGGGTCATCAATATGGTTGTCGGAGTTGTCGTCGGAGGTAATCGTCAGCGGTGGCAGGGGACGTCGGTGTGATTGTCGGAGTTACCGTCGGAGGTAGCGGGGTCACCGGTGTGGTCGTCGGAGTTATCGTCGGAGGTAATTATCAGCAGTGGTCGGGTCGCCGGAGTTGTTGGAGGTAGCCATTAGTTGTAGTCGAGTCACCGGTGTAGTTGTTGGAGTTGTCACCGAAATTGTTGTTAAAATAATAACCGAAAATAGAATATGACAAATAAAATGAGAAAACATGGAACAAATCCATGGGGTTGCACTGTTGTAACCCATGGGGTTGTGTTTCAAAACCAAGAGTTTTGAACACATTGGGCCAAACATGGTTTTGGATTTAGAATCCAAAACCATCCAAATCCAAAACAGGGGGTCAAACGACCCCTTACGTTTCCACAAGTTTAGGGCATACACCCCAGGTTTGCTATAGTACTTTTTGCCTTACTCAAGAGGTTTGCTACAATACTTTATTCATACTCCCCAAATTTGCTACCATACATTTTTTTTTGTCTTTAATCATGCTTTCAAAATGCATTAAATTTTTAATAAAAATATATTAGTTAACTAAAAATAATCAACTAATGATAACTTTATAATAAATATATTAAATAAATTTAGTTCAAATTTCAAATATTAATAATTAATTCATAAACTAATATGTCGGATTTGTTATAGTTCATGTTTTAGAGTAATTTATAATGATGAATTTATAAGAAGAAATTTCTTTGTATTTTGTTCCTACATTGATTTTTAAGAAAAATAATTACAAAATTAGCTAAATATTTCTTTTACAAGATAAGTATTCAAATAGTAGTCCGATTAAAAATAGTATTAAAAAAATATATTATCATTTACAAAATAATAGTTCCTAATCTATAAGAAACTTATTACTATATTTTAAATTTTTTATTAATATATAAATTATATAATAAATTATTTTGTTATAAACTTCAAACCACACACATTATATACACCTAAATTTAGTACGTCAATTTTCATTTGATAAAAAAAAATCATTTCTCTAAATCCACAACTCTCCTAAACTCATTTTCTTTTGAAAAATGTAAAAATCACGTTATCATAACAAATCAAAGACATAATATTTGTAAAATGATTTAATTAAACTATTTTTGTTAGTGTATCTTGAAGTTATTAACCGCTTTTAAAATAATATTATTTAAATACTTTAACTTTATAATCTTATGTATTAGTTAAATATAGAAAGTAAGTTTCTTAGCCATATTCAACGTTCCAATAATATTGTAGCACATAAATTGGCTGAGAGAGCTCATAGGCTACAATCCGAGGAAGCTTGGAATGAGGAGCCATTTGGTCCTCTATTATCTTTCATTTCCTAAAATTTCACTTAATGTACTCCTTTTATATATATATATATATATAAAAGTAAGTTGAATAGTAATTTTGATATTAAGTAGTGCATAACTTTTGTTAGCCCAACGAGTTATAAATTATTAAATAAATAATTGATAACATTTTCTTTATGGTTAATTTTATGTTTAATGTATTTGCATAAAAAATTTTGTTTATAGTTGTTCACATCTTGGTAAATAGCCTAAAAATATTTTCATGCACAATTAAATATTTAGTCTATAAAATAATTATTGGAAGAAAATTGAGTGAATAGATATATTAAAATATTTTATTCTAATTTCATAATAAAAGTAACATTTTAAGTATAATTTAATGTATAGTTTTTATTACTTTAATAAAATAATTTATATTACTTATTACAAATAATAAACTCAGATTTAATAAATTGGAATTCAAACATAGAATTAACAAACCTAACTTGACAGTTGACACTATCCAAACACCAGTTTAATAAATCCAAAGTTAACAAACCTACTGTACCAATTAAACATAGACTTAACAAACCTTAACCAACTCCATAATTAATAAATTCAGACTTAACAAATGATTCAAACTTGTGAACCAAACGACATTTAATAGTTTTAATAATTAATACCCAATTGCCAACCAACCGTAATTCAACTAGTTAAGACTATAGTATTAGATTTCTATCGATCGTTCAACATTTTTATTGACATTTCCACATGCCCATATGTTTAACATTGATGTAAGGTTTGAATCAACATTTCCATCCTACGTAAAAATTTGATGAAACACTAAAAGATAGCAACAAAAAATTATTAAGTGAACATTATATCAGTAATAAGCCTTTAAACTCATTTAAAAATCGTAAAATATTTATTTATTAATTTAAATATTTTTTAAAATTTTCTAATTTTTTTCAGAAATATCTATCAACATCGACATTTTATTGATATTTTCATTGACATTTTCACAAAATCGAGATCTTGACATTTACATCGACATTAACCTTTTAAACCTTGAAGATCTATATCCTCAAAAAAAAAAAAAAAATAGAGGTTTGATGGTTACATAAAAGATCATAAAATAAATAAATAAAATATAGTGAAAATATCACTCAGTTTGGATCTAATATAAGAAATTTAAAATTATTAAGAGAATAAAATAATTATTTGTAAATTTAAACATTTTCAATATTTATAATTTTTCAAAAATAATGTCAACATCGATATTTTATCCAGGACTGAGACATCAACTTTCCTGCCAGACGTGAAGATTTAAACTTTGCCTAAAAGAGAGAGAGGAGATTAAAAAAAAAAAAAAAAAAGACTAGCAAAACCGGTTCCCGGTCAGTTCTTGCTAAGTCACCAACTCATTGGGGCCCTAGGTGTCAAATCTGCTGTTCTGCAGTTCCATTCTCTAACATTACACCTCGTTTTATCTTCTTACACGTTTCAACAAATCAGACGTTTATCAAATTTGATGAAAAAAAAAAAGAAAAACTTAAAAGAGAAAAATATATTTTTGGTCTCCTAATTTATACGTGGGTTTCTATTAAGTTCCTGAATTTCAAAATCAAGCAATCAAATCCCTTAATTTGGTAAATAGTTCAATTGAGTCCATCTAAATTGCTGATGTGTTAATTTTTAATATTAAAATAATGATTTTTAAAATAGAATTAATGATTATTATAATAAAATAATAATAATAATTTTTTTTAAAAAAAAACCATCCTCTACTTTCTCTTTCTCTCTCCTCTTTCTCATTCTCCTTCCCTCTTCGTCGTTCTTCTTCCTCCCCCTCCACTTTATCATTTTCATTCTCCTTCTTTCCCTCTCTTTGATTTAGTTTCATCTCATCTTCAACCTCAAGAAATCCCACAAATCTTATTTCAAAACCACCAACAAATTTTCAATCTCTGTAAAAATCTCTACTTTTTTGTGTAGATCCTGTTGGGTTTTGACAATATATTAGAAGAAAAATTGTCCTACATCTGAAAAGTTTAGGAAAGTGATGAATTGTCCTACATCTGAAAGGTTTAGGAAAGTGATGAATTGTCCTACATCTAAAAGGTTTAGGAAAGTGATGGACTCCTGACATTATAAAATGAGTCTATGGCTTTGGTTTCAAAGCATCCCAATTAGAAATACTTTAAGCTTGGAGTATTAGCTCTGATTAAATTCTCTCTTTATATTCTCTGGTTTGAGAGTGAGGAAAAGGGTGTGAGTGGTATAAGCTTTGGGAGAGTGTTTTTGTAATTGGGGTCGGGGAAAGAATTCTATGTGATTGTAATAATTTTTCACATAGTGGAATTTCTTTCTGTTCGTAGTTTTTTTCTCTGGATTTGGAGTTTTTCCACGTAAATTCTTGTGTCTCTTATTTTGTTGGTATCTTTTAATTTCTCAGTTATTTCTGTTTATTCCTAGTGGTGGGAGGTTTTTTTTCTCAACAAGTGGTATCAGAGCTTTAGGTTTGTAGTTTCTTGAGTTTCTGAGTATGCTCTGTGATTGCAGTATTGTCTGAGCTTCCAATCAGAAAAAATTTCTTGAAACGGGCTATAGTTGTTCACTATTTGCAGATTCGCTAGGAGGAGCGTAGATATGTCAAGCTTTATGAGTCCAATAAAGATTGATGTGGAGAAATTTGATGGAAAGATTAACTTTGGCTTGTGGCAAGTGCAAGTCAAAGATTTGTTGATACAATCTGGGTTACACAAGGCTTTGAAGGGAAGACCGAGCTATGGTGTTCCTGAAAGGTTAAGCGGTGATGGTGATCCAACGGAGTCCAGTGGTGGTTCCAGCAAAGGTTCTAAGAAGTCCAACATGACAGTTTTGAATTGGAAGAAAAAGAAGAAAGACTTCGTGCAAAAGAAAGGTTGCTGGGAAGACGGGCGGTCTGGACACATGAAAAAGAATTCTCCTAACAGAGCAAGTTCGTCAAAAGGCTCTGGATCGGATGCTAACATGGTCTCTCTCGTCAGTGGAAATGGTGGCATCTTCTGAAGAAAGACAGAATTCATCCTTATGATATGTCCGCTTTACCATGATAGAGGATGTGATGTTAGCGATTCCACAAGTTTGCACACGGGTATTGACTTGGCGACTATGCAAGGTGTGTGGTGGAAGTTATGTCGATGGTTGAAGAACTTTTGGGTGAGGCAAGTAGGTGGAAGTTGCACCATAAATTTCAGCTGGGTATATCGACATGTGACGAAAAAGAAAAATCTTGGGAGGTGGCATTCCAAGTGGTCTACTTTTATGGTGGAGTAGGTTATAGTTCTCTGTATTGAGGATTATGATTGTCGGTAAAGACAATGATGCAACAAGAGATGCGGATTCTTCAAATATCTTGTCAAGGTGGAAATTGTTGGGTTTTGACAATATATTAGAAAGAAAATTGTCCTACATATGAAAGGTTAGGAAAGTGATGAATTGTCCTACATCTGAAAGGTTTAGGAAAGTGGTGAATTGTCCTACATCTAAAAGGTTTAGGAAAGTGATGGGCTCCTGGCACTATAAAAGGAGTCTATGGCTTTGGTTTCAAAGCATCTCAATTAGAAATACTTTAAGCTTGGAGTACTAGCTCTGGTTAAATTCCCTCTTTATATTCTCTGGTCTGAGAGTGAGGAAAAGGGTGTGAGTGGTATAAGTTTTGGGAGAGTATTTTTGTAATTGGGGTCGGGGAGAGAATTCTATGTGATTGTAACAATTTTTCACATAGTGAAATTTCTTTCTGTTCGTGATTTTTTTCTCCGGGTTTGGAGTTTTTCCACGTAAATTCTTGTGTCTCTTATTTTGTTGGTATCTTTTAATTTCTCAGTTATTTCTGCTTATTCCTAGTGGTGGGAGGTTTTTTTTCCTTACAAATCCAGTGGTTGAAGAAGAAGAGAAGCTCATCCCTAAATCTGAACCTACTCCATTCATTTCATCCAATTTTTTCCTTATCCTTCTTCCACATTTTTCATTTCCCATCTCTTTATTTTTCCTTTGTTTTCTTTTATGTTATTCACTGAATTTTGTCCAAACAAGAGTATATCTTTTTTCCTTTTCTCTTTTCCTTTGCATTTCTCTCTACAAACAACCTTCATCAACTCCATACTCCGTCCACCTACTCCATCTCTGTCCACCTCAAAACTCCCCTCCACCCGACAGACCTCCACCTCTACCTTTTTTTATTTTCTTCTTCTTCTTCTTATCAAATTTGGGTTTGAAACCCAGATAAAAACCCACCCCTTTCTCCCTTTTTTTTTTAAATTCTCTTCTTATTTTTTTAAAATATGGGTTTGAAACCTAGATCTGAAACAACATTGGTCTTGGTAAAACGTTGGGAGTGGCCACGAACCCCCTTTTCATCTTCGATTGGTCTCAACTCTCTCCAGATATGTGTTTGTAGAGATGGATGGGAAGATGCACAGGAGAGAGAACGGAAGAGAACGGAGAGGAAGGAAGAAGGGGAAGGGATGGAGAGGAAAGGAAAATATTTTTATTTTTAATTTTATTATTTTATTATAATGATAATATTTTTTATTTATAATTAATTATTTTAATACTAAAAATTGCCACATCATCAATCCGTTAAATAATTAACGTGGAGAGACTCAATTGAACTATTTTATCAAATTAAGGGACTTGATTGTTCGATTTTGAAACTCAGGTACTTAATAGAAACTCACCTATAAACTAAGTAACCAAAAATGTATTTTTCCCAAACTTAAAAAGTACCCTTGTGATCATTATGCTGCGAGTTTAGTTTGACCGCTGTGTTTTTAAATATTCAATTTTAGTCCATATATTTTCAATAGATCTTAAAATTAATCTCTTTAATTAATTTATGGTAAAACTTTCCAAAAAAAAAATAGTTTATTAATTTTCTCTTTATGTGTTTTTTATGACAGCAAAATTATTATTATTATTTAACTAATTTTGATAAAAAAAATTTATCGACTAATTTTAAGATGGGAAAAAAATAAAAATGACCATAAACTTGACGGGTCGTATCAATTTGAGCTCTAAAATTTCAATTTTATCAAATTGGATTCTAAATTTTAACTAGTTTTGCAATTTTTACCTCGATTCAATTTCTACTAATTCACCCACTAATTTTAAGAAAAAATCGTGTATAAATGTTTATAAACTCAAAAAAAAAAAAGTTAACTAATGCATGAATTAACTATTAAATAAGTTCGCCAAAATTCATAGATTTTCAACCTAAAAAATTTAGCTCTAATGCCATTTTTCTCTAAAATTTTATTAATTTTATATTATATATGTATTTTATAATTCATTCAAGGCATAAGAGAAAACTTCTTTTAATGATACTTGGGGTTTTTGTACGAACGACTATTGTTTATATAATTAATGTAGAAATGTGGAATGACCTGACGCTTAGATATAATGAAAACTGACATATTCTGACGTGACAATGCGCGCAAAATTACTCGGAAGGGCATCCTAGATTCGAGCGAACGTTCACGATTCGATAACGCTCACGCTCACGTCTCCTTTAATTTCGACCGTTGAGTTATTAGTATTAATAAACGGAGAGGCTAAAACAAATTTTATCACAAAACACAATTAAGCTCTCTCCATCTTCTTCATCTTCTTCATTTTCTTCATTTTCTTCATTTTCATCAACATGAACTCTAACTCAACCGAATACAGTTCCGACAGAACTACATCCGTCAACATTTCTGGAGACGTTGATACACCCATTTCTTCCCCACAACACCTGCTGAAAATTCCTCATATGATAACTTCATCAACTATCCCGACAGAACTCCCCCCGCTAGCGAACCACCACAACCTTCGCCTTGCGAACCAACATCGTCGGAATGTTCGGTCAACATTCCTATGGAAGAACGCCCCAAAAAGAAAGTCAAACGAGCGCTATTGGTCATAATCAAATTCTCGACTGACTCGAACTAGGAGACACAATGACATAATTTTATTTTCTTTATTTTAATTCTCTTGTGCAATTTTGTTTCTAAATTAATGAAAACTGAATTCGATATATTATGATTTACATACTCTGGTTTACATATAATTTTGTTTCTAAATTAATGAAAACTGAATGTTATGTGAGCGTGAGCGTGGGCAGATGAGTGCGCGTGAGCGAATGAGCGTTACTGCGGGTAAGTGTGAGTTAATAAATTGTAATGTCATTTCATACAATGTGATCGAGTTGAGCAGAAGTGAGCGAGCGTTACTGAGGGTAAGCATGAGCGAATCAACATGAGCGAGTAAGCGTATGCGAGTGAGCGTTACAACAAATATAAACGTGAGCGAGCAAGCGTGAGCGTGAGCGTTATCGGATCGTGAACGTTCGCTAGGATCTGGGATGCCCTTTCGGGTAATTTTGTGCGCATTACCACGTCAGAATAGGTCAGTTTTCATTATATCTGAGCGTCAGGTCATTCCACATTAATTATATAAAAAAAGGGTCTTCCGTACAAAAACTTCATGATACTTGGAGCAAAAACTTATTAGAGGGTTAAAATTGGAACACTTTTTAAAGCCTAAGGTTAAAATTGTAACATTTATCTAAATGAGATGCAATTTGGTGAAATTAAAAGTTTATGACTAAAATGAAAAGAAACCCAAAATATACCAATCAAAATTGTATTTTAACCAAAAAATAATACTATTGAATTTGAATTTAAAAAATTGACGCATATAATATTAAATCTTAATAAAGAGGAAACTTCTTTTGTTATAAATTATAATTATGAATAATATCCTCTTCGATTGTAGCTTAACTATCAAAATAGAATAGTTCATTTGGAAACTATTTAGGCCCCGTTTGATAATTATTTGATTTTTTATTTTTGAGTTTTGGAAATTAAGTTTAAAAATACTACTTTTACTAATGAGTTTCGATGTGTTTCTTATCTATTTTGTACCTAAGTTTTCAAAAACCAAACTAAGTTTTGAAAACTAAAAAAAAATAATTTAAGAACTTATTTTTGTTTTTTAAACTTAGCTTAAAACTTGAATAGTACCTCAAGAAAAATGGAAATCATTATAGAGAAAATGAAGAGAAAAGGTAGAAAAATCAGCATAATTTTCAAAAAAACCAAATGGTTATGGCCTTAGCTTTTAGTTTGTTAGTTTTGAAAATTAAACTTATAAATATTATTTTCATTTATGAGTTTGTTTATTTTGTCATCCACTGTTTACCTGTGTTTTTAAAATTCAAGCCAAGTTGTGAAAATTAAAAAAAAAGGTTTTTTAAAATTTATTTTCTTTTTGAAATTTAGCTAAAAAATCAAATATTTTTTTTAAGAAAAATGAAAACCATTACAGAAATAGTAGAA
This sequence comes from Trichosanthes cucumerina, assembly GCA_036507285.1. Lineage (NCBI taxonomy): Eukaryota > Viridiplantae > Streptophyta > Magnoliopsida > Cucurbitales > Cucurbitaceae > Trichosanthes > Trichosanthes cucumerina. The sequence continues at coordinate 8,886,132 of CM071836.1, read as the reverse complement.
TTTTTAAAACACAAAGAAACAAATTATAATCAAATGAGTCTTAATAATAGAAATTCCACTCTACTCCTCCAATCAAAGTCTCTAATTTGATAGTTATAATTGAAATTGATGAATAGAACAATGTGTAAATAGATTCGAATTGAGGCATATTGAAAATCTAGCCTTAAAAGTTACACCAACTCAATAAAAAATTTAAACATGATTATGGACTTAACAGAAGAAAACAAAATATATTGTTTACTATAATATTTCTTGAAATGAATAGCTATGCATCCTTTTCTTTCCTTTCTTGATGTACTTTATTTTTTTTTAAGTTCACAAGATTTGAATCTCTAATTTCTTGGTTAAATATGTTTTTAAAAAGTTGAATTATGTTTGACGAATATGTAATTGATTTTAAGATTACTATGGCCCCGTTTGATAACGTTTTTGTTTCCTGTTTCCTATTTCTTGTTCCTTGTTTCTTGTGACGCCCGAGGAAGAGGGGTACATGAATGAACCGACCCTACATCTGAATGAGAGAGATCCTGAGGATATGAAAGTATGGTGCCCGAGAAAAAGGGAAACATGCGAGTGACCATGAGGACATGAAAGTATAGTTGAGAAAGGCTTAAAAGAATTGATAGCTACTACCTACCAACAAAGTGCACCTTCCTTTTCGGTGGCTCAATCATAGGAACTCCACAGTTAAGCGTGTTTGGCTTAGAGCAATCCTATGTTGGGTGACCTCCTGACAATTTTCCTAGGGAGCATGTGATTGAGGACAAAGCATGCTGAAAGGACCTCGTAGTCATGGATGATATAAGCAGCCAGATTGCAGTTACATTTCTTGATCCTTTCTTGTTTCTTGTTTCTTGTATATATAAATATACAATTAATTATAACCAATTTATATTATCAAATACGAACAAATTTTAAATTTGAGTTGTAATTTTATCTTTTATTCGAGTCATTCGTCTTAAATGATGTTGACTCAGATCAAAATCAATTATATTGCTAAATGTTGTGGCTGTAAAATATTAAAATGAGGCTAAAAGCATGTTTTAGTCAACAAAATTTATTTATTGCAAAATTACAATAATATATAAATATAAAGATTGATTAAAATTCAAAATTCAAATAATACATATATATATATATATAATTTTAAATTAAAACAATATAAATATACAAATGGTAAATTTAAGAAATGAAATAAAAATAAAATAATATATTGCAAAAATTCGAAATTGATAAAAATAAAAAATAAAAAACAATTCGTGTTCACTGGGGATTGAACTCAAGACTTATAAAGGAAAAAAGAGAAGACAAACATGCATTTTACCAAATATTTAAAAATAAAAAGTAAGAAACAGAAAGAAACTATTTTATGTAGTTTCTAAAATTTAGTTCAAATTTTAGAAACGTTTCTCAAATTTTAGAAACAGGAAATGGAATGGGTTATCAAACAAGTTTGTTTCTTAAAAAATGAAAAACATAAACAGAAAACAAGAACATTATCAAACGAGTCATATATAACCATCAAATTATTCCTTACAAAGTTAACAGCGAGACTTTTTCTATTAATAGAGATGCCCTCAAACTTTTTATTATTTTAGATACTATCCTTTTTCTTCTTAATAATGCCTATATTTAAAATCTACCAAACCCCTGTTTTGAACCGATTTTTGTTTATAAAAGGTTGGACTCATTAATTGAAATTATATAAATCTAAACTAAAAAAATCAATCCTATTGTTCGACTTACAAGTTACAAATTTGTTAATCTAACATATGGCATAAACTCAAATGCATATTAAAAAATTTTCAAATAAGGGAACTGTTTTTTTCTCTCACTAAAAGGTTTTAAAAAAATAAATGTTTAAACTCCATCTTAATCCCTCAACTTCTAAAGCTCACTTCCGTCTCTCAACTTTAATATATGTAATTTAGTATCCGAACTTTTAGAAAATTTTATTTTAGTCTTTACTTTTATTTTGATCTTAACAAATCAACGATGTAGCTTTAAAGATGTGTACTAGTATATTAATTGAAGTATGATTTAAGCCACATAGGTTCGAGACAGATGAGATAAAGCAAAAATTGGATGGAAAATAATGTAGCAAAGACCAAAATTATTAGTTTTAAAAGTTCATAGATTAAAATGGACATTTTGAAAACGTAGATTAAAAAATGAAATAAAATTGAAAGTTAAAGAACCAAAATAGAATGAAATTAAAAATTCAAACAAAAAAACTTGAGCAAAAATCAATTTATACTGCTAAACTCTGAGGTTGTATAAATTAAATATCAAAACTAATAATGGTTTAATTTAAAACCATACTTTTATTTGTAAATCAATTTCAACCTTTCATAAGTGATGGTTATTTTTATATAATTTTACTTAAAATCAACTCAAAATTACATTAAAAAAATTCTTCTTCTCATGTCATACCATAGTAGGAAATAAATATTATGTCTTCTTAAATAAGTAGAGTAAAATAGTAGAAGATAAAAGGATGAAAAACTGTTCAGGAATGAAACATCGTCGTTGCATTTAAGAAAGTCTTATACACATGTAAAAGGTGACGCATTAATGATTTCAAAATGAAATTTAATATATAGTCTAAATTGATTTAATTATAAAATTTTAGGATTTAATGGTTAGTTTGTGGTTTTAATGATATAAAAATTTAGAAATTGTATGGAGTATTGAATGAATTATAATAATATATTAAATTATATAATTTGTATTCAAAGAGGTAGAATTATTTAACGCGGATGCAGAACGACAAACGTGAGTACCGCAGCAGGAGATAGCTTCCTTTTCTCTGGTCCCTCGTTCACAGAAACGGCGCAGTGGCGCAGTAAGTCGACCGAGCTGTCACTCACGGTGTCCACGTGGCGCTCTGTGATAGGTTTTACAGAATGAAGGTGGAAGTAAGTTTTTGACGTGGTGTGGATGACGCCGGTCATCAGTCGAAGCTCGAAAGCGAAGGGATCCGAATTTGGCCCTGCAGAGCGTACGACGATAATTTCACAGAGAGAGAGAGAAGAGAGAGAGAGAGAGAGAGAGAGTTCTGAATCAAACCCACCCACCTCCCTCCTTCTTTCTCTCTCACTTTCTACACGCTTTGGCTCCGCTCTGCTTCACCTTTGTCCTTTCAAGAATTGGTTTGTACTCCTTCAAATCCAGGTAAGCTTCCATCTCCTCTCCGTTCTTTTGATTTCTTTCTGCTGCGATCGCGTCCGTTTCTGTTTCAGGTCGCTTCCGTTTTCTTTTTCATGCTCTATTGATTGATTGATCCAGGATTGAAGCTTCTTTGATTTTGTGTTACTGTTTGATGCGTGTCGGATGAATCGATCCTATTTGCTGTGGGTTTGTTGGAAAGTAATAGACCAGTTTAGTTTGTTTGTTTTGTAACTGAGTTTACTGAGCTGGATATCTAGTATTTGCTATCGTGATCAGTTATTGTGATCCAGTTGATTCTTGATTGGATTGGATGGTTATGTAAACGATGTACTGAGAATAGATGTGGCATGCTGGCTGGAAAATGCGAGGAAATTATTCTTGGGAAGTTTGGGGTTTCGTTTGATTTTGTTCTAGCTATTGTTAGTGTCATATTCTCCTTTATTTAGGTGTGCCGATTTTGCTTCATCCATGGTGTTATTGCCATTCATACCTATTCTGAATGTCACGAGATCTCAAGTCTTTCTATGTCGATTTGTGGTATTTGAAATGGCTTATTGGGGATACATTTTCATCATCTGCAGGGTTATAATTTGATTTTATTTCATTGGTAGTGTTGTTGCATGGTACAGTTGGATTTAATGTTATTAGTATTTGCTATTCAAATTTACTGCCTTTCAAGTGGCAATAAAGAGAGAAAAAAAAAGTTTTATCATCTGCAGTGTTATAATTTGATTGGGATTAGTGTAAATGTTTAGTTGTTGGGTCTTGATATGGGCCTACTACATTTTGACAAAAAGCTTTTTGGAATACTTTGATCTGGTAGTGATGCAAATTTGATGTCCTATTTTTACAGTACTGTGCAGGAACGATGATCAAGCTTTTTAAAGTGAAGGAAAAGCAGAGAGAGATTGCAGAGAATGCCAATGGAAAACCTCCTGTTAAGAAACAAACTGCAGGAGAATTGCGTCTTCAAAAAGGTAACCCTTTTTAGATTTTTGTTTTCATCTTCGGTGAACTACTGTTGACCTTGAAGCCATGAATTCTGTGATTTATAGATTGTCTAAGCTCTGTTTTCTTCGTAGCTTCATCTTGGTGCGCACACTAGAGGTTTTTGTAAATATTTTAGTTTTTGTAGTTTATGTATTAAGGCCAACTGGAGTAGCTTTTAGAATTTCTGTGGCTTAATATTCTTTTTATCTTTTTGTGTTTTTCTCTCTTTGCTGAGTGATGTCTCTTATCCCATGTATGTAGATATAAATATGATATAAAGTTATAAACATTAGTCAAATTTTCTATTTACTATGGAATAATATGGCTATGTACTTGTGTTATTTTGATATAATAGCAATATTTAGATTTTTTTTGGTCTTCTGGCTATGCCTACAGTTGAAGGATTTTTATTTTTAATTGTAGATATCAGTGAATTGAACCTACCGAAAACGTGTAGTATATCCTTTCCTAATGGCAAGGATGACTTGATGAACTTTGAGGTCACTATTCATCCTGATGAAGGATATTATCTGTAAGTAGTCTCTTGAAAATATTGTTTTTCAGACATGCATCTTATCACTTGAAACAATGGAAGCTGAAGATACATGCATGGATGTCATATCATTTCTAGCAATGAGGCCTCAGTGGAACTTTGCATTGGACTTGGTTCAAATGAATTTAAGCTGTGTATTGAAACACTGTTTTTTTTTTCTCCATTTCATAACCATTTGGTTTTTGAAAATTAAGCCTACAAACACGCTTCTACCTATGGGTTCCTTTGTTTTGATATCTATTTTTTATATATGTTTTCAAAAACCAAACTAAGTTTTGAAAACTAAAAAAAAGTAGTTTTCAAAAACTTGCTTTTGTTTTTGGGAGTTGACCAAGAATTCAGGTGTTTTCTTAAGAAAGATAAAACTCATTGTAGAGAAATGTTGAAAAAACAAACACAATTTTCAAAAACAAAAAACCAATTCGTTATCAAACGGGAATTCATGTTTTAATCATCATTTCTTGGTTAAGATGTCCGTACCTCTCTTCCATCCCCAGTAGAGTAGCTGTACCTCAGTACTAAACTTAAAAAGTCTCTTGATTTTATGTTAACAGAGGTGGTACGTTCCTCTTCTCTTTCCAAGTTTCCCCTGTCTATCCACACGAGCCACCAAAAGTGAAGTGCAAGACAAAGGTAACGATGCTGGTTTCGTTCATTAATTTTTGTGTTTTTTAAGGTTTCATTTGATAACCATTTGATTTTTAAAAATTAAGCCTATAAATATTATTTTAAAAAACAAAGCAAGTTTTGAAAAATAAAAAAAGAGTTGCTTTCAAAAACTTGTTTTTGTTTTTGGAATATGGTTAGAAACTCAAATCTTTCCTTAAGAAAGATGGAAACTATTGTAGAGAAGATAAAAACCATTATAGAGAAATTGGGAGAAAACAAGCATAGTTTTCAAAATCCAAAAATCAAATGGTTATCAAAGGTGGTTTTGATTATTTTGGAAGTGGCTTTAGATAACATACGTGACTTGCAGGTGTATCATCCTAATATTGACTTGGAAGGAAATGTTTGCCTCAATATTTTAAGAGAGGACTGGAAGCCCGTTCTGAATATCAACACTATAATTTACGGATTATTTCATCTTTTCACGGTATTTATGATTCTACTAATTATATGCCTTAAAAATTAGTTTAAATTCTATTTTGGTGTTCAGTTTTCATACTTATTTGGTTTTAATCCCCAAGTTCTCAATTGCTTTGTTTTAATCCCTCCATCTTCTAATGTTTTGTTCTAATTCTTAAACTTTGCATAAAAAGTTATGGCTGTTCATTTTCCATTGATCATGTCAAAGAATATGAACTTATTTTGGAACCTGGTGTAAAACTCACTACTTCAAACATTTATCTATATTATTATTTACTCATATAAGACCAAAATGGTTTTTTATACAAACTTTAGGAACTGTAATAAAATATTACCAGAATGGAATAAACATGTAAGTTCAAAGAATAAAATAAATTTGAACCTTAAAGTTGCTAACTTTTGGGGTTTTTTTAATTACAGTTTTTTTTCTTCTTTCTTGCAGCAACCAAATCATGAAGACCCCCTCAACCATGATGCCGCTGCTGTTTTGAGGGACAACCCGAAGTTGTTCGAATCGAATGTGAGAAGAGCCATGGCTGGGGGCTACGTGGGGCAGACTTTCTTCACACGTTGCATGTAGATTCTACATGAATTGTAAAGCACCAGATACATTATTTGAAGCCATGGACTCAGCGAGGTCGTCGAACTTCTTCTCTGGTAAGGTAACGTGTTTAGATGACTTTCTCATCATCGACGCAACGTGGAGTATTCGTTTGTGATGCAGGTGGAACTTTGTTGTGTGTTTGCAGTATTGGTTTGGAATGGACGTTGGACTGGAAACTGAAACTCTTATCTGTGTATGTATTTCCTCTAATTTACCTTGAAAAGACAGATTGTTCTTTTCCTATCAGTTGAAAAGTATAAGGTATGTTTTTGGAGCCTCCCTTCTTTTTCTTTATCAGAGTCTACTACTATGGATGTAAATTTACTGAATTGAATCACAATGATTTATTTCCTTATATATTTCAAGTTTGTAAAATCTCTGTTAGTTTCACATTTTGTCATCATCACAAGGTTGGAAAGTTTTTATCATTTTTATCTTTGTTTGGTCAGACCCTTTATCTCAATGGCCATTCTGTTTGTGTTGCTGCAATAATTGTGTCATTGAAAAGCTTCTTGAGCAAAGTGACAGAAATCTCATAGAACAATTTAGTTAAGTGGGAGGTAACATGGCTTTCAAATCCTAGAGAGAACAGATTTTGTCATGCATATAATAATGAGCATTGGGAACATGTATTTTTTTTAATTTTTAATTTTAAATCTTATTTTTTACTCTAAACCTTAATGTTCATCCCTTTTCCATCCAACTTTTTTTTAGGGGAAGTTTGGCCATGGTTTTGGTTTGGGGTGATTTTGGATTCCCATGTTTGGTATAAAGGGCTTGGTTTTGAAACATAATCTCATGGTTTACTACAGTGCAACCTTATGGATTTTCTATAGAGATGGCCACGAGCGGGGTGGGGCTGGGGAATGGCTTCTCGTCCCCGTACCCGCCCCCCATTTCATTCTCCATTCATGCGAAATTTTTCATTTAATTTTATGGGGAACGGAGCGGGGAATTCGCGGGGATCGAGTTTCCCGTGAGGAATAATTTCCTGTTTAGAATTTTATTTTTCTAAATTTTATTAACTATTTGAAAATTTGTATTTAAATGGCTAATTATTCTGGAGAGATTTTTAGTTAAGAGACATTTTTTCAATTTCCTTAGAAAAATAAAATGATAATTAATAAAATTTTAGACTTATGGTTTATTAGATGTATACAAATATATATATTTAAAATTAAATAAATTAATCCGGGCGGGGATGGGGAGGGGGGTCGGGGACGGGAAATGTATTCATCGTCTCCGCTCTCGTTTAGCCAACAGAGAAAATTTTATCCCCGCTCGCTCCCTCGTTCCCCGCCTAAATGGGGATTTCTCGTCCCATTAGAGGCGGGTCCCCGCGGGGAAAATGGACTCTAGTTTTGTACCATGTTTTCCACTCTCATTTATCGTTTCCTATTTTTGACGATCACTTCGATGACAACTTTGACAACAACTTCGATGACAACTCTGACGACTACTCCGGTGACCCGACCAACTTTGACGATAACTCCGATGACCATCAACAACGACAACTCTGATGATTACATCAGCGATCTGACCAACTCTGATGACAATTCCGATGACCACACCGATGACCCGACTAACTCTGATGACAACTTCGACGACTATACTGACGACCTGACCACTGCGACGATTACCTCCATTGACAACTACCGATTACCTCCATTGACAACTACGATGAAAACTCTATAGATTAATTTAACGATTGCCCATGCGACTCGACCACCCCAACAACTTGATACTTTGATGCCTCGACTATCGCAATCATATTTGTCTGAACCACTGGCAACGACTATCTGACAACCATTTCGACTACTAAACAACCTATAACCATACTTGATGACCACTCCGACGACCTGACAACCATAGTTGACATCAACCAAAAAATTTGACCATCTAGCAACCACTGTTGATGATCGCCTAGTGACCACTCCATTGACCCAACCACCCTAGCAACTCGATCACTCTGATGACTACTTCGACGATCATCCCAACCACCCAAAACCATTATTGATGGTCACTTGGTGACTACTTAAGTGACCACCTAACAACCCGACCATCATATTGACTACTCTGGCAACGACTCTAACTACTGTCATAACCACCAAACGATCACTTCAACGATATGACCACCTTTATGACCACTCCAACGACCCACCCACCCAACACATTTTTTAATCCATTGTGCAGTCACTATTACCTAACCACTGTGCAATCACTACCAATGGCAACCTCGACAACCCAACCACCCCAACGACCCAACCACCTAGTCAATTTTTTTAAAAGGTTAAAATTAAACAAAAATGGTTACCAACAGATTTTTTTTTAATTCTTTATATATTTAAAATAGGTTTCAAAATATTGTGCAAAATATAGTTTCTAATATTTTAGGCTCTAACAAATTTAAAAATTTGATTCTATTCTGAATAGTTGTTTAAAGTGTGTCCTATAACATATTTATAAATCATGAAATTAGTTGTAGTTGCAAAATTAATTATTAGATTGAATATAAGATTTATGAAATGATTTTATAAATTTTATAGAATTATCATTTTATAATATAATATTATATAGTTTATAATATATTATATTATATATATTTTAAGTTAACAAAAGTAAATTGAGTCAATAATGTGAAATATTGTATTTATTAAGATTTTTATTTTTGTTTAATATAATTCTGCATTTTAAAATTTTAAATTCAGAACCTAATACAATGAAAACATAAAAATATTGTTTTCAGAATTTTTACTATTTGGATCTCAAAATCCGAAAACAGTTTTCGAAAACACATATGCCAAACACATATTTACTAAATTCAGTGAATCCGAAAATATAAAACAGAATCCGGATTGCGTACCAAACATGCCCTTAATTTCCAAAAATTGCATCCTATTGGATCCTACTTAGTCTAATTCAGGTTGGAAAGGAGAATTCAAATTTTATAAGTTATAACTCATTTATCATTGAAATATGTTTTAAAATACAGTGACCAATTTTATTTAAATTTTATAATTTCTTACATAAACCTTCAATATTTTAATTTGTAAAATAGAATTTCAAAAATAGGTTTATGAATGCTTTGTGAGATAGAGTTTTCTCTAATATCTTAGATAGACTTAAATTTTTTTAATCTCTAAAATATAGTTTCAAAATAGGTTTTTGAATACTTTATAAAATAGAGTTTTAGATTCTCTAATTTATTAAATAGACTTTAATTTTTTTAATTTCTAAAATATTTTTTGGGATATTTTGTGAAATAGAGTATTAATTATTTAAATTATATGTACTTGCTAATATTATTTAATTTTATATTATAATGAATTAAATGAATTAGATATTAAGATACTTGTACAAACTACACATCTATATTTAACTATTATTGAAATAGTTGATCTACATAATTGGTTAAAATATTGACATGCACTTCAACAAACAATTATCAAGTAAAAAAATTGGATCTACACAAAAAAAAAAAAACATCCTAAAAAAACCGTTATGAAAAAACAGTCTAAACAAATACAGTCCAACCAAACCCTACACCCCAAACACAAGTAAGTTTCAGCAAACCAGTCCAACACAACCTTGCACCCCAAATACAGGAATCAGAGATCCCACCCCAAGATTTCTGAATCCCAAACACAAGTTTCAACAAACCAGTCCAACACAACCCTGCACCCCAAACACAGGAATCAGAGACCCCACCCCAAGATTTCTGATTCCAGCCAAGAAACCCTAGGGTTCCAGAACCTCAGGGTTTCTGATTCTAAAACAGCACGTCAAACAACCCAAATTTTTATTTTAGTTTAAGTTTCTATCTTAATTTTCCAAGAGTTAGATAATTATTTTATTGTTAAATTACAAATTTGGTCCTTATAGTTTGAAAAAAAGTTAGAATTTAGTCTCTTTAATTTTAAAAGTTAGAGTTATCTTATGATTTTATAGATGGTTTCAATGGTAGAGACTATTTATGAAGATTTTATCAAATCAAATGGAGTATTTATGAGGTTTTATCAAATGATGAGGAGAAATTCTAACTTTTAAAATGATAAGACTAAATTTTAACTTCTTTCGATAGGGATCAAATTTATAATTTAACCTTATTTTCATTCGCAAATCAATATTATTGTGTACATTAAAAGATATTATTTATAAATCGAAAAATAATTTTATTGCTTTCGAAAATCAACTCATCTACGAAATACTCAATATGTTTTAGGAAATAGTAGAAGCTAGTTTCGAAAAGGCCCCAACTATCAAATTTATTTAAACGAATCTATTCATAAATACAAATAATAATATAGTATTTCAAAACTTTTACTTTGACTATCAACTTAATATTCCTAATTCGCAATAACTTTTCCAAAAAAATAATCCAAATTCACGAATTAGTTTTTCATGACATAACGATTCTAGTAGCCAACATGAGCATAGTTTAACAAGTTAAAACAATATAATCTCGATCAAAGACTCAAAAAATTCAAATCTTTAATCTCAAATCTCTAGTCTATGCATGGTTCAACTCGTAAAAAAGAGAAAAAGATTTTAATCTATTAAATAAAATTCAAGAATTGTTTCAAATGATACAATCTCTTTCAATTTAGCAAAAGATGTGAGGAAATTTCAATCTTAAGCTGTGGTGAAACTAATAATCAAAGTAACATAAAAAAGGGAAGAAGCATATGAACTGGGCTACATAAATAGATTCATTCTTTTCCCCTCAAAAAAACTATATAGTAAAACCATTACAAGCTAAATATACAAGAAAAAAAATAATTATGCAATCTGTTTGAATTACTATGAACTGCTGTGGTGCTATCACATTCACAATGAATACCTCTAAACTTAACACAAACTTAACAGAAACAAACATTGCACCTGCAAATCTTCTCTGCCAAAAAGATGGCAGCAAAGAAGCAAGAGGAGCGATTGTCAGCGTTCCTTCATCGACCGACTTCTCGACCCTTTTAGCTCCCATGGTGGCAGGCAGCCTTTATAATGGGAGTGAAGAAATAATGAAGACATTGAAACTTCCCGTTGATGCATTGAGATCGATGTGAAGCAACCGAAACTAGTTCGTAATCGCTTCTTCTCGTTGTCATATCCTTGGAAATTTGAGTCGTGTGGAACAGTTGAAGTCTTGAGGGCCTTGGGGAGCATGCAGTTGCATAAATATCCTGCAACAAAGAACGTAAAGAGTGATTCGAGGACGCATTGACGACGACAACGAGAGAAGAGAATGAAAGGCTATAGATCAAATCGGTAAAGAAAACATGAATCTTCTGCATATAGTTTGAGTACATTTGGAAAGTAGAAAACTCAATGTTTATGCATTTTTCGAGTTACCTATTCTCGCAAGCCGATTCACCCATTTCGGTATGTGTTTCCCAGTTAGCTTATAGCAAATATCCTCACAAAAATGGTTGCAGTTTTTAACGATCAAATGGTACGCGTCACCATTGTAATTTGCAGAATTACGTTCCATGAATTCTCGAAATTGAACAGGATCCAAGCAAGTCGTACCCATGAAAATCGACTTCCTAAATTTAAACCCAGGACATCGACGAGGTTCGACCTCGAAGACACCAGTCGTTGGATAGTCATGAGCTCCAAAGGCATATTCCACACCATGAACTGTAAGCATAAAAATGCAATTAGAAACAACAATCATCATCATGAAATAGTCTACCAATTCAGTTTAAAGAAGGCAGCCTCATGCCTTAAATACTTCTTCCAATCTTTTGGATGATCGAAAAAGCGTCGAGATGATATCTCAGAGCGTCGTATGAACATGCAAAGATACGAAAAACAGACGTTCTATATTTTTACATGAAGGCTCAACTAACTCGACTCAATTCTTCAGCTTTGAAACAATTTTCAAGTCCTTAAAACCAAATTTATGTTTCCCAATTGCATTTCCCTTCCCTTTTTAGATTAGACATGGACATGACAAAGAAATCTTCTGTTCAAATGTCTACTCTCTTGCTTCCAAAAGCTGTTCTTTCTCTTTCCTACCTCAACTTTATTCGATATTTAATCACATTATGAGTATCGATGTCGTATGAATGATTATTTTTAATTCTCCGTGTCAGCGTTACACCAAAATATAGCTTTACATTCAAGCTATGATCCACAATGCAGAGTAAGTTTAGCAACATCCTCATTGAAACAATACATGCTACTAGAAAAAAACCAACAAACCTTGAATCCCAGAATGAAATATGCCAACACCTGCCCAGTAAACACAGCCATTTACAGTTGTCAAGTCATACACATTCAGATATACTGGAGTGTTTCCCGGACCATATCTCGATGCCTTCGCTTTCGAAAAGATGCAAAAGTGAGAACTCGATTCGCCTCTCAAATGGAGAGGTATGATAGAGTTCCATCCCTTCTCCGATATATACTTCATGCTTTGGGGCGAAACAAGGAAGGAATTCATATAGATATAGTTTCGACCTGTAGAATAATTACCGAAATTTTTATAGGCATTGATGAAAACAAGGAAAAGAAAATCTGCAATCATTATTCTTTCGCATATTAGTAAATTTAACGTCGAAACTCGAAGATTGCACTCGAGCAATAGGAAAGTTGTCATTCGCAGTTTAATCTATATCCCTCTTTCTGAGATAATTGAGGAGTGTAATCTCTCAGCTTTGAATTCTTTCTCCTCATTAAAGCTTATGTGTTCGTTTTAAAGGGGGCTTTTAGTTTTTGAAGATTACAAACTGAACTCAAACAAATGACATCAACTAAACTGCTAACAACAACATATCAGAATAGGGTCAAAACTCAAAATGATCAAATATTGGTACCTTATCTCGATCGCAACCGATAGAAGGGAAAACGTACTCAATAAGGTTGTCACATTGTAGCATTACCAAATAATTATTCTGTGTTTATAATAGATATCTCCTAATAGCCATTTAATATAGGTTTGAAATATAGTATTTAGATCATCTCTCCTACACTTGACGGTTTAAAATCTTCAGTCACATTGTTCCTACCCTTGAATAATTTCTCCACAGAAAGTGAGTCTAAATTGAAAAGACTTGCTAGCAATAATCAATTATGGTTAAGAATCTCTTTAGTCTTCTTTTTCCTTAACAAGAAAAAATCATTTCATTTCATTGAAGATCATGAAAAATGGAAATGGAACTCCTAGTTACAAAGATCAAATTTCTCTTGACATAAACAAACAACTTCTAATATCCCCTTTTACTATTTCCTCCCTCCAACAGACTCATTTATAGATCAAGTCAAACTGTAAAACTCACTTAAAAACCACTAGTCGAAACTTACTCGTAGAATAATACCAGCCAGTTACCATCATGGATTGATCTAATAGTCAAAGGCTCGTAGTAAATCCAAGACATATTTTAAATCATAAGTTCAACTCCAAACAGTTGAATAACCGTCGATTCTTTGAATTAATCAAGATGCATGTAAGTTAGTCCAATGACTCTTGAATTGGTCTAACGACAAAGATTCCAAAGTCATTAGAAAGTTTTGAATATATCATTAGAACCAACTAAAATCCAAAACTATTCATATAGAACAACAACAAAATGCCCTTTTTCTCTCATTGGATAATACAGAGTAAAGTATAAACATTTATTCACAAAAAAAAAAGGGAAAAAAAAACACCAATACTCATAAGTTCATAAATCCAAATGCAACTTAATAGACAATAATGCCTTAATAAACAGCAAAACATCTGAAACACAAACATCCCAATTCCCAGAAATGGTCAAACAACAAACAACTAAAAACTAAAACCTAGTACAGAGAAGAGAAACCAAACCTTGGAAAAGAGGGCAGCCGGTTTCCGGTGACCGGAAGTGGGAGAGAGGCAGAGAGAGAGAGAGAGAGAGATTGGTCTCAATATAAATGAAGATGAAACTTGCCGATTATGGGGGGTTTTCCTCAATCAATGGAGTGTTTAGAAATGGATTCAGAGAGAAGCATTTGCCTTTTTTTTTTTTTTTGCAATATTCTTTCCTTTAGAAAAAAGATGGGGTTTGCATTTTGCAAGGAAGATACATTAATGGAGGTGAAAGACAGACCCCATTTCCTTTTTCCGAACAAACAGAGCGCCGGAGACCGGAAAATGGCGGCCGGAAAGCTGGGAGAGAAGTCAGAAATCAGAAATGAAAGTGGTTTGTGAATGTTGAGTGTGAAACCCAACAAAGAAAATGAGAGGAAAAAGAGGAAAAAGAAGAAAAAACGAAAAATAAAAAAGCAAAGAATGTCTGAGAATTTGGCAGCTAATTAAAAGATGGAACCTTTGAAAGGGGAAACTCTGTCGCTCTTCCATTTGACAGTTTGACTGTCTCACTTTTTAAAGTGAATTTCACTTTTCAATTCTTTACTCTCTATCGCTTGATTTTGATTATCAATTATCACCACACTCCCAACTTTCAACCTGCCCATTTTATTTGTTATTTACCTTTAGAATATTAGAGAGAATGGGAACCTTTGAGTGGATAAACACATCAACCTACTCGTTTTGAGACGATAAAGACATCAATTATCATTCTAAATATCAATCGTTTCATCTTTCATTTCTTGAATTTCAAAAAAAAAATCAAACCATCCAATTCCATCTCTCATGAATTATTATTTATTTTTAGTTCAACTAAAATAGAGAATTGAAATCTCTGACCTCTTAGTGGAAGGAAATTAGAATTAAAATGCTGATGTTAATATCAAGATATTTCAATTTTATGCATGGACATATGGATAAAATATCGATGTAATTATATATCTTATTATTAGTATTTATATGGACAAAATACCTTTTTGGTCCTCGATTTTTTTTAGTAATTTTTAACGAAAAGCTTATTTGACACGTGTTTTTATTTTTGTAAAAATAATTTTTCTATTTTTTAATTATTAAAAAATATTATTTTATCAACTATTAATATTTTAAAATTTTTTTTATTCTTAATTTTAAAAATATTTATTATTTTATTATTATTTAATTAAAAAACATTTTGAATTTCTTTTTTTTTTCTTTTTCTCTCCCTTCCTTCTCCTTTTTCCATCTTTTTTTAGTACTTCTCCCTTTTCCATCTGATATACATTTTTGATATCCTACTGATATTGAATATTAGAAATTTCATTTCATTGATATACCTAAATAAAGTATATCAGTAGTATATCACTAATATAATTCATATTAGATATATCAACAGCACATCATTGATTAGATGATTGGTATACTTTATATTATCAAAACGCGGATTAAAAAAAGATTAAATAAAGGGTAATTTTGGACTTTTTGAAGATTTTGTTTGGGTTGGATTGATTTTTTTACTATATTTGCAAATAGGATAAAGAAGAGACATGCTTGCAACTGAGTTAAACCTTTTTGCCATTGTTGTAAGTGTCCTTTTAATTATTTAATACATTAATTAAAATAATTAAATAATTGAATTATATTTATTTATTAGAATATCAATTCACTAATTTTCTTTTGAATTCAACAACATTTGTGGTGATGATTCAAATCTATGACCTCTTGGTCCTAAGTCCATAGTTTAGGCCAATTGAGCTATGCTCTTGGCAATATCAATTCATTAATTGTTGCATCATGATTATAATAAATTTGTGTATTAATCTTATCAAACAAATACAAACAATATTTCTTTTTATAAAATCTAATAACATTTTTAAGTAGAACTAAATATAGATAACAATATTATTTTCATACACCTTATTTCTAAGCATATATTACTCATGAGCATCCCATAAAACTTAATTATAAATAAATTTAGAGAGTAAACTTTGATGATTATTGTGTTTACCATCTTTTTTTAGTTCGTCTACTATTTTAATTTTGGCCTATAGTCGCATAGGTTTTTTTCCTTAATATTTTAAAATAAGGGATCACATATAACATGCTTTTGCTCGATAAACATTGGATGATTTAGTGCATGAGGAATGATTTTAGAAATATTGATTTTAATACAATTGATTTGTTTATAATTGATTTATTAAAAGTGATTTTCATACCATCATTTTCATGTTTGTTTCTACACTTTTAATAGTGATTTTCATACAATTAAGTGATTTTCAAAAAGCATGTTTGGGAGTGACTTTAAAATAAGTGTTTTAAGGTAATGATTTATTTATAATTATTTTTTTAAAAAAAGTATTTAGTTATAAATTATTTTAATATTTAATTCAAACGTTGTAAAAGTGAATTTAAATTTAATTAAAATATTTTTTTAAAAAAATGATTAATGTTTGTTTTCAAAAGGGATTTTATAATCATCAAGTTAGACATATGGAGGAATTAAAATATTAGAGAAATAAATATAGAGAGATAAACAAAAACAAAAAAAAATGGTAGGATGATAAAACTTGTAGGAAGAAAATTTATAATGAGAATTGAGGAAAAAAAAAGTTAAGAGTTAAGGACAAATAAGTACAAGAACACAAAAGGTAGAGCAAGAGATAAAAAAATAGTGAGAAAAAATTTAAAAATATAAAAAAAAAATTGGGAGGAACAAAAAAATTAGAAATAAAAAAATTCAAAGAAAGTTAAAACCATTATAGAGAAAAATAAATGAAAAGATAAAAAGATAATAAAGTAAGAGATACACAGTAGAAAAACTTTAGAGAGAGAAAACTTGTCATTTTGTAAAAAATGTTAGATGAACTCAATGGTGACGGTTTTGAAAAAATCATTTTTTGATGGAAGTTTATGAATTTTTACAAAAAGATGACGGTTTTTACCCGTCACCAAAAGTATACATTTTTCAAAAATGAAATAATAGTCATTTTAATTCACAATCACTTATAAAAATCACTTGGGAATCATCTCTCAAGTCACTTATAAAAGTCATTTTAATTCACAATCACCTGGGAATCACTTGTTCAATATTGTCAAACATCACACTTTTGAAAGAAAAGTGATTTTAGACATGTCAAAAGTGATTTTGGTCATTCCAAAATCACTCACGAACATGCCTTTAGGTCCCACAAAAACTTTTTATTTCATTGGATCCTACCATGAAAAAGTTATTAAGCAATAATAATACTTAGTTCTATAAAATACTAGCTGATCTTTGTTAGTTTAAATTTTTTATACATGTATATTTATTGTTCAATTAGTTTGAAATTATAGTGATAAGTCAACATAAATGTAATTGAAAAGAATCCAACGGAATGCTTAAAATGAAGTTTTTATCCAGAGAATGAACCCATCAAGGTAAAGTAAAAATTAGTTTGGTAAAATATGATGATACGATAAAATGGTTAAAATGAGCAAATATGTTCATAAAAAAAAATATATTCTTCTTTTCCTATTCCTTTTTTTCTTACAATAATCAAATCTAGATTTTTGAATATTTCGAATAAACATAATTGGATAATTGGATGTTGAAGTAGTTGATTTCTTTCCTGATTTAGTGTTACCTAAATCTTCTGGTTATTTTGGATTATCAATATCTCTTTACCATTATACATCTAATGTTGATCATGTTACACATTTTGATGTTGTTTGTGATAATAGTAGTGTTCAATATGTTATAAGTCCTTCTATTGTCAATCTATGTCAACCAAATGGTCTTGGTGATTTACAATCTGTCGTGAATGTTCTGATAGAAGTAATGATCCTTAGTTTGATGAGTGTTCCATTCACAGTACTCCTATTGTATTGGCTCGCCTGTCTTGTAGGACATTTACGAGGCCTTCAGGTCTACATGACTACCATTATAGTCTTTTACATTTAACATTATTGACATCTTTTATGTTGCAACACCATTTACAACATGTTTTATCTTATGATAAACTATCGTTGGGTTTAAGAATTTTGTTTTTAATGTGTCTTCTTTCTATTAGCCACCGTTTTATCACCAAGTCATTCCATATCTTCATTGGAGAGATGCCATAAATGTTGAATTATTGGTCATGGAGATGAACCATACTTCATCTGTTGTTGCTCTTTCTTTAAGGCACTATTTGATTAGTTACAAGTGGGTATACAAAATCAAATACAAGTTTGATGGATCGATTAAATAGTATAAATAAAGGGAGTAGCTAAAGGCTCAGCAAGAAGACTCAATTATATTGAGACTTTTCACCTGTGGCGAAGCTTGTTATTGTGAAAGTATTGTTTTCTATTGTAGTTTCTCTACATTGACCCTATTGTAGTTTCTCTACATTGACCCTTAGTTCAATTTGATGTAAATAATGGGGATTCTTGCATTAAGATTTGCATGAAGAAGTTTATATAGATCTTCCACTTGGTTATAAGCATAATATTGGCATGCATAAGGGAGAACATTTAGCGTTCAAGCTTTACAAGTCCATTTATGGTCTCAAGCAAGCTTCTAGGTAGTGGTTTGAAAGATTTTCTCATGCCTTGTGATCGACGTTATGCAACACGCAAGTGTACGTAATCAAAGTAATAATACTGAATACTCTAGGGTATTGTACCTACAGGGAACGAGTTCCACAAAGTCACTTTAGGAAAATAAGATTTGCTATGAAGATGCAAGTATGGTAACAAGGGTTTTAAAAGTGTTTTGGGTGATAAAAGAGTGCTACTAATATTTGAAGAAAAACAATAAAATAAAAGAAGAAAATTCAAGTTGTTTTTGCCCCTTCGAAGAAAATGTTGCCGAAAATGCGATAGCAATTATGCCAGCAATTCCAAATCTAAGTAAATCGGGTTCGATTCCTATTCAATTTTGCTCTCAAAACCTTTAGGAAACTAAGCAATTAAACCTACATGTTTGCGGCTAATTGAACTTAGATGGTTCCCGCACACAACCTTCTTGATTTCGGAGTCTTACCCTATGTCTAGGGTCGAAGTTTCGGATCTTATGTCTAAGTCATTTCCTCCGTTGTTTTTATGAGATCCATTGTCCCTTGACCCTTTCAGTATCAAGTTCGAGCTTGTGGGACAAATCCTTGTGATATGCTAGTGCCTAAATAATATTCAATGAAAACAAACTTAAAGTTGGTTGCCTACACAACTACTGTGCTAATTTAAGCTTGGCATCTCTTTTCTAGGGCATTCACAACTTGAACCCCTAAAGAGGATTTAGCTCATGGTTAAAATGAAGAAAATATTATCTTGCTTGTTGGAAATGTAAAAGTCATATTTCAATCGAAGGTAAAACATGACAATGAGAGGAATAATAAAGAAACTAAAATTTGGAAGATAAATGGAGGCCTCAACCCTTACTTTTTATTCAATACATAACTCAATTCAAACGTAAATCAGTACAGAATGAATTAAACTCGACTACAGAACCTTACTACATGAAGAACATGAAAAATCTAGAGAATTCTTTCGTTGATCAACTTCAAAATCCCAAGGAAAGTTAAGAATATTTACCTCCAATACTTTCGTAAGGAGGGATTAACCAAGGATTCGTTACAAACTAAGAAATAAGAAAAAAATTGTTGAAAAAATAAAGGAAAAGAACTATTGTGATGAATATAGTAACAAAAGAAAAACTGGAATGAAAATGGAGAAGAATTTTAAGCTAGGAGCCTCATTCGGATAGTCCTCTTTCTCTAAGGTTGCTTGTGCATTTATAGGTGGTTTCCTTTTGGGTTTTATTGTTTGGACTCCTATGAATGGTGAAGAATCAATCAATCACGAATCTGAGTTGTCAACGTTTCAAAAAATAGAAAAAAATCTCTTAATTTCCATAGCCTTCCTTTTTTCTGCAGATTCTTATAATGCAACCCGCATTTTAGCTCGCATTCTGTCTGGTCTGGCCTGAGCATTTTGTAGGTAAAAATGCGGCTCGCAATTTCCTTGACATTTTTTCTGCCTCATTTTCCTTCACAAAAACATACCAAATTAGCTTATTTTTCACCATTTTCTAACCATTTTTTATTTTTCACTAATTTTAGCAAACTTGAACAATTTTACTCATGAATGATATTTTTAGCTTACCACAAAATAAATATTTGCAATAAAATAGACAAAAGTCAGTTTAGGTATAAATAATCCTCATAAATGAGAATTATCACCTTGTTACTTCTTGGATTCAGTCAATCAAAGTCTGGTTACTCACTATTTGTTTGTGGTTCTGCATCACGTTTTATTGGCTTACTCGGTCTATGTGGACGATATAATAATATCTAGTGGTTCTTTGGATGATATAACTACCTTAACAACTCACCTTAATGTTGTTTTCAAACTCAAGGATTTGGGATCTTTAAGATAATTTTTTGGGATTGGAGTTAGCTCGATTTGTCAAGGATATTCTTTTATCACAAAGAAATTACACTTTATAAATACTTAAGATCTCGTTTTCTTTCCTACAAGCCTTACTCCTTGCTAATGGAGCCTAACCTTAAGCTACAATATGATAAGGGAGACTTACTTACTGATCCATCTGTTTATTGAAAGTTAATTGGTTGTTTATTATATTTGGTGATTTCTCGTTCTGACATCACATTTGTTGTTCATAAGTTTAGCCAATTCGTTGTTCAGCCTTAACAACCACATTTATACATTGCACATTATCTGTTACCATACTTAAACACATTTTCCTATCAGCTACCTCATCCTTCTAGCTTTGAGCCTTTCAGACGTCGATTGGGCATCATATTTAGACTCTCGTAAGTCCACGACTGGTTATTGTATTTTTTTAGGGGACTCACTCATATCATGGAAGGCTAAAAAGCATAACACTTTGTCTCGTTCTTTAGCCAAAGTTGAATATAAAGCTCTAGGTATTACAACCGGTGAATTGGTTCGGATATTACAATTGATAAAAAAACTTACATATTTCTTCATCTTCTCCTGCTCTAATTTTTTATGATAATATGTTTGCTATACATATTGTTTCTAACCCAATTTTTCATGAGCGTACAAAGTACATGGAACTCGATTGTCATTTTGTGCGGTAGAAAATTGTACGAGAAAAAGTCAAATTGATGCTCATGTGCTCAACACTTCATTTGGCTGATATTTTTACCAAGACTTTACTTTTTTCTGCTTTTAAGTCTCTGTTGGGGTACGAATAGGGATTTAGGGATAGTATGGTATTAGTAAGGGCATAAGGGTAATTAGCTAGGGAGTTAGTTAGTGCTTTTGGTTATAAATAGAAGGAGGGGGATTGAGGGAAGGGAAGCAATTGTTGAGTGGTTTTTAGGGGTTGGGTTAGCATACTCAAGAGAGGGAGGTTCCAAGTGTCTTATACTTGGTTTATCTTGTTAAGTTTGATCTTTTATATTTCAATATATTTCTATTATACCTAACAGTCTCTAACAAGCAAGATGGGAGTTCTTTTTGTGTTGTGCCCATCATGAGGGGAGCGTTAAACCATCTTGTGTTTGTTATTCTGTTTTGTTGTCTTGTTATTCAGTTAGTTAATCTATGGCAATTGAACTATAGTTTACTATTTATTAAGATTTGCGTTACATTTAATGTATTTAAACTTCTTCATGTTTCTGGAAATTTATTTAAGATTTGAAGAAAAATGAAAATAAGACATAAGGTATTTATGGAAAACGTATTTAGAATTGTAAAAGTAGATAGATTATATGAATTTTGAGGCATGTAGATTTTTTTAAAGAAGTTAGGTATGCATACAATCGTGATACTTTGAACATCATATCTAAGAACATGAACTTTAGTAAAAAAATGCTTTCACCACTAAATTTTAGATAAAATTGTTATTTAATTCATGCTAATCGATGAAATACTAATGTGGCACATTCATTAATTTATCAAGGGTAACGATCCTAAAATTTGGGACGATGCGACTATAAGCTCTCTATTAACAACAATTCTCTAATATCTGGTTCTATGTCAAGTAGCTCATCAATCAAGGAGGCTAAGGTTGAATATATAGCCTCATTTTTTGAGTGAATTCTATCACCAGACATGAATACATGAAACTTATTTTCCACAAATACCCAACTACAACCAGCATTCTTCTTAACCTCATTTCCTTTCATCTTCTTCCTTATTCTTCCCATTTCCTCCCAGTTTCCTTCTGCAGCATAGACATTGGCTAACTGCACGTATCGAGCTCCGTTTTCTCCTTCGATTATCAAGAGTTTTTCTTCTGCTTCTCTTGCAAGTTCAGTATTCCCATTGATCCTACAAGCATTCAGAAATGCTCCCCAAATGACAACATCTAACTGTATGGGAATCTTTTTCATGAATGCCAATGCCTTCTCTAGGTGATTAGCTCTTCCATACAAATCAATCATACAAGCATAATGATCGATTTCGGGACAAACATTGTGATTGTTAGTCATAGAGTCAAAAAAATGTTCGCCTAGTTCTACCAAACCACGGTGTCGACACGCAGAAAGTAGTGCAACAAAAGTGATTGCATCTGGTTTGAGACCACGTTCTATCATTTCCTTGAAAAGCTGGACTGCTTCATTTTCCCATCCATGGTGAGCGTAGCCAGCTATCATAATGTTGTAAAGAACGGAATCCTTGTCAGTAACTTCTCTAAACATCCTTGTTGCATAAATGATACTTCCACATTTTGAGTACATATCAACCAATGAACTGATCAGCTTCGTATCCAATTCGATGCCTGCTCGGAGCATGTAACCGTGTATCTGCTTCCCGGGAGCCAGAGCAGCTTGTATAGCACAAGCACCAATTATGGTGACAAGAATTAGCACATCAGGAATTGTTGCTTCCTTCTTATATTCACTTAAAAGTTCAAAAACTGCTTCGCACTGCTGCAATTTAACATAGCCAGAAAACAAAGCAGTCCACACAACAGAATTCTTTTCATCCAAGGAATCGAAAAGCTTCCTGGCTTCTGCCATGTTACCTTGAGATGAATAGCCAACAATCATTGAACTGATCGAATATACATTCCGTGTCGTCAATTCTTCATGAACTGACTGTGCATACTTCATGGTATTGCACTTGCAGTAAACATCAACAAGTCCACTGCCAATGAATGGATTGACAATCAGCCCATTCTTCAAAACATAACCATGAACCTCCTTTCCGAGCTTCAAGCTCCTCAAATTGGAGCAGGCACTCAAGACACTAGCAAAAGTGTGCTCATTCCACCTAACATTTTCATCCGCCATATGAACGAATAATTTCAATGACTCTTCCTCGTAACCATTCTGCACAAATCCCGAAATCATCGTATTCCACGCGACAACGTCGTTTCGCTCCAAATCCTTCCAGAAAAGATCCACAGCCACATTTATCTCCCCTTCTCTACAACAAGCTGCCACCATGGCATTTCTAGAAACCAAATCAACCACCTCACCACATCCATCATAAACTCTACAGGCTTCTTTAAAACATCCGCATTTAGAGTACATATCAATCAGGGAACTAGCAGCAAACACACTCAAATCATTAGCAGTTTTCAACATGAAGGAATGCAATTGCTTTCCATAAGAAAGCACACACAACTTAGCAGTTAAATTAAGCATGATTGTGAGACTAAACTCATCAATTCTAAGCATATCAGGGGTCGTATGCATTTCTACAAAAAGCCCAAGTGCTTGAGCCTCATACCCATCGGAGCTAACATAACCAGACAACATAGAGTTGTAAGTAACCAAATCTCTACAGGGAACGGAGTCAAATAATGCCCGCGCTTGTCCCAAGTTCTGAGACTTAACATACGCTGCTATTATCGCATTCCATGAGAAGACATTTCGTTCGGGCATTTCGTCAAACACTTTCTGGGCATCTCGAAGAAGACCATATTTCGCATATAAGCTTATGAGTTGGTTTGACGTGAAAATGGTCGGCGTAAACCCGGATTTGATGGCTTGGACATGGCAGAGTAACCCATGTTTCAGATGCTTCATTTACATATGAATATACTGCTTCACTTAAAGGGCGTACAGTGGGTAGAATCAGGGTCAGAGTCTCATTGGGAAGAAGAAGAAGATACTACATAAATAAACGGAAATTTTTAGAAGCTTGCTAATGACGAAGGTTTGTCTCTGTTTTGTTCGTCTTTAGACTCCTGCTGCGCATTTTAAACATTCATTCGAGCTCTGAGAAAAAGAGTTACCAAGTTAGTAACTTACCTTCATTTTTAGTGGCAAAATAATTGCGGGAAAAAAAAAAGTATTTTTAGAAATTTGTTTTTGTGTGTTTTTGAATTTGATTAATAATTTAAATGTCGGTTTTAAAGAATGACGTAAATTATTGTAGAAAAATCACGAGAAAACAAATGAAACTTTAGTCTTTGAAATTTCATATGTAACTAGATTTAGGTCTCGTTTGATAATTATTTAGTTTTTTTATCTTCGAAAATTAAGCCTACAAATACTACAACTACTTATAAGTTTCTTGGTTTGTTATCTATTTTTTACGTATGTTTTCAAAAATCAAACCAAGTTTTGAAAACTAAAAAAATAGTTTCTAAGCTTTTGTTGGATAATCATTTGGTTTTTAGTTTTTAGTTTTTGAAAATTAAACTTATAAATATTATTTTCACCCATGGGTTTATATATTTGCTTATCTATCTTTTATACACCTTTTCAAAAAAAAAATATAAGTTTTGAAAACTAAAAAAAAGTTATTTTTGTTTTTTGAATATGACTAGAAACTCAAATGTTTACTTAAGAAAGATGAAAATTATTATAAAAAATATAAAAACTATCATAAAGAAATTGTGAGAAAACAGTCATAATTTTCAAAAATGAAATGGGTTCAAATGAATCCTAAAAAAATTATTTTTGTTTTTAAAAATTGGCTAAGAATTCAAATATCTTAAGAAAGATGAAACATATTGAAAAAAAAATAATGAGAAAATAGACACAATTTTCAAAAAATCGAGTCTTAATTCTTATAGTTTAACATTTTTCATGAACTAGTCCCTTGCGTTTCATATGTATATAGTCCTTGTAGTTAAAAATGTGTAATGGTTTGTTACGATCAAGTTCCTTGCATTTCAATATATATGTATGATTTAGTTCTTGTAATTTAAAATCTGTAATGATTTGGTTCTTGAATTTTAGTAGGTAAATAATTCAAACATTGTAGTTTAAAAATTAGTAATAATTTTGTCTTAGTAATTTAAAATTGTAAAAATTTAACTCCTACCATACAAATTTTTATTAAGGTGTAACAAGGTTTCTTATGTAGTATATAGACGATAGATCTTTCAAGGATGAAATACATTTCCAACTACTTATACTAAATTGTTATAAAAATTTGGGTCAACCTAAACATAACTTAATTTATTAAGACATATATTTTTTATCAAGAGATTAAAGGTTTGAATTTCCATCCTCACACGTTGAATTCAAAAAAATAAAAATAAAAATGTGTACTTCATATGTTGACAAAATTTTTCATGGTAAAAGCTAAATCATGAATTTTAAATACTAGCCAAATCATGAATTTTAAACCTAATTTATTTGTAACTTAGTTTTAAAGTATTTGAGAATAAATAGGAATCAAAATTAAAAAAAAAATATAGATTAAATTACAAGTTTAATCCTAAACTTCAAATTTTATGTATTTCAAAAGTTTCTAATAGATTTTTAAACCTTCAATTTTATGTCTAATAAATCGTTGAACTTTCAATGTCTAATAAGTCCTACCAAAATCATAAATTTTAAAAAGTAATTGATTTATTTGATATAAATTTAAATTTTATGTATAATGAAACTAAGACTTCAATTGTGTGACTAGTAGATCCATAAAATTTAAAAATTTTGAAAGTTGAAAGACTAAATTTGTAATTTAACAAAAAAAAAAAAAAATATTACTAATCCACTTTAACATTTCAAAACAGAGCCAAATTTTGTTGTGAAGCGAGATACGGTCAGCAATTTTAGCTAGTTATTCATAGAAGAAATAACATGAAACAAGAATAATTTTTTTTTAAAAAAAGATTAAATTAGATGTGTTCAAACATTTTAGTAAGATCTGATTCTCCATCTGTATAATCATTTGATCAAATAAATTCTACTCATTTGTAATAGAAAAAATCATTACAGCTACAACCCTTAATTGAAGACAAACACTTGGTATTTCAAGGTTTACAAGTTTTAATTAGCATAAGTTGTAGCACTCTCTTTATCAAAAAAAAAAAAAAAAACCAAAATGTTGAAACACTATTTTTCAACTTCAAAGTTGCTAATTTCAAATGTTCAGGGCATGGGGCCATGGAACACAATTCTGCTTCCTGTGTACACCAACCTGGCATCATCTGCATAAAATATATGGGAGCGAGGGAGTAAATACAAAATGCATAGCATCACAATCCCATCGGTAACTAATATATGGTAACTAATGCCAAATAAAACATAGCTCAAATGAATATATTAATGATCACAAGATTTGTGATTCGAATCCCCCAACCCCAATTGTACTTATAAAAAAAAGTATATAATAACTAATATTTTTTTCTTTTAAATCCGCGAGTCTCCGAACTAGTTTATGCATATCTTGCCTATTGTCCCGATAAAACCAAAACCTGCCATATTTGGTTGTCAACGAAACTCTATAACACAAAATTCTAAGTACATGGTCACCATAGTTTGACCCATCTCTCTAAATGCAACAATAAATCTTCTGGTTTTATTTTCCATGACACTAACTTCTTTCTATTCTTTTATTTCAAAAGTAAAGTGAAAAGATTTAAACTCTCGGTGTTCTATACACCAACTAATGTTTTCTCAATAAACTTAGAGCCGAAGCTCGTTCCATTTCATAATGACTCTACAACACTTAATTTGTATGAAAATAAATAATGGTTAGAAAATATGCTCATATTTCAACTGCAAGGTTGTTATCAGATGAACCCTAACCTAAACAAAACCAAATTACTAAAGTAAAATCGTAGATAAAAGGTGAAGTGACACTAGTTACCTGCAATTTTGGCTGAATAAAATTCATGAGGAACATTATTTTCGGACTCGACAGCGGCTTTGGCAGCTGCAATTCCAATGGCTGTACTTTGGAAGATATCTAAGTCAGCGCAAAGAGAAGCAAGCATGCCCCCGACCAAGCAATCTCCACAGCCTGTAAGCCTCACTACTGATGCAGGAAGGGCAGGGAAATGCATTGCAAAAAGAACAGAGCTTTTCTCTGTTTCTCTTGAAACAGAGAACATATTTGGTGGACAACTTGTAGCTAAAGTTCTAAATAGTTGGCTGCTGGATCTATATTTGATTTCTTTTGAAAAAAATTTCATGAAGCTTGGCCCTCCTTTAGAACATACGAACACCCCACGAGAACCAACCGTTAGAATAATGATCTTGATACCTTTCTCAAGCAAAACCCAAACAGCAAATTTCAGTTGTTCGAAGAAAGATTCAATTGAACATTCAACAACGCTATTATCTGGTTTGATAGGAGAAAACAAATCTTGACCAGATAAAGCATTGGCCATGGCGATAAGTTCATCTTCATTAGGTGAAGTAAAACTTATCTGCAAAAATAACGAGCTATGTATTATTAAAGAAACGCAGAAAAGCAGATGGCTGTAAATATGAACTTTTCAAATATGAGACATAAGATCAGGTGCTAAACCTCTAGATTAATCTAGATCATGAAAACACAATATGACAAGTAAACATTATTACAAGATACATCAAAAACTCAGCGTGAGAACAGGATATGAATTTGTAGTCCAGATACAGAGGAAGGGCAAATAGACTAAAAATATACCGATCCACCTGACACGTGACATACATATAGTATTTACAAGCAGATCCTACTTTCAGATTTTTTTTATCTCCGGAAAGGAATGCCAAGGAAGCTATAATCCTGATTTACCTTATATTTGAACATTGTTAGCCTTTTCCATTTTTCATTACCTGTTATACAAACTGAACTAAGTTCATTAGATCTCCAAATATGTGCAGGAAAGTCAGAGTCTGGTTACGATTTCAATTCAGTTACCATTTCCATTATCTTTAAAAACAAAAACAAAAAAATTGAAACATCTTGGTAAGGAAAGAAATGAGGAATAGGAAAGTTCTTGCAAGTAAAAAAACTCATCTAACTTTAAGAGAAAGATCTGCATGAGGAGATGTGAACTCACATACTTGACAACTGAAGCAATCCTTCTTGATTTAGCAACTGACACAGGCTCAAACCACACTGGGGTATTATATTCAGTAGCAACTAGGAAAGAGATGCAGAAAAATATATACAGAGATCATATTACAAAGACCAAGAAAGAAAACTAGAAGAAGCTGCAGCTATTAAGAAAAAGAGTAGTACTTCGGCAAGAAACTTTCAGAGCAAGAGGATTTAGATTTGCATCAACCATCAGCACTGGTGCACCACGAATATTGCACTTGAATTGCTCAATCCAATCAGGTGTGAGAAATTTTTCCTGTGTAAAGCTGGTCTCAGGTTCCTTGTGGTACTATCATCAATCTTATACAAGATTCACAATACTAAATCATCGGAATAATATAAATCTTTTTTTATCAAGATCCACTTACAATAGCTTCCACACTTGCCACAGCAGCTGCCAATTCTCCATGGACATCAACTATGGCACACACAACAGCAGTGCTGACATCTTGGTGCTTCCGAATGCCTAATCAAAACATGAAATTGTTTTAGAAAGTGTATCTTTTCTATCTTCACCAAGTATATGCATAATAACCAAGTAATAATTTCCTTTTGACCTAGTTTGATACTTTTGCTTTCACTTCATCAACTTCCATCAAAGATTCAAAGATAAGGAAGTCAGAAGGATACAGGTTCATTATTAGGAAATTGTAAAATCCACCCGGTGGCTTGCAATATTCTACACAAGAGTTCATTTTAAAAAAAAAAAAGATCTCAAACAGATTGCTCAATATGCTATTCATGCAACTTGCACCAAAAGGAACAACCAGCTAATTTCTTGTTACTAAATTACTTAAAAGGAAGAACCAAATTTAGATTGTTACATCTGAATGTATCAAATTCAAAGGCACAATTGACTACAGATTTTGTTGCAGTGCATGTACTCCATTCTAAAAACAGTCAATTCAAAAGTGAGATAAAAATTGGTATATTTCTTAGGAACTTGAGGTAGATTCTTACTTAAGGTTAAATACTTTCATCCTAAATCACGCACATAGATTGGTTGAAAAAATCATCAACGTTGGAACACCAAACAATGAGTCAATACATCGGGACAATACCACAGATGATAAACACCAGAATAGAAGAAAATTTCCGTTGGAACAACAAAAAATGAGGTGCCATATGTCATTAACTGATAGCTAGCTAGTAAAGATGGAAATTATATAGATAGACAGGTTTACCTTCTGTTGGTAGCTCTGCCGCTCTCCAATTCTCAAACAAGAGATTTCCTATTTCAGGGAAAAAAGAATCACAAAAAATAAAACAAAATGTCTATTTTATTTGTAAAATCTACACAAGATATTTTCCAAATTTTGAAGGCGGTGTCCATAAATAATGAACTCCGAATCCATCTGAGCTGCAATGTGAACCAAAGAAGCCATGAATGCGAAGAACAAATCTACCATTCTAAAATCTCAGAGTAGTTGTACGAAAACAAAATGATGAAAGATCAGAAAAGAACCTGCCATGTCATGTCCCACCACAGTAATCAGGAAAGGTTTAGACTCAAGTTTTGACATGCATTCAGCAACATTCCGTGCTACGCCTCCTAATATATAGTTGATCTAAAACAGCATATTCTCAAAGGTAAGAGCTGAAATATAGAAACTTAACAATAGGTTCACTAAGAAAATATTGTCATTATGACGCTACAGATCACCAATGAGTTCATCCTACTGGAAAAATACGACACTAAAAGAACAAAATACCAAATACCAACAACCAATGCAAATGAAAATGAGGATTATTGTAGTGCTATCTTACTTACTGGATTGAACCAAAAAATTGATAGATTTGTCGTTATTTTCATCTATGTAATAGTGATGTATTTTCTCTATATCTTTCAAACGTAATTTTCAGTGTAACTAATTAACTGTTATTTACTGAAGCTAAAATGGTTAACATACGATATCATAAACGATCTTCAATAATATAATCAATAAAAAAGGCAGTAGAAAACAACCTCTATTCATTTATAATATTTTTTACTTCCATAGAAAACTTTACGTGTTCAATGTTTTAAAAAAAAGAATATGTTTCATCTTTCAATCTATTTGCCACGTTTTGCAGTAGTTTTAGTCTTAGTAATAGAACAAAAAGAGAAAGCAAAATGTTGGAGTGTTGACATAATTAAATTTACCATAACCTATCGGCTTAAGCTTTAGGGTTGATTGGTGATTTACTATGGTATCAGAGCAGGAGGTTCTATGTTCAAATTCCATTAATGCTACTTCCTCCCCCGATTAATATTGATTTCTACTTGTTGGGTATTTCTACAAATTTCAAAACCCACAAGTGAGGGAGAGTGTTGGAGTGTTGATATAATTACATTTATCATAACCTATTAGCTTAACCTTTTGGGTTGATAAGTGATTTAACACAAAGCTGAACAAGCACAAGGCAACTCACCTACTTGAACATGAGGCAATTTACATTTATTATGTTTTATACAACTATTAGAACCAACTTCTTCTGGGAGAACCTTCTAATCCCACAACATTTAGTGTTAGAAAATTTTAAGCATTACAGCTTAAGAGGTGGCCACGGAGGAAGTAGGTAAGCAATCAAACTGACACCCCATAATGATGATCAACCTAAGGAAAACCATAATGTGGCAATGTATGTCCCTAATAAGATTATGTACAGTGGTCTAAAACAAACAGCCAAAATTATATTTATTCCAACCTCAGAGACAATTCGCCCTTAAATTCATATCCCTATCACGATGAACCTCTCAAATTTAAAGAGTAATCAGTAAATTACCTTGCCGGGAGTAGTTGACCTCGGAACGGCGGAAATGGAGGGTATGGCGTGAATATCCAGCACCATACCTCCAACAACCACAGGTTCTGCCTCCCCAATTTGCAATTGGCTCCCAGTACTCGTCGGCGCCTAAAATATACTTACAATATCAAGATGATCGCAGAAAACACCTCGCCTCCATAAAATGCCCTGAATAGAGAAGGAAAAGAGACTGTAGGAGTGAAGAGATGCACTCACCGGATTAAGAGCGTCGTTGAACTCACATGGCGGCGAAAGAAGGTGACGATGAATCAAATTTATACGCCTCTGAGAACTGCTCTCCATTGCTTTCAATCTCCAAGCCTTTCAGACTTTCAATGGAGCTCTGAAAGTGAAACTCTGAGAGCAGTGTCGGAATCGATTCTTCTGGTATGGTGGGTTGACTATGTCCACGGTTCATTCTCCATTTTGAAAATATATGTTAAATAACACAAAATATCCCTAAACTTTGTTTAAGTTTCGATTATAAATCTAAACTTGGAAAATTTTCATTTTCATTTTTATTTTCAACTTTAAACTTTATTTTAAAATGTACTCATGATGGATTTTTGCTTTGAAATGGACTAATATATAAAAAGTAGAACACGCATGTGATATCATTTATAATGTCATTTACGTAAATTGGCGTGGCATTTGATGTGTAAAACTTGATCATTTAAATGATTTTAACAATACTTTTTGAGATAAAATAAAGCTTAAATTACAAATTTAGTTCATGAATTTTGAGGTTTGTGTTTATTTGGTTTATGACCTTTAAAAAGTATCAAATGAATTTTCAATTTTGTATCTAATAAATCCCTGAATTTTAAAAATGTCTAATTAGTTCTTGAACTTCTAATAGGTCCCGAACATATTCACAATTTTTTAAAATTAATCGATCTATTATATATAAAAATTGATTTTTTTTGTCCAATAGAACCTTAAGTTTTCAATTTTGTGCCTAGTAAGTTAATGAATTTTAAAAAACGTCAACTTGGCGAAGGACCTATTAGACACAAAATTGAAAATTAAGTGACTTATTAGATACAAGATTGAAAATTTGAGAACTTATTAGACACATTTCAAAGTTTAGAGACCAAATAGATACAAAATTGAAAGTTCATGGACCTATTTGACACTTTTGAAAGTTTAGGGACCAAATATACGCAAACCTCAAAATTTAGGGACTAAACTTGTAATTCAACCTAAAAAAAATAATAACAACATTTTAATCTTCTATATAGTTGTAGATAGTATCACGTACGTTTTCTAATTTTTACCCATCAACTGCTATGTCAATTTTAATATTTCATTTTGATGGAAAATATCATTTTTTAGCAATTTCAAATTTAATTAGTATTTTTGGAACAAATTTCAAAGTTTAAAAGTAAAAAAAATGAAACTTTTCCAAATTTATGAGTATAATTAAAACTTACTCCTCAAGTTTAAGAATATTTTATATAATTTAACCTATTTCATACCCAAAGTAACTAAAGCATGTTTGTACTTTTGAAAATTAAATAAAGATTAAATTAATTTAACAAAAAAACTTGTTAAGGATATCTTTTGAAACAAAGTTTAAAGTTCAATATAAAAATGAAACGGGAATTAAGATTAAAGGTATTTTGTGTTATATATTTAACCTCCCTTACTTCAATGTGTAATAATAAACTATTCAAACAAATTTAAAATTCTAATTTAAGAATAAAGGAGGGTGGTCTTAAATTATACTCATAAAATGGAAATTTCTTACCGTAATTTTTTTTCTCATCTATCAAATTTGAAATATTGATTCTATTAATGACTCTCTCATATATGCGTGCTAAAAAAACTCCCTTACGGTGGTTGCGGATAGATTTGATAAGAAATAATTTTAAATTTCAAGATTTTAAAGGATGAAAATAGTTTCAAGTTTCTATTTATATTTGAAATCAAATTAATTTAAAATCATTGAAATTAAAGTTTTTGTTTGAATGCTCATTAGAAATGAAAAGAGTATAACATTATATTGTTATGCTCTTATAGTTTGTAAAAGATTATTTTAATCAATAACAATATATTTTAATATCAAATAATAATGTCAGATATATATGACCATAAAAACATACCATTAATCGAAACAAATAAACTAGCTAAATTTCGAAAACAAAAACAAGTTTTTGGAAACTATTTTTTTTTAGTTTTCAAATTTTGGCATTGTTTTTTAAAACACATCCAAAAAGTAGAAAAGAAAACATGAAAAACCATAGCGGGAAGTAGTATATAGGCTTAATTTTCAAAAACCAAAAACTAAAAATCAAATGGTTATCAAATGAGAGCTTGATTTTTAAAAACACAACGATACTAATTAAGAGTTAGAACTTCATATAATTTATAATTAAAATTGTGAGTCAAAGATTTAATTTATAATTAAAATTGTGAGTCAAAGATCTTTTTATGTGTGGACTACTTTTCAATGTTTTTCTTTTCTAAATCCTTATCTAGAAAGGCAACTAGCTAAATTTAGTTTGAATTAGGGTCAATTGCTTTGAAACATGGGAGTCATCTGATTCACAAACACAAGGAAAAGTCTTGGTTGCTACATTAAGTTTGGTTTGGAGATGTTGAAAAAAAAGTGGCTTAAGTAATCAAATATCAAGATGTTGGGTAAGTAATTGTGTGTATTTGGGTTTTATAGATTTCAATTATTGATAAAAACCTTAAATTAACATTAATTTATTATTAGTGGATTTCATTATGCTATAATTAAGAATAGGGATACAAATTTTTTTCTCCAAACAAAATGTAGCAAAATATTCTTTAGGATCACATCAACGCCCATGTTGTAAATGTCTTCATCATCCCTAACTCTAAAGTTTATTTATTTATTTATTATTATTATATAAAACATTATATTATAAATAGTGGTGGATCCAGAATTTTTATCGAGTGCTTTAAATATGAAATTCAAAAAATTATATAAGGTTGTATAGAGATATACTAACTACTAAGCTATAAGGCTTTCTTCTGTTTTTAATTGATTTTTTCTATACATATTATATAAAGTAAAAAAAATTGAGGGGGACTTGAGTCGATCCTAATTTCAATTTTTTTTGGACCGAATACATGTTTTGGTTTAATGAGCTATGATGCCATATTAGATTATATGAGCTTTCATCTCAAAACTAATTGACGATAAAAAGAGTAACCCACATATCTTATAAGTTTCTCCATTTTTCCAATATGGAATTCTCAACAAATTATTTTTAACAAGACTTCACCCATATACATGCAAAATTTATCTCAAGTAAATTAATAAGAAGTTTTTAAATGTAAAAGGTATATGTTCTTCTTCATTATTATTTACTTATCAATAATAGTAGGATGATAATAAATATTACTTATATCTTTTGAAATTTAGGTGTGGACGAGGAGCTCGCAATAGTATTTGCTACAATACACATTTCTCATATCTTCATTCTTAAAATTAATAATGGAATGTTTATTTGATTAAATTAAAATATAAATTATGATGGAGTACCGCGATTAAAAATAAATATCGTTTCTTTAAGGGGCAATTGGGTTGGTAGCAAAAAGGCCCAACATAATTGCCCATATAGCAAAGGGATCCATCTATTTGCAAAAATAGCAAAAATTTGAAAAGAGTAATTGAAATTACTAACAAGCCCCCACGTTGAAACTCACGCCCACATCTCACATAAATCACATAATCTGATAGAGACATCTATCACTGATAGAAGTGATAGACTTCTATCAGTGATAGATGTTCATCACTTCTATCACCAATAGTTGTCTATCAATCATTAACTTCTTTCTTCTATCACTAATAGAAGTGATAGACTTCTATTACTGATTGTTTCTATTACTAATTGTTGTGGTTTTGTCTCTAATCACTGATAGAAGAAACTTCTATCAGTGATAGATGTTTATCACTTCTATTACTGATAGATGTCTATCACTTCTATCAGGTCTATCACTTCTATCAGATCTATCAGATAGAAGTGATAGCCTTCTATCAGCGATAGATGTCTATCACTGATAGTTGTCTATCATTGATAGACTTCTATTACTCATTGTTTTTATTACTGATTGTTATGGTCCTGTTTTACTTCTTATCAACCAATTTTTATCAATTCTTGTTTTTTTGTTTGTGTATCAATCATTAACTTCTTTCTTCTATCACTGATAGATGTCTATCAGTGATAGACTCTATCACATCTGATAGACTTCTATCACTGATTGTTGTGGTCCTATTTTACTTCTTATATAACACTAATAGATATCAATCATCAAAATATCTTTATGATTAAAGTCTATCACTGAAAAATATCAAGCACCATACGCACAAGCCACATTGATAGACTACTTGCAAAGAAATCATTGATAGTCTGCTTGCAAAGAAATCAGTTATAGAAAAAAAAAATCACTGATAGTCTGGTTGCAAATAAATCACTGATAGACTGCTTGCAAGGAAATCACTTATAGAAAAAAAACACTGATAGTCTGGTTGCAAATAAATCATTGATAGATCATTGATAGACTGTTTACAAAGAAATCATCGATAGTCACTGATAGTTTGGCAAAAAAATCACTGTAGACTGCTTGCAAAGAAAACACTAATAGAAAAGAAATCATTGATAGTCTGGTTGCAAAGAAATCACTTGTAGAAATTATTGATAGAATAAAATTTAGAAAATCACATACTGTTGCAAAGAAATTATGAAATGCAAGAAAGATAAGAAAGTAATACTTGGAATTGATTAGAGAATGTAGATCTCGACTTTTTGTGACGCTCCTTTCTTGGATTATAAATTTGGAAGATGTTGTGGATGATGAAACTACAGAGGCTTGCAACAGAGGTTTGCAATAGAAGCTTCCATGAAACTTGCAGAGAAATCAAATGAAGCTAAAAACAATTCAGATACCCGCGAATGGAAAAAACAATCCTAAACCTAATCCAAGAAGACAACATACGCACAACCTAATCGAAGCTTGGTCTGCAATCGCGAAAAGTAAAATCGAAAAAAGAATTTAGATTTCCACGAAACTTGCAGAGAAACCGAGTGAAGCTAAAACAATTCAAATACCCACGAATGGAAAAAACAATCCTAAACCGCACAACCTAATCGAAGCTTGGTCTACAATCGTGAAAAGTAAAATCGAAAAAAGAATTTAGATACCCGCGAAAAATCTAAAGGAAAAAGCAAAAGGTAAACCTAAACGAAAAAAAAGAACGTGTGAAACTGAGGGTATTATTGGAATTATAAAATTTTTTTAAAATATTTTTGTCATTTTTGCAATTCTTTTAAAGTGTTGATATATCTACAAATAATAAACCTAAATTTGCTACCCATTACAAATTCTCTTTCTTTAATATTTCAATCTATATTTTTTTTATTAAAAAAAATATCACATCTTAGATTCTTGGTGTTGTTTGATAAGTATTTCATTATTGAAAATTGTACTTGTTTTCTCGTAATTTCTCAGTGAATTTCATTTTTCTCCCCCCAAAAAATTACTTTTTTATAATATAAATTCAAAATTCTATTGAGTGCATATCACACGTCTTGTATCAATGAAGTTTGTGGGTTCTCATTAAAAAGTAGTACGAAAGAGCAATCATATATATATCTCAATACCTCCAATAACATCTTACACCAAAAGTCATTTTGCAACTGAAAATAAAATATAATAGAAAGGGAAAATTTTATCAATCTTGCTTTAAAAATGCCAACAAAATCATAATTCAACTTGGCTAAAACTTATGACCAATAGGTCATGGGTTTGAACCCCGCCCCAATTGTTGATGTATTCAAAAAGAAAAAACTTTGCTTTAAAAATAAATAAATAAATATAAGAATTATAATTAAGTGTAAGAGATTTATGTGAGCTTAAAATTAAACAAAATCGTAAATAGCATCCCATCAAAACTATAAATTAATAATTAACATAAAAAAATATTTTTAATCATTTCATCAACAAATCTATATGATACATCAATAATTTTTTTTTTCCTAAAGTTAATAAGTTGAACAAGGTGGAGTTGACCATTAAAGAAAAAATGATGTATTGCTTTTAAAATATATAGAAAGAAAATCAAATTAAAAGGACTTGAATGAAGAGTGTTTAGGAGGATGGTATTAAATTCCCGTCAACGTATCGATATTTTTATCGATATTTCTATATATTCATGGATTTGACATCGACATCGACGTTGGCATAAATAGGTGAATCGACATTTCCATCATACAGTACAAAATTGATAAAATATTAAAAAAATAACAATAAAATGTAACATGATAATATTATAGCAAGTATTTTAATTCATTTAAAAAGTGTAGAATGTTTGTTTTCTATTTTAAATATATTTTTTATTTTTTTTAGAAATATCTATTGACATCGACATTTTATCGATATTTCCATCGATATTTCCATAAAATTGAGATTTTGACATTTCCATCGATATCGACATTCTAAACCTTCCTTATTTATGAGTGAGATAGTTTGTCTAGTCGATTCTAATCCATTCTTACAACCTTTTTGAAAATGATGTTTAAAAACATTTTTCTATTTTTAAAAAATAAACCCATTTTTAAATGTAGAATAACTACTTAAAATAATTTAAAATAAGTTTATTTAACAACAAATAGTTTGTTTAGTATTTTCTTTCTTGGTTTGTTAAATGTATTGTCTAGATATAACCATTCCTTAGTTTCTTTTAAATATAATTTGATTTAAATAGTTATATTATAATCTCCTAAAAATAAAAATATCATTTGAAAAAGGGATACATTCTAAGACATTTATTTGTGTATACTCTTGTAATTATGGTTAAATTTATCCATTTGGTCTTTTAGTTTCAATTTAGTCACTTTTTTTCGAATTCAAATTCATGACTTCTTAATCATAAATCATACTCAATGCTAGTTGAGCTATACTTTTGTTGGCGACACATTTACTAGTTACATGATAGTGAGCAAGTATTTAGTTGACTACATTCTACTTTAAGGATAATAGAAAAATAAGAAAAGAAATGATATATTTTCAAGTGGCCGAAAAAATAAATTAGGTGGCAATTTGTGAGGTATAACCAAATCATAGAAACATAAAAAGTTTTAAAATATGGATGAAAATTTAAGACTAAGAGGAATCAAATGGATTTTAAATCTAAATCATAAAAGACCAAAATGGGTTCAATAATTTTAGCGAGTTTACCTCAAGCACATGTCGCACCTTCAACTTACTTTCAAGATGAGAGCTAAAAATTATAACTTTTTTAAAGGTTAAACTATAAATTTAGTCTATGATTTTTTAAATTTATGTCTAATTGGTTTCAAAATTTTAAAACATGTCTAATAGATCTCCAATATCATATAAGTACTCAATATATTTTAAATTTTTAAAAATTAACTAATTTGTTAGACAATTTTATGTCTCATGGAATCCCAGACTTTCAAAATAGGGGTGGATCTAGAGAATAAATTTTGAGAGGTCAAACTTAAATAGTATATTTTATGTTAAAAGAATTATTATAAAATATAATAAAAAATATTGGTAATCGAAATGATGTTATTAAACTCAAAATAATTAAAATATTAACAAACACTACTTTATCATATAAAGTCTAAAAAATTAAAACTTAGACCAAATATTAAGAAATTGACAATTAAAAATAATTTTTAAAAATATAGAAAAAATATGATAAGTAAATCAATTATTAATGTTTACCACAATAACTTTATAATTATATATTCCATCAATATCTTAAAAAAAAGAGATTGTGTTATAAGTAAATTTTTATTTAAACTTAAAAGAGAGAGGAGATAGAGGTAAAAATGTGAAAAAAAAAAGCAGGAAAAAGAAAATTATGGAGTTCACACAGAAATTGGATGAAGAGTTAATAAGTTTGTGGAGCCACGATAGAAGTTAAAATTTCTTAGGCCAAATTTCAACCAATTCATTAAGAGTTTGTTTGGAGGCACTGTGTAAGTTATAATAGTCTATGGAGTTAAATAAGTATACATTCCTTTTTGTTACCCTTGTTTGTACAGTTAAATTTCAATTATTGAAGAAAGATGCAAAAGACAACAACGTGGCGGGCCAGAGCTAGAAGAGAACTTCGGAATCCCACAATTTCAAAGGCACGTGCGTTGGAGTTGGAGTTGGAGTTGGGAGTTGGACTATGACTTACCACCTAATTTTGTGTTTCCTTTCTATTTTCCTTTTCAATAATGGAGAACTATATTATAAATTTGGTCTTTATTAGTAAAAAAAATAAAATTTAGTCTCTATAATTTTAAAAATTAGAATTTCATTCTTATAATTCGATAAAATCTAACTAACAAATAGAGTTCTCTGCTCAGATTTGTGCCCTTTCTTGTAAATTTATAGTGTAAATGAAACCTACCTAATACTTTTTTTTTTACCATTTTATTGTAATTAACATAAATTAATGTAATGGTCCTATATCTAAAAAGGAGCATAACTCAATCTCAATGATAATTGATATAGCTTCGACCAAAAGATCAGAAGGTTTGATCCCTTCACTCCCAAATGTTGTTCAACTAAAAAAATGTCAATAGTCCTATAAAGTATAGCCTATAGGTCTAGTTTCAAACATTTGGGATTGTTTGGGACACTAACGGAAGTGTTGAAATTGCTTTTGCCTGCAATTACGTTATGAAATCATACACAAAACATAAAGTTAAGCATAATTAAGAAGAAGAAATTTATCTTTGAAAAAAACTGTTCTTGTTATCCTTCTCCAATTGCTCTCAATCTCAACGATCACCCAAACCCTTCCAGCAAGGTCTTCTCCGTTGTTCTCTATGAGAGGGAGAATGGTAGAATTCCTTTTTGGATTTTTGGGAGAGAAAAGAATGTAGAGAGAATTTGAGTGATTTGAAAACCCCTATTTCCAGAAATATGTCAATCAACTTGCAAAATGCATCTAGATGCATTCTTATATAGGGAGTGAGGGTGGAGATAACTTCCTCTACCCATTATCCCACTAAATGCATAAATTATGCATTATGCAAATCACATTTGCATAATCGCATAATATAAAGTATCCTATACCTTATTATGCAAATCATATTTGCATAATTGCATTATTGAATCATATTCAATTTTGCTCTCAAATTAATTATTTTCTTAATAATTTAACATGAAACAATTTCATATTAAAATAGTATTTGAAAATTAATCCAAATATAGTATATAGTTTATTATGAATCATATTCACATTAAACTATATATTATATCGATTATATCTCATATAATCAATATAACTCCCATTAACGAAATTAAACAATTTAAGTTCGCTCCAAAACTTTATACCCCTTGATATTTCCATGTTGAACCAATTGAGGGACCTAATGGACCTACAATTCATGAGCTCCGATTATACGAGGTGAACCGATCAAATTCTTTGACCCAATTGACCAACATTCATTAACCACGAGTCACTTCACTATAGACTCGTAGTTGCACTCTTCTCACTGTAGGGCAAGTTGTGTCTATTGATTTAACCAATGCTCATGAGTCGACCCTTCACAGGTTGTTCATAGTCACAGTTAGATCAAATTATAGTTTTATTCCTGTGATTACCTCTTGCTTCTTAAGTACCACTAATCATATAATGAACAACTAGTTTATGGTCCTACCATAAACAATGTCTCTTTCGGACCAGTGAGAGGGTGGGGCCTCATTGTTCAAGACCTGGATTCAACCTTTAAGAGAACAACCAATCTAATTTTTCTAGCTCGAGAACGAGTGAATTGCATCTCGCGGAGTTAAGTTCCCAGTTCCCCATGAGGTTTCGTCCCTGAGAAGGTAGGCATATTGAGTCGGCAACTCTGGTCACTCTCACCCATACTAGTCTAAGGACAAACCCCCGCAGACATGAGTTCGTAACCCGCTCAGAATTCAGGTCGAGTCACTAATGGTCATTTATGAATTATTAGACCTAACCTGTTCACGGTGTTACATCAGTTGGCTAATAATTCGTGGTCCAGTCTTGTACAATCTCATCGCACAGGATGCCCCTACTTGCATGTCAACTACATGTACGAGTTGGATCACCTCGTTTGTATCAAATACAAAGTGGGTCGCATCCATAATATTACCAGGAAGAGTCTCCCAACCTTATCCATATATACTATAGACCATTCGGGTTACACACTTGAACACGATCCTACCTATGTGTCTACTACACACTGTTCAAGTTATCATAATCATAACCCTGGAGCTTAGTTTATTGGATTTAAGTTTTAAATGCGAGAATACGATAAATGATGAAAAATAACTCTTTATTAATTTCATCAGATATTTACAAACTACACGAGTTTATGACATAAAATTCCAACAATAATAACATTGGTTATAATAGTTTGTGGGGGGGTTTGTTTGGGGCGTTGAATGAGTTATAATAGTCTGTGGGTTATTATAATCTGTGGAATCATATAATATTATTTAAAATGCAGAACTGTTTAGTCTGAGGTTATAATTGTCTATGTTTGGGGTGTAAAGTATTTCATAGGTTATAATGACATAGGTTATTATAACTTGTGCTCAAACGGGTTTTAGGTTATAATAATCTGTAGAATTATATAGTATTGTTTAAAATGTAGAGTTGTTCAGTTCGACACCCCAAACAATCCCTTGTAGTTTAAACTATTAGATTTAAAATTTTAAAACTTATTGACTAAAAGTATAATTTGACTCGCATATAATATTAGCGAGAAGTTTCACCTTTATTTTCATAGGTAAAAGATCTGCTTTAGTTTTGGTTAATTTATACCAAATACTCCAATTATGCCTCTAAGCTTTCAAAACCTTCATTTTTACTTTTAATCTATAAAATTATTTCAAAACAATTCATCCGTTAATTTTTTTTTTGATTAAAATGAAGATAAAAATGTGATTTGAAGATGATTGTGAAAAGTTAATCACTAAAAAAGTTGAAAGGCGAGACTTAGTAAAGAGAAAGATTTCACTTCTCAAAAGTGGAATATGTTTAGGAGAGAAATTGTGAAAGAGATTAGTAGAAAACGTGTGTGACCATAGAAGCTAGAAAAACAACAAAGAAAATGATAGAACTGACGACAAAGAAAAACAATTTTCATCCTCAGATTTAATAAATTCATTTAGTAACCATGGTCCTTAGATTTGATTGTCATTAGTTTCTTCATGTTTGAGAATGATTTTAGAAATATTGATTTTAGTGTAATTGATTTGTTTATAATTAATTTATTAAAAGTGATTTTCATATAATAATTTTCATGTTTGGTTCTATACTTTTAATAGTGATTTTGGTTTTAGAAAAAAATCATTTTTTTATGGAAATTTATGAATTTTGACAAAAGATTACGATTTTTACTCGTCATTAAAAGTATACTATTTTAAAAAATGAATAATAGTTATTTTAAATTACAATCACTTAACAAAAATCACTTGGGAATCACCTCTCTAATGATTGAAATGGAATCACTTCAAATGATTTTGGATTCTTCCAAAATCACTTGTTTAATATTGCCAAACATCAAACTTTGCGTAGGATAGTGATTTTAGACATGTCAAAAGTGATTTTGGTTACTTCAAAATCACTCCCAAACATGCCCATTTGTTTGTTTCTTCCGTTCTTCTATGTTAATTAATGTCATAATCCTAATTTTCGTCAATTGATCATGAGATTGAGAACTCAAATTTAGTTCATCTTTCATTTGCTT
This sequence comes from Trichosanthes cucumerina, assembly GCA_036507285.1. Taxonomy (NCBI): domain Eukaryota; kingdom Viridiplantae; phylum Streptophyta; class Magnoliopsida; order Cucurbitales; family Cucurbitaceae; genus Trichosanthes; species Trichosanthes cucumerina. Next base: position 8,843,179 of record CM071836.1, on the reverse strand, counting down.
ACCTCCAAAAAAAATAAATAAATAAATAAATAATTCTTTTGATCTTAAGAGGAGGATGACCCAATATTTTACCCTAATCCCCCATTGAAAAATAAATAAATAAATAATGTTATTTCAAATGTGACTTAAGACTATTTGAATTTTTTAAAGCTCGATCACCACCACACTATTGGAAAAAAATTTCCACTACTACAATAGGAATAAGCAGAAAAATAATTGAGAAATTAAAAGAAAACAACAAAAAATAAGAAACACAAGAATTTACATGAAAAAAATCCAAAATCGAAGAAAAACCATGGATAAAAAGAAACTCTGCTATGTAAAAATTTATTATAATTATATAAAATTCTCTCCCCAACCCTAATTACAAAGAAACACTTTTTCAAAACTTTATACCACTCACTTAACTAGAGTTAATATATCAGGCTTAAAGTATTTCTAATGGGGATGATTTGAAACCAACGTCATAAACTCCTTTTATAATACTTGGAGCTCATGACTTTTTTGATGTGGAAAACTATTCTTCTAATATATTGCCAAAAGCCCTACAAATTCCACCTTGGCAAGATATTTAATTAAAAAAATCTACAATTCTTGCTCCATCATTGTCTGTATCAATTATAATCTTCAGCTCAGAGAACTATAACCTTCTCCATCATAAAAGTAGTCCGTTTGGAATGTCACCTTCTAAGATTTTTCTTCTTCGATACATGTCGATAAACCCTGATGAAATTTAAGGTGAAACTTCGACCTACTTGACTCACTCGGAAGTCCTTCATTCATCGACATAACTTTAAATACACACACCTTGTGTAACCGCCAAGCCAATACCTTTATGCAAACCTGTGGAACCACTAACACCACATCTTCTATCATGATAAAGTGAACATACCATGAGGATGAATTTCGTCTTTCTTCAGAGGAAGAGTCACCATCTCCCTTGACTAAAGAGACCTCTTCAATATCCGACCTAAAACTCTTTGACAAACTTGCTCTGTTAGGACAATTCTTTTCCATGTATCCAGATTGTTTGTATTCCCAACAACCTTTCTTTTGCTTGAAGTATTTCTTCTTCTGCTTCTTCCAATTACTAGTTACTAGTGTTGAATCCTCCTGTGAAGTACGCTCGTCACTCTTCAACCTTCTTTCCTCTAATAAAAGTCTACTAGTAGTTTCGACAAAATTTAAAGTCTTCTTCCCGCACATCAAACTTGGCTACATGGTGTTCATAGAAGGCAGAAGTGACAAGATGAGCCTAAATGGCTTATCTTCACTTCAATTACCTCCAGCTCAAAGATGATGTCATTGAGAACACTCAAATGATCTGAGATTTTTGTAACTTCCTCCATTCGCAGCATGTGAAATTGTTCCATTAAGTTCAATCAATTTGATATGCTATTTGCCTGATACATCGCTTCAAGTTTCTCTGAAAGCTCTTTGGTTGTCGAAATTTCATGCACATTTGCAAGAATATTTTTAGCCAAATTTAATTTGATTGCACTTGCAACTCTCAAATCTAATTCATCGCATTCTTCATCACTCATGCTAGACTTCTTAGAATCTCTACTAGCTAGAACCACCATCGGACTTCGTTGGACCACCATTATCGCTTAACTTTTTAAGAGTACCAATACTCGGTCTTCCCTTCAAAAGCCTTATGTAACCCAGATTGTATTAACACATCTTTAACTTGCATTTTCCATAAGCCAAAGTTTACTCTTCCACCAAATTTCTCTACACGACAATTTTTACTGGACTCATAAAACTTGACATATTTGTTTCACTCCTGGCGAATATGCAAATAGTGAAAAATTCACACCATTACAATACCAACTATAGCTCGTTTGAAGAAATCCTTTCTAATGTAGAAGTTCAGACAATGTTGCAACTACGGAGCATACTCAGAAACTCAAGAAATTACAAATCTAAAGCTCTAATACCACTTTGAAAAAAAAAATATCTCACTATTACTGCAGGAATAAGCAGAAAAATAATTGAAAAATTAAAAGAAATAAACAAAATAAGAAACACAAGAATTTACATGGAAAAAACTCCAAAACACAAGAAACTTCATTATCTGAAAAATTATTACAATCACATAGAATTCTCTCTTCGACCACAGTTACAAAAAAACACATTTTTCATGTTTTATATCACTAACTAGAGTTAGTGTACCAGACTTAAAGTATTTCAAATTGAGATGATTTGAAACCAAAGTCATACACTCCTTTTATAATACTTGGAGCCATGACTTTCTAGTACATTTTTGGATATAAGACAACTACTTTTCTAATATATTGCTAAAATCCCTGCACACACCCCCACATTTTTTCATCTTCATTAGAATGAGAAAGAAAATAGAATGATTCTTCTGAAACAATTTTCAAACGTTGATGGTCAAAATGAAACTTTTAAAATGATAAAAGCATAATAGTAACATACCCCAAATTTTATGAGTGTAATTGAAACTTGCGACTTGTATATATACACGTGTCTCTACCTTTAGAACTCACTACTATGTGAGATTTTTGTATACATTTTAATGAAAAAGTTGGTAGAACAGTTATTTTGAAACATTTCTTGAGTTTTAAGAGCAACAATGAAACCTTTGAAATTCATAATTGAAAACTTACATTAAAGAGGACAACATTTTGTAAAATTTAACCTAGATTATATAATATTATATTGAATAAATATAATTGGATTTATTGATAATATAATATTCATCAAGTAAAATTATTCTTTTGTTTGTTTTAGTTCCTAACTTTGAGATTTTTGTTTTTTTAGTTCTCGTTATTTATTTATATTCATTAAATATTTTTAAAAAATGGATAATACATTTTAAATATATCACTTATTTAGGCGTGTATTAAACCACATAAGTTGACTCTGAAACGAGTATTGATAAGAAATATATTAAATTGTAGAATAATAGTAAGAATCAAAATATTAAAAAAAAATTTAACGATGAAAATAAAATAAACTAAAAAGTTTAGATGCAAAAATAAAATGGGGAATTGTAATAGGTAGCACAAAATATTAGCATATTTGCAAATCTAGCAATTTTTTTTTAAATATGATTTCCGTTTTTTATTATTCTAGATTTACCCTTATTGGTGTAAGGGCAGGTATATCAGTAGTATATTTGATATACTTTATATTTGGTATATTAGTAATATATCTGATATATTTTATATTGGTATATCAGAAGTATATCTGATATAATTTATTTTTATATACCAATATATACCTCAAAACGAGGTATGCTAATAGTATATTACTGATATACTAGCAAATTAGAGATATTTTGCATCACTAATAGACTTCATTTTAGATATGTTTATTTCACTAATATACCTAACATTTGGTATATCATTAGTATATCAGTGAATTAAACATATATCATATACGAGTTACTGATATACTCTTAATTAACTTCATATACATATATCAGTAGTATATTAGTGATATATATACTCTATACAATAACACATCTCACACAATAAGATATAACAATCCAATTTGGTTTTAAATTATGAATTCTACACCAAATTTAAAAAGCATAACTCAAATTTACTTCTCACCCGAAATGCTTGATATTACAAATAGTTTTTGAGATCCCGTTGATATACTTAATATTACTGAATAAAGTATATCATCATAAATCACTATCAATCATAAATCACTATTTGTGATATATCGTTGATACACTGAATAAAGTATTTTGATAGTATATCACACCGATATATATTTAATTTGAGTGAAATCAATGACTATTAGTTATTTTTTCGTTAAATATATCATTGGTATATCTGATCTATTGTTAATAAACTACTGATTTTTTCGATATTGAGAAACACGGGAGGGCATTTCCAAATCTACCAATAGTTTTTGAGATCCCGTTGATATACTTAATATTACTAAATAAAATATATCACATAATCACTGTCAAACTGTGATATACGGTTGATATATTCAATAAAGTATATCGTTAGTATATCACACCGATATATACTTAATATTAGTGAAATCAACAAATATCATATCATTCATGTAGTTACTTTTTTGTTGGATATATCATTGGTATATCAGATCTATTATTGATAAACTACTCATTTTTTCGATATTGAAAAACACAAGGAGGACATTTGTAAATCTACAAATAGATTTTGAGATTCCATTGATATACCTAATATTACTGAATAAAGTATGTTAGCATAAATCACGATCAAGCATAAATCCCTATTTGTGATATAATGTTGATATACTAAATAAAATATATCAGTAGTATATCACATTGATATATACTTAATATTAGTGAAATCAACAGAATCAGTAGTATATCACTTACGCAGTTATTTTTTTGTTAGATATATCGTTTCTATATTAGATTTATTGTTGATAGACTACTGATTTTCTCGATTATTGTTGATAGACTACTGATTTTCTCGATATTGAACAACACGGAGAAGGTATTTGTAAATTTAGCAATAGTTTTTAGATACGAGAGTATATCAACAAAGATATATCGATATAATTTATATTTGGTATATCAGTAGTATATCAATAGTATATTTTATATCATTAGTATATCAATAGCATATCATAAGTACATCATCACTATGTTTTTGATAGACTATTGATAGACTATTAATATACTTTAGATTCAAAAACACACTTTTTACTTTGCACGCCCTGTTTGAGCTGAGCCTTTTTTTGTTGCTATTTTTACAAATTAAATTAAGGAGTGATATGTGTGCAATATTTTTTATATTTTTTTTTGCTATTCATGCAAATGTCCCAAATAAAATAAACCTGAGAAAAAAAAAATACAAAGTAGAATTAGTAGAATTTTCTTCCCATGATGTCACAAACATTGTTATCTACCTGCAGTGTGGAGGTGGACCTATATATGATTGGAAAATTGCAAACCTTTCTGAACCATATAAAATTTAATCATGCAAAAGATGTAATCCAAAAACAAATTTCAACATAGTTGAAAAACATTTTCTTTCTTAAAATCATTGAAATTTCTAAGATAGGGATTGTTCAATTGTTAACATATAAGAGGTTGGAAATTCTTTTTTCTCACCTACTCCACCAAATATATGGACAAGTTAAATGAACTAACATATTAAGCAAAACAATTTCCCATAACTGTTTTTTTTTAAAAAAAAAAAAAAACTATCTTTTTAATATAAAATCTGGGATAGAAATCTGAACCATAAACCTCCTCGAAAAGGAGTAGATGTCTAAATAGTCTAACACACTAATACGACTTTGCAGAGGTTTGAACACAGGAACTCTTGGACCACCTGCTTTGATACTATCTTAAATTACCAATCAAACTAAAAGCTTAATCTCATAATTAAAGGTAAATTTAATTATATAAAGATAATCTAACAAATAAAAGGAATTTAGATGGGTAAGTTACCAATTTAGAAACTATAATCCAATTATAAAGACCAAATTGAAAATGATAACGTCTTTATTGGCATTTAAAGAAAAGGGATCACTAAAACAAACTATATTAACCTCGGGTAACCATATATATATATATAGACCTTTTCAGAGGATTAATTAAACTGAAACTTTTAAAATTTTAATGATCCAAGACTGATTGTTTAACATTAAAAAAAAAAAAAAAAAGTCTAATTTTAGTCTTTAAATTTTCTGGTTTCTCAATTTTCCTCTTTGAATTTCAAAAAATATATTGATTTTCATCTTTAAAATTGTATTTGTTTTCTCCTAAATTCTCTATATTGATTTTCATCTTTACTACAATATATAGCTCCCATCTTTCTTGAGGAAGCATGTAAATTTCTAGTCAAATTTTAAAAACAAAAACAAGGTTTTAAAAACTACTTTTTCTAGTAAACTTAACTTGATTTTTAAAAACATGTGTAAAAAGTAGATATGAAAACATGAAAAGGTGGAAGTAGTATTTTTGGATTTTAATTTTCAAAAACTAAAAACTAAATGGTTATAAAAAATGAGGCCTAAATTATTATAAGTTTGATTTTTTTTTTTTTTTAGTTTAACATATTGAAATGGAGGGGTTCAAATATCTACCTCTAAATTGAGGATGTATTATATTCTTTAACCAATTAATCTATACTTTTTAAAGAGTTTCTACTAGAATCTCAAATTTTTAATTATTTTGTCTCATAGTCATACCACGTTGCCTTTGATTTGTTTAACACTTACATATGTTATACTAATCACCAATATTTATTATGTCATATATAACATTAAGAGCCTATCTTTAGTAGACAATATAGAAACAAAATTTTGAAAACAAATGATTCAATAAAAATAAAGTTGTATTTTATATTTTTCAGATATATATGTTTAGTAGCAAATTTAGATATTGGATTCTAATATAAACAATTATTCAAAATGTGTTATATAATATATTTATAGACCATAAAATTAGTTGTAGTTACAAAACTAAATATTAGATTGAATATAAAAAAGTTATTAATTAATTTATAAACATATTCTTTGTTATAAATTTTGTATAACTATTCTTTTACCATCATGTAATTTATAATATATTATACTATACCTATTGTAATTTAGCAAAAATAAGTTGAGTTTATAACATAAATACTATATTTATTAAAATTCTTTTTTTTTTATATACAATTTCACATTTTTAAATTTCAAATTCAAAGTATGAGTAAAATGAAAACATAAAAAGTTATTTTTTTTCTTCATAATTTTCAAAATGAATTGCATGATTTGAAAATAATTTCGAAAATATATATAGTAAATGCATAGTCATTAAAATCAATGAATCCCAAAAACATAAAATAGGATTCATATTATTTATCAAACAAACGTTAAAGTATCAAAATTAATGCGACTTGAAAAGATAAAAACATTGAAATTAAATAGAGACCATGAACAATACTTTAGAGAGCTTAATTATTAAAACCCTATTTAAGGACCACACAATAGAGAGAGTGTGTGTGTGGTGAGAGTAACACATAGCGGATTTCATTGTCCTTCTCTCCTTATCTAACACTCTCAAAGAGGTCGGCCATTAGCCATTAGCCATTAGCCATGTTCTTCCCTTTCATTTCCACTAAAACCAAACCTAAAACACCCACCATTTCAAACTCACAACCACAAATTAAAACCTAGTTCCAATAACAATAGACAATCGCTACATCAAGTCAGCACGATATGGTTGTCTTTTAATAATCGTTGAACGTAGATTAAAAAATTTGTATTTTTTTAGTTCGAAAATATTTGCTTATTACCTAATAAATCACTTGATACAGATTCAAAATACTTTTAGCAGTTCTTCTTCCATATATACTATCAGTTATATTGTAGCGTCCTCCCAGAAATATTATTAGTAAAAAAAAGACAATATTGCGAGGAAATTTCTTGTTCTACAAGAGTATGCATACTTTTTTGTTTCATTTATTTATTGTCACCATCCTTTTAAAAATGATGTAGAATTCACTAGCATAAAGGAAATATTTAGGTTAAACTACAAGGTTATCCCTGAACTTTTAGATTTGGGACTTAAACTTTCGATTTGTGTCTAATAAGCCTCCAAATTTTAAAAAGTGTTTAGTAAGTTCCTAAATTTTTGATTTTGTATCTAGTAAGTCTTTTAACTTTTGGATTTTGATTTTGTGCTAAAACACCCTTGATTTATTTGACATTTTTTATATTCATAAACTTGTTGTACACAAAATTGAAAATTTAATATAATAGCTATTAGGAAAAAAAAATTAATTTTATGTCTAATCGTTTCGTTAATTTTAAAAATTTTGAATATTGCAAGTACCTATTATATACAAAATTAAAAGTTCGAAGTCGTATTTGACATTTTTAAAATTCAGTTTCTATTCGATACTTTTTAAAGTTTAGGAACCTATTAGACACAGACTATGAAAGTTTAGGGACTAAAATTGTAATTTAACCAAATATTTATGAAGGTATAAAATCTCATAATGTGTCTAGTAAGTCTTTTAACTTTTGGATTTTGATTTTGTGTCTAAAAGATTCTTGACTTATTCGACATTTTTTTATGACACTCTCAAAGTACTAGAAATTTTTTAGAGCTACACACCACCACTAAAATTAGCTAGAAGGGAATTTTTATGATTCCAACCCACCGATATGTAGCCAAGTATTATCGTTGAATTTCCGTCATATCGGAGCAAACCCTCAACCTTCACAACAGCAAAAAGACTTATTTGAATTTAGCTGCTCTCTATATAACTATAAGTGACATTCACACTCACTTCCAACCCCAAAACAATAATCAATTCTTGGTCTCTTTCTCTCTCAAATTCTCAATATGGGATACCAGAAAGATGAAACTGAAGCTTCTTCTGCAATTCCTAAGAAGCCCAAACGAAACAAATACGCTTTCATGTGTGCAATTTTGGCTTCCATGGCTTCCATCTTACTCGGCTACGGTAAAATAATAATAATAATAATTTTGTTTTTTTGTTCATGATTTGATTTTGGGTTTTTAATTTCAACAGATGTTGGTGTCATGAGTGGAGCTGCAATTTTCATCAAAGACGACTTTAGAATCTCCGACGTCAAACAGGAAGTTATGATCGGCGTCATCAACCTCTACGCCCTCATCGGCGCCGCCGCCGCCGGCAGAACCTCCGACTGGATCGGTCGCCGTTACACCATGGTTCTCGCCGGCGTCATCTTCTTCGTCGGAGCTATTCTCATGGGCTTCGCCACCAACTATGCCTTCCTCATGTTTGGCCGTTTCATCGCCGGCCTCGGCGTCGGTTACGCCCTCATGATCTCTCCTGTCTACACCGCCGAAGTCTCTCCGGCCTCCTCTCGCGGCTTCCTAACCTCATTTCCAGAGGTGTGTACTTGTCTAAAATTATTTAGGTCCCATTTGATAACGTTCTAACATTAAATTATAAAAAATAATCAGGTTAGTTTCAATTATATCCTTAAATTCTAAAAAGTTTTCATTTTAATTCTTGAATTTTGAAGTTTGTTTTAAACCTTTATTTACATTTGTATTGTCACTTGTGAACATATTTGAATATATACTTTGAAAAAAAAATCAAAATATATGTAAATAAGTCATTTTTCTCTATACATTTAACAAAAAAAACTTTGAAGGTTATTTTAAAACAAAGTTCTAAGGTTAAATTGAAACTTCTCAAAGTTTAGAATATAATTAGATTCTCTATAGTTGAGAGATATTTTTTTATAATTTAACTAGTTAATATCGTCAAAATTTTCTTTATATGATATATAGAAAACACACAATTTTTTTTTAACATAGTAGTTAGTACGTCTTCGGCGTTTCTAAAATCTCAATTTAATTTAAATATTTTTTTTTTGAATTTCAGCCCTCTCCATAAAAAGACTGAATTTAACATTTGAATCTTCAACAATATTTGAGTAAATATTTTTGCGCTAACTTTTAATCTTGAATTAGGTGTTCATAAATTTCGGAATAATGTTGGGATACATCTCAAATTTCGCCTTCTCAAAGCTCCCACTTCACCTCGGATGGCGATTCATGCTTGGAATCGGCGTATTCCCGTCGGTATTTCTAGCCATCGTCGTTTTAATGATGCCGGAATCCCCACGTTGGCTAGTAATGCAAGGCCAAGTCGGAAAAGCCAAAAAAGTCCTCGACAAAACCTCCGACTCCATGGAAGAAGCTCTACAGAGACTCGCCGACATCAAGGAAGCCGCCGGAATACCCCTCACCTGCACCGACGACGTCGTTCAAGTCCCAAAACAGAGCAGCCACGGCAAAGGCGTTTGGAAAGACCTCTTCCTCCACCCGACGCCGTCCGTCCGCCACATTCTAATCGCCGCCGTTGGACTCCATTTCTTCCAGCAAGCCTCCGGCGTCGACTCCGTCGTTCTCTACAGCCCGACCATCTTCGAGAAGGCCGGAATCAAATCCTCCAGCGACAAGCTACTCGCGACGGTGGCCGTCGGATTCACGAAGACTGTCTTCATCTTAGTCGCGACTTTTCTCCTGGACCGGATCGGACGGCGGCCGTTGCTCCTGACCAGCGTGGGCGGGAAGATGATGTCGCTCGTGACGCTGGGATTCGGGCTGACGATGATTCAGCACCACGCCGGGCACGTGAGGCTCACGTGGGCAGTGGGGTTGTGTATTGCCACAGTGTTGTCCGACGTGGCATTTTTCTCAATCGGAATGGGGCCCATCGCGTGGGTTTACAGCTCGGAGATTTTTCCGTTGAAGCTACGCGCCCAAGGGGCGAGTGTGGGAGTGATAGTGAATAGAGTGACAAGTGGAGTGGTGACAATGACGTTTTTGTCCCTGTCCAACGCGATTACGATCGGTGGGGCTTTTTTTCTCTACGCCGGGATTGCCGCCATTTCTTGGGTGTTTTTTTACGTTGTATTTCCTGAGACGCAGGGGAGGTCTCTCGAAGACATGGAGGGGCTTTTTGGTAATTTACTATGGAGATTCTCCAAACACAAGAAATTAGTGAGAAACGACGTCGGAAAGGGGAACAGCAACGGTGGACAGGTTCAATTACAGAGAAATGGGCAAGTTTAAAATGATTTGTTCTTATCCTTTTGTGTACTTTTTAATAATTATTTAATACATAGATAGATAGAAACATCGTATATTGATGATATTTTGTGACAAATTTCAATCATCCTATGAATAAAAATGGAAAATAATTTTAAGTTAAATTGATAGTTTGATTAAAACTTCTAAAATGTATTTACTGTTATTATATATTAAAAAAATAGACCAATCACTATTGAACTACCAAATTGGTTAAAGTCACACTTTTAAAATTTTAATTTGATTAACAAACCTCAAGTTTTTGTGTTGCAATCAACTTGTTCTATTAAAAAAAAAGAAATTTAAGTTTTAGAAAAAGAAGCTTAGGAAGTTTCAATTTAGGGGTGTTATTTGGATTTTTTTTAATGAAAAAGAAGAGACCCTAGAAAACTAAAGAGATTGTTGTCACCATAGTTGAAACTATGAGTGAGTAAAAAAAGATCGAAAATCGACTAAACTGAATCAACCGCGATCGATCGGTTATTGGGGTCGATTTTGTCGAGTCAGTCGATCGGTTTGGCCCCAAGCTGATCGATTTTTTTTAAAAAAATATAATAATAATAATAATTAAAAAAATACAAAAATTGTAAAAAGTTTTACAAATATATTAAATGATTATTAAATAAATAACTAATATATAACTAATATATATTTATATAAAATAAACCGACTGGTCGGTCGATTTCCATCCGTTTAAGCTAGTAAAAAATAATAAAAAAAGATCGTGTCGATTGGGATCGAAAATTGATCCGATTGACCGATGATCACCCTTAGTTGAAACTCTCATCTCTAAACTAGTCAATAATGACACTGTCTAATCCGTACAACTCAAAAAGAGAGGTCATCCTTGTGAGGTCCTTAATGACAAGTTGTAGTGAGTCACACGTACAAAGTTCAATTAAATAGTAATTTAATAATAATTAAACAATCGAATCCCTCACCCCCAATTGTTGATGTACTCAAAAAAAGAAAAACAACAATTAAATAGAATAGGTTGGTTGCAACACGTAACAAAGTGTAGGAAGTTGATGAATCAAATTAAAAATTTATGAGTGTGATTGTAACAAACTCTATAGTTCAAGGAGTGATTTGTTCAATTTTTATAAAAAAATATAATATTACACATTGTTTTTTTTTATCATACAGTGATGAGCTAACATAAGTATGTGAGAAGAGTGAATTCATACATTGTTTTAAGGGGGCGTTTGGAGCATCATTTCGGAATCGGAACCCTCGTTTATTCTGGAGGTTTGAAAGATTGGGAATAAAAAAAAAAAATGTTTGGAGGCACAATTCAAAACTATAGAGTTGTGTTTCAAACTCATTGGGTTTTAAACATAGTGACTCAATCAATATTTTGAGTTTGGATTCGAAAACCATCCAAATTCAGCACAACGCTCCAAACACTCCCTACAAATTTTAACAAATGCATAAAGTTGAGTTGAAAACCTCTCATTACATTTATCCTAATACAACAAAAAAATTTAATTGCTATGTATGTATGTGGGTGAATATCAACTCACTATTATGTCTAAAGAAAGGGTTTGTTGTTCCAAATACTCATGTAATTTGTATTTACAAATTAAATTAGTTAATTTTAGACTAAATTATATAAAATACCCCTAAACTATGAGATTTACTTCAATAATAACCTCAAACTTTAAAATGTTTAAAAAATACTCCTGAGTTTTTTAAAATATTCAAAAATGCCCTTACTGTTGAGTTTTGGATAAAAGTCGTTAAAGTTTTGTTTCAATAATACTATTGAACTTTCAAAGTTTCAAAAATATCTCCAACTTTTCAAAACGTTAAAAATGCCTTTATTGTTAGTTTTTGGATGGAAAACATTATAATTTTGTTTCATTAATACCCTGGACGCATTTAATTGTGTTCGTAAGAGACTTTTTTTTACCTTGATCTTTTTTACTTATAGATGATTTGAATGCCAATCTTGGTTGTTTAATTAATTGAATCATTGGTCTAATCGGTGTAATCGACTTCTTAAGATATCTCTATTGATTGTTTTCTATCTTTTATTTTGTTTTTTATTTTGTTTTTATCTTATTCGCCTTTCTATTTCTTTTTCAAAATAGAATTGGATAATAATATTCATGACAATTAAGTGAACTAGAATGCCAAAATCCTGCAAACCATATTTTGACACTCTTGCACTATATTAAAACTTGACCCGTACACATGTGGTATTGCATTAAATAATTTTACGCAACACCAATACAGAGAAAACCATTATACAGTAGCTTAAGTAGCTAGCACTTTTCAACCGGTGTTCTGTTCATTGTAGCGCACTTAAATTTTTAGGTTTAATGCTACATTAATGATTGTTAAAGAGAAATCCTTAAGTTTAAAGCAAACATAGAGTCACAAATGAACTTCAAATTTGAGTGTGTTAATCTTGATGCAATGAAAAACCAACAAACTTGGAGATCATGGGAAGATGTACTAGGTGGATCATCAAGAATTTTATTTTTCATCCCCATAATTTGACGTCAAATTCAAGCATATGGGTAGCTGAATTTTAAACGAATTCAAGTTAGAAATTGATCCCACAAAGCAAGGTGGTGACAAATTATCCTTCAACTTTGAATAATTATACAAATTCCTATCTGAATCCACTAATTTAGGTTTCCAAATTCATCTCAACAACAATTTTAGCCTGTTTTTTTTTTTTTTTTGTCTTTGGAGTGTTACGGGGGAGTGATTATAGAATTTGGGATTTTAGAGCTTATTTGGTCAAATTGTTATCACGACCTTTCAAATGCTAATAATTCGTCCATTCTTATTAATTTTTATGGAAGAAGAATTTGCAGAGAGATGAAAAGAAGATGAAACATTATCCAAGGTATTTTTGAAAGGTCAAGAGTATTATTGAAATAAAATTTTAACGTTTTCTATTAAAAAAATTAACATTTAAGGTATTTTTAAACGTTTTTGAAAGGCCAGTGATATTTTTAAAACTTTTTAAAGTTAAGAGATGTTATTGAAACAAAACTGTAACGGATTCCATCTAAAACGTAACGATAAGAGCATTTTTTTAATACTTTTTAAAGATTATGGATGTTTTTTAAACTTTTAATGTCGGTTTGGGGCACATGTTATAATAACATGTGGAATATTCTGCACCCAAATACAAACTATTATAACTTCATACTAAACAACGCTGCATTTTAAATAATATTATATGATTTCATAGATATACTCGCAGACTATTATAACTTATGTTATTATAACTTACTTGATGTCTTTAGAGGTATTTACAGAACCATAAATATCAAAACATTAAGGATTAAGGATTAATGGATATATAGTATAAAAATTAATGAAATATAGAAAAATGTCTAACAATATCTTGTATATATTTATTATTATATTAAAAAAATAGATGTTGACATTGACATGTTAAAAATAGGCAAAATGTACCCATTATATCAAAATTAATTTTCAATAGGGAAGACTTGGAAGGAAATGAGTCCAAAAAAGACTTTGAAAAAAGGGAAAGAAAGAAAGTGCAATTATTGACCACAGATGTTAATGTTGAACTTTCTTGTCACATAGATGAAAAGGATTGAAGAAACAATAGAGTCCATATTCAACGATTAGAAAAGTATTGGGAATAGGGCAGTCAGTTTTATATATATATATATATATATATTTTTTTTCCAAGCGGTTTGGAGTTTTGTAGGGTCTCTGTGATATATTATTAAAGTGAGTGCTCCACCTTCAACTTCATATTGAGTCCTTAGAATTTTTTATTTATGGTTGGCCACGTCAATCTCTTTTCCATAATTATGTAGAGTTCATCATAAATTTAAAAGATCTACTAACACTAAAATATAGTGTATAGTATTACACTAAAATATAGTGTATGGTATTACTGTAGTACTTAAAAGTCTCTTCGTTTCAATTATGGAAAATAAGAATGGAAATCGATAAAGATTTCATAAATATCATTTATTTCTATACATTATTATTATTATTATTATTATTATTATTATTATTATTATTATTATTATTATTATTATTATTATTATTATTATTATTATGGATAAGTTTTCTATAAGACTATAACATTCTAAAAGGATGATGAGTTGTAGATACTCAAGGGATCTATATTTTTGTGTGGATGCGGCTTGTAATGAGGAACTTGCAAAATAAGGGGTGGGTGTGGCGATTAGAAACAGTGACGGACGGTTATTGGTTGCTACGTCTAATGGTCATAATACTTTTGTTAACCCAGCTTGTTCTGAAGCGTTAACAATATTTGATGGGCTACGACTTGCTGTAAGGTTGGGGTTCTCTCAGGTCCATCTTTACTTTGGCTCTCTGACGACAGTGGGCATGATTAATGGGTGGTTACATACGTCCTCAGAAATTCATAACTATATATGTGATATCTTGTCTCTCTGGTCGAAGTTTGATTTGGTGAGGGTTAGTCATACCCGTTGCGAACTAAATTGCCTGGCACATTGCCTTGCGAGAGGAAGGGTGTGATGGGACAAAGGGGTTTATGGATAGGTAATTTTCCTAACGGGATTTCGCAGGAATTGGGTTCTCTCCAAATTCCACCTTCTTGTAACCCACGTGTTTGATTTCTATTAATGAAGTTACTTTTGGTTATGTTCCAAAAAAAAAAAAAAAAAAAAAAAAATCTAAAAGGATGAGTTTTTTTTTATACCCACCCACTTTCCCTCTTTCTTTTTTCTTTTAGGGGTGTTTGGTTTATGGGGTTGGGTTAATAACCCAACTCCTTGTTTGGTTCACCAACAATTATAATCGGTGACTTAATAACCTAACTCCATGGAGTTGAGTTATTAACTCAACCGTACGATACTTTTCGGCGGCGGTCCGACGGCTTTGTTAATGAAAAGATGTAATTTAGGCTGCAATTAGGGTAGTACTTTCCTTGTTGGTATTTCTGTAAATTGTATATATTTCCTTGTATTCTCCATATGAAGATAACAATAAAGCTAATATCGATTATCATGGTATCAGAGCCTAAGGGTTTCATCTTGTTCGCGTCGCCGTCGCCGTCCTTTCACCGCCGGACCAGACTGACCACTGTGAAAATCACGTTTTGTTCGTGCCCCTTGACTCATACCCGTTTCTCTCTCCTTCAGATCTGTTCGTCGAGGAGCTTCAGATATGTCCGTAAGTTTCAGTACCTTAAGCTTTCGCCCTTCCGATCTCCACCGTGTCGCCGTCCGCCGTCCTCGACCTCTAGATCTCTGATTTCCGAAACAACCAAACGTGGGTTTAACTTTCGGTCGATTACGCCGCGCTGTAAATCCGCCACTTGTCCGCCACTCCGATCATCGCGCCTCGGTCCCTCCTTAGTTGGATCGCCGCCAGTTCCGATCCGACGCCCGCTCAACTCCGTTCATCTTCAGTTCATCATCTTCAGACCCACGACAACTCCGCCTCAGACCCACGTCAACTCCGCCTCAGACCCGAGTTCGGATCCGTGTTCAAATCCACGTCGCCCGCCTCAGACCCACGTCAACTCCGCCTCATACCCGTGTTCAGATCCACGACGCCCGCCTCAGATCCAACGATCCCTCAGTATTCCATCGACGGTGCAAGGTTCCAGTGACTTGCGCAAGATCCACTTTCCAGATCCACGACTATCGCTGCCTCCTGTTCACCGTCGATTCAGACTGGTCGCCACCGATTTCATCCCTGGTTTGTCTTCAGATCAGAATCGTGCCTCGTTTGCTTTCGTCTCAGTCTTTCGACTCTTGCCTATTTCGTGGGTTTCTCGCTCTCGCCTCTGGTAGGTTGTTAGATTCGTACAATTAACTCAGTCAGGTTTGGTTTGGTTTGGTTCAGATCAGTCATCTTGGTTTGGTTTGGTTCAGATTAATTCAGTTGTTCTTTGTTATTTACAAATGGAAACAACATATGCCTTTTTTAGTTGCACGAATTGCAACCTACATGGCCATCAATTTTCTAATTGTCCTACAATTGAGGGCAGGTATTGCCACAAATATGGTCATATTTTGAAAAATTGTCCTACTCGACCAAGAAGTTTATCTAAAGTCAGTTCTTTCTCATCTGATGCTACGATTGCCTCCTTAGAAAAACCCTCAAGCAAAATTTCAATCAGTGTCCTTTGGAATCTATTAAAACAGGTAATATCCTCCAATTCCTCTGCTCTTGCAACCACTTCAGGTAACTCTTGGCTTCTTGATTCTGCTTGTTGCAACCACATGACCTCTAATATCTCATTCTTTTCTTCTTCAAATCCTGCTCCTACACTTCCCCCTATTCATGCAGCTAATGAAAATTGTATGTCTATTTCACATATTGGCACTGCTGTGACATCCTCATTAACTCTTCCTTACTTACCATGTCCCCAGTCTAAATTTTAATCTTGTCTCAGTTGGTCAATTATGTGACCTTGGCCTAACTGTTTGCTTTTCACCTAATAGCTGTCAGGTTCAGGATCCGCAAACGGGTCAGATCATTGGTACAGGACGCAAGCTTGGACGGTTGTTTGAGCTCACGTCCCTTCAACTCCCCATTTCTCCATCTATCTCGGGTGCAGTCACTGATTCTGCTATATATCAATGGCATCTTCGTCTTGGTCATGCTTCCTCTGACAAACTTCGCAAGTTAGTTTCTGTTGGCAATTTAAATAATATTTCAAAATTCACTTCGTTTGATTGTTTAAATTGCAAACTTGCAAAACAACCTGCCCTGTCTTTTCCCAATTCGTCCTCCTTATGTGATACACCTTTTGGCTTAATTCATTCTGATATCTGGGGTCCTGCCCCTAGTTCTACAGTCAATGGCTACCGTTACTTTGTTTTATTCATTGATGATTATACTCGCTTTACATGGATTTATTTTTTGAAAAATCGTTCAAACTTATCTCAAGTCTACACTACTTTTCCCAACATGGTTCAAACACAATTTTCTCGAACCATTAAAATCCTTCGTACTGACAATGCTATGGAATATAAAGATTCCAGTCTTCTTTCTTTTCTCACCCAACAGGGTACTCTTGTTCAACGTTCATGTCCCCACACCTCCCAACAAAATGGTCGAGCAGAACGCAAACATCGTCATATTTTGGACTCTGTTCGTGCTCAACTTCTCTCTGCATCTTGCCCTGAGAAGTTTTGGGGGGAGGCTGCCCTCACTTCTGTCTATGTCATCAATCGTCTTCCATCCTCTGTTCTGCAAAACATTTCTCCATTTGAACGTCTTTATGGTACTCCACCTTCTTACTCTCATCTTAAAGTTTTCGGTTGCGCATGTTTTGTTCTTTTTCAACCTCATGAGCATACCAAACTTGAACCTCGTGCTCGCTTTATCTTTCTTTCTTGGCTATAGTCTTTTGAACACAAAGGTTTTCGTTGTTGGGATCCTATCTCTAACAGATTCACGTATCTCTCGTCATGTTACTTTTTGGGAACATAGTATGTTCTCCAGTCTTTCCTCATTTCATGCCTCTCTATCATGTCCCCAACCATTTTTTACTGATCTCTCTCACGATCTTTTTCCTTCGTCTGAATCTCAACATGTTTCTTGTCTTGATCACCTAGCCCCTGATTCTCCTTCGGATTCGACATTGCCTTCAAATGATCCAGGTATAACTCGTGATCCTTTGCATCCAACCGAGCTTGATCAATCCGCTCCTATCTCTGTTGTCCTAGATCAAACATCTGTTACCTCTGCGGAACCTGAACATGCTCCTGTCACCCCCGTTCGCCGCTCCACTCGGGTAAGAGAAACTCTCCATCATCTTCAGGATTATCATTGCTTTTCAACCATTATGTCCTTAGTTGAACCTTCATCTTATCATGAAGCAAGTACTAACCCCCTTTGGCAACAAGCAATGAATGAGGAACTGCAGGCTTTAGAAAAGACTCATACTTGGGATTACGTGGACCTACCTCCTGGCAAACGACCAATTGGTTGTAAGTGGATTTATAAAATCAAAACTAATGCTAATGGTACTATTGAACGATATAAAGCTCGCCTTGTTGCAAAAGGTTATTCTCAGGAGTATGACATCGACTATGAAGAAACGTTTGCCCCAGTTGCTCGAATGACATCTGTTCGTAGCTTGTTAGCTGTTGTAGCAGTCAAACAGTGGCCCCTTCTTCAGATGGATGTTAAAAACGCATTCCTCAATAGTACTCTCTCCGAGGAAGTGTATATGAAACCCCCACCTGGTGCTTCCCATCCACCTCAGAAAGTTTGCCTCCTTCGTCGGGCTTTGTATGGTTTGAAGCAAGCGCCTCGTGCTTGGTTTGCCACATTCAGTTCGACCATAACCCAACTTGGGTTTACCTCTAGCTCTCATGACACAACACTATTTACTCGTCACACTTCTCAGGGTATAGTTCTTCTACTTTTATATGTTGATGACATGATTATTACAGGTGATGATCCGCGAGCTATCTCTGATTTGAAATGGTATCTGGGAAAACATTTTGAGATGAAAGACTTGGGACCGCTCAGTTACTTCCTTGGACTTGAAGTTTCATCTCTCTCTGATGGGTACTATCTGTCCCAAGCAAAATATGCCTCAGATCTTTTGGCTCGGTCAGGTATTACTAACTCCATCACGTCAGCAACACCATTGGATCCAGAATGTTCGGTTGACCCCTTTTGATGGTGTACCACTTGAAGATGCTACGTTGTATCGGCAGCTTGTTGGCAGCCTTATTTATCTGACTGTTATCCGTCCAGATATTGCACATGTTGTACATATTGTTAGTCAGTTTATGGCTGTTCCTCGGACCATACATTTTACTGCTGTCCTTCGTATTCTACGATATGTTAAAGGCACCCTTGGTCATGGACTTCAGTTCTCTTCCTACTCTTCCTTGGTACTATCTGGTTATTCTGACGCTGACTGGGCGGGTGACCCTACTGATCGACGTTCCACCACTGGTTATTGTTTCTACTTAGGTGATTCCCTCATTTCCTGGCGAAGTAAGAAACAAACGGTGGTTTCACGTTCCAGCACAGAATCTGAATATCGTGCACTAGCTGATGCTACTTCTGAGTTACTATGGCTTCGTTGGCTTCTTAGTGATATGGGGGTGCCTCAACAATCCGCTACTCTACTTCATTGTGACAATCGCAGTGCCATCCAGATTGCTCACAATGATGTTTTTCATGAACGCACCAAACACATTGAGAATGACTGTCATTTTGTTCGTCACCATCTTCAAAGCAACATTGTCTCATTACGTTCCATCTCCACTACAGAGCAACCCACTGACATCTTTACAAAAGCATTATCTCCTAGTCGGTTCACTCAATTACTTCACAAACTCAAGCTAGTTGATACTCTACCACCTTGAGTTTGAGGGAGGGTGTTAATGAAAAGATGTAATTTAGGCTGCAATTAGGGTAGTACTTTCCTTGTTGGTATTTCTGTAAATTGTATATATTTCCTTGTATTTTCCATATGAAGATAACAATAAAGCTAATATCGATTATCAGGCTTTCTGACGAAGGTCCGACAAGATGAAAAAAGTGGAGAAAACAAGAAGATGAGGAGAGTTTTGAAATTTGTCTTTAAGTTGCTAATACTCTAGTTTAAATAGGCACCAAAAAGTCTTAATCTTTTTAGAACAAGGAATTCTAATCCTTTTAGAAAAAGAAATCCTAAATCTTTTTAAAACAGAAATCCTAATCCTTTTTTAAACTTTGAAACACCATTTCTTAATCCTGATCTGATTATCCAAAAATTCAAATTTTTAAAAAATACAATTAAAGTACCTAATTTTACGGGGTGTCACAATATACCCATCTAAGAAAAACTTTCGTCCTCGAAAGTTGCTAGAACTTTGCAATGATCACGTTCTCGAGCCATAATCTAAACTTAAACTCTAAACTACCGTAGCACAAGAACAAAGAAGTCAAAAGCATAACATAACAAGTGTTAACACACAAGCAACTCAAATAACTTTAACTATTTTACAAAATAAAAGCAAACATGGTGATAACGAGGCGACTTCCTGCGATAGGCTATAAGGATTGTTGCCTACGATTTAGGCGAGTATACAGAATCTAAAACCCATGCTCTGATACCAACTGTAACGACCCTAATTTTTTAAACTTAAAATTTCCTAGGGACGTTACTAAGAAACACCGTTTGCACCGAAAATTTTGGTAGCATAACGGCGCTGTTAGGACCTTGATGACATATCTAATATTTTGTAGATATGCAACTTCAATATGACATAAAATATTTAAATATGTTGACATATTTTTAACATGTTCACAAGGTAAACTATTTATTCCATTCTAAAGATGTTCATAGACAATGTATGTGTTTAGACAAATTTAAATAAACAATCTTCATATGCAAAGTATTAATACCAAATTAATACCTACCTAAATTAAAATAAAAAAGTAGTGATGAACATGTACATAAGAAAAAGAAATAAAGTTCATATTGAAGAGTAAAAGTTCTAAATAATGAATTTTATTGGAAAAGAAATATTGATATCAAACCCAATATCCATTACTTTTGCAAATATCCCTAACATTTATTTGGCAAATGATAATATATATTGTAATTTTATAATTAATCACATAATTGAGTTTTGAAATTGTAGACAAATGTGTTTGTATTTGATTTGTTGTGAAAACAAAGTAAGGAAAAAAAGTCATAAAAAAATCAGACCTTTCACTTTACATAAGATAAAAATGATTTTTAGGGGAGAAGAAAAATTGATATCAATCTCAATATCCAGTATTGTTCTAAATATCTCATACATCTTGCAAATGGTAATATATATGGTAAATTTGTAATTGATCTCATAATGAAGTTTTGAAATTGTAAACAAATATGTTTGCAATTGATTTGGTGGAAACAAAAAAAAAATAAAGAAAAAAGTTACAAAAAAATCAGACTTATTCACTTTACAAAAAAACTGCACCAGATACCCCTTACATAATAACTTAACTCGGCAAACCAAACACTGACTTCCTGACTCAACTCAACTCAACTCTGCAAACCAAACACTGATTTCCAGAAGTCACTGACAAAACAACTCTGCACAACTTAACCCAACTCTCAACCCAACTCTGCGATCCAAATGCCCTTTAATGATATTCCATATATGTTCATTTTCACTAAGTATAATTAATTATTTAATTAAAATATTTATAATCAATTAATTTAGTTTTATTGGTTGAAATTAATTGGATTAGTTCATAAAATAATGAACCAAAATAATATTTTAAGAATTAATTTCATAAAACATTATTAGTTAATTTATGGACATGTTTTTTAGTTATAAAATTTTGTTTAATTATTATTTTACAATATTGTATAATTTACAATATATTATATTATACATATTTTAATTTAACAAAAGTAGATTGAGTTTATAACATGAGATACTGTATTTATTAAAGTTTTTATCTTTTTAATATAATTCTACATTTTAAATTTTCAAATTCAAAACCGGGATACATTGAAATAATAAAGATGTTATTTTCATAATTTCTACTATTTGGATCACAGAATCCGAAAATAGTTTTTGAAAACACATCTGTCAAACGCATATTCACTGAATTCAGTGAATCCAAAAACATAAAACAAAATCTAAATTGTTTACCAAAAATGCCAAACTTTCAACTCTCTCCTTTTATTTCTTCCCTCGGATCAAACTTGAGCCATTAAATTCTCTATTTCTTCCAAGTTTGAGTCTTAAGATTGCGAGGAGTTTCAAAAAGGAGTGATCTTCTTCGTCTTTCCTATAATTGGTTAGGCAAAATATGCTAATTTAAGTGTACAAGTCAAATTTTAATATAGTGAAAAGGGTAAGAGTCTCGTCCTCATGATTGATTTCCTAGTTTACTCAAATACCATAAATACAATCAACCCATTGTATTTAATGAAATTAGTTGAATGATGTAAATTAAGACTCAATTAAAAATAACTAAAATTAAAAGAGAGAAAAATTATATTGAGCATGTAGTTATTCACCAGTGTAAGTGGAACATGTCTCAGCATAATTAAATCTCAAGCATGACCTTAAGTCTACTTCTTTTTTTTTAACAACTTCTAAAGGAATTCTAAACCTTTCGATCTTGAAAAAAATAGTTATACAATGATTAAGTTTTAATCTAAACTATCACTCTCAGATCGAGTATAAATTCAGACCTAACAACAATTAACCCTTGATCAAAGGATTAAAAACATTAAGCATATAAAAACAGGAATGAAATAAAGACAATCAATCAAGATATTCAATTAATTAATTGATCAAATATAATAGGTATATCAATTCCTAAGATAAAAGAGTTTTAGCTACTCATATTCAACAACATAAATCAACCAAAAAAAACTCAATAAAAATTTCATAACAAAAATATAAGATTTAAAGTAAGAGAAGAAAAACTGATGTCTGTGTATCAATCGTTTGTCTTAGTTATGATAGTTAATTTTCGAAATATGTATTTTTACTCTCTCTAAAATAGCTCCTTAAAAACAATTCAATTGTAGAAGACATGCCAGTGTTGAGACATGAGCAGTGAGCACATTAACAATTTTGAAAATTATCTATAACGTCGATACTTCTAGGATTTACTTTGATATCAACAGTTGATTATTCACCATGGACTTTTCTGATCTCACCTTTAGCTTCAATTACCAAACATTGGCGTAGTTTCTTCATCTAGTTGGTTTCTGTTAAGTATAACTCCCTTCAATAAAATAAATGAAATGCTGGATCTCACCCAATTAATTAATATATTTATTAATTATGTTGTTGAATATTAATGGAAGTAGTATTTAATATATTGTGATACTATCGAAAATCTTTTCGGGCTAGTTATTGAATTTTTAGATTGGTGTTGAATAAGAACTCGAATTTTAAAAAGTATTTAATAAAGGCACTTGAAATTTCATTTAAATGTTTAATAGATCCATGAATCTTAAAATAATGTCTAATAAGTCTCTAAACACTTTTGATTTTTTGTCTAACAAATCCCAAGCCTATTAATTTTTTTGTCTAATAAGTCTTTGGCCTATTTGATATTTTTTAAAATTCACAAACATATTGCACACAAAATTAGAAGTTTAATTAATGTCATATTAGACAATTCGATTTTATATCTAACGATCTTGTTAATTTTTAAAAATATAGAATATGTTTGAGCTCTATTGATACAAAATTGAAAGTTTCATAGATCTAGTAGATACTTTTTAAAGTCGAGGATTTTATACTAAAATTTAAAAAGGGGGAATACTATTGATAGATGTTGAGAATGGAAACTACCCCTTAGGTCGATTGTTTGGATACAACTTCTCAAATTTAATTTTCAAGTAATTTTGCAAAGTTTCCATGAATAATTACGACAAATAAGAGATAAATCCTACATTCTCGAGTTAGATACTAATACATAATTTAGACAATATATGTAATTAGATAAACGAAACAATCCTTCAATCAACATCTAAATGTATCATGAATCCGAACATATGCAGCGTAGTGGATAAGCTATCAACCACTATCTCAAAAATTGATAGTTAAATATCTAATCTCAATAACAATTTGTGACGCCTGATAATTTCAGGTAAATTTATTAATTTGCGAAAATTATTTCCAACCTTTCAGGGACCCGATTAATCAAATTTAGGCCTCCAACATCCTAAGCTAGCTTCATATCGTACTTCCTGGAGAATAACTAGTGGTAATCTCCCCTCTCTTTTGATGGGATTGAATCCCGTAGCAGAAGCGATGCGAATCGCATTGCCCCCATTGTGTTACTCGAAGTTACTTAAAATTGAACTACAACACATGCATTCTAGGTTAAGCAAATGAGAAAAAGGAAAAGGTACAACGATAAATACCGTTGAAGAAACCTTTTCTTCTCGTTTTCCTCCTCCCGTGTCACGATCTCCCGATCTCGTTGTTGGAACACTTCCAAAAGATCTTCTTGGTTGTTCTCCGGGCGATGTGGGACTCCCTTTAGAGTTTTGGGTGGAGAGAGTAGAGAGAATTGAGAGGATTTTAGAGAGAACTCTTGTTGGATTTCCAAAAAAATGAATGAAATGATCTCCCAAGTGATTCACAAAGCACCTTTATATAATCGTATGTGGTGGAGAGAAAATCTCCACCTATTTACCATTTAACCACAACCATATAATATGCAAATCATATTTGCATAATAATATAGTATAAGATATCACATACCTTATTATACAAATCTCATTTGCATAATGTGGAATTTAAAATTGAATCACATTCAATTTTATTTCTTTCAAATTAATTTCTCCAAACTAAGCCTTGATTTCATAGTTATGTTATTCTATAGTTTAATATATATGAATCTCATTCACATTAAACTATATATTATATCAATTATATCTCATATAATTGACATAAATACTCTTTATCTGAATTTGAACACTTCAAACTCACTCAAACCAACCAAGGGACCCTCATTGAATCCATAATTGAGCCAACCAAGGGACCTAATGGACCTACAGATCATGAGCTTCAATGATCTGAGATTAACAGATCAAACTCTTTGATCTCGTTAATCAACATTCATTAACTATATGGTCACTCCATTATAGTCTCGTAGCTGCACTCTCCTCACTGTAGGACAAGTTGTGTCCATCGATATAACCAATACCCATGAGTCAACCATTCACAGGTTGTTTGTAGTCACAATTGAGTCAAATTATCGTTTTACCCCTATGTCTACCTCTTGCTCCTTAAGTCCAACTGATCCTCTAATGAACAACTTTTTTTATGGTCCTACCATAAACATTGTCCCTCTCGGGCCAGTGAGAGGGTGGGACCCCGTTGTTCAAGCTCTGGAGTCAGCACTTAAGGGACACCCCCTCTAGTTTTCCTAGGTCGGGAACGAGTGAATTCCATCTTGCGTAGTTAAGTTTCCATCTACTCACGTGGTTCTGCCCTTGAGAAGATAGACATATTGACCGAGCAACATAGACCACTCTCACTCGTACTAGTCAAAGGACAAACCCCCGCAGACAGGAGTTCGTAACATGCTCAAGATTAAGATCGAGTCACTAATGGTCATCTACGAATTTATTAGTCCTAAACTATTAACGGTGTTACATCAGTTGGCCTAATAATTCACAGTCTGGTCTCGTACAATCTCATGCACAAGATGCCCCTACTCGCATGTCAACTACATGAACGAGCTGGATCACCTCGTTTGTATCCAATACAAAGTGGGACACATCCACAGTGTTACCAGGATGAGGTTCCCAACCCTATCCATATATTGTAGACCATTCGGGTCATTACTCGAATGTGATCCTACCTGTGTGTCCACTACACACCGTTCAAGATTTCATAAATAAGTATGACCATGGAACTTAGTTTATTGGATTAGTTCAAAATGCGAGATACAAAGTTTATTAAAAAATAACTTTTATTTATCATTACATCAAAAGTTACAAATGACACGAGTTTAGGGCATATACCCCAACATCTTTTTCGTTTTATCTAGGGTCTTCGTTTATTGCTTTGAGAAAAAGAAAAAGTTAAAAAAAGAGAGAAGGTCGATCGAGCACCTCTTCCCTCTTCCGTCTTCCTTTTTCGTGCAACCAGGTGACCCTACTGTTGTCGCCTTGTCGTAGTCATCGTTGCAGCGGACCGTCTCTTCAATTTACGCCGACCACCCCCTGAGAGAAAAGAACCTGAAACCCTATTCCTCTCCATCTTCTCCCTCTCCGTCACTTCTCCCCCGGTTAGACTGCTAGCTACCGTCGTCCGGCTCGTACCGCTACGTCATTTCCCCCTTTCCGTTCCCCCCCCCCCTCTCTCAGTTTCCTCTCACTCAATCGATCCCTCTTTCTCTCTCTCTCTCCCTTTGTCCTGATCCCCCTCTTTCTCTGATTGGTTTTCCTTTTTCTGGTTTGGACAGGACAGTGAGCAAAGAAGGGACTACCGTTTGAAGTTCTTTGGTGGGTTTCGTTAGATTGCTTCGCATGGGAGAGACGTGGTTTGACACCTTGGGTAAACGTTAGTCCTGTCTTTCGTTCTAACATTGTGAAGTTGGTCTAATTGTAGTCAAAAGGTCAAACATGATTCTTAGATGGATTTTTCCATTATGGTTAGGTTGTTGGGTCGCCTAGGGACATACTAACCCTTGGTTGTTTGTAGGCAATTGAAGTATTGATATAGGACGGACAGACACGTGTGCTCAATCCATGTAAGTAGTCGTTTGGATTGGGCACCGAACTCCTAAGTGATAGAGTTTGGTGCACAAGGTCGCTTATTGTTTGCATAGTGCCTTGCTGTGTGGATTTCTGGTTATCGTTTTAGTAGAAGTTGAGTTCATGAGACCCTAAATTTCTTATATATTATTTATGTGTGTTGTAAACGGATTCATGTATGTCATAAATATGTTGCATGATGGCTTGTTGACTGGTTTCTTGTCATGAGACTTGGGTGAGAGTTCCTATGTGGTCGTTTGAGACTAGTTGGACCCCCTAGAAGTCGAATGATTTACGTTGTGTGTTGGCTAAGCCAAGTTTGCTTGATCGAGTTATGTGGTTGGTTAGGTCGAGGATTGCTTGGCTTAGGTTGTGTGATCGGTTAGGTTGGAACGGTGCTAGAGACTCTTAGGAAAGGGCACCTAAAGGATGGTTAGTTTGACTTCGAAGAACTCGGGGGTTGCAAGAGAGTCCAATCTGCTAGGCTAGCATCACCAATCCCTTGATTGACCCTGCGTGAGTTCGAACCTCTAGGTTGACGTTTCTGTGTGGGCATTAGGGTTGAGCACCCTATTGCGAGCTATGTAAGTGGTAGGGTTGAGCATCCTACTGCGAGCTATGTGGCATAGGGTCAAGCGACCTTTTATGATTTATGTGTGGGCATTAGGGTCGGACACACCCTATTGCGAGCTGTGAGGGCACTTGGGTGAGTTGCCCTTCTGCGATCTGTGTGGGCTTTAAAGTGGTTGGCTCTATTGCATCTTTGTGTGGGCGTTAGAGTGATCGCTCTTTCTCGTTGGGGTGTGTCCCCGTTTGTGGCCATCTAAGCTCTTGGATCCCCGGTGAGTCTTGGGGTGAGGTATGCGCGAGTGGTGCTTAGTCGTGAGAAGTCTTAGGATGACTTGGTTGTGAATTTGACCTATTTTCTGTGTGTGAAGTGGTAGTTTGGACGTGAGTGGGATACTTACTGAGTATTCTTATACTCACCCGTCTACTTTATCGTCTTTGGTTGCAGATAAGGGCAAACAGTGAGCTGAAGGGCGATGGTGGCAACGTGGCGAGAGTATGGGGCCACTTATTTGACTTGGAGAATCGTTCTTATACTTAGGATAGTTCTTTTGTACCTTAGGATTAAATCTTGTGATGTTAGTTTCATTACTTGTTGGACATTGAGTTTTTGTTTGAATCCTGACTTCAACAATGTTTTTCTTAATGGATGTCTCGATGAAGATGTTTACATGAGCCTTGGGTATGTTGACACTAACTATTCAGACTATATTTGCAAGTTGGATAAGGCTATATATGGACTCAAACAGGTTCCCCATGTGTGGATCAACACTCTCAAAACTACTATGTTATCATAGGGATTCAAAAATTCCAGGTATGATTCTTCCTTATTCATTCTACAATCTGGTTCCTCCATAGTCTTATTACTACTTTATGTTGATGATGTTCTCATAACGGGGAATGATTCTCGTATGATCAAATGTCTGATTGAGGTGCTTGATACTCGATTTGCACTTAAAGACTTAAGAGCATTGAGCTACTTTTCTTAGGAGTTCAGATACATTACCTTGATTCTAAAATTCTTTTGAATCAGTTCAAATATGTGGATGATCTTTTGCACAAGTTGGATTTGTCTGATATTAAATTTTCTCCATCTCCAAGCATTTCAGGCAAACATCTGTCTCTAAATGATGGCACTCCACTATCTGATCCTTTTATTTATAGGAGTACCATTGGCACACTATAATACTTGACCAATACTCGACCCGACATTACCTATATTGTAAATAATTTTAGTCAGGTTTAAAAGCAACCAACAGATACTCACTGGCAAGCTATCAAACGTGTATTAAGGTATGTCAGTGACACTCGACATTTTGGGTTACTCATACAACCGAGCACAAATCTGTCAATCGCAACATAACTCTTGGGCATCAAACATTGATGACAGGAAGTCCACTGCATCTTATTGTGTCTTTGTGGGGGAGACACTCTAGTTTCATGGTCATCCAAAAAGCAAAGTATAGTAGCTCGATCGAGCACAGAGTTTGAATATGGAGCTCTTGCTCATGCCTCTACTGAAATAATCTTAATAAATAACTCTGCGATGTTAGGAGAGCTTGGAATTGATAAACTCTCAACTCCAGTGTTGTAGTGTGACAGTCTAAGTGCATGAGCCTTAGATGCAAATTCGGGTTTTTCATGCGAAAACCAAACATATAGAAACTAATGTCCATTTTGTTTAAAATCAAGTTCTCGATGGAAAACTACACGTACGATATGTTCCCTTGCCCGATCAACTTGTTGATTGCCTTACAAAATCCCCGACTCACTCTTAGTTTCAACTTCTACATTCCAAACATGAGGTAATTGAATTACCCTCTCGTTTGCGAGGATATCAAGAGTATTAAGTCCAAGTTGTGTAGGACTTGGACTTAATGAAGCTAAAGGCCCAAGAAGTAAAGAGATGAAAGAGGCAAATCCAATCTAACAACAAGTGGAGAATTCTAGAAGAATTTCCTACGACCTCCAGCAGAATTGATCCCCCAATCATTCTTTCTCCATTTATTTTGTGCCACTTGTATTTCTTCACTGTGGTGAATTTTTTACCTTTACTCTCTGTTAATTCTTTTCCCTGAGTAAGGGCTCTCTTGTGTATAAATTCCAGTGTTTTGTCACTGTGTAAATGAAGAATTGAAACAAGGTTTTATCCTACAAAAGCTCTCTTTATCTCAACCTTAAGTTATATACGAGTAAAATTAGCTAAAATCCTAATACATTCGACTGAAAGTGGTAACATAATTTAATTTTTACCTATATCATTAATGGGAGACAATCTCACCATTTCAGGTTCAAACAAGTCTATATTTCAAATCCTGGTGTAATTTGTATATATATTTATAAATTATACCTTTCTATTAATTAATTTTAATAAATTAGTTATATATCTGTGTAACACTTTGAAATCTGGCCACGTGTCTATTTTATTTAAAAAATGCAAAGAAATAATATTTAATGAATGAAAAATAGGAAGGAAATGAGTCCAAAATTAAAAAAATACTTTGAAAACGAAAACGAAAAGAAAGAAAGAAACTTTTCGAAAAAAAAAAAGTAGAACTATTCATCACGCATTGATTATGTTTGAAAAGATGGAAGAAAGAAAATAGAGTTCAAATCCAACCATATAAAAAGATATTGAGAATAATGCAATTATATATACATTATTCCAAGTGATTCGGAATTTTGTTGGGTGGAATAAATTGTTTAGATTCTTAAGATGTATTTTTGTTAATAATATGAAAATAGAAATTTGAAAATAAGTGACTCAAATAAAAATATAGTTGTATTTTAAGCTAATAATAATTTCAAATAACATTTATTAGGCAATGGCTAAATCAAATCTCAATTTGTTCAAAATGTGCTAGGTAATATATTTATAAATAATAAAAATAGTAGTAGTTACTAATTAAATATTTGGTTGGAACTCAACTACTATTAATTAATTTATCAACATATTATCACAATTTTTATCTTTTTAGACGTAATTTTATATTTTAAATTTTTTAAATTTAAAATTCAGATACACTACCATTTTTTTTAATAAAAATTGTTCTACTATTTAGATCACAAAAATTATAAATTCTAAATAGCCATAAACTTAAAAATTTAGAGGCCTATTAAATATTTTTTAAAATTTAGTGATAAAATAGATAGTTGGACCTACCTAAAATATTTCGATAAAAAATTGTTATCAAAATTTCTACTATTTAGATCACAAAAATTATAAATTTTAAATAGTTATAAACTTAAAAATTTAGAGGCCTATTAAATATTTTAAGAAGAATCAACCTGACCTACCTAAGAAATAGATTCTTTTGTAGGTCAACTATCTAAATATTTAATACACTACAAGGATAAGTTAACAAAGGTTTATGAAGAATCAACCTGACCTATATAAGAAATAGATTAATCTTTCATAATTATGCAAGCTTGTTAAGACTTAAAAAAATATGATAATTATTACCTATATACCAAACTAACTATGATATTAAATTTTCGTCGATATCAATATTTTTATCGATTTTTTTATTATATCATACAAAATTAATGAAATATTAAAGAAATAGCAACAAAATGTAACATAATTTGAATATAATATTATAATAGGTATTTTCACTCATTTAAAAAATGAAGAATGTTTATTTTCTAATTTAAATATTTTTTAAATCTTATTTTAGAAATATCTATTGATATTGATATTTTATCGATATTTTCATCGATATTTTCTTAAAATTGAGACATCGAACTTTGTGGTTAAGCTTACTTGACCTAGCTCAAGACATCATTCAAGTCATGACATGACACATCGAAGTGCCACCTCCAAGTCCTAGGCTGGGGTTGTACAAAAATAAAATTTAGAAAAATTAAAAAAAAAAATTAAATATCGATGTCGATAGAAATATTAAGGTCTCAATCTTATGCAAATGTCGATGAAAATATCGATAAAATGGTCGATGTCGATGGATATTTTTTGAACAAAATTTAAAAAATATATTAAAATTATAAAATAAGCTTTCTACACTTTTTAAATAAGTTAAAATAATTGTTATAATATTATATTCACATTGTGTTACATTTTGTTTCTATTTTCTTTAATATTTCATTAATTTTGTACGATATAATGGAAATGTCGATTCACCCCTGGTGATGTTGAACTCATGGACATGTGGAATTATCAATGGAAATATCGACATGTTAATGGAAATTTAATGCCAACCTTATATTATAGGAGTTGTTACCTTCATCACACCTTCAAACTTTTATATTTAGTTTTTTGTTTTTAAAAATTAGGCTTGTTTTTTCACAATTTCTCTTCATCTTATCTACCATGATTTTCATTTTTCTTATACTACCATTTAAGTTTCTAGCCAAATTTAAAAAATAAATCCAATTTTTTTAAAACAACTTTTTTAAAATTTTTAAAACTTTGTTTGATTTTGAAAATATAGAGACAAAGTAGGTAATAAAACATAGAACCAAAACAAAAAAAATTGAAGTTAAGAAATTTGATTGTAACAGTTAATCCTATAGTTCTTCAAAGATTTGATTTTTAACGATACACGCCAACATGAGCAACAACTCATCAATTGGCATAAAATATATGCACTCAACCCAAAAGTCAGAGATTGGAATCATCACCCTTAAGATATTTGTCAAAAGAAGTAAAAAAAAAAAACAAAAAAAAACACGCACTTGATTCAAATAATTTCCAAATGTGAGAAGACAGTATGATCAAATAGAAACTTCGTCAAGATCTTAAATGTATGTAGATAGAAATGTTGAGCTCTCAATTTTATGAAAATAAATTTAAAAAAGGATTAATATAAAAGTTATTTAAACGAAACAACAAAGCACATCTAAATTTAGATTTCTTTATATCAATAGTAGTCTACATTAGTAATATATATATATTTTTTATATTTCATCAAATTTTTTAAGAGGTAATGAAAATGTTGATCCATGTGCATGAATAACCTTTTGTAACCACCATTATAGTTCCTAGGTGTTTATAGCAATATTTGCTAAAAAATATATAAAAGTTTAAATACCAAAAATACAAATTTAGCCCACATTCACTCAAAGTCGCCATTAACTTTCATCAGCCATATATTACAAGTAAGCCTGGTACTAGCTTATCCATTTAGGCAATAATGAACTCGAGTCCAAAATTCAACACATTAGAAATAAAAGGACTCTGTCACTGCAGATTTGAAAGGGCTCAATTATTTACCCACAAAACCCTTTTTAGCTCTCTGCAAAATGGCCCATCGGAAAAACGAAACCTCTGCAATTTCCGGCCACAAAACTCCGCCGGATTCTAATCCTCCGATCAAGCCCAAACGAAACAACTATGCTGTCGCCTGTGCAACCATGGCTTCCATGTCTTCCATCTTGCTCGGCTACGGTCAGTTCTTTTTTTTTTTCATCTTTCTCAATTTCTCTGCTAATTATAATTTCTTGAAAATTTTTGGTGGATTTGAAAAAAACAGATATTGGTGTAATGAGTGGAGCGGTGATTTTCATTAAGAAGGATTTTGAGATCTCCGACGTGAAGGTGGAAATTCTTGTTGGGATTATAAGCTTGTACTCCATTATTGGTGCCGCCGCCGCCGGGAGAACCTCTGATTGGGTTGGCCGCCGTTACACCATGGTTCTCGCCGCCGGCTTCTTCTTCGTCGGAGCTTTTCTGATGGGTTTTGCTACTAACTACTCCTTTCTCATGTTTGGCCGATTCGTCGCCGGCGTCGGAATTGGATTCGCCGGATTGATTGCTTCTGTTTATACTGCTGAGATTTCTCCGGCGTCGTCTCGCGGTTGCCTTACCTCGTTCCCGGAGGTCCATCGCTATCAACTCTAAACCTCTATTTTTCTTCTATCGATAAAATTTTAGCTAATATTTAAGGCGTTGAATGAGTTATAATAATAGAGTTATAATAGTCGGTATGTTATTATAATTTATATTTGAAGAAATTATTCAGTGAGGCCGCCACAATGTAACCTACAGTTTTGCACCGTTGAATGATGAGATAGAAGTATCTCAAATTTATATCCAAAAAATATGAGGGAGTATGAAAATTTGGATCTATATCTAACGTTTATTATGAGCCAACCAAATTGTGGCGGTCTCATTGAATAATTTATCGTGTGTTTGAGGTGCAGAGTAATCCATCGTTTATAATAACACAGTTATTAGAATTTGTGTCTCAAACATACTCTTAAAAATAATACTACGTCTAATTTTTGGGAGATTTCAATTTATAAAAATACAGTTATTAGAATTTGTTTTTAAATTAGAGGAAGTTAGTGTATGAGGTATTTAGGGGCCGTTTGGATTGAGGAGTTGGGGAGAGTGTAATTGTGAGGAGTTAATAATTCCCCCAACTTCTTATTTGACCCAAGGGGTTATTAACTCCTTCTTATAGGCCCCACAACTTTATTAATGCTTTCTTCAACTCTTTTTATGTGCCCCACAGATTTTTAACTCCTCGTTGTGGGTCCCACAGACTTCTTTACTCCTACTCCCTATAATTCTACTCTCTCACTTCTTCAATCCAAATAACCTCTAGATTTTTTTTTTTTTTTTAAAAATCCTATAACTTTAATTTTTTTTTTTTTTGATGATATAATATTTTATCTATGCTTTTAAATGAGTTAACGTTAGAGATTTATTAGGGGGAAAAAATGAAATTTTATAGCCCAAATAAAAGGTTTTTAAAATGTGGAGAAATAATGGGAAAGTTCTTCTTAGTATTGATGAAACATACTCATTTCATTTACCATTTGATATATTATTAGATAATATATTATGAACTCACATCATACATATTTATTCTATTTACCATTTTCACATATGATTAAGTGGCATCTATATTACTATCATAAAAAAGATCGATATATTATACTTTTGGTTAAATTACAAGTTCTCCTACAAAACTTTTATATTTGTGTCATTTGGTTTCTATCCAACATTTTCTAAAATTTACAAACTTACTAAAACACAAAATTAAAAGTTTCGATCTCATTTAATAATCATTCTTTTTTTTAAAAAAAATAAGCTGATAAATACTACTTTCACCTATTAATTTTCTAATTTTGTTATCGATTTTTTATTCTATTTTTAATTTTTAAAAACTTATTTTTTATTTTGAAATTTAGCTTAAAACTCAAATGTTTTTTAAGAAAAAAGGAACCTATGATGAAAAAATAAGTATAAATTAAAAAAATTAAATAGTTATTAAACATAACCTTGAGGATGAAATCTATTAAACATAAAATTCAAGTTTATATCTAATACATCAATTAATTTAAAAGTTTTGAATACGTTAAGGTTCCATTCGATATACAATTGAAAGTTCTAAAAC
Source organism: Trichosanthes cucumerina (assembly GCA_036507285.1). NCBI lineage: Eukaryota > Viridiplantae > Streptophyta > Magnoliopsida > Cucurbitales > Cucurbitaceae > Trichosanthes > Trichosanthes cucumerina. The sequence goes on along the minus strand of CM071836.1, from coordinate 8,808,486 downwards.
TTATTCGACATTTTTAAAGTTTAATAACTAATTAAACAAACAATTGAAAATTAGAGATCAAATAGACATATGAATCTCATAATTTAACAAAAATCATAATACCGATGATGTGACAAACGACTAATAGTAGTATGAATATTTTTTTGGTATGGCTATGGAGCACATGCAGGTCTAGTTCAAGTAATTTAATGATATATATATATATAGTTATTTATTTATTTATCTATTTCTTTACAGGTTTTCATCAATTTCGGGATATTACTAGGATACGTTTCGAATTTTGCCTTCTCCAAGCTCCCAACTCACTTGAGCTGGCGATTCATGCTCGGAATCGGCGTAATTCCCTCGGCTTTCTTAGTAATAATCGTCCTAACAATGCCCGAATCGCCACGTTGGCTCGTAATGCAAGGACGAATCGCCGAAGCGAAACGAGTCCTCGACAAAACCTCAATCTCCATTGAAGAATCGCAACAAAGACTCGCCGACATCAAAATCGCCGCCGGGATCCCCCCAAACTGCACGGACGACGTTGTTCCAGTCCCTAACCGCCGCACTCACGGTAAACTCGTCTGGAAAGAACTCTTCCTCCACCCGACGCCGGCCGTCCGCCACATCTTAATCGCCGCCGTCGGACTCCATTTCTTCCAGCAAGCCTCCGGCATCGACGGCGTCGTTCTGTACAGCCCGAGAATCTTCGCCAAGGCCGGAATCGCCTCTTCCGATCACATACTACTCGCCACCGTCGCCGTCGGAATCGTCAAAACCGCCTCCATCTTAGTCGCCACGTTCCTCCTCGACCGGATCGGACGGCGGCCGTTGATCCTGACCAGCGTCGCCGGCAAGGCGGTTTCACTCACAGTTCTAGGGCTCAGTCTGACGATCATCAGCAAATCGCACGAGAAAGTCACGTGGGCCGTAGTGCTCTGCATAGCTACGATTCTGTCCGACGTGGCATTTTTCTCAATCGGATTGGGACCCATGGCGTTTGTTTACAGTTCAGAGATATTTCCGTTGAGGCTACGCGCCCAGGGGGTGAGCGTGGGTATAATCGTAAATAGGATTACGAGTGGGGTTGTTACAATGACGTTTTTGTCCCTGTACCGGGCGATTACCATCGGCGGCGCGTTTTTCCTCTACGCCGGGATTGCGGCGGTGGGTTGGCTGTTTTTTTATGTGGTGTTCCCGGAGACGCGAGGCCGTAATTTGGAGGATGTTGAGGGGCTTTTTGGTAATTTGATGTGGAGCTTGAAGAGAAATAAGGGTGCAAATTGCAATGCAACTAGACGGATGAACGATGGGGATGGCTCATCCATTAATTAGTCTTTAAATTAAAATTTGGATTATGTTTCTTTTAATCTCTATGGCAATATTATGAACTAAGTGATAGTTATTATCAATCTATTTATCTGTTAAAATTTATGTAGGTCTCATTTGATAACTATTTAATTTTTAATTTTTAATTTTTTATGTTTTGTTATCTACTTTTTATCTATGTTTTTAAAAATTATGTCATGTTTTTTAAAACTATAAAAAATAGTTTTCAAAAATTTGTTGTTTTTTTTTTTATAATTTGCCTAACAAATCAAATGTTTAATGAGGGGAGAAAACCATTATAGAAAAATTGAGAGAAAACAACCTTAATTTTAGAAAATCAAAAATAAAAAATTAGATGGTTATTAAACGAAATCTTAATGAAGTATCTTTTTTAAAGAAGGGATCAATCAATCAATCTTTTTTTTTTTCAGGGTGTATGATAGAACTATTTTTTGAATAATAGGTGTTCCTTTCTAGTTAGAATTAAATTAAGTCAATGTAGCTTTTAATTACGTGATTAGTAGTGGGCCAATTAATCACATGGGTTCTTAACATTTTATAGAGAAATTGCCTCTAATATACACTCCCTTTTTGATATACTAGCATTCTACCACGTGGAGTTGCACGTGTATATCTTTTAATTTTAAAATAAATTAATTAACTGTTAAATGATTGGGGCAAAATCTTAATAAGTTGCTAATTTGAGCACATTCTAATGAATAAGACATTATTATTTTTAAGGTTGTGATGTTTGATCCTCACTTGTAATTGTTAGACTAAAAACATATAAAAGGCGGGATTTTATTTTTAAAATTTACCTTTTTGTTGTAAAAAAGTGAGTAAAATTTTGTTTGATTTTTTAAGGCTATACTTTAGTTTTACATATTTGTTGGTATTTTGAAATCTAGCATTATTCTATAAATAGCTGTAAAAAATTATTCCATTTTTACTTTTGATAACCATTTTATTATTTATTTTTTATTTTAAAAAATTAAACTTATAGACTTTATTTCCACTGAGGTGTTTGTTTAGGTGTTTGTAATCTGTTTTCAAAATCTAGCTATATTTTATAAACGAAATTAAGAAAAATATATATTTTTTAAGATACGTTTTTTATTTTTAAAAATTAAACTAAGAGTTTTAATGTATATTTAATTTAAGAAAAGTGAAAACACGCATAAGAAAGTGTGAGGGCAAATAAAATCTTTATAAATGAAAAAGAGTAATTGTGATGAATGAATCCTTTAAGAATGATGTTTACAAATATGTCCATTTGATTTTAAATTTATATGAATGTATTTTAACCATTTTTAGAATTATTTTGTTTTTTTTTCATTTTTTTAGGACGAAATTGCCTATTTTGACAGCCATTTACTTTTTTCTTTTCTTTAAAAAATTTAAGTTAAAATTAATGTCTCTCATCAGTAGGATTCCATAATTATCAAGGACGTCATTAATGTTTGGCTATAATTTATAATCATATTAAACTTCCTATTTCTGGCATCGACCTCCCTTATTTTTTTTTCCTTTACCCAAGGCCTCTTCTTACACCCAATTTTTTTTTTGACAAACGGATGCATTAACCAGAACGAGAACAAGAGTCTCCACAAATAATACACCAAATCCAATCGGGAAAATTTGAGGTCCAAAAAATAGGGCCCTTCTCCGAAATGGAGGAAGGCAACCAAACATGAGGCTCCAAAAAAACAACCCTAGCAAGAAGATGGGCAACAACATTGCAAGACCTAGCACAATAAGAGTATGAAACAGAAGGCCAACATACGACCAACGTGCGAATATCCTCCAAAGAAGAGTTCGTTTCAGAACAATCCAAACCTGGGGAGTTTAGAGTTGACACAACATCCCAGCAATCTGATTCCACCGAAAGAGAACGGGAAGAATACATGTCTAAACTTTTGAGGGCTTTCAATCCAGCACGGATTGTTGCCGCTTCCAAGGATTGATTGGCCAACGCCTCTTCCAATGTTGGAAACCGGTGCATATGGGAGATCCTCCAGAGTCTCGAACAATCCATCCAATCCCACCTCTTCCCGTTGCTTCACACCAGGTAGCATCGGCGTTCAGCTTAAGCATACCATCAGGAGGCAGGTTCCACCCATTCAGACTCGAGAGGCTCTCGAGCCTGCACAAGGAAAGTCCACAATGATCTCCAGCTTTAACAGCATTGAGGCTCTTAGCAATGAACTTTGAGAGGCAGTCCATCTCCCTGGGAGGACCTGCACAAGAAGCACGCATGGTAAGGGTAATGGAATTTCTAAGATTCCAAAGACTCCATATTATAGTGATGGCCTTGGAAAAATCTTTCCCATGGAGGATCTTTGTCATCCAACCCCAATAGTCAAGAGGGTTCCAGTAGTCCCTGCACACATAAAAAAGCTCAGCCATAATAGGAAAATAACATAGCCACACTTTCGAAACCAATTTGCAAGTCCAGAAAGCGTGGGTAACAGACTCCACCTTTTTCTTACACCCAATTGTTTCAGCGACAACACCCATTTTAATCCGACTTCAAACGTATACATTTATGGTTTATTACCTAGTTACATTCCCTAAACGTATACATACCTCGTTTCATAATTATCTAAGGATTTTGGATAAGGTGGCTAATTATTGGACCTTGCAAGGACCCAAGTATTTAGCTCTCGCCTATAAGTTGAGGTTGCCAACAGACCCAAGAAATTCATAACGAGCGTTCTGAAGAAGAAATCGAGGTAATTCCCTCCCTTCTCTTCTTCATTTAGGGTTGTTTGGGTTTTGGTTGCTTTCTTTTTGAAAAAAAAAATTAAAATAGGATAAAGGACCAGCGACCACCCCACCCCCGTTCTCTTCTTCGCACAGGGTACCCGCGCCGCTGTCGCCCCTATTTCGCCTGTCGACCACTGCCTTCCTCCATTCGTCGACCCAGCCGCGAACCATCGTCGCGATCTCCCTTTCTTCATCGTTGTCCTGTTTGCGCGAACCCGACTGTAGACTCGTCGGTTCCCCTCCTCCTTGTCGCGAGTCGTTGTCCCTCTGTTTTCCCCTCCGCGCAAGTGCCACCGACCAAATAAGAACATCGTCGACCAACTTTACCTCCCCCTTCATTTTTTTCCCTTCGTTTTCTCTCTCTCTTTCTCTCCCTCTCCCCGTCGCCCTCCGTCCGCACGAGTCCAGCGCCACCGCCCCCTCCCCTTCCCTTTTCGTTTATGTTTCTTCTTCTCAGCCAACCGACTGGAGCCCCTCTAAATCACTTTTGTTTTGGTTTTGATAGATCAATGAGCTGAGCAAGGAAGAACGTCATTTTGGGGTCGACAGAACAGAGAAAAGAGCTTGGGAGTGATAAAATGTTAATGTGCCAAGATCAAGGTGATCAAAATATCTTGCCTTGCACACCACATGACAGTTGTGTCATGAATCACTCAACAACAAAATAGTATCAACTTAAATTTAGACAGCAAAACAACAATGATCGTGGCATAATTCTAAGGCATAATTCCATCTTCATAGTAGCAGATTTTTTAAATTTATTTCCTTCTTAATTTGGTTTTCACCTACATGGAAAGTCTCAACACCATCAAAGAATTATTCTTTAACAATTCGTTGAATAATTCATTGATTCTTTCCTTCTTGCCTTTTTTCCTTAGATGACACCATCTTTTGTGCACCAATTTTTCTGTATAAGAGGAGGATATGTAAAAGAAAGTGGGAGAATTATCAATCTAATACAATGGCTTTGAAATTCTTGTATGGTATCAGAACACAGTGCACAAAAGAAATCAATCAAATTTCATTGCGTGGATACATCCCTCATGGCCAAATTAGAACCAGAATTGTCCATCCAAATCTTTCACCAATGTTCTAGTTTGGTCTCCATCAAATTCAACCATTCAAACTACCTCCTTTGGAGATCACAAGTCCTACCTCTCATTCTCAATCTTGGAGTAGGACATCACTTATTGGAAGATAGCTCGACAGAAAAAGAAGCAAGGAACAAAGAAGATGGGCAAACCTCTATCAATCCACAACATACAAAATGGATAAACAATGATGGACTACTCACTTTTTGGCTTCTAGGAACTATTATCGAGGAAGTTCTTGCAACAATTGAGGGAACGGATTGTGCTCAACAAGTATGGAACTCTCTGGAAGAGCAACTCCTGACGTTAACCAAGGAGAACGAAATCCACCTTAATGAAATGTTGGTAAGTATGAAGAAAGGAAGTCAAAATTTGGATGAATTTCTAAAGAAATTTAAACGCATATGTGATAGGTTAGTTGCAATGAAGAAATCGATTGATGACACCACAAAAATCTTCCACCTTGCTAGAGGATTGGGTGGCAAATACAAGGACTTTCGGGCAGCTATGCTATCTAAAGCTCCATATCCTACTTACAATCAGTTTTTCTTGCTAAAGGTGGGTTCCTTTAGGATGAGGTGAGGTGATCTTATGAAATTGTGTTTGGAACTCTTTCCATCACAATTTGAGAGAATACTAGGGTTTTGTCAAAAAACCCTTTTTCTTAAAATTTGCATCTCATGCAACTACTTATAGGGATATAGGATGGAAATTACCATCCTATCCCTCATACATTCTCTCATTAGTATATAGTTAATATGTGAATCTAATTCGCATTAAAACTATATATTATATCAATTATATCACATATAATTGATATAACACCTCATATATAAAATTGAACACTTCAATTTCATTCCTAACTTTATACCCTCAATATTACCTATGTTGAGCTAACGGAGGGACCTAATGGACCTACAGTTCATGAGCTCCAATGATGTGAGATTAACTGATCAAACTCTTTGATCCAGTTAATCAATATTCATTAACTACAAGTCACTCCACTATAGACTTGTAGCTGCAGTCTCCTCACTGTAAATTATATTGTGTATATTGATATAATCATTACTCATGAGTCGACCCTTCACAGGTTGTTCGTAATCACAGCTGGGTCAAATCATCGTTTTACCCCTGTGATTACCTCTTTGTTCCTTAAGCACCACTGATCCTCTAATGAACAACAAGTCTATGGTCCTACCATAGACTCATACCCTCTTAAGTCAGTTTAGAGGGCGAGACCCCGTTGTTCAAGACCTGGACTCAGTTCTTAAGGGAACAACCTATCTAATTTCTTAGTGTAGGAATGAGTGAATTCCATCTTGCAGAGTTAAGTCCCCAACTACCTACGAGGTTCTGTCCCTGAGAAGGTAGACTTATTGAGTCTGGCCATGTGCCACTCTCTCACCCATACTAGTCTAAGGACAAACCCCTATAAGCAGGAGTTCTTAACTTGTTCAGGATTCAGGTCGAGTCATTAATAACCATCTATAAATTATCAGTTTTATCCTGTTAACGACGTTATATTGGTTACACTAATAATTTGCAGTCCGGTCTTGTATGAACTCTTCATACAGGATGCCCCCACTCGCATGTCAACCACATGAATGAGTTGGATTACCTCATTTGTATTAATCACAAAGTAGGTCGCATCCATGGTGTTACCAGAATAAGGTTTCCAACCTTATTCTTATACCATAGACCATTTAGGTTATACTCTTGTACACAATCCAAATAGTGTCTACTACATTGATGTTCAAGAGACATTATAACCTTGGAGCTTAGTTTATTGGATTTATAAAGCAGAATATAATTTTATCAAAACAAATAACTCTTTATTTATTTGATCAAAATTACATAAGTTTAGGGCATAAATCCCAACAAACCATGCATTCTTTAGTCAACGAGGAAGATCAAGAGGAAGAGGAAGAATGTTTACCTCAAAGGGAAGAGGGTTCCAGCAAGGTAGAAGCCCTCAAACCACAACAAACACAAATCAGAATAGTTCCACGTTCAACCAGCTTACACACAAAAATTTTAAAATCTCTTCTGAGCAACAACACAAAACGCAACAGGACAACATGTTTAAAAAAACTAAAGGCATAACATGTCAGATTTGTGGGAAATTGAACCATTTAGCCCTAGAATTTTGGAAGCGACTTGATTATGCATACCAAGCAGACAAAATTCCACAAGCATTGGTTGCCTTGAGTTTAAATGAACAGATCGACCCTACCCTATATGTTGATTCTGGTGCAACAACTCACATAGTAAACGATCCCAGTAAGATTATTCACAAAACTCATTACTATGGAAATGAGAAAATATATGTAGGAAATGGAGAAGGATTAAGCATATCGCATGTTGGCTCATATAATGTTCAAAATAGTGATAATACTCTTGCTCTTATAAATATGTTGGTTGTGCCTAAAATGAAAAAGAATCTCTTGTTTATAAGCAAGCTTACTAAGGATGATGATTGTTCTATCACTTTTGATGCTAACCACTTTGTCATTAAGAATAAACAGGGAATGATATTGGGCAAGGGATATAAGACAGCTGGACTTTATGCCTTGGAAGAAAGGGAGCAAAAACCTCAGAATTTCTCTGCATATGTTACCATTTCTAGCTTGAATAAAGCCCCATACACCATATGGCATAAGCGTATGGGGCACCTAAATAATGTTGCTTTATAAAGCATTTACACGACTGTCACTTGTTAGATGTTTCTAGTTTGAAAAAGGACCACATTTGTACTACATGTCAATTGAGAAAAAGTTGTCGACTACCTTTTAAGTCATCCAATAATACTTGTCTTGTGCCCTTACAAAAAGTGCATTGTGATCTTTGGGGCCCAACACCTGTAACTTCCTGTCAACATTTTAGATACTATGCTAGTTTTATAAATGACTACTCTAGGTTCACTTGGTTTTACCCCTTGAAAAGGAAATCTGAATTTTTTGAGTGCTTTGTCAAATTCCAAAAACTAGTTGAAAACCAACTTGACAGAAAAATCAAAGTTTTTCAAAGTGATGGAGGGGGAGAGTTCAAATCCTTAGCTTTGAAAGAACACCTAGAGAATAACGACATCTATCACCAATTCCCTTGTCCACATACACCACAACAAAATGGTTTGGTAGAAAGAAAGCATAGACACATAGTAGAGACTGGTCTAACACTTCTCTATCAATCCAAAACTCCCACACAATATTGGGTAGATGCCTTCTTGACAGCAACTTATCTCATAAACTGAATGCCAACCAAAGTTCTTATTATGAAAAGCCCCTATGCTACTCTTCTCAACAAACAACCCCTCTACAATTGCATAAAAAATTTTGGTTGTCTTTGTTTCCCTTATTTAAGAATGTATAATAAGAACAAGTTTGCTAAAAGAACCTACCCTTGTGTATTCATAGGATATAGTCCAATACATAAAGGTTTTAGATGTTTAGATCCTAAAACTAATAGAGTCTACATATCAAGACATGTTATATTTGATGAAAGTGTCTTTCCTTTTAATTCACAAGAGCTAACCTCTCACAATAAGAGCAAGAATCTTTTTGTTACTGAGTTTGCAGACTTGGATTTATGGATGGATGGGACAAATAAGTTGGTAAACAACAACCAACATATACCAGAAGTTAGTGGAGAGTCATATACCTTCCAGCAGAAACCAAAAGTCGGTGCAACACAATGCACTTTTGAGGAAAGAACATTTAGCATTGCAGACATCAATGGATCACCTAAGCCACGAAAACAGGTTGAGGAAAGAAATCCTCCATCAACACCAAATAGAAAAAGCACTACGAACGAAGGTTCAAAACAATTGGAAAATCACGAGGAGTTGATTGAACATATTGAAACACAAATAAGCCCTCATATTTCTATACTTCGACAACAATCAGGCACACAACTTGAGGAAAGACAAGAAACACAAAAAATAAGTGAACAATAAACCAACAAAACTAGAAGTGGAACCTTAATGAACTCAGATCAGAGACTTCAACACCTCAACCCCAAACAAGTAACTCATTTTCCAAATGCAAATGAAAATTTACAAATTGATATGTGTAATTTTCTTATAGGTACAACGATCCATGAGCTCAACAACAATCATAATCAAGGGAGAACATCAACACCCGACCATGGGCAAACAGAAGGAGATCAGAGATTCAATAATCATTTTGAAGGCAATACACACCAAATGGTTACAAGAAGGAAGTTGAAATTTGATCCTCAACTCAACCCCAAACTTTACCAGAAGATTCACACAACTAGAGGAAATCAAACGCTCATAGCTATGCACCAAAAAATAGAACCAAAGAGATTCAAAACAGCAATAAAAATCCCTCACTGGAAGGAAGCCATGGAAAAAGAAATGAAAGCACTAGAGGAAAACCACACATGGGAACTAGTTCCTAGACCACTTAACACAAATATTGTGGGCTCTAAGTCGATATTCAAGACCAAGCTCAAAGAAGATGGGTCCATTGAAAGGTTCAAAACATGTTTAGTAGCTCAAGGGTATTCACAGGTCTAAGGCATAGATTATGAAGAAATATTCAACCCCGTTGTTAAATCAACAACTATTCGTTTGATTCTCGCTCTAGCTATGACCTTTGATGGCCACTGAGACAATTAGATGTGAAGAATGCTTTCCCCCATGGTCTACTCAAGGAAGATGTGTTCATGGCTCAACCCCCAGGATTTGAGCATCCTCAACTACCCAACTATGTATGCAAACTAAAGAAGTCATTGTACGGACTCAAACAAGACTATCACAATATCTCTTGCATATTGGGTTCACTTGCTCACGTTCTGATGCCTCTCTCTTTATTTTTAAACAAAACTCCATTGTACTACTAATGCTCATTAAAGACTATCACAATATCTCTTGCATATTGGGTTCACTTGCTCACGTTATGATGCCTCTCTCTTTATTTTTAAACAAAACTCCATTGTACTACTAATGCTCATTTATGTGGATGATATTATTCTTACAGGAAATTACACCAGTCACATGGAACATTTGATTGGCAATTTGAGTTCAGAGTTTGCACTAAAAGACTTAGGTCCTCTATACTACTTTCTGGGCATTGAAGTTCACAGGACCACCTCAGGAATGATGTTGACCCAAGGAAAATATACTAAGGACATACTTAACAAAGCAAAGATGTTGGAAATTGCATCATATAGTACACCAATGGCCACCTCCACAGTAACTACAACCAATGACAATGATTTAGTTGACGCAACTGAATATCGAAGCATAGTTGGGTCCTTACAATACCTTACACTTATAAGACCATATATCACACATGCAGTCAACAAAGTGTGCCAACATCTTCAACAACCAAAACTCAAAGACATGAAGGCCATGAAGCGAATCCTAAGATATTTGAAAGGCACAATAGAGTATGGTATTTCTTTTTATAGAAACAGTTCTCTCAACTTGTATGCTTTTTGTGATGCAGATTGGGGAGGTTGCCCTGACACAAGAAGGAGCACTACTGGATTTTGTGTCTTCCTGGGAGCAAATTGTATCTCATGGGCATCTAAGAAACAACCAACAATAGCACGATCTAGTTCAGAAGCAGAATATCGAGCTATGGCAACAACCACAACAGAACTAACATGGTTGACCTTCATTCTCAAAGACATCGGTGTTCCACTTCTCAAACCACCCCAATTGTTTTGTGATAACATGAGTGCACTTCACATGACAATCAATCTAGTATTCCATGCTCAAACAAAGCATATAGAAATGGACTATCATTTTGTAAGAGAAAAGGTTGTTCTCGGTCACCTTATCACTCGATATGTACCATCCAGTCTCCAAATAGCAAACATATTTACAATGCCCTTAATCAAGTCATCCTTCAAGGAAATTTGAGGCAAACTTGGCATTCGTGCAACTCATTCTAGTTTGAGGAAAGATGATAAAATGTTGATGTGCCAAGATAAAGGTGATCAAAATGTCTTGCCTTGCACACCACATGACAGTTGTGTCGTGAATTACTCAACAACAAAATAGTATCAACTTAAATTTGGACAACAAAGCATCAATGATTGTGGCATAATTCTATGGCATAATTCTCTCTTCATAGCAGCAGATTTTTTTTAAATTTATTTCCTTCTTAATTTGGTTTTCACCTACATAGAAAGTCTCAGCACCATCAAAGAATTATTCTTTAACAATTCGTTGAATAATTCATTGATTCTTTCCTTCTTTACTTTTTTCCTTAGATGGCACCATCTTTTGTGCACCAATTTTCTGTATAAGAGGAGGATATGTAAAAGAAAGTAGGAGAATTATCAATCTAATACAGTGGCTTTGAAATTCTTTTAGGGAGAAGTGTGGTTAGACCTTCTGTCGAGAGCCAACCCCTTGGGAACTCGATTCGCGTTGCCAGTGAGCGGGCAAGCCCTTCGACCATAACCCGATACGTCTTACGCCCTTGAACTCCATATTTTCGTTATCGGACTCGATCGAAGTACAAACTTTGGGTGGGTTAGGTTTGGTTAGGGCCTAGATAATTGGAGTGCTTGTTTGTATGTGACCAGAACTGTAGCGCCAACGAGAAGACTAGTCCTAAGAGGTTTGAGGTCAGGTCCAAACTTCGCTTGATGCACTCGACCGAAGGTAACAGTCCCAACCTTGCACTTACGCATTTAACGGGCTAGGCCTAGTTGTAGTCTTTGCGAACCAAAGGTTGTCTTAGAAGGCGACTGGTAGGTTGGATAAATCTCTGAATTTGGTCGAATGCGACATTGTTGTTTATAGGTTCCTTTGGTTGTCGCAGGTAAGTTGGTGTTGACCTTGGAAAGGAAAACTGGCCATGCATTCCTTACTCAAAGGTAAGTAGCCAATTGGATAGCATCGAGACCTTGGAAAGGGAAACTAGTCGTGCATTCCTTACTCATAGGTAAGTAGCCAATTGGATAGCATCGAGCCCATCAGTGAGAGGGCTTGGTGTGTGTCGCTTGCTTGTTGTGATGCATCTTTGTATGTTGTGTTAGTTATGTTGTGTTGACTTCTGTATTTTTGATACTCAGTTATTCCAAGATTTGAAACTTTCGAGGACGAAAGTTCTTAAGGAGGGAGGGGCTATATGTAACACCCGAGAATTTTAGGTACCCTTAATTCTGAGTTTTACTTAAGATCTATTGAGATTTATTATCATTAATGTTGGAGTTCAAAATTAAAGTTGGAAGAATTTAAAAGGTAGAATTTTGCATATATGGCATTTTGGTAGATATGGAGAAAGTTAAGGGTAAAGTGGATTTTTTGTTTAAAATATCTATTTTGTCTCTTGTGGGCACTAAAACCTAGGATACTATTCACCATCTTCCTCTTCCCTATCCTTTCTTTTGAAAGGATTTTGAATTTTCGCAGCGGAAGACGTGAAACGTCGTTGATCCGTTGTGTAATTCTTATCTTAAAATTGAATCTATCTCATAGATCCTAGGCTAAATATGCAAAATAGTAGAGAAAACAGTAAGTATAATGGATACTAACCTCTTGAAGAACACTTCTTCAACGTTTTCTCCTTCTCCTGACACGATCTCTCTCGTACTAACGAACTCTTCGAACTCGATCCTCGATCCGAACAGGGAGACATCTCCAAAACGTCTTCTCGGTTGTTCTCGGGAGGTTGAGGGAGAGTAGGTGGGACTCCCTTTGGTTTTGGGTGAGGAGAGAATTTTGGAGAATTGAGAGAGGATTTGAGAGAGAATTGCTTACTCTCTTTGGATGGAAATCCAAAAAATGGCAAGAGGTTCACCAAAGGCTTCTTGCAAAGCCTTTAAATAATTGTGAGATATGGAGTTAACATCTCTACCAAATCACCATTTTACCACAACTATATAACATACAAATCATATTTGCATATTATATAATATAAGGTATCTCATACCTTATTATACAAATCTCATTTGCATAAATATGGATTTATAAATTGAATCACATTCAATTTAATTTCTCTTAATTCAATTTCTCCAATTAGCACTAATTAATCAATTAGGCTATCCTATAGTTTATTATGAATCTCATTCACATCAAACTATATATTATGTCATCTATATCTCATATAAATAACATAAATACCCAAATAATGAATTTGAACACTTCAAATTTACACCAAACTGTAAACCTTCAATTTGTCCAATTTGAGCCAACCGAGGGACCTAATGGACCTACATGTGACGAGCTCCAATGATCCGAGACTAACTCACAAACTCTTTTGGCCTGCTTATTCAACATTCATTAGCTACGGTAACACTCCACTAAATCCCGTAGTTGCACTCTCATCACTGTAGGACAAGTTATGTCCATCGATATAACCAATACCCATGAGTCGACCCTTCAGAGGTTGTTCGTAGACACGGTTGGGTCAAATTACCGTTTTACCCCTGTGTCTACCTCTTGCTCCTTAAGTCACACTGCTCCTCTAATGAAAAACTACGTTACATGGTTCAACCATAAACAACAACCGTCTCAGGCCAAAGAGTGGGGCCCCGTTGTTCAAGCCCCGAAGACAGTACTTAAGGGAAAAACCCCTCTAGTTTCCCTAAAGTCGGGAACGAGTGAATTCCTTCTTGCGTAGTCAAGTTCCCAGCTCCCCACGTGGTCCTGTCCATGAGAAGATAGGCATATTGGGCGAGCAACAGTGGCCACCCTCACCCGTACTAGTCAAAGGACAAACCCCCGCAGACAGGAGTCCGTGACACGCTCAGGATTAAGAGGTAGTTGGAGTACCACCATTATGTCAACATCTTTCACGATACCTAGACCACCATTGAAGGAGTTGGAGTACCTTTTCCGTTCAGCCAAGAGGTAGTCGTCGTCGCCTCACCAACTCGCCTAAAGTCGTACGCCATTCTTCCGCTCACCGACGCCGTCTTCACATAACCACACGCGAGGACGCCGCCCGACAAGGTGAACTACATCACCGTGAAGCCGCCGCCACAGATCGAGCCGATTCGAAAGTTCGACAACCCCCCAGACGCAAGTTCCTCCAGTTGTTCGCTTAGCCATCTGCAGCCGTCCGTTCAGCCACCGTTCGAGGGTTGTCGTGCTGCTTGGAGACTGCCGCAGCTGGTCGGAGAACGGGTCGTGAATGAAGGGAATCGAAGTCCCCGCAGCGGAAGCGATTGCGAATCGCACGCTCTTGATTTAGTTACAACGATTTATTCAAGAACACAAATAACAAGATTAAGCATAATATAGAATGGACAGCAAGAATGTTACCTTTGAAGAACCTTTTTTCGAGTGATCCTCTCTCCCACGGTCACGATCTAAGCAACACAAACTCGTACGAACACTGACACTACCACCGGATCTTCTTCGTTGTTCTCTAGGTGAGGGAGGGAGGTGGGTTCCCTTTAGGAATAGTGAGGTATTTTGTGAGAGAGATATTTGTTGTCTTGGAACTTTTCCAACAACAACAAAAGGCTAGGAATTGCTTAGAATGTCTTGACCTAGTTGCATCTCATGCAACCATATATATAGGGGAATGGGATGGAAATGACCATCCTACCCCTCCTTTATTCTCTCTTTAGTATATAGTTTATATATGAATCTAATTCACATTAAAACTATATATTATATCAATTATATCATATATAATAGATATAACACCTCATGTATGAAATTGAACACTTCAATTTCACTCCTAACTTTATACCCTCAATTTTACCATATTGAGCCAACGGAGGGATCTAATGGACCTACAGATCATGAGCTCCAATGATGTGAGATTAACTGATCAAACTCTTTTATCCAGTTAATCAATATTCATTAACTACAAGTCACTTCATTATAGACTTGTAGCTGCACTCTTCTCACTGTAGATATTATTGTGTCCACTGATATAGTCATTACCCATGAGTCGACCCTTCACAGGTTGTTCGTAATCACAGCTGGGTCAAATTATCGTTTTACCCCTGTGATTACCTCTTTCTTCCTTAAGCACCATTGATCCTCTAATGAACAACAAGTCTAAGGTCCTACCTTAGACTCATACCCTCATAGAGGGCGGGGCCCCGTTGTTCAAGACCTGGACTCAGTTCTTAAGGGAACAACCTATCTAATTCCTCGAGAGAGAGAGAATGAGTGAATTTCATCTTGCACAATTAAGTTTCCACTACCTACGAGGTTCTGTCACGAGAAGGTAGACTTATTGAGCCTGGCCATGTGCCACTCTCACCCATACTAGTCTAAGGACAAACCCCTATAAGCAGGAGTTCTTAACTTGCTCAGGATTCAGGTCGAGTTACTAATGACCATCTATAAATTACTAGTTTTATCCTGTTAACGGTGTTACACTGGTTAGACTAATAATTTGCAATCCAATCTTGTATGGACTCTTCATACAGGATGCCCCCACTCGCATGTCAACTACATGAATGAGTTGGATTACCTCATTTGTACTAATTACAAAGTGGGTCGCATCCATGGTGTTACCAGAATGAGGTTTACAACCTTATTCTTATACCATAGACTATTTAGGTTATAATCGTGAAGTCAACCCAAATAGTGTCCACTACACTGATTTCAAGATAAACGTTATAATCTTGGAGTTTAGTTTATTGGATTTATAAAAGCAAGACTGTAATCTTATCAAAACAAATAACACTTTATTTAATTGATCAAAATTACACAAGTTAAGGGCATAGATCCCAACAGTGAAGGCCTTTCCTCACCGATTTTCAGCGTGATTCAATCAGTTTTGGATAGATCGGCCAATGAGCGCTTCAAATCGACGCCCTACGCGCCAGCCAGTGCCGCCGCTCGACGGTCAACGTCGCCGCTTGCCGGTCAATGCCAGTTTGACCAGTTGCGACCCCCGAGCTCGTTTTGAACCGTTGTTGGTGGTAATTTAGCCTAACTAGCATTAGATTCAAAAATAAGTTTTATTATGTGTGATTTAATTAGGAAAGTGGATTTGATTTAGGAAATCTATTTTTGGAACGTGTCTGAGTGGAAGGTTGGAGTTAGGAACTTTCGGAGCTAAAATCCAAGGTAAGGGAACCCGCTTCAACTTTAAAATTCAGAATTTAGGGGTTTTGTTCGAAAATGCCATGATCGGTTTGAAGAGTCCTTTATAAATGTCATGATATGTTTGAGAGGTCTGTTCTAAATGCCATGATCTGTTTGATTTGATGTTTATTTCAAAGGTCGTGAATGTCATGTTGTTGTTGGTTTAAAACTTAGCATCTTGATGTTGATATATGTTCATGCCACGAAACTTTTTACACTAATGTTGTTGCTATTTCATTTGGGACCCTGAGCATGTGTTTCTTGAAAATGTTTGCGAAGGTTGTGGTGAAATTTTCCTGATAATATTTATTATATATCTTATCAATGAGTTAGAGTCAACTTGAATTAGAGGCTATGTTCCGAGAGAATTTAATTATCCACTAAAGGCTAAAGGAAAATTTTATAAAAATAAAAATGCTTACGAAAGCCGTGACAATTACACTTCCAATATATATATATATATTTACTTATTTAATGATTTAGAGTCGACTCGAACTGAGAGGCCATGACCCAGGAGCAATTAATCGACCACTAAAGGCCGAAGAGAAATTTTATAAGAAGAAAAATGTTTACGAAGGTCGTGGCGATTAAACTTCTGACGTATACATGTATGTATTTGTAATTATGCACGCCATGAATGACTTAGAGTCAGCTTAAATTATGGGTCCCACATAAATCCATGATTTGCTTATACCAACACGTTTTTAAATCCCGGTAGTGGGGTCTCACGTGTGGTTCTGGCCGGGCTTTCCTTACTGAGTATTATCACAATACTCACCCTTTCTTTTTATAAATGTTTTCACGTAAAGGCAAAGACATACTTGGCGAGTGACGGGGACATGCTACGAGGGCCATGGGTTACAAAAGTCATGATTTCCGTATTTCAAAAATTAGAGAAATTTTAGGAAAATGTTTTTTTTTTCTGTTAGGTGATGTTTGATTTGAGTATTGAGTACTTTTGTGTTGACACTAGAGGCCAAAATTTTAATTTGCATGTATTTTAAATTACTTTGTTTTATGGGATCCCGATTAAGTTAGTTTTTATTTTTTCTTCGAAGTTTATATCTTTTAATGTTTTTGTGGCCTTAAAAAGCATGCATGTTAGTAATGACCCTAGAAGGAAAGTCTTAAAAGTTAGGGTCGTTACAATTGGTATCAGACCCCAAGTTATTAGTTCTGTAGACTTGCTTACATCGTAAGCGTTAGGAATCCCATGGCTAAGCAACAATTCCCAATCATCGCGAGGTATGCTTTTGAAATAAGATTTCGTTTTATTCATGAGAAGAAAAGCGTTTACATTTATATGTAAAGCCATACACATATAAGATACGAGCTTAATGTACTTCTAAGCTAAGAAAGAATGAGGATGTATGATCTGTACTGTTCGTTCATAGAAAGAAAATGCTTGTATGAGAAGCTATATCCATATGATATGACCATGATGTGTTCCTAAGCTGAGGAAAAATGAATATGTGTGATCCCTATTATTGATGATAGAAAAGTAAATGTAAGAGTTAAGAATGTTCATGCTTAAAGGGAGGTTATTGACATAAAACACATGTTGTGCATTATTTAAAAGATTCGGTTTAGACAAAGGAGGGAAGAGTAAGTCTTAAGAGACCGAATTTGTTTCAGGGTCGTTAAGCAACTAAGTTCATTAAGTAGAACTTTGAAGGATAAATGTTAAGATTACTCTTGAAAGGTTCAAGATTTGAATGAGTTAGGTAAAATGTCTGTGACCTTATTTATACATGTCAGACTAAGTGGATAAAGAGGTTATGAGGTGTAGTATGTATGTTACTGCTGAGTGCCCCACTTTATTAGTCTTAAAGAAAGTTCTTTCATTCCCATTTGAGTGCCTAAGCATGAATTTAAAGAGTCGAAAGGTAAATAGACGAAGAGTTATAAAAAACTGACGTTTGTCTTTCGAAGGGATACTTGATATAGAAGTTTATGTCTTTTGGATGAGACTCTTAAAGAGGTAATGTGTATGACTACTATGTCATGCCAAAAGAATAGGAAAGTTAAAGATAGAATATAAGTGACAAGATCTCTCTTTAAAAGATCCATCTTGGTTGATGCGAGATAAGTGTAGCCAAGATGTTTTAAAAGGGGGTTGGAGACCTAGATGGAAAAAACAAGTTGTTAACTTTTGAATGGAAGTTAAATTTTCAAAGTGTTTCGAAATACTTGGATCTCATCCATGGTGAGTAATGAAAATAGAAACAACTAAGGTATTATTGAGTATGGGCATGGTATGGGGTTCAAAGGTGATGCCATAAGCTTAATGATCTGAATAAAGACAAGTATAAAGAGGAAAAGTAAAGAGTTAAAAGTTTTAGTTGAGAACATAAGAGAGTTGTTTGTCTGGACTTCGGATACTGGTGCACAATTCGATATTCGCATGGTCATTTGTGTGTTTAAGCTTTTGGAATTTTGTATAAGGAACTTCGCTACTAATTCTAACTTTATGGTTGGTATATATAAGTTGGGAGAAATGGTTTGAGACTTCAACATTGAAATTCCTTTTCGACTTAAAAGTTCTCTTTTCCTCGAGTAGAGGCTGAACAAGGATGATTTGAATATTAAAGGAAAGTTTTGGTTAGATTCGTCTTTATCATGTAGGAGTCGAACTGAGAAACCTCTTTAATTTCTGCAATTCATACAGTTATAGTGGTCAAGGACCATTGGAATGAAACTGGAAAATTTACTTAGTAAAGGATAGGTCGATGGTCTCTTAAGTGAAGTTTTAGAGTTTTTTATTTTAGAATCCAATTAGTACAAAAAAAATCTGAAAAGGTTCTCAATTTGACTGAAGGAGAAAAGATCAAGTTCGAGAAAAGTAAGTTTGATATTTCGAGACTACCATTAGCACAGAAAGTAAACTTGAGCATGAAGTTAAGGTAGAAAGCATTTGTTATTTCTACTATCCTTTACAGGATGATTCATCAGAGTCAAATGAGCTCAAAGTATAAGTACAAGATTATTGAGATAAAAGATCATTTTAGTGTATCACCCTACAGAGTACTAGCGTTGATTGTAAAGGAGAAAGATGCATCGATGTGTTTGTGCATAGATTACAAAGAATTGAAGAAGTCGTTGCTAAGAAGAAATATCTTCTCCCTCGTTTGAGCGTTCTTTTCGATCAATGACACGAAGCACGATCTACTCTAAAAGAAATTTGAGGTCAAGTTATTGTCGGTCAGGGATCAGAAACTATTGCATCCCAAAACAGCTTTCAGGTCATGTTATGGTCGTTGCAAAGTTATAGTGATATCATTTGGGTTGACCAATACACTCGCAGTTTTTATGGACTTAATGAATTGTGTATTCAAGGAATTCTTGGATACTTTTGTAATTGTATTTACATAGGATATTTTGGTACGATCTAAGTCTAATAAGGATCATGAGAAGCGACGTAGAAGGGTTTTGGTAACTTCGAGGAAAGTAAGATGTATGCAAAGCTCTCTAGATATGAATTTTGACTTAGACAAGTATCTTTCCTAGGACACGTGGTGTCGAAGGCAAAAATCTTTATGGATCCTACAAGGATAGGGGCAGTGACACAGTGACCTCATCTGACCACTATCATTGAGGTACGAAGTTTTTTGGGAATACCTGGTTACTACAAATGTTTCATACAGCATTTCTCCAGGATAGCAGTGTCTTAGCACAATAAACTCGAGAAAGTAATTCGGTTGTTGAATGATGAGTGTGAATCAAGCTTCCATACGCTTACACAAAGATCAGTCTTAGCCCCAGTTCTTACGTTGCCTAAAGGGGCATGTGGATTGTAGTTTACAGTGAAGTTTCCATAGAAGTGCTAAGTTGTGTATTAATGCAACATTAAAGGTTCATTATTACGCCTTATGTCAATTAGAGAGACATAGGCCAAGTCCTGTCATGCATGGCCAAGAACTTACAAAGTAGTTGACACTTAATGTGATGGTTCATGAGTGGTTAAGCACTAAAGAAGTAAATCAAGTGGATTTTATCACTCTTTTATATTTCTTTTTCGGAGTTGAAATCATAACGAAATTGTTAAGATTATGTTGTCTCTAAAACTTTATTGTTGGAAGTTGTTAAAGAAGCTGATTTTCGCTTGTGTTTTAGCTTGTCTATATATATATATTTTCTTTTTTTTGCATGTTGTGAAATTCTGAATCCTGAGTAATCTTGAGTTGAAGTTTGGAGGCATGATTGTTTGGGTTTCAGGCGTTAGAAGTGTAACATTATGTTAAGCAGATACTTGGAAAATTTTGGCATCGTTGTGATTATGTCGTTATGCTGCCGAAAAGTTTCGGAGCATTTTGGTAATAAGATTGGTAAAGTTCTATAGAACGATTCGTACACCACGACAATCAAAAGAGACCTAAGTTTGAGTTACCCCTATCATTACTTAAAGTTTGCAGTGAGGTATTGATGTTCATTAGAAAGTCTCAAAGTTAATTAATTATGTGAGTGAGACTGTCACTTCAATGTTTACTAAAAGGTTGTTGAGGGCAACGAAGGGTTAACCGACAACTTAAAGAATCTGGACCGCCTTATAAGGTTGCTAACCCTATCCTTAATGAGGTCACGTATTTGGAAAATGGATAAGCCTATGAATCAATGGTCAGAGAAAATGATTGAGTCATGTGCTGAAAGAAATGCTAGCAACTTGAACATTGGACTTGAAAAGAGTGTTGAAGTTTTACCAGAAAGGAAGGTTGGGCCCATGTTTTATAGGGCCATTTGAAATTCTAGAGAAAATTAGTTTTGAGGCTTATGGAACTGTGTCATTGTGATCTATCTCTATAGTACATGATGTGTTCCATGTCTATGTGTTGAGGAAATATGTGTCGGATCCATCGCCCGTGTTGAATTTTGAGTCATTATTGTTAAAGGAGAACTTAGTGGTGATTAAAGTCCTAGGCGAATCCCCGCATAGAACGGAAAATCCTTTTTAATCAAGAAATAAGTTTAGTTAAAGTGTTATGGCAAAACCAACAGACAAAAAAGGCTACTTGAGAGCGGGAGGAGGAAGTGCAAGCTTTTGATACCCAGTTATTCCAAGATTTGGAACTTTCAAGGACGAAAGTTCTTAAGGAGGGAAGATTGTAACGCCCGAGAATTTTAAGTACCTTTAATTCTGAGTTTTACTTAAGATCTATTGAGATTTATTATTATTAATGTTGGAGTTCAAAATTAAAGTTGGAAGGATTTAAATGGTAGAATTTTGTATATATGGCATTTTGGTAGATATGGAGAAAGTTGAGGGTAAAGTGGATTTTTTGTTTAAAATATCTATTTTGTCTCTTGTGGGCACTAAAACCTAATGATACTATTCATCATTTTCCTCTTCCCTATCCCCTCTTTCATGATACCTAGACCACCATTGAAGGAGTTGGAGTACCTTTTCCGTTCATCCAAGAGGTAGTCGTCGTCGCCTCACCAACTCGCCTGAAGTCGTACGCCGTTCTTCCGCTCATCGACGCCATCTCCACATAACCACACGCGAGGACGCCGCCCGACAAGGTGAACCACATCACCGTGAAGCTGCCGCCACAGATCGAGCCGATTCGAAAGTTCGACAACCCCCCAGACGCAAGTTCCTCCAACCGTTCGCTTAGCCATCTGCAGGTGTCCATTCAACCGTCGTTCGAGCGTTGTCGTGTTGCTTGGAGTCTGCCGCAGCTGGTCGGAGAACGGGTCGTGAAGGCCTTTCCCCACCGGTTTTCAGCGTGATTCAACCGGTTTTGGATAGATCGGCCAACGAGCACTTCAAATTGACGCCCACGCGCGCCGCCATGTCGCCGCCGATGGTCAACGTTGCGCCGCGGCCAATGCCGCTTTGAATGATTTCCACCCCTTAGCTCGTTTTGAACCGCTCCTGGGTCATGGCCTCTCAGTTCGAGTCGAATCTAAATCATTAAATACATAAATACATATATATATATATATATATATTGGAAGTCTAATTGTCACGGCGTTCGTAAGCATTTTTATTTTTATAAAATTTTCCTTCGTCCTTTAGTGGACAATTAAATTCTCTCGGAACATAGCCTCTAATTCAAGTCGACTCTAACTCATTCATAAGATATATAATAAATATTATCAGGAAAATTTCAACACAACCTTCGCAAACATTTTCAAGAAACACATGCTTAGGGTCCCAAATAAAATAGCAACAACATTAGTGTAAAAAGTTTCGTGGCATGAACATATATCAACATCAAGATGCTAAGTTTTAAACCAACAACAACATGACATTCACGACCTTTGAAATAAACATCAAATCAAACAGATCATGACATTTAGAAAAGGACTCTCAAACATATCAGGGCATTTATAAAGGACTCTTCAAACCGATCATGGCATTTTCGAACAAAGCCCTTAAATTCTGAATTTTAATGTTGGAGTGGGTTCCCTTACCTTGGATTTTAGCTCCGAAAGTTCCTAACTCAACCGTTCCACTCAGACACGTTCCAAAAATAGATTCCCTAAATAAAATCCGCTTTCCTAATTAAATCACACATAATAAAACTTATTTTTGAATCCAATGCTAGTTAGGCTAAATTACCACCAACAATTAATCGACCACTAAAGGGCGAAGAGAAATTTTATAAAAAGAAGAATGTTTACGAAGGTCGTGGCGATTAAACTTCTGACGTATACATGTACGTATTTGTAATTATGCACGCCATGAATGACTTAGAGTCAGCTTAATTTAAGAGGCCATGAATCAGAAAGTTTTATTTTTCCACTGAAAGCTGAAGAGAAAAACCATGAAATATATTTTTCCTTATGTCTGGGTCCCACATAAAGCCATGATTTGCTTATGCCAACACGTTTTTAAATCCCGGTAGTGGGGTCCCTTACTGAGTATTATCACAATACTCACCCTTTCTTTTTATAAATGTTTTCAGGTAAAGACAAAAGCATACTTGGCGAGTGACGGGGACATGCTACGAAGGTCATGGGTTACAAAAGTCATGATTTCCGCATTTCAGAAATTAGAGAAATTTTAGGAAAGTGTTTTTTCCTGTTAGGTGATGTTTGATTTGAGTATTGAGTACTTTTGTGTTAACACTAGAGAGCAAATTTTTAATTTTCATGTATTTTAAATTACTTTATTTTATGGGATCCCGATTAAATCAGTTTTTTTTTTCTTCGAAGTTTATATCTTTTAATGTTTTTGTGGCCTCAAAAAGCATGCATGTTAGTAATGACCATAGAAGGAAAGTCTTAAAAGTTAGGGTTGTTACACTATAATATTATATTCTTGACCTACTCGATATTTTTTAAAATTTAGGGATCTATTGTTTGCAAAATTGAAAGTTTAAGAACCTATTATATACTTTTAAGAGCTTATGCACTATTTTTTTCCTCTATTCGATAACACATCAAAATGAGCTAAATTATATGATGAATATTTAAGGTTATTCGATCTTAGTTAGAAAGTCTTTAATACACCCACCTATTCTTATCTGCAATAACTTATTTTTGGTCAACATAATACATGGTGTAAATTCGAATTTTTGACCTTAGATAGTTTTTATAATCTATACTATATTAAAAAGCAAGATGATTGAAAAACATTTTTGGGGCCACTATATCCTTACTTTAATTTTTAGATCTACAACTGTGCCATTGAAATTAATAATTAATAATGTTGTTGTCAAAATCCAGGCAGGAGAATGCACCTGACCTTCACGTGACAACGACGGTAAATTTATAACTCTTAGGGGAAGAACGCAGCCTGCAAGACAAAGAAAACCTGGACACCGGTGTGGTGTAAGCCACACAAGCTCCGATGCCTAAGTCAGTTCTCTTTCCGGGAGAATTATGGGGAAGCTTTTGTATTGAGGTAGCTAGAATTCATTTACCTTTCTCTCCTCCCCTGGGAGAGTTTAAATAGTTTCTTCTCGGTCCCTCGCGGGTTTTCCTTGTCCTCTTGGGAAAAGGAGAAGTCAGGAGAGGGTTGGATGTACGTTTCCGGGCCTCGAGGAGTTAGTGTAAGGTCCGTGATATGGCCTTGCTCCTGGTCGGCCTCGGCCTCGTCTGGTGACCTCTCGGCCTTGACCGAGGACCAAGCCCGCACTCTTTTCTCGGGCGGCGGCGCGCGAGGGTAGAGCCCAAACGGGTGGGCTTTACCCAGGCCGAGGCCGATCACACGCTTGGGCCGAAGCCCAATCAAGTTCTCTTTTGCCTTGTTCTGCTCGGTTTCGACCCGCTTTGGCCCCACACTAGATTCCTTATTCCATCGGATCTTTTGTCTCGGTCATTTGACCTGTCCAATCTCGATGGCCTGATTTGACCCATAACATTAGCCCCCACTCCCTAGTTAGGATTTGAGATTGGGGAGCTTGTGAATCAATCGCATGGAAACTGACTTGGGAGTAGCTCACTAAGCTTTTATGTTTGATCTCTTCGGTATTTAATACGAATGTCAAGATCTCGTCACGCTTATCCTGCGTTTCGATTCTCTTGGCGAGGTTTTTTTTTTTTTTTAGGGTCTTTTTTAGATTTTTTTCGAAGGTTGCTTCGAATTTTCTCCAGTTTTTGCTGTCCATCCTTGTGAGGATATTCAGTCTACTAGGGAGTTAATTTCTTGTTAACCACTGGGATTTTAGGCCAATTGTCATGCTTATTCTGCATTTCAGATGTTCCTCCTTTCCCTTGGGTCGTCCCAAGATTGCTTCTCTTGGGGTTTAAATTCTCATCCGGATTCACGACTTGTGCCGTTCTCCAGCGATTATATATATGTATCTGTTGTTCTTCGAATTTAGGTTGGATTGTCGTTGATCCCTTATAGGATTTATTTTTCTCGCTCGGGGAGAGATTTGTCGCCAAAGATTGGGTTGTTTTGTGTCTTCACGTGTTCTTACAAAAGCATGCTAGTACCCAGATCCACGATTCCTGTCGTTCTCTTGGATAGAGCATGTCCGTCTGGAGTTGTTGCCTAATAAGCCATGTCGTTGTTGAAGCTTGCGAGACGTTGAAAGTTTGGTTATGTCAGCAGGAGGTAAGAGTCAAATAACTTTTTATTGTAGGAGTGCGGGGGAGCTACGGAGGGAGGCAGGCCCTTCATGGGTTGGTCCAGCTCTCACGAACCGTGCCTGGTCACCTGTGCAGTCGGCCTCGTCCGGTTGATGCGGTCGGCCTCGGCCGCTGCCGAGGCCGAGGCGCGCTGTGACTTCTAACGTTTGCGGTGTCGGCTTCGGTGTCTGCGGCGAGTGCCGCTCGCGAGTTTCACCTGAAATGCAATGGCCGAGGCGACCGCCTTCCCATCACTTTTCTTTTCTCTTCTTTCTCTCTTTTTTTTATATTTTACTTTTGAAATTCAAATTCTCATTTCAAGTTTTCCCTCCAATTTGGTCTTCAACTTCTCCTATAAATAGGACACTTCCTTCTCTTTTATTCTCACACAAATCTTCTCATCTCTTCCTTTTCTTTAAGGTAGTTCTTTCTTTCTTGTTGTGCTGCTAAGTTGCTTTCTTTTTCTTTAATTTTGGGTTGAATGGAAGGTAGTTGGTCTACTACATCTCCTGAGGCTGATGAGTCTTCTCTTGGTGAGGAATCTTATGACACAAGTTGTTATGAGGCTCTTCAACCATCTGATCATTCTTTTGAGGGATCCCGTGCAAGTCATGAGGTTATATCATCCTTGGTGACCGGAGCTCAACTCGAGCGATTACGGTACAAGTATGATATTCCCTTAGATGTGCAAATTAGGGTTCCTGGACCGAATGATCGGATTGATGACCCCCCTCTTGGTGAAGTAGCTCTTTATTCTGCAATGTTCAAGTTTGGCTTTCGTCTTCCTCTTCCTTTATTTTTGCAAAGCTTTTTAGTTTTGGTTGGGTTGGCCCCTGCTCAAATTGTCCCAAACAGTTGGATTCACATCATTGGCTGTTATGTATTATGGGCAACTTATGGCGATGGGAGCCCACTTAGTCCACATGTTTTTATGTCTCTCTACATCTTGAGTCGAAATCCGTCTTTTGGTCGTTTCTTTTATTATTTGAGCTCCTCTTGTGGGAAGTTAATCAATAATCCGAGCTCTGTTCATAACTGGAAATCCCAATGGTTTCTGGTGAGTGGGAATTGGTTGTCTCGGGGTTCCCAAAATGCCACATATGCGGTTTCTACTAAGTTTAGGAATTACGGTGAGTTATCCTTTCTTTTTCTGGAAACTGCATTTGTATGTTCTGCCTAATAGTGTTGCATTCCTTTTCCCTTTTTCTTCAGTTCCTTTGGAATTCCGTCGTCTCGCTGTGGCTCGAGCTTTTGTCAGGGTCGTGAAGAGTTTGGGTGCTCCCTCTCGCCTCGGGCCTACCCTCATTAGCCAAGAAAATCTTGAGAGAATCGACCTTGCACCTCCTCCTCTTTCTGAAGGTTGGCGCGTTGGTCGGCCTCGGCTGCGCTGGTCGGCCTCGGCTGCGTTGGTCGGTCTCGACCGCGCCCTTTTCTTCTCTTTTTTTTAATTGTAATCCGACTCACTGGTTATTGTTTTGCTTTCTCAGGGATGCCTCCACGAAGTGCTTCCTTGTACGAGGTTATGGAGCAGAAAAAGAAAAAGAAAATCCGTAGTGGAGCTGGGCCTTCAAGGGCTGAAGATTCCAGCCCTTCCAAGGGTGAGGTGCCACCCCCTGAAGCTCATGATCTTCCACCCCGTCCCGTCCGAGTTAGCACGCGTCGCACCCCGAAGGAACGTTCCTTCTTCCTCATAGGGAGAGAATCCTTCGGTTCCCGGGGCTTTTTCTTTTCCCCAGAGTTATACTTCACCGGCCACTGAGGTTGAGTTGCTCAGTCGGAGCTTCGAGCTTTGGAGAGGGGTAAGGCAAAGTCATCCCGTAGGGTTTGTGGCAAATGACCTCATGAGAGGTTTTAATGAAGGGATTGTTGAACTTCGTCATGTAAGCTTTTTTCATTCGTGTGTTTTTTTTTCCTACTTCTTGGTGATTAGGTTGTTTTCCTTTTGTCTCCAGAGCTTCGGTCGTATTAGCATGGCTGCTATGGCAATGGCGGAGACTATTAATAACTTCCAGCACACTTCTGTTCCCAGATCTGAGTTGATTCAAGCTCAAACAAGTTTGAGTCAAGTCAATCGTCTTCTTGCAGAGAGTCGAACTGAACTCAACTCTGCCAAGGTTGAAATTCACACTCTTCGTAACCAACTGAGTGAAGCGCAAGCCCACTTGGCCAATGTCGAATATTTGGCTGAAGGGTTTAAGAAGACAGAAGAGTTTACAACTCTCCAAAACAATATCTTCGATGGTTGTTGCAACTGGGCTATCAAGCGTGCTTCTAGGCGATTCAAGGATATAGATTTTTGGATCCTTGAGGAGGATTATGCCACTTTCAAGAATGACCCTACTGCTTTCCCTGATTCTGAGGATTCAAACAGTAGTGGTGGAGGTGAAGTGGATGAATCTTAATTTCTATGTAGTTCTTGCTTTCTTTACTTCTTCTAGGTTTGATGTAATCCTGCCATGTAGTTTCTTTTGAATGAATGAACGTGTGCTTTCTAGCCATTGCTCTCTTCTTTCTTTTCATATGTGGGAGGATATAGGCTTAGGTAAACTGAACGCTTTATCAAACTTAGACGAAATAGATGAAGTGTTTTCACTTAACTGGGAGAGAAAATGATTATCTGCCTTTGGGATCACGTGCGGTCGGCCTCGACCGTG
The DNA here is from genome assembly GCA_036507285.1 of Trichosanthes cucumerina. Taxonomy (NCBI): domain Eukaryota; kingdom Viridiplantae; phylum Streptophyta; class Magnoliopsida; order Cucurbitales; family Cucurbitaceae; genus Trichosanthes; species Trichosanthes cucumerina. Next base: position 8,780,602 of record CM071836.1, on the reverse strand, counting down.
ATGTGCTCGGACTCGAGATCCTCGGTTGTTGAGGGATCGATCCTTGATTCTGGGATCTCGTGTGGTCGGCCTTGGCCGTGATGTGCTCGGCCTCGGCTGACTCGAGATCCTTAGTTGCAGAGGGATCGATCATTGATCCTGGGATCTTGTGTGATCGGCCTTGGTTGTGATGTGCTCGGCCTCGGTTGACTCGAGATCCCTTGTTGCAGAAGGATTGATCCTTGATTCTGGCGCCTCGTGTGGTCGGCCTCGGCTATAATGTGCTCGGCTTCGACCGAGGATCACATGTGGTCGGCCTTGGCGGTTTTGAGGCCTTCATGTGTCTTTCCAGTTCTTCATGTCCTTCCTTTTACATTTTTGTGTGTAAGGAGAACAGGGTGTGTGAGGGAGTGTGTAAGGTATAGCACCATTCTAGCCCCCTACTCAAGTGGAAAAATCGGTTTGATGGTCGTACTTGAGTCATTAGAAAATAAACGTCCTTCATTTATGAAAGAAAAGAAATCTTTACATAGGAGCTTCGCATGGAAATAAAAACCTATCTACTGAATAAAAAATGGAGCATCTGTGCTTGCTCGTTGGCTTCAGCTTCAGGCCACGTCGGCCTCGGACATCTCGTGGTCGCCCTCGGCCATGTTGAGGTCGAGGTCTCTTTCAAAACTTCGTTTCCTTGTCTCTTTTAATGTAGTGAAGTAGCATTCCCTCGAAGCTTTTTGTTGCCCTCTAACGATTCAAATGTCGTTGGTGGTTGGAAACTTCAACAACTGATTGTATGTGGAAGCAACTACCTTTAACTGATGAAGTGTTGGCCTCCCAAGGATGGCGTTGTAGGCAGAAGTGCATTCCACTATTAGGAAGTTGATTATCTGAGTTATCGAGTTCGTCCCTTCGCCAAAGGTGACTGGGAGCTCTATACTGCCTTCTGGGGTAACTCTTTCTCCTCCAAATCCTACGAGGGGAGTTAGATTTTCTTTTAGAAGCCCCCTTGCCAATTTCATGGCATTGAAAGGAGGACATCGGCTGAGCTCCCTCCGTCTATGAGTATTCTATGGACTTTTACATTGGCTATGGCTAGGGTTACTACCAATGCATCATTGTGGGGTTGGTGGACTGTTCTAGCTTCAGTCTCTGTGAACTCGAGGGTTTGCCTTTCCATCCCTGGACGAACTGAGAAAACACCTTGGAAATAGGGATCTTGTCGTGCTTCACGAGCAATTACCTTCCTCTTTCTGCTAGACTCGCCTCCCGTCGGTCCTCCAAAAATTGTTCGGATCTCCCGAGGTTGTTCGTCCTCGGCTCGGCCTCGGCTATTGTCTACTCGGCCTCGGCCGTTTCTGGATGGCGTGGGTGGAGTCTCGTCTTGAATGTATTCTTTCAAGTATCCTCCTCTAATTAGGGCTTCGATCTCGTCGCAGAGTTGGTAACAATTGGAGGTCGCGTGCCCATGATCCCTGTGAAACATGCAATATTTAGCTGGGTCCCTTCTTCCAGGTGGAGCTCTCATTCTCTCGGGGAACTTCACAAGATTTAAATGGCGGATCTCCATTAAGATCTTTTCAGGAGGAAGAGTCATGGAGGTGTATCTCTCGAATGACTGACTTGGGGTCATTCGATGATCTGGTCGGTTTCGTGCTCCTGCGTCTGCCTCTCCATTATCTGGTCGACCTCGGCTACCTTCTTCGCCTCTTCTTCTTTTGGAGATTGCTGGAGGATGGTTCTGTGTCCCAGCTTGATCCGTGTTTCTGTCGTTCTTCTCTTGGTCGTGTACTTCTTTGGATCGCAACAGGTCTTCTGCACTCATGTACTTTTGTGCTCTTGCTATGAATTCAACGTAAGATGTTGGTTCCTTCTTGCCAATTGATCTCAATAAACCCTTATCTTGCAGACCTGCAACTATGGCTATTAATGTCGTAGTATCTGTGAAACTTTCGACCTGTAGAGTCTCTTTATTGAAACGAGAGACATAGTCGCGTAGGGTTTCTTTAGGTCCTTGCTTGATTGTAAGCAAGTGCATTTGGGGCTTCCGCTGGTCTCGCCCTCCTAGAAACTGTGACACGAATGCCCTGGCAAGTTCTTTGAAGGAATTGATAGACTTTCTTTTCAATTTTCTGTACCAATCTTGCGCCGACCCTGTTAGTGTAGAAGAGAAGGCTCTGCACTTAAGTACTTCTGATGCTCTATGCAATTCCATGCGCGACCTGTACGTGTCTAAGTGTTCTACGGGATCTGAGCTTCCGTCGTAAGGGGTGATAGCAGGTACTTTGAATTTCTCTAGAATCCTCTCGTTCATTATCTTGTCGGTGAAGGGGGGATCAACTTGCTCGATGAGAGCCTCAAGATCCCACCTCTCGAACCTTCAAGAGGTTCCCTTAAAGATCACCAAATTCTTTCTGCATCTTACGGATGTCAGCCTTCCAGGGTGGAGTCGTTCCAGCTATGTCGTCTTCTGTTCTCCTCGGGTCGGCCTCGTCCGTCATCTGATCGACCTCGGCCTGTGCTTTCCGCTTCTGTTTAATTATTTCTCGCAAGTCTGACGTTGCCCCAGAGCTTTTTTCGGCTACTAATTTCGAGTTGCCTGGTTGATTTCTACGGTAAGTGTGCGGGTCAACTTGCACAATGGATTTTAATTTTCTAGCTTTGCTTGTTTTGCTCTTGGCATAGGATCGACGTGGTTTGTTGTTTCCTCTAAGGATCAACTTATCGGTGTGCTTTTGGGTTGGGGATTTTGACTCCCCCGTCCCTTCTGCAACCTTCGCTTTTCCCTTGTGTTGATCTTGCTGGTCGAGCTTCTCCAGAATCTTCCACAGGCACTTGTCCATCTTGTCAACCTTTTCCTTTAATTCGACAATCCCCTCGTGTGGTCGGCCTGTGTAAGTAGGAGGCCGAGGAGAGGAGATTGTTCGGATTCTCTGGGGGTGACGGTCAGGATAAGATTCGTCTCCACCTTCGTTTCGGCTTTGATTCCCCATGAATCGACTCATACTTCTTCAGCTACTTGGCTTAGGTTTACAGTTTTCTCAGCAAGCGTTGTTCGTTCCCCACAAACGGCGCCAACTGTTGTTGTCAAAATCCGGGCAGGAGAATGCACCTGACCTTCACGTGACAACGACGGTAAATTTATAACTCTTAGGGGAAGAACGCAGCCTGCAAGACAAAGAAAACCTGGACACCGGTGTGGTGTAAGCCACACAAGCTCCGATGCCTAAGTCAGTTCTCTTTCCGGGAGAATTATGGGGAAGCTTTTGTATTGAGGTAGCTAGAATTCACTTACCTTTCTCTCCTCCCCTGGGAGAGTTTAAATAGTTTCTTCTCGGTCCCTCGTGGGTTTTCCTTGTCCTCTTGGGAAAAGGAGAAGTCAGGAGAGGGTTGGATGTACGTTTCCGGGCCTCGAGGAGTTAGTGTAAGGTCCGTAATATGGCCTTGCTCCTGGTCGGCCTCGGCCTCGTCCAAGGCTGACCTCGGGCTTGGACTGAGGACCAAGCCCAGACTCTTTTCTTGGGGCAGCAGGCGAGGGTAGAGCCCAAACGGGTGGTCTTTACCCTGGTCGGCCTCGGCCTATGCCGAGGCCGATCACACGCTTGGGCCGAAGCCCAATCAAGTTCTCTTTTGCCTTGTTCTGCTCGATTTCGACCAATTTTGGCCACACACTAGATTCCTTATTCCATCGGATCTTTTGTCTCGGTCATTTGACCTGTCCAATCTCGATGCCCTGATTTGACCCATAACAAATAATAATATATAAATAACTCACGAACTTTTTATAATTCTTGAAACACATTAATTAAGTGAAAATGACAATGAACAATTTTTTTAATTAACATAAATGAGCACTTCAAATAAGGTATTCTTCGATTTTAAAAAAGGAGTTATTATTTATTAATTATACATTTGTATAAATATGATATTTAAATATAAAAAATATTTTTCATAAAAAAACAATGCTTCAAAATCTATATATGTGATCTTGTCCCCAAAAAAAACTATATATGTGATAAATTTACGTTTGTTGTGAAAATAGGATGAAAACCGGGTATAATTTTACCAATATTAAAATACTAATATAATAATAATAATAATAATAATAATAATAATAATAATAATAATAATAAGAAATAGAAATTTAATATTAATATGTATAAAATATTAATAATGATAATAATGCAAGTGCTTGGAAATATATATATAAAATATAAATATGAGATAGTGGACTTTGTTGGAAAGATAAAATAACAATATATTAGAGAAAGTGGGGGAGAATGAATTGAATTGGAGAGAAAATTTTCACCAATGGATGTCATTCATAAACCACAATAAGCCACTATTTATAGGCTAAATGGCAAGAAGGATGTGGAACAATTGGACACTAAGCATTGGTGAGAAATGGACACATGGAGGACACTATGTCTAAGTATAATTTGCCACATGGCATGGGTGATATAATAGCATGTGGATGAGCATTTATCCTACACATGTTTACAATACTCCCCCTTAAATGCCCATTTATATAATATATGCCTCGTTAAAACCTTACTAGGGAAAAACTCAATGGGATAAAAACCTAGTGAAGGAAAAAGAGTACATATTTTATATAATACATTTACTCCCCTCATGACGATGACATCACTTGAGATCTCCGAGTCTTCGCAGATCCCAATATTGTGAACCAATTTCTCAAATGTTGTAGTTGGTAATGTTTTTGTAAATATGTCCGCCAAGTTATCCTTCTCAACAAATCATTTGTAATCGAGATCTCGCCATTTTCTTCAAGGTCATGAGTGTAGAAAAGCTTCGGAGAGATATGTTTTGTTCTATCTCCTTTGATATATCCTCCTTTGATTTGAGCTATACATGTTGTGTTGTCTTCGTATAATATTGTTGGAGGATGTTTACTTGAAGACCATCCACATGTCTCACGAATGTGTTGTGTCATCGATCTTAGCCATACACATTCTCGACTTGCCTCGTGAATTGCGAGAATTTCAGATGATTCGAAGAAGTGGCCGTGATGGTCTGTTTCACCGATCGCCATGATATAGCGGTTCCTCCACATGTAAATAGATAACCTGTCTGAGATCTAGTTTTGTGTGGATCAGATAGATAACCAGAATCTGCATAACCAACTAGATCAAAGCTAGATTTGTTAGAATAAAATAAACCCATATCAATCATCCCTCGAAGATATCGGAGTACATGTTTAACTCCGTTCCAATGTCTTTTTGTAGGACATGAACTATATCTAGCTAATAAATTTCTTGAAAATGCAATATCCGGTCTCTGTGTTATTAGCTAGATACATAAGTGCACCAATTGCACTAAGATATGGTACTTTCAGGACTAAGAAGTTCTTCATTATCATCTCGAGGTCGAAATATATCTTTCTTTACATCCAGTGAACGAACTTCCATTGGAATGTTCAATGGATGTGCTTTATCCATATAAAATCTTTTAAGATTTTCTCAGTATAAGTTGATTGATGAACAAATATCTCATCTCTAAAAATGTTCAATTTGCAAACCAAGGCAAAATTTTGTTTTTCCAAGATCTTTCATCTCGAATTCTTTCTTAAGATATTCTATTGCCTTGGATAACTCTTGAGAGTTCCAATTATATTTAAGTCATCAACATATACGATTATAATAGCAAATCCTCGACGAGATTTCTTTATAAAAACACACGGACATATTGGATTATTTTGATATCATTCTTTCAATGAGATATTCACTCAAAGCGATTATACCACATTCGTCCCGATTGTTTTAATCCATATAATGATCTCTCAGTAACTTTATCGAATACAATTCCCGAGAACTTGATTCATATGTTTCGGTATTTTAAATCCTTCCGGATTTTCATATAAATGTCATTATCCACGCATCCATATAAATACGCCGTGACTACATCCATTAGATGCATATCAAGTTTTTCATATACAGTCAGGCCAATCAAATATCTTAATGTTATTGCATCCACCACAGGAGAATATGTCTCCTCATAATCTATACTGTGCCTTTATGAGAATCCTTGTGCAACAAGTCTCGCTTTATATCTTGTGACTTCATTATTTTCATTTCTTTTCCTTACAAATACCCATTTGTATCCCACAGGTTTAACACCTTCTGGTGTTAGGACTACTGGTCCAAAAACCTCACGTTTTGAAAGTGATCTCAACTCTGCTTGGATTGCTTCTTTCCATTTCAGCCAATCCTTTCTACGTTTACATTCATCGATAGATTTTGGATCAAAATCGTCACTTTCATGAATAATATCGTGAGCAACATTATAAGCAAAAATGTTGTCAACAATAATATCATTTCGGTTCCATCTCTTTCTGTTGTAACATAGTTTATAGAAATTTCATTATTATCCTCAAGCGTTTGATTTTCATCAATACTCTTTTGAGTAGTTGTATCTTGGATTTCTTCTGGAACATCCATACCTTTTATCGAATCATTTTGATTCTCAACTACTTTTCTTTTTCGAGGATTTTTATCTTTGGAACCTATTGGTCTACCACGCTTACGCGTGCTCCGCACTCATTATTGATAACTTGTTCCTGTGGAATATCAATTTTTGATGGAGCATTTCTTTCTTTGGTATATATGATTTAGTCACCCTTTTAGCATCTATGAATGCATCTGGTAATTTATTTGCTATATTTTGCAAATGAATTATCTTTTGAACTTCAAGTTCACATTGTTCTCTTCGAGGATCTAAATGAGATAATAATGATGCATTCCACGTAATTTCTTTTTCCAACTTCTTAATTCCTCCCCCTAATGTTGGAAAATTTGTTTCATTAAAATGACAATCAAAGAAATCGTCAAGAAAGAAATACATCACCCGTCGAGAGTTCAAGATATTTAATAATTGATGGGGAATCATATCCAACATATATTCCTAACCTCCTTTGAGGATCCATCTTAGTACGTTGTGGTGGAGCAATTGGAACATATCTTCGCACATCCAAAAATTCTCGGATGGGATACATTTGGTCACGCCATAAGCTAATTGCATGGGGAATATTTATTATAGGCTCACCGCCTAATACGTAATAATGATGCAAATGTAAAACGGCATGACCCCGCACTAATATAGGAGTTTAGCTCTCATAAGTAATGGTCTTGCAATTAATTGCGGACGTTTTATAAATGATTCTCGCTAGACCATTTTGTGTATGAACATGAGCTACATGATGTTCAACATTTATCCCAATTGACATACAATAATTATTAAAAGTTTGGGATGTAAATTCACCAAAGATTATCAAGTCGAATTGTCTTAATTGTATAATCGGAAATTGTGCTCTTAACTTAATTATTTGAGCAAGCAATCTTGCAAATGCAAGATTTCGACTTGATAACAAGCATACGTGTGACCATCTACTGGATGCGTCAATTAATACCATAAAATATCTAAATGGACCACTTGGTGGGTTAATAGGTCCACAAATATCACCTTGAATTCGCTCTAAAAATGCGAAAGCGATTCAATCTCTACTTTAGCCGGTGATGGTCTAATAATTAATTTCCGCGAGAGCAAGCATCACATGACAACTCATTTGATTGAAGAATCTTCCGGTTCTTTAAAGGATGTCCATGTGAATTTTCAATAATTTTCCTCATCATTATCGATCTGGATGACCTAGTCGATCATGCCAAACACCGAATATTTCGGATTCATGAACTTCGTTCATTGTTGCATAACTTTCGATTACTCGTATATGAGTATAATATAATCCGTAAGAAAAAAAGCGGCGTTGTTTCCAATATACGTTTTTATGTGAAACAATAGATGTGATATAAAGATACTCTATATTATTTTTACGATCGGTTTCAACATGATAACCATTATTACGTATATCTTTAAAACTCAATAGATTTCTCTTTGATTTGCTAGAGAACAAAGCATTATTAATTGAAAATTTTGTTCCTTTAGACAAGATAAAACTTGTTTTTCCAAAACCTTCAATCAGTCTGCGGGAACTGATATAGTATTGATTTTTGCTTCCAAAGATTGTCAATTTAGAAAAATATTTTCTGCTTATGAGTATCGTTAATGCGTAGTTGCTGCATGATCTGCTAGACATAAATTCTCATTGCTCATTTTCAAAGTTACTCAACATATTGAAATTGTCCATATTTCTTCATTGATAAGAAAAGAAAAACGATTACAAAAGTCCTAAATATATATACAAAAACAAGAAAAGGAAAAAAAAATACTATAATTACAAGCGATCTTAATTATATATCTTCATACAAAACATCCTCTACTTGTTTGATTGCATCAATTTTCTCTCCGGAGATTCAAAATAATCACCACATCAAGATGCACCATATTGGAGGATCAAACACATCATCTTCTTGAATGGCAAGATTCATCTCCACATTCTTCCCTTTTCCTTTTCCTTTCAGTGGAAGCTTGATAGAGATCAACAAGGTGTTTTGATGTACGACAGTGCGTGACCGATGCCATCATTCCGCACCTAAACATTTATGTTCATCACCTTTTGAACTTTTATCTTGTGGAGCTTTTCCTTTATGATCATCGGTTCAGATGGGTTTCTTAAAATTATAATGCCCACCACGAAAATAGGTATTTCTTCCTTTACTGCGGTCCCGACCTGCGACCACGACCACGACCTCGACCATGATTATTGAAATTCACACATTCACTTGAGGAATGGTGTTGCTCCAGATTGGTCGAGATTCATGATTTTTCATTAATAGCTTGTTATTTTGTTCACCCACGAGAAGACATGAGATTAGTTACTCAATATTTTTTAAAGCCTTTCTCTCGATATTGTCACTGCGAGAGCATATTCGAGACATGAAAAGTGGAGAATGTCTTCTCTAACATATCAACATCGATAATTTTTTCTCCGCATAATTTTAATTTTGAACTAATTCTACGAATAGTGCGAATTATATTCACTTACTTGATTTGAAATCTTGCAACCTCAGTGCATCCAATCATAACGAGCTTTTGGAAGAATAAGCGTTTTTGATGATCATACCTTTCTTTCAAGCCTTGCCATAGAATGTAGGGATCTTTTATTGTAAGATACTCCATTTTCAATCCTCGTGAAGATGATGGCGAAGGAAGATCATAGATTTGGCTTTTTCTTGATTTGATGCATCATTTCCTTCTTTAATTGTTTCTCCAAGATTCATGGAGTCTAAATGGATCTCAAAGATCAAGGACCCATGACAAGTAGTTATTTCCATTAATATCCAGTACATGAAATTCTAATTTTGCAAGATTTGCCATAGTAATACTATATACAAAGAAATTGCATTTACATTAGAAATCAATTAGACATGCAAAATAACATTTTATTATTAAAAAAATGGCTTACCTTGAGGACTTACCTTTAGTGGAAAAATCGGCAGTGAGCTTCGTGCGATAACGTGTTGTGAAAATAGGATGGAAACTGGGTATAATTTTATCAATATTAAAATACTAATATAATAATAATAATAATATAATAATAATATAATAATAGGAAATAGAAATTTAATATTAATATGTATAAAATATTAATAATGATAATAATGCAAGTGCTTGGAAATATATATATAAAATATAAATATGAGATAGTGGACTTTGTTGGAAAGATAAAATAACAATATATTAGAGAAAGTGGGGGAGAATGAATTGAATTGGAGAGGAAATTTTCACCAATGGATGTCATTCATAAACCACCATAAGCCACTATTTATAGGCTAAATGGCAAGAACGATGTGGAACAATTGGACACTAAGCATTGGTGAGAAATGGACACATGGAGGACACTATGTCTAAGTATAATTTGCTACATGGAATGGGTGATATAATAGCATGTGGATGGGCATTTATCCTACACATGTTTACAATAACGTTGTTTTTTTCATTTCTTATTTTTTTTGTTATAAATAAAACTTATAGTAAGATAATTTTTAAGTATTCTTTATTTAAAAGATAATATATAATTCTTTTTAAAAAGTAAATTATATATAACCAAATTTTGAAATAAATGTAATATTTTGATCATGTCTAATTGACATTTAAATTAATAAAATAATATAATATTTAAAATAAAAGTATAAGAATTGAAAGGTTTGAAGATGAAAGGCTAGACTTTTACTAATTAAATATCACTCTTTTTCTACAAAAATTCAAGTCTTTTATTCTTAGTTTGTTTTTCTTTCTCTTTCAATTAATTCACTCAATGTTTCTAAGTTTATATTTAAATGAAGTAGCAGTGTTGGAGACAAGATACTTCAACAAAATACTTTTGCATATAAGTATCAATTCTTCATTATGTCTTTTCATACACGACAATAAATTTCAATACCTCTAAAAATTCTCATTTCTTACCACAATACTTTTCAATAAAACATTTACATATAACACTTTATTTTAAATTGCAAGTATTTTGAAAATTTTAAATCATGTATTACTAAGAGTTACTTTCATCATCGACAACTCTTTTTCTTTATAAAATGAGCATATCTCAAGTGGCTTAACCAAGGGATAGAGATTCAAATCCCCTACCCCACTTATTTATTATTGAACTAAAAAAATTCATTTCTTCATTATGTCTGCAATTTTACAACAATAAGTATTACTAAAACCTATTATAAATAAATTTTTGGTCTAAAAGAAATAAAAAAGACTTTGTAAAATAATGTATTATAAATGCATGAAAATATTTATAGGGAAGCAAGAGGTATATTATACTCATTTTTTGGCTATGGAATTTTAAAAGGTTAATAAATACATTTAAAAAAGATGAAGAAAACTCTTCAATCTTGTCCGTTAGCATTTGTTTACAAACTCTAAAACTTTTAAAATTGAGAAAATTCATAATGGAGGATAAATCCTTAGAATATGAGTATATTGTGAGGGAACTCATAAATTATTTATTATCTCTCTCTATATATATATCAATTCCATCCAACACGAGTCAATGCTTTATTTACAAAATTAAAAATTATTTAAATAATACAAGTAAGATAGAAGAACGTATAAGTTCATTACAGAATTATAAGTAAATGGAAAAAATAAGAAATTTTTCGTTTTTCTAGCCCTCTTAGTATCTTTGTTATTTAAAATAGTTACAAGTAAAGTTAGTAATTTTCTAATTAAAAAGCATCGATGATTGAAAAACATTTTTGGACCACTATATCCTTAGTTTAATTTCTAAATTTACAATTATGCCATTAAAATTAATAATATATAAATAACTCATCAACTTTTTATAACTCTTAAAACACATTAACTAAGTGAAAATGACAATGAGCATTTTTTTTTAATTAACATAAATGAGCGCTTCAAGAGTTTTGCAGCCTTTAAATATCCTATCATATTAATTAAGTGAAAAATGACTGAATTATTATTTTTTAATTAACATGAATCAGCACTTATTCTCTCTGATTTTAAAAGAGGAGTTATCATTTATAAATTATATATTTGTATAAATATGATATTTAAATATAAAAAATATGTTTCATAAAAAGCAAGGCTTCAAAATCTATATATGTGATATTGTCCAAAAAAAACTATATATGTGATAAATTTAAGTTGTTTTTTATTTCTTATTTTTAATAAAACTTATATGATAATTTTTGAGGTATTCTTTATTTAAATGAAAAAGGACTGAATTTATTAGTGGTGTGCTATGTAAATTTGGCAAAAGGACAATGTAACAACCGTAAAATATATATATATATATATATATATATAATATTTTATTTATTTTAAAGAATTTAATAAATCCTTAAAGTTTTTGGCGGCTTAGACTGAATGTGAGCTAAATTTGTATTTTCAAGTAACACCCGAGGAACAGGGGTACATGAATGAATCGAGTTCACATCTGAATAAAAGGGATGCTAAGGATATGAAAGTATGGTGCCCGAGGAAAAAGAGTACATGAGAGTGACCATGAGGATATGAAAATATAGTTAAGAAAGACTTAAAAGAATTGATAGTTACTACCTTTACCAACAAGGTGAATCTTCCTTTTTTGTGGCTCAATCATAGGAACTCCAAAGTTAGGACAAACCATGCTGAAAAGACTCGTGTTGGTTTGTAGGAAAAATCTTCACTCTTGTAAGCGACTCAACCATGATATGGTGACGAGGTGAGGTCGTAGGGATCTTGGGCCTGGGCGTTACAGACAAAACAATCTAAAAGTGATTCTTCCTCTAAGCTACTAAATAATATGGGATTAAAATTACTAAAAATCATTTTTTTTTTACTAAAAGTTAAATTTAATATTTTAAGAAGGTTATTTTTAAATTCAATTTAAAATGCTATTTAAATAAAACACCTCCTCAATTTACTAAGATAAAATTTGTTTTTAAAGTATTTGATATTATTAATATATTGTGAAATTTTATAACATGGATTTCTTTATCAAACATGCAACAAAAATTATTTTAAAAAAATAGAAATTTATATTTAAAAAATAAAAATAAAATAATAATTATATATTAATTATTAATTACAGATGTAAATTCATTAAATAGAAATTATATCTAAACACAACTAAACCTAAGTTGTAAGATATTTTAAAGTATTCTTTTACCATATTATTTGCGTTATATATTATATTTTAAGAATTATGCTAATTTTTAACAATACACATGTTATTTAATAATAGAAAATTAATTTTCTTTTAACCTTTTTCTAATTACAAAAAGCAGAGTCTTAAGAATCTCAAGAGTTTTACCATTTTAATAAATATATATTAAATTTAAACATATTACATAAAATTGAAATATAAAAAATGTTTCTAAGATTTTACACAAATTAATATAAGAATATGTATAAAATCATTCCCCTCTAAAAGACTATTGAGGTAAAAAAATTTTAAAAAAGGTGTTACCCAAAGAAAAGAGCGGACAAAAAAAAATCCACGTTTAATTTGGGGTTTTGATAAAAATAAGGGCAAAATACATTTTTGGTTCTGGTTTGAAGTTGGTATCTATTTAGTCCCTGAAGTTTCAAAATGAACATTTTAGTCCCTGAGGTTTGAAAAATAGTTTTAAATGGTCCCTGAATTTAGTTAACCGTTAATTGACTAACGAAAAAATGGCTTGACATGTTAAAGTGACAATTTTTAGATTGAGTGTTAAAATTTATATTATTTTAACATTATGTAGTCATTTTTTAAAAACTTATTTTTACTTTTCCTTCCTATTCTCTTCTTTTCTTTGAAATAACATTTTTGCAATAGAGATAGAGGAAGAAGAGAAAAATATGAGAAAAAACCGGAGAAATATGAGATTGAGAAGTTGAGAACTGAATATTACATCGAAAACCAACCAGACCCTCAAACATTAAAAAAAACAGAGAGAAAACAATGAAATACGAGATTGCAGAGCCGAAAACTAAAAATTCAAATTTCAAAAAGGAAAATTAAATAGAAAACCAACCCTAGAACAGAAATTCCATAGTAAACAAACAAAATTTTGAAGCATAAAAAAAGGAGATAGAGGAAGAAGAAAGAAGAAGAGAAAAAAAAAAGAGAAAAAAAAGTTTACAATAGAGATAGAATAAAAGAAGATGAAAGAAAAGTAAAAATAAGTTTAAAAAATAACTACATAATGTTGAAATAATATAAATTTAATACTCTATCTAAAAATTGTCATTTTAACATGTCAGATCATTTTTCTATTAGTCAACAAACTTTAAGAACCATTTAAAACTATTTTCCTAACTTTGGGGACTAAAGTGTTCAATTTGAAACTTTAGGGGACCAAATAGACACAACTCTAAACTTCCAAGAGCAAAAGTGTAATTTGCCCTAAAAATAATAGAAGAATCATTAAATTTGAAACGTTCCAATTATAGGTAAAAGGAAAAAAAACATGGAATTAATTACATGGTTTTCAAGTAATATTGGTTGATGAATAATGGAATTATATATATTTTTTCTTTCTTTTCAAAATAAGTTACAAATTTAATTGTTTCAAATTCCTCTAAATTAAAACTATAAATATAGCAAGAAGTCAATTCCTTCCCTACATGGTTTTTAGGTCTCTAAGTCATTTTGAAAGATCAAGTGAGGAATCCGTCTAATTGAAATGGATTTTTGAATCCAACTTGATAACTTTACAAATATTTGCTCTTTCATTTTCATGTGTTTTGGATTTCTTGAGATTAGAATAAATTATTTTTCTTATAGTTTCTTGAGTCTTTTTTTATAATAATAATAATTTTACAACAAAAGGATTGCATAGAATCTTCAAATTTTTACTGTATTTTGTCGATTGGTTCAGAAAAAGAAGATGGGGAGGAGATGAGAAAAACCACTTTTTTAGATGTTGTAAAGGAACACAATTAACAGAGGGTCTAATCGGGAAGACGATTCTAAAGAAGGCACAATGAAAGAAAAAACCATTATCAATGAACAACAAGAGAGATCGAAACAGGGGAGGAAAGATTAGTAAACACGTAATACATAGGTAAAGAGTTGGAAAAATAATTAGCCCAACAATAAGGACCAAAGAAATTGGAACATCAACATATATGAAAAATTTTAATGAAAATGTTCACTTCATAGCTTAAATTATATATATATATATATACACACACATTAGATACTTAATTTAAATAAAAATTTTTCACAATAGAGAATATATTGTTACCTATTAAAGGTCATGAACGAAATTGTTAATAAAATTTAAAATTTTACTCAAATCATTCAAAATGGTAAAACTACACGTGCACCGTGGTGAAACACTAATATGTTAAAAAGCTACCCTCCTTGAAATTTTTTTTTAGACAATTATATCGCTTCTTTAATTTGTATATTTATAAAATATGTCATTGAAAATTAATTATAAATAATAAATTATTTAATTAATAGTAAATGATCTATAAATGTATAATATCTTAAAGATTATAATGTAAAAGATTTTTCTTACCACTTAAAATATTAATTTAATTAAATTAAATTAAATTTCTAAAAGTTTAAGAATTTAAAGAGTTTTTGTAACTCTCACATTCTACTACTACAAAAATGAATAGTCTTCACCATTTTTCACCACCACCTAAAACATCATTATTTCTTTATTTCTATTCTCTCAATGCATTGCTTCCATAGGCTTTTCGATTTCTAAAGCATCGATTTCAAGATGTTGGTATATTATATTCAAGTTGCAAGGAATGCATATAGGTCATATCTATATCATACACCCATTTTTGTTTTCTCAATGCATTGCTCTAAAAAACTCTTCAATTTTCAAATCATTGATCTCAAGATGTTCATGTTAGATTCAAGTTGCAAAGGGATGCATGTGTCGTATTTGTATCCCGATCGACCCTAGGCTTGCAACATTACAACTCAATATTGATGAAGTGAATTACAATATTTATCTATCAATTGTCCATTTGAACAAATCTATTTGAAGAAATGAATGTGTAGCTAAGACCTTGAATTTTTAATTTTTGTTACTTTTTCTATCTTTCTTCTATAATTAGTATTCTTTTTTGTTCAAAATATTTGTTGAAAGAATTGATTAATTACAAGCTTTGTGCTCCTTTTGTTGAGAAAATAATTGTGTAACCTAAAATCTCAAAACGTTTTTAATTAATTATAAACAATAAATTAATTAATTATCAATAATAATTTGTGTTAAATATAAAGAATAAGAAAAAGTATTCTCATTTCTTTCTCCAAGAAATTATATTTTTTTAAAAAAAATTAATTAATAAATTTAATTATAATATAAAATAAAATTGGTAAACTAATTATAATATAAAATAATAAGGTAATTAGAAATAATGGACCAGATTGATTTTGATTTCCAAAATAAAAAATCAATAACTTTTCAAATACAGCCTAAAGTCGATAAAAAATATGACATGAGATAATGTTCTTTTTAGTAGATCAACAATTGGGAGTGGGGGAATTTGAACTCACGACCTCTTCTCATAAGTCATACTTGATGTCAGTTAGTTATACTCTTGTTGGCAAGATGTGACATGTAATTTAATTACACCTACATAGATTAATTAATGAATATGAAAGCTAGAATGTAAAAAAAAAAGTTTGCTTCCATCTTAATTCTAAATTTAATATTGTTTTCTAATTATATCTACTTAATATATTTACGAATATCAATTTTTTTTTTTGAAAATTAGGAATGTCAAAACGACATTAATTGTACTTTTTTTAATGTAGTACCTAAATAGAAACTATATCCTTATCCTTGAAGTAAAAATTATAAATTAAAAATAAAAATTGACTCCTTCAATTGGAGAAATAGAGTCTACGAATGCTATCTTAAATTTATGGGTTGAAATATTATTACTTAACCTTAATTTTCTTCCCCTATTTTCTCTAACAAATCACTCCCATAATTTATTTTTCCTTAAAAAAAAAATAAAAATGAAGAAGAAAAATCAAGGAACCTAACCACAAAACTATTAAAATTATTATAATAAATTTTCTCGTTTCATCTCACGACTTCCCTAAACTTTTTTCATCTTCCTTGTATAATCTCTCTCCTATCTTTCATCCATCCAAATTGCTCTACCCACATATTAAATGCATACAAATATCATAAATAGAGTCTTAGATTAAAAACAAAACTCTTCCACTACTATACAAATAAAACTAACTTTTTTTTCCATATATAATTAAACCATTTCATATTCTCACGCAAAAATAATAAAAAGAATTCTCCACTCACCTAAAAAATACATAAAAACTATTCAAGATTTAGTTATACATAGTTATTTGAATATAAAAAATTATAGAATCTAAAAAGTTTTGTAGCCCATTAATTTTTTATAATCATAAAATGGTTCTCTCCTACTCATTTCTAACAGCAATTTGAGGAGATTTTTTCCTTCTTAATTTTTATATTTTTCTCTCTTTGTTTTATTTTAGATTTACTAAACTAATTTATTAATTAGTGCAAAATTTCGAAATAGTGCTCTTTACAAAAAAAATTTAAGTTGGTGAGATGTAACTTTTTTTAAGAAAGGTATGTAATACACATATCATGATTTTTCTATTTCGTAATTGTGATTTTACCATATTGTTATTATTATTTTGAAAAGGGACAATTTGGCATATGACAAAATGAGGGTAAAAAATAGCATATATAACAAAATGTAAAAAAAATACAAATATAGCAAAATTGGTTGCTCAATGCCCCATTTAAATTACAATAAAACCCACAACCCATATCAATAATTGAAGTCTATCAGTGATAGAAGTCTATCGAAGTCTATCACTGATAGACTTCTTGGTTGGATTACTTATCTATTTTGATTAAAGTCTATCAATGATAGAAGTCTATTACTATCACTAACTGATAGATTTCTTGTTTGGGATTTTTTATCTGATCGAATTTAAGTGTATCAGTGATAGAAGTTTATCACTATCACTTATAGACTTTTTCGTTGGGATTTTTGTCTGTTCTGATTGAAGTCTATCTATGATAGAAGTTTATCAATATCACTGATAGAATTCTTGTTTGATATTTTTATTTGTTCTGATTGAAGTCTATCACTATTACTAATAGACTTCTTGTTTGGAAGTTTTATTTGTTGTGATTGAAGTCTATCACTATCACCGATAGATTTCTATTTGTGTTATTTATCTCTTCTTATTGGAGTCTATCAATAATAAAAATTTATCACTATCACCAATAGAGTTCTATATGTGTTGTTTTATCTGTTCTGATTGGAACCGATTAGTGATAGAAATCTATCACTATCATCGATAGACTTCTGTTTGTGTTGTTTATCTCTTCTTATTAGAGTTTATCAGTTATAGAAGTCTATCACTATCACTAAAAGACTTTTAAATTTGTTGTGTTATCTGTTCTGATTGGAGTCTATCACTATCACCCATAGACTTATATTTATATTGTTTATCTTTTCTAATTGAAGTCTTATCACTATCACCGATAGACTTCTATTTATATTGTTTATCTCTTATGATTGAAGTTTATCTGTGATAGAAGTCTATGACGATCACTGCTAGACTTCTTGTTTGGTATTGTTTATCTCTGTTGATTGAACTCTATCTGTGATAGAAGTTTATCACTATCACTGATAGACTTCTTAATTGATATTGTCTATTTATATTGATTGAAGACTATCACTCTCACTAATAAACTTCTTGGTTGGTGACTGATAAACTTCTTGCTTGGTGTTGTTTATCAATGTTCAATGTTGATTGAAGTCTATCAGTGATAGAAATCTATTATATAAACCTATCACTATCACTGATAGACTTCTTGTTTGGTATTGCTTATTTGTGGTGATTGAAATTTATCAATAATAGAAGAATCTCACTATCACTATCATTGATAGACTTCTTGTTTGTTGTTGTTTGTCTATGTTTATTGAAGTCTATCAGTGATAGAAGTCTATTACTTTTACTGATAGACTTCTTGTTTGGTATTGTTTATCTATAATGATTGAAATCTATCAATGATAGAAAACTATCACTATAACTGATAAATTTCTTGTTTGGTGTTGTTTATCAATGTTGATTTAAGTTTATCACTAACACTGATAGATTTCTTGTTTGTTATTTGTTTATTGGTATTTATGGAAATCTATCATTGTCACTAATAGACTTCTTGTTTGGTGTATTTTATCACTATTGATTGAAGTTTATCAGTGATAAAAGTTTATCATTATCACTGATAGATTTCTTGTTTTTTGTTGTTTATTTGTGTTTATTGAAGTCTATCATCACCAATAGACTTCTTGTGTAACGCCCCGCATTTTCAGATCTGACTAATTTCGTCTTTTAGAGTGTTTTTAGAATTAAGTGACTAAATTGAGAAAGATGATTTTTTGGGTTATTGGACGAAACTTATTTCAAAGTCTCAAATTCAATAATTTAGAAACTTGGTAAGTGTTAAGTACTAGTTTTAAATTGAAAATTTAAAGATTAAACCCAAAAGTTTTTCATTATATATTAATCATTTATATAGAACTTTATTTAAATGCAAAAGTGTTTTGTAATTACACATTCTATCAAATGATATTTTTCAATTAATATCTCATCTTTTTATTTTGTTTCTTTCTCTATCGTCATTTGGTGATTTTTAATTAATATATCAACAACGAAATTGTTATAGGTTTTAATCTCTTGCGGTATAATATCTAGTATACTAGTTTTTTTTTTTTTTGTTAATGGTAATTTTCAAGTAGATTTAAGTAATAATATGATCATAAAATTCCTAAACTACATAAAAAGTTGGAATATAAAAACATGTGTATGAAGGAAATGCAGAAGGGCACATGTGGAGAGAGGAGGAAAAGAAGAGGAAGACAAAGAAAATAAAAAATACAAAAAAATTCTCATGCGAGAGTGTTTGAAGACATTAAAAAATCACATCTTTTGAGTGGTCATTTTTTTCACTCTCATATGCAACCACAAGGGTCAAAAGGAACAACAAATCTTTATTTAAAAGATTTGCTATATTTGCAAATCTTTTTAAAAGTTGTTATATTTACAAATAATTCACTCTAATTTGCTACCCGATACACCTTTTGAAAATATACATACTTGAACTTTACATGCTTGATTTTTAATTAAATTATGTTTTTCAATGTAAAATTGATAAAACTCTGGAATTTTATTTCAAAATACGAATACACAAGTTAATTATAATATATTTTTTTGCTATAATTTTGATATTTTTTATATCATTTTAATTAATAAATGGATATTTCATCCATTTATATTTGTTTCTCTCTAAACTCTCTCCTTCTTACCGTTTGAAATAGATAAAAGGAGACATAATGAATTATTTTTTTACACGACAGAGAATGGAGTTGTTGGTGTGAGTAGTGAGTATATAGGTTTTAAGTGAATTTAATTGGTAGGTATATGGATTTTAATCGGCAAATAAGGGATTGAGAGAGAGGTGGATTTTAATAGAGAGGGAAGAGATGTCACTTTTTTTTTTTTGTATTTTGAATGTCAACTCAAATTTTATTTTATTTTTTTTGTTTGAGGAAAACATATTTTATTTTTAGTTAAATATTGTGTTTTTCGTATTTTATAAATATAAAATTGATAAAAATTTGACATCTTATTTTAAAACAGAGATACATAAATTAATATACTTTTGAAATTTTTATATATCATATTAATTAATAATTGATGTTTTATATATATATATATACATATATACATATCATTGAGTAATATTACCATTTTAAATTGAGGTACATACATTTTCTTAACAAATTTGATTGAGTAAAAAATGAATTAATAATTTATTAATGTATACATGTATCGTTTTACTTATAGAATAATTACATTTTAAAAATGTCAACAAGAGCATAGCTCAATTGTCATCAAGTATGAATCATGACCAAGTTTGAATCCCTCTACCCTCAATTGTTGATGTACTAAAAAAAATTACATTTTAAAAATTAAATAATTTTTTCAAATAAAAGTTTAAAATATATTAAAACCAATTTTAAATAAAACATCATTAATGTGTTTAATACTTTTATTATTTTTATTTTCAAAACTTATATGTGGTCACTTGCTTTTTATTTTTTTGGCCGTATTATCAAATCTAAATTTTCTTTTCATTGATCTTTCTCAATACTCTAAGTATAGAAAATAATATTATAATCTTTATCCTCAACATATATTTTTTAATAAATAATTAATATTTAATAGTCAAAAAAATATTTTAGAATGAATTAAAATTTGGATGAACTGCTAAGTTAAAAATGTGTGGAATTTAAAGAATTTAAATACGTAAAGTTTTTATCTTTCCTTCTCTCCTAATTTAAAGATCTATCTTTAATTATTGTTACTAATAAAAATTTAAATAAACTTAAATTTCAAAAGTTCCTCAACTCTTTTACGTCATTTATAGCGATAAAAGGATCTTATGTCATCACACATTCACCAACCACTCTTTTTTTTTTTAATCTCACTTTCACCTTTCACCAACCACTTGAGCTATATTAAGAAATTATATGATAATGATTGTCTAGCTATTATGAGGTAAGAGATAAATATATTTTACTTTTAAAAAAATAAAAAGAAAAATATATTGTAACTTGTAAGAAAATTTGCATAGGCAACATTGTGTCAAATTTCGTTGGACATGCCAAAATTTCCAATATAACGCAAAATATGTTGATGTTAGGAAATATTTATCATTTATATTCTTAATTGTGATATATTTTCTGTATTTGTTTTGTATTTAATTTGGGTCAATTTGGGTCGGGACTTAACCCATTATTAGGTTGTATATATTCATCCTTAAGTCAAATAGAAAACCTAAGGAAACAGCTTTCCTGGCATGGTATCAGAGTATACTAGCCCTAGTCATTGAAATTAACTAGCCACCGACGATTCTACAACGGATCTCTGGTTGCAGAAGAAATCTCGCCATTCAGTCTTTGTACAAAATCAAACATTGCTAGATTATTAAACATTCAACATAAATGGCAGACGGTGAAGATGGAGGAAAGATCAATCATCTATCTTTCTCTTCTTGGATTATCGATACTGGAGCAACTCGTCATGTGACTGGAAATCTGAATTATTTAACCCAACCATGCACTATTATTTCGAGTGCAGTTAGCTTACCTAATGGGAATAAAACAATTGCCACATTGGAAGGGCGAGTTTTACTCGCTGGTAATTTTGTTCTTGAAAAAGTGTTATTTGTACCTTGTTTACAATGCAACTTGATTTCAGTATCACAATTAATTGATGATGCTAATTGCTTTATTCGTTTCACTACTTTCTTATGTGCTATACAGGACCAACATTCGGGGAACCTGATTGGCGCCGGTGAACAAAATGATTGACTATATTATTTTCGAGGAATTCCTATAGTACATTCAGTAAGGGTTCAAGATTTGTGTGTCTTTGAGTTGTGGCATAGAAGATTGGGGCATCCGTCGGATAGAGTGGTAAAGTTACTACTTGCAATTCGTTCTAGTTCTGCCAGAAAGAAACTGAATCATGCTTGTGTCACTTGTCCTAAGG
Source organism: Trichosanthes cucumerina (assembly GCA_036507285.1). Lineage (NCBI taxonomy): Eukaryota > Viridiplantae > Streptophyta > Magnoliopsida > Cucurbitales > Cucurbitaceae > Trichosanthes > Trichosanthes cucumerina. The sequence goes on along the minus strand of CM071836.1, from coordinate 8,758,617 downwards.
CTAAACAAACTGGTGATAGTTTTTCTGTTAGTGATAGCAAGGCTAGTCGTACTTTTGAACTTATCCATTGTGATTTGTGGGGTCCATATACCAACACACCATCTTCTTGCGGTGCGTATTATTTTTTTGACAATAGTGGATGATTTTTCACGAGTTGTTTGGGTTTATTTGTTGAGTAGTAAAACTGAAGTTTTTACTGCATTTCACTCATTTCTTTCTATGGTTGAACCCCAATTTGAAACATTTGTTAAAATAGTGAGGAGTGACAATGAGACTGAATTTAAATGCATGCTTGATTACTTTGCCAAGTCTGGCATTCTGTTTCAAACTTCATGTGTTGGAACTCCACAACAAAATGGAAGAGTAGAACGCAAGCATCAACACATACTTAATGTTGTTCGTGCTTTAATGTTTCAAGTAAATCTTCCAATTACCTTTTGGGGAGAATGTATCTTGGGTGCAGTTTATTTGATTAATCGTACTCTATCGGATTTATTGGAAAATAAGACACCCTTTGAAATCTTATTTGGCACTGACGCGTGATTTAACCTTCATTGACGCGTGATTTCTATGTATAGTTGACGTTTATAACAAAAAACTGTCAATAAAAGGTTCATTTTTACTTTAAAATAAATTATTAATTTAAATATACATATATTGACAGTTACTGAACGTCAAAAAATGTCTGTATTTAAGTTGACGGAATAAACCGTCAATGTTAAAGGTTTATTGACGACATTTTCGTAAACTTCTGTCAAAATTGGGTTTGCTCCGCATTTTTTGTATTGGTTGACGGTTATTGGCCGTCAACTATTCAGTATTTTATTGACAGATATATCGTGAATAAAAACGTTATTGTTGACGGTTATTCATCGTCAAGTTAGAATACTTTTATAGCCATCAAGAAAATCTCCGATAAAAGGTGCGCGCCCATTGCTTATGTAACAAAAAAATAATAATAAAGTAATGACGGATTTTGTTTTTTTTAAAAAAGGTATTTTTGTTAACCTCCTTCAGTTAACCTAATTACATCATTCTCTCGCACACGTTAACTCTCCAAATGCCCGCCTCTCCCTGCATCGTCTTTGGCTTCCTCCCTCTACCTCTAAGTGTTCGTCGTCTTTAGCCAAGGATTCTTAACAAGATGAATATGGGAAAAGGATCTTGAGTGTTGCCAAAATTTATTGAAGGACATTCCGAAAAGGTACGTTTTATTCAATATATGCAAGGAGGGAATATTCTTCAAATCTGTTGTGTTTGAATTGGTAAATGTCTATAGGTCAGTGTTGGTTTTCATAATTTTTAGAGAACCACAAAATCCAATCAACATTGTGTTGTTAATATGTCTGGTATTTTTCCCCCTCATATTTAAAACTCTTTCGATGTAATCCTAGCTTTTACAAGTCATGCCCCCCTTCAATTTCATGAATATTTTGTAGTATTTTAATATCCATCACATAATGTGTATCATATCAATACCTTTTTGGTAGAAATTAAAGTTGATTTGTTGAGAAGCACCAAGAAGAGGAACAACAATCTCAAATGTCCTGTTAACCGAGAAGAGAATTCAAGGGGTTTGTGTGTGATTTATATGTTTGATCTAAGTTGTTGTTTATATTTTATTCATATTTGTAGCTTGATTCAAAGTTCATATTTTGTGTGTTTATAATTACAAAAAATTAAGAATTAAATCAAGCACATGGTTGTGTGTGTTGTGTTCTTTTTTATAATTATGTTTGGTTCCTTGAGAGAGATAAAATCATAATTATAAACTTAAAGGTTTAACACACATGACTTTTAATTTAAAAAAGAAAAGTTCAAGTTTGGTCGCTGAAATCAAGTTTATATATTGAACTAGTTAATAACTTAAGATAATTAAACTACCTTTTACTTTTTCTCATACAAGTTATCTAATTTCAGTTTTCTACTGCATGCATGTATATGCAAATACTATCCAAAAAGACAAAAAAATATCTATATATATTATTATTCTTAAGGTAGAAAGTTTACTGTTATTATTATTTTAAAATTTTATATTCTTTTTATTATTCTTGATCTATTAATTAAAGATTTTTGTGTGCTTGTTTAATCTGAAATTAGTTATATATAGTTTATATTTGTAATTTACTAAATTTTGTAATGATATTTGGTTTATCTATGTTGTTTCTTTGTATATCATATTCACTATATTTCTTTGTGGGCTTAGTTAGTTGAACTATTATTTCTAAATAACTTAAATATTGATATCTTCACAGGTGGTTTCTAGAAAAAGTATATCACAAACAAAAATTTTGGTTGTGTTTCATCCTAGCAAAAAAAAATAAAAAATCACATTTTTGTGTGATAGGATGGTGAGTTCAATCTTACCTTTAAGCTATTCTCTGTTTTCATATAATCAATATTGTATGTTGTGCTATCTAGAAAGTAGAAATCTCTAGCTTTTATATCTAGAATATGGATGTTCGGTTATTTCTTTGCAAAAAATTTTAAGATGGAAAATAGTTGATGATTTGTTTAATTCAAAGTTCAATGAACACCAGGTTTGTTTGTAGTTATATATAACCATTATTATGAGTTGATAATTTTTTCGTACTAAACTTCATATGTATAATGTATAGCTCATATTTGTCTATCTTAGCATTAATGATTTTTTTACATCTATAACTAGTTTGTGAAAACACGGACTCCCACAAATTACAACATGATTTGGACAATATTCATGAATCATCTTATCATTATCATCAAGTTTCTTTCTATTTAATCTTAGTGAACTCTCATGAGTACTAATAGAGTTTCGGTGCCAGAAGATTGCAATGCTAATCCTCAGCTCATTATGATGCTAATCCACAACTCATGCTAATCCACAAATCTATTATTAATAATAGTCATCTCATTATTTGTTTTCCATTATTATTTAACCGAATATGAAGTTGTGAATGCATGCTTTGATCTTATTTTATGTGTTTTACAGTTTCTTGATTTATTCAATTTTTAATGTATGTATACTTATTTGTTTTCAGTTGACGAGAAAAGATAAGTACACTCAAGATGAGTTGGACGAGATACGAGTTGAGTTATGTAAATTTGTAAATCGGTACTTATAAACATTTTGTTGTTATCATACTTCATTTATGTGATTTTTAGGGAGTTAGTGTTTTTTTTTTCAGTTTGCTTGGAACGATATGTAATAATTTTAACTTATTAGTTAGTCAATGGAACTTTATGCTTTAGTTCATTTGCAATTTTGGTTTATTTTGATAAAATTTGTACTTATATAGTTTTGCAAATCGTTGAGTCTCCAATTACATTGTTTCCTAGTCTTACGTGAATTACATGTTGATAATGACTACCTTAATGAGAAAAATGTGAAGTGATAGAGTTGTTCATACAAATGTAGGTGGTAGAGGATAAGTGAATAATATCCATTTTTTTTTATTTTTTATACATAGTTATAGTTGACGGCTAAAAAACGACATTAAAATCGGCTGTATTGACGGTTCAAAACTGTCAACATATATGTCATAGTCAACAATGCTAAACGTCAAGTATAGTTATAGATGACAGCTAAAATACGTCAAGATATATTTATATTGATAGACAACAAGTGTCAATAAAAGGGGTATTATTGACGATTGGCTAAAAATGTTGACGGTTAAAAAATATCAACTATACCTGATGTTGACGGCTCACAGATGTCAATAAAATGGTTATTGTTGATGCTTTGACCTAAATATTGACGGCTAAAAACCATCAACTATACCCTATGTTGACAGTACATAAGTGTCAATAAAGAAGTTTTTGTTGACAGATTTACGTCATAGTTGATGGCTAATAGGTGTCAACATTCATATTATTGACAGTTAAAATCCGTCAATAAAGACATAATTGTTGACGTTTAACGACCGTCAACTATCAACTTAAAGTTGACGCTTAGATTTATTGACACCGCTTTCAATGACGGTCAAAAAACGTCAACTAAAGTGAATGTTGACAGTTTTTAGCTGTCAATAAATACCAAATTTGTAGTAGTGCTAAACAAACTGGTGATAGTTTTCCTGTTAGTGATAGCAAGGCTAGTCGTACTTTTGAACTTATCCATTGTGATTTGTGGGGTCCATATACCAACACACCATCTTCTTGCGGTGCGTATTATTTTTTTGACAATAGTGGATGATTTTTCACGAGTTGTTTGGGTTTATTTGTTGAGTAGTAAAACTGAAGTTTTTACTGCATTTCACTCATTTCTTTCTATGGTTGAACCCCAATTTGAAACATTTGTTAAAATAGTGAGGAGTGACAATGAGACTGAATTTAAATGCATGCTTGATTACTTTGCCAAGTCTGGCATTCTGTTTCAAACTTCATGTGTTGGAACTCCACAACAAAATGGGAGAGTAGAACGCAAGCATCAACACATACTTAATGTTGCTCGTGCTTTAATGTTTCAAGTAAATCTTCCAATTACCTTTTGGGGAGAATGTATCTTGGGTGCAGTTTATTTGATTAATCGTACTCCATCGGATTTATTGGAAAATAAGACACCCTTTGAAATCTTATTTGGCACTGCCCCAAATTTTGATGTGCTACGTGTATTTGAATGTCTGTGTTTTGCTCATAATCAACAAGCAAAAAGGAATAAATTTGCTCCACATAGTCGGAAATGTGTGTTCGTTGGATATCCATATGGTAAGAAATGGTGGAAGCTATATGATCTCGAAACTTGAGAGATATTTGTATCTCGTGATGTCAAACTTCACGAGAATGAATTTCCATTTTTTGAAACTATTACTCCTGCGTATTCATATGAAAATCTAGTGAATGTTAATCCTATTGTTGATGATTTGGATAATATATTTAAGGAAGTAGTGCCCCTTGACAATGTTGCCCCTATAAATGGTGTTCCATAACCTATTGGTGTAGTTGATACTAATGAGTCGTCTGATAATGTCTTGAATCTACACATAAAGAAAGTCCATCCTCGAGTTCATCGGCCATCACAAACCCAGGGCATGAACCTCGTAACTTTGATGAAGCTATGACAGATGCTGGTTAGAGAGAATCTATGCAGAAGGAAATAGATGCTTTGGAAGTTAACCATACTGGGTCATGGAAGTATTGCCCCCAGGCGCAGATGGAGGGATTGAACGACTCAAGGCTCGCCTCGCCTTGTAATTTTTGGCAATCACCAGGTTGAGGGTATTGACTACACATTTTGGCCCAAATATTTAAGAAATATTTGGTATCGACGTCTTGAGGGGGTGTTAAGAAATATTATATTTATCATTTATATTCTTAATTGTGATATATTTTCCGTATTTATTTTGTATTTAATGAAGTCTAAAATGCCCAACAAATGGGTTGATTTTTACACCATAAATAACCTAGTCCTAGAAGCCCATCAAAATCAACAGACAGTTGTGTAATCTGTTAAAATCTCATTTATAAGGCATGTGCATTCAACATATCTTTGATGTGGTACAAAACTCAGAGGAGTGGTTTCAAATTTTAAATTTTTCTCTCGTTTGATTTTCTTTTTTAAAATACATTTGATTATCTTAGGTGAGAATCTTACCAAATTTTATCCTTAATCTCCTCTAATAATGTTGTTTTTTTTTAACTCAATTATTTCTCTCATTCACATACGTAATATTAAATAAATGTATAATATTAATATATATATATATATTATATATAGAAGCATTTAAATATTTGAGCGACATCTTGAAATCTTGGTTGACATTTTTAGATGTCAAAATATTTAATGTATGGTAAAATATCATTTTTTCGAGATATCAAAATGTCAAAGATCTATTTTATAATTATTAATGATTTAATGTCAATTATTCTATTTTTTTATTTATTAATTAGCTATTTTATTGTCAAGAGAGCATAGTTCAACTCGCCTATCAAATGTGTTAACGATCCCAAGATTTGTGGTTTGAATCCTTTCAACCCTATGGTACTAAAAAAAGTCACTATTCTATTATGCTTATTAACTATTGTATAAGTGTTAAGTATTCTCTTTTTTTTTTTTGAACAAAAGTGTTAAGTTGTTGGTTATTAAGTTGATTATCTAACTATATTTTAGATATGATTGTTAAAATTAATCAATTATAGTATATAATTAAGCCACAATTAAAATTTCATAATTTAATTCAAATAATTTTTAATCAATTACCATGTTCTTTGAATTCCTACCCACGCACCGTCATTTCCATTAACATTTACCTTTAAATATTGTCTTAATTTTTAGAAATGATAATTAAAAATGGCAAATTATATTCTAATTAAGCCACAATTAAAGTTTCATTGGTTAATTGAAATAATTTCCATCAATTTCTATGATTTTCATAAATTTTTCCGAAATTTCCATCGATATTTCCATGGAATCTGGACCTCGACATTTCCATCGACGTCGATATTTCAAACCTTGATAGGCACATATTAGTTTTCTTATTTAATATTATTTTTTAAAACTATTAATGTTATTATTTTTGTTCTAGGTGTTATACTGTTATTATGTAATTAAATTAAATAAAAAATCACTCGTGCATTTCCACGTGGTAATATACTAGTATTTATAAAACATAATTTGTTGACCCCAAACATTAAGGAGTTGTTTGGATCACTGAGTAACTTATAATAACATAGGTTATAATAGTTTGTAAGTTATTATTGTAACACCCCGTAATTTTGAACACTTCCTACTCGGGGCGTTATTTCAAGTTGTACCATTCGCGCCGAAAATTCGGCAGTATAACGGCGCAACCTGGACAAACCAAAAATTTTACAAAATCGGAACCTGCACAAAAGCACTTCAATAAGGCTCACAAGGGTACCCAATCTCCACCAAACTACAAAGAACCAACAGGCTGGGCTCTAGTCCCTCGAGTTATCAGACAACACAAAAACAGAACATACTTCGATTTCGAACGATAATGAAACAAGTCATGCTAAGGTCTAAACACACGGACTGAAAGGTACAGAGTGCAACAGAGGAAACGAAATAAAAGCAACTCCTAACAAGAAACTCTTAACTAAATCCTACAAGTCTTCCATAGCCTCGCAGGGGTCTCGCCGACGCTGGTCATCTCACTGGTTTTCCTTACCTGCATCCAAAGTAAAATAAACGAGGGTGAGTATAAAAATACTTAGTAAGAAGCCCACTTCGTCCAAGAATAAAAAACACACAAGAACAACTTTAGACCTAGCTAAGCACGACACCTAGCCCACCACACAACCTCAACAAGCACCTTGACCCTAATTCTCACTCAGATTTCTCAGTCTTGTCCTACCCTTAGCTTTTGGACTAGGTTGGCACAACCGACCACGAGACTCATTCTCGGGCCTGTACTAGGGCGAAGGACTCTATCCAACCCCTCTGACTCTAGGAATCACCCCGAGTCGCACAACTGAATGGGGGACGGATCACCCCATCCCATATCAACATCGAATGCGGTACTACCGCACACAAACGACCACGAGCTCATTCCTGAGCCTGTACTAGGGCGAAATACTCTATCCAACCCCTCTAACTCTAAGAATCACACCCCGAGTCGCACAACTGGATGGGGGACGGACCACCACATCCCATATCTACATCATCATCTCGCCAACCTTGAGTCTCAGCCTGCTAAGGGTTACACAGAGACTAGGGCCTACACTAGAACTGGTTGTGCTAGCTACAATCCGAAGGCTCACAACACTTCCCGGGTTACTTTCAAACTAAGCACGAGACTACCAGGCTCCTACTTAGGGGAACAAACATCATCAGTCACATTAGCACATTTAGAATCCTCAACACAAGCTTACCCCGACTCTACAATTACAATCACATAGGACTAACAGAAAATCCAGACTCTGAACTAATGAGTTCGTGTTTCAGCACAGATAAACATCAAATACAATCAAAGGAACTTAAATTAGGCACAACAGTGAACATCACATCCTAACATGCTACCACAAGTTCAAATCATTCAGTTTACTTCCAATCTAGTTATTGCATGCATTGATGCCCCTAAGCCCTACACTTAGGAGTAGTATAGTCCAAATGACTACTTACCTAAGATTCGGCAACCACGATTAGCTTGAGAAAGACGGTGGGCTCCGAAGTCATTCTACTTCCAAGATATAACTCCTACCGAATAACACACACAAGATTAATAAACTGATCACAACGAGACCCTAAAGACTTAAGAGGAGCAAAACTCACCCAACGGAGATCCAAAACAAGCTAAGGAACGGACCGAGGCGACCTCACGGAAGGAGACGATCGGCGGCTTTGCAGGCGGCGACGGCGCGTGAAGGTGGCGGTGGCTGGGCGTGGGTAGCAGATCTGGAATCCTCACGAGCCGATCTATCCGGAATCGATTTATGTTCCTCGAAAATCGGTCAAAACGAGCTCGAACCGGCTGAACCAAGCGATGGGTCTCGCGGATCTCTTCGACCGGCGGCTGGCTTCGGGACGAAGGGCTCGTTGGCGACGACAGTGGACTGCTTCAGACGAGCTTCCGGAGGTGGAGGCAAAGCTCCGTGACGGCGCGACGACGAGGGATCTGAGAAGACGAGAGAGAGAGGTTGAGTGAGTGAGAGGGAGAGAGAAAGAGAGAGAACAGGAGAAAACGGGAGAGAGAAGAAGAAGAGTGAAGCGGTGAGAGAGGGAGAGGAGAAGACGGGGGAAAGGGTGGCCGCCGGCCGGAGTCCACAACGAAAAAGGGGGGCGTTCGCCCTCCCGAACCTTTGCTTTTACTTTTTTTTTGCCTTTTTAAACCGTTTGTAACAATTATAGTATGCAAAATCATATAATATTATTTAAAATGTAAAGTAATATAGTTTAGTATTATAATAGTCTGTTTTGAGGTACAAATTATAATAACACATGTTATTATAATATGTGTCCAAACCATCTCTAATATCTACACCCACTCTAGTGGATAACCCAACCTAGATAGTATCGTTGATTACATCATCAAATTTTTTAATTTTAAACACTCGTTGACCATCACTCTCATCTAGTCCTATCGTATTCAATTCCATCTTTCGGTTATAGCAATTACAAATTGATTGACGTATAGATTTAAAAAAAGATCGAAACTTAGCATTAAAAAAACAAAACAAATTTCATCAAGATTGAATCAAATCAATCCAAACCTAACCCATAAAATTTGAATTCAAGAAAAAAAAAAGGGGGGGGCCGACAAAAGGACGATGTGCTTTATAGTCCTAGACCAGGCTTTGTATTCTCTACCAGCTTCACATTCCTTATCCGAATAACCAAATATGGGCGGCCGGAAAGATGAAATTTCTGCAACTTCCGACCTCGAAATTCCGTTCATTAAATTACTCGATCCTCCTCACAAGTCCAAAAGAAACTATTTTGCTTTTCTCTGTGCAATCATCGCTTCCATGGCTTCCATTTTGGTCGGTTACGGTGAGACTTCTATTTCTAACTTCCTTCCTATCAAATCTTCTACTTTATGTTCGTCATTTCTATTTTCATCTTCTTAATTTCTGCAAAATTTTGGCTATGGAAACAGATGTAGGTGTAATGAGTGGAGCAGCCATCTTCATCAAAGACGACTTCAATATCTCCGATGTCAAAGTGGAAGTCCTTGTTGGAATTATCAACCTCTATTCCATTTTAGGCGCCGCCGCCGCCGGCAGAACCTCTGATATGATCGGCCGCCGCTACACCGTAGTTCTCGCCGCCAGCCTCTTATTCGTCGGAGCCATTCTCATGGGCTTCGCCCCAAACTACGCCTTCCTGATGTTCGGCCGATTCTTCGCCGGCGTCGGCGCCGGATATGTCCAATTGATTGTCTCTGTCTACAACGCCGAGGTTTCTCCGGCATCTTCTCGCGGCTGCCTCTCCACATTTCCGGAGGTCCACGTTATTCAATTCTTTGCTTCTTGCATAGAGATTTCATTTTTCTTCACAATAATGTTGAAGCCATTTTCGCCGAATTGTTACAGGTGTTTGTTAATTTTGGCATCTTAATCGGATACGTTTCCAATTACGGCTTTTCTAAGCTTCCAATTCATTTGGGGTGGCGATTTATGCTCGGAATTGGCTTAATTCCGTCGGTGTTCTTGATCGCCGTCGCAATTCTGATAATGCCAGAGTCACCACGGTGGCTGGTAATGCAGGGCCGACTTGGCGAAGCCAAACAAGTCCTCATCAGAACTTCAGATTCCATTGAAGAATCTCTGCAGCGCCTCGCCGACATCAAAAACGTCGTTGGAATTCCGACGAGTTGCGAAGACGACATGGTTCAAGTCCCAAAACAAATCCGTCAATGCAACAGCGTGTGGAAAGAGCTCTTCGTCCATCCGACGCCGGCGGTCCGCCACATTTTGATCACCGTCGTCGGTCTCCATTTCTTCTTGGAAGCCACCGGCACGGACGCTGTCGTTTTGTACAGTCCAAGAATCTTCGAGAAGGTCGGAATCTCCTCCCCCGATCAGAAGCTTCTGGCGACGGTGGCTGTCGGCTTGACGAAGACCACCTTCGTCTTAGTCGCCACAGTCTCGTTTGACCGGATCGGACGTCGGCCGTTGATACTGACGAGCGTGGCCGGAAAAATGATTTCGCTCATTATTTTAGGGGTGGGGCTGACGATTATTGAGCATGCGCACGAGGAAGTCACGTGGGCGGTGGGGTTGTGCATTGCGATGGTGTTATCCGACGTGGCATTTTACTCAATGGGTATGGGGCCCATGTGTTACGTCAGCTCGGAATTTTTTCCGTTGAAGCTACGCGCCCAAGGAGTGAGCGTGGGGATGATCACGAATAGAGCCTGTGGGGCAGTTGTTACAATGACGTTTTTGTCCCTATACCGTGCCATTACGATTGGTGGTGCGTTCTTCCTCTACGCGGGCATTGCAATGGTCGGTTGGGTGTTTTTTTATGTGGTGTTCCCAGAGACACGGGGAATGGATTTGGAGAATGTAGAGGGGCTTTTTGGTAATTTTCCATGGAAGGTGTCTGACAAGAAGGATGAGCACGACACAAATAATAGGGAAAAATAATAGTAACAATCAATAATGAAAAATATCATTATCGTAGCTCTACTAGAGCTTGTTTTTTTATTTTTTATTATTGTTTTTAATTTTTTAAGAAACAAATTTATTTGATAAACGTTCAGATTTTTTATTTTTAAATTGTTAGAAACGTTTTTAAAAATAGAGTAAATTTTAAGAAACTACAAATTAGAATTTCTTTTTGTTCTATTTGTACGTGTATTATTTTGTTATACATTGGTATATTTCACGCTCAAGTTCTTCATCTCTACCCACGGTTCAAGTTTCAAACCTCAACTTGTACACTTTTTTTTTTAAAAATTTTCTGTGCATATTTATATATTTTAATTTTAAATTTTTAGTTCTGAAACATATATATCTATATATTATTTTAAGTATGAATTATATAAAATATATATTATTTTGATTTTTAGTACACTTATAACCCATTAAAATTTTACAATATATAAATTTGACTCATTAAAACATATTTACGGTTTCGCTTTAATATTTTACAACCATAATATTTACATTGCAATATAATTGAGTTAGATCTGATTAAACATAATTTAAGTTGAATGACCCAGTGTGAGAGGTAACAATACACATCAAATTTGGGCAATATTTGAAAGATAGAAATAATTTTATGGTTTTGCATTAGAACTTATTGGTATTAGATATGGTAAACTTTTGATAATTATTTTTTATATGTTTATATTAGTTAATGTGAACTTTTAATATATATTTTTTATATGTTTTAATGCAAGTTATATATATTGTTTATATTATATAACTAAATTCTGTTTAAATTATAAATTGAAAAAAAATAATAATTATTAAACAAGTTTTTTTTTCATAAAACAATAAACAAAAATAGTTACCAAACATATTCTTGTTTTTTGTTTTTAAAAAATAAGAAACAAAAAACAAGAAACGAGAACATTATTAAACGCAGTTTTAATTTCGGAAGAGGTAGAACTTTGCAATTATGTTCATGACATAGGATGTGTTGAACCCAAGCATGCAGTTATTTGTGATGGATGGAGTTTGCCCTCCGCCTACTATTCCTAAAGTCAGAAAAGAAAGGGAAGAAAAATGTGTTTCATGAAATTTCAACCATTAAAGTTCTGTTTTGATAACTATTTCGACTTTGTTTGATAACCATTTGATTTTAGGTTTTTAGTTTTTGAAAATTAAATCTATTAAAATTATTCCTCTAAGGTTTTACTTGTGTTAATTGTGAATCAATGACAATTGAATGTATTTGATAAGTTCATAAGTGTTGAAAATTTTAAGTTAAATTTAATTAATTATGTTATAAAATTATAACTTAACTAAGTTTTAATGTATTATGTTAATGAGTTTTGAAACGCTAGTTAAATTTAGTTATTATGTTTATAAGTTTTAATAAGTTTGATGTTATGCTTATAAATTTAGATGAGTTTGATTGTTTGTTTTAATTTAATGAGTTATTGATTTTGTTTTTCTTAAATATTCCTTTGGATTGATGTTATTCTCGAAGGCTACTTTCGAAGATAATTATGATAATATGTAGATAAAAATGAAGCTTTGCATTCCTAGATTTCTTAGGTCTATTTTATTCTAGTTAATATTTATATTGTATTTTTATTTTTATTTTGAATTCAAACTTTTCTACAAATAAATATTGTAGAAGGAATTTGGTTTGATATAAAATTTGTCAACCTTGTTTGTAGCGTTGAAAGATGGGGTTTTTGTACGGATGACCTCCTTTCGGTTGGACTATTGACAGAAGACCCACATTTTAGATTTAACTATAGATGACCATTTGATGTCGTCAACCATTCTCGATCTGGGTACAATGTTGGTTATTTTGGCGTCATAAATGACTACTTGTCTCGTTCTCCTGTCAACTCCCAAACCATGTTAACGGGGCGCTTGATGACGTCGTAATATCGATAGCGTTGGCCGTCGTTTACCTTTGTCGTCTCAGTCGTTACCGATCGCATACTCTCTCGGTCTCGTTCATCTGCATTGTAATGGACGTCGTACGTACTACCGCTCTCATTCTGATACTAATAATTAACGGGCGACCATCTCTCTTGATCTGGTCAACAATGGTCGCAGACTAGAGCTCAACCAACGACAAGTAACCCCTCGATCTCGTGCATCCGCAGTGTAACTGACGTTGTACTTACTCTCGCTCTCGGTCGGATAATAAACGAGCGACAAGTAGTCCAAACGATTTACTTGTCGTTGGTTGAGCTCCAGTCTACGGCCATGTTGACCAGATCGAGAGAGATGGTCGTCCATTAACTATTAGTATCAGAACGAGTGCGGTAGTACGTACGTCGTCCGTTACAATGCGGATGAACGAGACCGAGAGAGTATGCGGTCGGTAACTAAGACGACAAAGGTAAACGACCGTCAACACTATCGATACTATGGCGTCATCAAGCGTCCCGTTAGCATGGCTTGGGAGTTTTCGGGAGAACGAGACCGATAGTTAAATCTAAAATGTTGGTCTTTTATCGATAATCTAACCGAAAAGAGGTCATCTACAAAAAAAAATCCTTCAAAGATTCTATCGTGGTTAGATGTCGATGAAACTCCCTAAGACCCAATGGAATTTTAGTGACGGTTGTAAACAAAGAAGCCCAAATATTTAATAGTAAAGAATTGTATATAACAATAATTAAAATATTTTTTTTAGTTTAACCAAATGTAGAGTTGAGAAATTCGAACTTACATTCTAAGAGAACTTTAACATGATTGTTAAGGTGCTAAGACTCAAATTTATGATATTCGATCACGATGGTATATCGATATACATTATATTTTCCAAGTTGAGGGGTCCCTAGATCTTCTTTAAATATGTAGTTACTCTTGGTCAATGATATATGTCTTAACCAATTGAGTTATGTTTAGGTTAGAAAATAATAGAAACTTTTTAGGAGTTATTTAGCCCACTGAATGAGTTATAATAGTTTATGTTATAATAATATATATATGGGTTATAATAGTCTGTAGAGTAATATAATATCTGTTTAGAATGCAAAATTATTTAGTTTCGGTTATAATAGTTGGTGTTTGAGGTGTAGAATACTTCACAAACTTTATAACCAAAATTATTATTACTCATGCCTCAAATAGCTTAAAATTTATGAATTAAATAGACACAATTATTCGCTCAACTGGATCCATTATTATCAAGGATGCTTTTTTTTTTTCTTTTCTTTTCGAGGAATGGCTAGACACTTTTGTAAAGAAGGGGAAAGTTTCACTTCAAAATTTAATTCTAAAAACTCGAGACAAATTCAAGATTCGCTCATTAAAATTTGTTATATTTTAGTACTTTAAAAAATGCTCCATTTTAATTTGGGTAGTTTTAGTAAATCTTAAAATTAGTCTCGTAACTTTTTTTTTTTTTTTTTTAAAAAAGTAGTCTCTATTAGTCTTTAAAGTAATCTCTATTAGTCTATCCTTCATAAATTTTGAAAATATAAAAAATTAACTTGATACTACTCATAAAAACTAATTTTAAGATTTATTAAAACTTCAAGATTAAACTTGAACATTTAAATATATAAAAATAAAAATAGAGTGCATATTATGCATACATTTTAACCTAAGATAAATTAAGAAGATATTAGCATTGTCTTTCCATCCATGCATGTACACTTTTGAAAATAATGTCACCCATCCCATATAGACAGATAAACTATCGCTCTCACTACAGATGAGAGTGGTCCTATTCAAGTCCAAATTTTTTCTAGAAAAGCAATTACAACTTGACATAGATTTGACCAAAAAAAACATTAAAAGAAAATTTCATGAAAACCAAATCGAATTCAACTGAGCTAAATCAAATCAAATCAAATCTGAACAAAATTATTGAAGATCTCACATTGGAAAAGTGGAGGAAAACCTCACAACATATAAACATATAAGATATATAGGCTACTCCCCTCATCGTCAATTGGTTTTAAGATGGAACTTCATATAATCTAATATAAACTAAATCAAATCAAACCGGCCAAACTAAGTATCAAAATTTGAAACTTAAGTCAAAATGACTTGAGCCAATTTCATTAATGACTTCATTTCTCTACCAGCTTCACACTCCTTATCCAAATAACCAAAATAACCAAATATGGGCGGCCGGAAAGATGAAATTACTTGTGTTAGATTATTTTGGATTTTATTATATTAGACTTTAATGAGCTAGATTTTATTTTATTTGATTTTGTATCACTCATATAAATAGGATTTTTATTTGTATCTTGTTATCACATCAATTCATAATGTAAACCTTAGTCGCTTTTGTATTCTCCCTTTTCCTCTCCATTCTCTAAAAACAACATGGTATCAGAACCCTCAGTCATTGCCTCTATCCAAACTTTTGCTTTATTCTTTCTCTTCCTCGATCTTCAGTCTGACGGTCTCCCAACAGATCTTGGTTTAGTTGATCTCTTAGTTCACATATTTGTTTGATTGATGGTTTTCTTTATGACCTCTGAATCTAAATCTGCCTGTGAAGCTTCGATATCATATGCCTGATCTTGCCTGCGATGCTTCAGCATCATCTGCCTGAGTTTGCCTGCGATGCTTCGACATCATCTGTCTGACTCTGCCTGCAGCATCATCTGCGCAGCGTTTAACAAACTCACAAAAGTATTGTGAGTTTGATAGGGGATGTTAGATTATATTGGATTTGATTATATTAGACTTTATTGGGGTAGATTTTATTTTATTTGATTTTGTATCACTCATATAAATAGGACCTTTAGGTTTGTATCTTGTTATCACATCAATCACAATGTATACCTTAGTCGCCTTTGTGTTCTCCCTTTTCCCCTCCATTCTCTAAAACACAACAGCTTCCATGGCTTCCGTTTTGGTCAGTTACGGTGAGATTTCTAACTTCCTTCCTATAAAACCTCTTTATGTTCTTCATTTGTATCTTCATCTTCTTAATTTCTGCAAATGGCTATGGAAACGGATGTAAGTGTAATGAGTGGAGCAACGATCTTCATCAAAGACGATTTCAATATCTCCGATGTCAAAGTGGAAGTCCTTGTTGGAATTATCAACCTCTATTCCATTTTAGGCGTCGTCGCCTCCGACAGAACCTCTGATGTGATCGACCGCCGCTATACCATAGTTCTCGCAGCTAACCTCTTATTCGTCGGAGCCATATCAATTAAAAAAAACAACAAAATAAGAGACACAATAATTTACTTAGAAAAACTCCAAATCCAAAAAAAAAAAAACTCATTACAATCACATAGAATTTCTCTCCGACCCCAAATACAAAAACACTTTGCCAAAACTTTATATCACTCACACTCTTCTTCCAACCCTCGGACCAGAGAATATAAACAAGAAATTTAACTAGAGCTAGTAGTGTTTCTAATTGGGATGTTTTGAAACTAAAGTCATAGGCTCATTTTATAGTGTCAGAACCCATCACTTCCATGTTAGACAATTTTGGATCTTAATCACTTCCTTCCATGTCGCGGCTACCTCTCCACTTGTCCCGAGGTCCGTTGTTCAATTAAGTACAAGGAGAGACAATTTAACTTATTTTTCTTTTTTGCATCTTGAATTTGAAATTAGAGCTCAATCCTCTGCTTCTTCGTATAGATTTCCTTGTTCATAATTTTGAAGCCATTTTTGCGAATTTGTTACAGGTGTTTGTGAATGTCGGCATCTTACTCGGGTACGTTTCAAATTACGCATTCTCCAAGCTCCCAATTCATTTGGGGTGGCGATTTATGCTCGGATTGGCTTAATTCCATCGGTGTTCTTGGTCGTCGTCACAATTCTGATAATGCCAGAATCCCCACAATGGTTGATAATGCAAGGCCAAGTCGTCGAAGCCAAACAAGTCCTCATCAGAACCTCAGATTCCATCGAAGAATCTTTGCAGCGCCTCGCGAACTTGAAAAATGTTGTCGGAATTCCAGAGAGTTGCAAAAATGACGTTGTTGAATTCCCAAAACAGAGTAGCCATGGCAGCGGTGTGTGGAAAGAGCCCTTCCTCCACCCTACGCCACATCTTGATCACCGTCGTTGGTCTTCATTTCTTCCTAGAGGCCACTGGCATGGGCACCGTCGTTTTGTACAGTCCAAGAATCTTTGAGAAGGTCGGAATCACCTCCTCCGACCACAAACTTCTCGCGACGGTGGTCGTCGGCTTGACGAAGACCGTGTTCGTATTGGTCGCCACCGTCTTGTTCGACCGAATCGGGCGTGACCGTTGATGTTGACAAGTGTCGCCGGAAAAATAATTATTTTAGGCACGGGGCTGACAATTATTGAGAAGTGGCACGAGGAAGTCACGTGGGCGGTGTGGTTGTGCATTACGATAGTGTTATCCGACGTGGCTTTTTTACTCCATTGGGATTGGGCCCATGTGCTACGTCTCAGGCTCGATTGTGACAATGACCTTTTTGTCCCTATACCACTTTATTACGATTGGTGGCACGTTCTTCCTCTACGCTGCCATTGCGATGGTCAGTTGGGTATTTTTCTATGTCGTGTTTCCGGAGACACGGGGAGTAGATTTAGAAAATGTAGAGGGGCTCTTTGGTAATTTGCCATGGAAGTTGGAAAATAATAGTAATAATCATACTATTAATATAGGATCAACTTTTACCATAAATTTTCAATTTCATCAAATTACCTCTCAAATTTACATAAGTATTGCAATCTTAACTGTTATTATTTATTTATTATTTTTTAAAAAAGGGGTATTCATTAAAAGTTAACAAACTAAAGGCATACACTCCTTCCAAAATGGAAGCAAGACCAATCCCAAAAATGAAAAGTCTCCATGAAACACCAACCTAGCTAGTCGGTGGGCTTCAAAATTTAAAAAGTGTTGTAATTTTTACCCTATGATAAGATAAGTTTTCCTTCTATAGATAATTAAAAAAAAAAAGTGTTCTCATATGCAGTTAATGAGTTCTAAAACATATGTGGTACAAAATTGATAAAATTCAAAAATGATAATAGAGCTAAATTTTTGGTGAAATTTGAATTTTGATAATGTTATTCAATGGTTAATTTGTGCATCAATCAAATTTAATTTCTTGCAAAACTAAATTTGTTTGAAATGAGTAAGTGCATAGAGATTTTTATATTGTTTTTCGTTAAAATAAGTTAGCGAATTAGCATAGGTTAAATAGAGAGTAAAAATTGCAACATCTGTCAAAGTTTAAGGTCCAATTTGAAAAAAATTGATACAATTTGACAAGTTTAGAGTAAAAATTAATTTTAAAAAGTGATCACATTATACAAAAACGCATAGAGGATAATTGCAATGAAATGAATTAATAGTTCAGTTTCATTTATGAATTTTTTGGAATACTTAGAGCCCGTTTGGTAAGCAATCTGAAAACGGAAATTTGAAAACAAGGGATTCAATGAAAACATAGTTGTATTTCATGTTTTCAGATATGTATTTGGTAGCAGATTTAGAAATTTGATTCCATTCTAAACAGTTGTTTAAAGTGTGTCCTATAACATATTTATAGATCATGAAATTAGTTGTAGTTGCAAAACTAATTATTAGATTGAATATAAGTCATTATTAATTAACTTATTAACATGATTTTATGAATTTTATAGAATTATCATTTTATAATATAATATATTATATTATACATATTTTAATTCAACAAAAGTAAATTAAGTTTATAACATGAAATATTATATTTATTAAGATTTTTATCTTGGTTTAATATAATTCTGCATTTTAAAATTTTAAATTCAGAATCTGGATACAACGAAAACATAAAAATATTGTTTTTCGAATTTCTACTATTTAGATTCCAGAATTTGAAAACAGATTTCGAAAACACATCTGCAAAACACGTATTCACTGAATTTAGTGAATTTGAAAACATAAAACAGAATCCGAATTGCATACCAAACAACCCCTTATAAATTACATTAACAAAATTTTTAAGTGGAGCCCCTCTTAAACAAAAATTATGAATCCTTCACTAAACACATGAATAGTTTTGCTCAAGTGTTAAGAGGCTTACTTCTTGATGGACATCTCGATATTAATCTCTCGAAATGGTGAAATTATTCAAACAGACTAGTACAATATGACTGACCATTTATATTAATAGAGGTAGAAAAG
Organism: Trichosanthes cucumerina; assembly: GCA_036507285.1. Taxonomy (NCBI): domain Eukaryota; kingdom Viridiplantae; phylum Streptophyta; class Magnoliopsida; order Cucurbitales; family Cucurbitaceae; genus Trichosanthes; species Trichosanthes cucumerina. Next base: position 8,739,464 of record CM071836.1, on the reverse strand, counting down.
CTAAAAATTAAGACTTTACAATCGAATGGTTTAGAAGATGACAGTTATAGTATAGTGCCCGAGGGCATATCCGAAGTTAAAACAATGTAAGGACCGAAATAATAAATAAATAAATATTAAATATATTTGATTGTATTAAATTTTTAATTTTTAATTTTTCAAAGATGATTAAATAATTACGAGAAAAAAAATTCATCTTAATATTATAGGTATATACATCAACAATTGGAGGTGGGAAATTCGAACTCATGACCTTTTAGTCATGAATCATTCTTGATATCAGTTGAGTTATGCTTTTGTTGGTGAACATTTATAAATTAATTCTTATAATTAACTTCATTACAATTAGTGTGGATATTATTAAAATTATTATTATTATTATTATTATTATTATTATTATTTTGTAAAAAGTAAATTTTGATAGATTCAACTGCATACAAAAATTAAAATCAAATTAAAAATAAAGAGTTAGATAATTTTTTTAAAAAAATATAGACTTTTATGGGACACCAGCTTAATTTTTGTTGAAATTTATAAATTTTAGGGCATTTGTTCAATTTAAAATTCTGTGTGTTTGATGAAACTTAATTTTATGCAAACTTTACCTTCACTGAAATTAATGAGTTTTGGTAGATTTTTTATTTTTATTTTTTATTTTGTTTGTTTGTTAATATCAATTGTAAACCTAGTGAAATTTGACTAGAAGATAAAAAATACAACACTTGTGAAGTTTAAGGTTTAATTAGATGAAATTGAAAGTTTAAAATGGAAATTCTACCCCTTGCTAAATTTAAAAATCATTTTTTTTCTTGAAACAATATATATATATATATATATATATATATTTATTTATAATTAATAAAAATCATAATATTTATATTTAATTATTCATTAAACTAAACTTAATTCTTTTCTAAAAGTTAATCCCTAGTCCTCTTAGGGGGTTGTTTGAAGCGCAGTTCTAATCGTAAGCCAGGAATCGAAGCTTCGAGGGTTTGTCCTGTAGGGTTATGAAGCCTGGGAATCAAAAAACTGTGTTTGGGGCTAGTGTTCTGAAGCCTGGGAATCATAAAACTGTGTTTGGGGAACAGGATTCTAAAGCCTGGGAATCAGAAAGCTGTATTTGGGGAGTAGTTTTTTGAAGCATGAGAATAAGAAAGTTGCGTTACGAGTACAGTTTTAATAACTCAAATTTTGTACCATTTTCTTTTAGATAATTGATTCCATTCAATTTTTATAGTGAACCTTACATCAATTGTAGCTTTGAACCATGGATAACTTTAATTACTTTATAACATAGATAACACTATTCAAGTACCACTTCAATTAAACTTTCAATTCTCTGAAATTGAGGAAGTTCACATTCATACAAAAAGGAACACTAATATAGAAATTAGTTCATGCATACATTAACACAATCCAAAAGTTTGATATACTACTGAAAGTATAATGGAAGGTCATGTCTCCTTTCCCAAGATACGCATGCAACATTTGTATTTCCATTCAGTCGGGTAGTCGAGGAATGAGTGGAATTTGGATATATCGGCCAACAGAGTCTCAACAATCTGTAAACATATTTATTAAAAACACATGAATCTTTTTAAAATTAATTTTGTATTGATCTACCCATTTCATTTTGGAAATTAAATTCGTCAATTAAAAAAAAATCAAGATTAAGATTAAAAATTTGTATGAAGTGTCTTGTAAAACAATTTTTTTTTTTGTTAAAAACTGACCGTTGTTATGTTGTTATTTTCAATATTCAATATTCATTTTTAACATTTTTGTCAAATGATTTTGTTTAAATTAATGCTATTATCAATCAAAATATCTTTGACATGTCTGGTAAAACTAAAATTTTATTTCGGTTGTTTTCAATGTAAACAAGCATCAAAATAATAAAGTTAGGCATTCATGGGCTTGCACTCAAAACGAATATAAAGAAACAAGAAATGTAACATAGATATTGAATGAATATGTTAAGAATAATAATACATTGCAATTAATAAGTTAACATCTACTAATAAAAAAAATTTAGAAGCATTCCAATTAGATAACTAAGTTAGACATAAATGTATGTTCTTTAAAAAAATACAAAGGTTTAAAATAAACATTACTTCAAGATACAAGTGTGATTGTTATGACCCCTTCAATATTGCACCTGCAACCACAATTAATAGGAGTGAACTACATATTAGTGAAAATAGTTAGTTTGGGAATTTACAAAGCTAAATAATTTTGGGAATGATAGTGCGTACCGTAGGAAAAACGATAATACGTGTTAGAGGTACACACCAACAAGAAAACTATGTTCAACTCACGTACCCCGACCACCTCATTAAGGTTTATACAAAAAAAGATTGAGTAAGCTAAGTTGTAAATAAGAAAAGCACATGTAAATAATTCAAGAAGAAAACAGTGATGATGATAGATACACGGCAAAAAAATTTCGCTTCGTCATAGTCGGTCTCAGGTATAAAAAATTCAACACTCAAGTGTAGTAACATTCTAAATAGTTATGTCACAAGACAGTAGCAAGAAACATCAAAGGGGCCACTCAGATAAGGTAAATAAAAAACAAAAAGAAAGGAAAGCAGTAGAGCATACCATGTATTAGTTGTGCGGGCTTGGAGAAGTAGGAGGTGAGAATGTGTTAAGAAGAGAGACATATTTATAAAGGCATGAGATATGATGAATTAATGCAAATTACAACTACTCAACCACCAAACAATAACTTTTTTAAGTAAACATGAGTTATAAAAAATGGAGTTGCATTTAATAGATAGGCAAGGATGTGACATTGGTATTAATATAATATCAGATACTATTTAATAGATAGGTAAGGATGTGATGTGGCTACATAATAACGTGTGGGAATTGCAAGGCAGATACAAGTTATTCACTGCCTATGAAAACATGAGTTCTAAAAAATCACACAAGTTATGCACTTCCTTAACTTGTAAAATAGAAGATCAACAGACACAATAATTGAACAAAGAAGTTATTCATTGCCTCGTAGAATAAAAGATCAACTACAAATGGCCTCAGATAATGATTCAATATCCAAATTAGACACAATTCAGTCTAATACATATTGCAAAACAGGAACAACATAGTGGCCTGAAAAGTAATCCAGAAATCAAATACTAGGATTACATTTAACAATATTCATCAGCAACCGAACACAGGACATTGGTAAATTAGACACAATTCAGCAACCGAACACAGGTCTCAGGAAATTTCATATAATGAATCAAGTGTAGTAAGATTTTTTTTAAACTGTTTTCAACATCACTGACCATACTGAATCATTTGAACGATATGGAACACACGGCTTCAAACACATAGATCACAAGCCAAAAATCGAATAACAAAAAATAAAAAAAGTCATCATCGGTTGTAAGAGAGAAGAGAATGGTACGATTTTCAGGAACATGATATAATTTTTAATCATCATCGACCTCCAGAAGCGACTATAAAAAAAGCATGAAATCAGATAATGATGATCAACCTCAGGGATAAAATCCTCATCATCGACACTTACCAAAAGAAGAAAGTGAATCTGTACCTCAAAATCACAGTGAATTGGAAGACCCCCACCGAACTCCAACCACCAAAAATCTCCTGCCATGCCACCATCCTGCAACTTATGCAAAATCGGGACTGAGGGAAAAGATGATTCGAGAAGAGGACTAGGCGGCAAGGTTTCCGTTAGTTGGAGTGGCGAGGGAAACCGAGATTCGAGAGAGAAGACGATTCGAGAAAGAAGATGAGAGACTTTCAACCATGTTCCGAAAGAGAAGAAAAATCGAGAATATGAGAAGAGTCTGTTTGAGAGAGATGGATAATCGACAAAAAAAACCCTAGATCTGAAGGAGATGAAAAAAACGAGAAGATAGGATGTCGAAGAGAGGTGAATAGAGAGAGAGAGGTGTTTTGAGAAAAGTGAGAAGAAACCCACCGTAATCCCATCGATCCTGCCCACTAAACCCATGGGTTTGGAAAATAAATGGGCTGGAATCCCAAGTCCATGCTCCAAACGTGGGTTTGGAATTGGATTCCAAACCCATCCAATTCCAACCCCATGGGCCAAACGACCCCTTAAGTCGTTCATCTGACACCTATATTGAATATATATATATATTTTAAACAGCTCATTAAAGAAAAATGAAAATGGTTACGTTCACCACATGGAAGATAATGTTTCATATGAGCAAATAAATTATGGCTCCTACATCCCAATAAAACAAATCAAGCTTTTGGTGAAAGACCGACAGTGGATACCTTTACAGCAAAATAATAATAATAAATAAATAATTTTTTTTTAAAAAAGTCCTGGTTTGTTGGAAAGTGATTTTGAAAATAGGATTGGATTTAGGGTTTATAGGTGAAGGTAAATGTAGGCTTTTGGATCTAGGTTGTTAGAAATTTTAATAGGGAAAAGACGAAAATGACCTAAGGTATAATTTAGAGAAATGTGCTCATTTTCAATTTGGACTGTTTGGCAATTATTGAAGCCCCATCGAAGGAGAAATTATGCTTCTTGTCTTTCTTTCCTTTTTTTTTTTTTGGTAATTTTATTCTATTTTCGAGTCATCATTGTCTCGGTGATGTATTTAGTTGAGTGATTGACGCAGCGAATTTAAAAGATTAGGCCAAAGAAGAGAAATCCATCCCAAGAGAGAGAACTCTCCAAAAGAATCAATGTTCTATTTAAATATGATTCAAAAAACTCCTTTACAACTCTCACAAAAATTTATTTATAGGCTTACAATAAAAAGACTTAATACAAACTAAACTAAAATTAACACTAAACTAATAACAATTAAATTAAACTACATTAACCAACATTTTATCCTACGTACATTAGTGACTACTGATAACTCGCCATAGGAGAGTTATTTTACTAGAATTTTAGTGCTTAATCAACTTGAATTGCATAGAATTCATTGAGCTTCATGTTATTTTATCCCTAAAATTATGAATGTTAGTTGAAAATCTTGAATTTAAGCATTAGGTTCTAAAAGAATTAATTTTGATGATTTTGTGCTTTAATTTGGAGAAATTAGCTAACAAGTAATTAAAGACCGCAATTTGAGATTTTTCTTAACTTTTACATATTTAGTTTGATTTATGATTGATAATGATATACGAGGAATTTTCTGTGTGCAGGAGATGTGTAAAAGAAAAAAATTACAAAAACCCATAAGGGCATTTTAGACATTTTATCCGAAGGGCAAAATGGTCTTTATACCCTAAATGGCGTGTTTGTAATTATCAAACTAGGGCAACATCTTCTTGTGATAAAAAGGAAAAAGAAGAGAGGAGCTGGCAGGGCGTTTTTGCGAGAGGAGAGTGCTTGTGTTTCTGAAGCAATCGCGGAAGAAGTTAGGGTGTTGCTACAAAGCAAGGCGAGAGACGGAACGAGAGAGGAGCGGTGAGAACACGATGGGGCTGCGCCGATTGGTCTTTGAAGCAATTGTGAGGAGATCGAGGTTCGGCGTTTTGCTACAAAGCCGGCGGGAGAAAAACGGTGGAGGCATCGAGAGAGCCTACCTCACCTCCTTTGAAAAGAATCGGAAGAAGGCACGAAAATATTGTCAGAGAGCAATTGCGAGGCGACATCGGAAGAGCAGACCCATCGATTCTTGAAGCAATCGCGAATGAGGGACAGAGAGGAGCGTTGTTGTGCGCGCGTGAGTGCGAGGAATCGCCCAACTTTTCTTTGAAGCATTCGCGCATTGGTGAGTATCGGCCAAGTATTGCTTTGAAAGCATTTGTGCGCCTTTGTGTTCTTTGTGAGAGTCACCCGATTATTGCTGAAGCAATTTCCTGGAGTCACCCGACTATTGCTGAAGCAATCACGTGGTAAGCTGTGAAGAGCAAAACCCGATAAGCCATTTGCTGAAGCAATTTGGCAGATCAGTGTTGAGGTCAATCGAGAGCGAGTCTTTGAAGCAAAGTACCTGCCGTAGACCAAAGTTGAGGTGCTTTGCTAGGCTATTCTTTGAAGCAAAAACAAACAAGCTACCTGTTGTGTAACTATTCCTTACTTTGAAGTGCTATTGCTTATTATTCTTGCAAATTTGACATTTGTTTTGTTGAGTTGTTTTACACCTTGATTAGAAGTCAAAATTGCTCACTTTGCTTAGACAAATTGTGTGGTCATTGTTTTGTGTTGTTCTCTTGATATAAATCTCTTGATTAGTGAAAGCATGTTTGAACTTAAATAGGTGTAATTTGACTCAATCATGAGCTAAATTCTCCTAGGCACGGTTAAGTTGTTCTGCAATGTATAAATTGTAATAAATTAATGGTTGATGTCATAGTTGAATTTATGAGATTTTAATGTTTACAACGATGCATGAGGTTTAAAATTTGGCCACTTTAACTTCTCTTTAAATTCATGAACTTGGAAAAGCTAGTGAATTAGGAAATTAAAATTTCATTCTAGGATCTTGAGTTAATTAGGGATAATTAACCCACCTGGAACCTTGAAATCATGAGCGTAATTTAGGTCTCAATTGGGAAATTGTTGGTCTTAAAATTTAGTGATTTTGGAAAAATTCACTTGATCACGTGTGAAGGTAAATTCAAGGCATCAACCACACATTTGTTAATCTAATTATACATGGAACTTCAACTTAACCCTAGCCTATCTCTTAATCTAAAAGCCCCAGTTTTCTCTCGTTTAGTTTATGTTTAATGTTTTCACATATTTTGATTTATTGCATTAGTCTTAATTATATTTAACTCATTCAAACAACAAAACAATCGAATTCTATTTTTGCATTCATTTATTCCTAACAAAAACTTGCATGCCCATGCATTGCACCAAAAATAAATAGGAGACAAATTTCTAGGACACTCATTGATTTAGATTCTACTAGTCCTCGTGGGATCGATACTTTTCTTATCACTTGCTTTTGCAATTGCGGACAAATGTATACTTGCACGTCAAAGGAGAGTCGAGTCTCATCCTAGTTGCATTAGTTTAGGACACCGACATTTTTCTCGCATCAAGTTTTTGGCGCCATTGTCGGGACTAGTTTAGATTCTTATTTGTGAGTTCATTGAAATTTTCTTTACTTTTGTGTTTTTTTAGGATTAGTTTCTTTTCATAATATTGCTTGAGTTGGGTTTTTCTGCATTTCCGAGTACTTGAGGATAGTTTATGAATGTGCGTAAATCGATTAGAGTTTGATTTTGACCCAAAAATAGATAGAACCTTTAGGAAGCGGTTGAGAGAGCAAAAATTAGCCATGGCTAACTGAGAATAATCCTAGAGACCCTATAGATCCTCTAGCCCAACACCATAACCCTAGAGCACCCCAAGATGTTAGAGACAATCCACTCTTTAACCTTCCAAAGTGGGGTCCTACCAATGTGATAGAGCTAGCCAATGACCGAGAGCGAGCCATTAGGACCTATGCCAACCCCTTAGTGGATGAATCAATCCGGGGATAATCGGACTGTTATACAAGCTACTTCTTTTGAGCTAAAACCGGCTTATGTTTCAAATGCTCCAAACGATTGGGCGATTCCATGGCTTACCGGTAGGGACCCCATCTCCATTTGAAATCATTCACGGGAGTAAGTGTTTCCTTCATCATGCCGTGAGTCTCTAGTGACGCCATTAGATTGAGCTTATTCCCTATTCCTCGTGGATGCTGCAAAGAATCTGTTTGGTCGCTTGCGCCAGTCTGATGGATTCCCAGAACTCCTTGCGAGAGAAATTCCTAATAAAATATTTCCCACCCACTAGGAATGCAAGATTTAGGAATGAAATTGTAGCTTTCCAACAGTTTGATGATGAAACCCTGAGCGAGGCCTGGGAGAGGTTTAAGGATCTTTTGCGTAAATGTCCCCACCATGGATTGCCTCACTTGCATCCAAATGGAGACATTCTACCATGGTTTGAACACCTCCACTAAGCAAGTAGTGGATGCCTCTGCTAATGGAGCTTTGTTGGCCAAAACTTACAATGAGGCCTACGAGATATTAGAGAGGATCTCATCCAACAATTGCGGTGGGCGGATGTGAGGAGAACTTCGGTAGGAAAAGCAAAAGGAGTCCTTGAGTTGGACACGTTGAACTCAATAAATGCTCAAATCTCTTCCATGGCTTCCATGTTGAAGAATTTGACTGTGGGTAACGTGAACCAAATTTCTTCCAATGCTCCAACCCCATCTTTTGCACCTCAAGAGAGTTTAGAATCCCAGTGTTCATGTGGTGAAGGACACACTTTTGAGTTCTCGCCTAGTAACCTGCATCGATCATTATGTAGGAAACTCAAACCAGTGGTCAATCTAGGAATAACCCATATTCGAGCACCTATAACCCGGGATGGAGGAATCACCCAAATCTATCTTGGGAGGCCAAAGCAAAGAATGCCCAAGCCCTCAAATGCAAAATAGAGTGAATCAACCACCGGTTTTAGGAATCAAGGGTATCGTAATTATGGGAATCGTAACTCGCCTTGAACCACAATGTAAGAAGCTACACCCTCCCAAAGAAGTTTCGGTGATTCTCTAGAAAGTTTGTTCAAAGAATACATAGCTCGCAATGATGCTATTTTAGCTCGCAATGATGCTATTTTTCGAGTCAACAAGCTTCATAAGAAATCTTGAAATGCAAGTTGGCCAATTAGCAAATGAGCTAAAGGCAAGGCCATCAGGCACGCTCCTGCAGCACACGTAAATCCCAAAGAGAGATGGGAAGGAACATGTTCTAGCGATGAGAATTAAGGAGTGGGAGAATTTTAGGAGAGGGGGTAGCCGTGAGGAAACCCGGAGAGATGAGCGAACCGACTCTGTTGATGAGGAAGGGCAAGATGAGGAAATGGTAGATCCAAAACATCGGGGAACCAGATGGGATTGAGGATAAACCAGAATCTCAACAAGCCTCAACTTCCAAGGAAACAACGATGAGCGAAGCACGAGTTCAAACCACCCCACCACCCTATCCTCAAAGATCAAGAGGAAAACAGAAGAAGGAAGCCCATTTTGAAAAATTCTCCGGATATGCTAAAGGAAGTCCATATCAACATACCACTTTGATTGATGCGTTGAAGCAAATGCCCAACTACTTGAAGTTTCTCAAGGACATCTGCTCAAAAAAGAGAAGTTCCAAGAGTTCAAAGTGGTATCGTTTGAGTGAGGAGTGTAGTGCGGTGTTCGAAAATAGGATACCCCATGCGAGGAGAAGGATCCCGGATCTTTTACCATACCGCGTGTCTATTGGTGGAAGACAGTTAGGGAGGCGCTATGTGATTTAGGAGCTAGCATCAACTTGATGCCTCTCTCTTTTATAAGGGATTAGGCATTGGGGAGGCGAGGCCCACCACAGTGACCACCGCAGCGACTAGCGAGATGCAGATCCATAGCCTACCCCGAAGGAAAAATAGAGACATCCCGGTCCAAGTGGATAAATTCATATTCCCAAATGGTTTTATCATCCCGGATTATGAAGTCGACAAGGATGTTCCTATTATCCTAGGCGACCTTTCACAGCAACAGTAGAATCGTGATAGATGTTCATGCAGGGGACCATTAAGCGAGAATGAATGATCAAGAGGTCCAGCTTTAGCATCTATGATACAGATGAGGTATCCAAATGGGACGGAAGGTTGTTCTCAGTAATTCATGTTTTAGATGGAGTTATTTAAAACCGCCAAAGTGAAGAATTGAAAGGAATCCATGAGATGAGATTTGGAGATCCGAGAGAAAGTGAGTTAGAGAAGTCGAGAATAGAAGAGTTGACCTGTGGGGTTTGGAAGAACTAGCGAAAATAGCAAAGTTCGAGAAAAATCTTTGAGTCATTAGATTTGAAGGAAGGAGAGAGACCTTCTATGATACCTCGATTCAAGAACCCCAACACTAGAACTTAAACCTTTACCCCAAAGACTTAAAGTATGCATTCTTGGGTGATAAGGAAACTCTTCCCATTATCATATCGGCAAAGTCTACCCCCTAAGGATTTAACAGTTGTTGCTTAATGTCCTTAAGCAACACAAAGAAGGCCATAGGATGGACTCTTCTTTGATATCATTCGGATTAGTCCTTCTTATTGCATGCACAAGATTACCTTAGAGGAAGGGACTTTCAGATCCATAGAGCCCCAGAGAAGACTTAACCCAGCCATGAAAGAAGTGGTGAAGAAAGAAGTCATTAAATGGTTGGATGCTGGAATTATCTACCCCATAGCGGATAGCAATTGGGTCAGTCCAGTCCAATGTGTTCCCAAAAAGGGAGGGATGACAAGAATTATTAATGAAGCTAATGAAATCATTCCTTCTAGGGTAGTGAGCGGTTGGAGAGTCTCGCATGGACTATAGGAGGCTAAACAAGGCCACCAGAAAGACCATTTTCCTCTCCCGCTCATAGATCAAATGTTGGACAAACCGGCGAGTCAAGCCTTTTATTGTTTCCTTGATGGTTACAGTGGTTATAACCAAATAACCATTGCACCACAAGACCAAGAGAAAACAACATTTACATGTCCATATGGTACCTTTGCTTTTCGAAGGATGCCATTTGGACTATGTAATGCTCCTGCGACCTTTCAAAGGTGCATGATGGCGATTTTCTCTGACTATGTAGAGGACATCATGGAGGTTTTCATGGATGACTTCTCGGTCTTTGGAAACTCATTTGAGGTTTGCTTGGAGAATTTGGGGAAAGTATTTTGAAATTGTGAAGAGACACACCTAGTTCTAAATTGGGAAAAGTGTCACTTCATGGTTAGAGAGGGGATTGTGTTAGGGCATAAGATATCATGCAAGGGGATAGAAGTAGATAGGCGAAGATTGAGATTATTGAGAAATTGAACCGCCCACAAATGTCAAGGGGAGTGAGAAGTTTCCTTGGACATGCGGGGTTCTATAGAAGATTCATCAAAGATTTCTCAAAATCTCAAAGCCATTGTGCTCTCTCCCGAAGTCAACAAGCCCTTTATATTTAGTGAGGAGTGTCTCCATGCCTTTAATGTCCTCAAGATGACCTAGTCACTCATCACACCTATTATGTCTTCACCGATTGGAAACCGCCATTCGAGTTGATGTGTGATGCAAGTGACTATGCTTTGTGGGTGTTATGCTAGGACAAAGGCAAGAGAAGGTAATACATCCAATTTATTATGCGAGTAAAACTTTAAATGAAGCTCGGATGAACTACACAACTACGAAAAGGAGTTGTTAGCGATGAGTCTTTGCTTTTGAAAAGTTTAGACCATATCTGGTTGGTACTAAGGTGGTAGTCTACACAGATCATGCCGCCATTAGGTATTTGTTGGCAAAGAAAGATGCCAAACCAAGATTGATTAGATGGGTATTACTTCTGCAGGAGTTTGAAGTGGAAATCAAAGATAAAAAGGGTTCGTAGAATGTGGTGGCGGACCATTTGTCTAGGATTGAGAACTCGAGCCTTTACCTCACACTCCCACATAAGGGATGACTTCCTGATGAGCAACTCTTGTTAGTTGGTGAGGTCCAAAATACCAACCCCTTGGTTTTGCGGACTATGCCAATTACTTGGCTTGCAATATCCTTCCCCGATTTGTCAAAGACAAATGAAAAAGAGATTCTTGCATGACTCCAAATTTTTTCTCGTGGGACGATCCATGTTTATATAGACAATTGTGTAGATGGTATGATTAGGAGATGTGTGACCGAAAGCGAGATACCATCTATTCTCGAGCATTGTCATTCGTCCCCTTATGGAGGCCATTTTGGTGGCCAAAGGATCACAAGAAAGGTGTTCCATCAAGGCTATTATTGGCCATCCGTCTTTAAGGATGCCTATGTTTTTAGCAAGACATGTGATACATGCCGAGGAGAGGTAATATAGGAAAGAGAGAGGAAATGCCCTTGACATACATCTTAGAGGTGGAGCTCTTTGATGTTTGGGGATTGATTTCATGGGCCCTTTTCCTCCTCTAAGGGGAATTTGTATATCTTAGTGGCGATGATTATGTCTCTAAGTGGGTAGAAGCTTATGGCGTGCCGAATAATGACGCCAAAACAGTGGTCGATTCTTGCATAGGCACATATTCACGAGATTTGGGACCCCAGAGTCTTAATCGGTGATGAGGTTCTCATTTTGTTAATAAGGCAATGAATACCCTCCGGCCAAGTATAATGTAAAGCATAGAATCTCCACCCCGCACTCATCCACAAGCTAATGGACAAGTCAAGAAGTCCAATAGGAGATTAAAGGAATCCTTGAGAAGGTTGTAAAACCTCAAAGAAAGGATTGGTCCGTCAGTCATTTGGATGAAGCCTTGTGGGCGTATAGGGACCGCCTTTAAAACCCCATTGGAATGTCCCCTATAGACTTGTGTTTGGTAAGGCTTGTCACCTACCCTTAGAATTAGAGCATAAGGCATTACTGGCCTTAAAGGAACTCAATCTAAATCTAATTGCTGCAGGGAGATCCGAGGCTACTTCAATTGAATGATTTGGATGAGTTTAGAAGATTTTCTTATGAGAATGCAAAGCTTTACAAAGAAAGAACTAAAGCTTGGCATGATAGGAGACTCATTCCAAAGACTTTGAAAGCGAGGCCAAAGAGTTTTATTATTCAATTCCCGCCTTAAACTTTTTCCCCGGTAAGCTTAGGTCTAGATGGTCGGCCCTTTACGGTGATCGAAACTCTCTCTACGGGCTATTAAGCTTCATGTGAGCAGGGATGGAAGAGAGTTTCTTGTTAATGGGCAACGTTTGAAACACTATTGGGGTGAAGACTTCCAAAGGAACATGTCCACATGGAAGTTGAGTGATAATGAAGTGTAGTGAATCCTTCTATAAAAAAAATAAAAAAAAAAAAAGCTTAGCTAGGTTGTTTTATTTTTTCCTTTTTATTCGTTGTCTATGCATGATAGGAGATTTAGTTGTTCATATGATTCTTGATCCAGTTATTTCATGTTTTTCTCTTTGTTTTATCACATATAGTTAATCTTTGATTAAGTGTCGTTAGGATGTAGAATTGAAGCATACAAAAGGTTAGAGGTAAGAATTCCTTCTCCTCTCGCTCGATCACCAAGCATGATTGTTCATTTCGTATGGCTGAATTAAATACAATTTAATCATGCTTTCCTTTTTGTTTAAATGTTGACTTTATGCTTTCCTTTTTGTTTTGCGAGTTGACCTATTTTAGGTTATGTTTCGCCTTTTTAGGTTAAGTAGTTGGACAAAGGATAGGAGTTAGTGGGAAAAGGAAAAAAAAAAAAAAAAAAGAAGTTGCTTTGGGGATTAGTCGTAAAGGGAATCCTAGACTTAGAACCTAAAAATGACTTGAGTTAGGAGAAACCAATCTAGATCCAAATCTAGCTTAGCGCAGAATCTTTCTTAGCTTAGGAAGCTTGTCTTTGTCCATTCCTTAGAATTTTTCTAGTACCTTTCTCTCTTTTGCTTCATATTTAATCATGTGGCTACGAAGAAGCAAAAGCAAGAAAGAGGCCAAAAAATTGAAGAGTGCAATGGTAGAAGTGAGCCAATCCAATCCTAGATCGTCCACCCATTCCTCCTCTTCTTCCTCGCGGAGTAAAGGAAAGCAAGTGGTTAGTGAATGGCCCTTAGAGGATGCATATCCTTTGGAGGCCCCAGAACCACCTGCACTAAGTCCAAAGAGAAGAAGGAAAAGAAGAAGAAAGGGTATACTAGGGAAAACAATCCCAAAGTGATGAAGGAGGTATTGTGTGAGGAAGATATCCCCAGAGAGATTTATCAATGAAAGAGCAAGAACAAAATATGAGAAGTTGAAGAAAAGAGCTCTTTTGCTAGAGAGAGGCTTCAACCTAAGCTCAAGAGAGATTCCTCCTTTCCTATCCCAAAATATAGCAAATCTAGGTTGGGAAACATTTTGTAAAGAACTCGAGGCCGCCATCCCCACCATAGTTAGGGAGTTCTATGCGAACATCTATCTTGAGGAGAGGGTATCCATAGTAAGGGGGTAGATATGTTCATTGGGACACGGATACAATTAACTCCATGCTTGAATTGCCTTGCCAACTTTATGGTAGGACAAACGAGTTGTTAATGGCCCCATCCGACACTCAAATGAATGCCGCCCAAGAACGGTAGGGATCAATGGGGCAAAATGGATGGTAAGCTCAACGGGAGCGAGGACTATGTTAGCTTCCTATTTAGCTCCCGAAGCACACATGTGGCTTCCTTTCGTGAAGTTGAATCTCATGCCCACTTCGCATGATTCAACGGTCTCGAGGAGTCGAATCATGCTTCTTTATGCCATCCTCTCGAATTGCAAATCGATGTAGGAAACCTAGTAGCTAGGGAAATGGAAGGGTGTGCAAAGAAAAGAGAGTGGAAAAATCTTCTTTCCTAGTTTAGTAACCTCTCTTTGCATTAGGGTTTGGGGTTCCTTATTATATTTGGGAGGATAAAATCTTAGCTAGCGGGCCTTTAGACACCATTATGGACCATCACACCCAAGTTGGTTCAAATAAGGGGATGGGGTTAATGGTAGGTATGGACCAACTCATACACCAAAACAATGTGATGATGAGCATGATGCACCATATGCAAGATCAATCACATTGTTATTGGAAGTATGCCCAGAGAGAGATTTAGCCCAGACCGAGCCGCTTATGCAAGCCAATTTTCCAAACCCCTACCCAAATTTCCTGAATTTCCCCACTCCATTTTGCAGCCTTGGATGCAGTCGGGTGATGATGAAGAAGATGAGATGAACAACGTGGAGGAGGAGGAAGCCCAAGAAGAGGAAAACGAGGAGGATGACTACTAGAGCAAAAGAGGGAGGCCCTGTTCCTTTTTTTTTTCTTTAGCATTTTGATTTGTTTTGCTTGTTGTCTTTTCTTTTATAATTTGTTGCTTGCCTTTTTTCAATTTGTTGATTTAATTCCCTTTTATAAGCATATGTAGGTTTTGTTGGGTGTAATGGTTTCTGCTGAGAATTCTTTTGTTATTTACTTGCTTTAAGACTTCTAAATATTCTGCTTTTGACTCATCAAATCCATATTTCGTGTTGATTGGTTATGCATGATGTAGGTAGTTGATCTACCATGTTTAAGCAAGTAGAAATAAAAAAAAAAAAAAAAAGATGGTTGTTGTCCTTTTATAAGAACTAAGTTTCGCATGTTTTTATTGGTAGAAAGTATGTGTCTTTTGTAGAAACTTGGTGAGAAACTCGTTAGAACCTAAAAAGTTAAAACAATCTTATGGTTAATGAAAACAAGAGTTGTTACTTGTGTTTGAGGTAAGGGTATGCTATCTTGTTTGGTGTTTCTCAAGGTGAAGCTTGTCATTTGGGTTCTTTAGTGCGCTTTATGGTTGGTGTGTAAATCAAAGTAGTTAGGATTCAACTCCTAGGCCAAAAGTTCGAAAAGCTAGAGGCCATGACAAGTTAGGTAACTCATACATCGCTTTAGAATGTTCCAAAATGAGTAAACTCCAAATTTGTGATCATTTCAAGTTTGGGGAGTTACCTGATTCTCCTAACTCAATGAGGACATTGAGTACTCTAAGTTTGGGGGAAAGGTAAATTCTTCGTGTTTATTTTTAAAGAAAAAAAAAGAGAAAGAAAGAAAGAGTGTGCAAACTTTCCATTTCCCTAAAACTTTGTTGGGCTAAAAAAAGAGATGTTATTTATTATGTTATTTAGAGTCGATTCGGTAACTTGGTACTCGATGTCGTGGTGTCAGGCACACTAACCATGCTTTGGCCTCTTGGAGCGAAGGTATCAAGCAAGTAACTTGTACCCATTGCTTAGGTGTCTTTGCGCTAACAACGTGTGCCATTCTAAGAACTACGGAGAACCCCATTGCTTAGGTGCGCTGCGCTAACCACATGTGCCATTCTAAGAACTACGGAAAGTCGAAAAAAATTAAATAAATAAAATTAAAAATAAAAAATAAAACTAGCCCTACGTTGTGTTTAAGGAAATGGAGGGGTAATGTACATATTTGTTTTAAAATATATATATATATATAAAATAAAATAAAAGGAATGATCATGAATTTGAAGACATGCGAGTTTTGGATTGTGACTTATCTTTAACTATGGGTTGCTGATTTGAATGATTAGGACTATAGTGATTGAGCTTGAGGGTAGGTGCGATCCTAGTTGGTTTGCTCTTGGTACTAAGAATTAAGTGTTATGTAGGAAACTCTGGATGAACCACTTAGAAAGCATTGAATGAATAGTAACTTGCAACTTAGAGCATAAGTCTTTAACTCTTGTTCGATTAACGCAATTGATTTGAGTCTTGGAAGGTCTTTAAAATTTTTAGGGAATAGAACTCATTGAGGACAATGAGTAGTTCAAGTTTGGGGTTTGATAACTCGCCATAGGAGAGTTATTTTACTAGAATTTTAGTGCTTAATCAACTTGAATTGCATAGAATTCATTGAGCTTCATGTTATTTTATCCCTAAAATTATGAATGTTAGTTGAAAATCTTGAATTTAAGCATTAGGTTCTAAAAGAATTAATTTTGATGATTTTGTGCTTTAATTTGGAGAAATTAGCTAACAAGTAATTAAAGACCGCAATTTGAGATTTTTCTTAACTTTTACATATTTAGTTTGATTTATGATTGATAATGATATACGAGGAATTTTCTCGTAAAAGTGCGGGAGAGATGTGTAAAGAAAAAATTACAAAAACCCATAAGGGGCATTTTAGACATTTTATCCGAAGGGCAAAATGGTCTTTATACCCTAAATGGCGTGTTTGTAATTATCAAACTAGGGCAACATCTTCTTGTGATAAAAAGGAAAAGAAGAGAGGAGCCGCAGCATGCGTTTTTGCGAGAGGAGAGTGCTTGTGTTTGCCAAGCAATCGCGGAAGAAGTTAGGGTGTTGCTACTAAAGCAAGGCCGCGAGACGAACGAGAGGAGCGGTGAGAACACAAAGTGGTCTGCGCCGATTCTTTGAAGCAATTGTGAGGGGAGATCGAGGTTCGGCGTTTTGCTACAAAGCCGCCGAGGAGAAAAAGCGGTGGAGGCATCGAGAGAGCTAACCTACCTCCTCTGCAAGCAATCGGAAGAAGGCACGAAAATATTGTCAGTAGCAATTGCGAGAGGCGACATCGGAAGAGCAGCGGACCCATCGATTGCTTTGAAGCAATCGCGAAGGAGGGACAGAGGAGGAGCGTTGTTGTGCGCGTAGGTGCGAGGAATCGCCCAACTTTTTTGAAGCATTCGCGCGCATTGGTGAGTATCGGCCAAGTATTGCTGCGAAGCATTTGTGCGCCTTTGTGTTGCTGTGAGGAGTCACCCGATTATTGCTGAAGCAATTTCCTGGAGTCACCCGACTATTGCTGAAGCAATCACGTGGTAAGCTGTGAAGAGCAAAACCCGATAAGCCATTTGCTGAAGCAATTTGGCAGATCAGTGTTGAGGTCAATCGAGGCGCTTCTTTGAAGCAAAGTACCACTGCCAGTAGACCAAAGTTGAGGTGCTTTGCTAGGCTATTCTTTGAAGCAAAACAAACAAGCTACCCGCAGTAACTATTCCTTACTTTGAAGTGCTATTGCTTATTATTCTTGCAAATTTGACATCGCTTTGTTGAGTTGTTTTACATCGATTAAAGTCAAAATTGCTCACCGTTTAGACAAATTGTGTGGGTTTGTTTTGTGTTGTTCTCTTGATATAAATCTCTTGATTAGTGAAAGCATGCTGAACTTAAATAGGTGTAATTTGACTCCAATCATGAGCTAAATTCTCCTAGGCACGGGTTAAGTTGTTCTGCAATGTATAAATTGTAATAAATTAATGGTTGATGTCATAGTTGAATTTATGAGATTTTAATGTTTACAACGATGCATGAGGGTTAAAATTTGGCCACTTTAACTTCTCTTTAAATTCATGAACTTGGAAAAGCTAGTGAATTAGGAAATTAAAATTTCATTCTAGGATCTTGAGTTAATTAGGGATAATTAACCCACCCGAACCTTGAAATCATGAGCGTAATTTAGGTCTCAATTGGGAAATTGTTGGTCTTAAAATTTAGTGATTTTGGAAAAATTCACTTGATCACGTGTGAAGGTAAATTCAAGGCATCAACCACACATTTGTTAATCTAATTATACATGGAACTTCAACTTAACCCTACCCTATCTCTTAATCTAAAAGCCCCAGTTTTCTCTCGTTTAGTTTATGTTTAATGTTTTCACATATTTTGATTTATTGCATTAGTCTTGATTATATTTAACTCATTCAAACAACAAAACAATCGAATTCCTATTTTTGCATTCATTTATTCCTAACAAAAACTTGCATGCCCATGCATTGCACCAAAAATAAATAGGAGACAAATTTCTAGGACACTCATTGATTTAGATTCTACTAGTCCTCGTGGGATCGATACTTTTCTTATCACTTGCCGTGACCGACGGTATACTTGCACGTCAAAGGAGAGTCAGAGTCTCATCCTAGTTGCATTAGTTTAGGACACCTGACATTTTTCTGCATCAACTACGTCAATATCTCATCTGATCATTATCATCGTTCTCACCACATTTATTACACCACTGATACGTAATCTCAATTGATGCTTATAATCGACTAATTGGCCTATTTTTCCCACACGAAATTTTTTACTTTCATAACATATTTTTTACATAATTTTCTCATATAACCTCTAATTTGAATGATTCAAAACATATTGGAATAATCTTCTCAAACTTCACGATATAAATACTTTAAAAATACTAAAATAACTAGTAAATAAGTTTTGTTTTCATCCAAACATTCGCTATGAATAGAACTTATAAAGCTAATAATTTTTAGCAGCATTCAAGAATTGTAGTGGAACTTCAAAATCTTTTTAGTATATTTTTCTAGCTTATTCCCTCCTAAAGTTGCATGAATTTGGAGATGCCATAAGAGAAGACTTTCATAGTTAAAAATCATAGTAGTTAACTTTGATTCCAGAATTAGTTGCTTGCAAAATTTTGAAGTTTTTTTATTATCTCAAACTTCAAAATTCTCTTTGAAGAAGATAACACCATAATTATCATAAAAATAAAAATAAAAATAAAAAAAAATCTTAAATCACCAATCAAACTAAAAGCTTAAGCTGAGAGTTTTGGATAAATTTAATTATATCAACATAGTTTAACACTCTCCCTCACTTGTGAGCTTGGAAATTAGATGAAAAACCAACAAGTAGAATCAATATTAAATGTGGAGGAAATCGACCTTACAGGGGCTTGAACACAAGACCTCCTAGACCACATGTGCGAGGAAAGCTGTTTCAAGTTTTCTATTTGACTTAAGGATGAATATATACAACCTAATAATGGGTTAAGTCTAACATACAACTTGGCCCAAATTGACCCAAATTAAGTACAAAATAAATATAGAAAATATATCCCATATATCCTAATTAAGAATATAAATGATAAATATTTCCTAACACCCCCCTCAAGTTGGAGCATGGGGATCGTAAATGTCCAACTTGGGAAGAAGATGAAGAAATCGTTGTCTCCCTAAGGCCTTTGTAAAGATATCTGCAAGTTGCTCATTGGTAGAAATATGATGTGTAGCAATGGTGCCATCTTGAACAGCATCACGAACATAATGACAGTCCACCTCAATGTGTTTCGTGCGTTCATGAAAAACTGGATTTCGAACAATATGCAATGTCGACTGACTATCACAAAATAAATTTATGGCACATGAATGATTCACCCTAAGACTCCCAAGTAATGCTTTAAGCCACTTAAGTTCGGATGTAATAGAAGCCATAGAGCGATACTCAGCCTCTGCTGACGAACGAGATACTGTTAGCTGCTTCTCGGTTTTCTAAGAGATAGGAGAACCACCAAGAAAAATAAGTCAACCAGTGAGAGAACGACGAGTTAGGGGACAACTCGCCCAATCTGAATCACACCAGCCTGATAGAGAGAGATCACAACTAGAACGAAGAAGGATTCCTTGACCTGGACAACTTTTCAAATAACGAGTCATACGAACTGCAGCATCCCAATATTCTTGTCGTGGTGCCTGCATAAATTGGGCCAAAATGTGCACTACGTAAGCTAAGTCAGGTCGTGTAAATGACAAATATATGAGACGTCCTACTAGACGTCGATACTGCTTCAGTGGTCTGCCGAAGAAAGTGCCATTAGCTTGATCTTTAGTGATGGTTTTGCTCAATTGGAAATCCTGCAGTTTAGCTCCTAAAAGCCCCATTTCTGAAATAATGTCAAGAGCGTACTTTCGTTGACAAAGGAAAATACCCTCTGAATTTCGAGCAACCATAATGCCAAAAAAATATTTCAGAGTACCTAAATCCTTCATGTGAAAACATACACCCAAATATTTCTTAAATGAAGCGACAGCTAAAGAGTCTTTACCAGAAATAATCAGATCATCGACGTAAACTAGGACATTAAGCTGAACTTGTCCCTGATGCAATGTAAAGAGTGAGTAATCTGAATATGATTGGATAAACCCATATTTTTTTAAAGATGTCGTCAATTTAGCAAACCAACACCTCGGAGCTTGACGCAAACCATATAAAGATTTCTTGAGGCGACACACCATACCTGACGCTCTGCCAGTACTAAAGCCAGGTGGCAATTTCATGTACACTTCCTCATCAAGATCACCATGGAGGAAAACATTGTGTACATCCATCTGATGTAATTCCCAACCTTTTGCAGCTGCAATTGCTAAGAAAGCTCGTACAGTTACCATTTTTGCCACTGTAGCAAATGTCTCAGTATAGTCAATTCCCTCAACCTGGTGATTGCCAAAAATTACAAGGCGAGCCTTGAGTCGTTCAATCCCTCCATCTGCGTGATATTTAATTTTATACACCCATTTGCATCCTAGGGCTTTCTTGCCTGGGGGCAATACTTCCATGACCCAAGTATAGTTAGCTTCCAAAGCATCTATTTCCTTCTGCATAGCTTCTCTCTAACCAACATCTTCCATAGCTTCATCAAAGTTACGAGGTTCATGCCCTGCAGTTACTGCAGCAAGAAATGTGCGATGTCTCGTAGAAAATTTATCATAGTTCACAAAATGTGCTATAGAGTGGGGAGTACCTGATGGGTTTGTGATGCCCGATGAACTCGAGGATGGACTTTCTTTCTGTGTAGATTCAAGAACAAAATCACGGAGAAGTATCGATGGGCGTTTCGTTCGAAAACCTCTACCCAAGCCAACCATATCATCTAATGATGCATTTTCATTCTGTTGCACTGCTGGTGGAACAGTTGTGACTGTATGTTCAGATGATTCATCCAAGACATTATCACAGCTCTCATTAGTATCAACTACACCAGTAGGTTCTGGAACATCATCTAATGATTCATTTTCATTCTGTTGCACTACTGGTGGAACAGTTGTGACTGTATGATCAGATGATTCATCCAAGACATTATCGATTTACTCATTAGTATCAACTACACCAGTAGGTTCTGGAACACCATTTATAGGGGCAACATTGTCAAGGGGCACTACTTCCTCAAATATATTATCCAAATTATCAACAATAGGATTAACATTCACTAGATTTTCATCAGAATACACAGGAATATTAGTTTCAGCAAATGGAAATTCATTCTCGTGAAATTTGACATCACGAGATACAAATATCTCTCCAGTTTCGAGATCATATAACTTCCAACCTTTCTTACCATATGGATATACAACGAACACACATTTTCGACTACGTGGAGCAAATTTATTCCTTTTTACTTGTTGATTATGAGTAAAACACAAACATCCAAAAACACGTAGCACATCAAAATTTGGGGCAGTGCCAAATAAGATTTCTAAAGGTGTCTTATTTTGCAATAAACCTGATGGAGTACGATTAATCAAATAAACTGCACCCAAGATACATTCTCCCCAAAAGGTAATTGGAAGATTTTCTTGAAACATTAAAGCACGAGCAACATTAAGTATGTGTTGATGCTTGCGTTCTACTCTCCCATTTTGTTGTGGAGTTCCAACACATGAAGTTTGAAACAGAATGCCAGACTTGGCAAAGTAATCAAGCATGCATTTAAATTCAGTCCCATTGTCACTCCTCACTATTTTAACAAATGTTTTCAATTGGCGTTCAACCATAGAAAGAAATGAGTGAAATGTAGTAAAAAACTTTAGTTTTACTACTCAACAAATAAACCCAAACAGCTCGTGAAAAATCATCTACTATTGTCAAAAAATAATACGCACCGCAAGAAGATAGTGTGTTGGTATATGGACCCCACAAATCACAATGGATGAGTTCAAAAGTACGACTAGGCTTGTTATCACTAATAGGAAAACTATCACGAGCTTGTTTAGCCTTAGGACAAGTGACACAAGCATGATTCAGTTTCTTTCTAGCAGAACTAGAACGAATTGCAGGTAGTAACTTTACCGCTCTATCCGACGGATGCCCCAATCTTCTATGCCACAACTCAAAGACAGAAAAATCTTGAACCTCACTCAATGATATCTGTAGGAATTCCTCGAAAATAATATAGTCCATCCTTTCGTTCACACCGCGCCAATCAAAGTTCCCGAATGTTGGTCCCGAATAGCACATAAGGAAGTAGTGAAACGAACAAAGCAATTAACATCATCAATTAATTGTGATACTGAAATCAAGTTGCATTGTAAAGAAGGTACAAATAACACTTTTTCAAGAACAAAACCACCAGCGAGTAAAACTCGCCCTTCCAATGTGGAAATTGTTTTATTCCCATTAGGTAAACTAACTGGACTCGAAATAATAGTGCATGGTTGGGTTAAATAATTCAGATTCCCAGTCACATGACGAGTTGCTCCAGTATTGATAATCCAAGAAGAGGAAGATAGATGATCGATCTTTCCTCCATATCCACCGTTTGCCATTTGTGTTGAATGTTTAATAATCTAGCAACTCTGTCTATGTCCAATTTCAGCAACAGTAGCCAAAGTTTGATTTTGCACAAAGACTGAATGGCGAGATTTCTTCTGCAACCAGAGATCCATTGTAGAATCGTTGGTGGCTAGGTAATTTCAATGACTAGAGCTAGTATACTCTGATACCATGCCAGGAAAGCTGTTTCCTTAGGTTTTCTATTTGACTTAAGGATGAATATATACAACCTAATAATGAGTTAAGTCTAACATACAACTTGGCCCAAATTAAGTACAAAATAAATATAGAAAATATATCCCATATATCCTAATTAAGAAAATAAATGATAAATATTTCCTAACAACATGATCTGATACCATCTTAAACAGAAAGTGTGTGTATTAAGTCACCTCACTGAACTTTCATTAATGAATAAACATATATACACGTTGTTTACAACGGTCAACTAAACAGAATAATAGAAAGAATAACATAAATACTTTCTAATAAAAAGAATTGACAAATTAAACTAATAATAACAGATAAACCAAATCTTGATTAGTGAACTTAATTGAAACTTTCATTTTGAAAAAAATAAAAATTTTCGAAAAAATAGATGTAATATTTCACTCCATTTGTTTATCTAGTATTTGCGGTTGCGGATGTAGGGCTAGAAATTTTTATGAGGGCAAAGTTTTACCTTCAAAAATTTAGTTCTAAAAGTTATAGTCGAGTCAAAGAGAAAAATTTGAAATATTAAATTAATGTTTTTTTTTTAAAAAAATATCTTCTATTATAAGATAAATTATTTTAACTCCTTCCATGTGTACTGCTAAATCAATGAGAAATAATGTCACCTCTCCCAATTGTCTTTAATTTTTTCATAAAAGCAATTAAAAATTGAACAGTGCTGAAGTCTCATTGATAATTATAAAATTTTATTTTAAAAAAATAGTCAAAAATTAATTTTTTTTTTGTTTATGCGGTTATCAATGGATTGTAGAGCCCTTGAGTCCTCTGTATTTTCCATAAAAAATTGACATAAAAAACAAAGTTCATATTTCATGAAAATGGAATCAAATCAACCCCACAAAAATGTCTGCAAAAATTTAAACTATAAAATTAAAATTAAAATAAAAAAGGACGATAAAAATGACTGAGACCAAATTTCACTGAAGAGAGGACCATCTTCTTCCTAGTCCTCCGCCGGCCTTTGTACTGCACCCTTCATCTCTCTTACCAGCTTCAGATCTTCTCCGGCGACCAAATATGGGCGGCCGGAAAAATGACATTTCTGCAACTTCCGGCATTCAAATTCCTTTCATTAAATTACTCGATCCTCCCCAAAAGCCCAAGAGAAATTATTTTTCTTTTCTCTGTGCAATCGTTGCTTCCATGTCTTCCGTTTTGGTTGGCTACGGTGAGAAATTTAGCTTCCTTCCCATTAAATCTTCGCCTCTGTTCTTCCTCTGTTCGTCATCCTCTTAATTTTTGGTAATTTTTGGATATTGAAAACAGATATCGGTGTAATGAGTGGAGCGGCAATCTACATCCAAGAGGATTTCAAGATCTCTGATGTGCAATTGGAAATCCTGGTCGGTATCATCAGCCTCTACGCCATTATCGGCGCCGCAGCGGCTGGCAGAACCTCCGATCGGATCGGCCGCCGGTATACGATAGTTCTAGCCGCTGGCTTCTTCTTCGTCGGAGCCATGCTGATGGGATTCGCCCCAAGTTACGCCTTCCTCATGTTCGGCCGATTCGTCGCTGGTGTCGGCGTCGGATATGCCTCGTTGATTGCCTCTGTCTACACTGCCGAGATTTCTCCGACATCCTCTCGTGGCTGCCTCTCCACTTTTCCCGAGGTTCGGTGTTCATTTAAGTAGAAAACGAGATTTGATCTTTTTGATTTTGAAAATTTAACCATATGATCCATTTGTTTCAGGTATTTGTTAATGTCGGCATTTTACTCGGATACGTTTCAAATTTCGCATTCTCCAAACTCCCAACTCATCTGGGGTGGCGATTTATGATTGGAATCGGCTTCATTCCGTCGTTGTTCTTAGCCGCCGTCGTGATTCTATTAATGCCAGAGTCTCCACGGTGGCTTATAATGCAGGGCCGAATCAGCGAAGCCAAACAAGTCCTCATTAGAACCTCAGATTCCATCGATGAATCTCTACAGCGGCTCGCCGATATAAAAAATGTCGTCGGAATTCAAGCGAGTTGTGAAGACGACGTCATTCAAGTCCCAAAACAGAGCAGCCACGGCAGCAGCGTTTGGAAGGAGCTCTTCCTCCGCCCGTCGCCGGCTGTCCGCCACATCCTAATCACCGTCGTCGGCGTCCATTTCTTCGTAGAGGCCACCGGCATGGACGCCGTCGTTTTGTACAGCCCCAGAATCTTCGAGAAGGCCGGAATCACCTCCTCCGACCACAAGCTTCTCGCGACAGTGGCCGTCGGCCTGACAAAGACCGCCTTCGTCTTGGTAGCCACCGTCCTGTTCGATCGGATCGGACGTGGCTGGTAAAATCATTTCGCTGATTATTTTAGCGACGGGGCTCACGATAATGGATGAGTCGCAGGAGCGAGTCACGTGGGAGGTGGGACTGTGCATTGCGATGGTGTTATCCGACGTGGCATTTTTCTCAATTGGAATGGGGCCCATGTGTTACGTCAGCTCGGAGTTTTTTCCGTTAAAGCTACGCGCCCAAGGAGTGAGCGTGGGGATGATAACAAATAGAATTATGGGTGCAATTGTTACAATGACTTTTTTGTCCCTGTACCGTGCGATTTCGATTGGCGGCGCGTTCTTCCTCTACGCAGGCATTGCCACCGTGGGTTGGGTGTTTTTTTATGTGGTGCTTCCAGAGACGCGGGCTATGGATTTGGAGAATGTAGAGGGACTTTTTGGTAATTTGATGTTGAAATTTTCTAAAGATAAAGAGCATGTGGAAAATGATGGTAATAGCCAAATATAAAAATATTCATAGATATTAGTTAAGAAATACTTGTAGTTGCCTACCATTGAAATCAAATTTGTGAACTTGACTGACTTAGAGTCCAATCCGGTAGGCAATCCGGATAATAATTTAGGGTCTGGTAGGCAATCCGGATTCTATTTTATGTTTTCAGATTCATTGAATTCAGTGAATACATGTTTGGAAGACGTGTTTTTAAAAACTATTTTCGAATTCTATGATCCAAATAGTAGAAATTCTGAAAACAACATTTTTATATTTTAATTGTATCCAGATTTTGAATTTGAAATTTCAAAATGAAGAATTGTATTAAACAAAGATAAAATCTTAATAAATATAGTATTTCATGTTTATAAACTTAATTTACTTTTGATAAATTAAAATATGTATAATATAATATATTATAAAATATAAAATATTATATTATAAAATAATAATTATGTAAAATTTATTAAAAAAAACATGTTCATAAATTAATTAATAATGTCTTATATTCAACCTAATATTTAGCTTTGCAATTACAAATAATTTTATGATCTATAAATATATTATAGAACACACTTTAAATTACTGTTTAAAATTGAATTAAATTTCTAAATCTGTTATCAAAGACAAATCTGAAAACATGAAATACAACTCTGTTTTCATTAAATCACTTGTTTTCAAATTTCTGTTTTCGGATTGCCTACCAAACATGCCCTTAGACTTTGTTTTGTAACCATTTAGTTTTTAGTTTTATAAAATTATATTTATTTTCTCACCATTTCTTTATAATTATTTTCATTTTCACTACACAAATTTTCATCGTTCTTAAAGAAACATTTGAATTTCTAGCTTAATTTTCAAAAATCAAATAATTATCAAATGACGCCAGATCTGAACCACCAAGGACATCAAATTGTTATTTTATAATTTTATGTAATTTTATTAATTTTCAATTTTATCATTTTTACAACATTTTAAGTAGGGATATTTTTGTCTTTTGTTATGAATAATGATATGGTGTTTAGGGTTTGAGAAGCTCTCTAAAGCTTGACTATTAGATTGTACAGAGCAACTTTTTCTGTGAATTGATGTTTGAGCCACATCATTATCTTTGTAATTCTTGAATCCAAGGTTGCAAGCTAGGAATAGTTATGTAGATTTGATCATCTTGTTTGTGGAATTTTCAAACCTTGAGTGAGGAACCAATTTCTTGTCTCTTGGTCGTAGATCAAAAGGTAATTAACATCTAATCTTTTTCCTTAGTGTCAAAATTAAATTGATTTGAGGGATTTTGGTAATTTTGAATTAGAGGTTCAGATAACCAAAGGGTTCTTACTTTCAATAAATATCATGAGGTTCACATTTTCCTATCATGGAGCCTTAGTCTTTGAATTTTAGTTTGTAATATTTTAATCAATGTACTTTCAATTTTGTAAAAATTTAGTCTATGCATTTTAAATTTATAATAATTTAATTCCAATTGTAAAAAATATTGTTAGGATTTAATGAGATTTCTTACTTATGTTGGTTGATAAACTGATTAGAAACTAAATGTATTTATAAAAAAAAATAACATTCATGAATTAAATTATTTTATTGAGTTTAATAGGAGAGCAGATTTGAACATTTGACCTCCTAGTTGAGAATACATATCAATTAGTGTTGAGCTCTATTGAAAAAAATGAAAAGAGAATCTCACGCTACTATGTATTGTATAGTAAGGTATAGTAAGCGAGCGAGTTAGCGAAGACACTTAGGAAGAGGAGAAAAAAAAGAGCTTATGAAGAGCATCTATTTGAAACCCCAACCAAAAATCTTTCACCGCACCACACGATTATTTCGCGCTAGAAAAAATATTATTGAACTCTCCCAAGAAAAAATAGCGGTAAGTGATGAAGGGCGGCTTTCTTGTGCTCATTTTAGCACACAGATATCAATTATTAGAGGCCAAATATATGCACCAATACAATAATATACAATATTGAAGTGAAAGAAAATAACTTATTGATAAAAAAAATTTTGGTCATACAAATACATAATTTAATAATAAGATAATGTTTTTTAGTATTAAACTAATATTAATTTATGTTTGATAATGATAGTATTGCTCCTAACCTAACTCATTCTACTTCCAAAATTTATAACATAATTTGGAGTACGTTACGTATGGGTATCAACACTTATTCTAATAATATGAAGAAGAGAATACATTTCATTGGACCATGCCCATTTAATTAAATGAGGATTCTTGGAAGAATATCTAAGAAAATATAGTGGTTTTGGTTCTGAATTAGAATTAGATGAAGAATAAAATAGAGTCATGTATATATTGATGTATTATGAAATTGTTTACCACCACTATAACTATAGTAGGTCCAATAATTATTCGAATGACTAATTACTAGTGTTATAAACATATAGTCTTTGTCATACTTTATGTCGAAACTAAAATTTAAATATTGTATTTGTTTAGTTCATGAATTTAAAAATATATTTAAATTCTATTGTGGTCTTTATACTTTTAAAATATTCATTTTGGTTGGGATATACTTTTAAAAAGTCATCATAGTAAACCTTGCACCATCCCAACACAAATTCTAAACCTAATAAAGATCCTTCCAAATAAAGTTTTTACAACATTTTAAGAAATTTCTTGTAACACCCAAAAAAAAACGCAACTATACTACAAGGGGTGATACTCCAAGTTATGCGCTCGCGCCGAAATTTCGGCAGCATAACGGCATAACTAGGACTATTCCAAAAAAAAATTCCTGTCACCTGGATAAGCTAAACACTTCCAAAACACGACCTCACGGGGTACCAGCCTCCACCGAACTACAATAAACACACAGGCTGGGTTCCAGATCCCCGGAGTCCACAAACAACCACACTTACTTAAAACATGCTTTCTAGCTTAGTTGACAAAAATCAGACAGTCATTCTCAAATATACTTAAAAGTACGAACAGAACGACACATGCAAGTTTATCTTAATAATTTAAACGATCCAACAAAAGAACAACATAAAAAAAAAACAACGACGAACCCTTAAAACAAGAGAACAACCCTAAGTCTAACTAAGCCTAACACGTCCATCCATAGCCTTGCAAAGTCCCGCCAACACCCTGGTCATCTCAGTGTTTCGCCTTACTGCCGCAAAAAAACACACAAAAACGAGGGGTGAGTATAAAATACTCGATAAGTAAGTAACCCGCCCGTCCAACGTAAAACAGTACAAAGAAAACAAGGTCGAGTCCCTGACTCAGGTGATACATGACTCGTTCTGTCCTATAGATTTTCAGCTTCTCGCTGACCCTGACTTACTTACTTTCTAACTCTGTCCTACCCTTGGTTTCTGGACTAAGTTGGCAACAATAGCGGTGCTACCGCCCACAAACTCACGACCACGGGGCTCTCCCGGGTCTCATCTAGGGTGAAGGAACATGTCCAACCCCTCTGCGCTCTCGGGAATCACTCCCGAGCACGAATCCAGACGAAGAGCGTGTCCAACGTCCCCCTACATCTCGGGAATCACTCCTCGAACCACGAACTTAGGGCGAGGCGTATCCACTACCCCCTCGCACTGGGAATCACTCCTCAAGCTCTTACATTAGATGGAGGCAAACCCCACATCCCATGTCAACTTGCCAACCTAGAGTCACACTGCTAAGGGTTATACTGAGGACTTGATGCAACGCTGCGCGTGGGATGTATTAACCTAACCTAGGGTACACAACGTCTCCTCGGCCATCACAGAACTAAACATATCTCTACACACGCCCATGCTTGAGGGTACACACATTCACAATCATCATGCTTATAATTTGCCACGAGGTCTACATCAAACATAAAAGGATATTTCGAGTTCCGTCATATGGGAATAAGCAAGCAAGACATGAATTTCTACAAGGCCTAGAGTTGAACTACATCTATGATCTAACATTCAATTATCAAGATCACAGTCACACACAAACCACGAAAGTCGTGGCATATACATACTGAAATCCCTAAGCCCTACACTTAAGGGTGGGATAGTCCAATGACTACTTACCTGAACTCCAACAATCGAGCGAAAAGAGGAAAACGACGTGTGCACCAAGGTACTTCCTATTCCAATTAGTCCCTAACGTGAAAAACACACAGTTAGTAACTCGAAACACAAATGATACCTTAAACGCGCTTTCGAGGCGAAACTTACCCAACGAGACCCGAAACGAACTAAGGAATGAGCCGAGGCGCATCGCAAGAGTGCGATCAGCGGACTGCAGACGCGCGCGTGGGATCGCCGGCGGCTGCGAAAAACTAGATCCGCCTCCTCGGCCCGATCTACCCGCAAACCGATTCGTCAAAAAACCCGCCAAAATCGCGCACGAACCGGATGGAAGAAGCTCGCGGGTCTCGCGGATCTGGCCGGCGTCGACTTCGGCTGTGACGGGGCACCGGCGGCTTCACTGCACGAGAAGGGAGGCGTCGGCGACTCCTTGCTTGCTCGGAGTAGGCTGCGAGAGAGAGAGAGAGAGAGAGAGAGAGAGAGAACCGAACGTGAGAGAGGACAGAAAAACGGAGAGGAAAGAGAAGAAGGAAAAAAAAAAAGGAAAGCGAGAGGGGGGGAGAGAGGAAAAAAGAGAGAGAGAGAGAGAGAGGGGTGGGTGCTCATGCACCCTCTGCTTGCTGAAAGCAAGCCGAGGCCGTTTCAGCTATGACAGCTAGGAAGAAGACGATTTCCTCTTTTTTTTTTTTTTTTTTTTTTTTAAAGGCACCAATCGTTACATTTCTTGTATGTAGAGACAAAATAGATTTTTTAAGAGTCCACCTTGAAGCTTAATAAGTTAAAGATAACCTAAGTATAAATTAATTGGTTAGGACATAATTTCGATTAAGAGATAAGGAATTCAAATCCTTCCACTTGCATTATTGAACTAGAAAAAAAATTGTTCCAAACCAGAAGTGAATACATAATTTTTTTTAGGGTTGGCTTGATATATTTTAATATTATTACAGATACTATGCTGCCATGTGAGTAAGCTCTTCCCAATCAACCAAAACCACCTCATAGACTTTTCTAGAAGCATTTGTTATAACAAACTTTTATTCCTTCAGCTGTAATATTCTTTTATTCTTCTTTATTCTTTATTCCCATTTAATGGGATTTCTCGTGTATAAAGAAAGAGCTCTTCCACTTGTAAAGATCAGTGAGAAATAGTGAAATTAATTGATTCTTCCCTAAACATTGACTTGGTATCAGAGCTTTTACCAATGGCTTACACCTTTCCTAATCAACCTATCATATCAGCATCATCCAATAGCCCTCCCCACTCAATTAGCTTCTCAATCAAGTCACCACGATAAAGTTGGACAGAGGTAATTTTCTTCTTTGGAAAAATCTTGCACTACCTATCTTACGTTGCTATAGGCTCGAAGGACACCTCACAGGTGCTACTCCTTGCCCTCCAATTGTTGGAGAGGCTCAACAAGCCACTGGGACGATTGTGGAGCCAGTTGGTACTACGAGCTCCCAAACATCTACATCTG
This sequence comes from Trichosanthes cucumerina, assembly GCA_036507285.1. Taxonomy (NCBI): domain Eukaryota; kingdom Viridiplantae; phylum Streptophyta; class Magnoliopsida; order Cucurbitales; family Cucurbitaceae; genus Trichosanthes; species Trichosanthes cucumerina. Next base: position 8,708,144 of record CM071836.1, on the reverse strand, counting down.
GTGCGTCAAGTTCCTCTCTACCGCCTGTTAACCCACTCTTTGAAGCATGGGTTGTCGTCGATCAGCTGTTTCTCGACTGGTTGTAAAATTCCATGACGGTTGATGTTGCCACTCAAGTTATGGGGTATGGCACTGCTCAAGAGCTGTGGAGTGCTATCGAGGAGCTCTTTGGTATTCAGTCTAGGGCAGAAGAGGATTTTCTTCGCCAAACCTTTCAACAGACACGCAAAGGAAGCCTTCAGATGGTTGAATATCTCGGAACTATGAAGAATCATGCTGATAATTTGGGGCAAGCAGGAAGTCCCGTCACCACTCGATCCTTGATCTCACAGGTTTTGATTGGATTGGATGAAGAGTACAATGCTATTGTCGCTACCCTTCAGGCCACACCTGGTTTGTCTTGGTTATCTCTAAAATCCCAACTTCTTTTGTTTGAAAAACGCCTTGATATTCAGGGATCTCAAAAGCAAACCATGACTTTCAATCAAGTAGCTTCGGTTAACGTAGCTCAAAATCGCCCCAATAATGGTGGACGATCCTCTCAATCGCAATCTCAGAGAGGCTCTAGGCCTTCAAACCATCAACGAGGTGGTGGTCGATATTGAGGTCGTGGTCGCAACAATGGGTATTCGAACAATCAACCAACGTGTCAGGTATGTAACAAATATGGCCATTCTGCTTTAAATTGTTATCACAGGTTTGATAGGGAATTTGCAAATTCAACTCCAAACTACAATAGAGGCGAACGAATACTCAGGTGCAGAATGCTCCGAACAACGATGTTCAAACAACTTTTGTAGCTAATCAGAATGCAAATCCATTTGCTAATCAGTCTGAAGTTGTTCCTGATCCCAATTGGTATGTTGATACCGGGGCCAGAAATCATGTAACAACCGATTATCAGTCTCTTGCAAATCCAACAGATTATGGAGGTACTAATTCTATTGTTGTCGGTAATGGGAATAAGCTAAAGATTTCTTCTACTGGAACTTCTTATTTATCTGATGGATCTTCCTCATTTGAGATTGCAAAATGTTATCTATGTACCTGAGATTGCTAAGAAACTAGTCAGCATTTCTAGCTTAGCTCGAGAAAATCATGTGTTTATTGAGTTTCATGACTTCTTGTCAAAGACAAGCATACGGGTCGAATACTGTTGAGAGGATCCCTTGATGATGATCTTTATCGTTTTCAACATGTTGTGAGTTCTGGTGCTCCTTTTTATGTGGCTAATAGTGTTGTTGCTCAAGTTCCATGTCTTCAAATAGTGTTGTTATTTCTCGAAATGTTTGTGCTCCTTCTGATAATTTGATGGCTTTTAGTTGTGCTCCCTCTACCCATGTTGCCTTATCTAAGAATGTTTGGCATAGGCGTTTAGGTCATCTCCATGTTAAGGTTCTTGAAACCATACTTTCTGATTGTAATCTTCCTTTTAAAGTTAATGAAGAGTTACTATTTTGTGATGCATGTCAGTTTAGTAAAGCACACACGCTCCCGTTTATCTCCTCTACCTCTCGTGCACAATCTACGTTTGATCTTGTACACTCTGATTTGTGGGGACCTGCCTCGGTTACTTCGGTTGATGGTTATCGATTTTATATCATGTTTTTAGATGATTTCAGTCGTTTTGTCTGGTTATATCCTCTCAAACAGAAGATTGAAGTTGTCACTGCTTTTCAACACTTTATTACCTTGATTAAAACTCAGTTTGCAGGGGTTCTTCGTGCTTTTCAATCTGATAATGGTGGCGAATTCACCCCTATTCATAACATGTGTGCTCAGATGGCATTAAGTCTCGTTTCTCTTGCCCTTATACATCGCAACAAAACGGTCGTGCTGAGCGAAAACATCGCCATGTGGTGGAAACTGGCCTCACTTTACTTGCACATGCTTCAATGCCTTTGTACTGTTGGTGGGATGCGTTTTATTGTGTTACCCAATTAATTAACTACTTGCCACCACAGGTATTACACAATAAGTCTCCTATGCAACGTCTCTTATGCAACGTCTCCTATGCAACTTCTTCATGGTCGATAAGCCAATCTTCTAGATCTAAGGACTTTTGGCTCTGCCTGTTTTCCATGCTTACGCCCTTATCATGCCAAAAGTTTCAATATCACACTGAAAAGTGTGTTTATCTGGGCCTCAGTCCGATGCATAAAGGATTTCGATGCCTTAGTTCGAGCGGTCGCATATATATCTCCCGCCATGTGCGGTTCAATGAAGATGAGTTTCCTTATTCAACATTGTTTGGTGTGCCTCCTTCTCCCGTGATGAGTGTTGGTGGTTCCCCATCAATTCAATCATGGTTCTCATAATGTTCCCCTATCCACTTGCCTGATGGTCCTTCTACATCTACACAGTTGACATCATCCCCTATTCGAGTGCCATCCCCTGCTCTATTGGATTCTGCCAATTCTTCTCCTGTGTTACAACCTACCGATGGTTTTTTTTCTACACTCCCATCATCATCTATACATTCTGATCCTCCTAATATACAACATGTTGCTCCTCAACCCTCTCATCCTATGGTTACGAGGGCTAAGGCCGGAATTTTTAAACCAAGGATCTTTGTCTCCTCTACTTAGACGGATTGGTCCCTTACCGAACCAACAAGCTTCAAGGCAGCAGTTTCTTCTCCTCTGATGAATGTTGAATACAATGCCTTAATGAAGAATAACACTTGACATTTGGTTCATTCACAATCTCATATGCACATTGTTGGTTCTAAATGGATCTACCGTATAAAAAGGACTCTGATGGCAATGTTCAACGATATAAGGCACGTCTTGTCGCCAAGGGATTTTCTCAGACACCTGGTCTTGATTTTTTTGAGACATTCAGCCCAGTGGTGCATGCTACAACTATTCGCGTTGTCCTCAGTATTGTTATATCAAGGGGATGGAAGTTTTGTTAGTTAGACTTCACCAATGCTTTTCTCAATAGCCATCTTAGTGAAACAGTTTATATGCACCAACCTCAAGGCTATGTTGATCCTTTGCATCCTACACATGTGTGCAAATTGGATAAAGCCATCTATGGTCTAAAACAGGCGCCTCGTGCATGGAATAATACTTTAAAATCCACGTTGATCTCCTGGGGATTTCATAATTCTAAGGCTGACTCTTCATTATTCATATACAAGCAAATCTACCTCTTAGTATATGTAGATGATGTTATTATTACTGGAAATAATATTATGTTGATTGATCATTTAGTTGGTATTCTTGACTCCCGTTTTACCTTGAAAGACCTTGGTGTATTAAAATATTTTTTGGGTATTCAAGTAAACTACTTAGACTCTGGTTTACACATTAGTCAGGAGAAATATATTTGTGATCTACTTCACAAGCTTGGGTTGGAAAATGTCAAACCTGCACAGTCACCCTCTGTTTTGGGCAGAGCTTTCTCTTCATACTGGTGTACCCTTGGAAGATCCTTTTATATATCGCAGTACTATAGGTGTACTACAGTATCATACTAATACTCGACAGGATATCGCCTATATTGTAAATCGTTTAAGTCAGTTTATGAAACAACCTACTAACATTCATTGGCAAGCTGCAAAGCGTGTACTTCGTTACCTAAGTGGCACTCGGACTCATGGCCTATTCTTCAGTCCTAGTTCTCACTTGAATGTCGTTGCTTATTCTGATGTTGATTGGGCGACAAATTTGGATGATCGAAAGTCAGTGGCAATTTATTGTATTTTTCTCGGCACTAATCTCATCTCCTGGTCATCGAAAAAGCAAACAACCATGGCTCGATCTAGCACCGAGTCCGAATATCGGGCCTTAGCTCATACTGATGCAGAGGTCACCTGGTTGTGTCAACTACTAAACGAACTTGACATTTCTGTTAAGACTCGACCAGTTCTACGGTGTGATAATCAAAGTGCGGTTGCCCTTGCAACCAATCTGGTCTTTCACGCTTGCACGAAGCATATTGAAATTGATATTCATTTTGTTCAAGATCAGGTCCTTGACAACAAGCTTGAGGTTTGTTATGTGCCAACAAATGAACAAGTTGTTGATTGCCTCACAAAGACGTTGAGCTACTCTCAATTCCTGTATTTCAAGTCCAAACTTGGGATTGTTGATCCATCCCTCAGTTTGCGGGGGGATATTACAGATACTATTCTTGACCATTTACATGACCAAACTTCCATGTCAGCAAGCTCTTCCCAATCAGCCCAAACCACCTCATAGACCTTTCTAGAAACATTTGTTATAACAAACTTTTATTCCTTCCGCTATAATATTCTTTTATTCTTCTTTATTCTTTATTCTTTATTCCCATTTAATGGGATTCCTCGTGTATAAAGAAGGAGCTCTTCCTCTTGTAAAGATCATTGAGAAATAGTGAAATCAATTGATTCTTCCTGAAACATTGACTAATATTAGTTTGTTCAATAGAGAATATGATTAGTATTTTTTTAGTTCCTTGTATTTTAATTCTCATTTCATTTTAGTTCATATATTTTTAAATGTTCAAATTTAGTCCATGCATATACTTTTAGAGAGAACAAGAAAGATAGAAGTATGAAATTGATTTGATGATTATACATTACAAGGTTATATATTTTTACATACAATGATGTTGATATTAAATGAAAATATATAACTAGAATATATACAATTAAGGCATAAATTAAGGCAAGAATAACTTAAGAGTATTCTCTAATATACCTTCTCAAACTGATAACTTAAAAATAAGAAAAAGTTATAAACAAGTTTCTATTTCTATTTTTTATTTTCATGAAACAATAAATAGAAATAGTTACTAAACATACTCTTATTGTTTGTTCTTAAAAAACAAGAAACAAGAAATGAAAACGTTATCCAACAGAGTCTTAAAAGTCCAACATTTCTGGGTCTACTATTGATCGCCATGCTCAAAAAGGGGTTGAGTTGCTCGAAAGTGAGGGTAGAGGCGTGAACGTGAACAATGGAGATGGGATGGGAATTAGGTTATACAATTCTTTATTTAATTAGTTGATTCTTTTTACTCTATTTAATCCTTATATTTTATAAGATCTGATTTCTTAAAATGGTAGATTTAGTATGCTCTAAAAATATTCTATTTTGAAATTACATTTTTCAGTATAAGATTTCCTTTTTTGAGAAGCGGAGAATTAATCCCTAACCTCTTGATTGATGATATATTTAATTAGTTGAGTTGTACTCAAATTGACGATTTATGATGTGAACTCTATTTAATGGTCAATCTAAGCATGACCTAGTAGACATATATATATATATATATATATAAACACTGATCATCATTCTAAAGATTAATGACTTAATCTCCCCACTTTGTAATTATTGAACTAAAATATCTCTACGACAAATTTAACATATAATGATGGTCTATAAAAAGCAACCTTGCTTGACATTAATAGTTGACCATTACTGTAGGCTACAATGATAGTCAAAAAGATGTCGAGCGTGCGTTCGACATATTGGTCATTTCAATATCGAGCAACGACGAACATTAAAAGCCGAATTTCTTTTGATGGAGAAAAAAAAATCTATTCAAAGCTTTTATCACTGATGGTTTTTTTTTTTTCGAGTACATGAACAATGGGGTGGGGGATTCAAACCCATGACCTACTAGTCATGAATCATACTTAATGTCAGTTGAGCTATGCTTTTGTTGGCTTTTTATCACTGATGATTTAAATCTTTCTCAAACCAACCTACCACATCGTTCTTAAATAATATATATAATTGTGACACACCATAGCTAAATTGAAAAATCAATTCTCACAAACTCTCCTTTTTAGTTCAATTGTCATGGACTTAATTAGACATAAAATTAAATTTTAAATTACATGGTAAACTTTTTAAAATGTATGGAGTAAATAGACATATATTTGGAAAATGTAAAAACTTATTATAACTTTTTTAAATATAAGTACTAAATATATATGGCTAAAATGTTTATGCATGATACTAACATGGAAAGTCTATTATCTGTATAATTATTTAATTTGGCACACCAAATTGATTTGACAGAAATTATTTAATTGACATAACGTACCGCAATTTGTTAAATAAATTAATGGTATAGATTAAGTATAAGCATATATAATATAAAATGAAAGAATATAATCAAGATTTTAAAAAGTTTAGAAAAAAAAATAGTCATGTTAACCGTGACCAAAATAACTTAACTGAACTATGTATATATATAACATAATTCTACTAAAAAAAATCTATATTCATTTTTTACATGATGTAAAGCACTTTTAGCTAGAACGAATTTCAGTTAACGGTAATTAATATGTACTATTGATTAATAGGTTAGAGGTTCGAATCTTTATCCCTTGTAATGAACTTAAAAAAAAGTTTTTAATATGCAGTAATGGAAACTTTATAGTTAAATTACTAGCTTCACACAATTGCATTTTACCATTCACCATTATGAGTGTTATATTTTATTATTAGATTATCTATTTGAATTAGGGTGGTTTTAGATTAGGTTATTTAAATTAGATTTGCTTTATAATATAATTAACTTTTGTTTTCTTTTTTTTTTAAAATAATAACTTTGGGTAGGAATCAATATTTTAATTATAATTTAAACTAAAATTTTATAGGACCCCTCAATTTTAAGGGTAGATTTCAATAGTGTCCCTAAACTTTTAAAAGTTTCACTTTTGCCTTTGGACTTTAAATTTGTTTCAAAATATTCCTTCTATCAACCTTTATGGTAAAATGAAGGCAATAAAGTGATGTGACGATGACTTGTAAGATAGTTGTACACGTGCCATGAGCGTACTAAATTTCAATTATATTCTTAAACTTTGAGATATGTTTCAATTATATACCACGTTTCTAATTTTTTTATTTCCTTAACTATTGAAATTATTTCAAAAACAATTATTTCACTAACTTCAACACTTAAAATATAAATGAAAATTTGACATGGCGGTGAGTTGTAAAAAAAATCTGAGTCTTTGACACATATCGAAATGAAATAATATAGTTTGGAGATTAAGGTAAAATAATGTATTCCTCTTGCAATAAAAAATTAAAAGATTTACGGGAAAACAAAATCTTCGAGGGGTAGTAGTCTATAAACGACAAACAAAATTGGAAGGAAATCAAAGATAATGTAAACTAAGTACCATTTTTTCTTCAAAGATTTCTTACATTTGAGAATAAAAATTACTTCCTTCATTAGCCAATATTTTTGTTTTTTATTCTTTCTAGATTCCATAAAAAAAAACTTTTACAATTTTTCTCTCATTAATATATTCCTCTCCTGTTCAACTTTTGTCTGTGTTTGATTTTTCATAGTCAAAGAAGTGGTTGATTTTTACTCGTGCATAACTTTTCTTACAATATGTGGCTTCCTCCATCATTTCAATTAAAACGATATCAAATAAATTTATTTCTTCCTCTAATTAAATCCATGTTATTTTAAATTGTGATTAACGTCATGGGCGGATTTAAGAAGGGCCCAGAGAGGGCTCGAGCTTCCCCTCAACTTTTCAACAGTTTAGTTTGTATATATAATGCTACATTAATTTTAAAATTTTATCTTGGTCCAGTGGCAAGCCCTACTGGTTTTTCACTTTTTTTTTCTGCACACGGTTCAATTCCCAGCTTGTTGTAAAATCTATTCTTAAAAATATTTATTGTTAAAAATTTTTCTTCTTGGTATCAAATACAAATAAAACTAAATGCAAATATTTTTTAATTTTTATAAAATTATTTTTAAAAGTTAATTGCATAAAAGAAAATATGATTTTATGAATTCTTATTAAACAAAAAAATTTATTATTTGTAATTTTTTCTCATATACAGTATACTTACATAAACAAATTTAATCATTTTTCTTATATCAAAATATATAAACTATTATATTAAGATTTCATTTTCATCTATGTATTTTGTGGTTTGTTTTATTTTAGTCTCTATATTTTTAAAGTTCAATTTCTTAATTTTAGTAAACCATAAAAATAGAATGAGACTATATACCACCAATATTAATGCGTTCAAAATAATTTTGATATGAATTCAAGCCCTCTAACTTGAAGTTTTGGGTCCGCCACTGATTAAGGTCCTTCAAATTTCTTATAACTTACTACCAAAGTACACCTAAGTGGGATCTTTTATTTTTTATCAACTAATTGTTGGATTATTTTGTCTCATTTTAACGTGAAAATTAATGAAGTAGTTGTTTTAGAACAATTTCAAAAATTAGGAGTTAAAATGAAACTTTTGACACGATAAGAACATAACTGAAACTAAACATAAAGTTCAATGACATAATTAAAACTTACTCTCGTCACACCACTTGTTGGCCCTATCCAAATATTTTGTAATAATTTAACCTATATTTTATTTATATAAATAAGTTAGTAGGGTTGTATTTAGTATGTTTGGAATCTTGGTCTGTTTGGTAAACAATCTGAAAACAGAAATTTGAAAACAATGGATTCAATGAAAACATGGTTGTATTTCATGTTTTTAGAAATGTGTTTGGTAGCAGATTTAAAAATTTGATTTCATTCTAAACAGTTGTTTAAAATGTGTCCTATAACATATTTATAGATCATGAAATTAGTTGTACTTGCAAAACTAATTATTAGAGAAACCATTATTAATTAATTTATGAACATGATTTTTATAAATTTTATAGAAGTACCATTTAATAATATAATATTATATAATATATTATATTGTATATATTTTAATTTAACAAAATAAATTGAGTTTATAACATGAAAATGGTATTTATTAAGATTTTTATTTTCGTTTAATATAATTTTACATTTTAAATTTTAAATTCAGAATCTGGATACAATGAAAACATAAAATTGTTGTTTTCAGAATTTCTAGATTACAAAATCCGAAAACAGTTTTCGAAAACACATCTGCCCAACATACATTTACTGAATTTAGTGAATCTGAAAACATTGGGCATGTTTGGTAGGCGATCCGAAAACAGAAATTTGAAAACAAGGGATTCAATGAAAACAGAGTTGTATTTCATGTTTTCAGATATGTGTTTGGTAGCAGATTTAGAAATTTAAATCCATTTTAAACAATAGTTTAAAATGTGTTCTATAATATATTTATAGATCATAAAATTAGTTGTTGTTGGAAAGCTAATTATTAGGTTGAATATATTAATTTATGAACATGTGTTTTTTTTTAATAAATTTTATATAATTATTATTTTATAATATATTATATTATACATATTTTAATTTAACAAAAGTAAATTAAGTTTATAACCATGAAATACTATATTTATTAAGATTTTATCTTTATTTAATACAATTCTGCATTAAAATTTCAAATTCAGAATCTTGATACAATGAAAACATAAAAATGTTGTTTTTAGAATTTCTACTATTTGGATCACAGAATCCGAAAACAGTTTTAAAAAATACGTCTGCCAAACATGTATTCACTGAATTCAGTGAATCCAAAAACATAAAACAGAATTCAGATTGTCAACCAAACAGGCCCTTAGTTGTCTTTCTAATTCTCCCCTTTTCCATTTTTAAAACTCCCCCTGAGGAGCACTTCTAATTTATCTATTATATTCATTTGCAGGGGGAGGAACCAAATTTTTCTTTTTTTATTACAAACGAGGAAGTTTTTAATTCAAAAATTAATTATAAAAATTAGAGTCAACTTCGAGAGAGGAATTTCAAAATATTAAATTGTTTGCATATTTTTTATTTTTTCACGCTACCCATGTGCATTTTCCAAGCCAATAAAAAAAATGTCACGTAATCTCACAGGACATATAATATAATAATATGACTCCCACTAACGTAGAATGCTATTCTACTCAACTTAATTAAGGCCATGTTTACCTTTCTAGAACCCTAATCAATCAATATAAACATAAGATTGTGGATCCTACTCCTACTTCACTATTCACTATGATTGATTAATCTCATTTCATCCAAAAATAAATCATCTAATTTCTTCCCTTCGATAAACAACATTACAACTCATAATTCTTTTTATAATTTTATTAAAATTTCTTCTTATCTACTCTGTGTTCAATTTCCTATTTTTTTCTGCCATCGTTTTGGTTATGCAGAAGCTATATTTATAGTACCATAAAGTTTTAGTTTGATTTATTGATCCTTTTTAATAAAAGATATAGTGCGCTAAAGATAAGGAGAAATAATGATTTCTCACAGTGTATTGGTTATTGGCCTCCACTTCATATATACAAATAATGCTAACAGAATGAAAACAGAAAGTAATGAAACAGTTTACATAACAACTACATTTCAACTAATACTCCCCCTCAAGTAGGGTTGTAAATATCAGTGATGCCCAACTTGGACATGATCGGTTTCAGCACAACAGCAGGTAAAGGCTTTGTGAAGGCATTAGCTAACTTCATATGAGAACGGATAAACAATAACTTGAGAGAACCAACAGTAACTCTATCCCGTACAAAGCGGCAGTCGAGCTCAATATGCTTGGTCCTTTCATGAAAAATTGGATTTGACGCAATGTGTATAGCCGCCTGATTATCACAAAACAGAATAGCAGGATGCTTGGTCTGAATCTGTAAATCAAAAAGAAGGGAAGACAACCAAATAACTTCACAAGTGGTGAGAGCAAGGGCTCGATATTCTGCTTCTGCCGAGGACCGTGAAATGATACTTTGCTTCTTAGACTTCCAAGAGACTAATGAATCACCTAAGAAAATGCAGAAACCAGTAGTTGAGCGTCTAGTATCTAAACATGCTGCCAATCAAAATTAGCAAAGGCACGTATCTGAAAATCCATGGTGGGCGTAAGGAGTATTCCTTGCCCAGGTGAAGCTTTAAGGAATCGAAGAAGATGTAAGGCAACTGCCATGTGAGACTTACATGGTTTGGAGACAAACTGACTCAGTTTGTTGACTACATATGTGATATCGGGGTGTGTGATTGTCAAATATAGAAGACGTCCAACAAGGCGTCTGTATGCAGAAGGATCTTGAAAAATATCAACATCAGATTGTCGAAGCTTGAGAACAGGATTCATAGGAACAACCTCGGGCTTAACATTCAATAAGCCTGCATCTTCTAGCAATTGTAGAGTATAATGTCGCTGTGAAATATAGAGACCTTTAGTAGATCGTGCTAATTCAAGTCCAAGAAAATATTTGAGATCCCCTACGTCCTTGAGCTTGAATTTCTCATTCAAGACATGCTTCAAGTTGTCAATATTACTCTGTTTTGCACCTGTGATACTTATATCATCCACGTATACTAATAGTGTTAAGAAGTTTGAACCGGTACCGCGAACGAACAAAGAATAGTCAGCCTTGGATTGTTGAAAACCAATGGATATTAATAGAGAGGAGAACTTGGCAAACCATTGTCCTGATGCTTGTCCTAAGCCATAAATGGATTTATTTAAATGGCATATACAAGACGTTCCCCTGAGGAGAAACACTATGAGGTTTATAACCAAGCGGTAAGTCCATGTAAACTTCTTCAAGCAATTCACCATGCAAAAAGGCATTGTTGACATTGAGTTGAACCAAAGGCCATTTGCGAGATATAGCTAAGGTAAGCAAAACTCGCACAGTAACCAGCTTTGCAACTGGTCAGAAAGTCTCAAAGAAATCAAACCCCTCTTACTGTGTGTATCCTTTTGCCACGAGCCTCGCCTTATATTGTTCCACATAACCATCAGGCATCTTGATTTTATATAACCAACGACAACCAATTGTATGCTTGTTAGGTGGTAAGGACACAACGATCCAAGTATTGTTAACTTCCATTGCCTCAAGCTCATCACGCATTGCCTTATGCCAATGAGGATTGGGAATGGCTTGGTGATAGTACTGAGGTTCATATAAAGAGAAAAGTTGAAGGTTCAGTGTTTTATATGAGGGAGATAAAGTTTGATAGGAAACATATTGGTGTAAAGGATATTTTGTAGATAATGTGGGCAAGGGAAGATTATTGATAAGGCTATAGTGATAGTCTCTTAAGATTACAGTAGAAGGGTCAAGAGGTGTGGTTGTGATAGGTTGGCTTTGCAGGAAGGAATGGTTGGTATTGGTTGGATAGGGCAGAGAGGGCTGGCAGTCATGAGTTGAACTAACTTGGTTATATTGTGGGGCTGTGACGGGAGGAATGGAATTTGGTAAGCTGATATAAGTAGGCTGAGGTAGGACTACATCAGAAAAGATATCCCCAATCTCAACTTCCTTTGTAACTTTATGAAAAGGAAACATTTGCTCGTGAAAAACTACATCCCTTGAGTAGAAAAATCTACCTTGTTCAATATCATATAATTTGTATGCCTTCATACCAGGTGGATAGCCCACAAAAACTGTCGATACAGCACGAGGAGAGAACTTTGTTCATTGTGAAGTCAAAGTAGAGGCATAACACAAGCAACCAAAAGCTTTGAGCAGTGAGTAATCAACACATTTTCCATGTAGCAACTGAAAAGGGGTGTTCCAAGACAAAACAGGGGATGGGATTTGATTAATAAGGTGGACAACAGTCAAAACACAATCACTCCAGAACTTGATGGGAACCCAAGATTGAAAAAATAAAGCACGGGCAGAATTCAGGATGTGTTGATGTTTTTGTTCCACCACGGAGTTTTGGTCTGGTCTTTCAACGCAAGAAATTGATGTATTACCCATTTAGCACGAAAGAAACTATCAAAATGCAATTTTAGGGCATTATCAGACCTAAAAGAGTGAATGATTTTACCAAACTGTGTTTCTATCAACTTAAAAAATTCAGGAACAATAACTAACACATCTGATTTTTGTTTGAGCATAAAAACCCATGTATATCTGCTACAGTCATCAATAATAGTAAGAAAATATTTATAACCAACATGTGAAGGGGTTGCAAGAGGACCCCATATATCAGCATGGATAAGACCAAACAATCTCTCTGCTTTATTATTTTGTGAATGAAAAGAAAGACGTTTCTGTTTGGCCAAAGGACAAACACTACATGGCATAGACTGTGCATTTTGAGTAAAATCAAGAGACAGAACATCTTCAAAGCATTTAAACGACGGATGCCCAAGTCGTGAGTGCCAAAGTGAAAAAGAAACCTGGGAGGCTGTATTAACATGTGCATCAGGATTAGGAACAACACCATCAACATTTTGATTGTCTAGAATGTATAGTCCCTCTTGAAGTTTACCCTTGCCAATCGTCCTCAAAATGGACTTTTCCTGAATATGGCAAGAATCAGCAGAAAAACGAACACAAAAGAAGCCATCTGCAGTGAGAGCACTAATAGATAGTAGATTGTACTTGAATTGCGGGACAAAAAGCACATGTTTAAGGAGCAACGAATCAGAAATGCGAACAAAACCAACAAAATGCACAAGAATTCTTGTATTATCAGGCAAGACAACTGAAGTAGCAGTAGGTTCCAAACTTTCAAAAACTTCTTGAGAATAACAAATATGAGTAGATGCTCCGGAATCAATGATCCAAATAGATCCATGAGATGAATTATTGTAGCAATTACCTGCTAGATACGAAGTAGTTAATCAACCTCAGACTTTGCCGCATTCAACTTTGACTGGAGCATATTCAGTATGTTATGACACTGAATGAAAGGATCATCGACCGAAGTTTGTGGTGATTCAGAATTTGAAGGTTGCCTTGGATGAAACAACATTGACATTGGATGCTCCTTTGGAACTTTGTGTAGGTTGTGGATGACTAGAATGCCCAGTATTGCTTCTCCCTCTTGGTTTATATCCCGGAGGATAACCATGAAGTTTATAACATTTGTCAATGGTATGGCCCTGTATTCCGCAATGGGTGCGAATTGGTCGATAGATCGACTAGACTTGCCATTATTGGTCACTGCCAAAGCCACGACAGGGGTATTCGCAATTGAAGACTCAAAACGTTGCTCTTCTCGCTGTGCAATCAAGGCAAAAACTTTATTGACCATGGGAGGCGGATCCATGAGCAAGATTTGAGACCGAGCATGATTGAAATTATTACTAAGACCCATAAGAAAACTCATGAGATGCTCGAATTGTACAAATTCTTCGATCGCCTTAACACCACCGCAAGTGCACCTTCCACACGTACAACCGAGTCGATAAGAAACATACTCATCCCAAAAGCTTTTAAGCTTAGAGAACTCCATCGTGACTGAATCTTGATCTTGCCTCAAGGTTGTAATACCGCGTCTGAGATGAAAAATATGAGGACCATTGCGTTTCTGGAAACGATTCTTAAGATCTTGCCAAATAGCATACGCAGAATCAGTGAACATAATACTAGACGAAATTACTTTTGAAACGGAGTTGAGGATCCATGCGATCACCATGTGATTATTCTGAATCCATAAGGGAAGTAGATCACCAGCCGACTGAGGAATTGTTCCATCGATAAACCCTAATTTGTTACGTATGGACAAGGAAATCAACATTGAACGGCTCCACGTAACATAATTGTCATCAGAAAGAAGTTCAGAAACAAGAACTAAATTCGACGAGTCACTGTGATGAAGGTAATAAGGGTTGTAGAATCCCTCAGAAAATGGTTGTTCTTGACGATCAATGGATGATTCAGATGTTGTTGTCTGGACTTCAGGCTCCATCGTAGAAACCACAAGGAGAGAAGAAGAAAGAAAACGCGATTATTGCTCTGATACCATAATAAAAGATAGAGTTTACTGAAGATAAGGAGAAATAATGCTTTCTCACACGTGTATTTATTATTGGCCTCCACTTTATATATACAAATAATGCTAATGGAATGAAAACAGAAAGTAATGAATCAGTGTACATAACAACTACATTTCAATTAATACTTTTCACAAATCGTGGCCATTTTCATAAATTAAAATAAAGTTAGGGATTTGGAATTGGAAGTGATTATGACTCTCACTATCCTTTTTTAGAGTTAGCGTTTTTGTCTCTGATTTTTTTGTTGATATTGATCTAGATCAAGATCAATATCTAGTTCGATCGTCTGTAATTTTTTGCACTTGTTGGTTATATTTGCAAGAATGAGAAATAGAGATCAATGTCTAGATCAAGATCAATATTTAAATGAGATCGATATCCATATTGAAATCGTGATATCGTTTTTGTCTTTTATTTTTGACCAATGAGATTGGGGGATTTTTTTTTCTCCTTACAAAAATGTCCTTTTAAAATAAATTAAATAATATTAACTTATTAAATTAAATAACGGTAAATTTTGTTTAGAAAATTGTGAGTTTTTTTAAAGTATTTATATCAACATTATGTATTTGAAAAAAAAAACAAACAAACAAGGTACACCCAATTTGAAATTTAGATGAGATGAGTAAAACTTAAGATAATTACTATTTTACTTTTTAAAACTTACATTTTTTTTTTTAATTTAGATTTTTTTAAGTATAAAAATTTAAATAAATAAATAATATTTTAATTCAGGTAACATATTCTTTAATTACTGCATTTTTAATTAATTTAAAATTGAAAAAGGCACTTAAACAACACCAATGAAAATTCTAATTACTATTTCAGTCCACTCAAAGTAAACAACATCAAAGAAATCTCAGCTTGATTTTTATTAGGATTGGAATTCATTTTTATTTCGAAAAGTACACATGGTCTATGAATATAGCTTATTAATAATTGATAAGATATATGTACACTTTTTTTTAGATCAGAGTTTAAATTTTCATAATTCATACCCAACACTGGTACTAAAAAATATTAACATTTGAAGTAATATTTAATTTTTTTAAAAAGAAATATACCCAAAAAAGTCAAATAATTATGAAAGATGCCTAAAATAATCAAAAACAAACTTCATTTATGAGAGGACCAATTCTTTATAATCCTCGGCGGCCGTTTGTGCGGCACACTTGTCCGGATAACCAAATATGGGTGGCCGGAAAGATGAGGTCTCTGCAACTTCCGGCCTCCAAATTCCGTTCATTAGATCGGTCGATCCTCCCCACAAGTCCAAAACAAACAGATTTCCTTTTCGATGGGCAATTATCCCTTCCATGGCTTCCGTCTTGCTCGGCTACGGTCAGAAATTTGACTTCCTTTCTCTAAAGTCCTCGCGCCTCTGTTCTTCCTCTGTTTCTTCATCCTCTTAATTTCTTGAACTTTTTGGGTTTCGTAACAGATATAGGTGTAATGAGTGGAGCGACAATCTACATCCAAGAGGATTTAAGGATCTCTGATGTGCAGGTGGAAATTATGGTCGGAATCATCAGCCTCTACGCCATTATCGGCACTGCCGCGGCCGGCAGAATCTCTGACTGGATTGGTCGCCGGTACACTATGTTTCTCGCCGCCGTGTTCTTCTTCGTCGGAGCTATTCTCATGGGGTTTGCTCCAAACTACGGCCTTCTCATGTCTGGTAGATTCGTAGCAGGAATCGGCATCGGATTTGCAGCGTTGATTGCCTCTGTTTACACCGTCGAGGTTTCTCCAGCATCGTCTCGCGGCGGCCTCTCCACTTTACCCGAGGTCGGTTGTTTGACTAAGAGAGAGTGATTTTGAAAAACGATTATTTTTTGACTTCCATGATGATCATTTTGTTTGTTTTTTTTTTAAAGTTACTTATTTTTATCTAATTTCTCTATTCATCTCTTAATAAACATTTGAACTCTTAACTAAATTATAAAAATAAAGTCAAGTTTTTAAAATATGTTTTTTTAGTTTTCAAAAATTTGCTTGATTTTTTAAAACATAGGTACAAACTAGATAATAAGATATATAAACTCATTGGTAAAAATAGTATTTTTAGGTTTAAATTTCAAAAACAAAAAACAAAAAATAAAATGGTTATCAAACGGATTTTTTGTGTTTAGTTTTTTTTAACACATCAACAACTGGATGTAAGTATTCGAACTCATGACCTCTTAGTCATAGTTATTTTTGTGTCTAGTTGATCTTTAAAATGTGTTTAATAAGTCTTAATTAGTTTGAATTTTGTGTGTGGATAAATTTTAAAATTTTTAATTTTGTGTCTAATAGGTCTTTGACCTAGCTGACGTTTTTTTAAGATTTGTGAACTTACAGACACAATTGAATGTTTAAGATTCTATTAGACAAAAAACAATTTTATATCTAATAGATGAGTTAGTTTTCGATAATTTTGAATGTATCAAGGATCTATTAGACTATAGACACGAAATTGAAAGTTGAAGTACTTATTAAATATTTTTAAAGTTTAAGGATTTATTAGACACAAAATTGAAAGCTTAGCACACACAAACTTAAAAGTTTAGGGACTAAACTTATAATTTAACTTTGAAATAGCTAAAATCATTTCATGATCACTCCAACACACATGCCTTTAATTCTTTAAAATAAATTTTGATGGTATGTAAATTGCATTAAAAAATATAAAATCAAACATTTAAAATAATTTGGAATGATTAAATGCATGTGTTTGGTGTGATTTTAAATATAACAAAAGTTATTTTAACCATTTGAAAATCTCTTCCAAACATGCCATTGAACTTTTAAAATTTAAATCTTATTTTTGCTCTAAATTCTGAATTTTGTTTTATCTAGGTTGTTTGTGGGTTGGGTTAGGATAAAATGTTTTTAGATTCAATACAATTGTTCAAGTTATAAATTTGTTAACCCAAATAATTTTTATTAAGTAATGAACCCAACCCAATTCAATTCTTTGAAATTGCTCCCAAATACTTTATGATTGGTTTAAGTTGTTTAAGGACTATTATAAGAGTTTATCAAATTATAGGAACTACTATTTTTAAGGTTTTATAACTTTTATCAAATCATAAGACGAATTTCTAACTCTTAAAATCATATAGACTAGATTCTAACTTTCTCAAAACTATAGGGACCAAATTTCTAAGGGTCTTTATAGTATGCAATCTGAATTCTGTTTTATATTTTCGAATTTATTGAATTCAGTGAATATGTGTTTGACAGATGTGTTTTCGAAAACTTTTTTCGGATTCTAGGATCCAAATAGAAAAATTTCTAACATTTTTATGTTTTTATAGTATCCTGATTCTGAATTTGAAATTTTAAAATATAGAATTATATTAAACAAAAATAAAAATCTTAATAAATATAATATTTCAAGTAATAAACTCAATTTACTTTTGTTGAATTAAAATATGTATAATATAATATAGTATAAATGATATAATATTATATTATAAAATGATAATTCTATAAAATTTACAAAAATCAAGTTCATAAATTATTTAATATGACTTATATTCAATCTAATATTTAGTTTTGCAACTACAACTAATTTCATGATCTAGAAATATGTTATAAGATACACTTTAAACAACTATTTAAAATAGAATCAAATTTCTAAATCGGCTACCAAACACATATTTGAAAACATGAAATACAATTTTGTTTTCATTAAATCTTTTGTTTTCAAGTTTATTTCTTACCAAACAGATCCTAAATTAACAAATAAAGTTAATTAATATTTAATTTTAAATTAACTAGAGTAAAGAAAATATTTAAGTTTCAAATTAGTAACATTCAAAAAAAAGAAAAGAAAAGTATACATGTGTATGATATTCATTTTCAGGGCAATTTCTAGAAAAACAATATTATCCTAATACAAGATATATTATCCTAATACTTACATTTTTCTTCCCCCACTATTTATTCCGCTCTAATTTTGAAATTAGGATTCGATTCTCTTCTTCTTGGATTTAGATTTCATTCCTTCCTCACAAAATTGAAGCCGTCGCTGATTTTGTTGCAGGTGTTTATTAATGTCGGAATCTTACTCGGATACATTTCAAATTACGCATTCTCCAAGCTCCCAATTCAACTGGGGTGGCGATTTATGCTCGGAATTGGCATAATTCCGTCGGTGTTCTTGGCCATCATCGTGATTCTGTTAATGCCGGAGTCCCCACGGTGGCTGGTAATGCAAGGTCGAGTCGGAGAAGCCAAACAAATCCTCAACAGAACCTCAGATTCCATCGAAGAATCTCTACACCGCCTCGCCGACATAAAAAACGTCGTCGGAATTTCAACGAGTTGCGAAGACGACGTCGTTCAAGTCCCAAAACAGAGCAGCCATGGCAACGGCGTCTGGAAACACCTCTTCCTCCACCCGACGCCGGCCGTCCGCCACATCTTAATCACCGCAGTCGGACTCCATTTCTTCCAGCAAGCCTCCGGCATAGACGTCGTCGTATTATACAGCCCCAAAATCTTCGAGAAGGCCGGAATCTCATCCTCCGACCACAAGCTTCTTGCGACGGTCGCCGTTGGCCTAACGAAGACTCTCTTCATCTTGGTCGCCACCGTTCTCTTCGACCGGATCGGACGGCGGCCGTTGATTCTGACGAGCGTCGCCGGAAAAACAATCTCGCTCATTGCCTTAGCGGTTGGGCTGAGCATTATTGAGCGGTCGCACGAGCGAGTCACGTGGGGAGTGGGGTTGTGCATTGCAATGGTGTTATCCGACGTGGCATTTTTTTCAATTGGGATGGGGCCCGGGAGTTACGTCAGCTCAGAGATATTTCCGTTGAAGCTACGCGCCCAAGGGGCGAGCGTGGCGATGATCGCAAATAGAATTACGAGCGGGGTTGTTACAATGACGTTTTTGTCCCTGTGCCGTGAGATTACGATTGGTGGTGTGTTCTTCCTCTACGCTGGGATTGCGGCCGTGGGTTGGCTGTTTTTCTACGTCGTGTTTCCGGAGACACGTGGAAGGAATTTGGAGAACGTAGAGGGGCTTTTTGGTAATTTGCTTGGGAAATTCTCTGTCAAAGATAATAACTCTTTGGAAAATGTGGGTAATAGTAATGGGCAAATTCCATTGGAGGACAATGGAAATGTTTAGAGAATATTGTTTTAGTTTTCCTTTTTTTTTTCCTAAATAAAACATCTAAAAAATCATATTTTTAGAGTTAAGTTGTAGATTTTGAACATTGTGTTTGCTTACCTCATGAATTAAGTAAAGATTAAAAATCCTATTTTGATTCCTAAATCTTAATAAATACACGATGAAAATTAATACAATTACAAATACAAAGGCATGACATTATTGCGAAAAAACAATACTTTAAAATGAATAAAAGTTGAAAGTATATAATTTACTAAAGTGGATACTTGGGAAGTCAGTGAGTAAAATAGATATATCAAGATAAGAGTTTTTTTTTTTTTTTTTTGCAACATGTGAGGAAAGGGGAATTTAAACTTTTGATCTCTTGGTCAAAAGTATATGCCTTAACCACTAGTTAGATCGAGATAGAGATTTAAAAAGTTTAAAAATGTTTCAATTAGTTAGATAGATTTATGAGTTGTGCTTGTATTTAGTCTTTACCCTTCTATCATGGATGAAATATTCACATAACACATCTATTAATTTATCTAAATGTATGTGCTAATTCAATCAAAAGTTATTCAATGGGCATGTTATCAACCAAGGCTAAACAAAAGTATGATATAAAGTTTAGATGTAATTGAGAGTTTTTGGTCTTTTAAGAGTATTCAACACTTAGGAACTTGACATTTAACACCTAGAAACTTAACATCTAGCGCCTAATTTAGAGACTTGGCATCTAGCACCTAATTCTTCGCACCCAAGGACTTAGCATTTTAGTACCTAAGTAAGGACTTAGCATTTAGCACCTAGGGCAACGTTTAGCTCATAAGGACTTTATTCTGCTCTCTAAGTTCTCTAGAGGATTCTATTTCTGAAGTTTTGGAATGGAGGGAAGTTCATCTATTTATAGAGCTTCCCATGATATGTAGGTTTGGGCCTTTTAAGCTTTTGGCCCCAACTACTTGAACTTGAGCTTTGTTGGTTTTGGGCTTAGCCATTTGAATTTGGATTTTGTTTAACTTATCCAATTTTTTATAATCTAATTTGATCAAATTAAATTTAATTATTTAGTCAAATTAGGACACACGACCTTTTAATTTTTAGAATTTACCATTTTTGTCTTCAAATCAAGTTTGGAATACATGTCAATGTATAATTGGTCCCAAATTTAATTATTTATAATTTCGTCATTAGTTTGAAATAATGACATAACAATTAGAGATTAGTCAAAATTTCTTTGTCAATAACATCATAAGAAAAAAATTATGCTCATAGTGTTGGGAAAAAACCTCCCACCACTAGGAATAAGCAGAAATAAACTGAGAAATTAAAAGATACCAACAAAATAAGAGACACAAGAATTTACGTGGAAAAACTCCAAACCCGGAGAAAAAAACCACGAACAGAAAGAAATTCCACTATGTGAAAAATTGTTACAATCACATAAAATTCTCTCCCCGACCCCAATTACAAAAACACTCCCCCAAAGCTTATACCACTCACACCCTTTTCCCACTCTCAGACCAGAGAATATAAAGAGGGAATTACAAAAACACTCCCCCAAAGCTTATACCACTCACACCCTTTTCCCACTCTCAGACCAGAGAATATAAAGAGGGAATTTAACCAGAGCTAGTACTCCAAGCTTAAAGTATTTCTAATTGGGATGCCTTGAAACCAAAGCCATAGGCTACTTTTATAGTGTCAGGAGCCCATCACTTCCTTGCATCTTTCAGATGTGGGACAATTTCACTTCTAATATATTGTCAAAAACCCAACAATTTCCACCTTGGCAAGATATTTGAAGAATCCACATCTCGTTGTTGCATCATTGTCTTTACCGACAATCATAATCCTCAACACAGAGAATTATAACCTACTTCACCATAAAAGTAGACCACTTGGAATGCCACCTCCCAAGACTTTTCTTTTTAGTCACATGCCGATATACCCAAATTGAAATTTATGGTGCAACTTCCACCTACTTGGCTCACCCGAAGTTCTTGACCATCGACATAACTTCCACCACACACCTTGCATAGCCGCCAAGTCAATGCCCGTGTGCAAACTTGTGGAACCGCTAACATCACATCCTCTATCATGGCAAAGCGGACATACCATGAGGATGAATTCTCTTTCTTCAGAAGATGTCACCATCTCCCCTGACGAGAGAGACCATGTTAGCATCCGACCCAGAGCCTTTGACAAACTTGCTCTGTTAGGACAATTTTTTCATGTGTCGCATCACTTTGTCTTCCCAAAGAATCTTTCTTTTGCACGAAGTCTTTCTTCTTCTTCTTCCAATTCCAGATTGTCATGCTAGACTTCTTAGAACTTTTGCTAGAACCACCACGGGACTCCGTTGGACCACCATCACCGCTTAACCTTTCAAGAACACCATAACTCGGTTTTCCCTTCAAATCCTTGTGTAACCCAGATTGTATCATCACATCTTTGACTTGCACTTGCCACAAGTCAAAGTTCATCTTTTCGTCAAATTTCTCCACATCAATCTTTACTTGACTCATAAAGCTTGACATATCTGCTTCCCTCCTAGTGAATCTGCAAATAGTGAACAACTATAACCCGTTTCAAGAAATCTTTTCTGATGTGGAAGCTCAGACAATGCTGCAACCACATAGCATACAAAGCTCTGATACCACTTGTTGGGAAAAAACCTCCCACCACTAGGAATAAGCTGAGAAATTAAAAGATACCAACAAAATAAGAGACACAAGAATTTACGTGGAAAAACTCCAAACCCGGAGAAAAAAACCACGAACAGAAAGCAATTCCACTATGTGAAAAATTGTTACAATCACATAGAATTCTCTCCCCGACCCCAATTACAAAAACACTCTCCCAAAACTTATGACACTCACACCCTTTTCCCACTCTCAGACCAGAGAATATAAAGAGGAAATTTAACCAGAGCTAGTACTCCAAGCTTAAAGTATTTCTAATTGGGATGCCTTGAAACCAAAGTCATAGGCTCCTTTTATAGTGCCAGGAGCCCATCACTTCCTTGCATCTTTCAGATGTGGGACAATTTCACTTCTAATATATTGCCAAAAACCCAACACATAGAGCTTCGCGATAGTTACTTTGATTTCACGATTAACCACAACTCGAAATTAGTTTAAATTTTTTTAATCACCTCCGGAAGAAGATAACATAACACCATTATTAGTTCATGGAGAAAGAAAAGAATCGAGGATGAACCAAGTAGCGAGCTAGACTTGATGAAAAAAATACTACAATAAATTTGACTTTTGGGGATGTCAAATTCAGTAACTATTACACAAACAATGGATATATGTCAACAAAAGTATAACTCAAATGACATTAAGTATGACACATGAGTAATAAGTCATGAGTTCAAATCCTCACACCTTCCATTGTTGATGTACTAAAAAAAACAGAAAACACTTAGGAGAAGTGCCTTTTCCAAAGGAAATTCAAAATAAGTTGATGGAAGCGATGTTTTCCGATGAATGTAAACTATTAACCAAAGCAAGATTTAAAATGTCGAGATTTTAATTTTATAGAAATATCGATAAAATGTGGATGATGATGGATAATTTTTTAAATTTTGTTAAAACAAAAAAATTTAAAAATATATATTTAAATTAGAAAATAAGCCTTGTACATTTTTTAATGAATTAAAACACTTGATATAATATTAAATTCATACTACGTTACATTTTGTTGTTATTTTTTTTTTAATTTTCATCAATTTTGTACGGTATAATGAAAATATCGATGTCAAACCTATAGACATGTGTAAATATTGATAAAATGTCGACATGTCGATGAAAATTTAATACCATGAACATAAGTGTCTTTATTTATATAGGCTACGAGAGCTCGAGAGTATGGCCTGAGAGTCTAGACCGAGAGTGGTGGCAATTGTCTGTTGACTCTTATTATCCGAACGAGAGCGGGCGGGCCTACGCACCCGTTTAATTAAGCCCCTAGACCAAGAGAATATGAGATGGGTAATTGCGACGACAAAAGTAAACAGACCGATCAAGGAAGCGGAAGCACGACTTCATCGAGAGCCCCGTTAGAATTGATTGGGAGTAGACGAGCGAACGAGATCGATATTGCTTTTAATTCGCCATATGAACTAATGTTAGAGCCAGATCGAGAGTGTTGATGACAACAAAAGGTTACCAATAGTTAAATTTAAAATGTGGATCATTCGTCGATAATCTCGTCGAAAAGAGGTCATTTGTACAAAAATCTCATATTACTCTCAATTGGTCGCTTCAATTATTCCTATTCATACTTATTTGACATGTCCAAGATATAATTACAAACCAGGAAAAAAACAAAAAACTTACCTTAAAAAAAAGGCTAAATCGTTTATATTATGGACCCCTATTTACTTATCATCAAGGAAATATGTTCAAATATATGCCATTTTAATTTTCATGAAGCATACACTTTTATGGATGACAATTCTAATGTTTTGCATATTGAAGTTTTGTGGTCTTGTGTTAATTTTTGTAACTAATTTGCAGTAATTTTAATTAGTTCTCATCCATACATATATGTATATATTTATTTTGTGTGATTTATCTAATCCTATTTTTATTGAAAGAGAGGCATCAAACTCAAACAAGACACCAGATTAGCAAACACATTTAGCTCATCACATCAGTCATAATACTGCATTATCGAACACTTGCTTTGTTTTATGCCTCTCTTTCATTTAATTGATATGTTCTATTTCCAATAAAAATATCTACTCAATTATTAAAAATATATTTATATACTGTAGTATATATTTGCCGACATATTCCCACTCGATTATGAAGGGTTCGTTTGATAACGTTCTCGTTTCTTGTTTCTTGCTTTACTTTTTTTATTTTTAAGAAAGCGATCTTTGTTCATAATCTATTCCGTTTCATGTTCTTAAAATTTGAGAAACATTTCTAAAATTTAGACTAAATTTTAGAAACTACATAAAGTAGTTTTTTTTATTATTATTAAATGTTCCCAAATTTCCCAAATGTACTCTACAGCTTATCAATTTCAAAATTTTGCAATATATATATAGTTTTAATTTTTATAAATAATAATAATATATAAATTTATATTATTATTATATAAATTTATTTTTTTAATTTCATTTCTTAATTTTACCATCTGCATATTTATATTATTTTAATTTAAATTTGAAATTATATATATGTATTATTTGAATTTTGAGTTTTAATTTTGCAATCTTTATATTTATATATTATTATAATTTTACAATAAATAAATTTTGTTTACTAAAACATGTTTTTAACCTCATTTTAATATTTTACAACCACAACATTTAACAATATAATTGAGTTTGATATGAGTCGACATCATTCAAGACGAATGTCTCGAGTAAGAGATAAGATTACAACTCAAATTTGAACAATATTTGAAGGATAAAATAATTTTATTTATTTACTTTTATTATTAATTAATTTTACATCGAGACTTGTTGGTATTTGATAATATAAATTTGTTATAATTAATTGTATATTTATATATACAAGAAACAAAAACAAGAAAGGGTTATTAAACAAGTTTATGTTTCTATATCTCATTTTCAAAGAAACAAGAAACAGAAATAGTTATCAAACATATTCTTGTTTCTTATTCTTAAAAAATGAGAAACAAAAAACATGAAACACATGAACGTTATCAAACGGGGCCGAAATTAAAGTTTTCTTATTGCTCACTTTCTTTCAAAGGTTCTTTGCTTGCACCTTTAGTTTTTATAAGAATCAATCTTTTATTATTATTATTCCATGCAACTTTCTAAGTGGAATAATAGAACTATTAGTATGGAGAGACAAGATTTTAATGAAAAAGGAAAGCGAAGGAGAGAGAAAATGTTTCATTCATATTCACTAACAAAAGTCTTTTCTTTTCAAATAGATGTTGAGGGGCTAATAAGAACATAACTCAATTAAGATTTATGATTAAGAGACTATGATTTCGAATCCCCCACCCCAAATGTTGATCTACTCACAATGAAAAAAATTATTAATATGTTATTGGTTAAAGAGTTATTAATTGATAGGGCCAAAATAGTAAATCAATAACCCATCAAGATCTCTCTAAGACAATCAACCAACAATATACTTCAATCCACCACAAATTATTCACCAAATAATTCTCAAGCAACAACCAGTAATGGACAACAACAAACCATAAACAAATGCAGAAGACTAAATGCAAGAAACACACGAATTATACGTGGAAAACCTCTTCGATGTGAAGAGTAAAAACCATGGGACTTGTGAGGAGTTCACCCTTGTCACCTTCTCTTATTATGATAAAATTGAGGGAAAAAGAACCTAAATCAGTCTTACAAAGATTCACAATCCACCAATAGTTCCATACATAAGAGAACAATAATTGAGAGATGAAATATGATAAATATCACCCAGTTTTTGCAAGTTCTGTCCGACAGCAATATCCGATAAACCGAAGCTCAGAACGACGATCCAACCGTTCAAAACAAGGCCCTGTGAGCTGACAAAATTTCAGAAAAATCCAACGGTGAAAACTCTGGCAAACGATAACTTTGTGAACGTCGTCAGTGAAAAACCGAACTGCACTAATCTCCCAATGTTTTCTATATTCTCCTTCCGTTTTTTTCCTTTTCCTTTTAGGTCTTCTAAAAAAACCCTAGGCTTTCTAGATAAGCCAACTCATTTAACCTCAAATGGGCTAAACATATAACCCGATATTTTGGGCCCACAAACATAAGAAAACCCATGTTTGTCTAACAAATGGGTTGGACACCCATAACAATCTCCCCTCCAAAATTCATTGTTGTGGGAAGACACAATCACATCCATGATCACTTGAACTTCATCCCAACAAGCTTACTACAAAGCTCAAGCTTGCTTCCAGGAATTACTTTAGTCAGCATATCTGCACTATTCTTGTAAGTGTGGACTTTCTTCAGCTTCATTATTTTATCTCCAATCACATCTCGCAACCAATGATATCTAATGTCAATGTGTTTGGTGCGAGCATGATACATTGAATTCTTGCTCAAATCCATAGCACTCTAACTATCACAGAATACTACATACTCATCTTGCTTTAAACCTAACTCTTGAAGGAATCTTTTAAGGCATAACATCTCCTTGCTTGCTTCCACTGCTGCAATATACTCTGCCTCAGTTGTGGACAATGCTACACATTTTTGTAGCTTGGATTGCCATGAGATGGCTCCCCTCAATGTAAACACATAACTTTGAGGTATATAGACTTTATGTTATCAAGATCACCTGTCATATCTGCATCAGTATAGCTTTGAAGTATAGGTTTACCACCTCCATAACATAAACTCAATTTGGAGGTGCCTTGCAAGTATCTGAAGATCCACTTCACTGCTTCCCAGTGAGCCTTACCTGGAATGGATAAGAAACGACTCACTAAACCGATTTGCATGTATAATATCGTGTCTAGTACACACCATAACATACATCGAGAGAACCAAGCTGCGGAAGAGTAAGGAATGGTTGACATTGCTTCTTTCTCCTTCTCTCATTGTAGGACAAGCTCTCTTATCTAGCTTGAAGTGAGTTGCTAATGGTGTACCAACAAAGCTTAGCGTGCTTTCATATTGAACCTTCCAAGTACCCGTTCAATATACTTCTCACGGGATAACCACAATTTCCCACTTTCTCATATCACGAGTAATCTCCATGCCTAAGATTTGCTTTGCGGGCCTAAATCTTTCATGTCAAATGACTTGGACAAGTCTTTCTTCAAACTTTGAATCATATCTGCATTTTGTCCAACTATCAACATATCATCTACATATAAAAAGAAGAATAATGAAGTTACCTCCAGGAACTTTCTCAAATACACACAAGAATCGGTTGTAGTTCGTTTATAATAGTTGTTTATCATAAACGAATCAAATTTCTTGTACCACTGTCTTGGTGCCTGTTTAAGCCTATGAAGACTCTTCTTCAAGTTGCAAACAAGTTTATCTTTCCTCTTTTCTTCAAATCCTTCAGGTTGCTCCATGTAGATCTCTTCATGCAAATCACCATGTAAAAATGCAGTTTTTACATCAAGTTGCTCCAAGTCAAGATCTAGACTTGTCGCTTTGCTAAACCCAAAATTGTTCTAATAGATGTCATTTTGACTCTTTGGAGAGAATATTTCATCAAAGTCAATGCCCTTTTTCTCAGTTGCATCATTTTACCACTAATCGGCTTTGAACTTTACTATCTTCTTCTCGCCATCTTTTTATACTTGAAAACCCACTTGTTTCTCAAAACTTTCTTGTCATTTGGAAGTTGCACTAGCTCATAGGTTTCATTCTTTTTCAAGGAATTCATCTCCTCATTCATTGCATCAAGCCACTTATTTTTTTCATCATGAGACAAGACCTCTTGATAGTTCTCTGGCTCTCCATCTTCACTAACTAGAATGAACTCTGAGCTTGGATACTTTGTTGAAGGTTTATGCTCTCTTGTGGACCTTCGAACCCGTGTATCCTCCACTTGAGGGATAGATTGCTCCCCTTGCTCATGAACTTCTTCATGAATCACTTCATTATGGATTTCTTCATCAGATGAAGACTCATCAAGATCATCATCATCAACATGATCTGGTACATTACCATCAGGTTCTACCTCACCAACATCATCAAGTACATCTTCAACATTCTCATTCGACGACTGAATAATAGAAGGAGTAGAAGAAAGATCATTAGTAGTATCAAAAAACGATTTTGAAATAGAAGTGTACCTCGTGACTCGTAAGATCTGCACCCCTTTCTTGCTGCTCAAAGAATACTACATCTCTGTTTCTCACTACCTTTTTCTTTTCTGGATCGTAGAGCCTGTAACCATACTCTCCATCCCCATATCCAACAAATACACATGGATTAGTCTTCGAAGCAAGCTTTGACCTTTGTTCTTTAGGCACATGCATGTATGCCTTGCTGCCAAAGACTCTCAAATGCGAATAAGTGGGATCACGTCCCTTCCATGCTCTCTCTGGAATGTCATAATCAAGAGGAATCGATGGAGATCGATTAATCAAATACACGACACATTGCACTTCTTCAGCCCAAAATATCTTAGGAAGATTAGACATTCTAAGCATGCACCTCACCTTCTCTACAATGGTTCTGTTCATCCTTTCAGCAACTCCATTGTGTTGTGGTGTGTCAGGCTCTGTCTTCTCATGCCTAATGTCATGTTGTGAGCAATAATACCTGAATTCATTCGAAGTATACTAACCACCATTGTCAGATCGAAGACACTTCAACTTTCTTTCAGTCTCCCTTTCTTGTTGGGATTTATGCCCTATACTTGTGTAATTTTGATCAATTAAATAAAGTGTTATTTGTTTTGATAAGATTACAGTCTTGCTTTTATAAATCTAATAAACTAAGCTCCAAGGTTATAACGTTTATCTTGAAATCAGTGTAGTGGACACTATTTGGGTTGACTTCAAGATTATAACCTAAATAAATCTATGGTATAAGAATAAGGTTGGAAACCTCATTCGGTAACACCATGGATGCGACCCACTTTGTAATTAGTACAAATGAGGTAATCCAACTCATTCATGTAGTTGACATGCAAGTGGGGGCATCCTGTATGAAGAGTTCATACAAGATCGATCGCAAATTATTAGTCTAACCAAAGATAACACCGCGTTAACGAGGATAAGACTAGTAATTTATAGATAGTCATTAGTGACTTGACTGAATCTGAGCAAGTTAAGAATTCCCGCTTATAGGGTTTGTCCTTAGACTAGTATGGGTGAGAGTGGCACATGGCCACTCAATAAGCCTACCTTCTCGGGACGAGAACCTCGTAGGTAGTTGGGAACTTAAGCGTGCAAGATGGAATTCACTCACTTTCTCTGCGAGGAATCGAGATAGGTTGTTCCCTTAGAATCGACTCCGTGTCTTGAACAATGGGGCCCCGCCTCTGCAGAGGTATGAGTCTAGGTAGGACCTTAGACTTGTTGTTCATTAGAGGATCGGTGGTGCTTAAGGAGCAAAGAGGTAATCACAAGGGTAAAACGGTAATTTGATCCAAATATGATTACGAACAACCCGTGAAGGGTCGACTCATGGGTAATGACTATATCGATGGACACAATAATATCTATAGTGAGGAGAGTGCAACTACAAGTCTATAGTGGAGTGACTTGTAGTTAATGAATATTGATTAACCTGGATCAAAGAGTTTGATCGGTTAATCTCACATCATGGAGCTCATGATCCAGTGGGTCCATTAGATCCTCCGTTGGCTCAACATGGTAATATTGAGGTATAAAGTTAGGAGTGAAATTGAAGTGTTCAATTTCATACATGAGGAGTTATATCAATTATATATGATGTAATTAATATAATATATAGTTTTAATGTGAATTAGATTCATATCTAAACTATATACTAAAGAGAGATTAAATGAGGGGTAGAATGGTCATTTCCATACCATTCTCCTATATATATAGTTGCATGAGATGCAACTAGGTTAAGCTTTTGAAAAGACTTGAGAAATAGTATTCCTTGCCTCCTTGTTGTTGTTGGAAGTGTTCCAAAAACACAAAATCTCTCTCACAAAATACCTCACCACTCCTAAAGGGAACCCACCTTCCTCCCTCATCTAGAGAACAACGGAGAAGATCCGGTGGTGGTGTCGGTGTTCGTACGAGTTCTTATTGCTGAGATCGTGACCGTGGAGAGAGGAGCACTTGAAGAAAGGTTCTTCAAAGGTAATATACTTGCTGTCCATTTCTGTATTTTATGCTTAATCTATATTTTACGTTCTTGCATTTTCCGTTGTAACTAAATCAAGAGCGCACGATTCCCAATCGTTTCCGCTGCAGGGACTACGATTCCCTTCATTTCTATCATAACATGAAAATTTATGAAAATCTCAAACACTTGGCTTTTTGTTTTCAACATATACACCCAAGTTCTTCGAGTAGCATCATCAATGAAAGTGACAAAATATCTATTGTCACCAAGTGATTATATCTCAATAGGACCACAAACATCAGAGTGGACTAACTCCAATTTTCCTTGCCTTCTAATGGACTTTTTAGCAAAAGAAACTCTATGTTGCTTACCTGCCAAGCAATAATCACAGGGGTCAAGAGAAACTGTTTTATCAACAAGAATAAGAGATTTACCTGCCAACAGTTTAATCCCTTTGTCACTCATATGCCCTAGCCTTCGATGCCACAAATTAGGAGAATTCTTTTCTTCAACTGCATTCAACTCACAAGAACATACCCTCAAGTATGTTTTATACAAGGAACAACATAACTCACCACGAGCAACTGTCATCGAACCTTTAGACAATTTTCATTTACCATCATCAAAGGTATGTTGAAATCCTTCTTGATCAAGGACACTTGTAGACAACAAGTTAAGGCGTAAATCAGGAATATGACGCACATTCTTTAATGTAAGCATGCACCCAACACTTGTCTTCACATGAATATCACCTAACCCAACAATACTAACTGAGCTCTTGTTTCCCATCTTCACACTACCAAAATCACCCAATTGATAGTTCATGAAATACTCATTTCTGGGAACACAATGATATGAGGCTCCTGAATCTATCAACCACTCTGTGTCTGAACTTTCTACATGATGACATTCACTAGTTGCACAAACTAAAGTAACATCACCATTACCTATAGTAGCAGTTGCTGCAGTATTTTTATCATCTCCCTCATTTTGTGAGTCTTGCTTCTTACCTTGTTTTTTCTTCCAACGGTAGCAAAACTTTCTGATATGGCCAGACTTGTTGCAGTGATAACATGTCCTAGTCTATTTGTCTCTAGACTTGGACCTGTCCTTTGAGTTTCCACGACCTTTGAGTCCTTTACTCTTGCTTCTACCACGATTCTCAACAAGAAGAGTATTCGAATTATCAACTCCCATCTCCTTTCTTCTTATCTTTTCATTGAACATGTTTTCTTCAATCATATTCACAGATAGAACACCTTCTGGAGCAGAGTTACTAATAGTCACAACTAAGGTTTCCCAACTGTCTGGCAAAGAACTCAACAAGAACAAAGCCTGCAATTCATCATAAAAAATAATTTTCATAGTAGTCAACTTGTTAATAATATCCTGGAAGTCACTCAAATGTTCAGAAACAAACTTCCCACCCTTAAATTTCAAATTAACAAGTCTCTTGATTAATGAAGTTTTATTATGTGGGGTCTTCCTTTCATAAAGACCTTCTAATTTCTTCCACAAATCATATGGGTCAGATTCTTTAGACACATGGTTGAAAATACTAAGATCAACCCATTGCCTAATAGTTCCCAAAGTCTTCCTTTTTAACTTTACCCAATCTTTCTCTTCCATTTTATCTGGTTTTGAAGGTTTAGAAATTGTGTCATCAACTTATATGGTTGTGTTCAATTGGATCATACAAATCTTTGCAAAATAGCAAATCCTCCATCATCGGTCTCCAGATGGAATAATTAGTTGATGTCAGTCTAACCATTGAATTACCACCACTGCCATTAGTAGACTCCATAAAAATGATTAAATTAAACCTTGGCTCTGATACCAACTGATAGGGCCAAAATAGTAAATGAATAACCCACCAAGATCTCTCTAAGACAATCAACCAAAAATATACTTCAATCCACCACAAATTATTCACCAAATAATTCTCAAGCAACAACCAGCAATGGACAACAACAAACCATAAACAAATGCAGAAGACTAAATGCAAGAAACACACGAATTATACGTGGAAAACCTCTTCGATGTGAAGAGTAAAAACCACGGGACTTGTGAGGAGTCCACCCTTGTCACCTTCTCTTATTATGATAAAATTGAGGGGAAAAGAACCTAAATCAGTCTTACAAAAATTCACAACCCACCAATAGTTCCATACATAAGAGAACAATAATTGAGAGATGAAAGATGATAAATATCACCCGCTTTTGCGAGTTCTCATCCGGACAAAGAATATCCGATAAACCGAAGCTCAGAACGACGATCCAACCGTTCAAAACAAGGCCCTGTGAGCTGACAAAATTTCAGCAAAATCCAACGGTGAAAACTCTGCCAAACGATAACTTTGTGAACGTCGTCAGTGAAAAACCGAACTGCACTAATCTCCCAACGTTTTCGATATTCTCCTTTCGTTTTTTTCCTTTTCCTTTTAGGTTATATCCTTCTAAAAAAACCCTAGGCTTTCTAGATAAGCCAACTCATTTAATCTCAAATGGGCTAAACATATAACCCGATATTTTGGGCCCACAAACATAAGAAAACCCATGTTTGTCTAACAAATGGGCTGGACACCCATAACATTAATTTCTTATTGTATTAAATATTTTATATTTTAATAAATTAAAATTAATGTTTGTTGAGTTAGTGGTAAAATATAAGATTATTGAAATTTTATTTTGTGCATAAGTTTAGAAAGAAAAATATTGTTGGTTAATCACGTATGCCATTAATTAATTTTTTTAATTAAATTATTGATGAAATGATGAGGACATTGCCTCTTCTTTGAAAACCATTATTTTCGACTTTTAATGACAAACAATTAATAATGGATGAACTTTAAATGTCATACATTTAATGACGAACAAATTTTTAATGACCAACATTTAGTGATGGTTTGACTTTTATGATAGACACTGACCAACATTAAAAGTCGTCCATGATTTTTTTTTTTTTTTAAAACTAAGGTTTGTACATAGAAACGAAGGTTTTGGGAGTAAATTATGTAATTGAAAAATATTAACGAGGGAAGGATCAAAAAAATAAGAAAAATATTTTGGTGGTCAGTGCCTAAATATGGTGCAGCTCCTTTGGTGGTCACACGAAAAAAAATTGTGTATTTTTTTTAAAAAAAAGTGTAGGTGATGCCTAGTATTGCCCAAAAATAATATTTAAAACATTAATTATGAGTCAAATACATGAAAGGAAATAATGTAGGTAAGGAAATAAGGTAGGTAAAGACATAAAACTTAGGGGTGTACAAATAACCCGGTAACCCGGACTATCCAACCCAAATCATAAGGGTTGGGTTGGGTTAGGTTTTTTTTCGATTTGAGTTGGGTTAGAAGTTTGGAGAACCGAAAAGTTTGGATCGGTTCTCGGGTTGGGCGTTTAGGCTCGGGTTGACCCAACCGAACCGAACCCAAAGTTTATATTTATTTTATTTTACTTTAATTACCTATATACTTATAAATGAATTATTTGTCCATTTTTAATATTTTTCTTTTAAACTTATCATAAATGTTAAGATGTTTTGAAATTTGAAGTTTGATATTTGAATTTTATGTGATTTTAGTTATTAGTTCAAGAAAAAGTATTTTAAATAATTAAAAAAGTTATAAAAAATAAAAAAAACAATAACCTGACGACCCAATCCAACCCAACTCGACTTATGCACACTCCTAATAAAAATAATATATAAAAAAAATTGTTTAAATTATGTAACATTAATTGATATTCAAATAAAAAAAATATTTTTATATATATTCAACAAATGCATTTTAATTGTTATATAAATAAAAAAATATACGTTTGCATGGACTATTTCGTTCTAAAAAAGACTAGTTATTCTGATAATAGTTGAAATATATGTATTTAATTTTTAAAATAAATTTCTAAACTGTATAAAAAAAAATTCTAAACTGATTTCTTAAATGACCCCTTTATTATAATTACTCTGGTTTAAAATGTCGATGTTGATAAAAATATCGAGACCTCAATTTCATGAAAATATCTAGAAAAATTTTAAAAATATATTTAAATTAGAAAATAAACCTTCTACACTTTTCAAATGAGTTAAAATACTTATTATATTACATTTTGTTACTATTTTTTTAATATTTCATCAATTTTATACGATATAATGGAAATGTCGATTCACTTTTAGTGTCAATGTCGAATCCATAGACATATAAAAATATCCATGAAAATATCGACATGTTGACGAAAATTTAATACCATGAGTACTGTTCTCTTAACAAGGTTTCAGTCAAAAAAAAAATAATAATAATAAATCATTATTATATTGTGCAAATATAGAAATTAGAATTAATACCCATTCATTAAAATTTCTCAAATTTAATTATAAAAAATTAGGGGCAAAACTGAGATAGGAATTTAAAAATATTAAATTGTTTGCATATTTTTATTTCTTCACAGCTCACGCCACCCATGTGCGTTTCTCAAATAAATGAAATAAAAAAAAATTGTCACGTAATCTCATCCCACTAGGCCTGAAAGCTGTCTTATTCAAATCCATCTCTGTTTTAAAATCAATTAAAAAAATATTTTTTTAAAAAAATGACACCAAAAAAATCAAATTTGAAGAAAATTGAAGCCAATAAAAAAAAATCGAAAAGAAAAAAAATCCAAAGTTCATTAATGAAAAGACCACTTCTTTATAATCCTCCGCTGCCGTTTGTACTGTATACTTTACTTTTCCAACGTCGTCACACCTTATACGGATAACCAAACATGGGCGGCCGGAAAGATGACGTCTCTGCAACTTCCGGCCTCCAAATTCCGTTCATTAGATCACTCGATCCTCCCCACAAGCCCAAAACAAACAGATTTCCTTTTCTATGTGCAATCATCGCTTCCATGTCTTCCGTCTTGCTCGGTTACGGTCAGATATTTTACTTCCTTTCTCTTAAATCTTCGCTTCCTCTGTTCTTCCTCCTCTTAATTTCTTCAACTTTTTGGGTTTCGAAACAGATATAGGCGTAATGAGTGGAGCGGCAATCTACATCCAAGAGGATTTCGAGATCTCTGATGTGCAGGTGGAAATCCTGGTCGGAATCATTAGCCTCTATGCTATTATTGGCGCCGCCGCCGCCGGTAGAACCTCTGACTGGATTGGCCGCCGCTATACGATGGTTCTAGCCGCCGGCTTCTTCTTCGTCGGAGCTATTCTCATGGGGTTTGCCCCAAACTACGGCCTTCTCATGTCTGGTAGATTCGTCGCCGGAATTGGCATCGGATATGCCTCGTTGATTGCCTCTGTTTACACCGCCGAGGTTTCTCCGGCGTCGTCTCGCGGCTGCCTCTCTTCTTTTCCAGAGGTCCGTTGTTCGATTCAGAGAGATTTTTCTTTTGATTTAGCGAATGTAGAAAGGAATTTTTAAAGCTAACTTTTTGTTTGATTTTACTGGTCTTAGATCGGAACATTTCTCCTTTCTTGGCTTATTTTCAACCTTTTGAATCTGATTTTCAAAATCGAGGATGAACTGATGGGATACTTGCATTTCTTCCTCCATTCTTCGTTCCGCTCTGAGCTTGAAATCAGGGCTCGATTCTCTTCTTCTTGGATCTAGATTTCATTCCTTCACAAAATTGGAACCGTTTTCGGCGATTTTGTTGCAGGTGTTTCTTAATGCCGGAATCTTACTCGGATACGTTGCGAATTACGCATTCTCCAAGCTTCCAATTCAACTGGGGTGGCGATTTATGCTCGGAATCGGCTTAATTCCGTCGGTGTTCTTGGCCGCTGTCGTGATTCTGGTAATGCCAGAGTCTCCACGGTGGCTGGTAATGCAAGGCCGAGTCGGCGAAGCCAAACAAGTCCTCAACAGAACTTCAGATTCCATCGAAGAATCTCTACAGCGCCTCGCCGACATAAAAAAAGTCATCGGAATTCCGGCGAGTTGCGAAGACGACGTCGTTGAAGTCCCAAAACAGAGCAGCCACGGTGGCGGTGTCTGGAAAGAACTCTTCGTCCACCCGACGCCTGCAGTTCGCCACATCTTGATCACCGCCGTCGGCGTCCATTTCTTCCTGGAGGCCACCGGCATGAACGCCGTCGTATTGTACAGCCCCAGAATCTTCGAGAAGGCTGGAATCTCATCCTCCGACCACAAGCTTCTGGCGACGGTGGCCGTCGGCGTGACGAAGACCGTGTTCATCCTGGTCGCTACCGTCCTGTTCGACCGTGTCGGGCGGCGGCCGTTGATTCTGACAAGCTTGGCCGGAATGATTATATCCCTAATTACCTTAGGGGTTGGGCTGACCATTATTGAGCGGTCGCACGAGGAAGTCACGTGGGCGGTGGGACTTTGCGTAGCGATGGTGTTATCCGACGTGGCATTTTTCTCGATGGGGATGGGGCCCATGGGTTACGTCAGCTCGGAGGTTTTTCCGTTGAAGCTACGCGCTCAAGGAGTGAGCGTGGGGATGGTGGTGAATAACGGCACCGGCGCCGTTGTGTCAATGACGTTTTTGTCCCTGTACCGTGCGATTACGATCGGTGGCGCGTTTTTCCTCTACGCCGGCGTTGCGACGGTGGGTTGGCTGTTTTTTTATGTGGTCTTCCCGGAGACACGGGGACAGAATTTGGAGGATGTCGAGGGGCTTTTTGGTAATTTAATCTGGAAATTCTCTGTCAAGAAGGATGATAATAATACACACTTTGGGGAAAATAGTGGAAATGCATAGGATTCGGGATTATTTTTCAAAAAAAAAAAAAAAAAAAAAAACTCAAATGCCAATTTTAAAGTTTTCATTGATTCTTTTTTAGTTTATATCTAATGTTTGTATTTAATACCATTAACTAATTGTTTGTCTCGTTATCTAACTCAAAATGCTATATTTTTTTTCCCAGAAAAAACTGAACATGTTGTGTTAAAGATTAGAACATAATTTAAAGTTTTAGCAATAGAAATTAAGACATTTAAATAGACACAATATGGTTGGAAATAACCTTCCACCACTAGGAATGAGTAGAAATAAACTAAGAAATTAAAAGAAACACAACAAAATAAGAAACACAACAATTTTCGTGAAAAAACTCCAAACACGGAGAAAAAACCACGAACAGAAAGAAATTTCTAGTATGTGAAAAATTATTACAATCACATAGAATTCTCTCTCCAACTTCAATTACAAAAACACTCCCCCAAAACTTAAGCGAGAATTTAACTAGAGCCAGAGTCATAGGCTCCTTTTATAGTGTCAGGAACCCATCACTTCCTTGCACGTTTTAGATGTGAGGCTCCTTTAATAGTGTCAGGAGCCCATCACTTCCTTCACGTTTTAGATGTGGGACAATTTCACTTCTAATATATTACCAAAAATCCAACAATTTCCACCTTGGCAAGATATTTGAAGAATCCACATCTGTTGTTGCATCATTGTCTTTACCGACAATCATAATCCTCAACACAGAGAACTATAACCTACTTCACCATAAAAGTAGACCACTTGTAATGTCACCTTTCAAGACTTTTTCTTTCGTCACATGTCAATAAACACGATTGAAATTTATGGTGCAACTTCCACCTACTTGGCTCACTCAGAAGTTCTTCGGCCATCGACATAACTTCCACCACACACCCTGCATAACCGCCAAGTCAATGCCCGTGTGCAAACTTGTGGAACCGCTAACATCACATCCTCTATCATATCATGAGGATGAATTCTGTCTTTCTTCAGAAGATGTCACCATCTCCCCTGACGAGAGAGACCATGTTAGCATCTGACCCAGAGCCTTTTGACGAACTTGCTCTGTTAGGACAATTCTTTTTCATGTGTCAAGACCGCCCACCTTCCCAACAACCTTTCTTTTGCACGAAGTTTTTCTTCTTTTTCTTTCAATTCCATACTGTCATGTTGGACTTTTTAGAACCTTTGTTGGAACCACCACTAGACTCCGTTAGACCACCATCAGCGCTTAACCTTTCAGGAACACCATAGCTCGGTCTTCCCTTCAAATCCTTGTGTAACCCAGATTGTATCAACACATATTTGACTTGCACTTGCCACAAACCAAAGTTCATCTTTCCGTCAAATTTCTCCCCGTCAATCTAAGAAACTACAAACCTAAACCTCTGATACCACATGTTGGGAAAAACCTCACACCACTATGAATAAGCAGAAATAAACTTAGAAATTAAAAGAAAGCAACACAATAAGAGACACAAGAATTTACGTGGAAAAACTCCAAACCCGGAGAAAAAACTCCAAACCCGGAGAAAAAACCACGATCAGAAAGAAATTTCCACCATGTGAAAAATTGTTACAATCATATAGAATTCTCTCTCCGACCCCAATTACAAAAACACTCTCCCAAAACTTTATACCACTTACACCCTTCTTCCCACTCTCAAACCAGAAAATATAAAGAGAGAATTTAACTAGAGCTAGTACACAAGTTTAAAGTGTTTGAAACTGGGATGCTGTAAAACCAAAGTCATAGGCTCCTTTTATAGTGTTAGAAGCCCATCATTTCTTTGCACCTTTTAGATGTGGGACAATTTCACTTTTAATATATTGCCAAAAACTCAACAAACATTAAAAACAAGACTAAATTTGCAATACCATTTGTTTTTTATATGTCATCCTCAAAAATCAATACCATATTTTATTCTTTAATTTTATTTTTTAAAAATAAATTAAACATAGTTTAGTAGTTAATATTTTTCTCTGGGTGTGGGTAGGTATAAATCTACATCTTCTCACATCCATGTACTATTCTAAAATAAATTATTTAAAAATGGTGGTAGGTTTAAAAGCCCTATAATTTAGATCTACTTAGAGTTGTTATTATTATTTTACTTTCATATACTTTATAGAAGTAAAGATATTGGAACCACAAATGTGTAGTAAGCTAGTGTTGAATTATAGTTAAATTACAAGTTTAATGATTAGTTTCTAAACTTTAAAAAGTATCTACTAGCTCTTTAAACTTTCAATTTTATGTTTAATGTCTCTCAACTTTAAAAATGTTTAATGAATCTCTTACATATTCAAATTTTTTTACAAATTAACTGATCTATTAGATAAATTGAATTTTATGTCTAATAGTTTATAGACCTGTTACACAAATGAATCTCTTACACAAATCTCAAAGTTTATAGACTTGATAGACATTTTTTAAATTTTAAAGACCAAATAGAAATAAATTTAAAAGTTAAAAATGACTAAATTTGTAATTTTAAAAAAAAAAAAATGATTAAACCTACCAAATATACACTTTTCCAAGAAATTCACAAAACCTTTGGGTAAGGAAAGAAAAAGATAGATAACAGACAAGAAGGAGATGAGTACAAATGAAAGCTCAACTAAATTGTTGGAACCTATGGTCAGCCATGAAAAGGAGAGATAAGAAAGTTCAACAAGTAGTTGAAAAGTATGATCATTATTTGAGAATGCATGTCTCTATTCTCATCAAGCTATTATGGAATTTAGTAGGGTCAAAGCTCCATTTATAGATCACCAAAAGGAAAAAGGAAAAGAACTAGCTAGGCTAACAGCCATTCATTTAATATGATATGTCATTTTGTATGTATATTTCGTACCGATGTCAAATAGTTCAATTCATAAAAATGAATTTTAACCCTATGAATTAGGGGTGTGCAAAAAAAAGATCGAAAGCCGATTCGACCGATCGAAACCGACTGAAGCGAGGGCGGTTGGTCGGTTCTATGGCTTTTTCGGTCGGGGTCGATTTTGTGCTTGACAAAACTGACCCAACCGATTGATATTTAAAAAAAAATTATATTATAATAATAATAATAATTAAAAACTAAAAAAACTAAAAAGATTTTTCTAAAATATATTAAATAATAATTATAAATTATTAAATAATTAATTAAATAAATATTTAAAAATATATAAAAACTGACCAAACCGACCGACCGTTTTGATCAATTTTTTAAAAAAAAACAAAAAAAAGTATCGGTGGTCGGTTCGGGGTCGGTTGGGGTCGAAAACCGATCCCGACCGATCGATGCTCACCCCTACTATGAATAGTGGTATACAACAAGTCCACTTAAAATAAAAAAGAAAAGCGTAAAGGCTATTTTAGTTTGTTTAAGTGTGAAAACATTTTCTTTACTTTCGAGATGAGTTTGTTTGGGGTGATCAAGAATAATGTTGTCACAATGATGTTTTTGTCCCTGCACCCTGCGATTATGACTGGTGGCATGTTCTTCCTCTATGCAAGGATCTCCAAGTGGGTTCAATATTTTTCTATGTACAATTAATTCAATGGATCGCCACAAGGTGGCTGCCTATTCATCACCATCAGATGTAAATTCAAAAATATATTTTTTCCTAATAACCGTGGAGTACATATTCACATTTTTTTCCACTCACACCAACAGTGCAAAATTGCCGCCAAAGAATTATATTTATGGCCGTCTCATAAAATTTTGAAAGTATGTACTAGGGATTTTTGGTAATTTAATATGGAAATTATCGATTAAGGATGATTTTTTTAGATGACCTTTTGATCCTAAATTATACTTGATGCCAGTTGAGTTATACAAAAAGGATAATAATGCATATTATGAAATATAGTGGAAATATTGTTAACGAATGAAGTTTTTTCCCCTTGCAAAAAATTATATTTTCCTCCCTTACTAATATCAGAGTTTAATTTATAAATCGAAAAAAAAAAAAACATTTTTGTCTAGCCTCATAGCCTGTGCCTATCCTTTCTCAGATTTCCAAAGAG
The DNA here is from genome assembly GCA_036507285.1 of Trichosanthes cucumerina. Classification (NCBI taxonomy): domain Eukaryota; kingdom Viridiplantae; phylum Streptophyta; class Magnoliopsida; order Cucurbitales; family Cucurbitaceae; genus Trichosanthes; species Trichosanthes cucumerina. Next base: position 8,666,880 of record CM071836.1, on the reverse strand, counting down.
TTTTTTTTTTTTTTTTTTTATTATTATTATTATTTAAAAAAAAAACAATATATAGGGGTTTCAAAAGAGATTTTAAGCTGGAGAGATTTGAGAAATAAATCTAAAGGCAGACTTATTTGATCTTATCATACTAACGAAAAGATAATGTGGTAGCTAGTTAGGTATATTAATTTAATATTTTTTGTGATTGGACTATGCATGGGGTGTCAACTCGGGAATAAAGATTTTTGGGAAAAAAAAATAGTTGTTTGACCCTAAACTTGGTAGATGTGTATCTATTTTTACTGTAAACTTTTAATTTCATCTATTTATATCTTTCTTTCTTTTTTTAACAATTTGTGTTTTAAACTTTGATAAGAGTCAACTCTTTCTTAAACTTGAATATGTGTGGTAATTTTTATCTCATAATAAATTTTCATTTGAAAGAATGTTAAAATAAATATACTTATGTACATGTATATAATGAATTATGAAATATATCTGATCCTTTCAAAAGAAAGAAGCATGTATCTAAGACAAAATTGATGGAATTAAAAATAAATGGACATTCGAGCTGGATTTTTAAAAGAAAAATATGAGTTTAATATTAGAAAAATTACTCAACAATCGATTTATGTACAAGTGTGTCAATAAGGAGAAATTATTCAATGAGGCCGCCACAATGTAGTTGTCTTATAATGACCGTTAGATGTGCATCCAATAATTTCTATGCTCCCTAATAATCGTTGGATATAAAGTTGAAATATTTCTCTCTCTTCATCTAATGGTGAAAAATTGACGATCATATTGTGGGGGACTCACCGAATAAAATGGAGACGAGGATGGCTTACCCATACCCATACCTACCTCCCAAATTATTCTCAGTCCAATAAAATGTTCCGTTAAATTTTGTTGTAAATGAAGCACGGATTTTTTTTTGTGAAAAAATCATAGTGACCAAGTTCCTATTAGGAATTTCTCTCCATTTACATTTTTTTTAAAATGTGAAAGAGTTAAATATACATATGTACATATGTATTATGAAATTTTTTTAAGAAATGACCTTGACGGAAAATTAACATTCCTAATTATGTGCATTAAACAAGCTTTTAAGATTTTTTTAATTGAACGATAAAGTGGAGATTTGAATTTCTGACCTCTTATAGACCCATTTTGGCAACCAAGCTTTTTAAGTTTGTGCAAGGCTTAAATTTTCTTAAAATTGGTGTGGTTTGGAAGATTTGTACTTGATTTTTTTTTTTTTTGAAAATGTGGGCAAATTTAATGGAAAATAAGGCGAAAGGGTACAACTTACAAGTGAACGTATAGAGTTCAATTTGATACAAATGAGGGGTGTACTTAGCCGGGTTGAGCTGGAGGAATTATTTAGGTTGGTTATTCCTTCAACCCAACCAACCTTATTCATTGAGAGTAACCCAACCCAATATTTTCGGGTTGGGTTGGGTTGGGTCGCCCGGTTAATTTTTTTATTTTTTATAATTATTTAATTATTTAAAATATTTTTTCTTGAATTAATAACTAAAATCACATAAAATTCAAATATCAAACTTCAAAATTTATAACATCTTAACATTGGTTAGAGTAGTCTAGAAGAAAAACATACAAAATTGACAAATAATTCATTTATAAGTATATGTGTAATTAAAATAAAATAAATATAAACTTTAGGTTGGGTTGGGTCGGGTCAACCCGAGCCTAAAAAGCCCAACCCGAGAACCGACACGAACTTTTTAGTTGTCCAAACTTCTAACACAACTGGATTGGATAGTACATGTTACCGGGTTATTTGTACACCTCTAATACAAAGAGAAATTGATACACCATTCTTTTTTCCCTTAAAAAGTTTCTATTTCTTAATACCAATTCTATAATATTTTTATTTAAATTAGATTGTAAATATAGTAATTTAACTTTGAATTGGATTTGTTTTGTTCATGAATTTTTAAATGCTTAAATCGAATATTTTGATCCTATACTTTTTTTATTTCAACAATTATGGTGTGAAAGGTCAATTATATCGACCTTTAAAAATTTGTAATAAATGTCTTATCTATTGAACTAGATTATTTGGATTTGCTTGCAAAGTTAATCTTAATACAAAATTTGTATGTAATGAGAGTTCTTCGGCACAAAAGTAACAAAATTGTGATAATATTTCAAAAAACTTTATAGAATTTAAGGATCAAAGTGGACAATTTGAAAATAGAATGACTAAAATAGACAAAAATTGAAGGCCTAAAACTAATTCTTAAAAAAGTGTTGAAAGTATAGAAATCAAAATGGATAAAAGTTAAAAGCATATATAAGGATCCAAATTTGATTCGATAAAAGAGGATTCAAATATTATTTTTGTAGGTGGTAGGCATTCATGTTGTAATATTTTAAAATAAACGTTTTAAAAAAATCCTCTTTATTAAACTAAATTATAATTTATTAAACATACAAAATGAACACTTTTTCAATGCATGATCATGCAGATTTCCAAGAAATTCACCAAATATTTGGTAAAGAAAAAAGAGGAGGATAACATCCAAGGAAGGAGATGAATACAAATTAGGACTCAACAATGAAAAGGATAGAGAGAGTATTTGTCAAAGTTCAACACATTGAAAAATATGATCAAAACTATTTTGGAATTTTTTAGGGTCAAAAGATCCATAATAGGTTCAAGACTCAAGAAAAAGGGGGGAAATTTTAGCTAATAGCCATTCATTTGAGATGATGATGCCATTTCATTTGTAAGGGGATATCAATATCTAACTATTCAATATGTCCATAAATAAAACAAGAGAATATCAATTTTAGCTGTGAACTTGACAAGGTATATTAATTTTTATTCTAAGCTCTCAATTTTATTAAATTAACCTTAAACTTGGATAAACATTGCAATTTTCACTTTAAACAAAATAGTGGGACCTCTTAAAAAATAATAAAAAAATACTTTCAAAATCGTTCAGATCACTTTTAAAATTGTGGAACGAAATATTAAAATAATTTATATAACTTACTCATTTTTATAATAATAATTATAATCAAATCTCTTTGTCTAAAATTACTCCTAAATATGTTGTAACTCTAGACTTCTACTAAGAATTCATTAGAACAAGAAATTCATTGATTTATAGAGGCCATTTTCAATTTCAAAAGTAACTTAAAACATGATGGGACATGTTTTAAAGTCATGAGTTTATCCAAACGTGAAAATTCAAATTTTCTATATTTTAAATTTCCCAAAAACAAAAGCTCATTTTCTATTTCCATTTTAGTATTAAGGGGAAAAATTAAAAAAAAAAAAAAAAGAAGAAAAAAGCTAAATTATAACCTTGAACTTTTAGGTCTATGTTGAATAAGTTTGAATTTTAAAATATCTCTAATAAGTCTTTAACTTTTAGTTTTGTATTTTAAGTCTCTAAACTTTTAGTTTTATATTTTAAGTCTCTATACTTTAAATTTGTGTAATGAATTTTTGGACTTTTAATTTTGCATCTAATATGCTATTGATATATTTGACATTTTTAGAACTTTACTATACATAAATTGAATTGTGTCTAATAAATTCTAAACTTTCATTTTTGTGTCTCATCCATGAATTTTGTAATACACCAGATAAATTAAGAATCTATTAGATATAAAATTGAAAGTTTAGGAAAGTATTAAGTATAAAATTAAGAAATTAATGTACTTATTAGACATTTTTCAATTTTTAACCCAGATTAAACTTGTCAAACTATATCAATTTTCACTAACTTTCAATTTCATCTAATTGGACCCTCAAATGGGACCCTAAAATTAAACAAGTGTTGCAATCTTTATCCTCTATTCAACTTCTTTTAATTTGCATGAACTAATTTTAATAGAAAAGAATGTAATAATCTTCCTAAACTTACTAATTTTAATAAATAAACTTTTGCACGAACTTATGTTTGATCAATGTATAAATTAACCATTGAATAACTTTGTCAAAACTCAAAAATTCCAACAAAAAATTAGGTCTAATGTCATTTTCTTTGGAATCTTATCAATTTTGTACCATAGACATGTTTCATAGTTTATTGAACACATAATATTTTTTTAATGATATTTCAAAAAAAAAAAAATATCAAGAGATTAAAATTGCAACACTTTTAAAGTTTAAGATTAAGATTGCAACACTTGTCCAAATTTGAGGTGTAATTGGATGACATTAGATTAAAACTTGATACAACAGGATGAGACAAGTTTAAAGTCAAAATTGATTTTTTTACTTGAACAACTCATTAAACATAAATTTGAACGTTCCAAAACAAATTGAACACTTATTAAAGTCTAGAAACTAATTAGACAGAAACGTAAAATTGTAATTAACTATTAAATTTAAAAAATATACTTACCTCTTTACTAGCCAACTAGAAATGTTCTTTTCAATATATTTTTTTTCAAATAAAAAAGAAAAGTGTTTTATCAATTATATGTGATATAAGTGACAAAAACTCATGTAATTATATTAATTAAAATTAATAATATTAAATATAATTAAATATAAAACGTTTTTATTTAATATATATAAAAAACCGAATTTTCGTCCGTTAGGAAGTCTCTTTGAAATGTCTTCGACGTTGCAACGCTGATACCATAAATTACCAGCAACGCTGCTTCTTCGCTCGTTTCGACCGCTGGCGCCGCGCTTCGATTCGCCATACGTTGCAAAACGCCTTCGATGTTGTAACGTCGAGGGTGGCGTTGCAACGTTGTCGTCTCCTCAGCTGCACGCCTGCTGCATTAGCGTTGCAACACCATTCACAGAACAACACTGCCTTCTTTTCAATTTTGCTCGTTTTTGCTCCGTTCTTCTCAACAACCACTTTGCCTCGATCGACACGGACATACAAACTCAATTTACATAATAAAATACCCAAAACAATAGGCCCTTTACATTGAACAATTCAACGAAAAATTATGTAAATTTATGGTGCCAAAAAATAAAAACATCTAATTTGCAAACCGAACATTCATCTCATGAAATCAGTAAATTCCACCTTTGTTCTTGATAAATACAGAACAAAATCAAGAACACAATTGGAACTCTAATACCAATTGAAGGGGTCGAATCCCGCAGCGGAAGCGATTGTGAATCGCGTGTTCGTTATTTTGTTACATAGATCTAAAACAAGAACTAAATAACTACGATTAAACATGCATATCTAATTAGGACAACAAGATAACATACCTTTGAAGAACACTTTCTTCACATATTCCTTCTCCAATGATCACGATCTCAACAATACGAACCCGACACATGTGAAGATCCACCACTAGATCTTCTCCATTGTTCTCTAGGTGAGGGAGGAATGTGGGTTCCTTTAGGATGCGATGTGGAGGTTTGAGAGATGTGTGTTTGGAACTCTTTCCAACAACATAAATGTGGGAACTCTAGGGTTGCACACAATAGTCTTACTCAAAGTTGTATCTTATGCAACTATTTATAGAGAAATAGGATAGAAATTACCATCTTATCCCTCCTTAATTCTCTCATTAGTATATAGTTAATTTGTAAATTTAATTCACATTAAAACTATATATTATATCAATTATATTGATATAATTGATATAACACCTCACATATAAAATTGAACACTTCAATTTCATTCCTAACTTTATACCCTCAATATTACCATGTTGAGCCAACGAAGGGAGCTAATGGACCTACAGTTCATGAATTCTAATGATATGATATTAACTACAAGTCACTCCACTATAGACTTGTAGTTGCACTCTCCTCACTGTAGATTATATTGTGTCCATTGATATAATCATTACTCATGAGTCGACCCTTCACAGGTTGTTCGTAATCACAGTTTGGTCAAATTATCGTTTTACCCCTGTGATTACCTCTTTGTTCCTTAAGCACCACTAATCCTCTAATGAACAACAAGTCTATGGTCTTACCATAAACTCAAACCTTCTTAAGCTAGTTTAGAGGGCGGGGTCCCGTTGTTCAAGACCTGGACTCAGTTCTTAAGGGAACAACCTATCTAATTTCTTAATATAGGAATGAGTAAATTCCATCTTGCAGAGTTAAGTCCCCAGCTACCTACGAGGTTTTGTCCCTGAGAAGGTAAGCTTATAGAGTCGGCTGCAGGCCACTCTCACCTATACTAGTCTAAGGACAAACCCCTAAAAGTAGCAGTTCTTAACTTGCTCAGGATTCAGGTTGAGTCACTAATGACCATCTATAAATTATCAGTTGTATCCTGTTAATGGCGTTATACTGGTTAGACTAATAATTTGCAGTCCGGTCTTGTATGAACTATTCATACAGAATGCCCTCACTCGCATGTTATCCACATGAATGAGTTAGATTACCTCATTTGTAATAATTACAAAGTGGGTTGCATCCATAGTGTTACCAGCATAAGGTTTCCAACCTCATTCTCATACCATAGACCATTTAGGTTATACTCTTGAACACAATCCATATAGTGTCTACTACACTGATGTCCAAGATTCATTATAACCTTGGAGCTTAGTTTATTGGATTTATAAGGTGAGAAGATAAATTTATCAAATCAAATAACTCTTTATTCATTTGACTAAAATTACACAAGTTTAGGGCACATATCCCAACACAACAGTGGGGTGGCGGTGGGCGACGGTGGCAATCACCATTTGGGAGTTGTGAGGAACTCGTTTCTCCTTGACTATGGGCTTTCGAAGATAGCGACTAGTACTTCCAACGACGATTATGGCAACAGAAGGAGGGGAGATATGGAGAAAGAAAAAAGAAAGAGGGAGAAAGAGGTAGGGATGAGAAAACCAAATCGATCATAGAAATATGATTTAATTAAGGTTAAATTACAAATTTAGTCCCCAAACTTTGAAAGTACATATTCTGTTTCTAAACTTTTAAAATTACATTTTGGGGTTTCATTAGACATAAAATTCAAATTTCTATTTAATAGATCAATTAATTTTTTAGAGTTGAATTTATTAGGGACCTATTACCTACAAAATTAAAAATTTTTAAGAACTATAAGACACTTTTAAAAGCGAATCAAATAAACTCAAACCTCAAAGTTGACTAAACTTGTAATCTAACCTTTAATTAATATTCTTTCCTAAATCAGCATGTACAATCAAGAATTTAACTATCACATCATATTATTGTTAGTCAACTAATTGTCAAAAGAGTGATTATTTAGGGGTTTGTGTTGGTAGAAAATCTAAATTATGTTTTATACTTTTCGGATGAGTTCGGAAAATATGCATTTGATAAATGTATTTTCAAAAACTAGATTTCATGATCCAAATAATGAAAGTTCTAAGAACAACATTTTTATATTTTCATTGTATCCACATTTTGAATTCGAAAATTAAAATGCAAAATATATTAAAAAAATAAAAACTTTAACAAATCTAGTAATTCATGTGCGAAGCTAAATTTATTTTTGTTAAATTAAAATACGTATAATATAATATATTATAAATTCTTTGATATTGTAAAATAATTATTATACCAAAGTTATAAAAAAAACATTATCATAAGTGAATTATTAATGATTTATATTCAATCTAATATTTAGTTTTGCAACTACAACTAGTTTCGTGGTCTATAAATATATTATAAAATACATTTCAATCACTATTTAAATTAGAATTCAATTTCTAAATTTGCTATCAAACACATATATGAAAACATGAAATACAATTATGTTTTCATTCAATACCTTATTTTTAAAATTTTGTTTTTAGATTGTCAACTAAAAAGATGACACTGAAAGTATCTCATTTGAACTTCAACTAATGGTAAAAAATATTTAGGGACGGTTTGGGTACTAAGAGTGAGTGAATTATAATAACATGAGTTATAATCTGTTAGGATGAGTTATTTGGTTTGAATTATGATGGTAGAATATTCCATAGGCTATTGTAATATGCAACTAAAAATATCTCTTTTAAACTTTTTTTTTTTAGACAAAATGCAATACCAAAAGTATATTTTATCTAAAATTCAAGAATTAAAGAAAAAAGAGCAGTTTAAATCTCCTAATAATTAAATTATTGAATAATCACTTTTTCAATATCTTCAAATAATTTCTGGTAAGTGACCGCTCTCACTGGTGAGAGTGACTAATTATAATTTATAATTAAATAAAAATAATCTTTTTCCTTTTCCATTTTCTCGTTCAAGATAAGAGCTTCTTCTTCCCCAAACAACTCCTTCGGCTTCACTCTGATGCAGAAACCCTTCCCTCCGCCATGAAAGAATAGCGTCCGGCCGCACCAGTTCCGACTGACCACAAAAGTCCACTGTCCGGCCGCCGCAGATCATGAATGAGCTGAAAGATGCAAGTTCCGGCAGAACCAATCCGCCGGATTTCGGTCCTCAGCCGAGGCCGAAAGCCGAAAGGAACAAATTCGCTTTTCTCTGCGCAATTTTAGCTTCCATGTCTTCAATCTTACTAGGTTACGGTGAGAAAAACATTTCGATCTGAAAAATTAACTCCATCTCTGTTTCAATCGTTTCGTTGAACTCTTCCATTTGAAACAGATACCGCCGTAATGAGCGGAGCGTCCATTTTTATCAAAGACGATTTCAAGCTCTCGGAGGTGCAGGTGGAAATTCTGGTCGGGATAATCAACCTGTACTCGTTGATCGGCGCCGCCGCCGCTGGAAGAACTTCGGATTTGATTGGGCGTCGGTACACGATGGTGTTGGCCGGAGTGATCTTCTTCGTCGCCGCCGTGCTGATGGGATTCGCCACCAACTATGGGTTCCTGATGTTTGGAAGATTCGTGGCCGGAATCGGCGTCGGATATGCTCTGATGATAGCTCCAGTGTACACGACGGAGGTTGCTCCGACTTCGTCTCGGGGATTTCTCACCTCGTTTCCGGAGGTCCGTTTTCCATTTCTTAATCTTATTGATTTTGAGTAATATGATAATTGCAATTTTGAAATCTGAAAATCAAATTTATCACAAGGCAAGGTTTAGGACTCAATTTCAAATATTGATAAAATGTAATATTTCTGGGAAAATTTTAAAATTAAAAAGTTTAAAAAATATATTTAAATTAGATAATAAATCTTCTCCACTTTTTAAATAAACTAAAATATTTGATATAGTATTATATTTACATTTTTTACGTTTTGTTACCATTTTTTTTTTACTATTTCATCAATTTTGTACAATACAATAAAAATGTTGATTCACTTTTGATGTCGAACTCGCAGACATATGTAAATATCTATACAAATTATTAGATTATATAGGGTTCCATCTCAAAACCAATGAGAGGAGTAGTCCATATATCATTTATATTGTGAGGTTTCTCTCCACTTTTCCAATATGGGATCCTCAACACAAATGTCACTTGTCAATGGATTTAATATCATATATTTTCCTTTTTCCATTTTTGAGAAATGGAAGCTCGGTAATTGTCCTTGTTTTTGGTTTTTCAGTTTGAAAAGTTTTCAAATTTGAATTTGTAAGGAAATTTTGAAAACAATGTTTTTTTGTTCAGTACATTACCAAAGGGGTGTTTTGTTCTTTGTTTTTTATTTTTTTTCATAATAGAATTGTTTGATAATGAATTTGGTTTTCAACTTTTTAAATGGCAAGTAAATTTTTTTAAATAATTTTTTTAAATTTTTTTTCTTTCAACATATCACTTCTTTGTTTCATCAAAATTAATTTTAAAAATTTAATCCTACCTTTTTTTCTCTAAAAAAAAAGTTCTGTGTCTAAATATTTTAGGTTTAGTCTAATGTAGGTCTAAAATTTTTTAAAAGTGGCTAATAGTTACTTAAATTTTAATTGTGCGTATAATAAGTTATTGATAGAATATTTTAAAAATTCTTTGATCTATTTAATTTTGTTTAATAAGTCTCTAACCTTTAGTTTTGTGTCTCCTATTAAACACTTTTACAAATTCATAGATATATTAGACATAAAACTAGAGTTATATGAGTGGTTGGATTGAGGAGTTTGAGAGTGAAGTTGGGAGAAGTTAATAACTACTTGTTTAACCAAAGAATTTTGAGAAATTTGCATGGAAAACTCTTTTTCACATGCATTAATGTGATTTGACCCATGTTCTGAAATTAATGACATTTGACCCTTTTTGTACTGTACATTCCATCCAAATTACCGTAAGGGCATCATACTGACTCTAGCTCTCTAGCTCTCGCTCAAGTCACGTTCTCGCTCTCGTTCAAGTCTCGTTCTCGCTCTCGCTCTCGCTTATGATAGTAATTAAGTTGTCAAAACTCGGAGAAAAGAAAAAAAATAAAAATCGTGACTATAGTTGACTCGCACTTCACGCTCTCACGACTCGCTTCGCTGGCTCGCTCGCTCTTTGCTCGTTCTCGCCGACTCGCTCTCTCTCTCTGCTACTCCACTTTCTCTCTGTCTTTTTTTTGTCATTTTTCTTTATATTTTTTCCATTCATTTGAGCAAGAGCGAGAGCGAGACAACGGAGCGAGAGCGTGAAATGCAATGCGTGAACAAGAAAGACCGCATTTCATATTACCCTTATGAGTCATTTTATGCAGCATTGCCACATCGTAATAGGTCCTATTTCATTATTTTGAAATGTCGCATTCAAATGTCATTAATACATTGAAAAATGGGTTATTCGTGATTTAATACCCCAAGAATTTTTTAACTCCTCTTGTGGGCTCCACAAGCATAAAATCTCAATTTTATGATTGAATAAATCTATATTATTTCTAAAATTGAGAGAATAAAAACATAAAAATCTGGTTAAAATACCATTTTGATCCCTGTATTTTCAAATGTTCAATTTAGTTATTGTATTTTTAATAAAGCTTAAAATTGGTCCTATGATAAGTTTGAAGTTAATTTTTATCAAAATTGGTTAAATATTAATAATTTCAATACAATACTTTCAAAATTTGTAGAGGAAATTTTTCAAAAAAAAAAAAATTGTAGAGGAAAAGCTAATAGAGACTATTTTTTAAAAGAAAAATTAACAATAAACTAATAGTAGGGACCAGATTTAAGTTTTATTGAAAGTACGAAGACTAAACTTGAACATTTGAAAATGCAGGGACCAAAATGAAACAATGTTGAAAATACACGGACAAAAATGGTATTTTAACCTAAAAATCTTAAAGTTTATTTATATCCTTTTAAATTAATAGATTAAAATCTTTTCGAATCTAATATTTAAAAAATATTATAAGACTTTTATTTATTTATAAACTATCCAGGTCAAATGAATAATTAAGGCCAGAGATATTAAAAAAAGAGGTATTTTGTTCAAAATTCTTTTTATTTTTTTTAAAGAAATTTAGAAAATATACATGAATTAATAAAAACAAAAAATTTCAATCTTAGATTTCATGGAGCAAATTCTTAATAATGAAAATTTGAGAAATTATAAAAAAATGTAAAAAAAAAAAAAAAAAAAAAACTAGAATCAACTCATACTTCACAACTCCAAGTTTAACAAATATGTTATCCAATCACATACTTCAGAACTCCTATTCTTTACAACTGTGGACCTCCAATGGAGATAGACTAAATAATTATGCACTCCAAACATACATTTTCTAACTCTCCAAACTTACTAATTCTTACTCCCTACAACTCTATGATTTATTAAATACCTTTAAAAATTCAAGAGTTATTAAATACATAGATAGTTGAGAGACTAAATGCAAGAACATGACGCAATTGACATTAAGTAAGACTTATGACCGATTATGGGTTTGAATCCCCTACCCCACAATCCCCTTTCTAAAATTTATATTTCTATGCGTTTTTTTTTCTAACATGTCTCTCCGAAACATCTTCCTCCAAAAATTTTCCTTCTCAAATTTTATTTTATTTTTCTTTAGCATGTACATCTATCTAACTTTTCTTCCTTGCCAAAATTTTCTCTCAAAAGCAACTTTCTCTCTCTTTCCTAATTGATTTTCATTCTAAAATATCTTTTGCTCTCGAATTTTAATCTCTCCAAAATTTCTCTCTAACAAATCTTTATGTTTATCTAACACATTTCTCTCCTTCTCTAAGGTTTCTTTGTAAAGCTTTTCTCTCTCTCTTCTAAATTTACTCTCTAAAATGTATTTCTCTAACTTTCCCCTCTAAAAATATGATGATTAAATCTATTATTTAAATTTTGGCTAAATATATAAGATGGTTCCTAATCTTTAATTTGGCCTTCTATTTTTTATAAAAATTCTCAATCTGGACATTTGACAACAAATTTGTTAAATTTGAGTAATATTAACCTAATAAAAAAACATCCTAGCAACAACTTCACATCTAAATATTTTAATAAAATAATATTTAATGATAAATAATTTTTTAATAAGTTTGATTTTTTTTTATAGAAAGGCTTAGCTGAAAATTTTAATACATTAAAGTAAAATAAGGAATTTTTAATACCTAGCGATAAATAGAGAACTCATCTTATATATTTATTCTTAAATTTTTATATATAATTTATATTTTAACCAATTGAGTTGTATTATATGAATGGTGGTTTAAAATTAAACTATGGTTTTTATGTATATAATTGACGATTTTCACTAAAAAGGCTCTATCTAATATTTCAAAATAATTTTGATTAACAGGTGTTCATAAATTCTGGAGTATTACTAGGCTACGTTTCAAACTACGCGTTTTTCAAGCTCCCAACTCACCTGGGATGGCGATTCATGCTCGGAATCGGCGTCTTCCCGTCGGCCTTCCTCATCCTCATCGCTCTTCTCATGCCGGAATCTCCCCGTTGGCTCGTCATACAAGGCCGTCTCGCCGACGCCACCGCCGTCCTCCGCCGCACCTCCGACTCCCTCGACGAAGCCCAACTCCGCCTCGCCGACATCAAACACGCCGCCGGAATCCCACCTGACTGCACCGACGACGTCGTCCATCTACCGATACGACGCCGCAGCGGCAAAGGCGTCTGGAAGGACCTCTTCCTCCGCCCAACGCCGTCCGTCCGTCACATCCTGATCTCCGCCATCGGCATCCATTTCTTCCAGCAAGCCTCCGGCATCGACGCCGTCGTCCTTTACAGTCCTCGAATCTTCGAACACGCCGGAATCACATCCTCCAACCACAAGCTCCTAGCGACCATGGCCGTCGGCTTCTCCAAAACAATCTTCATCCTAGTGGCGACGTTCCTCCTCGACAGAATCGGACGGCGGCCGCTGCTCCTGGCTAGCGTCACCGGCAAGATCGTGTCGCTCGTAACCCTAGGGTTCGGGCTTCTGATCGTGAATCGGAGGCGGTGGGCCGTTGGATTGTGCATTGCGATGGTCTTATCGGACGTAGGGTTTTTCTCGATCGGAATGGGGCCGATCGCGTGGGTTTACAGTTCGGAGATTTTTCCGTTGAAGCTACGCGCCCAAGGCGCGAGTGTGGGAGTCATTGTGAACAGAGTCACCAGTGGGGTTGTTGGAATGACATTTATATCCCTCTATCAGGCCATTACTATCAGTGGGGCTTTTTTTCTCTTTGCCGGCGTCGCCGCCGTGTCGTGGTTGTTCTTTTACTTTGTTCTGCCGGAGACTCACGGCCGGACACTGGAGGAGATCGAGGGGCTGTTTGGTAATTTTCTATGGAAGTTTGCTAAGAATGTCGATGTTGATGTGGAGAAAGATGAGGGTGGGATTCAGTTGGGATCTAATCCGACGGTCTAGATTTGTTGGGGGTGATAATGTAAGAAGAAAAAAATGTTGGGGGAGAAAAAGGGAAAGGAAAAGTTAAGATATGTTGAGACTTTTTATTTTTTTTAGTACTCAACAATTGGGAGATTCGATTCGAACCCAAGATCCAGATCGTGTGTCATAATTAATGTTAGTTTAGATACGTTCTTATTCGCAAGATATGTTGGGAGTTGCTATCTTTTTGTGAATAATATTTGTGAATGTTTGAAGGTAGGATGATGAAAAAATAATTACTAATTCAGGTTACATCTCTTGATTAGATTTTTTTTTTTTTTTTTGATTAAGTCGAGAATGAAGGAGGTAGCATGAGAATTTTTTTCCTCCTGCCTAAACCCTAAAAAAGAATGAGGATGAATTTTTATATATATAGCATGGTTATATTGAAACCGATGGTAATATTTAAATATAAGGTTTAATTGCTTGATGATAATGTATGGATAATTTGATATATTTTGAATGCTTATGTATTGATAATTAAGGCTTCATTTGATAACCATTTGATTTTTAGTTTTTTGATTTTGAAAATTAAGTCTAAAAATACTATATCTACCAAAGAATTTCTATCTTTTCTTATTTACTTTGTACCTATGTTTTTAAAAACCAAGCTAATTTTAAAAAACTTTAAAAAATAATTTTCAAAAACTTATTTTTGTTTTTAAAATTTTGTTAGAAACTTAGATGGTACTTCAAGAAATATGAAAATAATTGTAGAGAAAATGAAGAAAAATTGTAAAAAAAAATAAGTATAATTTTAAAAAATCAAATGGTTATCAAACGTGACATAAATATGAAATATTATTTTTTTTATTGAGAGCTTTACATTTTTTTTCTTTAAATGAGGATTTTTTTTTGCAAGGAATTAACCATTCAATGTGTAACAAGAGCCCTTTAGATGGAACTCAAAAAAAAAGAGAGAGAGAGAGGAATTAACTATTTACTTAAAATTTTATTTTATTTTTTTAAAATCATCTAATTGATTTTTCCAAATTGTTTTTAATAAAAAAAAATTAATTGAGAAAAACAATCAAAAGAAACGTTTATTTGGAATAGTTTGTTGGAGGCGGCGAAAAATGAGAAGAAAAAACAACGAAAAAAAATGCACCCATGTGCATTTAATTATCAAACAAACATTTTCTGCGTAGCCAAATATTTAGAATAGTTTGCCAGTGCATTTAATTATCACATCCAGAAAATGCTAATAAAACAATAGAACATCAAACTCGGGAAGGAAAATAAATAAATAAACATACTCATTCGCTGCAAACTTTTCTTGTCGATAGAGCATTTTCTGCAATAGAGTTATGGTATTAAATTTCTGTCGACATTTTCATCTATATTTTTACATGTTCATGAATTCAACATTGACACTATGGGTGAATCAACATTTTCATTATATCTTATAAAACTGATGAATATTAAAGAAAATAACAACAAAACATAACATAATGTATATATAATATTATAAAAAGTATTTTAACTCATTAAAAAAAGTGTAGAAGATTTATTTTCTAATTTTAATATATTTTTAATTTTTTTTCAGAAATATCTATCATTTTATCGACATCGCTATCGACATTTCTATAAAATTCAAACTTCGATATTTTCATTAACATCGACATTTTAAACTTTGCGTGAAGTTTTCAATTTTGTTGTTGAAAATGAAAGCAATGGATTGAAGATCTCAATAGTATATTTGAATTTGAATTAATATAAATAGTTATATGTAATTAATTGTAAATTTATTTACGTTAATATCATAAAATGCAGAATTTTCAATGATAAAAATGGAATAAAATTTACTCAGTCAAATTAAAGCTGAAGTTCTTACTTTACTACAAACTATAGTAATTGTTGCACTTGTACTCAGCAAACTTCTAATGTGAAAATAAATAAAACTCTCAAATTTATTTTCACAGGTGAAAAAGGTTGCACCATAAACAAACTTCGATGGTAAAAATTAAATAATTAGATCGTTTTTTACTATATTTCTTCTTTGGCTACTTTTTTTCTCTCCCCGATCTCCCATTATATGGGAGATTATTTGTGTTTTTCTATGTTGCTTATGATAGATCTTGTTTAGTGATAAGCAACACCATATGAAAAATCAAGAACCAACAGTTCCCCCAAGTTTCGATGACTAATAGCTGATCAAACAGTAACACTATCTTAAATCATCAATCAATTCAAAAGCTTAAATTGATAGGTTGAGAGTAAATTTAATTATATCAATATGTCAAACACACTATGACAAATTCATGACTTCCCTAAAAGAGTGGGCAAATTCATGTAATTTATACATTAATATAATATAATTTGAATTTATATCATGAGAGTTGTAATGGGTAACAAAAAAAAATATTATTATATTTACAAATTTAGCTATGGTTTTTGGAGATTTGAAAATATAGCAAAAAAAAAATAATTAAACTTTGATTTTCATTTTTCTAGCTTTACCATCATTATTTTTATCGTTAAGCATATCAATAATATATCTAATATACTTTATATTTGGTATATCAATAATGTATCAATTATACATTTAGTATATCAGTCAATTGATATCATACCTAAAACGAAGTATAATAGTAGTATATTACTAATATACTACTATAAACTTCCTTTTCAGTATATCAATTAAATGATATACTCTATATGAAGTAGACCAGTGATATACCAAAAATATTTTGCATATTTGGAATATCATTAATATACCTAACACCAAAATACTTTATTCATTGATATGTTTCATCACTTTAAGGGGGTTTTTGACGCGCAGAGTTGAGTTGGGTTCATTTAGACATGGACTGGGTGAGGGGCTTAGAGCCTGGTGGGGGTAGGGTTGGTTATCTAACATTCACATCTTTTATCTCTACTGTCGACCAATGATGAGGGATTTTACTGTGAATTTTCTAGTGATTTGACTTTTTTTTTTTTTAAAGTTTGGTTGAATTGTGAACTCTCTTTGCACCATAGTGTTTAATCATGACTTTATTTTTTTTTAACGTTTGGTTGAATTGTGGACTCTGTTTTTTTTTCTTTATGTTGTTCCATTGCTTGGTACACGATTTCTCCTCTCTTTGCACGCCATGAGTTATTATGCAACTAATCCCCTATGTTTTATTCATGACTCCTAATTTGCGTTGTACTTGTTCTTCTCCAATAACTTTTGATTAATAATCTTCTTTGTTTGCACTATATTGTGTTTACATTTTCCTTGCTTGTTTGTTTTGTCTTGATGGAATTGAATAATAATCCCTCTGGTCGACTTTGATGTGCATTAACTCATTGACTTACCCCAGTGTAATTATTTTTATTTTAAATAAATAAATATTTGTACTCATTTAATATTCTTCTTTTTAAAGCTCACCTACTAGGATTTGTTTAGCCTCTATCATATCAATGTTGCTGTCATTTTTTTTTTATCATCTTGATTGAAAGCTACTGGCCTAGTGAGTAATGAGATTTAAGTGCTCTTACCTGCACCTACTTTCTAACTCCAACTACCACTCTCTTCTCATGTTATATATTCATACCTCGTGTGTTTTTTTTTTTTTGAGAAGAACTCCACTATGAACTTTCTCTGTTGTCATCCATGAGTAGTTTCTGTTTTTCTTGTATTCATGTTCTCATATTCTTTTCTCTCTTGTTTTATTCTTCACTTTACATTAAATTATGGTTCTTACGTTTTGACTTCTACTCAATAAACTTATCTGTTTTTTCATTATCATTTCGTTGTTAATGTTACTGTCATGATGAAAATTAATATCAATCCATGAGGCCGACTTTAATGTGCATTAGCCTTCATACATGTTATTAGTCTTTTAGGTGTCACTCATTACACTTTTCATATTCGGATTTGCAGGTAATGTGCATTCCAAACATTTGTTTCTCATTTTTTTCATCCATTAAAGTCCTTTTTGTGTTCTGTTCTGCTCCACAACCTCAATATTTGAAGTTTATAAGTCAAAGGACTGTCCTTAATTCATTCTTAGCATATCCAAGGTTAGTAAGTCTATGTTTAAAGTATGTGTATATTGTATATGGTTCTTCTATCACTATTTAACTCTCAAATTTTTCCTCTTTGCAGGTCCAAACTAAATCCTCTTACCTAAATTAGTTTGAGGTTAATGGGTATAATGTTGTATTTGTTTCGTGGTTGTTTTTTTCAATTGTATATTAATTAATATGACTATAGACTATGTTGATTTTGTTAACGACTATGTCAAAAAATAGATTTTATGTTATATGAGTAATAAGACAGATTCTAATTTATTCTTCTATGAATAAATATAGATTTTCATTTTAAGGGAAATGATATTTGAAGATCCATGATTCTTATAAACCATATGATTTGGCCATGATTGTAGGAAGTTCAAAAAATTAGACTAAGCATCTCTTTCTTTAAGTTATAAACTAAAAAATGGCTTTTAACACGAAAAACAAAAAAGTTCAAGAATTGTGGTGTTTGGAAATAAAATGTTTAGAACAAAATAACATAGATGTTTAGACCAAATCAAGGTTTTGAAATGAATATTTAGATCAAATATTTGGGAATTGTGATTTTTTGAAAATAAATTATTTAGAACAAACAAACATAAATATTTAGACCAAAACAATGTTCAAATATTTAGATCAGATATTGGAGAATTGTGGTTTTTGGAAAAAAAAAATGTTTAGAACGAATAAACATAAATATTTAGACTAAACTAAAGTTTTGAAATATTTAGAACAAATATTTGGGAATTGTGGTCTTGCAAATAAAATTGTTTAAAACTAAACATAGTTTTTTTTAGACCAAATCAATATTTAGACCAAAACAAACAATGGAAACAAAATTGGGATTTTCAAGTTTTTTTTTTTTTTAAATGGCCTTTTGTTGAATTGACAAAATTGGCATGTTTACTAACAAGATTGATAGAATATTTTGTAGGTAATTTTAGAAATGAAGTTTACAAAAAATTCAATACAATGCTATTAAAACATAACATAGGATATAGTTTTTTTTTTTTTTTTTTCTCTACTCTACAATTTACATCCTATGCAATTTCATTTCAAAAGAAGAAAATGACATATATTTTTGGAGATTCTGATCATAAAAGTATGTATAAAAAAAAGTAAACTTGTTTTCCACAAACATCCATGTTAATAATCTTATGAATCAACATTATTCTCAAATATGGCAAAACAGTAAAATCCTCAATATCCAATAACCTACACCCAAATGCTTTATATAGGTAGAAATTGTCAACTACAATTTGTAAGTCCTAAATCCTCCCAATACCATACACCTAAAAATATTATCTAACCCTTGAAGTCCAAATTCATTAACAAACTCATTAATAAACTAACTCTAGACCCTAAACTCGTATAATCCAACACTATGTAATACCAAAACACTCAAAACCTCAAATAGCATAAAAATCAAATAATTATTATAAAAGAACTAGCATATATGTAATTAAAAAGAAGATCAATCTTTAAAACCTCAAAACACTCTAATCATCTAGAAAAACCTCAGTTTCAATAAAATGTTAATACACATAGTCAATAAAAAAAAAGATCAAGCACGCACAATGAACAGTTAGATGCCCTCAATCAATTATACGAAGATTAAATTTTTTTTCTTTGGATTTAGGATTATGGGTAAAGCGAATTTATATGTGGTTTTCATCGGTCGTAACCCAAGGATTTACATGACATGGCATGAGTGTCATGAGCAAGTACACGCATATAGTGGAGTGATCCACCAATCTTATGCCACTTTTGCGGAGTCAGAGCATGAATATACTGAATTCAATATGCAGAATAATGATCATTCAACTATGATCATTTCTCGTGGACTTCCACGTGACATAACTAGTGTTAATACTATTCATATAGGACAATGTAATCATTACAAAGTTCTAGTAATCACATTTTTTGTGGGAATGATCGTCACATATGTAGGAGTACACATATTAGGATTATGATATCATAGAGTGTGTTCACTATGATGGATGTAGTTGACAGTAATGGACGACACATTTATGTTTCAGGATCTACTATCATTTTTCGTATTTATAGAAATTGGAAGATGGAAACCGTTGAAAAATTATTTAATATCCTCACAATCATGACCACATCTCAAAGACAGATGTTGATAGATTTAAGTATACTATTGAACAATCACCGACGATTAGAGTATCGATCGTCATACGATCAACACCAAATTAGACAGATGAATTTCTTCCGTCTCATTTACGAGAATGACCTATGTTGTCGCGAAATCACGAGTATGGATATAAGGACCTTTACTATCCTTTGTACTATGCTCATTTTGTTTGTGTACTTTTGTGGACATTACTTTCCATCTTCATTTTTGGTGAATTTTGGTGGGTTTCTATTTTTTTTTTTTTTTGTTAATCATGTACACATAAACCTTGTTGACCAATCTAATATTTTGGGCATATGCAACTAATACATGACATAAATATTGAAGTATGTTGTCATCTTTCAACATCTTGACAAAGTAAACTACTAGCATAATTCCATTTAAACATGCCCAAAGACAATGCATTTGTTCAAAAAAAATTAAATAAACACTTTTTTTTTGCAAAGTATTAATACTAATATCTAACTACATTAAATCAAAAAAGTAATGGTGAACATGTGTTTAAAAAGAATGTACTCCTTCATATTGAAGATTAAAAAGATATCAATAACATATGATAAAAAATGAATTTTATTGGAAAAGAAAAATTGATATCAATCCCAATATTCATTACTTTTGCAAATATCCCTAACATAAATTTGGCAAATGGTAATATATATTGTAATTTTTTAGTTGATCTCATAATTGAGTTTTGAAATTGTAGACAAATGTGTTTATAATTGATTTGTTGGAAAAAAAGTTAGCAAAAAAAGTCACAAAAAATTAGACTTATTCAATTTACAAAAAAACTGTACCAGATACCTCTGACATAATAACTCAACTCTGCACCCTAAACACAAACTTTCAGACTCTACTCGACTCAACTCTACACCCCAAATACAGATTTCCTGAACTTACTGACAAAACAACTCTGCACAACTCCTCTTACTTAACTTAACTCAATCTCAAGACAACTCGCTGACTTAACTCAACTCTGCGATCTAAATGCCCTGCCGGGTGTTTGAATCGCAGAGTTAGGGTTGAGTCAGTGCAGAAGTTGTTTTGTCGATGAGTTCTAGAAATCGATGTTTGGGGTGCGAGTTGAGTTGAAGCTGAGTCGAGAAGTGTTTGGGGTGCGAGAGTTGAGTTATTATGTCGTGGTATCTCAGTGCGCTTTTTGTAAAAGTAAATAAGTTTGATTTTTGTGACTTTTTTCCTTACATTTTTTGTTTCCACCAAATCAATGACAAACATATTTGCCTACAATTTCAAAACTTCATTATGAGATCAACTACAAATTTACAATATGTATTACCATTTGCAAGATTTATGAGATATTTAGAAAAGTATTAGATATTGGGATTGATACCAATTTTTCTTTTCTAATAAAATTTATTTTGTATCTTATGTTATTGAGAACATATTCTTCAATATGAAGGAGTTTTTTCTTTTTAAGCACATGTTCACCATTAATCTATTTATTTTAATGTACTTAGGTATTAGTATTAATACTTTGCAAGAAAAACGTGTATTCATTGTCTACAAATCAAATACAAACACATTTGTCTACAATTTCAAAACTCAATTATGTGATCAATTATAAAATTACAATATATATTACTATTTTCCAAATGTATGTTAGGGATATTTGCAAAAGTAATGGATATTGGATTTGATATCAATATTTCTTTTCCAATAAAATTCATTATTTAGAACTTTTACTCTTTAATATGAATTTTATTCTTTTTTTATGCACATATTCACCACTATTTTTTTATTTTAATTTAGGTAGGTATTAGAATTTATACTTTGCATATGAAGAGTGTTTATTTAAATTTTTGTAAACACAAGCATTGTCTATGGACATCTTTAGAATGAAATAAATAGTTTACCTCGTGAAGATGTTAAAAATATACCAACATACTTAAATATTTTATGTCATATTGAAGTTGCATATCTACAAAATATTAGATATGTCATCAAGGTTTTAGCAGCGCCGTTATGGTGCCAAAATTTTTGGTGGAAGCGGTGTTACTTAGTAACGTCCCTAGGAAATTTTCGGTTTGAAAAATTAGGGTTGTTACAGTTGGTATCAGAGCATGAGTTTTAGATTTTGCATGCTCACCTACATCGTAAGTAACAATCATCATAGCCTCTCGTAGGAAGTCGCCTCGTCATCTCCAAGTTTGCTTTTATTTTTTAAAGTAGTTAAAGTTATTTGAGTTGCTTGTGTGTTAACATTTGTTATGTTATGCTTTTGACTTCTTTGTTCTTGTGCTAAAGTAGTTTAGAGTTTAAGTTTAGATTATGGTTCGAGGACGTGGCCGTTGTAAAGTTCTAGCAACTTTCGAGCACGGAAGTTTTTCTTAGATAGGTATATTGTGACAACCCGTAAAATTAGGTGTTTTAATTGTATTTATTTTAAATTTGAATATTTAGATAATCAGATTAGGAAATGATATTTTAAAGTTTAAAAAAAGATTAGGATTTCTGTTTTAAAAAGGTTTAGGATTTTTTTTTATAAAAGATTGGAATTCCTTGTTCTAAAAGGATTAGGACTTTTTGGTGCCTATTTAAACTAGAGTATTAGCAACTTAAATGCACACTTCAAAACTCTCATGTTCTTCTCCTTCTTCTCCTTTTCTCCACTTTCTTCATCTCGTCGGACCGCCGTCGGAAGTCGCCGGAAGGTCGTCGGACCATCGTCGGGAGTCGCGCCGGAAAGTCGTCGGACCACCACCGAAAAGTACTGTACGGGTGAGTTAATAACTTAACTCCATGAGGGTGAGTTAATAACTCAACTCCATGAGGTTGAGTTATTAAGTCACAAGTTATAATTGTTGGTGGGCCAAACAAGGAGTTGGGTTATTAACCCAACTCAACCCCATCAACCAAACACCCCCTAAATGAGTTCAGAAGTCTGTGTTTGGGGTGTAGAGTTTAGTTGAGTTGAGTAAGAAAATCTGTGTTTGGGAGTGTAGAGTTGTGTTAAGTTGTCAGATGTATCTGATGCAAGTTTTTATAACATGAATAGACTGTTCTTTAGTTTACTATTTTTGGTTCTTTTCTTTTTATTTTTTTCAATCATTCATCTAGAAACATATTTTTTCATATTTGCAAAGCTGAATTCATATTTTCACTTAAAAGAATAATATATTTCATCATTGATCTTTGAAAAAAAAATCATTCTTTATCTTTCTCTTTTTTAGATTTTTTTTTTCGAACTATAGGCAATGTAGCATTGTTTTCTCTTTTTATCATACTTAAACTTCTTTCAATTTATAGAAATCACATGTTTCTAATACACATTGAACTTATTTCAATTTATAGAGATCAAATGTTGTATTCTTTATAATAATAAATAGCAATTGATGAATGAAAAAAGACACTGTACCTGTATTTTTTTTTTCTTTAAACATAAATTGAACTTCGATTAAAATATAGAAACCTAAGGTTTCATTTTCTAAACATATATTGAACTTTTTTAAAATTTACAAATGAAGAACTTATTATGACTTTTTTTTAATTACTAATAGGGTTGTTTTTTTTAATACACTGACTATTACGGTTTTTTTAAAAAAAATTTGCAAAAGAATATTGTTTGTTTACATTTGTTAAATCACATGAACGAAATTGAACATCTTTAGAAAAGAGAATGTCATTATTTTAAATTTTAAGATGACAGTAAAACAATGATATATTTCACATTAATGTCATGTAGGAGTGAAATATTCACAAAATGTTAGCAGGTCATTAAGGACCTATTTCCATGATTCACATAACATAATTATGGTATCAATGACCTATTTATATGATTCACAAAACATAATTATGGACTATGGTTCACAAAATATAAATAATGACCACCAATGAGTTGAATTTGTAAGTTTAAGGATTGTTGGAGCAGACAATGAGACCAACTAAGTACATGTGCATTTCATATTATTTTGAACCATGAGAAAGTATCGTCAGTCGTTGAAAATTATTGTCGGAGATACTTGTCGGAAAAGAATTTGTTGGTTGCTAGATAAGGACGCCAACGATCGCTGTCAATCGTGAGAGAAGGTAGTCGACAGTGACCATCAGTCGCCGCATATGGTCGTTAGTAGTCATACAAGGTCGCTGGCAATGGTCGTCGGTCGCCAGAGAATGTCATCAAAGGTGGTTGTCGATCGTGAAGGTGGCCATCAATCGTCGAGATGGTTACCAATCATCGAAGGTGGTTGTTAGTCGTCAGTTCTTGGAGCGGTGATAAAATATGTTAATAGGATTACTTTATAAGTCGGTGGAGTTAAGATCCTAACATTGTAGTAAGTCGATAGAGTTGAGTTAATTTCCCTATGAGCCAAACAGTGAGTAGGATTTAAAACTCAATCCAACTTAACTCAACTCAATATAACAAAACGAGATATATCAATAGTATATCACTGATATACTTTATATTACGTATATCTCATTCCATTTTGATGTACTTAAGTGAAATGTATCAGTAATATATCAATAATATACTTTATATTAAGTATATTTGATACATGATATATAAATCACTATTATATTCTTGATATATTTCATATTACCCTTTTTGTACTAAGTATTAGAAACTCAAGTTGATTGGTATATTTAAATAAATTATATCACTGATATACTTCATATTAGATATATCGTGAGTATATCAACAATATATCACTAATATATTATTAATATACGTCATATTGCAACCCCACACGATCACACAAAAGGGTATTTTGAATATTTTTGTTGACCCTCAATTGGACCAATTTTTTTTCCCTACTTTTGCAATAGAAACAAATGGTACACACTTACGGTTGGTCGTTTTTGTTTTTGTTTTTTTTTTTTTTTTGTCATTTGTGCAACTAAGCTTTTAATTAATAGATTTGATTTCAATATTTCAATATTATCATATTATATTCCTATAGGTTATTTTGTAGAATAACTTCATTATATTAATTTAAGTTTTCGTAAAAATAACTAATATAAAATATTAATTTCACCCAGCAACATTTTCCACAAACGCAATTATATGAATATATAATTGAATCATTGATACCATCTTTGGGAAGATTATCAAATTAGAAATGGCTCAGAAAGATGCGAAATAAATTTGCTAATTTGAGATAAAAGGTTATGAGAAGCATAAAAAAAAAAAGGCCATGTCAACGGAAAATTATTCAACATGAAGATTTTGTTTGCACGAAAACTGACCATTAGAAAAATAATGAAGAATGTACAAAATGATCACTCACCCCCGATTGAAACAACATCCATTTAATTTATATTTTAGCCGTTTTTACAGTGCCGAAATCCCTCGAGAAAAATCTCACTCAATAAATAGGAGGAAGTAGAAACTTAAGAGGGAAACTATACATTTGAAAGTCTCGAGTTTTGAAAAATACCTTACTTCTCAATGCCTTGCTGCAAATACTGTATCAAATCATACCCTGCAGTTGTCCATTTGTTATACGCATCGGTACAGACACGGATCATGAAATTGGCTGCTTCGCGCTCGCTCATTTCGGGATGAAACCTCTTCCGAAGATTTCCAATTGGATCGCCACGACTGAAGCATGGTAATCCGCTGTCTAGCATTAGTAATACGGTGTTGATGATCCCATCCATGTGGCGGCGAGCAGCGAGGTAGCCTTTAACGCACAAGCTATGGACATTCACAGGATTTTAAGCAATCAATCTCGAAGCATAAATGTTTTAATTGTGAATAATAATCTGAAACAAGAGAGTATTAATATACAGGAGAGGAACAAAGTTTTACTACCTTACAAACAAGTTCCAGGTTTCACTCTTCATGACCCCTGAGGGATCAAGAAGTTGAGTCATCTCATGGCTTAGCTTGAAGTGTGCACTCTCAAATCGCATATTTCCCCCAGGAGATGTTTCCAATATGAAACCAAAATCAATATGGACGAGCCTCCCTTCACTGCATCCATATCCGATACATTAACACTCAGCAACATATTATACGCAGAATTTTAACTCCCATGGTGAATAGGACAGGCATATTTGAATAACATGCTAATATATGGATTTAAATCCCATGACCACTCACTATGGAAGAGATAAAAGAATTTTATGTCGTGGAGAGATGACTATAAAATCAGCCCTCTTAAAGCTAAGCAACTTTTAATTTAAACAGATTCCTGCTAGTGCAGTTGAAAGTCATGTTTGAGTGGACAAGAGGAAAGGATAGCATACTTGTCGAATAGAAGATTGCCATTGTGCCTGTCCTTTGGTTGAAGTAACAGGCTTGCGACGGCATAGCCTGCACTACTAATGATGAAGTTCTCACGTGCTGCTTCAAAACTTGGAGATCCGACCGGCCCATAGTCCTGTTGAAAGATCTCATACAAGCCCCCGTCAGTGGTTTCCCCCATCTGACTTCTGCTTCGTGTATTAGGAACGACCTGAGAACGGTCCATCATTAGGTGAGCAATAATTTAACAATATCAACGTGAGAAGAAGGATTCATGAATACGGCTATATAAGTATAGGTCTGATTAATAAACAAAAGCAGATGGTGAAGGTGATGATGTTTAATCCAATCACGCAAGTAGTTCGCTATGCCAGTTTGTCTCAAGTGCATACAAACAAAAATGGGATATAAAAGGTTAAGTGCAGGATATGAAATTAATAACTGGGCCTAATGAAGCAAAAGCTAAATCCAACTTTATTATCTTATAAGCTTGCACTTTCAGGTCATATTTTAACAGGAAATAACGAAAAAGAACCCACAATATCCTAATAGTTGCAACTAGTACTTTGAAATTGACCTATATACTTAAAACTAAAAGTGTTTCAACTTAAAAGTTAAATAATATTTTTCCAACTGAAGTAAAGTCCATCCACCATCTCACTCTTATCCATCCCAAACATGAAATTCTATTTTTTTTTAAAAAAAAAAAACCCATTAGCACAGATGCTTACAGCGGATAGCATGCACTGAGAAAAAAATAGTCCATGGCTAACCATACGGTTTCCAAACCTACCTCGATTATGCCTCTGCCAGGGCCAGTTGGGAGGACGCCATATGGAAACAAATAGAGATTAAGCCCAACTGCTTGAAAGATATCCCGCAGAAGTGCTATCACTTGCAAAGCAAGAACATCTTGTCGGCAATCATCTCCAACCTTAAATAAAGAAAAAATTAAGCAATCCACGGGTTCAGTTCTCCAGAATGTGATTAAGTTAATAATTTAAAATCAGGATAAAAATATATAATTTAGATCAGGCTTGAGTATCACAAATTTTTCTCTAAAGGTCAACATAGAACCAAAAAGGTACCTTAAAATCCATCCAAGCATCTATAAATACCTTAAGTTTGTTCCTAACATCTATATGACACGTCAAATCAATCAACAATAACTATCCAAAGTTAAATTTACTTCTTAACACATCCAAGTCTCCTCTTGGCCAGACATAATTCAATAGAAATCCTCCAAAGTCAGCAAATGTAAGACTCCTGAAAAACTTAGTGCATGGTCTTTTGTAAATTTAACGAGCTTCATAAGTCTCCTTAGAGGGTTGTGAAGCTTTCAAACATTTTAATCCAAATTTGAACGGAGAAAAGAATGAAGAGGCTGCTATAAATTGATGATTACTTAATTTTCTGATACTTGACATTAGGAAAAATTCAGCTATTTAAAAAAAAAAAACAGAGAGAAAGAACAAATGTAGTTTATAAGCAAAATTATATTGGAATGACGTGGAACTTGATTGTTAACTCACCTTGAAAATGCAGGCTTGGGGTTTTATATTATTTGGGTCCCCATCCCGATCAACCACATTGAATGTAATCATGATAGGAACTTTTGCAGCTGACTGCAAGGGTATTCCACTATCTACTTGAATACCGCGGACAAGCTTGTTTGTTGCAGTTGGTAGATATAGGTCTTCACCCTCCATTTCAATTTTCTCCAACTCCCTGGGCAAATGGTTTTAATGTCTTTTTCAGTTAACAAGCAATCTAGGAAATGTGAGCAACAGAATTAACAGTTGAAAACACACCTCCTGATGCCAGCTCGGCGTTCATCCTTGGGAAGTGGAAAGAGCACACCAGATATAGATGTAACTTTGTCAAAGAAATCAAACTCTCTTTTAAATAAGTCAAGAGCCTTGGGAGTGAAACCATCAATAATATGCTGTCTTACAACTGGCAACAACGCCAGAAATGAACCATTCTGAAAATAGCACGTTTACAGGATAATTGAGCACTAAATCAGGAAACACCCAATATATCAATATAAATGACGGTAAACTGCAAAGAGCAGTTCGAGGATACAATATATCCAACTAAGTGGAATAAAATATGATCACTACGTTTGGGAAACATACAGTACAGTAATCGCATTTTGGATCTAATGATAGTCAAGAAGTTTCTCCAAGTATACCTAAAAAGGCATTTGTCTCTGATGTTTGTCAAAGATATTGATGGTTGGGTGACAACTCACAAAGAAAGACTTTAATCTTTTTTTGGGTATTGATCTCTCCATGTAGGCTCATATAAAAGGGGTTGGTAGTTTTGCCTTTAGCACCAATCTCTAGTAGCAAGGGTTTGGTGGAAAAGGATCATTTTCTGTCCAGCTTCTAAGATTGGTGAATGTTGGATGGGAGATGAGTGAGTTCGGCCCATTCCACAATTTCAGCATCTTTAAAGTTTATTCTCAGAGTTAGATCCCGAAAACCAAGATCTGCTTTCCATAAATCTTTGATAGAAGCAAGTTTATGTTGAAAAATGAAGAAAAGAAAGGGGAATCAAAGAAGTTAAGTTGAGAAATGAAGAAAGAGGAGAAGGTGCCTATGGGTCATTCCACATTATGAGGATCCCTCCGGCTGTGCCAATAACCTCTAATGTATTACGATTAACCTCTAATGAATTACGATGGCCCCTCCCGATGTGCCAATAGCCTCCAATGTAGTCCAGCTGATGTTCCTTGAACTGCATGGAGATTTGATAAAAAGCCTAGAAAATACCATTTACCTAGTATACACCTTACTAGTACTCTCACAATACCTCGCCTTTCAAATACACCTTGTCCTCAAGGTGTGCCAATCTCAAAATAGGGGTGAGTTTTTTTTCCTTCAACGAAAAACAGAACCAGCATTCTTCCCCGGGGGTGTTAAGCCTCCTCTAATACAACCCAAAGTCTATCCACTATTTCAAACTCAGCTTTCAAAAAGGTAATGGGCCTCAACCATTTTGTGTAAATCCAGTCCAAAGTCCAACCCAGACTTGATGATGTCCATTTTCCCAACCATGGCCCCACTTCCTAACACTTCACGTGACTGGTTTTAGGGTCTATCAACCAGCACTTTCTGTCTGTTCTCCTTTCTTTCTTGATTTACTAGTCATTAATCTTTTACCTATCAACGCACGAATTTCGCATCGCTGCTTTCTTTCTGTAGCCATTTGTTTTACTTTTTTTTTTTAATTCTTCATGATTGTCTCCCTCTGATCCCTCTAGCACCTTTCTTCGAACCTAGCATCAATGCCTTCCTCGAAGCTTCGTCTCCTGCCACACATGTGGGTCTAGTCGCAAACTTTCCCTTCTTCGTTTTTTCCGAACCTTGCAGGTACCGAAACCTTCCCTCCCCCTTAATGGTTGATGATCCCACCCTTGAACTTCAACCCTTGACATGCCAAATTTTCCAGCCCTTTCGTGCGTGGTCATCGAACCCCAACAACATACAGATTGGTCTCCTCTCGATCGCCTCTCTCCCATCTCTTTCTTTTCTGATTGACGCACTATCTTCACCTTCCTTCCCCAACAACATTTTGCAACTCTCGTTCTTCCTCATTTCTGATGACTTGATCGGACTTTACATTTCTCCAACCCCTCACATTATCGCTTCTAGTTCCTTCTCCATTTCACTTGCTCACTTTCTTTTGATTCTTTTTCTTTTTCTTATGGTTTCTGCTTTCCTGATTTTTGTCCTTCTCTTGGCAAATGTCTCCTTGTAATGCCTCGATTCTCACTCTAGATAGACTCTCGTTCTTCACCTCTCCTTGCTTGTGTTTTTCTTTCACGGTCTCAATTGCCGTCATCCGTATTTGTTCTCTTTCCCTTTCTTCCTCCATGCTTCGGTGATTAAAATTCTTCCACTGCTTTTGCATCTCTTCCCACACTTGCCGTTGTTAGACCATGGATGTTTGTATCTTTAACAATACCTCTAGCACACGATCACGGTCCATAGCTAGAGTTGATGTTCCAGGATGAACATGCTCTAATACCAGTTTGTTAGGATACCACCAACAAAAAAAATGTAACGCCTAGGCCCAGGATCCCCTGCGACTTGGCCACGTCACCTTATCATCCCTACGATTCTTGAGCCGCTTGCGAGAGAGAATACTTTCCCCACAAACCAACACAGGTTCGTTCAGCATGTTTTGTCCTCACTTACATGCTCCCTAGGAAAATCCCAGGAGGTCACCTAACATAGGATTGCTCCAAGTCAAGCACGCTTAATTTTGGAGTTCCTATGATTGAGTCACCAAAAAGGAAGGTGCACCTTGTTGGTATAGGTAGTAGCTATCAATTCTTTTAAGCTTTTCTCAACCATACTATCATCTTTATTAATCATACTTTCATATTCTCAGGATCCCTCGCTTTCGGATGTGGTCCCGGTTCATTCATGTACCCCTTCTTACCTCGGGTGTCACATGCCCACCAGCTTCCACGTTGGTTCGTCCCCGAACCACATCTTACTAGGAGAGGTTTTTGCTTTGATACCATCTGTAACGCCCTAGGCCAAGATCCCCTGCGACCTGGCCACGTCACCATATCATCCATACGATCCTTGAGCCGCTTGCGAGAGTGAATATTTTCCCCACAAACCAACACGGGTTCTTTCAACATGTTTTGTCCTCACTCACATACTCTCTAGGAAAATTCCCAGGAGGTCACCCAACATAGAATTGCTCCAAACCAAATACGCTTAACTTTGGAGTTCCAATGATTAAGCCACTGAAAAGGAAGATGCACCTTATTGGTATAGGTAGTAGCTATCAATTCTTTTAAACTTTTCTCAACCATACTTTCATCTTTCTTAACCATACTTTCATATTCTCAGGATCCCTCTCAATTCGAATGTGGTCTCGATTCATTCATATACCCCTTCTTACCTCGGGTGTCACAAAAAACATGAAATATAACTATATTGCAGTATCGACTGAAATTACAATGTCAATAGTCTTTCGAGAGGGTTATGTCTCTCCTAAAGTCCCTACACTGAGACAAAAATCATTCCCCCTTTTTAAGAACCCTAACTTCCCTATTTATAACAAGACACTGCTATGCCCTTACTAATAAAATACTCATTTACCTAATATACCCCCTACTAGTACTCTCACAAAATGAGACCCATGAAATACGAATGCCCTGCTCTGTTTCTTCGTAGGTTTAGTCTTCTAGGTTGATGGAGGGATTCGCATGATGCATAGACTCTGGCCTTCAACCATGGGACCACAAGATGACAAAAGGTTGAGGGTTCAGTCAAAGAATGTTGCTAATTAGTCAAATGAGCAATATCATTAAGAGCCTCCTCAATATCAATTCTTAGACTCATGGCTTCCATTATTATTTTGCCTACCACCGTATTATTCAATGCGAGCTACAGAGGTGAGCTGAGGAGAATCTGTGTCAAGTTTGAAGGGAATGAGAGATGTCGGATGCTTTGGGCTGGTTACAGTCTAGGTTAGAAGTGAGGTGGGCGAGTTGTGTAGAACAACAGGGTTGGAATGACGATAAGCCAAGTCCGGTAGATCAGTGGGGTTGTTATCATGAAAGGAGAAAGGAGATCAGAGGGTGAGTTGAAGATTGGGTCAGGTTGTGGATGGCCCATAGCATCAGCTGAAACCAGTTTGTCGGGAAGGAATGAAGGTTAGACTGCCTTTTTTTTTTTTTTTTGATGGGCTACGAAAGTCAATGGGAGGACAGAGGCATTGGGCAAAAAGCAACAGAAGGCGGACAGTGGGGCTCATCAATGGAGGGATAATCGATGTCTGGTTTAGCCTTTAGGACAAAAAACAGCAGGTGAAGGTCAGTGGGGACTGAGGTTATGTGTTCTTATCTCTTCGTCTTATGACTGTCTATTTTTTAATAATAAAACAATATCTTGTTTAAGTTTTAGAGTATAATTTAACAAGAAGAACGCTAACAGACTTGACCTCAGAAACACCAATAGAAACATACCTTCCCAGAGTTAACATCTTTCCCAGAGTCCGGTACGGAAGTCTCACCCTGCAAGCCATTAATTCACCTTATTATATGTACAGGTACAGCAAAACATATCATTGCAGAATCCCTAATGCGGAGTCGCACCAAATATACATCAAGAAATTAAAAATTAAATGAAAATATAACTTTATGACCCATAAACCCACAAATATATAAACAAGATTCCAAAAAAAAAACACAATTATCAGTGAAATTTCCCAAACCTGCAGGTGCCAGATCAGAATATGGGCAAATATATCGCTTCTTTGAGCTGCTCTAAGTAAATATCCTTCAACCAATCTCTGGAAAGTAAGTGAATCAGAATATCATATAAAGAAAGTAAATAAATTTAGTATGCAAAAGAGTTAAAACGTCAATCAGCATTGATAATATATTGATAATATTCAAATCAGCATTTTGAACCTTGCTGAAATCCAGTAAAGGTGAAATTTTGTAGTCTTTCTATTGGCCTAAAAACATCAGTGATTAACTTCAATTTTGCCAAGTTGATTTGAAGAAAAATATAGTAAAAAGGCAGGTTACTAGTATATTTACATTATTATTTTCATGATAATGATGATGAAAGCCAAGCTAATATTGTAATACACAATAATTACGAGAAGCGTAGTTGAGAAATCATCTTAAGAAGAATTCCAGAAAATAAAATACACTCCAAGAGATTTTTTTTTCTTGATAAGGAAAATGATTTCATTGAAATAATGAAAGGAATCTAATGCTCAAATTACAATTCCCTCAAAAGAGAAAATAAGATAAAATGAAACCAAACTAAGAGTAAGGAAATAAATCCATTACATAAGATGAAGAAAACTATGCCAATTTAAATTAATATCGTAACAAGAAAAGTTGTCAAAAGATTTGGAAAAAGCGCACCAGGAAGAAACTCGAAGCTGAATAGAATCAAACCTATCGATGGGCCTTGAATAGATGTCTTCAAAAATCCTTTAATATCTTTTGAACCAACTCTCGTATAAGATAGTTTTAAGTTTTAACTGTGTTGAGCCAAAGAAGAAAGCCTTTGGCATTCAAAGAAGGCCCAATAATAAGCAGAAGAATCAATGGACCAAGATCTTGAAACCATCTGGGAAGAATCCTTCACTTCTGCAAGAATCCCCAAAAAATTCTGATATTCCACTATCTCCCCATCCTTCATAAATCGTCTAAAAATAAAACTCCATGAATTAGAGATTGAATCCCAGAAATCTGAAACCCATCCATCTCGATGGGAAGAAATTGCAAACAACAAAGGAAATCTGGATTTCAGAGAAAAATGCCCCACCCAAATTTCATTCCAAAAAGGGATGCGATGACCATTCCCCAGCTTAAACCAAGCTAAATGGTAAAACCGAGCCCATAATTTAGACACATTCAACTAGGGACTGCTCAAACTAAAGTTCTGGGCCTTCGAAGTTCGCTAATTTCCAGGAGATACCCCATGAATACTAGATACCACTTGCTGCCAAAATAAAGAGGAACTACCAACTGCAAATTGTCATCACCATTTAGCTAACAAAGCTTGATTTCTTAATATCAATGCCCCAATTCCCAATCCCATAAGATTCAACAGGTACCCAATTTATCTCCCTTGAATTCCAAATTGATTTGACAAAGTTTCTATCAATAGAAGCCACTTTCATTTCTCGAATCAACACCACATCCGAGCCTAATTTCTGCAAATAATTTTTAAAACCTACTCTTTTTGATCCGTCACCAAGATCCCCTATGTTCCAAGAGAGGATTTTCATTGTGTCGAGGCAGTGAGAGATGAAGGGGCAATTTCACGAAATTGCAAACCACTTGCTTTAATAATGTCAGCAAACTTACTCGAAGTAGGATGGGACTTCGTGGCTTGTTAACATTTACCAAACCATCAACATTCTCATGAGAAGAAGAAACAGACTCCTGAAAAGTAAATTAAGATTTGCCACCGGAGAGAATGCCTCAAATGTCTCATTCACTTGGGAGTATTTGGACTGAAATCTAATTTCACGACTACTCAAGCTGACATTAGAGTCTAAGACCAAATCTTCTATCCCACTAGGAAGAGAAGAAATATTTTGTGGCGAGCCATGATGCACAACTTTAAAAGAAGCTTTATAGAACTTGGGACCGTCTGGACCAAGGCTGCATTCCTCAAGATTCAACAAGGACTTATATGGAAGAAAGCTTCCTTTATTGTTATCATTTAAAACATCACATGGCAAAATAATTCTTGAAAAAGATTCATCGAACTTATCAGCATTGAAGAAAGGGGAAGAAGGCTCTCTGGTAAATACGGAAACATTATCTTTCTTCCTTGTATAATAATGTGCATATGATTCACAAAACCTATCTCTAACTTCCTTTACTGAAGCAGGGATAGAAGAGTTTCAAGAGGGGGAGACATTCAGAGTAGCTGACTCACAAACCAAGGCTTCGGTGTTGAGGGTGTCTTCTTTATCAATCGGCACAACCCCTCCCCTTTCCTTCATAACACCCAAAATTGGATTCATCTTCTCTTGAATTTCCGACCAAAGGACAAACTTCTGGATTTCTTTGTTTGAATTCTCGATAAGATGATTACTGATAGAAGGAGAGTTGGGAACCACTTCTATTGGCAATTCTTGAGTGGAAGGAAAAGGAACATTAACTTCCTCAAAAGAAAAGCCACTTTCCAATGCCTCTTCATTAACTACTACCTTGCTAGAAATTAAAGAGTCAGAACCATTAAAGGCTGAAACTGGATTTAAGACTTTAAGAGAAGCTCGAACCGAGGAGTCTGACCATTCCCCTTCTTCAAAGATTGAAGTGTCACAAAGAACTCTTTCATCTTCCATGATTTGATGAATTTAGGCTAAGTCCACTGAATTGGAAAAGTCTTTCAAAAAAAGGGAGTAATGAATAAAAGTCGGTGCTTCAATTGTCATTAGATCACCAAATTGCAACGAAACATTTCCTAGAACTTTATCCTTAACTTCAACCGATGCGAGAAGAATTCCACATAAGTTTGTTTTAACTTTAAATACGAGCAACCGAAAGGTCGATGAAGTTCAAAGTGTCTGAAGCTATATCTTCCAAACCCCTTAAATTCTTTCCAATGGCTTCAATAACTGATCTTGTCCAAAACCGAAGAGGTAAGTTTCGAATCGAAAACCAATCACCATAACCTTCAACAAACTCCAGCAAACTATGAAGTTGATCAGACCCAGTGTTTTTTAAGGCTCAAGGCGCACTAAGGCGCAATAGCCCTCTGGAGCCTAGGCGCAAGGCGCACAAACGGCACGGGCTTTTTTATCTAAGACGCACTATATATAAAAAAAATAAAAAATATATATGTATACATACACAATAAGAAAAAACTCTTCATGGGATGAAATTAAGTTTTAACCACGGAAAATAAGTAAAAGAAATAAGGTTCAACTTTCAAGTATTAATGTTTGAATATAGAGACAACAGATACTCTATTAAAAAACATGAAACAATACCACACTAATAAATTATAAACACTACAAGATCAAAAGCCTTAAATATCAATCTCTTCTTCACTAAATAGATCTTCTTCAACCCCATTCTCTTCATCATTGGAGAAAAAAAAAGGAAAGAGAGGCCGAGAGATAGTCTGAAGAAAAAGAAAAAAATAGAAGAAAATGAAAAAGAAAAGAAGAAGAAACAAAGAAGAAAATGAAAACGAAAAGAAGAAGAAAAGGAAATAGAAAAGAAAGGGAAGGTGTCGGGTAGTCAGAGGAAAGGGACGGAGAAAAGAAGAAGAAAAGAAGAAGAAAAGGAAAAAGAAAAGGAGAACTTACCACTCAGCTTGAAGGAGAATGGGAGAAGAAGACAGAAAGTTCTTCCACTGATTTTAACGATGTTAAACCCTAAATGAAATGGATATTATGTTTTGTGTCTTTTTTTTAATATATATTTAAAATACATAAAATGAAAAAAAAAAAAAAAAAAAACTGAAGAAGCCCCAGAGGTGCGCGCCTTGCGCGCCTCGAGGGCTTCATAGAAGGCATGCGCCTCGCGCGACAGCCTCGCCTCTTCGAGGTGAGGCGCTGAAGTTGCGCCCAGAGCCTAGGCGCGCGCCTCAGAGGGCTTTTTAAAACACTGATCTGACCACCTTTCAATCTTAAGATTTAACTCTTTTACGAGCGGTCACTTTCCAAATTTGATTAGAGAATGGTTTGAGAAATCACCATCGATTGAAAACAAAGCTTTATCAGCCATAAATGGATTAATTTGAATCTTGAGTTGAAAATGGGACTCCAATGATTCCTTAATTAACCCCCGGGCAAAGAGATGGGAGACAACAAATAAATGGTCGAAGCTCACATTCACCACATCCCAAGGCTTTCAAATCCAATATGATGGAGCAGAAAGAAGGGCCTTCAAAGACGAACGGAGAGTAGAAGTAAAAGTTTCTCTTAAAGCAACTGGATGCTTGAACGAAGCTTCAACATCCTTTTGATCATAGACCTTCAGAAAATCAGAGAGCATTTCCTTGAAGACTAGCCAACCTTTCTTCTCAGTGCCTAACGCAATGCGAAAGGATTTCCTTCCACCTGAGGGAGGTCAAAAGACGCATTCAGCAAACCACTTCCATTCCGAACGAAACTTGAGTAATCCACTGGTACCAAAGTCATCCTTCAGCATCTTGTGATCGAAATACCCATTGATTGACTTTACTAACTCATCGAATGAAAACGCCAACCAACGAAGATGAACCAAAGACAATGGGAGGTTTATTTGTTGCGTCGTATTCTCCACAACAAAGGTATTATTCTCGAGCCATATACAGTAATACTCATTGTTGACACAACAACTATGCACCTCCATAACTTGCCTTCTGTTGAAAAGAAAAACCAGGTAAGGCTTCGAACACCTCGAGTATGGAAGACCGGAAAAATAGGCCGAGGGCGGGGGCAAAGAAGCGGAGAAGACGGAGGAGGATCAGTAACGGAACAGAGATAGAACAGAAAGAACCGTCGGTTCCGAGACACCGAAGACGAGCACAACAAGAAGGGCAAAATGATCGAAGAAAGCCAAAAAGAAACCAGATAATCGAAGGAAGGCAAACATCAGAACAGAGGAAGATGTGTCAGATCAAAGTAGAATGTGTCGGATCGGAGTAGAAGCGCCTACACGCCAAGAGATATTTAGGGAAAAGTAAACCAAAATCCAAAGAATTATATATTTAGCCATATTAATTAGTGCAAACAATTCTAAATCTAACTTAATATAAAAATCAACACCTCGATAAGGAGAAGTGCCAACAACCCAGGCATCAAAAACATCACCCAAGATTTAGTAAGCCTTCAATTGATCGATTTATTGACAGAAATCAAAATCAACAGAATAAGTGGAAAGAGAACTTTCATCCAAGTTCCTACAACTAAACTAAAAAAAATCTAAAAAGGGTCTGATAAAGAATAAAAGCATGAGAGTTCATCAAGAACACATACTCCTTCATCATATCGCAAAGCTTGCACCAGCTGTGGCATGAAAAAAGTAACCTTTTCAGGAGGATAAGATTCCAATACCCTAAGAACATATGCCATGACACGTGGATGCCCCTTATAGGCAGGAGTGAGGAACTCAAGAGCTTGTGTAATCGAACAAGCAGCCCAATGGGGCAACTGTCGCAAAAGTTCAGAATTTTCATCAACAGCTTTTGGTGTGACAAAATACGGCAATGCTTCAGGAATGGAGCGAATATCCAATATGTGCAACTGCAGTAAGAACCCATATCAGGAAGAAGAAAAATCAAGCAAAGACTCATTAAGCAACAGTAGAAGACATGACAAAAATTGCTCACGCAGATTAACAGAGATTCCTGTCCATGGATCAACTTTAGAAACAAAAGAATAAGACAAAATTCAAGTAAAGGTTAGTTATCGATTAAGTTTGATGTCTCTAAAATTCTTGAAATGGATATTCTGCTTTCAAAAAGATGGTCCAAGAAAATCACTGTCTGTTAACACCCTACCATGGCTATTTATCAGAGTGAAGAATATAAGAAAACAGAAAAAAGGCATTGTATCTCCGGGTCTCATTTAGCTATTTGGGAGTGAGGTGTACACAAGTTCAAAAGAAGCCCAGCCAAGGTTTGGTGCATTACTAATTATCTACTGGGTTAATTTTTTTACTCTGGATGCCAGCCAGCTAAGAAGCACGGACACTCTATTTTAGACCGAGTGTCCTTGTCGGACACGCTCCGGACACGTGTCGGACACGCCAATTTACGTGTCCCTTATTATTATTATTATTTTTAATGCCGGACACGTTATAGACACGCGACGGACACATTGTGGACACGCGATTGACACATTGTGGACACGCATTGGACACGCTGGGTAAATTTTTAACCAAAAAAAAAAGCCCAACTCTTATTTCATTTGAAAACTTTGTTTGTTGAATGTTGGATAATGTGTTTTGTACAATTACTAGGGTTAATTAACTTGAAATTTTATGTTTTTTTAGTGGATTAAGTTTAGTATTTTATGTTAAATGTATATATATCCTAAAATAAAAATAAAAAAGAATATATCCCCAACGTGTCTGTGTCCTAGTTTTTTAGAAATTGACGTATTGTCGTGTCGTGTCGTGTCTTGTCCGTGTTTGTGTCCCGTGTCCGTGCTTCTTAGCCAGCCAGCGTGGATGTAGAGAAGTTCAAGCCTCCTACTACATGCATTGATCAAAATACAAATAAATGAAGTAGAAGTTCTATTAGGTATCCAAACACAAAAATTACAAGATACCAAACCTTGAAGGGCAAATGTAACAATAGTCTTTCGAGAGGGCTATCTTCCTCCCAAAGTCCCACAATAGATCCTCCACTAAAATGATCCACCCCTTTTAAGGTCCCTAATACTCCTACTTATAACCAAGACACCCCTAACTAATTACCATTATGCCCCTTACTAATAAACTACTAATCCCCCAAAGATCCCATACTAGTACTCTTGCAGGTTCTCTCGAAGATCAAGATTCTCAACAAATTGCCCTGGTCACGTTAGTGCATAGAATCCCAACTTTGCCAACAAACAGGTGTTGACTAAATAGTTGGTAAAGCCAACATACTGGCCATGGATGCCATATTAAAGAGCTTGACAGGAAGTTGGCGACAAAAGGGTAACTGCAGCATAATAGATAATCATGGTATTCACATCTTCATGACAAAGACAACGCCTATGAGCGGACAAATTCAGGTTCCCATTTTAAACAGCCTAATACAAGGTGGAAAAACTAGATCTTTTAGAGTATTTAGCATTCCAAATCATATTAGATAAAACAATAGTAAGACGTATTAAATGGATCAACTTATCTATCCCATCTTGGTTACTGATAAGTTATATCCAATCCATCTTACACATCAATTATTCCATATTTTAGGACCTAATAAAACTTTTCTGAGTCATTAATCCAGCAAATTCCCCTAGTAGGAGAGAAATTGCTCAATTATATTATAAGAGAACTGTGCTTACTATTAAGGAAACGGGTAAAAGTACTTGTCATGACATCAAACATATGTCCTATCCTATCAACTTCACTACAAATCAAACCCTTTCGTCATCCAGCAGTATTTAGACAATCACAATCATACCCAAAATCATTACACGTCTTCCAGAATCAACTGACTCAGTAATTAAAATATAAGCACTAAAATGTGCCGTACACTTCTTGTTCTCACCTTACATAATTAACCATGAGCACAAAGACACTTATATGTTTATGCTACAGCTTCATAATATTCAACCAAAACAATGGTGTCTAATGCATGAGAAATTCAAGTTCTTCATAAATCTTAGCTTAGAGAAAAAATTAGGAAACAAAAACCTGTACTAGTTGATTCATTTCAACTCTTAAGGATGCATTTGTAGGAAATCTTGAGACCATAGAAAAGGCAATTCGTGGATCCACAGAGAAGGCAGTCCGAGCATGTTCGATCCATTTTTCAGCGCTTAGCTTGGGTCGAGAAGGTGTACTCTCCCTATATATAGAAGAAGAGAAACAATTGACATATTCCATGTAAGATTTCCAGTTTATGCAAATTCTGTATATGAGAAGAATCAATACATTCAATGGCACATATGTTACTTAATATTTGGCTGTGCCCAGACTTCAAGTCTGTCGGCCTCATGTTGGCATAACATCAAAAGTAGTTGCCTCCTTTTTTCTCTTCCCACAGCATAATTTTCCAAATGGCCCCAGACAGGGTGATATTGATCATTCTGTAAAAATTTAGATTATTAAGTTGAAGAACTCATACAATACCAGAAACTTGGGCAATATGTAAAAGAAGCACGCTAGACACTATCCTGCAGGACATATCTTCTTAGAGATTCATTATTAAGACAGGATCAATGGCTGAAGGTGTAATCATCTTACCGAGTCAACCAAATAAATACCATTTTCACGCCCACGTGTTTTTGCATCAGACTGCAGACTATTTCCACGTTCACTTGAAAGGTAATGAAGAAATATGGATACAGATTGAGCCTCACTTTGAGCAAAGTTCACATGTTTTACATCGTACCACTCTGACTCATGTGCAAACCATCCTAGGGATGCTCTGAAAGAAGTAAATTTCAAACAAAAATTGGGGTTTTCACAAAACAAATATAAAAAGTGAATTGACTGCAACTACAAGTGGTGAGAAGAATACAATTTTACAAAATACGTGGCACTGTATAATGGTTACGAAGAGAAAACAGAAATACCGAATAGAAAAATTTATCACTATCTTTTAATCAATTGGGAAAGCCTTTTGTAATCCCCATGGATATCTAATCCTTAATTGTTTCTTTAAAAAAAAAATTACCAATATCATTACATCC
Organism: Trichosanthes cucumerina; assembly: GCA_036507285.1. Lineage (NCBI taxonomy): Eukaryota > Viridiplantae > Streptophyta > Magnoliopsida > Cucurbitales > Cucurbitaceae > Trichosanthes > Trichosanthes cucumerina. The sequence continues at coordinate 8,625,992 of CM071836.1, read as the reverse complement.
ACTGTCAACTAGAAATTTGTAAATTCAGACATTATAAAGGATATGACTGAATAATCGTTGCTATATCTTTTTTTAGGTAAAAGAAACTATTTCATTGATAAATGAAATGGAGATAACTCCGAGCACCAAAAGGTGAGTTACAAGAAAGATCGCTTGATAATCGTTGCTATATCAATCTTTAGATATATTATATGGACTAGGATAATAAAAACTAGAAAACAAGATCTCTTCAGCTGAAGAATGAGGAAACCAGACCATGAGAAATAACAAAGATGAAATGTATTTGTGCAGTAATTTACTGTAAATTACCAAGTAAAAGATATATAATTGATGGATTCAGTGATTTCTCTATATTGTAAAAGCTGAAGACTAACAAATAGTGTTCTAAAAGTTATACATAATGTTACTTATGCATAAACTCGGGGAATTAGAAGTAAGATAGTGCTTATCTAATTGATTAGACATCAAATTCGTACTTTTTAAAGTGAAAAAGATATCGCAGGACATCTGTAGTCCCACAGAGATATCAAGACAGTTCGAGTCTTTTATAAACTAAAACAAAACATTGAATCAAAGCATCTTAGACATATTATAAAATATTATGATAAACGCTGATGCAATACTTAATTTGGTTGTTAAGAAAATACGACAGATATAAAAATGAGAACCTATAAATCCGGTCCTCCAGCAGCTCAAGCCCAGTTTTAAAATTCTGTAGGTTGCCCTGAGATTGGCATGAACAAAACTTAAGCCCTAGAAGCATCAGAGTGAAAAAGGAACCGGTTGCTGCAGGATGACGTGAAAAGTTCCATGGGGGCTTAGTGGACCCCTGGAGCAAACGACCAAAGAGCAGGAGTTGCTCAACACTGTTGTGTCGAACTACCTATTGAACCAACAGAAAAATGGAGAGGCTAGTCATATACTAAAAGCAATATCAAGGATCAATTTATCAGGCAAGCCAATTACGATTGGTAAGAAAGAAACAAATAATACAATAAGGCAAAAAATTTTAAAAGATATATCATTCTCAAGTAATGGCATAATCTTACAATCTAGAGCTTAAAACAAATTTTAAACCATTCCAGTAGGTCCAAGCTTGATAAGATAGTAATGACCAAAGATGCCATGAGAGAAGTCTACAAAAAAGAATCCAAAGCTCAACCAGCTACATCAAGCTCAAATGAAGTTCATATTCAAAGTCAACGGAATCAACTCAAATTCCAACCAAAGATGAGCAAATCATTATGTCAAGTCCAATCATTAGAGATAAAAGACTGCAAGAAGACTTTAATGCCTATCTTCAAGCTAAGGTGTCAACACAAAGTGAAGAGTTGCATCCTTTCAAGCTTGATAAGGCACCTTTTCATCCAAGAGTCATAATAAATTTAAGAATCCAGATTCATTCACATATTTAATACATTATGTACCTATTTAAATCTATGTATTTACATTCAATATGATTCATGTATGGATTTCAAGGGTTGGGGGTTGAATTTAGACTATATAGGTGAAGGGATGTGTCTTTTCAATATGTCCTTTCAATTAGCATAAATAGGTTGTCATTTCATCATTTGAACACAAGTTGGTTGAATGAAATCTCATAGTTGGGTAGTCTTCCAAGCTTTATGCTTTCTTTGTATTCTTGTGTTTAGAATGCATGCTTACAATCTAGTTTGATCCATTAGATTGTGGAAAGTTCAAAATCTTGAGATAGGAACAAGTTCTTCTTTCTTCTTGATCATCAATCAACTTTTCCAAGTAAAATCTGTTTGACATTCTTGGGCTTGCATTATCATTTCTTTATTGGGGTTATTCTTATTATTGTTGTGAGGGAAGTTCTCAAACGTAATTGAGATAGTACCTTTATCAAAGTTGCATATCATCTAGTGTTAACAGATTTTTCTTCAGGCAAGTGACTCAGTGAAAACGTGTGACAGAAAGCAAACATGTCATTGCTAATATGAAAGAAAAAATGGGAGGAGAAAGTGAACTCAAAAAGGAAGGATGCGAAATCATGAAGAGCTTTGCTTTGCTTTCTCATATCTCGATGAGGTATAAAGGAGTAAGATCCTCAATAACGTAAGATCCTCAACAATTATGCATAAGTGCCCAAGATGCATGCATAATAACAAAAAAGTGCTAAAGATCATGAGAATGCAAAATATTGTACCTACCAAAGGAAATAAAAATATTAATCATGGCAACACTTGAAGAAATCCTTCTAGCAGTTATCTCCCAAAGGAAATCATAATAGCAGATAAGATAATATTGATTTCTATCGTAACTTTTCTTTTAAATCTGTTTAGACTTTCAGTAACAGACAATATGTTAAAACTCATGGGTAAACACTAACTTTTGGTAACAGACAATAAGCTAAAACTCATATCGGTAAACACTGAGACAGAATGAACCCTCAATTTATGTTCAACTTTTAACCACATTATGCCATGCTATGATCAAAGCAAAACTACAAATATTTAGGATGCCTAAGAAAATTCTAACCTCAAAGCGGTCAATAAAGAATCCAAGCCACATTCTATGAGCAAGTATTTGTTCGACAGGATCGACCTCAGGCTGCTCTTCTGGCTGCCCAGGAGATAAGTGAGGCCTTAACTTGGCAGCAGGTCCTGAATACTTAACCTCTGATGCAAACAGACCCCGCTTGGTATCGATTGTCCATAACCACGCATCAACAAGCTCAGCAAGGACAAACGATCCAAGCTCAGGTGCAGCAGAAACTAACCAAGTCCAAATAAACACACCAGTTTCAATCGCATCAGGAGTGGAAATGTATGCTGGGCACCAACAAAGAAGGCGTATAAGTTGTGCAAAGCCCTCTATATTTGTTTTTGATTCAGAAGCCTGAAAAATGAGTAGTTATTATGAGGGGGGAAAAAAGCATGAAGACAAGAGGATACTCAAGTCTTTAACCACATTCACCCATGAAAAGCAAGAAGCCTACCAAGTTTGACAGAAGTAGGGCAGTTGCCTGAGAACAAGTTTCACGAAATTTCAACTTGTCAAGGCCACAGCCTTTTTCTGCCCCACTAACAAATTGCTGAAGTGACTGCACAAATTTCATAATCAAAATCCCATTAAATGAATCATCCTCATTCTGCTGTTTTTGGGGAAGTGCTCCAGTGATCAGCCTCTGAAGGCCCTGACCAAAACCAGGACCAGCAGGACCAGTCTGAAATCCACCAATGCTGTTATACAACCTTCTCATACCAGAAATTTCTCCAGCATGGTTGCATTTAACTGTTGCACTGACCATACCAGTACTGAGCACCTCCAAATTAAAGGCTTCGGTCAATTTCAAGTCAGCCCCCGAAGCTGCAGCTGCAGCAGTAATGACAGCAGGAATATTTGCTGTTTGTATGCCAGTCCAATAATCATTTTTGCTAGTGCCAATCCGTATCTCAGATAAAAGAGAAATCACATCAGGTGTATGCTGGGCTCTTTGCCATGTGTTCGCTTTGCATAGTTTTTCCTGAATCATCCACATTAAAAATATCTTTTTTAAAAAATAATTATTAAGAACTTGAAAGTGAATGCTTCAAAGGAAATGTGATCAAATTTTATTAAGATTCAAGAGTTGGTTATAGTTCCTAAAAAACGAGAAGCTTCCCAAAATGGGAACATTTGATATGTTTGCCATTATTCTTCCTCTTTAACTTTTCTGATTTAATAGTCTCAACACAACAAACCCACTTATCTTAACCAAAAATCCTCGCTATAGCCCTTGGTTTTTATGTACTGCGCTATGCTACGCAAGGCTTCAATATATTTCTACAAAAGCAGGTACGCTAAACTAAAATATAATAAATGTTATAAATCCTTCTTGCAAGAAAAAAGGTCACAAGAGCCACTGTCCTTTTGACAAGCTCCACAAGGAAGCAATGAAAATTGTGGTCCCTGTAGCTTGTTGAGTTTGACTATGTGTCACATCTTATGGTCTTTCCATCTATAATATGCACCAGAAAAGGCAACATAAATCACTCTTAAAAATTCTCACCAGAAAAGCCTGCAGAACTAGAGCCAAGAAAAAAAAAAAAAAAGATTAATACAGTAAAGGCTCAAGCTGTCCAAGATTAAAGATAATGGATAATTACAGAAATATTCAGATAAAAGACCCAAAGAGAGCAATTGAGGTGAGCTACACGCCAAATCCCCTCCCAACAATCCCGACACTCTTAAAAATTCCCATGTTTCTCTCTAGCCAATAGACCAAATAATATTAAAGAAGAAAAGAACTGTCAACCACAAAGAACACCCTTAGAGATGGTGACATCTCAAGATATATAACCCAGATCTTCCTACGATGACAGACCACACCAGTGAAGGCCTAAAACCACAGGTGAACATTTATGGACGCAATTTATGGTGTTGATTTTCCCCAAGACTACCAAACATGAAAAAAAAAATCTAATCTTCTTAGAGATTTTAACCTTCTACAGTTTGGCAAGAAGAAAGGGGAAGGGGAAGATGACACTGACAACTGACAAGGAAGGTTGATCAATCAAACAAGCGAAAAGAAGATTTGCAAGAGAAGGTCCTCAGAGACACTAGGGTCCAAATATGAAAGTGAAAAAAAATTGGATAAAGGCCGACACCATGTAACAAAAAGAGTATTGAAGAGAAGTCCATCACTAAGCTCAATATAACTATAACTGACAAGTTAAAGATCGATTTAACTGTTACAAGATAATATAAACGTTTGATTAGACTTGCTGCAAATAGGCCAAAAAAGGGTTTCTAGAACTATACTAGCAGTAATTCTGGTAGATAAATCATTTTTACAAATAAAAAACTATTTCATTGAATAAAAATGAAATGTGCAAAAGCAGCTAAACCATTGGAGTTACAAAAAAGGATCACCGTTTACTTTGTAGAGAAGATAGAATAATCACAAAAGAACTTAGACCCTACACCAGGAGGTAGTACGAAGAACAATAACATCTTATTACTGATATGCAGTCCTGGGAATACAAAATCCTTGATGAACCAAGAGAAGGAAAACTGACATCCAAAAATGTACAGAAAATCTTGCCAGAGAAAAGTCGCTACAGGACAACAGAAGAAAGAACTATCACTGTCATGTCATGCCAAGAGAAGAGAAGAAAAATGTATTGTTTAAGGGGTTTACGTCCACTAGCCAGGTCGAAAAATTGATGGCAGCAAAGATTTTTGCCTCAACTTTATACAGGTAAAGCTTTTCCATGATTATCATCAATTAGATAATACGAGACATTTATGACAACATAAATAAGCCTTGAAGTTTGTCGATTTGGAACAGACTAGAACAGACTTCGAGAAAAATAGCAGTATCCTTATATAAAAGATTAAGCTAATACAATCCTTGGATAACCATATGATGTAATGTACTTTCCCCATGCGCAGATGACCATATAGAATCATAGTTACAGATAAATGTCTCCAAATAACACCACCAGTTTGTCCAGCCATTACCTCTTAGTCGTCAGATATCTTTTAGCATTCCTTCCGAAATTTACTCCATTCTTCAGATTTATTTTATCAAGTGAATCAAATGTACAAAAAGTTCCAAGTTACCGAAAGGCATTCTAATGGAAAGATATCAACGATGAAGTATAATTACAAAAACAAAAACTTAGGAAGGAGAACTCCAGAAAGAAGCTTTACAAGTAATGGACTCCCAAATTTCCTTTTGATCTCAGGCTACTCCTTGGAAAATTATTCTAATCCTTTCCAACTAAATAAGCTAAAGACAGCCCTAATAACATTATCCGATAAAAACCAATTCACTCCAACTTTCAAGCAACCACTTCCAACTTGGGTTTATTGTTCCCTCTTTTTGTAGTTCCAAACAAACAAGCTGCCACTAAAAGTATTGCAATATGCATAGTTCAGTATTTATGTTAAAGAGAAAGACCAACTTAAGACGGGAAAAACAGAAAAAAGAACAAAAACTAATATTATCCCCACTGGTCAACCTGTAGGAGACCTTGGCAAGTGCAAGGAGCATAAGACAGTGATTTGACGACCCACTCCCGAACAACCCTTTGGTACAAAGAACGAACTGTTACAACCCAAGCAGGATCACTGACAACAGTTGAAGGCGCATCATTATGCATTGAAAAGAGCAAGGAATCCAAACAAGACGAATTCCACATAACCTGAAAGTACATATTTCTAAATTTTTAGGAAAATGAAAAGGCATGAGAAAATAACTTGTAACTGATGACATGATTTCACCTGGGGAAACTTATCTCTGAGCTGCGTCAGCAAGTTAACAGCAATATCTCGAACATGTTCATCCCTTTGAGACATACTCTTTATAAGATAACAGGTATGAGCAAATAGAGTTGAATCTCTAACCTCAGCTTCATTACCAGTTTCAGATATCCGATCATCCTGATTACCACCCCAAAAAAAAAAAAACAAAACAACATTCACATACAGAGAAAGGTGGTAAAGATGATTGATAACATTAAAAATGAAAAGCAATCCTTAACAGTTATGGTTTATTCTTTACTAATATTTTTCCTAGTAAAGCTCTGTTAGAAGAAAAAACCATGTTTAAATTTCATTGGGTCTTTTGGAGCGTTTTTTTTTAATATAAAAAACCAAGGTCTCATTGAGAAAAATAAATAAATGTACAAGGACATACAAAAAAATAAGGCCACAAAAAGAAGTTTCCCACACTAACTACAAGAACGGACCCCAATTCAAAAGAATGGCCATGCTAGTAATTACAAAAAGCCCAATTAACATATGCTATAAAGAAGAATTAAACCTAGCCAACTTCCAAAGCTCCTCCCAAGATCTCTCAACCCCTCCAAAGTTCCTAGTATTCCTCTCAAACCAAATACTCCACGGAATAGCGAAAAGGAAAGCCAGCCACAAGACTCTCCCTTTATCCCAAATAGGAGGGTTAGGAGGTTCAGGTAATTAAAAAAAAAAAATAGGAATATAGGTGCATGTTTGGGAATGATTTTAGAAATATTGATTTTAGTACAATTGATTTGTCTATAATTGATTTATTAAAAGTGATTTTCATATAATCATTTTCATGTTTGATTCTATACTTTTAATAGTGATTTTGGTTTTGAAAAAATTCACTTTTTTATGGAAATTTATGAATTTTGATAAAAGATTACGGTTTTTACTCGTCATTAAAAGTATACTATTTTCAAAAATGAATAATAGTCATTTTAAATTACAATCACTTGACAAAAATCACTTGGGAATCACCTCCCAAGTGATTGAAGGGAAATTACTTCAAATGATTTTGGATTTTTCCAAAATCACTTGCTTAATATTGCCAAACATCACACTTTGGGTAGGAAAGTGATTTTAGACATGTCAAAAGTGATTTTAGTCACTCCAAAATCACTCCCAAACATGCCCTAAGTCACTCAAAGTTGGGATATAAGAACTCAATAGTCATACTCGTCAATAGCAGTAAAGTAAACGATAGAGTGAGGATACGAAGAAATACAAAAACCAAAGAAGTTGAGCAAAGAATACAGGACATACCAGCCACGAAACTGCAGTTTCAAATGACCTGTGCACCATTGCTGTCAAACATTGGGAGACAGCAGGCAAAAGATTTGGCGTTTTAAGATACTCAAAAACACAACTGAAGGCACTTCTAGAAGCATTTACAGTTGAGCCACCATTAAGTATGCCACCATTGCTACTGAAACGTATGATCTCAAGAAAAGATACTGCAAGCAGATATGTAGCCTTGACACCTACAAAATGAAATAAACTAATCTGAGATGGGAAGACTGAAAATACCATACTAGTAAAAAAAAATACATTCAAACAAGAAACTGTTCAATAGGAAACTGGCAGGGAAGGAAAATCCTTATATCTCAGGGTGGTGACCAACTCTAGATCAGTCAGTTCTCAATTGCTTGCCTGTTTACTATCTGTCAGCCTTTAAAGGCCCCCACAATGTGACTAGAAGTATGGTTAAGCTTTCTTATCAAAAAAAGAAGTAAGGTTAAGCTTGTAAGAATTTTTTTTTTCTTTTTTTAGGAAGGAGCTAATAGAATGGAAGCTCACACTTTGTTAGCCGAGGGCTGAAAGGAAGAAAGCTCGGACCGATAAGGAGGAAGCTCGGACCTTGGAGGCCTTGTCTTTGGAAGAATTGCTAAGAAAAACACAGCTCTCCTATCAAATGGCTTGGGATATTTCACTCAAAGGAACATAACTTGTGGCACTGATGAAAGTCCCTGGAGGCAAATCTTTACTCATGGGAAACAAGAGCTCGGAGTCCAAAAGCAACTTTGTGATTTCTATTTTTGTTAATAGAAGTCTAGAGAAAATTATGAGAGATATTTTGTGGGAAGGTGTCGATGAGGGAGAAGGGATTATTTGATTAGTTGGGAGGCTGTTTCAACTTTCAAGGTCAGTTGACCTCGGAAGGTTGGGTATTGATAACCTAAGATTTTGTGATGAGTCCCTAATGGAAAAATGGTCGTGACAATTCCCTTTAGAGTCAAAGACTCTGTAACATAGAATATAAGGGTAAGCGTGGTCCTCACCTTTTAGAGTAGACCTCAACTGGTGGGTAAAAAGGCATAATCAAAATCCTCAAAGAGCTATCTTTTTTAGTTTCCCTTTCTTTTTTTTAATTTCGCGAAAGGTAGCATTGGGGATGGCTCAAATAAGAAAATCAATTTTGGCATCAGTTTTTCTATTTTCTTAAATTGATATGTTGGTTCAACTAGACCAAAAATCCATCCAAAACCAACCCAGTTGGAAATTAAAGAAGACTATAATTGATAAAAGGGTGTTTACATTTCACGTTTGAATGAGGAGAACTACAACCAATGAGCAACCATCAATGTTGAAGCACGTTTAAATCATGAGAACTACAAGATTTTACCTGAAATTGTGCTCATCGCAGCAATATCAACTCGGCCTCCTAAAGCAGCAGAAAGAGCAGCTCTTTGGGCTACAGCAGCTTTCTCATTACCACTCCCCCGCCGACTACCTGGATTGTGGAGAGCATTGAGTTCCAACTCATCCTCAAGCCATTTAACTGAACTCACAACCTACAAAAAAGAGTTCCACTAAATAGCTTAAAAATGATGATTACGAGCAAGACTCTTTGAACATTAAACAACAATGGGGTTAAGTTTCTTGAAATAGAATATAAAAATTCAAAATCTCCAGATCAGAATATAAATGGAGAAGCCATTTACAACCTTTTTCCCGCACTAAAACTTGTCCCAAAATACAACAAAGAGTAAAATACTTACGAGTGGAGGAGTCCCTTGAGCAATGAATTGAACAGCAGATGACCACTGCGTATTCCACAGGTATGGTCCACTCACAGCTTGCAGAGCAATTGCCGTGCTTCCCACACTGTTTAACATAGTGGAAACTGATTTTGTCTGAAGTTGAGATTTTTGTATGGGAGGAGCTAAGCCAAAAAGTGCAATATAAAACCACAAGTTTCTAAATAACTTCAAAAGGGATGGCTCGATATTCATTGTGGGATCAAAATCAGAAAATATTTCAGCAACCGCAGGCAGTAGAGGTCCCAGAAAATCTGCTCCACTTCTGTAAGACTTGGAGAGCATTAAATATGGAATTTTATATGCACGAGAAAAATAAAAATAAAAAATAATCAAAATTCAAAAGCATCTCTACCTGCCACTTTTAGACTCAGCAGCCAGGCCAACATCTGAACATAGAGAGAGTAACCGGTGACGATACTCCAGTCGTAGTTTAGCACTCTTAAGACCACTAGCAATAAGAAGAAATCCTGCAGGAAGTATCTAGAATGTAATTGAACCATGAGCATCCATTTCATTGGGCATTCGAAACAAAAGAACCACATAACATAATTTAGTGATATGCACACCTCGACACGTTCCGTAGTTGCTTCTGGAGCCACTGTTCTGCTTTCAGATGACCCTATGCTAGAAAGTTTGCTCAAGTAACTTCTTGTCATCAGAACTATTGTCTCTCGATAAGACTTCTCAAAACCCAGGCTTGCCATGCGGGATACAGCATCAAGAAGCTGCAGTAAAAATAATAGGAAGATAATAGAAAGACATCAACTGAAGGTAAAAAAACAAACTAGTAACAATGAAATTTCATACATCCACAAATAATATTAGCAAGATAAAAGTTTCCATACTTGAAGTCGCAATAGGCCAGGAGTTGACGCATCACCCTCTTCTAAACTCTCAATGAAAAGGGGCAATATCATGTCCACAATTTCAGATTTGTTAACAGCAACAGTCATCTTAGCTAACAAGCGAATAACATTAAGATGCATAGGAACTGCCTGTTTCTCTTTGTCATCCTGAAATTGGCGTACATCACATCATAATGAGCTTGGTAATTGACTGTAAAATTAATCAAGCAGAAACTATGTTTTCTTAGTTGGATAGAAGGTAGAGGATTTATATTATGACAAACTTCAACGTCATAGAGACCCATTAATCCCATTGATAACCTCAATAAACAAACACCATCAGCTTCAACAGTTTTTTTTTTTTTTTTTTTTGGGGGTAAACATCTTTCAGATATTAGCACAATTTTACAAGCAATCCAATAATGATAAAATTTTCATTTCCGACGAAATAAGAAAAAGGCAAAATCTTAAACAACCAACCTGCTCCTCAGAATCATTCCGGTCACGGATGCTCGTGGCCAATCCCATGATAAATGTGTCAACGGGAGCTCGATCTTTGGTCCAGCAAGATTCAATTATCTCACAACATGTTGTCAAGACACTTTCAAACATTGCCCCCTGGTTGCTGCCCCAAGTATCAGCCTGGAACAAATTCATTCAATAAATTGCAAAATTGTTAACGTTCCCTCCCGTGTTGAACAAAGAATTCATATAGGAATCTTGTTACACTTTCTCTGCATCAAGAAAAAATTAAACCAATCGATAAGGCTTACCTGTGCACACACAGTTAAAACTAGAGGTTTAAGACGGATGAGCAACACTCGTAACGGCTGCCCTCCACGAGCAACAGCAATCTGTGCCAGTCCAGTAAGCAAGGAACCAAAGAGTTCTTCACAGATTCTCAACTTTCTCCACACTGAGAGTAAACAAGCTTCAGCAGCATCCATCAATAATGCAAAAGTCTCGAATATTAACTTCTTAGCCGGTTTCCCATCAAAATCAAGAGAAGCAACAGTCTTCATTTTTAACCTTGCTGCAGCTTGATAAACCAAGAGTTTAGTATTAATTCTTGCTTTTAAAACTGAACCCTGTTCGCTCCAATCCCGCTTTTTAATCTGCACATGTCAATCAGCAAGTTTAACAATTACTATTGAACTTCCTTCTATCTAAAGCGTTGTCCACATAAAATCATTTTGGAAAGTATAGTGTTGGCTAAGTCACAATTTCTTGCAAGTTTAACATCAAAATGTTAACCTTTAGAAAAGTTGGCAATGTCTGGAGCTGCTTCTTTGCTAATCCTCTCATCTGTTCCCAGAGCCTCGCATCAAAAGAAGCATTATCTAAAATGTGGGTTAACAATTTGAAGGCAATCTCCTGCTTCTCCAAATTGTCGATAGACTCATCCTCAAAGAAGGCAACTTGTTGCCTAACAAAAGCTACGCCCCCGCCTTCACTGAATCCCAAGTTCGAACCCAATTGGTCAAAACCATTCTTCCAAAGAATGCTGTTTCCGTTCATCATCCCCGACCCTCTTGAGGACGCACTAGTGGCGTCGTCTGTGATGCGTGAAGCACCGCTACTTAAGGAACCCGACACTTGGCCGTTCTCGTTTCCAGGGCTTAAACCTCCATTCGACGGCTGATGGCTTACACTCAATGGCGAACCCTGAGACGACGAGGGCTCAGAGTTTACCTGAATTTGTTCCCTTGGCGTTCCAGGGGCAGCTTCTGATATCAAAAAACGATCAAGAATGCAACTAACAAGCTTTTCTGCATCTGAAGGGATAATTGGGAGAAAACTTTTCGACAGAGCCACAAGAAAAGCTCTAGAAACTGCCGAACCTTCGCTGCAATCATTAATTGCAGACAATACGACCTCACTCGAGAATCCCGAAATCTCCATGGCAAAATCTGTCGATAATTCACAGGCCTTCGACGCATAATTCAAGAATTTAGTATAAAACGAAGCGATGGCATCATTTCCATACGACTGCGGCCAGAAAGATAAGCTGAAAGACAGAGGAATTGAACGAAGAAACTCGAGGACGACAGATTGGGGACGCAGACCGACCGAGTCGGGGCATTTAGAGAGAAGTCGAGCAACGGCGAGCACTGCATTGAGCTGAGAACGCGAAATGGCAGGAGATCCAGCGAGAATAGCCTCGGATGGAGGGCATCGACTACAAATCCACGAGAGCTTTTCAGAGAACAAGGCTGGATTCTGGGCAATCAAGTCGCAGAGCTCAATCAACGCGTCCATTGCAACCAAATCTGAAAAACAAACGATACGATCATGCAACTTGTGAAATATTGCGTTAATGTCAAACAACGAAACTCCGAGCTCGAAAAGATGATGCTTCCATGAGCGTAAACTTAGCAGAACTGAGAGAGAATTCCCCCTGTAAAGCCTATTCTTGCCTTTCCTTCAGGGGTTTTACAGTGGATTATTCTCGCAGCTCTCCGATCCTTTTTCCACTGCAATAGCCGTCTTATCTTCTCGTATCTCTATTTTTCCGCCACCATGCCAGAAAATTTGCTACTGTTCATTCGCACTCGACCGATCTGCTTGGCCAATTGGTTGGACGGTTTGAGCTTTCGTTTCATCAATCTTTAGATAACCATGGCTGCTGCTCCTGCTGCTGCTCCTACGTTTGGGAATTTTCTTTCCATTGTTTTTTAGTCAAAACTTCGTGTTGACTGTACAAAACTGAGAGAGAGTTAGGGAAAAATTCATTTTTGTCCCCATTTTTTACTTTGTTTTCTTTTTTATCCTTTGAGTTTTCCGACTCAATCAGTCTGAATTTTGAATTGGCAACCTACCCACGAGGCTAAGGGGGCGTTTGGATCGCTGAGTTGGATTGAGTTGTAGTTATTTTGTTAGTGAATTTTGGAAATCAGTATTTGGTTTGCTAAGTCGAGTTAGTCAGGAAGTCATTGGAGAGTTGAGTTATTATGTCAGGGATATCTGCAGTTTTTTGTAAAGTTAATAAGTCTGATTATTTGTGACTTTTTTTCTTTACTTTTTTTGTTTCTACCAAATCAATTGCAAACATATTTATCTACAATTTCAAAACTTCATTATGAGATCAATTACAAATTTACAATATATATTACATTTGTAAGATGCATGAATAATTAGAATAGTACTGGATATTTAGATTTATATCAATTTTGTTCTCCCATAAAATTCATTTTTATCTCATGTTATTGAAAACATATTCCTCAATATGAAGCAATGTTTTCTTTTTAAGCACTTGTTTAATAACATTACTCCATTTATTTTAATGTACTTAGGTATTAGTATTAATACTTTGCAAGAAAAACTTCTGTTCATTTAATTTATATGGAATTATGCTAGTAGTTTACTTTGTTAAGATGTTGAGAGGAATGACAACATATTTCAATATTCATGTCATGTATTACTTGCATATCAACAAAATATTATATATCAAAACAATGGCTTATGTGTACAATGTTATACAAAAAAATAATTAGAAGCCACAACAAATTACAAAGTCGAAGTAGATGCAAAGTAATGTCCACAAAATACATCAACAAAATTAGTAAATCCCCACTAAAACGAAATCATTCAGTCCTTCCTAGAAGACGCATGCAATACGCCTTTCTCGATTGAGGCGGAACCTGTAGAAAACAATCAGTCTTCTGGATATCAGTCACAAGCAAGTCAATCAGGGAGACACGATCATGCTCAGTCAATCCTTCTATCTGATACAAGAGATCGACTACTTCCTTCCTTCGTGTGGCCTCCAATTCATACTTCTCCTTCTGTCATGATAGAAGTTGTTGCATGTGACTGGTATGCATATCCATTGTTGTCCGCACAACATCAATTAATTCAGTCTGGAAGGACGATCGTTTTCTTTTGCTCCCAGTACATCTAGAAGACATGTCAGATGTATTACGCCTACTAGTAGGAGTGTCTGGCAAGTCATCTTCCCCTACGTCACCAAGTCCTGGATTCTCCATCGTTCGTTGTTTTGTCCCTATGAAGTCTTGTGATCCCAAACGAATCTCCTCCTCTATTTGTTCCGCAACATTAGAGGTCATTTCCATTAGGGTCTCTGCGCCTATTCCTGTAGCTCTATCTTTTCCGAAGACAACTGCCAGCTCATCATAGTGCGAAAATGGCTTGTTCCTCATCCCTTTGGCATTTGTATGGCTCTACATGTGAATAAATATATTACATATATCTACCATGAATGCTAATAATAATATGTTATAATAACACTATCTTACCTTAACCCACGCATCGAATACCTCTTTCTCTGCTTCAACACATTTAAATTCTTCATTCCAACCAAAACCACTACAACCATTCCCAAGCATCTCTCGCAATGAAGATTGTATTGTTTTTTCCAGAGTTCTCACTTTGCAGTCGATGGTATTTAGTTCTAATGATGAATTTGGCAATTTCTCTGCTAGCATCTTCTGAAGATGTTGGAGATACCCAGGCCTGAATGTCCCATTGTCTGATCGCCACCCATTATGTACTAAATACACCAGTGACTCTACCAACCTCGCATCCTCTACTTTCGTCCACGTATGCTTTGAGTGTTTTGAAGTACCTGCCATAATGCTACATGCATGCATTTTGCCAAATAATGTAAATGACACAATAAACAAAATCCAAATTACGATTGTATTCCATAAAAAACACAAAATGTAAGCAATAATAAATGACAACGTTGTCCACTAGATAGTCAAACATAATACACATTCAAGAATTAGTGATAATATTATGATTGTTCCCATTCATGAAACATTTGGTTTGCTAAGTCATCCCTATATTGTGTCCATTCGTCTGAGCTTTCAATCCATTGTATATTGTCTCCTTCGCTACCACTTGATCCAGTATTTACTTCTTCGACCTCATCTTGGAGTTCGCTCGGACCCATCTCTCTACAAATGAGGTTGTGAATGAGACAACATGTTGTTATAGTCCGACATTGTATTTGGACCGGATAAAAGGACTTCCCCCGGAGAATGCCCTACCTCCCCTTCAAGACTCCGAACGCTCTCTCAATCACGTTCCTTGCAAAAGAATGCTTCATGTTGAAAAATTCTCTTGGAGTAGTCGGTGCATTCCCCGATCCACGCCATTCTGAAAGATGGTATCGCTCACCTCTATAAGGAGCAAGAAATCCCTCGGCATTAGGGTAGCCAGCATCACATAAATAATAGTATCCTGTATAAAATACAACTCGTTAAATGACAGGAATGGTCTAACTTCCTACATTAAAATTAACATCCTTTGCGACTTTACCCCTAGGAACCTTTAAGCCGTTAGGACGAGATATTGCATCCCTAAGAACCCTAGAATCAGCCGCCGACCCTTCCCATCCTGGCATGACAAATATGAACTCTTCGTTTGGGGCGCAAACTCCAAGTACATTTGTTGCAATTTCACCTTTCCGCGTCCTATATCGTAGTCGATCAGCGACATTGACATTAACTTTGATGTATGTACCATCTAAGGCACCCATACAATTCTATTTGGAAGGTAAACATCATAGTCACATTAAACAAGTCAGATAAGTGTTCGTTAATCATTTATGACCCCAACAGAGATGACCTCTAATTTGTTATACCTCAAAACATTTCCATCTCGTATCCGTGCATGTATTCATGATTGGTTCTGGTTTTTTCAATAACACGTCATGTAGTTGCAGAACTGCATTTAGGACTGAGTTGAAATGTCTAGACACCGTCTCACCGGACCTTGAAAATTGTTTGTGAATCACCCGATTCTTGATATCGTGTGCTATGATGTGCAGGAACATAGCAACCATCTCTTCGATATCCACATATGGTGTCGGCACTAGACCGCCGATGGTCTTCAACATAGTACAAAGAATTGTAAATGTCCTCCTATCCATCCTCGTGCTTTCACGACAACATATGTCATTCTCGTAAATGAGGCGGTAGAAATTCATCTGCCTAATTTGGTGTCGATCGTATGACGATCGGTACTCTATTCGCTGATAATTATTAAATAGTATTTCTAAATCTATCAACATCTGTCTTTGAGATGTGGTCATGATTATGATGATGTTAAATAATTCTTCAACCGTTTCCATATCACTGTTTCTAGAAATGTAGAGCCTGAAACATAAATGTGTCGTGCATTACTTTACTGACAACTACATTCATCATAATGAACATTCCTTATGATTTCAAAATCCAAACATGATAACTCCTACATACATGACGATCATTCCAAACATAAATGTGGTTTATCATCTCCTTGTAATGATTACATTGGCCTATGTTAATAGTATTAATGCTAGTTATGTCGCATGGAAGACCACGAGGAACGACTGTAGGAGAATGATCATTATTATTCCGCAAGCTAAATTCAGTATATGCATTCTCCGCATCCACATAAGTTGTGTAAGATTGGTGGATCGCTCCCCTATATTCATGGACTTGCATATGACACTCATGCCATGTCATGTAAATCCCT
This sequence comes from Trichosanthes cucumerina, assembly GCA_036507285.1. Taxonomy (NCBI): domain Eukaryota; kingdom Viridiplantae; phylum Streptophyta; class Magnoliopsida; order Cucurbitales; family Cucurbitaceae; genus Trichosanthes; species Trichosanthes cucumerina. The sequence continues at coordinate 8,609,368 of CM071836.1, read as the reverse complement.
GGGTTACGACCGATGAAAACCACGTAGAACTTCAGTTTACCCATAATCCTAAATTCAAAGTGAAGTTAGTTAATCTCCGTATCATCTATCAATGGTTATTTGATAATTGTTTGATTTTTATGCTATCAAGGGTTATTTCGTTATAGAGTACTAGGAGGTTTTAACATTTGATTAATTTTTAATACCTATATAGTGGTCATTTGATAATTGTTTGATTTTTATGTTATTCGAGGGTTTGCAAGTTTGGGTATTGTGCAAAGTTTTGGTATTATGTATTGGGAGGTTTATGACTTAGGAATTATGGTGATCTTAGTTTTGGAATTTTTTCCACCATTGTTATGTTCACATAAGTATTGATTTTATTTTTTTGTTCTAACCCTCATTAGTAATAGTTACCTACAAAATGACATGTCAATAATGTCAATTGACCAAAATGACCATATATTAGAAAAAAAATTAAATAAGAAGTCTTGAAGTCTCAATTTTGTTTCCAAAATCAAATTTAGCATAAATAGTGAGTTGATTTGGTTATAAAGTAGTTTCAAACGTTTCAAATATTTTAATTGATTTGTATATTTATATTCATTACTTAAGTTTATACCCAACAAATAACGAACTTCAAAATTTTTATTCTAAAACTCATTTTTATACATTACCTAGAAAAGATGTATAAATATCTTTAGAAAACACATCACCTTTGTCAATTGAACATGTAAATTGGTCTAATCATTTTCGGTAAAAAAAAATCTCAATTACTTAAGAGACCATATTTTAAGTGACCATATTCATTACTTAAGTGACCATATTTTCAGGAAAAAAAAAGAGACCATATTTGAAAATGAAAAACAATCTCAATTTAGATTCGAAGATTTAATTTATTTGTACAAACAATCCCAATTTTGAACAAATGGTCTAATGATTTTCATTTTCCAAAAACAATAGTTCCCAAATATTTCTTTTATTTGTATTATAAACACGTCATAACTTTGAGTTCGTTTTTCAAAAACAATAATAACTTTTTATTATGAACAAATCACATGGTTCATACGATTCATGGATCAAACCAAAATATTATTACCCTACAATCACTATAAGGAAAGTTTGCATTAATTAATATAAGAATGATGCGAGAATATGTCAACATATTCATACATAATATCAATGGTTGACATAAGATTTACCAAATTCAAGGCTACAACTAGATCGAATAAGGGAAACATAATAATATCGAGCAAACAACCAAACTAAACATAGTCCTTAGTAAAATTAATTCATATACAACTAAAAAACAAACTAGAACATTTTACCAATGAACCTCAAACTAATTTTGGACAAGAGGATTTAGTTTTGAGCCTGCAAATATGGAAAATTTTAAAATTAAACTCAATAGCAAAGTATATACAAAATATACATAATGTAAGCATAGATCTACTAACCTTGAATATGCTAATAATGGGATAAGGATTGATCGTGGAACTATAACATACAAAGATCGAGGTTGTGGACCTGAACATGATAAAATAAAGTACATTAATGGATGAAAAATAAATGAAACTAAACATTGGAATGCACATGTTACCTGATGATTGAAATATGGCACGTATAATGGGTGAAACCTAACAAAAGAGTAAAAACCACAAGGGTGAAAGATAATGGACATTAAAGTCGGCCTTAGGGATTGATAGTAACTTTCATCATGACATTACTATTAACCATGAAATCGTAACAAAAAAACAGAAGGGAAGTGAAGAATAACCAAAATAGAAAAGAATATAAGAACTCTGATTCAACATACATATAAGTGACAGAACTATTAACCATGAAATTGTAATGAAAAAACAGACGAGAAGTGAGGAATAACAAAATAGAAAACAATATAAGAACTCTGATTCAACATACATATACGTGACATTACTATTAACCATGAAATCATAATGAAAAAACATAAGGGAAGTGAAGAATAACCAAAATAGAAAAGAATATAAGAACTCTGATTCAACATACATATAAGTGACAACATCATTAACCAAGAACTCTGATTCAACATACATATAAGTGAGGAATAACAGAATGGAAAAGAATATAAGAACATGAGTACAATGGCAACAAAAACTACTCACAAATGAAATAGGGAAACTTCACAGTCGAGTCATTCTCAAAAAAGAAAAGCAGTCGATGTACATATTTATATTATGAAAAGAGAGGGGTAGTTGGAGTTAGGAAATGGGGTCAATTAAGAGCAATTAAGTTGGATGGTGAAGATGACAGTGGTTACCCATTCATGTAATAAAAAAATGGCATGATATTAAATGTGTGTCAGACAGACAGAAGCTACATGTTGAAGATGGGTGAGTGGTAAGTAACATAAAATTAATGAGTGCATCTATTTTTAAATTATATATTAAAAAATGAAAACAAATACAATGTTTTAAGTGAAAGATGGTTTGTAAATAGAGCAATTCAATATTAGGAGCAATTAATAAAACATAGTCTGTAAATTAAACAATATGGTGAAGGAAAAACAGAGCCAACCACACTAGAACATCATAAAGAATTAGCAGAAATTTCAATCGAAGAACTCTGGAACATCATAAAGAAAAAGGAGAATACCGAAAATTTTATAGAACAACACTGGAACTTCCAACCAAGTCAATAACAATCCAAAATGCATAATTAACGAATACGAGGAAAACAATGTTCGAAATATTCAAGCAAACATTGGTAAAAAAATGGTTCAAATCACTGGACATTGCACAGTGAAATCCCTCATCATCGACCATCAACAGAGATAGAAGACAAACTTGAATGTTGTACAACCACCCCATCCCTCACCAGGCTTTAAGCCCCTCGCCATGTCCCTGCCTATTTATTCGTATTTCACCAAACATATATTCAATCGGACAAGCCCGATAGCATAGAAAGATGTACGAATAAATCAAAGAATGGTAAAAAGGGAGGAACGACATAGGGTGTTAAAGCGGCAAGAGACAGAAATTGGGAGTATGAAATTAGGCTCTGAAAAAAAAGAAGAAGATGTTGGAGTCATAAATGGTATTCGAAAAAAAAAAAACAGAAGAAGAAGAGGTTGGAACCCTAACCCATGTAGATGGAATTCGGATAAATGAAAAAAAAGAAAAAAAAACCCCAAAATCAAATGATTTGGGGGTAAAAAGAAGGTAAATCTTGTTGCATGGATAATTAGGGCTCCAGATCCATTAAAAAAAATGAAGGGACAGACGAGAGGATGTAGTCTTAAAGAAAAAAAATGGAAAAAAGGAACATACCTCGATGAAGATCGAAAGAAGGGTCTAAACCTAAACTCACCTGCATAGAAATACAAATCAGAAGATGAACAACGAAAATCAGAAAGGTTCGCGTGAGAGAACTAACGACAGAGATCAGAGAAAGGTGAATCGATCGAAGATGAAACGTTCGCATGAGAGAGATGAAAATTAAAATCGAAGATGAAGCGTTCGTATGTGAGAAGAAGAAGGGAGAGAGAAGTTGAAGTGTTCGTATGTGAGAAGGGAAAGAGGAGTTGAAGCGTTCTTATGTGAGAAGGGATAGAGAAGAAGTACGGTTGAGTTAATAACCCAACCCCACGGGGTTGGGAAATTAACCCACTAGTTATTTTTATTGGTAAACCAAACAATGGGTTGGGTTAATAACCCAACCCAACCCAACTCAAACCTCAAACCAAACAACCCCTAAAAGTGTTGTTCAATCACTAAGGGGGCGTTTGGATTGAGGAGTTGGAGGAGTAGGAGTTGCAGGGAGTAGGAGTAAAGAAGTCTAGGGAGTAAAGAAGTCTGAGGAGTTCTGAAGTCTGTGTTTGGGGTGGAAAGTTGTTTACTCTGGGGGGCAAGGAGTTGCAGGGAGTAGGAGTTCCGATGTCTGAGTTTATGGTGCAGATTTATTAATCTGAAGTCCTAGTGTTTGAAGTGATTTTAGCTACTTCCTATACAGTTTTTTTCTATCATTTGTCAATTTTCAATACTATAGAATTATTCTCATTAATTTCCTTATTTATATTTTTTCTATCAATTTTTTTCTATTTTAAATCTGAACAAAATCTAAAAATTTGGATAAAATACAATTCAGTATATTTTAATTTCACATTAATTATTGATTTTCCATGGATTAATTTTGAAAAGGTAAAATTATGTAAAAAAACATCACAAGAAGTTACTCAATCCATAAATTAACATTGAATACTAGTGTAATAGAGTTGTTTAATTTTACACCTTTGAGGAATTAATCAATATAATTTACCTAATTTTATATTGTAATTGAAAATGGTAAGAATAACCATTTTTCATGAATTAATTAATATAAATCCTCCCCAAGCTCAGGGTTGGTGGAGTCTATGTGCGGACGCTTCCTAGAGCTCAGAGAAGGAAAGTGGAGGTACTAGTTGGATCGTGCAGGACTGGAATGGACAGGTGATCTGCGTAGGGTACACACATATTTGCTCTCCTTGGCCTATTCTGGTACTGGAACTGGAGGGGATAGTCAGGGGACTGGAAGACTACACGGAGGCGCGAGATCTCTCAAAACTAATTCAAGGTATGAAAGAGGATTGGCCTAATATAGTATTCCGACACATCCCTCGGTCAATTAATCAAGAGGCCCACAAGGCTAGCACAACGAGCTACTCACCTGCGGGAAGATGAATATTGGTCGACATAGTCTGAAGGACTCCACTCCTTTCTTTTCTAGTTTTGTGTCTTGTTTGTTGCTAAAAAAAAAATAATCGAATACAATTCAGAAAAATAGATCACATCTTATTACTTAAATTAAAGGGTACTTGCATAGATATCATTTTAAATTAAAGAAATTATAATCATGCCATTGATGAATCTAATTTATACAAATAACAAATTTTATAGGCCTAACCCATGTAGCATAAAGTCAAAATGTTCCTCTTGCGTATTGATATATTAACAATAAATTTGATATATCAACGATATACCTAACTAAAAAGTTACTACATGATATATTACTAATATACTTATTTAAATTTAATCAAGAATATATCCGTAAATGCAATAATGATATACTTGATTTATCACGAGTATGGTTCAATAAAAAGTTTTCAGTAGTCTATTTTTTTTTATGAGAAACTTAAATGCATTTTATTGATTGTATGAAATGTACAAAAAATGGACCATCAAACTAAAGGGTTGATGGGACCCAATTATAAAAGATTTTTCCAGTTGCTAATAAGGGAAGTGAGACTATAATCACCAAAAAAGGGGGAGATTTTACACCAATAGAGAGCAAGATAGATGATATGTTCTAAAACAGTGTGGGAGTCTCTCTTATTATCATTGAAGAGCCTGTTATTGTTACGTTCCTGCCAGGTTGTCCAAAGAGTAGCTTTGACAATGTTGTCCCTGAAGGGATCGAATCCCGCAGCGGAAGCGATTGTGAATCGCGTGTTCTTTATTTTGTTACACAGATTTCAATCAATAACGATATATCTAAGATTAAGCATGCTTTACAACAAGGACAACAAGAAAATCACCTTTGAAGAATGCTTTCTTATCGAGCTCTTTCTCCCACGATCACGATCTCAGCGACTCGAACCCGAATGTATGAAGATTCCACCACTAGATTTTCTCCGTTGTTCTCTAGGTGATAGAGGAAGGTGGGTTCCTTTAGGGTGAGATGTGGAGATTATGAGAGAAGTTGTGTTTGGAACTTTTCCAACAACACAATAATATGGAACTCTAGGGTTACCAAAAATTAGTCTCAAAGTTGCATCTCATGCAACTATTTATAGGGAAATAGGATGGAAATTACCATCCTATCCCTCCTTCATTCTCTCATTATTATATAGTTAATATGTGAATCTAATTCACATTAAAACCATATATTATATCAATTATATCACATATAATTGATATAACACCTCATATATGAAATTGAACACTTCAATTTCATTCCTAACTTTATACCCTCAATATTACCATGTTGAGCCAACGGAGGGACCTAATGGACCTACAGTTTCACGAGCTCCAATGATGTGAGATTAACTGATCAAACTCTTTGATCCAGTTAATCAATATTTATTAACTACAAGTCACTCCACTATAGACTTGTAGTTGCACTCCCCTCGATCATATTGTGTCTATTGATATAATCATTACCCATGAGTCGACCCTTCACAGGTTGTTCGTAATCACAGCTGGGTCAAATTACCGTTTTACCCCTGTGATTACCTCTTTGTTCCTTAAGAACCACTGATCCTCTACTAATCCTACCATAGACTCATACCCCCTCTTAAGTCAGTTTAGAGGGCGGGGCCCCGTTGTTCAAGACCTGGACTCAGTTCTTAAGGGAACAACCTATCTAATTCCTTAGTGTAGGAATGAGTGAATTCCATCTTGCATAGTTAAGTCCCCAGCTACCTACGAGGTTCTGTCCCTGAGAAGGTAAGCTTATTGAGTCGGCTACAGGCCACTCTCACCCATACTAGTCTAAAGACAAACCCCTATAAGCAGGAGTTCTTAATTTGCTCAGGATTCAGGTCGAGTCACTGATGACTATCTATAAATTATCAGTCTTATCCTGTTAACGACGTTATACTGGTTAGACTAATAGTTTGCAGTCCGGTCTTGTATGAACTCTTCATACAGGATGCCCCCACTCGCATGTCAACCACATGAATGAGTTGGATGACCTCATTTGTACTAATTACAAAGTGGGTCGCATCCATGGTGTTACCAGAATAAGGTTTCCGACCTTATTCTTATATACCATAGATTATTTAGGTTATACTCTTGAACACAATCCAAATAGTGTCTACTACACTGATGTTCAAGATATATTATAACCTTGGCGTTTAGTTTATTGGATTTATAAAGCAAAAATATAATTTTACCAAAACAAATAACTCTTTATTTATTTGATCAAAATTATATAAGTTTAGGGCACAAATCCCAACAGTCCCATAAACATGTTTTCCCTTGAGTGTAAGGGTGACCCAAGAAAAGCAATGCAAGGACTGATATAATAGAGTTTGAGAACGTGATCCGCATCTTAGAGGCATTTAAAAACCTTGCCCAAATACTAGAGGTGAATGGACAAGTGGTGAAAATGTGAGCCATGGATTCACCTGCAATCTTTGCATAGAACACACTGACTGAGGGTTGAAACGATCCAAGGGTTTTTTTTTCAAAAGCGTATCTGTTGTGTTTATCCCTTCGTGGCTGACCTCCCAAAGGAAAAATCGAACTTTTTTGGGAATGGGGCTCTTCCAAAGGTTTTTGTACAACATGAGATGGGGGTAGTGTTTGGTGGACGATAAGCATTGTGTAAGAGATCTTGTTGTGAAAGAGCCCTTATTGTCTAACCGTCAATTCCAGGTGTCTTCTGCATTAGAGCTGAAGTGGTTTGGGAGGAGGGTCGAAAGTCTAACCCATTCCTCAATCTCTGCCTCTAATAAATTCTTTCGCAACCCTAGGTCCCAAGAGAGTTACTGTGAGATAAACATCTCACTAACAGTATAATGTTAGTCTATCAATAGTATAATGTTTTCAGTAGTTTATCAATAGTATAATGTTGATAAACCAACAATAGACCTAATTTAGAGCATGTCATTGATACACTACTGATATACTTATTTGAATTTGTTCGAAAATAAATTAGTAAGTTGAATATATCAATGTGATATGATACTGATATCTGTTTATTTTACTAATATCAAGTAAATATCAGTGCGATATACTACCGATATATTTTATTTTACATATATCAAAAATAAGAAATATTTACTATATCAAGAGTACAACAATGATTCGTAATTGGTATATCAGATTATCTAAAGTAAGTATATTAGTGATATACTAATGATATACTTTATTTAGTTATATAAATGAAATGGAAATGTTAATATTCCATATAACGACAATATATCACAAATAGTGATTTATGCCGATATATCATGTATGTTTGATATATCAAGATTATAATAGTGATGAAAATAGTGATATACTCAATGTTAGTAACTCGCATATGATAGTGTTCATTTCACTGATATACTCAGTCTTAGGTATATCAGTGAAATGAAAATATCTAAAATGAAGTATGTCAATAATATACCAAGATGCAAAATATCTATGATATGCTACGAATATATATAGAGTATCATTTAATTTATATTGCTAAAAATAAGTGTATCCATAGTATATCAATAACGTACTACTAATGTACTTTGTTTTAGGTATGTATATCAACTGATTGATATCTAAACACAAAGTATATCAGTTATACTACCAATATATTAAATGTAAAGTATATCAAATATACTTTCAATGTACAAGATGTAAAGTATATCAGATATACTACCAATATACCAGATATAAAGTGTAACGCCCCTACTTTTATAACATAAATTCCTAGGGACATTACTACTCATGCATGCATTCGAGGCCCTATTGAATTTAAATAAGTAAAAGTTGATAAATAAAAATCAATTTAATTTGGGATCCCATAGAAATACAAAACATTTACAAGAAACATAACTAAGCTCGGCCTCTAGTTTCAAAACTCTATGTTACATAAGCGGAAGACAATAATCATTTAAAATTCATTCTAAATCATGGATGCGGAATTCATGACTCGGTTCCCATGGCTTCTGTAGCGCATCTCTGCCACTCGCCTGGTATGCTCTCGCCTTTACCTGAAAACATTTTAAAACAGAGAAAACACGACAAAGGTAAAGGGGTGAGTATTATAAAATACCCAGTAAGTGGGGGTCGGGAAATGCAAACACATGCATATGATTTTTCCTTCAAACCTGACTTTTAAACATGACTATTATTCATGACTTTTAAAATCATAAAGCTTTCTGTAATGGGACCTAAAACTTTCTTTCATAAAATCATGACTTTTTCTCTTTGGCTATGCGTGGTCAATTGAGTCTACCTGAGTCTTTTCATTTTGAGTCCCTCACAGCAGACACACTATAGGTTTGAGTCCCTCACGCACTCCCTATAAGTTTGAGTCCTCACAGCACTCCTATAAGTTTGAGTCCTCCACACAGACTCCTATAAGTTTGACCCATAGGGTCTCTGATGCATGTTTTACCATGCATAAATTCTCAGGAGACCAATTGCCACAGCCTACATGACATGTTCATATACATACAATATGCATGAGGTCCCATTCTTTAAACTCATATACATATACATTCAGGAATGATGCAACAATCACATAAAACTTAAGATCTTGACATAACTTTCATAACTTTAACTAGAGTCAATCAATCATCAGTAATAAATACGTTTATAATTTAAGGTGCATAACTAGCGCAATGACATAACTGAAAATCTCAATGTGCAGAACTATACATGACTATGTCAAGACTTATTTTTAAATACTTTGAAATCATTTCGGCTCGGGTCCTCTCAACCCTTAAATCATCAAGTTCCTTTCTAAATCTTTTGAAAATCATTCACTCAAGATTCTCGAAAAACCCTTTGAAAAATTCGTTTCCTAAATTCAAGCCCTAAGCCTGAGGCTTGGAAATTCACCCTTTGGAATAAATCCTTGAATTTCAACTCTTTAAATTAAATGTTTCAGAAACCGTGTTTACTCCTCTTTTCGAAATCATTTGTAGAAAATCCCTTACCTCAGCCTTAGCTTACAACTCCTCAAGCTTCGTTCCTAACTCAGTGTTCATCACCATCGTGTTTAATACGCCGGATCCCTAATTCCATTCCATCAATTCCTTAATTAATTAACATAAGCATAACTTAGAGTCTACATAGCAATTAGTTGGAACATCAAGTAATAATCAAGCAAAATTACACAAACGGAGGCTGAAAACGAACTCGGGAAATCAAAACGGGTGAACCGAAAGCAGCTCCGGCGAGCGGCGACGCGTGGCCGACGAGCGACGGCCCGTGTGGCGGGCGTGAGGTGTCAGATACTGCGCGTACCGACGCGTGAACGTCAGATCTGTGAACGTCGTGAGCCGATCTATCCAAAACCGGTCCTGAAACTTCGAAAACCGATCGAAAACTGGACGAATCGCTCGAACCAAACGCTGAACCGGCGGCTGCTTCTCTTCCAGACGCCTGCGGCGCGTGGCGGTCGGCGGCGACACGTGGAGGTCAGATTCGGAAAGCCCACTTGTCGATCTACACGAAACCACTCTCTACTTTATGAAAACCGGTCGGAACACGCCCAGAAACCCGAACCAAAACGTGAACCGACTGTGCTCCGAGGAAGCGACGCTCGTAACATCCGGTGGCTGGCGTTCGACTCCACACCTACTGGTCGGCGTCTCCGGCGAGTTCGAGGCTGAGAGCCGTAGCTCATAGTTGCAGCGATTGAGGAGATCGACACCCCTGGTCCGCCAATAGCTTGCGACGACGACTGGACAAGTTCCGACCACGACCGGCAGTTCAACGTCGACTGGAATGTGGGAGTCTTGCCGCGGGGACTTGCGACGACCGGAGCAACGAGCTGAGACGTTCCTCGTTGGCGGCGGCAGGGGGAAGATGGGAGAGGAAACGGAGGAGCTTGTCGTGAAGGCATGGTGAAGAAGATGAGGAAGGAGGCCCTCGGTTTGCATGCATAAGGAAAAGAAAGAGGAGGTCTCAAACCCTAATTCCTTTATCAACTAAATTACGAAACTACCCCTTCTCCTTACCAAAACCACAAAAGTGTCATTTAACTTAAATAACTAAATAAACCAACTCCACATATATGTATTTAACCAAAATTTATTCTCTTAAATTTGTGAAACTTGCTTAATTAAGAAACTTCAAGGCTCGTTGAAGATTAATTTCCCATAAATTAATCTAGGGTACACCCTAAAAGATATTAAGAAAATTCTGGGGCGTTACAACCTTCCCTCCTTAAGAACTTTCGTCCCCGAAAGTTACTAATCTTGAAATAGCTCGGGATAAGACCACTCGCGTTTTCTTCTTTCGTCGCCTAATTAGTCTCTTCTGTCTTACGATCCTTGGATGGAACGCTTTACTAAACCAATTTCTTTTTTTTGTTGATTCTCAAAACCCTCTTAATGCAGACTGTACTGGTTACTAGCATTTACTTCGAGGCATGACTTAATCGTTCGTCTAATCATTGTTTCCATAACTTTATCACTTTCCTAAGAGATGTGACTTCAATAAGGATGGAGTTAGCAACTTCATTCCACTGTTCAATACTCTCTACATTATTGGTTCTCGCTACTCCCAACGACATTCTAGTACACGTTGTAGTGCCAATCTCACTCACGTACTTAATTAAATCGAGAAACCCTATTTTCAAAGCAACATGAACTTGAGGGGATTGTGAGATGGGTTTTTCCATAATGGAATTGAGATTTGAAAGAATGAGGTATATTCAAAGCCTCCCTTCTATGAGATTTGTAAGATGAGTTTTCAGAATCGTATGAATCGAAGAGAAAACCCCATTTCGATTCAGACCGAATCGAAGGGGGATTTAGATTTTTTTTCGTTAAGGAGGAGAAGAAATAAAGGAGGGAGAGAGGAGAAGAAAATGGGAGGGAGAACAAAGAAAAATTAAGAAGAAGAAAAGGGAATTATTTTTTTTTTTTAAAAAAAAACATTGCCAACAGTGGGCATGTTGATGCAGGAGACAGTGTTAGTGGTGTTTGTGGTCAAAGAAGAACATAAGAAGAGAAAGAAAAATAATATTGTTGTGAAAAATAGGATGAAAATCGGGTATAATTTTATCAATATTTAAATACTAATATAATAATAATAATAATAATAATAATAATAATAATTCAAGTGTTTTGAAAATGGAATATATATAATATAAACAAAGATAGTGGGAATTTATGGAAAATTAAATAATAACCAAAATTGAGAAAGTGGGAGAAAATGGAAAAGATTAGAGAGAGCTTTCACCAATTGTGCCTTTTATTCTTCCACCAAAAGCCACTATTTATAGACAATTTGGCAAGAGATGAGTTGTACATTTGGACACTAAGCATTGGTAAGAAATAGACACATGGAGGACACTATGGCTATGGAGGGGTTGCCATGTGGCATGGGTATTGAAAGACATGTGGAATGGGACATTTACACATTTGTTTGTTTATAATACTCCCCCTTAAATGCCTATTTTACATAAAATATGCCTCGTTAAAACCTTAGGGGTCGTTTGGATTGAGGTGTTGGGGAAGTAGGAGTTGTAGGGAGTAGGAGTAAAAAAGTCTGTGGGGCCCACAAAAAGGAGTTAAAAATCTGTGGGGCCCATAAAAAAGAGTTGAAGAAAGAGTTAATAAAGTTGTGGGGCCTACAGGAAGGAGTTAATAACTCCTTGGGCCACAAGGAGTTGGGGGAGTTATTAACTCCTCCCAACTCCACTCCCCCCAACTCCTCAATCCAAACGCCCCCTTACTAGGGAAAACCCAATGAGATAAAAACCCTAGTGAAAGAAAAAAAATACATATTTTATATAATACATTTACTCCCCCTCATGACGACATCACTTGAGATCTCTGAGTCTTCGCATCCCAATACTGTGAACCAATTTCTCAAATGTTGTAGTTGGTAATGCCTTTGTAAATATGTCTGCCAAGTTATCCTTCGAACAAATCTGTTGTACTGAGATCTCGTCATTTTCTTCAAGGTCATGAGTGTAGAAAAGTTTTGGAGAGATATGTTTCGTTCTATCTCCTTTAATATATCCTCCTTTGACTTGAGTTGTACACGCTGTGTTGTCTTCGTATAATATTGTTGGAAGGGGTTTGCTCGAAGACAAGCCACATGTCTCACGAATGTGTTGTGTCATTGATCTTAGCCATACACATTCTCGACTTGCCTCGTGAATTGCGAGGATTTCAAATGATGATTCGAAGAAGTGGTCGTGATGGTCTGTTTCACTGATCGCCATGATATGACAGCTCCTCCACATGTAAATAGATAACCTGTCTGAGATCTGTGGATCAGATAAATAACTAGAATCTGCATAACCAACTAGATCAAAACTGGATTTGTTAGAATAAAATAAACCTATATCAATTGTCCATCGAAGATATTGGAGTACATGTTTAACTCCGTTCCAATGTCTTTTTGTAGGACATGAACTATATCTAGCTAATAAATTTACTGAAAATGCAATATCAAGTCTTGTGTTATTAGCCAGATACATAAGTGCTCCAATTGCACTAAGATATGGTACTTCAGGACCAAGTAGTTTTTCATTGTCATCTCGAGGTCGAAATATATCTTTCTTTACATCTAGTGAACGAACTTCCATTGGAATGTTCAATGGATGTGCTTTATCCATATAAAATCTTTTTAAGATTTTCTCTGTCTAAGTTGATTGATGAACAAATATCCCATCTGCTAAATGTTCAATTTGTAAACCAAGGCAAAAATTTGTTTTTCCAAGATCTTTCATCTCAAATTCTTTCTTAAGATATTCTATTGCCTTGGATAACTCTTCAGGAGTTCCAATTATATTTAAGTCATCAACATATACAGTTATAATAGCAAATCATGACTGAGATTTCTTTATAAAAACACACAGACATATTGGATTATTTTGATATCCTTCTTTCAATAGATATTCACTCAGGCGATTATACCACATTCGTCCTGATTGTTTTAATCCATATAATGATCTCTGTAACTTTATTGAATACAATTCCGAGAACTTGATTCATATGTTTTTACGTATTTTAAATCCTTTCGGGATTTTCATATAAATGTCATTATCCAGAGATCCATATAAATACGTCGTGACTACATCCATTAGATGCATATCAAGTTTTTCATATACAGTCAGACCAATCAAATATCTTAACGTTATTGCATCCACCACAGGAAAATATGTCTCTTCATAATCAATATCAGACCTTTGCGAGAATCCTTGTGTAACAAGTCTCGCTTTATATCTTATGACTTCATTCTTTTCATTTATTTTCCTTACAAATACCCATTTGTATCCCACAGGTTTGACACCTTCTAGTGTTAGGACTACTGGTCCAAAAACCTCACGTTTTCAAAGTGAGTTCAACTCTGCTTGGATTGCTTCTTTCCACTTTGGTCAATCCTTTCTACGTTGACATTCTTCGATAGATTTTGGATCAAAATCGTCACGTTCATGAATAATATCGTGAGCAACATTATAAGCAAAAATGTTGTCAACAATGATATCATTTCGGTTCCATCTCTTTTCTGTTGTAATATAATTTATAGAAATTTCATTATTATCCTCAAGCGTTTGATTTTCATCAATACTCTTTTGAGTAGTTGTATTCTGGATTTCTTCTGGAACATTCATACCTTTCATTGAATCATTTTGATTCTCAACTACTTTTCTTTTTCGAGGATTTTTATCTTTGGAACCCATTGGTCTACCACGCTTCTGGCATGCTCCAGACTCATTATTGACAACTTGTTCCTGTGGGATATCAATTTTTGATGAAGCATTTGCTGCTGGTATATATGATTTAGTCACTCTTTTAGCATCTGTGAATGCATCTGGTAATTGATTTGCTATATTTTGCAAATGAATTATCTTTTGAACTTCAAGTTCACATTGATCTCTACGAGGATCTAATGAGATAATAATGATGCATTCCATGTGATTTCTTTTTCCAACTTCTTAATTCCTCCCCCTAACGTTGAAAAATTTGTTTCATTAAAATGACAATCAGCAAATCGTGCAGTAAATACATCATCCGTCAGGGGTTCAAGATATTTAATTATTGATGGGGAATCATATCCAACATATATTCCTAACCTCCTTTGAGAATCCATTTTAGTACGTTGTGGTGGAGCAATTGGAACATATACTGCACATCCAAAAATTCTCAGATGAGATACATTTGGCTGCTGGCCATAAGCTAATTGTATGGGGGAATATTTATTATAGGCTACTGGCCTAATACGTAATAATGATGCAGCGTGTAAAATAGCATGACCCCAGACCGATGTTAGGGAGTTTAGCTCTCATAAGCAATGGTCTTGCAATTAATTGCAGACGTTTTATAAATGATTCTGCTAGATCATTTTGTGTATGAACATGAGCTACAGGATGTTCAACACTTATCCCAATTGACATACAATAATTATTAAAAGTTTGGGATGTAAATTCACCAACATTATCAAGTCGAATTGTCTTAATTGTAAATCAGGAAATTGTGCTCTTAACTTAATCATTTGAGCAAGTAATCTTGCAAATGCAAGATTTCGACTTGATAATAAGCATACATGTGACCATCTGCTGGATGCGTCAATTAATACCATAAAATATTTAAATGGACCACTTGGTGGGTTAATGAGTCCACAAATATCACCTTGAATTCGCTCTAAAAATGCAGGTGATTCAATCCCCACTTTAGCTGGTGATGGTCTAATAATTAATTTCTCTTGAGAGCAAGCATCACATGACAACTCATTGGATTGAAGAATCTTCTGGTTCTTTAAAGGATGCCCATGTGAATTCTCAATAATTTTCCTCATCATTATCGATTTTGGATGACCCAGTCGATCATGCCAAACACTGAATATTTCTAGATTCATGAACTTCTGGTTCATTGTTGCATAACTTTTGATTACTCGTATATGAGTATAATATAATCCAGAAGAAAAAATTGGCAGTGTTTCTAATATACGTTTTTCATGTGAAACAATAAATGTGATATAAAGACACTCTATATTATTTTTACGATCAGTTTCAACATGATAACGATTATTACGTATATCTTTGAAACTCAATAAATTTCTCTTTGATTTGCTAGAGAACAAAACATTATTAATTGTAAATCTTGTTCCTCTAAGCAATATAAAACTTACTTTACCAAAACCTTCAATTAAGTCTGCAGAATCTGATATAGTATTGATTTTTGCTTCCAGCCTTGTCAATTTAGAAAAATACTTTCTGTTTATGAGTATTGTGTGCGTAGTTGCGCAGTCTGCCAGACATAAATCCTCATTGCTCATTTTCGGGTTACTCAACATATTGAAATTGTCCATATTTCTTCATTGATAAGAAAAGAAAAGTGATTACAAAAAGTCCTAAATATATATACAAAAACAACAAAAACATACTATAATTACAAGCCGTACTTAATTATATATCTTCATACAAAGTATCCTCTACTTGTTTGATTACATCAATTATCTCTCCAAGAGATTCAAAATAATCAGCCATATCAAGATGCATCATATTGGAGGGGTCAAACACATCATCTTCTTGAATGACAAGATTCACCTCCACATTCTTCCCTTTTCCTTTTTTCTTCAGGGAAGCTTGATAGAGATCAACAAGGTGTTTTGACGTACGACAGGTACGTGACTAGTCCCAGTCATTCCACACCGGAAACATTTATGTTCATCACCTTTTGAACTCTTATCTTCTAGAGCCTTGCCTTTATGATCATCACTTCGTGTGGATTTCTTAAAATTATAATGCCCACCACGAAAATAGGTATTTCTTCCTCTACCGCGGTCCCGATCTCGACCACGACCACGACCTCGACCACGATTATTGAAATTCATAGCATTCACTTCAGGGAATGATGTTGTTCCAGTTGGTCGAGATTCATGATTTTTCATTAATAGCTTGTTATTTTGTTCAGCCACAAGAAGACATGAAATTAGTTCTGAATATTTTTAAAGCCTTTCTCTCGATATTGTCACGCAGAGCATATTCGAGACATGAAAAGTTGAAAATGTCTTCTCTAACATATCAACATCAGTAATCATTTCTCCGCATAATTTTAACTTTGAACTAATTCTGAAGAGTGCAAAATTATATTCACTTACTGATTTGAAGTCCTGCAACCTCAGGTGCATCCAATCATAACGAGCTTTTGGAAGAATAACTGTTTTTTGATGATCGTACCTTTCTTTCAAACATTGCCATAGAATGTAGGGATCTTTTATTGTAAGATACTCAATTTTCAATCCCTCGTGAAGATGATGGCGAATGAAGATCTTGACTTTTGCCTTTTCTTGATTTGATGCATCATTCCCTTCTTTAATTGTTTCTCCAAGATTCATGGAATCTAAATGGATCTCAGCATCAAGGACCCATGACAAGTAGTTATTTCCATTAATATCCAGGACCGCAAATTCTAATTTTGCAAGATTTGTCATAGTAATACTATATAAAAAGAAATTGCATTTACATTAGGAAATCAATTAAACATGCAAAATAACATTTTATTAAAAAAATGAAACCTTGAGGACCTACCTTCAAAGTGGAAAAATCGGTAGAGCTTCGTGCTGATAACGTGTTGTGAAAAATAGGATGAAAACCGGGTATAATTTTATCAATATTTAAATACTAATATAATAATAATAATAATAATAATAATAATAATAATAATAATAATTTAAGTTTTTGAAAATGGAATATATATCATATAAACAAAGATAGTGGGAATTTATGGAAAATTAAATAATAACAAAAATTGAGAAAGTGGGAGAAAATGGAAAGAATTGGAGAGAGCTTTCACCAATTGTGCCTTTTATTCTTCCACCAAAAGTCACTATTTATAGGCAATTTGGCAAGAGATGAGTTGTACATTTGGACACTAAGCATTGGTAAGAAATGGACACCTGGAGGACACTATGGCTATGAAGGGGTTTCCATGTGGCATGGGTATTGAAAGACATGTGGAATGGGGCATTTACACATTTGTTTGTTTATAATAAGAATAATGTTTTTAATTATAAGTAATAAATAATATTTTTTTAATGATTTTACAAATGCCACCTTTTTATTACTGGTTAATGAAAAATTGAATAGAAAAACTAATTGTGTAACTAAATCCAAAACTCATAGGTTAAATTGTTGAGTTTGAAAATTCATGGACTAAAAAAGGAACCAAACGCAAAGTTGAGAGACCAAAAAGATATTTTGCCCAAAAATTAATTTATATTCTAAAATTTGAGTTATGAATTTTATTGTTCTGTTGTCTACTTTTTACATATGTTTTAAAAAAATTAAGCTAAGGTTTGAAATCTAAAAAATGTAAACTACGTTTGATAACTATTTAGGTCATGTTTGATAATCATTTGATTTTTAATTTTTTGTTTTTGAAAATTAAACCTATAATACTTTCACACCTGAGTTTCCTTTTTTTTTTTAATCATTTGCTTTTTGCATATTTTTTTAGAAACCTGCCAAAATTCAAAAACTACTTTTTTTAGTTTTCAAAAAAATTGTTATTTTTAGAATTTGTCTAAGAATTCACATATTTTCTTAAGAAAGATGAAATTCATTGGGGAGAAATGATGAGAAAACAAACACAATTTTTAAAAACTAAATGGTTTTCAAGTGAGGTCTTACTTTTGATCTATGATTTTTAGTTTTTAAAAATTAAACCTATAAATACTATTTTTATTCTATATATGAGTTGTTTTGTTTTGTTATCTATTTTTTTACCTATGTTTTCAAACCAGACTAGAGGCCCTTCAACGTGCTCTCCTAGATTGTTGTTCCCCAATCTAGGTGGTTGGAATAATCCAATTGCTCGTGTAACGCCCCCAAATTTTGACCTATTATAGGGAACATTACTAAATTTATGACTAAAATGCTCTAAAAATTTCGACAACATGCCAACATATCTACAACAATACCAAAATTCTACAAGTACCTATTTAAACAAAGACACACTTCTAAAACCCAATAACTAGATAACCAATCCAAACTCCAAGTCACTAGTTATTTAAAGATTCAGATTCACTCGACGAACAAAAAATAAAACATAACTAAACTTTTGTACAACTTCAAACAAGTTAACCTTTAAAAACAAAAAACAACTCACATACCGATTTCAAACTATAAATTCAAAACTAACCAACCATTTCGCTAGTCTATCTTAAAGAGGTTAAAGACGACAGTGCCAAAAATCATAAGTTAAAGTTTACTATAATGATAGTTAAGTAAAACTAAACTCAACGAAAGTACTATTAAGTAAATAACTATTCAATTATGGTTTTTCTCTTCTCATGTCTCCTCTTCTGCATCACAAAGATCGTAATACTCATTATCACCTATAAAACCTGTGAATGAGTCAGTTCATAATGCATACTGGTAAGTAGCTCACACTTGAGAAGCCATCAAACAACCTACAACATACAAGACAAACCCCATGCTACTCATATTCAAATAAACATGCTTTTTATACATAAAACAAGCAAAAACGTGCAATACATAAAATAAAACATCAAGCTATGCACACATGAACTATACTCAAACTTTACAAACTTACTAGACTCCATCGAATCATTCGACATTCATTACTTAGTCCTCATAAAGTTCTCCAAGACTTACCCTTCGAGATACATCAACTCATGTTCCTTAGTTACCAGAGCCTCAATACATCTCTCCGGAGCTCAATGTACGATTCTTTGTCAATAGTTACCAAGGTCTCAAAATGTGCATTGACCTTTGCTGATAAAAGAACTATCTCAATTATGCTTGAGAAACTCCCCTTTATACTAGGTGAACCCCCACAACAGTGATAAGATAACTCCAATAACAAAAATTGGTTAAACAACCCCAAGAAAACCAAACAGATTTAACTTAAATTTTTTTTTATCGATGATCAAGAAGTAAGGAGACTTGTTCCTAACTTCAAGATTCGAACTCTCCACAATCTAATTGATCAAACTAGATTGAAAGTTCTAAAAAATATGCATTCTAAACACAAGAATACAAAGAAAGCATAAAGTTTGAGAGGCTAAACTCAATTTGAGATTTCATTCAAATTCAACTTGAAAACATATGACAAAATGACAACCTATTTATCCTAATTGAAAGGACATCATGAAATGACACATTCCTTCACCTATTAGTCCAAATTCAACCTCCAACCTTTCACCTCCATACATGAACCATATAAATGTGAATACATGTATTAAATAGATACATAGTATATTAAAAATGTGAATGAATCTGGATTATTAGATTTATTATGATACTTGGATGAAAAGGTGCCTTACTTTATAAGCTTGAAAAGACGTAACTCTTCACTTTGTGTAGACACCTTAGCTTGGAAGTAAGCATTGAAGTCTTATTGTAGTATTTTAGCTCTAATGGTTGGACTTTATGGCGTAATGATTGGCTTATCATTGACTTGAATTTGAGTTAACTCCATTGACTTTGAATATAAGCTTCATTTGAGCTTAATTGAGCTGGTTGAACTTTGGATTCTTTTTGTAGACTTTTCTCATGGTCTCTTTGGTCATTTATTATCTTATCTTTCTCCACTTATTCGAGAAGATGAAGGGAATCGAAGTCCCTGCGGCGGAAGCGATTGTGAATCGCGTGTTCTTGATTTAGTTACAATGGAAAATTCATGAACATAAAAACATAGATTAAGCATAAAATATATAAATGGACAGCAAGAAGTTTACCTTTGAAGAACCTTTCTTCAAGTGCTCCTCTCTCCACGGTCACGATCTCAACAACAAGAACTCCAACGCACGAAGACACGACCACTGGATCTTCTCCGTTGTTCTCTAGGTGAGGGAGGAAGATGGGTTCCCTTTAGGAGATGTGAGGTATTTTGAGAGAGATTTGTGTTTTGGAACTCTTCCAACAACACAACAAGGAGGCTTGTGAAAACTTAACCTAATTGCATCTCATGCAATCATATATATAGGGGAATGAGATGGAAATGACCATCCTACCCTTCCTTTTATCTCTCTTTTAGTATATAGTTTATATATGAATCTAATTCACATTAAAACTATATATTATATCAATTACATCATATATAATTGATATAACTCCTCATGTATGAAATTGTACACTTCAATTTCACTCCTAACTTTATACCCTCAATATTACCATGTTGAGCCAACGGAGAGATCTAATGGACCTACAAATCATGAGCTCCAATGATGTGAGATTAACTGATCAAACTTTTTGATCCAGTTAATCAATATTCATTAACTACAAGTCATTCCACTATAGACTTGTAGTTGCACTCTCCTCACTGTAGATATTATTGTGTCCACTGATATAGTCATTGCCCATGAGTCGACCCTTCACAAGTTGTTCGTAATCACAACTGGGTCAAATTACCGTTTTACCCCTGTAATTACCTCTTTGCTCCTTAAGCACCACTGATCCTCTAATGAACAACAAGTCTAAGGTCCTACCTTAAACTCATACCCTCATAGAGGGCGGGACCCTGTTGTTCAAGACTGGACTCGGCTTCTTGGGGGAACAACCTATCTCGATTCCTCGATGAGATGAATGAGTGAATTCCATCTTGCACAGTTAAGTTCCTAGCTACCTACGAGGTTCTGTCCCTGAGAAGGTAGGCTTATTGAGTCGGCTACATGCCACTCTAACCCATACTAGTCTAAGGACAAACCCCTATAAGCAGGAGTTCTTAACTTGCTCAGGATTCAAGTCAAGTCACTAATGACCATCTATAAATTACCGCCTTATCCTCAAGTAACGGTGTTATACTGGTTAGACTAATAATTTGCGATCCAGTCTTGTATGAACTCTTCATACAAGATGCCCCCACTCGCATGTCAACTACATGAATGAGTTGGATTACCTCATTTGTACTAATTACAAAGTGGGCCGCATCCATGGTGTTACCAGAATGAAGTTTTCAACCTTATTCTTATACCATAGACTATTTAGGTTATAATCTTGAACTCAACCCAAATAGTGTCCACTACACTGATTTCAAGATAAACGTTATAACCTTGGAGCTTAGTTTATTGGATTTATGAAAGCAAGACTGTAATCTTATCAAAACAAATAACACTTTATTTAATTGATCAAAATTACATAAGTTTAGGGCATAAATCCCAACAGAAGATTCGTCCTCAAATTTAAAGGATCTCCTTGTAAAGCAACTTTGTAGTCATCATCTCGAGCTTGTTCAAATACTTGAATTGGATTATTCTCTTCATTTGGATCATATGCTTTCTTTTTCAGTAGATTAATTCTCTTCCTCAGTCGTTGATTAAGAACTTCATACTTAATCTCATCTAATATCTTTGATGAATCACCAAAAACAATTGGAAGATATTAGAAAAAGATATTAGTTGAAAAACAAACCTCACTCTCTTGATTTTTCTTGCTTAAACATTTTTTTTCACATCCACTCTTTTTTTTTCCTCAAATTTTTTCTATCATCTCACTTTTCACACTTTCTTCTCTTTTCTCTACTTTCTTATTCACCTCAATCTTCACAATTTTTTAAGAGATTTTATCATCACCTTATTCTCAACACATACTTCAAGCATCTCCTTTTTTTCTATAATAATCTCACCATTTGTCTCCTCCTCTTCTGAATTTTGACGATCACCGTCAATTTGAATTTGTTGGCATCCTCTTGAGGCAATGAATAATCTTTAGCATTTTTGATATGATTGTGCAGCTCGTCCCTTTATGGCTTGATCTCACAAATTCATTTCTTGACACAATTCAACCATGTAATTTATGGATTCGTGTAGCTCAACTAAATTCTTTCGAAAATTCTTCCAAAATGGATCATCATTATTGTAGGCCTCCTGATGTCTTTGTCCCCGATGGTACATGCTGTAAAAAAAATGTAAAATGAAAAGAAATAGACCTCACAATCACTTCCTCACATTTTTTTTACTCTCTTGGAAGATGAATGGTCACTCGTGTTTGCACTCAGAATGTACAGATACTGACTTTCAATTCTTAACTTCAACAAGTCTTATAGTATTCTTATGAGAATCATGCAAGAACACTTCAATAAAGCCAAGAATGTGAAAAGTCACAAAATCTTAATGTTTGAAAACAAGTATTGAAAGATGCAACAAACAATCTTTTCTTTTCTTTTTTCCAGCAAGTGCAATAAAAAAATGAAGCAAAAATGAGAAGATGAAGCGACACAAGAAATGGATGGATGGAAATTTGAAGGAAAGAAAGATGAGATAGAATGAGAAGCAAGTAAAGATATATTCTATTTAGAGCTTAAGCTCTGATACCAAATGATAGAAGAACTATCCCAATTATGTTTGAGAACTCCCCTTATTCAAGGTGAACCCCCACAACAATTATAAGAATAATCCCAATAACGAAATGATAATGCAACCCCAAGAAAATTAAACAGATTTTACTAGGAAAAGTTGATCGATGATCAAAAAGTGAGGAGAACTTGTTCCTAACTTCATGTTTTAGAACTTTCAATCTAGTTTGATCAATTAGATTGTGGAGAGTTCGAAATGTTGAAGTTAGGAACAAGTTCTCCTTACTTCTTGATCATCGATCAACTTTTTCAAGTAAAATCTGTTTAACTTTCTTGGGGTTGCTTTATCATTTTGTTATTGGGGTTATTCTTATTATTGTTGTGGGGGTTCTCCTTGAAAAATGAGAGTTCTCAAACATAATTGGGATAGTTCTTATACCACTTGTCCATAGTTACCAAGGCATCAATAACTCAACAATGTATTGACTCTTGCCCACAATTAACAAGGTTTCAATACTTACCTCCAAAATTATCACACTGACCCTTGCTCATAGTTATCAAGGTCTCAGTATCTTCATCAATCCTTGTCCATAGTTACCAAGGCATCGATAATCTATTAGCGTATTGTCCCTTGCCCATAGTTATCAAGGTTCCAATACTTTACTTCACGATTCATCATACCGACCCTTGCCCATAGTTACCAAGGCATCGATACTCCTCTTAATCCGTTAGTGACATAAAACCCCTCAACCATTTTTATTCGAAACGAATTAACATTCATGTTGTGCAAAAACTCACTACACAAACATACATAATTATAGGTAGTAATCGGTAAACAAGGTCGATTCGACGAGGACTAATGTAAGTAAATTTTTTGAAATTATGCACAAACTTACAAGCGTAAAAATAAACTAAAGAATGCAACTAAACCTCCAACATGACTAGAAGCAAGCACAAAAGCAAGTATTAAAGTAAGAGAGACTTAAAAAAGGTACAATCTAGCTTTATACAAAGATTTAAGAGGTTAAACACATATTAAAATGATAAAAACATGGGGTTGAAATTTAGAAAGACAGTGGTTGTTTTTGCCTAGATGAGATTAACAATGTTATAACATTAGACACTACAATGTTATACATAAGAGAATTTTGAACTAAAATCAATCCAAAACCTCTCGAACGTAACTCAACTTTTCTTATCTTTAACACAGAGCTAAGCATATGTCTATGAAAACCCCAATGCTAATGAACACTAAAAAAGCCAAATTTCCTAAAATCACAAGTTTAGAATGTATATCTACACCCTACAACTTCTATTCCTTGAGAAGTCACTTGTTCAATTTGTGTTAATTCACTCATTCCTAACCCTTTTTTATTAAGAACTAGTTAATGTCTTATCGATGGTGATCAAACTCAAATAAGAACTTGCAATAAATACCACAAATGAAAGTATAACTTCATAAACGTGCATTGAGTCAAGAGAGTTCAAACAACCACATCTAACCTTAAATTTCAGCCTTAAAACACTTAGCTCGTAGCTGTAAAATTGAAAATAAATCTTAAGAATTCATAAATCTTCAACATCTTAAGAGGTTAATCTAAGAGTTACACCAAAATGGCTACAAAAGTATGCTACCTAGTTAAAAGGTTACAAAACTTAGGGGAAAACAAAAATCAACAACAAGAATGAAAAACCAACAAGAAATGAGGAAGAAAGGGGCAGAGAATGATGAAGCTTATTCTTCTTCTTGAAAATCTTCAGAAAATCGCATCTCCTATTTTTTCTCTATTTTTCTGGGGTTTTCCTCTTTTTCGGCCTTTCCCCTCATTGACGATGGTAACCCCTCTTTTCTCTCGCTTTAAGAGCTAATTTGGCCCACCCATTCTACATGGTAACTTACCATTGGTTTATTTTTAATATATAGTGACTGTAACGCCCCTAAACTTCAAGTATCTTTAACTGTATTTTTGGGATTATTTTAAGGGAAATCAAATTATTTGGATATTGAGGGTTTGTAATCTAATGAAAGATTACGTGGATTATGAATTTTGTATGATTAAAGACCTTTTTTTAAAGACATTTAAATAAGCCTAAGGGCATTTTTGTAGTAAAGAGTTAAAGGAAAGACATTTTCATAATTTTACTTTCAAGAGAGGGATTTAGGGTTGTGACGACCACCATCACAGGTACTACTTTGTATTTTATTTAACACTCTATTAGCCGCTGTATTTAGTCGGACTAGTAATTTTAATCGAACTCGGCGAGAGGGAGGCCGTAATTTTGTTTAGCTTATGTGAATTGTTCCTTTTAAGATGAGGTTAATTATGAAATTAAAGGAAAAGGCAATTTCAAGGGCGTTTTGGTGATTATTGTTTAAATGAGGGTTGTGTAAAATTTGACCTAACCCTAGCCCTTAGTCTCCTTGGTATTTAACCATAAGAAAACCCTAGAACTTCATCATCCTCTCCATTTTTCTTTGCCTCTAGCCAGTTAGCACTCACCTCACTGCAACCTCGCCACGGGGATAAGAGATCGCAATCCAAAGACTCTCACGAGCCTCACCAATGGTCACCCCTTGAAACCAACGCACGGGAAAGCACGAGATCGCCGAACCTCGACGTCCACCGCGAGCCTCGGAGCTGCACGCCGCCATCCAAACCGCGAGGCACTGACGCCGGTTGAAGCCCAGCGAGCCTTGCGCCGCCACTGCTCGTGAACTCGAGTTGTTCAGCCGTCCGCAAACTTCCGTGCGCAGCCAGGATCGCCAGCCGCTCACGCCGCGAGTACAATTGGAGAACCAGCCGCCGTCAACTGCTCGATCTCGCCGTGCCACTCCTTTCGTACACCTCCGGCGCGCAGACACGGTGTGAAGTCCGTCGCTCGATCATTGCTTAGTTACACTCGATTCGGCCGCAACGGGCGGCCTTCGACGCTCGGCTCTCCATCAACCCCCGTTGGTCGGTAAACGCCGATAATCCGGGCAACACTCGACGTCGACAGTCTTGCAAGGTGCGAGTTACTGACTTTGGTTCACCAAGCGATCTTCGATTAAGTTTAGTAGTTCGATCTTAAGTTTCATTCAACATAAGACTGTCAATGGTTTTAATTTGAGGATGTATTGTGTAGGCTAAAACTTTTTAAGTATATTGTAATTCTCTTAGGTGCATCGTTGAGTTGGAGCCAAGAGTAGTGAAAAGGGTTCGGAATCAATAGTGGTTGACTTCTGACTTAGGAGTCGAAAGGGAGCACCTCTTACGAATTGTCACGTAGGACTTTTGGAACTAAAGCTAAGGTAAGGGACCTTGTGCCGAATTTTTAATGGGATTAAATGAAAACGATTTTCATGATTTCATGCGAAAATAGTTTATATTTTTCCATATGAAAAGATATAGATATTATCGTGAGAATACGTAATATTTTATGTGCAAATACTTGATGCATCATGTTGAGATAAACCATTATTTTATGTGAGATTATTCTCGTATGCTATGTAGAAGTATTCCATTATTTCATGTGAGAATAGGATGATGTTTGTATGAGAATGGTTCATGTTTTCTTACAAAGGTATGATCTTCAAACCGCCCATGAGAAAAGTATGATTGGTATATTGATGATGATGTTTGTGACATGTACTCTATTATTATGTGAATGATGGGACCTCATGCATGTTTTGTATGCCACGAAATGAATTAACGAATAGTGTGGACATTGGTATCCCGAGATTATTATGTGCATGGTCAAACATGCAATAGAGACCTATGGGTCAAAGTAATGAGGAAGTCCGTGAGGACTCAAAACGAAATGACTCGAGGATGATCAGTCGGCCCCACCATTAAATAAGCAGTCATGGATTAAAGACCTGACAATTAAATGAGCAGTCATGGATTAAAGACCTGACAATTAAATAAGCAGTCATGGATTAAAGACCTGACAACTAAATAAGCGATCATGGATTAAAGACTCGACAATACTAGAAAGTTTTAGGTCCGTATATGTATGTTACGAATGAGTTTAAAGATCATGATTGTATGTGTATGCATATCCCAAACCTCGGTAGCGAGGTTACTTACTCGGGTATTGTTTTGCAATACTCACCCTTTTCTTTTAAAAATGTTTCTGAGTAAAGGAAAGGACGTGCGGTGGCGCGTGACGGAGGAGCGTTACTAAGACCATGGGAACCAAAGATGATTTCCGCATATTCTTGTTTCGAATTTGTTGTCTCTATGTTTTTATTTGGAGTTAAACTTATTTACGGTTTTAATAGGCCAAAATTTGAATCGATGTTTTTAATCGATTTTAATGTTTAGTTTTGGGATCCTGGAACTATTTATGTTAATTGGAAATTTCTTTTAAGTTCTTTTATCTCTCGGCCTATAAATGCATGCATGTGTAGTAATGTCCCTAGGAGTTGGTCATTGAAAAGTTAGGGTGTTATTCTGATTTGGTATCGAGCCCTAGGTTTAAGGGTTCGTAGACTTGCTTTACAGAGTAAGCACAGAGTAGTTCCCATGGTTTAACAACGCTTTCCGATCCACCGCCAGTACGTTACGATATTTTATTAAGAAAGTAAATGATTATGATATGATCTTTTTTTTATGCATATACATAACCTTAAAAGCCCCAGGGTGATCCTATCTTATGATTTGAAAGTAAAGAAAATCGAGTTAGAAACTCTCTATATTGTAGTATTGACAAAATGCCACCTAGAGGCCGGGGAGGTAGGGGGACGTGGTAGGGGCCGGAGGCAAGGGAAAACGTTGACGCCTTGGCCGGATTACCCCTAGATCGGGAAGAGGTTGCTCCACCCGCTCGAGACCTCCCAGTGACCACCGACCGTCGGGAGGATGTACTGCAGATTGCCCCGGCGTGGCGTACTCAAGGGAACGCCAATGTTATGACTATGATGGTGGAGGCTATCAGAGTCCGGTGCGAGCTCACGATAGCCACTCACCGGCCCAAGCAAATCGGGGCGAAACGATGCAACTCTGTAGTCTCGATACCGAAGGACTTTAGGAAGTATGATCCTAGATCTTTCAATGGGTCTTCCAGTGACCCCACCGTGGTTTGAGTTGTGGGCGTCCTCCATTGAGACCATCTTCGATTGATGAACCGCCCGAGGACGGAGGGTGTCCTGTGCTACCTTTATCTTTGAGGATGACGCGTATTTATGGTGGGAGTCCGCCAGGGAACCATTATCGCCGCCAATGAGAAAACGATTACACAGAATCTGCTCAAAGAAGCATTCAGCGGAAATTTTATCCTCGCCGCGACTCGTTCACGAGAAGCGGCGCGGAATTCTTACACAATGTGCGCGAACCCGAGAGGCGGTGGAGGTGTATGAGAGGGAATTTACCCGTTTGTCCCGCTTTGCTCCCGAGCCGGTAGACACAGAGGCAAAGAAAATCGAGCGCTTCATTATGGGATCGGATGAGAACGTTCGAGGCTTTATTCAAGCATTAGCACCTCCCGATTATGCCTCCGCAGTGATAGAGTGGCGAAATTGATTTGGGTGCAGCGCAGCATCGCACAAAGAGTAGTGGTTAACAGGGGCAAACCATGGCAAATCATAAGAGGAAGTGGGACCAAATGCCAAATTCTAGCTCACACTTCCCCAAGCGTGCACCGCATAGACCAGGGCATTTTCAGATGCAGTTCCGGCGAAACCACAAGTCAACAGATCGGAAATAGCGGCGGAGATAGGCCACGGTGCAAAAAGAATGTGGTAAGCGACCTTTGAGGGTAAGTGTTTGGCCCGGTCCCGAGTGTGTTTCTGTGTGGAAAAGAAGGGCACAGAGCTAATAGTCGCCGAGTCAAGCCAAGCCAACTAGCCACCACAGGGTTATAAATAGTGGGCCTGCTGTGAAGCCGGCTATACATCAGGGGAGAGCTTATGCAAGCACCAGTAGAGACATCTATGGTTCAGACTCAGTGGTTACAGGTACACTTCCATTACTTGGGCACCTTGCCTTTGTATTATTTGATTCTGGTTCTACGCACTCTTTTATTTCTGCATCC
Source organism: Trichosanthes cucumerina (assembly GCA_036507285.1). NCBI lineage: Eukaryota > Viridiplantae > Streptophyta > Magnoliopsida > Cucurbitales > Cucurbitaceae > Trichosanthes > Trichosanthes cucumerina. The sequence continues at coordinate 8,580,429 of CM071836.1, read as the reverse complement.
TTTGTAAGTCAAGCTGAGTTAGAACTAGAAACGATTCTGATATGCCTGCCTGTCTCCACTCCTGCGGGGATAAATTTGTTAGCCAACATGAAAGTCAAGGATGGTAGTGTGACCATCGCAGACCATGAGTTGACAGTGAATCTAGTAGTCTTAGACATGTTTGACTTTGATGTAATATTGGGCATGGACTGGTTAGCACAGAACCATGCTTGCATTGATTGTTTCAGGAAGGAGGTAGTGTTCACTCCTCCTGACCACCACTACTCTGAGGAGTTTGAGAGGCACGATAGCGAGAAGCGAGCCTAAGGTAATTCACCGCTTAAGGCGAGAAAGTTATTACATCGGGGAGCTTGGGCGTCTTAGCTTGCATACTAGATGCAAGGTGTACGGAGATCTCAAAGACATCGATGCATCAGTAGTGAATGAATTTACTGAGACGTCTTCCCAGAGACCTCCCCCCAAATACCTCCTACGTCGAGAGAGGTAGATTTTAACATCGGATTGGAATTGGGGACGACCCCGATATCCAAGGCCCCGTACAGAATGGCACCAGCAGAGTTGAAAGAACTAAAGGTACAGTTACAAGACTTGCTAGACAAGGGGTTTATACGCCCAAGCGTTTCGCCTTGGGGAGCCCCTGTATTGTTCGTGAAAAAGAAAGACGGATCCATGCGCCTGTGTATAGATTACAGGGAGTTGAATAAAGTTACGATCAAGAACAAATACCCTCTCCCCAGAATAGATGACTTGTTCGATCAGTTGCAAGGAGCAACAGTGTTCTCCAAGATTGATCTGAGATCAGGCTACCACCAGTTGAGGATCAGTGAAGAGGATATTCCTAAAACAGCATTCAGATCACGTTATGGGCATTACGAGTTCACAGTGATGCCGTTTGGTTTGACCAACGCCCCTGCCGCTTTCATGGACTTGATGAACCGTTTATTCAAGGAGTTTCTTGATACGTTCGTGATTGTGTTCATCGACGATATACTGATATACTCCAAGTGTGATGAAGATCATGAGAGTCACTTGAGAAAAGTTTTAAACACGCTGAGGGAGAATAAGTTGTATGCAAAATTCTCCAAGTCGCGACTCGCTCGCATGTATCTTTCCTAGGGCATGTTGTGTCCGAAGCTGGAGTCTCTGTTGACCCAACAAAAGTGGAGGCCGTCACACAGTGGCCTCGTCCGACCACCGTCACAGAGGTACGTAGTTTTCTGGGTCTTGCAGGATATTATAGACGATTCGTGCAGGATTTTGCCAAGATAGCCATGCCCATGACTCACCGGTGTGCGCGCAGAAACTCATTTGTTTGGGATGATGCTTGTGAGGCGAGCTTCCAGGAACTCAAGTACAGATTAGTGTCAACCCCGATTCTTACAGTTCCCAAGGGAACAGGGAGCTTTGTGGTTTACAGTGATGCTTCTAAGAAAGGGTTGGGCTGTGTACTAATGCAGCACGGTAAAGTAATAGCTTATGCATCCCGACAATTGAAGACGCACGAGAGGAACTATCCAACTCATGACTGGGAACTAGCAAAGAGTGGTCTTTGCATTAAAGATCCGGAGACACTACCGTATGGCGAGAAAATCCAAATTTTTACAGATCATAAAAGTCTGAAGTATCTGTTCACCCAGAAGGAATTGAACATGAGGCAACGCAGATGGTTGGAATTAGTGAAGGATTATGACATTGACATTCAATACCATCCCGGTAAGGCTAATGTAGTGGCCGATGCCTCGTGCGGAAGCTTGCATACTTCGCGCGAGTTTCATGCAGAGCAGAGCGAGTTACGAGCGAGAGTTTGCTCGAGCCGAAATTGCGATCTTAGTAGGAAAGACCACGGCTCGCTTAGCCCGATTAACGTATAACCGACCTTGAGACAACGTATCATTGAGGCTCAGCAGTGGACCCTCGCTTAGTAGAAAAGCGCATCGCAGTAACTACAGTGAGTTGACGAGTTTGCCCTATCCACGATGATGGAGGATTACTATTTCGTGGTCGATTATGTGTGCCAGGCGACGACAAACTGAAAACTGAAATCTTGAGCGAAGCCCATAACTCACCATTTTCTATGCATCCTGGCAGTACCAAGATGTACCGAGATCTGAAACAGTCATTTTGGTGGTGTAACATGAAGCGCGACATAGCAGAGTTTGTCAGCAAGTGTTTGACTTGTCGCCAGGTAGGCACCTAGGCAGAGACCCGCAGGATTACTGCAACCTTTACATGTACCTCAGTGGAAATGGGAGGAGATCTCTATGGATTTTATAGTCGGACTGCCTAGAACCCTGCGAGGTTACACGGTAATTTGGGTCATAGTGGACAGATTAACAAAGTCGGCACATTTCATACCAGGGAAACCCACCTATTCTACAGATAAGTGGGCGCAGCTTTACCTGGAAGAGATAGTCCGTTTGCATGGGATTCCGGTTAAGATTATTTCAGACAGGGATCCACGTTTCACCTCCAACTTCTGGAGGAGTTTACAGAGAGCGTTAGGCTCAGCTTGAACTTCAAGATGCGACTTTTCATCCACGCACGGATGGGCGCATGCGAGCGATTAAACCAGATATTGGAAGATATGTTGCGAGCTTGCACTTTAGACTTCCCCGGTAGTTGGGACACTCATTTGCATTTGATGGAGTTTGCTTACAATAACAGTTATCAGTCGACCATCGGAATGGCTCCATTTGAAGCTCTCTATGGAAAACGTTGCAGAACTCCCATATTCTGGGAGGAGGTTGGTGAACGTCAGTTGTTGGGTCCAGAACTAGTACAGGTCACTAATGAGGCAAAGATAAAAGATTAGGGGCGCGGATGCGCACCGCCAAAGCGAATGACAGAAGAGTTATGCCGACGCGAGATTTGGCGGGACCTAGAATTCGATGTTGGGGACCACGTATTTCTTAAGGTGGCCCCAATGAAGGAATTCTAAGGTTTGGCCGTAAAGGGGAAGTTGAGTCCGCGATTCATCTGACCATTTGAGGTTTTAGAGAGGATTGGTGCAAGTGGCCTCTGATTAGCACCGCCGCTTCTCTTTCAGCCGGCTTCATAACGTGTTTCATGTCTCCATGTTGAGAAAGTGCGTTCGGATCCGACTCATGTCGTGAACTTCGAACCGCTGCAATTACGAAGATCGAGTTATGGTGAACGCACCGCAGTGCATTATTGCAAGAGATCGAAAGACCCTCTCCGTGAACCGTGAGATCGACTTTAGTTAAAGTGTTGTGGCAAAACCACCGCATGGAAGAAGCTACACGGGAGCGAGAAGAGGAAAGTGCGGGCTAAATACCCAGAGTTATTTCAAGAATAGGAACTTTCGAGGACGAAAGTTCTTAAGGAGGGAAGATTGTGACGACCACCATCACAGGTACTACTTTGTATTTTATTTAACACTCTATTAGCCGCTGTATTTAGTCGGACTAGTAATTTTAGTCGAACTCGGCGAGAGGGAGGCCGTAATTTTGTTTAGCTTATGTGAATTGTTCCTTTTAAGATGAGGTTAATTATGAAATTAAAGGAAAAGGCAATTTCAAGGGCGTTTTGGTGATTATTGTTTAAATGAGGGTTGTGTAAAATTTGACCTAACCCTAGCCCTTAGTCTCCTTGGTATTTAACCATAAGAAAACCCTAGAACTTCATCATCCTCTCCATTTTTCTTTGCCCTAGCCGTTAGCACTCACCTCGCTGCAACCCTCGCCGGCCGGATAAGAGACTGCAATCCAGCACTCCTCACGAGCCTCACCAGCGGGCACCCTTGAAACCAACGCAGCGGAAAGCACGAGATCGCCGAACCTCGACGTCCACCGCGAGCCTCGGAGCTGCACGCCGCCATCCAAACCGCGAGGCACTGACGCGGCCAAGCCAAGCCGAGCCTTGCGCCGCCACTGCTCGTGAACTCGAGTTGTTCAGCCGTCCGCAAACTTCCGTGCGCAGCCAGGATCGCCAGCCGCTCACGCCGCGAGTACAATTGGAGAACCAGCCGCCGTCAACTGCTCGATCTCGCCGTGCCACTCTTTTTCGTACACCTCCGCGCGCAGAACGCGTGTGAAGTCCGTCGCCGACGGTGGTGTTCGTTACACTCGCCCGGCTGCAACCAGACGGCCTTCGACGCTCGGCTCTCCATCAACCCCCGTTGGTCGGTAAACGCCGATAATCCGGGCAACACTCGACGTCGACAGTCTTGCAAGGTGCGAGTTACTGACTTTGGTTCACCAAGCGATCTTCGATTAAGTTTAGTAGTTCGATCTTAAGTTTCATTCAACATAAGACTGTCAATGGTTTTAATTTGAGGATGTATTGTGTAGGCTAAAACTTTTTAAGTATATTGTAATTCTCTTAGGTGCATCGTTGAGTTGGAGCCAAGAGTAGTGAAAAGGGTTCGGAATCAATAGTGGTTGACTTCTGACTTAGGAGTCGAAAGGGAGCACCTCTTACGAATTGGCACGTAGGACTTTTGGAACTAAAGCTAAGGTAAGGGACCTTGTGCCGAATTTTTAATGGGATTAAATGAAAACGATTTTCATGATTTCATGCGAAAATAGTTTATATTTTTTCCATATGAAAAGATATAGATATTATCGTGAGAATACGTAATATTTTATGTGCAAATACTTCGATGCATCATGTTGAGATAAACCATTATTTTATGTGAGATTATTCTCGTATGCTATGTAGAAGTATTCCATTATTTCATGTGAGAATAGGACAGTAGTTTGTATGAGAATGGTTCATGTTTTCTTACAAAGGTATGATCTTCAAACTGTCCATGAGAAAAGTATGATTGGTATATCGATGATGATGTTTGTGACATGTACTCTATTATTATGTGAATGATGGGACCTCATGCATGTTTTGTATGCCACGAAATGAATTAACGAATAGTGTGGACATTGGTATCCTGAGATTATTATGTGCATGGTCAAACATGCAATAGAGACCTATGGGTCAAAGTACAGGGGTCTGTGAGGGACTCAAAACGAAATGACTCAGGATGACCAGTCGGCCCCACCATTAAATAAGCAGTCATGGATTAAAGACCTGACAATTAAATGAGCAGTCATGGATTAAAGACCTGACAATTAAATAAGCAGTCATGGATTAAAGACCTGACAACTAAATAAGCAGTCATGGATTAAAGACCTGACAATACTAGAAAGTTTTAGGTCCCGTATATGTATGTTACGAATGAGTTTAAAGATCATGATTGTATGTGTATGCATATCCCAAACCTCGATAGCGAGGTTACTTTACTGGTATTGTTTTGCAATACTCACCCTTTTCTTTTAAAAAATGTTTTACAGTAAAGGAAAGGACGTGCGTAGGCGTGTGACGGAGGAGCGTTACTAAGACCATGGGAACCAGCATGATTTCCGCATATTCTTGTTTCGAACTGTTGTTGTCTCTATGTTTTTATTTGGAGTTAAACTTATTTACGGTTTTAATAGGCCAAGCTGAATCGATGTTTTTAACTGATTTTAATGTTTAGTTTTTGGGATCCCTGGAACTATTTATGTTAATTGGAAATTTCTTTTAAGTTCTTTTATCTCTCGGCCTATAAATGCATGCATGTGTAGTAATGTTCCTAGGAGATGGTCATTGAAAAGTTAGGGGTGTTACAAGGGTTTTCTTTAATTGAGGGCACTCTCTCTGAGGTCACCGTCTCTCTCCTTCATCATTCGCACGATGAAGGACCCACTGGAGCTCACCATCTCTTCCATCTTCATTGGCCAGCCGCAACACCGTCTGGAATAAGATCACGGATCACGCCTGCGACCCGTCAAGAGATGCAACAAGCTATCTTATCAATTAACAAATTTAGAAAGAGAGATTAAATATTTTGTGGTCCAGTTTTGTATACAAACTCATTACATAAGATACCCCCATTTACATGTCTTTATATGAACGATTCGGATAGAATCATTTGTAACTATTACAAAGTGGATTGTATCAGTAGTGTTACCTGCAAGATAAGACACTAAACCTTATCCATATACTATGACCCTTTAGGTTCTTTATTGAACACGATCCTTCCGTATGTCAATCACATCTTATTTAGATTACATTAATAAGCTTGAAATTTTCATATAATGAATATAATTAGATTGCAAATAAATTAATTAAAATAATTATTAATTTATTAAACAAATCATTAATTAGTAAATTTAAGAACTTAGATACATGACTAGGATTAATCTATTGCATGATAATGAATAGGTTAATATTAGAAGTTATTAAAAGAATTTGATAATGTCATGTTTAACTGTAGAAATAGAGCGAGAGGTTGAATTATTTCTTTGAATAAGTTCAATTGGGCTCGAAAGAGTAAATTGCATATTTTAGTAATTGCTTAAAGGCCGTTGCATGTGTTGCAACTCTTTAATAATTTCATAGTTGCACTTCATGATTTGCAATTTCTAATTATCGCTCTAAATTGGACTTCAATTGTAAATAGTAGTTTATGTTTTATTTTATTTGTTATTCATCAACTCCAAAGTTATGTTCTCTAAATAAAATCGGGCATATAATTGTGGTATTTAATTAATTTAAGAACTCTAATCCCTGTTATTATTTTGGTCACTATTACAAAATATTTAGAGGTCTGATTTTATAAATTTAATCTTCATAGGGCTTTCGACAAACCCTTTTATCATTCATATTTTCTTCCCCCCTATCACATAGCTAGATGAAGAATCTCAAAATTTTATGAGAGATATCAAATTTTTTTTGAAGCAAGACCTCTTCAAATGATAAGAAAAATTTGACAACATTTAAAAATGAATTGATAATTTAAAGTAAATATAACTTTAAAAAATTAAATGAAATTTGTACTGCTTAACAATAAGATGCTCTCTCACGAAATGATGTAGCGTCTGGTAATACTTTGATACCAATTCATATTGTTTGGAGTTGTATGCCCATATGCATCAACTAAACGAGCATCAACTACGAGCTGCATGTTGGCACATAACTGAACAACTGACCAAACTTGATGTGGAGGTCTATGACATGTACATTTGGGTCTGTGTTGCACACTCTTGGAATAACTTATTTCATCCAAAATTTTCTCATCACTCTATTTGGTACAAAACGCTCAATAATACGAAAGAGATGGGTGGAGTTATTGAACGCTAGATATATGGCCCATTTCTACAATAATGAGGTAAGGTGATCATGACATCGGTGTACGACTCCCAAATCATATAAAATATCAAAATATCGACGATTGGTATCCTAAATCAAAAGCAAAATAAATTACTCCACTCGTACCAAGTCGGGACTAAGGAGGTCAAACATATATTTATACTATACGAGCACATGCGTAGATGATCTAGTGCACAAAATTGGTCTCTCCACCTATATTAATATTAAAATATTAAATTTTAATTATGTCAATCTATAGAAAACAACATTAAATTATAAATAAATTCACATATCGAGAACTAAGTGCTCGTCCAACTAATCTAGCATCATTGATGTGGCAACGATGACTCGTTTCCAACCTCAAGAGAATAAGAATTATAGGTTCATCAATCTCGAGTGAATCTAATCAACTCACCTTATAAAGCTACCTATATAACCATGCTAAGCAAGCTCCACCCCAAGAATATCTTCCTGCAACATTACAGTTTGTCTGGGGTGGCAAGAACATTAAGTGCACTTGTCCCCAAATTTGTCACAGAATAAGATCCCACCAAATAGTTGCAAAATCTATGCTCGGACATATACCTTGTGATAGTAACCCCATTTGCATTATTGTTCAACCCTAGAAATTAATATGCTAGCCAATGTAAGCTTAATCTGGAGCCCTTAACATGGTTGCACCTGAGTCACTTCGAGTAACAATGCACAAGTCTTGCTTCCAATTGTAACTCATTTAGAATGATAGTGTACTCTCTTTGGGCACGTAAAATGTATGTGTTTCCAACCTTCATCTCTCCACGAGTGCATAGAAGAAGTGCCAATGTAATTAAATGGACTCTAATCTGGTTATTCCCTCCAACCTTACAACCCGAAAACGAGGCAATATAAGACAGTGCAGTGGGATAGTGCATTGAATAATTGCTTTCCGACGTCTGTCGTCTATAATGTAGCTCTTCCAAAATTTCGATCTTGCCAAACAAGTTTTGATCGATGAAACTGATGAGCATATAAGACTGATGTATGGTCCCGGATTGATATCCATCATCTCAAAAAACAAGAAATTGAAATTCAATTCATATTGAATATAAATAACAAATCGAAAATAAACTTCTAAATTATAAAATAATTAAAAAGAAACAACCAATCGAATTCAATCCATGTTGACTATAAATAATAAATTAAAAATAAATTTCTAAATTATAAAATAATTAAAAAGAAACAATTAATCGAACTCAATCCATATTAAATATAAATAACAAATTGAAAATAAACTTATAAATTATAAAATAATTAGAATAAACAACAATTGAAACTCAATCCCTATCGAATTTAAATAACAAATTGAAAATAAACTTCTAAATTATAAAATAATTAGTAATAAGCAACAAATTGAATTTCAATCTATATTGAATATAAATAATATCATAAATACCAAATTATAACAAAAACTAAAAAACCGACATAAATAAAAAACGAAAAAAAAGCTCCCTAAGGTGCTTCTCTTTGTCACAAAAGAACATCTCCTTCAATTGTGACTTAATTGATTACATAGACCACAACGTCATTGAGTACTTGGTTCTCTCTAATTTATCTCATTATGGTAGCAGAAACTTCCTTGTCTACCAGGTTCTCTCAACAACTTTGGGTTAACATATAAATGGGTATGTTAGGAGGTGTGATCCAATGATCTTCATGTGGGATTGGTTGGAATTAAGGAGAGTAGCATGCAATATATGTTGAAAGCTTATTTGTGTGCTCAATGAAATCTTCAAAGTCCAATTTTAGGTATGAGCAAATTGCCATGAAATGTGAGTATGAAATGCCATAAAATTGCCACTTATTGCATGAACAATAATGAATTGCTCTATTTTCTTCTCGAGTTAATCTAAGAGATTGAATATTTCCTCGTTAATTGAAGTAATATAACCTAGTTTTCATATGAAACACACCGCTTTTTCATAGGACACTACCTCGTGCTTACTAGATCTTGATTCTCACCTCACAATCTTATCGAGAGCATACATGATATATATTTGATTCAGGATGATGAGTATATTGAAATAAGGTAATTTGACTAATACGAAAAATAAGTTGTATGATTACTGTTATATTTTGCTTGTTGTTGTAAAGTACTTCTTATTTCTCCTCTTCCCTTCTTAAAATATTCTACACACCTATAGAAGGAAAATTGAGCAAGTATAGTGATTGACAACATGCGACCTACTTTAAGAACTCATTTATGCTCTTTGACATGCTAGTTCTCATCCATTCATACCCAAATCCACCATATCATGGGATTGAGTCCATTCCTCAGCACTAATGTTGTTGAAAAACCTCATACTAGAGTTATAAATTTGATGTTGGCACCCAACACGATAAACCATGTCTTTCAACTTCTTAGACTTATAATTATTATTGAAATAGCTAGCAATATGTGGTAATTAAGGAAAACTTATGATGGGATTTATCACCTGCCCAACCATTTTGTGGAGTGTTAATAGTAGAAATTATACCACCATGTTGTCTTTTCAAGAGATGACTTTCATTTAAAATTTTGCGGATATCAAGAAGCATCGTGCACAATATTTTTTTTATAAAAAAAATAACGGTTGTCTCTTGAAGAGACGATCTGTACGTTTGACATTAAATCTGCTATTTTTTTAAACGCAAGTGCAAGTTGTCTCTTTAAGTGACGACCTACTTCCATGACTTCAAGCACAATGTTCTTCTAAATGATTTGAAACTTGCTTTAATCTTATAATATCGACGTTTGCAAACTTACAATGATAATTAGAAAAAATTTGTGAGCTTTAAACGTTCTAATCCTTAAAATCCTATAAATTATTATTGATACTAATTATTAAGTAATTAATTTACTATTTATAATTAATGTTAATGACATATCTTATAAATTAGTAAATTAAAGAAGGGATAAAAGTGTAAAAATGTTTTTCGACATCCTCACTTAAAATTAAATCGATTTTAAAATTTGTGACTTTTCATTTTCTTATTTTCTATTAATCTATTCATTTTCTTAATTTTTCTATTCAATAAACTCAATATATATAAATCTCAACTAGGAGTTCAATAAAAATGTTAGAATTTAGTATAATTGTTTTTTTTTTATAAAAAATATCAATTATTATTATTATTAATTAGTACAATATAAGGTGGGAAATTTGAACCACAGAATTCTGGATCGCTAACTCATATCTTATGCTAGTAGTCATTTGGCATCACTTTATTATTTTAAGTAATTTTAATAGTTTACCTTTTCTTTAATTTCCTTATGCATGTTATGTATCAACATCTGTTAGAATTTCAATTGAATTATTTATATTACATTAAAAAAACTAAATATGTGAAAAAGGTATGTACATTTAACGTCAATATTTGATAGAAAAAATTACATACATAATTCAGACGTATATTGTTTATTTAAAATTGTATGATTTTTTTGTGAGTACATAAAATTGTATGATTATACAATCATTAATGATACATGGTTTTAAAATTATTTTATTAAATTTAGTTTTTAAAAGAAAAGAGCATGTGTTGCATGTGAGAAAAAAATTTGTTTAATAAAATGAACAAAGAAAATGGGTGGTCTTTTCTTTTTAGATCGTAAAAGCATTTATTAATTATATTAGCTATAACTCTTTTTTATTTAACTACCTTTTTGTTGATATAAAAAGAACAAAATACCAAGGCACAGTTTAACAACTTTTAGGTCGATAATCATTTAATTTTTTAAAATTTTATTTATTTTCTCTATCATTTCTCCCATAGATTTCATCCAAAAATATTTAAATCTCCACTCAAACTCCAAAAATAAAAACAAATTTAAATTTTTGAAAACTATATTTTTTAGTTTTAAAATGTATGCAGAAGGCTAATAACAAAACAAAGACACTTATAGGTGGAAATAGTGTTTATAGACTTAATTTTCAAAACCAAAATCTAAAAATCAAATGGTTATCAAACAAAGCCTTGGTCTTTTATTTTTTGATTTCGAAAATCGTGTGTTCTCATCCTAGCTAGTTCTACCTTAAGTTTCATTTTTTTTTCAAAAAACATTTAAATTCTTAGACACATCCCAACAAAAAAAAAACAAGTTTTTGAATTTTTTTTTTTTAATTTTCAAAACTTGGCTTTATTTTAAAAACATAGGTAAAAAGTAAATATCAAAATAAAAAAACCCAGATAAAAATAATATTTATAGATTTAATTTTCAAAAACCAAAAAACAAAAACTAAAAACTAAAAATCCATTATCAAATCAAACCTAAACTTAAATAGATAGATTAGTTTAAAATATTTAATTTTAAGAAACTTGAAAGAGAAGAAGGCAGCATGATGCAGCATTATCTCTTCCTTTCACATAATTTTTTACATTACAATTGGAAGATTAAAAAATAGAGTAATTATCCTTTAGTCGTTTAATTTATTTATTATAAAAACGAAATCCATCAGGATTTCCAATCACACAGCAAAGAACATAACCGATTTCAAACAACATAATTTAAAGGGAAGAAAAAAAACCACCAAAATAAAATCAGGAAACCATCGCATTACAGAAGAAAAAACAATCCGATCCTAAGAGAAGGGACAATCAATCGAGGAATCGAGCACAACCGGTGATAGCACTGCAACCACGACGATAAGGGTTGGCCCTCTCACGCTTCCTACAATCATAATAAGAACTACCACGACGACCACAAGGAATACTATTCTTCCTAAGCGCATAGTAACTCAAATACTTGTAACGATATTTGTTGACATATTTGTCGCTATATCCGTACTCAAAGAGTAGCCGCCGATTGTCTTCTGCCATCTCTCCCGGGGTGGCTCCGCCGAAGAAGGCGAATTCGGGGTTGCCATAGGCTCGAGCCCAGTCGTTCGAGCTTTCGGGGAAGGCGGAGGCCGAATGAGGGATCACAGCAACCGTGGCGATGAGGAAGAAGAGTAATAGGCAGAGCTTCATCGTTCCCATGTTGGATTGATGGTGCTGCAGCCTGTACCGAGAGGAGGTGTTTTGTGAAAGGAAAATCTTGGAGGATTTTTTTTTTTTTTCCTTTTTGTTTTTTACCTTCGGTTATTTATCAATAGAAGGAATAGACCACTAATTCCATTGCTATTTATTAACGGTCTAAATAAAACAAGGGTGAATGAAGACTACCTATCTATAGCTAATAACTATTTTTAATAAATTTTAACACGATTTACTAGAGAGCTAACTATACAAATAGTTGTTAGTATATCTGCCTGTGCATATAGTTCAACAGGTTAAGATATGTACTATGCTATAAACGTCTAGAGACATTACTACATACATAATATAATTTTGATACAATATGAATATTTAAAATAATACATAGTCGGATCCCTTTCCGTCGGCAAAATAAGATATAACTGAATATAGTTTACAAAACAGTTAAATGATGTATAGTTAATCAAATTCATGAGAAGTATAGTGATCAACTAATTGGACCAAAATACATACGATATATATTATCCAAAATATTGCAATTGATTTACTAAGCAATCCTTTTGTCAGTACTGTTCTTTATGCTTTCTTCTCACCTGTAGGGTATATGAGGAGTGAGTAAGTAGCCTCTAATGGGGTAAATAATTCAGAATGCACAAACATACATACACAAAATGTAATATAATGAAAAGAGACCCATAGATCATAAAACCTGTGTTATATTACTTGTTAGAACTTATTTGTTTGCGATTAGGTTAACAACATAATTCCATTATTTTGATTAGGCAAAAGAGAGGGATTATGCACGAAAATGGCTCTAGTTGATGATAGTAGTGGAGATCAATCAATACTCAATAGAGCCCCAAAATCACATCTAACAGTTATCACAATACATGAAAAGTTTAAGACTAGAGAGGTCTTACCATACATGCTCATCTAGCCCATAACATAGGAAGAGTAGCCGTCACTTATCATAGATTAACATAACCATGAATATATATACACACATATATGGAGTCCCATACCCATGAATATACACATACTTTATTCAATAATATTAGGGGAATTGAAGTGGGTGGCAAAAAGAATTAGGTTGATTGTAAATTTATCATATATTTATTACTTTTGAAAATATAGCAAAAATTTTGGTTTTCCCTTTTTCTTTTTTCAATATTCCCATTTTTACCCTCCTTCTTGTCATCACTCATGCGTGTTTTTTTTTTTTTTTGCAAGTGCCTCCTTTTTAATATTCTTATTTTACCCTTCTTCTTATTGTCATCGATCCAGTGATCAAAGTCACTTCTTGACCATCCGATCGGAAAATTTTAACAAAATAGTCGAGATTTTTCAAAAACAAAATTTTAATTATACTTAGCGCCACCATACGATGACAGTTTGATTAGAAAATCTCTGGTACGTAGGGTTCAAGGGAGATTCGTTGTGGTGAGCGAAGGCGAGATGAACATGGTCGCTGATGTGAACAAAGATCGTGGCGATGTAGGCTCATAGACTTTTATCATAGTTAGGATTCTATAAGTGATAGACTTCTGTTATTGATAGACTCTTATTACAATTAGGATTCTATCAGGGATAGACTTCTATCATCGATGAACACTTATCATAATTAGAAGTCTATCAATGATAGACTCTAATAGAATGAAATACGTGAAGTTAGATTGATAGATTTTTATCAAGGTTATGAGTCTATCATTGATAGACTTTTATCATTGATCATAAACTCTTATCAGAATTTGAAGTCTATCAGTGATACACTCTATTTCACTGTAAAATATAAGTAAGGTTTGAAGTAATATGCAAGGCTTGAAGTAGCATGTTGGTAGACTTTTATCGTAGTCAGGAGTCTATCTGTGATAGACTTCTATTACTAATAGACTCTTATCACAATGATAGGTGAAATAAACATCTTAGTGATAGACATGATAGGATAATGATAGACTTTAATCACACACTCTAGCTTATTTAAGATGAAAATTAACCTATATAACCATAGATGATTCAATATTCAAAATTCTAGTAATTCACAAAAGAGAGATTTTGGTAATCAATATATACGCTTCTATGAGTGATATACTTCAATCAGACATTACTCCCAATGATTGTGATAGAAGTCTATCAGTAATAAACTTTAATAAGAAGGAGAAACAACACATATAGAAATCTATCGATGATAGTGATAGATTTCAATCACCCTCTTAGTGATAGTGATAAACTTATATCACTAATAGACTTGTATATCACAAATATACTTCAATCACTAATAGACTCCAATCACTGTAAAAGAAATTAACGTTTTGACTGAACCTAGGGTGTTTAGTCGATCAACTGAACGTTGGAAAAAGGAAAAAAAAAATCAGAAAAATCAAAGATAGTTTGAGGAAGAAATGAAATAAGATTAATTAAAATTTTCATTTGGGCTAAAAACAAGTGCATGGACTTTTTAGTAATTTAAATGAAAATTTGACATATATGCAAATAGTTTAACAATTTGCTATATTTGCAATATGTTAGCTCATTTTGCTATTTGAAAATTTGTCTAAAAAAAAAGAATAATGTATTTATGGGGCCATTTTTTATTTGGGGAAAAAATATTTTTAACCCTTGAATTTTGCGGGTTGTAGCAATTTTAACCTTAAACTTTTAATTTCATCAATTTAAACTTCAAACTTAGCAGATTATATCAATTTTAACCACAAACTTTCAATTTCATTATTTAAACCTCAATCTTGAATAAGTACATATCATTAAGCAAGACGTGACTTTGAGCATGTGTGGAGAACCTTTCTAACGATGATGGAAATGAATACTTAACCAAGGGTGTAAATTGATACACTCATTCAAATTTGAGGTTTGAATTGATAAAATTAAAAGTTTGGGGTTAAAATTGATATAATCTGCCAAGTTTGAGGTTTAAATTGATTAAATTGAAAGTTCAGGATTAAAATTGACATAATCTGCCAAGTTTGAATTTTAAAATTGATGAAATTAAAAATTCATGGTTAAAATTGATATAACCTGCAAAATTCAGGGATAAAAAATGTTTTTTTTTTCCTTTTTATTTTTACAAAATTAAGGGACACACTTATTTTGGAATTGTAAATTTCTTATCAAATAATGTGCATTAAAAATACAACCTAATAATTGTATTAATTTAAATACAATCTAAACTTACAATTTAGATACTAACAACCAAATAGTTTGGACAATAGTTTATGCAATTTTTTCTTTAAAAAAATACCTAATTAAATATTATGGAAACATTAAATAATATTAAAATATTTAAAGATATCAAAGTTAACTTTCCAATATTTTTTTTTTCAACAACATTGCAAATTTGAACCTATAACCATATATTGATTCTGTATGTTGCAGTTAGCTACTTAGTCCAATATTATAAAATTAACTCAATTTCTTGAAAATCCAAATAAAAGTAATGAAAAACTATATAAAAATTGACCCTAATTTATTAGCTCATAATTTTTTTAAAAAATTAGCCTTAGATCAATCCGACTGCGATTTTAACCCTAGATCAATGAAGTCTGTTATCAAACAATTTTACAAAAAATATATTTGTAGATGTTGTGTTCATTAAAAATAATAATTGTATTAATTTAAATACAAACTTAGGATTTAGATCAAAACTACCGAACTAGACCAATTCAAACTCCAAACTCCAAATATGAATTAATGATCTTAAAACTAAATTTTAAATGGAACAAGAGTTTAAATTGTTATAATAATTAGTTTAAAGTTTTGGGATACAACCCTTAATTTTTTTTTTTTTAAATATAATAGAAGTTGACATATTCATACCACGAAGGTTAGCATGGGCAATACAACCCTAAGCTTTTCGAGTATAAATTAATTTTTCTAATAATATTTTAAATAGCGAAAAACTATCTAAAATTTGGGCCCCAAGGATATAATGAAGAATATTTCCTTTCTCGAAAAGAAAGTAAGAACAGAGACTAGAGGATGAAATATTCTCACCCAATAATTTCTGCCATTTTCTCTTTCACAAAATAAAGAAATGTAAAAAGCAAAAAATTCATAATTAATTTGAATTGAAGAGGGAAGTAGTAAAATATTTAGAACAATTATAAAATAATGGTGGGCACTTAAAGTTCTAATCTCCAGTGGGAAGAAAATGAAAAAAGAAAGAAAAAAAATCAGCGATGATGGAAGAGTTGGTTGGAGGGTTGAAGTTGGTTACACAAAGAAAGATAAACGGTATAAATAAGGCGATCCTTGGCGCCAGTTTGATGATTGTTGGTTTGAGCGCAGTAATATTTAAGTTGTTTGAGTTTCAAACGTCCAAGCGTTTGGCCCAAAAGCAAAAAAAGCCAATTGATTTTGCTATAATTTTCATCATCGTCTTCTTCAGGTATCACCGGCTCTACACATTTTTCTTTTTTACACAATTTGCAGTTTGGTAAAACAGGCATTTCCCATGAATTTGGAGCTCTATCGTGCAATATATCCTTGTTCTCCTCTATAAATCTTCTTACCTCATCCAACTTTGTCATCAGATCGTACTCCATCATGTACTTTCTTCCACATTGTTTGCATTTCACTTCCCCCGTGATCGTCTCGATCGAGTTCGATCGGAGATACTCCAGTTCGTGGATCACTGCCCGCTGCTTCGTCGACCATGGATATGGCACCTCGATCGGCATCTTGTTTGCTGTCGTTCGACGTCGTCGTTTCCGAGTCGGAGGCGGTAGACCGAGGGAGAGTTCGAGATTGAGACGCTCGCCACCCTGCTAGGTATTCTCTCGAGTCTCCATCTAGACAACTGATGCTTTTTCAAATATGTGTGACTAACAATTTTATACCGTTGGAGACAAAAACTTATGAAAATAGGATGTGAAAATCACTCATGAAAAGGGAAAGAAATTTCAAATCCAGCCAAATCTTATATTTTTTTAACAGAAAAATCATTGTATCCATCTATTTTTATTTTTTTAGTCTATAAGCATATCTCCAAAGAAAATTTAAATATATTTTAGTAACAAGATCTTTTTCTTTTTCTTTTCTTTTGTTTTTTTTTTCAGAACAGCAAATCTTTGTATCAATTAGTTAAAAACTAAAATTTCAAACGCGAATAAAATGGGAATTCACGATTAAAACTGTATCTTGTTTTAATTCAAAATGTCTTTTAAACTCTATTTTGGCTCTATTAGTTTTAATCCCTACTTTTAATATGCCGTGTATTATTATTTTTTAAATCTAAAAAATATCACACGATAAAAAGTGTAATACTATTTTTGTTGACGGTATTTTTTATTTTGGTTCATTTTGATTTATATATTTTTAAGACTTTAAAAAATGTCTTTTTTGATTTATGTACTAAGAGTAAACATTGATTTGGTTTCTTCGATTATGGGTTCAATTCTTGGTCGGTACAATGTGACCGAGAATTTTTTACCGTTGGATGAAAAGAGAGCAGTATTTCGATTTTATATCTAATGGTTATTAGGAGACATGGAAATTATTGGATCCACATCCATTAAAATTAAACCTAGGGGCCACGACGAGGAGTGAAATAGGGTTGAGAAGAAGAACAGAAAAGAAAAGGCAAAATGGTGAGGGGACTAGGGTTGAGAATAGAATTAGGTTTTTTAAGAGTGTATATATATACAAATATATATACCCTCGGTTTGGTTGCTTTTTTTTTTAGTAAAAGACCCAACCAAACTAATATTTCATTTTCTCTATTATAAAATCAAGTTTCCAATTATTAACAAAAAAAAAAAAAAAACCAAACCGTTGAATTTGATCGATTCGGTTCGGATCGGTTTTTTAGTTTTCCAATTTTTATGAGCATCATATACTTTCAACTTGGGTTCATTTTGCGAACAAGAGTATAGCTCAACTGACATCAAATATGACTCATGACTAAAAAGTCATATGGGTTCGAATTCTCCTACCCCCAATTGTTGATATGTACTAAAAAAAAATTTGGGTTCATTTTAATCCTTATAATTTTAAAAAGTTTGTTTGGTCCTTGTACTTTTAAAAAGTGTTATTTCGGTCCTTATTTGCAAATTCTAACGCAAATCCTATACATAACAAAAACTTTTAATATAAAGTTACGGCTATCTTTCAAGAAATTTATTGAATATAGTATTGTTCTAACAATGAATCAAAATGGTCACTTTTTCAAAGTATACAATAGACCAAAAACGGACATTTTTAAAATATAAGATTAAAATAAAAAAAAAATTAACAATACATGAACCAAAATAGATGTTTCAAAATTATCCAAACTAAACATATATGGACCAACATAGTATTAAGAAAAAAACTGATTACCACAACTTTTTCCCTAGATGTCCGGTTAGAAAGTCAATTTTTTAAAAAATAATAATTAATTTTGAAAACTACCTGTATAGAGATTTTTTTAGGAAAATACTGGTAACGTGGATTCAGAAGGTGCGCCTAATCAAATCATCCTAACTATGTTGGCACAAAGATTTTGATATCATAATGTAAATGGTTAAAAAGTGTTAAAGTCGTGGTCCTTTCAATTTTGTATTTAATAGGTTCTTAAATTTTTTTAAAAATGTGTAATAAGTCCCTTAACTTTTAATTTTGTGTCTAATAGGCTTATGTCATATTCTATCTTTTTAAAAATTAACCGATCTATTAGATATAAAATCGAATTTTATGTCTAATAGTGTTAACGATCCAACCCAACAGGAGCATTCTAGAAGCAGATCCTAACAAATTCTTGTTACGTTTGATACTCTTGGTTGTTATTTTGTTATTTATTGTTTTTATTCTTTTCTTTCACATTACAATTATTCTTTATTGATTGGCCTCAAGGTGTATAAATATCGGTGTTCTATCACTGCATTAGTATATAGAAGAAACAAGGTATTAACCTGCAACTTTCATTTTTCTTCTTCTCATAAATCTTATCTTGGTATCAGAGCCTATAATGGCTAACACCCAGTTTAGTGGAAGTTCTTCCTTGGTGACTGGAGCATCAAGTTTCAGTACACCCTCTCTAAATCAGCTGCTAAATCAAGTTACAACAATTAAACTTGACCGTGGAAATTTCCTGTTGTGGAAGAATTTAGCCCTACCTATTCTCCGCAGCTATAAGTTGGAAGGCTTCTTACTTGGAACAAAATTGTACCCACCGATATTTATCTCTCAACTGAGGATCGTGAGAATCTTCGGAGTTGCAACCTCCGCAGGAAGGAGCATCAAGCTCGATGAGTGAACTCGAAAGCGGTGGTGTCCCGAATCCGGACTAGGAACAAGTGGATGACTATCGATCAACTCGCTTTGGGTTGGCTATATAACTCCATGACAACCGAAGTGGCTACTCAGGTGATGGGCTATGAAAACTCAAAAGATCTCGTGGAGAGCTATACAAACTCTATTTGGACTACAGTCGAGGACAAAAGAAGATTACCTAAGACAAGTGTTTCAACAATCCCATGAAGTAATTTAAAAATGTCCAATTTTTAAGGTTAATGAAATGCAATGCAGAGATAACTTGGGACAGATCGATCCCAAAGAACCACCGTGGCCCTAATTTCACAAGTTCTCTTGGGACTGGATGAAGAATACAACCCAGTCGTAGCCACGATCCAAGGGAGAAACGGAATTTCATGGGAAGATGTTCAGAATGAACTTCTGGTATTTGAAAAACGCTTGGAACATCAGAGTTCTTTGCGAACCAACTCGTCTTTCTCCCATAATATATCTGTAAATATGGCGAGCAATAGAAGCAATGTCAATCAGAAAAATCCTTCCTCAAATCAAAATTACAACTCAAAAAACAGTATAATGGCAATACTCAGAGAGGTAATGGTGGTCAACGAGGAAGAGGTCGTGGCAGAGGCTATAATAGTCAAAACAAACCGACATGTCAGGTATGTGGGAAGTTTGGTCACTCTGCCTTGGTATGTTACAACAGGTTCAACAAGGATTATGCACCCAATATCAATCAAAACAGAGGAAACAACTACAATCCACAACCACAATCATTCAGTCCAACTGGAAATCAAAGTGTCCATGCCTTTGTTGCAGCTCCCAATACCAATCCATTTGTTTCAAGTCCAGACACCGTGGCTGATCAAACCTGGTATGCTGATAGTGGTGCCTCTGCTCATGTCACCTCTGATTTTGGCAATCTGGCCAACCCGACTGAATATGGAGGTACTGATCATGTTGTTATTGGAAATGGTCATAACCTAGGAATTTCGCATATAGGGAATGCATATTTGACTAATGGCTGTCAAGATCTCAGGCTTAAAAACTTATTATATGTACCTGAAATAGCAAAGAACTTAATAAGTGTGTCAAAATTAGCTCAGGATAATGATATTTACTTTGAATTTCATGGTACTTATTGTCTTGTTAAGGACAAAGCTACGGACAGAACAATGCTGAAAGGAGTGCTTAGAGATGGACTATATCAACTGGACAATGCCAATATAGAACCACGAATTGGTCAATCTGCAGCTGCTTCTACCAAATCAACTTTACTGTTGCATAAAAATAACCAACTATATGCTTATTCTGTGTTTAAAGGTAGTTCTTCAGTCAATAAAGTTGTACCTAAGGCAATTTGGCACAGACGCCTTGGACATCCTTCAGTTAAAATTCTAGACTCTGTCATTAAAAGTTGTAACCTCCCAGTTAAAGTTAATGAAGGTGTTGATTTCTGTGAATCCTGCAAGTATGGAAAGACTCATGCTCTCCCATTCTCTTTGTCTTTGGCTAAAGCTTCTTCTATTTTTGATTTAGTGCACTCTGATCTATGGGGACCAGCCCCTCTGTTATCTTTTGATGGCTTTAAATATTATGTGGTGTTTATTGATGATTTCAGTAGATATGTATGGATTTATCCTCTTAGGCAAAAAAGTGATACACTTCAAGCTTTCGAACATTTTATACAAATGGTGCAGACTCAGTTCAACAAAGTTATTAAGTGTTTTCACTCTGATAATGGTGGAGAATTTACCAAGGTTCACAAACTCTGCAGTCAACTTGGCATCATATCACGGCTTTCATGTCCTTATACATCACCGTAATGGAAGGGCCGAGAGGAAGCCTGATATATTGTTGAAACTGGTTTGACACTCCCGCCCAAGCAACTATGCCACCGACTTTACGGTGGGATGCGTTTCTCGTGGTCGTCTCTCTTGATCAATTCACTTTGCCCACCCCGTCCTGAGCGGTGATCACCGATGGAATTACTATATAACGAGATAACCCCGATTTTACTACTCTCAAGACCTTTGGTTGTGCTTGCTACCCCAATTTACGTCCTTACGGACACACAAAATTTGAGTTTCATACAACCAAATGCATCTATCTGGGACCAAGTACTACATGTCATAAAGGCTTCAAGTGCCTCGATTGATTTAGTAAGTTGTTCATTTTTCGTCATGTTACGTTTAATGAAGTTGATTTTCCTTGTTCCATGTGCTTCTTTTTTCACCATCTTGTTCTCTTGGCTACCACCCCCTAATGTGTCCCCTCGCCTCCAACTGTAATCTCTCATTTCCCTCCAGTGTACTCCCAAACCTCTCCACCACTATATTAGCTCCTTCTCCCCACCGCCTACTTCCCGTGTCTCCCACCATCCCCACCACAATCCCCGCCCCTCTCCTCCTCCTTCCTTCACCTACGCGAGCACCACTCCACTCTACTAATCCTCCACCTATCTTCCCACATTCTCTCCTCCCTGCTTGCTCTCCCTCTGATATGTCGCCCTTAATTCCCCTCTGCCTGACACCACCGGTCAACCCAACCTCTCTCCTTCCTCCCCTCAACCCTTCCATCCGATGATCACCCATGCTAAGGCCGGTATTTTCAAACCAAAAGTTTGGCTCTCTTAACGAATACATCTTGATTGGTCTCTCACTGAACCTACCCGGGTTGTTGATGCTCTTGCCACCCCACAATGGAAGCAGGCCATGAATGAGGAATACACGACTCTCACTCAAAATGGCACTTGGCATTTGGTTCCTCGTCCGTCACAGTGTAATGTGGTGGGCAACAAGTAGATTTTTCGTATCAAAACCAATGCGGATGGCTCCATTCAAATACAAAGCAAAGCGCGTCTTGTGGCTAAGGATTCCATCGGACTTCGGCATTGACTTCTTTGAGACGTTTAGCCCGGTGGTCAAAGCGTCCACAATCAGAGTGGTCCTCAATCTAGCTGTCTCCAAGGGTTGGGCCTTGCGACAACTTGATTTCAACAATGCGTTTCTCAACGGTCATCTCGATGAGGATATGTATATGTGTCAACCACCCGGATTTGTTGACTCTTAGTTTCCCAACCATGTGTGTAAGCTTGACAAGGCCATCTATGGGCTCAAACAAGCTCCGCGCGCTTGGACAAACACTCTCAAAGGCACTCTTCTGTCCTGGGGTTTCACGAACTCGAGATCTGACTCTTCTCTATATATACATCAGTCAGCTGGTTCCCTCATCTTGATGTTGGTTTACGTTGATGATGTTGTTATAACTGACAACAATTCACTTCTGGTCTCTCAACTGATTTGCAAGTTACATTCACGGTATGCTCTTAAGGATCTGGGATTGCTGCGATATTTTATGGACATTCAGGTTCATTATCTTGAGTCTGGCGTTCTTTTGAATCAGTCTAAATATGTTGTTGATCTCCTGCACAAATTGAACCTGACTGAGGTTCGTCCGGCTCCTTCCCCGAGTGTCATCGACAAGCATCTTTCCGTTCATACTGGCACTCCTCTGTCTGATCCTTATATCTATCGAAGCATCATCGGGGCCCTGCAATATCTCACTAACACTCGCCCAGACATTACATACATTGTTAATCATCTCAACCCGGTTCCTCAAACATTGCCATCGACCAGCGACAAGATAAGTCACAAACGCGTGCTCCATTATGTCAGTGGTACTCGACATTTTGGCCTCTTGGTGCAGCCCAGCCTTGATTTATCTGTTACAGCGTTCTCTGATTCGGATTGGGCCTCCAACATTGATGACCGAAAATCTATCGCTGCCTACTGTGTCTTTGTTGGCGAGACTCTTGTCTCTTGGTCTTCAAAGAAACAAAGTGTTGTTGCTCGCTCAAGCATTCATTTTTCTTCTTCTCATAAATCTTATCTAATAGGACCTTAAAATTTTGATTTTGTGTCTAGTAGGTTTGTAAATTTTAAAACATGTTGAATAAATCAAGGACCTATTAGATATAAAATTGATAATTTAGAGACTTATTGGACACAAAATTGAAAGTTTAATGATCTAATTAGATACTTTTTAAAGTTTAAGACCTATTGGACACAAATTTAAAAACTTAGGAGACCTATTAGTCACTTTTTAAAGGTTAGAGATCAAATAGACACAAACCTAAAAGTGTAGGAACTAAACTTGTCATTTAACCTAACATAATTATATTGATATTGCATATGAAAGTTAAAACTTGTTTACAAATGACTTTAGTTTGATAATAATCTACAATAATAGATACTCTGGCCTAATTTTGGACAAGAGAACGCACCATGTGATCTACACGGGACAACTAAAACGAATTTGTTTGAGGGTAAAGAAGGTGGTTGCAAGAAAAAAAAATCTAAAGACCGGGGTGTTTGGCACATAGGTTATGATCCTTAAGTTAGAGTGAATGAGTGTGAAAAGTTAGAGTTTAGAAAATGAGGAATAATTTACGTTCTTCATCATGAAATGGAGTGTTTATAGTTTTTCTAGGGTAAAATCTTTAATATGTGGTGAATTATGAAAAGGAACATATCGGAGACAGGTTGAACCAAGTCAAAGGATCCCAAGGAGTTGGGGCAGACCCCATGGCGAGGTCGATCTTCGACCAGGAATTTGGATCTTCTCTTTTATTTCTTGGAGGCCCGATCTCTTTTTCATTTGGTTTGATTTCATTCGTTTTAATCCGTTTTGAGCTCTTCTTTACATATTTACCATTTCACTCCCTTTATAATTTAAATTTGTGCTTAGGGTCGAATTTTGCCCATAACAATGAATAATAACTATAGATTTCTTAAAAAAAATTATAGAATTATCCTAATATGAGTGAAAATTAAACATCCATTTAAGAGGTTGCCACTTTAGTTTGATAATAACCTAGAATCAAATAGTAATTATAGATAATAATCTATATAATTTTTAACCAACTGGCTTTTCAAAACAATTTATAGTTATATCCTAACACACCTACCTTAACGTCAATTTGAGTATATCTCAATTGATTAAACTATATATTTTAGATCAATATGTTAGAAGTTTGAATCTCTCCCGCCATATTGTTGAATTAAAAAAAAAAAATCTAATGTTGATGATCAATGAGAATAGTAATCTATATTTAAGAACATATTATTACTTTAATGTTCGATAATAATCTATAATGGATAATAATATTTTCAAAATTGAAAGCATCTCCATTTTCAATTTCTTCCATTTTTTAAAAGTTCTAATGCAACGAATCTAGATTAGGGCAGACAAAATAGGAAATCTATCAGAAAATTCTCAAAAAAACAATATAATCTATTCAAAATATATCATCAAAAGCCCATTAAAATCTAATAAAGGGCTATTTATAGCCTTACAACAAAAATGACCTAATACTAATTAATTTAAAATTAAAACTAAATTAATAATAATTAAAATAATTTTAATGCATTAAAATTCTCAGTAGAGTCCTTATGTAAAAAATAATTGTTAACAAAATTTTTTGTATCGCGTTAAAATTATTATTTGTTTATTAACCTATTTAGATGGATGAACATGCACTCAAGATGCCACTTATCTTTACATAAAACTCAACTTGTCTAGGAACATAATTTCATCAACGGAATTTCTTCATTTTAAGTAACATATATATATGTCTAAGTATATTAATAAAATAATAATTTAATCATACATCGCTTTTTATAATAACAAAATTTAACATTTTTTAATGAATAACTTAATTAAAAGTTTTAACAAATGAAAGGTAAAATGGAAAATTTTAAAAGATGTAGAACTCAATTCTTAAAAGATTATGGACAACTTTAGTATAACATTTTTTTCACATAGTTTTATAACAATCAACAAATGAATTTAATGAGAGAGGGTTTTCCTTCGTTTTGATTTCTCTTTATAAGTCAAAAACAATAAAGAGAAAGAAAAGGTAGAGAGAGAAAAAAAAGTGAAAGAAGAAAAGAAGAAGGGAAGAAGGGAAGAAAAACGAAAGAAAAAATTGAAATGACTATTACTACTGGTCGACCACGAGTTGTGGTTAGAAGTGACCAAAAAAAGATCGAAAACTGACTCGACCGAACTCGGTCGATTTTGCTGTTCGAATTTGTTTTTAAAAAATATATAATAATAATAATAAAATAATAAATAATAATAATAATAAAAGTATAAAAATTTTATATATTTATATTATATCTTATAAATATATTAAAAAATAATTAAATAAATAATAAAAAAGGTCATAAACCAACCAAATTGACTGATCGAACAAACCGATCCGTCAGTTGATTTTAGTCGATTTAAGATAGTAAAAAAGAAGACCGACCAAACCGACTCAATTTGGTCGGTTCGACATCAGTTGAGATCGAAAATTGATCCTGACCGATCGATGATCACTTCTAGTTATGGTAGAGGTGAAGAAGAGGGAAGGTAAAAGGGAAAAAAAAACTAAAATTACATTTAAATTAAAAAAAAATATTTTTAATTAAAAGAATGTCAGGTCAGCTCCTATTAGTGAAAGATATGGAAGGACTAAAATGCTATTAAATTTAAACATCAATAGTTAAAGAATTTTGAAAATTAAGCTTGATTTCTTTCCATTTCTCTACCATGATTCTTTTATCTCCCAAAAAAATATTTGGATTTTTAGTCCAATTATAAAAACAAAAGCAAGTTTTAAAAATTACTTTTTTTTTTTAGTTTTTGTTTTAGCTTGGGTTTTGAAAACATAAAGGACGTTTGGATAGCAGAGTTGGATTGAGTTAGGTTTGCAGGGTTGAGTTGTGCATAGTTAGTTTTGTTAGTAAGTTAGTGTTTGGTTTGCAGAGTTGAGTTGAGTTGAGTCAGGAAGTCAGTGTTTGGTGTGCAGAGTTGAGTTAATATGTCAGGGGTATCTGGTGCAGTTTTTTGTAAAGTGAAAAAGTCTGAGTTTTTTGTGACTTTCCTTTTTCTTACTTTTTTCCTCCAATAAATCAATTACAAATACATTTATCTACACTCTCAAAACTCAATTATGTGATCAATTTATAAAATTATAATATATATTAACATTTTCTCAAATGTATGTTCGGGATATTTATATTGGGTTTCATATCAAAATTTCTTTTCCAATAAAATCCATGATTCTTATTCTATTCATTAATATAAATTTTTACTCCTTTCATGCACACGTTACCACCACTTATTTATTTTAATTTAGGTACGTATTAGTATTAATATTTTGCATATGAAGAGTATTTTGTTAAAATTATATAAACGCATACATTTGTGTATGAACATTTTTTTAATGGCATAATGATTGTTGCATACCCACAAAATATTACATATATAATCAAGGGATTAATCATACATAAGTTACAAAAGATAGTTAGAAACCTCCCAAAATTATAATCAAATCAAATAAATTTTTAGGTGGGAGTAGTATTTATAGGTTTAATTTTAAAAAACTAAAAACCCCAAGCCATTAATTATCAAACTGACCCTTGGTTTTGTTTTTTATTTTTAAAAATTAAGCCTAAAAATACTTTTTCTACCAATGAGTTTCTATGTTTCTTATCTATCTTGTACCTATGTTTTAAAAAATCAAGAAGTTTTGAAAACTAAAAAAGATAATTTTTAAAAACTTGTTTTTGTTTTCGAAATTTGGGTAGAAACTTAAATTGTACCTAAAAAAAGATGGAAACAATTGTAGAGAAAATGAAGAAAAATTGTGGAAAAACAAGCATAATTTTAAAAAATCAAAAACAAAAAACTAAAGGGTGTTTGGTCCATGGTTTTGGGTTGAATAGTTCCATGTTTGATAGAAGGTGTTCAAAAATCTTGGTTTTGAAACACAATCCCATAGGTTATAACAGTGCAACCCCATGGAATTTGTACTATGTTTCTTCTTCCATTTATCATTTTTTTATTTTTGGTGATCACATCGTCAACAACTTTGGAGATAACTTTGGCAAACCACCCGATGCCATTGACAACAAAAATTTTGACGACCACACAGCGACCCGACCACCATTGACGATTATACCTCTAGAAACCACTACGATAAAAACTCTAGAGACCAGTCTAATGACCATCCTAACGACTTGCCACCCTAACCCAACCACCAAGACAACTCTACTTGTTAGATCCACTACCATCGACCATCTGACAACCACTACAACGATCTAACCACCAGACAACAAATGTTGACGACCACCTCAAAAAGTCGACCACCTAGCAACTACTGCCAATGACCACCAAGTGACCACTTCGATGATCTAACCACCCCGATGACTACTTCGATGAATTACTCCGATGACTTGACAATCCAACTACCTAAAAATACCGTTGACGACCACCTTGGTGACCATCTAGAAAACTCGACCCTCTAGCAAGTTGACCACCCAAATGACAACTCCGACAATAAGTTCAATGACTTGACCACCGACAACCACCAATCAACCACTTCAAAAACTTGACCATCATGATGCCCACTGTAGCGACCACTCCAGTAACCCGATCACCCAAAAACTACTATCGAAAACTATCCAATGACCACTAAGGTAACCTGACCATTGTGTAACTACCACCGACGACCACCTTGGCAACCCAACCACCCCAATGATCATTCTAGTGACTCGACCACCTAGTCAAATTTTTGAAAGATTAAAATAAAACTAAAAAAGATTATTAAACAAATTTCCCATTATATTTAAAATAGGTTTCAAAATACGGTGCAAAATAGAGGTTTTAATATTTTAATTTCTAAAATAGAATTCGAATTTTATAACTAATGAAATAGATTTCAAAATACGACACAAAATTTTGTTTCAATTTCATAATTTCTTAAATAGACCTCTATTATTTTAATTTTTTAAAATAGCATTTCAAAAATAGATTTATTAATACTTTGTAAAATAGAGTTTTAGATTTCTTAATTTTTTAGATAATTTTTTAATTTTTAAAACAGAGTTCCAAAAATAGGTTTTGAGTATATCGTGAAATAGAGTTTTAGGTTCTCTAATTTATTAAATTGACTTCCAATTTTTAATTTATCAAATAGAGTTTCTGAAATAGTTTTCCGAATGCCTTATGAATATAGTTTTTAATTCTCCAATTTCTTAAATAATTTTTTATTTTTATTTTTTAATTTCTAAAACAGAGTTTGATAACTCTCCAATAGCTATGGAATAGAAAGAGTTATTCCTATTGAAAAATCTCTTATTAAACTTGATTTTTTTTAAAAAAATTTCTATGACAAAATTTTCATTTTTTTTATAAAAAATTAAATTGAAATATAAATATTTTCTCTTGTTTTTAAAAAATAATTTTTAATATAAATAGCTATGATTAATATTCCAATTCATTTTATATTATGTCAATACTTATTTATTATTGGTTATAATTTTTTAGAATATTTATTTATTTATTATCATAACAGTTATATTTTAACTACTAAATAAAACAATTATTATTCTTAAAAAACTATGATCAGTCCTAATAAATATTATAAAATGAATTGACACATTAATGAAGAAGAATGTTTGTAAAAGAATTATAATCAATCATAAATGTTTCTAAAAGAAGTATAATCAATCATAAATAAATATTATTAAATGGTTTTTTAGTATATATTATAAAATGAATGAGTATGCTCAAAGGAGATTTCAACAAAGAAATTTAATACGTGTAAATAATTTGTATTTTATATTAATTTTAAGTATTGTGAGTACAATCTCTAATACGTGTGTTCTTGATCGAGGGTTGAATAACGATCTCCGTGAAGTGTTTTATGTTCAGTGTTTGATCTTGCTTTTGTTTCTGAATTCTCTCTAAGCTTCTTTAGTTCTGAACTCTTGGAAACAAAGAAGAAATTCTCTAAGTGCCTCTAGGCCTCCAGGTAGGCTTGGGTCTATTGGATTGGACCCGATTGAAGTTGGGCTAACCCTTTGCCCTGGGCCTAATTGACTTTGGGTTTTCGCCTCTAGACTGGGTTTGGTTGATTTTGGATTTTCATCTCTGGAATGGGCTTGGCTGATTTAGGTCTTCGCCTTTGGACTGGGCATGGTTGATTTGATCCTCCCCTTTTGGACTAGCCTTGTTGATTTGGGTCTTCGCCTTGACCTTATTGATGTTGGACCTCGTCTCTGGGCTAGGCTTGGTTGATTTGGGCTTTCGCCTATAAATTGAGCCTGGTTGACTTTGTGGCTCGTCTCTAGACTAGGCTCAAGTTTAAGGCCTTAAATTCGGGTTTTGGTCTTTCAAATTTTATAGAACCGAAATGTGTAGCTGGGCCCATAATTTAACTTAGGGATTCTTGAAAATTTAATTAATCCCTAATAAATATAATTTCGTCATCAATGTTGGGTGATGACGTGACAATGTTGTGATAGCACACAAAATATGCTATCTATAGACTTCTAATTTGCTAGTTTTATAATAATTTCAGGGCTTTTATGTGTTTTAATCATCTAATTTCCGGTTAAGAGCTTAAACATGACATTTGGAGAGATTATGGATCACTCGGGATGAAATTGGGGCTTTTTGGAGTTTTAAAATAACATCAAATGGAAGAAGAATGGACAAAATCTAGCCAATTGACCCGAGGTGATGGCGTTGCAATATCCTACGGGGCGTCGCAACGCCGGTGGTGCTGATATTTGTGAGTTATTTTATTTGATTCAAGATCGAATTCTATATCTTGCAATTTTATAATTAAAAAATAAATTTAATACTTCTTAATTTATTATTATTAAAGTTTGAAATAAAAAATATTTTTGTTTAAATCAATTTATTAATAGATTTTCTCAATTAAGTAATTTTTTTATAAATAAAATTTAATTGATCAATAATCTCCTCAAAATTTCTTTTTCAGACTCAAATAGTTCTAAAATTGAGAATCACATATCTATTTAATGATTTATTTGAATTTAGAATGTTGATTTGCAAAAAGATTCTTCTTTCAATTACTAGATAATACGAAATATAAAAAAGAATTGAAAAAAAATATTTTAGTTTAAATTAAAGTTTTAAATTAATGGTAATCAAGTGATGCAAATTAAAATTAAAAAATATATTTTGGTTTAAAATAAATTTTAAAACTAAATGATAATTAAATGATGT
Source organism: Trichosanthes cucumerina (assembly GCA_036507285.1). Taxonomy (NCBI): domain Eukaryota; kingdom Viridiplantae; phylum Streptophyta; class Magnoliopsida; order Cucurbitales; family Cucurbitaceae; genus Trichosanthes; species Trichosanthes cucumerina. The sequence goes on along the minus strand of CM071836.1, from coordinate 8,549,964 downwards.
TAATCAAAATAAAAATAATATTAAAGTGTAATTCTTCATTTTTTATTTATGACCTCACATTCAACTTATGAAACACGTGCAACACACATAATATCTAACTAGTATATAAAATGGTTACAAATATATCTTAGTCGATTTTCAATTTTATCCTCAATTTATTAAAACTATTAATTTTATTGCTAATATATTAAAAATTCTCAAATCAATTTTATTGCTAATATATTAATACTAAATGACAAATTGTAATTAACATTGAAAAGTAGGAATAAAAGTAAAAGGGTCAAAGTCAAAGAACGAGAAACTGTAAAAGTGTTCCAATTTATCGAGTAGTTATTTTCATTGGAATAATCTTTTCCTAACAAGATAGAATTCCAATGGTAATCTTCCGATTGAATCGCTGTTGAAATTTTTAGTCCTTTAACTAATACAAAGATTTTACTGTTCAAAAAGAATTAAAAAAAAAGATCTTGCTCAATTTATTTTTTCAAGTGATTTCGATATCTACTGTCATTAGAAATCGATAAATTTAATTAAACAGCCATCAGACTAAAGTAACAATTTTCCCATGGGATCTAAAAAACTATCCAAAACCCTAAAAAATTTTCAAATACTTTAGAGTAACTACGGCTTCTAACGGTATAAAATTGCTAGCCACATACTCAAATATCTTCAATGGATACTCACCAAAGCCATGAGGGTCTCAATCTCGAACTCTCTCTCCGTCCACCGTTGCCTCTTCGGCCTCAGCCTCGGCCTCCGCCTCCACTGCCAACACCAGCATTGATTCCTCATCCATCCTCTCCCAAGCTCTCTCGGACGAAGAAGGACATCCAACACCCTAATCCACAATCACGACGACGAAAGAGAAAGAAACCGAACACGATGGCGATCGAGCCACCGTATCCATGGTCGACGAAGCAGCGAGCGGTAATCCACGAACTCGACTACCTTCGATCGAAGAACATCGTGACGGTGACCGGGGACGTGAAATGCAGCCGGTGCAAGGAAAAGTACAGGATGGAGTACGATGTGATGGAGAAGTTCAATGAGTTAGCGAGTTATATAGAGATAAATAGGGATACTTTGCATGATAGAGCGCCGAGTTCATGGATGCAACCTGTTTTACCGAATTGCATGTTGTGTAATCAACAAAACTGCGTGGAGCCGCTGATTCCTGAAACTGATCATAAGAGAATCAATTGGTTGTTTTTGCTTTTGGGTCAAATGCTTGGACGTTTGAAACTCGGACAACTCAAATACTTCTGCACTCACACTAAAAATCATCGAACTGGGGCCAAGGATCGCCTTATTTATGTCACTTATCTTTCTTTGTGTAAGCAACTTCAACCCTTCAACAGGCTCTTCCATCATCGCTGATTTTCTTTTTTCTTTAAGAGTTGTGGAGTAATGGGCTTTGATTAATTGTGAAAGATTTTGCTTTCCTTTTCTCTTCTTTTTCGTCAACGTTTTTTAGGGATTATCTTCTTGTCTTCTACTTTAGTATTCAAACAGAAAATGCTTAATGTCTCCAAAATGGATCTTTTTCCTGGATTTTGTAATTATTTCGTTTCTTGATTTTAGGGTTTGTGTTGTTGTTTGATTTTTATCTTTTAAATGGAGGTGTTTTGATTTTTGTATGGGAACTATTGTTTACTTCATATCCCATCTTGATTTTGTCATGGATTTTTCTGGTTCGTCTCGACTTGATTTGGTGGAATTCTTTGTTTCCTTATCTCTATTTGGAATCCCGATTCGGAGATCTTTAGGTTTCAAAATGTTACACTTTTTTGTTCCTACATATCAAAACAAAACTGTTTGATCTTGATCGAAAGCTTAATTAGGATGTTGATGGTTAAATAGTAATGAAAAGCTCTTCCCCATCCCTATTCTCTCTCTGTTCTTCCTGATTGTCTTCATCTTGCTCCCATCTTCATCTTGCTCCCATCTTTACACTTTTCCTCTCACCTTATTGTGGACCACCCAAATGTGTAGGTCGCCTCAATTGAGGATCTCACATTAGAAAGGTGGAGAGATCTCCCAACTTATAAAATATATGAGTTACTTCTCACCTTATCAATTGGTTTTGAGATGAAACTTCATGTAATCTTATATGTATTGGAAAAATTGAGATCCTATCTAAAAATGGTGAACCTAGATCCCACATTGGAAAGGTGGAGAGAGACTCCCAACTTATAAGATATATGTGTGTTACTCTTTGCCCATGTAATCTAATAGCCTCCCACCTCTTTCGACCATTACTCTTTCTTTCCCTCCGAGTAATTATTCGATGAGGTTGTCACATCCCTAATTAATGAAGAGCTCTACTTTTGGAGAGACAAGGAAGGCAATCGACAATCATCGAAAAGAGAAACCGAAAATGATTCTGTGTGCTTCTTTAGCCTCAGGAAGAGGGAAGATAGCATCCTAACTAGCATTTTGCAGGGTTACTAATGATTTTGGAGAGAAAAAAATCAACTTTGACTTCTAAATTTGTTTGGTTGTATGAATTTTATGTGTCTGATGATTTTTTTTGGGGTCAAAATTTATGAATTTTGGAAAGGCTGGTGCATTGGTTATTTTTGTACAAAAACTTTATTTTGTTAATTAATGAGTTTATGAAGATTCTAACATCTTTTTTGGTTAAAATTCGTGTGCAAATTAACAAAATTTGAAATGAGGGTAAAAAATTATAACACTTATTTAAGATTAGGGTCTAATTTGATAAAATTGAAAGTTTATAATCCAAATTCATACAACTTCATAAAATTTAATTAGGGTAAATTTGATTTTTTTCCAATGATTTTGTTATATCAAGGGACCGCAAGTGAACATTAGTGAAAACATTTTCGGAGTAAAAATATTATATTTTGAAACCTAGTATGAAAATATATCAAGATTTGAATCTTCGATCTAAAAGAAAAGAAGTACATGTCAATTATTGCTAAGCTATACTCAGGTCGATAACTAAACTCAAAACTCAAGAATAATTGTGACGTTTAGAGACCTAGAGATCAATTAGAAATCAAACTCAAAATTTAGGAACTGAGGAGATATTATTTTCCTATCTTTTTATTATGTTCTAGTTTCAAACTTTGACTAATATTTTTTACTAAAGTGTATTAAAAAATGTCAAAATGAAAAAAGATGAGTCAGAGACTCTTGTTAACCTGCAACATGGCTTGGGATCGTTGTTCTAATGAGAGTGAGTTGATATCGTCACTAACACATTTAAATATACTTTGAAATCATGTATCACAAGATCATTGAATCGCTCTATCTTAGCACGACGAGTTATTCAATGAGGCTGCCTCATTGGATGTGATTCAATTATTTATGTCTCTTTTAATTTTTTTTTTGAAAAAAATACTATAGCCAAGAAGTCAGTAGATGCACCTCATCATCCCAACTATATTGACACAAAATTAGCACCCTTATCATCTATCCCCATACTCCAAAATATATTAAAAATAAGGAGTCTCAAGTACATCAAACAAACCAAAAAGAAGGAGAGCTAGAGAAAAGCTCTCCAATTTAAAGCAATAGTCGCCACGTCATAATTACAAAAGAGCTTGGATTTTGTACTCCAAGCAGCAACATTGACCAATATATTTTCCCACAAAGTTTGCACTCCACGTGATTTATCATTGAAGATCATTTCGTTGCGCTCCAACCAGATGTTCCATAGAGTAGCTCCAAAAAGATTATATCAAAGAATAGCGCGAGCAGAGCCAAGCATGGAGGCAAACCCAATCCTGATAAAATCATCAAAGGATGGCTCTTGAAAGAGATCTAATCTAGTAAAAGGCAATAGGAGATTCCATATGGACCTTGCGAAATTACAATGATAAAAAATAGATATCAATTTGGAGTATTATTTTCTGTCCATCTAATGATGAAAAATTGTCACCTACATTGTAACGATCTCATAAATAATTTCTCATCTCTCAGCAGGGGAGAACCATTATGATTGAACCCAACAAAATTAGTAACGATTGTTAAATCACCAATCAACCCAAAAGCTTAAGTGGTTATGGTAAATTTAATTAATATATAACACTCCAACACTCCTCCTCACTTGTGGGCTTGAAAATTTGTTGAAATACCCAACAAGTAGAGTTTGAACACATGACCTCCTGCTTTGATACCATTATATGTCTTTATCTAATATGGTATCAGAATCCATAAAACCCAAACATGTATTCGGTCCAAAAAATTCAAATTGAGATAAGATCTAAGAATTGTGAACTCAAGAAAGCTCCATCTTGAGGGGCATGTTGAGGATCCTACATTGGAAAATGTTGAGAGATCTCACAATTTATAAGAGACATGGTTACTCTTCTCATTGCCAATTGGTTTTGAGATAGAGAAATCCCATGTATCTAATAATAATGATCGGAGGAGTCGACTCATTGATAGTTTTACCTAGTTGAATCTATATGAGAGAGATTATGCAAGTATTTTGAATATGATTATTAGAGATATGCTAACATTATTAATGGTAAGTAACCTCCCCTCCGACCTAAGCTTTTTATAAAAATATAACCCTTGGATTAAACAGTAATTGAGTCTATCTATTTTTCTTGCTAAATTGTTAATAAAACAAAGGTATATTATTTTGTAATTGCACAAATATCCATTTCATATCATATGGCATTCTATCGACTGGCAAGTTAAAAAAAGGTTCAAATGTTGGAAAAGGAACTTTGGAGATTGGAGGTTAGAGTTTGGAAGATAGATTTTGAAAAACAGGCTACTTGTATTATAGCTCACTTCTAGCTCTTGTGCTTTATTTGGCTTGATACAAACTCTAGGATATCACCCCTATTTATACTAGTTGCATCCCCTAAACTAATGGCTATGGTTTTGCCAACTCATACAATCTAGAGATTATAAAGAACTCTCTAGAATATTCTATATTCTAGAGAATTCTACAACATAGTTTAAAACATCTTTAAAAAAGAGATTTCTCTAGAATACTCTAACACTTAAAGGTTTCTAGAAATTGGGCTTTTATTTAGAGTAGGCCCAAAATTAATGACCCAAAATCAAGTTTATATTTCAACACCCCCTCTTAAACTTGATTTTGTTACTCCAACCAAATCTCTCAACCTTGTGAAGTTTTCTTTATTAAGTGGCTTGGTGAAGATATCAACTACTTGATCATGAGTCTTCACGTACTCCAAATGCACATCCTTTCTTGTAATGTACTCTATAATATAATGGTAACGCGTATCAATGTGCTTGCTCCGATCGTGAAAAACTGGATTCTTACCCAAAGCAATTGCTGACTTGTTGTCCACAAAAATCTTCTTCGACTTCTTTTGTGACAAACCCAACTCATTTAGCAGATTTCTTAGCCAAACTGCATGGCAAACACATGAGGTAGCAGCTACATATTCTGCTTCACATGTTGAAAGAGTAACAATTGGTTGCTTCTTTGACATCCATGTGAAAGCAGTGTCTCCCATATATAACACAAAACTAGTCGTGCTTTTACGGTCATCCATATCTCCACTCCAATCACTATCACTATATCCCACGAGCTTATAATCATTAGAAACATAATAGTACAAACCATAATTTATCGTATCTTTGATGTACCGAAAATTTCATTTTGCTGCCTTCAAATGTGTGGTTGTCGATTTCTCCATATAGCGACTGACAACTCCAACCACATAGAGAATATCAGGCCTTGTGCATGTCAAATACCGCAAACTCCCAACTAAGCTTTTAAAGAGTGTTGGATATACTTTTTCTCCTTCCTCATGATTTGATAGTTCAATTCCACATTCCATAGGTGTGTTGACCGGATTAGAATCATCCATCTTAAACTTCTTGATCACCTCCTTAGCATAGCCTTCTTGGGTGATTAAGATGCCTTTATCTTCTTGTTTTACTTCAATGCCGAGGTAGTAAGACATGAACCCGATGTCGGTCATCTCAAACTCGTTCGTCATCTCTTCCTTAAACTTGTTGAACATGCTCGGATTATTGCCTGTAAAGATCAAGTCATCTACATACAAGCACACAATCAATACATCATTATTTTGGGTTTTGATGTAAAGTGCATGCTCATATGGACACTTGACGAAGTTTCTCTCGTGTAAGTACTTGTCTATTCGGGAATTCCAAGCTCTTGGAGTTTGTTTCAACCCATAGAGGGCCTTTTTCAACCTCAAAACTTTTTCTTCTTTTCCCTCAACTTCATAACCTTGAGGTTGTTCAATGTAGACTTCTTCCTCAAGGACCCCATTAAGGAAAGCAGATTTAACATCCATTTGGTGAATTCTCCAATTGTTTTGAGTCGTTAATGAAATCATTAATCTAACTGTTTCTAGTCGAGCAACATGAGCAAATACCTCATCATAGTCGATGCCCGCTCTTTGACTATAACCTTTCGCCACTAGTCTCGCTTTATATCTTTCGACTTCTCCTCTAGCATTCTTTTTGGCTTTGTAAACCCATTTCACACCAATCATCTTATTTCCTTTTGGAAGTGAGACTAGCTCCCATGTGTCGTTCTTCTTGATCGCCTTGATCTCATCATCCATCGCATTTTTCCAATTTTTGTTTTTCACAGCTTCTTGGAAGTTCATGGGCTCACAATCGGCAAACAGACAAAAGAGAGTAAGATTACCTTGATTTGTAGTTACCTCATAAAGTTCTTGTAAGCTTCTGAAGCGGTGAACTCCTTCACTTTCATCCTCTTGAGAACTTATAGTTGGTGAAGCTTCTGAAGTAGAAGGTTCCTCTCTTGTTTGCTCTATCCTTGCTTGCTCCATGTCATCTTCTTCAGAATATGGAGAGAAGTTGTAGTCTTCATTATGTTGTCCCCAATTCCATTCTCCTTCTTCATCGGATACTACATCTCGACTAATGATTGTCTTTCTCGTATCAGGGTTGTAGAGCTTGTACCCTTTAGTATTGGAGTCATAACCGATGAAGATGTACTTCTCACTTTTATCATCCAACTTACTTCTTTTTTCATCTGGTATATGAACGTGAGCAATGCTTCCAAAGACTCTGAAATGGGAAATCCCAGGTTTTCTTCCACTCCATGCTTCTTGTGGTGTCTTTCCATATATGTTTCTTGTTGGAGATCGTTTGGATAAGTAGACTGCACACGCCACTGCTTCTGCCCAAAACTCCTTTGGTAATTTCTTGCTTTTAAGCATGCTTCTTGCCATGTCTAGAATGGTTCTATTCTTCCTTTCTGCCACTCCGTTTTGTTGGGGAGATCTCGGTACTGTTAAGGGTCGTCGAATTCCATGGTCTTCACAATACTTTTGAAATTCATTTGATGTGAACTCTCCTCCACGATCAGATCTCATGGCTTTGATTACCAAACCACTTTCTTTCTCAACGAGAGCTTTGAACTTCTTGAAATTCTCGAACACCTCTGATTTATGCTTCAAGAAATACACCCATGTTTTTCTTGAAAAATCATCAATAAAGAGAAGGAAATAATTACTCTTACCGAGTGAGCTTGGCTTGATCGGACCGCACACATCCGTGTGTATAAGTTCTAGAGGCCTTTGAGCTCTTGAGTTTGACTCTTTTGGGAAGCTTTTCTTGAATTTCTTTCCAAGTAGACATCCTTCACACGCTTGATCGGGGTGGCTTATGGAAGGTAATCCTCTCACCATGTTCTTCTTGGAGAGTGACTCTAATCCTCCAAAATTAAGATGCCCGAAGCGAAGATGCTAGAGCCAAGATGCATCTTTGTAACACATCTTGAGGCATTTTGCTACATCGTTTTGAATGTTGAGTATGAACATTCTATTTCTTGTCATTGGCACCTTAGCAATTAGGTTACTTGTATTATCTCTTATAGAAAGGTTATTATCTTTTAATCGAATGTCATAACCTTTCTCTAAGAGTTGACCCAAACTCAAGATATTACTCTTCATATTTGGCACGTAATAAACATTTGAAATAAGTTGATGCTCATCATTCTTCAATTGGATAAGAATGTTACCTCTTCCTTTTACTTCGACCTTGGATTCATGTCCAAAAGCTAAGTTGCCGCTAACCGATTCATCAAGTTCTACCTTTTTCCACACATATGGTTGCTTGCCCCGGTGTCTAGATACTACCTATTATCTTTGTTCCATTCACCATTCGTGCAAGCCATCAATAAATTGCCACATTCTTGATCTCTTTCTTTGATGTAGTTTACCCTCTCTTCAACTTTATTGTTGCTAGCAGTTCTACATTCAGATGCATAGTGACCATATTTCTGGCAATTGTAGCATTTAATATTTGACTTATCGTACCTTGATCTTGAGTTGCCTTGCCCACGACCTCTTGTTGAGTCTCCTCCTTTTTGAAAGTTGTTGTTGTCATCATAGGGCCTCCAACCTCGTCCTTGTCCTTGTCCATGACCTCTTCCTTGTCCTCGATGTCCACTCTTACCTCGTCCTCGTTGGCTTCTACCATGGTGACTGATTTCTCCAGTAGTTGAGTGAACTTGCACCTTGAGTAATTGAAATACGATTCCTTCCTTCTTCTTTTTCTTTTCTTCATATGCTTGCAACGAACCCAAGAGTTGCTCAATGGTCATAGCCTCTAAGTCTTTTGTTTCTTCGATTATGGCAACAATATGTTCAAACTTTGGATCTAATGATTTTAGAATTTTCTCCATAATTTTTACATCATCAAGCTTTTCACCATTTCTCTTAAGTTGATTGGTGACTATTAAAACTCTAGAGAAGTAATCGGAGATGACTTCCTCTTCTTTCATATGCAAAGTTTCAAACTCAGCTCTTAAAGTTTGAAGACGTACCTTTTTTACTGGATTTGCTCCCTTGTATGATATTTGAAGCTTCTCCCATGCTTCTTTCGCCGTCTTTGCTTCTGAAATCTTCTCAGAAGCCTCGCCATCTAATCCTTAATAGATTAGATAGAGAGCCTTCTTGTCTCTCTTTCTTGAGTCTCTCAAACTTTCCCTTTGTATTTGAGAAAGACTACCATCATTCTCCGGCTCGGAGTGCCCTCTCTCTACTATCTCCCATACATCTTGCGATCCAAGGAGAGCCTTCATCTTGATGCTCCAATTATCGTAGTTGCCCTTGCTGAGCACTGTGACTTGGAACGAGACCATGTTGTTACTTGCCATCTTTTTAGAAAGGATCTTCAAGCTCTGATACCACTTTGTTGGAAAAGTAACTTTGGAGATTGGAGGTTAGAGTTTGGAAGATAGATTTTGAAAAAGAGGCTACTTGTATTATTGCTCACTTATAGCTCTTGGGTTTTATTTGGTTTGATACAAACTCAAGGATATCACCCCTATTTATACTAGTTGCATCCCCTAAACTAATGACTATGGTTTTGCCAACTCATACAATCTAGAGATTACAAAGGACTCTCTAGAATATTCTACATTCTAGATAATTCTACAACATACTTTAAGACTTCTTTAAAAAAGAGATTTCTCTAGAATACTCTAGCACTTAAAGGTTTCTAGAAATTGAGCTTTTATTTAGAGTAGGCCCAAAATTAATGACCCAAAATCAAGTTTATTTTTCAACATCAAATTGATCGATTTTTTTGTCGCACACAGTAAGTGCACTAACATACACCAGCTTCTTAGGAAACCCAATTTGAATTATTAAGGCCCGAGTTGATAACTATTTAGCCCCATTTGATAATTATTTGACTTTTGATTTTTGGTTTTAAAAAAATTAAGCTTTAAATATTACATGCATTTATGAATTTTCTTGTTTTGTTATCTACTTTTTATCTATGCTTCCAAAAACAAAGACAAGTTTTAAAAACTAAAAAAAAGTAGTTTTTAAAAAACTTGTTTTTGTTTTTTAAATTTGGCTAAGAATTTCAAATGCTACTTAAGAAGGGTGGAAAAGTGTTGAGAAAACAAGTACAATTTTAAAACTAAAAACAACAAATTAAGGCATCGTTTGATAACCAAAAAATACTACTTCTATTAATGAGTTTCTATGTTTTCTTATCTACTTAATTCCGATGTTTTCAAAAATTAAGCTAAGTTTTGAAAACTAAAAAAAAAAAAAAAGGCCCCATTTGATAACCATTTTGTTTTTGGATTTTAGTTTTTGAAATTTAAACCTAAAAATACTATTTCTACCAATGAGTTTATATGTCTTCTTATCTACTTTGTACCTATGTTTTTAAAAACCAATCCAACTTTTGAAAACTAAAAAAAGGAGCTTTCAAAAACTTGACTTTGTTTTTAGAATTTGACTAAGAGTTCAAATACTTACTTAAGGAGATGATCTCTATTGTAGAGAAATTAGGTGAAAATAAGCTTAACTTTCAAAAACTAAAAACCAAAAATAAAATAGTTATCAAACGGGGCCTTAAAAGATTGTTTTTGTTTTTGAAATTTGGCTTGAAACTTAAATGGTACCTCAAGATAGATGAAAATCATTGTAGAGAAGATAAAAATAAATTATGGAAAAACAAGGATCATTTTCAAAAACGAAAAAGAAAAAATCAAATGGTTATCAAACGAGCCTAAATGGTTATTAAACATGCTTTAAGCCCTCTTTGGTGACTATTTAGATTCTGGTTTTTGGTCTTTAAAAATTGATTCTATAAATACTACTTCTATCTATGAGTTTCCAAATTTTCTTCTCTACTTTTACATATGTTTTCAAAAACTAAGCTAGGTTCTAAAAACTAAAAAAAACTAGTTTTTAAAAATTTATTTTTGTTTTTGGAATTTCGTTTGAAACTCAAGTGTTTACTTAAGAAAGATAGAAACTATTATAGAGAAGATGAAAACCATGTAAAGAAAAATACAATTTTCAAAAACCAAAAACCAAATACCAAATGGTTATCAAATGTGACCTTAGTTTTTATTGAATTTTGTTTGTTCTCTCACAATTTTCTTTGCAATATTTTTCATGTTCTCGACCATGGTTTATGTCTTTATTAAAGAAACATTTGAGTTCGAGACAAATTCAAAAACAAAAACAAAAATAAAAATATTTGAAACCTACCTTTTTTAGTTTTAAAACTTAGTTTGGTATTTAAAAACATAGGTAAAATGTAGATAAGAAAATATGGAAACCTATAGGTAGAAATAAAATCTATAGACTTAATTTTTAAAAATTAAAAATAAAAAATTAAATGGTTATTAAATGAGGTTGCCTCCATCTAATATAGTGTAACAGACCGCTTAAAAAAAAAAAACGTTGCAAAAACGAAAAATCGGGGGAGAAGCCCTCCCCCTCTCTCTCGCGCATGAGAAAGAAAGCGGCACGTACGCGCCACGCCCACACCCATTTTTTTCTTTTCCTCTCGTTTTGTTTTCTCTCCCTCTCCTTCTTCCCTCTCTCTCTCTCACAGATCACTCGCTAGACGCTCTCTCTCTCTCTCAACTGCACGCCTTCTCTCTTTCGATCTCCCCTTCCCTCTCCGTCAAGCTTCGCTCTCTCTCTTACGTCGCTCACCGTCTCTCTCTCTCTTTTTAGCTCTCAGAACGCCGTCGGAACCGCTCGCCGGAGAGTGCGCGGCCGCCGTGGGAGCCGTGAGACCCACGTTTTGGTTCGGTCGGTTCGAGCTCTTTTTGGTCGATTTCGAGAGCGGAGACCGGTTACGGATAGATCGGGCCGTGAGGATTCGAATCTGCCACCACCCGCGCGCCGCGGCCGTCACTTTCACGCGCCCCGCCGCGCCGCGCCGCCATCGCCCGCGACACAGCGCCGCGCCGCCGCTGCGAGCCGCCGATTATTCCGCCGATCCGATCGCCTCGGTCCGTTCCTTAGTCCGTTTTGGCACTCCGTGGGTGAGTTTCGCTCCTCTTAATTAGATTCGTTGTGTTAGGTTCATTATGCTTCGGTTTATTAATTTGTGCGTGTTTTCATTAGGAGCACGGAGTTGAAGCACGCGTTTGGAGCACCGCGTTACTCGAATCGCTCGTTGTCGTTGGCTTTCTGTAAGTAGTCATTTGGACTGAATCACCCCTAAGTGTAGGGCTTAAAGGCATCATTGCATGCTATACTATTTTTGGAACTGAATGTTTTAGAATGTGTAGCGTACTGGACTTGTAGTAGCATGCTAGGTTGTGGTGAAGCGATGTTGGTTTCCGAGTTTCTGTCCACTGTTTGTTGTGAATGCGATGAAATATCTGATGGGTCGAATGTATGTTCATGTGCTATGGTTGTTATCCTTTCGTGCTATGGTTGTTATCTCTTCGTGCTTAAATGTGATCTTGTTAGGAGAGCTGACCTAAGCCTTGTGCTGAGAATGATGAATATGCTAGAGTTACACGTTTGTCTGTCCCGAGCCTATTAGTCTCGTGCTTAGTTTTGAAGTGACTCGGAAAGTGCCGTTGAGCCTTAGGATTGTAGTTAGCACAACTAGCCCTAGTGCAGGCCCAAGTCCTAAGTATCTGTGTAACCCTTAGTACGCTGAGACTCGAGGTTGGCGAGATGACGATGATGTTATGGGATGTGATGGTCCGCCCTCCATCCAGTTGTGCGACTCGGGGTATGATCCTTGGAGTCAGAGGGGTTGGATAGAGTCATTCGCCCTAGTGCAGGCCTGGGAATGAGCCCGTGGTCGATTGTGCGCGGTACTACCGCTTTGATGCTTTGTGGGATGTGGTGGTCCGCCCCATCCAGTTGTGCGACTCGGGGTGTGATCCTTAGAGTCAGAGGGGTTGGATAGAGTCCTTCGCCTTAGTGCAGGCCCGGGGATGAGTCTCGTGGCCAGGTGCTGCCAACCTAGTCTAGGAGCTAAGGGTAGGACAGAACTAAGAAACCTGAGTAAGAATTAGGGTCAGGATGCTTGTTGAGGTTGTTAGGCGGGCTAGGTGTCGTGTTTAGCTGAGTCTAAGGCCGTTCTTTATGTTCTTTATTTCTTGGACGAAGTGGGCTGCTTAATGAGTATTTTTATACTCATCCCTCGTTTGTTTCTTCTTTTGTTGCAGGTAAGCCAAACCAGTGAAATGACCACCGACGGCGAGACCCCTGCGAGGCTATGGAAGACTTGTAGGACTTACTTAGGAATTTTCGTTTAGGAGTTGTTGTTTTCACTTATTTTCTTCCGTTGCGTTTTGCTTCCTTCGTTCATGTCTTAGACTTAGTTTGTATCGTTCTTTATTCATTGAATCAAAGTATCTTCTGATGTGTTTCTCTCTTATTCAAAGCATGCTTTTGTTGTCTTGTGGAATTCTGTTAACTCCGAGGGACTGGAGCCCAGCCAGTTGTTTTCTGTGTAGTTTGGAGGAGGCTGGGTACCCTCGTGAGTCTTTTGAAGTGCCTTGTATAGGTCCAGGTTCCCTTTAAATTTTCTAGTTTGTCCAGGTTGCGCCGTTATCTTTGTTGGATTTTCTACATGACGACAATTTGGAAGTAATGCCTCGAGTAGCATATGTTCAAATTACGGGGCGTTACATATAGACTCCCTTCATATCCTCTTTCTCCCTTAAAAAAAAATAAACATTTGGGTTATATAATTTGGGTAATTTTTTATTTTCTTTCTCCCTTAAAAAAATAAACCATGTAAACAAGGCTACATTGCCTATGATGTTTCTTTTTTTCTTAAAGATGAATATTGAAATATATTGTTGTTTTGAAGTGGACATCTGAATTCAGTGTTGGAAGTTAATAACATATTTTTTTTTTATGAATGATTGGAAAAAAAAATAAAGATAATAAAAACAACCACCTAAAAACTAGACTACTTTGGATTACAAAAAAACTGTACGAGATACCTCTGACAACTCTACACTATACTCAACACTGCACGTCAAACGCTCCCAATTGTTTCGTGTTTACTCATGTTTTATAATAATAATAATAAATATTTAATTTAAAAATGAAGTATTAGAGGTAATTTAGGCTTATTTGATAACCATTTGGTTTTTGGTTTTTAAAAATTAAACCTAAAAATACTACTTTTACCAATAGGTTTATATGATTTCTTGTCTACTTTGTACCTATGTTTTCGAAAACCAAGCTAAGTTTTGAAAACTAAAAAAAAATAGTTTTCAAAAACTTGTTTTTGTTTTTGAAATTTGGTTAGAAACTTAAATGATATCTCAAGAAAGATGAAAATCATTGTAGAGAAAATAAAGAGAAATTGTGAAAAAACAAGTATAATTTTCAAAAACCAAAAACCAAACACCAAGGCTTTGTTTGATACCTATTTCGGTTTTGGTTTTGGTTTTCAAAAATTAAGTTCGTTTTTTCCAGTTTTTCTACAATAGTTTTCATCTCGCTTGAGGAAGCAATCAAATTGTTAGTAGAATTCTAAAAACAAAAACTACTTTTTGAAAACTAAGACCCCGTTTAATAACCATTTTGTTTTTTGTTTTTAGTTTTTGAAAATTGTACTACTCTCACAATTTCTTTTCAATGATTTTCATCTTCCCTACTAGCTCCCATCTTTCTCAAGAATTTACTTGAATTCTTAGTTAAATTTCAAAAGCAAAAACAAGTTTTTGGAAACTATTTTTTTAGTTTTCAAAATTAGGTTTGATTTTTAAAAACATGAAAAACTATAGGTGGAATAGTATTTATAGGCTTGATTTTAAAAAATCAAATGGTTATCAAATAGGGCTTATAATGATTATCAAACGGAACCTTAAAGATTTGCTAAAAGTATGAAAGCATTATTGTCTTTAAAAAAGATTTCTCCATCATCCGCTTCTTTTTTTTATATTTATTTTTTTTTCACTCAAGCCTTTATGCAAAATATAGATCAGGTTAGATTTAGAGATGTGCTTAAAGAAGCGAAGTTATCTTTGAGATTGAGTTCCAAATTTTTTTAGGCTTTTGAGAACCAAATTATAAATTATACTTCATATTAATTAAAAGCATAAAAACTATATATTCACGAGTGAAATGATCTTAGATTTGTCGATCTAGACCTAACTAGTTTAACTTGTCTAGACGTAACATATCATGTCTATAAATATATTATAGAACACATTTTGAATAATTTTTTCATGGTTATTTAAATATATTATAAAACATATTTTGAATCATTGTTTAAATTGAAATATTTATCCTAAATTTTCTAACAAACACATATATGAAAACATGAAATGTAATTCTATTTTTATTGAATTCCTTATTCTGTTTTCAAATTGCCTATCCTACCAAATAAACCCTTAATTTTTCGTTGTAACTTGTATCTTAGTTGCATTTGTAACATTTAAATACTTGAGTATAACTTTATCAGGTGAAGAGTAAATTGAAAAAATTGTAATCAAGCATCAACTTGGTGAAAGGAAAGGGCGAGAGTAAAGCTTCATTTGGTGAAGGGTGAATGAAAAAAATTATAGCCAAACATCAATTGAGTGAACATAAAGGAGTGTGGATGAAGGGGATTCTTCTCCATTTTCGTATATATAGATAGATATTGATATCTTATCAATATTTATTTTTCATTTATTGTAAATATATTATTATTATTATTATTATTATTATTATTATTTATTGCATAGGGAGATTTTGTTAGTTCATACTAATTTTATCCACCCGGATACATAAAGGTTATCTGTAAGTTGAAGATGAATAATAAATATTTACTCTTTATTTTTTTCCTATAATAGAGATTCCCCCATTGTAAGTGTTTTTCCTTTATTTTTCTCTATAGCTCGAATCAAGCATGCGAAGAAGAAAATTTTAGAAATGAAAAAGCGCATGGGATGTTTTGATAAGTGGGAGAGAGATGGATCACACTATTGGTTTTTTTCTTTTAATAATAATAAAAAAAATCATGTTTTTTTCTCTAATTTTCTAAAATTTTCATATATCTTTTGGGTGTAGTTGAATGTGATTGAAATAATAAGATTTTGTGTTCAATTTTTATGCTTAAATGAAGATTTTGTTTTGTGTTTATCATTGGTGTTTAATTTTTTGTAAACTGATTAAAACAATCTTATCTATATAGACAGAGAAATTTTAGATTTCATATTTGCGTTTTCATTATAATTTGTTTATCAATTTTTTGCTATTTTGTAAATTTGTAATTGTGTAGTTATATTTTAGCATTTTTTTGTTTCTCCACTTTGTAATTAATTTATGTGAATTTAATTTAATAGTTGAATTTTCATGAGAGAAATGAAATATTTTGAATTGTCAAAGTGAGCTTGGCATGCACCTTTAATGATGAGATCAAAGGTTTAAATATATATATATATATATATTTATCCCTAGTTGTTAAGCTAAAAAAAATCAAATATTTTAAATTTAAAAGATGCCAAAAAATAATTTTAAAAATCGAAATTTAGAATTAAAAGAATTGATTTAAAAAAAAATTTGAACCTAAAATATCATTAAGAAATAAATTGAAATAAATAGATTTTAGATATAGGTTTTCAAAATTTTAGTTTTTAAATCTTAATTAACTTTTTATACTAAAATCTCTAGATTCTTTCTGATCTTTTTGTTGAGATAATACTTTTCACTATTTATTCGTCTACTATTTAATTTTTAATTTTTTAATTGTACCTCTTTTATTGCACACATCTCACGCTTTTCTCTCCCTCTAATTCTTCTTTTTTTGAAAATTTGAATTTGTATTATATTACTACAAAAATACATTTTTTAAAAAATATATTAAAAAATTTAATTATTAATAATTAATTTAACATAATAATTAATTCTAAACTTTTATAAGTGTAAATATCGTTGGAAATATAAAGAGACATTGGATTGAATTTTGATATTGCAAGAGATAAAATATAAACGACCAGTAAAAAATTAAGTTGGACGGTCTTCTAATTATTAGGAATATTTTTTAATTTTGTTGATAATAATTTTTCATATTTCATTTAAGTTTCTCTATATCTTTTAAATCTCTCATTGTTACCTTTAACAATCTTGAAATTTTGAAGAAAGAATGAACAATAGATTGAAAAAAAAATAAACGTATTATAAAAGTCTAATTAATGATATTTGGATTGTGAGATAATAAACTTTTTTTATCATTACAATTTAATACCTTTTTATTTATTATAGACTACACCCACTATATTTTTATTCCAAAATTATCCATATTCTGTCATTCATTTTATTAGTACAAAATCTTTATATACAACTAGTTAATTTAAATGCCCCTAACAAATATATCAATTACTTTCATTGAAGAATGATTATTGCCCTCTTTAACGAGACAAACTATTTGATGGACAATTACAAGTTGCTCAATCCCATGGCACTTTTGACTTGAGTGTGACGATGGTATTTATCTCGGTATTCTCAATAGGGTAGTACTTGAGTGCTGCCGATTTATTCACCCCACATTTTTTTTTAAAAAAAAATACACAATTTTTTTTTTTGTGTGGCCACCAAAGGGGCTGCACCACATTGTGTGCTGCCTATGCAACACCCAAGTATTTTTCTTCTAAATTTGTTCTCTTTCATAATTAGGACATACCCACCATTGGTCCATTGCTTTAAGTTGGTTTATATTCACCTCCTTTTGTAAGATTGAATTTTCATGTTCGATATCCAATGTAAAACTTTACCAATTAAACCCAAGTAACTTGGTGCTATTTTGATAGCCATTTGTTTTAAGCTTTTTAAAATTGTATTTGTTTTTCATCTATTTTTTTTATAATAGTTTTCATATATTTTTTTAAATATTTGAATTCTTAGCCAATAAAAACAAGTTTTTAAAAACTATACTTTTCAAAACTTCACTTAGATTTTAAAAATATTTGCAAAAATTAGATAAAACGAGAAAATAAAATAGTGTTTATAAACTTAATTTTTTTTAGAAACATTATAAGCACAACCAACTTTACTAATTTAGGATTTTTAACGAAACCCAAATTAATCAACTTTAAAACAGTTTAAAAATTTAAAACTAATTCGAATCAGATTTATCTTAAATTTAGAGTTTTATATGCTCTAAACCCAATAAATTAATCGAACCTTACCACCACCACAGTAGTAATGGATTCGAGTTTAGGGTTATTCTTCATTTATGCTCAAAACTCTCTCTCTATATAGATATAGATATAGATGGATAGATAGTTAGTGAAAATAGTCAACAATATATAGATAAAAACAGAAAATTTAGACCCAATAACCCTTTGATTTTTTATTTTTGAAAATGAAGCCTAAAAATACTACTTTTATTAATTAATGAGGTATATGTTTTCTTGTCTACTTTGTATCTATGTTTTCAAAAATTATGCTAAGTTTTGAAAATTAGTTTTCAAAAACTTGTGTTTGTTTTTAAAATTTGGCCAGAAATTTAAATAATTTCAACGCTCGTTCTCACGCTTCAGTTTCTTTTTTTGAAAAGAGGATATATGGTAGACGAAACAAAATAATTTGCACAAACCTATATTTCTTGGTTTCAATTGGAGCGACTTTGGGTAGGATTGTATGTGTGATAGCATTTACTATATCCCGGAAGTTTTACTATTTTTTCAAAATGAATGAGTTGTTTTAAATTGGAAAATTTTAATAACATATATCTTTTAGTGATTATAGCTGAATCCGAATAATTCAGTATTAATTAGTAAACACAACTCTGTTATACTCAATTTTTTCACGATTTAAATTGAAATTTACCCACCCAAATTTACTTCCCATTACCAAATACCATGGAAATAAAAAAAAATATAAAACTCAAAAAGAAATACATTGACAAAAACAATCTCAAAACTGACACAACAAACAGATTGAAATTTCATTTGACATCAATTGAGAAAGAAACATATTGAATTAACCTTAACAAGACAAACTGACAAAACCGAGACACACTAGCTAAAACAGTTCTCAAGCAGAGAATTCAAACACATCTGAAATGGAACATTACAACATGAACAGACAACCACAATTACTTCCTAAACAAACCAAACAATTCAAAAGACAAACGACAAAAATAATCGTGGAAAATGAAGAACCCTAATTCAGTTCACATTCGACGGAAACGGCCAGAAGGATCAACTTGGTGGCACAAAGTGATATAAGTGAGAAAAAGAAGACGATTCTTAGCACCAGTTCGATGATTGTTCGTGTAACTGCAGAAGTATTTTAGATGATTGAGATTCAGAAACCCTAGCATTTGTCCCAAAAGCAAGAACAGCCAATTGATCCTTCTCTTTTCCTCTGGAATCACCGGCCTCACTCCATTTTCAAGTCCACAAAATCTACACATTGGATAATTAGGGTTCATCCACGAGCTCGGTGCTCGGTCGCGAAAAGAATTCTTGTTCTTCTCTACGAACCTCGCAATCTCGTCGAACTTCGAAACGACATCGTATTCGATCTTGTACTCTCTCTGGCACCGTCGGCACCGGACGTCGCCGGTGATGCTGAGGATTTCATTTGCTTTGAGGTAGTTTAGGGTGTGGACCACCGCTCGGCAGTTCGTCGACCATTGATATGGCGGCGGGATCGGTTCTATTCGCTTTCGGGAATTGCAGCGACGGAGAGATGATCGAGGAGTTCCATAAGTGCGAGTGATTTTCATTGAGGCTAGTGAATTCACAAGGCCGGTGGGGGCGGCGGACGGCGGCCGGAGGGAGAGTTGCAGGTCGAGGTCGTCATGAGTTTCATTGCTTTGGTTTATGGAGTGATTCTCCATTTTGGGGTATGAAATTTTAAATTTTTTTAGGTCTCTTCTTGTTGGTCTATAATGAGAAAGAAAATGCCGTGAGAAAAACGAATGGGTTTTATATAGAGAGAGAAAAAAAAGGAGTTTTTAGGGAGAAAATTTTGTCAAGTTGTTATGATGTGGATGCAGTTGTTATTTTTTTTTTTCTAAAGATTTTTGGATCGTAGGTTCTAAATCTGCCTGCTTTTAAATAACGTAAATTACTCAATAAGGTCGTCACATAATAGTCAATGTGGATCTCTCTTCATCCAATAGTAAAAAATTGTCGGTCACATTATAACAGCCACACTCAATAATTTCACATTGGATACAGCTCGAAAATGTTTTAAATTCTCTTGTACATATTGAATGATGTAAAATTGGCGTCCGTATTGTTCAAGTTTTCTCTAGAGTAATTTCTTGTTAGCGAAGGGGAGGGAATCATGAGGGAAACAAAATCTTTTAAAATTTTAACGGTTAGGGTTCATATATTAGCGACTCCTTTTAATTAAGCCATTCCAAAAAAAAAATATATAAAAATAAAATAAAATAAAATAAAATAAAATGTTTCTGTATCATATTGAATTTATGGTTAATCAAACAATAATTTTATGATACAATAGATGTGACTGTTTTATAATAATAATTAGATGTAGATTAAAAAAAATCTCTCCCTAAAAACTATTGGATATCTATATTTGCCTTGTTAGGACGGTTTCTTCAAATAATTTCTTCAATAGAACTCAAGTTATCATTCTAAAAGTTGATGGTTCAATCATTCATTTCTTCAATTGTTCTAAAAATAATAATAAATTTGAAAACAAATTAAATTTCAACAACTTTAATTCAAAATTTTTAATATATAAAGTTAAGAATTTTAAAAGATAAAAAGTCACATCGAGAATGCCTCAACCAAAAAAGTTAAACTATAAGTGTAGTCCGTAGATTTTTTTAGGTTTGTGTCTAATAGGTACCTAAATTTTAAAAGTGTCTAATAATTAAGTTTTTAAACTTTTAATTTTGTGTCTTATATGTCCCAAACTTTAAATGTCTAATAGATCATGAACTTTCAATTTGTGTCTAATAGATCCTTAGCGTATTTAACATATTTTAAAATCCATGAATTTATTAGAAATTAA
Source organism: Trichosanthes cucumerina (assembly GCA_036507285.1). NCBI lineage: Eukaryota > Viridiplantae > Streptophyta > Magnoliopsida > Cucurbitales > Cucurbitaceae > Trichosanthes > Trichosanthes cucumerina. The sequence goes on along the minus strand of CM071836.1, from coordinate 8,529,277 downwards.
ATTAAAATTTGTAGTTTAAAATTTCAATTTTGTATAAAATATGTCCATGCTTTAAAAATGTAAAAAAAAAAAAAAAAATCAAAGACCCATTGGACAAAAACAAAATTGAACATTTAGAGGATATATTTAACTTTAAATTGAAAGTTTAGAAACTTATTCAACACCCATTAAAATTATAATTTAACCAATATATATCTATATATACTATTCATAAAATGGTTATAGGGAAGAAACTATCTCTCCCCCTTTTACCTTTTTTTTAAAAAGGGAATATTTGTTATAATAATTTTAAAATATTAATATTAATAATTAAGGAACGTGATGCTTCAAAATAGATGAACAAATTTTGAAAATTTCAAAGCAAACCGATAGGGAAGGTGGCCTTTATTAAATTCCCTGGTTTGATTTCAAAATCAATTGAAAATGAAAGAAGTATCTCATTTACCTAATAAATTGTGAGGCGATCTCTTCATTTTTTCAATTCCTCAACAGGTCCATTCAAGATAGTGCTTCTTTTGGATTCACCATTTTTTGGGCCAAATTTTAATTTTTGGAGAGAATGCTCGTTTGGGGTTTATGAACTTTGATAATATACTGGATTACATGGAATTTCATCTAAATAATCGATTGGCCATGAAAGAAGTAGTCATACATCTCATAATAAATTATAAGGACTCTCTTCATTTTTCTAATCATGAAGTTTCTTCATTTTTTAAGGAGTAGTCATGTATCAATTTTGTATAAGAGTTTAATTAGGAATTTTATAGTTTGCTCATTAATTATGTAAACATGGAACATTTTCTAAAAGATGTTAAGACCCTCACGTAATAACAGAGTTTCAATATCCCTTCATAAAAGTAATTTTTTTTTTTTAGTTAAACATTTCATCTCTTAGTCATTGATATATATATTATGATAGTTGAGCTATGTTTACCTGGGCGATAAAAGGTGAAATTCCATCCCGTATCTGGAAACTTGAAAATAAATGAAGGGATGTTTGAGAATGATTTTAGAAATATTGATTTAAGTGGAATTGATTTGTCTATAATTGATTTATTAAAAGTGATTTCCATATAATTATTTTCACATTTGGTTCTACACTTTTAATAGTGATTTTCATACAATTAAATGATTTTTAAAATTCATATTTGGGAAACAACTTTAACATAAAATGTTTTAAACTAAGTGATTTAATTATAATTAATCTATTTAAAAAGTATTTAATTATAAATTATTCTAATATTTTGAGGGATAAAAATTTTAAAGGAAAGGACAAAAAATTCAGAGAGACATTTTTAATAAAGAGAGTAAAATTCAAAAATAGAAGATAAACAAAAAAAACTTGGGCAAGATGATGAAAATTTTAGGAAGAAAAACTAAAATGAGGAGAAAAAAAAGTTAAGAGTTAGGGACAAGTAGAAAGAGATAAAAAAACATTAAAGAGAAAAAATTTAAAAAGATACAAAAGTTATAGGGAGGAACAAAAAAAAATCAAAGAGAGTTAAAACTACTAGAGAGAAATGAAAGTGAAAAATATGAATTAAAAGAAAAAAAAAATAATAAAGTAAGATAAATATTATAAAAACTTTAAAGAGAGAAAATTGTTATTTTATAAACAATGACGGATGAACTTAATAAAAACGGTTTTGAGAAAATTCACTTTTATTATGGAAATTTATGAATTTTGACAAAAGATGACGGTTTTTACCCGAAAAGTATACTATTTCCAAAAATGAAATAATAGTCATTTTAAATTATAATCACTTGATAAAAATCACTTGGGAATCAGCTCCCATTTGATTGAAAGGGAATCAGATTTTTTATTCTTCCAAAATCACTTGCTTAATATTGCCAAACATCACACTTTTGATAGGAAAGTGGTTTTAGACATGTCAAAAGTGATTTTGGTCACTCCAAAATCACTCCCAAACATATCCGAAGAAACTATTGAACCTTTTTTTGTTTCTTGAAACAAGAGACTATTGGACTTTCAGTTCATGCTTTTTCATCCTAAATAAAAAGACATGATCACTGGATAAGGAGTGAATCAGGCTCCAATTATAATGGAATGGTTGTTAGTCTTATTTCCAATCTTGAGAGACTTATAAGAGAATATCATAATCTACCAATCTCTAACATTCAAGAGTTTGGGTTTGTTTCAGTTAGAACGTCTGGAAGATGATCACGTGCCAGACAACCTTCTTTATTACTTCAGTTTCTTATTCTTTGATTTATTATTTACGAAAATCTTATAAATTGCTAAAAAGAATGAGTTGTTTTAATTAATCGTCATTGACTTTTTTTTTTTTTAATTCTAGCACACGTGTGACATTTCTTTTTTCAAATTTATATTTTGCTCTCGTACATTCTTGAATTTTTATAAAAATAATCATTTCTCCTATTTTATTTAAATTGTATATAATCTGTATTTGGAAAGATTTACATTATGATTTTTTTTTTATATTTATTTTTCTAATTCTCTCAATCCTCTATCCAAAATTTTCTCTCCCCAAGACGATTCGAAATTCTCTCCAAGACAATCCTCTTCTCTCCAAATGACATTTTTCCAGTTCTCTCCCCAAGATAATTCTTCTCTCTCCTCTCTTTTAATCTCAAATATTAAGCCATCGACACCGTCACACTGCCAAGCCAATTTCATGCATGTAATTGTTCGGTTGCCTTCTTTTCAATTTTATGAGAATTCAAAAAAAGATTTGGAGCTTTTTGAACTTTCAGAAGGTGATTATTCATTGGAATCTTCGAGACTTGGAGTTGAGTTGTGTGCGTGGTGAAGGTGGTGCTGAAGAAGATGAAGAGGAGAGTGTTATGTGGAGACATAGTTTAGAAGACATATAAGATTCGTGAACTTGCCTTGGATTCTATTCATAATCCACCTACAACCTTCTATTCTCTTATTCCTGCTTCTGCTTTGATGGATAAAAATCCAGGTTCATGGTAATGTTCGTATTTTAATTTTTTATGTGTAGTGTATTTCTCTATGGGTATTTTGTTTCGTTGATCTTACTCTATATTTATTTCAGGCACATACACAACTTAAGAGGTAGATGAGTTCGTGATAGTGTTCACACTTTTTTTTTTATGTACGGTATATTTCTCCATAGGTATTTTGTTCTGTTGATGATTTTTACTCTATAGTCAAAAGGTAGATAACGATGGTAGGTTTAGGTATAATAAAATATATAATTTAAATAATTCAAATAGAATGTATTTCCACGTTTTTTTTTAAACTCAATTTAGCTTTGGTCTTTCTATATATGCCGGTATGATTTATAATATTTTTTGTTGAGTATTATTATTATATGTCAAAATTTAAAAATAGTAGGAAGTACTTTGTATTTTTCTTTTTTGTATATATAAAATCCATAGTAATAGTTGCTCTATAATTAGACTATTTGTATTTTATGAATATTTAGGTTGACATATACCACTTATTTAAATTGTATGTTTCACAAGTTGAAAATTTTCAGAAGTTTATATCAATTCAAAACACTAACTAGCTAAAGTATAGAAAAAAATGTATTTATATTTCTTTGTATTTTTAACCATGTATCTTCCCTAAAATCAGATAATATTTTAAAGTTATTTTTTTTGTAAATACCTTAATCTTCAGTGTCAAAAATCATTGTTATCGCTTACTTTTCTTATTCATAAATTTTACGATTTCTCAATGGTGGTAATATTTTGTGTTTTAATGAAATAATAGTGGGTATTTCGTACCATTTTTTGCTAGATAAGCCTAAGAATTATCTTGTTGAACGAGATTTCATGACAGAGAAGAAGATGAGTTCAACGGAGAGCTTTGGAACTTTGAAGTTTTGAAGGTTTGAAACTCGACTGAAATTGTGTGAATAAACGGAAAAAGAAAAATAAAAAAAAATCCTAGAATCACTTATTCGATTTGGATTGAAAGGTAAATCTCTCTCAAAATCTTGTTTTCAATTTTAATTAGTATTTTTTTAATCTTTTTGTTATATAATCCATTGTTAATGTTTCTGTAATTTTTTTTAAAAAACATTTTTTACCCTTAAACTTAACTTTGCAGGTTGTATCAATTTTTTAATAGTGAAACTTTCAATTTCATAAATTTAAACCTCATACTTGGCAGATTGTATCAATTTTAACCATTAACTTTCAATTTCATCAATCTAAACCTCAAACTTGAATAAGTGTATCAATTTACACCTTAGCTTAAAATGTACTTGCACCATATTTCTTCTTAATGGAGTATTGTCATTCCTAATTAAATCGGTTGCCAATATTAATTTTTTTAATTTCTCGTCAACCTCAAGTTTGATTTGTCCTCTGTCTGCTACAATAGAAGTAGGGATTTCGAAATCGCCCTCGTCAGAATCTTTCTTCCTTTCCTCTCCAACATCGATGCTACTTTAATCCTTCATAAAACTATCGATGATATCAACAAGGTCAACTATAACCAATTCATAAAGAAACTAATTTATTACTTTTGTAAGTTGGTATAAATTTAGTTTTTAAAAATTATTATCCTGGTAAGTTTATCAAAATTGATATTCATTAACAAATAATTATATGTGTTGGCTATCAAAGCTGATATGAGGGAAATAAAAGAAATGTGTAATTTCAATTTCTACCATGCATGGTTTCTTACACTAGTGAGCATAGATGGAGCAAAAAACTTATTTGTTCTTTAATTTATGTTCAAATTTATTATGCTCTACAATGTAAATATTCTTTAGTTTCTATTTGAATATATTATGCTATAATGTAAAGTATTTAATATTCTAACTATTACGTTGTAGCCATTGAACCAACACCAGTTCAATGTTAGTTTCAACTGTGTGTAATTAGATCTCAACCATGGTTAAACTACTTTAAATTCTTTCATTTTTCTTAACCAAAATTTATTTTTAAAAAGATTATAGAAAAGTAGCTTGTTATTTCTCAAATTCAAATCTAACCCTTGATTAAATTATCAAAATAATGTTATTTGAATAAATAAAAGGCATAATAAAGTAGTAAAATTAAATTTACGTGATAATTAATAGCATTTTTTTCGAATCATTTAAAACTTAAATTGTTTCTAAATTTAAAATTGTTCACATGTTAGTTTTAATAAATACACACATTTAGAAAAAATATACATACATTTGCACGGTAATACACTAGTACCTAAAAGAACTGTATTAGTAGAATATCAGTAATATACTACTATTTGTTGATTGATATACAAATATAAAATATTTTATCAGATATACTATTGATATACCAAATAAAAGAATATATACTACTGATATATCTGTTGATACACCAATGATGGTAAATTTGAAATAATAAAATAACGAAAGTAAGATTTTAAAAATTAATGTTATATTTGCAAATCTAAAAAACCATGACTAGATTTGCAAATATCTTAATATTTTTTTGCTACCCATTATAATTTCTCATTAATTTATTTCTCGAAATTTTGATTAAGTTTATTTACTTATTTATGATTAAAATTAACATTAATTAATTTCCTTATTCAATTATAGATAAAATTGGACCTAACAAAATAAAGCGATGATTGACTAGCCATTGCACTAGGTAAGCTTTACTAAAACTCTTGGGCCAATACCCCAAAGGCGGAATTTGTTAGGATTTTAGGTTAATTCCCCCTTGAAGAAAACATAGAACTTTAGGATTCGATTCACTCCCCTTAAAAGTAAAGAGAGAATCGAATCAATAATGGCACACTATAAATAGGAGAGGATAACTTCAATTGAAGTAAGTCCAATAACTACTCATTCTCTCTCTACAATTTTTCTGTCTCTAACTCAAGCATTAGAGTCAATATGTAGCAAATACCACGTTGGTGTGCAATAAGAGAGATCTATTTATTTAACCCGCAGAGACCCGCCGTGAATGAGGCAGGAAATCCTCCATGACATGGAGAATGGAGGAAGTGAGAAGAGTTTTCTCTTCTGGCTAAATCGGGACGAGGATGAGCCCACCCCAATTAGTTATTATCTATAAAAATTATTATTAGTTATAAATAAAAATAAAAAACTAGGAAGTAGTTTAAGACTATTTTTTTTTAATTATTAGAAAGTTAAAAAATACAATATTGTAATATCAAAATTTAAATTTTTAGAAATTAAGTTGTTTCAACATTATAATATTTTTAATTAAGGTGTATTATTATTTTTATTGGGAAATTTTATAACTTTTGTTTAAATAGAAATTATATTAAAAATTATTTATTTAGAATTTGTTGGAAAGAATTACTATTATTGTTGAGAATAAATTAAACAAATAATTTTTTTTTAAAGAAAAGAGAAAAATTCCTCACGGAGAACTCGATCTCCGCTCAAATAAATGGAAAATTTTGCGAGATAGGAAATTGAAATAGGTGGTGGAGATTTAAAACCAAATATTACATATGATTATCTATTTAAAAAGTTTATGCATAAAAAACACATTTTAAAAGTCTTGTTTGATAACGTTGTCGTTTCCTGTTTCTTGTTCTTGTTTCTCATTTTCAAGAAACAAACTTGTTTGATAAACGTTCATGTTTCTTATTTCTAACTTTTTTAGAAACGTTTCTAAAAAAGAAACAGATTTTGAGAAACTACAAAAAATAGTTTCTCAAATTCTGTTTATATATGTTTTTTTTTTCATGTTTCATGCACGTGTCCCTACTCTCTACATCCATCTCTCCTATTTTCTTTTTCCCTCTTTCATTTTAATTTTTTTCTTTCAATATATTTTTTTTTTCATTTTTTTTTCTCTTTGGTTTCTCTCTCTTCTATCCTAATCTTTTTTTTGTTTTAATAGTTCTTTTTTTATTTTCTCTTTTCTTTTTTTATTTTCTCTTTTTATTTTCTTTTCATTATTATTTTTATTTAAATATCAATTATTTTTTTTTTCTTTTGTTACGATTAAATGTAAAAAATATATGTATTCACTCTCTTTTTATGATTTTACTTTGTGTGTATGGCTAATGCATTCTTAAAGAAAAATAAAAATAAAGTTTATAATTCAATTAAAGAAATGTGGGCATGCTCGATTGTCCAACCTTACAATTGTCTAATTAAACTAACTTGGAATGAGAAATGACATTACAAATCAAATTTGAATAAGATAAAATTTATTATTATTATTAATTTTGTGTTGGGTTTGAATAAAATACAACAACTCGATTATTTTTATATTTATTTTAACGCAAGTTATATATTTTATTATATTCTATGTACTAAATTTATTTTTTCTAAAGAAACAAGAAATAGTTACCAAACACATGTCTGTTTCTATTTCTTTTTTTAAACAAACAAGAAATAGAAATAGTTGTTAAACATATTAAACAATAAACAAGAAACATAAACAGAAAACAGGAAACGAAAAAGAAGAACGTTATCAAACGAGTCCTAAGTAACCCCTTACAAAAGACTTACCATCCCGCTAGTTGAAACCTCCGAGTTTGAAGCAGCCACCGGAATCCAGACAAAATCATCCGCCGGGAAGAAATGGCAAACGGGGATGGTCCCTGGTTGAATTTTGAGGACTTGAAACGACGGATGGCTTGGGCTCCACTGCGAAGTATCCATATGGCAAACGGCCAAAGCTTCAACTCTATCGCCATTTTCACCTTCCAATGGAATCTTCAGCACATTGTTGTCACCTTCTTGGTAATGGCAATAGTAAACAGCGTACGGATACGGCATGGTGTGGCAAGCCACGAGCCTCGGCGCTGCAATTTCCTTGGGAGCCTCAAAGAAGGTGTAGTTTTGAAAGCGGACGTTGGATTTTGTGAGATGTGAAGTGGTGAGAAGTTCGAAATGGGAATTGGGACCAAAGGCAGTTGTTACAAAATTCATCATTGATTCCATTGAAGTGGCGCAATATTTGGTCTCTCCTTTGATGGGTTTTAGTTCACATTGTTGAAGGGTTTCTTTAACTGCTTGGGCTTGAGGGGAATTTGAGGGGAAGGAGAAGGAAGAGAGGATTTGAGGGAGTTGTTTGAGGGAGAAAGGGATTAAATCAGCTTCTTCTTTTGGTAATAATTGAGGGGATTTTGAAGGGTCTCTTTTGGGGAAGTAGATTGGGAGCTTTTTGCCTTGTTTTAGGTCATTCATGGTGAAGAAAACTATGAGTAAAGGGTTTATGTGCTCCATATGGGATGAAGAAGAATGACCATTATTATTATTATTATTATTATTATTATTATTCTTCTCTTCATGTTGTTGCTCAATTTGATCTTCATCATCCATTTTCGTCACCATTTTTATGATGGGATTTTCTTTGAATCTTGCCTCAATATGGTCATTCAACTCAATCTCCTTGCTCTTCTCATCAATTTCGCCGCCCAAGGTTTCACTTGCTTCACCAAGCTGCAAAATATGCAACAACTAATTAATTAGGTACTTCAAAAAATTAGACATAAAAATATATATTGAGTGTCGTGATATATATATATATTAAATCGAAATTTCAACTTTTTGAATATTGAGTTATGTTGATGCGAGAATCTAGTCACAAGTCTATGGTTTTTAGCGGATGGATCGAGCTGAGGTATTTGATTGGCCTAGAAGGTGACGTTCGCCTTGCTGGTAATGACAGCAGTCGACCTGTGATCTACTCTGCAATGTCTCAACAATACACAATATATACTATTCTAGCTTGGTCTGACATCACTTCAGTCTAAGCGTGTTGGACGGAGCACCATACTGGTGTGAATATCGTCCTTGTAGGTCAATTCGTCGCCTCAACTCAACACCTCGGCTAAGAACTTACATGACGAGTGACCAAATTCTCACACCAAACAAATTACAAAACACTAAGATTTTGAATTAGTAGCTAGCTAGCCCATTTTTCTTTTCTCAAACTTCACCATAACAAGCAATAGATGAATTAGCAAGATGAGGCAAGAAGTCACTCTGCTGCCACCCATCCTTTTTCCTTGAGTTTTCTTCAACTTCTGTTCAGTGAAATAAAATGGGTTGTGATATAAAAAGTGGTGTAGCCTGTGGGATAAACTTTTTAAAATTATGGGAGTAGTTGATGATTTATTTTCCTTTTTATTTGTCTATTCTTTTACCTCATGTAGGCCATTAATCATTTTTCCTCTGTGGTGGTCTTTCTATATCCTTCCAAAAAATGTATGATTATAATTTATGGGAATCAAATCTTCAAAGAATCTGCTTTTTAAATATAGTGACATCATATGGTTTAAGATAGCTACATTCCAAAAAAGGAAAAAAAAAAAACAAATAGTTTAAAGATGGCTCTTGAAAAACTAGCCTCAGATTCATCTGTTGAGTCATTATTTTTATTTTTATTTTGCATTAAAGTTGAGTCATTATTTGTGGATAACATCTTCATCCTTAAATAATGTTATGAACATAATTGGGTTTTCCACATTTTAAAATAATATTATAATTAAATTTGGGTTCTTTTGCACATGCTCTATATTTTCTTGAAATTTGTAGCAGTAATGGTTAGGGTCAAAAGGCAGATCCATGAAAATTTGATGTTATATCAATAACTCAAATTTATTGATATATTATTTCATAAAAACTTATGGCATTACAAGTTTGTTAAGTTTATTTTCTATTTTACAGATAACTCTACCCTTTATCTCCATTTTATTTTATTTTATATAATCTGAATAGAAAAATATTAATCTTAATAATGTGTGTATTATTACAATTAATTAGTTAATGTCTGATTTTTAGCTGGTTAAATTACAAATTCGGTTTTAACCTTTAACCAAATTTGGTCTTAAACTTTCAAGGTTAGGTATCTAACAAGTTTTTAAACTTAAACTTTTCTTATAGATTTTTTAACTTTAGTTTTAATATAATGTCTAATAGATATCTGAGCTGTTCTTTAAATAATCTTAAACAATGTTTCATAAATCAAACACTTCTAAATTTGGGGATCTATTAGAAGCGTTTATTGTTTTTCAATAATTTGAATATTCAAATATATTTTTTTAAAAGAAACATCTTAGAACGAATAATAGATTTTTTAAAAATTAGTTTTAATCTTCTTTTAATTGAATTTCATTATATCTCATTTTCTAAAAGAGATTTTAATCTTTATTGAGGTTATAAACTTGACTCGTTGATATAATTACTTAGGCTCTATTTAGGTTCTTTTTGATAACCATTCGATTTTTTTTTTTTTGAAAATTTCGCTTGTTTTCTATTATTTCTGTTTATCTTCTCTACAATGATTTCCATCTTTCTTGAGATACCATTTAAGTTTCTAATCAAATTTCAAAAACAAAAATAAGTTTTTGAAAACTATTTTTTTTTAGTTTTCAAAACTAATTTGGTTTTTGAAAACATGGGTACAAAGTAGATAAAAAAAACATAGAAACTCATTGGTAGAATTAGTATTTCTAGGTTAATTTTCAAAAACAAAAAATTAAATATCAAATGGTTATCAAACGGGATGTTAATTTTTTATTTTTGGTTTTTGAAAATGAATTTTATAAATACTATTTCTACCTCCGAGTGTCTTTATTTTGTTATCTACCTTTACATATATTTTAAAAATTCAAGCTATGTTTTAAAAATTAAAAGAATTAATTTTTAATAATTAATTTTTGTATTTAGAATTTGACTAAAAATTCAAATATGAAACTCGGCATACAAAAATGATTAGGAAAAACTCAATATATTAAAAATAAAAACTAAAAATCAAATTGTTATCCACCCCATTATGGTTTTTTTTTTTGTAGGACCCTAAGCACTCACTCATTTGCCTGCATCTTTGGTTAGGTAAAAAAATATGAGTCACTAGAAGGCAATAATTGTCAATAAACGACAATAAAGTAACATCAAATCACACACTGCTTTCATGAATTATTGGATCAATGGGAACTCATAACATATCCGGCAAGATTATATTTTTGGAAAATTTGCATAAACTCATTTTCACGCACATTGATGTGATTTAACTCATGTTCTGAAATTAATGATATTTGACCCTTTTTGTACTGTGCATTCTGTCCAAATTACCGTAAGGGCATAATACTCTAACTCTAGCTCTCTCGCTCTCGCTCAAGTCACGTTCTCGCTCTCGCTCAAGTCTCGTTCTCGCTCTCGCTCTCGCTCTCGCTTATGATAGTAATTAAGTTGCCAAAATTCTAGAAAAGAAAAAAAAAAAATCGCGATGTAGTTGTAGTTGACTCGCTCTCGCCTCTCTCATTGCTCTCTCTTTCTATCTCTCTGCTACTCCAACTCTTCTCTGTCTTTTTTTGTCATTTTTTTATATTTTTTTCCATTCATTTGAGCGAGAGCGAGACAGCGGGAGCGAGAGCGTGAACAAGAAAGACTGCTTCATATTACCCTTATGAGTCATTTTGCGCGCATTGCCATGTCAGAATGGGTCATATTTCATTATTTTGAAATGTCAGGTCAAATGCCATTAATGCATGGGAAAATGAGTTATTCGTACGAATACCCCTATATTTTTCTGTAATTGAAGGAACCGTTTACTTGCTACTAAATAAGAATGAGATTTGGTTTCAAAAAAAAAAAAAAAAAAAAAGAATGAGATAGAAGCATAATGAAAATCAATCAAAATGAGCTCGAGTCAAAATACGTTATTCCTTTAATATTGTTTACTAATGGTCTCGAATCAGAATTAGTAATCTATCGATACTATTTACTCCAAAGTATAAGATTAATCAAAATACAAATTAGATACAATACAATTACTAGAACATTCCCCTGTCATATTTTTAACTAACTAGAATACATAACTAAAATAATATGCTAATATAATTTTTAATTAACATAATAATATCACAATAAAGAGTAGTAAATTTGATTTAATTAATTTATATTCTATTATATTGTAATGTTTTTTTTATTCTACAGTTTATTTTATATTTATAGATAATAAATAATTTAAATAAAATTAGATCAACTAACAAGAATTAATATAATGTTTAGTAGAACAACAATAAAAAATCTTAAACCCTATTAAATTTAATTATAATGAATTTTATTTGATATCAAACAATAATAACTAACTAAAACAAAACTACATCAACTAAAAAAACGATTAAAATAAATTTGTATTCAGAAAATATAGATTAATTTTATTTGTATATGCTATCAAATAAAATTATTTTATCTTAACCAATTAAATAATAAATAATTACTATTTAGAATTAAATATTTAAAAAATTAAATATAAAATTTGAATTTTATAAAAAAATTACATGTAATAAAATAATAAACTAATATGATTTTTCTATTAGAAGAAAAGTTATAAGGTAAACAAGATAGAGGGTAAAAGTTGTAGGTAATTCATAACAAAGAAAAAGGGTAAAAGTGGTAAAATAAGTTCTAAAAAGGTTGTGATATGTAACCTACTGAATAAGGAATGAGAATGAGATCGATAAGAGGGTAGAGATTTTCAAATTAATGATAGATTTCACCTTTAAGCAGATGGGACCTAAAATTCTTGTTTGTTTGCACACAAATAACCACCATCAAACATTGTGAATCTGAAGCAAATAATTCACACAATAATTGAGCTGAATAAATGCATGTACATATTAAAGCTAACTACTATGTCTGTTTTGGAACATGCATTGGATTTTGAGATATCTTATAGCAAAAATGAAAAGGCTTCCTAGATTAATTTGAAGACCTTCAAAATTCATCCTTTAAGTGTACTACATGTCTATACAAAGACGGATTTAGTTAAGTTCTGAGGTTTCTCAAATTTTTTATATAGAAAAAATCAAATTAAAACATAAAAAAATCTTCTAGTTTAGTGGTTGGTATGTCTCTAATCCCTGTTAAGTCGTAGGTATGAACGACTTGTCTTCATCACTTTTTCTCACTCATGTTGGTAATTAGCAATTCCATTCATCTACTCCCATTTGCTCAAATCATTGCATGAAGAAGTTAAAAACCTTGAGAAGAAAACGGATTATTGCATCGAAATTTTGAAGCTGAAAGTTTTTCGTCAAGAATATTGAGCCTCGACTACAAGCCACATTTTATCCGAATGTCAAAACCAAACTTTTCACCAAATATATATATAGCCAGACGACACTAAAATAAAGCTTTTTCATCGAAGATATATATAAAATCTGAGTACCATATTTTATCAGATGACATCGAAATAATATATATATTTTTTGTTAAAGATATAGAACTACAACTATGTGCTAACCTAAATAAGAGGGAGGGAGAAAAAAAACTGTCATAAATTGCTGGAGGCTGCGTTTTTTGCGAGAAAAAACGTAAATTTTTATATTTTCGAAAATTTATAACAGTTTTCAACTCATAAATTCATGACTTAGATAAAAAGTTGTTATAGATGGTTGGATGCATGTTTTTTATGGAAAAAATCGGAGATTTTCGTGTTTTTGAAAATTTATGACAGTTTTTCAACATCACAAATTTATGACAGTTTTCCAATATCATAAAAACTCCATTTGTCCCACATCGAAAATTTTGTGTTTTCGACAACCAATCTTCTCCTATAAAATGCCTCTTCCACCATTTTAGCATCAACTTAACATGTGCTTCTTACTTAGGCTTATTTAGCTTAAGTAAACAGGACCTTTAGTAAATTTTTTTGTTGGCAACTACAAACAAACATAGAAAACAAATACTTTGACACAAGAATACTGTCATTAACATTTTTTTGTTGTCATAGAAACAACATGCTTGTCACTGAAATTACATAATTTTTATGACATTTAAAAATTGTCGTTAATATATATATCTTGACGGAAACATCGGTTTTAGGAGGTATTTATATTGACAATGTTTAATTGTCATAAAAAGTTTTTCATGACTTTTAACAAATGTCTTGAATACGTTTTTTTTACCACCATTAATTGTCATAAAATAGTTAATTATGACAGATTTTTTGATGTGTCTTGTATAGAGTTTTCTTGATGGTAGCTTCTATGACTGAAAAAAAGTCATAAAATGTGTTTATGACAATTTTTCAATATCATAAAATTCTGAAATTATATTAGTGCACATTTTAATTTAACGACATAAAAATCAAGCTTGCCAAAGATATAAAATTTCTACTAAGTGCAACTTTTTGTCAAAGATATAAAACTGCGACCAAATGTACAACATTTTATCCTGAAGACTGGGGCGTAGGTTGAAGGATTAAGAAGCTCTTGTTATTGGTCGCTATTCAAAACAATAAGAGGGCGTTTGCAGCACTGTTTCGGAATCAAAACCCTTGGAATCGAAATCCTGAGAGGTTTGTTCTAAGGGTTTAAAACCCCTGGGAATCAGAAAATGATGTTTGGTATGTAGTGTTTGATGTTTGGGAATTAGAGAAAATGTGTTGGAATTAGCGAAACTATATTGAAATTAGTGAAACAAAACTATAGGGTTGTGTTGCAAACCCATTGTGTTTTGAACACAGTGATCTAAACAACGTCTTGGATTTGAATTCCAAAACCATCTAAATCCAAGACAGTGCACCAAACGTCCCTAGATGTATCACATCTTTGTGAAGTTTGGATTGTCTCGCCATTCAAGAAGTTTGGAGCGCCACACCGTTGTTCGTCCTTCAAAGGAAATGGTGAAGATTCGCCATCAAACCCTAGCTATGTACTTTTTTCGACGTTCAAAGATGAAGAATCAAGAAAGGGTGGTTAAAGGTGAAGAGTCGATTAATGATTTGGAAGAAATTTTTTTGTATAGAAAATTTTATAATTTTTTCTTTTTTTTTTTTAATTTTTGAATTTACAATAATTACAAAATATAGCCATATATGTAAATTCAAGCTTATTTTGGACTTCAACTGCTGACCATTGACAAAAGCTGATTTTGTTGGTGTAAATTAGGTCTTCAAATGGCATATACATGTAGTTACCCTGAATAAATCTTTCAAAAATACATAAATTTTTGTTTAAAAAAAATACATAAATTTTGATAAAAATTTAGCACTAGTGTAATTTTTTCATGAAACTTCATTAATTTTATCACGATAGATATGTTTTATATTAAATGGGCATGAGAATATTTTTACTAACTATTTTTCATATTAAAATTGAAAAATATTCCATAGTTTTAGAGATATTATTGGGTGTTTGGCCCATGATTTTGAGTTGGGATGGTTTTGGATTTCAAACCCAAAATCATGTTTGGTACAAGGTGTTTTAAAACCCTTCGTTTTGAAACACAACCCCATCGTTTTGAGTTGACAACCACTCTTGCGACTCGACCACCCCATTACCTTGATACTTCAATGCCCCAACCACTGCAACTCGACTTGTCCAAACCACCGACGACGACTATCTAACAACCACTTCGACTACCTAACCACCCACAACCATAGTTGACGATATTGCGACGACCCGACAACCATAGTTGAACACCATCCCAAAAATTTAACTACCTAGCAACTACTGACTATCTCGTGACTAATTCGATGACCTGACCTTCTCGATCACCTCGATAATTACTTCGACGAATATTACCTCAACCTGATAACCCAACCACCCAAAACCATTGTTGACGACCACTTGATGAGCAGTCTAATGACCACCCAACAACCCGACCACCCCAATGATTTCTTCGACGATCACCCCAACCTGACAACCCAACCACCCAAAACCATTGTTGACGACCACTTGGCAACCACTCTAATGACCACCCAGCAACCCGACCACCCTAACACTAGTATAATTTCAGAATTTTATTGAAAGGATCAGATCTCGCAACGAAAGCGAATTGAATCACGTGTTCTTGAGATTCGTTATGTAGATCAAATAAAAAACATTGTTTAAACTAAGATTAAACATAAACTGAATATAATGGATAACACATTACCTTTGTCGATCTAAACCTTCTCGTACTCCTTGCTCCTCACGATTTCAACGATATTGTGTTTTCCACAAGTTTTGAACAAATTCGACACAACCGCTAGATCTTCTCCGTTGTATCTCTAGGAGAGGGAGGAAGGTGGAATTCCTCTTGGAATTAGAAGAGACTTTTGAGAAAAGGAAATGAAACTTTTCCACAAGGTATGAGCACTAGGGTTTCTCTTGGAATGCTTAGTCAAAATGTGCATCTCATGCATATATTTATAGGAAAATAGGATGAAAATTACCATCCTATCCCTATAGTGCTCTTATTATGTATTTGCAAATCATATTTGCATATTTTACATAATTATAAGGTATCTCCCATTTTAGTGTATAGTTTATTGTGAATCAAATTCTCATTAAACTATATTATATCAATTATATCATATATAATTGCTATATCTTCTCATATATGAAATTGAACACTTCAATTTCACTCCAATTTTTATACCCTCAATATTTCCATGTTGAGCCAACTGAGGGATCTAATGGACCTAAAAATCATGAGCTCTAATGATTAGAGATTAACCGATCAAACTTTTTGATCTAATTAACCAACATGCATTAACTACGAGTCGCTCCACTATACACTCGTAGCTGCACTCTCCTCACTGTAGAGTGTGTTGTGTCTATTGATATAATCAATACCTGTGAGTTGACCCTTCACAGGTTGTTCTTAATCACAGTTGAGGCCAAATTATCATTTTACCCCTGTGATTACCTCATTCTCCTTAAGTACTACTGATCCCTAATGAACAACAAGTGTATGGTCCTACCATAAACATAATTCCTATTAGGTCGGTGGTGATTGCTGTAACACCCCAAAAAAATGCAACTATACTACAAGGGGTGATACTCCAAGTTATGTCGCTCGCGCCGAAATTTCGGCAGCATAACGGCATAACTAGGACTATTCCAAAAAAATTTCTTGTCACCTGGATAAGCTAAACACTTCCAAAACACGACCTCACGGGGTACCAGCCTCCACCGAACTACAATAAATACACAGGCTGGGTTCCAGATCCCCGGAGTCCACAAACAACCACACTTACTTAAAACATGCTTTCTAGCTTAGTTGACAAAAATCGATACCATTCTCAAATATACTTAAAAGTACGAAACGAGCGACACGTGCAAGTTTATCTTAATAATTTAAACGATCCAACAAAAGAACAACATAAAAAAAAAAGCAACGACGAACCCTTAAAACAAGAGAACAACCCTAAGTCTAACTAAGCCTAACACGTCCATCCATAGCCTTGCAAAGTCCCGCCAACACCCTGGTCATCTCAGTGTTTCGCCTTACCTGCAAATAAAACACACAAAACGAGGGGGTGAGTATAAAATACTCAGTAAGTAACCCGCTTCGTCCAACGTAAAACAGTACAAAGAAAACAAGGTCGAGTCCCTGACTCAGGTGGTACATGACTCGTTCTGTCCTACAGATTTTCAGCTTCTCGCTGACCCTGACTTACTTACTTTCTAACTCTGTCCTACCCTTGGCTTCTGGACTAAGTTGGCAACAATAGGCGTACTACGCCCCACAAACTCACGCGACCACGGGGCTCTCCTGTCTCATCTAGGGTGAAGGAACATGTCCAACCCTCTGCAACTCACGGGAATCACTCCCGAGCACGAATCCAGACGAAGAGCGTGTCCAACGTCCCTACATCTCGGGAATCACTCCACAACCACGAACTTAGGGCAAGGAACGTATCCACTACCCCCTGCACTCTGGGAATCACTCCTCAAGCTCTTCTATTAGATGGAGGGCAAACCCCACATCCCATGTCAACTTGCCAACCTAGAGTCACAGCCTGCTAAGGGTTATACAGGGACTTCGGTCCGTAACGCGTCTGGATGTATTAACCTAACCTAGGGTACACAACGTCTCCTCGGCCATCATAGAACTAAACATATCTCTACACACGCCCATGCTTGAGGGTACACACATTTACAATCATCATGCTTATAATTTGCCACGAGGTCTACATCAAACATAAAAGGATATTTCGAGTTCCGTCATATGGGAATAAGCAAGCAAGACATGAATTTCTACAAGGCCTAGAGCCGAACTACATCTATGATCTAACATTCAATTATCAAGATCACAATCATACACAAAACCACGAAAAGTCGTGGCATATACATCTTTGAAATCCCTAAGCCCTACACTCAAGGGTGGGATAGTCCAATGACTACTTACCCGAACTCCAACAATCGAGCGAAAAAGGGAAAACGACGTGTGCACCAAGGTACTTCCTATTCCAATTAGTCCCAACGTAGAAACACACACAGATTAGTAACTCAAACACAAATGATACCTTAAACGCTTTCGGGGCGTAAACTTACCCAACGGAGACCAAACGAACTAAGGAATGAGCGAGGCGATCGTGACGGAAGGGTGCGATCGCGGACTGCAGACGGCGTGCGCGTGGGCGGCGGCGGCGGCGCGTGGGATCGCCGACGACGCTGCAAAAAAACTAGATCTGGCTCCTCGAAGCCCGATCTACCTGAAACCGCCGTTCGTCAAAAACCCGCCAAAATCGCTGAACCGGATGGAAGAAGCTCGCGGGTCTCACGGATCTGGCCGGCGTCGACTTCGGTGTGATGGGCGCCGCGGCGCTTCACTGCAGAGAGAGGGGCGTCGGCGACTCCTTTGCTTGCTTTGAGTAGGTGCGCGAGAGAGAGAGAGAGAGAGAACCGAACGTGAAAGAGGGGAGAAAAAACGGAGAGGAGAGGAGAGGAGAAGAAGGAAAAAGGAAAGCGAGAGGGAGGGGAGAGAGGAAAAGAGAGAGAGAGAGAGAGCGGGGGGGCTCGCGGCGCCTCTGCTGACGACGAAAGCGGTAAGCGGCAATTCAGTGTGAGCGCAGCGCGAGGAAGAAGACGATTTCTTTTTTTTTTTTTTTTTTTTTTTTTTTTTAAAGGCACCAATCGTTACGATCTACTCACCTTAGGAGCTTTCGTCCCTCGAAAGTTGCTAAGTTCGCGCAACAGTGCGGATAACTCGTTCGCATAACGCCCTCACGTTCCCGTGTTGCTTCTTTGAGATGGTGGTTCTGCCATAGGACTTTGACCAGCTTAATCTCCCTGTTCCTCAGTACCTTACTGTCTCGAGCGAGAATTTGCACAGGCTTCTCCTCGTAACTCATGTCACCGCTTCTACCGCAAGGGCTCAAAGTCGATCACATGCGAGGCATCCGCACATACCCAACATAACATAGATACATGAAACACATCATGAACGGAGGCAAGGGGCGGTGGCAGGGCTAATCGATAGGCTACTGGGCCGATGCGCTCCAAAATCTCGAACGGTCCAATAAACCTAGGGCTTAGCTTTCCCTTTTTACCAAATCTCAGGACACCTTTCATGGGTGCGACCTTCGGAAATGCATAGTCTCCAACAGCAAATTCCAAATCCCTTCGCCTCACGTCAGCATAACTCTTTTGCCTACTTTGAGCTATTAACATTCTTGCCCTGATTCTCTCCACGGCCTCGTTTGTCACTGGATCAATTCGCACTTAATAACTTTCGCTCACCAACCTCTCCCCAATACACTGGGGTTCTGCATCTTCTTCCGTACAGAGCTTCGAAAGGGGCCAAGTCGATCGTTGCCTGATAGCTATTATTATACGCAAACTCCATTAGGTGGAGGTGTGAATCCCAACTCTCTGAGAAGTCTAATGTGCAAGCTCGAAGCATATCTTCTAAGATCTGATTCAGCCTTTCTGTCTGACCGTCGGTTTGAGGGTGGAACGCCGTACTGAAATTACACTCAGTTCCCAAGGCGTTCTGGAAACTTACCCAAAAGTTCGAGGTGAACCTGGGGTCCCTATCGGATACTAGCTTTACTGGAACTCCGTGTAGTCTAACTATTTCTTCCATGAATAGACGTGCCCACTTCTCAACCGTATAAGTTGGCTTCCCGAGCAAGAAATGGGCTGACTTAGTGAGTCTATCCATGATCACCCAAATCACAGAGAATCCCTTGGCCGTTCGGGGCAATCCAGAGATGAAATCCATGGACACTTCTTCCCACTTCCACTGAGGTACGTCCAAGGGTTGCAATAATCTGGCGGGTTTCTGCCTCGGGGCTTTGACCTGCTGGCATACCAAACATTTACTGACAAACTCTGCCACTTCCTTCTTCATTCCACGCCACCAATAGAATCGCTTTGCATCTTGGTACATCTTGGTGCTCCCTGGATGTACTGAGAAAGGGGAGCTATGGGCATCCACCAAGATCTCCTCCCTGAGATCACTCTTGGCGGGTACGCACAACCGTCCCCTGAATAGAAGTCCACCATCCATTGCCACAGTAAACTCACCTTCCTGGTTAGTTCTTGCTTGTCTCCAAAAGTCCTCGAGGCCCGGGTCTCCCTGCTGGGCCTCCACTACTCGATGCCTTAGGGTCGGTCGTAATGACAATTGATTCAGTTGGGCTGTGACTCGATCTAGAACCACCGCTATCTCTGTGCGTTCCATCTCAGAACGCAACCTGGCTTGTCTCGTAATCAAAGCTGAGGTATGGGTCACCTTCCTGCTAAGGGCATCGGCGACCACATTCGCCTTGCCTGGGTGGTACAATATCTCAATCTCGTAGTCTTTCACCAACTCTAGCCACCTGCGTTGTCTCATGTTCAACTCCTTCTGAGTGAAAAGGTACTTGAGACTCTTATGATCTCATGAACATCCAAATTTTCTCTCCGTACAAATAATGTCTCCACATTTTCAGGGCAAAAACCACGGCAGCCAACTCTAAGTCATGAGTTGGATAATTGCGCTCATAGTCTTTCAACTGACGAGAAGCATAGGCGATCACCTTCCCGTTCTGCATTAACACACACCCTAGCCCTTTCTTGGAAGCATCACTGTAGACCACAAAGTTTCCTGAGCCATCCGGGACTGCAAGCACGGGAGATGAGACCAGTCTATGCTTGAGGTCCTGAAAGCTTGCCTCGCAAGCATCACTCTACAAGAAAGTATTACCCTTTCGGGTCAACTGAGTCAAAGGTGCGGCTATTTTTGAGAAGTCCTTAACAAAACGTCTATAATAGCCTGCCAGACCCAAGAAACTTCGCACCTCTGTGACTGTCTTAGGGCGAGGCCAATCCGTGACTGCCTCTATCTTGGCGGGATCCATCACTACACCGTCTTTGGACACCACGTGTCCTAGGAATGCTACTTGCAGCAACCGTAACTCACACTTAGAGAATTTCGCATACAACCGGTTGGTCTCTCAAAGTCGACAACACCTTCGCCAAGTGGATCTCATGCTCTTCATGCGCCTTAGAATACACCAAAATATCGCCGATGAAGACGATCACAAATGTGTCAAGGAACTCCTTGAACACCTCGCTCATTAAGTCCATAAAAGCGGTACTGGTCATTAGTCAATCCAAAGGACATTACCGTGAACTCGTAATGTCCATACACGACTCAGCGCCTTGGAATATCCTCGTCTTTGATGCGCAACTGATGGTACCCCGATCGCAGGTCGATCTTAGAAAACACCGTTGCCCCTTGCAACTGGTCAAACAGGTCATCGATTCTGGGAAGGGGGTACTTATTCTTTATTGTTACCTTATTCAACTCTCGGTAGTCGATGCACAACCGCATCGATCCATCCTTCTTCTTTTTACTTAACAGTAATCGGCGCGCCCACTACTCGGGAAACGCTGGGGCGAATGAAACCTCTATCCGAGTTCCTCATGAATCGGGTCTTAAGTTCCTTCAACTCTGCTGGAGCCATTCTGTAGGGAGCCTTAGATAACGGAGTCGTTCCAGGCTCGAGCTCAATGCTAAAGTCAACCTCTCGAACTGGAGGTAATCCGGGCAACTCCTCTGGGAACACATCGGTAAACTCTCTAACAACAGGGACCGAGGTCACCTCAGGTCCCTTACCTTTCGTATCTGAAGCACTAGCCAAGAAGGCCCACGCTTCTTTACTTACCAACCTCCTTGCCTTCAGAGCGGAAATCATCTTCGGGATCTTTCCAGCCTCAGTTCCCCTGAACTTGAAACTAGACTCAGTCGGAGGTCGGAACACCACCTCTCGCTGATGACAGTCGATGTTGGCATGGTTCGCAGACAACCAATCCATGCCTAGGATTACATCGAAGTCGTCCATGTCTAGGACCACGAGCACCACATCTAACACATGATTCGCCACAACCACCTGCCCAGACTTAACCTTTTCGCGAACAACTAATTCCATACCTACCGGAGTGGCAACTGACAGTTCAAAATCTAGTGGTTCTACCTCTAACCGAGCTTGACCCACAAACACAGCAGAAATAAACGAGTGGGTACTACCCGAATCAAACAAAACAAAGGCAAGGTGGCCTAGAACGGGTAGCGTACCTGTCACCACTGAGCCAGACCCTCCTGCATTCCTGTTCGCGGTTGCATAGACTCCGCTCTTCTGACGGTCCCCCTGGTTCGCTTCATCCTTTTTCACCGCAAGCAGCCCATGCGCGAGTGCCCCAGTTTACCACACTTATAACGAGATCCTCTCGATCTCTCGATCCGCTAACACACCTGCGGGCGACAAGTGGCCCACCTTTCCGCAGTTGTTGCATGTCTTATTAGTTGCGTGGATGTGCTCCAGCAGTGTTTGTCCTCCGCAACCGGTAACACGAACCTCTCGCCGGGTCTGCTTCATCCGATGACCACGCACTCGGTCGGGCAGCCTAAGCGGAAAGCCCTGCTCAAACCTCCTTCCTCGCCTACCCCTACCTGAACTCGACCGGCTCTCGGCGCTGACTAAGCACTCCTCTTCGTCTTTGGAGTACAAGCGTCCCAACAGGGAGGCCACTCCTCGATGGTCTGCAGCGTAAGTCTTTGGTTCATGGGCAACCACACCCGAATATCATCAACGCAACCCTGCTAGGAATCGATCAACCTTTCTTCTTTCTCTAGATCTACACAAATCGGCGGCAAGCGGGACAACATGGTAAATTCATGCTCATACTCTTCCACCGTTGACCAACCCCGCTTCAATCGAATGAACTCGCATCTGCTTTACGGAGCTTCAGCCACGGCCGGGTAGTATTTCTCAAAAAATACCTCCTGAAACTTCACCCAAGTCACTGGTTCGGTGCTGACATCAATGGACCGAACTGCAGCTTGCCACCACAAAAGAGCACGACCTCTGAGCGCGTAAATAGCACACTGCACCCTCTGGTGTTCGGGGCAGCACATGCGCTCAAATACTGATTCGACCGCTGCAAACCAAGCCTCTGCAGCCATGGGATCTACACTTTGTCCATCGAACAGGGGTGGGTCGTACTTCTTAAAATCCCTGAGGTACCTTGCCTCCTCAGTCGTCGCCCCATGGGTCTGGGCTGACGCGACTCCCTGGTTTTGAACAGCTGCTATCCCCTCATTCTGGCTTGTTATAACTCCCAGGGCTTGGGTAAGCAAGGTCGACTGACCTGCCAGAGTCGTCTGGACGAGCTCCTGGAGGTTGGCTAAGAATACATTGGTCATCGGTGGAGCTCGCTCGCCCCCTTGCTCACGTACTCCTTCATTTTGCCCCGCCGACTCCTCGACGGTCGGAGCATCCTGATTTGGCCCCTCCTGATGCTTAGAGCGCTCGTCAGCTGGTGCCTCCACGGTGGGGTTTTGACCTCGGGCCCCTCGGCCTCGGCCTCTACGTCCACCACGGCGACCTCGTCCGCCAGTGGCCGACCTACCACGTCCTCTAGCACGTGCCATAATCTGGTTTACAATTTATCAAAGGTCAACTTTTTAACCAAAAGAGGCATTTTGACAAAAACTCATACAACACAAAAATGACCCTAAACAGAGCAATATCCTCTACTAGATAATAAAATAAAAAAAGCAAACCTGATGATGACCGGGTGAGTCCCTTTGCGAATACTATGGAGGACAAACACCTACGACGTGGCGTTATCTGAGAACCTAAAACCGTGCTCTCGATACCAATCAGTAACACCCCAAAAAATGCAACTATACTACAGTGGTGATACTCCAGTTATGCGCTCACGCTAAATTTCTTCAAACATAACGGCATAACTAGACTATTCCAAAAATTTCTTGTCACTGGATAAGCTAAACACTTCCAAAACACGACCTCACGGGTACCAAAATCCACCGAACTACAATAAATACACAGTGGGGTTCCGGATCCCTGAGTCCACAAACAACCACACTTACTTAAAACATGCTTTCTAGCTTAGTTGACAAAAATCAGACAGTCATTCTCAAATATACTTAAAAGTACGAACAGAACGACACGTGCAAGTTTATCTTAATAATTTAAACGATCCAACAAAAGAACAACATAAAAAAAAAAGCAACGACGAACCCTTAAAACAAGAGAACAACCCTAAGTCTAACTAAGCCTAACACGTCCATCCATAGCCTTGCAAAGTCCCGCCAACACCCTGGTCATCTCAGTGTTTCGCCTTACCTGCAAATAAAACACACAAAACGAGGGGGTGAGTATAAAATACTCAGTAAGTAACCCGCTTCGTCCAACGTAAAACAGTACAAAGAAAACAAGGTCGAGTCCCTGACTCAGGTGGTACATGACTCGTTCTGTCCTACAGATTTTCAGCTTCTCGCTGACCCTGACTTACTTACTTTCTAACTCTGTCCTACCCTTGGCTTCTGGACTAAGTTGGCAATGATAGGTAAGCTACGCCCACAAACTCACGACCACGGGGCTCTCCCGGGTCTCATCTAGGGTGAAGGAACATGTCCAACCCCTCTGCAACTCTGGGAATCACTCCCTGAGCCTGAATCCAGGACGAAGAGCGTGTCCAACGTCCCCTACATCTCGGGAATCACTCCCTGAACCACGAACTTAGGGCAAGGAACGTATCCACTACCCCCTGCACTCTGGGAATCACTCCTCAAGCTCTTCTATTAGATGGAGGCAAACCCCACATCCCATGTCAACTTGCCAACCTAGAGTCACAAACTTGCTAAGGGTTATCTGAGGACTTCGGTCCGTAACGCTGCGTCTGGATGTATTAACCTAACCTAGGGTACACAACGCCTCTCTCGGCCATCATAGAACTAAACATATCTCTACACACGCCCATGCTTGAGGGTACACACATTTACAATCATCATGCTTATAATTTGCCACGAGGTCTACATCAAACATAAAAGGATATTTCGAGTTCCGTCATATGGGAATAAGCAAGCAAGACATGAATTTCTACAAGGCCTAGAGCCGAACTACATCTATGATCTAACATTCAATTATCAAGATCACAGTCATACACAAACCACGAAAGTCGTGGCATATACATACTGAAATCCCTAAGCCCTACACTCAAGGGTGGGATAGTCCAATGACTACTTACCTGAACTCCAACAATCGAGCGAAAAGAGGAAAGCGACGTGTGCACCAAGGTACTTCCTATTCCAATTAGTCCCTAATGTAGAAACACACGCATTAGTAACTCAAACACAAATGATACCTTTTAAACGCTTTCGAGGCGAAACTTACCCAACGGAGACCAAACGAACTAAGGAATGGCGCGAGAGGCGATCGCACGGAAGGCGGTACGATCAGCGACCGCAGACGGCGGCGCGTGGGATCGCCGACGGCCGCAAAAAACTAGATCTCGCCTCCTCGGCCCGATCTACAGCGAAAACCGGCGCGTTCGTCAAAAAACCCGCCAAAATCGCTCAACCGGATGGAAGAAGCTCGCGGGTCTCACGGATCTGGCCGGCGTCGACTTTCAGGCCAGGATTTGGCGCCATGCTTCACTGCAGAGAGAAGGGAGGCGTCGGCGACTCCTTGCTTGCTCTGAGTAGGTCGAGAGAGAGAGAGAGAGAGAGAGAGAGAGAGAGAGAGAAGCAACGTGAGAGAGACAGAAAAACGGAGAGGAAGGAGAAGAAGGAAAAGGAAAGCCGAGAGGGGGGGAGAGAGAAAAGAGAGAGAGAGAGAGACTGGGGGCTCATACGCCTCTGCTGAACGGCCAGGCGCCGCTTTCACTGCAGCGCGCGAGGAAGAAAGACGATTTCCTCTTTTTTTTTTTTTTTTTTTTTTTTTAAAAGGCACCAATCGTTACAATTGCACAAATGGTCAAGTCGCCATGGGTGGTTGTGGCAGTAGTTGTCAACTGGTCGAGTCGCTGAAGTTGTTGCCGGAGTGGTCATTACCACCCCGTCGACAACCACCCATGACGACTTGACCACTGTGCAATCACCACCGACGACCACCTTGAAAATCCAAGCACCCCAACGATCTAACCACCTAATCAACTTTTTAAATGGTTAAAATAAAAAAAATGATTACTATATAACAAAATTTTTAATCTATTATCTATTTGAAATAGGTTTCAAAATACTATGCAGAATATAGTTTCTAAAGTTTTAATTTCTAAAATAGAATTCAAATTTTATAACTTATTTATCCTTGAAATGTGTTTTATAGTACACAATTTTATTTAAATTTCATAATATATTAAATAAACCTCCAATACTTTAATTTGTAAAATAAAGTTTCAAAAATAGGTTTATGTATATTTGTGAAATATAATTTAATTCCCTAACTTTTTTAGATAGACTTACAAATTTTTAATCTCTAGTCAATCCAAGTAGGTAGAAACCTTTCACAAATTGGTAAGTTTTATCATGTTGCGTCCCTTTCACAAATCAATCAAAGTATGTAGAAACCTCTAGGTTGTAGTATAAAGGACTCTTTTGGTAAGTTTCAATGAGTTTTGGACCTTTTGTAAATCCCTTTAGATGTTATGGCTTAGGTTCTAACGTGTAGGGACCTTGGATTTGCAATTTCGGTTGATTCGAACACTCTCGAATACGATTAAGCAAGATGTTGGGTGTGTTTTTTTGTTAGATTGTCCCCCCGTTAAACTCATTAAAACTGAATTAGAGTATCTTAGATTAGTTTCTAATACTCAAATACTTTTTAAATTGTAGTTTTGATACTTTCAGCCGTGACCAATAACCTGAATAGCTTTGTTGGTTTACCGATAAGCCATTGAAGTTAGTTTAGTAAAAAGGAGTTGATTCAAACATTGACCAACGAGGTATCGAGCTATTTTTGGTAAGTTTTAGCACGTTTCATTCCCTTTTGAATCCTGTTTAGGAGTGTTGTAAATTTGAACTAATCCTTGCATAACTTTGATTATAGTTTGGGTTGGTCCTAAAGAGTTCGCTTAGCATTTTAAGGTCGTATCTAAGAACTCTTAGAATACTTTTTAGGTAAGTAGAATTCTACGTGTTTGGTTTATTTTTGTTTGCTAGCCATACTTTATTGAATTTTACTACTCTCTGATATGTTTTGAACATGTTAAGTATGCTATGGTGAATTATGATGTTAAGCGTGATGAGTTGTTTATTGTGGTTGTGGCATAAGCATGTTGAGTTGTTTGTTTGAAAAAGTACTCTTATATTATGAGCGTGTTGCATAACTGTTGGGCATACAATCTGGTCTAGAAAGCATAATGAGTAGGATTCATGTGTTCTACGAAGTTAGTGAGAAGTTCAGAGGAGTCATCAAAGCATTGGCAAATATTATGCAACACGCTATGGGAAAATCTTCGATGGGCAAGAGACAATAAGGTGCTAGGTCATCAATGCCTTGGTAACTATGGACAAGGGTTGCTGAAGATACTGAAGCCTTGGTAACTATGGGCAAGGGTCGGTGTGATGAGTTTGGAGGGCAAGTATTGAAACTTTGGTAACTTTGGGCAAGGGTCTATACGTTGCTGAGTCATCGAAGTCTTGGCAACTATGGGCAAGGGTCGATGCACAGTTCGAGACCTTGGAAACTATTGACAAGGAATGATATGTCAAGCTCTGGAGAGATGTGTAAGATGCAAAGGACACCAGCATATGATGCATCTGCTCCTGCCGCAATTTAATCTCTTGGACTTCCCGATGGAGGAGAAGCTGATGCTCATTTAGTCCGTGCCGCCCCAACGAGTTCTTGAGCCGAACATCCTCTTCTGGCTCGACAGGGCGCCTCCTCTCTTCAAAGCGCCAAGAATGCACCCCGACCCGATGGCTCCTTGGTTCTTTATCAGCTTCATTTCAAAGAAGGAAATAGGCACCTCGGCTCTCACACAGAGTTCAGTGATCAAGGTAGGGAAAAACAATTTCCCCTTAGTTTTCGTTGCCGCCTCCACCATCTGATCAGAAATAACCCTACCGACGTTTATCGCTTTGCTCGTGACAAGAGCGTGAGAGCGTAAACATGCGCTCCTCGATATTATATTAACATGCGTGGTGGGCATGAGCTTCGGCGCAAAAAGTGATACCATACTCGATGCTTCGCTTGAGGTTTCGGCCGCAGCATGTACGCGTGCTCCTCGAGGGAAAGTATCCACTCGCACCCCGTCGCATCGTAAGTTTTCAAACACACGCCGCCTCCTGCTGTTCGTGGGGTTGCGCTTCCATCGATGATACCGGTCGTCCGAACTCGGGCGTAAGGAGCTCATTAATGTGCACGTGGTTGCAAGGACTCTTGTCTTCCGACTAAGACGCCATTGCCGATATCATAGCCGAAGTTGGCGTAGAATTCATACACAAGAGCAAGGTTCACCCGGAAGCGGTGAGAACAAAACCGCCGCCAACTCCTTGTTTGGATTTGCTCCAAAATGAACCTGTGAGGCCCAAATCTTCACTTTGCATACAGAAACAAAACCCTTCTCAATCGGCGCGTCACGGACAGATATTGCTGAAAGGCGCCTCCGCTCCGCCCCGCGCGCGGGTAGGCATAAGGTCGATGGCGTGTATGGTCGGGTCGTTTGGGAGCTCGCCGACTCGACCAGACGGATTGGCTCGGGATGTGGAGGCTCTAGTTCTAGAGCGAGACCGAGGAGGCATTGTGACAAGAAGTTTGGCGTACCTTGGCGCTCGATGAATTCGACGAATGAAAGGGGCCGTCGAGTGAACTCAAGACTTACTATAAAGCGAAGGGGCCGGCGACAAAGCTTCACCGACACCGCGCGGCTTGGAAAAGAAACGGCAGACGGCCACAGCAAAGAGCGATCGAAGCTCGGTGGTCGTCGCCTGTGAGCTCGAGCTCTATTCACCGCAACACCTAAAGAAGAGGAAGAGAGGAAATCGAGAGAAACAAGACGAAGAAGGAGGAAAACGCAAGGAAATGTTAGGGCAAAAGACGGTTAGTTGAAAAAGGGAGCCGCGAACATTTAATGAATTTGAATACATTTTCCCTTTTTTTTTTTTTTTTTTCTTTTTAAAACAAAACGCTATCGCATTGACTATTGATGACAAGTTTCGCTATGCCAATGTGGCGACAATGAGCAAAGAATGCGACCTCTCTAGAACCAACCTAGTATTACCTCCCTGTGCAATCGAGCAATGATGCTATCACATCACCATCACAACTGGGCGAAAAATTTCTGCTCTGAGATTTCTGCTTTTCTGCCTTTTCTGATTTCCCTGAAACAACACCAACTAGCAAAAGCTTATAAAATGAGTACAAACAAGAAAAATAACACAAACTAACAAAATAAAATTCAAACTAACAGCACACACAAAGAAAAGTAACACATCACTTCTTAACTAATTGCGAAAATAAGCGACAGAAAAGAAAATTTATTCGGATGGGCAGCCTCCCATTAAGCGCTTGGTTTTGAGTCTTCAGCCTGACTCTTTGTTGTTCACATTTCATCTTGAAACATCACACACACCTTTTCTCTGTCAAAGGTGCTTCCCCAATAATGTTTAACACGTTGACCATTCACTTTAAACATATTACCGGACTTTTCATCCAACAAACTCCATCACACGCCATAAGGGAAAACACTCACAATTTGGAAGGGTCCGGACCATCTTGACTTCAACTTGCCTGGGAACAACTTCAATCTTGAGTTGAAAAGAAGCACCTGTTGTCCCGGTAGGAGTTCTCTTGAAAGGATGTGTCTGTCATGCCAAGCCTTGGTCTTCTCCTTATAAAGTTTGGCATTTTCATAAGAAAAGTACCTCGGCTCTTCAAGTTCTACAAGCTGCAGTTTTCTCTCATTTCTGCGCTTGGAGATCAAAATTTAGAGCCTTAAGAGCCTAATAGGCCTTGTGTTCGAGTTCCAAAGGCAGATGGCATGCCTTACCAAACACAAGCCTATAAGGGGACATACCTATGGGTGTTTTGAAAGTTGTCCTATATGCCCACAAAGCGTCATCTAACTTCATTGACTACCCTTGCGTGAAACACAAACCATTTTCTCAAGAATTCTCTTTATTTCACGATTAGACACTTCAGCTTGCCCACTAGTCTGAGGATGATAGGCAGTAGCTACTTTATGCTTAACCCCGTATTTAGCTAGCATTAACTCCAACATCCTACTACTGAAATGAGTTCCCTCATCACTTATGAGCGCTCTTGGTGTCCCAAAGCGCGTGAAAATGTTCTTTTTCAGAAACTTGCTTACCACAATGGAGTCATTGGATGGGGAGGCAATTGCTTCAACCCACTTAGATACATAGTCTACTGCCAATAAAATATAGAGGTTCCCGTGAGATGGTGGGAAAGGACCCATGAAATCTATTCCCAAACATCAAAAAAGTTCAACCTCTAGAATGCTATGTAATGGCATCTCACACTTTTTTATGCGAGATGTTGCCCACCCTTTGACATCGATCACAAAGATTTGGCAAAATGATGGGCGTCTTTGAAGAGTGATGGCCAAAATATCCAGATTGCAAAAGACTTTAGCTCACTTGTCCGAGCCCCACCAAAATGGCCGCCATATGGTGTTTGAATGGCAATGGTGAAGAATGTTTTGAACCTCTTCTTCTTCAGAACACATCTCCGCAAAATTTGGTCGGCACATTTTTTGTAGAGGAATGGTTCATCCCAATAAAAGTACCTCACCTCGTGCATGAATCTTTTCAACTGCTGTTGATTCATCTCGTGGTGGTAAAGTCCACTTACCAAGTAGTTCACCAGATCGCATACCAAGGGAGACGCCGCATTCTCTAAGGAGTCGCCATCCGGAAATGTCTCCTTGATTGGCTCGTGATGGAGTGTCCTGGCCGCCTCATGGAGTCTAGACAAATGATCAAGAACTTGGTTTTGTGTCCCGCTCCTATCTCTCGATTTCCAAATCAAATTCTTGTAACAAGAGTATCCATCTGATCGCTCAGGCTTCAATCCTTCTTTGATATCAAATACTTGATGGCAGAGTGGTCGCTGAAAACTATGACTCTCAGGCTCATCAAGTATGCCCCGAACTTATCAAATGCAAATACCATCGCTAATGACTCTTCTTCTCGAGTAGTATAATTGACTTGAGCCTCATTCAAGGTTCCTGCTGGCATAATAAATTGAGTGGAAGATCTTGCCTCACTACCGACTCCAAGACCGCCTCACCGCAAAAATCACCGGCATCACACATCATTTCAAAGCGGTATGGACCACCGTGGGCTACAATCACTCGGGGCTGAAACTAATGCCTTCTTTAAGCTCGCAAATGCCACACACAATCCTCATTAAAAACAAAAGGTCCGAATTCTCAAGAAGCATGCAAAGGGGCTTTGTGATCCTTGAAAAGTCCTTAATGAACCTCCTGTAGAACCCTGCATGTCCTAGGAAGCTTCTAACTCCTTTCACTGTGGTAGGGGGAGACATCTTCTCAATGACCTCGATCTTTGCTTTGTCCACTTCAATTCCCACCTTTGATATTTTGTGCCCCAAAACTATTCCTTCACGAACCATAAATGGCATTTTTCCCGCTGAGGACTAGGTTGGTCTCCTCACAACGCTTAAGAATATCCTGCAAATTAAACAAGCACACATCAAAAGTTTCACCAAATGTAGAAAAGTCATCCATAAATACCTCTAATGTTTTCTCCACCATGTCATTGAAGATTGCCATCATACATCGCTGAAAAGTTGCAGGAGCATTGCATAGCCCGAAAGGCATGCGCCTAAATGCGAATGTGCCATAAGGACAAGTGAACGTGGTCTTCTCTTGATCCTCTGGTGCAATTGTGATCTGATTATACCCCGAATACCCATCCAGGAAACAATAATATTCTTTACCTGCCAATCTGTCAAGCATTTGATCAATAAAAGGCAGTGGAAAGTGGTCCTTCCTCGTGGCTTTGTTCAACTTTCGATAATCCATACAAACTCGCCATCCAGTGACCGTTCTTGTTGGGATTAGTTCGTTATTCAGATTTTCTACCACTGTGATCCCACCCTTCTTAGGCACACACTGAACTGGGCTTACCCAAGCACTGTCAGATATAGGAAAGATGATACCTGCATCAAGCCACTTGAGAATCTCTTTTCGCACCACCTCTTTCATGACCGGATTCAACCGCCTTTGATGCTCAATTGAATTTGAACAATCATCCTCCAACAGAATTTTGTGCATACATATGGATGGACTGATACCTTTTATGTCTGCCATGGACCACCCAATTGCTTTCTGATGCTGTGTTAATACATCAATAAATTTCTGCTCACAATCTCCACTCAAAGCTGATGATATGATAACTGGCAAAGTGTCATTTTTTCCGAGGTAAGCATACTTCAAATGTGCGGGCAGTGGCTTAAGTTCCAAGGTAGGTGGCTCTTCAACTGATGGCTTGATTGTAAGAAAAGTTCTCTCTGCAAGCCCTAGTGACTCAAATTTCTTTCGAATCACGCCGTTATATCATGGTGGTGCCCACATGAGCAATCACTCCTCCTTTGTTGGATTCACTTTCATTCTCATTTCCAAAGAAAGTCATCCGCCTCTAGCCGATCTTTCATGCCAACTTTCCATCACAACTGTGTCTAAAACATGCACAAGAGAACACTCCTCAACATCATTAGGGAAATGTAGGGAATTAAACAGATTAAACGTTACCCTTTGATCATTGACTCTCATTGTCAATTCCCCCTTTTGCACATCAATGAGTGTCCTTCCCGTAGCTAGGAAAGGACGCCCTGTGATGATTGGGATGTCTTTGTCACCTCGTGAGTCAAGTATAATAAAATCACGTGAAAAATAAACTTATCCACACTTACCAACACATCCTCTATCTTACCTCTCGGATAGACTATCGAGCGATCAAAGACAGTCAGTAATGAAACTGTGGTGGGCCTTGCCTCTCCAATGCCGGAGTCTTTAAAGATGGACATGGGCATCAAGTTGATGCTAGCCCCTAGATCGCATGCTTGCCCACAATAAGTATTCCCAATGGTGCAAGGTATGGTGAAGCTCCTCGGATCTTTTAACTTCGAGGATCTTTTGTTGCACAATAGATGAACATTCTCAAGTAAGTGCCACCGCCTCAAACTCACCCAACCTCCTCTTTTTGGTCAAGATGTCTTTCATGAATTTCTGCATAGTTGGGCATTTGTTTCAAGGCTTCCACTAAGGGGATGTTTATGTGTAGCTCCTTCCGAATGTCCAAAAACTTATCGAATTGTTCATCTTGTTGCTTCTTTTGAAAACGTTGAGGGAATGGTGGTGGTGGTCTCAAAACAACCGGTTCAAATTGGTTGAACTTGTGGAAGAACCGTTGTATTCTTCTGCTCGCTTCGATGTATCGGCACCGCC